>CM061062.1:282158396-285116303 GCA_030762895.1 Sophora flavescens
GGTTTAGAATCACAAGGTATTAAGAGTTATAAAATCCATGATCATACATGGAAAATTGAAACATTATTATCCTAGGCTTTACTTATTCATATAGAGCATTACCATTAGTATAAGGAAGAACTTTAATGGAGAACTCAAGTAGAAAAGATGAATAAAAACTAAAGCCTTAAGGCTTGAACTTTTAAAATAAAGGAAGCTTATGAAGGTTTAATGGGTTTGAAGAAGGAAGTTGATGGAGTGAAAATGAAAGGGATATATAGAGAGAGGAGAGAGTTCACGGCCAAGGAGAGGAGGAGGAGGAGCTTATTGAGCGGCTGATGGCTAATGCTTGATTTGATGGAAGAAGAAAAATAACTTTTGGATTAGAATAATATTATAATTTGAAAAGTGTGATGATTACATCCTTTGAGATGTGTCATAGCCTCTTCCATCATGTCTCACCTCACTGCTTTTATGCTCCTGATTGCCTTTCCATTTGCATCCCCAGTTGCATGTCCCGTCGTAATTATTCGAAGCGTTTACATCCAGGAATAAAATATTATATTTTATTTTGAACGAAATTTTCAAAATAACAAAAGTTGAAGAAACATAATAAAAACACTAGCACTATCTCACTTCACGGTCAAAATCGTTCTCGCACGAAAACTTGTCACGGTAGTGAAAGCGTGACCGACAATTCAAACAAATTTTCAGCATTACCGTGACTTCTATGATATAAGAACACAAGAAAAATGATTTTATTTTAATTAAAATCATCCTACGAAGATTTAATCTAAAATAAACATATTTTAAATACATATTTACTACTAAAGAAAGTATATGAAAAACAGGTGTTACAATAAATACCAACAAAAATAATATAAACTTTTTGAAATTAATTTAATTATTATGTAACGTCATTGAAAATTAAGAAACATTTTTACCTTGTTTTAATATAAAATTCAAATCTTATAAATAAAAGATAATATGTGAGGATAATGTCAAAATTTGCTTGTCTGAAGTGTATTAAACCTACTTTTTATATTGATATTCGATCATGCATTGTTGCGCAATCCTATAATAATTTTTAATTAGTTAATTAATACGGTAAAATTTTACTTAAACATGTTTTATGGAAAATAAAGAGTTTAATATCATATCAAGTCTCGAATTTTGCTGGAAAGTACCATGAAAAATTTGAGGTTAAAAACTATTTTGATGACAATTAAAATTTTGAGGGAATTACAATTTGAGGTTTAATTGTTATACATCTGCTCGGTGTACAATATTTTTTACACCGTCAACCAAAATAAATTACGTCAAATCATTGAATATCTTTGATTCTTATCCAAGTTACCTTGAAAATCATTCGGACCTTGATTATGATTGGTTGTGATGTAAAAACTTTAAGTGATAGTGCACACAAATCAAACTCTTACTATTTTAGGTGTAAGTCGATCTAAAATCTTATTTTAATTTTGAATGTTTCAATCTCAGAATGTGACTAATTTTAAATTTATAACTTAAAAAATGCTAAAATAAATTAAAATCTTAAGTTAAAAAAATATCAAGATTATTTTATTGTAAAGAAAATCAAGATTGTATTTAACATTTAACAAGAGAAATAAATGATTGCAGGTTGGTCATATGTGTTTTATTGTAAATTCACTAACAATTTTATTTAATATGCTAATATAAAAACCCTTAACAAAAGATGGTATTTGAAACAAACCCTTTTGTCAAAAAAAAAAAAAAAGAAGAAGAAAGAAACAAGAAGCCCGGTTAAAGGCATAAGCTAATCTGAAATAACATATACATTAAAATTAAAGGGATTGCTGGCACTAAACGAATTGAAACACTTGACGCATCTCTAAATATTAAATAACATGAATTGCAAAATTAAAAAATCGCTTGTGGCTTTCTATTATTATTATTTTTATTTTTTACATTAGTTTTTTTCTGTGATTTTTTTTTTGGGTAAAATTTTGTGACTGTTTTTACCTCAAGTTACTAATGAACCATAGAGGAAGCACCACGCAAAACTTCTGGAAGTGATAAACAATAAAAGGCTTTAGTTTGAATGAAACATACACTTGACCAAAACAATAAAATACATCTTTAACTTTTTTTTTAAGTAGGTGGTATGCTGATGAATAAAAATACCTTTAATCATATCTGATAATCCAAGATCTAGCGGGAACAACGCACCTACAATTTTTTAACAAAATTTCAAAAAATACAAATACAAATTATTTGTCAAAAACAAACATTTACAAATTTATGTTCTTCTCTTCACCGTGTTTCTTCTCTTTCTCCTTCAATGCGTTATGTTTATTCTTGGATCTATGTATCTTTTCCTCATCTCTTGTGAAAAGCCAACAAAAAGAGAATTAAGTAAATTTAAAATGATATCATTAAAATAAAATAAAGATAAATATGACTTCAAATAAAGTAAATGAAACTTTTATATTATGCAACGAAAAAAATACAACAAATTTGTAAAATAAACAAATACTTAATCAACTATATATTGCGTATAATAAATTTATTAAATAAAATACACAGATAGATGGACAAAACTAAAAGCAAAAATATGAAAAAAAGAAAGAAGAATAAGTTACCCTAGTAGCTCCTCCGGAACTTAATTTCTTTTCTTTCTTTTTTATAAAAAAATTTAAGTTCGAGGAGCACTAGGTAACTTAACTTAATTTCTTGTTTGACATGATTACACTTTCTTCAATGGGACTTGTTGTGGCATTAGCATCACATGGAAGTGGCAAAGTTTTATATGAACGGGCGTATCTCAGCAAGAAATAATGTGAATTAGGGCTGATTCACATTGATGAGTGATATGTTTCCTCGAATTTCTATATGCTTTTCATTTTGTTAAATTATAGCCATAGACCTTCTTCTTCTCAAGTAAAACTAAATATACACTCAAAAACGATCTTGAATTAGCGTAGAAAGATTACTTTTGCGGGTTGCTCACAGGGTGGGAACGGGGAACCAAGATTGTGTTCTTGGGTTACCAACAAACATATCAACTTGGTCAAATGTTGTAGCGAGGACAAAAGAATCAAGCCATTGCTTGAAGCTAGAGCTTTGGCTTTGTTATTTGCCAAATTGTAGAACCATCGTGAGGCACACCACATGATGCCTTATTTTTCGGGTAAAGTGTAACTCAATATGGCAATCAAACCTCTGGATCATGGTTGATTGAATGAGGAAGCATGAATCATCCTTTAATAATGCATTTAGAGCTTGCTTTAATGCAAAGTATGATTCCTCCGGAAACTTTGAGAAGAACTTGCTAATACATTTGAACTTGTAGATCGCTTTTCTTTGGTAACCAAGAGAATATCTCAATCAATCGTCGTTGGAGGTTGCCATTGTCATGAACTGTTGATCTGGAAGCAAAAGAATTTTCCAAGGAGTTATTAGACTACGATGAAAGGGGGGAAGAAAAACAATACGTGAGTATAGGGTTAAGTATTGATAGCACTAGACTAGATGATGTTATAAATTTTAATAAAAATATTATAAAGATTAAAACATGGATGCAATATATCACTGGATTCAAGAAGTCTTATCAATATAGAAAATCAAACGATATCTCTTATAGTTATATCATGAAATTGACCATAACCAACAACTTAATCCTTAATCTATTAGGCAACCTACCAAAATCTTTTAAATCAAGTAACTAAATTATATAAGATAATTTTTTGAGACATACTCTTAAGATAGTTGATAATAATATCTCAATGAAACTTATCAAATCAGATACGGACATGTCCTTCTTTAGTTCCTCACAAAACTCGCTCTAAATTAGATCTGGAGATTATTTTATTTTATTTTTACAACGAGACCTACTTGAACTCAAATTGAGAATTTTCTTTTTTCTAGAGTTTTGGTTTTCTTATTTAATTTTTAAAAAATGACTCTTTTTTTTGTAAAATAAAAGTTTAGATTTGGGAAGAGCTTGTTCCCTTGCGAGGCTAGGAATACCCCCAACCTCAACGAGGATTTATAGTGGAATTTACATATTGCCTAGCAACATGGGATATTTAGGAATGTCGAAGCTAAGTCACAGCTAGTGTGGGTGTAAGGCTTGGTCGGATGTGCTAAAATGATTTTTTTATTTTTATATTAACAAAAAATCAACCGAAAAAAAAAACAGGAAAAGAAGAAAAAAAGGCTAAATAAACAAAATGAGGATAAAAATGCCCTTTCTTCTTGGAACTGGAGCGTGAATAGGAAAAATGCAGATGAGAATGAAGCGTGGTTTTGCTACTGATGGACGGCGAGGTTGCTGTGTGTCGAGGAGGAATAGATGAAAATGGTGAGGGGGGGAACAAGAGAAGATGGAGTGAGGGAGGAGAGTGATAGGAACAAGTGATATATATACACAAGTAGATAATTGATACTAGTAGACCGGAGGAGTATCTCAATAATCTTATTCTTTAGATGCGGACATTTATTTCTTTACTAAATCCACTCAAAATAAGATTTTTACCCTTTTTTTCTCTTTTCCTAATTAGAATTCCTCAAACTTGAGGCGTAATCAATGATTCGGTATCTACAAGGATCTCTCGTCAATGTATAATATCATACCGTGATAGTGATTGTAGACCAAAAAATGAGTTACTAGCTAGTAAATGTTAACTTTCTAGTCTTATAAAACATTTTGGAAAATGCTAACAAATGCCCTTAGAACATTGTTTTGAAAAAAATCAAGAAAGGAAAATTTGTATGAGAAATAATGTACTCCCTCGTGACTTAATTATAAGTAAAATCAACTAACTCCATACTTATTAAGAAAGTTAGTTGAATTTAGTTTCAATTGTCTTGATTTATGTATAAAAAATGAGTTAAATAGCTAAACTACCTTTAATTGTCTTGGGGTGTGCAATGCTATTGGAAAAGTAGAAGAGAATTTGTGGGATTGATTGATTGTCTTGACTTTTGAAATACTTATATAAATAGAGTTGAATGACATTTACTTATATTTAAATCCACAAAATATAGTACTTTTTTTTACTTGTAATTGAGTCCAAAGGAGTAATTCACACAAAAGAATAAACTATTATATAATTTTTTTTTGCTTCAAAATTATCATATAATTTAAATCAATATCTAAATTAGAAATGAAATATTTTTTAAGGATAAATTTTATTTGAGAATCTGAACAACTTTATAATAAATGTTTAAAAAATAACTAATAAGGAATAAAATGCTAGACCGTTAACAACTCTCCATTATATAACTAAAAAAAATAGCATAATTATATTGATCTCTTACGTTTGACTTAATTATATCTAATATTCTTCTTATTTCAAAAGTTACAGCATTTTAAGCCTTAAGATTAATTTATCATTACATTTATCTCTCATGAAGATGGGTGATTGTAATTACACTAACATCCCCTTGAAGAAGGTAACTCACTAAACTTGGTATAACTTTTGAAAATAGGTGGGGTGCCCCGATGTAATTAAACTTTCTCATAAGAGAAAAGTGGAAATTTCCCTAAAATAATTGGTACAGTATAATTCTCAATTTCAAGGCTAAAATTTTAATTAGTTTACCTAAACTAAACTATTGAAGTGTCCATAAATGATTGGTTGATTGAGAAGCTAGGAACAAAAACACGAGGAAGTGACGGGACATTAAATACAAGCGGATTTTAATGATCTATATAAAGAAAGAAAACCATCACACAAACCCAAAAGGCAAGAGGAAATATGAGAGTTCTCCACAGATTTTGACATTCACCAATCAATTCCCAGGCGATGGAAGATCGGACACCAACAATGGATCTGTGATTGATTCAAAGCCCGGTGGTTGAGTACACTTCCTCCTTGTTTCAAGAGGTAATTAACTATGCTATACAATTACCAATATACATTAAGGGAAGTCTCATAAGCTATGTATCTTTCTTGTATTGGTTTTCTCTTTTGTCCCTCTAACTTATGTGTTCTCTTTGGAAAGGGATCTAGATAATCAATTTAACCCGCTTACAACAACTTCAAGATGAAAGCAACCCATATTTTGTGGTTGAAGTGGTGACTATCTTCTTTGAGGATGTGAGAGACTCCTAAATGAGCTGCAAAAAGCATTGTAAGGGCACATCATTTCTGTTTTCTTTTTGGTGAATGTATTTCTGTTTTCTAATCCATTTTAGATTCACTGATCACTATCATAGTTTTAAATTACGGTGCATTTTACATCTTTGCAAGATCACCAGAATCAGCTATTTCAACTTTTAAATTTATACATTTTAGATTTTAATACTTAAAAACTATCTTGTTGTTTTGTCTTTTTATTTTTTATATTCATTTTGATTTTTTATAATCTTATTTAGTGTTACCAAATCCTTTGAATTTTGATATGTTTGCTATCCAACTTCATTGTGATACTTTAGGCAAAGAGATTAAGATATTTAAAGTTACAACTATATAGTAGGATAAATGTAACTCCCCCTCGGGTATTACTAAGTAACACATGCGGAATTAAATTAAAAAGATAATTTGTTGGTTGCTTTCGGAAAATTGTTTTCTTTTAAGTAGAAACTGGGGTATAAAATTTTCTTTAAGGATAACTCGAAATCCATAATACATACCTTTAAAAACGTAAAGTCACATTCAGCAAAGTTACCATGACATACAACATTTCAAAGTTTCCATTTTTGAAAGAAAATGTTTAAACTACAGATGGATGTATATGACACTATATTCTTGAGCTCTTTAGATATAGAACCCAACTCAAACTCCTAAGTTGGTCATTCTATCAAATATTCATTGGGAGAGACCCCAATCAGAATACTTTCCAACCTATAACACTAGGTCTTCAAGTGACTTAGAAAGACTCCTCTCGCAACATCGATACTAGTACCAAGGTACTCACAAAAAACCCGAAGAGACCGATATAACTGTAAGAGTGAGACAGGCAAATGGATATATCATACAACAACCATATACATGATACATACAACACATTGTCAAATTAGCATTTAAGCATTATTCATAGATAAAACAACAAGTGTTATATCGATTGGGTCTCATACTTGAATCAATCCGGTTTTATAAAGATAATGCATGACACTTCAATCATCGGTCTCTAAACTTAATCTCGCGAGATACCATCACCGCTTTATCATTAAGAAAGAGTTGATCGGGCTCATATGCCACATTGGCAAGTTGTCTCCGCATCATCATGCACCCCATCAACATAATCACGAATCCCTTATAACTACCATTCGGATGTATACCTCATCGAATACCGCATCTTAGGCGGTATTCGGTTAACTCAAGCACGTCCCCGCAAGGGGAAATGCATATGAATAAAATACTTTTCATTATCAAGACTTTTCTTTGTGTTCACTCTTTTCCGTTTTGTCGGCTTCAAAGGTAACGACTATTCAAGCAATTTTCATTACTTGAAAATCAATAACACAGGACGTGCAATCCGAGTTCTCAATCACAACACCTTAGACCGATGCCACGCTTGGATCGAGCCTGCGGCTCGACAAGTTTTTAACTAGTAAGACCATGGTTTTATTCGAGTTTAATCTCGTTTCGCCAAATTTGGATGTAATTGTCCTCAAGCAACATTTTGAGTATCTTGAGTATTTTTAGGTATTTTCATTGATTTTGAGTCAAATAAATCACTTACCGCTATTTCATGTTTTCGAGTTGATAAGAAAATCAAGAAGGGAAGAGCACTCGAAGCAAAAGGCCATCACGCTCGTGCGTGAGCAGTCACGACGTGATGAGCCACCCATGGAAGACGAAGGATCATGCACCAGTGGTGACACAATCACGGGCGTGATGAGAAGACCGAAAAGTCGGAGTTGATCACGCCCAGCGCGTGATGGAGGATCACTACTGCGGTGGCGCATCAGCACCCGTAGTCGAGGCGATCACGGCCTGCCAGTGGTAGGCATCACGGCCGTGATGTGACCAGAATTTGAATGCGCGCCCTTGACAGGCGGTCCACTTTGTCTTGGACGGCCATCACGGCCTGTGATTGCACGCTCTTTATATAGGAAGAAGCAGAACCGCATTGGATTGAGTTTTTCACTGTTTACATTATACTTTTAGGTTTTTGTCATATTTGTAATGGAGAGCTAATCTCCTTGGATTAAACTGTGTCGGGTTCCATTGACACTTGAGGTTCGTAATTCCCAAACTCATTGCTATTCTCTTTCAATATTGTTCTATATGTTCTGTTTGCTTAATTCAGGATTGTATAGAATAGGTATTCATTTGTTTCGATGATTTTATGTTCCTATACTAAATCGCGTTTGCTTAATTCGCGTGGTGTTCAATCGTGTTTGCTTAATTCACGAGTGCTTCACCCCGTTTGCTCAATTCGGGAATTAGGAACATATATCGTAGTGCCTTAGGGTTGTTAATTGTCGCTACAATCGAAAAGAGACTAGAATCCGCTTAGGGCTTGGAATGTATATGAATCAATGATAGTGGGAAACCGAGAGCAGTAGATTAGTCGTTTCAATTATTGACAATCACCTATTTGCATTGTTTTCTTAATTGTTTTCTCTTAATTGTATTTCAAATCCAAAACCCCCAAAACTGACTTTTCTGCGAATAACAACCCAGAGTCCTTGTGAGACGATACTCGGAGTTGTCGCGCCCTAACTACATATTTTGTAAACCGCTCGTTCTTTTTGATGCGCGTGCGGCAGCGTGTCGCGAGTCCAAGGTTGTGGTCGTAGAAACAATTAAAATTTTATCCTTGCTTTATTTCAACATGATAAGGACTCCTAGCCCATAACAACGAAATTTGGACACACAGTCCTCAATTCCAAGATTAGGACTCCTAGCCCATAATATCATGATTAGGACCATTGGCCCATAATTCTTGACACGGATCACGGATCGTGTAACACCCTTCTCGGGCGCTACATTGTGCATGACATTTTTTTAAGACCGAGTAAAACGGAAAATAATTATTTTGCCAAAAATACGGGTTTATTTTTTCTTTTCTCTTTTTGTAATAATACAACACATAGTCTTTAACATATAACATCAACTTATGCATCAATGTTATACAAACCAAGTTACAAGTATCATCAAGTCACACATATTCGGAAGAAAGGCGGAAATACCAACGCCATAAAATAACAACAGACTTAAATATGTTTATAATAATAAATCTTTTAGAGACATAGCTCCACAAAATATAACATAGACACGAGACTGGCCGGACACAAAATACTGAGAAAAATCCATTATATTAAAGCCCTCGAGACGGTGTCCATGTCTCCAAGTACGCTCAAACTCCAGCGGGATGCGATGGAGAAACAAAGTGTTGTCGTCATCTTCGTCCAATGCAAGATAGAAAACAACAAACCGGAAAATACAGAAATGAGGTGAGATTTAGTTCATCTTGCACTTAACGTAGACATGCGGTGGTACGACACACGGTACACACAAATATCGAGTGAAATGTTATATCATCCATCACAACATAAATAATAATGTTTCATAACAACATAAACACAAGGCACCGCTTTTCCTAGACAAGAGACATCTAATACTCGAGAATGACCTCCGATCCCCCATACCATGGTTTTAACAAACAATCGGAGAGTTGGTTCGGAGGATTGTTCCGACTACGCCACCTTGGGCAATAGAATGCGTCCGTAGTCATCAACATGCACATTGGCTTTTTCAGCAACATCCTACACTACCGTGAAAATAAATAGTGTCTAGTAGAGTATGTCGATTGGATTGCAAGATCACCATGCCACGGAAGAGCAACCAACTGGTCCTATATGAGTATTTCATACCCCGACCCCCCAAGCATCAATAGATCGTCACTACGAAATTCGCACCCGCATTAAAGTGTTAGCTCGATCTCCTAGGAACAACGACCTTACAGAACATAGTTTCACTATGTGTTTAGGAAAACTGTGCCGAAAATGCGTTCTTCTCGTCTATCCATTGGATGACATAGTTTGATTCCATCAAAATCCTTTCACCGTACTGTAACAGATGCTAGATGTCCTTTCGTCCGAATCACCGGTACTTATTCATCTAGCTAAAGTTCTCAAGTATCCTTTCATCTTTGTGCAAAGTTTTTGTAACGACCAGTCCGCCAGGTGCGCCGCAAAAAAAAGGTAAAAAGGGAGGAGTCGCCACTAAAATTTTTATTGGGAAAATCTTAGAAAACCCATTATTTAAAGGTAAACTGGTCTAAAAAAAGAGATGAGTCCGGAGTCGGTTCACAGTAGGGGAAGGTGTTAGCACCTCCACATCGTCCGTTTAAAAAAATGGTACCTCAAGTTAATTGTGAAAAAAACATTTTAATAACCTTTTAAATATTTATTTTACCCAAAAATTATTTACAAGAAAGAATTATTTTTAATTTTTAATATTTTAAATTTTTATTAATTTTATATTTTTAAATTTATTGATTATAAAAACTAAATGAGGTTGAACATGGCACAAGAGTCCATAGGGTAACCTCAAATCTACGGGACTGAACATGGCACCATGTCCATAGAGCATCCCTAAAAATAGAAAAGTTTAATTATTTTGATTAATTATTTTAACATAAAAAGAGACACAAAAAGAAAAATTTAGTTTTGGCTTGACAAAATTATTTATCTTGCTCCTACGTATTCCCGGATGTGATGGGAAACTCAAAGCCACGTAGTTCTTTCGAAAAAAAAAGTTTGATTGGTTTTTTGATTTTATATTTTGCTGAAGATTTGATTTTTTATTTTTATAAAAAAGGTCTTATTTCGCAGTAAATTCACTTTTGCACAGGGTCGAAGATAGCAGCGCTTTACGATAAACCCTTACAATGCATACACCACTTAATGATGAATTTGATTTTTGAAATAAGAGATAACTTAAAAAACAGATAAGGAATGCAATCAAGTAAAACAGAAAGTAAATCAATTTGGGGTTTTTCGGATCTAAAGGGAATTCCTAGGAAGTGGGTTACCAACAAGATCGTTCATGTTACTAAATTGACTACCCCTTGTTAATTATCAAAATTGCTTTGAAGGCAAATTTATCCTCAAATAGTTCATGTTCCCTCTCGGGTTACAAAAACCGTGCCAAATTAAACCAACCCCTACTCTCGTGGTAGTTGAATTTAGATTGAACCCCTTAAGTTTTGTGACAATTCGTGAATCCTCGAAGGACCCCTCTTCTAACTCTCGTGATTTAAGTCCTAAGTCTGATTCTATAGATACGATACCTAAGTTCACCGCTAGGTTCCTCCTTAGAGTATCCACGACACGCAAATAAGTGGCCACCAAATTTATGAGGAATTAAAACAATAGAAATCAGATCTAAAGCAAAATTGAAATTAACAAAAGTATAACATCATTTCATAATGTAAATCAGATCTTGGGCATAGCCCGATCCCTAGAAATAAAGCTACTACTCAAGCATTGCCTAAGTGGTAGCAGCGCAAAGTCTCCCGAGTCTCTACCTAATTGCCTTATTTATAGATTAGGGTAATTTGAATCCCAATCAAACACAAATTCAGGATCAAATTAGTTTCTTGGATCCAAATATTGCAGCGTCACGGCCGTGATAGCCATCACGACTAGGCCGTGGATCGATTCTGCCTTGGCGTTGCTTCAGCGATTGGTTTGTCACGGAGCGGACCACCATCACGCGGCTAGGCCGTGATCAGTTCTGCCTGTGAGGGTCTGGTTAAGCTGACATGTCACGGCGTGATGGATATCACGGGCTGGCCGTGACCGATTCGACTTTAGCCTTCTTTCTTTTCAGCTTTGCTTGATCATGGCCGTGATGGTCATCACGGCTGGAACCGTGATGGGCTCCGGTTGGCTCATTTTCTTTACTTTTCAAGCCCCATCTTCATGCAAGCTCCATCATGGCTAATCCCCGAGCATTTAATCTTTAATTCCTGCAAAACAACACCACAAAACCGCCTTACTCATTCCAAGGTAAAAACTAACCAAAATCAAATTAAAAAATGCCTAAACTATATGAAAATGCATGTAATATGATAAACAAATATGAGGTGTAATCACACTCATCAAATACTAGAGGCGACGTCTCGCGAATTAGATTTTCTTTCACATGTGCTTACTTTTCGCTCAGTGAAAATCAAAAACCATAACAAAACCTTGGTCAGTTATCCAAGTAATCGGAACGTTTCTAAATCATTTAGGAGAAAACAAGTAATAATCAACTTCAAGTAATAATCAACTTCAAGTAATAATCACAATAGTTCAAGTAAACAAGTCATTCAAGTATGTGCTCCGTATCATAATAATATTCAGATCACTCAAGTAAACACATACACACATGCATATAGTCATTGAATATCCCTAGGCAATCCCTCTTACCTTCCGTGAAGGTAAGGAGATTAGATGCTTGAAGAGATATACCACGAACGTCCTTGTTTCCTCTGCGATGGAAGTCTACGGTTATGAACCCAAAATCATAAGTTAAAATCAAACAAGAAAACTAAACCACAAGGTATAGGTTCGGCCAAGACTAGTTCTTAGGGTTAGAGATTCCAGAAAATTATAAAACTCATGAATTTATGATCATTAAGTTTTAGGAGTTCACAAACGATGATCATTTAACAAAGTTGAATTAAGATCCCACTAAGTTATAAACTTAGGGTATTCGGCCAAGGCTAGTAAAATAGGCTAGCATTCACCAAACTTTCCAATCTCTTAGGTTTAGCATCCATATGTATTAAGGAGCTCAAAACCATGATCATTTTGGAAAAACAAGAACAAAGTATCCTAGGTCCATAACCTTCTAGGTTCGGCCTTCATAGGATTTATAGGCTAGAAATATTTACACTTTCCAATCTCTTAGACTTAGCATTCAAATATCTTTTGGATATCAAGCCCATGATCATTTTGGAAAACAATGGAAACTTAAACATTCCAATCTCTTAAACTTAGCATCCAAATATCTTATGGAGCACAAGTCCATGATCATCTTGGAAAAATGAAAGTAATACATCCTAGCTTTAATAACATAAAATAAACAAGTTAGAAATCCTTAAAACTTTCCAATCTCTTAGACTTAGCATCCAAATATCTTATGGAGCTTAAGTCCATGATCATTTTGGAAAAATAAAAACTCAAACATCATAGCACCTAAACTCTAAGTTTCGGTCATCATAGGATGATGAGGAAAATATTCTTTGTTTAACAATAACTCTTAGGTTTAGAATCACAAGGTATTAAGAGTTATAAATCCATGATCATACATGGAAAATTGAAACATAGTATCCTAGGCTTACTTATTCATGTGAGAGCATTACCCTTAGTATAAGGAAGAACTTTAATGAAGAACTCAATTAGAAAAGATGAATAAAAACTAAAGCCTTAAGAGCTTGAACTTTTAAAATAAAGGAAGAAGATGAAGGTTTAATGGAGTTTGAAGAAGGAAGTTGATGGAGTGAAAATGAGAGGGATATATATAGAGAGGGTAGAGAGTTCACGGCCAAGGGAGAGGAGAGAGAGAGCTTATAGAGCAAGCTTGATGGCTTAATGCTTGATTTGATGGAAGAAGAGAGAGAAATAACTTTTGGATTAGAATAGTATTATAATTTGAAGAGTGTGATGATTACACTTTTGGAGTGTGTCATAGCCTCTTCCATCATGTCTCTCACTTCTTTTATGCTCCCTAATCTACTCCATTTCGTTGCCAGTTGCATTTTAGATCGTAATTCTTCCGACATTTCGTCCGAATTAAATATTTTATTTTATTTTTTGAACGAAAATTTTCAAAATAACCAAAGTTGAAGGAAACATAATAAAAGCACTAACTGTCTTGTTCACGGGTCAAAATTACGTTTTCTGCACAGTAAACTTGTACCTGCAGTGAAAATGCAGACCGACTTCTGTCTGAATTTTCAACCGAAATTTTTACCATGACTTTATATGATATAAGAACACAAGAAAATGATTTTATTTTAATTAAAATCATCCTCTGAGTTTAATCTAAAATAAACATATTTTAAATACGTATTTACTATTACGGAAAGCAAATGAAAAATAGGGTGTTACAATAAATACCAACTAAAAATAATATAAACTTTTGAAATTAATTTAATTATTATGTAAAGTCATTGAAAATTAAGAAACATTTTTACCTTGTTTTAATATAAAATTCAAATTTTTATAAATAAAAGATAATATGTGAGGATAATATCATATTTGCTTGTCTAGAAGTGTATTAAAGCCTACTTTTTATATTGATATTCGATCATGCATTGTTACTTTTAAAGTCACATATAATAATTTGTAATTAGTTAATTAATACGGTAAAATTTTACATAAAACATGTTTTATGGAGAAAATAAAGAGTTTAATATCATATCAAGTCTGAATTTTGCGGAAAGTACCATAAAAAATTTGAGTTAAAAACTATTTGCATGACAATTAAAAATTTTGAAGGAATTAAAATTTGAGTTTAATTGTTATACACTGTCGGTGTAAATATTTTTTACACTGTCAACCAATAATAAATCATCACGTCATTGAATATCTTTGATTCTTATCCAAGTTACCTTGAAAATCATTCAAACCTTGATTATGATTGGTTGACAGTGTAAAAAACTTTACATTGACAGTGCACACAAATTAAACTCTTACTATTTTAGGTGTAAGTCGATCTAAAATCTTATTTTAATTTTGAATGTTTCAATCTCAGAATGTGACTAATTTTAAATTTATAACTTAAAAAATACTAAAAAAAATTAAAATCTTAAGTTAAAAAAATATCAAGATTATTTTATTGTAAAGAAAATCAAGATTGTATTTAACATTTAACAAGAGAAATAAATGACTGCAGGTTGGTCATATGTGCTTTATTGTAAAGTCACCAACAATTTTATTTAATATGCTAATATAAAAAAACCTTAACAAAAGATGGTATTTGAAACAAGAAGCCCTTTGTCAAAAAAAAAAAGAAAGAAAGAAAGAAAGAAGAAAGAAACAAGAAGCCGTGTAAAAGGCATAAGCTAATCTTAAATAACATACATTAAAATTAAAGGGATCATGCCAAGCACTAAATGAATTGAAACACTTGAGCGCATCCTAAATATTAAATAACATGAATTTCGAAAATTAAAAAATTGCTTGTGGCTTTCTATTTTTTTATTTTTTATTTTTTACATTAGTTTTTTTTGTGATTTTTTTTGGGTAAAATTTTGTGACTGTTTTTACCTTAGTTACTAATTAAACAAAGGAAAACGTACCGCATAAACTTCTCGGAAGTGATAAACAATAAAAGGCTTCAGTTTGAATGAAACATACACTTGGCCAAAACAATAAAATACATCTTTAACTTTTTTTAAGAAGGTGGTATGTGATGAATAATCTGCTAATCATATTGATAATCCAAGATCTAACGGAACAACGCATGCAATTTTTTTTAAATGTAAAAAAAATACAAATACAAATTTTTTGTCAGAAACAAACATTACAAATTTATGTTCTTCTCTTCACTGTGTTTCTTCTCTTTCTCCCTTCAATGCATTCTGTTTATTCTCTATATGTATCTTTTCCTCGATCTCTAATGAAAAACTGAAAAAAAGAGAATTAAATAAATTTAAAATGATATCAATAAAATAAAATAAAGATAAATATGAATTCAAATAAATTAAAATGAAACTTTTATATTATGCAACGAAAAATACAACAAATTTGTAAAATAAACAAATACTTAATCAAGTATATATTGCGTATACTAAATTTATTAAATAAAATACACAGATAGATAGACAAAACTAAAAGCAAAAATATGAAGGAAAAAAAAAGAATAAGTTACCTAGTAACTCCTCCAGAACTTAATTTCTTTTCTTTTTTTTTTTAAAAAAAAAAATTTTAGGTTCCTGAGGAGCTACTAGGTAACTTAACTTAATTTCTTGTTTGACATCATTACACTTTCTTCAATGGGACTTGTGGCATTAGCATCACATGGTAGTGACAAAGTTTTATATATATATATTTTTTTTGGTTTTTCAGAAATTCCTTTCAAATTGTAAATTTTTTTTTTTAGACAAAAGAAGTGTGCAAAGGCATCACTGCCAAGCAAGACATCCCCGCTAGGCTGGCACCTTAAGCAAAGTGATCGCGCTGTCGCCACGCACCAAAAATATCGAGCGTTTACAAAATAATGCAGATAGGGAGCGACAACTCGAGTATCGTCTCTCAAGGACTCTTTAGTTGTTTGTTGTTATTAACAGAGAATTAGTAAAAGTCAGAATTTGGGGGGGTTTTGAGTGAATGTAAATAAAGAAAAACAAACAGAAAGTCAATGCAAACTAGAAATTATCAAATAGCAAAGAAACGATTAACCTACTGTTCTCGGTTTCCCACTATCATTGGTTCATATAAATCCAAGCCCTAAGAAGATTCTAATCCCCTTTCAGTTGTAGCAACAATTAACAACCGAAATCGCTACTACGGATATATGTTCCTATTCCCGAATTAAACAAACGGGGTTAAGCCCTCATGAACTAAACGAACATGAATGAACACATGCGAATTAAACAAACGCTGTTAATTATAGGAACATAGCATCACGAAATAAATCAATACAATACTATACACTCTCGACATAACAAACGTAAATGTATAATATGGCATTGAAAAGAGAAAAGCAAATAAAAACAGGAATCACAGAACCTCAAGTGTAAATGAAACCAATACCAAGTAGATTAATCTAGGAGACTAGTTCTCCATTACAAAAGAAACACAAAAGTAAAGAAAAGAGAATAAACTACCGACTAAGGCTAACTATGACTAAAAACTAGCCAAAACGGCTAACTCTAGCTAAGACCCTTAAGTTCTGCCTAAACGAGGCTTTTATACAACTCCCGGAATCCACGTCCTCGCGAGGCGAAGCACTGCTCACGAGGCGAATATTACGAAACGATCTGCAACCTTTCATCTTCTCGCGAGGCGAGCATATATTCGCGAGGCGAATCTCTTCAAATTCCCAAACTGCATCGCCCGTGACCTTTCACACGGGCAAGCCGTGATCGTCTCCGACTTTTTCAGGGGTTGGGTGACTCGCGAGGCGAGCTCTTCTTGGCGGGCGAACCAGGAGACCTTGCATTTTCTTGGAACAGTCGGCTTGGTCGCGTGGCGAGTATAGCTTTCATGGCTTAAAGACTCGGATTTATTCCTTTTTATTTACCCGAAAATAAGAAAATAACAGCAAGTACTTTATTCACTCTAAATCAACTAAATTAACCTAAAAACACTTTACGGACTCAAAATACTACTTAAGGACAATCAAGTCTAATTTGGGTGAAAATGATATAAAATTAGCACAAAGCCAAGGTCTTTACTAGTTATAAAACCAGTCAAACAGAGGCTCATCAAAATACTCCAAACTTAAACTTTGCTTGTCCCCAAGCAAACTACAACTCAAAAATTTAGAAAGACTCAAGACCTGGCAAGCTCAAAAGATTCAATCAACTTCGGCACGGATTTCAAACAATTTTTCAAAAAGAATTTTCCTCCAATGTTCCCCCCCTTTCAAGCAAAGTAATCCCCACAATCATTTATTCCAAACAATTAAGAATTTCATCATTCAAACAATCATCAATCTAAGCAGGGGATCTAAGTCACACACAAGAGAGAGATCACCAAATCCAAACAACTGCCTTCCTCACAAGGGAAATTTGTGTTTCACTCAAACGCTCAGTTTGTGTCAGGCTAACAACAATTCACTTAGTTTCACTTTTAAGAGCACTTCCCATAAATTTGATTTTCATCTCCAAATGATTCCCACAGAAAACATGCATGCAACATCAAAAGGTCTTTTATGGGATGTAATGGGGCCTGGCTAAGGGTAGGATATACAAAAGGAACTAGGCTGAAGACCCTAGGAACTAAGAGAGCATGAACATTATTTACACTTTGAATTTCCACTCAAGTTCCTTTTCTCATTTTTATTTTATGCCTTGGGTGACTACAACCTTTTTATTTCTTTTTGGCATTTTTGCACTTTTAAATTTTTTTTTCTTTTTCTGTTTTTTTCATTTTTTTTTTCAGTCCCAAACAACACATTACACCTTGCAGCCACCCCAAACTTTAGTTTCTTACACCCATTCTAAGATTACATGCTCTCCTAATCCTAAGATCGGGTTAACATGGTTTTCCAGATTTTTGGGCTTATAACATTAGGTTATCAAGAATTAACAGGCTAATAGGCTCAATGGGGCTTACTAGGGAACATGCATTAGGAATTGGTTATTTTTAGGCTAAGTAGTTATTTACAAAAAAAAACTACCTAAATCATCTGAAGCAAACACATAATCATGCAACCCATAAAGAGATTCAAGCAAATTCAGGAAAGTGCAACTTAAAAAGTGATTTTCACACAGTTTAAAACATGTTGGAGGCTCAAAACCTCACCTGGACATTTTTGTGCAAATTGTTTGACAGAGATTCTATCCCTAGTGTGTGCTTCCTATCACCCCAAACTTATCATAAATCATGCCATCATAACAAAATCTCAAAGTTCAGTTTTCAATCATATGGGGATCATTTTTCAAAAAATTTTCAAATCCTAGGGGGAAACAGTCAAAACATATTATGCCATCCATCTATGAAAATATTAATCAAATCCATCAAACTTGCCACTACAAGACTCAACACAACTCCTGAGCTTCTCAAATTATTCAGGAGCTTTATTCAAAATAAAACAGAAATAAAGCAAGGAAAAGAAAATTAAAAAGAAGAAAGGGTTAAGAAAACTCATTAAGGGCGGTTCCACCAGGATCCCATTGCTTGTAGCATAAGGCCCACGTGATGGACAAAGACGGAAGCTCATTCCATGCTTCCATGACTTTGGCACTTGATGTGGGGGTGAGCACTTGACAATTATGATGACTTCGTCGAGTGCGGCGGACTTCTCACTCCCCTTCGGGTCACAACTGACCTCTTTATCTACAAAGTCTCCCCAATAGAAGTGGGGCTCAACCTCTTGGACCTAGCCATGGTGCAAAATCCAAAGGCTTAAACTCCATTACTGGTTCCTCGGGGAGGTGGCAAACAGGTTAGTGGTGTCTCCGGTCTTTGCTTCAACTTCGCAAGGTCTTCATTCTGCACTAACAAAGTTATCACCTGCTATACATGCAGAAATTTCAGCACACACCACACAAAGGTTAGAGTTAGTAGAGTCAGTACATATATCACAATAAAATGAATCGGAAAAGTTAGAATGTCCGGAAATTCAGCACTCAATTCATCCACCCCATTACTCTCAACACATGCAATTGATTTACTTGAATCATCTACTTCCAAAGGTTCTTCATCATCCTCAAGCACGGGGAAGCGAGATGTCCTCCCCGATCCTCATTTTCGTGTTTCTCAGACAGGTATAAAGCGCATAACAGTGTATACACAAAGCAGTGCCACCATCACAAAACAATCAGTACATGAATTAGAATCGGGATTCAAAACACAATTCATCATCAACAAACATTATCACAATCATCATTATCAAGTATTTTCGGGAATAACTTGTGATTACGTATGTTCTTCAATGGGGTAGTGGAGTTAGCATTGCAAAATGAGTTGGCGGTAACTTGATCAATTAGAGCGGACAACTTCCGAGATTCAGCTTGGCTCCTCCGGTATTCAGCCTCCATCTTCATTTGGAATTCAAGAAAGTTTGCTTCCATTTGTGCATTTATCTCAGATCATTCTGTTTGCACAGTCCTCTAGGGAAGGTTCGGAAGGTGCGGCTCTGAAGGCAGGATAGTATCTAAACAGGAAGGCTTCCTTTAAATCAAACCAGCTTGAGATGGAATTTTCATCAAGACAATACAGCCAATCTCTTGCAGCGCCTTCAAGTGAGAACTGGAAAGCTTCCATCTGAATGTGATCTTCTCATTATTCCTGCGGTCTCGGCATTATAGAACAAGCAATCTGAATTCCCTCGGATGCTCATGCGGATTTTCACCGCAAAACCATTAAACCTTGGCAACCAGTATGATAAACCAATAAAATCAGGAAAATATATGCATGGTGGATGCTCATAGTAAGCATTAGACATGTAATTTCGCATATAATTATCCATGGGGGGTGCTAAAATTTACAACCAGACAAAACAGACAAAACTAATTTAGCAAAGAGAATTTTTTTTTATATTTTATTTTCTGCTAATAACAACAAACCAGAGTCCCCGGCAACGGTGCCAATTTTTTGACCGCGCTGTCGCCACGCGCCAAAAGATCGAGCGTTTACAAAATAAGGCAGATAGGGAGCGACAACTCGAGTATCGTCTCTCAAGGACTCTTTAGTTGTTTGTTGTTATTAACAGAGAATTAGTAAAAGTCAGAATTTGGGGGGGTTTTGAGTGAATGTAAATAAAGAAAAACAAACAGAAAGTCAATGCAAACTAGAAATTATCAAATAGCAAAGAAACGATTAACCTACTGTTCTCGGTTTCCCACTATCATTGGTTCATATAAATCCAAGCCCTAAGCAGATTCTAATCCCCTTTCAGTTGTAGCAACAATTAACAAACGAAATCGCTACTATGGATATATGTTCCTATTCCCGAATTAAACAAATGGGGTTAAGCCCTCATGAACTAAACGAACATGAATGAACACACGCGAATTAAACAAACGCGATTAATTATAGGAACATAGCATCACCGAAATAAATCAATACAATACTATACACTCCTGAAATAACAAACGAAATGTATAATATGGCATTGAAAAGAGAAAAGCAAATAAAACAGGAATCACGGAACCTCAAGTGTAAATGAAACCAATACCAAAGAGATTAATCTAGGAGACTAGTTCTCCATTACAAAAGAAACACAAAAGTAAAGAAAAGAGAATAAACCACTGACTAAGGCTAACTATGACTAAAAACTAGCCAAAACTGGCTAACTCTAGCTAAGACCCTTAAGTTCTGCCTAAACAGGCTTTTATACAACTCCTGGAATCCACGTCCTCGCGAGGCGAAGCACTGCTCGCGAGGCGAATATTACTGAACAGTCTGCAACCTTTCATCTTCTCGCGAGGCGAAAGTATATATTCGCGAGGCGAATCTCTTCAAATTCCCAAACTGCAACGCTCGTGACCTTTCACACGGCAAGCCGTGATCGTCTCGACTTTTCGAGGGTTAGGTGACTCGCGAGGCGAGCTCTTCTTCGCGGGCGAACCAGAGACCTTGCATTTTCGTGGAACAATCAGCTTCGGGTCGCGTGGCGAGTATAGCTTTCATGGAGGCGAAAGACTCCAGATTTATTCCTTTTTATTTACACGAAAAATAAGAAAATAACAAAGAAGTACTTTATTCAATCTAAATCAACTAAATTAACCTAAAAACACTTTACAGACTCAAAATACTACTTAAGGACAATCAAGTCTAATTTGGGTGAAAATGATATAAAATTAGCACAAAGCCAAGGTCTTTACTAGTTATAAAACCAGTCAAACAGAGGCTCATCACAAAGCCAATCATCTGCAGCACGTCTTATATGAACGAAGTGTATCTGAGTAAGAAATAATGTGAATTACGGCTGATTCACATTGATGGTCTCATATTTCCTCAATTTCTATATGCTTTTCATTTGTTAAATTATAGCCATAGACCTTTTTCTTCTCTGAAGTAAAAACTAAATATCCACCATTTAAAACCCTATAACATGTGACTATAGGATTTTGCTCCCTTGTCCCAATCAAGGGTTTCACTCTTCTTTCAAAATCCTTCTCCATGAACTTGATTTATAATTTGTCAAAACCCATATGGTGAACACTTTCTTTCTCAATCTCACCAAACAAATAGATTGACTTGAACTCGTTGACTTTTCCCATTTAAAAATTCCCATGTTACAACTATGGTCATGAGAACCTATCCTTGCTTCTTTGGGCACCCTCAACATTGTGGATATACCATTCTCATAATTATAGGACATAATATATGGCCTAAAATAAGGGCTGCTTCTACGAATGGAAGGAAAACAATCCGAGATAAAGTGGATGACTCCATTGTAACACACTGGCATGTCAAATCTCAAGTCCCTTGAACCGGTGAAGAAACTGGTTTCCTTGATTTCCACACACCTTCTTTGGATGAGTAAACTTGACAATCCAAATATGAAGACCATTCGGGGGTGTCAAAGAGAAACATCGTGAAATCATTTGAGTTACACTCAAAAACGATCTTGAATTCTCCGTAAAGATTCTTTTGCAGTTGCTCTGGGGTGGGAATGGGGAACCAAGATTGTGTTACTGGGTTACCAACAAACATATCAACTTGGTCAAATGTTGTAACGAGACAAAGAATCAAGCCATTGCTTGAAGCTAGAGCTTTGGCTTTGTTATTTGCCAAAAATTGTAGACCATCATGAGGCACACCACATGATGCCTTATTTTCAGGTAAAGGGTGTAACTCAATATGGCAATCAAACCTCTGGATCATGCTTGATTGAATGAAGAAGCATGAATCATCCTTTAATAATGCATTTAGAGCTTGCTTTAATGCAAAGTATGATTCCTCTGAAAACTTTGAGAAGAACTTGCTAATACATTTGAACTTGTAGATCGCTTTTGCTGGTAACCAAGAGAATATCTCAATCAATGCGTCATTGGAGGTTGCCATTGTCATGAACTGTTGATCTGGAAGCAAAAGAATTTTCCAAGGAGTTATTAGACTACGATGAAAACGGGGAAGAAAAAACAATATGTGAGTATAGGGTTCGTATTGATAGCACTAGACTAGATGCTGTTATAAATTTTAATAAAAATATTATAAAGATTAAGAAACATGGGATGCAATATATCACTTGATTCAAGAAGTCTTATCAATATAGAAAATCAAAAGATATCTCTTATAGTTATATCATGAAATTGATCATAACCAACAACTTAATCCTTAATCTATTGTGGCAACCTACCAAATCTTTAAATCAAGTAACTAAATTATATAAGATAATTTTTTTTTGAGACATACTCTGAAGATAATTGATAATAATATCTCAATGAAACTTATCAAATCAGATGCGAACATGTCCTTCTTCAGTTCCTCACAAACTCGCTCTAAATTAGATGCGGAGATTATTTTATTTTATTTTTACAACAGACACACTGAACTCAAATTGAGAATTTTCTTCTTTTCTAGAGTTTTGGTTTTCTTATTTAATTTTTAAAAAATGACTCTCTTTTTTTTGGTAAAATAAAAGTTTAGATTAGGGGAAGGCTCGTTCCCTTGCAAGGCCAGGGAATACCACCAACCTCAACTAGGATTTATAGTGGAATTTACATATTGCCTAGCAACATGGGATATTTAAGAATCGAAACCAAGTCACAGCTAGTGTGGGTGTAAGGCTTGACCGGATGTGCTAAAATGACTATTTTATTTTTATATTAACAAAAAATCAACCTAAAAAAACAGGAAAAGAAGAAAAAAAGGCTAAATAAACAAAACAGATAAAAATATCTTCTTCTTTAGAACTGGAACATGAACAGGAAAAATTCAGATGAGAATGAAGCGTGGTTCTGCTACTGATGACGGTGGCGAGGTTGCTGCAAGCGGTGGAGGAAGAGATGAAGATGGTGAGGGTGAATGAGAGGAAGATGGAGTGAGGAAGAGAGTGATAGGGAACAAGTGATATATATATATATATATATATATATATATATATATATATATATATATATATATCACACACACACACAAGTAGATAATTGATACTAGTATACCGGAGGAGTATCTCAATAATCTTATTATTTAGATGCGAACATTTACTTCTTTACAAATCCACTCAAAATAAGATTTTTACCCCTTTTTTTTCTCTTGCCTAATTAGAATTCCTCAAACTTCAGGCATAATCAATGATTTAGTATCTACATGGATCTCTCATCAATGTAGTAATACCATACCGTGATAATGTTTGTAGACCGATGAGTTACTAGCTAGTAAATGTTAACTTTGTAGTCTTATAAAACATTTTGGAAAATGCTAACAAACGCCCTTAGAACATTGTTTAAGAAATCAAGAAAGGAAAATTTGTATGAGAAATAATGTACTCCCTCCGGACTTAATTATAAGCAAAATCAACTAACTTCATACTTATTAAGAAAGTTAGTTAATTTAGTTTAATTGTCTTGATTTATGTATAAAAAATGAGTTAAATAGCTAAACTACCTTTAATTGTCTCGGGATTGTGCAATGCTATTGGAAAAGTAGAAAGATAATTGGTTGAATTGATGGATTGTCTTGACTTTTGGAATACTTACATAAATAGAGTTGAATGACATTTACTTATATTTAAATCCACAAAATATTGGTACTTTTTTTTACTTGTAATTGAGTCCAGAGGAGTAATTCACACAAAAAAATAAATTATTATATAAATTTTTTTTTGCTTCAAAATTATCATATAATTTAAATCAATATCTAAATTAGAAATGAAATATTTTTTAAGGATAAATTTTATTTGTGAATCTGAACAACTTTATAATAAATGTTTAAAAATAACTAATAAGGAATAAAATGATAGACCGTTAACAACTCACCATTATATAACTAAAAAAATAGCATAATTATATTGATCTCTCTTAACGTTTGACTTAATTACATCTGATATTCTTCTTATTTCAAAAGTTACACTGACCCCCCTTAAGCCTTAAGATTAATTTATCATTACATTTATCTCTCATGAAGATGGGTGATTGTAATTACACTAACGTCCCCTTGAAGAAGATAACTTCACTAACTTGGTATAACTTTTGAAAATAGGTGGGGTGCCCAGTGTAATTAAACTTTCTCATAAGAGAAAAGTGGAAATTTCCCTAAAATAATTGGTACAGTATAATTCTCAATTTCAAGGCTAAAATTTTAATTAGTTTACTCTAAACTAAACTATTGAAGTGTCCATAAATGATTGGTTGATTGAGAAGCTAGGAACAAAACACAGAAGTGACTCGACATTAAATACAAACGGATTTTAATGCTCTATATAAAGAAAGAAAACCATCATCACACAAAGCCCAAGAGGTAGAGGAAATATGAGAGTTCTCCACAGATTTTGACATTCACCAATCAATTCTTAGCTGATGGAAGATCAGACACCAACAATGGATACTGTGATTCAGTTGCAAAGCCAGGTGGTTGAGTACACTTCCTCCTTGTTTCATGAGGTAATTAACTATGCAATACAATTACCAATATACATTAAGGGAAGTCTCATAAGCTATGTATCTTTCTTGTATTGGTTTTCTCTTTTGTCCCTCTAACTTATGTGTTCTCTTTGGAAAGGGATTCCTAGATGATCGATTTAACCAGCTTCAGCAACTTCAAGATGAAAGCAACCTATATTTTGTGGTTGAAGTGGTGACTCTCTTCTTTGAGGATGCAGAGAGACTCCTAAATGAGCTGCAAAAAGCACTGTAAGGGCACAATAATTTCCTGTTTTCTTTTTGGTGAATGTAATTTCCTGTTTTCTAATCTGTTTTTAGATTCACTGATCACTATCATGGTTTTAAATTACGGTTGCATTTACATGCTGCAAGATCACCCGAATCAACTATTTCAACTTTTAAATTTATACATTTTAGATTTTAATACTTAAAAACTATCTTGTTGTTTTGTCTTTTATTTTTTTTATATTCATTTTGATTTTTTTCATAATCTTATTTAGTGTTACCAAATCCCTTTTAATTTTTGATATGTTTACTATCCAACTTCATTGTGATACTTTCGGCAAAGAGATTAAGATATTTAAAGTTACAACTATATAGTAGGATAAATGTAACCCCCCCCCCCCTGGGTATTACTACGTAACACATTCGGAATTAAATTAAAAAGATAATTTGCTGGTTGCTTTCGGAAAATTGTTTTCTTTAAGTCGAAAACTGGGGTATAAAATTTTTCTTTAAGGATAACTCAAATCCATAATACATACATTTAAAACGTAAAGTCACATTCATAACAAAGTTACCATGACATACAACATTTCTCTAAGTTTCCATTTTTGAAAGACAATTTTTAAACTACAGATGGATGTATATAACACTATATTTAGCGACCTCTTTAGATATACAACCCAACTCGGACTCCTAAGTTGGTCATTCTATCAAATATTCATTGGAGAGACCCCCAATCAGAATACTTTCCCAACCTCTAACACTTGGTCTTCAAGTGACTTAGAAAGACTCCTCTGCGACATCGCATTACTAGAGTACCAAGGTACTACAAAGAAACCCGAAGAGACCTGATATAACTGTAAGAGTGAGACACCGGAAAATGGATATATCATACAACAACCATATACATGATACATACAACACATTGGCATATTAGCATTTAAGCATTATTCATAGATAAAACAACAAGTGTTATATCAGTGGGTCTCATACCCGAATCAATCAGTTTTATAAAGATAATGCATGACACTGCAATCATCGGGGCTCTAAACTTAATCTCTTGAGATACCATCACCGTTTTATCATTAAGAAAGAGTTGATCAGGCTCATATGCCACATTGGCAAGTTGTCTCCGTCACCTCATGCACCCAGATCAACATAATCACGAATCCCTTATAACGGCCATTCGGATGTATACCTCATCGAATACCGCATCTTAAGCGGGTATTCGGTTAACTCAAGCATGTCTGCTAAGGGGAAATGCATATGAATAAAAGACTTTTCATTATCGAGACTTTTCTTTGTGTTCACTCTTTTCCGTTTGTCGAAGCCCAAAGCTAACGACTATTCCCAATTTTCATTACCTGAAAATCAATAACACAGGCCGTGCAGTCCAAGTGCTCAATCACAACATCTTAGACCGATGCCGCAGTCCAAGGTTGTGGTCGTAGAAACAATTATAATTTTATCCTTGCTTTATTTCAACATGATAAGGACTCCTAGCCCATAACAACGAAATTAGGACACACAATCCTCAATTCCAAGATTAGGACTCCTAGCCCATAATATCATGATAAGGACCATTGGCCCATAATTCTTGACACGGATCACGGATCGTGTAACACCCTCCTCGGGAGCTACATTGTCCGTGACATTTTTTTAAGACCGAGTAAAACGGAAAATAATTATTTTGCCAAAAATACGGGTTTATTTTTTTTCTTTTATCTTTCGTAATAATACCACACATAGTCTTTAACATATAACATCAACTTATGCATCAATATTATACAAACCAAGTTACAAGTATCATCGATACACATATTCGAAAAAAGGCAGAAATACCAATGCCATAGAATAACAACAGACTTAAATATGTTTATAATAATAATATCTTTAGAGACATAGCTCCACAAAATATAACATAGACACGAGACTGGTCAAACACAAAATACTGAGAAAAATCCATTATATTAAAGCCCTCGAGACGGTGTCCATGTCTCCAAGTACGCTCAAACTCCGGCAGGATGTGATGGAGAAACAAATGTTGTCGTCATCTTCGTCCAATGCAAGATAGAAAACAACAAACCAGAAAATACAGAAATGAGGTGAGATTTCCGTTCATCTTGCACTTAACGCAGACATGCAGTGGTACGACACACAGGTACACACAAATATCAATAAACAATTATATCATCCATCACAACATAAATAATAATGTTTCACAACAACATAATCACAAGGCACCGCTGATGAGCCTCTGTTTGACTGGTTTTATAACTAGTAAAGACCCTGGCTTTGTGCTTATTTTATATCATTTTTACCCAAATTAGACTTGATTGTTCCTAAGTAGTATTTTGAGTCTCAGAAATTGTTTTTATGTTAATTTAGTTGTTTTAGAGTTGAATAATTATTTACTTTATTTTCTATTTTCAGGTTAATAAAAAGTAATAAATCTGGAGCCACTCGCCCCGCGAATAATCTCTCGCCCCGCGAGTATTGCAACCATGAAAAAGTCAGAGACGATCACGGCTTGCCCGTGTTGAAGATCACACCGTGGGCAATTCTCGGGGTTGAAGCGTTCGCCTCGCGAGCATTCCTTCGCCTCGCGAGTCTTGGAAGATCGAAGCCATCACGGTTTGGGCGTGTTGAATGCCACGGGCGTAATGAGTGAAAGTCAAGAGTTCGCCTCGCGAAGGATGTGCTCGCCTCGCGAGAAGACAAAGAGTTGCAGACCTTTCATGTAATTCGCCTCGCGAGCAAAGTGCTTCGCCTCGCGAGTACTCGACTCTTAAACGTGTATATAAGCGGTCTTAGGCAGAAATGAAGGGAGAGTCAGAATTAGCCAGTTTTGGCTAGTTTCTCAGCTAGTCTTAGTTAGTCTTTTGTTTTCTTTTTAGTTATGTTTTGTTTTCCTTCTGTAATGGAGAGCTAGTCTCCTAGATTAATCTACTGAAATTCGTTTCAGTAACACTTGAGGTTCTGTATTTCATGATTAGTTGCTTTTCTCTTTTCAATGCCATGCTGTATGTTTCGTTTTGTTATTTCGAGAATATATAGTGTTGTATTGTTTCATCTCGGTGATGTTATGTTCCTATATATAATCGCGTTTGTTATTTCGCGTGTGTTCATTCATGTTCGTTTGTTCATGAGAGCTTAACCCCGTTTGTTATTTCGGGAATAGGAACATACATCTGTAGTAATGGTTTTCGTTTGTTAATTGTTGCTACAACCGGGAGGGGATTAGTATCTGCTTAGGATTTGCATGAACCAATGATAGTGGGAAACTGAGAACAGTAGGTTAATCGCTTTTGTCTATTTGTTATTTTCTTTAACTGCTTTGTTTTTATTATTTTGTTTTCTTAATTTAGCTTTCAATCCAAAACCCCCATTTCTAACTTTTGCTAATTTTCTGTTAATAATAACAACAACTAAAGAGTCCTTGAGAGACGATCCGAGTTGTCGCACTATACTGCATTATTTTATAATCGCTCGTTCTTTTTGGCGCGTGGCGACAGCGCGGTCAACCGCTTTTCCTAGACAAGAGACATCTAAGACTCGAGGAATGACCTCTGATCCCATATACCATGGTTTTAACAAACAGTTGGAGAGTGGTTCGGAGGATTGTTCCGGACTACGCCAGCCTTGGGCAATAGAATGCGTCCAGAGTCATCAACGTGCACATTGGCTTTTTCGGGAACATCCTACACTACCAGAAAATACATAGTGTCCAGTAGAGTATGTCGGTGTATTGCAAGATCACCATGCCACGAAAGAGCAACCAACTAGGCCTATATGAGTATTTCATACCCCGACACCCCCAAGCATCAATAGATCGTCACTACGAAATTCGCACCCGCATTAAAGTGTTAGCTCGATCTCCTAGGCACAACGACCTTCGAGAACATAGTTTCACTATGTGTTTAGGCAAACTTTGCCGAAAAATGCGTTCTTCTCGTCTATCCATTGGATGACATAGTTTGATTCCATCGAGAATCCTTTCAACGTCTTCAGTAACAAATGCTAGATGTCCTTAAGTCCGAATCACCGTGACTTAATCATCTAGCTAAAGTTCTCAAGTAACCTTTCATCTTTGTGCAAAGTTTTTGTCGCGACCGTCCCGTCCAAGCGCCAAGGAAAAAGGTAAAAACAGAGAGAGTCGCCACTAAAATTTTTGTTGGGAAAATCTTAGAAAACCCCATTATTTAAAGGTAAACTAGTCTAAAAAGAGAGAGATGAGTCCGGAGTTGGTTACGAGTAGGGAAGGTGTTAGCATCCCACATCGTCCGTTTAAAAAACGGTACCTCAAGTTAATTGTGCAAAAATATTTTAATAACCTTTTAAATATTTATTTTACCCAAAAATGATTTACAAGAAAGAATTATTTTTAATTTTTAATATTTTAAATTTTTATTAATTTTATATTTTAAAATTTATTGATTATAAAAACTAAATGAGGTTGAACATGGCACATGTGTCCATAGGGTAACCTCAAATATAAGGGACTGAACATGGCACCATGTCCATATAGCATCCCTAAAAATATAAAGTTTAATTATTTTTTTATTTTTTTAAAGTAAAGGAGGCGTGCAAAGGCATCCCAATAGAGACTAACATCCCAACTAGGTTGGCACCTTAGCCACTATCCATCATATGCAGCACACCCCAATTTATTGAAAAAAAGGGGAAAAAAAAACAATACAAGAGCATGGGGGGGCATGAACCTAACCCTTGAAATCACCTAAAGCGAAAATTAGGGAGTCCTACCCTATTATTATAAAAATCATCCCTAATAAAACTAGGGATTAAATCCCACCAAAAGAATCCATGAATAAATAGACCATGATTGGCAATTTTATCCGCACGCTTATTGCCTTCACGAAAAATATGAGAGTAGCCAAAACGCATTTCCTTAGTAATGGCCATGCAATTATTCCATCTATTCCTAAGTTTCCAAGGAACCATTGAGGGATAAGAGATTGCAGAGATGACAAGCTTTGAGTCACATTCAATCCATAACGACCAACCTTTCTTATGGGCAATTTCAATTGCCAAGATTGCACCCATTAGCTCAAAGATAAAAAGCAGTAGTGACTCCAAGGTTGGCTGCAAAGCACCCAAGAGTGGCAGCACTATGATCACGAAAAATGCCACCACAAGCAGAAGGACCCGGTGCACCTTTAGCTGCCCCATCAGTGTTGCACTTGACCCAGTAACAGGGAGGAGGATGCCATATGACTTCTATGATTTGAGGAGCTCGGTTGGGATGACAGCTGACTCTAAACGCCTTTAATAACATAAACTCCTGTATAGATGATGAAGTTGTACCTTTACTCAGGTTACCCGCCATGCTAACATTAGCAAGGATAAGGTTTTTAGCGACCTGCAAAGGAATAAACCTGTCTTCAAACCTGGATTTATTTCTGCAGTGCCAAATTGCCCAGATGATGCTAGTTGTGGCAGCAATCAGATGATCCTTAACTTGATAGCTCCATCGATGATCACAGATTGAGAAAACAGAAAGCATTGAAGAAGTATCAATTGTCATGCTAACTGTGTTGCTCAGCCAAGACCATAAATCCTTAGCAAAGGCGCATTGAAGGAAAAGGTGAGCAGTTGTTTCATAACTACAACCACATAAATTACATCTAGAGACAACAATACAGCCGTTGGTCCATAGGTTCTCATCAGTAGGCATGCGGTTATGCAGGATCCTCCAAACCAGGAAAGATTTGGAAGGAGGAACACATTTATTGTGACACCCTAAAACCTGGCATCACATGGTTACTCATTTGCGGAAAAGAAACTTATTTAAAACGCTGGTCGCCTTCGGAAATATAACCTTTGTTAGGAGGGTTACTGAAAAAGGGTACTTATTTTTTTTTTTCTTTCTTGTAAGCGGTAGTTAAGAAACAATGATGAACACTCAGAACATGTGAATAAACATCATACATATCAATAGATAGCCGACCCACTTGGGATCTTAGGTTTCTGGTTACAACACAGGCCTTATCGAACTGGCCAACTCACATTAATACAAAGACTGAAGATGTAGGTAAAAGATTTTCATCACACTGGGACTGGGGAAAATCGGGCATAAGGATCAAAAGAAGGCTCCAGAAGCCAAGGGACCATCAGGGCAAACTCCAAAAACCAACGACGGACTAACCATGTCTCCTGCACTCGGAGTGACCGCAAAAGCTACCTTCAGACGAGGAACCACTTGCCGGATCGACAACTTCGCCGCCATCATCGATAATCATGTCGTCGTCGTCAGGATCTTGCGGGTAGTACTCGGGCTCCTCTTCCTCCTCCTCCTCGATCTCTATGAACTCGTCGGGGTCTTCCTCCGGATCCTCTTCGGGATCCTCCTCCTCCACTGGATCTTCTTCGAGCGGTCCGACAGGGTCAAGGTGCTCGTGAAGAAGTCCGGTGGCCTGTAGCGTGTGGAGGTAGAACCACGGGGGTGGAAGTGCCACAGTCCGAGACTCGACTGTGTGGATCCTCCGTATAGGTACTCCGTTTGCATTAGTCTCAGTAGTCGTGATTGGTCCCTGGTAGGTCGCAGTCGTTGCTCCTTCATGAATGGTCCAACTCCCCGCTGCCCCAGCATGGTCGAAGACCTCATTCCTCGAACTCGTTGGTGCCAGAGGGACTTCCGGATCCATCTAAGAGTACGTGCGTTCCCGAAGCAAAGAGAAAAGAACAAGCATACATTTGTGCAAGAGTGAGATACCGTCATAAGATATATCCCACAACAACCATATACATGATACATACATCACATAATCATATAAGTAGTCAAATCATGCATATACACAACAAAATAGTGTTATATCAAAGGGCATCAAACCCGCACAGTCAATCTTTCGAAAATATGCATGGCACTTCAATATCAGGCTCTAACTTAATCTCATGAGATATCAACACCATTTTTCACTGGAGAAGAATTAGAGTTGGTCAAGCTCTAGCCCATCGGGCAGTTACCCCCTTACCCTCATGCATTAAGGTCTCAGGACGGGCAACGTCACATGTGCCTCTTCACTCGGTTTACATGGACAGACTCCCCAGATACCACCTTGTATCTGTTATAATCATCAATAGCACGTCTGCTTGGGGAAATGCACATGAGAAAATATTTTATTTAAAAGGATTTCTTTGTGTTCATCATTTTCACTGTCGCTGCTCAAGGCTAACGACTTAAATCATAATTTCCCCATCGCATTGAAAACTCAGAAGCATAGGACTCATAGTCCGAATGCTCAATCACAATGCCCAAGACCGTGGCCACAGTCAAGGGTTGTGGTCGTAGAAAACAACCTTCACCTTTAATCATGATCATCATACGCGGTTAGAAGACACAGTCCAACACAACGTGATTAGGACCTAAGTCCATAATATCATAGCCAGGACTCGTAGTCCCGAATTCACACTGATTCAAGATCACGTGCACATCACTGAATACTAGAGGCGACGTCTCGCGTACTAGATTCTCTTTCTTAAGTACTTATTTTTCATTCAGTGAAAAACAAATTCAAAACCGAATCCTCGATAACCTATCTAGGTCATCGGAAAGTTTCTAAATTATTTAGGAAAAACCTTTTCTTTGAAAATCTTTTATAAAGCATCTTTGAAATTCTTTTATCTTTGAAATATTTCCCCCAATAGGATATTGCCAAATAATCTTGAAAGTTTTATCTTGAAAACACATAGTTCGAAAAGGATTTTCTCTTGTATAACAGTAGTACACCAAAACCATTTCAACATTTAAAACAAGTACTTTAAGTTAATGAGCTTTTGGAAAAGAACACCAATCCCTTCATCTTCAAAGCTTATTAAGGTTTTTAATCCTTATAACGGTTGAGCACAGACGCACGTCTGGCTTAGCAAACTTTCAATCAACAACAGTATATATCATCAGTGCAATACTAATATCACAGTTGAAAGCAGTTCATCACATATATGCATTTTATCATTTAGAACAAGTACAGTTCAACATCAGATAATAGCACAACAGTTCAAGTACATAAGATAATCAAGTAAGCTCAATCAACATATAACTATCCAGTTAAACACTTACACACATGCATACAGTTATTGAATATCCCTAGGCAAACTCCCCTTTCCTTTGAAGACAAGTAAAGAATCCTCGTCTTAATACTCACATTAGCTCCAAGAGTGTAACTATCTACTCCATCAAGCAAGCATAGCCGTGTCAAACGTCTCAAAGAGGGAATCCAACAACGCGCAACAACCAAAAATCAAGAAATCAATTACACATGACCAAACACACATTCTAACTTTATCTAAACACTTAATCTAATTACCAAACAAGGTTATTTTTAAAGAAAATCATGTTTGAAGCTCACGCTTCCTAATACCCTTTTAGGAAACTTTGTTTTGATTAAAAGTCTTGAAAAAGAGCTTTGGGAATCATCCATTAAGAGTCCTAATTACACTGAATCATAATTAATTTCACAAAAACATAGCCAAATTCAAATAAATTCAAATTGGGGTTTAGGGCTCCTTATTAAAATTTAGGGAAAACTCAGAATAATGAAATTGGTTTAGGGAAACACAAACTCGCAGTCCCAATCTCATAAAACAACTTTAAATTTCAATATTAAAATTTGAAATCAGAGGGTTAGGGTTAGGGTTTCAAAATCAATTTGGGGGTTTTGAATCTAGAAGAGATGAGAGAGTTTTGACTCACCCAAGGAATAAGATATCTTAAAGGTGGTGCTGTGGTGGCGGCGGACGGCGGACGGTGTTGACAGCGGCGGCTGATGGCGGCGTAGTGTTCCTAAGGCATCCATGAACAAAATGAAACTAAAACTCATGGAAGAAGAGAAATGAGGTTCAAACAACACAACTTTGGTGGAAGACCACCATATATGGCGGTCGGACTGCTCACCTGCGACACGAGACGGCGACTTGCGGCGGAGCTCGAACCAGACGCAGTAGGCTCGATCGGAACGCGAACCAGGCGTGGTGTCGTGCCTTCGGAGCTCCGACGGGAGGCGGTCGCGCGGCTGCTTCAAGGAAGGAAAAAAGGTGAGTTTGGGGGGAAGGAAGAAGATGGTGTGAGGAGGAAGAAGAAGGAAGAAAAATAAAAGAGAAGAAAGGAAGAAAGAAAGAAGAAAAGGGAAAGAAACAGAGAAAGAAAAGAGAAACAGAGAGAGAACGTCGAGAATGAGAGAGAGAAAAGTGAGGAAGCTTAGTTTTTAAACTAATTATTTAGTGATAGGTACAAAATGAGTGATAAATATTAGGCCTAAAATTAACATGTTTTTACTTTTTAGAATCTAAAAATAAAGATTGATAAGGATATGTTTTCGAAATTCAAGTTAGAGTAAAGATTAATAGTTGAACTGATCTACTAAGAAAATACTCCCTCAAAATTTAATCTCCGATAAATGTCAAACCAACATATTTTTAACTCTAAAATTAAATAGGATAAGAATATGAAAATGTTTTTCTCTTATTTACATTATTTAAAATATTTTTCTGTCTTTGGTATAATAGTGACAATAACATAAATTATTGTCTAGTAAACGTGCATTCATCGAAATGAGTCGGTGCTAACGCACTTAATAAAATAATTTGAAGAGAGTAATTTAATTACTCAAACTAAACCACCTAACATAATAAACATAATCATCCAAATAAAATAATTAATCCTAGGTGTAAAAACTAGGGTGTTACATTACTACCCCTCTTAAAAAAATTTCGTCCTCGAAATTTCGTAGCTCAAAACTAAACATGATGTTGTAATCATGCCTTAACTCTAAAATCTTGCTTTGTATTCTCATTGCTTCATTCCTTTCATCTATAACACTATAACAGAATCAATTCTTATGCTATTCTATTTATGCTCGAGACTTTTCACTACCGCATTATCCCCATTACCTTTGATATTTCATCTAAGTCTATTACACTTCAAAGAACAAAATCAACGCTTAATCTCTTCACTTCTCAATGATCCATTAGAAAAACTTTCTCCAATATCCAACTTTCACAACTAACATTAAAACCAACAATATCTTTACCATAACATCAATTAACCTTCTACTCAAGAGATGCGATCCTAGTCTTAGTTCATTTGGGCTTAATCTACTCTTCTAGTCATATCAAATTCACACTTTCAAATCTTCAATCAAAACGTCGTAACATTCCTGAGTTGCACATGATAACCTTTGCTCCAAGAACCTAAGAAATTCAATCTTATCAAAATTGAATCTTACCACATCCAACATAGTCCGTCCTCTTCTTAATTCCTCTCGGATCTTTTGCCTACTTCGATTTCATATCCTTCATTTGACTCTCATCTTCAATTTAGTTCTCAAGCCCCGTTAGTATCCCTAGTTTAAGAAATTTCCTATGCACCTTTACCCTATTGTCCAAGGAAAATACACAACTCCTAACAATTCCTCCATCTGAAGACATAGCTCTATCGCTTATGCAAGGAAGTGCTTGTATCGTATATGCCCTTATCTTATTTATTTGCAGCCGAGAAAAGAGATTATAAAACAGAGTTTCTCTAAGTCCATAACCCCTAGGAGTTGCACCAAAACAAAGCCAAGAAATCCAGGTGGACACTCCCCAATGGCAAATCTTGGATTTAAAATATCTAGTTTCCACTATGGATCATCAACCACATTTTTACCAAAATAAGACTTCAAAGATTATAAACATTTCATCATAGCTTATCACACTCGAAAGACACAATCAAAACTTAATCACTTCTTGCCTCAAAATTTGTCTACTAGCAAAACTTCTTCAACACCTTATCCTCACAACGAACATCAAGTTCAACCTTAACTCTATCACATATATCAACTTTCCACCCAAAGCACACAATTATAGTCCTAGTTTTCTTTGAACATATTCCACCACTCCAAATTATATCATGGTCATTCATTTCAATCTTAAAGAATCCATGCAACTACAATCAAAAGGAATCACTTCAGTTTGAATTATCCAAAATCATAATTCTTAAACTTTTCTAACAACTTAGTTTCACTCAAGAACTCCTTTTTACTATTTCCGTTCAACTTAAGGAAAACTACCATACATATTTTTCCGTTAATCCTCGGACTCACGAAGTCAACATTAACCATAACCTTTGATCACTACTCTAATTTCCTTTAATGATACATCTGCCTCGATCATGATAAAATCCATCGTAATCGTCTCTCTCAACGACGTTGAACTTAAGGGTCCTCATAGTACCATTCACATTTATACACTAACGGAACTCCTATCAACTCTGGTTCGTACTACCACAGAGATGACAAAAATTAGGTACCACATTATCTCCCAACTAACCTTTGCTAAAGATAGGTAATCTCATTACTCATCCATCCCAGTGAGGACGATCAGTTGAACTTAGCCTCAACTTAGTCCTCAGCACTTAAAGTAAACTTAACCGACACACGTTGATAAACTTCCGTTTTTCATCTGAAACAACACTTGAAGATACTCCACGAAGTCTGAACAATCCTCCGATACACTATTCGATTCACTAACTCCGCTTGTGGACCTTAACTCGTAAGGAGATGTAAACTTCACCCGACGATCAACGATCACTTGAATTCAAACAAGACTCATGTAGGTCTTCAGAAAACTCATAACAAAGATTGAAGGAATGCCAACATATCAACAAGGAAGGTCTCAATTGTACATCTTGATGTGGAGATATCCATCTCACGACTGATGAGATAAGTCACACATCGACAACATTTGAAGAATACATAGAATTAAGATGATCAATGAAAACAAGCACTTTCGAACGACAATAAGACATGACCTTAGTGATCATAAAAGAATTTCTCAAGAAAAGAATTTTTTCTGGATTTCACTTTCACATAAGCATATAAAAGAATTTCATTAATTTGAAGGATATCGGAACATCCAGTATGGAAAAAGATCATTCCATCAGGTTCGTGGATGTAAAAATGCATGATCAATACACATTTACATACATGAATCTAATAAAGTTCATTCTTCCACAAGAATCTTCCAGCGGATTTAAGGAATCAAAGGGTGAATAATGTCAAATCCCAAGAGGATTAATTCTTATTCTTAATACAAAGAATTTACAAAATGATGACTTTCACCTCTACCAAAAATAGAAGTGATGAAACTAAGTTTCACCAAGAAACTTCTGTTATCACAAAATTATCTGGGTTATAACTCAAGAAATAGTCATAACCACTTTTCTCAACAAAATGTGAAAGTATCCAGACCAATGGATTACGTTAAAATCAATTCACTCAAATGTCTAATACATCGAGGATCATTTAGAAGTGTGAGTATGACTTCTCACAAACAAAGAAATGAATAACTGGAAATTACTGAATTAGCATAACTAATTCAGGAGTCCTGACAGATTTCAAATTAAAGTCAGAAAATACTTGTTCATAATTCGTTCTTTACTTAGTTGTCAAGAATCTAGACGGTGAAACGAACCTTCACACAACGTAGGTGCTTCACAAGGAAAACACTCGGACTAACAAACGGTTCAGACCACCGATCTTTCAGTAGAATGAGTCATCTAACTTTCGTTTTAACCGTAGGCAACATCCTACACAAAGCGGCGAGATCCTGACGAATCCGAAACTAGATCAATCAAAAATCAATGTCCTTTGCTAACCATAAACCTCGAATATTTACAGGGAACACTCCCGGGAAATAAAATACCTTTACACAAGCACCTTGTTTCAAATATCAGACACGATTCGCAAGGATAATCGAATGTCATATTCGAACCCAAGTAACATTCAAGATCTAAGGTCTCCCAGGACATAAAGCCCTTGGAAAACCATCAAGAAACATATACTTGTGCGTCAACACACATTGCTTCAACAAGAAACAATTCAATCAAAATCCAACCAGAGATCACACAACAAAAACTTAACAGACCTATTCCCTAAAGATCCCGAAAGACTCGACCAGCTCTGATACCAACTAATGTGACACCCTAAAACCTGGCATCACATGGTTACTCATTTGCGGAAAAGAAACTAATTTAAAATGCTGGTCGCCTTCGGAAATATAACCTTTGTTAGGAGGGTTACTGAAAAAGGGTACTTATTTTTTTTTTCTTGTAAGCGGTAGTTAAGAAACAATGATGAACACTCAGAACATGTGAATAAACATCATACATATCAATAGATAGCCGACCCACTTGGGATCTTAGGTTTCTGGTTACAACACAGGCCTTATCGAACTGGCCAACTCACATTAATACAAAGACTGAAGATGTAGGTAAAAGATTTTCATCACACTGGAAAGATTTTCATCACACTGGGACTGGGGAAAATCGGGCATAAGGATCAAAAGAAGGCTCCAGAAGCCAAGGGACCATCAGGGCAAACTCCAAAAACCAACGACGGACTAACCATGTCTCCTGCACTCGGAGTGACCGCAAAAGCTACCTTCAGACGAGGAACCACTTGCCGGATCGACAACTTCGCCGCCATCATCGATAATCATGTCGTCGTCGTCAGGATCTTGCGGGTGGTACTCGGGCTCCTCTTCCTCCTCCTCCTCGATCTCTATGAACTCGTCGGGGTCTTCCTCCGGATCCTCTTCAGGATCCTCCTCCTCCACTGGATCTTCTTCGAGCGGTCCGACAGGGTCAAGGTGCTCGTGAAGAAGTCCGGTGGCCTGTAGCGTGTGGAGGTAGAACCACGGGGGTGGAAGTGCCACAGTCTGAGACTCGACTGTGTGGATCCTCCGTATAGGTACTCCGTTTGTATTAGTCTCAGTAGTCGTGATTGGTCCCTGGTAGGTCGCAGTCATTGCTTGATAAGCCTCTGGCTTATCTAGTTTTATGACTAGATGAACTAGGGTTCATGTGCCTATTTATTCGAGTTCACTCTCGTTTTCACCCAAATTTGCCTTGTTTTGTTCCTAAATTGGACTTTGACTCGTTTTGCGTCTTTTGTGTAGTTTTTAAGGTTATTTTGGATAGAATTACGCTTGTGGGTGCTTTTGTTGTTTCAGGTTAAATAAGTGAAGCTCCGGGAGTGAAGGAAAGTTGAAAAGCAGTGGAAATTGCAAGTCTGGAGGCACTCGCCTCGCGAGTGTATACTCGCCCCGCGAGCCTGAAAGTCAACAAAGCAGCAAAAGTCATCACTTCAGTCTCGCCATGCGAGAGGTGTCTCGCCTCGCGAGATCATGAAAACCTGCAAGACAGAGAGCATCACGGCCAAGCCGTGATGAAGGTCACAGCCTGATAATGAAGACTCGCCCCGCGAAAGGCTGCTCGCCTCGCGAGAGTTCAAATTGAAAGCGCGCCAATTTTAATTCTCGCCTCGTGAAAGACTGCTCGCCTCGCGAACGAGCGCAGATCAGGAATCCTATTTAAAGGCTGTTGCAGATCAGATTAGGAGGGGGGGAAAAACTGGAAGGAGACTGTAGGGCTTTTGGAGGGCCGCGAATCCTAGTAGTTTTCCACTGTTTAGAGTAGCGTTTAGAGTAGTTTCTTTTCTCTTTGGAGCTGCGTTTCCCTTTTTCTTATGGAGATTATGTCCGATCGCTTGTCTATGAGCATGAGGAACTAATCCCCTCGTCCGAGGGAACGATGAAGCCACCCATGGCAGTGTAGATCCGATATGATGTATGTCTTTCTCCTTTAATTCAATTCTTGTTTTCCGATTCTGATTTGAATGTTTGATCATATGTTTTGCGTGATTAATCAGTTAAACGTGTTTGAGGCCTAACGGCGATTCGCGTTTCAGAACTTGAATCGGGATCATAAATGTTTTCTAATTCTGACTTGATTGTGTTAATCATATGTGTTGCGTGATTGACTTGTTAACGTTGATGAGGCTTAGTCAGCGATTCACGTTTAGAACTTGAATTAGGATCATCGATCGAATATTGCACGAGAGTGAGTAGGAGATCGGTGCGACCTTATAGGGAACATGAATTAACAGAATTCGAGATTAGGATTATGAGACCTAGTAAGTAATTAATCCAATCGTCGAATACGTCCTAATGAGCACGAGGTGGATTTAGGAGAATTTAGGGGTCCCGTTGACATTGCAATTGAACTTAGGGGGGAATTAATTATCACTTGGGTGTACATGTTTGGTAGGTGGATTTGTAACCTTGGACATTTTCATATTTTTAGTTAATTATTAGATTGTTAATTGAATTTCGATTCCATACTCTCTCTCTCAACCACCTTCTTCCGTAACTTGACCGAACGTATCCGATTTCCCGTGGATTAGTCGAATTGGTAGCCCAATCCCTGAGTTCGACCTCGGTAATTACTTACCGTGTTTATTTTTATTACTTGCGACGACCCGGTACACTTACCGGAGTCACAACATTGCTCCTTCATGAATGGTCCAACTCCCCGCTGCCCCAGCATGGTCGAAGACCTCATTCCTCGAACTCGTTGGTGCGGAGGGACTTCCGGATCCATCTAAGAGTACGTGCGTTCCCGAAGCAAAGAGAAAAGAACAAGCATACATTTGTGCAAGAGTGAGATACCGTCATAAGATATATCCCACAACAACCATATACATGATACATACATCACATAATCATATAAGCAGTCAAATCATGCATATACACAACAAAATAGTGTTATATCAATGGGCATCAAACCCGCATACCAATCTTTCGAAAATATGCATGGCACTTCAATATCGAGGCTCTAACTTAATCTCATGAGATATCAACACCATTTTTCACTGGAGAAGAATTAGAGTTGGTCAAGCTCTAGCCCATCGGCGATTACCCCCTTACCCTCATGCATTAAGGTCTCGGGGCGGGCAACGTCACATGTGCCTCTTCACTCGGTTTACACGGACGAGACTCCCCGGATACCACCTTGTATCTGTTATAATCATCAATAGCACGTCTGGCTTGGGAAATGCACATGAGAAAATATTTTATTTAAAAGGATTTCTTTGTGTTCATCATTTTCACTGTCATCTTGCTCAAGGCTAACGACTTAAATCATCATTTCCCCATCGCATTGAAAACTCAGAAGCATAGGACTCATAGTCCGAATGCTCAATCACAATGCCCAAGACCGTGGCCACAGTCAAGGGTTGTGGTCGTAGAAAACAACCTTCACCTTTAATCATGATCATCACACGTGGTTAGAAGACACAGCCCAACACAACGTGATTAGGACCTAAGTCCATAATATCATAGCCAGGACTCGTAGTCCCGAATTCACACTGATTCAAGATCACGTGCACATCACTGAATACTAGAGGCGACGTCTCGCGTACTAGATTCTCTTTCTTAAGTACTTATTTTTCGTTCAGTGAAAAACAAATTCAAAACCGAATCCTCGATAACCTATCCAGGTCATCGGAAAGTTTCTAAATTATTTAGGAAAAACCTTTTCTTTGAAAATCTTTTATAAAGCATCTTTGAAATTCTTTTATCTTTGAAATATTTCCCCCAATAGGATATTGCCAAATAATCTTGAAAGTTTTATCTTGAAAACACATAGTTCGAAAAGGATTTTCTCTTGTATAACAGTAGTACACCAAAACCATTTCAACATTTAAAACAAGTACTTTAAGTTAATGAGCTTTTGGAAAAGAACACCAATCCCTTCATCTTCAAAGCTTATTAAGGTTTTTAATCCTTATAAAGGTTGAGCACGGGCCGCACGCCTGGCTTAGCAAACTTTCAATCAACAACAGTATATATCATCAGTGCAATGCTAATATCACAGTTGAAAGCAGTTCATCACATATATGCATTTTATCATTTAGAACAAGTACAGTTCAACATCAGATAATAGCACAACAGTTCAAGTACATAAGATAATCAAGTAATCTCAATCAACATATAACTATCCAGTTAAACACTTACACACATGCATACAGTTATTGAATATCCCTAGGCAAACTCCCCTTACCTTTGAAGACAAGTAAAGAATCCTCGTCTTAATACTCACATTAGTTCCAAGAGTGTAACTATCTACTCCATCAAGCAAGCATAGCCGTGTCAAACGTCTCAAAGAGGGAATCCAACAACGCGCAACAACCAAAAATCAAGAAATCAATTACACATGACCAAACACACATTCTAACTTTATCTAAACACTTAATCTAATTACCAAACAAGGTTATTTTTAAAGAAAATCATGTTTGAAGCTCACGCTTCCTAATACCCTTTTAGGAAACTTTGTTTTGATTAAAAGATCTTGAAAAAGAGCTTTGGGAATCATCCATTAAGAGTCCTAATTACACTGAATCATAATTAATTTCACAAAAACATACCCAAATTTAAATAAAATCAAATTGGGGGTTTAGGGCTCCTTATTAAAATTTAGGGAAAACTCAGAATAATGAAATTGGTTTAGGGAAACACAAACTCGCAGTCCCAATCTCATAAAACAACTTTAAATTTCAAGATTAAAATCTGAAATCAGAGGGTTAGGGTTAGGGTTTCAAAATCAATTTGGGGGTTTTGAATCTAGAAGAGATGAGAGAGTTTTGACTCACCCAAGGAAGAAGATATCTTGAAGGTGGTGCTGTGGTGGCGGCGGACGGCGGACGGTGTTGACAGCGGCGGCTGATGGCGGCGTAGTGTTCCTAAGGCATCCATAAACAAAATGAAACTAAAACTCATGGAAGAAGAGAAATGAGGTTCAAACAACACAACTTTGGTGGAAGACCACCATATATGGCGGTCGGACTGCTCACCTGCGACACGAGACGGCGACTTGCGGCGGAGCTCGAACCAGACGCAGCAGGCTCGATCGGAACGCGAACCAGGCGTGGTGTCGTGCCTTCGGAGCTCCGACGGGAGGCGGTCGCGCGGCTGCTTCAAGGAAGGAAAGAAGGTGAGTTTGGGGGGAAGGAAGAAGATGGTGTGAGGAGGAAGAAGAAGGAAGAAAAAGAAAAGAGAAGAAAGGAAGAAAGAAAGAAGAAAAGAGAAAGAAACAGAGAAAGAAAAGAGAAACAGAGAGAGAACGTCGAGAATGAGAGAGAGAAAAGTAAGGAAGCTTAGTTTTTAAGCTAATTATTTAGTGATAGGTACAAAATGAGTGATAAATATTAGGCCTAAAATAAACATGTTTTTACTTTTTAGAATCTAAAAATAAAGATTGATAAGGATATGTTTTCGAAATTCAAGTTAGAGTAAAGATTAATAGTTGAACTGATCTACTAAGAAAATACTCCGTCCAAAATTTAATCTCCGATAAATGTCAAACCAACATATTTTTAACTCTAAAATTAAATAGGATAAGAATATGAAAATGTTTTTCTCTTATTTACATTATTTAAAATATTTTTCTGTACTGGTATAATAGTGACAATAACATAAATTATTGTCTAGTAAACGTGCATTCACTGAAATGAGTCAGTGCTAACGCACTTAATAAAATAATTTGAAGAGAGTAATTTAATTACTCAAACTAAACCACCTAACATAATAAACATAATCATCCAAATAAAATAATTAATCCTAGGTGTAAAAACTAGGGTGTTACATTTATTCCAAAGGAAATTGGCCCAAGGAACAACTTGTCCATTGCTGTTGAGGAACAGAAAAGCATCCTTCAGAGATAGAGAGTCTGATTCATTCCTGCACCACACTCGAGTGTCTTTACTAGGGAAGGAAGGGATGTTGATATGCTTGAGCTCTTCAGCAATAGCTGGGCAGTTTTGGAGAATAATACTTGGTATGAACCATGAGTTATTGTGCAGGAAATCCTTAACCTTTGCATTTAAGGAAGAGTGTAAGTGTGCTGGTAAAGACAGCAAGGAGGTTAAAGGCTTAGATAACCATACATCATTCCAAAAGTTTATGTCAGAACCATCTCCAAGCAACCATGAAGAGTTTTCAAGAACTGAATGCAGGTGGGGTTTGATTCCTGTCCAGATTGAAGAGGAGATAGAATATTGCACAACTGAATTATTCCTCACAACTCTTGCTCGTAAAAGACAGGCCCACTGCTCAGAGGAAGAGATGAAATCCCAGCACAATTTTAGCATAGAAGCATTGTTAACAGCTCTTAAAGATCTAACTCCAAGACCTCCCTCAGCCTCAGGTTTGCATAATTTATGCCAAGCAACTGTCACTGTTTTCTTGATATCTGTATTACCAGACCAGATAAAGTTTCTCAGTCAGCTATCAACTAATTTCAACAAGCTTAAAGGCCATGAGTAAACATGGAAGCTATACATCATCATACCAATAACCATAGATTTGACAAGTTGAACTCTCCCCATGATTGACAACAAACAACCTTTCTATGTGGCTAATTTTGATTTGATCCTATCTGCTATGGATTGCAAGTTGGATTTCCTTGGCTTACCTTTAAACATAGGCAACCCAAGATATGTGAAAGGAAACCTACCAGCAGTGAATCCTAAGGCATTAGCAATGGAAGACATTTTGTTAGCCGAAATGTTACCTGCATAAAACTTGGACTTGTGAAGGTTAACCATTTGGCCAGAAGCTTCCCCATACTCCTTAAAGAGAGACATTAGATTGGACAAATTCTGTGTGGAGGCTCTGCAGAAGATGAGAATATCATCAGCATACAAGATATGACTAGGAGATCTGAAGCCTCTAGGGCCAGCCATTGTGTTAAGCTTTCCCTCTTGAACTAACTTGCAAATAGCCCTACTCAATACATCTTCTGCAACACAGAACAAAAGAGGGGACAAGGGGTCACCCTGCCTAACTCCCCTCTTACAAGAGAAAAAACCAACTGACTTGCCATTGACACCAATAGATAGCTTAGCTGATTTGAGAATGGTATCTATCCATTGACAGAACTTGTCATCAAAACCAAAAGAATGGAGAACCTTCAAAAGGAAATTCCAGTCCATGGTGTCAAAAGCCTTCTTGACATCAATCTTCAAGGCTATATTGCCACCAAAAGCCCTTTTGTCCAGCATATTTACACATTCTGAAGCAGTGTAGAGACAGTCAGTAATATACCTTCCTTGGATGAAACCTTTTTGATTGTCAGAGATAATCTTTGGTGCTACCTTAGCCAACCTATCTGCTATGACTTTAGTGATGATTTTGAACTGGAAGTTAGCCAAAGCAATAGGCCTAAAGTCCTCCACTCTATCTGCACCTTGAGTATTTGGAATTAGTAACACCAGGTTTGAGTTTAGGTTGGGCAGCAACCAACCCTGCTCAAAAAACTGAATGACAGCTCTGCATACATCATGTTGAACAATTTCCCAATAATTTTGGAAGAAGAAACCACCAAACCCATTAGGCCCCGGAGCACCACTACCATTCAAGGAAAACACATCATTTTTCACTTCTTCAAGGGAGGGCAAGTTGGTTAACATTAGGTTGTCCTCTCTAGAGACCATCGGAGTTAAAATTCTGTCAACTAAATCATTCTCCCTGCATTGATTTTCAGAACTGAACAACTCAGTGTAATAACTCAATATATGTTCCTCTATATCCTTTGCAGCAAATAGAACTTGATCATCTTTTCTGAGCAAGGAGATTTGCTTTGAGACATTCCTTATCTTGGTGATCTTATGAAAGAATTCAGTGTTCCTATCACCTTGAATATGCCAATCAATTATGGATTTTTCTTTCCAGAATTCTTCTTTAGCTCAAAGAGTATTGCGGCTCGATTTGAGCACGATTTTCTTGCTCGAACAAAGCAAATCGGTCATTCTGTAGAACTGATTATTTGCTGAATGTTGTCAACCTTTTTTTTATATAAATAGCATGCTAGAGCATCACAATGAAGAAGGTCATCCCAACTAGGTTGGCACCACCCAAATCAACAATCATTTGCTGCATGCTACGCTATTATTGATGAATCAAAATAAACCAAAGCACAAAAGAAACATGGGGGGACATAAAGCCAAAACCCATGTGAGAAAGAAGAAACTAAGAAAACCTGTAACTAGGCAGACCTAGCTCATTCCTACAAAATTCATCCTTGATAAAATGGGGGATTGTGTCCCACCAACTAAAACCAGGGTTATGAATTCCAAAGTTTGCTAGTTTATCTGCACACACATTGCATTCCCTATATGTGTGAGTGACTTGGAAGGAAAAGTCTTTGACTATATGCAAGCATTTTTTCCATCTTGCCAACAGTCTCCACGGCACAATGTTCGGGTTCTTGAAGGCAGAGAGCACAAGCATTGAGTCTGTCTCTAGCCAAAGGTTCCTCCAACCTCTAGAGTTGGAAATTTCTATGGCAAGAATGGCACCAGAAAGTTCAGCAAACAAGGCAGAAGCATATCCTAAGCTGCGAGAGAAGCAACCAAGAGCAGCCGAGTTGTGGCCTCTAAAGATACCTCCACAGGTTGAAGCTCCCGGGTAGCCATGAGCAGCCCCATCAATATTGCACTTAGTCCAATTGCAGGGAGGAGACAACCAGACCATTTCTTTAATTCTAGGAGCCCTGCGAGCATGGCCATCAATCCTGATGTTTTTAAGGATGACAAACTCTTCCATTGAGTTGAACATTGTGCCAGTGGACAAGTTGCCCAATAGGGAGACAACAGAGATAACCATTGTTTTAGCATAGGCTAGACTAATGTTTTTGTGCATGAATCTTCACTGATTCCTAGCAAACCAGATCACCCATATGGAATTGATGATGTCAGCCATGATCACATCATTCAGTTGAGGGCTATAGCCTTGGTGAGGGAAAGTAAATAGAGACTCAAAAAAGGAGGTATCTATAGCTGAAAATAATGCAGACCCCAACCAATGCCACATTGACTGGGCATAGCAAAGAGACGAAAAAAGATGGGAAGGCGACTCTTCCTCTAGACCACATAGGCTACACATGGAAGCAAATGGAATGCCTCTTCTTCTAATATTGTCATCAGTTGGCATTTTGTGATGAAAAATTCTCCAAACCAAGAAAGATCTAGCAGGAGGAATAAACTTGGACCAAATCTGTTTGAACTCCGGAACAAAATTTCTAGCAGGATTCAGGAACAGGAAAGCATCTTTGAGGGTGAGCATTCCATTTGTTGAACTGTTCCATACCACTCTGTCTTCACATCTCCAAAAGAATCTTTATTCCAGCTTTTGAGTCTCCCTTTCAACAGTTTTAGTTTCTGAGACAGTATGAACATAGGACATCCTATCACCTCAGAATTCCAAACCTCTTCAATTATTCTAGAGCAATCCGGATTTAAAGCCCACATCTTCATGAATTTAAAAGAAGAACTAAAGTTTTTAGCCTCCTTCTTCATTGATAAAAGCAAGGGATAATGATTAGATTTGCTTCTAGGGAGTGTGCAGCAAGCAACACTAGACCAGAAGCTCAACCATTTGTCATTGCAAACCACTCTATCAAGACTTTTCTCTGTTAAAGCATTGCCTCTTCTACCATTAGACCAAGTAAATTGTGCACCACAGGTCATAATATGAGAGAGATGACAACTGTCTGTCCAAAGCTTAAACTCCTCCGAAGCAATCCTCAAAGGTAAGCAATCGCCCCTTTGCTCATGAGCACCAAGGACCACATTATAATCACCAATGTAACACCAGGGGCCATCATTGACTTGTTGTAGTGCCAACAGTTCAGCCCACAACTCTCTTCTGTTTTGATAATTTGTGCTAGCATAAATAGCTGAAATGAAGATTTCCTGAGATTCCATCTTTAAGGAGAAAGAGACCTGTTGATTAGAGCAAGCAATAACAGTAGGATGCAGGGATGCATGGCAGATGCACCAAAGATTAGGCAAAAGAGTATTCCTATCATTAACTGCAAAAAATTTCAGATTGAATTTTGTCCAAAACTTGTCAGGAAATTGAGCAATGCTAATCCAAGGCTCAGCAATGAAAATTAGATCAGGCTTATTAGAAACCAGAAATTTCTTCAAAACTAACCTAGTGTCTAGGTTGCCAATCCCTCTAACATTCCAGAATAGGAACTTCATCATGCAAAATTAACGAGTCCAACCTTATTTCGAGCTTTTGGCTTACCGACTTTTGCTAGAGTCATCTGTTTTTTCCTCAATTTTTTCTTTTGAGATTTTGAAAGAAACACTTCAAAATTACCTTTCTCTGGATGAGCTACATTAACATCAAGACATTCCTATTCCACATCAGTCTCTTCCTCCTCAATACCATTACTCCAGAACTTGGACACAATCCTGACATCCTGCTGAGCTTGATGAGGAAGAATATCCACCTGAGAAGGGACAATTGCATTAATTCTCTGAGGGATAGAGTTGATCTGCATATTGTTAACGATGCCTCCCATTGAGTCAGAGACATGACTAATGGATTGCACACCAATTCCAATGTTTTCTGCACCTGCTATTGGAGTCTGGAATTCAGGATCAGTTAAAACTCTAGCTTCCTGAGGTGAAACCGGATGTATTGATTCAACATATTCAGATGAATCCTCAGCACCATCCTCGAGAATTCCCTGAGTATTCACTGCATCATTAACAATCTGTTGCACTACTGCATTATCCTTTTCTGGAAGATATCCAGTAGTAACAGCCGTAATATGGTTTTGATCATGGTTTCCACCATTAACTGGATCATGACCAGAATCTTCCTTGCCACCAATTACTTGATCAGAAATATCCATTGCTGCAACATCTGATTTCTTGACAATAGGCTGTTTAGGAACGTATGCAGTTCTTGTTTTTTGATATAAAGGCTGCTCCTTTCGAGTTTCAATACTATTATTGTTTCTCTTGCATTCCCCAACAGAATGACCTATTGAAAGACAACATGAACAAAATGAGGGTAGTTTTTCATAGTCAATTGTAACATAAAATTCATGAGCATCTCTTTCCACCCTAATACCATTTGGGATTGGGCCAGATAGATCGATATCAACTAGGATTCTGGCATAGTGACCAAAAACTTTATTTTTTGTGGATTCATCTAGAGCAATTGGAGTGCCTATACCATTTGCAATTTCAAAAAGTATTTTCGGCCTCCAATACTCCAAAGGCAGATCGTATATTCGAACCCAAGATTGAACATGAGTTTGTTTCTGAAGATTGGGATTAAAGTTTGGACTCCATTGATAGAGTCTAAGCATGCCTGGTTGTAAATTCCATGAACCAATAGTCCAAACACTACGCGGATCTTCTAAGGATGCGAAATTGAATTCGTAATATCCTTTACCCAAAGCGATCATGCGCCATTGTCCAATTGGTTTCCAAAGTTTCGATAACTTGTCTCTTAAGTCATGAAACTTAATTGGTTGATTAACTTTCTGAAGGATTAAACGACCATGTAAACTGTTCTTTCTACTTTCTAATCCAATCTTGTATTCCTCTTCAGAAATTTTTATAGAAATTGAATCACCTATCAGTCGCGGCTTGGGCAATTGACTTATAGGAATGTCAAAGGAATTTGAGAGAGCCTGAGCGAAGGATTTCTTTTGTGCAGGTAAAGAAGAAGGGGATGAAGAAGAAGGCGGGGGTGAAGGGGCTAGAGGTTGGAGAAAGGGCCATGGGCAGGGGCAAACAGAACCATGAGCAGCCATGATCATGCAAACCCTAGATTTTCATGCAGCAACAAACCCTAGCAGAGCGCCAGATTTTATTTTATTTTAGTTATTTGTTTTTTTAACATAAAAAGAGACACAAAAAGGAAAATTTAGTTTTGGCTTGACAAGATGATTTATCTTGCTCCTACGTATTCTCGGATGTGATGGGAAACTCAAAGCCACGTAGTTCTTTCGAAAAAAAAGTTTGATTGGTTTATTGATTTTATATTTTGATGAAGATTTGATTTTTTATTTTATATATAAAAAAGGTCTTATTTCATAGTAAATTCACTTTTGCACAGGGTCAAAGATAGCAGCACTTTACGATAAACCCTTACAATGCATACACCACTTAAGGATGAATTTGATTTTTGAAATAAGAGATAACTTAGAAAATCATATAAGGAATGCAATCAAGTAAAACAGAAAGTAAATCAATTTGGGGGTTTTTCAGATCTAAAGGGAATTCCTAGGAAGTGGGTTACCAACAAGATCGTTCATGTTACTAAATTGACTACCCCTTGTTAATTATCAAAATTGCTTTGAAGGCGAATTTATCCTCAAATAGTTCATGCTCCCTCTCGGGTTACAAAAACCGTGCCAAATTAAACCAACCCCTACTCTCATGGTAGTTGAATTTAGATTGAACCCCTTAAGTTTTGTGACAATTCGTGAATCCTCGAAGGACCGCTTCTAACTATCATGATTTAAGTCCTAAGTCTGATTCTATAGATCCGATACCTAAGTTCACCGCTAGGTTCCTCCTTAGAGTATCCACGACACGCAAATAAGTGGCCACCGAATTTACGAGGAATTAAAACAATAGAAGTCAGATCTAAAGCAAAATCGAAATTAACAAAGGTAAAACATCAATTCATAACGTAAATCGGATCTTGGGCATAGCCCCAATCCCTAGAAATAAATCTACTACTCAAGCATTGCCATGGTGATGACAAGCTTGGTTAACAAAAACATGAAATAAAAAAATAAGAGAAGAGAAGAGAAGAAGAAGAAGAAGAAGAAGAGAGATCCTAAAAATTTGTCTAAGTGGTAACAGCGCAAAAGTCTCCTGAGTCTCTGCCTAATTGCCTTATTTATAGATTAGGGTAATTCGAATCCCAATCAAACACAAATTCAGATCAAATAAGTTTCTTCAGATCCAAATATTGCACGTCACGACCATGATGGCCATCACGACTAGGCCGTGACGGACTCTGCCTTGGGCGTTGCATACTGATTGGTTTGTCACGACCGTGACCAACATCATGGCTAGACCGTGATCAGTTCAGCTTTCTTTTCAGCTTTGCTTGATCATGGCCGTGATGGTCATCACAGCTAGACCGTGATGGGCTCTGGTTGGCTCATTTTCTTTACTTTTCAAGCCCCATCTTCATGCAAGCTCCATCATGGATAATCCTGAGCATTTAATCTTTAATTCCTTCAAAAAAACACCATAAAACCGCCTTACCCGTTCCAAGGTAAAAACTAACCAAAATCAAATTAAAAAATGCCTAAACTATATGAATATGCATGTAATATGATAAACAAATATGAGGTGTAATCACACTCATCAAATACTAGAGGCGACGTCTCGCGAATTAGATTCTCTTTCACATGTGCTTACTTTTCGCTCAATGAAAATCAAAAACCAAAACAAAACCTTGGTCAGTTATCCAAGTAACCGGAACGTTTCTAAATCATTTAGGAGAAAATCTTTTCCTTTACAAATTCTTTTACAAAACAATTTGGAAATTCGTTTGCTTTTGAAATCCTTGATGGAATAAAGTCAAATATTTTCAAAGGGGTTTTTCCTTCATAAAACACATTGTTCGAAAAGGGTTTTCTCTCGTACAAACTTTGGATCATTAAAAGGTAATTTCTATTGACTTAAAAAAACTTCAACGTTTCTTTTCAAAACTAGAATCGCATTCTCTTGAAGTAAGTGTTTTAAACAAGAAACTTTTATAAATGAAACCAATACTTTCAAAGTTCTATTCAAGGCTTATTAAGGCTTTTAATCCTTATAATCATTGTGAACAGACTCAAGTCCGACTTCTCAAACTTCAATAAAGAGTAATATATTCTCAACAATAATATCACAGTTAACGACAGTTCATCACATATATACAAATCACAATACTTTAAGGCAAGTAATAATCAACTTCAAGTAATAATCACAATAGTTCAAGTAAACAAGTCATTCAAGTATTTACTCTTTATCATAATAATATTCAAATCACTCAAGTAAACACATACACACATGCATATAGTCATTGAATATCCCTAGGCAATCCCTCTTACCTTCCGTGAAGGTAAGGAGATTAGATGCTTGAAGAGATATACCACGAACGTCCTTGTTTCCACTGCGATGGAAGTCTACGGTTATGAACCCAAAATCATAAGTTAAAATCAAACAAGAACACTAAACCACAAGGTATAGGTTCGGCCAAGACTAGTTCTTAGGGTTAGAGATTCCAGAAAATTATACAACTCATGGATTTATGATCCTTAAGTGTTAGGAGTTCACAAACGATGATCATTTAACAAAGTTGAATTAAGATCCCACTAAGTTATAAACTTAGGAGTATTCGGCCAAGGCTAGTAAAATAGGCTAGCATTCACCAAACTTTCCAATCTCTTAGGTTTAGCATCCATATGTATTAAGGAGCTCAAAAACATGATCATTTTGGAAAAACAAGAACAAAGTATCCTAGGTCCATAACCTTCTAGGTTCGGCCTTCATAGGATTTATAGGCTAGAAATATTTACACTTTCCAATCTCTTAGACTTAGCATCCAAATATCTTATGGAGCTCAAGCCCATGATCATTTTGGAAAACAATGGAAACTTAAACATTCCAATCTCTTAGACTTAGCATCCAAATATCTTATGGAGCACAAGTCCATGATCATCTTGGAAAAATGAAAGTAATACATCGTAGCTTTAATAACATAAAATAAACAAGTTAGAAATCCTTAAAACTTTCCAATCTCTTAGACTTAGCATCCAAATATCTTATGGAGCTTAAGTCCAAGATCATTTTGGAAAAATAAAAACTCAAACATCCTAGCACCTAAACTCTAAGTTTCGGTCATCATAGGATGATGAGGAAAATATTCTTTGTTTAACAATAACTCTTAGGTTTAGAATCACAAGGTATTAAGAGTTATAAATCCATGATCATACATAGAAAATTGAAACATAGTATCCTAGGCTTACTTATTCATATGAGAGAATTACCTTTAGTATAAGGAAGAACTTTAATGAAGAACTCAAGTAGAAAAGATGATTAAAAACTAAAGCCTTAAGAGCTTGAACTTTTAAAATAAAGGAAGAAGATGAAGGTTTAATGGAGTTTGAAGAAGGAAGTTGATGGAGTGAAAATGAGAGGGATATATATAGAGAGGGGAGAGAGTTCACGGCCAAGGGAGAGGAGAGGGAGAGCTTATTGAGCAAGCTTGATGGCTTAATGCTTGATTTGATGGAAGAAGAGAGAGAAATAAATTTTGGATTAGAATAGTATTATAATTTGAAGAGTGTGATGATTACACTTTTGGAGTGTGCCACTTCCATCATGTCTCCTCACTTCTTTTATGCTCCCTAATCTGCTCCATTTCGTACCCAGTTGCATTTCCGATCGTAATTCTTCCGACGTTTCGTCCGAATAAAATATTTTATTTTATTTTTGAACGAAAATTTTCAAAATAGCCAAATTTGAAGGAAACATAATAAAAACACTAACTGTCTCGCTCACGGGTCAATATTACGTTTTCTGCACAGTAAACTTGTACCGGCAGTGAAAACGCAGACTGGCTTCCGTCTGAATTTTCAACCGATATTTTAAACGTGACTTCATATGATATAAGAACACAAGAAAATGATTTTATTTTAATTAAAATCATCCTCTGAATTTAATCTAAAATAAACATATTTTAAATACGTATTTACTACTACAGAAAGCATATGAAAAACATGGTGTTACAATAAATACCAACTAAAAATAATATAAACTTTTGAAATTAATTTAATTATTATGTAAAGTCATTGAAAATTAAGAAACATTTTTACCTTGTTTTAATATAAAATTCAAAATTTTTATAAATAAAAGATAATATGTGAGGATAATGTCAAATTTGCTTGTCTAGAAGTGTATTAAAGCCTACATTTTATATTGATATTCGATCATGCATTGTTACTTTTAAAATCACATATAATAATTTGTAATTAGTTAATTAATACGGTAAAATTTTACATAAAACATGTTTTATGGAGAAAATAAAGAGTTTAATATCATATCAAGTCTGAATTTTGTGGAAAGTACCATAAAAAATTTGAGTAAAAAACTATTTGCATGACAATTAAAAATTTTGAAGGAATTACAATTTGAGTTTAATTGTTATACACTGTCAGTGTAAATATTTTTTACACCGTCAACCAATAATAAATCGTCATGTCATTGAATATCTTTGATTCTTATCCAAGTTACCTTGAAAATCATTCAGACCTTGATTATGATTGGTTGACAGTGTAAAAAACTTTACATTGACAGTGCACACAAATTAAACTCTTACTATTTTAGGTGTAAGTCGATCTAAAATCTTATTTTAATTTTGAATGTTTCAATCTCAGAATGTGACTAATTTTAAATTTATAACTTGAAAAATACTAAAATAAATTAAAATCTTAAGTTAAAAAAATATCAAGATTATTTTATTGTAAAGAAAATCAAGATTGTATTTAACATTTAACAAGAGAAATAAATGACTGCAGGTTGGTCATATGTGCTTTATTGTAAAGTCACCAACAATTTTATTTAATATGCTAATATAAAAAAAACCTTAACAAAAGATGGTATTTGAAACAAGAAGCCCTTTGTCAAAAAAAAAAAAAGAAAGAAAGAAGAAAGAAACAAGAAGCCCGGTTAAAGGCATAAGCTAATCTTAAATAACATACATTAAAATTAAAGGGATCATGCCTAGCACTAAATGAATTGAAACACTTGAGCGCATCCTAAATATTAAATAACATGAATTTCGAAAATTAAAAAATTGGTTGTGGCTTTCTATTTTTTTTTATTTTTTATTTTTTACATTAGTTTTTTTTTTTTGTGATTTTTTTTGGGTAAAATTTTGTGACTGTTTTTACGTTAGTTACTAATGAACCAAAGGAAAACGTACCGCAAAACTTCCTGGAAGTGATAAACAATAAAAAGGCTTTAGTTTGAATGAAACATACACTTGGCCAAAACAATAAAATACATCTTTAACTTTTTTTTAAGAAGGTGGTATGTGATGAATAATCTGCTAATCATATTGATAATCCAAGATCTAACGGAACAATGCATGCATTTTTTTTAAATGTAAAAGAAATACAAATACAAATTTTTTGTCAGAAACAAACATTACAAATTTATGTTCTTCTCTTCACTGTGTTTCTTCTCTTTCTCCCTTCAATGCGTTCTGTTTATTCTCGATATGTATCTTTTCCTCGATCTCTAATGAAAAACTGAAAAAAAAAGAGAGAATTAAATAAATTTAAAATGATATCAATAAAATAAAATAATGATAAATATGACTTCAAATAAAGTAAAATGAAACTTTTATATTATGCAACGAAAAATACAACAAATTTATAAAATAAACAAATAGTTAATCAACTATATATTGCGTATACTAAATTTATTAAATAAAATACACAGATAGATAGACAAAACTAAAAGAAAAGATATGAAGGAAAAAAAAAGAATAAGTTACCTAGTAACTCCTCCCGAACTTAATTTCTTTTCTTTTTTTTTTTTAATTTTTTTTTAAGTTCCTGAGGAGCTACTAGGTAACTTAACTTAATTTCTTGTTTGACATGATTACACTTTCTTCAAAGGGACTTGTTGTGGCATTAGCATCACATGGAAGTGGCAAAGTTTTATATGAACGAAGCGTATCTGAGTAAGAAATAATGTGAATTACGGCTGATTCACATTGATGGTCGCATATTTCCTCAATTTCTATATGCTTTTCATTTGTTAAATTATAGCCATAGACCTTTTTCTTCTCTGAAGTAAAAACTAAATATCCACCATTTAAAACCCTATAACCTGTGACTATAGGATTTTGCTCCCTTGTCCCAATCAAGGGTTTCACTCTTGCTTTCAAAATCCTTCTCCATGAACTTGATTTATAATTTGTCAAAACCCATATGGTGAACACTTTCTTTCTCAATCTCACCAAACAAATAGATTGACTTGAACTATTGACTTTTCCCCATTTAAAAATTCCCATGTTACAACTATGGTCATGAGAACCTATCCTTGCTTCTTTGGGCACCCTCAACATTGTGGATATACCATTCTCATAATTATAGGACATAATATATGGCCTAAAATAAGGGCTGCTTCTACGAATGGAAGGAAAACAATCCCAGATAAAGTGGATGACTCCATTGTAACACACTGGCATGTCAAATCTCAAGTCCCTTGAACCGGTGAAGAAACTGGTTTCCTTGATTTGCACACACTTTATTTGGATGAGTAAACTTGACAATCCAAATATGAAGACCATTCGGGGGTGTCAAAGAGAAACATCGTGAAATCATTTGAGTTACACTCAAAAAGGATCTTGAATTCGCCGCAAAGATTCTTTTGCGATTTGCTCGGATGGGAACAGGGGAACCAAGCTTGTGTTCTTAGGGTTACCAACAAACATATTAACTTGGTCAAATGTTGTAGCGAGACAAAGAATCAAGCCATTGCTTGAAGCTTGAGGTTTGGCTTTGTTATTTGCCAAAAATTGTAGACCATCATGAGGCACACCACATGATGCCATATTTTCAGGTAAAGGGTGTGACTCAATATGGCAATCAAACCTCTGGATCATGCTTGATTGAATGAAGAAGCATGAATCATCCTTTAATAATGCATTTAGAGCTTGCTTTAATGCAAAGTATGATTCCTCTGAAAACTTTGAGAAGAACTTGCTAATACATTTGAACTTGTAGATCGCTTTTGCTGGTAACCAAGAGAATATCTCAATCAATGCGTCGTTGGAGGTTGCCATTGTCATGAACTGTTGATCTGGAAGCAAAAGAATTTTCCAAGGAGTTATTAGACTACGATGAAAAGGGGGAAGAAAAAACAATATGTGACTATAGGGTTCGTATGTTGGAAAACTTATAAATCTAAATACCATACAGATACAAATCATAGCATGTGATTCATGTTAATCAAAGTAAAGAGGAGGATTTCATACCTTGGAGATTCGCAGAATCCATCACAGCAGATCAAAGGATGAGAAGAGGATGAACAGTTTCAGAATGTTGGAGAAGATGAGAGGGTTACTCCTCTCTTTCTGGTAGGTTTTGGTTCTGTGTTACTGACTGTTAGAATGCCTAATGGGGAGGCTATTCTTATAACCTACCAGCAGAGAGTAGGGACCTCTCAATGGGTTAACATTAGAAATGACCCATCCCATCATAGGGTCATTCTTTAATAAATACCCAACAACTATTTTATCAATTGGTTACGTAATTAGGAATTAATATTATAACTGATATATTAATAATTTAATTATAATTCAATAACCAATTAATGCTAATCCACTGTTATACATATTAAAATTTAACATTCTCCCACTTGGATAGCATTAATCAATTATTAAAGAGAAATACCAGTTACGATCAAAGCACACGTTAACCAGCAGTATAAGAAATATAAGCTTTAACAATGCAGAAATAGTATCCGATAGGGAAGTAAATCATACATGCTAAAGACTCATATTTCACATAAAGATTGATGAATAGAAAATTGCATATAATTAATAAAGAGAAATATGCAATTCAAAAGATGGTCCAAGCATCTTAAAATGCTATAAGAGATATGAAACCAAGAATGACGTCAATTTACATATCTCATAAAAAAAACGATAATGGGCAAATAATGGTTTCAGACTCCCACTAATCCAATACATCAAAAGACTTAACTAAGCCCATATGAATTACATGATTCCGGAATATTCCAACAGTTAAGCCTTTGGTTAGTGGATCAAAAAGCATGTTTCTGTATCAATATGCTCAATACGAGTCGAAACTCCTGAATCTTCTCTCTTACGAACTAATATTTCTCATATAAATGCTTAGTGCGAGAAGAGCTTCTTTTGTTATGAGAGAAGTTCACAAAGCAGCGATATTGTCACAATATATCACAAGTGGCCTAGATATGCTTTCAACAATATGAAAGCCATAAATCAAATTTTTTAGCCACATGGCTTGACAAGTAGCCTCATAGCAAGCAACATACTATGCTTCCATGGTAGAAGTAGGCATAGCGTCTGTTTGACGCTTTTCAAGAAATAGCTCCTCCCGCCATCATAAAGATAAAGCCGAAGTAGATTTTCTGGTCGTCGGGGCAACTGCGAAATCGTAATCGAGAATAACCAAGTGACTCAAGTTGATCGGACTTCTTATAGGTCAACATATAATCTTTGGTTCCCTACAAATATCTCATGACCTTTTTTACGGCTTTCCAATGACCCAAACCTGGGTTGCTCAAGTATCTCCCTAAAGCATTTACAAGAAAAAGCAATGTCGGGACGAGTACAAACTTGAGCATACATTAAACTCGCAACAATGAAGCATATGGGACCTTTTTCATTTCATTTATTTCTACATCATTTTGAGGACATTGAGATTTAGAGAATTTTTCTTCACCCTTTTGAACAAAGGCAGCACATGGGGAGCAAGAATGCATGTTAAACCTTTTGAGGACCTTTTCAATATATCCTTTTTGAGATAATCCAAGAACACCACGTGACCTATCACGATAAATCTGGATGCCTAAAACAACGAAGCATCACCAAGGTCTTTCATATCAAAGTGGCTGCTCAACATGAGTTTTGTCTCGGTCAAGATTTTAATACAACTGCTAGCAAGAAGTATATCATCAACATATAGAACGAGAATGATGAATCCACCCTCACAAGTCTTCAAGTAAACGCACTGGTCTGAGGCATTTTCTTTGAAGCCAAGAGAAGTGGCAACCTGATCAAACTTTAAATACCATTGTCCGGAGGCCTGTTTGATCCATAAATAGACTTATTCAACTTGCAAACCAAGTGCTCTTTGCCTGTTTCAAGAAAAACCTTCAGGCTGAACCATGTAAACATCTTCATGAAGGTCTCCATTCGAAATGCCGTCTTCACATCCATCCGGTGAAGTTCTAGATCAAAATGAGCTACCAAAGCCATGACAACTCGAAATGAATCTTTCGTAGAGAGACTGGTGAGAAGGTCTCCTTATAGTCAATGCCTTCTCTTTGGTTATAGCCTTTAGCTACTAATCCGGCTTTGTACCTTTCAACTTTACCATCTCGGAGTACGTTTGGTTTTGAAAACCCATTTGCATCCAACAGGTTTACAACCTATTGGCAATTCCTCCGGACTCCAAACACCATTATGAGACATAGAAGACAACTCATCATGCATAGCATTCAGCCAATCGAAGCATGAGAGTTAGAAATTGCCTCCTCAAAGGTAATAGGATCATCATCATCATTGAGGTCAAACTCATGTTCCCGAAGATATACAACATAATCATCTCGGTATGGAAGGTCTGCGCACTCTTTGAGATCGTCTCGGTGGAATTTCATCAACAATAAGATCATGTTCTTGTTCATCTACAAGCGGTCTGCCACACCATCTTCATGTTGAAGATTCTCGATCAACATCATCACTTGGAATCAAAACTTCGTAGGAAAAGGAACAGTGGTATAGGAACAATGGTGCGATCTTCTTTAAGAGTAACTGGTCGTGGTATATCACTCCCACTATCCAAGTCATCCTCAAAGAAAACCGCTCGATCAGATTCGACGACTCGCATAGAATGAGATGGACAATAGAATCTGCTACCTCTGGAACCCACACAATAGCCAATAAAGAAGCCACTAACAGTCTTAAGATCAAGCTTCTTAGACCGAGGATTATAAGGTCTAACTTCTGCCTTACAACCCCATACATGAAAATGATAAAAACTCGGCTTCTTTACACTCATGAGCTCATATTGATTTTTTTGGTACAGACTTGCTGGGTACTTGATTTAGAATGTAGACAGCAGTTTTTAAGGCATCTCCCCAAAGAAAGTCTGGCAATGATGAATGGCTCAACATACATCTTACCATCTCCATAAGTGTGCGGTTACGCCTCTCTGCAACTCCATTTTGCTCAGGAGTACCAGGCATAGTGTATTGAGCTTCAATACCGCATTCCTCAAGAAATCGGCAAAAGGTCCCGGGTTTCTACCCGTCTCATTATATCTACCATAGAATTCTCCACCTCTCGGAATCTTACACATTTTATTTTCCTACCTGTTTTCAACTCAACAAAGACCTTAAAAGGATTTGAAAGCATCTAGAGAACTAGACTTTTCTTGCAGAAGATCTATCCATCCATATCTCGAGAAATCATCTATAAAGGTAATAAAATACCCATATCCACCCATGGCAAAGGGTGTAATAGGTCCACACAGTCGGTGTGAATCAACCGTAACACATCGTCACACCTATTTGCCGCTTTATTCCTAACCTTGGCAAGAATTTGCCCTTGATGCAATCAATACATGTATCAAAATCGGAGAAGTCTAGATCATGGAGAATACCTTCCTTGACTAGCCTCTCAATACGGGGCCTAGAAATATGCCCCAAACGTCGATGCCATAACATAGAAGATTGTTCATTAATCCTACTGCGTTTGTTTCCAACAAAGAGAATTAACAGACATGTCATGCAGATCTAACATATAAAGGCCATCACGTAAAACTCCTGAACCAACGGAAACAGAATCTGAATAAACAATCAATTTCCCACTACCAAACTTAAAAGTGTAACCACATTTATCCAAAGCAGAAACAGAAATCAAGTTCCTTCTCATAGAAGGTGCATACACAAAGATCTCTTAAAAGCAAATTATGTCCAGAAGGCAAAAGTAAAGAAACAATCCCAATGTCAATAACAGAAACTCCAGCTCCATCTCCCATTATAATCTTGGACTCAGCATCACTTGGTTTCCTCAGGCTTGTGAACCCCTGCAAGGAATTCACAACATGAATGGTTGCACCTGAATCTAACCACCAAGTATTTGGAGGAACATCAATGACATTGGATTCAAAGCATGTTAAAGCCAGGAATATACCTTGCTTCTCTTGTTTCTTTTTCAAGAAATAGAAATCCTCTACCTTGTGGCCATACTTCTTACAATATTTGCAGTTACCCTTGAAGAAACCTTTCTTAGCCTGCAGATGCTGTTTTGCATTTTTCTTCATTCCCTTTTGATCTTTCTTCACAAACCTTGAGCCTGACTTAGAAGTTTGATTTGGACCAGATGCAGCAAAATGAGCACTGTGAGATTTACCCTTTCTAATGGAATCTTCTTCTTGTGTAACAATGTCAATCATCTCATCCACTTGTCCATTCAACTTTCTCGAGTATTGTAAGAGGTCTTCATTACATCGAATTGTGAAGGAAGAGATTCAAGAACCCGGTAGATTAAAGTGCTTTCACCAATTTCCACTTTAAGAGATCTCAGTTTGTTGTAATAGTGCATCAGCTTCATGATATGCTCACGCACACCACTGACCCCATCATATTTGGTCTTGTCAAACAAGGAAAGATATTGACTTTTCTGAGCCTTCTCAAAAGTCATAAATTTCTCCCCAACAGCTTTCTGATATTCTTTAGCATTATTGGTCTCTGTGATACTCTGCCTTATGGATTTCTCCATAGTATACTTCATCACTTTCAGGCACACTCTATTAGAGTGTTCCCATTTCTCATAAGCAATCTTCTGTGCTGCAGTAGATTCATCAGTGAGAGCTGCTGGCTTGTCTTCCCTTAAGGCTAGATCCAAGTCAGCAATAGTTAAGTAGAGATCTAGAGACTCTTTCCAGTCCTCATAGTTTGTCCCATTCAGAGTTTTGACAGAATTTGGGAAGGAGGCTGATATAAAACAGAGAATAGGAATCATTAAGAGTTGAAGGCAATATGATTCCATATATATATATATATGTTCAGCCAATCTTGCCCATAATACAAATTTCTTATTCATTATAATTCCGCCTAAGGGTCCCGAATCATAATAAATAAGAAATACAATAAGAAGAATAATACAATGTACAAAACTTACATCACCAAAATTTCTAATACCGATAGGGTACTTGAAACCATAATTGACATAAGCTTAAGACAATAGTACGATGTATAATAACAAATTACATTAATAATAGTACACCGATAGGGTATAATTATTATTAATATAATACAAATATAACACATTAGAATAATTAATTGTTTAACAACACAAATTTTGTATAATTATACCCACGATAGGTGAGTTCATAACTATACAAAATATCAATAGTCATGCTACAATTATACATTAGAAAAATTATATTGTATTACAAATGCAGCATAGAACACAACTTAATTCACATAAAATATTCGCGAGGCGAGAGGTATCTCGCGAGGCGAATCTTGTGAAAAGTCAGCAACGATTGGTCTTCTCGCGGGTACTCGCGAGGCGAGTAAAGTGTTTCGCGAGGCGACCCTGAAACCTTTCATTTTCCTAGAACAGTCAGCCTTCGGGGTCGCGAGGCGAGGAGCATGTTCGCGAGGCGACCCAGAGACCTTTCATTTTTCTAGAACAGTCACCCTTCGGGGTCGCGAGGCGAGAAACGTAATCGCGGGGCGACCCAGAGAGGATGACAATTTCACTGTTCTGCTGGCTTCCAGATTCGCGAGGCGAGAATAATCTCGCGAGGCGAATCTGGAATTCCAACTGTTGCTGATGCCCAGAATCGCGAGGCGAGCAAAACTCGCGGGGCGATTGAACCAGTTTCACGCAAAAGGGAAACGAAAAACATCGATTTCTCACGTTTTATTTAATGAAATCCAACGATTTTCGAATATGTTACTCGAATAACATGTGGGAAGAAAAGCCCTTAAACAATTTTCGAAATCATTGGCCAGAATCATAGTTTCGAATTTTGAAGAACAAGGCATGAAAACGAAAGTTGCTGAAGGGAAAAAAAATCTGGGCAAGCAAATTTTTTTTTTTTCATATTGATATAACATGATATGAAAATCCTTAACAATTTTCAGAACAGCTATAACATGTATCTATCCATGGCTCTGATACCAATTGTTGGAAAACTTATAAATCTAAATACCATACAGATACAAATCATAGCATGTGATTCATGTTAATCAAAGTAAAGAGGAGGATTTCATACCTTGGAGATTCGCAGAATCCATCACAGCAGATCAAAGGATGAGAAGAGGATGAACAGTTTCAGAATGTTGGAGAAGATGAGAGGGTTACTCCTCTCTTTCTGGTAGGTTTTTGGTTCTGTGTTACTAACTCTTAGAATGCCTAATGGGGAGGCTATTCTTATAACCTACCAGCAGAGAGTAGGGACCTCTCAATGGGTTAACATTAGAAATGACCCATCCCATCATAGGGTCATTCTTTAATAAATACCCAACAACTATTTTATCAATTGGTTACGTAATTAGGAATTAATATTATAACTGATATATTTATAATTTAATTATAATTCAATAACCAATTAATGCTAATCCACTGTTATACATATTAAAATTTAACATCGTATTGATAGCACTAGACTAGATGTTGTTATAAATTTTAATAAAAATATTATAAAGATTAAGAAACATGGGATGCAATAAATCACTTGATTCAAGAAGTCTTATCAATTTAGAAAATCAAACGATATCTCTTATAGTTATATCATGAAATTGATCATAACCAACAACTTAATCCTTAATCTATTGTGGCAACCTACCAAATCTTTAAATCAAGTAACTAAATTATATAAGATAATTTTTTTTGAGACATACTCTTAAGATAATTGATAATAATATCTCAATGAAACTTATCAAATCAGATGCAGACATGTCCTTCTTCAGTTCCTCACAAACTCGCTCTAAATTAGATGCGGAGATTATTTTATTTTAGTTTTACAACAGACACACTGAACTCAAATTGAGAATTTTATTCTTTTCTAGTGTTTTGGTTTTCTTCTTTAATTTTTAAAAAATGACTCTTTTTTTTGGTAAAATAAAAGTTTAGATTGGGGGAAGGCTCGTTCCCTTGCAAGGCCAGGGAATACCACCAACCTCAACGAGGATTTATAGTGGAATTTACATATTGCCTAGCAACATAGGATATTTAGGAATCGAAGTCAAGTCACAGCTAGTGTGGGTGTTAGGCTTGACCGGATGTGCTAAAATGACTATTTTATTTTTATATTAACAAAAAATCAAACGAAAAAAAAAACAGGAAAAGAAGTAAAGAAAAGGCTAAATAAACAAAACAGATAAAAATACCTTCTTCTTCAGAACTGGAACGTGAACAGGAAAAATGCAGATGAGAATGAAGCGTGGTTCTGCTACTGATGACAGTGGCGAGGTTGCTGCAAGCGGCGGAGGAAGAGATGAAGATGGTGAGGGTGAATGAGAGGAAGATGGAGTGAGGAAGAGAGTGATAGGGAACAAGTGATATATATACACAAGTAGATAATTGATAATAGTAGACCGGAGGGAGTATCTCAATAATCTTATTATTTAGATGCGGACATTTACTTCTTTACAAATCCACTCAAAATAAGATTTTTACCCTTTTTTTTCTCTTGCCTAATTAGAATTCCTCAAACTTCAGGCGTAATCAATGATTCAGTATCTACAAGGATCTCTCATCAATGCAGTAATATCATATCGTGATAGTGTTTGTAGACCGATGAGTTACTAGCTAGTAAATGTTAACTTTGTAGTCTTATAAAACATTTTGGAAAATGCTAACAAATGCCCTTAGAACATTGTTTAAGAAATCAAGAAAGGAAAATTTGTATGAGAAATAATGTACTCCCTCCGGACTTAATTATAAGCAAAATCAACTAACTTCATACTTATTAAGAAAGTTAGTTAATTTAGTTTAATTGTCTTGATTTATGTATAAAAAATGAGTTAAATAGCTAAACTACCTTTAATTGTCTCGGGAGTGTGCAATGCTATTGGAAAAGTAGAAAGAGAATTGGTTGGATTGATTGATTGTCTTGACTTTTGGAATACTTACATAAATAGAGTTGAATGACATTTACTTATATTTAAATCCACAAAATATAGGTACTTTTATTACTTGTAATTGAGTCCAAAGGAGTAATTCACACAAAAGAATAAATTATTATATAATTTTTTTTTGCTTCAAAATTATCATATAATTTAAATCAATATCTAAATTAGAAATGAAATATTTTTTAAGGATAAATTTTATTTGAGAATCTGAACAACTTTATAATAAATGTTTAAAAATAACTAATAAGGAATAAAATGCTAGACCGTTAACAACTCACCATTATATAACTAAAAAAATAGCATAATTATATTGATCTCTCTTAACGTTTGACTTAATTATATCTGATATTCTTCTTATTTCAAAAGTTACACTGACCCCCCTTAAGCCTTAAGATTAATTTTTCATTACATTTATCTCTCATGAAGATGGGTGATTGTAATTACACTAACATCCCCTTAAAGAAGGTAACATCACTAACTTGGTATAACTTTTGAAAATAGGTGGGGTGCCCAGTGTAATTAAACTTTCTCATAAGAGAAAAGTGGAAATTTCCATAAAATAATTGGTACAGTATAATTCTCAATTTCAAGGCTAAAATTTTAATTAGTTTACTCTAAACTAAACTATTGAAGTGTCCATAAATGATTGGTTGATTGAGAAGCTAGGAACAGAAACACAGGAAGTGACTGACATTAAATACAAACGGATTTTAATGCTCTATATAAAGAAAGAAAACCATCACACAAAGCCCAAGAGGTAGAGGAAATATGAGAGTTCTCCACAGATTTTGACATTCACCAATCAATTCTGTAGCTGATGGAAGATCAGACACCAACAATGGATACTGTGATTCAGTTGCAAGGCCAGGTGGTTTAGTACACTTCCTCCTTGTTTCAAGAGGTAATTAACTATGCAATACAATTACCAATATACATTAAGGGAAATCTCATAAGCTATGTATCTTTCTTGTATTGGTTTTCTCTTTTGTCCCTCTAACTTATGTGTTCTCTTTGGAAAGGGATTCCTAGATGATCAATTTAACCAGCTTCAACAACTTCAAGATGAAAGCAACCCATATTTTGTGGTTGAAGTGGTGACTCTCTTCTTTGAGGATGCAGAGAGACTCCTAAATGAGATGCAAAAATCACTGTAAGGGCACAATAATTTCCTGTTTTCTTTTTGGTGAATGTAATTTCCTGTTTTCTAATCTGTTTTTAGATTCACTGATCACTATCATGGTTTTAAATTACGTTTGCATTTACATGCTGCAAGATCACCCGAATCAACTGTTTCAACTTTTAAATTTATACATTTTAGATTTTAATACTTAAAAACTATCTTGTTGTTTTGTCTTTTATTCTTTTATATTCATTTTGATTTTTTTTATAATCTTATTTAGTGTTACCAAATCCCTTTGAATTTGATATGTTTACTATCCAACTTCATTGTGATACTTTAGGCAAAGAGATTAAGATATTTAAAGTTACAACTATATAGTAGGATAAATGTAACACCCCCCTTGGGTATTACTACGTAACACATGCGGAATTAAATTAAAAAGATAATTTGTTGGTTGCTTTCGGAAAATTGTTTTCTTTTAAGTCAGAAAACTGGGGTATAAAATTTTTCTTTAAGGATAACTCTGAAATCCATAATACATACATTTAAAACGTAAAGTCACATTCATAACAAAGTTACCATGACATACAACATTTCTCTAAGTTTCCATTTTTGAAAGAAAATGTTTAAACTACAGAAGGATGTATATAACACTATATTTACCGACCTCTTTAGATATACAACCCAACTCAGACTCCTAAGCTGGTCATTCTATCAAATATTCATTGGAGAGACCCCCAATCAGAATACTTTCCCAACCTCTAACACTAGGTCTTCAAGTGACTTAGAAAGACTCCTCTGCAACATCGGTACTAGAGTACCAAGGTACTACAGCAAAACCCGAAGAGACCTGATATAAATGTAAGAGTGAGACACCGGCAAATGGATATATCATACAACAACAATATACATGATACATACAACACATTGGCATATTAGCATTTAAGCATTATTCATAGATAAAACAACAAGTGTTATATCAGTGGGTCTCATACCCGAATCAATCAGTTTTATAAAGATAATGCATGACACTTCAATCATCAGGCTCTAAACTTAATCTCATGAGATACCATCACCGTTTTATCATTAAGAAAGAGTTTATCAGGCTCATATGCCGCATTGGCAAGTTGTCTCCGTCACCTCATGCACCCAGATCAACATAATCACGAATCCCTTATAACGGCCATTCGGATGTATACCTCATCGAATACCGCATCTTAAGCGGGTATTCGATTAACTCAAGCACGTCTGCTAAGGGGAAATGCATATGAATAAAAGATTTTTCATTATCGAGACTTTTCTTTGTGTTCACTCTTTTCAGTTGTCGAAGCCCAAAGCTAACGACTATTCACAATTTTCATTACTTGAAAATCAATAACACAGGACGTGCAGTCCGAGTGCTCAATCACAACACCTTAGACCGATGCCGCAGTCCAAGGTTGTGGTCCTAGAAACAATTATAATTTTATCCTTGCTTTATTTCAACATGATAAGGACTCCTAGCCTATAACAACGAAATTAGGACACACAGTCCTCAATTCCAAGATTAGGACTCCTAGCCCATAATATCATGATTAGGACCATTGGCCCATAATTCTTGACACAGATCACAGATCACAGATCGTGTAACACCCTTCTCGGGTGCTACATTGTCTGTGACATTTTTTTTAAGACCGAGTAAAACGGAAAATAATTATTTTGCCAAAAATACGGGTTTATTTTTTTTCTTTTCTCTTTCGTAATAATACCACACATAGTCTTTAACATATAACATCAACTTATGCATCAATATTATACAAACCAAGTTACAAGTATCATCAGTCACACATATTCAGAAAGAAGGCGGAAATACCAACGCCAGTAAATAACAACAGACTTAAATATGTTTATAATAATAATATCTTTAGAGACATAGCTCCACAAAATATAACATAGACACGAGACTGGCCAAACACAAAACACTGAGAAAAATCCATTATACTAAAGCCCTCGAGACGGTGTCCATGTCTCCAAGTACGCTCACACTCCAGCAGGATGATATGGAGAAATAGTGTTGTCGTCATCTTCGTCCAATGCAAGATAGAAAACAACAAACCAGAAAATACAAAAATGAGGTGAGATTTCCATTCATCTTGCACTTAACGCAGACATGCAGTGGTACGACACACAGGTACACACAAATATCAATAAACAGTTATATCATCCATCACAACATACATAATAATGTTTCACAACAACATAATCACAAGGCACCGCTTTTCCTAGACAAGAGACATCTAAGACTCGAGGAATGACCTATGATCCCCTATACCATGGTTTTAACAAACAGTCGGAGAGTGGTTCGGAGGATTGTTCCGGACTACGCCAGCTTTGGGCAATAGAATGCGTCTAGAGTCATCAACGTGCACATTGGCTTTTTCGGGAACATCCTACACTACCAGAAAATACATAGTGTCTAGTAGAGTATGTCGGTGTATTGCAAGATCACCATGCCACATAAGAGCAACCAACTGGGCCTATATGAGTATTTCATACCCCGACACCCCCAAGCATCAATAGATCGTCACTACGAAATTCGCACCCGCATTAAAGTGATAGCTCGATCTCCTAGTCACAACGACCTTACAGAACATAGTTTCACTATGTGTTTAGGCAAACTTTGCCGAAAATGCGTTCTTCCTGTCTATCCATTGGATGACATAGTTTGATTCCATCAGAATCCTTTCAAGGTACTGTAACAGATGCTAGATGTCCTTAAGTCCGAATCACCGGTACTTAATCATCTAGCTAAAGTTCTCAAGTAACCTTTCATCTTTGTCCAAAGTTTTTGTCGCGACCGTCCCGTCCAGACGTCGCGAAAAAAAAAGGTAAAAACAGAGGAGTCGCCACTAAAATTTTTATTGGGAAAATCTTAGAAAACCCCATTATTTAAAGGTAAAATGGTCTAAAAAAGAGAGAGATGAGTCCGGGAGTCGGTTACGAGTAGGGAAGGTGTTAGCACCCCACATCGTCCGTTTAAAAAAATGGTACCTAAAGTTAATTGTGCAAAAATATTTTAATAACCTTTTAAATATTTATTTTACCCAAAAATTATTTACAAGAAAGAGTTATTTTTAATTTTTAATATTTTAAATTTTTATTAATTTTATATTTTTAAATTTATTGATTATAAAAACTAAATGAGGTTGAACATGGTACATGTGTCCATAGGGTAACCTCAAATCTAAGGAACTGAACATGGTACCATGTCCATAGAGCATCCCTAAAAATAGAAAAGTTTAATTATTTTGATTAATTATTTTAACATAAAAAGAGACACGAATAGGAAAATTTAGTTTTGGCTTGACAAGATGATTTATCTGACTCCTACGGATTCCCGGATGCGATGGGAAACTCAAAGCCACGTAGTTCTTTCGAAAAAAAAGTTTGATTGGTTTATTGATTTTATATTTTGATGAAGATTTGATTTTTTATTTTATATAAAAAAGGTCTTATTTCAGAGTAAATTCACTTTTGCACAGGGTCGAAGATAGCAGTGCTTTACGATAAACCCTTACAATGCATACACCACTTAAGGATGAATTTGATTTTTGAAATAAGAGATAACTTAGAAAATCAGATAAGGAATGCAATCAAGTAAAACAGAAAGTAAATCAATTTGGGGGGTTTTCAGATCTAAAGGGAATTCCTAGGAAGTGGTTTACCAACAAGATCGTTCATGTTACTAAATTGACTACCCCTTGTTAATTATCAAAATTGCTTTGAAGGCGAATTTATCCTCAAATAGTTCATGCTCCCTCTCGGGTTACAAAAACCGTGCCAAATTAAACCAACCCCTACTCTCGTGGTAGTTGAATTTAGATTGAACCCCTTTAAGTTTTGTGACAATTCGTGAATCCTCGAAGGGCCGCTTCTAACTCTTGTGATTTCAGTCCTAAGTCTGATTCTATAGATCTGATACCTAAGTTCACCGCTAGGTTCCTCCTTAGAGTATCCACGACACGCAAATAAGTGGCCACCGAATTTTTGAGGAATTAAAACAATATAAATCAGATCTAAAGCAAAATCGAAATTAACAAAGGTACAACATCAATTCATAATGTAAATCAGATCTTGGGCATAGCACCAATCCCTAGAAATAAAGCTACTACTCAAGCATTGCCATGGTGATGACAAGCTTGGTTAACAAAAACATGAAATAAAAAAATAAGAGAAGAGGAGGAAGAAGAAGAAGAATAAGAAGAAGAAGAAGAAGAAGAAGAAGAAGAAGAAGTAAGTCTGATTCTATAGATCCGATACCTAAGTTCACCGCTAGGTTCCTCCTTAGAGTATCCACGACATGCAAATAAGTGGCCACCGAATTTACGAGGAATTAAAACAATAGAAATCAGATCTAAAGCAAAATCGAAATTAACAAAGGTACAACATCAATTCATAAAGTAAATCAGATAGTAGTAGTAGTAGTAGTAGTAGTAGTAGTAGTAGTAGTAGTAGTAGTAGTAGGAGGAGGAGGAGGAGGAGGAGGAGGAGGAGGAGCAGAAGAGGAGAGATCCTAAAAATTTGCCTAAGTGATAGCAGTGCAAAAGTCTCCTGAGAAGAAGAAGAAGAGAGATCCTAAAAATCTGCCTAAGTGATAGCAGTGCAAAAGTCTCCTGAGTCTCTGCTTAATTGCCTTATTTATAGATTAGGGTAATTTGAATCCCAATCAAACACAAATTCTGATCAAATTAGTTTCTTCAGATCCAAATATTGCGCGTCACGACCGTGATGGCCATCACGACTAGGCCGTGACGGATTCTGCCTTGGGCGTTGCTTCACTGATTGGTTTGTCACGACCGTGACCACCATCACAGCTAGGCCGTGATCAGTTCTGCCTGTGAGGGTCTGGTTCAGCTGATATATCACGGCCGTGATGGATATCACGGGCAGGCGGTGACCAGTTCTGACTTTAGCCTTCTTTATTTTCATCTTTGCTTGATCATGGTCGTGATGGTCATCACAGCTAGACCGTGATGGGCTCTGGTTGGCTCATTTTCTTTACTTTTCAAGCCCCATCTTCATGCAAGCTCCATCATGGCTAATCCTGAGCATTTAATCTTTAATTCCTGCAAAACAACACCACAAAACCGCCTTACCCGTTCCAAGGTAAAAACTAACCAAAATCAAATTAAAAAAATGCCTAAACTATATGAAAATGCATGTCATATGATAAACAAATATGAGGTGTAATCACACTCATCAAATACTAGAGGCGACGTCTCGCGAATTAGATTCTCTTTCACATGTGCTTACTTTTCACTCAATGAAAATCAAAAACCAAAACAAAACCTTGGTCAGTTATCCAAGTAACCGGAACGTTTCTAAATCATTTAGGAGAAAATCTTTTCCTTTACAAATGCTTTTACAAAACAATTTGGAAATTCGTTTGCTTTTGAAATCCTTGATGGAATAAAGTCAAATATTTTAAAAGGGGTTTTTCCTTCATAAAACACATTGTTCGAAAAGGGTTTTCTCTCGTACAAACTTTGGATCATTAAAAGGTAATTTCTATTGACTTAAAAAAAACTTCAACGTTTCTTTTCAAAACTAGAATCTCATTCTCTTGAAGTAAGCGTTTTAAACAAGAAACTTTTATAAATGAAACCAATACTTTCAATGTTCTATTCAAGACTTATTAAGGCTTTTAATCCTTATAATCATTGTGAATAGACTCAATTCCGGCTTCTCAAACTTCAATAAAGAGTAAAATATTCTCAACAATAATATCACAGTTAACGACAATTCATCACATATATACAAATCACAATACTTTAAGGCAAGTAATAATCAACTTCAAGTAATAATCACAATAGTTCAAGTAAATAAGTCATTCAAGTATTTGCTCCGTATCATAATAATATTCAAAATCACTCAAGTAAACACATACACACATGCATATAGTCATTGAATATCCCTAGGCAATCCCTCTTACCTTCCGTGAAGGTAAGGAGATTAGATGCTTGAAGAGATATACCACGAACGTCCTTGTTTCCTCTGCGATGGAAGTCTACGGTTATGAACCCAAAATCATAAGTTAAAATCAAACAAGAACACTAAACCACAAGTTATAGGTTCGGCCAAGACTAGTTCTTAGGGTTAGAGATTCCAGAAAATTATACAACTCATGGATTTATGATCCTTAAGTGTTAGGAGTTCACAAACGATGATCATTTAACAAAGTTGAATTAAGATCCCACTAAGTTATAAACTTAGGGTATTCGGCCAAGGATAGTAAAATAGGCTAGCATTCACCAAACTTTCCAATCTCTTAGGTTTAGCATCCATATGTATTAAGGAATTCAAAACCATGATCATTTTGGAAAAACAAGAACAAAGTATCCTAGGTCCATAACCTTCTAGGTTCGGCCTTCATAGGATTTATAGGCTAGAAATATTTACACTTTCCAATCTCTTAGACTTAGCATCCAAATATCTTATGGAGCTCAAGCCCATGATCATTTTGGAAAACAATGGAAACTTAAACATTCCAATCTCTTAGACTTAGCATCCAAATATCTTATGGAGCACAAGTCCATCATCATCTTGGAAAAATGAAAGTAATACATCCTAGCTTTAATAACATAGAGTAAACAAATTAGAAATCCTTAAAACTTTCCAATCTCTTAGACTTAGCATCCAAATATCTTATGGAGCTTAAGTCCATGATCATTTTGGAAAAATAAAAACTCAAACATCCTAGCACCTAAACTCTAAGTTTCGGTCATCATAGGATGATGAGGAAAATATTCTTTGTTTAACAATAACTCTTAGGTTTAGAATCACAAGGTATTAAGAGTTATAAATCCATGATCATACATGGAAAATTGAAACATAGTATCCTAGGCTTACTTATTCATATGAGAGCATTACCCTTAGTATAAGGAAGAACTTTAATGAAGAACTCAAGTAGAAAAGATGAATAAAAACTAAAGCCTTAAGAGCTTGAACTTTTAAAATATAGGAAGAAGATGAAGGTTTAATGGATTTTGAAGAAGGAAGTTAATGGAGTGAAAATGAGAGGTGTGACACCCTAAACTCGGGTCATCACATGGCTACCCGTTTTGCGGAAATAAAACTTAATTTGCTGGTTGCTTTCGGAAAATCATATTTTCTCAACGTTTATCTTTTTCAAAATATGGTGATAAAATTTTTTCCTCATTCTTTAACCTTATAACCACAACAACGTATTCAAATCACACTTAACTACATAATGTATATAAGTCCTTCAACTATATTGCCTCATATTTTTCTCATATAAATCATAATCAACTTTATTCTTAAAACATAACATTACCTAAGCTGGTCGTAACTAACGGACACTACAACTGATAAAAGCAGCAACAGCATGCCTCGAACTAGACAGCCTTCGTCTTCTTGTAGAGATCATATCCCTTGTACAATTCTGATATGGTTGTAAGGGTGAGATACCAATATATGGATTTATCACCATAACTAAATGCACAACACAAAAGAAGGCACATACACATATACATGTCTATAACAACGTACTCATTCATATTATTTCACATCGTTTATCAATGGGTTTCACACCCAATCTCATGAGATATCTCCAACCTCGTAAACCTCATGATGAGTTGATCAGACTCAATTGCCACAGGCATACAGCCACAGGCACGCCCATCGCACACTGTCCAACATCGTGGCACAGTGATAACATCGTAGATGGGGCCTCATTGTCCAAACCCTGGGCACAATGAGAATATCTTTGTATGATCTACCCTGACGCCGCAAGGTAATCCCTCATTTTATCATGGCACGTCTGCCAAATGCATGTAAGAAAACATTTTGTTCTCAACACTTTTCTTTGTGCTATATCTTTATTTGTCAAAGCTCTCAAAAGCTTATAACCCATCATCGTTTTAAACATCTAATGCTCTCAAAAGCATCATCGCTTTAAAACATGGAAGCTCTCAAAAGATTATGACTTAACATCGTTTAAAACATCTTTACGTCTTTTATTAACAACACAGGACCTCAAAGTCCGAGTGCTCAATCACGAAGCCCCTAGACCTTGCAATCAGTCTTAGGTTTGTGGTAGTAGAAAACAACTTGAAACGTTTTAACTTCTTTAAATAGATACCCAGTTTACAACACAATGAACCTTAATACCCCGACGTCTTGGTTATTAAGTTCCATATCTTCGTCTTACATTGTTTTACATCTTTCACATCGTTTACATCTTTCACATCGTTTTACATCTTTCACATCGTATTACATCTTTTACATCTTTTACATCGTCTTACATCTTTTCTGTCTGTGAAAAACAAATCCAAAATAGGATAACGTCATAAGAACACTAGTACCCCGACATCTCGGTTACTAAGTTCTATATCATCCTTTACGTCATTGAGTAAAACTCATTTACCGAAAATTCTTTCTACTTGAAATTCATTTATAAAACGTCAATTCATAAAAAAAAAATCCACTTTTCCTTTGGAAACACATTTTTTTCCAAAATAACGTCAAATCATCAACAACTTCTTTTTACTGAAACTTCAACTTTAATAAATCAATTCAGATTAAATCTCTTCTCAACATAAGTACTGCTATTTTTAAACTCTTACCGTAAATAATTTTGAAACTTGCCGTCGTTTAGCATTTTCAAAGAAAACGTCTTTAAGTCAAACTTTGACATTTCTTCTAAAATAATTTTCTTATATCATAAATAAGGTCTTTTCGAATATTAATATCACAAAATCACTTTTTATAATATTTCAGAATTTCTTGTGTAAAAATTAGCAGTAGTAAAAAATTTCATGGTTACGCTCTCACCGTGACTCATAAACTTCTTTTACACTAATAAATCATTAAAATAATAATATTTCTCAAAACTCATTATTTTTCCAAAATCATATTTTCCTCTACTATTATATTCCAACGTTCCCCATAAAACATTGAATATAACTTTCACAGTTTATTAAATCTTTTATATCATTAATCGGTTGTGCACTGACCACTATCAGGCCTCTCAAACAAAATTCAACATTCAACAACATCATCATAATTATATCCCCAGGCAGATCATGCATCATAACAACATAATATACTACTGCAGATAATGAAAAGCAGATCAATCACTGATACACAGATAAACAACACATCGTAAACAACATAAACAATTAATCACAAACCACATATAAATCATATAAGCCACACTAAAAGCAAATAGTTATAGAGAAAATCCCTCAGGTAAGCTCCCCTTACCTCTTGAAGACTCAACTAACATTTTCAAACAACCTCCCGATTTAATCCGATTTCCTCCGTCGGCTTTAGGTCAAACCAACCCGATTGATTCCTTCAAACAAATTGCAATCAAATCAAACCACAACATACTTAACTCATGAGGGTTAGGTTTCGGCCACGGGCTGACTTTTAGGGTTCAAAATCCTTAAAATTGCTAATCATGATTAAGTCATAGATTAATGGTCCTTAATTAACCTAAATCATAGATTAGTGACTAAACAACTAAGTTTCAAACTCAAAACTTCCTAACTCTTTTATACAAGGATTCGGCCTCAAGATGTTCATAGGGCTAGGGTTCTTAATTTAATAAACCAACTTGGATTTATTAAGCATACAAACTAATAGCTTGATTACTAAGATCATTAATGAAAACTTTGAACAAAACTCATCTAGTTCCAAGAACTAGGGTTTCGGCCTTGATGAAATAAATAGGTTAGAGTTTGATTTTTGATCTTCTATATGCTTGGATACAATAACTATCAAGGTATTTGAAGATTGAATCATGAATCAAGACATGAAAATGAAACAAAACCTATGGACACAACATTGACCTAGGTTCGGCCAAGTCCAGAAATTAGGGAAAGAAATTTCTCATGATCTTATGCTTCTAGATGATGAAAATAGAGATGATTATAAGATCATAGCAATTGGTTTCATGTCAAAAGGATTTTTCTAGAATTAGTTATGAATTTTCAAAGTTCTAGATCTAGAAACTTAAAAGTGATAAACAACTATGAAATAAACTTTGAATCAAGAAATTGATTGAAGAACATTGACATGATTAGAGAAGAAGAATAGGATTCACCTCTTGGAGATCAAAAACAAGTGAAGATCCAAGAACTTTCTTCACAAACTTGACACTCAAAGACTTAAGAACTTTAGGTTTTTGAACAAAAGGCAATAGAAACTAAGTGAAAGGTGAGTAAGGGTATTTATAGACATGTGGGCTGCTCCACTTTTGAGGACAAAGTAGAAAGGAGGTGGCTTTTCAAAGGATTTAAGTGCAAATAACTCATAGGGACCATTTGGCAAAGATTCCATAAGTTTAAGGACTAGTTTGTAAATTGTCAATAGATTGTCATGATGACTTGTTGCCACATTTAATGCAAGCTTATCTTGACCAAAGTTGACTGATTTTTCTTGAAGACTTTTTAGAAAAACCTAGAAGGATGGAGAAAACTTGAGAACTTAGTAGAATGTAGTAGAATCTTAGAGAATATTGTGGAAGATTGTTGAACATTCTAGAAAAGCTTGGTTCATCCAACAACAAATGAGGGCAGCCTTAAATCCCACATGGGCTTGCGCATGGGCTTGGTAATTTTGGGGTTGAATTCATTTTTGTGGGGCCCACTTTAAGATTTAAGCATTAAGCTTAGGATAGGAAACTTATATGGCTTCAAATGGGCTTTATGAAACTTAAGTCATGGGTAAGGAATTTGGGCCTCAAAGCCACGGTCCTCTATGGATTTGGAACAAGGATTCTAGCCCAATTCACTTGAAAAAACTTAGAAACTAACTCAAGGACAAAAGGGTAATTAACAGAAAGTTCAGGGACCAAAGCGTAAAATCCATAAATTTTCACTTTAACCCTGAAAAACCTTCTAGACTTAAAAATATGATTCATCCCCATGAATCATCTCAAAATCCTAAGATAAACTCTTTATCTGCTCTTAGGAACTCCAAAATCCACTCCGTCGTCTACCCGATTACGTATTCCGCCCGTAAAACGTAAATTATTTTATTTTTTTACCAAAATTTTCAAAACTTCCAGTATCGTAGAAAATACGATAAAAACATTTTTCATCTCATTCACGAATTAAAATTAGGTCTTCTGAGCAGTAAACTTTTACTGTCAGTGAAAACACAGAAAACGGCAGACCGGTTTTCGTCTGAATTTTCAACCCACAAACTTCCCCGTAACTTATGAAAATAAGTATAACATGGAAATGACATTGGTTTATCCAAAATCATTTTCTAAGTCTCGGATAAAAATATATATATTTATATATTTATTACCGATATCACGAAGCAGCGAAAATCGGGGTGCTACAAGAGGGATATATATAGAGAGGGTAGATAGTTCACGGCCAAGGGAGAGGAGAGGGAGAGCTTATTGAGCAAGCTTGATGGCTTAATGCTTGATTTGATGGAAGAAGAGAGAGAAATAACTTTTGGATTAGAATAGTATTATAATTTGAAGAGTGTGATGATTACACTTTTGGAGTGTGTCATAGCCTCTTCCATCATGTCTCCTCACTTCTTTTATGCTCCCTAATCGGCTCCATTTCGTACGCAGTTACATTTCCGATCGTAATTCTTCCGACGTTTTCGTCCGAATAAAATATTTTATTTTATTTTTGAACGAAAATTTTCAAAATAACCAAAGTTGAAGGAAACATAATAAAAACACTAAATGTCTCGTTCACAGGTCAAAATTATGTTTTCTGCACAGTAAACTTGTACCGGTAGTGAAAACGCAGACCGGCTTCCGTCTGAATTTTCAACCGAAATTTTTACCATGACTTCATATGATATAAGAACACAAGAAAATGATTTTATTTTAATTAAAATCATCCTGAGTTTAATTTAAAATAAACATATTTTAAATACGTATTTACTACTACATAAAGCATATGAAAAACAGGGTGTTACAATAAATACCAACTAAAAATAATATAAACTTTTGAAATTAATTTAATTATTATGTAAAGTCATTGAAAATTAAGAAACATTTTTACCTTGTTTTAATATAAAATTCAAAATTTTATAAATAAAAGATAATATCTGAGGATAATGTCAAATTTGCTTGTCTAGAAGTGTATTAAAGCCTACTTTTTATATTGATATTCGATCATGCATTGTTACTTTTAAAATCACATATAATAATTTGTAATTAGTTAATTAATACGGTAAAATTTTACATAAAACATGTTTTATGGAGAAAATAAAGAGTTTAATATCATATCAAGTCTGAATTTTGCGGAAAGTACCATAAAAAATTTGAGTTAAAAACTATTTGCATGACAATTAAAATTTTTGAAGGAATTAAAATTTGAGTTTAATTGTTATACACTATCAGTGTAAATATTTTTTACACTGTCAACCAATAATAAATCGTCACGTCATTGAATATCTTTGATTCTTATCCAAGTTACCTTGAAAATCATTCAGACCTTGATTATGATTGGTTGACAGTGTAAAAAATTTTACATTGATAGTGCACACAAATTACACTCTTACTATTTTAGGTGTAAGTCGATCTAAAATCTTATTTTAATTTTGAATGTTTCAATCTCAGAATGTGACTAATTTTAAATTTATAACTTAAAAAATACTAAAATAAATTTAAATCTTAATTTAAAAAAATATCAAGATTATTTTATTGTAAAGAAAATCAAGATTGTATTTAACATTTAACAAGAGAAATAACTGACTGCAAGTTGGTCATATGTGTTTTATTGTAAATTCACCAACAATTTTATTTAATATGGTAATATAAAAAATCTTAACAAAAGATGGTATTTGAAACAAGAAGCCCTTTGTCAAAAAAAAGAAAAGAAAAAAAGAAACAAGAATAAAGGCATAAGCTAATATTAAATAACATACATTAAAATTAAAGGGATCATGCCTAGCACTAAACGAATTGAAACACTTGAGCGCATCCTAAACATTAAATAACATGAATTTCGAAAATTAAAAAATCGCTTGTGGCTTTCTATTATTATTATTTTTTATTTTTTACATTAGTTTTTTTTTGTGATTTTTTTTTGGGTAAAATTTTGTGACTGTTTTTACCTTAGTTACTAATGAACCAAAGGAAAACGTACCGGAAAACTTCCTGGAAGTGATAAACAATAAAAAGGCTTTAGTTTGAATGAAACATACACTTGACCAAAACAAAAAAATACATCTTTAACTCTTTTTTTAGCAGGTGGTATGTGATGAATAATCTGCTAATCATATTGATAATCCAAGATCTAACGGAACAACGCATACATTTTTTTTTAAATGTAAAAAAAATACAAATACAATTTTTTTGTCAAAAACAAACATTACAAAATCATGTTCTTCTCTTCACTGTGTTTCTTCTCTTTCTCCCTTCAATGCGTTATGTTTATTCTCGATCTATGTATCTTTTCCTCGATCTCTTATGAAAAACTGAACAAAAAAAGAGAATTAAATAAATTTAAAATGATATCAGTAAAATAAAATAAAGATAAATATGACTTCAAATAAAGTAAAATGAAACTTTTATATTATGCAACGAAAAAACAACAAATTTGTAAAATAAACAAATACTTAATCAACTATATATTGCGTATAATAAAATTTATTAAATTAAATACACAGATAGATAGACAAAACTAAAAGGAAAAATTTGAAGGAAAAAAAAAATAAGTTACCTAGTAGCTCCTCCAGAACTTAATTTCTTTTCTTCTTTTTTTGATAAAAAAAATTTTAAGTTCCTGAGGAGCTACTAGGTAACTTAACTTAATTTCTTGTTTGACATGATTACACTTTCTTCAATGGGACTTGTTGTGGCATTAGCATCACATGGAAGTGGCAAAGTTTTATATGAACGAAGCGTATCTGAGTAAGAAATAATGTGAATTACGGCTGATTCACATTGATGGTCGCATATTTCCTCAATTTCTATATGCTTTTCATTTGTTAAATTATAGCCATAGACCTTCTTCTTCTATGAAGTAAAAACTAAATATCCACCATTTAAAACCCTATAACCTGTGACTATAGGATTTTGCTCCCTTGTCCCAATCAAGGATTTCACTCTTGCTTTCAAAATCCTTCTCCATGAACTTGATTTATAATTTGTCAAAACCCATATGGTGAACACTTTCTTTCTCAATCTCACCAAACAAATAGATTGACTTGAACTGTTGACTTTTCCCCATTTAAAAATTCTCATGTTACAACTATGGTCATGAGAACCTATCCTTGCTTCTTTGGGTACCCTCAACATTGTGGATATACCATTCTCATAATTATAGGACTTAATATATGGCCTAAAATAAGGGCTGCTTCTACGAATGGAAGGAAAACAATCCGAGATAAAGTGGATGACTCCATTGTAACACACTGGCATGTCAAATCTCAAGTCCCTTGAACCGGTGAAGAAACTGGTTTCCCTTGATTTCCACACACCTTATTTGGATGAGTAAACTTGACAATCCAAATATGAAGACCATTCGGGGGTGTCAAAGAGAAACATCGTGAAATCATTCGAGTTACACTCAAAAACGATCTTGAATTTGCCGCAAAGATTCTTTTGCAGTTGCTCTGGGGTGGGAACAGGGAACCAAGATTGTGTTACTGGGTTACCAACAAAAATATTAACTTGGTCAAATGTTGTTGCGAGACAAAGAATCAAGCCATTGCTTGAAGCTAGAGCTTTGGCTTTGTTATTTGCCAAAAATTGTAGACCATCATGAGGCACACCACATGATGCCTTATTTTCAGGTAAAGGGTGTAACTCAATATGGCAATCAAACCTCTGGATCATGCTTGATTGAATGAAGAAGCATGAATCATCCTTTAATAATGCATTTAGAGCTTGCTTTAATGCAAAGTATGATTCCTCTGAAAACTTTGAGAAGAACTTGCTAATACATTTGAACTTGTAGATCGCTTTTGCTGGTAACCAAGAGAATATCTCAATCAATGCATCGTTGGAGGTTGCCATTGTCATGAACTGTTGATCTGGAAGCAAAAGAATTTTCCAAGGAGTTATTAGACTACGATGAAAAGGGGGAAGAAAAAGCAATATGTGAGTATAGGGTTCGTATTGATAGCACTAGACTAGATGCTGTTATAAATTTTTATAAAAATATTATAAAGATTAAGAAACATGGGATGCAATATATCACTTGATTCAAGAAGTCTTATAAATATAGAAAATCAAACGATATCTCTTATAGTTATATCATGAAATTGATCATAACCAACAACTTAATCCTTAATCTATTGTGGCAACCTACCAAATCTTTAAATCAAGTAACTAAATTATATAAGATAAATTTTTTTTTGAGACATACTCTTAAGATAATTGATAATAATATCTCAATGAAACTTATCAAATCAGATGCGGACATGTCCTTCTTCAGTTCCTCACAAACTCGCTCTAAATTAGATGCGGAGATTATTTTATTTTATTTTTACAACAGACACACTGAACTCAAATTGAGAATTTTCTTCTTTTCTAGAGTTTTGGTTTTCTTATTTAATTTTCAAAAAATGACTCTTTTTTTTGGTAAAATAAAAGTTTAGATTGGGGGAAGGCTCGTTCCCTTGCAAGGCCAGGGAATACCACCAACCTCAACGAGGATTTATAGTGGAATTTACATATTGCCTAGCAACATGGGATATTTAGGAATCGAAGCCAAGTCACAGCTAGTGTGGGTGTAAGGCTTGACCGGATGTGCTCAACTGACTATTTTATTTTTATATTAACAAAAAATCAACCGAAAAAAAAAACAGGAAAAGAAGAAAAAAAAAAGGCTAAATAAACAAAATAGATAAAAATACCTTCTTCTTCAGAACTGGAACGTGAACAGGAAAAATGCAGATGAAAATGAAGCATGGTTCTGCTACTGATGACGGTGGCGAGGTTGCTGCGAGCGGCGGAGGAAGAGATGAATATGGTGAGGGTGAATGAGAGGAAGATGGAGTGAGGAAGAGAGTGATAGGGAACAAGTGATATATATACGCAAGTAGATAATTGATACTAGTAGACCGGAGGGAGTATCTCAATAATCTTATAATTTAGATGCGGACATTTACTTCTTTACAAATCCACTCAAAATAAGATTTTTACCCTTTTTTTTTCTCTTGCCTAATTAGAATTCCTCAAACTTCAGGCGTAATCAATGATTCAGTATCTACAAGGATCTCTCATCAATGTAGTAATATCATACCGTGATAATGTTTGTAGACCGATGAGTTACTAGCTAGTAAATATTAACTTTGTATTCTTATAAAACATTTTGGAAAATGCTAACAAATGCCCTTAGAACATTGTATAAGAAAACAAGAAAGGAAAATTTGTATGAGAAATAATGTACTCCCTCCGGACTTAATTATAAGCAAAATCAACTAACTTCATACTTATTAAGAAAGTTAGTTAATTTAGTTTAATTGTCTTGATTTATGTATAAAAAATGAGTTAAATAGCTAAACTACCTTTAATTGTCTCAGGAGTGTGCAATGCTATTGGAAAAGTAGAAAGAGAATTGGTTGGATTGATTGATTGTCTTGACTTTTGGAATACTTACATAAATAGAGTTGAATGACATTTACTTATATTTAAATCCACAAAATATAGGTACTTTTTTTTTTTACTTGTAATTGAGTCCAGAGGAGTAATTCACACAAAAGAATAAATTATTATATAATTTTTTTTTTGCTTCAAAATTATCATATAATTTAAATCAATATCTAAATTAGAAATGAAATATTTTTTAAGGATAAATTTTATTTGAGAATCTGAACAACTTTATAATAAATGTTTAAAAATAACTAATAAGGAATAAAATGCTAGACCGTTAACAACTCACCATTATATAACCAAAAAAATAGCATAATTATATTGATCTCTCTTAACGTTTGACTTAATTATATCTGATATTCTTCTTATTTCAAAAGTTACACTGACCCCCCTTAAGCCTTTAGATTAATTTATCATTTCATTTATCTCTCATGAAGATGGGTGATTGTAATTACACTAACATCCCCTTAAAGAAGGTAACATCACTAACTTGGTATAACTTTTGAAAATAGGTGGGGTGCCCAGTGTAATTAAACTTTCTCATAAGAGAAAAGTGGAAATTTCCCTAAAATAATTGGTACAGTATAATTCTCAATTTCAAGGCTAAAATTTTAATTAGTTTACTCTAAACTAAACTATTGAAGTGTCCATAAATGATTGGTTGATTGAGAAGCTAGGAACAGAAACACAGGAAGTGACTGACATTAAATACAAACGGATTTTAATGCTCTATATAAAGAAAGAAAACCATCACACAAAGCCCAAGAGGTAGAGGAAATATGAGAGTTCTCCACAGATTTTGACATTCACCAATCAATTCTGTAGCTGATGGAAGATCAGACACCAACAATGGATACTGTGATTCAGTTTCAAAGCCAGGTGGTTGAGTACACTTCCTCCTTGTTTCAAGAGGTAATTAACTATGCAATACAATTACCAATATACATTAAGGGAAATCTCATAAGCTATGTATCTTTCTTGTAATGGTTTTCTCTTTTGTCCCTCTAACTTATGTGTTCTCTTTGGAAAGGGATTCCTAGATGATCAATTTAACCAGCTTCAGCAACTTCAAGATGAAAGCAACCCATATTTTGTGGTTGAAGTGGTGACTCTCTTCTTTGAGGATGCAGAGAGACTCCTAAATGAGCTGCAAAAAGCACTATAAGGGCACAATAATTTCCTGTTTTCTTTTTGGTGAATGTAATTTCCTGTTTTCTAATCTGTTTTTAGATTCACTGATCACTATCATGGTTTTAAATTACGGTTGCATTTACATGTTGCAAGATCACCCGAATCAACTATTTGAACTTTTAAATTTATACATTTTAGATTTTAATACTTAAAAACTATCTTGTTGTTTTGTCTTTTATTTTTTTATATTCATTTTGATTTTTTTTATAATCTTATTTAGTGTTACCAAATCCCTTTGAATTTTTGATATGTTTACTATCCAACTTCATTGTGATACTTTAGGCAAAGAGATTAAGATATTTAAAGTTACAACTATATAGTAGGATAAATGTAACACCCCCCTTGGGTATTACTACGTAACACATGCGGAATTAAATTAAAAAGATAATTTGCTGGTTGCTTTCAGAAAATTGTTTTCTTTTAAGTCGGAAAACTGGGGTATAAAATTTTTCTTTAAGGATAACTCTGAAATCCATAATACATACATTTAAAACGTAAAGTCACATTCATAACAAAGTTACCATGACATACAACATTTCTCTAAGTTTCCATTTTCGAAAGAAAATGTTTAAACTACAGATGGATGTATATAACACTATATTTACCGACCTCTTTAGATATACAACCCAACTCAGACTCCTAAGCTGGTCATTCTATCAAATATTCATTGGAGAGACCCCCAATCAGAATACCATCCCAACCTCTAACACTAGGTCTTCAAGTGACTTAGAAAGACTCCTCTGCAACATCGGTACTAGAGTACCAAGGTACTACAGCAAAACCTGAAGAGACCTGATATAACTGTAAGAGTGAGACACCGGCAAATGGATATATCATACAACAACCATATACATGATACATTAAACACGTTGGCATATTAGCATTTAAGCATTATTCATAGATAAAACAACAAGTGTTATATCAGTGGGTCTCATACCCGAATCAATCAGTTTTATAAAGATAATGCATGACACTTCAATCATCAGGCTCTAAACTTAATCTCATGAGATACCATCACCGTTTTATCATTAAGAAAGAGTTGATCAGGCTCATATGCCACATTGGCAAGTTGTCTCCGTCACCTCATGCACCTAGATCAACATAATCACGAATCCCTTATAACGGCCATTCGGATGTATACCTCATCGAATACCGCATCTTAAGCGGGTATTCGGTTAACTCAAGCACGTCTGCTAAGGGGAAATGCATATGAATAAAAGACTTTTCATTATTGAGACTTTTCTTTGTGTTCACTCTTTTCCGTTGTCGAAGCCTAAAGCTAACGACTATTCCCAATTTTCATTACTTGAAGATCAATAACACAGGATGTGCAGTCCGAGTGCTCAATCACAACACCTTAGACCGATGCCACGGTCCAAGGTTGTGGTCGTAGAAACAATTATAATTTTATCCTTGCTTTATTTCAACATGATAAGGACTCCTAGCCCATAACATGATTAGGACCGTTGGCCCATAATTCTTGACACGAATCACAGATCATGTAACACCCTTCTCGGGCGCTACATTGTCTGTGACATTTTTTTTAAGACCGAGTAAAACGGAAAATAATTATTTTGCCAAAAATACGGGTTTATTTTTTTTCTTTTCTCTTTCGTAATAATACCACACATAGTCTTTAACATATAACATCAACTTATGCATCAATATTATACAAACCAAGTTACAAGTATCACCAGTCACACATATTCAGAAAGAAGGCGGAAATACCAACGCCAGTAAATAACAACAGACTTAAATATGTTTATAATAATAATATCTTTAGAGACATAGATCCACAAAATATAACATAGACACGAGACTGACCAGACACAAAATACTGAGAAAAATCCATTATATTAAAGCCCTCGAGACGGTGTCCATGTCTCCAAGTACGCTCAAACTCCAGCAGGATGTGATGGAGAAACAGTGTTGTCGTCATCTTCGTCCAATGCAAGATAGAAAACAACAAACCAGAAAATACAGAAATGAGGTGAGATTTCCATTCATCTTGCACTTAACGCAGACATGCAGTGGTACGACACACAGGTACACACAAATATCCATAAACAGTTATATCATCCATCACAACATAAATAATAATGTTTCACAACAACATAATCACAAGGCACCGCTTTTCCTAGACAAGAGACATCTAAGACTCGAGGAATGACCTCTGATCCCCTATACCATGGTTTTAACAAACAGTCGGAGAGTGGTTCGGAGGATTGTTCCGGACTACGCCAGTCTTGGGCAATAGAATGCGTCCAGAGTCATCAACGTGCACATTGGCTTTTTCGGGAACATCCTACACTACCAGAAAATACATAGTGTCTAGTAGAGTATGTCGGTGTATTGCAAGATCACCATGCCACAGAAGAGAAACCAACTGGGCCTATATGAGTATTTCATACCACGACACCCCCAAGCATCAATAGATCGTCACTACGAAATTCACACCCGCATTAAAGTGATAGCTCGATCTCCTAGGCACAACGACCTTACAGAACGTAGTTTCACTATGTGTTAAGGCAAACTTTGCCGAAAATGCGTTATTCTCTTCTATCCATTGGATGACATAGTTTGATTCCATCAGAATCCTTTCAACGTACTGTAACAGATGCTAGATGTCCTTAAGTCCGAATCACCGGTACTTAATCATCTAGATAAAGTTCTCAAGTAACCTTTCATCTTTGTGCAAAGTTTTTGTCGAGACAGTCCCGTCCAGGCGCCGCGAAAAAAAAAGCTAAAAACAGAGGAGTCATCACTAAAATTTTTATTGGGAAAATCTTAGAAAACCCCATTATTTAAAGGTAAACTGGTCTAAAAAAGAGAGAGATGAGTCCGAGAGTCGGTTACGAGTAGGGAAGGTGTTAGCACCCCACATCGTCCGTTTAAAAAAATGGTACCTCAAGTTAATTGTGAAAAAATATTTTAATAACCTTTTAAATATTTATTTTACCCAAAAATTATTTACAAGAAAGAATTATTTTTAATTTTTAATATTTTAAATTTTTATTAATTTTTAATTTTTAATTTTATTGATTATAAAAACTAAATGAGGTTGAACATGGCACTTGAGTCCATAGGGTAACCTCAAATCTAAGGGACTGAACATGGCACCATGTCCATAGAGCATCCCTAAAAATAGAAAAGTTTAATTATTTTGATTAATTATTTTAACATAAAAAGAGACACAAAAAGAAAAATTTAGTTTTGGCTTTACAAGAATCTATCTTGCTCCTACGTATTCCCGGATGCGATGGGAAACTCAAAGCCACGTAGTTCTTTCGAAAAAAAAGTTTGATTGGTTTATTGATTTTATATTTTGATGTAGATTTGATTTTTTATTTTATATAAAAAAGGTCTTATTTCAGAGTAAATTCACTTTTGCACAGGGTCGAAGATAGCAGCGCTTTACGATAAACCCTTACAATGCATACACCACTTATGGATGAATTTGATTTTTGAAATAAGAGATAACTTAGAAAATCAGATAAGGAATGGAATCAAGTAAAACAGAAAGTAAATCAATTTGGGGTTTTTTCAGATCTAAAGGGAATTCCTAGGAAGTGGGTTACCAACAAGATCGTTCATGTTACTAAATTGACTACCCCTTGTTAATTATCAAAATTGTTTTGAAGGCAAATTTATCCTCAAATAGTTCATGCTCCCTCTCGGGTTACAAAAACCGTGCCAAATTAAACCAACCCCTACTCTCGTGGTAGTTGAATTTAGATTGAACCCCTTAAGTTTTGTGACAATTCGTGAATCCTCGAAGGACCGCTTCTAACTCTCGTGATTTAAGTCCTAAGTCTGATTCTATAGATCCGATACCTAAGTTCACCGCTAGGTTCCTCCTTAGAGTATCCACAAGCAAATAAGTGGCCACCGAATTTACAAGGAATTAAAACAATAGAAATCAGATCTAAAGCAAAATCGAAATTAACAAAGGTAAAACATCAATTCATAACGTAAATCAGATCTTAGGCATAGCCCTAATCCCTAGAAATAAAGCTACTACTCAGGCATTGCCATGGTGAAGACAAGCTTGGCTAACAAAAACATGAAATAAAAAAAATAAGAGAAAGCAGCGCAAAAGTCTCCTGAGTCTCTGCCTAATTGCCTTATTTATAGATTGGGGTAATATGAATCCCAATCAAACACAAATTCAGATCAAATTAGTTTCTTCAGATCCAAATATTGCGCGTCACGACCGTGATGGCCATCACGACTAGGCTGTGACGGATTCTGCCTTGGGCGTTGCTTCACTGATTGGTTTGTCACGACCGTGACCACCATCACAGCTAGGCCGTGATCAGCTCTGCCTGTGAGGGTCTGCTTCAGCTGACATGTCACAGCCGTGATGGATATCACGGGCTAGCCATGGCCAGTTCTGACTTTAGCCTTCTTTCTTTTCAGCTTTGCTTGATCATGGCCGTCATGGTCATCACGGCTAGACCGTGATGGGCTCTGGTTGGCTCATTTTCTTTACTTTTCAAGCTCCATCACGGCTAATCCTGAGCATTTAATCTTTAATTCCTGCAAAACAACACCACAAAACCACCTGACCAATTCCAAGGTAAAAACTAACCAAAATCAAATTAAAAAATGCCTAAACTATATGAAAATTCATGTAATATGATAAACAAATATGAGGTGTAATCACACTCATCAAATACTAGAGGCAACGTCTCGCGAATTAGATTCTCTTTCACATGTGCTTACTTTTCGCTCAATGAAAATAAAAAACCAAAACAAAACCTTGGTCAGTTATCCAAGTAACCGGAACGTTTCTAAATCATTTAGGAGAAAATCTTTTCCTTTACAAATTCTTTTACAAAACAATTTGGAAATTCGTTTGCTTTTGAAATCCTTGATGGAATAAAGTCAAATATTTTCAAAGGGGTTTTTCCTTCATAAAACACATTGTTCGAAAAGGGTTTTCTTTCGTACAAACTTTGGATCATTAAAAAGTAATTTCTATTGACTTAAAAAAAACTTCAACGTTTCTTTTCAAAACTAGAATCTCATTCTCTTGAAATAAGCGTTTTAAACAAGAAACTTTTATAAATGAAACCAATACTTTCAAAGTTCTATTCAAGGCTTATTAAGGCTTTTAATCCTTATAATCATTGTGAACAGACTCAAGTCCGGCTTCTCAAACTTCAATAAAGAGTAATATATTCTCAACAATAATATCACAGTTAACGACAGTTCATCACATATATACAAATCACAATACTTTAAGGCAAGTAATAATCAACTTCAAGTAATAATCACAATAGTTCAAGTAAACAAGTCATTCAAGTATTTGCTCCGTATCATAATAATATTCAAATCACTCAAGTAAACACATACACACATGCATATAGTCATTGAATATCCCTAGGCAATCCCTCTTACCTTCCGTGAAGGTAAGGAGATTAGATGCTTGAAGAGATATACCACGAACGTCCTTGTTTCCTCTACGATGGAAGTCTACAGTTATGAACTCAAAATCATAAGTTAAAATCAAACAAGAACACTAAACCACAAGGTATAGGTTCGGCCAAGACTAGTTCTTAGGGTTAGAGACTCCAGAAAATTATACAACTCATGGATTTATGATCCTTAAGTGTTAGAAGTTCCCAAACGATGCTCATTTAACAAAGTTGAATTAAGATCCCACTAAGTTATAAACTTAGGGTATTCGACCAAGGCTAGTAAAATAGGCTAGCATTCACCAAACCTTCCAATCTCTTAGGTTTAGCATCCATATGTATTAAGGAGCTCAAAACCATGATCATTTTGGAAAAACTAGTATCCTAGGTCCATAACCTTCTAGGTTCGGCCTTCATAGGATTTATAGGCTAGAAATATTTACACTTTCCAATCTCTTAGACTTAGCATCCAAATATCTTATGGAGCTCAAGCCCATGATCATTTTGGAAAACAATGGAAACTTAAACATTCCAATCTCTTAGACTTAGCATCCAAATATCTTATGGAGCACAAGTCCATGATCATCTTGGAAAAATGAAAGTAATACATCCTAGCTTTAATAACATAGAATAAACAAGTTAGAAATCCTTAAAACTTTCCAATCTCTTAGACTTAGCATCCAAATATCTTATGGAGCTTAAGTCCATGATCATTTTGGAAAAATAAAAACTCAAACATCCTAGCACCTAAACTCTAAGTTTCGGTCATCATAGGATGATGAGGAAAATATTTTTTGTTTAACAATAACTCTTAGGTTTAGAATCACAAGGTATTAAGAGTTATAAATCCATGATCATACATGGAAAATTTAAACATAGTATCCTAGGCTTACTTATTCATATGAGAGCATTACCCTTACTATAAGGAAGAACTTTAATGAAGAACTCAAGTAGAAAAGATGAATAAAAACTAAAGCCTTAAGAGCTTGAACTTTTAAAATAAAGGAAGAAGATGAAGGTTTAATGGAGTTTGAAGAAGGAAGTTGATGGAGTGAAAATGAGAGGGATATATATATAGAGGGGAGAGAGGTCACGTCCAAGGGAGAGGAGAGGGAGAGCTTCTTGAACAAGCTTGATGGCTTAATGCTTGATTTGATGGAAGAAGAGAGAGAAATAACTTTTGGATTAGAATAGTATTTCAATTTGAAGAGTGTGATGATTACACTTTTGGAGTGTGTCATAGCCTCTTCCATCATGTCTCCTCACTTCTTTTATGCTCCCTAATCTGCTCCATTTCGTACCCAGTTGCATTTCCGATCGTAATTCTTCCGACGTTTCGTCCGAATAAAATATTATATTTTATTTTTGAACAAAAATTTTCAAAATAACCAAAGTTGAAAGAAACATAATAAAAACACTAACTGTCTTGTTCACGGGTCAAAATTACATTTTCTGCACAGTAAACTTGTACCGGCAATGAAAACGCAGACCGACTTCCGTCTGAATTTTCAACCGAAATTTTTACCGTGACTTCATATGATATAAGAACACAAGAAAATGATTTTATTTTAATTAAAATCATCCTCTAAGTTTAATCTAAAATAAACATATTTTAAATACGTATTTACTACTACATAAAGCATATGAAAAACAGGATGTCACAATAAATACCAACTAAAAATAATATAAACTTTTAGAAGTGTATTAAAGCCTACTTTTTATATTGATATTCGATCATGCATTGTTACTTTTAAAATCACATATAATAATTTGTAATTAGTTAATTAATACGGTAAAATTTTACATAAAACATGTTTTATGGAGAAAATAAAGAGTTTAATATCATATCAAGTCTGAATTTTGCGGAAAGTACCATAAAAAATTTGAGTTAAAAACTATTTGCATGACAATTAAAAATTTTGAAGGAATTACAATTTGCGTTTAATTGTTATACACTGTCAGTGTAAATATTTTTTACATTGTCAACCAATAATAAATCGTCACGTCATTGAATATCTTTGATTCTTATCCAAGTTACCTTGAAAATCATTCAGACCTTGATTATGATTGGTTGACAGTGTAAAAAACTTTACATTGACAGTGCACACAAATTAAACTCTTACTATTTTAGGTGTAAGTCGATCGAAAATCTTATTTCAATTTTGAATGTTTCAATCTCAGAATGTGACTAGTTTTAAATTTATAACTTATAAAATACTAAAATAAATTTAAATCTTAAGTTAAAAAAAATATCAAGATTACTTTATTGTAAAGAAAATCAAGATTGTATTTAACATTTAACAAGAGAAATAAATGACTGCAGGTTGGTCATTAGTGTTTTATTGTAAAGTCACCAACAATTTTATTTAATATGCTAATATAAAAAAACCTTAACAAAAGATGGTATTTGAAACAAGAAGCCCTTTGTCAAAAAAAAAAGGAAAGAAAGAAAGAAACAAGAAGCCCAGTTAAAGGCATAAGCTAATCTTAAATAACATACATTAAAATTAAAGGGATCATGCCTAGCACTAAACGAATTGAAACACTTGAGCGCATCCTAAATATTAAATAACATGAATTTCGAAAATTAAAAAATTGCTTGTGGCCTTCTATTTTTTTTATTTTTTATTTTTTACATTAGTTTTTTTTTTTGTGATTTTTTTGGGGTAAAATTTTGTGACTGTTTTTACCTTAGTTACTAATGAACCAAAGGAAAACGTGCCGCAAAACTTCCTGGAAGTGATAAACAATAAAAAGGCTTTAGTTTGAATGAAACATACACTTGGCCAAAACAATAAAATACATCTTTAACTTTTTTTTAAGAAGGTGGTATGTGATGAATAATCTGCTAATCATATTGATAATCCAAGATCTAACGGAACAACGCATGCAATTTTTTTTAAATGTAAAAAAAATACAAATTCAAATTTTTTGTCAGAAACAAACATTACAAATTTATGTTCTTCTCTTCACTGTGTTTCTTCTCTTTCTCCCTTCAATGCGTTCTGTTTATTCTCGATATGTATCTTTTCCTCGATCTCTAATGAAAAACTGAAAAAAAAAAGAGAATTAAATAAATTTAAAATGATATCAATAAAATAAAATAAAGATAAATATGACTTCAAATAAAGTAAAATGAAACTTTTATATTATGCAACGAAAAATACAACAAATTTGTAAAATAAACAAATACTTAATCAACTATATATTGCGTATAATAAAATTTATTAAATAAAATACACAGATTGATAGACAAAACTAAAAGCAAAAATATGAAGGAAAAAAAAATAAGTTACCAAGTAGCTCCTCCGGAACTTAATTTCTTTTCTTCTTTTTTTGATAAAAAAAATTTTAAGTTCCTGAGGAGCTACTAGGTAACTTAATTTCTTGTTTGACATGATTACACTTTCTTCAATGGGACTTGTTGTGGCATTAGCATCACATGGAAGTGGCAAAGTTTTATATGAACGAAGCGTATCTGAGTAAGAAATAATGTGAATTACGGCTGATTCACATTGATGGTCGCATATTTCCTCAATTTCTATATGCTTTTCATTTGTTAAATTATAGCCATAAACCTTCTTCTTCTCTGAAGTAAAAACTAAATATCCACCATTTAAAACCCTATAACCTGTGACTAGAGGATTTTGCTCCCTTGTCCCAATCAAGGATTTCACTCTTGCTTTCAAAATCCTTATCCATGAACTTGATTTATAATTTGTCAAAACCCATATGGTGAACACTTTCTTTCTCAATCTCACCAAACAAATAGATTGACTTGAAGTGTTGACTTTTCCCCATTTAAAAATTCCCATGTTACAACTATGGTCATGAGAACCTATCCTTGCTTCTTTGGGCACCCTCAACATTGTGGATATACCATTCTCATAATTATAGGACATAATATATGGCCTAAAATAAGGGCTGCTTCTACGAATGGAAGGAAAACAATCCGAGATAAAGTGGATGACTCCATTATAACACACTGGCATGTCAAATCTCAAGTCCCTTGAACCGGTGAAGAAACTGGTTTCCCTTGATTTCCACACACCTTATTTGGATGAGTAAACTTGACAATCCAAATATGAAGACCATTCGGGGGTGTCAAAGAGAAACATCGTGAAATCATTCGAGTTACACTCAAAAACGATCTTGAATTCGCCGCAAAGATTCTTTTGCAGTTGCTCTGGGGTGGGAACAGGGAACCAAGATTGTGTTACTGGGTTACCAACAAAAATATTAACTTGGTCAAATGTTGTTGCGAGAGAAAGAATCAAGCCATTGCTTGAAGCTAGAGCTTTGGCTTTGTTATTTGCCAAAAATTGTAGACCATCATGAGGCACACCACATGATGCCTTATTTTCAGGTAAAGGGTGTAACTCAATATGGCAATCAAACCTCTGGATCATGCTTGATTGAATGAAGAAGCATGAATCATCCTTTAATAATGCATTTAGAGCTTGCTTTAATGCAAAGTATGATTCCTCTGAAAACTTTGAGAAGAACTTGCTAATACATTTGAACTTGTAGATCGCTTTTGCTGGTAACCAAGAGAATATCTCAATCAATGCGTCGTTGGAGGTTGCCATTGTCATGAACTGTTGATCTGGAAGCAAAAGAAATTTCTAAGGAGTTATTAGACTACGATGAAAAGGGGGAAGAAAAAACAATATGTGAGTATAGGGTTCGTATTGATAGCACTAGACTAGATGCTGTTATAAATTTTAATAAAAATATTATAAAGATTAAGAAACATGGGATGCAATATATCACTTGATTCAAGAAGTCTTATCAATATAGAAAATCAAACGATATATCTTATAGTTATATCATGAAATTTATCATAACCAACAACTTAATCCTTAATCTATTGTGGCAACCTACCAAATCTTTAAAACAAGTAACTAAATTATATAAGATAAATTTTTTTTTTGAGACATACTCTTAAGATAATTGATAATAATATCTCAATGAAACTTATCAAATCAGATGCGGACATGTCCTTCTTCAGTTCCTCACAAACTCGCTCTAAATTAGATGCGGAGATTATTTTATTTTATTTTTACAACAGACACACTGAACTCAAATTGAGAATTTTCTTCTTTTCTAGAGTTTTGGTTTTCTTATTTAATTTCTAAAAAATGACTCTTTTTTTTTGGTAAAATAAAAGTTTAGATTGGGGGAAGGCTCGATCCCTTGCAAGGCCAGGGAATACCACCAACCTCAACGAGGATTTATAGTGGAATTTACATATTGCCTAGCAACATGAGATATTTAGGAATCGAAGCCAAGTCACAGCTAGTGTGGGTGTAAGGCTTGACCGGATGTGCTAAAATGACTATTTTGTTTTTATATTAACAAAAAATAACCGAAAAAGAAAACAGGAAAAGAAGAAAACAAAAGGCTAAATAAACAAAACAGATAAAAATACCTTCTTCTTTAGAACTGGAACGTGAACAGGAAAAATGCAGATGAGAATGAAGCGTGGTTCTTCTACCGATGACGGTGGCGAGGTTGCTGCAAGCGACGGAGGAAGAGATGAAGATGGTGAGGGTGAATGAGAGGAAGATGGAGTGAGGAAGTGTAACACCCTATATTTCACTGTTTTAAATAACAGTAATACATATAAATATATTTATAAATTTATTTGAGTTTGAGAAAATTATTTTAACTAAACGGAGTTTACCACTCAATCCAACTTGGCCGTAGGAAGCTACGATTAAAATTTAGGTTGGAAAGTAAGGCGAAACCCGGCCCGTGAATTCCATTGACAGTATAATAATACTGCTCAAAAGACCTAATTTTAATTCGTGAACAAAAGACTTAAGATTATTATTTTATTTTCTACAATTTTGTATTTTTAGATTGATTTTGGAAAAAATTAAAATAATTTACGTGTTTTGGGGCGGAACGCGTAATCGGGTAGACGACGGAAGGGATTTTAGAGTTTCTAAGAGTCGATAGAGGGTTTATCTTAGGATTTTGAGATGATTCAAGGGGATGAAGAAAGATGTAATGGAATTTGTAGCTGCGTGTTTAACTTGCCAAAAGGTTAAAGTAGAGCATCAAAGACCAGCAGGAATGCTACAATCTTTAGACATTCCAGAATGGAAATGGGATGGTATTGTGATGGATTTTGTGTCAGGTTTGCCAAAGACTCGGAAAGGGTATGACTCTATTTGGGTAATAGTTGATCGACTGACAAAGTCAGCCCACTTTTTACTAGTTAATGTGAAATACTCATGGGAAAGACTAACCCAGTTGTACATTGATGAAATTGTTAGGTTACATGGAGTGCCTTTGAGTATTGTTTCAGATCGTGATCCGAGATTTACATCAAGATTTTGGCAAAGTTTGCAAGAGTCGTTGGGAACAAAACTTAGATTGAGTTTTGTGTATCATCCTCAAACGGATGGACAATCGCAGAGGACTATTCAGTCTCTTGAAGATTTATTGAGAGCCTGTGTGCTGGAAAATGCTGGAAGCTGGGATGAATATCTATCATTGATAGAATTCACTTACAATAACAGTTTTCACTCGAGCATAGGAATGGCACCCTATGAAGCGTTGTATGGTCGACGGTGCAGAACGCCTTTATGTTGGTACCAGGATGGTGCGAGTTTTATGGTTGGACCAGATATCGTGCAACAAACGATGGAAAAGGTGAAAATGATCCAAGAGAAAATGCGGACAACTCAGAGTCGACAAAAAAGTTATGCTGACAAGAGACGACGACCTCTTGAGTTTGAGGAAGGTGAGCATGTGTTTTTGAGAGTCACGCCAACGACTGGGGTTGGTAGGGTAATTAAATCCAGGAAACTCACTCCTAAATTCATTGGACCTTACCAAATTCTTCGTCGGGTAGGTCCTGTAGCTTATAAAATTTCTTTACCGTCGTTTCTATCCAATCTTCATGATGTCTTTCATGTTTCACAATTAAGGAAGTATATTCCTGATCCATCTCACGTAATTGAACCTGATCTAGTACAACTAAAAGAAAACATGTCTTATGAGACTTTACCTGTGCGAATCGCGGATAAGATGACTAAGCAGCTCAGAGGTAAACAAATCTCGTTGGTCAAAGTTATTTGGGATGACGTGACTGGAGAAGCAACATGGGAAGTAGAAGACAAAATGAAGTTAAAGTATCCTGATTTATTTACAGGTACGTAATTTCGAGGACGAATTTTTTTTTTAGTGGGGTAGTAATGTACGTAACACCTTGTATTTCACTGTTTTAAATAACAGTAATACAAATAAATATATTTATAAATTTATTTGAGTTTGAGAAAATTATTTTAACTAAACGGAGTTTACCACTCAATCCTACTTGACCGTAGGAAGCTACGATTAAAATTTAGGTTGGAAAGTCAGGAGAAACCCGGCCCGCGAATTCCATTGACAGTATAATAATACTGCTCAAAAGACCTAATTTTAATTCGTGAACGAAAGACTTAAGATTATTATTTTATTTTCTACAATTTTGTATTTTTAGATTGAGTTTGGAAAAAATTAAAATAATTTATGTTTTTTTGGGTGGAACGCGTAATCGGGTAGACGACGAAAGGGATTTTGGAGTTTCTAAGAGCCGATAGAGGGTTTATCTTAGGATTTTGAGATGATTCAAGGGGATGAATCATATTTTTAAGTCTAGAAGGTTTTTCAGGGTTAAATAGAAAATTTATGAATTTTACACTTAAGCCCCTGAACTTTCTGTTAATTACCCTTTTGTCCCTAAATTAGTTTCTAAGTTTTTTTCAAGTGAATTGGGCTAGAATCCTTGTTTCCAATCTCTAATGGACGTGGCTTTGAAGCCCAAAATTTTCTAGTTCATGGATTAATTTCATAAAACCTATTTGAAACTATACAAGTTTCCTATGTCAAGCTAAATGCTTAAATCTTCAAGTGGGCCCCACAAAAATGAATCCAAGACCAAATTTGCCAAGCCCATGCGCAAGCCCATGAGGGATTGAAGGCTGACCTCATTTGTTGTTGGATGAATCAAGATTTTTCTAGAGTGTTCCACAATTTTCCACATTATCCTATATCATTCTTGATTCTTCTCAAACATTCTTGAATTGTCTTAAAATATCTATGACATAAATTCAGCCAAAGTTAGTCAAGATAAGCTCATATTAAATGTGGTAAAAATTCATCATGACAATTTATTGACAAATTGCAAACTAGTCCTTAAACTTTTGGAATCTTTGCAAATTGGTCCCTAGGAAGTAATTGCATTTTGATCCTTTTAGCAAGACAACTCATCACTTCTAGATCCTTCCCAAGATGGCTCAAGCAAGCTCTATAAATACCATACTTTCACTTTTCACTTAGTTTCTATTGTCATTTGTTCAAAAACCCTAAAGTTATAAGTCTTCTAGTGATAGATTTGTAAAACAAGTTCTTGGATTTCCTTTGTCATTGATTTTCAAGAGGTAAATCCTAATCTTCTTTCTTAATCATGCGTATGTTCTTTAGCAAGTTTCTTGATTCAAGGTTTATATTATAGTTGTTCGTTGTTCATCATTTTAAAGTTTCTAACCCTAGAACTTTGAAAAGTCATAATAAATTCTAGAGAAAAATCTAATGATGATGAAACTACTTTCTATCTTCTTGGTATCATGCATATTATCTAAATCCAAGAGCATGATGTAATCAAAAATTTATTTCCTAAAAACCTAGCCTTGGCCGAATCTATCAAATTAGGGTTGGTAGAGTTTTTGTTCATGTGTCATCATATATGATCATGTATTCCATATGGCATGTATGTCTACACACTCTAATCCATGTTAGTTTCTTTAAATGAAAATCTTACTCAAAAATCTCTATGTTGGCCGAAACCCTAGGTGGGTTAGATTTGTTGAGTTTTGTTCATAGTTTTCATAAATGATCTTGTTAATCAAGCTATTAGTATGTATGCTTAATAAATCCAAGTTGGTTTATTAAACTAAGAACCCTAGCCTTATGAACATATTGAGGCCGAATCCTTGTATAAAAGAGTTAGGAAGTTTTGAGTTTTAAAGTTAGTTGTTTAGTCATTAATTTATGATTTAGGTTAGTCAAGGATCATTAATCCATGACTTAATCATGATTAGAAGTTTTAGTCATTCCAAACCCTAGAGGCCGTGACTATGTATTAGGGTTTAGAATGTTTTAGTTTCTTGATTTGTAACTATTTGGTTGTAATGGTTGAAGGTTAAATGAGTACGACGTTTACCAGGTATCCGAGTTTCCGAAGCAAATCAGTAGGTTCACCAGAAAGTCTTCAAGAGGTAAGAGGGGAACACCCGAGGATTTATTCGATGGCTATATGCTATCCCGTGGTTGTTTGTTGTGACACCCTAAACTCGGGTCATCACATGGTTACCCGTTTGCGTAAATAAAACTTTATTTGCTGGTTACTATCGGAAAATAATGTTTTCTCAACGTTCATATTTTCAAAATATGGTGATAAATTTTTTTTTTAACTTCACAACCACAACAACAACAACGTAATCAAATTATATTCAGATACACAAAGTATATAAATCTTACAACTATACTGCCTCATATATTTTCATACCTAAGTCGACATCAGTTTTATCTTTAAAACATAATAGGACCTAAGCTGGTCGTAACTAACAGACACTACCGCCAACTGGAGCAGCACAGCACGCTTTCAACTAAACAGCCTTCTTCTTCGTGTAGGGATCATACCCCTTGTACGTCTCTGAGATGTGTTGTAAGGGTGAGACACCAATATAGGGATTTTACAAAATAACTAAATGTTCGCACAAAAGAAGGCACAAGTACAATTTCATGTTATAACAACATAAGCATCCCTACTATAGCATACAATTTATCAATGGGTTTCACACCCCAAACATCAACTTTGGAAAATTATGCATGAGCACTTCAATACATCATCTAACTTTTCCTAATCTTATGAGATATCTCCAACATCGTAATGAGTTGATCAGACTCGATAGTTACAGGCACGCAGCCACAGACACGCAGTCAAAACCCATCTCACACTGTCCAACATCGAGGCACAGGTGATATCAATGTTGATGGGGCCTCATTGTCCACCCGGCACAATAAGAACATCTTTATGATCTACCATGACGCCGCATGGTAATCACTCATATAAAACCTATCACACACTGTCCAACATCGTGGCATAGGTGTTCACAACGTAGATAGGGCCTCATTGTCCACTAGGCACAATAAGAACATCGTTATGATCTACCATGACGCCGCATGGTAATCACTCGTTTGATCATGGCACGTCTGCCAAATGCATGCAATAAAAACCTTTTGTTCTCAACACTTTTCTTTGTGCTATATCTTTTTTTGTCAAAGCTCTCAAAAGCTTTTGACCCATCATCGTTTTTAAACATCAAATCTCTCAAAAGCTTTCAACTTATCATCATTTTTAAACATCAAAGATCTCAAAAGCTTTCAACTTATTATCGTTTTCAACATCGAATGCTCTCAAAAGCATCATCGTTTTCAACATCGAATGCTCTCAAAAGCATCATCGTTTTCAACATCGAATGCTCGCAAAAGCATCATCGTTTTCAACATCAAAAGCATCATCGTTTTCAACATCGAATGCTCTCAAAAGCATCATCGTTTTCAACATCTTTACAACTTTTATTAACAACACAGGCCCTCAAAGTCCGAGTGCTCAATCACGAAACCCTTAGACCGTTGCAATCAGTCTTAGGTTCGTGGTAATAGAAAACATCTTAAAACGTTTTAACTTCTTTACGTAGATACCCGATCTACAACACAACGAACCTTAATATCCCGACGTCTCGGTTATTAAGTTCCATAACATCGTTTTACATCGTTTTTGTCTGTGAAAAACAAATCCAAAATAAGACAACGTCATAAGAACACTAGCACCCCGACATCTCGGTTACTAAGTTCTATATCGTCATTGAGTAAACTCATTTACAGAAAATCATTTCTACTTGAAAACTCTTTTACTGAAACTTCAGCTTTAAAAATTAAATCAATTCCGATTAAACCTCTTCTCAAAACAAGTACTGCTATTTTTAAACTTTCACCATAAATAATTTCAGAACTTACCATCGTTTATCATTTTCCAAGAAAATATTTTTAAAGTCAAACTTTGACTTTTCATTTTATATTTTTATTTTATTATTTTTATTTTTATAAAATATTTTTGAATATTAATTTCACAAAATAACTTTTTATAATATTTAGGAATTTCTTGCGTAAAAATTAGCAGTACTAAAAAAATTTCACGGTTACGCTCTCACTGTGACTCACAAATTTCTTTTACACTGATAAATTATTAAAATAATAATAGTTCTCAAAAACTCATTATTTTCCCAAAATAATATTTTCCACCATTATTATATTCCAACATTTCCCATAAAACGTTGAATATAATTTTCACAACTTATTAAATCTTTTATCTGATTAATCGGTTGTGCACTAACCACTGTCAGGCCTCTCAAACAACATTCAACATTCATCATCCAACAATATCATCATAATTATATCACTAGGCAGATCATGCATCATAGCAACATAATATACTACTGCAGATAATTAAATCAATTAAAAGCATATAAATCACCGATACTCAGATAAACAACACAACGTAAGCCACATAAACAAATAATCACAACCACATATAAATCATATAAACCACACTACAAGCAAATAGTTATTGAGAAAAATCCATCATGGCAAGTCCCCCCTTACCTCTTGAAGATTGAACTAACCGTTCCTGTTAATCTCCTGATCCCGATCCGATTTTTTCCTCTCCGTCAGCGTAAATCGGTTAACTCAGTTGTTTCCTTCAAACGAATTGCAACCAAAATAAATCAAATCAAACAACAACACACTTAAATCAATGGGGGTTAAGGTTCGGCTTTACCCAATTTTCTAGGTTAGGAAACTTAAAATTTGATTAACTTAGGGATTAATGATCCATAAGTTACTTAAGCATGATTAATCACTTTAACCATGATTTTTTTTTTTAATTAAAGAAGTGTGCAAAAGCATCACTGCCAAGCAAGACATCCCAGCTAGGCTGGCACCTCAAGCAAAGCCAATCATTTGCAGCACACCCAATTTATTGATAAGGAAACAAGGAAGACTGAAACGTAGGGGGGCATCAACCTGACCCACAAAGCTAAGCAAATCTAAAAGTAGGAAGACTCATCCTATTTCTGCCAAAATCCTCTAATAAGAAGGAGGGCAATGAGCTCCACCAACAAAAACCATCAAGACGCAAACCAAAATTGGCTATCTTGTCAGCACAAGCATTACCCTCCCTATACAAATGAGAGCAAAAAAAGGACATATCCCTAGTAAGAGCAATACCGTTTAGCCACCTATTCCTAAGTTGCCAAGGGACCAAACCATTAGAGTTGAAGGCATTGACTACTAAAGAGGAGTCACATTCTAACCAAAGCTTCTTCCAACCATTCTTGTGAGCCAGTTCAATGGCAATAATAGCACCAAGTAATTCAGCATGGAAAGCAAACGAGACACCAACATTGAGAGCAAAGCAGCCAAGAAAAGAAGCATTTACCCCTCTGAAAATACCACCACTTTAACCATGATTATGAACTAAGAATCATAAACTAAACCCATCTAGTTCTAAGAACTAGGGTTCGGTTTTCTCAAGATCAATAGGCTAGAAGTTTTAAAATTTCATCAACTCTTGGATTTAATCAACATACAAAGCTTAGAGTTGGATTCAAAGATTACAACAACTTTTGAATCACAAAATCATTAAGTGATCATACCTAGGGTTTCTGTTTTTGAAGAAGCAAATAGGCTCAAGTTTGATTTTTGATCTTCTATATACTTGAATACAAGAACTATCAAGATATAATCATGAATCAAGACATGAAATTGAAACAAAACCTAAGAACACAACTTTGACCTAGATTCGGTCATGACCAGAAATTAGGGAAAGAAATTTCACATGATCTTGTTCTTCTATATGATGAAAATATAGATGATTATAAGATCATAGCAATTGGTTTCATGTCAAAAGGATTTTTCTAGAATTAGTTATGAATTTTTGAATCTAGCTTCAAGAACTTTAAACAAATGAAGAACATGTTCATCAAAGGCATAAACTCAAGAATCTTATGAAGAGAAAAGCTTAGAATAGCAAGATTAAGAGAGACTACCTCTTGATGATCAAAGAAAATGATGATTTGGATGATGTTCTTCAAGGTTTTCTTATGGTGTTCTTAAGAAACTTAAGGGAGAAGATGAACATAGTCAGGGTTTTAGAACAGTTTCAGTATTTTGGGTAGATCTCTCAACATACGTATCCGTTTTGGATGATCTTTATGTAGTTGGAAAGAAGAGAGAAAGATGAACAACTTTCATGTTGAAAGTTTTTCGAGATTCAAAATAGAAACTGGTCAGAATTGCCAATCAAAATCTGGCGAATTATGAGCTCCAAAGAACATGAAAATGGAAAAATGCCTTAAGGAAGAAGATAACCTATTTAAATGAACAAAAAACCCAAACTTAAGGAAGAAGGCATTGGAGCCGTGAGGATGGGGCAAAGTTTGGTCAATTTGTCCAATGGCATTTGGTAGAAATTGTCATAAAAAGACAAGGGTATTTTGGTCATTTCATAAGAAAATTTAATGTTGCCATAAATGTGCCATTATGGCCATTTATGATAGGATAAACTCGTCATAAATGCTCGTCAAGTCGGTCAATCCAATGTCTCTGCTACGTTTCTGACCTCCCGATTCATCTGACTCAGGCTCTGCCTAGAGACATCTCGACGTATAGGCCCGCAACAAATATAATATTTTAATTTTTTTACCAAAATTTTCAAAACTTCCAGTATCGTAGTAAATATGATAAAAACATTTTTCATATCGTTCATGACTCAAAATTAGGTCTTCTGAGCAGTAAACTTTTACTGTCAGTGAAAACACAGAAAACAGCAGACCGGCTTCCGTCTGAGTTTTCAACCAAAAACTTCCCCGTAACCTTATAAAAATAAGTATAACAAGGAAATGACCTTGGTTTATCCAAAATCATTTTCTAAGTCTCAGATAAAAATATATATTTATATATTTATTACCGATATTACGAAGCAGCGAAAATCGGGGTGTTACATTACTACCCCACTAAAAAAAATTTCGTCCTTGAAATTTCGTCACTCGAAACTTAAACAGAATTTTGTAATCCCATCTTAACCATAAAATTCTACATTGCCCTTCACATCATCTTTCCTCTTATTCTATATTCTATAACACAATTCATTCTTATGTCATTTATATATATCCGTACTATCCTCAAAATTTCATCAGAGTCTATCAGACCCGAAAAAAAACAAAATCGAAACTTAATCACTTCTTTTATCAACATGGTTCTACCAGAAAACATTATTCAAATCATCTAACTCTGAATATTATCACTAATACCAACAATATCTACACAGCACCACGTATCAATTCCCTACTCAAAATATTTAATCATAGTCTTAGTTTCTCTTGATTATAATTCACCACCCCAAATTTGATATCACCTAACACATCTCATCCTCAAAATAATCTCATTGCATATCTTAATGCAATTAAACCAAAAGGGATTATATAAAATAGAATTATCTAATTCTTAGCTTTCGAATTTTTTTCTAACAACTTAATTTTACTCAAGAACTTCTCTTTTCCGCTCACGTTCATCCTAGGTAAAACTACCATAGACACCTTTCTATAATTCCTTACAATAACATGATTAAATCTCAGAGATGATCTTGTTATCATTATCCTAGCTCCTTTAGCAAACTCTACCTCGATCATAACAAAATCTGCCGAAATCATCTTACTTACTGATCTTACTTCTGAAAATTCTCAGATTACTAATCACATCTACACCTCAATAAAAATCCATTCACCTCTTGTCATGCTTAGGTATTACACTTACTCTCAGCTAACTTTCTAAGGATCAATTCCTTTCTTATTTATCCATCTAACTTAGGATGATAAGCTGAACATTAACTTCAACTTGGATCTTAACACTAGATGTAACTTTAGCCCAACACTCGAAGTAAGCCTTGTTCAGAATGATGTTGGAAAATTCTTTATCATGTTGGATCAGTCCTCTGATACACGCCTCTGTTGGTTTTTCCATTACATCGTGGACCTAAGCATGTAAAAAGATGTCGGCTCCGTCAACCTACTCACAATAATCTGAAAAGAGATTTTCAAGACAAGAATTTTCTTGATTTTGCTTTCACAAGAAAGCACAAAGAATAATTTAACCAACCTGAAAGATACAAGTGTCCAATATGTAAAAAGATTCTTTAATAGGTTCGTGAGTGTAAAAATGCATGGCCAATACATGTTTACAAACATGACTCTAATAAAGTTTCTTTCTTCACAAGAACTTTACTACACAATGATTTAAAAGAACAGCAGTCTGACAAAATTTAGACTGGATCACTTCCACCAAAAGTAAAAGTGAATCGATTAAGTCTCATCAAGAAACTTCTATCATCAAGAATTCACATCTGTCGCATAACTCAAGAAATACTCATAATACATTCCCAAAGAAGTATGAAAATATCCATACTGTCAAAACCAAAGTCAAGATAGATTTTAAATCAAGGTCAGAAAAATGAATTTGGTCTGTACAAAATGTACCGCTATGATTGTCTAATACAACCATAGGAATTTGAAAAGAAATTTGTCCATAAGGAACAATTTTTCTGAATCTCGAGACCCTCATCTAAGGTTGAAGATTTAAATCTATTCGCCTTGGTTTCTCACAAGAACAACGATCTTTTATGACGCACTTAGTGTGGTCACCCTGAATCGGCACGATTCCTGATGACTTGGTCAATCACTCAGGCACACGAACAGTTGATCTTTCCTCATATGCTGAGTTTACAGTATAAAATCTTTAATAAGTCCTAACTCCAATCTGGTGATAACTTGTTCTCAAGTCGATCCTTGAATATATAACAACTCCTTGCGAGGGATCTGTAACACTTGGTACAGAGGTCTCTCTTACTCCTCGTGACTCTTAGAGTAAACGAGAACATCATCGATGAAGATGAAGACTAACTTATCGAGAAATGGACCAAAATTCCATTTCTTGAAGTCTAACCCAATTAACCTTGTTGGCGATATCCTACACAAAGCGATTGAGATCTGAATAAATCTAGAAACTAGATCAATCAGAAACTCAACATCCGTCCGTCCGTACAAACTTGGGACATTCTCAGAAAATTTTCCCCAAAAACTTTCAATGACAGGTACCTTATTCAAATGTCTGATACCGTCCTAAGGAATAAACGAATGTATCAACATGAACATAAGTACCCTTTAGTAAACATGAGTTCTCACAAGGTCTCAACCCAATCAGAACCCATCAAACATACTTACTTGTGTGTCAACACACATTGTTTCAATCAAGAAAAATTTCAAACAAGTTTCGACCAGAGATCACACAACAAAAACCTAACAGACCTATTCCCCAACATTTCCGAAAGACTCGACCTGCTCTGATACCACTAATGTGACACCCTAAACTCGGGTCATCACATGGTTACCCATTTGCGTAAATAAAACTTTATTTGCTGGTTACTTTCGGAAAATAATGTTTTCTCAACATTCATATTTTCAAAATATAGTGATAAATTTTTTTTTTTTAACTTCACAACCACAACAACAACAACGTAATCAAATTACATTCAGATACACAAAGTATATAAATCTTACAACTATACTGCCTCATATATTTTCATACCTAAGTCGACATCAGTTTTATCTTTAAAACATAATAGGACCTAAGCTGGTCGTAACTAACAGACACTACCGCCAACTGGAGCAGCACAGCACGCTTTCAACTAAACAGCCTTCTTCTTCGTGTAGGGATCATACCCCTTGTACGTCTCTGAGATGTGTTGTAAGGGTGAGACACCAATATAGGGATTTTACAAAATAACTAAATGCTCGCACAAAATAAGGCACAAGTACAATTTCATGTTATAACAACATAAGCATCCCTACTATAGCATACAATTTATCAATGGGTTTCACACCCCAAACATCAACTTTGGAAAATTATGCATGAGCACTTCATTACATCATCTAACTTTTCCTAATCTCATGAGATATCTCCAACATCGTAATGAGTTGATCAGACTCGATAGTTACAGGCACGCAGCCACAGACACGCAGTCAAAACCCATCTCACACTGTCCAACATCGAGGCACAGGTGATATCAACGTTGATGGGGCCTCATTGTCCACCCGGCACAATAAGAACATCTTTATGATCTACCATGACGCCGCATGGTAATCACTCATATAAACCTATCACACACTATCCAACATCGTGGCACAGGTGTTCACAACGTAGATAGGGCCTCATTGTCCACTAGGCACAATAAGAACATCGTTATGATCTACCATGACGCCGCATGGTAATCACTCGTTTGATCATGGCACGTCTGCCAAATGCATGCAATAAAAACCTTTTGTTCTCAACACTTTTCTTTGTGCTATATCTTTTTTTGTCAAAGCTCTCAAAAGCTTTTGACCCGTCATCGTTTTTAAACATCAAAGCTCTCAAAAGCTTTCAACTTATCATCATTTTTAAACATCAAAGATCTCAAAAGCTTTCAACTTATCATCATTTTTAAACATCAAAGATCTCAAAAGCTTTCAACTTATTATCATTTTCAACATCGAATGCTCTCAAAAGCATCATCGTTTTCAACATCGAATGCTCTCAAAAGCATCATCGTTTTCAACATCTTTACAACTTTTATTAACAACACAGGACCTCAAAGTCCGAGTGCTCAATCACGAAACCCTTAGACCGTTGCAATCAGTCTTATGTTCGTGGTAATAGAAAACATCTTAAAACATTTTAACTTCTTTACGTAGATACCCGGTCTACAACACAACGAACCTTAATATCCCGACGTCTCTGTTATTAAGTTCCATAACATCGTTTTACATCGTTTTTGTCTGTGAAAAACAAATCCAAAATAAGACAACGTCATAAGAACACTAGCACCCCGACATCTCGGTTACTAAGTTCTATATCGTCATTGAGTAAACTCATTTACAGAAAATCATTTCTACTTGAAAACTCTTTTACTGAAACTTCAGCTTTAAAAATTAAATCAATTCCGATTACACCTCTTCTCAAAACAAGTACTGCTATTTTTAAACTTTCACCATAAATAATTTCAGAACTTACCATCGTTTATCATTTTCCAAGAAAATATTTTTAAAGTCAAACTTTGACTTTTCATTTTATATTTTTATTTTATTATTTTTATTTTTATAAAATATTTTTGAATATTAATTTCACAAAATAACTTTTTATAATATTTAGGAATTTCTTGCGTAAAAATTAGCAGTACTAAAAAAATTTCACGGTTACGCTCTCACCATGACTCACAAATTTCTTTTACACTGATAAATTATTAAAATAATAATAGTTCTCAAAAACTCATTATTTTCCCAAAATAATATTTTCCACCATTATTATATTCCAACATTTCCCATAAAACGTTGAATATAATTTTCACAACTTATTAAATCTTTTATCTGATTAATCGGTTGTGCACTGACCACTGTCAGGCCTCTCAAACAACATTCAACATTCATCATCCAACAATATCATCATAATTATATCATCAGGCAGATCATGCATCATAGCAACATAATATACTACTGCAGATAATTAAATCAATTAAAACCAGATAAATCACCGATACTCAGATAAACAACACAACGTAAGCCACATAAACAAATAATCACAACCACATATAAATCATATAAACCACACTACAAGCAAAGAGTTATTGAGAAAAATCCATCATGGCAAGCCCCCCTTACCTCTTGAAGATTGAACTAACCGTTCCTGTTAATCTCCTGATCCCGATCCGATTTTTTCCTCTCCGTCAGCGTAAATCGGTTAACTCAGTTGTTTCCTTCAAACGAATTGCAACCAAAATAAATCAAATCAAACAACAACACACTTAAATCAATGGGGGTTAAGGTTCGGCTTTACCCAATTTTCTAGGTTAGGAAACTTAAAATTTGATTAACTTAGGGATTAATGATCCATAAGTTACTTAAGCATGATTAATCACTTTAACCATGATTATGAACTAAGAATCATAAACTAAACCCATCTAGTTCTAATAACTAGGGTTCGGTTTTCTCAAGATCAATAGGCTAGAAGTTTTAAAATTTCATTAACTCTTGGATTTAATCAACATACAAAGCTTAGAGTTGGATTCAAAAATTACAACAACTTTTGAATCACAAAATCATTAAGTGATCATATCTAGGGTTTCGGTTTTTGAAGAAGCAAATAGGCTCAAGTTTTATTTTTGATCTTCTATATACTTGAATACAAGAACTATCAAGATATAATCATGAATCAAGACATGAAATTGAAACAAAACCTAAGAACACAACTTTGACCTAGATTCGGCCATGACCAGAAATTAGGGAAAGAAATTTCACATGATCTTGTGCTTCTAGATGATGAAAATAGAGATGATTATAAGATCATAGCAATTGGTTTCATGTCAAAAGTATTTTTCTAGAATTAGTTATGAATTTTTGAATCTAGCTTCAAGAACTTTAAACAAATGAAGAACATGTTGATCAAAGGCATAAACTCAAGAATCTTATGAAGAGAAAAGCTTAAAATATAAATATTAAGAGAGACTACCTCTTGATGATCAAAGAAAATGATGATTTGGATGATGTTCTTCAAGGTTTTCTTATGGTGTTCTTAAGAAACTTAAGGGAGAAGATGAACATAGTCAGGGTTTTAGAACAGTTTCAGTATTTTGGGTAGATCTCTCAACATACTTATCCGTTTTGGATGATCTTTATGTAGTTGGAAAGAAGAGAGAAATATGAACAACTTTCATGTTGAAAGTTTTTCGAGATTCAAAATAGAAACTGGTCAGAATTGCCAATCAAAATCTGGCGAATTATGAGCTCCAAAGAACATGAAAATGGAAAAATGCCTTAAGGAAGAAGATAACCTATTTAAATGAACAAAAAACCCAAACTTAAGGAATAAGGCATTGGAGCCGTGAGGATGGGGCAAAGTTTGGTCAATTTGTCCAATGGCATTTGGTAGAAATTGTCATAAAAAGACAAGGGTATTTTGGTCATTTCATAAGAAAATTTAATGTTGCCATAAATGTGCCATTATGGCCATTTATGATAGGATAAACTCGTCATAAATGCTCGTCAAGTCGGTCAATCCAATGTCTCTGCTACGTTTCTGACTTCCCGATTCATCTGACTCGGGCTCTGCCTAGAGACATCTCGACGTATAGGCCCGCAACATATGTAATATTTTAATTTTTTTACCAAAATTTTCAAAACTTCCAGTATCGTAGTCAATATGATAAAAACATTTTTCATCTCGTTCACGACTCAAAATTAGGTCTTCTGAGCAGTAAACTTTTACTGTCAGTGAAAACATAGAAAACAGCAGACTGGCTTCCGTCTGAGTTTTCAACCAAAAACTTCCCCGTAACCTTATAAAAATAAGTATAACAAGGAAATGACCTTGGTTTATCCAAAATCATTTTCTAAGTCTCGGATAAAAATATATATTTATATATTTATTACCGATATTACGAAGCCGCGAAAATCGGGGTGTTATATTTGTAATTAGTTGTTTGTTAGTATTTATTTAAGTTGTTTATTGTTGTGTTATTTGTGTCTGTGTGGTTTAATTGCATTTAATTGTTTATCTGTAGTTATATTATGCTACTATGATGCATGATCTACTTGGAAAATATCTGTGATATAACTGTTGGTTGATGTGTGAGAAGCCTGACAGTGGTCAGTGCACAATTAAGCAAATCGGATAAAAGCTTTAAGAAGCTTCGCAAATTATATTCAATGTTTTAACGGCAAAATATTGATATATAATATAAAAGGGAATTTATTTTGAGAAAAATAAGGAGTTTTGGAAAAATATTATTATTTTAATAATTTATTTTTGAAAAAGTGAATTATGAGTCACAATGAGCGCGAAACCGTGAAAATATTTTAGCACTGCTAATTTTTATGTAAGAAATTCCGGAATATCACAAAATATTCTTTTATGAAATTAATTGATGAAAATAAGTTAATCATGATTTTAGAAAATTAATTAAGTGGAAAAAGCTAAGTTTTGGCTTAAAAAGCCTTAAAAATAATATTTGACGGCAAGTTTGGAAAAGTGTAGACGACAAGTATTTTTGAAACGGCAGTACATATTTTGGAGAAAGTAAACCTCAAGTCACTCGTTGGTTTGTGAAAAACTAAGTTTTATTATTTAAGGATTTTATAATGAATTTCTACCTTGGAAAAGAATTTCTGAAAATCAAAAGTTAATTCAACCATTGTTGAAAGTGGTGTGGAACTTAGTAACCGAGACGTCAGGGTACTAAGGTTCTGTGTTGTGAAGGACTCGAGGTCATTTGGACTCGAGGGCCTATACCGTATATGTGAGGTATACCGTGTTGAAACATTGAGAATGTTTTCTAGTACCACGAACCTAAGACTGGTGCATCGGTCGAGAGGTGTCGTGATTGAGCACTCGGACAGTAAGGTCCTGTGTTGTAATAAAAGTTTTAACAGTGTTTTAAAACCATGTGAGTCTTAAGCCATTTTGAGCTTCGACAAAGAAAGATTGAACACAAAGAAAAGATCAAAACAAAAGTGTTTTGCATGCATTTGGCAGACGTGCCTGCGGTTTGTGGTTTGATGCATTAATTACCAGTGGCGAAAGGTAATTCTGATATGCATTTTTCTCATGTGCCTAGTGAGGACATTTGAGACCCCATCTTACTTGCTATTTGTGCCCTGAGTGTGGACAGTAGCAATGTGTTTGGCAGTGTGCCTGGATTAGCCACACCTTGTGTGCCTGTGTGGATGGGAAGATGTTGCGCACCTAGTGGCAGTGTGCCAAGATTAGCCACACTTTGTGTGCCTAGTGGCAGTGTGCCAAGTTAGCCAGTGTGGCTATGGAGCCTGATCAACTCATTATATGTTGGGATATCTCATGAGATTAGGACGAAAATTAGATGATGAATATGAAGTGTCATGCATAATTTTCAAATCAATGATGTTTGGGGTGTTCAACCCACTGATAAACTATTTGTTTATAAATGTTGATATTTGGTAAATGTTGATGTGTTTATGTGGTGGCTAGTATGTAGTTATTGAGTAAGATCCATGTATTGGTTTCTCACTCTTACACATTCAGATGAACCCGGATATACCTTTGGTGCAATCGAGGGTTCGAGCGATCATATTTGATCGTGCACAGTACGGTGGTGCCTGGGAGATTAATCTTGGGGCACTCAGCGCCACCTACCATGGCCCGAGTAGAGAAGTTATCGGTACAATAGAGGAAGGACCACAGCAGAGAATTCATGTATTGGAGACGGTCGAGGTATCTCTACCTCTAGTTTGGCTTTATCTACAGTACTTGGAAGAGCACGGATTGATGGATCCATTACCTCAACCACATCCTCTTCAAATAGTGGGACCTGAGGAACCTCCTGCTGAAGTGGAGCTAGATGAGGGGGAGGAAGATCCAGAGGAATACATTGAGTACGATCCTGAGTTTCAACCTCATGCGATTGATGATGAGGATTCTTCTGATGATACAGCTGTAGCGGAGGCATCATCGTCAGATTCGTCAGTTGTAGGCGGGATTGATCATCATGATCTTCCCAATGGGTTTTAGTAGCTTGACCAGCTTTAGGTAGAGTTTTTGGGGTAGTTAGTCTTGACAGTTTTTGATCTGGCTTCTGATAGCCATCCGTTTTTGAATATGGTTCTGAACTACCTATTGCTGTTATGTATATGTCTTTATTTTCTTTGCTTAGTTTGATGGAGAATAGCCTATATTAATGAAGGCTCTTTTATTAACTCCTACTATAGGTTTGTGTATGAAGAGGTGTTTTGTATATATATATATATATATATATATATATATATATATATATATATATATATATATATATATATATATATATATATATATATATATATATATGTTTGTTTACGTTTACAATGATTCTATGTTTATATGTCTAAAAGGAAAAAAAAATTCAGCACTATTTTTGTAAAGAGATAGTCACTCTAAAATATATTTTCCAAAAGTAACCAGCGTTTAATAATTATATTTCCGCTTTTGGGTATTAATGTGATGACCCTAGAGTAGGGTGTCGCAGGAAGAGAGTGATAGGGAACAAGTGTTATATATACACAAGTAGATAATTGATACTAGTAGACCGGAGGGAGTATCTCAATAATCTTATTATTTAGATGCGGACATTTACTTCTTTACAAATCCACTCAAAATAAGATTTTTACCCTTTTTTTTTTCTCTTGCCTAATTAGAATTCCTCAAACTTCAGGCGTAATCAATGATTCAATATCTTCAAGGATCTCTCATCAATGTAGTAATATCATACCGTGATAGTGTTTGTAGACCGATGAGTTACTAGCTAGTAAATGTTAACTTTGTAGTCTTATAAAACATTTTGGAAAATGCTAACAAATGCCCTTAGAACATTGTTTAAGAAATCAAGAAAGGAAAATTTGTATGAAAAATAATGTACTCCCTCCGGACTTAATTATAAGCAAAATCAACTAACTTCATACTTATTAAGAAAGTTAGTTAATTTAGTTTAATTGTCTTGATTTATGTATAAAAAATGAGTTCAATAGCTAAACTACCTTTAATTGTCTCGGGAGTGTGCAATGTTATTGGAAAAGTAGAAAGAGAATTGGTTGGATTGATTGATTGTCTTGACTTTTGGAATACTTGTATAAATAGAGTTGAATGACATTTACTTATATTTAAATCCACAAAATATAAGTACTTTTTTTACTTGTAATTGAGTCCAGAGGAGTAATTCACACAAAAGAATAAATTATCATATAATTTTTTTTGGCTTCAAAATTATCATATAATTTAAATCAATATCTAAATTAGAAATAAAATATTTTTTAATGATAAATTTTATTTGAGAATATGAACAACTTTATAATAAATGTTTAAAAATAACTAATAAGGAATAAAATGCTAGACCGTTAAGAACTCACCATTATATAACTAAAAAAATAGCATAATTATATTGACCTCTCTTAACGTTTGACTTAATTATATATGATATTCTTCTTATTTCAAAAGTTACACTGACCCCCCTTAAGCCTTAAGATTAATTTATCATTACATTTATCTCTCATGAAGAAGGGTGATTGTAATTACACTAACATCCCCTTAAAGAAGGTAACTTCACTAACTTGGTATAACTTTTGAAAATAGGTGGGGTGCCCAGTGTAATTAAACTTTCTCATAAGAGAAAAGTGGAAATTTCCCTAAAACAATTGGTACAGTATAATTCTCAATTTCAAGGCTAAAATTTTAATTAGTTTACTCTAAACTAAACTATTGAAGTGTCCATAAATGATTGGTTGATTGAGAAGCTAGGAACAAAAACACAGGAAGTGACTGACATTAAATACAAACGGATTTTAATGCTCTATATAAAGAAAGAAAACCATCACACAAAGCCCAAGAGGTAGAGGAAATATGAGAGTTCTCCACAGATTTTGACATTCACCAATCAATTCTGTAGCTGATGGAAGATCAGACACCAACAATGGATACTGTGATTCAGTTGCAAAGCCAGGTGGTTGAGTACACTTCCTCCTTGTTTCAAGAGGTAATTAACTATGCAATACAATTACCAATATACATTAAGGGAAGTCTCATAAGCTATGTATCTTTCTTGTATTGGTTTTCTCTTTTGTCCCTCTAACTTATGTGTTCTCTTTGGAAAGGGAATCCTAGATGATCAATTTAACCAGCTTCAGCAACTTCAAGATGAAAGCAACCCATATTTTGTGGTTGAAGTGGTGACTCTCTTCTTTGAGGATGCGGAGAGACTCCTAAATGAGCTACAAAAAGCACTGTAAGGGCACAATAATTTCCTGTTTTCTTTTTGGTGAATGTAATTTCCTGTTTTCTAATCTGTTTTTAGATTCACTGATCACTATCATGGTTTTAAATTACGGTTGCATTTACATGCTGCAAGATCACCCGAATCAACTATTTCAACTTTTAAATTTATACATTTTATATTTTAATACTTAAAAACTATCTTGTTGTTTTGTCTTTTATTTTTTTATATTCATTTTGATTTTTTTTATAATCTTATTTAGTGTTACCAAATCCCTTTTAATTTTTGATATGTTTACTATCCAACTTCATTGTGATACTTTAGGCAAAGAGATTAAGATATTTAAAGTTACAACTATATAGTAGGATAAATGTAACACCCCCCCCCCCCCCCCCGGTGGGTATTACTACGTAACACATGCGGATTTAAATTAAAAAGATAATTTGCTGGTTGCTTTCAGAAAATTGTTTTCTTTTAAGTCAGAAAACTGGGGTATAAAATTTTTCTTTAAGGATAACTCTGAAATCCATAATACATACATTTAAAACGTAAAGTCACATTCATAACAAAGTTACCATGACATACAACATTTCTCTAAGTTTCCATTTTCGAAAGAAAATGTTTAAACTACAGATGGATGTATATAACACTATATTTACCGACCTCTTTAGATATACAACCCAACTCAGACTCATAAGCTGGTCATTCTATCAAATATTCATTGGAGTGACCCCCAATCAGAATACTTTCCCAACCTCTAACACTAGGTCTTCAAGTGACTTAGAAAGACTCCTCTGCAACATCGGTACTAGAGTACCAAGGTACTACAGCAAAACCCGAAGAGACCTGATATAACTGTAAGAGTGAGACACCGACAAATGGATATATCATACAACAACCATATAGATGATACATACAACACATTGGCATATTAGCATTTAAGCATTATTCATAGATAAAACAACAAGTGTTATATCAGTGGGTCTCATACCCGAATAAATCAGTTTTATAAAGATAATGCATGACACTTCAATCATCATGCTCTAAACTTAATCTCCTGAGATACCATCAACGTTTTATCATTAAGAAAGAGTTTATCAGGCTCATATGCCGCATTGGCAAGTTGTCTCCGTCACCTCATGCACCCAGATCAACATAATCACGAATCCCTTATAACGGCCATTCGGATGTATACCTCATCGAATACCGCATCTTAAGCGGGTATTCGGTTTACTCAAGCACGTCTGCTAAGGGGAAATGCATATGAATAAAAGACTTTTCATTATCGAGACTTTTATTTGTGTTCACTCTTTTCCGTTGTCGAAGCCCAAAGCTAATGACTATTCACAATTTTCATTACTTGAAAATCAATAACACGGGACGTGCAGTTCGAGTGCTCAATCACAACACCTTATACCGATGCCGCAGTCCAAGGTTGTGGTCGTAGAAACAGTTATAATTTTATCCTTGCTTTATTTCAACATGATAAGGACTCCTAGTCCATAACAACGAAATTAGGACACACAGTCCAAATTCCAAGATTATGACTCCTAACCCATAATATCATGAATAGGACCATTGGCCCATAATTCTTGACACGGATCACAGATCGTGAAACACCCTTCTCGGGTGCCGCAAAAAAAAAGGTAAAAACAGAGGAGTCGCCACTAAATTTTTTATTGGGAAAATCTTAGAAAACCCCACTATTTAAAGGTAAACTAGTCTAAAAAAGAGAGAGATGAGTCCGGGAGTGGGTTACGAGTAGGGAAGGTGTTAGCACCCCACATCGTCCGTTTAAAAAAAATGGTACCTCAAGTTAATTGTGCAAAAATATTTTAATAACCTTTTAAATATTTATTTTTCCCAAAAATTATTTACAAGAAAGAATTATTTTTAATTTTTAATATTTTAAATTTTTATTGATTTTATATTTTTAAATTTATTGATTATAAAAACTAAATGAGGTTGAACATGGCATATGAGTCCATATGGTAACCTCAAATCTAAGGGACTGAACATGGCACCATGTCCATAGAGCATCCCTAAAAATATAAAAGTTTAATTATTTTGATTAATTATTTTAACATAAAAAGAGACACAAAAAGGAAAAAATAGTTTTGGCTTGACAAGATGATTTATCTTGCTCCTACGTATTCCCGGATGCGATGGGAAACTCAAAGCCACGTAGTTCTTTCGAAAAAAAAGTTTGATTGGTTTATTGATTTTATATTTTGATGAAGATTTGATTTTTTATTTTATATAAAAAAAGGTTTTATTTCAGAGTAAATTCACTTTTGCACAGGGTTGAAGATAGCAGCGCTTTATGATAAACCCTTACAATGCATACGCCACTTAAGGATGAAAATTCATACATCAACGTCATAGATTGAGCGTGAATTCAAATAAATTTTTATTTTATAAAATTGAATAAAATTTGTTAAACAGAGTAAATTGAAAATATTTATTATTTTATAAAAAATGGATAATTCACTCTCGCACGGGGTTAAAGATAGTCAAGCTATACGATGAACCCTTACAATTCATCTGACACGTGAGGATGAAAATTCATACATCAACATCATAGATTGTTGCACGAATAAACAAAATTTTTAAAAAGGATTTTTTTATATTCTGTTTTTATTTTTCATGTTTTGTAATTTCAAAATTTTTTTTGCACTTTAGCTTGGCATCAATTTCTAAAAGAACTTGGCCCAAATAAAAGAGCAAAACACTGGCCCAAACAACCTGAGCCAAATAATCTAACAATTCACATAAAAAAGGGAAATAAAGTTAAAAAGGACAAACACAATCAGAAGCTCTTCTTCTACGTTACCAATAAAGGAAGATAGACCAAGAAGCTGTAGATGTGTTGGGCTGAGAACAGAGGGGAAGATGGCGACGGAGGAGGAGGCCTTTCACACGGCGACTGGTCGATGACGGGTTCACAGTGGTTGATCGACGACGAGACGCAGATCGGGTGGAGGTGAATGGACGGCGAAGGGAGGAACACAGATCTGGTAGTGCGAGGTGATGCGGCAAGGGCTTTCGTGGTGGTGGCGTGCTGGGCAGAGAAGACAAGCGGACTAGATCTAGGAACGATGCAGGAGCCAGTGCGGTGGCACACGGCGGTGACCGGAGTCCGAGGGCGGCATGACGGTGGATGCGCGATGGACAGGGGCGATGGCTACCAGTTCGTGCGGCGACTGCGGCGTCTCATGGCAGAGCCGCAATGGGAGGAGCAAAATGAATAGATCTGGCTACAAAGTGATCTAACAGAGGGACGTGTGGTGGAGCTGAAACCAGAATCTGGTCTGTGTCTTATGTTTCCATTTTTGTTTTTTTTATTTAAGATGGTGGTGAAGGGTTGTGGTAGATGGGTTTTTGTTTTAATTTATTTTGTTGGTGATGAATATTGTTTGGATATGGAGGGTGACTGTGTCTGAGGTGTTGAAGATGATGAGGGAGTGTTTGAAATATGGATGAAGATGATGGTTAAAATGGGTTTATAGTTGAAGATAGGATGTGTGGCTCATGATGTAAGGGAGAGGGAGCTTCTGAGTTTTATTTAGCTTCAGTATTTTTTATGAAGAAGAATATGGAAGATGGAGAGTGAAGTAGAGAATGGGATACAATGTGATGAAGAGTGGTTTTTTTCTTCTTCTTTTGTTATTTGTCTGAAGGCTCCCCTTTTAAACTCATTTGCTTGCAAAACTCCAAGAGAAGAACCCAATGTGGTACAATGGAGAGTCATTTTCATACTTCCATTCTCATTAGTTCTGCATCTGTTATTTCATCTGGTATGCTGCAAATTTCTTTTAGTATCTTTTCTTTGGTTCATGTTTGATTCTGTGTGAAAAGAGGTAGCAGTGTTACTTCATCCAATATTTCCTTCTTGATGCTTAAACTTTAAAAATCAGTTTTGGTACAGATGCCCAAGTCTACCATTGCCTTCTTTGCTTCTGAGATGTATTAAAACTTTGGTTTTTTGCACTTGTTTGTATGTTGATGTTGCACTCTTTTCTTTAATAATTTTTTATTATAACAAAAGAGGGCAGCCACCCCCTTTGTTAGGATGATGTAAAGGGATTGGGCTTAAAGAACATGGGCTAGGAAGATGGATTTTTATTTTTGCAATTTTTGGTCTTTTATTTTTCATTCATGTTTGGAACATGGTCTTAAAAGGATAACTTGCAACAATGAAATGAAACTGGGCTCATCAAAAACAAAACTCATTTGGTTTTTCTTGCCAAGTTATTATTTTTCTTCTAAAACATTAATTAAAAGGACACCCGGACAAAATTTGGTGTTCACAGCTGCCCCTCTTTATTTGTTTCTTATTTAGATAATAGGTGTAACCATAGTTAACCAATTATCGTTATAAGAAACTAGTAAAGACAAGAACTCCAATTTTGTCTGGGGTACATTGACAAGCAAAAGGACCACCTGTGACTACAACACGATTTCCTATAAAGATCCCGTGGGTTGGATTTCCCACCGAGTTACACATAAAAAAATTGCAAGGTGGATTGGCTGCTGGGATTAAAAACAAAGATAAAGCTTACGGGGTGGATTACCCGTCAGAAGCTCGATCGGATAGATAGAAGAGCTTACGAGGTGGATTTCCCGTCAGAAGCTCGAATGGAAAGATAAAAGAGCTTGCGGGGTGGATTGCCCGTTAGAAGCCCGCACCGAAAGATAAGTGATCTTATGGGGTGGATTGCCCGTGAGAAGCTCGAACAGAAAGATAAAAAGAGCCTACGGGGTGGATTGCCCATCAGAAGCTTGAACTGATAGATAAATGAGCTTACGGGGTGGATTGCCCGTCAGAAGCTCAAACTGACGGGGTGGATTGCCCGTCAGAAGCTCGAACAGAAAGATAAAAGAGCTTACGGGGTGGATTACCCGTTAGAAGCTCAAACCGAAAGATAAATGAGCTTAAGGGGTGGATTACCTGTGAGAAGCTCGAACAGAAAGATGAAAAGAGCCTACGGGTGGATTGCCCGTCAAAAGCTCGAACAGAGAGATAAAATGAGATTGTCAGAAGCTCGAACGGAAGGATAAAAGAGCTTACGGGGTGGATTTTCCGTCAGAATCTCGAACAGAAAGATAAAAGCTTGTGAGGCCATATAGACAAATGCAATATAAATGTTGATTTTTCTCATTTATAGAATGATAATGCATAAAATGCCTTTCATTGATGAATTCTAATGAAGAAAACCCTTATTATTTTTTGGCACAATGCAAGAGATACTTTTGGTGAAATTATTTCCTCTTCACTGTGTCTTTTCGTTATTGGCTCCTTGACCCCTTAAAAGCATCGATCACAGTTAGTCTTGAGGATGAACTAAAATAAGGCCTATCTTATCGGGGAGGGATATCTTGCACTTTTGTTTTTGATAGTAGACATCCTTGATGATAATTATCCCAATGGTTGATCTTTAATATTCTTTTCTTTCTTTAGTGCCCTTCATCATGGAACCATCGTGCCCCCATGACCTTTTGAGGCTTTCCAAAGAATTCTAACTGCTCAAGAACACCAATACCTGTTTCACATTTCAGTATAGTCTTATCATGATGGTTGCATTCTATTGACAAAAAGTAAAATAGAAGGACAAGGGTAAACAACAAAATTGGAAGTCATTGTCATTATATTTGGATTGAAAAAGGTGTACAAGGCAGAAATTGCAAAACATTGCGGAGTAGAATCACATCTCCTCAGGTGGTGTCTCTCTCAATGGCTAATGTTAGTATCCCTCATGCAATCTTGACTGCTCATTAATTGGCTTCAGAGATGTTGTTTGACCCAGTCTTCATACATCCAACCTACTGACTGCCCCAGTTCATTGGCTTGACGAGACTTCCATTCTTATGTTTTATTTTTTTTGAACCCTAACTTTTGCCTAGACCGCCTTTTCAGGTTTTCAGCCTAGCGGGTTGCTCTAACTTTTGCCTAGACTGTCTTTTCAGATTTTCAGTCTAGCGAGCTTTTCTTTTTTCATTTTCACTTTTCACTTTTCATTTTCTTTTCTTCTTCTTCTTGGGAAGTGTGTTCAAGCATAATACTTTTTGACTGCATCTGAGTTTACAAGGAGTGGAAGATCTTCCCCATCCATCCTGGTGAGAATTAAAGCCCCTCCAGAGAAGGCCTTTTTCACAATGTAAGGTCCTTCATAGTTCGGAGTCCATTTCCCTCGATGATCCTTTTGGATTGGTAGAATCTTTTTAAGCACCAGGTCACCCTCCCGAAACTACCGGGGGCGTACTTTCTTATCGTAAGCTCTCATCAACCTTTTTTGTACAATTGATCATGACACAGTGTTGCTAATCTCTTCTCTTCAATGAGGTTCAATTGGTCTAGTCAATCCTGAACCCACTCAGCTTCTTCCAGTTCTGCTTCTTTCAGTACCCTTAATGAGAGGATCTCTACTTCAATCGGGAGCACTGCCTCCATACCATACACTAAAGAATATGGCGTTGCCCCTGTAGAGGTGCGAATAGAGGTACGATAGCCGTGCAAAGCAAAAGGTAACATCTCGTGCCAATCTTTATATGTCACTACCATCTTTTGGACAATCTTCTTGATATTTTTATTAGCGGACTCAACTACCCCGTTCATCTTTGGGCGGTACGGGGAGGAATTGTGATGCTTTATCTTGAAGTTTTCGCACATCTCCTTCATCATCTTGTTGTTCAAGTTGGTTTCATTATCAATGATAATCTCACTCGGCAACCCATAACGACAAATTAATTCTCTTTTTATGAATTTGATCACGACATTCCTGGTCACATTGGATATGATGCAGCCTCAACCCACTTTGTGAAATAATCAATGGCAACAAGAATGAAGCGATGCCCATTTGAGGCTTTTGGTTCGATTGGCCCGCATATCCATTCCCCACATTGAAAACGGTCAGGGTGCCGACATGACATTCAAGGGAGCTGGCGGTGCATGAACCTTATCAGCATATATTTGACACTTATGGCACTTCTTCGCATAATTAAAGTAATCAGCCTCCATTGTCAACCAATATTGGCCAGTTCTCAAGATTTTCCTGGCCATTGCATGACCGCTCGCGTGTGTTCCAAAAGATCCTTCATGTACCTCCTCAATTATCCGTTTAGCTTCTTTTGCGTCAACGCACCTCAACAACACCATGTCATGATTTCTTTTGTAGAGAATACCTCCGTCTAAATAGAAACCCATTGCAAGTCTTCTTAGAGTTCTTTTGTCATTTTATGAAGTGCCCGGAGGGTATTCCCTTCTTTGGATGAAGCATTTGATGTCATGGAACCACGGTTTTTGATCAGACTCTTCCTCTATCACTTGACAATATGCAGGATGATCACGACTTTCCATTTTGATGATAGGTAGGTTCCTCTCATCACTTACTTTGAACATCGAGGACAAGGTAGACAGCGCGTCAGCTAATTGGTTATCTTCTCGGGGAATATGATGAAATGTGACTTCATCAAACTGCTCAATCAAACCTTTGATGTAATCATGGTACGGGATTAACTTGGCATCTCGGGTTTCCCATTCCCCTCTAAGATGGGGGATGACTAATGCAGAGTCCCCATATACCTCCAGTATCCTTGCTTTTGCCTCTATTGCTGCCAAAATCCCTAGTGCACAAGCTTCGTATTCGGCTATATTGTTTGTACAATCGAAGCAAAGCCTAGCAGTGATAGGGAAATAATCATTTTCTGGTGAGATTAAGCTTGCCCTGATTCCGTGTCCTAATGCATTGGAAGATCCGTCAAATAACACGATCCACTTTTCTTTTTCTGGTGATTGCTCGTGATCAAACAAAGCCATTATATCTTCGTGTCGAAAATCACATTGCATCGATCCATAATCTTATACTGGCTGATTGGCTAGATATTCTGCAAGAGCACTCCTTTTTATTGCTTTTTGGGTGACATAGACAATGTCATATTCTGATAGCAGGACTTGCCAGCGAGCAATTCTTCCAGTCAGAGCAGTCTTATCAAAGATATACTTGATCGGATCCATTTTGGACACCAACCCGGTAGTGTAACACAACATGTAATGCCTCAAACGGCGAGCCGCCCAAGCCAAGGCACAGCAAATGCGTTCTGGCAGTGAGTAGTTGGCTTCGTAACAGGTAAATTTCTTACTTAGATAATAGATGGTATGTTCCTTCCTTCCTGACTCGTTGTGTTGCCCCAATACGCAACCCATGGATTCATCTAGCACAGTCAAATACATGATGAGAGGTCTTCTCGACACTGGGGGAACCAAGACCGGAGGCTCCTGTAGGTATTGTTTGATCTTCTCATAGGCTTTTTGACAATCTTCATTCCATGTCACAGCTTGATTTTTGCACATCAATTTAAAGATTGGTTCACATGTCGCGGTTAGTTGGGAGATGAACCGGGCAATGTAGTTCAATCTTCCTAAAAACCCACGAACTTCCTTCTCCGTTTGAGGTGCTGGCATGTCGATGATTGCTCGAACCTTTTCAGGATCAACCTCTATTCCTCTTTGACTAACAATGAACCCCAGAAGCTTGCCTGATTTCACTCCAAAAGTGCATTTGGCTGGATTCAATCGGAGCTTAAACTTTCTTAACCGCTCAAAAAGTTTCTGCAGATTATCAACATGGTCGTCTTCGGATCTGGACTTGGCGATCATGCCATCTACATAAACTTCTATCTCCTTATGCATCATGTCATGGAATAAAGCCACCATAGCCCGCTGATATGTTGCCCCGACATTTTTCAAGCCAAAGGGCATAACCTTGTAGCAAAAGGTTCCCCATAAAGTGACAAATGTATTTTTCTCCATATCTTCAGGTGCCATCTTGATCTGATTATATCCCAAGAATCCGTCCATGAAAGAGAATAATGCATGTTCAGCAGTATTATCTACAAGAACATCAATGTGAGGCAGAGGAAAGTCATCTTTTGGGCTAGCTCTGTTCAGATCTCGATAGTCAACACACATTCGAACCTTTCCATCTTTCTTGGGAACAGGAACGATGTTAGCAACCCATTGAGGGTACTTTACAACTTCTAGTAAACCTGCATCCAGTTGTTTCTTGACCTCCTCCTTGATCTTTAAAGACATTTCTGCTTTCATCCTTCGTAGCTTCTGCTTTACTGGAGGACACTCCGGCTTTAATGGCAATTGGTGTTCTGCTACACTGGGGTCTAACCATGGCATGTCTTGGTACGACCATGCGAAAACATCTTTATAGTCCATCAACAACCTGATCAACCTGTTCCGCTCCTTTTCTTTCAGGGAAAGGCCAATCTTGACCTCTTTTTTATCATCTTTGGTTCCCAAATTGATTAGTTCACTCGACTCTTCATGGGGCCGAATTTCCCTGGCTTCTTGTTCTATCAATCTCAATAGTTCAGGGGGAACTTCCCCGTCATCATCAACAACCTCCTTAGCATGTTCAACGGAATAGTCAAAACTATATGATGAGTTACTAACACTGTCGTTTTCAAGAGAGTCACTTTTAGATCTGCATTTTGGTAATTATCAGGGAAAGATGAATGAATAAAGGTTAAAGACGAGAGGCTGCATTTGTTGGTGAGGAATGAAAGTAAAAAAGAGAGATAACAACACAAAGATATTGAATGCATGCATTTACTGATAAGTCATACTGAAACAGAAACAAGTAAGCCCATTACAACAAAATTCCTAAAGCCTTGGGCAGAACTAAAGGATAAGCATTACAGAATTACTTGGAAAAAGACTCTATGGTCTTGGGGAGCTCAATGATTTCCCAATTGTTGAGCTCTGTATCTGGAGAACATGGATACACCAGATTGACACCATGATCGGTGGGATAATCATCTTCAGTGGCTGCCGCTTGGTCCAGGAATGCGAAACCTATGCTTCGGAAGCTCTGTCGAATGTCACAGATGGGAACCCTTTCAGCCTTGTATTCACGATTTTCCAGCCGAGCCAACCTCTTTCTTTTCTTCTCTTCTATAACCTTAATCTTGTCGGTCTTAGTGGGTTTGTATCCCAACCCAAACCTGTCCTTGTTCTCGATGAGCATGAGGATGTCAGCGACACCTTGGCTATTCTTACCCAAACCGCTTCCAGGTCGGTATCCTCCTTCGAGCATAACCTTGGCCATCATAATGGACGCTTTAGATGATTGAGGTTTCAAGAGTGGAGCTCCCTCCCCAACATAAGTGGCATTGGCAATTTCAAGTGACTGGAAGGCGGTCTCGAGAGCTTCCTCGGCAGCTTCAATATAAGGGGTTGTTGATGTCTTGCTTACTAACAGATCCTCCTCTCCAGAAACAAATATCAACTTACTATCAACAATCAACTTCACCTTCTGGTGCAATGTGGAAGGTACAGCTCCAGACGAATGGATCCATGGTCGTCCTAGGAGACAACTGTAAGTTGGTGTGATGTCCATTACTTGGAAGAGTACTTCAAAGGTGCAAGGTCCAATCTGAATGGGAAATTCAATTTCTCCCATGACTTCCCTTCGGGTGCCATCGAAAGCTCTTACAATCATTGTGCTTGGCTTCATATGAGTTCCATCGAAAGGCAACTTTGCCAGTGTTGACTTTGGCATTACATTCAAAGAAGATCCATTATCAATGAGAACCCTAGCCATGACATGGTCTCGGCACTTCACAGAAATGTGCAATGCCTTGTTGTGCCCCATACCTTCAGCTGGTATTTCATCATCGGTAAAAGTGACATAATTATCAGCAACTATGTTACCTACAATGTTATCGAGCTTGTCAACTATGATGTCATGGGAGACATGAGCTTGATTCAACACCTTCATCAGTACTCTCCTGTGTGGCTCAGAGTTCATCAATAGAGACAAAAGAGATATCCGAGCCGGAGTTTGATTTAACTGATCCACAACCCTGTATTCACTCTGCTTGATGAACTTCAAGAATTCACCGACTTCTTCAATAGTAATTCTACCACAAACACAAACATCAATCAATCCCTCCAAGAGGATCACACACATATAAATCAATAAATTACACAAATTATATACTTATAATTTATAAGACCATTTACACTAAATAACACTAAGTAAACCATCAACATGTCTACCCTAAGGTAGGATGATGGTAATCTCCCCCATACCTTTATTGATCACTTGAAACAAGAGGATGATGTTCACCTAGAACTCAAGGTTTGAAACAACAAAACCTAGCCATGAATCATTAACAAAACAACAAGTTAAAAATGAAGAAAAACTACCAAACCCATTTTGAGCATGGTTCAGCCAACTCTAAAAAAAATAGCTCGAAATCTCCAAAATTTTCAACCTTTTGGATAATGAAAATAGAAGTCATATGAAGATCATAGAAATTGGAATCACATTAAAAGGATTTTTCTATGATTTTCTAGAGATTTTTGAAGTTCTAGATCTAAGAATTTGAAATTTGTAAAAAATTGAGATTTGAAGAAAAGTTGTGAAAGGAAAGGAAGATATGATCATGAATCACAAGGATCTACCTTTGGAATTTGAAGAAACCAACCACAAGTTATACTTCCTTTGTAAATCAAGTGTAAGGAACTTTGGAGTTTGTGTTAAAGTGTAAGAACATAAGCCAAAATGGAGGAAATGAAGTGAAGATGGTCTTCTTAATGGGTTATGGCCGTGGGTTTCCAAGGGTTAAATAGGTAAAATGATATCTTGGCACATTTGAAATTACAATGCAAGCTTAAGGGTATTTTAGACATTTCACACTTAAGTCATCATTACATGCATTTAATGCATGGTGACTAACACCTATGACTCACCCCCTTGAGTCATCACAAATGAGTCATTGTTCCTATTCGTCCGAATAACTCGCCCGAATAACTCATAATAACCTATTTATTTTGAAAATTTTCAAAATAACCACTATGGTTGGAAATAAAATATAAACCGAAACGGTTTCGTTCACGGGTCAAAATTAAGTTTTATGACCAGTAAAATCTTACTGTCAGTGAAAACACAGATCGGGTTTTGTCCGAATTTTAAACTCAAATTTTTACCATAAGCTTCTACCATAAGGTAGAGTATAACTATGATTTTATTTTATTAAAAATCATTTTCTAGATCCAATATAAAAATTACGAACAATTAAAATTCTACCGATAATTGAAAAACAGTAAAAACAGCAAAAACAACAAAACGGTAAAAACCGTAAAAATGGGGTGTTACAGATCGTGTGCTTATAATTGAATACAATTAGTAGCACCTATTGAACTCACATTAGCCTTTTCAAGCTGATCAAAGCGTTTATTCAGTGAGTCAATTTTAGACATAATGATATCATTGATATTCATTTCAAACTTACCCCCCGAAATCTTTTTCGGGTTATTACCTCTTTCTGAACCCCATTAGTGGTAGTTGGTGGCCACGTTTTCAATGATGTTGAATGCCTCAGTCAGAGGCCTATTCATAAAGACTCCACCAGCTGCGGAGTCAAGTGACACCTACGAAGAGTAATCCAATCCGTTGTAGAAGGTGTGCACTAACAACCACCTCTCGAGTCCATGATGTGGGCAAGACTCCAGCAATCCCTTGTAGCGATCCCAAGCTTCGGATAAGCATTCTCTGTCCTTTTGGAATAAGCCGGTGATCTGGGTTCTTAGGTAAGTCGTCTTGGATGGAGGGAAGAATTTCTCCAAGAATGCCTGCTCCAGTTGGTCCCAAGTCGACAAGGTATTAGCGGGAACTTGCTTCAGCCAAGCTTTTTCCTTTCCAGTAAGAGAGGAGGGAAATAACCTCAAGCGTATAGCATCAACCAGGGCACCATGAATCCTAATTGCATCGGAGAACTCCAACAACGTCTCCACATGATCAGTCAAGTCCTCCGAGGGCAATCCTCCGAATTGATGTTGCCTAATCATGCTAATTAGCATAGGCGGTATAGTGTAGTTCTCCGCCTCGATCTCTGGCCTAGCAATCCCAGTTCGCAAACCCCTAGCATTTGGGGCTGTGTAGTCCTTCAGTGGTTTTGTATCCGGTAGATTCGCCATGAGTGGAATGGGAATCAACCTTTCTCTCTCTCTTTGTAGTCTCCTACATCTATGAAAGGTCCTCTCGATTTCGGGGTCAACCTCAATAAGGCTTCCAAGACTTAGGGATCTTTGCATAAAAGAGAAAAACACAGAGAGATAGATACTCTAGAAAGGAAAAGAGATAAATGAATTTTTTTAACAAAAAATAAAAAGAAAAAGAAAAAGAAAAACGTCCAGAAAAATCAATTTAAAAATTAAATTGAGATTCAAGAAAGCACAGTCCCCGGTAACGGTGCCAAAAACTTGATGTACATGTTCCGACAAGTGTACCGGATTCGTCCTCAAGTAATAAAAAGATATCGATCCCACAGAGACCGTGATCTCAAATCGCAACTAATTATCAAATCGATTAAACTGGACTATATAAAAAAGGGATTTTGAAAAGGTTTTGATTTTTGAAATAAGAGATAACTTAGAAAATCAGATAAGGAATACAATCAAGTAAAACAGAAAGTAAATCAATTTGGGGGTTTTTCAGATCTAAAGGGAATTCCTAAGAATTGGGTTACCAATAAGATCGTTTATGTTACTAAATTGACTACCCCTTGTTAATTATCAAAATTGCTTTGAAGGTGAATTTATCCTCAAATAGTTCATGCTCCCTCTCGGGTTACAAAAACCGTTCCCAATTAAACCAACCCCTACTCTCGTGGTAGTTGAATTTAGATTGAACCCCTTAAGTTTTGTGACAATTCGTGAATCCTCGAAGGACGGCTTCTAACTCTCGTGATTTAAGTCCTAAGTCTAATTCTTTAGATCTGATACCTAAGTTCACCGCTAAGTTCCTCCTTAGAGTATCCACGACACGCAAATAAGTGGCCACCGAATTTACGAGGAATTAAAACAATAGAAATCAGATCTAAAGCAAAATCAAAATTAACAAAGGTAAAACATCAATTCATAACGTAAATCAGATCTTAGGCATAGCCCCAATCCCTAGAAATAAAGCTACTACTTAAGCATTGCCATGGTGATGACAAGCTTGGTTAACAAATAAGAGAAGAAGAAGAAGAAGAAGAAGAAGAAGAAGAAGAAGAAGAAGAAGAAGAAGAAGAAGAAGAAGAAGAGAGATCCTAAAAATTTGCCTAAGTGGTAGCAGCGTAAAAGTCTCCCGAGTCTCTGCCTAATTGCCTTATTTATAGATTAGGGTAATTTGAATCCCAATCAAACACAAATTCAAATCAAATTAGTTTCTTCATATCCAAATATTACGCGTCACGGCCGTGACGGATTCTGCCTTGGGCATTGCTTCACTGATTGGTCTGTCACGGCCGTGACCACCATCACGGCTAGGCCGTGATCAGTTCTGCCTGTGAGGGTCTGGTTCAACTGACATGTCATGGCCGTGATGGACATCACGGGCTGGCCGTGACCAGTTCTGACTTTAGCCTTCTTTCTTTTCAGCTTCGCTTGATCATGGTCGTGATGGGCTCTGGTTGGCTCATTTTCTTTACTTTTCAAGCCCCATCTTCATGCAAGCTCCATCATGGCTAATCCTGAGCATTTAACCTTTAATTCCTGCAAAACAACACCACAAAACCGCCTTACCCGTTCCAAGGTAAAAACTAACCAAAATCAAATTAAAAAATGCCTAAACTATATGAAAATGCATGTAATGTGATTAACAAATATGAGGTGTAATCACACTCATCAAATACTAGAGGCGACGTATCGTGAATTAGATTCTCTTTCACATGTTCTTACCTTTCGCTCAGTGAAAATGAAAAATCAAAAACCAAAACAAAACCTTGGTCAGTTATCCAAGTAATCGGAACGTTTCTAAATCATTTAGGAGAAAATATTTTCCTTTACAAATTCTTTTACAAAACAATTTGGAAATTCATTTGCTTTTGAAATCCTTGATGGAATAAAGTCAAATATTTTCAAAGGGTTTTTTCCTTCATAAAACACATAGTTCGAAAAGGGTTTTCTCTCGTACAAACTTTGGATCATGAAAAGGTAATTTCTATTGACTTAAAAAAAATTTCAACGTTTCTTTTCAAAACTAGAATCTCATTCTCTTGAAGTAAGCGTTTTAAACAAGAAACTTTTATAAATGAAACCAATACTTTCAAAGTTATATTTATTAAGGCTTTTAATCCTTATAATCATTGTGAACAGACTCAAGTCCGGGTTCTCAAACTTCAATAAAGAGTAATATATTCTCAACAATAATATCACAGTTAACGACAGTTCATCACATATATACAAATCACAATACTTTAAGACAAGTAATAATCAACTTCAAGTAATAATCACAATAGTTCAAGTAAACAAGTCATTCAAGTATTTGCTCCATATCATAATAATATTCAAATCACTCAAGTAAACACATACACACATGCATATAGTCATTGAATATCCCTAGGCAATCCCTCTTACCTTCCGTGAAGGTAAGGAGATTAGATGCTTGAAGAGATATACCATGAACGTCCTTGTTTCCTCTACGATGGAAGTCTACGGTTATGAACCCAAAATCATAAGTTAAAATCAAACAAGAACACTAAACCACAAGGTATAGGTTCGGCCAAGACTAGTTCTTAGGGTTAGAGATTCCAGAAAATTATACAACTCATGGATTTATGATCCTCAAGTGTTAGGAGTTCACAAACGATGATCATTTAACAAAGTTGAATTAAGATCCCACTAAGTTATAAACTTAGGGTATTCGGCCAAGGCTAGTAAAATAGGCTAGCATTCACCAAACTTTCCAATCTCTTAGGTTTAGCATCCATATGTATTAAGGAGCTCAAAACCATGATCATTTTGGAAAAACAAGAACAAAGTATCCTAGGTCCATAACCTTCTAGGTTCGGCCTTCATAGGATTTATAGGCTAGAAATATTTACACTTTCCAATATCTTAGACTTAGCATCCAAATATCTTATGGAGCTCAAGCCCATGATCATTTTTGAAAACAATGGAAACTTAACATTCCAATCTCTTAGACTTAGCATCCAAATATCTAATGGAGCTCCAGTCCATGATCATCTTGGAAAATTGAAAGTAATACATCCTAGCTTTAATAACATAGAATAAACAAGTTAGAAATACTTAAACTTTCCAATCTCTTAGACTTAGCATCCAAATATCTTATGGAGCTTAAGTCCATGATCATTTTGGAAAAATAAAAACTCAAACATCCTAGCACCTAAACTCTAAGTTTCAGCCATCATAGGATGATGAGGAAAATATTCTTTGTTTAACAATAACTCTTAGGTTTAGAATCACAAGGTATTAAGAGTTATAAATCCATGATCATACATGGAAAATTGAAACATAGTATCCTAGGCTTACTTATTCATATGAGAGCATTACACTTAGTATAAGGAAGAACTTTAATGAAGAACTCAAGTAGAAAAGATGAATAAAAACTAAAGCTTTAAGAGCTTGAACTTTTAAAATAAAGGAAGAAGATGAAGGTTTAATGGAGTTTGAAGAAGGAGGAGGATGATGAAGTGAAAATGAGAGGGATATATATAGAGAGGGGAGAGAGTTCAGGGCCAAGGGAGGGGAGAGGGAGAGCTTGTTGAGCAAGCTTGATGGCTTAATGCTCAATTGGATGGAAGATTAAGAGAGAGAGATAACTTTTGGATTAGAATAGTATTATAATTTGAAGAGTGTGATGATTACACTTTTGGAGTGTGTCATGGCCTCTTTCATCATGTCTCCTCACTTCTTTTATGCTCCCTAATCTGCTCCATTTCGTACCCAGTTGCATTTCCGATCGTAATTCTTCGGACGTTTTCACCCGAATAAAATAATTTATTTTATTTTTGAACGAAAATTTTCAAAATAACCAAAGTTGAAGGAAACATAATAAAAACACTAACTGTCTCGTTAACGAGTCAAAATCAGATTTTATGCACAGTAAACTTGTACCGACAGTGAAAACGCAGACCAGCGTCCGTCTGAATTTTCAACCGAAATTTTTACCGTGACTTCATATGATATAACAACACAAGAAAATGATTTTATTTTAATTAAAATCATCCTCTGAGTCTAATCTAAAATAAACATATTTTAAATATGTATTTACTACTACATAAAACATAGGAAAAACGGGGTGTTACAATAAATACCAACTAAAAATAATATAAACTTTTGAAATTAATTTAATTATTATGTAAAGTCGTTGAAAATTAAGAAACATTTTTACCTTTTTTTAATATAAAATTCAAAATTTTATAAATAAAAGATAATATGTGAGGATAATGTCAAATTTGCTTGTCTAGAAGTGTATTAAAGCCTACTTTTTATATTGATATTCGATCATGCATTGTTACTTTTAAAATCACATATAATAATTTGTAATTAGTTAATTAATACGGTAAAATTTTACATAAAACATGTTTTATGGAGAAAATAAAGAGTTTAATATCATATCAAGTCTGAATTTTGCGGAAAGTACCATAAAAAATTTGAGTTAAAAACTATTTGCATGACAATTAAAAATTTTGAAGGAATTACAATTTGAGTTTAATTGTTATACACTGTCAATGTAAATATTTTTTACACTATCAACCAATAATAAATCGTCACGTCATTGAATATCTTTGATTCTTATCCAAGTTACCATGAAAATCATTCATACCTTGATGTATGATTGGTTGACAGTGTAAACAACTTTATATTGACAGTGCACACAAATTAAACTCTTACTATTTTAGATGTAAGTCGATCTAAAAAATACTAAAATAAATTTAAATCTTAAGTTAAAAAATATCAAGATTATTTTATTGTAAAGAAAATCAAGATTGTATTTAACATTTAACAAGAGAAATAAATGACTGCAGGTTGGTCATATGTGTTTTATTGTAAAGTCACCAACAATTTTATTTAATATGCTAATATAAAAAAACCTTAACAAAAGATGGTATTTGAAACAAGAAGCCCTTTGTCAAAAAAAAAAAAAAGTAAAAGAAACAAGAAGCCCGGTTAAAGGCACAAGCTAATCTTAAATAACACATTAAAATTAAAGGGGTCATGCCTAGCACTAAACTAATCTTGAGCGCATCCTAAATATTAAATAACATGAATTTCGAAAATTAAAAAATCGCTTGTGGCTTTCTATTTTTTTATTTTTTTTATTTTTTACATTAGTTTTTTTTTGTGATTTTTTTTTTGGGTAAAGTTTTGTGACTGTTTTTACCTTAGTTACTAATGAACCAAAGGAAAACGTACCGCAAAACTTCCTGGAAGTGATAAACAATAAAAAAGCTTTAGTTTGAATGAAACATACACTTGACCAAAACAATAAAATACATCTTTAAGTTTTTTTTAAGCAGGTGGTATGTGATGAATAATCTGCTAATCATATTGATAATCCAAGATCTAACGGAACAACGCATCCAATTTTTTTAAAATGTAAAAAAAAATACAAATACAAATTTTTTGTCAAAAACAAACATTACAAATTTATGTTCTTCTCTTCACTGCGTTTCTTCTCTTTCTCCCTTCAATGCGTTCTGTTTATTCTCGATCTATGTATCTATTCCTCGATCTCTAATGAAAAACTGAACAAAAAAAAGAGAATTAAATAAATTTAAAATGATATCAATAAAATAAAATAAAGATAAATATGACTTCAAATAAAGTAAAATGAAACTTTTATATTATGCAACGAAAAATACAACAAATTTGTAAAATAAACAAATACTTAATCAACTATATATTGCGTATAATAAAATTTATTAAATAAAATACACAGATAGATAGACAAAACTAAAAGCAAAAATATGAAGGAAAAAAAAAGAATAAGTTACCTAGTAGCTCCTCGGGAACTTAATTTCTTTTCTTTTTTTAGATAAAAAAAATTTTAAGTTCCTGAGGAGCTACTAGGTAACTTAACTTAATTTCTTGTTTGACATGATTACACTTTCTTCAATGGGACTTGTTGTGGCATTAGCATCAGATGGAAGTGGCAAAGTCTTATATGGACGAAGCGTATCTGAGTAAGAAATAATGTGAATTACGGCTGATTCACATTGATGGTCACATATTTCCTCAATTTCCATATGCTTTTCATTTGTTAAATTATAGCCATAGACCTTCTTCTTCTCTGAAGTAAAAACTAAATATCCACCATTTAAAACCCTATAACCTGTGACTATAGGATTTTGCTCCCTTGTCCCAATCAAGGATTTCACTCTTGCTTTCAAAATCCTTCTCCATGAACTTGATTTATAATTTGTCAAAACCCATATGGTGAACACTTTCTTTCTCAATCTCACCAAACAAATAGATTTACTTGAACTGTTGACTTTTCCCCATTTAAAAATTCCCATGTTACAACTATGGTCATGAGAACCTATCCTTGCTTCTTTGGGCACCCTCAACATTGTGGATATACCATTCTCATAATTATAGGACATAATATATGGCCTAAAATAAGGGCTGCTTCTATGAATGGAAGGAAAACAATCCGAGATAAAGTGGATGACTCCATTGTAACACACTGGTATGTCAAATCTCAAGTCTCTTGAACCGGTGAAGAAACTGGTTTCCCTTGATTTCCACACACCTTCTTTGGATGAGTAAACTTGACAATCCAAATATGAAGACCATTCGGGGGTGTCAAAGAGAAACATCGTGAAATCATTTGAGTTACACTCAAAAACAATCTTGAATTCGCCGTAAAGATTCTTGTGCAGTTGCTCTGGGGTGGGAACGGGGAACCAAGATTGTGTTACTGGGTTACCAACAAACATATCAACTTGGTCAAATGTTGTAGCGAGACAAAGAATCAAGCCATTGCTTGAAGCTAGAGCTTTGGCTTTGTTATTTGCCAAAAATTGTAGACCATCATGAGGCACACCACATGATGCCTTATTTTCAGGTAAAGGGTGTAACTCAATATGGCAATCAAACCTCTGGATCATGCTTGATTGAATGAAGAAGCATGAATCATCCTTTAATAATGCATTTAGAGCTTGCTTTAATGCAAAGTATGATTCCTTTGAAAACTTTGAGAAGAACTTGCTAATACATCTGAACTTGTAGATCGCTTTTACTGGTAACCAAGAGAATATCTCAATCAATGCGTCGTTGGAGGTTGCCATTGTCATGAATTGTTGATCTGGAAGCAAAAGAATTTTCCAAGGAGTTATTAGACTATGATGAAAAGAGGGAAGAAAAAACAATATGTGAGTATAGGGTTCGTATTGATAGCACTAGACTAGATGCTGTTATAAATTTTAATAAAAATATAATAAAGATTAAGAAACATGGGATGCAATTTATCACTTGATTCAAGAAGTCTTGTCAATTTAGAAAATCAAACGATATCTCTTATAGTTATATCATGAAATTGATCATAACCAACAACTTAATCCTTAATCTATTGTGGCAACCTACCAAATCTTTAAAGCAGGTAACTAAATTTTATACGTACTCTTAAGATAAATTTTTTTGAGACATATATACTCTTAAGATAATTGATAATAATATCTCAATGAAACTTATCAAATCAGATGCCGACATGTCCTTCTTCAGTTCCTCACAAACCCGCTCTAAATTAGATGCGGAGATTATTTTATTTTATTTTATTTTATTTTTACAACGAACACACTGAATTCAAATTGAGGATTTTCTTCTTTTCCATATTTTTGGTTTTCTTATTTAGTTTTTAAAAAATGACTCTCTTTTTTGGTAAAATAAAAGTTTAGGCTGGGGGAAGGCTCGTCACCTTGCAAGGTCAGGGAATACCACCAACCTCAACGAGGATTTATAGTGGAAGTTACATATTACCTACCAACATGAGATATCTAGGAATCGAATCCAAGTCACAGCTAGCGTGAGTGTAAGGCTTGACCGGATGTGCCAAAATGACTATTTTATTTTTATATTAACAAAAAATTAATCGAAAAAAAAAGCAGGAAAAGAAGAAAAAAAAGGCTAAATAAACAAAAAAGATAAAAATACCTTCTTCTTCAGAACTGGAACGTGAACAGGAAAATGCAGATGAGAATGAAGCGTGGTTCTGCTACTGATGACGGTGACGAGGTTGCTGCAATTGGCGGAGGAAGAGATGAAGATGGTGAGGGTGAATGAGAGGAAGATGGAGTGAGGAAGAGTGATAGGGAACAAGTGAGAAGGGTATTAGAGACTGAGTGATGGAATGCAAAAAATTTCTCCCCTTTTCCAAGCACCTACGTACTCTATTTATAAAGCAATGTGTAACCAATTTGGATTCTCTAGTATCCTTATCAGAAATTAAATCATTAATGATAACTGGTAAGAGAGTGAAACTTCTCCTCATTATCCTTAACAGAGATTAAATCATTAATAACAACTGTTGAGAGAGTGTAATAGATAAGTGATAATCAATCAGAAATATGTTCACATATTTATCAAAATTATCACTTTATATCTAGTCAAATCTAACTCCAATTAAATTATCATGATAACCTCTTGTTTGATCCTAACCTACTCACTATTGTCATTTTTTTTTACAAGATTGTCATTTTATTTTATTCCTTATCAGTTTTATTCATTTTTAATTTTATTATTATTATTTATTTTATTTTGTTTTTACTGTTTATTCAAGAATAATGTGCGATGCAAATCATGCAATAAGTTTAGGAAATCTAATTAGATCAAATGATATCTCTTAAATGTGAAAATTGATCCTAAAACTAACAACTTAATCCTTTATCGGGTGGCAACTTACCTCATCTTTAAATCAAGTAACTTGTTTCAAAAAAAAAAAACTAGAGATATATATACACATGTAGATAATTGATACTAGTAGACCGAATTAAGGGAGTATCTCAATAATCTTATTATTTAGATACGGGCATATCCAAATCTTTACGAATCCACTCAAAATAAGATTTTTACCTTTTTTTCTTGCCTATTTAGAATTCCTCAAACTTTGACGTAATCAATGATTCAGATTCTACAAGGATCTCTCATCAATGTCGTAATATCATACGGATTTGGCTCCTCTAAAGTAAGGAGATGGTAAAGTAACCGATGAGTTACTAGTAAATGTTAACTTTGTAGTCTATACCGTATAAAACATTTTGGAAAATGCTAACTAATACCCTTAGAACATTATTTAAGAAATCAAGAAAGGGAAATTTGTATGAGAAATAATGTGCTCCCTCCGGACTCAATTATAAGCAAAATCAATTAACTTCATACTTATTAAGAAAGTTAGTTTAATTGTCTTGATTTATGTATAAAAAATGAGTTACAATAGCTAAATTATCCTTTAATTGTCTTGGGAGAGTGCAATGTTATTGGAAAAGTAGAAAGATAATTGGTTGGATTGATTGATTGTCTTGACTTTTGGAACACTTACATTAAATAGAGCTGAATTAATTGACTTTTACTTATATTTAAGTCCACAAAATATAAGTACTTTCTTTACTTGTAATTGAGTCTAGAGGAGTACTCCACACAAAAGAATAAATTATCATATAATTTTTTTTCCTTCAAAATTATCATATAATTTAAATCATTGTCTAAATTAGAAATGAAATATATTTTAAGGATAAATTTTATTTGAGAATGTGAACAACTTTATAATAAATGTTTAAAAATAACTAATAAGGAATAAAATGCTAGACCCTTAACAACTCACCATTATATAACTAAAAAAAATAGCATAATTATATTGATCTCTCTTAACGCTTGACTTAATTATATCCGATACTCTTCTTATTTCAAAAGTTACACTGACACCCATTAAACCTTAAGTGTGTGTTTGGATGGGGTATTTCAAAATTCCAAGGAATTTGAAATACAAGGCAATTGAATTGCTTCATTTGAATTGCTTTCATTTTGAAAATACTTTGTTTGGATAGAGTAATTCAAATACCTTGTATTTCAAATTCTTTGTTTGGATAAAGCAATTTAATTACCTTCAATTATAAAATATCACTTTTGAATATTTATTTAAAAAATTGGAATTTCAATATAAAATATGACAAATAATTAAACATTAGTCAATTTTTAAATAAAAAAATTTAAAAATAAATAAAAATGATCTAAAAAATAAAAAATTAGACAATTTGTAAAAATATGATTAATTATATCATTTTCACTGAATTCTTTATATGGAACATAATTTGGACCAAAAAGCAGATGAAAAATGGTAGAAGATATGTAAAGAACAATACTTGTTATCCTTCCCTAGAAGCTACAAATACTCAACCAACGGGTTTTGTTGTTAATATTTTTGTGCTGCAACATGATAATGATACAATACGAGTGGAGTTCAGATTTGAGCTCAAAAACCACACTTGAGTTGAGATTATATATGAACTACAAATACAATGAGTCGTTTCTTCTTTGTTCAATACTTTCCATGCCACTACTCTTTTATAGGAGACTGGCCTCCCCATGCTGGAAAAGCAAATACTTCAGTGGATATAAATAAAACCCTGCACCAAAATAATAACATCTTTAGAAAGTGAAGGCCAACTTCTTGGAGTAATGAATAATGAATATATTTGAGATAGCCAACACTTATAACTCCGGAAAAATGGAGATCTTACAGAGCTTTGCTTGTTTTTGAGTAAAAATGAACTAATATTCGATAATGCAATTGAGTGAGCTAGCTTTATATTGATAAAAATCGACTAATAATATCCATTTATCATTCTTTTATTGATATTCTATTCAGGAGAAATATTGAAATAGAAAAATACATTGATAAATATATTGCTACACAATGTGTTCCAAATAGCACAAAGAACATATCAATGTACGATAATGAAATTCCAGCTATTTATTCATCTTCTATGTGAAGTATGTCAAGCATGGAAAATAGCAAGTAAAAATAAGAACCGATCAATATAAATCCTTCAAAGTTAATGGCATGTCAACACTAAGCTCTAGAAATGAAACCTGCTGGTAATAAACATATAAGAATACAGATAAAGAAGAGTGCATTCACGGTAACAATAAACAAAAGGTAGAAGATGTATCATTTCTTCCACACAGAGAAACAAAAAGAAAACCTGCATACAATAAGAAAACAGACTTCAGTACTATACTACTAGTAACAGGACACATTAAGCAGAACCACCAAAATCATATAAATACCTATATACTAGCAAAACTGATTTTTCTTTTTTTGTTTTGTTTACAATACTACAACTTTTGCACTTTGTAGTCAATTCCCTTATTCAAGACAGAACAGACAACACAAGGTAAACACTAAACAGTGTCTAAATTATGTCTTATATGAGTCAAGGTTCTAAATTGCAGACCGCATCACCTGATCTATCCTACCCCCATAACTTCAGTAATGATAATTTCAATCTATCCTGCCTAATTTAACTTGTCTCTTCCAAGTTCATACATCTAAAGAGTAAGTAATAATACCTGGCAGTCTGGTATAAGATCTGGTGAGTTAGCAGCACCAAGCTTGCTAGTCAACTTGTCTTCAAGCCCTCAATTTCTGTACACAATGTTAAAACAAACCATGTGAATAAAACTGGTGTAGCACCTCATAAGCAAGAACAAAGATATCTTTTAAGCAAGCCATTTGTAATGAATCTCAAATAATGAAGGCTAATCCACACTATAAATGCACAATATGCAAGATTTATACCTCTAACTAGCACCAAACCACCAACTCTTCAATTATTATCTCTCTCTCTGATATGTATTTCCACAAACACATGGTGCTTGCTACCGAGCTTTAACTCAAACCCATCAAAAGGTGAAAACATACCCCCAATAACCTAATCCGAGATTATCACCCACATATACAAAACAACGAAATAAAAGATTGAAGATATATTATAATTTTTATCTATATCAAACTTTGTAGTTCTCATCACTCTGTACTGCTTCATAAACAAACTGAAGATTGATTGGTGTGAATTAATCCCATGAATTAGAGAAAAAGCAGGAAGTCATTGGAAAAAGAATTGAAGAATCGGTTGTGTATAGAGAGAGAACAGAAGGAAGAGAAGGAAGATCACTGCTTACCTTTTGAGGATCGAAATGGAGAAGGGAGAAGAGATTTGATCTTAGGATCCGAAATGGAGAAGTCATGAACACCCATGAATGAAAGATTGAGAGAGAGAGACTTCGAATCTAGAACAGAGAAGAAGAGATTTGATGTAGAAGCCATGAGCAGGGTTTGATGTGGTTGCTCAAATTTGGAACGATGGAGCTCGAAATTTCCGCCATGAACAATCTCAGAGTTCATTCTCGGGAGAGAGGACCAGGGTTGGAGAAAAGGAAAAGAATTTCAGAATTCCACCTATTTTGGTGGGATTTCAAATACTCTGATTTACATGAGATAAAATACCTGATAAAATTACCTAGAATTTATAAAATACATTGGGTTGTTATCCAAACGATATATTTTAGGATTAGGAATTTTAATTACCCTCCTAAAATACTTCACCCTCTAAAAATGCTCCATCCAAACATACCCTAAGATTAATTTATCATTACATTTATCTCATGAAGATGGGTGATTGTAATTACACTACCATCCCCTTAAAGAAGGTAACTTCACAAACTTTGTATAACTTTTGAAAATAGGTGGGATGCCGAGTGTAATTAAACTTTCTCATAAGAGAAAAGTGGAAATTTCCCTAAAATAATTGGTACAATATAATTCTCAATTTCAAGGATAAAATTTTAATTAGTTGACTCTAAACTAAACTACTGAAGTGTCCATAAATGATTGGTTGATTGAGAAGCTAGGAACGGAAACACAGGAAGTGACTGACATTAAATACAAACGGATTTTAATGCTCTATATAAAGAAAGAAAACCATCACACAAAGCCCAAGAGGAAGAGGAAATATGAGAGTTCTCCACAGATTTTGACATTCACCAATCAATTCTATAGCTGAAGGAAGATCAGACACCAACAATGGATAATGTGATTCAGTTGCAAAGCCAGGTGGTTGAGTACACTTCCTCCTTGTTTCAAGAGGTAATTAACAATGATATACAATTACCAATATACATTAAGGGAAGTCTCATAAGCTATGTATCTTTCTTGTATTAGTTTTCTCTTTTGTCCCTCTAACTTATGTGTTCTCTTTGAAAAGGGATTCCTAGATGATCAATTTAACCAGCTTCAGCACCTTCAAGATGAAAGCAACCCATATTTTGTGGTTGAAGTGGTGACACTCTTCTTTGAGGGTGCAAAGAGACTCCTAAATGAGCTGCAAAAAGCACTGTAAGGGCACAATAATTTCCTGTTTTCTTTTTGGTGAATGTAATTTCCTGTTTTCTAAATTCACTGATCACTATCATGGTTTTAAATTACGGTTGCATTTACATGCTGCAAGATCACCTGAATCAACTATTTCAACATTTAAATTTATACATTTTAGATTTTAATACTTAAAAACTCTCTTGTTGTTTTGTCTTTTAATTTTTTTATATTCATTTTGATTTTTTTTATAATCTTATTTAGTGTTACCAAATCCCTTTGAATCTTTGATATGTTAACTATCCAACTTCATTGTGATACTTTAGGCAAAGAGATTATGATATTTAAAGTTACAACTATAGAGTAGGATAAATGTAACACCCCCCTTGGGTATTACTACGTAACACATGCGGAAGTAAATTAAAAAGATAATTTGCTGGTTGCTTTCGGAAAATTGTTTTCTTTTAAGTCAGAAAACGGGGGTATAAAATTTTTCTTTAAGGATAACTCTGAAATCCATAATACATACATTTAAAACGTAAAGTCACATTCGTAACAAAGTTACCATGACATACAACATTTCTCTAAGTTTCCGTTTTCGAAAGAAAAAGTTTAAACTACAGATGGATGTATATAACACTACATTTACCGACCTCTTTAGATATACAACCCAACTCAAACTCCTAAGCTGGTCATTCTATCAAATATTCATTGGAGAGACCCCCAATCATAATACTTTCCCAACCTCTAACACTAGGTCTTCAAGTGACTTAGAAAGACTCCTATGCAACATCGGTACTAGAGTACCAAAGTACTACAGCAAAACCCGAAGAGACCTGATATAACTGTAAGAGTGAGACACCGGCAAATGGATATATCATACAACAACCATATACATGATATATACAACACATTGGCATATTAGCATTTAAGAATTATTCATAGATAAAACAACAAGTGTTATATCAGTGGATCTCATACCCGAATCAATCAGTTTTATAAAGATAATGAATGACACTTCGATCATCATACTCTAAACTTAATCTCATGAGATACCATCACCATTTTATCATTAAGAAAGAAAGAGTTGATCAGGCTCATATGCCACATTGGCAAGTTTTCTCCATCACCTCATGCACCCGGATCAACATCATCACGAATCCCTTATAACGGCCATTTGGATGTATACCTCATCGAATACCACATCTTAAGCGGGTATTCGGTTAACTCAAGCACGTCTACTAAGGGGAAATGCATATGAATAAAAGACTTTTCATTATCGAGACTTTTCTTTGTGTTCACTCTTTTCCATTGTCGAGCCCAAAGCTAACGACTATTCACAAATTTCATTACTTGAAAATCAATAACACAGGACGCGCAGTCCAAGATTGTGGTCGTAGAAACAATTATAATTTTATCCATGTTTTATTTCAATATGATAAGGACTCCTAGCCCATAACAACGAAATTAGGACACAGAGTCCTCAATTCCAGGATTATGACTCCAAGCCCATAATATCATGATTAGGACCCTTGGGCCATAATTCTTGACACGTGTAACACCCCCCCTTGGGGCGTTACTACGTAACCCATGCGGAAGTAAATTTGAAAGATAATTTGCTGGTTGCTTTCGTAAAATTTGTTTTCTGTTAAGTCAGAAAACTGGGGCATAAAATTTTCTTCTATAAGGATAACTCTGAAATCCATCATACATACATTTAAAACATAAAGTCACGTTCGTAACAAAGTTACCATGACATACAACATTTCTGTAAGTTTCCATTTTTGAAAGAGAAAGTTTAAACTTCAGATGGATGTATATAACACTACATTCACGGACCCCTTTAGATATACAACCCAACTCATACTCCTAAGCTGGTCATTCTATCAAATATTCATTGGAGAGACCCCCAATCGGAATACTTTCCCAACCCCTAACACTAGGTCTTCAATTGACTTAGAAAGACTCCTCTGCAACATCGGCACTAGAGTACCAAGGTACTACAGCAAAACCCGAAGAGACCTGATATAATTGTAAGAGTGAGATACCATCATAAGATATCCCACAACAACCATATACATGATACATACATCACATAATCATATAAGAAGTTAAATCATGCATATACACAATATAATAGTGTTATATCAAAGGGTCTCAAACATCCTCCAAATGAGTTGATCAGGCTCGATACACCGTCTCATTGGCTAGCTAAGCACAACGATAATACACCGTCTCATTGGCTAGCTAAGCACAACGATAATACACCGTCTCATTGGTCATTTAGGCACAACGATTATGCACGCCATTTCATTATCCATTTAGGCACAACGATACACGTACACCATCTCATTGTCCAATTTAAGAACAACGATAATACACCGTCACATGATACCTTTCCTGTTAAGGTCTCACGTTAAAACCATGTCGGTCATGTCTGCTGTAAATGAAAATGTAATACATTTAGTTCTCAATGTTTTCTTTGTGTTCATTCTTTTTCGCTGTCGTAACTTAAAACTAACGACTTAATCATCATTTCCCCATCACTTGAAAACTTAGAAGCATAGGACACACAGTCCGAATGCTCAATCACAACGCCCGAGACCGATGCACCAGTCCTAGGCTTGTGGTCGTAGAAAACAACATTCACCTTTAACAACGTTCATCACAACGTGGTTAGGACACACAGTCCACAACAATGAAATCAGAACGCACTGTCCTCGATTTCGAGAATTGGACCCTCAGTCCAGAACATCATGAATAGGACTCCTGGTCCTGAATTAACACTGATCCAAGATCACGTGCATATAACTGAATACTAGAGGCGACGTCTCGCGTACTAGATTCTCTTTCTTAAGTACTTATTTTTCGTTCAGTGAAAATCAAATTCAAAACCGAATCCTCAATAACCTATCCAGGCTATCGGAAAGTTTCTAAAATATTTAGGAAAAACCTTTTCTTTGAAAATCTTTTATAAAGCATCTTTGAAATACTTTTATCCTTGAAATATTTCCCCAATAGGATATTGCCAAATAATCTTGAAAGTTTTCACTTGAAGACACATAGTTCGAAAAGGATTTTTCTCTTGTTTAACAATAGTTCACCAAAACCATTTTAACATTTAAAACAAGTACTTTAAGTTAATGAGCTTTTGGAAAAGAACACCAATCCCTTCATCTTCAAAGCTTATTAAGGTTTTTAATCCTTATAACAGTTGAGCACTGACACCAGTATGGCTTAGCAAACTTTCAATCAACAGTAGTATATATTATCAGTTCAATGCTAATATCACAGTTGAAAGCAGTTCATCACAGATATGCATCATAACATTTAGAACAAGTACAGTCCAACATCAGATAATAACATAACAGTTCAAGTACATTAGATAACCAAGTAAGCTCAATTAACATATAAATATCCAGTTAAACACATACACACATGCATACAGTTATTGAATATCTTTAGGAAATCCCCTCTTACCTCAAGAAGGTAAGAGAATACGAGAAAATAAACAGTTTCACGAACGTTCTCCAAAGTTGGTTAGGATGCAAGTCTAGGTTTCAAGACACAAGGTTCAAAGGATTAGAACTCAACCAAGAACTTAGGGCTAGAAGTTTCCAAAACACATGCAACTTAGGGATTTATGAACCTCAAGTGCTAAGAGTTTAAAACATGATTTCTTTAAACAAAGTTGAACAAAAATCCCACCAAGTTACACTTGATGGAGATTCGGCCTTGACTAATAAGATAGTCTAGGAACATTTAAACTTTCCAATCTCTTTGGTTTAGCATCCATTAATAGTAAGGAGCTCAAAACCATGATCACTTTGGAAAAATGAAAAACGAAACACCCTAGGTCCATAACCTTTAAGATTCGGCCATCCTTGGGTTTTCATGATAGAAATCTTTAAATCCTTCCAATCGCTTAGACCTTTTAGCATCCAATAACTTATGGAGCTCAAGTCTATGATCATCTTGAAAGCAACATATGACTTTAAATAACAAAGCACATAAAGTAAGAACAACATAAGCCTATAAGTAATTAAAGCATAATGACATAAGTAAATGAATCATAAATGACATAAACATAAATGACATAAAAGTAAATGACATAATGTAAATGACATAAAGTAAATGGCATAAATATAAATGACATAAAAGTAAATGACATAATGTAAATGACATAAAGTAAATGGCATTAATATAAATGACATAAAGGTAAATGACATAATGTAAGTGACATAAAGTAAATGGCATTAATATAAATGACATAAAAGTAGAGTAAAAATCTTTAAACTTTCCAATCACTTAGACATAGCATCCTTTAACATAAAGGAGCCTTGGTCCATGATCATTTTGGGAAACAATTCTTTAAACTTTCCAATCACTTAGACATAGCATCCTTTAACATAAAGGAGCCTTGGTCCATGATCATTTTGGAAAACAAATCTTAAATACAAAATCATACTTGTAAAAGTTGAAACAAGATCCATCTAAACCATATGCATGGTTTCGGCCTCATTAGAAAGTAGAGGTTAGGAAACTTTGTTTTACACAACCTTTTATTATGTTAAAATACAAGTAAATACAAGACCATAGAAATTGGTTTCAACTCAAAAGGAGCTTTCTACCATTTTTGAGAGATTTTTGAAGATAAAAGCTCATATATGACATAAAGAAGAAACTTTAGAAAAAGATGAAGTTTTTAAAGAAAAGAATACATGAGAGTATTACCCTAAGCAAGAGGAACAACTTTGATGAAGAAAACTTTGTGAAAAGAAGAAGAAAAACTAGATCTTTGGAAGCTTGAAGTTAAGAAAAAGATGAAAGCTTAAGGGTTTTAATGGAGTAGGAGAAAGGAAAGTGATGAAGTGAAGACGAAGAGTGGTATTTATAGAGGAAATGGGGAGGGTGCACGGTTTTGAGAAGAGGAGCAAGGCTTGGAGAAGAAGTTTTGGTTTAAGGCATTGTTTGGATCATTTAAGGAAGGTTTAATGGGTTTTTGGAATAAAATAGATTATAATTTGAAAAGGTAATCATGATTACTTTAAAGTGTGTCATAAGCATTTAAAGTGTGTCATAAGCATTTAATTAGGCATCCCATCAAGCCTTCTCTCATCCTTTAGGGTTCCTTTAACTGCTTAAATACGTAACTGGTTGCACATCCGATCGTATTTTCTGAAGGTTTCGTCCGGATAAAATATTATATTTTATTCTCAGACAACAAAATTCGAAAATTTACCAAACCCACACAAAACATCATAAAAACACTAACCGTCTCGTTCACGAATTAAAATTTTGTCTCTAGCTCAGTAAACTTGTACTGGCAGTGAGAACCCAGACCGATTTTCGTCTGAATTTCCGACCGAAAATTTTACCGTGACTTCATACGGTAAAACAACACAAGAAAATGATTTTATTTTAAATAAAATCATCCTCCGGATTTTATCAAAAATAAATACATTAAATAATGTATTTACTAATAAAGAAGCATACGAAAAACAGGGTGTTACAACACGGAGCACAGATCGCATGCTTATAACTGAATACTAGAGGCGACGTCTCGCGAACTAGATTCTCTTTTACATGTGCTTACTTTTTGCTCAGTTAAAATCAAAAACCAAAACAAAACCTCGGTCACTTATCCAAGTAACCGGAACGTTTCTAAATCATTTAGGAGAAAAACTTTTCCTTTACAAATTCTTTTACAAAACAATTTGGAAATTCGTTTGCTTTTGAAATCCTTGATGGAATAATGTCAAACATTTTCAAAGGGGTTTTTCCTTCATAAAACACATAGTTCGAAAAGGGTTTTCTCTCATACAAACTTTGGATCATAAAAAGGTAATTTCTATTGACTTTAAAAAAACTTCAACGTTTCTTTTCAAAACTAGAATCTCGTTCTCTTGAAGTAAGCGTTTTTAACAAGGAACTTTTATAAATGAAACCAATACTTTCAAAGTTCTATTCAAGGCTTATTAAGGCTTTTAATCCTTATAATAATTGTGCACGGACTCAAGTCCGGCTTCTCAAACTTCAATCAACAGTAATATATTCTCAACAATAATATCATAGTTAACGACAGTTCATCACATATATACAACTGACAATACTTTAAGGCAAGTAATAATCAACTTCAAGTAACAATCACAATAGTTCAAGTAAACAAGTCATTCAAGTATTTGCTCGTATCAGAATAATATTCAAATCACTCAAGTAAACACATACGCACATGCATATAGTCATTGAATATCCCTAGGCAATCCCCTCTTACCTTCCGTGAAGGTAAGGAGATTAGATGCTTGAAGAGATATACCACGAACGTCCTTGTTTCCTCCGTGATGGAAGTCTACGGTTATGAACACAAAATCACAAGTTAAAATCAAACAAGAACACTAAACCACAAGGCATAGGTTTGGCCAAGACTAGTGAAAATAAAATATAAATAATTACCCAAGAACGTTTTAATAAGATGGAACAGGTCTCTTCCAGTTTAATAAGAGGTCTCGAGTTCGAATCTTGGCCCTGGGAATGAAGCAGCGTTAAAACTTTTGAGGGAGAGCTTTGCCTCCCTTGTGGTCCTACCCGACTCGAGGGTTAGTCTCCACGGTTGGGCCTGAAGGATACCCAGGGAAAACCAAAAAAATAAAATATAATTAAGAGGTTTAGTGTAAAGGATTTGCTAATATAAAATTTATTAAAGTTGTTTAGTAACAAAAAAAAAGGAATATCAAATTAATATATATATATATATATATATATATATATATATATATATATATATATATAAACATAGTGATGTGAATAAGGCTAAAGGTGGGTTCCAGACTTTACCATGGGCGTATTCGGGTTGTTTCTCCCCATTCTCGTTTCTCTGGCGAAGAAGCGAAGCAACCGTCTCTAATCCCAGTGCCTACGTCCTCTCGCGCTCTACTTCTTCTTCGATCAGCTCAGGTTCGAATCCTTTTTTTTTGTTTTATTCATTTGAAATTCATCACTGATCCTTCTTGTTCCCTGATTCATTAATTGCATTCAATTGTTATCGAGCCACTGCTGTGTGTGATTGTAGCGTTCATAGTGTTTATTGTGAAACAGTTGCTTTTTACTATGACATGAAATTCGAGGTGGTTCTGGTGATAGAATGACTCTTTGACTATAAAGTGTTTGAAGTTTGTTGTGGCTTGTTTGGTCATGAGTCGTTTAACAAATAATATGCTGTTAAATGTTAATAGTTTGCTTCAACATTGCATGTGCTTATTGACCCTTTCGATCTCATTCAGTGAAAATCCAAACACAGCTATTTTTTCACCCGCTATGCTAGCGGATGAGACAAACCAAACAGAGCCTAAATGACTATATGCTAATATAATAATAACACTATTGTAAAATATAATGTGATGATACTTGCATACTATATATATTACAATAAAATTATGATATAATAATAGTCATATCAAATTATAAAGTTATAGTTATATAGCAAGTGAAAGGTGAGATTGAAACGCTGAAATCGGTGGTTTCATTCAGCTAAAAGGTGTGAGAGAAGAGCAGCACTAATATCTCGCAGCAATGGGGAAGACTAGTGATACAAGTGCAACTATAGCAACATATGGATCCAAAAACACCAGTGAACGGGAGAAGATTTTTTAGAGAAGCACTACCTTTTATCATAAATAATTTTTAGAGTATTTTTGAGTCTTCGAGAGGTGAGTAACAGTACTTTTTGCGAACACTCTCCATGGTATTTTTATGTGTTTACGGTGAATTTAAAATTGATGAACTCATATTTCAATTCATTGTTTTGCTTACAAAATTTAGGTGACTGTATTCCTCATTTGTATGTGCGTGGAAGGGTCTACCTTGTAGTTTTTTTTGGAATTTGAATTGAATATATGATTGATATTTGTACTAGTTGAACGATATGCTTGATGACATATGTTATGTCTTGATGTTCGTGATTGTCATAGTGTAGTTATAAAATTACTTGAAGACATGATATGAGTCTATTTGGTATGCATGATAAGATTAAATATTTAATTTGTGGTAAATGAGTTGTTATGTGTATAAGACATGAAATTTATGCCTTGTGATGAATTGTATGATGTTTGCTGCAATACCACCTATGATAGGGGTATCGAAGAGAAATACCGCCTTAATGGGGTATCGAAAGTGACATCGCCATGTGGTTGGGAAGTCGAAAATGAGTAATACTACCTAAAAAGGAGTATCGAAAGTAACACCGCCACAGGTTGGGGTGTCGAAAAAGGAGAAATACCACCATGTGCACATGGGAGGTATCGAAATGGAAATGTCCCCGACAGGAGGGTGACATCAAAACACTCCTCATGAGTAGGGGTGGGCAATGGGACGCCATTGTCGTGTGATGTGTGAATTTATGGCATGCCGGGAAGAGACCAATTTAATTAGGAGGTCTTCGGGCCACTTGGATTAATCTAGAATTTATTTGGTATATGGAATGTGATGTATTGAGACGAGTTATTGTTACGTTATATGCTATTGAGTTGATGAGATTATTATTGATATTAAAAGTATTTTATTTTATATATATTATTTTGGGAAATTAGCGGATACCATGGACAGTTTTTTCCGGTTACCGCACCGGCTGAGAACAACACTATTTTCGAAACATTTTATAAATGTATTATTGTGCACTGGGATTTTATATCTCATTATAAGTGTTGTTTTCAGAGCCCGAGGACATCGCCGTTAGGATCCAGAGATCTGAAGAGTTATCTTTGATTAGCTAGTTGGTTAGTAATGTAGTATGGTTTAGAGTATTATGCGGATGACGTCCCTGGGTTTACATACTATTTGAATAATTTAGTTTTTATTCAAATGATTGGATTTAATGATATTTTTCAATACTATGTAAATACTATTATTTTATTTAATACGAGGTATTTTCATACTTAGTTATTTGAGAAAAATTTTATGACTTGTGTTTTTTTTAATTAAATGTTTTGAAGGATTTTTATTGAAATTAATTTAGGTTACTAATGTAACGAAGGGCGTTACAGTTATAAACTTAGGGTATTCGGCCAAGGCTAGTAAAATAGGCTAGCATTCACTAAACTTTCCAATCTCTTAGGTTTAGCATCCATATGTATTAAGGAGCTCAAAACCATGATCATCTTGGAAAAATGAAAGTAATACATCCTAGCTTTAACAACATAGAATAAATAAGTTAGAAATCCTTAAACTTTCCAATCTCTTAGACTTAGCATCCAAATATCTTATGGAGCTCAAGTCCATGATCATTTTGGAAAAATAAAGACTCAAACATCCTAGCACCTAAAATCTAAGTTTCGGCCATCATAGGATGATGAGGAAAATATTCTTTGTTTAACAATAACTCTTATGTTTAGAATCACAAGGTATTAAGAGTTCTAAATCCATGATCATACTTGGAAAGTTGAAACATAGTATCCTAGGCTTACTTATTCATATTTTCGGTCATCATAGGAACAAGCTATCAAAACTTCCAAGATTTATAGGTTCAAGATCAAGGGATAGTTAGAAACTCAAACACATGATCATATTCCAAAAGTTGAAACAAAAACTTCCTAGGTCACAAATGCAAGCATTCGGACTTCATTGGAAGAGATAGGTAGAGATTTTTGTTTTACACAACCTCTTAGTATGTGAAAATATAAGTTAATACAAGACTATAGAAAGCAGTTTCAACTCAAAAGGAGTTTTCTACCATTTTAGAGAGATTTTAGAAGTTTAAAACATATAAAGAACACATAAAGTAAACTAAGAAATAAAATATGAAACTTATAAAAAGATTCATATGAGAGCATTACCCGTAGTATAAGGAAGAACTCTAATGAAGAACTCAAGTAGAAAAGATGAATAAAAACTAAAGCCTTAAGAGCTTGAACTTTTAAAAGAAAGGAAGAAGATGAAGGTTTAATGGACTTTGAAGAAGGAAGATGAAGTGAAAATGAGAGGGATATATATAGAGAGGGGAGAGAGTTCACGGCCAAGGGAGAGGAGAGGGAGAGCTTGTTGAGCAAGCTTGATGGTTTAATGCTTGATTGGATGGAAGAAGAGAGAGAAATAACTTTTGGATTAGAATAGTATTATAATCTGAAGGGTGTGATGATTACACTTTTGGAGTGTGTCATAGCCTCTTCCATCATGTCTTCTCACTTATTTTATGCTCCCTAATCTGCTCCGTTTCGTACCCGGTTGCATTTCCGATCGTAATTCTTCCGACGTTTTCGCCTGAATAAAATATTATATTTTATTTTTAACGAAAATTTTCAAAATAACCAAAGTTGAAGAAAACATAATAAAAACACTAATTGTCTCGTTCACGAGTCAAAATTAGGTTTTTTGCACAGAAAACTTGTACCGGCAGTGAAAACGCAGACCGGCTTCCGTCTGAATTTTCAACCGAAATTTTTACCGTGACTTCATATGATATAACAACATAAGAAAATGATTTTAGTTTAATTAAAATCATCCTCTGAGTTTAATATAAAATAAACAAATTTAAATACGTATTTACTGCTACAGAAAGCATAGGAAAAACAAGGTGTTACAATAAATACCAACTAAAAATAATATAAAATTTTAAAATTAATTTAATTATTATGTAAAGTCATTGAAAATTAAGAAACATTTTTACCTTGTTTTAATATAAAATTCAAAATTTTATAAATAAAAGATAATATGTGAGGATACTGTCAAATTTGCTTGTCTAGAAGTGTATTAAAGCCTCCTTTTTATATTGATATTCGGTCATGCATTGTTACTTTTAAAATCACATATAAAAATTTGTAATTAGTTAATTAATACGGTAAAATTTTACATAAAACATGTTTTATGGAGAAAATAAAGAGTTTAATATCATATAAAGTCTGAATTTTGCGGAAAGTACCATAAAAAATTTGAGTTAAAAACTATTTGCATGACAATTTGAAGGAATTACAATTTGAGTTTAATTGTTATACACTGTCAGTGTAAATGTTTTTACTCTATCAACCAATAATAAATCGCCACATCATTGAATATCTTTGATTCTTATCCAAATTTCCTTGAAAATCATTCATACCTTGATGTAGGATTGGTTGACAGTGTAAAAAAGTGCACACCAATTAAACTCTTACTATTTTAGGTGTAAGTCGATCTAAAATCTTATTTTAATTTTGAATGTTTCAATCTCAGAATGTGACTATTTTTAAATTTATAACTTAAAAATACTAAAATAAATTTAAATCTTAAGTAAAAAAAAATATCAAGATTATTTTATTGTAAAGAAAATCAAGATTGTATTTAACATTTTACAAGAGAAATAAATGACTGTAGGTTGGTCATATGTGTTTTATTGTAAAGTCACCAACAATTTTATTTAATACGCTAATATAAAAAAACCTTAACAAAAGATGGTATTTGAAACAAGAAACCCTTTGTCAAAAAAAAAAAAAAACAAGAAGAAGAAAGAAACAAGAAGCCCGTTAAAGGCACAAGCTAATCTTAAATAACATACAACGTTATAATTAAAGGGGTTATGCCTAGCACTAAACGAATTGAAACACTTGAGCGGATCCTAAATATTAAATAACATGAATTTCGAAAATAAAAAAATTGCTTGTGCCTTTCTATTATTTTTTATTTTTATTTTTTACATTAGTTTTTTTTTGGGATTTTTTTTTTGGAAAAATTTTGTGACTGTTTTTACCTTAGTTACTAATGAACCAAAGGAAGACGTACCGCTAAACTTCCTGGAAGTGATTAACAAAATAAAAAATAAAAAGGCTTTAGTTTGAATGAAACATACACTTGACCAAAACAATAAAATACATCTTTAACTTTTTTTAAGCAGGTGGTATGTGATGAATAATCTGCTAATCATATTGATAATCCAAGGTGGCAACCAAGGCAGCAGCTCAACCACATCCAAACCCTACCAGCAAAAGGGCAGGAAAGAAAGAGATGATCCGAAGTCTCATATTCTCTCCTCTCAATTTTAAACCAAGGATGGTGCCCTCAGATTAAAGAGGTAATTTTATCTGCCATCTGCTACTATCTTTGGGGCATTTAGTATTGTCGAAACAGCATCAGATTTGATTCTAAGTCAATCCCAGTGGTTGCCATTTGTAATGCAATTGCTGCTAATGTCTCCTTTGCAGGGAGATTTTGTAAGGGTTCCTATTCCTCTAATGTTCGTCAGTTGATGATCCTTAAGAAATTTAACATCAAGGTTAACCTCTCGAAGGCCCCATCCATTAAAGTAGTTACGTGGCTGCCCCCCAGATTCAACTGGATTAAAGTAAATACTGATGGCGCTGCTAAGGGAGCTCCAGGTGTGGCAGGTTGTGGTGGTATTTTCAGAGGGGAAAATGCTTCTTTTCTTGGGTGTTTTGCTCTCAATGTGGGTGTCTCGTTTGCTTTCCATGCTGAATTACTTGGAGCTATTATTGCCATTGAACTGGCTCACAAGAATGGTTGGAAGAAGCTTTGGTTAGAATGTGACTCCTCTTTAGTAGTGAATGCCTTCAACTCTAATGGTATGGTCCCTTGGCATCTAAGGAATAGGTGGCTAAATTGTATTGCCCTTACTAGGGATATGTCCTTCTTTTGTTCTCATCTGTTTAGGGAGGGTAATGCTTGTGCTGACAAGTTGGCCAATTTTGGTTTGTGTCTTGATGGTTTTTGTTGGTGGAGCTCATTGCCGTCCTTTTTATCAGAGGATTTTGGCAGAAATAGGATGAGTCTTCCTACCTTTAGATTTGCTTAACTTCGTGGGTCAGGTTAATGCCCCCCCACGTTTTTGTTTTTATTGTTTCTTCTTTTTTATCAATAAATTGGGTGTGCTGCAGATGATTGGCTTTGCTTGAGGTGCCAGCCTAGCTGGGATGTCTTGCTTGGCAGTGATGCCTTTGCACACTTCTTTTGTCAAAAAAAATAAATAAAAATATATTGATAATCCAAGATCTAACGGAACAACGCATACAATTTTTTTTTAGATGTAAAAAAAATACAAATACAAATTTTTTGTCAAAAACAAACATTACAAACTTATGTTCTTCCATTCACTGCGTTTCTTCTCTTTCTCCCTTCAATGCGTTCTGTTTATTCTAGATCTATGTATCTTTTCCTCGATCTCTAATGAAAAACTGAATAAAAAAAAGAGAATTAAAAAAATTTAAAATGGTATCAATAAAATAAAATAAAGATAAATATGACTTCAAATAAAGTAAAATGAAACTTTTATATTATGCAACGAAAAATAGAACAAATTTGTAAAATAAACAAATACTTAATCAACTATATATTGCGTATAATAAAATTTATTAAATAAAATACACAGATAGATAGACAAAGCTAAAAGAAAAAATATGAACAAGAAAAAGAATAAGTTACCTAGTAGCTCCTCAAGAACTTAATTTTTTTTTAATCAATGGGACTTGTTGTGGCATTAGCATCACATGGAAGTGACAAAGTTTTACATGGACGAAGCGTATCAGAGTAAGAAATAATGTGAATTATGGCTGATTCACATTGATGGTCACATATTTCCTCAATTTCCATATGCTTTTCATTTGTTAAATTATAGCCATAGACCTTCTTCTTCTCTGAAGTAAAAACTAAATATCCACCATTTAAAACCCTATAACCTGTGACTATAGGATTTTTCTCCCTTGTCCCAATCAAGGATTTCACTCTTGCTTTCAAAATCCTTCTCCATGAACTGGATTTATAATTTGTCAAAACCCATACGGAGAACACTTTCTTTCTCAATCTCACCAAACAAATAGATTGACTTGAACTGTTGACTTTTCCCCATTTAAAAATTCCCATGTTACAACTATGGTCATGAGAACCTATCCTTGCTTCTTTGGGCACCCTCAACATTGTGGATATACCATTCTCATTATTATAGGACATAATATATGACCTAAAATAAGGGCTGCTTCTATGAATGGAAGGAAAACAATCCGAGATAAAGTGGATGACTCCATTGTAACACACCGGCATGTCAAATCTCAAGTCCCTTGAACCGGTGAAGAAACTGGTTTCCCTTGATTTCCACACACCTTCTTTGGATGAGTAAACTTGACAATCCAAATATGAAGACCACTCAGTGGTGTTAAAGAGAAACATCGTGAAATCATTTGAGTTACACTCAAAAATGATCTTGAATTCGCCGTAAAGATTCTTTTGCACTTGTTCTGGGGTGGGAACGGGGAACCAAGATTGTGTTACTGGGTTACCAACAAACATATCAACTTGGTCAAATGTTGTAGCGAGACAAAGAATCAAGCCATTGCTTGAAGCTAGAGCTTTGGCTTTGTTATTTGCCAAAAATTGTAGACCATCATGAGGCACACCACATGATGCCTTATTTTCAGGTAAAGGATGTAACTCAATATGGCAATCAAACCTCTGGATCATGCTTGATTGAATGAAGAAGCATGAATCATCCTTTAATAATGCATTTAGAGCTTGCTTTAATGCAAAGTGTGATTCCTCTGAAAATTTTGAGAAGAACTTGCTAATACATTTGAACTTGTAGATCGCTTTTGCTGGTAACCAAGAGAATATCTCAATCAATGTGTCGTTGAAGGTTGCCATTGTCATGAATTGTTGATCTGGAAGCAAAAGAATTTTCCAAGGAGTTATTAGACTATGATGAAAAGAGGGAAGAAAAAACAATATGTGAGTATAGGGTTCGTATTGATAGCACTAGACTAGATGCTGTTATAAATTTTAATAAAAATATAATAAAGATTAAGAAACATGGGATGCAATATATCACTTGATTCAAGAAGTCTTGTCAATATAGAAAATCAAACGATATCTCTTATAGTTATATCATGAAATTGATCATAACCAACAACTTAATCCTTAATCTATTGTGCCAACCTACCAAATCTTTAAAGCAAGTAACTAAATTATATACGTACTCTTAAGATAATTTTTTTTTTGTTGAGACATATATACTCTTAAGATAATTGATAATAATATCTCAATGAAACTTATCAAATCAGATGCCGACATGTCCTTCTTCAGTTCCTCACAAACCCTCTCTAAATTAGATGCGGAGATTATTTTATTTTATTTTATTTTTACAACAGACACACTGAATTCAAATTGAGGATTTTCTTCTTTTCCAGATTTTTGGTTTTCTTATTTAGTTTTTAAAAAATGACTCTCTTTTTTGGTAAAATAAAAGTTTAGATTGGGGGAAGGCTCGTCCCCTTGCAAGGTCAGGGAATACCACCAACCTCAACGAGGATTTATAGTGGAATTTACATATTACCTACCAACATGAGATATCTAGGAATCGAATCCAAGTCACAGCTAGCGTGAGTGTAAGGCTTGACCGGATGTGCCAAAATGACTATTTTATTTTTATATTAACAAAAAATCAACCGAAAAAAAATAGGAAAAGAATAAAAAAAAGGCTAAATAAACAAAACAGATAAAAATACCTTCTTCTTCAGAACTGGAACGTGAACAGGAAAAATGCAGATGAGAATGAAGCGTGGTTCTGCTACTGATGACGGTGGCGAGGTTGTTGCAATTAGCGGAGGAAGAGATGAAGATGGTGAGGGTGAATGAGAGGAAGAGTGGTAGGGAACAAGTGAGAAGGGTATTAGAGACTGAGTGATGGAATGCAAAAAATTTCTCCCCTTTTCCAAGCACCTACGTACTCTATTTATAAAGCAATGTGTAACCAATTTGGATTCTCTAGTATCCTTATCAGAAATTAAATCATTAATGATAACTGGTAAGAGAGTGAAACTTCTCCTCATTATCCTTAACAGAGATTAAATCATTAATAACAACTGTTGAGAGAGTGTAATAGATAAGTGATAATCAATCAGAAATATGTTCACAGATTTATCAAAATTATCACTTTTTATCTAGTCAAATCTAACTCCAATTAAATTATCATGATAACCTCTTGTATGATCCTAACCTACTCACTATTGTCATTTTTTTTACAAGATTGTCATTTTATTTTATTCCTTATCAGTTTTATTCATTTTTAATTTTATTATTATTATTTATTTATTGTATTTTATTTTTACTGTTTATTCAAGAATAATGTGCGATGCAAATCCTGCAATCAGTTTAGGAAATCTAATTAGATCAAATGATATCTCTTAAATGTGAAAAATGATCCTAAAACTAACAACTTAATCCTTTATCGGGTGGCAACTTACCTCATCTTTAAATCAAGTAACTTGTTTCAAAAAAACAAACTAGAGATATATATACACATGTAGATAATTGATACCAGTAGACCTAATTAAGGGAGTATCTCAATAATCTTATTATTTAGATACGGGCATATCCAAATCTTTACGAATCCACTCAAAATAAGATTTTTACCTTTTTTTCTTGCCTATTTAGAATTCCTCAAACTTTGACGTAATCAATGATTCAGATTCTACAAGGATCTCTCATCAATGTCGTAATATCATACCGTGGGATTTGGCTCCTCTAAAGTAAGGAGATGGTAAAGTAACCGATGAGTTACTAGTAAATGTTAACTTTGTAGTCTATACCGTATAAAACATTTTGGAAAATGCTAACTAATACCCTTAGAACATTATTTAAGAAATCAAGAAAGGAAAATTTGTATGAGAAATAATGTGCTACCTCCGGACTCAATTATTAGCAAAATCAATTAACTTCATACTTATTAAGAAAGTTAGTTTAATTGTCTTGATTTATGTATAAAAAATGAGTTACAATAGCTAAATTATCCTTTAATTGTCTTGGGAGAGTGCAATGTTATTGGAAAAGTAGAAAGATAATTGGTTGGATTGATTGATTGTCTTGACTTTTGGAACACTTACATTAAATAAAGTTGAATTAATTGACTTTTACTTGTATTTAAGTCCACAAAATATAAGTACTTTTTTTACTTGTAATTGAGTCCAAAGGAGTACTTCACACAAAAGAATAAATTATCATATAATTTTTTTTCCTTCAAAATTATCATATAATTTAAATCATTGTCTAAATTAGAAATGAAATATATTTTAAGGATAAATTTTATTTGAGAATGTGAACAACTTTATAATAAATGTTTAAAATTAACTAATAAGGAACCCTTAACAACTCACCATTATATAACTAAAAAAAATAGCATAATTATATTGATCTCTCTTAACGCTTGACTTAATTATATCCGATACTCTTCTTATTTCAAAAGTTACACTGACACCCATTAAACCTAAAGTGTGTGTTTGGATGGGGTATTTCAAAATTCCAAGGAATTTGAAATACAAGGCAATTGAATTGCTTCATTTGAATTCCTTTCATTTTGAAAATACTTTGTTTGGATAAAGTAATTCAAATACCTTGTATTTCAAATTCTTTGTTTGGATAAAGCAATTTAATTACCTTCAATTATAAAATATCATTTTTGAATATTTATTTAAAAAATTGGAATTTCAATATAAAATATGACAAATAATTAAACGTTAGTCAATTTTTAAATAAAAAAATTTAAAAATAATTAAAAATGATCTAAAAAATTAAAAATTAGACAATTTGTAAAAATATGATTAATTATATCATTTTCACTGAATTCTTTATATGGAACATAATTTGGACCAAAAAGCAGATGAAAAATGGTAGAAGATATGTAAAGAACAATACTTGTTATCCTTCCCTAGAAGCTACAAATACTCAACCAACGGGTTTTGTTGTTAATATTTTTGTACTGCAACATGATAATGATACAATACGAGTGGAGTTCAGATTTGAGCTCCAAAACCACACTTGAGTTGAGATTATATATGAACTACAAATACAATGAGTCGTTTCTTCTTTGTTCAATACTTTCCATGCCACTACTCTTTTATAGGAGATTGGCCTCCCCATGCTGGAAAAGCAAATACTTCATTGGATATAAATAAAACCCTGCACCAAAATAATAACATCTTTAGAAAGTGAAGGCCAACTGCTTGGAGTAATGAATAATGAACATATTTGAAATTATAACTCAGGAAAAATGGAGATCTTATTCATCTTATTCATAAGGGGGTATTAGGACTAATTTTGATGGGAAAAAGAAAAACATGAGTCGTCACTAATGAAATTCGCATCTTCTATGTGAAGTATGTCAAGCATGGAAAATAGGTTACATCTATGATAGCAAACATAGCAAGTAAAAATAAGAACCGATCAATATAAATCCTTCAAAGTTAATGGCATGTCAACATTAAGCTCTAGAAATGAAACCTGTTGGTAATAAACATATAAGAATACAGATAAAGAAGAGTGCATTCACAGTAACAATAAACAAAAGGTAGAAGATGTATCATTTATTCCACATAGATAAACAAAAAGAAAACATGCATACAATAAGAAAACAAACTTCAGTACTATACTACTAGTAACAGGACACATTAAGCAGAACCACCAAAATCATATAAATACCTATATACTAGCAAAACTGATTTTTCTTTTTTTGTTTTGTTTACAATACTACAACTTTTGCACTTTGTAGTCAATTCCCTTATTCAAGACAGAACAGACAAATCAAGGTAAACACTAAACAGTGTCTAAATTCTGTCTTATATGAGTCAAGGTTCTAACTTGCAGACCGCATCACCTGATCTATCCTACCCCCATAACTTCAGTAATGATAATTTCAATCTATCCTGCCTAATTTAACTTGTCTCTTCCAAGTTCATACATCTAAAGAGTAAGTTATAATACCTGGCAGTCTGGTATAAGATCTGGTGAGTTAGCAGCACCAAGCTTGCTAGTCAACTTGTCTTCAAGCCCTCAATTTCTGTACACAATGTTAAAACAAACCATGTGAATAAAACTGGTGTAGCACCTCATAAGCAAGAACAAAGATATCTTTTGAGCAAGCCATTAGTAATGAATCTCAAATAATGAAGGCTAATCCACACTATAAATGCACAATATGCAAGATTTATACCTGTAACTAGCACCAAACCACCAACTCTTCAATTATTATCTCTCTCTCTGATATGCATTTCTACAAACACATGGTGCTTGCTACCGAGCTTTAACTCAAACCCATCAAAAGGTGAAAACATACCCCCAATAACCTAATCCGAGATTATCACCCACATATACAAAACAACGAAACAAAAGATTGAAGATATATTATAATTTTTATCTATATCAAACTTTGTAGTTCTCATCACTCTGTACTGCATCATAAACAAACTGAAGATTGATTGGTGTGAATTAATCCCATGAATTAGAGAAAAAGCAGGAAATCATTGGAAAGAGAATTGAAGAATCGGTTGTGTATTGTGACAACCTAAACTCGGGTCATCACATGGTTACCCGTTTGCGGAAATAAAACTTAATTTGCTGGTTGCTTTCGAAAAATAATGTTTTCTCAACGTTTATCTCTTCAAAATATGGTGATAAATTTTTCCCTCCTTCTTTTAACCTCATAACCACAACAACGTAATCAGATCACACTTAAATACATAATGTATATAAGTCCTCCAACTATACTACCTCATATGTTTTCTCACATAAATCATAATCAACTTTATTCTCAAAACATAATATTACCTAATCTGATCGTAACTAACGGACACTACAAAGGACAAAAGCAGCAACAGCATGCCTCGAACTAGACAACCTTCTTCTTCTTGGAGAGATCATACCCCTTGTACAACTCTGATATGGTTGTAAGGGTGAGACGCCAATATATGGATTTATCACCATAACTAAATGCGCAACACAAAAGAAGGCACATACACATATACATGTCTATAACAACATACTCATTCATATCATAATATGAATGGGTTTCACACCCGAAACATCAACATTGGAAAAACTATGCATGAACACTTCAATACATCATCTAAACATTCATACTTAATCTCATGAGATATCTCCAACCTCTTGATGAGTTGATCAGACTCGATTGCCACAGGCACACCGCCACAGGCACTCCCATCGCACACTGTCCAACATCGTGGCACAGTGATAACAATCTGAGATGGGGCCTCATTTTCCAAACTCTGGGCACACTGAGAACATCTTTGTATGATCAACCCTGATGCCGCAAGGTAATCCCTCTTCTGATCATGGCACGTCTGCCAAATGCATGCAAGAAAACATTTTGTTCTCAACACTTTTCTTTGTGATATATCTTTATTTGTCAAAGCTCTCAAAAGCTTACGACTTAACATCTTTTGAAACTTCTTTACATCTTTTATTAACAACACAGGACTTCAAAGTCCGAGTGCTCAATCACGAAGCCCCTAGACCTTGCAATCAGTCTTAGGTTCGTGGTAATAGAAAACATCTTACAATGTGTTAACTTCTTTTAGTAGATACCTAGTCTACAACACAACGAACCTTAATACCCCGACGTCTCGGTTATTAAGTTCCATAACATCGTTTTACATCATTTTTACATCTTCTTACAGCTTACATCGTTCTACATCTTTTTATATCGTCTTACATCGTTTTACATCTTTTTACATCTTTTACATCTTTTACATCTTTTTACATCGTTTTACATGTCCAAAATAAGACAACGTCTTAAGAATACTAGCACCCCTACATCTCAGTTACTAAATTCTATATCGTCCTTTACGTCATTAAGTAAAACTCATTTACCGAAAATTCTTTCTACTTGAAATTCGTTTATAAAACGTCAATTCATAGAAAATCCAGTTTTCCTTTGGAAACACATCTTTTCCAAAATAACGTCAAATCATCAACAACTTCTTTTTATTGAAACTTCAACTCTAATAAATCAATTAAAATTAAATCTCTTTTCAACATAAGTACTTCTGTTTTTAAACTCTGACCGTAAATAATTTCGAAACTTGCCGTCGTTTAGCATTTTCAAAGAAAAACGTCTTTAAGTCAAACTTTGACATTTCTTCTAAAATAATTTTCTTATATAATAAATAAGGTCTTTTTGAATATTAATTTCACCAAATCACTTTTTATAATATTTCAGAATTTCTTGTGTAAAAATTAGCAGTACTAAAAAAAATTTCACGGTTACGCTCTCACCGTGACTCATAAACTTCTTTTACACTAATAAATCATGAAAATAATAATATTTCTCAAAACTCATTATTTTTCCAAAATCATATTTGCCTCTACGATTATATTCCAACATTCCCCATAAAACGTTGGATATAACTTTCACAGCTTATTAAATCTTTTATCTGCTTAATCAGTTGTGCACTGACCACTGTCAGGCCTCTCAAACAACATTCAACAACATCATCACAGTCGTATCCCCAGGAAAATCATGCATCATAACAACATAATATACTACTGCAGATAATTAAAAGCAGATCAATCACCGATACACAGATAAACAACACATCGTAAACAACATAAACAATTAATCACAAACCACATATAAATCATATAAGCCACACTAAAAGCAAATATTTATAGAGAAAATCCCTCAGGTAAGCTCCCCTTACCTCTTGAAGACTCAACTAACGTTTTCAAACAACCTACCGATTTAATCCAGTTTCCTCCGTCGGCTTTAGGTCAAACCAACCCGATTGATTCCTTCAAATGAATTGCAACCAAAATAAATCAAATCAAACAACAGCATACTTAGCTCATGAGGGTTGGGTTTCGGTCAAGGACTGACTTTTAGGGTTCAAAATCCTTAAAATTTCTAATCATGATTAAGTCATAGATTAATGGTCCTTAATCAACCTAAATCATGGTTTAGTGACTAAACAACTAAATTTTAAACTCAAAACTTCCTAACTCTCATATACTTAGATTCGGTCTCAACATGTTCATAGGGCTAGGGTTCTTAATTTAATAAACCAACTTGGATTTATTAAGCAAACATACTAATAGCTTGATTACTAAGATCATTAATGAAAACTTTGAACAAAACTCATCTAGTTCCAAGAACTAGGGTTTCGGCCTTGATGAAATCAATAGGTTAGAGTTTTATTTTTGATCTTATATATACTTGGATACAAGAACTATCAAGATACTAGAAGATTGAATCATGAATCAAGACATGAAAATGAAACAAAACCTATGAACATGATATTGACCTAGGTTCGGCCAAGTCCAGAAATTAGGGAAATAAATTTCTCATGATCTTATGCTTCTAGATGATGAAAATAGAGATGATTATAAGATCATAGCAATTGGTTTCATGTCAAAAGGATTTTTCTAGAATTAGTTATGGATTTTCAAAGTTCTAGATCTAGAAACTTAAAAGTGATGAACAACTATGAAATAAACTTTGAATCAAGAAATTGATTGAAGAACATAAACATGATTATAGAAGAAGAATAGGATTCACATCTTGGAGATCAAAAACAAGTGAAGATCCAAGAACTTGCTTCACAAACTTGACACTCAAAGACTTATGAACTTTAGGTTTTTGAACAAAAGGCAATAGAAACTAAGTGAAAGGTGAGGTAGGGTATTTATAGACATGTGGGCTGCGCCACTTTTGAGGACCAAGTATAAAGGAGGTGGCTTTTCAAAGGATTAAAGTGCAAATAACTCATATGGACCATTTTGCAAAGATTCCAAAAGTATAAGGACTATTTTGCAATTTGCAAATAAATTGTCATGATGACCTTTTTACCACATTTAATGTAAGCTTATCTTGAATAACTTTGGCTGAATTTGTGTCATAGATATTTTTAAGACAAATCATGAAAGTTGAAGAAAAATCAAGAATGTTGAAGAAAAATCAAGAATGATGTAGAATAATGTGGAAAATTGTGGAACATTCTAGAAAGCCTTGGTTCATCCAACAACAAATGAGGGCAGCCTTCAATCCCTCATGGGCTTGCGCATGGGCTTGGTACATTTGGGCTTGGATTCATTTTTGTGGGGCCCACTTAAAGATTTAAGCATTAAGCTTGACATAGGAAACTTATATGGCTTCAAATAGGCTTTATGGAACTTAAGTCATGGGTAAGGAATTTGGGCTTCAAAGCCACGGTCCTATATGGATTTGGAACAAGGATTCTAGCCCAATTCAATTGAAAAAAACTTAGAAACCAACTCAAGGACAAAAGAGTAATTAACAGAAAGTTCAGGGACTTAAGCGTAAAATTCATAAATTTTCACTTTAACCTTGAAAAACCTTCTAGACTTAAAAATATGATTCATCCCCTTGAATCATCTCAAAATCCTAAGATAAATCCTCTATCGGCTCTTAGAAACTACGAAATCCACTCCGTCGTCTTCCTGATTACGTATTCCGCCCGTAAAATGTAAATTATTTTATTTTTTTACCAAAATTTTCAAAACTTCCAGTATCGTAGAAAATACGATAAAAACATTTTTTTATCTCGTTCACGAATTAAAATTAGGTCTTATGAGCAGTAAACTTGTACTGTCAGTGAAAACACAAAACGGCAGACCGACTTCCGTCTGAATTTTCAACCAAAAACTTCCCCGTAACCTTATGAAAATAAGTATAACAAGGAAATGACATTGGTTTGTCCAAAATCATTTTCTAATTCTCGGATAAAAATATATATGTTTAAATATTTATAACTGATATTATGAAGCAGCGAAAATCGGGGTGTTACATTACTACCCCACTAAAAAAAAATTTCGTCCTCGAAATTTCGAGACTCAAAACTAAACAGAATTTTGCAATCTCATCTTAAACTTAAGATTTTACATTGCCCTTCACATCACTTCATTCCTCTTATTCCATATTCCATAACACAATTCATTCTTATGTCATTTCTACATATCCGTACTATCCTCAAAATTGCATCAGAGTCTATCACACTCGAAAAACAAAATCAAAACTTAATCACTTCTCCTGTCAACATGGTTCCACCAGAAACCTTATTTCAATCATCTAACTCTAAATTTTATCATTAATACTAACAATTTCTTCACAGCACCACGCATCAACTCCCTACTCAAAATATTTAATCATAGTCTTAGTTCCTCCTGATTATAATTCAACACTCCAATTTGATATCACCTCACTCATCTCATCCTCAAAATAACTTCATTGCATATCCTCAAAATAACTTCATTACACATCTCATCCTCGAACCTTTTTATCAACTTAATTTTTCTCAAGAACTTTTCTTTTCCGCTCACATTCAACTTAGGTAAAACTACCATAGACACTTTTCTGTAATTCCTTACTCATTTATTAACACATATTACTTCTAAGAAGTAATTCAAACAAAACTTAACTCAGAAAACACAACGTCAACACAACAGACCTATTTCCCAACATTCCCGAAAGACTCGACCAGCTCTGATACCATTAATTTGACACCCTAAACTCGGGTCATCACATGGTTACCCGTTTGCGGAAATAAAACTTAATTTGCTGGTTGCTTTCGGAAAATAATGTTTTCTCAACGTTTATCTCTTCAAAATATGGTGATAAAATTTTCCCTCCTTCTTTTAACCTCATAACCACAACAACGTAATCAGATCACACTTAAATACATAATGTATATAAGTCCTCCAACTATACTACCTCATATGTTTTCTCACATAAATCATAATCAACTTTATTCTCAAAACATAATATTTCCTAATCTGATCGTAACTAACGGACACTACAACCGACAAAAGCAGCAACAACATGCCTCGAACTAGACAGCCTTCTTCTTCTTGGAGAGATCATACCCCTTGTACAACTCTGATATGGTTGTAAGGGTGAGATGCCAATATATGGATTTATCACCATAACTAAATGCGCAACATAAAAGAAGGCACATACACAAATACATGTCTATAACAACATACTCATTCATATCATAATATCTCGTTTATCAATGGGTTTCACACCCCAAAAATCAACATTGGAAAAACTATGCATGAACACTTCAATATATCATCTAAACATTTATACTTAATCTCATGAGATATCTCCAACCTCTTGATGAGTTGTTCAGACTCGATTGCCACAGGCACACCACCACAGACACTCCCATCGCACACTGTCCAACATCGTGGCACAGTGATAACAATCTGAGATGGGGCCTCATTGTCCAAACCCTGGGCACAATGAGAACATCTTTGTATGATCTACCCTGACGCCGCAAGGTAATCCCTCTTCTGATCATGGCACGTCTGCCAAATGCATGCAAGAAAACATTCTGTTCTCAACACTTTTCTTTGAGATATATCTTTATTTGTCAAAGCTCTCAAAAGCTTACGACTTAACATCTTTTGAAACATCTTTACATCTTTTATTAACAACACAGGACTTCAAAGTCCGAGTGCTCAATCACGAAGCCCCTAGACCTTGCAATCAGTCTTAGGTTCGTGGTAATAGAAAACATCTTACAATGTGTTAACTTATTTTAGTAGATACCTAGTCTACAACACAACGAACCTTAATACCCCGACGTCTCGGTTATTAAGTTCCATAACATCATTTTACATCATTTTTACATCTTCTTACATCTTCTTACATCTTTTTACATCTTACATCGTTCTACTCTTTTTATATCGTCTTACATCGTTTTACATCTTTTTACATCTTTTACATCTTTTTACATCTTTTACATCTTATACATCTTTTTACATCGTTTTACATGTCCAAAATAAGACAACGTCTTAAGAATACTAGCACCCCTACATCTCAGTTACTAAATTCTATATCGTCCTTTACGTCATTAAGTAAAACTCATTTACCGAAAATTATTTCTACTTGAAATTCGTTTATAAAATGTTAATTCATAGAAAATCCACTTTTCCTTTGGAAACACATATTTTTCCAAAATAACGTCAAATCATCAACAACTTCTTTTTATTGAAACTTCAACTCTAATAAATCAATTCAAATTAAATCTCTTTTCAACATAAGTACTGCTGTTTTTAAACTCTCACCGTAAATAATTTCGAAACTTGCCGTCGTTTAGCATTTTCAAAGAAAAACGTCTTTAAGTCAAATTTTGACATTTCTTCTAAAATAATTTTCTTATATAATAAATAAGGTCTTTTTGAATATTAATTTCACCAAATCACTTTTTATAATATTTCAGAATTTCTTGTGTAAAAATTAGCAGTACTGAAAAAAATTTCACGGTTACGCTCTCACCGTGACTCACAAACTTCTTTTACACTAATAAATCATGAAAATAATAATATTTCTCAAAACTCATTATTTTTCCAAAATCATATTTGCCTCTACGATTATATTCCAACATTCCCCATAAAACGTTGGATATAACTTTCACAGCTTATTAAATCTTTTATCTGCTTAATCAGTTGTGCATTGACCACTGTCAGGCCTCTCAAACAACATTCAACAACATCATCACAATCGTATCCCCAGGAAAATCATGCATCATAACAACATAATATACTACTGCAGATAATTAAAAGCAGATCAATCACCGATACACAGATAAACAACACATCGTAAACAACATAAACAATTAATCACAAACCACATATAAATCATATAAGCCACACTAAAAGCAAATATTTATAGAGAAAATCCCTCAGGTAAGCTCCCCTTACCTCTTGAAGACTCAACTAACGTTTTCAAACAACCTCCCGATTTAATCCGGTTTCCTCCGTCGGCTTTAGGTCAAACCAACCCGATTGATTCCTTCAAACGAATTACAACCAAAATAAATCAAATCAAACAACAACATACTTAGCTCATGAGGGTTAGGTTTCGACCAAGGACTGACTTTTAGGGTTCAAAATCCTTAAAATTTCTAATCATGATTAAGTCATAGATTAATGGTCCTTAATCAACCTAAATCATGGATTAGTGACTAAACAACTAAATTTTAAACTCAAAACTTCCTAACTCTCATATACTTAGATTCGGTCTCAACATGTTCATAGGGCTAGGGTTCTTAATTTAATAAACCAACTTGGATTTATTAAGCATACATACTAATAGCTTGATTACTAAGATCATTAATGAAAACTTTGAACAAAACTCATCTAGTTCCAAGAACTAGGGTTTCGGCCTTGATGAAATCAATAGGTTAGAGTTTGATTTTTGATCTTATATATACTTGGATACAAGAACTATCAAGATACTACTAGAAGATTGAATCATGAATCAAGACATGAAAATGAAACAAAACCTATGGACATGATATTGACCTAGGTTCGGCCAAGTCCAGAAATTAGGGAAAGAAATTTCTCATGATCTTATGCTTCTATATGCTGAAAATAGAGATGATTATAAGATCATAGCAATTGGTTTCATGTCAAAAGGATTTTTCTAGAATTAGTTATGGATTTTCAAAGTTCTAGATCTAGAAACTTAAAAGTGATGAACAACTATGAAATAAACTTTGAAACAAGAAATTGATTGAAGAACATAAACATGATTAGAGAAGAAGAACAGGATTCACCTCTTGGAGATTAAAAACAAGTGAAGATCCAAGAACTTGCTTCACAAACTTGACATTCAAAGACTTGTGAACTTTAGGTTTTTGAACAAAAGGCAATAGAAACTAAGTGAAAGGTGAGGAAGGGTATTTATAGACATGTGGGCTGCGCCACTTTTGAGGACCAAGTAGAAAGGAGGTGGCTTTTCAAAGGATTAAAGTGCAAATAACTCATAGGGACCATTTTGCAAAGATTCCAAAAGTATAAGGACTATTTTGCAATTTTCAAATAAATTGTCATGATGACCTTTTTACCACATTTAATGTAAGATTATCTTGACTAACTTTGTCTGAATTTGTGTCATATATATTTTTAAGACAAATCATGAAAGTTGAAGAAAAATCAAGAATGTTGAAGAAAAATCAAGAATGATGTAGAATAATGTGGAAAATTGTGGAACATTCTAGAAAGTCTTGGTTCATCCAACAACAAATGAGGGCAGCCTTCAATCCCTCATGGGCTTGCGCATGGGCTTGGTACATTTTGGCTTGGATTCATTTTTGTGGGGCCCACTTAAAGATTTAAGCATTAAGCTTGATATAGGAAACTTATTTGGCTTCAAATAGGCTTTTTGGAACTTAAGTCATGGATAAGGAATTTGGGCTTCAAAGCCACGGTCCTATATGGATTTGGAACAAGGATTCTATCCCAATTCACTTGAAAAAAACTTAGAAACTAACTCATGGACAAAAGGGTAATTAACAGAAAGTTCAGGGACTTAAGCGTAAAATTCATAAATTTTCACTTTAACCTTGAAAAACCTTCTAGACTTAAAAATATGATTCATCCCCTTGAATCATCTCAAAATCCTAAGATAAATCCTCTATCGGCTCTTAGAAACTCCGAAATCCACTCCGTCGTCTTCCCGATTACGTATTCCGCCCGTAAAATGTAAATTATTTTATTTTTTTACCAAAAATTTCAAAACTTCCAGTATCACAGCAAATACGATAAAAACATTTTTCATCTCGTTCACGAATTAAAATTAGGTCTTATGAGCAGTAAACTTTTACTGTCAGTGAAAACACAGAAAACGGCAGACTGGCTTCCGTTTGAATTTTCAACCAAAAACTTCCCCGTAACCTTATGAAAATAAGTATAACAAGAAAATGACATTGGTTTGTCCAAAATCATTTTCTAAGTCTCGGATAAAAATATATATGTTTATATATTTATTACCGATATTACGAAGCAGCGAAAATCGGGGTGTTACATTACTACCCCACTAAAAAAAATTTCGTCCTCGAAATTTCATCACTCAAACTAAACAGAATTTTGTAATCTCTTATTAACCTTAAGATTTTACATTGCCTTCCACATCACTTCTTTCCTCTTATTCTATATTCCATAACACAATTCATTCTTATGTCACTTCTACATATCCGTACTATCTTCAAAATTTCATTAGAGTCTATCACACTTAAAAAAAACAAAATCAAAACTTAATCACTTCTCTTATCAACATGGTTCCACCAAAAACCTTATTCAAATCATCTAACTCTGAATATTATCACTAATACCAACAATATCTACACAGCACCACGTATCAACTCTCTACTCAAAATATTTAATCACAGTCTTAGTTTCTCTTGATTATAATTCACCACTCCAATTTGATATTACCTCACACATCTCATCCTCAAAATAACTTCATTGCATATCTTAATGCAATTAAACCAAAAGGGATTATATAGAATAGAATTATCTAACTCTTGGCTTTCAAACTTTTCTAACAACTTAATTTTACTCAAGAACTTCTCTTTTCCGCTCACATTCAACTTAGGTAAAACTACCATAGACATTTTTCTGTAATTTCTTCCAATCATACGATTAAATCTTAACGATGATCATTTTATCATTATCCTAGAGTTCCTTTAGCAAATTCTACCTCGATCCTAACAAAATATGCCGAAATCATTTTATTTACTGATGTTACTTCTAGAAATTCTCAGCTTACTAGTCACATTTACACCTCAATAAAAATCCACTTACCTCTTGTCGTACTTAGGTATTACACTTACTCTCAGCTAACCTTCTAAGGATCAACTCCTTTCTTACTTATCCATCTAACTTAGGATGATAAGCTGAACATTAACTTCAACTTGGATCTTAACGCTTGATGTAAACTTTGCCCAACACTCGAAGTAAGTTTTTCGGGCTTTACTCAAAACGATGTTGGAAGATTCTTTATCACGTTGGATCAGTCCTCTGATACACGCCTCTGTTGGTTTTTCCATTACACTGTGGACCTAAGCAGTGAAAAGATGTCGACTTCGTCCACCTACTCACAATAATTTGAAAAGAGATTTCCAAGACAAGAAATTTCTTGATTTTTCTTTCACAAGAAAGCACAAAGAATAATTTGACCAATCTGAAAGATACAAGTGTCCAATATGTAAAAAGATTCTTCAATAGGTTCGTGAGTGTAAAAATGCATGGCCAATACATGTTTACAAACACAACTCTAATAAAGTTTCTTCCTTCACAAGAACTTTACTACACAACAATTTAAAAGAACAACAGTTCGACAAAATCTAGACTGGATCACTTCCACCAAAAATAAAAGTGAATTGACTAAGTCTCATCAAGAAACTTCTTTTATCCAGAAAGTGTCTATCCTGAACAAAATAGGATAGTTCCCACATATAAAATTTCACAAAAATTGGTTCAGCTAGGGGTTTTGAAACGATCACATCATATGATAAGGAATAAACAGACAACTCAAATGTTTCACACAATCTATCGAGAAAAGAAAAGAATTGCGTCGCACGTAAATTTAAAAGTTCAGTTAAAGGATTACTAGCGATGTAAAAACTACCTTAAAAGAGATCGTCAGAATTTGAAACTTCGGCACCACTCATGGTATAAACTCTCCTCTTAGCCGTTGGTTTATTGATTCTTGTTTTATTAACAACTGGTCCACGCCTTGGTGCATTACAATCCTTTGATAAGTGTCCTATTTGGTCACAATCGAAACATTTCCTTTCTTTAAAAGGGCAGTTATTTGCCATGTGATTTGAATCTCCACATTTGAAACATCTCCTGCCTTGGCCTTGGCTTTGGTTCCTTTGGTCTCTACTACCTGATGCAGAAATAACTGGACGATATAGTTGCTGGTTCTGTTTATTTCTTGGTGATCGAAAATATGGTTTTCTCTGGATTTGCTTTTCCTTCTGATTCTGATTTTAAAACTGGTTCTTGATTCGAGAGGGTCCTCCAACATTCCCTCCATAATCTCTCCCTTTCCTTATCAGTTCTATTTTTCTACATTTCTCAACTAAAGATTGGAAATTCTTGATTTCCAGTGGCAGTACCGACTCTTTGATTTCAAATCGTAGTCCTCCTTCAAACCTTTCACACTTCCAGTCTTCATCCGGGTTATTTTGGAAGAAGCGAAAATACTTGGCAAGTGACTCAAATTTTGCCGCGGGTTCCCCAACTGACATATCCTCCTGCTGCAGATGCAAAAATTCTTACTCTTTTTCAGCTCGAGAACTCTAAGGAAAATACTTGTTCAGAAACAAATTTTGAAATATCTCCCAAGAAATCTCCTGATTTTCTGCTTCCAGCAGTTGCTTAATGCCCTTCCACCAATACTCAGCATCTCTAAACAGCAGATAAGTAGCATAAGGCACCTTCATTCCTTCTGGACTATGAATCAACTCAAATATTTTCTTTATCTCCTGAATCCACAAATCAGCTTTTGTAGGATCCACATCTCCATGAAATTGTGGAGGATTCTGGCGTCTAAAAGCAGTAAGACCTCTACCTTCAGCAGCCTGTTCCGCTCGAAGTTGTTCCTGTAAATTCTTGGCAACCATTGTAGCAGTTTGTTGTGCAATAGCATCAGCAACATCTGCCCTTGCTTGTGCAACATAGTCCATGCCTCTGGCTTCCTCATAGTTCTCTTCGAATTTACCACGGTCGTTAACACGACCACCTCTACGGCCTCTGCCACAGCCGCGTCCACGTCCACCTTCTGGTTCCATAACTGACCTTCAAGACGCAATCAGTTTAATGGCAACCAGAAACTGAACATATACTTACATGTTCAAAACACATTACTTCTAAGAAGCAATTCAATAAATGTACCATCTACTATCCATGGTTTCTCATGCTCCTCGTGACTCTTAGAGTAAACGAGAACATCATCGACAAAAATGATGACCAACTTATCGAGAAATGGACGAAAATTCTATTTCTTGAAGTCTAACTCAACTAACTTCGTTGGCAATATCCTACACAAAGAGGTTGAGATCTGGCTAAATCTAGAAACTAGATCAATCAGAAACTCAACATCCATCCGTCCGCACAAACTTGGGACATTCTCAGAAAATTTTTCCAAAAATTTTCAATAACAGGTACCTTATTCAAATGTCTGATACCGTCCTAAGGGATAAACGAATGTATCAACATGAACATGAGTACCCTTTTCTAAACATGAGATCTCTCAAGGTCTCAACCCAATCGGAACCCACCAAAACATACTTACTTGTGTGTCAACACACATTGTTTCAACCAAGAAACAATTCAAACAAGGTTCAACCAGAGATCACACAACAAAAACCTAACAGACCTATTCCCCAATGTTTCCCGAAAGACTCGACCAGCTCTGATACCACTAATGTGACACCCCATTTTCAGGGTATCACATTTACGTAACTTATTGCGGAAATACACTCAATAAAATAGTTTTGCTGGTTGCTTTCGGAAAATATAATTTCCTAGTTATTAATCCCTTTCAACATTAGTGATAATTTTTTTTTCTTTTTCTTTTACTCCATATATAATCCAACACCATTAACATAGCATAAATAGGTATCATAAGAGTTTCACACTTAGACTTTCACATAACAAGTCCTCTCCAAAAGACTTAACATAAGAAAATAAAGACGTAATTGTAACGTAGCGGTAATCTGGAATTACAACTCAAAAGAATGACTTTCAATAGTCAAACATCCAGACTAACCAAGTACCACTACTTTATAAGACACCAAAAGTCCTATAGCTGGTCAGTACTAATAATCACTGTTGGGAAGACCACCATAGTTCTCCCAACCTATCGAAATATCCGGTGAGGATACCTCTACTTCCGAATCTATGGAAGTATCAGAACATATAAGTTCCTACTCTACAAGAAAATGGGTAAGAAATCAGAGAGGTGGTAAAGATGTCTCCACGGTCAAAGTATGGTACGTACTTGGAGATACGGAGGTGGCTGGTAATATGGGGCGTATTGGGCTTGGAAGGCGGGTGTTTGGTTTGGTCTCCATTGGTTCGGTTTCTTCTGTTCAAAGGTTACTGCATGAGCTTCTCCCTCTTTCGTTTTCACAAACGAGACTTTCTTTGAGCCGTTCCCAACTGAAGTCTCGGTGATCTTGCCATTCCTCATTCCACTTTCAGTTCTCTCGCCAATGATGACCATGTCAGAAAAATTTGACGACACACTTCCGATCATCCTATCATAGAAGGGCGACTGGAGTGTATCAATGAACATTGCTACGATTTCTTTCTCGGCTAAGGGGGGCTCTACCTAAGCAGCCAGTTCCCTCCATCATTGGGCATACTCTTTGAAAGTTTCTACGTCCCTTTTTGACATATTTTGGAGTTGCATCCTATTGGGAGCCATGTCAACATTGTACTTGTACTGCTTCAGAAATGCATCTGCTAGATCTTTGAAGGATCGGATATGTGCCGGCTCGAGATGCGTATACCAATTTGAAGCTGCCCCAGTCAAACTGTCTTGGAAGAAGTGAATCAAGAGCTTATCATCTTGGGCATATGACGCCATCTTCCTAACATATATGGTCAAATGGTTTTTGGGACAGGTGGTTCCCCGATATTTGTCAAAATCGGGCACCTTAAATTTCGGCGGAATTACGACATTTGGCACCAGACAAAGTTCCGAGGCATCCCGAAGACCATAACTATTTACCCCTTCAATGGCCCGCAATCTTTCCTCTAGTACTTCCAGTTTTTCTTTAGATTGGGAATCCCCTCCCGACTGATTCACCAGAGTTTCTCCGTACATATTATGGGGAAATGAATATGGCATGGAGGGGGAACTGAAGTTTGGCATCATTTGAGCCCCCTGGGGTCCATAGTGTAGGGTGTATTGTGGGGGATTTGGATTGACAGAAGGTGTCACTATCGGGGTGTTACCATCTGTAGGGTTGACATTTTGTGCTTGCGGTATTTCGACAGCATTGGTGGGGATTTGTGTTTGAGTGATGTGTTCGGAGTTCTGAATGCCATCTTGTGGACTGGGGGCTGTTGGTGGTACATATCCACGAGGCAAACCGTATGGGGGATTGTTCGGGTCGAATGAAAAATGAGTTTGGTTGAGAGGCATCATGGCCCCTGGTTGGTTGAAGCCTTGAATAGGAATCTGAGAAAAACCGGACGGGATGAGAGGTGTGGCTGGCTGTCCTTCATTCGAGGCTGGAGGGTTCTCCTATGTGTTCTTCTCCTTCTGCATTTCTTGTAGGATCTCCATCATCTTAGCCATCTGATCCTTGATTTGACTGACTTCATCCATGATCCCTTGAACTTCTTCTAGTTCATCCGCCATGGCTCTTGCTTGTGATCGAGTGTGATAAGGGTGTCTTGGATCAATTGTTCAAAAACCACACTATTTTATTTAATTAAAGAAAGAATAAATGAATAAAATCAAAAGAAAGAGCATAAACCAATTCAACTCCATTTTTGAGAGGAAGACCGTTGCATACACTTATAGCAAGAATACTCATCCTGCAATCAAATCTAGTGGTATAATTCCCTCAAGCTTGACTGCAGTTGATGTCGAGTCCAAGGGAGAATTCACTCCTCGATAGACCACATCTGTACTAGCAATGTTATTGTTTGATGATACCCATATTTTTACGCGGAAAACACATCGTTTTTAGGGTAAAAATATAGTTGATGAAGTATCTAAGGGAGAATTCACTCCTCGACAGATATCATCTGGAAAAAGAGAGAGCATTCCACAAAAATTTGATGAAAACTTCTATTTCATTGGATGGATGTTGCAATACAAACATGAATCTTTGGTCAACTAGAAAAACAATACATCGAGAGTTTTCATATTTCTAACCCATCTTTGGGGACGTCAAAACACTATTCCAAGAGCTTCATCTTCTTTTTCCTGAATCCCTTGCAAGCTTCCCAAAATGCTTGAAGAACTCAGTCACCTCTGGTGGTATCTGGAGGAAAGGGTTCTTGTAGACCTGAATTGATACTTCTTCAAATCGATCCACCAACTAGGAAGTATGATATTGAATTCTACCAATCATGTCTTCATATTTTCTTCTCCATGCTTCCTTTTCATAGATCACATCCCTTATAACCAATTTCCACCCCTTTACCCATTCTGCGTGACATTGAGCTTCTCCTCTTTCATTTTCTTGCATTTTGGTCCTGAGCCAATTTTCCCTTTCATTAGCTTCTGCTAATAATTGACGATATCTGGCAGCTTCGTTCCATCCTCGATCAGAGTAAAGTTCGGTTTGGGCCAAGGATTCATGTAGAGATCCAACTCTCTCCTTTAGTATCTGTATTGTTTCGACATGAATCCCTACGTCCCACTCAAGCTCTTCTTTCTTCTTCAGAATTCTGACTAGCGTGTTTTCTTGACACTCCACCTTTGCTTGCAACTCTTGGATCACTGCTTCTTTTTCTTTTCTTGCCCTTTTCATGCGACTTGGGGCTTCGTAGGAATCAGCACATTCATTTCTCAAATTCTCGATCTGTAAATTCAGTTTTTGCACCTGGCTTTGGAGCTTGACGATAGTTACTTCTGCAACTTGGTTCTTTTCATCCGAAACCCCCATCTGAGCTTTTAGAATTTCAATTTTTTCAGCATTTGATCTTCTATAAGAGGATTGTTTTCAGCACTGGGTGGGGGTTCCGGTTTTGAAGGACACCCCCTTCTTGCCTCTCTCCATGCTTCATATCTTTTTGTTCGAGCTATGATCCGCCTTCCTAACTCATCACGCCCTTTTATGTGAATATTGTTCCATGCTGACCTTATTTCCATTGTCTGACTCTTGATGCTTTCACATTCTTAATATAGGAAATATGCTCCACCAAGTAACTGTTTTGGGGGTTCATCTTGTGTCCACCTGAGTTGGCACATTACTAGAGCTGGTGAATATGACACACATCCTCTGGGTCCCATCAATGGGACATTCGGGAAACTTCCACAACTGAATATAACTGAATCTCCATTGTACCATGGGCACATCCATCTAAATGAACGTGAGTCGACCTGATCAAACTCTTGTTTCCATTCATATAGTTTGCATGACTTTAGCGGCATGCGAATGAATCCTTTCAATGGGTCATCCGTTCTATCAATTTTGTTTCCAGCATACAAGTGAGTCATAATCCAAACATATAACATTGGTGCACAGCATCGCAACTTTCCTTGTTGATTCTGATGAGAAACTTGTAGTGAGAGAAAAGTGTCAGCTAGGATAACAGGGACTAAATTCACCCCATATTCCTCAACTCTGTAGAAGACGTCCATGGCTGATCGATCAATCACATCCGGAATAAAGGGAAAAAGAACTAGTCCGTAGATAAGGAGAGCCAACAACCTATTAAAAAGAACCCATCATTGTTGTTGAGCCAACTCCATAAGGTAACCTTCCAAGAATCACCTCTTCAAGCCCGTAGTGTTTCCTTTTTCCACTTTATCCAATTGTTCCGGTTTAAGTTCCAACAGACTTGCTATCTTCCCATCTGCCACATATTGTCCATAATACAAATAGACAGGTGATTCCTTTTGGATAGGCAATCTCATCATGTAAGCATACTCCTCTATGGTGGGAGTTATATCTAGGTCAGGCAATTCAAAACATCTCAAAGTTGAGTTCCAATACTGAGCGAATGCACTTAGAGCGGGGGCATCCACCAGAATACGTAATAGATCCAGTATCCTCCCGTACTTGTTGTTAAAGTTCGAACGTGCCTTTTCTGACATTTGTTGACTAATTTCCCATAAGCTCTGAACATCATTGAGTGTCACATCGATCTTGATGCTCTTCTTGGAACCGCTTGCATTGCTAGTACTCTTTCCGATGCTAGGTCCTTCCATTCTTTGCTATAAGATTAATACTAAGGTCTTCCTGTCAAGAAACACAAATAAAGAAAAAATTAGAAATGAAACACATGAAAAAAATGCCCTACATGCTTCATGTTGCATGAGCCCCAGTAGGGTTGGGAACCCTATGTCGGGTATGCTGTCAATGCACTACCTTCGCTATGACACGCCGCTTATTAGAAGTGCAATAATATTCGAACATGTCATTCGGGCTTGGAGTGACGATGTGTCGCCCCCTTTTTCCTTTTTTAGGAAACTTCATAATAAATATGTATGTGCATGGCAATTTATGTTTATGATGCCAGAAAAAGAATGGAGAGAGAGAAAGAGTATGCTCCCTTTGTCCTAAATTGTGTAAAACTTAGGGTTGGACAAACCTGAGGTAATGACTCTAAACAGGTTGGCTACTAAGTTTGCTCTATCAGTGAAAATTAGGTAGGGTCTAGACTTCTAAAAGCCATGGTTCCCAGATTGTCTCTATCCCGAAAGATAAGGATCTGATTCATGGATCTAGTCACAAGTACGGATAAACCCTCTCAATATGACCATCCCATGATATCGGGTACAACCTGAGTGGTGAATCAACAAATATCAGGGAGGTACGAGACCTCTTCAATAACAATGTCGAGACACCGCCTAATCCTTGAGTTTTGAGCAAGCTCGGGTATAGAGCCAAAAGTGTGTGCAAGTTGTGATAGTGATGTGTGTGATGGGAGCACACAAACCTTCACAAAAACCTACTAAAATAAAACTACCCCAAACCTGCAAAATGAACAAACAACACAAATACAAAAGTTCTCTACCTTAAGGTTGCAAGAATATACAAAAGCAGTTATGAAAGCATTAAAAAAGAAATAAAACAAAAAAGGGTAAAACAAATATTTTCAAAGCTATTAAAAAAATAAGAAAAAAAAATGGCACAACCAACTATGATAGGCCTGACTCTCAAAATTCCCCAGTGGAGTCGCCAGCTGTTGCGACTGTTCCGTCCGGGAGACACGAAAAGGGATAAAAAGTCATAGGAGTCGCCACCAATATTTTATTTAGGAAAAAAACATTGGAAAAACCATTTATTTTAAGGAAAAATGGTCTAAAAAAAGAGAGAGAGATGAGTCCGGGAGTCGGTTACGAGTAGGGAAGGTGTTAGCACCCCGCATCGCCCGTTTAAAAACGGTACCTCAAGTTAATTGTGCAAAAAAACATTTTAACAGACTTTTAAATATTTATTTTACCCCAAAAATTATTTACAAGAAAGAATTATTTTTAACTTTTAATATTTTAATATACTTTTTTTTTAAAATTTATTGTTTATAAAAAAACTAAATGAGGTTGAACATGGCACATGAGTCCACAGGGTAACCTCAAATCTAAGGGACTGAACATGGCACCGTGTCCATAGAGCATCCCTAAAAATAGAAAAGTTTAACTATTTTGATTAATTATTTTAACATAAAAAGAGACGCAAAAAAAGGAAAATTTAGTTTTGACCCGACAAGATGATTTATCTTGCTCCTACGTATTCCCGGGTGCGATGGGAAACTCAAAGCCACGTAGTTCCTTTGAAAATGATTTGATTGGTTGATTGACGTTAATTTTTGATAAAGATTTGATTTTGTTTTGATTTTATTTTAAAAGAATATTTTATTTCAGAATAAATTCACTTTTGCATAGAGTCCAAGATAGCAGTGCTATACGATAAACCCTTACAATTCATACAACACTTGAGGATGAAAAATCATACATCAATGTTGTAGATTGTTGCGTGAATTAAAAAGATTTATTTTTACAACAAAAAAAGAATTTTCTTTAAAAATGGGTTTCATTTGGGAAGGATTTTTATGATCAAAGAGTCAAAAAAATCTTAAAAAAGGGATTTATCATTTTACCTCTTTTTTTGAAAAAGGAATTTATAATAAAAAAGGGGACCCCTTTTTAGTTGAGGAACAAAGAAGTACCAAACTCCTCTTTTTTAAGAAAGAGATGATTTTTCATTTTTTTTATTACTTTTTTAAAAAAGACTTTTTTTACAAAGATTTTTTAGAAAAAAGATTTCATGCATAAAGCCCAAAAACAAAATGCTCAGACCCAAAGTAAGGCCCAAGAACCTCACATCCCAGACTTGCAAACAGTGAACACGTTAGCAAATAAATAAAAAGACCACAAAGAAGATAAAGAAGGGTCAGAGGACCTAATAGGAACGTAAGAAGTGAGAAAGGTTCTTGGTGGAGATGGTGGCAACGCAGCACCTCAGGAAAGGCGGTCGGACGCGAGCAGCGACGAGGTTGAAGGTCGCAAACGGCGGTGACTGGTGTGGGTCACGTAGGCGCGGTGGGGGAACGGTGGAGCTCGGATCAAACGCAGCAAGGACGCGATCTCTTCCCTCGCGCCGGCGATGACGGCTTCGAACGGCCTCCCGGCGGTGCAAGCGGCACGGTGGTCGCGGCTAAGCAAGCAGTGACCGGACGACAGCCCCTGGACGGCGCGTCTGCTGTGAGAGAGGGAAGAGAGGAGCTTGAAGGGATCAAAAGGAAGAAGGAGATGTGTGGGTTTGAGATGAGGGATGATGTTGGCTGGGTATGGGTAAGTATGGGTTTATGGTTTTTGTTTGGTTTTGAGTGAAGGAGGAAGAAAGGTTGGAGTGAAGAGGAAGATGGAGATGGGTTATGGGTAAGAGAAGTGAAACAGAGAAAAAGAGAAAGAAAGAGAGAAAAAGAACAGAGAAAGGTATTTTTGTTTCTGATTTTCTGATTTTTTTTTTGTGTTTTGTTGTTGTTGGCTAGGTTGAAGAAGATGAAGGATGGGAGGAAGGAGATGATGCAGGCACGAAGATGGAGAAACAGGGAATGTCCCTTTTGCTGTTTTTTTTTTCTTTCTGTTTCCCTCATGAAGCCCTTTTGTAATGGTTGTCCTCTATTTGTAGAAGGAGATGAACTCTGCTCATTGTCATTGGGACCTTGCAAACTTGAGTGTTGCAAGGGGTTACCATGCTCAGGTCATCTCTCCATTTCCATTTTTAGTGTCCCACTCCTCTGATCTAGGCAAAATACTCTTCCCAAGCTCTGAAGAATGCCCAAAATGGAAGCCTATGCTTGAGCCTGTGCATTGAAAGCTTGTATGATGGAGAGAACACACTGGGCATTGAAAGCTTTTTTTTCATTTTGTTATTTTATTATTTTTTTATATACATATATTTTTTACTTGGGCTTGGATTCAAAACAACTTGTAACAGAAACAAGTTGGGCTAATAACATAAACACATTTTTTTTATTTTTTCTGTATTTTCCATTTTTAATTTTGTAAATATTAATTAAAAGGATAAAATACCCGGACAAAATTAGGTGTTCACACAATGTTATTGGAAAAGTAGAAAGATAATTGGTTGGATTGTTTGATTGTCTTGACTTTTGGAACACTTACATTAAATAGATTTGAATTAATTGACTTTTACTTATATTTAAGTCCACAAAATATAAGTACTTTTTTTACTTGTAATTGAGTCCAGAGGAGTACTTCACACAAAAGAATAAATTATCATATAATTTTTTTTCCTTCAAAATTATCATATAATTTAAATCATTGTCTAAATTAGAAATGAAATATATTTTAAGGATAAATTTTATTTGAGAATGTGAACAACTTTATAATAAATGTTTAAAAATAACTAATAAGAAATAAAATGCTAGACCCTTAACAACTCACCATACTAAAAAAAATAGCATAATTATATTGATCTCTCTTAACGCTTGACTTAATTATATCCGATACTCTTCTTATTTCAAAAGTTACACTAACACCCATTAAACCTTAAGTGTGTGTTTGGATGGGGTATTTCAAAATTCCAAGGAATTTGAAATACAAGGCAATTGAATTACTTCATTTGAATTCCTTTCATTTTGAAAATACTTTGTTTGGATAGAGTAATTCAAATACCTTGTATTTCAAATTCTTTGTTTGGATAAAGCAATTTAATTACCTTCAATTATTAAATATCATTTTTGAATATTTATTTAAAAAATTGGAATTTCAATATAAAATATGACAAATAATTAAACATTAGTCAATTTTTAAATAAAAAATTTTTTAAAAAATCTAAAAATAATTAAAAATGATCTAAAAAATTAAAAATTAGACAATTTGTAAAAATATAATTAATTATATCATTTTCACTGAATTCTTTATATGGAACATAATTTGGACCAAAAAGCAGATGAAAAATGGTAGAAGATATGTAAAGAACAATACTTGTTATCCTTCCCTAGAAGCTACAAATACTCAACCAACGGGTTTTGTTGTTAATATTTTTTTGCTGCAACATGATAATGATACAATACGAGTGGATTTCAGATTTGAGCTCAAAAACCACACTTGAGTTGAGATTATATATGAACTACAAATACAATGAGTCGTTTCTTCTTAGTTCAATACTTTCCATGCCACTACTCTTTTATAGGAGACTGGCCTCCCCATGGAAAAGTAAATACTTCATTGGATATAAATAAAACCCTGCACCAAAATAATAACATCTTTAGAAAGTGAAGGCCAACTGCTTGGAGTAATGAATAATGAACATATTTGAGATAGCCAACACTTTTAACTCCGGAAAAATGGAGATCTTACAGAGCTTTGCTTGTTTTTGAGTAAAAATGAACTAATATTCGATAATGCAATTGAGTGAGCTAGCTTTATATTGATAAAAATCAACTAATAATATCAATTTATCATTCTTTTATTGATATTCTATTCAGGAGAAATATTGAAATAGAAAAATACATTGATAAATATATTGCTACACAATGTGTTCCAAACAGCACACAGCACATATCAATGTACGATAATGAAATTCCAGCTATGTTATTCATCTTCTATGTGAAGTATGCCAAGCATGGAAAATAGGTTACATCTATGATAGCAAACATAGCAAGTAAAAATAAGAACCAATCAATATAAATCCTTCAAAGTTAATGGCATGTCAACACTAAGCTCTAGAAATGAAACATGCTGGTAATAAACATATAAGAATACAGATAAAGAGGAGTGCATTCACAGTAACAATAAACAAAAGGTAGAAGATGTATCATTTCTTCCACATAGAGAAACAAAAAGAAAACCTGCATACAATAAGAAAACAGACTTCAGTACTATACTACTAGTAACATGACACATTAAGCAGAACCACCAAAATCATATAAATACCTATATACCAGCAAAACCGATTTTTTTTTGTTTTGTTTACAATACTTCAACTTTTGCACTTTGTAGTCAATTCCCTTATTCAAGACAGAACAGACAGCTCAAGGTAAACACTAAACAGTGTCTAAATTCTGTCTTATATGAGTCAAGGTTCTAAATTGCAGACCGCATCACTTGATCTATCCTTCCCCCATAACTTCAGTAATGATAATTTCAATCTATCCTGCCTAATTTAACTTGTCTCTTCCAAGTTCATACATCTAAAGAGTAAGTAATAATACCTGGCAGCCTGGTATAAGATCTGGTGAGTTAGCAGCACCAAGCTTGCTAGTCAACTTGTCTTCAAGCCCTCAATTTCTGCACACAATATTAAAACAAACCATGTGAATAAAACTGGTGTAGCACCTAATAAGCAAGAACAAAGATATCTTTTGAGCAAGCCATTAGTAATGAATCTCAAATAATGAAGGCTAATCCACACTATAAATGCACAATATTCAAGATTTATACCTCTAACTAGCACCAAGCCACCAACTCTTCAATTATTATCTCTCTCTCTGATATGCATTTCCACAAACACACGGTGCTTGCTACCGAGCTTTAACTCAAACCCATCAAAAGGTGAAAACATACCCCCAATAACCTAATCCGAGATTATCACCCACATATACAAAACAAAGAAACAAAAGATTGAAGATATATTATAATTTTTATCTATATCAAACTTTGTAGTTCTCATCACTCTGTACTGCTTCATAAACAAACTGAAGATTGATTGGTGTGAATTAATCCCATGAATTAGAGAAAAAGCAGGAAGTCATTGGAAATAGAATTGAAGAATCGGTTGTGTATAGAGAGAGAACAGAAGGAAGATCACTACTTACCTTTTGAGGATCGAAATGGAGAAGGGGGAAGAGATTTGATCTTAGGATCCGAAATGGAGAAGTCATGAATCGCCATGAACGAAAGATTGAGAGAGAGAGACTTCGAATCTAGAACAGAGAAAAAGAGATTTGATGTAGAAGCCATGAGCAGGGTTTGATGTGGTTGCTCAAATTTGGAACGATGGAGCTCGAAATTTCCGCCATGAACAGTCTCGGAGTTCATTCTCGGGAGCGAGGACCTGGGTTGGAGAAAAGGAAAGGAATTTCAGAATTCCACCTATTTTGGTGGGATTTCAAATACTCTGATTTACATGAGATAAAATACCTGATAAAATTACCTAGAATTTATAAAATACCTTGGGTTGTTATCCAAACGATATATTTTAGGATTAGGAATTTTAATTACCCTCCTAAAATACTTCACCCTCTAAAAATGCTCCATCCAAACATACCCTAAGATTAATTTATCATTACATTTATCTCATGAAGATGGGTGATTGTAATTACACTACCATCCCCTTAAAGAAGGTAACTTCACAAACTTGGTATAACTTTTGAAAATAGGTGGGATGCCGAGTGTAATTAAACTTTCTCATAAGAGAAAAGTGGAAATTTCCCTAAAATAATTGGTACAGTGTAATTCTCAATTTCAAGGCTAAAATTTTAATTAGTTGACTCTAAACTAAACTACTGAAGTGTCCATAAATGATTGGTTGATTGAGAAGCTAGGAACAGAAACACAGGAAGTATGAGAGTTCTCCACAGATTTTGACATTCACCAATCAATTCTGTAGCTGAAGGAAGATCAGACACCAATAATGGATAATGTGATTCAGTTGCAAAGCCAGGTGGTTGAGTACACTTCCTCCTTGTTTCAAGAGGTAATTAACAATGCTATACAATTACCAATATACATTAAGGGAAGTCTCATAAGCTATGTATCTTTCTTGTATTAGTTTTCTCTTTTGTCCCTCTAACTTATGTGTTCTCTTTGGAAAGGGATTCCTAGATGATCAATTTAACCAGCTTCAGCACCTTCAAGATGAAAGCAACCCCTATTTTGTGGTTGAAGTGGTGACACTCTTCTTTGAGGATGCAGAGAGACTCCTAAATGAGCTGCAAAAAGCACTGTAAGGGCACAATAATTTCCTGTTTTCTTTTTGGTGAATGTAATTTCTTGTTTTCTAAATTCACTGATCACTATCATGGTTTTAAATTACGGTTGCATTTACATGCTGCTAGATCACCTGAATCAACTATTTCAACATTTAAATTTATACATTTTAGATTTTAATACTTAAAAACTCTCTTGTTGTTTTGTCTTTTAATTTTTTTATATTCATTTTGATTTTTTTTATAATCTTATTTAGTGTTACCAAATCCCTTTGAATCTTTGATATGTTAACTATCCAACTTCATTGTGATACTTTAGGCAAAGAGATTATGATATTTAAAGTTACAACTATAGAGTAGGATAAATGTAACACCCCCCTTGGGTATTACTACGTAACACATGCGGAAGGAAATTAAAAAGATAATTTGCTGGTTGCTTTCGGAAAATTGTTTTCTTTTAAGTCAGAAAACTGGGGTATAAAATTTTTCTTTAAGGTTAACTCTGAAATCCATAATACATACATTTAAAACGTAAAGCCACATTCGTAACAAAGTTACCATGACATACAACATTTCTCTAAGTTTCCATTTTCGAAAGAAAAAGCTTAAACTACAGATGGATGTATATAACACTACATTTACCGACCTCTTTAAATATATGTTGGACGAATCTGGGCAAGTATACCCAGTCGTGCAAGTAATACGGTGGTGAGATCGGCTATCATATCCACGGGGATTGGATGTCAATTACCAATTCACAAACTCAGCAACTATCTAGACTATGAAGAGAAATCAAAACAAATAAGAGAAAAGAATAAAATCTTTTTGTCTTTTTGGGGACTTTTAACAAACACTTGGAGTGCAGAAAGGATATGTTGGGACTAGACTTCACCAAACCTCTACCTCATGCAATACCAGGACTAGATACCTCCCATTCATGCTTCAAATATTAAAATCAATCCACTAAACTACTCAAGCCCCGATTCCTCGGATGGCAAGAGCCTAAATCCACTAATAGACCCTAATTCCTTAGGTGGCCTAGATTAATGAATTTGCATTAAGATTAAGGATTACGCGATTACTAGTAAACCAAACTCCATTCCTAGATGCAAGGATTACTAGGTGATTCAATTCAGTTCCGGTTCTAATACGAATTTCCCAATTTCATATCAAAACACTAATCGAGTCATGGGGGTGCTAGCCACAACAAGCATTAAGCATGGAAAATTAATCACTAATACGAAGGCATGAACACAGAATAATCAGTCAAGACAAATACATAATAATTAGTTTGATTACATCTAATCCCAACAAACTGGGATTAGCTACTCATAAAAGAGAAAGCCAAACAAGAAAAATAGGAGAAGAGAAAGGAAGAAAGGGAGAACTCCATTGAAGCTTCCCACTGTCGTCACAGCAACCCCCTAACTCAGCTCCCTCTTAAGGTTGGAACCCTAGTCCAGTCGCAGCCTCCAAGTGCCTCCAAGTGCCCCTCTCCAAAACTCTCTTCATTCTGACCTAAAACAGCAACTTATACCAATCAGAATCTGCACGCACTCGCGAGGCGAATGGCTTCTTGCGAGGCGAATATTAAAAATCTGGTCTTTAAAGATTGGATCTCTCGCGAGGCGAGAGTTGCTCGCGGGGCGAGACAGTAAGGTTCTTCTCAAATACGCCCGTGATGAGTATCAGGCCCTGGGCGTGATGGCTTCTGTTCCTCAGGATCGCGAGGCGAGACATGGTTTACGTGGCGAGACAGAAATGGTTGCATTCTCTGGCACAATCAGTCTTCAGTCTCACGTGGCGAGTAGCCTCTCGCGGGGCCAGCCTTTCCTGTGACAACTTCTGACTTTTGCCTTCTGCTCTTCTCAGTTTTCTTGATCATGGCCATGATGGTCATCACGGCTAGGTCATGATGGGCTCTGCTTGGCTCATTTTCTTCACTTTTCAAGCTCTATTTCATCCAAGCTCCATCAAGGCTAATTCTGAGCATTTTTCCTTAAATTCCTTCAAAACAACACCAAGAAACCGCTTCACCCGTTCCAAGGGAAAAACTAACTAAAATCACACTATCAAATCACCCCAAGCTTATTCAATTGCTTGTCCTCAAGCAATCACTAAGGCCAGAAGATCAAAATTATCAAAGCATGGATAGTGAACCAAGAACCCGAGTAAATACTAATCCAAGTAATAGGCATTTCAAACAATTCAGCAAGAGATAATCAGTTCAAGTCCAATTAGAAGATTAGGTTTCTTAGATTCATATTCTCACTGATTTGGGCATGCTTTCTCACCTGAAGCTCATCCCAAGCTTGTTCATTTTCTTGGTTCTCTTTCTCACCTCACTCAAGTGTTAGGGATATAAGACAATTCGCTCCATTTTCCTCAAGGAATGAATTCTACCATAGGCTTGAATGTCAACCAAATCTCTACTTTATTAATGAAAACAATTAAGAATCAAGAGGTCTTTACTTCGGTTGTAACGGGGCCCTGGGATTAATTGTTAGGTGGGGAAATCAAGAAAATGACATTTCAAAAGGCTATACAAACTATCAAGCATTGCAAACATGACCTTCTAAAATACCCTTTTGGGTTTCGATTCCTCTTTCCACCTTTCTTTTCTTTCTTTTCCTTTTATTTCTCATTTCTTTTGTCATCCCCTTCACTATAGATTTTTATTTTTCTTTTGTTTTTCTTTTATTTGGAGAAGGGGAGATTTTTTCCACTCAAGAGAAATATTTTTATGATTCTTTCATCCCATACTTTTTTTCAACTACCTTTTACCCTTTTGTAATACTTTAGAAGGTCCCTTATCAAGCATCATTTATCCACATATTCCAGGGTACCAAGAAAAGTATTTTTTCATCTAGGCTCAAAATTGGGAAACTAAGGGGTAGCATTTAGTCATTCAAAGCTCAGAAGGCCAGAAAAATACCTAGTGCCTCCCTCATTTTCAAAAATGTTTTCAAAAATTTTTAAGCTTCAAAATGGTTTCAAGTCAAGTTCTAGAGAAAATCATCCAAGAGGAATAACACTCTAACACAAAAAGTGGGGTAGATTTAGTGAGTACCCCTTTGGCTCAAAATCTCACATTTTGTAGTTCAAAAATCAGTGAGCAACACAAATCTATAGAACCATATGCTAATTATCAACTATCCAAGATTATCTCAAACATTTTTATTTGTAGCCATATCACAAGAATAACAAATTGGGTTCAACAATTCACTATCAAAATTTTATTTGGCACTAAGTTCTCACAATTGGGATGCAAAATCTAAGCAAGGTCAATCTAATTGTGTGATCATGCAAACTACATGCAAAACTATATGAATGCAACATGAACAATGCAAATGCAAAATACCCCTACCCCAAGCTTAAGAATTTACATTGTCCCCAATGTAAACAATCAAGTTAGAGAGAGGAAAAAAATGGAACGACTTACCGAGACGGTAGCGGGTGTTGGCTCTAATTCCAGTCAGAAACTTGTTGGAAAATGCATCACGCCCATGAGCCTGATGGTTGCTGCCTTTGCTCTTTTCCTTGTCCTCTTGCTCTCCCTTCCTTCTTTCCCTGAAATCACTTGGCAAATCTCAATTTATTATTTTTCCTCTTGATCTTCTCAAATTATTCAAGAGGTTAAATTCAAAAACAAAATCTAACTAAAGAGAAGGGTTAAGAAAAGTTGGGTTTCCTCTCAATAAGCGCTTCTTTAACGTCACTAGCTTGACGTTCTAGGATCCTCCTCCCGGATCAAATGGCTTGTGGAGTGGCGATTGTAGCAGCAGTATGACTCTATCCACGGTTCCACCTAGCCAGTGTGTGAAAACACCATTGACCTCTTTAACTACAATAATGCACTCACTTCCTAGCGGGTCAAATGGCATTTTCACCAGGAAGTTTGACAGACAAGTGGAAGGGATTAACTTTCCAATCTCCACACATGCATGCAAGCCAACATATTTTTCCAATGCATCAAATTCAAGTTGCTCATCAAGCATAGTGGAGTCCACTACCACTTCATCTTCATTTTGAACTATCCCCCAAACCAGATTCTGCTCAAGCAATGCTTCATGTGGGTATTGTACTAACTGTTTGTAAATCTCCCCCACTTGCATTTTGAAGCTTTGCGTCAGAGCATCGATACAATCATAATTGGCTCTTGCCTTGGCCTCAGAGGTGGATAGTTCTTGGGAATATTGTTCTAGAGCATCTTTCAACGGTGTTTGCTCCTTCCATTCCTATTCCTCTTCTTGTTGCTCTTCTACCACCACCACTTCATCTTCAATCACGTCCATGTTAGCCAATAGATTCTCTTCAATTTGAATTCCATGTGGCTTTTCTGCTAGTAACTTACAGAATTCACTGGCTTGTTCTTCCAATTTCTGAAAGATGTCGCTTAGTGACGTCATTATCTTACTAGCATTTTTCCCTGCTCGCATCTCAGTCCTCTGAATCATGGAACCAATTTCCTCCAGGCTACGCTCTATGCACAAGCTCAAAGTATAAGCATCTATATCACAAAGAATCTCTAGCCAATCAGGATCCAGCTCGAAGTGTGGTGGTGGTTGCAAGGATGACAAATAGGACTGCCATTCCTCCTTGGAGTAAATCTTCACGTGCTTAATAGTGATACCATCAAACACGATCCAGTCAAGTTGAGCTTCCCAAGTTGGATGGTAATGATAGTCCATGTGTTTCCTCACCCTTGCACAAACAAACACTCAAAAGAAAAAAAATCAAATATGTACAAAGAAAATGTCAGATATATACAGAAAAATAAAAGATAAAAATGTCTAAATTAGTTGCCTCCTTTGTTACTAATGATATTGTCAAACCCAATCCCCGGCAACGGCGCCAAAAACTTGTTGGACGAATTTGGGCAAGTATACCCAGTCGTGCAAGTAATACGGTGGTGAGACCGGCTATCGTATCCACGAGGATTGGATGTCAACTACCAATTCACAAACTTAGCAACTATCTAGAATATGAAGAGAAATCAAAACAAATAAAAGAAAAGGAATAAAATCTTTTTGTCTTTTTGGGGACTTTTAACAAACACTTGGAGTGCAGAAAGGATATGTTGGGACTAGACTTCACCAAACCTCTACCTCATGCAATACCAGGACTAGATACCTCCCATTAATGCTTCAAATATTAAAATCAATCCACTAAACTACTCAAGCCCCGATTCCTCGGAAGGGAAGAGCCTAAATCCACCAATAGACCCTAATTCCTTAGGTGGCCTAGATTAATCCATTTGCATTAAGATTAAGGATTACGCGATTACTAGTAAACCAAACTCCATTCCTAGATGCAAGGATTATTAGGTGATTAAATTCAATTCCGGTTCTAATACGAATTTCCCAATTGCATATCAAAACACTAATCGAGTCATGGGGGTGCAAGCCACAACAAGCATTAAGCATGGAAAATTAATCACTAATACGAAGGCATGAACACAGAATAATCAGTCAAGACAAATACATAATAATTAGTTTGATTACATCTAATCCCAACAAACTAGGATTAGCTACTCATAAAAGAGAAAGCCAAACCAGAAAAATAGGAGAAGAGAAAGGAAGAAAGGGAGAACTCCATTGAAGCTTCCCACTGTCGTCACAGCAACCCCCTAACTCAGCTCCCTCTTAGGGTTGGAACCCTAGTCCAGCCGCAGCCTCCAAGTGCCTCCAAGTGCCCCCCTCCAAAACTCTCTTCATTCTGCCCTAAAACAGCAACTTATACCAATCAGACTCTGCGCGCACTCGCGAGGCGAATGGCTTCTCGCGAGGTGAATATTAAAAATATGGTCTTCAGAGATTTGATCTCTCGCGAGGCGAGAGTTGCTCGCGGGGCGAAACAGTAAGGTTCTTCTCAAATACGGCCGTGATGAGTATCAGAGCCTGGGCGTGATGGCTTCTGTTCCTCAGGCTCGCGAGGCGAGACATGATTCGCGTGGCGAGACAGAAATGATTGCATTCTCTGGCACAGTCAGTCTTCAGTCTCACGTGGCGAGTAGCCTCTCGCGGGACGAGCCTTTCCTGTGACAGCTTCTGACTTTTGCCTCCTTCTCTTCTCAGTTTTCTTGATCATGGCCGTGATGGTCATCACGGCTAGGCCGTGATGGTCAACACGGCTAGGCCGTGATGGGCTCTGCTTGGCTCATTTTATTCACTTTTCAAGCTATATTTCATCCAAGCTCCATCAAGGCTAATTCTGAGCATTTTTCCTTAAATTCCTGCAAAACAACACCAAGAAACCGCTTCACCCGTTCCAAGGGAAAAACTAACTAAAATCAAATAAAGAATGCCTAATCTATATGAAATATGCATGCAAAAGTGTACAGAAAACATCATGTAAAATCACACTATCAATATACAACCCAACTCAAACTCCTAAGCTGGTCATTATATCAAATATTCATTGGAGAGACCCCCAATCAAAATACTTTCCCAACCTCTAACACTAGGTCTTCAAGTGAGTTAGAAAGACTCCTATGCAACATCGGTACTAAAGTACCAAGGTACTACAGCAAAACTCGAAGAGACCTGATATAACTGTAAGAGTGAGACACCGGCAAATGGATATATCATACAACAACCATATACATGATACATACAACACATTGGCATATTAGCATTTAAGCATTATTCATAGATAAAATAACAAGTGTTATATCAGTGGATCTTATACCCGAATCAATCAGTTTTATAAAGATAATGAACGACACTTCAATCATCATACTCTAAACTTAATCTCATGAGATACCATCACCATTTTATCATTAAGAAAGAAAGAGTTGATCAGGCTCATATGCCACATTGGCAAGTTTTCTCTGTCACCTCATGAACCCGGATCAACATCATCACGAATCCCTTGTAACGGCCATTCGGATGTATACCTCATCGAATACCACATCTTAAGCGGGTATTCGATTAACTCAAGCACGTCTGGTAAGGGGAAATGCATATGAATAAAAGAGTTTTCATTATCGAGATTTTTCATTACTTGAAAATCAATAACACAGGACGCGTAGTCTGAGTGCTCAATCACAATACCTTAGACCGATGCCGCAGTCCAAGATTGTGGTCGTAGAAACAATTATAATTTTATCCATGTTTTATTTCAACATGATAAGGACTCCTAGCCCATAACAACGAAATTAGGACACAAAGTCCTCAATTCCAGGATTATGACTCCAAGCCCATAATATCATGATTAGGACCCTTGGCCCATAATTCTTGACACAGAGCACAGATCACATGCTTATAACTGAATACTAGAGGCGACGTCTCGCGAACTAGATTCTCTTTCACATGTGCTTACTTTCTTCTCAGTGAAAATCAAAAACCAAAACAAAACCTCGGTCACTTATCCAAGTAACCGGAACGTTTCTAAATCATTTAGGGAAAAATCTTTTCCTTTACAAATTCTTTTACAAAACAATTTGGAAATTCATTTGCTTTTGAAATCCTTGATGGAATAATGTCAAACATTTTCAAAGGGGTTTTTCCTTCATAAAACACATAGTTCGAAAAGGGTTTTCTCTCATACAAACTTTGGATCATAAAAAGGTCATTTCTATTGACTTAAAAAAAACTTCAACGTTTCTTTTCAAAACTAGAATCTCATTCTCTTGAAGTAAGCGTTTTTAACAAGGAACTTTTATAAATGAAACCAATACTTTCAAAGTTCTATTCAAGGCTTATTAAGGCTTTTAATCCTTATAATAATTGTGCACAGACTCAAGTCCGGCTTCTCAAACTTCAATCAACAGTAATATATTGTCAACAATAATATCACAATTAACGACAATTCATCACATATATACAACTCACAATACTTTAAGGCAAGTAATAATCAACTTCAAGTAATAATCACAATAGTTCAAGTAAACAAGTCATTCAAGTATTTGCTCGTATCATAATAATATTCAAATCACTCAAGTGAACACATACACACATGCATATAGTCATCGAATATCCCTAGGCAATCCCCTCTTACCTTCCGTGAAGGTAAGGAGATTAGATGCTTGAAGAGATATACCACGAACGTCCTTGTTTCCTCCGCGATGGAAGTCTACGGTTATGAACACAAAATCACAAGTTAAAATCAAACAAGAACACTAAACCACGAGGCATAGGTTTGGCCAAGACTAGTGCAAATAAAATATAAATAATTACCCAAGAACGTTTTAATGAGATGGAACGGGTCTCTTCCAGTTTAATCAGAGGTCTCGAGTTCGAATCTTGGCCCTGGGAATGCAGTAGTGTTAAAACTCTTGAGGGAGAGCTTTGCCTCCCTTGTGGTCCTACCCGGCTCGAGGGTTAGTCTCCACGGTTGGGCCTGAAAGATACCCAAGGAAAACCAAAAAAATAAAATATAATTACGAGGTTTAGTGTAAAGGATTTGCTAATATAAAATTTATTAAAGTTGTTTAGTAACAAAAAAAAAGGAATATCAAATTAATATATATATATATATATATATATATATATATATATAAACATAGTGATGTGAATAAGGCTAAAGGTGGGTTCCAGACTTTACCGTGGGCCTATTCGGGTTGTTTTTCCCTATTCTCGTTTCTCTGGCGAAGAAGTGAAGCAGCCCTCTCTAATCCAAGTGCCTACGTCCTCTCGCGCTCTACTTCTTCTTCGATCAGCTCAGGTTCGAATCCTCTTTTTTTGTTTTATTCATTTGAAATTCATCACTGATCCTTCTTGCTCCCTGATTCATTAATTGCATTCAATTGTTATTGAGCCACTGCTGTGTGTGATTGTAGCGTTCATAGTGTTTATTGTGAAATAGTTGCTTTTTACTATGACATGAAATTCGAGGTGGTCCTGGTGAGAGAATGACTCTTTGACTATGAAGTGTTTGAAGTTTGTTGTGGCTTGTTTGGTCATGAGTCGTTTAACAAATAATATGTTGTTAAATATTAATAGTTTGCTTCAACATTGCGTGTGCTTATTAACCCTTTCGATCTCATTCATGGGAAATCCAAACACAACTATTTTTTCACCCGCTATGCTAGCGGATGAGACAAACCAAACAGAGCCTAAATGACTATATGCTAATATAATAATAATACTATTGTAAAATATAATGTGATGATACTTGTATACTATATATATTACAATAAAATTATGATATAATAATATTGTCATATCAAATTATAAAGTTATAGTTATATAGCAAGTGAAAGGTGAGATTGAAACGCTGAAATCGGTGGTTTCATTCAGCTCAAAGGTGTGAGAGCAGAGCAACACTAATATCTCGCAGCAATGGGGAAGACTAGTGATACAAGTGCAACTATAGCAACATATGGATCCAAAAACACCAGTGAACAGAAGAAGAATTTTTAGAGAAGCACTACCTTTGATCATAAATAATTTTTAGAGTATTTTGGAGTCTTCGAGAGGTGAGTAACAGTACTTTTTTCAAACACTCTCCATGGTATTTTTATGTGTTTACGGTGATTTTAAAATTGATGAACTCATATTTCAATTCATTGTTTTGCTTACAAAATTTAGGTGACTGTATTCCTTATTTGTATGTGCGTGGAAGGTTCTACATTATAGTTTTTTTTTGGAATTTGAATTGAATATATGATTGATATTTGTACTAGTTGAATGATATGCTTGATGACATATGTTATGTCTTGATGTTCGTGATTGTCATAGTGTAGTTATAAAATTACTTGAAGACAGGATATGAGTCTATTTGGTATGCATGATAAGATTAAATATTTAATTTATGGTAAATGAGTTGTTATGTGTATAAGACATGAAATTTATGCCTTGTGATGAATTGTATGATGTTTGCTGCAATACCACCTATGATAGGGGTATCGAAGTGAAATACCGCCTTAATGGGGTATCGAAAGTGACATCGCCATGTGGTTGGGAAGTCGAAAATGAGTAATACTACCTAAAAAGGAGTATTGAAAGTAACACCGCCACAGGTTGGGGTGTCGAAAAAGGAGAAATACCACCATGTGCACATGAGAGGTATCGAAATGGAAATGTCCCCGACAAGAGGGTGACATCGAAACACTCCTCATGAGTAGGGGTGGGCAATGGGACCCCATTGTCGTGTGATGTGTGAAGTTATGGCATGCCGGGAAGAGACCAATTTAATTAGGAGGTCTTCCGGCCGCTTGGATTAATCTAGAATTTATTTGATATATGGAATGTGATGTATTGAGACGAGTTATTGTTACGTTATATGCTATTGAGTTGATGAGATTATTATTGATATTAAAAGTATTTTCTTTTATATATATTATTTTGGGAAATTAGCGGATACCATGGACAGTTTTTTCCGGTTACCTCACCGGCTGAAAACAACACTATTTTCGAAACATTTTATAAATGTATTGTTGTGTACTGGGATTTTATATCTCATTATAAGTGTTGTTTTCAGAGCCCGAGGACATCGCCGTTGAGGATCCAGAGATCTGAAGAGTTATCTTTGATTAGCTAGTTGGTTAGCAATGTAGTATGGTTTAGAGTATATGCAGACGACGTCCCTTGGTTTACATACTATTTTTCCCAGATTGTAATTAGACGCCCGGTTTTGAGGCTTTTAGTTTTTATTCAAATGATTGGATTTAATGATATTTTCAATACTATGTAAATACTATTATTTTATTTAATACGAGGTATTTTCATACTTAGTTATTTGAGAAAAAATTTATGACTTGAGTTTTTTTAATTAAATGTTTTGAAGGATTTTTATTGAAATTAATTTGGGTTACTAATGTAACGAAGGGCGTTACATATTTGGTATCAGAGCAGTTCGATTCTAAATCGGACTGTGGCATTGGGGCTTTTATAACACAAAACTTGGGTGCATAGGATGCTTGTTAGAGTTATAAATGATGCATGCTATTCTTTGGGATATTGGACTTGATCAACCCAGTATTTCATTGGTAGTGAGCAGATTTATGGCGATTAATAGGCGAGGGACAAACATTGCACTTGCACCAACTTTGGATTGTATAGCCAGAGTTATGCAAGCGCAGGCGGGGACTCTTCGTCAACTAAAGGGGAATGGAGGCCAGTCACTAATGAAGTGGTGGCAACCTAGGACCCTTAACACGTGGGGCTTTTTGAATTCAAGAAGAAAAATCCGCCATCCATCAGAGGTAGCTTAGATCCAAAGGAGACTGAATTTCTTCTACTCGTTAAGGAGAAAAAGTTATTATATTGTTTGATTCAGGAGCAACGCATTCCTTGATACATCCTTTATGTGTGAAAATTTGGAGATACCAATCTTTCATTTGTCCTTTGATTCATATGTTTCTACTCCTATAGGGGATATTCTTGTTCTCCCATTGATTGTTTAAATTGTTTCCTTGTGCATCAAGACACTCCTTATGAAATCAATATTATAGCAATTTATGTGTTAGATGTTATTCTTGGTATGAACTTATTGTCGTCTAAGCTTGTTGTCATTAAGTACCCTGATTGAACTATTTTTGCCTCTTCACAACCAATGTATTTGATCCTTCGCTGTCAACTATTATTGTATCTGTTGTTCCTTGTAATAAGTGCTTAGCTGAGAGAGCTCAAGGATACATACTTTTGTTCTCTGCTAAGATAGAGACTGACAGTAGTGTTACGGCTAAACCTGTAGTGTGCGAGTTTCAAGATATTTTTCTTAAAGAGGTCTCTAGCTTACCTCCATAAAAGGAAATTGAGTTCAAAATAGGTCTCGTGTCTAGGAGTGGACCAGTGTCGAAAGAGCCTTATAGAATCGCACCCCTGGAGTTATGTGAGCTTAAGAAACAATTAAAGGAGTTGTTAGAAAATGGGTTTTCACACGTAGATTTGTCTATTAGGGAAAAAAATGGGATTTTAGGGTTGTTGATTCATTATTATTTAATTATAGTGTTCAAAAAGTTCCACTTTGATTATTGTTAAGAAATATGTTTGATTTTGTGGTAAGTTTTAAGTGCTTTTAGTAAAAAAAAAATAGTTAATTATGAGGCAAAGAAGACTGGCAGAATTTCTTAAGAACTGTGATTTTGAGTTAAAACACATCCAGGAAAAACCAAGATGTATCAAGAATTAAAAAAGGTGTATCGATGGACAAGGATAAAAATAGATGTTATATTAAAGAAGCTATATACATCATGTAATTTCGTTACATTATTTTTTTTAGGATCATTTTTCTTGAATTTTCAAATTACCTTTCAAGTGACCAAATATTAATCGCGATTAATAGACCCTTTGGATTTGCATTCCATATAGATTAATGGCATGTCTAATCTCAACAAACATATATTTCTTATCAAAAATTGAAAAAAAAAATGTTATTTCTTATTCGTATGTGCCTACTTAAAGATCAAGTTGGAACTGATTTCTTAGTACTATTATGGTATTTATTGGTGAATTTTTTTTTAGAGATGTTTTTGCACATTGTCTGTGCAGTTAAGTTACAAGTTTATTGAATCTTATTCTCCATGTTGTTATCACTTTTATTTTAAGTAAGATTTTCTTATCAATAGAAATTGAAACTATTTCTTTTTCTTGTGAAATTACCAACTTGGGCTAGATAAGAATTAGTATGTGGATACCGCTACTGCTTCCCTTTCTTTATTTTTATCTATAAAATTTATCCGTTCTGAAAATAATATAAGAAATTTGGCGTTGAGACTATAAGAGGCTATTAGATCTATGTATGGATGTATAAAATATTACTTCGATTTCTTTTGTTGATTGTTTGTTATAAATTTAATGTGTGAGAATGCTTATAATGATGAAATACAAGTGAAGATATTATAATTATAGTAGGATGGTCAGAAACAAATGCTTAAGTGCGTGATTTTATTATATAAATATTATTATTTTACTTCATTTTAAATATATTTTTATAGTTAAGGTGTCATATCCAAATCTTATTATTTAGATACGGGCATATCCAAATCTTTACGAATCCACTCAAAATAAGATTTTTACCTTTTTTTTCTTGCCTATTTAGAATCCCTCAAACTTTGACGTAATCAATGATTCAGATTCTACTAGGATCTCTCATCAATGTCGTAATATCATACCGTGGGATTTGGCTCCTCTAAAGTAAGGAGATGGTAAAGTAACCGATGAGTTACTAGTAAATGTTAACTTTGTAGTCTATACCGTATAAAACATTTTGGAAAATGCTAACTAATACCCTTAGAACATTATTTAAGAAATCAAGAAAGGGAAATTTGTATGAGATATAATGTGCTCCCTCCGGACTCAATTATAAGCAAAATCAATTAACTTCATACTTATTAAGAAAGTTAGTTTAATTGTCATGATTTATGTATAAAAAATGAGTTACAATAGCTAAACTATCCTTTAATTGTCTCGGGAGAGTGCAATGTGTCGCGACCGTCCCGTCCGGGAGCTGCGAAAAGGGATAAAAAGTCAGAGGAGTCGCCACCAATATTTTATTTAGGAAAAAAACATTGGAAAAACCATTTATTTTAAGGAAAACTGGTCTAAAAAAAGAGAGAGAGATGAGTCCGGTAGTCGGTTATGAGTAGGGAAGGTGTTAGCACCCGGCATCGCCCGTTTAAAAACGGTACCTCAAGTTAATTGTGCAAAAAAACATTTTAACAGCCTTTTAAATATTTATTTTACCCCAAAAATTATTTACAAGAAAGAATTATTTTTAACTTTTAATATTTTAATTTTTTATTAATTTTTATTTTATAAAAATTTATTGTTTATAAAAAAACTAAATGAGGTTGAACATGGCACATGAGTCCACAGGGTAACCTAAAATCTAAGGGACTGAACATGGCACCGTGTCCATAGAGCATCCCCAAAAACAGAAAAGTTAAATTATTTTGATTAATTATTTTAACATAAAAAGAGACGCAAAAAAAGGAAAATTTAGTTTTGGCCCGACAAGATGATTTATCTTGCTCCTACGTATTCCCGGGTTCGATGGGAAACTCAAAGCCACGTAGTTCCTTTAAAAATGATTTGATTGGTTGATTGACGTTAATTTTTGATAAAGATTTGATTTTGTTTTGATTTTATTTTAAAAGAAGATTTTATTTCAGAATAAATTCACTTTTGCATAGAGTCCAAGATAGCAGTGTTATACGATAAACCTTTACAATTCATACAACACTTGAGGATGAAAAATCATACATCAACGTTGTAGATTTTTGCGTGAATTAAAAAGATTTATTTTTACAACAAAAAAAGAATTTTCTTTAAAAATGGGTTTCATTTGGGAAGGATTTTTATGATCAAAGAGTCAAAAAAATCTTATAAAAGGGATTTATCATTTTACCTCTTTTTTTGAAAAAGGAATTTATAATAAAAAAGGGGACCCCTTTTTAGTTGAGGAACAAAGAAGTACCAAACTCCTCTATTTTAAGAAAGAGATGATTTTTCATTTTTTTTATTTCTTTTTAAAAAAAGATTTTTTTGGTGCAAATATTTTTTAGAAAAAAGATTTCATGCATAAAGCCCAAAAACAAAATGCTCAGACCCAAAGTAAGGGCCAAGAACCTCACATCCCAGACTTGCAAACAGTGAACACGTTAGAAAATTAAAAAAAAAGACCACAAAGAAGATAAAGAAGGGTCAGAGGACCTGATAGGAACGTGAGAATTGAGAAAGGTTCTTGGTGGAGATGGTGGCAACGCAGCACCTCAGGAACGGCGGTGGGACGCGAGCAGCGGCGAGGTTGAAGGCCGCAAACAGCGGTGACTGGTGTGGGTCACGGAGGCGCGGTGGGGGAACGATGGAGCTCGGATCAAACGCAGCATGGATGCGATCTCTTCCCTCGCGCCGGCGACGACGGCTCCGAGCGGGCTCCCGGCGGTGCAAGCGGCATGGTGGTCGCGGCTAAGCAAGCAGTGGCCGGACGGCAGCCCCTGGACGGCGCGTCTGCTGTGAGAGAGGGAAGAGAGGAGCTTGAAGGGATCAAAAGGAAGAAGGAGATATGTGGGTTTGAGATGAGGGATGATGTTGGCTGGGTATGGGTAAGTATGGGTTTATGGTGTTTGTTTGGTTTTGAGTGAAGGAGGAAGAAAGGTTGGAGTTAAGAGGAAGATGGAGATGGGTTCTGGGTAAGAGAAGTGAAGCAGAGAAAAAGAACAGAGAAGGTATTTTTGTTTCTGATTTTCTGATTTTTTTTTTGTGTTTTGTTGTTGTTGGCTTGGTTGAAGAAGATGAAGGATGGGAGGAAGGAAATGATGCAGGCAGGAAGATGGAGAAATAGGGAATGTCCCTTTTGCTGTTTTTTTTTTCTTTCTGTTTCCCTCCTGAAGAAGCCCTTTTGTAATGGCTGTCCTCTATTTGTAGAAGGAGATGAACTCTTCTCATTGTCATTGGGACCTTGCAAACTTGAGTGTTGCAGGGGATTACCATGCTTAGGTCATCTCTCCATTTCCATTTTTAGTGTTCCACTCCTCTGATCTAGGCAAAATACTCTTCCCAAGCTCTGAAGAATACCCAAAATGGAAGCCTATGCTTAAGCCTGTGCATTGAAAGCTTGTACGATGGAGAGAACACACTGGGCATTGAAAGCTTTTTTTTCTTTTTGTTATTTTATTATTTTTTATATACATATATTTTTTACTTGTGCTTGGATTCAAAACAACTTGTAACAGAAACAAGTTGGGCTAATAACATAAACACATTTTTTTTTCTGTATTTTCCATTTTTAATTTTGTAAATATTAATTAAAAGGATAAAATACCCGGACAAAATTAGGTGTTCACAGCTGCCCCTCTTTACTTTTTTCTTATTATATAATTGGTGTAACTATAGTTAACCTATTATTGTTATAAGAAATGAGTAAAGACGTGAACTCTAATTTTGTTCGGGATATACTGACAGGCAAAAGGACCTGTGACCACAACATGATTTCCTGTAAAGAACCAGCGGGTTGGATTACCCAACGAGGTACACACATAAAAAGCTTGCAGGGTGGATTGCCTGCCGAGCTTAGAAATAAAGATAAAGAGCTTACGGGGTGGATTGCCCGTCAGAAGCTTGGACAGGAAGATAAAAGAGCTTACGAGGTGGATTGCCCGTCAAAACTCAAACGGATAGATAAAAGAGCTTACAGGGTGGATTGCCCGTCAGAAGCTTAAACAGAAAGATAAAAGAGCTTACGGGGTGGATTGCCCGTCAAAAGCTCGAACTAAAAGATAAAAGAGCTTACGCGGTGGATTGCCCGTCAGAAGCTCAAGCAGATAGATAAAAGAGCTTATGGGGTGGATTGCCCGTGAGAAGCTCGAACAGAAAGATAAAACAGCTTACGGGGTGGATTGCCCGTCAAAAGCTCGAACTGAAAGATAAAAGAGCCTACAGGGTGGATTGCCCGTCAGAAACTCGAACGGATAGATAAAAGCTTGCGGGTTGGATTGCCCGTCAGACTCGAACTGAAAGATAAAAGAGATTATGGGGTGGATTGCCCGTCAGAAGCTTGAACTGAAAGATAAAAGAGCCTACGGGGTGGATTCCCTGTCAAAAACTCGAGCATAAAGATAAAAGAGCTTACGGGTTGGATTGCCCATCTGAAGCTCGAACTGAAAGATAAAAGAGCCTACGGGGTGGATTTCCCGTCAAAAACTCAAACGGATAGATAAAAGCTTGTGGGTTGGATTGCCCGTCAGACTCAAACAGAAAGATAAAAGAGCCTACGAGGTGGATTGTCGTCAGAAACTCGAGCATAAAGATAAAAGAGCTTACGGGTTGGATTGCCCGTCAGACTCGAACAGAAAGATAAATGACCTCACGGGGTGGATTGCCCGTCTGAAGCTCGAACTGAAAGATAAAAAAGCCTACGGGGTGGATTGTCCGTCAGAAGCTCGAACTGAAAGATAAAATGAGCCTACGAGGTGGATTGCCCGTCAGAAACTCGAACGGATAGATAAAAGAGCTTACGGGGTGGATTGCCCGTGAGAAACTCGAACCGAAAGATAAATGCTTGTGTGGCCATATAGACAAATGTAATATATGAATGTCGATTTTGCTCACTGATGGAATGACAATGCGAAAATTCAAATAACTAGTTTTCAATTTACAGAAAAAAAGATGATGATGAGGACCCTTATTAATTTTGGGCATGATGCAAAAGATTGATGATAAATTATTTCTTCTTTGCTGTTTCTTTTTCATTATCGGATCCTTGACCCCTTAAAAGCGTCGATCACAATCAGTCTTGAGGATGAACTAAAAGAAGGCCTATCTCATCGAGGAAAGATATCTTGCACTCTTGTTTTCTGATGGTAGACGTCTTTGATGATAATTATCCCAGTGGTTGATCTTTAATATTCCTTCCTCTCTTCAGTGCCCTTTATAGGGGAAGCATCGTGCCCCCCATGACCTTTCGAGGCTTTCTAAGGAATTCTAACTGCTTAAAGAAAATCGATACTTGTTTCACATTTCAGTATATACTTATCAGGATGAATGCACACACACAAATGACAAAAGTTAAGAGAAAGGGACCAAGGTAGCGAAATAAAATAAGGGAAGTCAATGTCATTATATTTGGATTGAAAAAGGTGTACAAAGCATAAGTTGCAAAACATTGCGGAGTAGAATCGCATCTCCTCAGGTGATGTCTCTATCAATGACTAATGTTAGTATCCCTCATACAATCTTGACTGCTCATTAATTGGCTTCAGAGATGTTGTTTGCCCCAGTTTCATGCATCCAACCTAATGACTGCCCCAGTTCATCGGCTTGACGACACTTCCATTGTTATGTTTATAATTTTTTGAACCCTGACTTCTACCTAGACCGCCTTTTCAGGTTTTCAGCCTAGCGGGTTACTCTAACTTTTGCCTAGACCGTCTTTTCAGATTTTCAGTCTAGCGAGCTTTTCTTTTTTCATTCTCACTTTTTCTTTTCTTTTCTTCTTCTTCTTGGGAAGTGTGTTCAAGCATAATAATTTTTGATTGCATCTGAGTTTATAGGGAGTGGAAGATCTTCCCCATCCATCCTGGTGAGAATTAAAGCCACTCCAGAGAAAGCCTTTTTCACTACGTAAGGTCCGTCGTAGTTCGGGGTCCATTTCCCTCGATGATCCTTTTGGATTGGTAGAATCTTTTTAAGCACCAGGTCACCCTACCGAAACTGTCGCGGGCGCTCCTTCTTCTCATAAGCTCTCATCAACCTTCTCTGGTATAATTGACCGTGACACAACGCCCCTGATCTCTTCTTTTCAATGAGGTTCAATTGGTCTAGTCGATCCTGGACCCACTCAGCTTCTTCTAATTCTGCTTCTCTCAGTACTCTTAATGAGGGGATTTCTACTTCAATCGGCAGCACTGACTCCATTCCATATACTAAAGAATATGGCGTTGCCCCTGTCGAGGTGCGAATACAGGTACGATAGCCGTGTAAAGCAAAAGGTAACATTTCGTGCCAATCCTTATACATCACCACCATCTTTTGGACAATCTTCTTGATATATTTATTAGCAGCCTCAACTGCCCCGTTCATATTTGGGCGGTACGGAGAGGAGTTATGATGCTTTATCTTGAAATTTTTGCACATCTCCATCATCATCTTATTGTTCAATTGGTCGCATTATCAGTGATAATCTCACTCGGCAACCCATAACGACAAATTAACTCTCTTTTGACAAATCTGATCACGACATTCCTGGTCACATTGGAATATGATGCAGCCTCAACCCACTTGGTGAAATAATTGATGGCAACAAGAATGAAGCAATGCCCATTTGAGGCTTTTGGTTCAATTGGCCCGATCACATCCATTCCCCACATTGAGAAAGGCCAGGGTGCCGACATGACATTCAAGGGAGCTGGCAGCGCATGAACCTTATCAGCATATATTTGATTATGGCACTTCTTCGCATTATTAAAGCAATAGACCTCCATTGTCAACCAATATTGGCCAGTCCTCAAGATTTTCCTGGCCATTACATGACCGCTCGCGTGTGTTCCAAAACATCCTTCATGTACCTCCTCAATTATTAGTTTAGCTTCTTTTGCGTCAACGCACCTCAACAACACCATGTCATGGTTTCTTTTGTAGAGAATATCTCCATCTAAATAGAAACCCATTTCAAGTCTTCTTAAAGTTCTTTTGTCATTTTCCGAAGCGCCCGGAGGGTATTCCCTTCTTTGGATGAAGCATTTGATGTCATGGTACCATGGTTTTTTATCAGACTCTTCCTCTATCACTTGACAATACGCAGGATGATCACGACTTTCCATTTTGATGAGTGGTAGGTTCCTCTCGTCACTTACTTTGAACATTGAGGACAAGGTAGACAGCACGTCAGCTAATTGGTTATCTTCTCGGGGAATATGATGAAATGTAACTTCATCAAACTGCTCAATCAAACCTTTGATGTAATCATGGTACGGAATTAACTTGGCATCTCGGGTTTCCCATTCTCCTCTTAGCTGGTGGATGACTAATGCAGAGTCCCCATATACCTCCAGTCTCCTTGCTTTTGCCTCTATTGCTGCCAAAATCCCTAGTGCACAAGCTTCATATTCGGCTATGTTATTTGTACAATCGAAGCAGAGCCTCGCAGTGACAAGGAAATAATCATTTTCTGGTGAGATTAAGATTGCCCCGATTCCGTGTCCCAATGCATTAGAAGCTCCATCAAATAACAAGGTCCATTTTTCTTTTTCTGGTGATTGCTCGCGATCAAACAAAGCCATTATATCTTCATCTGGAAAGTCACATTGCATCGATACATAATCTTCTACCGGCTGACTGGCTAGATATTCTGCAAGAACACTCCCTTTTATTGCCTTTTGGTTTACATAGACAATGTCATATTCTGATAGCAGGACTTGCCAACGAGCAATCCTTCCAGTCAGAGCAGGCTTATCAAAGATATACTTGATCGGATCCATTTTGGACACCAACCAGGTAGTGCAACACAACATGTAATGCCTCAAACGACGAGCCGCCCAAGCCAAGGCACAGCAAGTGCGTTCTAGCAGTGAGTAGTTGGCTTCGCAACTAGTGAATTTCTTACTTAGATAATAGATGGCATGTTCCTTCCTCCCTGACTCATCGTGATGCCCTAGTACACAACCCATAGATACATCTAGTACAGTCAAATACATGATGAGAGGTCTTCCTGGCACTAGGGGAACCAAGACTGGAGGCTCTTGTAGGTACTGTTTGATCTTCTCAAAAGCTTTTTGACAATCTTCATTCCATGTTACTGCCTGGTTTTTGCGCAGCAGTTTAAAGATTGGTTCACATGTCGCGGTTAGTTGGGAGATGAACCGGGCAATGTAGTTCAATCTTCCTAAAAACCCACGAACTTCCTTCTCCGTTTGAGGTGCTGGCATGTCGATGATTGCTCGAACCTTTTTAGGATCAACCTCTATTCCTCTTTGACTAACAATGAACCCCAGAAGCTTGCCTGATTTCACTCCGAAAGTGCATTTGGCTGGATTCAGTCGGAGCTTAAACTTTCTTAACCGCTCAAAAAGTTTCTGCAGATTACCAACATGGTCATCTTCGGATCTGGACTTGGAGATCATGTCATCTACATAAACTTCTATCTCCTTATGCATCATGTCATGGAATAAAGCCACCATAGCCCGCAGATATGTTGCCCCAGCATTTTTCAAGCCAAAGGGCATAACCTTGTAGCAAAAGGTTCCCCACAAAGTGACAAATGTAGTTTTCTCCATATCCTCAGGTGCCATCTTGATCTGATTATATCCCGAGAAACCATCCATGAAAGAGAATAATGCATGTTGAGCAGTATTATCTACAAGAACATCAATATGAGGCAAAGGAAAGTCGTCTTTTGGGCTAGCTCTGTTCAGATCACGATAGTCAACACACATTCGAACCTTTCCATCTTTCTTGGGAACAGGAACGATGTTAGCAACCCATTGAGGGTACTTTACAACTTATAGGAAACCTGCATCCAGTTGTTTCTTGACCTCCTCCTTGATCTTTAAGGATATTTCCGCTTTCATCCTTCGTAGCTTCTGCTTTACTGGAGGACACTCTGGCTTTAATGGCAATTTGTGTTCTGCTACACTGGGGTCTAACCCTGGCATGTCTTGGTATGACCATGCGAAAACATCTTTATAATCCGTGAACAACCTGATCAACCTGTTCCGCTCCTTTTCTTTCAGGGAAAGGCCAATCTTGACCTCTTTTTTATCATCTTTGGTTCCCAAATTGATTAGTTCACTCGGCTCTTCATGGGGCCGAATTTCCCTGGCTTCTTGTTCTACCAATCTCAAGAGTTCATGGGGAACTTCCCCGTCATCATCAACAACCTCTTCAGCATGATCAATGAGATAGTCAAAATTGTATGCTGGGTTACTAACACTGTCATTTTCAGGAGGGTCACTTTTAGATCTGCATTTTGGTAGTTATCAGGGAGAGATGAATGAATAATGGTTAAAGATGAGAAACTGCATTTATTGGTGAGAAATGGTGAACAAAAACGAAAGTGAAAAAAAGAGAGATAACAACACAAGATATTGAATGCATGCATTTATTGATAAGTCATACTGAAACAGAAACAAGTAAGCCCATTACAACAAAATTCCTAAAGCCTTGGGCAGAGCTAAAGGATAAGCATTACATAATTACTTGGAAAAAGACTCTATGGTCCTGGGGAACTCAATGATCTCCCAATTGTTGAGCTCTGTATCTGGAGAACATGGATACACCAGATTGATACCATGATCGGCGGGATAATCATCTTCAATAGCTGCTGCTTGGTCCAGGAATGCAAACCCTACGCTTCGGAAGCTCTGTCGAATGTCACAGATGGGAACCCTTTCAGCCTCGTATTCACGATTTTCCAGCCGAGCCAACCTCTTTCCTTTCTTCTCTTCTATAACTCTTATCTTGTCGGCCTTGGTGGGCTTGTATCCCAATCCAAACCTGTCCTTGTTCTCAGTGAGCATGAGAATGTCAGCAACACCTTGGCTGTTTTTCCCCAAACCGCTTCCAGGTTGGTATCCTCCTTCGAGCATAACCTTGGCCATCATGATGGACGCTTTAGATGACCGAGGTTTCAAGAGTGGAGCACTATCCCCAACATAAGTGGCACTGGCAATTTCAAGTGACTGGAAGGCAGTCTCGAGAGCTTCCTCGGCATCTTCAATATAAGGGGTTGTTGATGGCTTGCTTACTAACAGATCCTCATCTCTAGAAATAATTATCAACTTACTATCAACAATGAACTTCACCTTCTGGTGCAATGTGGAAGGTACAGCTCCAGTCGAATGGATCCATGGTCATCCCAGGAGACAACTGTATGTTGGTGTGATGTCCAATACTTGGAAGAGTACTTCAAAGGTGCAAGGGCCAATCTGAATGGGCAATTCGATTTCTCCCATGACTTCCCTTCGGGTGCCATCGAAAGCTCTTACAATCATTGTGCTTGGCTTCATATGAGTTCCATCAAAAGGCAACTTTGCCAGTGTTGACTTTGGCATTACATTCAAAGAAGAGCCATTATCAATGAGAACCCTAGCCAAGACATGGTCTCGGCACTTCACAGAAATGTGCAATGCCATGTTGTGCCCCATACCTTCAGCTGGTATTTCATCATCGGTGAAAGTGACATAATTATGAGCAACTATGTTACCTACAATGTTATCGAGCTTATCAACTGTTATGTCATGGGAAACATGAGCTTGATTCAACACCTTCATCAGTACTCTCCTGTGTGGCTCAGAGTTCATCAATAGAGACAAGAGAGATATCCGAGCCGGAGTTCGATTTAACTGATCCACAACCCTGTATTCACTCTGCTTGATGAACTTCAAGAATTCGCTGACTTCTTCATCGGACACCTCCTTTTTCTTCTCACCCCCATTTGCTTCCTTGTCATCTAGAATTTCTTCCACCTTCTCTTTCCTTCCTTTTCTATTTCCACCCTTCGCAATACCTCCAGAGTGTAAATGCGACCACTCCTAGTCATTCCACCAATTCCTGAAATGTTGGTAACCACAGTAGTCCCGTCGGAAGGATTGGGTTGAACCTGCATCTCATATTTCCATGGTACCGCTTTGGTGTCCTTGTAAGGGAAAGGACTTGAAACTCGGATGACGATTGGTGTTGGCCCACTTGGAACCGGCAAAGGTTTCTTCTCAGTATAGTATATCACCACTGGTTTCAGAGTGACTTGCTCAGGAACTGGTTGAGGATTAACCACAACAGTAAAAGGGGTTATCTTAATTGGGGTTGGGGAAATTGTAGATTCAGCCACCATATTAATGGCGTACTCCTTTGATTCACAACCAATTAAGATAAACTTCATATCTATTAACTGTTGCACAACTTGCCGAAACTCTGAACAGTCTTCAATCGAATGCCCCATGTTCCCATCAAAGTCACACCTTATCTCTCCATCGAGAGCCTTTTCTTCCGTGATCGGGATTTGGATCAATCCACATTTGCACATCTCTTTGAAGACAACTCTCATGGGAGTCCTAACATCGGCCATTTTACTCTTGAGAGTATGTTCCAAGAAGCCCTCAATGGCATTGACTCCCGAACTCCCATGATTTGTCATAGGACCCTGCGCCACATTTGGAGAATCCTTATGAAAGCTCAATCATTTGGCATTAATCAGATCTTGCACCTTAAACTTCAAAGCTTTACAACTCTCGGTGGAATGACCTGTGGCCCCATCGTGATATTCGCATTGAGCATTTGGGTCATACCACTTTGGATAAGGAGGGTCTATCGGTCTTGTCGGGATAGGAGTTAGCACAAATTTGCTCACAAGTTGGCGGAATAGTTCAGTGTAGGTCATGGGTATCAGGTCAAAACGCACTGGCTTTCTTTCCGAGCTATACGGTGGTCTTGTTTGGCTGGTGTTTGGGTTTGGATTTAGGGGCTGAACGACTTGAGGTGACATGGTAGGGTGTGTTTGATGCTGAGAAGGGTATGATGGTCGGTAAGGAGCCATCTGTTGAGGGTTTGGAAATTGCGAGGTGGCAGCGATGTATGGCTGGTTGGCTTGGTGATACAGAGGTGGCTGGTAATATAGGGCGTATTGGGATTGGATGGCGGGTGTTTGGTTCGGTCTCCATTGGTTCGGTTTCTTCTGTTCAAAGGTTACTGCATGAGCTTCTCCCTCTTTCTTTTTCACAAACGGGGCTTTCTTTGAGTCATTCCCAACTGAAGTCTCGGTGATCTTGCCATTCCTGATTCCACTTTCAATTCTCTCGCCAATGATGACCATGTCAGAAAAATTTGACGACACACTCCCGATCATCCTATCATAGAAGGGCGACTGGAGTGTATCAATGAACATTGCTACGATTTCTTTCTCGGCTAAGGGGGGCTCCACCTAAGCAGCCAGTTCCCTCCATCGTTGTGCATACTCTTTGAAAGTCTCTACGTCCCTTTTTGACACATTTTGGAGTTGCATCCTATCGGGAGCCATGTCAACATTGTACTTGTACTGCTTCAGAAATGCATCTGCTAGATCTTTGAAGGATCGGATGTGTGCCCGCTCGAGATGCGTATACCAATTTGAAGCTGCCCCAGTCAAACTGTCTTGGAAGAAGTGAATCAAGAGCTTATCATCTTGGGCATATGACGCCATCTTCCTAACATACATGGTCAAATGGTTTTTTGGACAGGTGGTTCCCCGATATTTGTCAAAATCGGGCACCTTAAATTTCGGCGGAATTACGACATTTGGCACCAGACAAAGTTCAGAGGCATCCCGAAGACCATAACTATTTACCCCTTCAATGGCCCGCAATCTTTCCTCTAGTACTTCCAGCTTTTCTTTAGATTGGGAATCCCCTCCCGACTGATTCACCGGAGTTTCTCCGTACATATTATGGGGAAATGAATATGGCATGGAGGGGGAACCGAAGTTTGGCATCATTTGAGCCCCCCGGGGTCCATAATGTAGGGTGTATTGTGGGGGATTTGGATTGACAGAAGGTGTGACTATCGGGGTGTTACCATCTGTAGGGTTGACATTTTGTGCTTGCGGTATTTCGACAGCATTGGTGGGGATTTGTGTTTGAGTGATGTGTTCGGAGTTCTGAATGCCATCTTGTGGACTGGGGGTTGTTGGTGGTACAAATACACGAGGCAAACCGTATGGGGGATTGTTCGGGTCGAATGAAAAATGAGTTTGGTTGAGAGGCATCATGGCCCCTGGTTGGTTGAAGCCTTGAATAGGAATCTGAGAAAAACCGGGTGGGATGAGAGGCGTGGCTGGCTGTCCTTCATTCGAGGCTGAAGGGTTCTCCTCTGTGTTCTTCTCCTTCTGCATTTCTTGTAGGATCTCCATCATCTTAGCCATCTGATCCTTGATTTGACTAACTTCATCCCTGATCCCTTGACCATCTTCTAGTTCATCCGCCATGGCTCTTGCCTGTGATCGAGTGCGATAAGGGTGTCTTGGAGCAATTGTTCAAAACCACACTGTTTTATTTAATAAAAGAAATAATAAATGAATAAAATCAAAGAAATAGAATAAACCAATTAAACTCCATTTTTGAGAGGAAGACTGTCGCATACACTTATAGCAAGAATACTCATCCTGCAATCAAATCTAGTGGTATAATTCCCTCTAGCTTGACTGCAGTTGATGTCGAGTCCAAGGGAGAATTCACTCCTCGATAGACCACATCTGTACTAGCAATGTTATTGTTTGATGATACCCATATTTTTACGCGGAAAACACATCGTTTTTAGGGTAAAAATATATTTGATGAAGTATCTAAGGGAAAATTCACTCCTCGACAGATATCATCTGGAAAAAGAGAGAGCATTCCACAAAAATTTGATGAAAACTTTTATTTCATTGGATGGATGTTGCAACACAAACATGAATCTTTGGTCAACTAGAAAAACAATACATCGAGAGTTTTCATATTTCTAACCCATCTTTGGGGACCTCAAAATACTATGCCAAGAGCTTCATCTTCTTTTTCCTGAATCCCTTTGCAAGCTTCCCAAAATGCTTGAAGAACTCAGTCACCTCTGGTGGTATCTAGAGGAAAGGGTTCTTGTAGACCTGAATTGATACTTCTTCAAATCGATCCACCAACTGGGAAGTATGATATTGAATTCTACCAATCATGTCTTCTTATTTTCTTCTCCATGCTTCCTTTTCATATATCACATCCCTTACAACCAATTTCCATCCATTTACCCATTCTGCGTGACGTTGAGCTTCTCCTCTTTCATTTTCTAGCATTTTGGTCCTGAGCCAATTTTCCCTTTCATTAGCATCTTCTAATAATTGACGATATCTGGCAGCTTCGTTCCATCCTCGATCAGAGTAAAGTTCGGTTTGGGCCAAGGATTCTTGTAGAGATCCAACTCTCTCCTTTAGTATCTGTATTGTTTCGACATGAATCCCTACGTCCCACTCAAGCTCTTCTTTCTTCTTCAGAATTCTGACTAGCGTGTTTTCTTGACACTCCACCTTTGCTTGCAACTCTTGGATCACTGCTTCTTTTTCTTTTCTTGCCCTTTTCATGCGACTTGGGGCTTCGTAGGAATCGGCACATTCATTTCTCAAATTCTCGATCTGTAAATTCAATTTTTGCACCTGGCTTTTAGAATTTCAATTTTTTTCAGTATTTGATCTTTTTAAGAGGATTGTTTTCAGCACTGGGTGGGGGTTTCGGTTTTGAAGGACACCCCCTTCTTTCCTCTCTCCATGCTTCATATCTTTTTGTTCGAGCTATGATTCGCCTTCCTAACTCATCACGCCCTTTTATGTGAATATTGTTCCATGCTGACCTTATTGCCATTGTCTGACTCTTGATGCTTTCACATTCTTGATATAGGAAATATGCTCCACCAAGCAGCTCTTTTGGGGGTTCATCTTGTGTCCACCTGAGTTGACACATTACTAGAGATGGTGAATATGACACACATCCTCTGGGTCCCATCAATGGGACATTCGGGAAACATCCACAACTGAATATAACTGAATCTCCATTGTACCATGGGCACATCCATCTAAATGAACGTGAGTCAACCTTATCAAACTCTTGTTTCCATTCATATAGTTTGCGTGACTTTAGCGGCATGCGAATGAATCCTTTCAATGGGTCATCCGTTCTATCAATTTTGTTTCCAGCATACAAGTGAGTCATAACCCAAACATATAACATTGGTGCACATCATCGCAACTTTCCTTGTTGATTCTGATGACAAACTTGTAGTGAGAGAAAAGTTTCAGCTAGGATAGCAGGGACTAAATTCATCCCATATTCCTCAACTCTGTAGAAGATGTCCATGACTGATCGATCAATCACATCCGGAATAAAGGGAAAAAGCACCAGTCCGTAGATAAGGAGAGCCAACAACCTATTAAAAAGAACCCATCGTTGTTGTTGAGCCAACTCCCTAAGGTAACCTTCCAAGAATCGCCTCTTCAAGCCCGTAGTGTTTCCTTTTTCCACTTTATCCAATTGTTCCGGTTTAAATTCCAACAGACTTGCTATCTTCCCATCTGCCACATATTGTCCATAATACAAATAGACACGTGATTCCTTTTGGATAGGCAATCTCAGCATGTAAGCACACTCCTCTATGGTGGGAGTTACATCTAGGTCAGGCAATTCAAAACTTCTCAAAGTTGAGTTCCAATACTGAGCGAATGCACTTAGAACGGGGGCATCCACCGGAATACGTAATAGATCTAGTATCCTCCCGTACTTGTTGTTAAAGTTCGAAGTGCCTTTTCTAACATTTGTTGACTGTAACACCCTAGTTTTTACACCTAGGATTAATTATTTTATTTGGATGTTTATGTTTATTATGTTATGTGGTTTAGTTTGAGTAATTAAATTACTCTCTTCAAATTATTTTATTAGGTGCGTTAGCACTGACTTATTTCAGTGAATGCATGTTTAATAGATAATAATTTACGTTATTGTCACTATTATACCAGTACAGAAAAATATTTTAAATAATGTAAATAAGAGAAGCATTTTCATATTCTTATCCTATTTAATTTTAGAGTTAAAAATATTTTGGTTTGACAATTATCGGAGATTAAATTTTGGACTGAGTATTTTCTTAGTGGATCAGTTCAACTATTAATCTTTACTCTAACTTGAATTTCGAAAACATATCCTTATCAATCTTTATTTTTAGATTCTAAAAAGTAAAAACATGTTTATTTTAGGCCTAATATTTATCACTCATTTTGTACCTATTACTAAATAATTAGTATAAAAACTTAAGTTTCTCTCTTTTCTCTCACTCACTCGACGCTATCTCTTTCTTTTTCACTTTCCTTCTCTGCTTCTTCTTCTCTCTTTCTTCTTCTTTCTTTTTCTCTTCTTCCTCTTAACTCCATCTCCTTCTTCCTCCTCCTTCTCAACCAAACAGCAGCGCCGCTCACCCCACCAGGATCGCCGCCGGCCGCCGCTCGAGATGGAAGGACGAAGACGTGCCACCTGCACGCGTTCTCTTCTGCAGCCGCGCGAAGAAGCATCTCCGCCGCAATGAGCAGTCGCGGTAAGTCCGATCAGCCGCCTTCCATGGTGGTTTCGAACCCAACTCGTTGGTTAAGCTTCTCTCTTTTCTTTTATGCTCTCTTTCAACTCCGTTGCTCTTGTTCACTGTAGAACCGCCACTGCCACCTCGCCGGAATCGCGTCCGCCGCCGCGAGGAGCACCACAGCACCACCTTCAAGTTGTCTCCAAGCTTGGGTGAACAAAACCCTCTCTTGTGTCTCAGATTCAAAACCCCAAATGGATTTTTGAAACCCTAACCCTAACCCTTTGATTTCAGACTTTAATCTTGAAATTTAAGGTTGTTTTATGAGATTGGGACTGTGAGTTTGTGTTTCCCTAAACCAATTTCATTATTATGAGTTTCCCCTAAATTTTAATAAGGATCCCTAAACCCCCAATTTAATTTTATTTGAATTAGGTATGTTTTTGTGAAATTAATTATGATTTAGTGCAATTAGGACTCTTAATGGATGATTTCCAAAGTTCTTTTTCAAGATCTTTTAATCAAAACAAAGTTTCCTAAAAGGGTATTAGGAAGCGTGAGCTTCAAACATGATTTTCTTTAAAAATAACCTTGTTTGGTAATTATATTAAGTGTTTAGATAAAGTTAGGATGTGTGTTTGATCATGTGAAAGGGGGAGGGAATTGATTGCTTGAAGAAAGAGTAAGAGGGGGAGGTACTTTACTGTAGGGGAGTTATGGGATATTCAATAACTATATGCATGTGTGTATGTGTGTAATTGAGTGCTGTGAATATTATTGTGATGTTTAGCCAATACTTGAATAACTTGTTTATTTGAACCATTGTGGTTAATACTTGGAGTTGAACATTTGTTGCTTTAAAGTGTTATGAATTATATATATGTGATTAACTGTGATATATATGAATTATATATACATGATTAACTGTGATATTATTACTGTTGATTGAAGTTTGAAAAGCCAGACTTGAGTCTGTGCCCAATCATGATAAGAATTAAAAACCTTAATAAGCCTTGAATAGAACTTTGAAAATTTTGGGTTCACTTATAAAAGTTCCTTCTTTAAAGTGTTTATTTCAGAAGAATAAGATTCTTTTGTTTTAGAAAAAATTTTAAAGTGATTTTGAGTTGAAGGAAACTATATTTTTATGATAAAAAGTTTTGTACGAGAGAAAACCTTTTCGAACGGTGTGCTTTATGAAGGAAAGACCCTTTGAAAATATTTATCATGAAGGAGAGACCTTTTGAAAATATTTAACTTTATTCCATCAATGAATTTCAAATACAAATGAATTTCCTAGATGTTTTAGAAAAAATTTTGCAAAGGAAAGGGATTTTCTCCCAAATAATTTTGGAAACGTTCCGGGTACTTGGATAAGTAACCGAGGTTTTGTGTTGGTTTTGATTTTCACTGAGCGAAATGTTTTACAAGTCGATAAATGAGCCTAGAACCGAGACGTCGGGATTCTAGTGTTGTATGGACACGTAGATCAAGGATCTGTGTCAGGGGACGGAGTGTCCTGTAAAGTTTTTTTTTTGGACAGTGGGTGTCCTAAGTTGATGTGGACAGTGTGAGTTCCATATCCGCGAGCCTAAAACTGGTGCATCGGTTTAAGGGCATCGTGATTGAGCATTCGGACTGTATGTCCTATGTTGAGATTAAAAGATTTGGACTGTGTGTGTCCTGTATTTGTTTTAAGTGAAAAGTCTTAATTAAAAGAATTAAGCATGGTCGTTAAGCTTTGTGCTTCGACAAGGAAAGATTATTACGACAAAGAAAACAAACGAGAATAAAAGTTTTTCTCATGCATCTAATGGCCATTGTGTCATGTAAATGGCATTGAATCCAGAGTGGATCAATGTATATGACAGACGTGTCAGGTGGTGATGATCATTGAGGTCCGGAGTGGATCAATGTATCTTTTATAGGACTTTGTGTCCAAATTGATAGGACTTTATGTCCAGATTGAATATATGTGCCGCTATTTCCTAACTGGAATGGGGGAATAGTGTCATTGCTTTGCATGAGCATCCTAACGGGAATGGGGATGTGCACAATTGTGTCGTTGCTTTGCATGAGCATCCTAACGGGAATGGGGATGTGCACAATTTGAATTGTGTCGTTGCTTTGCATGAGCATCCTAACGGGAATGGGGATGTGCACAATTGTGTTAGGTGCTGGCATGAACATCCTATCGGGAATGGGGATGTGCACCATTGATTTTCTTGGCCATTGTTTTGTTCGTTTTTACAATGCGCCATGTGCGAGCCTGATCAGCTTGAAACGAAACAGAAAGTTGTGGGATCTCCGGAGATTAGGTATCAAGATAGAGTTGAATATTGAAGTGTCATGCATTCTTTTTATAAAACTGATTGTTCGGGTTTGAGACCCTTTGATATAACACTGTTATGTTATGTATATGCATGATTTAAAATGCTTTTATGATTATGTGATGTATGTATCATGTGTATGGTTGTTGTGTGATATATCCATTTGTCGGTATCTCACCCTTACACACATTTCAGGATTCTTCTAAGTTCGATATTGTACCCTCGGTACTCTAACACAGATGGTGCAGAGGAGCCTTTCTAAGTCACTCAGAGACTTAGATGTAGTTGCTTGATGAGGTATTACTTGCGGAATAACTTTTAGAACGACCAGCTTAGGGTTGAGACTTGGATTATTTTTTATGGTATGTATGAGTTTGGCTCAGAGAGTCTTTATTTTAAAATGGAATGTCTATAGCTCGGAGAGCATATCTTTTGAATGAAAATCTAAGCTATTTCTTTTGGTCTTGTAAAGCTTATGGCTATAACTATTATTTTTATGTATTGATGCCTGGTTGAATTTGGTGTAACTGGAATTCTGGAGAGAAATTGTAAATATTTTAACAGGTGTTATTTTACCCTGGGATGTCCGAATTACAGAGGAGACTCTATCGATTTTTTTTTTTTGTAAAACTACTATCTTGTATTTAAGGATATTCTTTAAACTAAATAGGCTTGCCATACTATGATAGTAAGTCTGTGTGCCGATCTAGGCTTATGAGTCGTGACAAAATTTTTATACACAATTTCAGACACTTATGTACTTATATAAATTATTTTCCGAAAGCACCAGCAAATTATCTTTTAATTTTATTTCCGCACGTGTTACATAAGTAATGCCCCAAGGGGTGGGGGGGTGTTACAGAGTGGTATCAGAGCTGGTCGAGTCTTTCGGGATCTTTGGGGAATAGGTCTGTTAAGTTTTTGTTGTGTGATCTCTGGTTGGATTTTGTTTGAATTGTTTCTTGTTGAAGCAATGCGTGTTGACGCACAAGTATATGTTTTGTTGATGGTTTTTCCAAGGGTTTTATGTCCTGGGAGACCGTAGATCTTGAATGTTACTTGGGTTCGAATATGACATTCGATTATCCTTGCGAATCGTGTCAGACATTTGAAACAAGATGCTTGTGTAAAAGGATTTTTCCGGGAGTGTTTCTTGGAAATATTCTGGGTTTATGGTTAGCAAAGGACATTGATTTCAGATTGATCTAGTTTCTGGATGCAGTCAAATCTCTGTCACCTTGTATAAGATGTTGCCTACAAAGTTGAAACGAGTTGTACGATTCGATTCAATTGAAAGATCAGTGGTCTGAACCGTTTGTTATACCGAGTGTTTTCCTTATGAAGCACCAATTGTAGTGTGGAGGTTGTGTCACTGTGTAGATTTCTGACAGCTAGGTAAAAGGACGAATTATGGACAAGTATTCTCTGACTTGCGTAGTTGATTTGGTAAATCAATTGTGAGGAGTTGTCATCTACTCAAAAATCGACTTGAAGACGAGGTATTACCAGATTGGAGTGATGACTTATCTAAGGTTTTGAGTCGTCAATTTAGTTTATGAAGAAAGATCAACTCTTTGCATGTTTGATCGATTGATTAAGTTGTTCGGGATCGTACCCAAATTCAAGGTGGTCATACTAAGCTTGGCTAGAAAGATGTGTATGTTGGTTGGAACCAAGATGAATCGAGTGGATTTTCGATCTTGGGTGAGTGTCTCGTGATTGAGAAATTCTTCATTGTACTCTTTGATTCTCTTGTGTTTGTCAGTTGACATTTATTTCTCAAATCCTGTGATTGTATTAGATAATCACAACGGTGAAGTTGGTATGTGTCAGACATATTTTCTGATTTTAATTTGCAGTCTGTCAGGACTTATGAATTAGTTATGCTGATTCATAAATTTCTAGTTATACATTTCTTTGTTTGTGAGAAGTTGTACTCACACTTCTAAATGATCCTCGATGTATTAGACATTTGAGTGAATTGGTTTAAAGGAATCGATTGGTCTGGATACTTTCACACTTTGTTGAGAAAAGTGGTTATGACTATTTTTCTTGAGTTATAACCCAGATAATTTCGTGATAGTAGAAGTTTCTTAGTAAAACTTAGTTTCGTCACTTCTATTTTTGGTAGAGGTGAAAGTCGTCATTTTGTAAATTCTTTGTACTAAGAATAAGAATTAATCCTCTTGGGATTAGACATTATTCACTCTTTGATTATTTAAATCTTTTGGAAGATTCTTGTGGAAGAATGAACTTTATTAGATTCATGTTTGTAAATGTGTATTGATCATGCATTTTTACACCCACGAACCTGATGGAATGATCTTTTTCCATACTGAATGTTTCGATATCCTTCAAACTATGCTTATGTGAAAGTGAAATCCAGAAAAAATTCTTTTCTTGAGAAATTCTTTTATGATCACTAAGGTCATGTCTTATTGTCGTTCGAAAGTGCTTGTTGTCATTGATCATCTTAATTCTACGTACCTTCCAAATGTTGTCGATGTGTGACTTATCTCATTAGTCATGAGTTAGATATCTCCACATCAAGATGTACAATTGAGACCTTCCTTGTTGAGATGTTGGCATTCCTTCAATCTTTGTTATGAGTTTTCTGAAGACCTGTATGAGTCTTGTTTGAATTCAAGTGATCGTTGATCGACTGGTGAAGTCTACATCTTCTTACGAGTTAAGATCCACAAGCAAAGTTAGTGAATCGAATAATGTATCAGAAGATTGTTCAGATTTCGTGGAGTATTTTCAAGTGTTGTTTCAGATGAAAAATGGAAGTTTATCAACGTATGTCGGTTAAGTTTGCTTTAAGTGTTGAGGACTAAGTTGAGGCTAAGTCTGATCGATCATCCTCCGTGGGATGGATAAGGAATGAGGTGACCTATCTTTAGCAGGTTAGTTGGGAGATAGTGTGGTATCTAATTTTTGTCATCTCTATGGTAGTACGAACCAGAGTTGATAGGAGTTTTGTTAATGTATAAGATGTGAATGGTATTATGAGAACCCTTAAGTTCAACATTATTGAGTGAGATGATTACAATGGATCTTATCGTGATCGAGACAGATATACCATTAAAGGAATTTAGAGTAGTGATCAATGTTTATGGTTAATATTGACTTAGTGAGTCCGAGGATTAATGGAAAAAAATATATATGGTAGTTTTCTTTAAGCTGAACGGAAATAGTGAAGAGGAGTTCTTGAGTGAAACTAAGTTGTTAGAAAAGTTTAAGAATTATGATTTTGGATAATTCAAACTGAAGTGATTCCTTTTGGTTGTAGTTGCATGGAGGAATGTAATCGTATTCTTTAAGATTGAAATGAATGACTATGATATAATTTGGAGTGGTGGAATATGTTCAAAGGAAACTAAGACAACAATTGTATACTTTGAGTTGAAGGTTGACGTATGATGGGGTAGAGTTAAGGTTGAACTTGATATTCGTCGTGAGGATAAGGTGTTGAAGAAGTTTTACTAGCAGACAAATTTTGAGGCAAGAAGTGATTAAGTTTTGATTATGTCTTTCGAGTGTAATAAGCTATGACGAAATGTTTATAATCTTTGAGGTCTTATTCTGGTAAATATGTGATTGATGATCCATAGTGGAAACTAGATATTTTAAATCCAAGATTGCCATTAGGGAGTGTCCACCTGGATTTCTTGGCTTTGTTTTGGTGCAACTCTTAAGGGTAATGGCCTTAGAGAAACTCTATTTTATAATCTCTTTCCTTGGCTGCAAATATATAAGATAAGGGCAGATACGATACAAGCATATCCTTGCATAAGTGATAGAGTTATGTCTTCAGATGGAGGAATTGTTAGGAGTTGTGTATTTTTTTTGGGCAATAGGGTAGATGTGCATGGGAAATTTCTTAAACCAGGGATACTAACGGGGCTTGAGAACTAAATTGAAAATGAGAGTCAAATGAAGGATATGAAATCGAAGTAGGCAAAAGATCCGAGAGGAATTAAGAAGAGAATGGACTATGTTGGATGTGGTAAGATTCAATTTCAATAAGATTGAATTTCTTAGGTTCTTGACGCAAAGGTTATCATGTGCAACTCAAGAATGTTACGACGTTTTGATTGGAGATTTGAAAAGTGTGAATTTGATATGACTAGAAGAGTAGATTAAGCTTAAATGGACTAAGACTATGATCGCATCTCTTGAGCAGAAGGTTAATTGATGTTATGTAAAGTTAGTGTTGGTTTTGGTGTTAGCTGTGAAAGTTAGATATTGGAGAAAGTTTTTCCTAATGGATTTATATTGAGAAGTGAAGGGATTAAGCATTGATTTTGTTCTTTAAAATGTAATAGACTAAGGTGAAATATCGAAGGTAATGGGGATAATGCGGTAGTGAAAAGTCTCGAGGATAAATAAAATGGCATAAGAATTGATCCTGTTATAGTGTTATAGATGAAAGGAATGAAGCAATGAGAATACAAAGCAATATTTTAGAGTTAAGGTATGATTACAAAATCCTGAGTAGTTTTGAGCTACGAAATTTCGAGGACGAAATTTTTTTAAGAGGGGTAGTAATGTAACACCCTAGTTTTTACACCTAGGATTAATTATTTTATTTGGATGTTTATGTTTATTATGTTATGTGGTTTAGTTTGAGTAATTAAATTACTCTCTTCAAATTATTTTATTAGGTGCGTTAGCACTGACTTATTTCAGTGAATGCATGTTTAATAGATAATAATTTACGTTATTGTCACTATTATACCAGTACAGAAAAATATTTTAAATAATGTAAATAAGAGAAAAGCATTTTCATATTCTTATCCTATTTAATTTTAGAGTTAAAAATATTTTGGTTTGATAATTATCGGAGATTAAATTTTGGACTGAGTATTTTCTAAGTGGATCATTTCAACTATTAATCTTTACTCTAACTTGAATTTCGAAAACCTATCCTTATCAATCTTTATTTTTTGATTCTAAAAAGTAAAAACATGTTTATTTTAGGCCTAATATTTATCACTCATTTTGTACCTATTACTAAATAGTTAGTATAAAAACTTAAGTTTCTCTCTTTTCTCTCACTCACTCGACGCTATCTCTTTCTTTTTCACTTTCCTTCTCTGCTTCTTCTTCTCTCTTTCTTCTTCTTTCTTTTTCTCTTCTTCCTCTTAACTCCATCTCCTTCTTCCTCCTCCTTCTCAACCAAACAGCAGCGCCGCTCACACCACCAGGATCGCCATCGGCCGCCACTCGAAATGGAAGGACGAAGACGCGCCACCTGCACGCGTTCTCCTCTGCAGCCGCGCGAAGAAGCATCTCAGCCGCAGTGAGCAGCCGCAGTAAGTCTGATCAGCCGCCTTCCATGGTGGTTTCGAACCCAACTCGTTGGTTAAGCTTCTCTCTTTTCTTTTATGCTCTCTTTCAACTCCGTTGCTCTTGTTCACTGTAGAACCGCCACTGCCACCTCGCTGGAATCGCGTCCGCCACCGCGAGGAGCACCACAGTACCACCTTCAAGTTGTCTCCAAGCTTGGGTGAGTCAAAACCCTCTCTTGTGTCTCAGATTCAAAACCCCAAATGGATTTTTGAAACCCTAACCCTTTGATTTCAGACTTTAATCTTGAAATTTAAGGTTGTTTTATGAGATTGGGACTGTGAGTTTGTGTTTCCCTAAACCAATTTCATTATTCTGAGTTTCCCCTATATTTTAATAAGGAGCCCTAAACCCCCAATTTAATTTTATTTGAATTGGGTATGTTTTTGTGAAATTAATTATGATTTAGTGCAATTAGGACTCTTAAGGGATGATTTCCAAAGTTCTTTTTCAAGATCTTTTAATCAAAACAAAGTTTCCTAAAAGGGTATTAGGAAGCGTGAGCTTCAAACATGATTTTCTTTAAAAATAACCTTGTTTGGTAATTAGATTAAGTGTTTAGATAAAGTTAGGATGTGTGTTTGATCATGTGAAATTGATTTCTTGCTTTCTGGTTGTTGCGCGTTGTTGGATTTACTCTCTGAGACGTTTGGACACGGCTATGCTTGCTTGATGGAGTAGATATGAGCTAACGTGAGCATTAGGACGAGGATCCTTTACTTGTCTTCAAAGGTAAGGGGAGTTACCTAGGGATATTCAATAACTATATGCATGTGTGTATGTGTGTAATTGAGTGCTGTGAATATTATTGTGATGTTTAGCCAATACTTGAATAACTTGTTTATTTGAACCATTGTGGTTAATACTTGGAGTTGAACATTTGTTGCTTTAAAGTGTTATGAATTATATATATGTGATTAACTGTGATATATATGAATTATATATACATGATTAACTGTGATATTATTACTGTTGATTGAAGTTTGAAAAGCCAGACTTGAGTCTGTGCCCAATCATGATAAGAATTAAAAACCTTAATAAGCCTTGAATAGAACTTTGAAAATTTTGGGTTCACTTATAAAAGTTCCTTCTTTAAAGTGTTTATTTCAGAAGAATAAGATTCTTTTGTTTTAGAAAAAAATTTTAAGTGATTTTGAGTTGAAGGAAACTATATTTTTATGATAAAAAGTTTTGTACGAGAGAAAACCTTTTCGAACGGTGTGCTTTATGAAGGAAAGACCCTTTGAAAATATTTATCATGAAGGAGAGACCTTTTGAAAATATTTAACTTTATTCCATCAATGAATTTCAAATACAAATGAATTTCCTAGATGTTTTAGAAAAATTTTGCAAAGGAAAAGGATTTTCTCCCAAATAATTTTGGAAACGTTCCGGTTACTTGGATAAGTGACCGAGGTTTTGTGTTGGTTTTGATTTTCACTGAGCGAAATGTTTTACAAGTCGATAAATGAGCCTAGAACCGAGACGTCGGGATTCTAGTGTTGTATGGACACATAGATCAAGGATCTGTGTCAGGGGACGAAGTGTCCTGTAAAGTTTTGTTTTTGGACAGTGGGTGTCCTAAGTTGATGTGGACAGTGTGAGTTCCATATCCGCGAGCCTAAAACTGGTGCATCGGTTTAAGGGCATCGTGATTGAGCATTCGGACTGTATGTCCTATGTTGAGATTAAAAGATTTGGACTGTGTGTGTCCTGTATTTGTTTTAAGTGAAAAGTCTTAATTAAAAGAATTAAGCATGGTCGTTAAGCTTTGTGCTTCGACAAGGAAAGATTATTACGACAAAGAAAACAAACGAGAATAAAAGTTTTTCTCATGCATCTAATGGCCATTGTGTCATGTAAATGGCATTGAATCCAGAGTGGATCAATGTATATGACAGACGTGTCAGGTGGTGATGATCATTGAGGTCCGGAGTGGATCAATGTATCTTTTATAGGACTTTGTGTCCAAATTGATAGAACTTTATGTCCAGATTGAATATATGTGCCGCTATTTCCTAACTGGAATGGGGGAATAGTGTCAGTGCTTTGCATGAGCATCCTAACGAGAATGGGGATGTGCACAATTGTGTCGTTGCTTTGCATGAGCATCCTAACGGGAATGGGGATGTGCACAATTGTGTTAGGTGCTGACATGAACATCCTATCGGGAATGGGGATGTGCACCATTGATTTTCTTGGGCATTGTTTTGTTCGTTTTTACAATGCGTCATGTGCGAGCCTGATCAGCTTGAAACAAAACAGAAAGTTGTGGGATCTCCGGAGATTAGGTATCAAGATAGAGTTGAATATTGAAGTGTCATGCATTCTTTTTATAAAACTGATTGTTCGGGTTTGAGACCTTTTGATATAACACTGTTATGTTATGTATATGCATGATTTAAAATGCTTATATGATTATGTGATGTATGTATCATGTGTATGGTTGTTGTGTGATATATCCATTTGTCGGTATCTCACCCTTACACACATTTCAGGATTCTTCTAAGTTCGATATTGTACCCTGGGTACTCTAACACAGATGGTGCAGAGGAGTCTTTCTAAGTCACTCAGAGACTTAGATGTAGTTGCTTGATGAGGTATTACTTGCGGAATAACTTTTAGAACGACCAGCTTAGGGTTGAGACTTGGATTATTTTGATGGTATGTATGAGTTTGGCTCAGAGAGCCTTTATTTTAAAATGGAATGTCTATAGCTCGGAGAGCATATCTTTTGAATGAAAATCTAAGCTATTTCTTTTGGTCTTGTAAAGCTTATGGCTATAACTATTATTTTTATGTATTGATGCCTGGTTGAATTTGGTGTAACTGGAATTCTGGAGAGAAATTGTAAATATTTTAACAGGTGTTATTTTACCCTGGGATGTCCGAATTACAGAGGAGACTCTGTCGATTTTTTTTTTTTTGTAAAACTACTATCTTGTATTTAAGGATATTCTTTAAACTAAATAGGCTTGCCATACTATGATAGTAAGTCTGTGTGCCGATCAAGGCTTAGGAGTCGTGACAAAATTTTTATACCCAATTTCAGACACTTTTGTACTTATATAAATTATTTTTCGAAAGCACCAGCAAATTATCTTTTAATTTTATTTCCGCACGTGTTACATAAGTAATGCCCCAAGGGGGGGGGGGGGGGGGGTGTTACATTGACTAATTTCCCATAAGCTCTGAACATCATTGAGTGTCACGTCGATCTTGATGCTCTTCTTGGAACCGGTTGCATTGCTAGTACTCTTTCCGATGCTAAGTCCTTCCACTCTTTGCTATAAGATTAATACTAAGGTCTTCCTGTCAAGAAACACAAATAAAGAAAAAATTAGAAATGAAACACATGAAAAAAATTCCCTACATGATTCATGTTGCATGAGCCCCAGTAGGGTTGGGAACCCTATGTCGGGTATGCTGTCAATGCACTACCTTCACTATGACACGTCGCTTATTAGAAGTGCAATAATATTCGAACATGTCATTCGGGCTTGGAGCGACGATGTGTCGCCCCCTTTTTCCTTTTTTAGGAAACTTAATAATAAATATGTATGTGCGTGGCAATTTATGTTTATGATGCTAGAAAAAAATGGAGAGAGAGAAAGAGTATGCTCCATTTGTCCTAAATTGGGTAAAACTTAGGGTTGGACAAACCTGAGGTAATGACTCTAAACGGGTTGGCTACTAAGTTTGCTCTATCAGTGAAAATTAGGTAGGGTCTAGACTTCTAAAAGCCATGGTCCCCAGATTGTCCCTATCCCGAAAGATAAGAATCCAATTCATGAATCTAGTCACAAGTAGGGATAAACCCTCTCAATATGACCATCCCATGATATCGGGTACAACCTGAGTGGTGAATCAACAAATATCAGGGAGGTACGAGACATCTTCAATGACAATGTCGAGACACCGCCTAATCCTTGAGTTTTGAGCAAGCTCGGGTATAGAGCCAAAAGTGTGTGCAAGTTGTGATAGTGATGTGTGTGATGGGAGCACACAAACCTTCACAAAAACCTACTAAAATAAAACTACCCCAAACCTGCAAAAGGAACAAACAACACAAATACAAAAGTTCTCTACCCTAAGGTTGCAAGAATATACAAAAGCAGTTATGAAAGCATTAAAAAAGAAATAAAACAAAAAAGGGTAAAACAAATATTTTCAAAGCTGTTAAAAAAATAAGAAAAAAAATGGCACAACCAACTATGATAGGCCTGACTCTCAAAAGTCCCCAGTGGAGTCGCCAGCTGTCGCGACCGTCCCATCCGGGAGCCGCGCAAAGGGATAAAAAGTCAGAGGAGTCGCCACCAATATTTTATTTAGGAAAAAAAATATTGGAAAAACCATTTATTTTAAGGAAAACTGGTCTAAAAGAGAGAGAGAGAGATGAGTCTGGGAGTCGGTTACGAGTAGGGAAGGTGTTAGCACCCCGCATCGCCTGTTTAAAAACAGTACCTCAAGTTAATTGTGCAAAAAAACATTTTAACAGCCTTTTAAATATTTATTTTACCCCAAAAATTATTTACAAGAAAGAATTATTTTTAACTTTTAATATTTTAATTTTTTATTAATTTTTATTTTTTTAAATTTATTGTTTATAAAAAAACTAAATGAGGTTGAACATGGCACATGAGTCCATAGGGTAACCTCAAATCTAAGGGACTGAACATGGCACCGTGTCCATAGAGTATCCCTAAAAATAGAAAAGTTTAATTATTTTGATTAATTATTTTAACATAAAAAGAGATGCAAAAAAAAGGAATATTTAGTTTTGGCCCGACAAGATGATTTATCTTGCTCCTACGTATTCCCGAGTGTGATGTGAAACTCAAAGCCACGTAGTTCCTTTGAAAATGATTTGATTGGTTGATTGACGTTAATTTTTGATAAAGATTTGATTTTGTTTTGATTTTATTTTAAAAGAAGATTTTATTTCAGAATAAATTCACTTTTGCATAGAGTCCAAGATAGCAGTGCTATACGATAAACCCTTACAATTCATACAACACTTGAGGATGAAAAATCATACATCAACGTTGTAGATTGTTGCGTGAATTAAAAAGATTTATTTTTACAACAAAAAAAAGAATTTTCTTTAAAAATGGGTTTCATTTGGGAAGGATTTTTATGATCAAAGAGTCAAAAAAATCTTAAAAAAGGGATTTATCATTTTACCTATTATTTTGAAAAAGGAATTTATAATAAAAAAGGGGACCCCTTTTTAGTTGAGGAACAAAGAAGTACCAAACTCCTCTTTTTTAAGAAAGAGATGATTTTACATTTTTTTTATTTCTTTTTAAAAAAAGATTTTTTTTTTGCAAATATTTTTTAGAAAAAAGATTTCATGCATAAAGCCCAAAAACAAAATGCTCAGACCCAAAGTAAGGCCCAAGAACCTCACATCCCAGACTTGCAAACAGTGAACACGTTAGCAAATAAATAAAAAGACCACAAAGAAGATAAAGAAGGGTTAGAGGACCTAATAGGAACGTGAGAAGTGAGAAAGGTTCTTGTTGGAGATGGTGGCAACGCAGCACCTCAGGAACGACGGTGGTACCCAAGCAGCGGCGAGGTTGAAGGCCGCAAACGGCGGTGACTGGTGTGGATCACGGAGGCGCGGTGGGGGAACGGTGGAGCTCGGATCAAACGCAGCAGGGACGCGATCTCTTCCCTCATGTCGGCGACGACGGCTCCAATCGGCCTCCCGGCGGTGCAAGCGGCATGGTGGTCGCGGCTAAGCAAGCAGTGGACGGACGACAGCCCCTGGACGGCGCGTCTACTGTGAGAGAGGGAAGAGAGGAGCTTGAAGGGATCAAAAGGAAGAAGGAGATGTGTGGGTTTGAGATGAGGGATGATGTTGGCTGGGTATGGGTAAGTATGGGTTTATGGTTTTTGTTTGGTTTTGAGTAAAGGAGGAAGAAAGGTTGGAGTTAAGAGGAAGATGGAGATGGGTTCTAGGTAAGAGAAGTGAAGCAGAGAAAAAGGGAAAGAAAGAGAGAAAAAGAACAGAGAAAGGTATTTTTCTTTCCGATTTTCTGATTTTTTTTGTGTTTTGTTGTTGTTGGCTTGGTTGAAGAAGACGAAGGATGGGAGGAAGGAGATGATGAAGGCAAGAAGATGGAGAAACAGGGAATGTCCCTTTTGCTGTTTTTTTTTTCTTTTTGCTTCCCTCCTGAAGCCCTTTTGTAATGGCTGTCCTCTATTTGTAGAAGGAGATGAACTCTGCTCATTGTCATTGGGACCTTGCAAACTTGAGTGTTGCAGGGGTTACCATGCTCAGGTCATCTCTCCATTTCCATTTTTAGTGTTCCACTCCTCTGATCTAGGCAAAATACTCTTCCCAAGCTCTGAAGAATACCCAAAATGGAAGCCTATGCTTGAGCCTGTGCATTGAAAGCTTGTACGATGGAGAGAACACACTAGGCATTGAAAGCTTTTTTTTCTTTTTGTTATTTTATTATTTTTATATACATATATTTTTTACTTGGGCTTGGATTCAAAACAACTTGTAACAAACAAGTTGGGCTAATAACATAAACACATTTTTTTTTCTGTATTTTCCATTTTTAATTTTGTAAATATTAATTAAAAGGATAAAATACCCGGACAAAATTAGGTGTTCACACAATGTTATTGGAAAAGTAGAAAGATAATTGGTTGGATTGATTGATTGTCTTGACTTTTGGAACACTTACATTAAATAGAGTTGAATTAATTGAATTTTACTTATATTTAAGTCCACAAAATATAAGTAGTATTTTTACTTGTAATTGAGTCCAGAGGAGTACTTCACACAAAAGAATAAATTATCATATAATTTTTTTTCCATCAAAATTATCATATAATTTAAATCATTGTCTAAATTAGAAATGAAATATATTTTAAGGATAAATTTTATTTGAGAATGTGAACAACTTTATAATAAATGTTTAAAAATAACTAATAAGGAATAAAATGCTAGACCCTTAACAACTCACCATACTAAAAAAAATAGCATAATTATATTGATCTCTCTTAACGCTTGACTTAATTATATCTGATACTCTTCTTATTTCAAAAGTTACACTGACACCCATTAAACCTTAAGTGTGTGTTTGGATGGGGTATTTCAAAATTCCAAGGAATTTGAAATACAAGGCAATTGAATTGCTTCATTTGAATTCCTTTCATTTTGAAAATACTTTGTTTGGATAGAGTAATTCAAATACCTTGTATTTCAAATTCTTTGTTTGGATAAAGCAATTTAATTACCTTCAATTATAAAATATCATTTTTGAATATTTATTTAAAAAATTGGAATTTCAATATAAAATATGACAAATAATTAAACATTAGTCAATTTTTAAATTAAAAAAATTTAAAAAAATCTAAAAATAATTAAAAATGATATAAAAAATTAAAAATTAGACAATTTGTAAAAATATGATTAATTATATCATTTTCACTGAATTCTTTATATGGAACATAATTTGGACCAAAAAGCAGAGGAAAAATGGTAGAAGATATGTAAAGAACAATACTTGTTATCCTTCCCTAGAAGCTTCAAATGCTCAACCAACGGGTTTTGTTGTTAATATTTTTGTGCTGCAACATGATAATGATACAATACGAGTGGATTTCAGATTTGAACTCAAAAACCACACTTGAGTTGAGATTATATATGAACTACAAATACAATGAGTCGTTTCTTTGTTCAATACTTTCCATGCCACTACTCTTTTATAGGAGACTGGCCTCCCCATGCTGGAAAAGTAAATACTTCATTGGATATAAATAAAACCCTGCACCAAAATAATAACATCTTTAGAAAGTGAAGACCAACTGCTTGGAGTAATGAATAATGAACATATTTGAGATAGCCAACACTTATAACTCCGGCAAAATGGAGATCTTATAGAGCTTTGCTTGTTTTTGAGTAAAAATGAACTAATATTCGATAATGCAATTGAGTGAGCTAGCTTTATATTGATAAAAATCAACTAATAATATCAATTTATCATTCTTTTATTGATATTCTATTCAGGAGAAATATTGAAATAGAAAAATACATTGATAAATATATTGCTACACAATGTGTTCCAAACAGAACAAAGAACATATCAATGTACGATAATGAAATTCCAGCTATGTTATTCATCTTCTATGTGAAGTATGCCAAGCATGGAAAATAGGTTACATCTATGATAGCAAACATAGCAAGTAAAAATAAGAACCGATCAATATAAATCCTTCAAAGTTAATGGCGTGTCAACACTAAGCTCTAGAAATGAAACATGCTGGTAATAAACATATAAGAATAATAAAGAAGAGTGCATTCACAGTAACAATAAACAAAAGGTAGAAGATGTATCATTTCTTCCACACAGAGAAACAAAAAGAAAACCTGCATACAATAAGAAAACAGACTTTGGTACTATACTACTAGTAACAGGACACATTAACCAGAACCACCAAAATCATATAAATACCTATATACCAGCAAAACTGATTTTTTTTTTGTTTACAATACTTCAACTTTTGCACTTTGTAGTCAATTCCCTTATTCAAGACAGAACAGACAGCTCAAGGTAAACACTAAACAGTGTCTAAATTCTGTCTTATATGAGTCAAGGTTCTAAATTGCAGACCGCATCACTTGATCTATCCTTCCCCCATAACTTCAGTAATGATAATTTCAATCTATCCTGCCTAATTTAACTTGTCTCTTCCAAGTTCATACATCTAAAGAGTAAGTAATAATACCTGGCAGCCTGGTATAAGATCTGGTGAGTTAGCAGCACCAAGCTTGCTAGTCAACTTGTCTTCAAGCCCTCAATTTCTGCACACAATGTTAAAACAAACCATGTGAATAAAACTGGTGTAGCACCTCATAAGCAAGAACAAAGATATCTTTTGAGCAAGCCATTAGTAATGAATCTCAAATAATGAAGGCTAATCCACACTATAAATGCACAATATGCAAGATTTATACCTCTAACTAGCACCAAACCACCAACTCTTCAATTATTATCTCTCTCTCTTATATGCATTTCCACAAACACATGGTGCTTGCTACCAAGCTTTAACTCAAACCCATCAAAAGGTGAAAACATACCCCCAATAACCTAATCCGAGATTATCACCCACATATACAAAACAACAAAACAAAAGATTGAAGATATATTATAATTTTTATCTATATCAAACTTTGTAGTTCTCATCACTCTGTACTGCTTCATAAACAAACTGAAGATTGATTGGTGTGAATTAATCCCATGAATTCGAGAAAAAGCAGGAAGTCATTGGAAAGAGAATTGAAGAATCGGTTGTGTATAGAGAGAGAACAGAAGGAAGAGAAGGAAGATCACTGCTTACCTTTTGAGGATCGAAATGGAGAAGGGAGAAGAGATTTTATCTTAGGATCCGAAATGGAGAAGTCATGAACCGCCATGAACGAAAGAATGAGAGAGAGAGAGACTATGAATCTAGAACAGAGAAGAAGAGATTTGATGTAGAAGCCATGAGCAGGGTTTGATGTGGTTGCTCAAATTTGGAACGATGGAGCTCGAAATTTCCGCCATGAACAGTCTCGGAGTTCATTCTCGGGAGCGAGGACCAGGGTTGGAGAAAAGGAAAGGAATTTCAGAATTCCACCTATTTTGGTGGGATTTCAAATACTCTGATTTACATGAGATAAAATACCTGATAAAATTACCTATAATTTATAAAATACCTTGGGTTGTTATCCAAACGATATATTTTAGGATTAGGAATTTTAATTACCCTCCTAAAATACTTCACCCTCTAAAAATACTCCATCCAAACATACCCTAAGATTAATTTATCATTACATTTATCTCATGAAGATGGGTGATTGTAATTACACTACCATCCCCTTAAAGAAGGTAACTTCACAAACTTGGTATAACTTTTGAAAATAGGTGGGATGCCGAGTGTAATTAAACTTTCTCATAAAAGAAAAGTGGAAATTTCCCTAAAATAATTGGTACAGTATAATTCTCAATTTCAAGGCTAAAATTTTAATTAGTTGACTCTAAACTAAACTACTGAAGTGTCCATAAATGATTGGTTGATCGAGAAGCTAGGAACAGAAACACGAGAAGTGACAGACATTAAATACAAACGGATTTTAATGCTCTATATAAAGAAAGAAAACCATCACACAAAGCCCAAGAGGCAGAGGATATATGAGAGTTCTCCACAGATTTTGACATTCACCAATCAATTCTGTAGCTGAAGGAAGATCAGACACCAACAATGGATAATGTGATTCAGTTGCAAAGCCAGGTGGTTGAGTACACTTCCTCCTTGTTTCAAGAGGTAATTAACAATGCTTTACAATTACCAATACACATTAAGGGAAGTCTCATAAGCTATGTATCTTTCTTGTATTAGTTTTCTCTTTTGTCCCTCTAACTTATGTGTTCTCTTTGGAAAGGGATTCCTAGATGATCAATTTAACCAGCTTCAGCACCTTCAAGATGAAAGCAACCCATATTTTGTGGTTGAAGTGGTTACACTATTCTTTGAGGATGTAGAGAGACTCCTAAATGAGCTGCAAAAAGCACTGTAAGGGCACAGTAATTTCCTGTTTTCTTTTTGGTGAATGTAATTTCCTATTTTCTAAATTCACTGATCACTATCATGGTTTTAAATTACGGTTGCATTTACATGCTGCAAGATCACCTGAATCAACTACTTCAACATTTAAATTTATACATTTTAGATTTTAATACTTAAAAACTATCTTGTTGTTTTGTCTTTTATTTTTTTTATATTCATTTTGATTTTTTTCATAATCTTATTTAGTGTTACCAAATCCCTTTTAATTTTTGATATGTTTACTATCCAACTTCATTGTGATACTTTCGGCAAAGAGATTAAGATATTTAAAGTTACAACTATATAGTAGGATAAATGTAACCCCCCCCCCCCCCCCTGGGTATTACTACGTAACACATGCGGAAGTAAATTAAAAAGATAATTTGCTGGTTGCTTTCGGAAAATTGTTTTCTTTTAAGTCAGAAAACTGGGGTATAAAATTTTTCTTTAAGGATAACTCTGAAATTCATAATACATACATTTAAAACGTAAAGTCACATTCGTAACAAAGTTACCATGACACAACATTTCTCTAAGTTTCCATTTTAGAAAGAAAAAGTATAAACTACAGATGGATGTATATAACACTATATTTACTGACCTCTTTAGATATACAACCCAACTCAAACTCCTAAGCTGGTCATTCTATCAAATATTCATTAGAGAGACCCCCAATCAGAATACTTTCCCAACCTCTAACACTAGGACTTCGAGTGACTTAGAAAGACTCCTATGCAACATCGGTACTAGAGTACCAAGGTACTACAGCAAAACCCGAAGAGACCTGATATAAACTGTAAGAGTGAGACACCAGCAAATGGATATATCATACAACAACCATATACATGATACATACAACACATTGGCATATTAGCATTTAAGCATTATTCATAGATAAAACAACAAGTGTTATATCAGTGGATCTCATACCCAAATCAATCAGTTTTATAAAGATAATGAATGACACTTCAATCATCATACTCTAAACTTAATCTCATGAGATACCATCACCATTTTATCATTAAGAAAGAAAGAGTTGATCAGGCTCATATGCCACATTGGCAAGTTTTCTCCGTCACCTCATGCACCCGGATCAACATCATCACGAATCCCTTATAACGGCCATTCGGATGTATACCTCATCGAATACCACATCTTAAGCGGGTATTCGGTTAACTCAAGCATGTCTGCTAAGGGGAAATGCATATGAATAAAAGACTTTTCATTATCGAGACTTTTCTTTGTGTTCACTCTTTTCCGTTGTCGAGCCTAAAGCTAATGACTATTCACAATTTTCATTACTTGAAAATCAATAACACAGGACGCGCAGTCCAAGATTGTGGTCGTAGAAACAATTATAATTTTATCCATGTTTTATTTCAATATATAGGATAAGGACTCCTAGCCCATAACAACGAAATTAGGACAGAGTCCTCAATTCCAGGATTATGACTCCAAGCCCATAATATCATGATTAGGACCCTTGGCCCATAATTCTTGACACGGAGCACAAATCGCATGCTTATAACTGAATACTAGAGGCGACGTCTCGCGAACTAGATTCTCTTTTACATGTGCTTACTTTTTGCTCAGTGAAAATCAAAAACCAAAACAAAACCTCGGTCACTTATCCAAGTAACCGGAACGTTTCTAAATCATTTAGGAGAAAATCTTTTCCTTTACAAATTCTTTTACAAAACAATTTGGAAATTCGTTTGCTTTTGAAATCCTTGATGGAATAATGTCAAACATTTTCAAAGGGGTTTTTACTTCATAAAACACATAGTTCGAAAAGGGTTTTCTCTCAAACAAACTTTGGATCATAAAAAGGTAATTTCTATTGACTTAAAAAAAACTTCAACGTTTCTTTTCAAAACTAGGATCTCATTCTCTTGAAGTAAGCGTTTTTAACAAGGAACTTTTATAAATGAAACCAATACTTTCAAAGTTCTATTCAAGGCTTATTAAGGCTTTTAATCCTTATAATAATTGTGCACGGACTCAAGTCCGACTTCTCAAACTTCAATCAACAGTAATATATTCTCAACAATAATATCACAGTTAACGACAGTTCATCACATATATACAACTCACAATACTTTAAGGCAAGTAATAATCAACTTCAAGTAATAATCACAATAGTTCAAGTAAACAAGTCATTCAAGTATTTGCTCGTATCATAATAATATTCAAATCACTCAAGTAAACACATACACACATGCATATAGTCATTGAATATCCCTAGGCAATCCCCTCTTACCTTCCGTGAAGGTAAGGAGATTAGATGCTTGAAGAGATATACCATGAACGTCCTTGTTTCCTCCGTGATGGAAGTCTACGGTTATGAACACAAAATCACAAGTTAAAATCAAACAAGAACACTAAACCACAAGGCATAGGTTTGGCCAAGACTAGTGTAAATAAAATATAAATAATTACCCAAGAACGTTTTAATGAGATGGAACGGGTCTCTTCCAGTTTAATCAGAGGTCTCGAGTTCGAATCTTGGCCCTGGGAATGCAGCAGCGTCAAAACTTTTGAGGGAGAGCTTTGCCTCCCTTGTGGTCCTACCCGGCTCGAGGGTTAGTCTCCACGGTTGGGCCTGAAGGATACCCAGGGAAAACCAAAAAAATAAAATATAATTAAGAGGTTTAGTGTAAAGGATTTGCTAATATAAAATTTATTAAAGTTGTTTAGTAACAAAAAAAAAAGGAATATCAAATTAATATATATATATATATATATATATATATATATATATATATAAACATAGTGATGTGAATAAGGCAAAAGGTGGGTTCCAGACTTTACTATGGGCCTATTCGGGTTGTTTCTCCCCATTCTCATTTCTCTGGCGAAGAAGCGAAGCAACCCTCTCTAATCCAAGTGCCTACGTCCTCTCGCGCTCTACTTCTTCTTCGATCAGCTCAAGTTCGAATCCTCTTTTTATGTTTTATTCATTTGAAATTCATCACCGATCCTTCTTGTTCCCTGATTCATTAATTGCATTCAATTGTTATTGAGCCACTGCTGTGTGTGATTGTAGCGTTCATAGTGTTTATTGTGAAATAGTTGCTTTTTACTATGACATGAAATTTGAGGTGGTTCTGGTGATAGAATGACTCTTTGACTATGAAGTGTTTGAAGTTTGTTGTGACTTGTTTGGTCATGAGTCGTTTAACAAATAATATGCTGTTAAATATTAATAGTTTGCTTCAACATTGCATGTGCTTATCGACCCTTTCGATCTCATTCAGGGGAAATCCAAACACAACTATTTTTTCACCCGCTATGCTAGCAGATGAGACAAACCAAACAGAGCCTAAATGACTATATGCTAATATAATAATAACACTATTGTAAAATATAATGTGATGATACTTGCAAACTATATATATTACAATAAAATTATGATATAATAATATTGTCATATCAAATAATAAAGTTATAGTTATATAGCAAGTGAAAGGTGAGATTGAAACGCTGAAATCGGTGGTTTCATTCAGCTAAAAGGTGTGAGAGCAGAGCAACACTAATATCTCGCAGCAATGGGGAAGGCTAGTGATACAAGTGCAACTATAGCAACATATGGATCCAAAAACACCAGTGAACGGAAGAAGAATTTTTAGAGAAGCACTACCTTTTATCATAAATAATTTTTAGAGTATTTTGGAGTCTTCGAGAGGTGAGTAACAGTACTTTTTGCGAACACTCTCCATGGTATTTTTATGTGTTTACGGTGAATTTAAAATTTATGAACTCATATTTCAATTCATTGTTTTGCTTACAAAATTTAGGTGACTGTATTCCTCATTTGTATGTGCGTGGAAGGGTCTGCCTTATAGTTTTTTTTGGAATTTGAATTTAATATATGATTGATATTTGTACTAGTTGAACGATATGCTTGATGACATATGTTATGTCTTGATGTTCGTGATTGTCATAGTGTAGTTATAAAATTACTTGAAGACATGATATGAGTCTATTTGGTATGCATGATAAGATTAAATATTTAATTTGTGGTAAATGAGTTGTTATGTGTATAAGACATGAAATTTATGCCTTGTGATGAATTGTATGATGTTTGCTGCAATACCACCTATGATAGGGGTATCGAAGAGAAATACCGCCTTAATGGGGTATCGAAAGTGACATCGCCATGTGGTTGGGAAGTCGAAAATGAGTAATACTACCTAAAAAGGAGTATCTAAAGTAACACCGCCACAGGTTGGGGTGTCGAAAAAGGAGAAATACCACCATGTGCACATGGGAGGTATCGAAATGGAAATGTCCCCGACAGGAGGGTGACATCGAAACCTTCCTCGTGAGTAGGGGTGGGCAATGGGACGCCATTGTCGTGTGATGTGTGAATTTATGGCATGCCGGGAAGAGACCAATTTAATTAGGAGGTCTTCGAGCCGCTTGGATTAATCTAGAATTTATTTGGTATATGGAATGTGATGTATTGAGACGAGTTATTGTTACGTTATATGCTATTGGGTTGATGAGATTATTATTGATATTAAAAGTATTTTATTTTATATATATTATTTTGGGAAATTAGCGGATACCGTGGACATTTTTTTCTGGTTACCGCACCGGCTGAGAACAACACTATTTTCGAAACATTTTATAAATGTATTGTTGTGCACTGGGATTTTATATCTCAATATAAGTGTTGTTTTCAGAGCCCGAGGACATCGCCATTGAGGATCCAAAGATCTGAAGAGTTATCTTTGATTAGCTAGTTGGTTAGTAATGTAGTATGGTTTATAGTATTATGCGGACGACGTCCCTTGGTTTACATACTATTTTTCCCAGATTGTAATTAGACGCCCGGTTTTGAGGCTTTTAGTTTTTATTCAAATGATTGGATTTAATGATATTTTTCAATACTATGTAAATACAATTATTTTATTTAATACGAGGTATTTTCATACTTAGTTATTTGAGAAAAAATTTATGGCTTGTGTTTTTTTAATTAAATGTTTTGAAGGATTTTTATTGAAATTAATTTGTGTTACTAATGTAACGAAGGGCGTTACATATTTGGTATCAGAGCAGTTCGATTCTAAATCGGACTGTGGCATTGGGACTTTTATAACACAAAACTTGGGTGCATAGGATGCTTGCTAGAGTTATAAATGCTACATGCTATTCTTTGGGATATTGGACCTGATCAACCCAGTATTTCATTGTAGTGAGTAGATTTATGGCGATTAATAGGTGAGGGATGAACATTGCACTTGCACCATCTTTGGATTGTATAGCCAGAGTTATGCAAGCGCGGGCGGGGACTCTCTGTCAACTGAAGGGGAATGGAGGCCAGTCACTAATGAAGTGGTGGCAACCTAGGACCCTTAACACGTGGGGCTTTTTGAATTCAAGAAGAAAAATCCGTCATCCATCTGAGGTAGCTTAGATCCGGAGGAGGCTGAATTTCTTCTACTCGTTAAGGAGAAAAAGTTATTATATTGTTTGATTCAGGAGCAACGCATTCCTTGATACATCCTTTATGTGTGAAAAATTGGAGATACCAATCTTTCATTTGTCCTTTGATTCATATGTTTCTACTCCTATAGGGGATATTCTTGTTCTCCCATTGATTGTTTAAATTGTTTCCTTGTGCATCAAGACACTCCTTATGACATCAATATTATAGCAATTTATGTGTTAGATGTTATTCTTGGTATGAACTTATTGTCATCTAAGCTTGTTGTCATTAAGTACCCCGATTGAACTATTTTTGCCTCTTCACAACCAATGTATTTGATCCTTCGCTGTCAACTCTTATTGTATTTATTGTTCCTTGTAATAAGTGCTTAGCTGAGAGAGCTCAAGGATACATACTTTTGTTCTCTGCTAAGATAAAGACTGACAGTAGTGTTACGGCTAAACCTGTAGTGCGCGAGTTTCAAGATATTTTTTTAAAGAGGTCTCTAGCTTACCTCCATAAAAGGAAATTGATTTCAACATAGGTCTCGTATCTAGGAGTGGACCAGTGTCGGAAGCGCCTTATAGAATCGCACCCCTCGAGTTATGTGAGCTTAAGAAACAATTAAAGGAGTTGTTAGAAATTGGGTTTTCACACGTAGATTTATCTATTAGGAAAAAAATGGGATTTTAGGGTTGTTGATTCTTAACATGAGAGTTTAAAATATTTTTATGTCATTTGATGAATTGGTTTGACGAATGTATTTATATTTATATATTTATAAAGCAATAATTTTTACTTTTCAGTTATCGTTTTGCTTGCATATTCTTCTTTGATGGCAAAATTGCCAAAGCTAATTTCACTCTCATATGCGTCCGATTACGTTTTGCATTCCAATGGCTTCCCTATGCATCACGTTATTGTCCCTCTTTAAAGACAAATCATATTTTTATTTCAGAATCTTAGCATGTTATTGACGCACATTTTCGCCTTGTTGAGGTGCTTTGTTTTCTTTTATATTTGAAAATTTTGATTCATTATTATTTAATTATAGTGTTCAAAAAGTTCCACTTTGATTATTGTTAAGAAATATGTTTGATTTTGTGGTAAGTTTTAAGTGCTTTTAGTAAAAAAAGAATTGTTAATTATGAGGCAAAGAAGACTGACAGAATTTCTTAAGAACTGTGATTTTGAGTTAAAACACATCCAGGAAAAACCAAGATGTATCAAGAATTAAAAAGGGTGTATCGATGGACAAGGATAATCATAGATGTTATATTAAAGAAGCTATATACATCATGTAATTTCGTTACATTATTTTTTTTAGGGATCATTTTTCTTGAATTTTCAAATTACTTTTCAAGTGACCAAATATTAATCGCGATTAATAGACCCTTTGGATTTGCATTCCATATAGATTAATGGCATGTCTAATCTCAACAAACATATATTTCTTATCAAAAATTGAAAAAAAAAATTTATTTCTTATTCGTATGTGCCTACTTAAAGATCAAGTTGGAATTGATTTCTTAGTACTATTATGGTATTTATTGGTGGATTTTTTTTTACAGATGTTTTTGCACATTGTCTGTGCAGTTAAGTTACAAGTTTATTGAATCTTATTCTCCATGTTGTTATCACTTTTATTTTAAGTAAGATTTTCTTATCAATAGAAATTGAAACTATTTCTTTTTCTTGTGAAATTACCAACTTGGGCTAGATAAGAATTAGTATGTGGATACCGCTACTGCTTCCCTTTCTTTATTTTTATCTATAAAATTTCTCCGTTCTGAAAATAATATAAAAATTTGGTGTTGAGACTATAAGAGGCTATTAGATCTATGTATGGATGTATAAAATATTACTTTAATTTCTTTTGTTGATTGTTTGTTATAAATTTAATTTGTGAGAATGCTTCTAATGATGAAATACAAGTGAAGCTATTATAATTATAGTAGGATGGTCAGAAACAAATGCTTAAGTGCGTGATTTTATTATATAAATATTATTATTTTACTTCATTTTAAATATATTTTTATAGTTAAGGTGTCATGAATTGTACACTTATTATGTGGTGGAATAGTTAATAACTATATATATTGATGATGTGATTAGGAAATGTAGGCCCCCTTTATGTTAGTGCAAAGTAGGTGAGAAGATCTTGTTAGGACCAGATTTAATCTAATAAACCACAATTAGGATTAATAATTGAGGGAAAGATGTGCAATGTGCAGAATAGGCAAAATGTGTTATGCCGACAAGAAAATAAAGCCTTTATAATTTTAGGGAGAGGAACATGTAGTTTTGAGAATCCCTCCTAAAATTAGGATGAGAAGGTCAATGCCATTTAGAAAACTAATTCTTTGTTTCATGGGATCTTTCCAAATACTTAAAAAAGGCGGGCCTGTTGCTTACCAATTGGCTCTTCCGCCACAATTGGCAAACCTTCATGATGCTTTTCTTGTGTCGCAACTTAGAAAATATGTACCTGATGAGTCTCATGTGATAGCTCCTGAGTCTTTACAATTGAAGGATTATTTGATCTATAAGCCTAGGCCTCGTCAAGTCTTGGACAAAAGCACTAAGACTCTGAAGAACAAGACAATTCCATTGGTGAAAGTGTTATGGGAATGATTGACTCCTGAGGAGACTACTTGGGAGACGGAGGATGACATTGTGCGACAATACCAATATATTTTTATCTAAGGTATGGTAACCTTCAAGTTTTGTATATGACATAAGTTAAAATAGATGCGTGAGTGTTGAATGAATTTCGAGGACAAAATTCATTAAGGGGGGAGAAAATGTAACATCCTAAAATTTTAATATAATTAATTTGATAAAAAAATATTAGGTTATTAAAAAGTATAGTGCAAATAAAATATAAATAATTACCCAAGAATGTTTTAATGAGATGGAACGGGTCTCTTCCAGTTTAATCAGAGGTCGCGAGTTCGAATCTTGGCCCTGGGAATGCAGCAGTGTTAAAACTCTTGAGGGAGAGATTTGCCTCCCTTGTGGTCCTACCCGGCTCGAGGGTTAGTCTCCACGGTTGGGCCTGAAGGATACCCAGGGAAAACCAAAAAAATAAAATATAATTAAGAGGTTTAGTGTAAAGGATTTGCTAATATAAAATTTATTAAAGTTGTTTAGTAACAAAAAAAAAAGGAATATCAAATTAATATATATATATAAACATAGTGATGTGAATAAGGATAAAGGTGGGTTCCAAACTTTACCATGGGCCTATTCGGGTTGTTTCTCCCCATTCTTGTTTCTCTGGCGAAGAAGTGAAGCAGGCGTCTCTAATCCAAGTGCCTCCGTCCTCTCACGCTCTACTTCTTCTTCGATCAGCTCAGGTTCGAATCCTCTTTTTTTGTTTTATTCATTTGAAATTCATCACTGATCCTTCTTGTTCCCTGATTCATTAATTGCATTCAATTGTTATCGAGCCACTGTTGTGTGTGATTGTAGCGTTCATAGTGTTTATTGTGAAATAGTTGCTTTTTACTATGACATGAAATTCGAGGTGGTTCTGGTGATAGAATGACTCTTTGACTATGAAGTGTTTGAAGTTTGTTGTGGCTTGTTTGGTCATGAGTCGTTTAACAAATAATATGCTGTTAAATATTAATAGTTTGCTTCAACATTGCATGTGCTTATTGACCCTTTCGATCTCATTCAGGGGAAATCCAAACACAACTATTTTTTCACCCGCTATGCTAGCGGATGAGACAAACCAAACAGAGCCTAAATGACTATATGCTAATATAATAATAACACTATTGTAAAATATAATGTGATGATACTTGCATACTATATATATTACAATAAAATTATGATATAATAATATTGTCATATCAAATTATAAAGTTATAGTTATATAGCAAGTGAAAGGTGAGATTGAAACGCTGAAATCGGTGGTTTCATTCAGCTAAAAGGTGTGAGAGCAGAGCAGCACTAATATCTCGCAGCAATAGGGAAGGCTAGTGATATAAGTGCAACTATAGCAACATATGGATCCAAAAACACCAGTGAACTGAAGAAGAATTTTTAGAGAAGCACTACCTTTTATCATAAATAATTTTTAGAGAATTTTGGAGTCTTCCAGAGGTGAGTAACAGTACTTTTTGCGAACACTATCCATGGTATTTTTATATGTTTACGGTGAATTTAAAATTGATGAACTCATATTTCAATTCATTGTTTTGCTTACAAAATTTAGGTGACTGTATTCCTCATTTGTATGTGCGTGGAAGGGTCTACCTTATAGTTTTTTTTGGAATTTGAATTTAATATATGATTGATATTTGTACTAGTTGAACGATATGCTTGATGACATATGTTATGTCTTGATGTTCGTGATTGTCATAGTGTAGTTATAAAATTACTTGAAGACATGATATGAGTCTATTTGGTATGCATGATAAGATTAAATATTTAATTTGTGGTAAATGAGTTGTTATGTGTATAAGACATGAAATTTATGCCTTGTGATGAATTGTATGATGTTTGCTTCAATACCACCTATGATAGGGTTATCGAAGAGAAATACCTCCTTAATGGGGTACCGAAAGTGACATCGGCATGTGGTTGGGAAGTCAAAAATGAGTAATACTACCTAAAAAGGAGTATCTAAAGTAACACCGCCACAGGTTGGGGTGTCGAAAAAGGAGAAATACCACCATGTGCACATGGGAGGTATCGAAATGGAAATGTCCCCGACAGGAGGGTGACATCGAAACCTTCCTCGTGAGTAGGGGTGGGCAATGGGACGCCATTGTTGTGTGATGTGTGAATTTATGGCATGACGGGAAGAGACCAATTTAATTAGGAGGTCTTCGGGCCGCTTGGATTAATTTAGAATTTATTTGGTATATGGAATGTGATGTATTGAGACGAGTTATTGTTACGTTATATTCTATTGAGTTGATGAGATTATTATTGATATTAAAAGTTTTTTCTTTTATATATATTATTTTGGGAAATTAGCGGATACCATGGACAGTTTTTTCCGGTTACCTGACCGGCTGAGTACAACACTATTTTTGAAACATTTTATAAATGTATTGTTGTGCACTGGGATTTTATATCTCATTCTTGGTTCCCCGTTCCCACTCCAGAGCAAGTGCAAAAGAATCTTTACGGCGAATTCAAGATCATTTTTGAGTGTAACTCAAATGATTTCACGATGTTTCTCTTTGACACCCCCGAGTAGTCTTCATATTTGGATTGTCAAGTTTACTCATCCAAAGAAGGTGTGTGGAAATCAAGGGAAACCAGTTTCTTCACCGGTTCAAGGGACTTGAGATTTGACATGCCGGTGTGTTACAATGGAGTCATCCACTTTATCTCGGATTGTTTTCCTTCCATTCATAGAAGCAGCCCTTATTTTAGGCCATATATTTTGTCCTATAATTATGAGAATGGTATATCCACAATGTTGAGGGTGCCCAAAGAAGTAAGGATAGGTTCTCATGACCATAGTTGTAACATGGGAATTTTTAAATGGGGAAAAGTCAACAATTCAAGTCAATCTATTTGTTTGGTGAGATTGAGAAAGAAAATGTTCACCATATGGGTTTTGACAAATTATAAATCAAGTTCATGGAGAAGGATTTTGAAAGCAAGAGTGAAATCCTTGATTGGGACAAGGGAGCAAAATCCTATAGTCACAGGTTATAGGGTTTTAAATGGTGGATATTTAGCTTTTACTTCAGAGAAGAAGAAGGTCTATGGCTATAATTTAACAAATGAAAAGCATATGGAAATTGAGGAAATATATGACCATCAATGTAAATCAGCCGTAATTCACAGTATTTCTTACTTAGATACGCTTCGTCCATGTAAAACTTTGTCACTTCCTTGTGATGCTAATGCCACAACAAGTCCCATTGATAAAAAAAAATTAAGTTCCTGAGGAGCTACTAGGTAACTTATTCTTTTTCTTGTTCATATTTTTTCTTTTAGTTTTGTCTATCTATTGTATTTTATTTAATAAATTTTATTATACGCAATATATAGTTGATTAAGTATTTGTTTATTTTACAAATTTGTTCTATTTTTCGTTGCATAATATAAAAGTTTCATTTTACTTTATTTAAGGTCATATTTATCTTTATTTTATTTTATTGATACCATTTCAAATTTTTTTAATTCTCTTTTTTTTATTCAGTTTTTCATTAGAGATTGAGGAAAAGATACATAGATCCAGAATAAACAGAACGCATTGAAGGGAGAAAGAGAAGAAACGTAGTGAATGGAAGAACATAAGTTTGTAATGTTTGTTTTTGACAAAAAATTTGTATTTGTATTTTTTTTTACATCTAAAAAAACTTGTATGCGTTGTTCCGTTAGATCTTGGATTATCAATATGATTAGCAGATTATTCATCACATACCTCCTGCTTAAAAAAAAGTTAAAGATGTATTTTATTGTTTTGGTCAAGTGTATGTTTCATTCAAACTAAAGCCTTTTTATTTTTTATTGTTAATCACTTCCAGGAAGTTTAGCGGTACATCTTCCTTTGGTTCATTAGTAACTAAGGTAAAAACAGTCACAAATTTTTTCCAAAAAAAAAAATCACAAAAAAAACTAATGTAAAAAATAAAAATAATAGAAAGGCACAAGCAATTTTTTTATTTTCTAAATTCATGTTATTTAATATTTAGGATCTGCTCAAGTGTTTCAATTCGTTTAGTGCTAGGCATGACCCCTTTAATTATAATGTTGTATGTTATTTAAGATTAGCTTGTGCCTTTAACGGGCTTCTTGTTTCTTTCTTCTTCTGTTTTTTTTTTGACAAAGGGCTTCTTGTTTCAAATACCATCTTTTGTTAAGGTTTTTTTATATTAGCATATTAAATAAAATTGTTGGCGACTTTACAATAAAACACATATGACCAACCTGCAGTCATTTATTTCTCTTGTTAAATGTTAAATACAATCTTTATTTTCTTTACAATAAAATAATCTTGATATTTTTTTTAACCTAAGATTTAAATTTATTTTATGATTTTTAAGTTATAAATTTAAAAATAGTCACATTCTGAGATTGAAACATTCAAAATTAAAATAAGATTTTAGATCGACTTACACCTAAAATAGTAAGAGTTTAATTGGTGTGCACTTTTTTACACTGTCAACCAATCCTACATCAAGGTATGAATGATTTTCAAGGAAATTTGGATAAGAATCAAAGATATTTAATGATGTGGCGATTTATTATTGGTTGATAGAGTAAAAAACATTTACACTGACAGTGTATAACAATTAAACTCAAATTGTAATTCCTTCAAATTGTCATGCAAATAGTTTTTAACTCAAAATTTTTATGGTACTTTCTGCAAAATTCAGACTTGATATGATATTAAACTCTTTATTTTCTCCATAAAACCTGTTTTATGTAAAATTTTACCGTATTAATTAACTAATTACAAATTATTATATGTGATTTTAAAAGTAACAATGCATGATCGAATATCAATATAAAAAGGAGGCTTTAATACACTTCTAGACAAGCAAATTTGACATTATCCTCACATATTGTCTTTTATTTATAAAATTTTGAATTTTATATTAAAGCAAGGTAAAAATGTTTCTTAATTTTCAATGACTTTACATAATAATTAAATTAATTTTAAAATTTTATATTATTTTTAGTTGATATTTATTGTAACACCCTGTTTTTCCTATGCTTTCTGTAGCAGTAAATACGTATTTAAATTTGTTTATTTTATATTAAACTCAGAGGATGATTTTAATTAAACTAGAATCATTTTCTTGTGTTGTTATATCATATGAAGTCACGGTAAAAATTTCGGTTGAAAATTCAGATGGAAGCCGGTCTGCGTTTTCACTGCCGGTACAAGTTTTGTGCAGAAAACCTAATTTTGACCCGTGACCGAGACAATTAGTGTTTTTATTATGTTTTCTTCAACTTTGGTTATTTTGAAAATTTTCGTTAAAAATAAAATATAATATTTTATTCGGGCAAAAACGTCGGAAGAATTACGATCGGAAATGCAACCGGGTACGAAATGGAGCAGATTAGGGAGCATAAAATAAGTGAAAAGACATGATGGAAGAGGCTATGACACACTCCAAAAGTGTAATCATCACACTCTTCAGATTATAATACTATTCTAATCCAAAAGTTATTTCTCTCTCTTCTTCCATCCAATCAAGCATTAAACCATCAAGCTTGCTCAACAAGCTCTCCCTCTCCTCTCCCTTGGTCGTGAACTCTCTCCCCTCTCTATATATATCCCTCTCATTTTAACTTCATCTTCCTTCTTCAAACTCCATTAAACCTTCATCATCTTCCTTTCTTTTAAAAGTTCAAGCTCTTAAGGCTTTAGTTTTTATTCATCTTTTCTACTTGAGTTCTTTATTAGAGTTCTTCCTTCTACTACGGGTAATGCTCTCATATGAATCTTTTTGCAAGTTTCATATTTTATTTCTTAGTTTACTTTATGTGTTCTTTATATGTTTTAAACTTCTAAAATCTCTCTAAAATGGTAGAAAACTCCTTTTGAGTTGAAACTGCTTTCTATAGTCTTGTATTAACTTATATTTTCACATACTAAGAGGTTGTGTAAAACAAAAATCTCTACCTGTGTCTTCCAATGAAGGCCGAATGCTTGCATTTGTGACCTAGGAAGTTTTTGTTTCAACTTTTGGAATATGATCATGTGTTTGAGTTTCTAACTATCCCTTGATCTTGAATCTATAAATCTTGGAAGTTTTGATAGCTTGTTCCTATGATGACCGAAAATATGAATAAGTAAGCCTAGGATACTATGTTTCAACCACTACAACAAAATAGACTTTTAATAACGCACCTTTAATAGCATTTCCGTGTGGAAATGCTATTAAAAGTGATGGGGGACTTTTAATAGCGTTTCCCTAAGGGAAACGCTATCTTAGGTATAACCTAAGATAGCGTTTCCGTGTGGAACCGCTATTAAAAGTGTCACTTAGGAAAAGATAGCGGTTCCACACGGAAACGCTATCTTAGGTGATACCTAAGATAGCGTTTCCTTCAGGAAACGCTATCTTAGGTATCACCTAAGATAGCGTTTCCTGTAGGAAACGCTATCTTAGGTCTTCCCAGTAAAATTAGACGCGCGCTCGGCCTTCCCTCTCTGTTTCTTCCTCATTTTCATTTTCTTAGGTCTTCTCTTGGCTTTCTTGTTGGGTTCAGGTAACACTATTCCAAGCTTCAATTTCTTCTCTCTAAGATTGTGCAATAGACGCCTCCGCTGCCCCAACACGTCGGAGCCACCACTGCGTAGAGGTGGCCATACTCGTTTGACTCTATGCGGCGATTCCAAGCTTGATCCATTGCTTTCCAAGCTTCTTCCTATCTCAATCTCTTTTCTCTACTCACAATCCATCCAAGTCCGCAACAAGGTCAGTCAATTTCAATGCTTTCTTCATTTGTTTTCCTGATGCATGTGGATTTTGGATCAATTGATAATTGTCACAATGTTGGGAAAGAAAGGAAAATTCTCAAACTTGGTATTAGTGTTATGGGTATGGATCATTACTTGGTATGTGTTCTTGTAAGTTAATCTCATGAGAATAATGGATATTAGTAGTATGTGTTGTGACTTTTAAGTCTAGTATTACTTACTCAAGTTATTTTACTTTGTTCTTGTGATGGATTGGCATGATGCGAGAATGCAATATGACTTGAGAGAAGAATGAGGATCGGGTCAGTTGCTTGTATAGCTAGTGTGAAATGTGTCAGTCATTCAAGAAACAAGACTTGAGTCATATCTTAATGTTTGAGACTCGGAATTTGAGAGTTTTCCATCTACTTTGCTTCATTCTAGGGGGCCAAGAAAGTGAAAGAAAATCCAAGAAAACTATTAGGTTTTGGTTTTATTTTACTTGCTCTTTAATTTTCGGTTTGATTGGTGTTGAATGGAATGTGACTTGTTTGTGTGTCAATCATTATTTGAAAATATGAATATGGATTGACGGATTGACTGTATGCATTTTGAACCTAATGCTGCTGTTATCCTTTTTTTTTTGTTTCAATGTTTTTCGGAATGTGAAGAATGGGTTCATATGTTTGTTTTTGTTGCTTCAGTTTGTTGATCCTTTCCTTTTATATATCATTTAATTTAATGTTCTGTGCTCAGATTTTGGTGGTTTTGGGTCACGGCCGTGATGGATATCACGGCCAGGCCGTGACGGTCTCTGCTTCTGGTTGCTCTGCGAAATTCCAGTCTCTCGCGAGGCGAGCCTATGCTCGCGTCGCGAGCCCTCTGTTATGGCCGTGAAGAATTTCACGGCTGGGCCGTGATGTGCTCTGACTTGTGGTGGTTTTGGGTCACGGCCGTGATGGATATCACGGCCAGGCCGTGACAGACTCTGACTTCAGCCTTTCTTCTTTTTCAGTTTTGCTCGATCATGGCCGTGATGGGCATCACGGCTAGGCCGTGATGGGCATCACGGCTAGGCCGTGATGGACTCTGTTTGGCTCATTTTCTGCACTTTTAAAGCCCTATCTTTATCCAAACTTCAGGGTTGACAATAATAACGGTGTTCAGATTGATGAGTCAGGGTTCATGCAGGTGGATCTTAATAGGGTGGGGGTATAAAGATGAGCCTTTTATATTAGCATCTCAAGCTCAACAAGTGTTCTATGTCACTGATCCAGCTGATATGAAAAGGTCCATTGTTCTTTTGACTAACAAAATAATTACTAATGTTGATGATCAAGACCATCGAGATGTTGATATTGAAGATGATCCTTTCGTCGGGACATTACAATCACTTGAGATTGATCCAACTAGGGATGATGGTATGTATATGAGAGATGATCATGATGAGGGGCTTTTGGTCAATCCACCATTTCGTACTAATAAAGGACAAACAAATCTCAATCAAATGAAGAAAAGAAAAAGGTTGACTTAAACATGTATGTAGTGTTTGTGTTTAAATGAACTTTCTGATCCTTTTATATTATAGTTAGCATCTTCCGGTAATGCTAGTGTTGATTTTGTTATTCATAGTTGTTTTATATTTTGCATCAATTAATGTTATATTAATGTCCATTGATGTTTTACTTGTATCTAATATTTTTGTAGGTAAATGGCATCTTCAAGTAATTCTAGTGATGCCAAAGTGGCGAGACGTGGGCCAACAGTTATGAAGGCGGTCATCCGCGCTAGGAGTAAAGGACAAAAATTTGATGTAATTTACTTACTAATCTAAGGATTTCATAATGTTGTTTGATATCTAGATTTAATTACTTTATTATTTTTATTAGGTTGAATGGAATTCTTTGGACCAACCTATTCGTGCTAATGGTAAAATATTGAAGAGTTACATTGGGGCCGTTGTTCGGCAAACGGTCCCAATTATTTGTTCTAATTGGAAGGATGAAGCTTTGGATGGTTTCAAAGAGAGCATATGGGCTGATGTACAGGTAATTGTTAAAATTTATAAATTATATTGTAAACTATGTAAACATACTTACTTTGACACGTTGTTTATATTGTTTTGCGATGTCTTTTAATGTTGATGAATCTAGGAAAAAATTTGTACTTCAGGAAGTCTGGTAACCTACATAGGGCATTCAGAACTAGATTGGCCAAACAATTTCTAAGAGATGCCAACGGGAATATCAATGAGGAGCCTCCATCACAATATCCACACATATCAAGGGATGAGTGGACAGATTTTATAGCAATACGCACAGGAGATGCTCAATTCCTGGTATGTTTAATATCACGTTAGTCCTTATAATTTTATAGCAATACGTACATATGACATTAACCATGTATTAATATTACTTATATGTGTCTGAATAGAAATTAAGCAATGAAAATCGCAACAGGGCGTTAGATCCTGCATGCCCTTACAAAGCATCACGTAAGGGGTATGCTGACATTGAGGATGAATTGGTATGTATATATATATATATATTTAACTGCATTTGTGGTAAATATGACTTTTAAACTGTTTGGTTAATTTATATTATCTCAATATACAGATATACGGGAGGCGGGGCCAAGAGTTAAGAAAATTAAACGCCATATTGTGTGGAGGAAAGCCCGCGAGAACAAGGCGGGTGTAATTGACAACAAAAATACGCAGACCGTGTGGAATAAATGTGTTAGTAGACTAACGATTACATTATCAATTGTTATTTTCATATGATAATATATAATAATTTTAACATTTGCATTTCACCAATAACTATGTGTCGGGAGGAAGCATCACGATCTGCGGTAGAGGGAGAGATAGAAGACTTTGGTCGCCAGGATATTCTTGCCAAAGCCATAGGTGTGCCGGAGAACCCCGGGCGTGTTAGGGGTGTGGGTTTCGGCGTCTCACAAAAAGATTACTTCCCACCCGAAGGTCGTGCAAGAAATAACTCGGAAACGAAAAAGTGGGAGACATTGGTGTCTCAACTCTCCGATAGATTGAACATTTTGGAAGAAAAGCTGAAACAAAAGGATGATGAGGAGAGGCGAGGCTAATTTCACAGCCCAAGCAAGCGTCAAAGATAGTTGCACTCTACCATCTGCAAAGAGGCTTCCGGAGGTAATGCATGCCTTTTTTTTTTACTAGTATTGCATTCGCGATTAAATACATTCAATTGGATGCCTTAATTCACAGCTTTATTAATCTATCATTGGATTAGGGCGTCAACTCATGTCACTATATTTATCGACCCCAAACTATCGTATGGTTGCTATGGGTAAAGTATACAATGAGCCGGGTGTTACACCGCACACTTGGACCAGTACCCCTTAACCATGTGAAAGTTGGAGTTGATGTTGCAACTGAGGGGGATGCGCCATTGCCGGTACCTATCGTTGATGCAGATGTGATGACAGTAGGAGATGCAATAGGTACTTATGTGGCATGGCCAATTGATCTCGTGGTTGCAATTAATATGGTATGTAATTGCATTTTTCCACCTTTTCATATACGGCATATATGCATTACATTAGTTGATCACTAACTGGCATATTGAAATGCAAAATTTCCAGGCACCCGCAAAAGCTAAAGGCAAGGGCAGAGTGTCTGGATATACAAAGGAGTCAATTACAACCCCATAAAATAAAGGAGGCAACTCGAGGCCAACCCACCTACAGCTGGTTCAACTACAACTTCTCTGGAATATTTGAATTTCCTTAAAATACATGAACGAAAGAATATGAAAAATGCTGACCAATTGTACGTAGAGATGGAAGAAAATATTTTTGGTCACCATTTCATTGAGATGCTCAATACTGAAAATATCAGAGAAGTTGTAAATCATGAATGGGTATCTGCCTCCGTTATTTCCGCATATATCGTAGTAATAAATCAGGTTTAAAGTGTACAATATTTTTTTAGTCTTTCCATTTAAATATTGATGTCATTGGTGTAATCCATTTTTATATTTTAATTGAAGGTATTTGTATGAAGAATTGTTGCTTCCAAAGGAAATAACGAGGAGGTTTCTGTTCTTGTCCCCACACCAAACAAATACATACGGCTACTTCGGGAGGGATTCACAGACAACGTATCTAGCTGACCGGGTTTGCAACTAAAGAAAGAGAATATCAGCCCTTGTTTTTAGCGCCGTGCAATGTTGGGTGAGTCGACTTATCCTTTAGGACTTAATTCACAATAATGAATTACATAAAAGTTGAGGTGCTTAGGATTTGTTATCTCAACATTTTTGTAGGAATCATTGGGTCTTGTCTGCGATAAATATTGTTGAAGAGATTATTTACTATCTGGATCCCTTGTATGTTGATCCTAGGGATCGCCTGAAATTAAAGAATCTGTTCGATACGTAAGCATGTTTTTATATTTCTGATTTTCTATGATTCTGTTCGATACGTGAGCATGCGTGTGTTTGTGATGATTGAAAATATGTTTCTTAATGAAGTCTGTTTGATTTTGTGATTAGTGGTTTGCAAGTTTATCGCGCAAATATCGGAGCTAAGGTGCCGCGTTTAAAGGCAACCAACATTAAATGGATTCAGATACGGTATATTTGCAAAAACTTAATGCGCAATTAGATAAAAAAAACTATATTGATTTACTATTTTATTTTTTATAGTGCCCAAGACAACCCAACAGTACAGATTGTGGGTACTATGTCATGCGTTTCATGAAGGAGACTATCTTGCAGAACCAAGTTAAAATACCAATGGCGGTATGTTGTTTACTTAGCTTTTAACTGTGACTGTTCAAATGTTTTAGCAATTGTAACTTAATTTATTTAATTTTTATGTCGCAATACTTCCCTGACTTCAAATGCTCCACATACTCCACTGCTCAACTATCTGAAGTCAAGGAAGAGTGGTGTCGCTATATTGTTGAAAAGTTCGTTTGATTATGTCAAATTGATCACAGTAGTTGCAGCAATACTCATTGGTATGTGAATAATGCTTTATATTTATCAACCCCAAACTATCTATGTATTTGTTTTTCCTTGGTACATGCCTTCGAGTTGATGTGCCGCTGCTAGGAGAAAATAAGTTCAAACTTATTATTTTTGTTACACTTTGTTAATGCTTGATTTGAATTCTGTTTCTTGCTACAGTAGTATTTACCTAATTAGTCTGCTGTATCCCAATGTAACAGGTTAGTCTTTGTGGTGGAAATGCAGTATGTATGAGTCTTTGGATCACATTTCGACACATTACTTTGGTGTTGTCTTGGTCTCATGAAAAACAAACAGAAGCTGTAAATGTAGATTAATTGTAGATGTATGTTGGTTTTCTGATTTTGGTTTCTTAAGGATTGAGATCTGGTATAGTTGCTGCACTTTGATTTTGTCTTACTCGTGTGAATTTGAATACTTTAGAAACAGTGGTGTACTTATATCCGGTTATATATATATATATATAGTTGCTGTATAGAGTGTTGCACTTTGATTGTATAGTTACTTGGTTTCTTTGCACAAACACATGCAAGTCTTGCATTGAACACTTATATTTTGAACACATTTTGAACAATTGTGTTGACTGCAACAATTGTGGTTTTTTTGTGTAAATATGCAGGAATAATGGATGTAAAAGTTAAGAAATAAAATTTTAAAAAAAAAAAGGGCTTTAGATAGCGTTTCCTTGTACAAACGCTATCTAAAGTCAGACTTTAGATAGCGTTTGTATAAGGAAATGCTATCTAAAGTCTGACTTTAGATAGCGTTTGTATAAGGAAACGCTATCTAAAGTCAGACTTTAGATAGTGTTTCCGTGTACAAACGCTATCTAAAGTCAGACTTTAGATAGCGTTTGTATAAGGAAACGCTATCTAAAGTCTGACTTTAGATAGCGTTTCCGTGTACAAACGCTATCTAAAGTCACCTATTAATAGCAGTTCCTAAATGCTATCTTTGCTAACGAGTTTTAATAGCGGTAGAATAGATAGCGGTTACAAACGCTATTAAAAGGCATACGGAAACGCTATCTAAAGTCTAATCTGTTGTAGTGAACTTTCCAAGTATGATCATGTATTTAGAACTCTTAATACCTTGTGATTCTAAACCTAAGAGTTATTGTTAAACAAAGAATATTTTCCTCATCATCCTATGATGGCCGAAACTTAGAGTTTAGGTGCTAGGATGTTTGAGTTTTTATTTTTCCAAAATGATCATGGACTCGAGCTCCATAAGATATTTGGATGCTAAGTCTAAGAGATTGGAAAGTTTAAGGATTTCTAACTTATTTATTCTATGTTATTAAAGCTAGGATGTATTACTTTCATTTTTCCAAGATGATCATGGACTTGAGCTCCATAAGATATTTGGATCCTAAGTCTAAGAGATTGGAATGTTTAAGTTTCCAATGTTTTCCAAAATGATCATGGGCTTGAGCTCCATAAGATATTTGGATGCTAAGTCTAAGAGATTGGAAAGTTTAAAGATTTCTAGCCTATAAATCCTATAAAGGCCGAACCTAGAAGGTTATGGACCTAGGATACTTGGTTCTTGTTTTTCCAAAATGATCATGGTTTTGAACTCCTTAATACATATGGATGCTAAACCTAAGAGATTGGAAAGTTTAGTGAATGCTAGCCTATTTTACTAGCCTTGGCCGAATACCCTAAGTTTATAACTATAACGCCCTTCGTTACATTAGTAACCCAAATTAATTTCAATAAAAATCCTTCAAAACATTTAATTAAAAAAAACACAAGTCATAAAATTTTTCTCAAATAAATAAGTATATGAAAATACCTCGTATTAAATAAAATAATAGTATTTACATAGTATTGAAAAATATCATTAAATCCAATCATTTAAATAAAAACTAAAAGCCACAAAACCGGGCGTTTAATTACAATCGGGGAAAAATAGTATGTAAACCAAGGGACGTCATCCGCATAATACTCTAAACCATACTACATTACTAACCAACTAGCTAATCAAAGATAACTCTTCAGATCTCTGGATCCTCAACGGCGATGTCCTCGGGCTCTGAAAACAACACTTATAATGAGATATAAAATCCCAGTGCACAACAATACATTTATAAAATGTTTCGAAAATAGTGTTGTTCTCAGCCGGTGCGGTAACCGAAAAAAACTGTCCATGGTATCCGCTAATTTCCCAAAATAATATATATAAAAGAAAATACTTTTAATATCAATAATAATCTCATCAACTCAATAGCATATAACGTAACAATAACTCGTCTCAATACATCACATTCCATTTACCAAATAAATTCTAGATTAATCCAAGTGGCTTGAAGACCTCCTAATTAAATTGGTCTCTTCCCGGCATGTCATAAATTCACACATCACACGACAATGACGTCCCATTGCCCACCCCTACTCACGAGGAGTGTTTCGATGTCACCCTCCTGTCGGGGACATTTCCATTTCGATACCTCCCATGTGCACATGGTGGTATTTCTCCTTTTTCGACACCCCAACCTGTGGCGGTGTTACTTTCAATACTTCTTTTTAGGTATTATTACTCATTTTCGACTTCCCAACCACATGGCGATGTCACTTTCGATACCCCATTAAGGGGGTATTTCTCTTCGATACCCCTATCATAGGTGGTATTGCAGCAAACATCATACAATTCATCACAAGGCATAAATTTCATGTCTTATACACATAAAAACTCATTTACCACAAATTAAATATTTAATCTTATCTTGCATACCAAATAGACTCATATCATGTCTTCAAGTAATTTTATAACTACACTATGACAATCACGAACATCAAGACATAACATATGTCATCAAGCATATCATTCAACTGGTACAAATATCAATCATATATTAAATTCAAATTCCAAAAAAAACTATAAGGTAGACCCTTCCACGCACATACAAATGAGGAATACAATCACCTAAATTTTGTAAGCAAAACAATGAATTGAAATATGAGTTCATCAATTTTAAATTCACCGTAAACACATAAAAATACCATGGAGAGTGTTCGCAAAAAGTAGTGTTACTCACCTCTCGAAGACTCCAAAATACTCTAAAAATTATTTATGATAAAAGGTAGTGCTTCTCTAAAAATTCTTCTTCCGTTCACTGGTGTTTTTGGATCCATATGTTGCTATAGTTGCACTTGTATCACTAGTCTTCCCCATTGCTGCGAGATATTAGTGCTGCTCTGCTCTCACACCTTTTAGCTGAATGAAACCACCGATTTCAGTGTTTCAATCTCACCTTTCACTTGCTATATAACTATAACTTTATAATTTGATATGACAATATTATTATATCATAATTTTATTGTAATATATATAGTATGCAAGTATCATCACATTATATTATACAATAGTATTATTATTATATTAGCATATAGTTATTTAGGCTCTGTTTGGTTTGTCTCATCCGCTAGCATAGCGGGTGAAAAAATAGCTGTGTTTGGATTCCCCCTGAGTGAGATCGAAAGGGTCAATAAGCACATGCAATGTTGAAGCAAACTATTAATATTTAACAGCATATTATTTGTTAAACGACTCATGACCAAACAAGCCACAACAAACTTCAAACACTTCATAGTCAAAGAGTCATTCTATCACCAGAACCACCTCGAATTTCATGTCATAGTAAAAAGCAACTATTTCACAATAAACACTATGAACGCTACAATCACACACAGCAGTGGCTCGATAACAATTGAATGCAATTAATGAATCAGGGAACAAGAAGGATCAGTGATGAATTTCAAATAAATAAAACAAAAAAAGAGGATTCGAACCCGAGATGATCGAAGAAGAAGTAGAGAGCGAGAGGACGTAGGCACTTGGATTAGAGATGGCTGCTTTGCTTCTTCGCCAGAGATACAAACTATAGATGGATGTATATAACACTACATTTACCGACCTCTTTAGATATACAACCCAACTCAAAACTCCTAAGCTGGTCATTCTATCAAATATTAATTGGAGAGACCCCCAATCGGAATACTTTCCCAACCTCAAACACTAGGTCTTCCAGTGACCTAGAAAGACTCCTCTGCAACATCGGTACTAGAGTACCAAGGTACTACTGCAAAACCCGAAGAGACTTGATATAATTGTAAGAGTGAGATACCATCATAAGATATATCCCACAACAACCATATACATGATACATACATCATATAAGCAGTTAAATCATGCATATACACAATATAATAGTGTTATATCAAAGGGTATCAAACCCGCACAGTCAACCTTTGAAAATATGCATGGCACTTCAATATCAGGCTCTAACTTAATCTCATGAGATATCAACACCGTTTTTCCACTGGAGAAGAATTAGAGTTGGTCAATCTCTAGCCCATCGGGCAGTTGCCTCCATACCCTCATGCATTTAAGGTCTCAGGACGAGCAACGTCACATGTGCCTCTGAACTCGGTTTACATGGACAGACTCCCAGATACCATCTTTGTATCTGATATATATCAACAGCACGTCTGCTTGGGGAAATGCACATGAGAAAATATTTCATTTAAAAGGTTTTCTTTGTGTTTATTCTTTTCACTGTCGCAGCTCAAAGCTAACGACTTAATCATCATTTCCCCATCACTTGAAAACTCAGAAGCATAGGACACATAGTCCGAATACTCAATCACAATGCGCAAGATCGAGGCCGCAGTCAAGGGTTGTGGTCGTAGAAAACAATATTCACCTTTAACGATGTTCATCACACGTGGTTAGAAGACACAGTCCAACACAACGTGATTAGGACCTAAAGTCCATCACAACGAAATCAGAACGCACTGTCCTCAATTCCGAGAATTGGACTCTCAGTCCATAACATCATGAATAGGACTCATAGTCCCGAATTAACACTGATCCAAGATCACGTGCGCATAACTGAATACTAGAGGCGACGTCTCGCGTACTAGATTCTCTTTCTTAAGTACTTATTTTTCGTTCAGTGAAAAACAAATTCAAAACCGAATCCTCGATAACCTATCCAGGCTATCGGAAAGTTTCTAAAATATTTAGGAAACCTTTTCTTTGAAAATCTTTTATAAAGCATCTTTGAAATTCTTTTATCTTTGAAATATTTCTCCCAATAGGATATTGCCAAATCATCTTGAAAGTTTTTACTTGAAGACACATAGTTCAAAAAGGATTTTTCTCTTGTATAACAATAGTTCACCAAAACCATTTCAACTTTTAAAACAAGTACTTTAAGTTAACGAGCTTTTGGAAAAGAACACCAATCCCTTCATCTTCAAAGCTTATTAAGGTTTTTAATCCTTATAACGGTTGAGCACAGACACAAGTCTGGCTTAGCAAACTTTCAATCAACAACAGTATATATTATTAGTTCAGTGCTAATATCACAGTTGAAATCAGTTCATCACATATATGCATTATAACATTTAGAACAAGTATAGTTCAACATCAGATAATAGCATAACAGTTCAAGTACATTAGATAATCAAGTAAGCTCAATCAACATGTAAATATCCAATTAAACACATACACGCTTGCATACAATTATTGAATATCTTTAGGAAATCCCCTCTTACCTCAAGAAGGTAAGAGAATGCGAGAAAATAACAGTTTCACGAACGTTCTTCAAGGTTGGTTAGGATGCAAGTCTAGGTTTCAAGACACAAGGTTCAAAGGATTAGAACTCAACCAAGAACTTAGGGCTAGAAGTTTCCAAAACACATGCAACTTAGGGATTTATGATCCTCAAGTGCTAAGAGTTCAAAACACGATTACTTTAAACAAAGTTGAACAAAAATCCCACCAAGTTACACTTGATGGAGATTCGGCCTTGACCAATAAGATAGGCTAGGAACATTTAAAATTTCCAATCTCTTTGGTTTAGCATCCATTAATAGTAAGGAGCTCAAAACCATGATCACTTTGGAAAATGAAAAACGAAACACCCTAGGTCCATGACCTTTAAGATTCGGTCATCCTTGGGTTTTTATGATAGAAATATTTAAATTCTTCCAATCTCTTAGACCTTTTAGCATCCAATAACTTATGGAGCTCAAGTCTATGATCATCTTGAAAGTAACATAGGACTTTAAATAACAAAGCTCATAAGCACATAAAGTAAACAACATAGGCTTATAATTAATTAAAGTATAATGACATAATTAAATGAATCATAAATGACATAAACATAAATGACATAAAGTAAATGACATAATGTAAATGACATAAAGTAAATGACAAAAATATAAATGGCATAAAAGTAAATGACATAATGTAAATGACATAAAGTAAATGGCATTAATATAAATGACATGAAGGTAAATGACATAATGTAAATGACATAAAGTAAATGGGATTAGTATAAATGACATAAAAGTAGAGTAAGAATCTTAAAACTTTCCAATCACTTTAGACATAGCATCCTTTAACATAAAGGAGCCTTGGTCCATGATCATTTTGGGAAACAAATCTTTAAACTTTCCAATCACTTTTAGACATAGCATCCTTTAACATAAAGGAGCCTTGGTCCATGGTCATTTTGGGAAACAAATCTTTAAACACAAACTCATACTTGTAAAAAGTTGAAACAAGATCCATCTAAACCATATGCATGGTTTCGGCCTCATAAGAAAGTAGAGGTTAGGAAACTTTGTTTTACACAACCTTTTAGTATGTTAAAATACAAGTAAATACAAGACCATAGAAATTGGTTTCAACTCAAAAGGAGTTTTCTACCATTTTTGAGAGATTTTTGAAGATAAAGCTTATATATGACATAAAGAAGAAACTTTAGAAAAAGATGAAGTTTTTAAAGAAAAGAATACATGAGAGTATTAACCTAAGCAAGAGGAACAACTTTGATGAAGAACACTTAGTGAAAAGAAGAAGAAAAACTAGAGCTTTGGAAGCTTGAAGTTAAGAAAAAAAGATGAAAACTTAAGGGTTTTAACGGAGTAGGAGAAAGGAAAGTGATGAAGTGAAGTTGAAAAGTGGTATTTATAGAGTAAGAGGGAGGGGGCACGGTTTTGGAGAGGAAGAAGAGAAGAAAGAAGAAGAAAGAAGGTGGTTGCTTGTAGAGAGGATAAGGAGTTAAGGTGACGTGATGTGATTGGAGAGAGAAAGATGAAAAAGTAAGATTTTGGAATGAAGTTAAGATTTACTTTTTCTTAGGTGTGTCATAAGCATTTAATTAGGCTTCCCATCAAGCCTTCTCTCATCCTTTAGGGTTCCTTTAACTGCTTAAATACGTAACCAGTTGTACATCCGATCGTATTTTCTGAAGGTTTCGTCCGGATAAAATATTATATTTTATTCCCGGACAACAAAATTCGAAAATTTACCAAACCCACACAAAACCTCATGAAAACACTAACCGTCTCGTTCACGAATTAAAATTTTGTCTCTAGCTCAGTAAACTTGTACTGGCAGAGAAAACGCAGACCTGTTTTCGTCTAAATTTTCAATCGAAAATTTTACTGTGACTTCACATGGTAAAACAACACAAGAAAATGATTTTATTTTAAATAAAATCATCCTCTGGATTTTATCAAAAATAAATACATTAAAGCATGTATTTATTGATAAAGAAGCATACGAAAAACATGGTGTTACAGGCCCATGGTAAAGTTTGGAACCCACCTTTAGCCTTATTCACATCACTAAGTTTATATATTTATATATATATATTTATATATATATATATAAATTTGATATTCCTTTTTTTTGTTACTAAACAACTTTAATAAATTTTATATTAGCAAATCCTTTTCACTAAACCTCTTAATTATATTTTATTTTTTTGGTTTTCCCTGGGTATCCTTCTGGCCCAACTGTGGAGACTAACCCTCGAGCCGAGTAGGACCACAAGGGAGGCAAAGCTCTCCCTCAAGAGTTTTAACGCTGCTGCATTCCCAGGGCCAAGATTCGAACTCGAGACCTCTGATTAAACTGGAAGAGACCCGTTCCATCTCATTAAAACGTTCTTGGGTAATTATTTATATTTTATTTGCACTATACTTTTTAATAACCTAATATTTTTTATCAAATTAATTATATTAAAATTTTAGGATGTTACATTTTCTCCCCCCCCCCCCTAACGAATTTCGTCCCCGAAATTCATTCAATACTCGCGCATCTATTTTAACTTATGTCATATGCAAAACATGAAGGTTTCCATGCCTTAGATAAAAAGATCTTGGTATTGTCACACAATGTCATCCTCCGTCTCCCAAGTAGTCTCCTCAGGAGTCAATCATTCTCATAACACTTTCACCAATGGAATTGTCTTGTTCTTCAGAGTCTTAGTGCTTTTGTCCAAGACTTGATGAGGCATAGGCTTATAGATCAAATTATCCTTCAATTGTAAAGACTCAGGAGTTATCACATGAGACTCATCAGGTACACATTTTCTAAGTTGCGACATAAGAAAAACATCATGAAGGTTTGCCAATTGTGGCGGAAGAGCCAATTGGTAAGCAACAGGCCCGACTTTTTTAAGTATTTGGAAAGATCCCATGAAACAAAGAATTAGTTTTCTAAATGGCATTGACCTCTCATCCCAATCTTAGGAGGGATTCTCAAAACTACATGTTCCTCTTCCTAAAATTCTAAAGGCTTTATTTTCTTGTCGGCATAACACATTTTGCCTATTCTGCACATTGCACATCTTTCCCTCAATTATTCATCCTAATTGTGGTTTATTAGATTAAATCTGGTCCTAACAAGATCTTCTCACCTACTTTGCACTAACATAAAGGGGGCCTACATTTCCTAATCACATCATCAATATATATAGTTATTAACTATTCCACCACATAATAAGTGTACAATTCATGACACCTTAACTATAAAAATATATTTAAAATGAAGTAAAATAATAATATTTATATAATAAAATCACGCACTTAAGCATTTGTTTCTGACCATCCTACTATAATTATAATAGCTTCACTTGTATTTCATTATTATAAGCATCCTCACAAATTAAATTTATAACAAACAATCAACAAAAGAAATTGAAGTAATATTTTATACATCCATACATAGATCTAATAGCCTCTTATAGTCTCAACGCCAAATTTCTTATATTATTTTCAGAACGGAGAAATTTTATAGATAAAAATAAAGAAAGGGAAGCAGTAGCGGTATCCACATACTAATTCTTATCTAGCCCAAGTTGGTAATTTCACAAGAAAAATAAATAGTTTCACTTTCTATTGATAAGAAAATCTTACTTAAAATAAAAGTGATAACAACATGGAGAATAAGATTCAATAAACTTGTAACTTAACTGCACAGACAATGTGCAAAAACATCTGTAAAAAAAAAATCCACAAATAAATACCATAATAGTACTAAGAAATCAGTTCCAACTTGATCTTTAAGTAGGCACATACGGATAAGAAATAACATTTTTTTTCAATTTTTGATAAGAAATATATGTTTGTTGAGATTAGACATGCCATTAATCTATATGGAATGCAAATCCAAAGGGTCTATTAATCGCGATTAATATTTGGTCACTTGAAAAGTAATTTGAAAATTCAAGAAAAATGATCCTAAAAAAAATAATGTAACGAAATTACATGATGTATATAGCTTCTTTAATATAACATCTATTTTTATCCTTGTCCATCAATACACCCTTTTTAATTCTTGATACATCTTGGTTTTTCCTGGATGTGTTTTAACTCAAAATCACAGTTCTTAAGAAATTCTGTCAGTCTTCTTTGCCTCATAATTAACTATCTTTTTTTTTATACTAAAAGCACTTAAAACTTACCACAAAATCAAACATATTTCTTAACAATAATCAAAGTGGAACCTTTTGAACACTATAATTAAATAATAATGAATCAGATTTTTCAAATATGAAAGAAAACAAAGCACCTCAACAAGGCGAAAATGTGCGTCAGTAACATGCTAAGATTCTGAAATAAAAATATGATTTGTCTTTAAAGAGGGACAATAACGTGATGCATAGGGAAGCCATTGGAATGCAAAACGTAATCTGACGCATATGAGAGTGAAATTAGCTTTGGCAATTTTACCATCAAAGAAGAATATGCAAGCAAAACGATAACTGAAAAGTAAAAATTATTGCTTTATAAATATATAAATATAAATATAAATATAAATACATTCGTCAAACCAATTCATCAAATGACATAAAAATATTTTAAACTCTCATGTTAAGAATCAACAACCCTAAAATCCCATTTTTTCCTAATAGACAAATCTACGTGTGAAAACCCATTTTCTAACAACTCCTTTAATTGTTTCTTAAGCTCACATAACTCCAGGGGTGTGATTCTATAAGGCGCTTCCGACACTGGTCCACTCCTAGACACGAGACCTATGTTGAACTCAATTTCCTTTTATGGAGGTAAGCTAGAGACCTCTTTAAGAAAAATATCTTGAAACTCGCGCACTACAGGTTTAGGCGTAACACTACTGTCGGTCTCTATCTTAGCAGAGAACAAAAGTATGTATCCTTGAGCTCTCTCAGCTAAGCACTTATTACAAGGAACAACAGATACAATAAGAGTTGACAGCGAAGGATCAAATACATTGGTTGTGAAGAGGCAAAAATAGTTCAATCAGGGTACTGAATGACAACAAGCTTAGACGACAATAAGTTCATATCAAGAATAACATCTAACACATAAATTGCTATAATATTGATGTCATAAGGAGTGTCTTGATGCACAAGGAAACAATTTAAACAATCAATGGGAGAACAAGAATATCCCCTATAGGAGTAGAAACATATGAATCAAAGGACAAATGAAAGATTGGTATCTCCAAATTTTCACACATAAAGGATGTATCAAGGAATGCGTTGCTCCTGAATCAAACAATATAATAACTTTTTCTCCTTAACGAGTATAAGAAATTCAGCCTCCTTCGGGTCTAAGCTACCTCAGATTGATGGCGGATTTTTCTTCTTGAATTTTAAAAGCCCCACGTGTTAAGGGTCCTTGGTTGCCACCACTTCATTAGTGACTGGCCTCCATTCCCCTTCAGTTGACAGAGAGTCCCCGCCTGCGCTTGCATAACTCTGTCTATACAATCCAAAGCTGGTGCAAGTGCAACGTTCGTCCCTCGCCTATTAATCGCCAGAAATCTGCTCACTACCAATGAAATATTGGGTTGATCAGGTCCAATATCCCAAAGAATAGCATGCAGCATTTATAACTCTAACAAGCATCCTATGCACCCAAGTTTTGTGTTATAAAAGTCCCAATACCACAGTCCGATTTAGAATCGAATTGCTCTGATACCAAATATGTAACGCCCTTCGTTACATTAGTAACCCAAATTAATTTCAATAAAAATCCTTCAAAACATTTAACTAAAAAAAACACAAGTCATAAAATTTTTCTCAAATAACTAAGTATGAAAATACCTCGTATTAAATAAAATAATAGTATTTACATAGTATTGAAAAATATCATTAAATCTAATCATTTGAATAAAAACTAAAAGCCTCAAAACCGAGCGTCTAATTACAATCTTGGAAAAATAGTATGTAAACCAAGGGACGTCGTCCGCATAATACTCTAAACCATACTATATTACTAACCAACTAGCTAATCAAAGATAACTCTTCAGATCTCTGGATCCTCAATGGCGATGTCCTCGGGCTCTGAAAACAACTCTTATAATGAGATATAAAATCCCAGTGCACAACAATACATTTATAAAATGTTTCGAAAATAGTGTTGTTCTCAGCCGGTGCCGTAATCAGAAAAAACTGTCCATGGTATCCGCTAATTTCCCAAAATAATATATATAAAAGAAAATACTTTTAATATCAATAATAATCTCATCAACTCAATAGCATATAACGTAACAATAACTCGTCTCAATACATCACATTCCATATACCAAATAAATTCTAGATTAATCTAAGCGGCCCGAAGACCTCCTAATTAAATTGGTCTCTTCCCGGCATGCCATAAATTCACACATCACACGACAATGGCATCCCATTGCCCACCCCTACTCATGAGGAGTGTTTCGATGTCACCCTCCTGTCGGGGACATTTCCATTTCGATACCTCCCATGTGCACATGGTGATATTTCTCCTTTTTCGACACCCCAACCTGTGGCGGTGTTACTTTCGATACTCCTTTTTATGTAGTATTACTCATTTTCGACTTCCCAACCACATGGTGATGTCACTTTCGATACCCCATTAAGGCGGTATTTCTCTTCGATACCCCTATCATAGGTGGTATTGCAGCAAACATCATACAATTCATCACAAGGCATAAATTTCATGTATTATACACATAACAACTCATTTACCACAAATTAAATATTTAATCTTATCATGCATACCAAATAGACTCATATCATGTCTTCAAGTAATTTTATAACTACACTATGACAATCACGAACATCAAGACATAACATATGTCATCAAGCATATCGTTCAACTAGTACAAATATCAATCATATATTCAATTCAAATTCCAACAAAAACTATAAGGTAGACCCTTCCACGCACATACAAATGAGGAATAGAGTCACCTAAATTTTGTAAGCAAAACAATGAATTGAAATATGAGTTCATCAATTTTAAATTCACCGTAAACGCATAAAAATACCATGGAGAGTGTTCGCAAAAAGTACTGTTACTCACCTCTGAAAGACTCCAAAATACTCTAAAAATTATTTATGATAAAAGGTAGTGCTTCTCTAAAAATTCTTGTTCCGTTCACTGGTGTTTTTGGATCCATATGTTGCTATAGTTGCACTTGTATCACTAGTCTTCCCCATTGCTGCGAGATATTAGTGTTGCTCTGCTCTCACACCTTTTAGCTGAATGATACCACCAATTTCAGCGTTTCAATCTTACCTTTAACTTGCTATGTAACTATAACTTTATAATTTGATATGACAATATTATTATATCATAATTTTATTGTAATATATATAGTATGCAAGTATCATCACATTATATTTTACAATAGTATTATTATTATATTAGCATATAGTCATTTAGGCTCTGTTTGGTTTGTCTCATCCGCTAGCATAGCGGGTGAAAAAATAGCTGTGTTTGGATTCCCCCTGAGTGAGATCGAAAGGGTCAATAAGCACATGCAATGTTGAAGCAAACTATTAATATTTAACAGCATATTATTTGTTAAACGACTCATGACCAAACAAGCCACAACAAACTTCAAACACTTCATAGTCAAAGAGTCATTCTATCACCAGAACCACCTCGAATTTCATGTCATAGTAAAAAGCAACTATTTCACAATAAACACTATGAACGCTACAATCACACACAACAGTGGGCACTTGGATTAGAGAGCGATCGAAGAAGAGACGGCACTTGGATTAGAGACGGCTGCTTGGATTAGAGAGCGAGAGGACGTAGGCACTTGGATTAGAGACGGCTGCTTCGCTTCTTCGCCAGAGAAACGAGAGTGGGGAGAAACAACCCGAATAGGCCCATGGTAAAGTTTGGAACCCACCTTTAGCCTTATTCACATCATTATGTTTATATATATATAAAATTAATATTCCTTTTTTTTTGTTACTAAACAACTTTAATAAATTTTATATTAGCAAATCCTTTACACTAAACCTCTTAATTATATTTTATTTTTTTGGTTTTCCCTGGGTATCCTTCAGGCCCAACCATGGAGACTAACCCTCGAGCCGGGTAGGACCACAATGGAGGCAAAGATCTCCCTCAAGAGTTTTAACGCTGCTGCATTCACAGGGCCAAGATTCGAACTCGAAACCTCTGATTAAACTGGAAGAGACCCGTTCCATCTCATTAAAACGTTCTTGGGTAATTATTTATATTTTATTTGCACTATACTTTTTAATAACCTAATATTTTTTATCAAATTAATTATTTTAAAATTTGAGGATGTTACAATAACTTAGTGGGATCTTATTTCAACTTTGTTAAATGATCATCGTTTGTGAACTCCTAACACTTAAGGATCATAAATCTATGAGTTGTATAATTTTCGGGAATCTCTAACCGTAAGAATTAGTCTTGGCCAAACCTATGCCTTGTGGTTTAGTGTTCTTGTTTGATTTTAACTTGTGATTTTGTGTTCATAACCGTAGACTTCCATCGCGGAGGAAACAAGGACGTTCGTGGTATATCTCTTCAAGCATCTAATCTCCTTACCTTCACGGAAGGTAAGAGGGGATTGCCTAGGGATATTCAATGACTATATGCATGTGTGTATGTGTTTACTTGAGTGATTTGAATATTATTATGATACGACCAAATACATGAATGACTTGTTTACTTGAATTATTGTGATTATTACTTGAAGTTGATTATTACTTGCCTTAAAGTATTGTGAGTTGTATATATGTGATGAACTGTCGTTAACTGTGATATTATTGTTGAGAATATATTACTGTTGATTGAAGTTTGAGAAGCCGGAGATGAGTCTGTGCACAATTATTATAAGGATTAAAAGCCTTAATAAGCCTTGAATAGAACTTTGAAAGTATTGGTTTCATTCATAAAAGTTCCTTGTTAAAAACGCTTACTTCAAGAGAATGAGATTCTAGTTTTGAAAAGAAACGTTGAAGTTTTTTTTAAGATAATAGAAATTACCTTTTTATGATCCAAAGTTTGTATGAGAGAAAACCCTTTTCGAACTATGTGTTTTATGAAGGAAAAACCCCTTTGAAAATGTTTGACATTATTCCATCAAGGATTTCAAAAGCAAACGAATTTCCAAATTGTTTTGTAAAAGAATTTGTAAAGGAAAAGATTTTCTCCTAAATGATTTAGAAACGTTCCAGTTACTTGGATAAGTGACCGAGGTTTTTTTTTGGTTTTTGATTTTCACTGAGCAAAAAGTAAGCACATGTGAAAGAGAATCTAGTTCGTGAGACGTCGCCTCTAGTATTCAGTTATAAGCATGCGATCTGTGCTCTGTGTCAAGAATTATGGGTCAAGGGTCCTAATCATGATATTATGGGCTAGGAGTCATAATCCTGGAATTGAGGACTCTGTGTCCTAATTTCGTTGTTATGGGCTAGGAGTCCTTATCATGTTGAAATAAAACATGGATAAAATTATAATTGTTTCTACGACCACAACCTTGGACTGCGGCATCGGTCTAAGGTATTGTGATTGAGTACTCGGACTGCGCGTCCTGTGTTATTGATTTTCAAGTAATGAAAATTGTGAATAGTCGTTAGCTTTGGGCTCGACAACGGAAAAGAGTGAACACAAATAAAAGTCTCGATAATGAAAAGTCTTTTATTCATATGCATTTCCCCTTAGAAGACGTGCTTGAGTTAATCGAATACTAGCTTATGATGTGGTATTCGATGAGGTATACATCCGAATGACCGTTATATGGGATTCGTGATGATGTTGATCCGGGTGCATGAGGTGACGGAGAAAACTTGCCAATGTGGCATATGAGCCTGATCAACTCTTTTTTTCTTAATGATAAAATGGTGATGGTATCTCATGAGATTAAGTATAGAGTCTGATGATTGAAGTGTCATTCATTATCTTTATAAAACTGATTGATTCGGGTATGAGATCCACTGATATAACACTTGTTGTTTTATCTATGAATAATGCTTAAATGCTAATATGCCAATGTGTTGTATGTATCATGTATATGGTTGTTGTATGATATATCCATTTGCCGGTGTCTCACTCTTACAGTTATATCAGGTCTCTTCGATTTTTGTTGTAGTACCTTGGTACTCTAGTACCGATGTTGCAGAGGAGTCTTTCTAAGTCACTTGAAGACCTAGTGTTAGAGGTTGGGAAAGTATTCTGATTGGGGGTCTCTCCAATGAATATTTGATAGAATGACCAGCTTAGGAGTCTAAGTTGGGTTGTATATCTAAAGAGGTCGGTAAATGTAGTGTTATATACATCCATCTGTAGTTTAAACTTTTTCTTTTGAAAATGGAAACTTAGAGAAATGTTGTATGTCATGGTAACTTTGTTACGAATGTGACTTTACGTTTTAAATGTATGTATTATGGATTTCAGAGTTATCCTTAAAGAAAAATTTTATACCCCAGTTTTTTGACTTAAAAGAAAACAATTTTCCGAAAGCAACCAGCAAATTATCTTTTTAATTTACTTCCGCATGTGTTACGTAGTAATACCCAAGGGGGGTGTTACATTTATCCTACTCTATCGTTGTAACTTTAAATATCTTAATCTCTTTGCCTAAAGTATCACAATGAAGTTGGATAGTTAACATATCAAAGATTCAAAGGGATTTGGTAACACTAAATAAGATTATAAAAAAAATCAAAATGAATATAAAAAAATAAAAGACAAAACAACAAGAGAGTTTTTAAGTATTAAAATCTAAAATGTATAAATTTAAATGTTGAAATAGTTGATTCAGGTGATCTTGCAGCATGTAAATGCAACTGTAGTTTAAAACCATGATAGTGATCAGTGAATTTAGAAAACAGGAAATTACATTCACCAAAAAGAAAACAGGGAATTATTGTGCCCTTACAGTGCTTTTTGCAGCTCATTTAGGAGTCTCTCTGCATCCTCAAAGAAGAGTGTCACTACTTCAACCACAAAATATGGGTTGCTTTCATCTTGAAGGTGTTGAAGCTGGTTAAATTGATCATCTAGGAATCCCTTTCCAAAGAGAACACATAAGTTAGAGGGACAAAAGAGAAAACTAATACAAGAAAGATACATAGCTTATGAGACTTCCCTTAATGTATATTGGTAATTGTATATCATTGTTAATTACCTCTTGAAACAAGGAGGAAGTGTACTCAACCACCTGGCTTTGCAATTGAATCACATTATCCATTGTTGGTGTCTGATCTTCCTTTAGCTACAGAATTGATTGGTGAATGTCAAAATCTGTGGAGAACTCTCATATTTCCTCTGCCTCTTGGTCTTTGTGTGATGGTTTTCTTTCTTTATATAGAGCATTAAAATCCGTTTGTATTTAATGTCAGTCACTTCCTGTGTTTCTGTTCCTAGCTTCTCAATCAACCAATCATTTATGGACACTTCAGTAGTTTAGTTTAGAGTCAACTAATTAAAATTTTAGCCTTGAAATTGAGAATTATACTGTACCAATTAATTTATGGAAATTTCCACTTTTCTCTTATGAGAAAGTTTAATTACACTCGGCATCCCACCTATTTTCAAAAGTTATACCAAGTTTGTGTAGTTACCTTCTTTAAGGGGATGATAGTGTAATTACAATCACCCATCTTCATGAGATAAATGTAATGATAAATTAATCTTAGGGTATGTTTGGATGGAGCATTTTTAGAGGGTGAAGTATTTTAGGAGGGTAATTAAAATTCCTAATCCTAAAATATATCGTTTGGATAACAACCCAAGGTATTTTATAAATTCTAGGTAATTTTATCAGGTATTTTATCTCATGTAAATCAGAGTATTTGAAATCCCACCAAAATAGGTGGAATTATGAAATTCCTTTCCTTTTCTCCAACCCTGGTGCTCGCTCCCGAGAATGAACTCCGAGACTGTTCATGGCGGAAATTTCGAGCTCCATCGTTCCAAATTTGAGCAACCACATCAAACCCTGCTCATGACTTCTACATCAAATCTCTTCTTCTCTGTTCTAGATTCGAAGTCTCCCTCTCTCTCAATCTTTCGTTCATGGTGGTTCATGACTTCTCCATTTCGGATCCTAAGATCAAATCTCTTCTCCCTTCTCCATTTCGATCCTCAAAAGGTAAGCAGTGATCTTCCTTCTCTTCCTTCTGTTCTCTCTCTATACACAACCGATTCTTCAATTCTCTTTCCAATGACTTCCTGCTTTTTCTCGAATTCATGGGATTAATTCACACCAATCAATCTTCAGTTTGTTTATGAAGCAGTACAGAGTGATGAGAACTACAAAGTTTGATATAGATAAAAATTATAATATATCTTCAATCTTTTGTTTCGTTGTTTTGTATATGTGGGTGATAATCTCGGATTAGGTTATTGGGGGTATGTTTTCACCTTTTGATGGGTTTGAGTTAAAGCTCGGTAGCAAGCACCATGTGTTTGTGGAAATGCATATCAGAGAGAGAGATAATAATTGAAGAGTTGGTGGTTTGGTGCTAGTTAGAGGTATAAATCTTGCATATTGTGCATTTATAGTGTGGATTAGCCTTCATTATTTGAGATTCATTACTAATGGCTTGCTCAAAAGATATCTTTGTTCTTGCTTATGAGGTGCTACACCAGTTTTATTCACAGGGTTTGTTTTAACATTGTGTGCAGAAATTGAGGGCTTGAAGACAAGTTGACTAGCAAGCTTGGTGCTGCTAACTCACCAGATCTTATACCAGACTGCCAGGTATTATTACTTACTCTTTAGATGTATGAACTTGGAAGAGACAAGTTAAATTAGGCAGGATAGATTGAAATTATCATTACTAAAGTTATGGGGGCAGGATAGATCGAGTGATGCGGTCTGCAATTTAGAACATTGACTCATATAAGACAGAATTTAGACACTGTTTAGTGTTTACCTTGAGCTGTCAGTTCTGTCTTGAATAAGGGAATTGACTACAAAGTGCAAAAGTTGTAGTATTGTAAACAAAGAAAAAAGAAAAATCAGTTTTGCTGGTATATAGGTATTTATAAGATTTTGGTGGTTCTGCTTAATGTGTCCTGTTACTAGTAGTATAGTACTGAAGTCTATTTTCTGATTGTATGCAGGTTTTCTTTTTGTTTCTCTGTGTGGAAGAAATGATACATCTTCTACCTTTTGTTTATTGTTACTGTGAATGCACTCTTCTTTATCTGTATTCTTATATGTTTATTACCAGCAGGTTTCATTTCTAGAGCTTAGTGTTGACATGCCATTAACTTTGAAGGATTTATATTGATCGGTTCTTATTTTTACTTGCTATGTTTGCTATAATAGATGTAACCTATTTTCCATGCTTGACATACTTCACATAGAAGATGAATAACATATCTGGAATTTCATTATCGTACATTGGTATGTTCTTTGTGCTGTTTGGAACACATTGTGTAGCAATATATTTATCAATGTATTTTTCTATTTCAATATTTCTCCTGAATAGAATATCAATAAAAGAATGATAAATTGATATTATTAGTCGATTTTTATCAATATAAAGCTAGCTCACTCAATTGCATTATCGAATATTAGTTCAGTTTTACTCAAAAACAAGCAAAGCTCTGTGAGATCTCCATTTTCCGGAGTTGTAAGTGTTGGCTATCTCAAATATGTTCATTATTCATTACTCCAAGCAGTTGGCCTTCACTTTCTAAAGATGTTATTATTTTGGTGCAGGGTTTTATTTATATCCAATGAAGTATTTGCTTTTCCAGCATGGGGAGGCCAGTCTCCTATAAAAGAGTAGTGGCATGGAAAGTATTGAGCAAAGAAGAAACGACTCATTGTATTTGTTGTTCATATATAATCTCAACTCAAGTGTGGTTTTTGAGATCAAATCTGAACTCCACTCGTATTGTATCAGTATCATGTTGCAGCACAAAAATATTAACAACAAAACCCGTTGGTTGAGTATTTGTAGCTTCTAGGGAAGGATAACTAGTATTGTTCTTTACATATCTTCTACCATTTTTCATCTGCTTTTTGTTCCAAATTATGTTCCATATAAAGAATTCAGTGAAAATGATATAATTAATCATATTTTTACAAATTGTCTAATTTTTAATTTTTTAGATCATTTTTAATTATATTTTTTTTACATTTTTTTTATTTAAAAATTGACTGATGTTTAAATATTTGTCATATTTTATATTTAAATTCCAATTTTTTAAATAAATATTCAAAAATGAAATTTTATAATTGATGGTAATTAAATTGCTTTATCCAAACAAAGAATTTGAAATACAAGGTATTTGAATTACTCTATCCAAACAAAGTATTTTCAAAATGAAAGGAATTCAAATGAAGCAATTCAATTGCCTTGTATTTCAAATTCCTTGGAATTTTGAAATACCCCATCCAAACACACACTTAAGGTTTAATGGTTGTCAGTGTAACTTTTGAAATAAGAAGAGTATCGGATATAATTAAGTCAAGCATTAAGAGAGATCAATATAATTATGCTATTTTTTTTAGTTATATAATGGTGAGTTGTTAAGGGTCTAGCATTTTATTCCTTATTATTTATTTTTAAACATTTATTATAAAGTTGTTCACATTCTCAAATAAAATTTATCCTTAAAATATATTTCATTTCTAATTTAGACAATGATTTAAATTATATGATAATTTTGAAGGAAAAAAAATTATATGATAATTTATTCTTTTGTGTGAAGTACTCCTCTAGACCCAATTACAAGTAAAAAAAGTACTTATATTTTGTGGACTTAAATATAAGTAAAAGTCAATTAATTCAACTCTATTTAATGTAAGTGTTCCAAAAGTCAAGTCAATCAATCAATCAAACCTATTATCTTTCTACTTTTCCAATAACATTGCACTCTCCCGAGACAATTAAATGATAGTTTAGCTATTGTAACTCATTTTTTATACATAAATCAAGACAATTAAACTAACTTTCTTAATAAGTATGAAGTTAATTGATTGTGCTTATAATTGAGTCCGGAGGGAGCACATTATTTCTCATACAAATTTCCCTTTCTTGATTTCTTAAATAACGTTCTAAGGGTATTAGTTAGCATTTTCCAAAATGTTTTATACGGTATAGACTACGAAGTTAACATTTACTAGTAACTCATCGGTTACTTTACCATCTCCTTACTTTAGAGGAGCCAAATCCCACGGTATGATATTACGACATTGATGAGAGATCCTTGTAGAATCTGAATCATTGATTACGTCAAAGTTTGAGGATAGGGAAGAAAAAAAAAAGGTAAAAATCTTATTTTGAGTGGATTCGTAAAGATTTGGATATGCCCGTATCTAAATAATAAGATTATTGAGATACTCCCTTAATTCGGTCTACTAGTATCAATTATCTACATGTGTATATATATCTCTAGTTTTTTTTTTTGAAACAAGTTACTTGATTTAAAGATGAGGTAAGTTGCCACCCGATAAAGGATTAAGTTGTTAGTTTTAGGATCAATTTTCACATTTAAGAGATATCATTTGATCTAATTAGATTTCCTAAACTGATTGCATGATTTGCATCGCACATTATTCTTGAATAAACAGTAAAAATAAAATAAAACAAAATAAATAATAATAATAAAAATAAAAATGAATAAAACTGATAAGGAATAAAATAAAATGACAATCTTGTAAAAAAAATGACAATAGTGAGTAGGTTAGGATCAGACAAGAGGTTATCATGATAATTTAATTGGAGTTAGATTTGACTAGATAAAAAGTGATAATTTTGATAAATCTGTGAACATATTTCTGATTGATTATCACTTATCTATTACACTCTCTTAACCGTTGTTATTAATTTATTAATGATTTAATCTCTGTTAAGGATAATGAGGCGAAGTTTCACTCTCTTACCAGTTATCATTAATGATTTAATTTCTGATAAGGATACTAGAGAATCCAAATTGGTTACACATTGCTTTATAAATAAAGTACGTAGGTGCTTTGAAAAGGGGAGAATTTTTTTGCATTCCATCACTCAGTCTCTAATACCCTTCTCACTTGTTCCCTATCAATCTTCCTCACTCCATCTTCCTCTCATTCACCCTCACCATCTTCATCTCTTCCTCCGCCAATTGCAGCAACCTTGCCACCGTCATCAGTAGCAGAACCACGCTTCATTCTCATCTGCATTTTTCCTGTTCACGTTCCAGTTATGAAGAAGGTATTTTTATCTGTTTTGTTTATGTAGCCTCTTTTTTTCTTCTTTTCCTGTTTTTTTTCGGTTGATTTTTTGTTAATATAAAAATAAAATAGTCATTTTGGCACATCCGGTCAAGCCTTACACTCACGCTAGCTGTGACTTGGATTCGATTCCTAGATATCTCATGTTGGTAGGTAATATGTAAATTCCACTATAAATCCTCGTTGAGGTTGGTGGTATTCCCTAACCTTGCAAGGGGACGAGCCTTCCCCCAATCTAAACTTTTATTTTACCAAAAAAGAGAGTCATTTTTTAAAAATTAAATAAGAAAACCAAAAATCTGGAAAAGAAGAAAATCCTCAATTTGAATTCAGTGTGTCTGTTGTAAAAATAAAATAAAATAAAATAATCTCCGTATCTAATTTAGAGCGGGTTTGTGAGGAACTGAAGAAGGACATGTCGGCATCTGATTTGATAAGTTTCATTGAGATATTATTATCAATTATCTTAAGAGTATATATGTCTCAAAAAAAATTTTATCTTAAGAGTATGTATATAATTTAGTTACTTGCTTTAATGATTTGGTAGGTTGCCACAATAGATTAAGGATTAAGTTGTTGGTTATGATCAATTTCATGATTGTCGCGACCGTCCCGTCCGGGAGCCGCGAAAAGATGGGATAAAAAAAAGGAGTCGCCACCGATATTTTATTTAGGAAAAAAAACATTGGAAAAAACATTTATTTTAAGGAAAACTGGTCTAAAAAAATAGAGAGAAAGATGAGTCTGGGAGTCGGTTACGAGTAGGGAAGGTGTTAGCACCCCACATCGCCCGTTTAAAAACGGTACCTCTAGTTAATTGTGCAAAAACATTTTAACAGCCTTTTAAATATTTATTTTACCCCAAAAAATATTTACAAGAAAGAATTATTTTTAACTTTTAATATTTTAATTTTTTATTAATTTATATATTTTTTTAAATTTATTGTTTATAAAAAACTAAATGAGGTTGAACATGGCACATGAGTCCACAGGGTAACCTCAAATCTAAGGGACTGAACATGGCACCGTGTCCATAGAGCATCCCTAAAAATAGAAAATTTTAATTATTTTGATTAATTATTTTAACATAAAAAGAGACACAAAAAAGGAAAATTTAGTTTTGGCCCGACAAGATGATTTATCTTGCTCCTACGTATTCCCGGGGGCGATGGGAAACTCAAAGCCACATAGTTCTTTTGGAAAAGATTTGATTGGTTGATTGATTTTTATTTTGATAAAGATTTGATTTATTTATTTTATTTAAAAAAGATTTTATTTCAAGATAAATTCATTTTTTGCACAGGGTCCATGATAGCAGCGTCATACGATAAACCCTTACGATTCATGTGACACCTGAGGATGAAAAGTCATACATCAACATTGTAGATTGCTGCATGAATTCAAAAAAGATACTTTTTATAAAAAAAAGATTTTTTAGTTTTTTAGTTTTCCAAAGGATTTTTAATTAAACAAAATAACTGATATTTTTTATAAAGAAATTTTTTTAGGAATTGTTCATGTTCTTGTTGCTTTAGCCCAAATGATTAAAATCTAAAAGACAAAATAAAAATAAAATTAAAACACACAATCCAACAACCCAAAACCAGATCCAACCCAAACTAACAACCCACATAATATATAATAGTAAACTGAAATTAAAAAGAAGGGAATGGAGGCAGAAAAAGATATGAAGCTCTTAAGCTTCTGTCCATTACCAACGCAGGGAGACAAAAGAAGAGCTATGGTGGTAGTCAGTGGAGCAGCGGCGGTCCGGGCTGGGTGCATCTGAACTGCGCCGGCGGAGCGAAGCTGGACGGCGCGGTGGTAGACGCGGTGGTCGCACGGAGGAGCGGTGGAGAAGGTGTCGAGGAACGCGGTCGTCTCTCTTGTGCTAGCGAGCGGCGCGCGGTCTCTGTCCATCTCTTCCCTCTTCTTGTTGCAGATGGGTTGATGGTGAAGGAGGAAGAAGGGTTGAAGGAGGAAGAAGGGTTGAAGCGGTAACGGCGGATCTGGGTTGTCCGGTTGAGGGAGGACCAACGTCGGTCCGAGGCGGAGGCAGGTGGAGGCGCGGCGTGGTGCGGCAGGACTTGAACCGGGTTGCGCGGCTGGTGTAGGAGGAGGGAGAAGGAGACGGGCTGAGTTGCGGGTTTCTTGCTCTTTGTTAATAAAGGAGGGATTGGGATGAGTAAAGGAAAAATGAGTATTTTGAGGTATGTAGAAGAAGGAGGTGTTGGGGTGGTTTTTTTTTACGGTGTTGCTGAAGGTAACGGAGGCAAGATTGTTAGTAAGGAAGAAGATGAAAAATAGAGAGAGAAAGAGGTGATAGATCTAAAAAGGAAGAAAGAAAATGGCGTGTGGTCTTGTTGCTGGTGGCAGAAAATGGCGAGATTCATGACAACCAGCGGGAGCAGCATTTTGCCATGGTGGTTATGGAGGTCAGTGGTGGATGAGCGGCCGCATGGTGTGGTGGTGATCGTGGCGGATCTCGTGACCGAATAGAGGTTCTCTTCTAGAAATTTTCTTATTTCTTGCTCTCTTCTGATGTTGTATTATTATCTCCCCATTTCATAATTTTTTTTGTGTTCCCCGGTATGTTCCCCCTCTTTCAGATTTTTCTGTGTGCTTTCTCCCCCCCTTTACTATAATTTCGATTGGTATTTATATAGAAGGAAAGAGATCAACCTCCCCTGTCTTGAAATTGGGCCAGAATATATATTGGAGTGTTGCAGTTGTTAAACCCATGCTCTAGTCCCCTTCAATTCCCATTTTTGGGTTCCTTTTCTCTTATCTAAACAAGAACCATTTCCTATGCTCTGAAAATCAACTAAAGATGGAAACTGATGTTGAGCTTTGTGTGGAAATGTGTTTGACGGTAGCATTATCTCCTTGAGAAACCCACATCTGAATTTTTCTTTCTTCTTATCTTAAAAAGTTGCTTGGAAGCATGTTGGTTAAAGGGAAAAACCATGGTAGAGGAGAAGTGACATATACTTTACGTGAGAAAGAGGATACAAGGCAGAAACATTTTCTCTTTATTTTTATTTTTATTAATTTAATATATATATATTTTACTTGGCTTGGACTCAAAACAACTTGTAACAACTAACAAAACAAATTGGGCCAACAACATGAACAAAGATATTTTTTAAATATTTTTGTAAGTTTTTATATATATATTTTTTCAAAATATTATATGAAAATAAATAAATAAAAAAAAGAATATACCCGGACAAAATTAGGTGTTCACAGCTGCCCCTTTTTACTTGTTTCTTACTAGATAATTGGTGTAACTGTAGTTAACCTATTATCGTTATAAGCAACGAGTAAAGACATGAACTCCATTTTTGTTCGGGGTACACTGACAAACAAAAGGACACGTGACTACAAAGCAATTTCCTGTAAAGAACCTGCGGGTTGGATTGCCCACTGAGGTTTACACATAAAAAGCTTGCAGGGTGGATTGCCCGCTGAGGTTAAAAAACAAAGATAAAGAGCTTACGGGGTGGATTGCCCGTCAGAAGCTCGAACTGAAAGATAAAAGAGCTTACGGGGTGGATTGCCCGTCAGAAGCTCGAACTGAAAGATAAAAGAGCCTACGGGGTGGATTGCCCATCAGAATCCCGAACTGAAAGATAAAAGAGCTTACGGGGTGGATTGCCCGTCAGAAGCCCGAACTGAAAGATAAAATAGCCTACGAGGTGGATTGCCCGTCAGAAGCCCGAACTGAAAGATAAAATAGCCTACGGGGTGGATTGCCCGTCAGAAGCTCGAACTGAAAGGTAAAAGAGCTTACGGGGTGGATTGCCCGTCAGAAACTCGAATTGAAAGATAGGAGAGCTTACGGGGTGGATTGCCCGTCAAAAGCTTGAACTGAAAGATAAATGAGCTCACGGGGTGGATTACCCGTCAGAAACTCAAACTGATAGATAAAAGAGCTTACGGGTTGGATTGCCCGTCTGAAGCTCGAACTAAAAGATAAAAGCTTGTGTGGTCCTATGCCTATGGGAGCCAATAAAGGTATAGCTTATGAGGCCTCTGCCGTTAAAGCTAAACAAAAACGAAACTTACGAGGCCCTATGCCTGCTAAAGCTAACAAAGACATGACTTTTGGGGCCCTGTGCCCGGTAAAGCCAAACTACAACAAAACAAAACTAAGAGGCCCTATGCCTGCTAAAGCTGACAAGACATGACTTTTGGGGCCCTGTTCCCACTAAAGCCAAACTACAACAAAACAAAACTTAAGAGGCCATATGCCTGCTAAAGCTGACAAGACATGACTTTTGGGGCCCTGTGCCCACTAAAGCCAAACTACAACAAAACAAAACTTAAGAGGCCATATGCCTGCTAAAGCTAATAAGACATGACTTTTGGGGCCTTGTGCCAGCAAAAGCCGAACAAATGCACTGCAAAGATGTTGACTTTGTTGATGCATGAAATGATAAGACAATGTATGATATGAGAGATGATTTTTTTATGATTGGTGAAAACCGTGATAATTAATTTTTTTTTAAAATGATGCATGAGATACTTTTTATGATCTTGATTATTTTTCATGCATGATGCATGCGATGTTTTTATCATTGATGAAAACTCTGATTTTATTTTTTATTTTTTTATTTTTAATTTTTTGCGAAAAACTCTTTGATCATTGGCTCCTTAGAGTCCTGATTGCAGCCGAGATTGGGGATAAGCTAGAGGAAGACACCTTGATCTTAATTATCACTAACTTGCTCAAGTGATGTTTAGCTTCTTGGCTGAGATATGCTTCTTCGTAATGATTACCCAATGGATGAAATTATCTGATCAACTTTCAAGGATGTGACTTGCCCCAGTCGTCATGTATTGGGAGCCTTTCATGACTTGTCCTCTTAAACAACCCCAATTTGTTATTTTGAGGAGACTTCATGTGATTTATTCGTATTTGACCCTAATTTTTGCGTAGGTTGCTTTTTGCGAGTTTTCAACCTACCGGGCCGCTCTAACTTTTGCCTAGACTGCCTTTTCAGGTTTTCAGTCTAGCGAGCCATTTTTCTCACTTTTTCTTTCTATTTTTTTCTTTCGATTTTTTTTTGAGACGTGGACAATTTTTACCACCCTTATCCGTGAGGATCAAAGCTTCTTGCTTGATTGTCGACTGAGATACCACTTTCCCCTTGTATCAAGAATTCTTCCGGCCAGAGTTGGTCAACAAAGAATTACCATAAATGGTTAAATTGTATTATTGAACTCATGTTTACCTTACCTGAAGCATCATGTAACAAACATGCATGGATTCAAAAGTATGTTAGGAAATGACATTATTGCCTGAACAGCCTCTCGATTGGTATTAGAAGTTTGACAACTCAAATAGTATTCAAAAGAACATAAATGAAGCAAGATGCACAAGAGGTGATATGAAGATCAGAAGGGCATTGCCCCAGTTTGGATTGATTTGATCATGGCGATTGTCTCGATATTCATAAGAACAAAATCACCCCAGAGTAGTTTCCTTGAGGATGAAGTGCCCCAATGTAGGGTTCCCAGAATGAAACTGCCCCAATGTAGGGTACTTGATATGGAAAACTTGAGAATGATGTTGCCCCAGTGTAGGGCATCCAATAATGGAGATGCTCTAGAATAAGGCCCTTGAAAGCAAAGTTTTGCCCCATGTAGATCTTGCCCAAGCTTTTGCCTAGACTGCCTATGAGGGTTTTCAGCCTAACAGGCTTTCTTTTTTCTTTTTCATTCTTTTTTGGATTTTTTTTAAGAGGAGCAATCAATTAAAAACTAGAAGAGCACAAACTTTTGTCTCAAAATGAAGTTGATGAAAAAGTAGCAATCATTCATTGATCAGAGTGGACTTTTTGAGGCTTGTAACGTGGCTAATGGTTGGGGGTCATGGAAAAAGGATATAAGGCTCAAACAAATGTTTTAAGGTTGAATAGGATCGAATATCCATGTTCTTTTCGGATTTTTGAGAACATTTACTTTCTTCTAACTTTCCCTTTTTTTCCTGTTTTACATGAGGTTTTTTTTATCCTCTTTCTTTCTCTTCTTTTTATTCTTCTTCTTTTTTTTAATTCTTTTTTTTTTCAATGTTACGCTTCATGATCACCATTTCCTTCTTGCTTGCCCCTTGTTTAGTGGTGATCCTTGTCCAAGGTTCTTTGAAGAAAATTTTCAGGCTCAAAAGGGGTAACAAGGGATAATGATGATATTTTGCTAAGGGTAGAGAAAAAATGACCAATCTTCATTTCAAATCATGATTGTTTAATTTTTTTTAAACTTTATTTTAGAGACAAAGAGATGGTGCTCACCAAGTGTTTATTTTTTTGCTCCTCTTTTATTTGTATTATTTCCTTTCTTTCTTTCCTTTTTTTTTTGAAAAGGTATTGGCACATGTGGTCTTCATTGATGTCCACAAAGAACTTTCAAGAAAGTGGGTCTTATTAACCAAACCAAAAAAGGTACTTGGGGAAGAAAAAAAAAGGAAGATGAGATATGAGTATGACGAGAGAAACATTATGGTGGGGATGGAGATGTAAAGAAAGGATGAGACAAGGTACGCATGCAAATTCATTACATTAATGCTTCAAGAAAGTGAACATGGTTCAATTATCTCATGATAGAATACAACAAAACCATTGTGCCATGGTAAATCCCTGATAAACAAATCTAGCCTCGGTTGCTTAGAAATTCTCAAGATGGGGATCACAAAGTATTGGCTCTTTTCAATCACTAGGATTGAATCTCTGATGATGTTAGCATAGCCTTCATCTTGAACTCTCCATAGTTGATTGGGACTGTCCTTATCATGATTTCTCTCTTCCTCGGTCAGGGCTTTATTATCCCGAATTTGCATGATTTTCCAAAGATCACTCCATAAGAGCGTGAATATGTGCTACCTGACTCCAGTAGGACTATATAAAATCCTTCACACTGACATCCAAACATCCATGATTAGGAAAAAGGTTGTGCCTACATTTTTCAGCCACTTGAGCAAATATTGTCTCCAGTTCCATCTCATGATCCAAGGTTTAGTTGACATTCTTTTTTATTGAAAGTGCAGTGGTTTACTTTTCTCCAGGAAAGGAGCATAATGCATGAAATGCATGGAATGAATTATTTGTAATAAATGTTCAACTTAAAAAGAAATGAGTATATGAGATGCATAAAAAAAGAATTTTTTTTGAGCCAAGTACTAATGCGTGATATGCATGAAATGAATTCTTTATGTTATTATTATTATTATTTAACTAGAGAATTGTATGAAAAAAAGAGTGTTTTTTTTATAACAATGGCAATGCATGCGTTTTTTTTTGTATGAGATGAATGGTTTGTTTTTATATTGACCCAAAGAGGTATGAAATGCATGTAATGATTTATTCTTTATCAAATTTTCTTGGGAGATGCATGAAAAAAAATGAGATGAATGAATTTTTATTTTTTTTATTCAAGAGGTTAATGAAATTGATGCATAAGATGCATGAAGAAGATTGAGTTTTTTATTTTTTATATTTTTTCACCATATGCATGACATGATTTTTTTTTTCTTTTAATTTTTTCTTCGTGTGGTTGGCATAGAAAGTAATTGATGCATGCAATGCATGAAAAATGATTTTGTTTTTATTTCTTCATATTGACTCAAAAAATTAATTAATGCATGAGATGCATGGATCATCCTTTTTTATTCTTCAACAAAAAATATGAATGAGTTACAAAAAAATATTGATGAGCTAAATATATATATATATATATACACACACACACACACACACACACACACACACACACACACACACACACACACACATATATATATATATATATATATATATATATATATATATATATACATATACATATATACACAAACCCATTTTTATTTACAGAAATGCATGAGTTACAAAATATGAAGATTTTTTTGTTTTTGTAAAAAAACAAAGGACTCGTATAAATCAATTTTTTCTTTTAGAAAAAAAAAATAATAAATAAAAAAGTGGATTTTTTTGACAAAAAATAAAATAAAAGACATGAAGATAGGTAAAGAAATAAAAAAAAAAATGCTCCCTTTGTGTCCTAAGATTTAGGGTTGACACACCTAAAGTCCTGACTTTAACAGGCTGGCCCTTAAGTTTGTTTTATCAGTGAAAATTGGGTAGGGTCAAGACTTCTAAAATCCATGGTCCTCAGATTTCCCCCATCCCGAAAGATAAGGATCCGACTCATGAGTCTAGCCACGAGTAGGGATAAACCCTCTCAATATGACCATCCCATGATATCGGGTACAACCTAAGTGGTGAATCGACAAATATCAGGGGGGTACAAGACCTCTTCAATGACAATCTCGGCACACCGCCTAATCCTTAAGCTTCCACAAGCTCGGGTATAGAGATAAAAGTGTGTGAAATAAGTGTAAGTGATGTGTGTGCTGGGAGCATACAGACCTGCAAAAAAGAACAGCCAACGACATAATAATTCTCTACCCTAGGGTTGCAAGAATATACAAAGGCATATGTTAAAGCAAATAACAATTTACAAAACAAATAAAACAAAGAGGGGTAAAACTAATATTTTCAAAGTTATTAAAAGAAGTTGCACAACCAACTATGATAGGCCTGACTCTCTAAACTCCCCAGTGGAGTCGCCAGCTGTCGCGACCGTCCCGTCCGGGAGCCGCGAAAAGATGGGATAAAAAAACAAGAGTCGCCACCAATATTTTATTTAGGAAAAAAACATTGGAAAAAAATTTATTTTAAGGAAAACTGGTCTAAAAAGAGAGAGAGAGAGAGAGATGAGTTCGGGAGTCGGTTGCGAGTAGGGAAGGTGTTAGCACCCCACATCGCCCGTTTAAAAACGGTACCTCAAGTTAATTGTGCAAAAACATTTTAACAGCCTTTTAAATATTATTTTACCCCAAAAAATATTTACAAGAAATAATTATTTTTAACTTTTAATATTTTAATATTTTATTAATTTTTATTTTTTTTAGATTTATTGTTTATAAAAAACTAAATGAGGTTGAACATGGCACATGAGTCCACAGGGTAACCTCAAATCTAAGGGACTGAACATTGCACCGTGTCCATAGAGCATCCCTAAAAATAGAAAATTTTAACTATTTTGATTAATTATTTTAACATAAAAAGAGACACAAAAAAGGAAAATTTAGTTTTGGCCCGACAAGATGATTTATCTTGCTCCTACGTATTCCCGGGTGCGATGGGAAACTCAAAGCCACGTAGTTCTTTTGGAAAAGATTGATTGGTTGATTGATTTTTATTTTGATAAAGATTTGATTTATTTATTTTATTTAAAAAAGATTTTATTTCAAGATAAATTCATTTTTTGCACAGGGTCCATGATAGCAGCGCCGTACGATAAACCCTTACGATTCATGTGACACCTGAGGATGAAAAGTCATACATCAACATTGTAGATTGTTGCGTGAATTCAAAAAAGATACTTTTTTATAAAAAAAGATTTTTTATTTTTTTAGTTTTCCAAAGGATTTTTAATTAAACAAAATAACTGATATTTTTTATAAAGAAATTTTTTTAGGAATTGTTCATGTTCTTGTTGCTTTAGCCCAAATGATTAAAATCTAAAAGACAAAATAAAAATAAAATTAAAACACACATAACCCAACAGCCCAAAACCAGATCCAACCCAAACTAACAACCCACATAATATATAATAGTAAACTGAAATAAAAAAGAAGGGAATGGAGGCAGAAACAGATATGAAGCTCTTAAGCTTCTGTCCATTACCAACGAAGGGAGATAAAATAAGAGCTATGGTGGTAGTCAGTGGAGCAGCGGTGGTCCGGGTTGGGTGCGTCTGAACGGCACCGGCGGAGCGAAGCTGGACGGCGCGATGGTAGACGCGATGGTCGCGTGGAGGAGCGGCGGAGAAGGCGTGGAGGAACGCGGTCGTCTCTCTTGTGCTGGCGAGTGGCGCGCAGTATCTGTCCGTCTCTTCCCTCTTCTTGTTGCAGATGGGTTGATGGTGAAGGAAGAAGAAGGGTTGAAGGAGGAAGAAGGGTTGAAGCGGTAACGGCGGATCTGGGTTGTCCGGTTGAGGGAGGACCAACGTCGGTCCGAGGCGGAGGCAGGTGGCGGCACGGCGTGGTGCGGCAGGACTGGAACCGGGTTGCGTGGCTGGTGTAGGAGGAGGGAGAAGGAGACGGGCTGAGTTGCGGGTTTCTTGCTCTTTGTTGATGAAGGAGGGATTGGGATGAATAAAGGAAAAATGAATATTTTGAGGTATGTAGAAGAAGGAGGTGTTGGGGTGGTTTTTTTTTATGGTGTTGCTGAAGGTAACAGAGGCAAGATTGTTAGTAAGGAAGATGATGAAAAATAGAGAGAGAAAGAGGTGATAGATCTAAAAAGGAAGAAAGAAAATGGCGTGTGGTCTTGTTGCTGGTGGCAGAAAATGGCGAGATTCATGACAACCAGCGGGAGCAGCATTTTGCCATGGTGGTTATGGAGGTCAGTGGTGGATGAGCGGCCGCATGGTGTGGTGGTGATCGTGGCGGATCTCGTGGCCGAACAGAGGTTCTCTTGCAGAAATTTTCTTATTTCTTGCCCTCTTCTGATGTTGTATTATTATCTCCCAATTTCAATTTTTTTTTTGTGTTCTCCTGTATGTTCCCCCTCTTTCAGATTTTTCTGTGTGCTCTCTCCCTCCTTTACTGTAATTTCTATTGGTATTTATATAGACGGAAAGAGATCAACCTCCCCTGTCTTGAAATTGGGACAGAATATATATTGGAGTGTTTGCAGTTGTTAAACCCATGCTCTAGTCCCCTTCAATTCCCATTTTTGGGTTCCTTTTCTCTTATCTAGACAAGAACCATTTCCTATGCTCTGAAAATCAACTAAAGATGGAAACTGATGTTGAGCTTTGTGTGGAAATGTGTTTGACGGTAGCATTATCTCCTTGAGAAACCCACATCTGAATTTTGCTTTCTTCTTATCTTAAAAAGTTGCTTGGAAGCATGGTTAAAAGGAAAAACCATGGTAGAGGAGAAGTGACATAGAAACATTTTCTCTTTATTTTTATTTCTATTAATTTAATATATATATTTTTTACTTGGCTTGGACTCAAAACAACTTGTAACAACTAACAAAACAAATTGGGCCAACAACATGAACAAAGATAATTTTTTTTAATATTTTTGTAAGTTTTTATATATATATTTTTTCAAAATATTATATGAAAATAAATAAATAAAAAAAGAATATACCCGGACAAAATTAGGTGTTCACAATGATATAACTATAAGAGATATCGTTCGATTTTCTATATTGACAAGACTTCTTGAATCAAGTGATATATTGCATCCCATGTTTCTTAATCATTATTATATTTTTATTAAAATTTATAACAGCATCTAGTCTAGTGCTATATACGAACCCTATACTCACATATTGTTTTTTCTTCCCTCTTTTCATCATAGTCTAATAACTCCTTGGAAAATTCTTTTGCTTCCAGATCAACAATTCATGACAATGGCAACCTCCAACGACGCATTGATTGAGATATTCTCTTGGTTACCAGCAAAAGCGATCTACAAGTTCAAATGTATTAGCTAGTTCTTCTCAAAGTTTTCAGAGGAATCATACTTTGCATTAAAGCAAGCTCTAAATGCATTATTAAAGGATGATTCATGCTTCTTCATTCAATCAAGCATGATCCAGAGGTTTGATTGCCATATTGAGTTACACCCTTTACCTGAAAATAAGGCATCATGTGGTGTGCCACATGATGGTCTACAATTTTTGGCAAATAACAAAGCCAAAGCTCTAGCTTCAAGCAATGGCTTGATTCTTTGTCTCGCTAAAACATTTGACCAAGTTGATATGTTTTTTGGTAACCCAGTAACACAATCTTGGTTCCCTGTTCCCATCCCAGAGCAAGTGCAAAAGAATCTTTACGGTGAATTCAAGATCATTTTTGAGTGTAACTCAAATGATTTCACGATGTTTCTCTTTGACACCCCCGAGTGGTCTTCATATTTGGATTGTCAAGTTTACTCATCCAAAGAAGGTGTGTGGAAATCAAGGGAAACCAGTTTCTTCACCGGTTCAAGGGACTTGAGATTTGACATACCGGTGTGTTACAATGGAGTCATCCACTTTATCTCGGATTGTTTTCCTTCCATTCATAGAAGCAGCCCTTATTTGAGGCCATATATTATGTCCTATAATTATGAGAATGGTATATCCACAATGTTGAGGGTGCCCAAAGAAGCAAGGATAGGTTCTCATGACCATAGTTGTAACATGGAAATTTTTAAATGGGGAAAAGTCAACAGTTCAAGTCAATCTATTTGTTTGGTGAGATTGAGAAAGAAAGTGTTCACCGTATGGGTTTTGACAAATTATAAATCAAGTTCATGGAGAAGGATTTTGAAAGCAAGAGTGAAATCCTTAATTGGGACAAGGGAGCAAAATCCTATAGTCACGGGTTATAGGGTTTTAAATGGTGGATATTTAGTTTTTACTTCAGAGAAGAAGAAGGTCTATGGCTATAATTTAACAAATGAAAAGCATATGGAAATTGAGGAAATATGTGACCATCAATGTGAATCAGCCATAATCCACATTATTTCTTACTCTGATACGCTTCGACCATGTAAAACTTTGTCACTTCCATGTGATGCTAATGCCACAACAAGTCCCATCGATAAAAAAAAAATTTAAGTTCCTGAGGAGCTACTAGGTAACTTATTATTTTTCTTGTTCATATTTTTTCTTTTAGTTTTGTCTATCTATCTGTGTATTTTATTTAATAAATTTTATTATACGCAATATATAGTTGATTAAGTATTTGTTTATTTTACAAATTTGTTCTATTTTTCGTTGCATAATATAAAAAGTTTCATTTTAATTTATTTGAAGTCATATTTATCTTTATTTTATTTTATTGATGCCATTTTAAATTTTTTTAATTCTCTTTTTTTTTATTCAGTTTTTCATTAGAGATCGAGGAAAAGATACATAAATCCAGAATAAACAGAACGCATTGAAGGGAGAAAGAGAAGAAACGCAATGAATAGAAGAACATAAGTTTGTAATGTTTGTTTTTGACAAAAAATTTGTATTTGTATTTTCTTTTACATCTAAAAAAAATTGTATGAGTTGTTCCATTAGATCTTGGATCATCAATATGATTAGCAGATTATTCATCATATACCACCTGCTTAAAAAAAAGTTAAAGATGTATTTTATTGTTTTGGTCAACTGTATGTTTCATTCAAACTAAAGCCTTTTTATTTTTTTATTGTTAATCACTTCCAGGAAGTTTAGCGGTACGTCTTCCTTTGGTTCATTAGTAACTAAGGTAAAAACAGTCACAATTTTTTTCCAAAAAAAAAATCACAAAAAAAAAAACTAATGTAAAAAATAAAAATAAAAAATAATAGAAAGGCACAAGCAATTTTTTTATTTTCGAAATTCATGTTATTTAATATTTAGGATCCGCTCAAGTGTTTCAATTCGTTTAATGCTAGGCATGACCCCTTTAATTATAACGTTGTATGCTATTTAAGATTAGCTTGTGCCTTTAACGGGCTTCTTGTTTCTTTCTTCTTCTTTTTTTTTTTTTTGACAAAGGGCTTCTTGTTTCAAATACCATCTTTTGTTAAGGTTTTTTTATATTAGCATATTAAATAAAATTGTTGGTGACTTTACAATAAAACACATATGACCAACCTGCAGTCATGTATTTTTCTTGTTAAATGTTAAATACAATCTTGATTTTCTTTACAATAAAATAATCTTGATATTTTTTTAACTTAAGATTTAAATTTGTTTTAGTATTTTTAAGTTATAAATTTAAAATTAGTCACATTCTGAGATTGAAACATTCAAAATTAAAATAAGATTTTAGATCGACTTACACCTAAAATAGTAAGAGTTTAATTGGTGTGCACTTTTTTACACTGTCAACCAATCCTACATCAAGGTATGAATGATTTTCAAGGAAATTTGGATAAGAATCAAAGATATTCAATGATGTGGCGATTTATTATTGATTGATAGAGTAAAAAACATTTACACTGATAGTGTATAACAATTAAACTCAAATTGTAATTCCTTCAAATTGTCATGCAAATACTTTTTAACTCAAATTTTTTATGGTACTTTCCGCAAAATTCAGACTTGATATGATATTAAACTCTTTATTTTCTCCATAAAACATGTTTTATGTAAAATTTTACCATATTAATTAGCTAATTACAAATTATTATAAGTGATTTTAAAAGTAACAATGCATGATCGAATATCAATATAAAAAGGAGGCTTTAATACACTTCTAGACTAGCAAATTTGACATTATCCTCACATATTATCTTTTATTTATAAAATTTTGAATTTTATATTAAAACAAGGTAAAAATGTTTCTTAATTTTCAATGACTTTACATAATAATTAAATTAATTTTAAAATTTTATATTATTTTTAGTTGGTATTTATTGTAACACCTTGTTTTTCCTATGCTTTCTGTAGCAGTAAATACGTATTTAAATTTGTTTATTTTATATTAAACTCAGAGGATGATTTTAATTAAACTAAAATCATTTTCTTGTGTTGTTATATCATATGAAGTCACGGTAAAAATTTCGGTTGAAAATTCAGACGGAAGTCGGTTTGCGTTTTCACTACCGGTACAAGTTTTCTGTGCAGAAAACCTAATTTTGACCCATGAACGAGACAATTAGTGTTTTTATTATGTTTTCTTCAACTTTGGTTATTTTGAAAATTTTCGTTAAAAATAAAATAAAAATATTTTATTAGGACGAAAACGTCGGAAGAATTACGATCGGAAATGCAACCGGGTACGAAACGGAGCAGATTAGGGAGCATAAAAGAAGTGATAAGACATGATGGAAGAGGCTATGACACACTCCAAAAGTGTAATCATCACACTCTTCAGATTATAATACTATTCTAATCCAAAAGTTATTTCTCTCTCTTCTTCCATCCAATCAAGCATTAAACCATCAAGCTTGCTCAACAAGCTCTCCCTCTCCTCTCCCTTGGCCGTGAACTCGCTCCCCTCTCTATATATATCCCTCTCATTTTCACTTCATCTTCCTTCTTCAAACTCCATTAAACCTTCATCTTCTTCCTTTCTTTTAAAAGTTCAAGCTCTTAAGGCTTTAGATTTTATTCATCTTTTCTACTTGAGTTCTTCATTAGAGTTCTTCCTTATGCTATGGGTAATGCTTTCATATGAATCTTTTTGCAAGTTTCATATTTTATTTCTAAGTTTACTTTATGAGTTCTTTATATGTTTTAAACTTCTAAAATCTCTCTAAAATGGTAGAAAACTCCTTTTGAGTTGAAACTGCTTTCTATAGTCTTATATTAACTTATACTTTCACATACTAAGAGGTTGTGTAAAACAAAAATCTCTACCTATCTCTTCCAATGAAGGCCGAATGCTTGCATTTGTGACCTAGGAAGTTTTTGTTTCAACTTTTGGAATATGATCATGTGTTTGAGTTTCTAACTATCCCTTGATCTTGAATCTATAAATCTTGGAAGTTTTGATAGCTTGTTCCTATGATGGCTGAAAATAAGAATAAGTAAGCCTAGGATACTATGTTTCAACTTTCCAAGTATGATCATGGATTTAGAACTCTTAATACCTTGTGATTCTAAATCTAAGAGTTATTTTTAAACAAAGAATATTTTCCTCATCATCCTATGATGGCCGAAACTTAGAGTTTAGGTGCTAGGATGTTTGAGTTTTTATTTTTCCAAAATGATCATGGACTTGAGCTCCATAAGATATTTGGATGCTAAGTCTAAGAGATTGGAAAGTTTAAGGATTTCTAACTTATTTATTCTATGTTATTAAAGCTAGGATGTATTACTTTCATTTTTCCAAGATGATCATGGACTTGAGCTCCATAAGATATTTGGATTCTAAGTCTAAGAGATTGGAATGTTTAAGTTTCCATTGTTTTCCAAAATGATCATGGGCTTGAGCTCCATAAGATATTTGGATGCTAAGTCTAAGAGATTGGAAAGTTTAAAGATTTATAGCCTATAAATCCTATAAAGGCCGAACCTAGAAGGTTATGGACCTAGGATACTGTGTTCTTGTTTTTCCAAAATGATCATGGTTTTGAGCTCCTTAATACATATGGATGCTAAACATAAGAGATTGGAAAGTTTAGTGAATGCTAGCCTATTTTACTAGCCTTGGCCGAATACCCTAAGTTTATAACTGTAACGCCCTTCGTTACATTAGTAACCCAAATTAATTTCAATAAAAATCCTTCAAAACATTTAATTAAAAAAAACACAAGTCATAAAATTTTTCTCAAATAACTAAGTATGAAAATACCTCGTATTAAATAAAATAATAGTATTTACTTAGTATTGAAAAATATCATTAAATCCAATCATTTGAATAAGAACTAAAAGCCTCAAAACCGGACGTCTAATTACAATCTAGGAAAAATAGTATGTAAACCAAGGGACGTCATCCGCATAATACTCTAAACCATACTACATTACTAACCAACTAGCTAATCAAAGATAACTCTTCATATCTCTGGATCCTCAACGACGATGTCCTCGAGCTCTGAAAACAACACTTATAATGAGATATAAAATCCCAGTGCACAACAATACATTTATAAAATGTTTCAAAAATAGTGTTGTTCTCAGCCGGTGCGGTAACCGAAAAAAACTGTGCATGGTATCCGCTAATTTCCCAAAATAATATATATAAAAGAAAATACTTTTAATATCAATAATAATCTCATCAACTCAATAACATATAACGTAACAATAACTTGTCTCAATACATCACATTCCATGTACCAAATAAATTCTAAATTAATCCAAACGGCCCGAAGACCTCCTTATTAAATTGGTCTGTTCCCGGCTTGCCATAAATTCACACATCACACGACAACGGCGTCCTATTGCCCACCCCTACTCACGAGGAGTGTTTCGATGTCACCCTCCTGTCGGGGACATTTCCATTTCGATACCTCCCATGTGCACATGGTGGTATTTCTCCTTTTTCGACACCCCAACCTGTGATGGTGTAACTTTCGATACTCCTTTTTAGGTAGTATTACTCATTTTCAACTTCCCAACCACATGACGATGTCACTTTCGATACCCCATTAAGGCGGTATTTCTCTTCGATACCCCTATCATAGGTGGTATTGCAGCAAACATCATACAATTCATCACAAGGCATAAATTTCGTGTCTTATACACATAACAACTCATTTACCACAAATTAAATATTTAATCTTATCATGCATACCAAATAGACTCATATCATGTCTTCAAGTAATTTTATAACTACACTATGACAATCAAGAACATCAAGACATAACATATGGCATCAAGCATATCGTTCAACTAGTACAAATATCAATCATATATATTCAATTCAAATTCCAAAAAAAACTATAAGGTAGACCCTTCCACGCACATACAAATGAGGAATACAGTCACCTAAATTTTGTAAACAAAACAATGAATTGAAATGAGTTCATCAATTTTAAATTCACCGTAAACACATAAAAATGCCATGGAGAGTGTTCGCAAAAAGTACTGTTACTCACCTCTCGAAGACTCCAAAATACTCTAAAAATTATTTATGATAAAAGGTAGTGCTTTTCTAAAAATTCTTCTTCCGTTCACTAGTGTTTTTGGATCCATATGTTGCTATAGTTGCACTCGTATCACTAGTCTTCCCCATTGCTGCGAGATATTAGTGCTGCTCTGCTCTCACACCTTTTAGCTGAATGAAACCACCGATTTCAGCGTTTCAACCTTACCTTTCACTTGCTATATAACTATAACTTTATAATTTGATATGACAATATTATTATATCATAGTTTTATTGTAATATATATAGTATGCAAGTATCATCACATTATATTTTACAATAGTATTATTATTATATTAGCATATAGTCATTTAGGCTCTGTTTGGTTTGTCTCATCCGCTAGCATAGCGGGTGAAAAAATAGCTGCGTTTGGATTTCCCCTGAATGAGATCGAAAGGGTCAATAAGCACATGCAATGTTGAAGCAAACTATTAATATTTAACAGCATATTATTTGTTAAACGACTCATGACCAAACAAGCCACAACAAACTTCAAACACATCATAGTCAAAGAGTCATTCTATCACCATAACCACCTCGAATTTCATGTCATAATAAAAAGCAACTATTTCACAATAAACACTATGAACGCTACAATCACACACAGCAGTGGCTCGATAACAATTGAATGCAATTAATGAATCAGGGAACAAGAAGGATCAGTGATGATTTTCAAATGAATAAAACAAAAAAAGAGGATTCAAACCTGAGATGATCGAAGAAGAAGTAGAGCGCGAGAGGACGTAGGCACTTGGATTAGAGACGGCTGCTTCGCTTCTTCACCAGAGAAACGAGAATGGGGAGAAACAACTCGAATAGGCCCATGGTAAAATTTGGAACCCACCTTTAGCCTTATTCACATCACTATGTTTATATATATATATATATATTAATTTGATATTCTTTTTTTTTGTTACTAAACAACTTTAATAAATTTTATATTAGCAAATCCTTTACACTAAACCTCTTAATTATATTTTATTTTTTTGGTTTTACCTGGGTATCCTTCAGGCCCAACCGTGGAGACTAACGCTCGAGCCGGGTAGGACCACAAGGGAGGCAAAGCTCTCCCTCAAGAGTTTTAACGCTGCTGCATTCCCAGGGCCAAGATTCGAACTCGCGACCTCTGATTAAACTGGAAGAGACCCGTTCCATCTCACTAAAACGTTCTTGGGTAATTATTTATATTTTATTTGCACTATACTTTTTAACAACCTAATATTTTGTATCAAATTAATTATATTAAAATTTTAGGATGTTACATTTTCTCCCCCCCCCCCCCCCCCCGAATTTCGTCCTCAAAATTCATTCAATACTCACGCATCTATTTTAACTTATGTCATATACAAAACATGAAGGTTACCATACCTTAGATAAAAAGATCTTGGTATTGTCGCACAATGTCATCCTCCGTCTCCCAAGTTGTCTCCTCAGGAGTCAATCATTCCCATAACACTTTCACCAATGGAATTGTCTTGTTCTTCAGAGTCTTAGTGCTTTTGTCCAAGACTTGACGAGGCCTAGGCTTATAGATCAAATTATCCTTCAATTGTAAAGACTCAGGAGCTATCACATAAGACTCATCAGGTACATCTTTTCTAAGTTGTGAAACAAGAAAAACATCATGAAGGTTTGCCAATTGTGGCGGAAGAGCCAATTGGTAAGTAACATGCCCGACTTTTTTAAGTATTTGGAAAGATCCCATGAAACAAAGAATTAGTTTTCTAAATGGCATTGACCTTCTCATCCCAATCTTAGGAGGGATTCTCAAAACTACATGTTCCTCTTCCTAAAATTATAAAGGCTTTATTTTCTTGTCGGCATAACACATTTTGCCTATTCTGTACATTGCGCATATTTCCCTCAATTATTCATCCTAATTGTGGTTTATTAGATTAAATCTGGTCCTAACAAGATCTTCTCACCTACTTTGCACTAACATAAAGGGGGCCTACATTTCCTAATCACATCATCAATATATATAGTTATTAACTATTCCACCACATAGTAAGTGTACAATTCATGACACCTTAACTATAAAAATATATTTAAAATGAAGTAAAATAATAATATTTATATAATAAAATCACGCACTTAAGCATTTGTTTCTGACCATCCTACTATAATTATAATAGCTTCACTTGTATTTCATCATTATAAGCATTCTCACAAATTAAATTTATAACATACAAACAACAAAAGAAATTGAAGTAATATTTTATACATCCATACATAGATCTAATAGCCTCTTATAGTCTCAACGCCAAATTTCTTATATTATTTTCAGAACGGAGAAATTTTATAGATAAAAATAAAGAAAGGGAAGCAGTAGCGGTATCCACATACTAATTCTTATCTAGCCCAAGTTGGTAATTTCACAAGAAAAAGAAATAGTTTCAATTTCTATTGATAAGAAAATCTTACTTAAAATAAAAGTGATAACAACATGGAGAATAAGATTCAATAAACTTGTAACTTAACTGCACAGACAATGTGCAAAAACATCTGTAAAAAAAATCCACCAATAAATACCATAATAATACTAAGAAATCAGTTCCAACTTGATCTTTAAGTAGGCACATACGGATAAGAAATAACATTTTTTTTTCAATTTTTGATAAGAAATATATGTTTGTTGAGATTAGACATGCCATTAATCTATATGGAATGCAAATCCAAAGGGTCTATTAATCGCGATTAATATTTGGTCACTTGAAAAGTAATTTGAAAATTCAAGAAAAATGATCCTAAAAAAATAATGTAACGAAATTACATGATGTATATAGCTTCTTTAATATAACATCTATTTTTATCCTTGTCCATCAATACACCCTTTTTAATTCTTGATACGTCTTGGTTTTTCCTGGATGTGTTTTAACTCAAAATCACAGTTCTTAAGAAATTCTGTCAGTCTTCTTTGCCTCATAATTAACTATCTTTTTTTTTATACTAAAAGCACTTAAAACTTACCACAAAATCAAACATATTTCTTAACAATAATCAAAGTGGAACTTTTTGAACACTATAATTAAATAATAATGAATCAGATTTTTCAAATATAAAAGAAAACAAAGCACCTCAACAAGGCGAAAATGTGCGTCAGTAACATGCTAAAATTCTGAAATAAAAATATGATTTGTCTTTAAAGAGGGACAATAACGTGATGCATAGGGAAGCCATTGGAATGCAAAACGTAATCTGATGCATATGAGAGTGAAATTAGCTTTGGCAATTTTGCCATCAAAGAAGAATATGCAAGCAAAACGAAAACTGAAAAGTAAAAATTATTGCTTTATAAATATATAAATATAAATATAAATACATTCGTCAAACCAATTCATCAAATGACATAAAAATATTTTAAACTCTCATGTTAAGAATCAACAACCCTAAAATCCCATTTTTTTCCTAATAGACAAATCTACGTGTGAAAACCCATTTTCTAACAACTCCTTTAATTGTTTCTTAAGCTCACATAACTCCAGGGGTGCGATTCTATAAGACGCTTACGACACTGGTCCACTCCTAGAAACGAGGCCTATGTTGAACTCAATTTCCTTTTATGGAGGTAAGCTAGAGACCTCTTTAAGAAAAATATCTTGAAACTCGCGCACTACAGGTTTAGCCGTAACACTACTGTCAATCTCTATCTTAGCAGAGAACAAAAGTATGTATCCTTGAGCTCTCTCAGCTAAGCACTTATTACAAGGAACAACAGATACAATAAGAGTTGATAGCGAAGGATCAAATACATTGGTTGTGAAGAGGCAAAAATAGTTCAATCAGGGTACTTAATGACAACAAGCTTAGACGACAATAAGTTCATACCAAGAATAACATCTAACACATAAATTGCTATAATATTGATGTCATAAGGAGTGTCTTGATGCACAAGGAAACAATTTAAACAATCAACGGGAGAACAAGAATATCCCCTATAGGAGTAGAAACATATGAATCAAAGGACAAATGAAAGATTGGTATCTCCAAATTTTCACACATAAAGGATGTATCAAGGAATGCGTTGCTCCTGAATCAAACAATATAATAAATTTTTCTCCTTAACGAGTAGAAGAAATTCAGTCTCCTTCGGATCTAAGCTACCTCAGATTGATGGCGTATTTTTCTTCTTGAATTCGAAAAGCCCCACGTGTTAAGGGTCCTAGGTTGCTACCACTTCATTAGTGACTGGCCTCCATTCCCCTTCAATTGACGGAGAGTCCCCGCCTGCGCTTGCATAACTCTGGCTATACAATCCAAAGCTGGTGCAAGTGCAATGTTCGTCCCTCGCCTATTAATCGCCATAAATCTGCTCACTACTAATGAAATACTGGGTTGATCAGGTCCAATATCCCAAAGAATAACATGCAGCATTTATAACTCTAACAAGCATCTTATGCACCCAAGTTTTGTGTTATAAAAGTCCCAATGCCACAGTCTGATTTAGAATCGAACTGCTCTGATACCAAATATGTAACGCCCTTCGTTACATTAGTAACCCAAATTAATTTCAATAAAAATCCTTCAAAACATTTAATTAAAAAAAACACAAGTCATAAAATTTTTCTCAAATAACTAAGTATGAAAATACCTCGTATTAAATAAAATAATAGTATTTACATAGTATTGAAAAATATCATTAAATTCAATCATTTGAATAAAAACTAAAAGCCTCAAAACCTGACGTCTAATTACAATCTGGGAAAAATAGTATGTAAACCAAGGGACGTCGTCCGCATAATACTCTAAACCATACTACATTACTAACCAACTAGCTAAATAAAGATTACTCTTCAGATCTCTGGATCCTCAACGGTGATGTCCTCGGGCTCTGAAAACAACACTTATAATGAGATATAAAATCCCAGTGCACAACAATACATTTATAAATTGTTTCGAAAATAGTATTGTTCTTGTAACACCCCCCCTTAGGGCATTACTTACGTAACACATGCGGAATTTAAATTAAAAGATAATTTGCTGGTTGCTTTCGGAAAATTTGTTTTCTCTTAAGTCAGAAAAATTGGGGTATAAAATTTTATTCTATAGGGATAACTCTGAAATCCGTCATACATACATTTAAAACGTAAAGTCACGTTCGTAACAAAGTTACCATGACATACAACATTTCTATAAGTTTCCATTTTCGAAAGAGAAAGTTTAAACTTCAGATGGATGTATATAACACTACATTCACGGACCCCTTTAGATATACAACCCAACTCATACTCCTAAGCTGGTCATTCTATCAAATATTCATTGGAGAGACCCCCAATCGGAATACTTTCCCAACCCCTAACACTAGGTCTTCAATTGACTTAGAAAGACTCCTCTGCAACATCGGCACTAGAGTACCAAGGTACTACAGCAAACCCCGAAGAGACCTGATATAATTGTAAGAGTGAGATACCATCATAAGATATATCCCACAACAACCGTATACATGATACATACATCACATAATCATATAAGCAGTTAAATCATGCATATACACAATATAATAGTGTTATATCAAAGGGTCTCAAACCCGCACAGTCAACCTTTGAAAATATGCATGGCACTTCAATATCAGGCTCTAACTTAATCTCCGGAGATCCAAACATCCTCCAAATGAGTTGATCTGGCTCGATACACCGTCTCAATTGTAACGCCCCCCCTTGGGGCATTACTTACGTAACATATGCGGAATTTAAATTAAAAGATAATTTGCTAGTGCTTTCGGAAAATAATTTATATAAGTATATAAGTGTCTGAAATTGGGTATAAAAATTTTGTCACGACTCCTAAGCCTTGATTGGCACACAGACTTACTATCATAGTATGGCAAGCCTATTTAATTTAAAGAATATACTTGAATAAAAGCTAGTATTTTACGAAAATTTCGACAGAGTACGTCTCCTCTGTAATTCGGACATCCCAGGTAAAAGAACACCTGCTAAAATAATTACATTTTCATTCCAGAATTCCAGTTACACCAAATACAACCAGGCATTAATATGCTAAAGATAGTTATATCAATTAGCTATACATGACCAAAAGGAAAAGTTTAAGTTTTCATTCAAAAGAGACGCTCTCCGAGCCATAAACATTCCGTTTTAAAATATAGACTCTCTGAGTCATACTCATACATACTTATCAAAAATCCAAGTCTCAAACCCTAAGCTGGTCATTCTAAAAGTTATTCCTGAGAAGAACTCACGTGATCGTTCCACAATCAAATACTTCATCAAGCAACTAGATCTAAGTCTCTGAGTGACTTAGGAAGACTCCTCTGCACATCTGTACTAAAATACCCAGGGTACAATAGCAAACCAGAAGAAACCTGATATGTTTGTAAGGGTGAGATACCGACAAATGGATATATCACACAACAACCATATACATGATACATACATCACATAATCATATAAGCAGTTAAATCATGCATATACGTAACATAACAGTTTTATATCAAAGGGTCTCAAACCCGCACAGTCAATCTTTTAAAAATATGCATGACACTTCAATCATCAGGCTCTAACTTAATCTCCGGAGACCCCAACATCCTCAAAGTGAGTTGATCAGGCTCGATACACCGTCTCATTGGCTAGCTAGGCACAACGATAATATACCGTCTCATTGGCTAGCTAGGCACAACGATAATACACCGTCTCATTGGCTAGCTAAGCACAACGATAATACACCGTCTCATTGGCTAGCTAGGCACAACAATAATACACTGTCTCATTGGCTAGCTAAGCACAACGATAATACACCGTCTCATTGGCTTGCTAGGCAAAACGATAATACACCGTCTCATTGGCTAGCTAGGCACAACAATAATACACCGTCTCATTGGCTAGCTAAGCACAACGATAATACACCGTCTCATTGGCTAGCTAGGCACAACGATAATAAGGCACGTCTGCCTGGGGAAATGCACATGAGAAAATATTTTATTTAAAAGGATTTCTTTGTGTTCATTCTTTTTACTATCGCTGCTCAAAGATAATGACTTAAACCATCATTTCCCCATCACTTGAAAACTCAGAAGCATAGGACTCATAGTCCGAATGCTCAATCACAATGCCCAAGACCGTGGCCGCAGTCAAGGGTTGTGGTCGTAGAAAACAACCTTCACCTTTAATCATGTTCATCACACGCGGTTAGAATACACAGTCCAACACAGCGTGATTAGGACCTAAGTCCATCACAATGAAATCAGAACGAACTGTCCTCAATTTCGAGAATTGGACTCTCAGTCCATAACATCATAACCAGGACTCGTAGTCCCGAATTAACACTGATCCAAGATCACGTGCGCATCACTGAATACTAGAGGCGACGTCTCGCGTACTAGATTCTCTTTCTTAAGTACTTATTTTTCGTTCAGTGAAAAACAAATTCAAAACCGAATCCTCGATAACCTATCCAGGTTATCGGAAAGTTTCTAAAATATTTAGGAAAAGCCTTTTCTTTGAAAATCTTTTTATAAAGCATCTTTGAAATTCTTTTATCTTTGAAATATTTCCCCCAATAGGATATTGCCAAATAATCTTGAAAGTTTTCACTTGAAGACACATAGCTCGAAAAGGATTTTTCTCTTGTATAACAATAGTTCACCAAAACCATTTCAACTTTTAAAACAAGTACTTTAAGTTAATGAGCTTTTGGAAAAGAACACCAATCCCTTCATCTTCAAAGCTTATTAAGGTTTTTAATCCTTATAACGGTTGAGCACAGACACAAGTCTGGCTTAGCAAACTTTCAATCAACAATAGTACATATTATCAGTTCAATGCTAATATCACAGTTGAAAGCAGTTCATCACATATATGCATTATAACATTTAGAAAAAGTACAGTTCAACATCAGATAATAGCATAACAGTTCAAGTACATTAGATAATCAAGTAAGCTCAATCAACATGTAAATATCCAATTAAACACATACACACATACATACAGTTATTGAATATCCCTAGGCAAACTCCTCTTACCTTTGAAGACAAGTAATGGATCCTCGTCTTAATACTCACGTTAGCTCCAAGAGTATAACTATCTACTCCATCAAGCAAGCATAGCCGTGTCAAACGTCTCAGAGAGGGAATCCAACAACGCGCAACAATCAAAAATCAAGAAATCAATTTCACATGATCAAACACACATTCTAACTTTATCTAAACACTGAATCTAATTACCAAACAAGGTTATTTTTAAAGAAAATCATGTTTGAAGCTCACGCTTCCCAATACCCTTTAAGGAAACTTTGTTTTGATTAAAAGATCATGAAAAGAACTTTGGAAATCATCCATTTAGAGTCCTAATTGCACTAAATCATAATTAATTTCACAAAAACATACCCAAATTCAAATAAAATCAAATTGGGGTTTTAGGGCTCCTTATTAAAATTTAGGGAAAACTCAGAATAATGAAATTGGTTTAGGGAAACACAAATTCACAGTCCTAATTTCATAAAACAAGCTTTAATCTTAAGATTAAAATCTGAAATCAGAGGGTTAGGGTTTTAAAAATCCATTTGGGGAAAATGAAAGGAAAGTAAAACATAGGGGAAGCAACTCACCCAAGGTAGAAGAAGAGAGGACATGGTGGCTGAAGGTGGTGGTGATGGCGGCATCGCAACGGAGTAGCCGTGAACGGAGGAGTTTCAGGTCGGGATGCGTGTAGATCGCGGCTGTCTTCTCCCTACGCGGCGCGATCGTCGTCCTTTCCACGCCAGGCGGTGGTCGACGACGTCGAATGGCGGAGCAGCGGCCAGGAAGCGCTCGGGACGAGCTGGGTCGCGGCTGAAGGATGGCAGTACCGCGCTCAAGGCGACGCGCACCACGACGGCAAGGAGCGGCTGGTAGCATGGCCGTGATGGTGGCCGGATGGCGGACTGGGTGGCGGTCCTTCGGTGGCTGGCTGCGGCTGAGTTGTGGAGAGAAAGAGGAAGCTTTTGTTTGTTTTGAGGAAGAAGAAGACAACTGAAGAAATAAAAGAAAGGAGGATGTAGGGGTATCATACGGGTTTCTTAGAGAGAGAGGAGAGAGAATTTCATATTTTTGTACTAGTGGGTACCAAATGAGTGATAAAAGTTAAGCCTAAAATAAACATGTTTTTACTTTTAGGAATCTAAAAATAAAGATTGATAAACATATGATTTTGAAATTCAAATTTAAGCAAAGATTAATAATTGAACTGATCAACTAAGAAAATACTCGGTCCAAAATTTAATCTCCGATTAAAGTCAAACCAGTTTATTTTCAACTCTAAAATTAAATAGGATGAAAATATGAAAATACTTTTCTCTTAATCATATTATTTAAAATATTTTTCTGTACTGGTAATAATAGTGACAATAACGTAAACTATTGTCTAATAAGTGTGCATTCACTGAAATAAGTCAGTGCTAACGCACCCAATAAAATAATTTGAAGAGAGTAATTTAATTACTCAAACTAAACCACATAACAAAATAAACTTAAACATCTAAATAAAATAATTAATCATAGGTGTAAAAACTAGGGTGTTACATCATTGACTAGCTAAGCACAATGATAATACACCGTCTCATTGGATAGCTAAGCACAACGATAATACACCATCTCATTGGCTAGCTAAGCACAACGATAATATACCGTCTCATTGGCTAGCTAAGCACAACGATAATACACCGTCTCATTGGCCATTTAGGCACAACGATTATGAACGCCGTTTCACTATCCATTTAGGCACAACGATACACGTACACCGTCTCATTATCCAATTTAAGAACAACGATAATACACCGTCACATGATACCTTTCCTGTTAAGGTCTCACGTTAAAACCATGTCGGCCACGTCTGCCGTAAATGCAAATGTAAAACATTTAGTTCTCAATGTTTTCTTTGTGTTCATTCTTTTTCGCTGTCGCAGCTCAAAGCTAACGACTTAATCATCATTTCCCCATCACTTGAAAACTTAGAAGCATAGGACACACAGTCCGAATGCTCAATCACAACGCCCGAGACCGATGCACCAGTCCTGGGCCTGTGGTCATAGAAAACAACATTCACCTTTAACAACGTTCATCACAACGTGGTTAGGACACACAGTCCACAACAATGAAATCAGAACGCACTGTCCTCGATTTCGAGAATTGGACCCTCAGTCCAGAACATCATGAATAGGACTCCTGGTCCCGAATTAACACTGATCCAAGATCACGTGCATATAACTGAATACTAGCGGCGACGTCTCGCGTACTAGATTATCTTTCTTAAGTACTCATTTTTCGTTCAGTGAAAATCAAATTCAAAATCGAATCCTCGATAACCTATCCAGACTATCGAAAAGTTTCTAAAATATTTAAGAAAAACCTTTTCTTTGAAAATCTTTTATAAAGCATCTTTGAAATACTTTTATCTTTGAAATACTTCCCCCAATAGGATATTGCCAAATAATCTTGAAAGTTTTCACTTGTAGACACATAGTTCGCAAAGGATTTTTCTCTTGTATAACAATAGTTCACCAAAACCATTTCATCATTTAAAACAAGTACTTTAAGTTAATGAGCTTTTGGAAAAGAACACCAATCCCTTCATCTTCAAAGCTTATTAAGGTTTTTAATCCTTATAACGGTTGAGCACAGACACAAGTCTGGCTTAGCAAACTTTCAATCAACAGCAGTATATATTATCAGTTCAATGCTAATATCACAGTTGAAAGCAGTTCATCACATATATGCATTATAACATTTAGAACAAGTACAGTTCAACATCAGATAATAGCATAATAGTTCAAGTACATTAGATAATCAAGTAAGCTCAATCAACATGTAAATATCCAATTAAACACATACACACATGCATACAGTTATCGAATATCTTTTGGAAATCCCCTCTTACCTCAAGAAGGTAAGAGAATGCGAGAAAATAAACAGTTTCACGAACATTCTTCAAGGTTGGTTAAGATGCAAGTCTAGGTTTCAAGACACAAGGTTCAAAGGATTAGAACTCAACCAAGAACTTAGGGCTAGAAGTTTCCAAAACACATGCAACTTAGGGATTTATGATCCTTAAGTGCTAGGAGTTTAAAACATGATTACTTTAAACAAAGTTGAACAAAAATCCCACCAAGTTACACTTGATGGAGATTCGGCCTTGACCAATAAGATAGGCTAGGAACATTTAACTTTCCAATCTCTTTGGTTTAGCATCCATCAATAGTAAGGAGCTCAAAACCATGATCACTTTGGAAAATTGAAAAACGAAACACCCTAGGTCCATAACCTTTAAGATTCGGCCATCCTTGGGTTTTTATGATAGAAATCTTTAAATTCTTCCAATCTCTTAGACCTTTTAGCATCCAATAACTTATGGAGCTCAAGTCTATGATCATATTGAAAGCAACATAGGACTTTAAATAACAAAGCTCATAAGCACATAAAGTAAGAACAACATAGGCTTATAAGTAATTAAAGTATAATGACATAAGTAAATGAATCGTAAATGACATAAACATAAATGACATAAAGTAAATGACATAATGTAAATGACATAAAGTAAATGACATAAATATAAATGGCATAAAAGTAAATGACATAATGTAAATGACATAATGTAAATGACATAAAGTAAATGATATTAATATAAATGACATAAAGGTAAATGACATAATGTAAATGACACAAAGTAAATGGCATTAGTATAAATGACATAAAGTAGAGTAAAAATCTTTAAACTTTCCAATCACTTTAGACATAGCATCCTTTAACATAAAGGAGCCTTGGTCCATGATCATTTTGGGAGACAAATCTTTAAACATTCCAATCACTTTAGACATAGCATCCTTTAACATAAAGGAGCCTTGGTCCATGATCATTTTGGGAAACAAATCTTTAAACTTTCCAAACACTTTAGACATAGAATCCTTTAACATAAAGGAGCCTTGGTCCATGATCATTTTGGAAAACAAATCTTAAATACAAACTCATACTTGTAAAAGTTGAAACAAGATCCATCTAAACCATATGCATGGTTTCGGCCTCATAAGAAAGTAGAGGTTAGGAAACTTTGTTTTACACAACCTTTTAGTATATTAAACTACAAGTAAATACAAGACCATAGAAATTGGTTTCAACTCAAAAGGAGTTTTCTACCATTTTTTAGAGATTTTTGAAGATAAAAGCTTATATATGACATAAAGAAGAAAATTTAGAAAAAGATGAAGTTTTTAAGGAAAAGAATACATGAGAGTATTACCCTAAGCAAGAGGAACAACTTTGATGAAGAACACTTAGTGAAAAGAAGAAGAAAAACTAGAGCTTTGGAAGCTTGAAGTTAAGAAAAAGATGAAAGCTTAAGAGTTTTAATGGAGTAGAAGAAAGGAAAGTGATGAAGTGAAGATGAAGAGTGGTATTTATAGAGTAATAGGGAGGGGGGCACGGTTTTGAGAAGAGGAGCAAGGCTTGGAGAGGAAGTTTTGGTTTAAGGCAATGTTTGGATCATTTAAGGAAGGTTTAATGGGTTTTTGGAATAAAATAGATTATAATTTGAAAAGGTAATCATGATTACTTTAAAGTGTGTCATAAGCATTTAAAGTATGTCATAAGCATTTAATTAGGCATCCCATCAAGCCTTCTCTCATCCTTTAGGGTTCCTTTAACTGCTTAAATACGTAACCGGTTGTACATCCAATCGTATTTTTTGAAGGTTTCGTCCGGATAAAATATTATATTTTATTCCCGGACAACAAAATTCGAAAATTTACCAAACCCACACAAAACATCATAAAAACACTAACCGTCTCGTTCACGAATTAAAATTTTGTCTCTAGCTCAGTAAACTTGTACTGGCAGTGAGAACCCAGACCAGTTTTCGTCTGAATTTTTGATCGAAAATTTTACTGTGACTTCATATGGTAAAACAACACAAGAAAATGATTTTATTTTAAATAAAATCATCCTCTGGATTTTATAAAAAATAAATGCATTAAAGTATGTATTTACTGATAAAGAAGCATACGAAAAACAGGGTGTTACAACTCTACCCCTCTAAAAAGAATTTCGTCCTCGAAATTACGTACCTTGAAATAACTCAGGGTACTGCAACTTCATCTTGTCCTCAGCTTCCCACGTTGCTTCTCTGGTTGTCATGGCAGCAGCAACGTCAGCCAAAGCTTGGACAGCGAAGTCCATCCTGCCGTCATAATTCGCATTGATGTTGGTACGACCGCCAATCGGACCACCTCTGCGACCACGTCCACGACCGTGTCCACGGAAGCTGGTGGGCATGTAACACCTGGTTGCCGACGAGGGCGGGGAGTGAACGTCGGTGCAAGAAGACACAGACAAGGAGCGGCTCCTGGCAGGCTTCTAGGAGGAGGGGCACATGAATGAACCGATTACACACCCGAATGAGAGGGATCCTGAGACTGTGTAGGTATGGGACTATACAGTTGAGGATGGCTTATATGAATTGATTGGTACTACCTATACCAACAAGATGCATCTTCTTTTCGGCAGCCCATCACTTAAGAACTCCACAGTTAAGCATGCTTGACTTGCAGCAATTATAGGATGGGTGACCGCCTGGGAAGTTTTCCCAGGAAGCATGTGAGTGAGGACAAAGCATGCTGAAAAGACCCGTGTTAGTTTGTGGGGACAGTCGTCAATCCATAAAGCAGCCAGGGAGGTTACAAATGGTATCAGAGCAACACCTCTCCCAGTACGGTGTGGTTCGGGGACGAACCAAGCGGAAGTTGGTGGGCATGTAACACCTGGGTGCCGACGAGGGCGGGGAGTGCTCGCCGGTGCAAGAAGACACGGACAAGGAGCGGCTCCTGGCAGGCTTCTAGGCGGAGGGGCAGATGAATGAACCGATTACACACCCGAATGAGAGGGATCCTGAGACTGTGTAGGTATGAGACTATACAGTTGAGGATGGCTTATATGAATTGATTGGTACTACCTATACCAACAAGATGCATCTTCTTTTCGGCAGCCCATCACTTAAGAACTCCACAATTAAGCGTGCTTGACTTGCAGCAATTATAGGATGGGTGACCTCCTGGGAAGTTTTCCCAGGAAGCGTGTGCGTGAGGACAAAGCACGCTGAAAAGACCCGTGTTGGTTTGTGGGGACAGTCGTCAATCCATAAAGCAGCCAGGGATGTTACAGTTCTCAGCCGGTGCGGTAACCGAAAAAAACTGTCCATGGTATCCGCTAATTTCCCAAAATAATACATATAAAAGAAAATACTTTTAATATCAATAATAATCTCATCAACTCAATAGCATATAACGTAAAAATAACTCGTCTCAATACATCACATTCCATATACCAAATAAATTCTAGATTAATCCAAGCGGCCCGGAGACCTCCTAATTAAATTGGTCTCTTCCCGGCATGCCATAAATTCACACATCACACGACAATTGTGTCCCATTGCCCACCCCTACTCACGAGGAGTGTTTCGATGTCACCCTCCTGTCGGGGACATTTCCATTTCGATACCTCCCATGTGCACATGGTGGTATTTCTCCTTTTTCGACACCCCAACCTGTGACGGTGTTACTTTCGATACTCCTTTTTAGGTAGTATTACTCATTTTCGACTTCCCAACCACATGGCGATGTCACTTTCGATACCCCATTAAGGCGATATTTCTCTTCGATACCCCTATCATAGGTGGTATTGCAGCAAACATCATACAATTCATCACAAGGCATAAATTTCATGTCTTATACACATAACAACTTATTTACCATAAATTAAATATTTAATCTTATCATGCATACCAAATAGACTAATATCATGTCTTCAAGTAATTTTATAACTACACTATGACAATCACGAACATCAAGACATAACATATGTCATCAAGTATATCGTTCAACTAGTACAAATATCAATCATATATTCAATTCAAATTCCAAAAAAAACTATAAGGTGGACCCTTCCACGCACATACAAATGAGGAATACAGTCACCTAAATTTTGTAAGCAAAACAATGAATTGAAATATGAGTTCATCAATTTTAAATTTACCGTAAACACATAAAAATACCATGGAGAGTGTTCGCAAAAATTACTGTTACTCACCTCTCGAAGACCCCAAAATACTCTAAAAATTAGTTATGATAAAAGGTAGTGCTTCTCTAAAAATTCTTCTTCCGTTCACTGGTGTTTTTGGATCCATATGTTGCTATAGTTGCACTTGTGTCACTAGTCTTCCCCATTGCTGCGAGATATTAGTGCTGCTCTGCTCTCACACCTTTGAGCTGAATGAAACCACCGATTTCAGCGTTTCAATCTCACCTTTCACTTGCTATATAACTATAACTTTATAATTTGATATGACAATATTATTATATCATAATTTTATTGTAATATACATAGTATACAAGTATCATCACATTATATTTTACAATAGTATTATTATTATATTAGTATGTAGTCATTTCGGCTTTGTTTGGTTTGTCTCATCCGCTAGCATAGCGGGTGAAAAAATAGCTGTGTTTGGATTTACCATGAATGAGATCAAAAGGGTCAATAAGCATATGCAATGTTGAAGCAAACTATTAATATTTAACAGCATATTATTTGTTAAACGACTCATGACCAAACAAGCCACAACAAACTTGAAACACTTCATAGTCAAAGAGTCATTCTATCAACGGAACCACCTCGAATTTCATGTCATAGTAAAAAGCAACTATTTCACAATAAACACTATGAACGCTACAATCACAGACAACAGTGGCTCAATAACAATTGAATGCAATTAATGAATCAGGGAACAAGAAGGATCGGTCACTAGTGGAAAATATACATTAGACTGGAAAGGTTTACGTCAGTTAACCAAAAGCTAGACGTTAAAAAGGAGGCGGTGGCAGTTTTGTAAATATCAGACTTCATTAATTCAATTTTAACCCCAGTTGTTGTAAGGACTGACATTAAAAGTTAAGTGACTCACTTTTAACGTCATTTCAATAAACAACTGACGTTAAAAGTGAACCTTTTAACGTCAGTTGTTTATTGAAATGACGTTAAAAGTGAGTCACTTAACTTTTAAAGTCTGTTCATTCATCAACATACGTTAAAGGTTATTTTAATAATTTTTTTAGCTAGTATGCGTACCCTTCTGCATTGCCTTCCTCAAAGTTTCAGTTTCACTTGCTTTGATGTTGTGTTTCTGTTTTGAAAACTAAAATATATGTGCGAAGTAAAAATGCTATAAGTTGAATCAATAACCCAAACCGGATCTCATTCATGAAGTGTATCAATAATACAATTACAAGATACATTCACAATTTTAAAATCCTATAAAAAGTTACATTGAAAGGGTTTAAATTCCTAAACATTTGTTGAGGCTTCGTTCCCTTCACGGGTGAGCAAGAGAGGAGAGTCGAGCGACTGAGTTTTCCAAAGTCACTGAGCAAGGGTGCACTCGATCTGTTTCAGCAATGGTCTTGGAACATTCACTTGCTTCCAAAGCTGAGGTTTTGGAGCTGTAGCTGCCGATTCTCCGGAAGGATGATAAGGTGAGCAACTCACATTATGTGATTTACACAACCTTATCACCCATGTTATGTGATTTACACAACCTCAGAAGTTGTTTGACCATTAAGACAAAGATCTTTGAGTCTAGGAATAGGAAGAAAGAGTGATGAAGTTAATCTCCATGGCAGAGCCATATTGTGAAGCAGAAAAATAAAAGGAAGGAAGAAAGCTATTTATAGGAGCAGGGGATAAAGTTACTAGACGTCGTAAGTTGCTAAAAAATTAAGTTGATCGTTAAGAGCATTAGGTTCCAAGGCGCATTGGGAGTTGGCAGTCATATATTATAAACGTGCAGAATAGAAAACGCACGAAGGAATAGGAAGAAATAGACCTTTAAGTCTAGGTATAGGAAGAAATAACAAAAGTCTCAGAGACATATTGTGAAGGAATAGAAAACACATGGGTAAGTAGCAGAGTAGTCATGGTTAGTAGCACAGTAGTCAAAGGAATGAATGTTTTTTAACGTTAGTTGTTTAATACAACTGACGTTAAACAATGACTTTTAACGTCAGTTGCTTAAGAGAACTGACGTAAAATGTTGTTTTATTTTTGGTTTTTGATTATAACGTCTACACCCGCGCGCCTTCTGCACTTCCCTCTGTACGTCTCTGTTCTTCTCTTTTCATCACGCTCAGTCTCACTCTCACTCCATATAGTGCAGTTTATTTCTAAACTTTTTTCTAAACAAGTTTATTTTTAATCTTAGTTAATTAGATTGAATTAGTAAACAAATTCTTGTGCAAATTAAAATAAATAAACACTTAACATAAAACAAGTTATATATGTATAATCAAATCGTATCTCATTGAAGCGATTCATAAGATATAATTACATGATTATAAGATAAAAAATTTCTGCAACATAGCCCTAAAATATAAAAAAGTTTCTGCTTCAACATCATTTTCTTCTCAGTCCTGTCCTCAGAAACTCCAATGGATGCATCTCCTCCCTCACTTGAATTCCTTGATGCTCCATCTAAATCCACAGTCACTTGCTGCCAAAGCAGAGTGAAGGGGACGAATGAGATGAAATAAGGTGAGGGAATCACATTACGTGATTCACCCAACCTTACCATCCATGTTACGTGATTTACTTAACCTCGGAAGTTTTTTGACCATTAAGACAGAGACCTTTAAGTCTAGGTATAGGAAGAAATAAAAAATTCTCAAATATGATAGAGCCATATTGTGAAGGAATAGAAAACACATGAAATATAGAGTTAAAGAAGAGGGGGGTGTAATACAGACTGATACAGAAGAATGGTTCTTTATATAGAGAAGAGAGACTAGATGATTTTCTTGAAAACTGATCTATAAACTTAATGCTCATTAAGAGGATTAAGTTATAATGTGGATGGGTAAGTAGCACAGTAGTCATGGGTAAGTAGCACAGTAGTCAAAGAAATGAATGTTTTTTCAGATACACTTTTAATGTCAGTTGTCTTCAACAACTGACGTTAAAAGTGTTTATAAATAAAAAATATTTATTTTTCACGTCAGTTGTTACAAACAACTAACGTAAAATGTTGTTTTATTTTTGGGTTTTGATTATAACGTTTACACCCGCGAGCCTTCTTCACTTCGCTCTGTACGTCTCTGTTCTTCTCTTTTCATCACGCTCACTCTTACTCTCAACTCTCACTCTCACTCTCACTCTCACTCTCACTCTGCCCTAATCGCGAGCTCATCTCCACCGCAACCACCGCGAGGGCTTCTTCGCCACCACCGTGAGGTACACTCTTAACCCTAACTCTGTCTTTCCCGCTCATTCTTTGCAATAACTTGACATCTCTCTTTCCCCTTCCCGTGCACTAACTCTCCTTGTCCCTATGCTCTCAGTAACCACATCAAACGTTGGCCACCACGCGAGCACCTATTTCTGGTGAGTCTTTAGGGCACATTTTTTTTATTTTTGGTTTTGAGTGTATGTTGAAACTAGTCTCTATAGTTGAAACTTGAAACTGTGAGTTTGAGTTGTTTGGAATGTCTCTATTTCTGGTCTTGGGTTTTGTGTTTTCTCTTGTTTTTCTTCTGCTATCATGACCTATTTCAAAATGGGAAGAAATTTAGAGTTGCTTGTAGTACGTGTCATCAACAATATATTGCTCATTGGAATTCTGTTTTATTAATTTATCTTCATCTGCTTATTTCTTTTCCGTCTTAAGAAACCTGAAAATGGTGTAAATTTGAAATAATTTTTAAACGCCTTGGATATATGTTTTGTATATCTACATAACTTATCTAGTTATGGATCGTAGTTGGATGGTTTGTAAGCGCACTAGTGCTGAGTATTTAAAGGGGGTGGGAGAATTTATAGAATTTGCTCAAAGGAATGTTCCTAATAGTAATGGAATGTTCTGTTGTCCTTGTGTCAAGTGTTTGAATACGAGGAAATGTATGGTGAAGGATATACGTACTCATTTGATTTGTGAAGGGATTTGCTTGAGTTATACAAGATGGATATGGCATGGTGATGTGTTGTTGAGTAGTACGGCAAGTGTCTCCCAAAGTGGGGACGTTAACGTAGATATGGAGGATGATCGAGTAGAGGACATGATCTGTGATATTGGACAACAATCTTTTCATCGAGCTCATGTGTATGATAGGTTGTGCGGTGATGCGGATAAGCCTTTATATCCAGGGTGTACTACTCATACACGGTTGTCGGCGGTGCTAAAATTGGTTTGTGTGAAGGTGAGAAATGGTTGGACTGATAAAAGCTTCACGGAATTGCTTGAAGTGTTGAAAGACTTGCTTCCGGAGGACAACACATTGCTTGACCGTAACTATGAGGCCAAGAAGGCATTGTGTCCGATGGGTATGGAGTATAAGAAGATACACGCATGCCCCAATGATTGCATATTGTACACCGGTGTTCATGAAGACAATCACGATTACCCCAAATGTGGGTTATCACGATACAAAGTGAAGGGTGGTGATGATGATGATGATCTTGATGATGTGAGAAAAAAGGGTCCTCCTGCGAAGGTGTTGTGGTATCTTCCAATAATTCCAAGGTTCAAGCGATTGTTTTCCAATGCGAAAGATGCGAAGAATCTTAGATGGCATAATGATGAGAGGAAACGTGATGGAAATGTTCGTCATCCTGCTGATTCTATGCAATGGAAGAATATTGATACTATGTTTCCGGATTTCGCCGATGAGCCAAGAAACCTAAGGCTTGGACTTGCTACGGATGGAATGAATCCTTATGGTAACATGAGTAGTATTCATAGTTCATGGCCTGTTCTGTTGATAATTTACAACCTGCCCCCTTGGTTGTGCATGAAACGCAAATACATGATGTTGTCTGTGATGATTTCGGGCCCAAAGCAACCGGGAAATGACTTAGATGTTTATCTAAATCCCTTGATTGAAGACTTGAAAACGCTGTGGGTGGAAGGTGTTGATGTAGTTGATGGGTATTCTCATGAGACTTTCAAGCTTCGTGCCATGTTATTTTGCACCATCAACGACTTTCCAGCATACGGTAACTTGTCCGGGTACAGTGTCAAGGGGCATAAAGCATGCCCTATATGTGAAGAAGGCACATGCTACACTCAGTTGCATCCAAGAAAGAAGACGGTTTACCTTGGGCATTAGAGATTTCTTAGACGTGATCACCCATATCGTAAGATGAAAAAAGCTTTTAATGGATGCCAAGAGATAGAAGAAGCTTCGGCGGCCTTAATTGGAGAGCAGGTTTATCAGAGGGTAAAGGGCATCGATGTTATATTCGGCAAGTCCAAAAAGAAAGGTAAAGCTGCTGAGAAAAACATATGGAAGAAGAGGTCGATATTCTTTGATCTTCCATACTGGCGCGAGCTTGATGTCAGACACTACATTGATGTGATGCATGTGGAGAAAAATGTGTGTGATAGTGTGATCGGGACGCTTCTCAACATTCAGGGCAAGACAAAGGATGGTGTCAATGCTCGTCTCAACCTCGTTGCTATGGGTATACGAGAGCAGTTAGCTCTAGTTGTTGAGGATGGTAAGCGGACTTATTTGCCGCCAGCATGTCATACTTTGTCAAAAAAAAAGAGGCAAAATTTCTGCGGTTGTCTTCAGGGCATCAAAGTTCCACATGGTTACTCTTCAAATATGAAGAGGCTTGTCTCTAGTGATCTTAAATTGGTTGGCTTAAAGTCTTATGATTGTCACATCTTGATGCAACAACTTCTGTCCGTTGCTATTCGTGGTATTGCTCCAAAAAATGTGAGACATGCCATTACTCGGTTGTGCTCATTCTTCAATTCTATATGTAGCAAAGTCGTTAACCCCCGTATGTTGGATGACTTGGAAGTTGAGGCTGCTACAATCTTGTGCCAATTGGAGATGTATTTTCCTCCTTCCTTTTTCGACATAATGGTTCACTTAATTGTTCATTTGGTGAGGGAGATTAGATATGTGGGCCAGTTTTTCTGAGATGGATGTACCCGATTGAGCGCTACATGAAGATCTTGAAAGGGTACGTGAAGAATCCTCATCGTCTGGAAGCATCTATTGTTCAAAGGTATGTTGCAGAAGAAGCTATTGAGTTTTGTTCGGACTACCTTCATAACACGGATCCTATAGGGGTTCCTAAGCCTCGGCATGATGAGATCAGATGTCAAGGTAAGGGTACACATGGCTTAAGAATTAATAGCAAGGGTCGGGATGAAGTGCTTCAAGCACATTTGTATGTATTGAACAACATCGATTGTGTTCAGCCTTTCTTATTTGAACATAAAAGAAAAGTCAATCAAGAAAACCCTCGAATGAGCGAAAGGTGGTTGTTGAACAAGCATAACAAGACTTTCTTACCATGGTTCAAGGAAGAAATGCTTAAGGATGGTAGTACTGCTGCTGATGACGTAAGATGGCTAGCACGTGGGCCTAGCTTCAACGTCATATGTTGGAGCGGATACGACATAAATAACTTTTCCTTTTATACAAAGGTACAAGATAACAAGAGTACCATGAAAAATAGTGGGGTTATGATCGTGGCCGAAGCAATGCACTTCTCTAGTGCAAAGGACACAAAACCCGTTAAAGCACCGACACCTTACTTTGGATATATTGAAGATATTTGGGTGCTCGATTACACTAAGCTTACGGTGCCGGTTTTTAAATGTAAGTGGGTTGATAGTAATGGTGGTGTACAAACCGACGAATTGGGGTTCACATTGGTAGACCTCAACAAGTTCGGTCATATAAATGAGCCTTTCATAATGGCTTCCCAAGCAAAACAAGGGTTCTACATCACTGATCCTTCTAACAAAAGGTTGTCCGTGGTTCTCCAAGGAAAAAGCATGTATAATGGTAGTGATGAAAATCAAGATTCAAATCTTGATATTCCTGAGACTCCTTCTTTTTCAACAAACATGCCTACTATAATCGAGGAGACACAGGTGAACGAGGTACATGCCACTCGTGATGATCATCACGAAGGGATATTGATATAGGTAGTTTAAACTTAGTATACATTTATTTTTATTTATACTTCTGTATTTATTTTGAGTTATAACCTATGTTAATAAATATATATTGTTTCTGAACAGGCATACATATGGATCAGTCGGATAGCCCACATGCACGGGAGGACACTGTGGGGCCTATGCAAGACCCGATCGCGCCTACGCCTGATTCTAGTGTAAGTTTACATGTTATATACTATCTTTAGTCCTTCTTTTTAACGTAAGTTATTATAATGTTACAACCCTCTATTTTATCTTTTTTTTTTTGTCCATACAGACATCACAGGCTCATAGGAAACGGGGTAGAGGAGCCACGTCGTTGAAGAAACTAGAGAAGGACAGGCAAAGCGGACAGAAGCTTGAGGTGTCCTTCGATGCTAATCTAAATGCCCAGGGACCCCGTGCATTACTTAGATGAATAGTTTTTTGTTAGACTTTAGAAACTAATTAATAACATGTATATATATATATATATATATCCTTAGAGGGTAGTTTTGTTTTTAGACATTAGAGAGTAAAATATATATATTTATATATATATATATATATATATATATATATATATATGTATATATATATATATATATATGTATATGTATATATATATATATATACTTGTAGATAGTTATGTTTTTCCTATACATGGGTTTTGGTTTTAAGTCCCCCATTGTTCCTTTGTATATTTCTTTTCTGTTTGTTAATATTGAAATTTAAGGGTAGTGTTAGAAATTCTGTAATGTGTGTGATATTCTGTGTTACTAGGATATTTACTGAATGCAGGGATAGCTGAGGGGAGTGATATTTTAAAACTGAATTTAAAAAAAAATTTTAATGTCAATTGTATCAAACAACTGACGTTAATAGCATTTTATAAAATATACAGTACTCTATTAACGTCAGTTGAAATAAACAACTGACATTAAAATTAAAACCTTTAACGTCAGTTCTTTAACACACCTGACGTTAGTTTTAACAAAATTAACGTCGGTTATGTTAAAGAACTGACGTTAATAGTTTATTTTTAACGTCAGTTGTTTAAACAACTGACGTTAAAATATTAACTATTAACGTCAGCTGTATTTATGTCAGACAATATTCTGACGTATAAAATCAATTTTAACTGACGTAAAAAGCACTTATTGCACTAGTGAGTGATGAATTTCAAATGAATAAAACAAAAAAGAGGGTTCGAACCTGAGCTGATTGAAGAAGAAGTAGAGCGCGAGAGGACGTAGGCACTTGGATTAGAGACGGCTGCTTCGCTTCTTTCCCAGAGAAACGAGAATGGGGAGAAACAACCCGAATAGGCCCATGGTAAAGTCTGGAACCCACCTTTAGCCTTATTCACATCACTATGTTTATATATATATATATATATATATATATATATATATATATATATATTAATTTGATATTATTATTTTTTATTACTAAACAACTTTAATAAATTTTATATTAGCAAATCCTTTACACTAAACCTCTTAATTATATTATATTTTTTTGGTTTTCCCTGGGTATCCTTCAGGCCCAACCGTGGAGACTAACCCTCGAGCCGGGTAGCACCACAAGGGAGGCAAAGCTCTCCCTCAAGAGTTTTAACGCTGCTGCATTCCCAGGGCCAAGATTCGAACTCGAGACCTCTGATTAAACTGGAAGAGACCCATTCCATCTCATTAAAACGTTCTTGGGTAATTATTTATATTTTATTTGCATTAGTCTTGGCCAAACCTATGCCTTGTGGTTTAGTGTTCTTGTTTGATTTTAACTTGTGATTTTGTGTTCATAACCGTAGACTTCCATCGTGGAGGAAACAAGGACGTTCGTGGTATATCTCTTGAAGCATCTAATCTCCTTACATTCACGGAAGGTAAGAGGGGATTGCCTAGGGATATTCAATGACTATATGCATGTGTGTATGTGTTTACTTGAGTGATTTGAATATTATTATGATTCGAGTAAATACTTGAATGACTTGTTTACTTGAACTATTGTGATTATTACTTGAAGTTGATTATTACTTGCCTTAAAGTATTGTGAATTGTATATATGTGATGAACTGTCGTTAACTGTGATATTATTGTTGAGAATATATTACTGTTGATTGAAGTTTGAGAAGCTGGACTTGAGTCTGTGCACAATTATTATAAGGATTAAAAGCCTTAATAAGCCTTGAATAGAACTTTGAAAGTATTGGTTTCATTTATAAAAGTTCCTTGTTAAAAACGCTTACTTCAAGAGAATGAGATTCTAGTTTTGAAAAGAAACGTTGAAGTTTTTTTAGTCAACGGAAATTACCTTTTTATGATCCAAAGTTTGTATGAGAAAAAACCCTTTTCGAACTATGTGTTTTACGAAGGAAAAACCCCTTTGAAAATGTTTGACATTATTCCATCAAGGATTTCAAAAGCAAACGAATTTCCAAATTGTTTTGTAAAAGAATTTGTAAAGGAAAAGATTTTCTCCTAAATGATTTAGAAACGTTCCGGTTACTTGGATAAGTGACCGAGGTTTTGTTTTGGTTATTGATTTTCACTGAGCAAAAAGTAAGCACATGTGAAAGAGAATCTAGTTCGCGAGACGTCGCCTCTAGTATTCAGTTATAAGCATGTGATCTGTGCTCCGTGTCAAGAATTATGGGCCAAGGGTCCTAATCATGATATTATCGGCTAGGAGTCATAATCCTGGAATTGAGGACTCTGTGTCCTAATTTCGTTGTTATGGGCTAGGAGTCCTTATCATGTTGAAATAAAACATGGATAAAATTATAATTGTTTCTACGACCACAATCTTGAACTGCGGCATCGGTCTAAGGTATTGTGATTGAGCACTCGGACTGCGCATCCTGTGTTATTGATTTTCAAGTAATGAAAATTGTGAATAGTCGTTAGCTTTGGGCTCGACAACGGAAAAGAGTGAACACAAAGAAAAGTCTCGATAATGAAAAGTCTTTTATTCATATGCATTTCCCCTTAGCAGACATGCTTGAGTTAACCGAATACCCGCTTAAGATGTGGTATTCGATAAGGTATAAATCCGAATGGCCGTTATAAGGGATTCGTGATGATGTTGATCCGGGTGCATGAGGTGACGGAGAAAACTTGCCAATGTGGCATATGAGCCTGATCAACTCTTTCTTTCTTAATGATAAAATTGTGATGGTATCGAGTATGATAATTGAAGTGTCATTCATTATCTTTATAAAACTGATTGATTCGGGTATGAGATCCACTGATATAACACTTGTTGTTTTATCTATGAATAATGCTTAAATGCTAATATGCCAATGTGTTGTATGTATCATGTATATGGTTGTTGTATGATATATCCATTTGCTGGTGTCTCACTCTTGCAGTTATATCAGGTCTCTTCGGGTTTTGCTGTAGTACCTTGGTACTCTAGTACCGATGTTGCAGAGGAGTCTTTCTAAGTCACTTGAAGTCCTAGTGTTAGAGGTTGGGAAAGTATTCAGATTAGGTGTAACACCCTTTCTCAAGAGTATCTTAACTTCTATAACTTTATCACGGGTGTTTTGAATCTTTATATATATTACTTAAATGTACAATCTATAATTGATTGATTGGTGAAGTAATAAACTTTCTTTATGTCATATACCAACTTTAGAAGTGGGATAATTATTATTAAACTGTTCAATTTAGTTTGTACAGTGATAATTATTTGTGTTTGATAATTATAAAATGATATTTTATAATTTAGTTTCAAATCATATTATTTGACTAAGAGACATTTTAGTAAGAAAATATAATTATTTTGAGATTGATAAAGGGTAGAATTTATTTTATGAAAGTACCTAACTCTAAGATATCACAAATGTTTTATTTATTTCAAAAAACTGATTTTATTAAATTGCTAGTCACACCCCCTATTTTACTATGCATACCCCTCTCCTCTCTTAAATAAATCACGAAGCTCCCTCACTCTCACTTCCCATTTTCTGAAAACACCGACCCTCTTCATTTCTACAAAGCAGCAGAAGCCATCACCATCTCTTCATCATCTCTTCTTCTTATTCTTCTGTTTTCCTTCATCAATCTTTCACTTCACCACACTAGAGCTTGATAACCCCAATTTCCTTAGCCTAAACCCTAACTGCAGCACCAAAAACAGTACAAGAAAAAGAGGAAGGGGCTGGACGAATTTGGCACCTTGGGTCTTTGACAGCAGGTGAGTTTCCTTAGTTAGTGCTTGGTAACCATAAATCCAAGCTTAGGAATTTTGATTTGCTTGCTTTTATTGTTTGATTTGGTATCTGCATGTTGATTATATGAAGTAAATTGAGTACATGTTGATGATATAAATTATTTCAATTGCATGCATGTAATCTGTTTGTGAAAAGTTCCAAATGAAGTTACTGGTCAGAAACCCGTATAAACATATGTGCAGTATTTTGCCTATAATTATTTCTATAGGACTTTGTTTGGTATGATTCTTGTTTTTTTAGAAAATAGACTCGAAATTCTACAATTTAGGCACTTATTTTACTGTTTTACACTAAGTATTGATGAAGAAAAACCTGTTATAATTTGGAGTATTGTAACTGCCCTGTTTTTCTGGGTGCAGAAACTTGCGTATTAAAGCTGTAAGTTTTAGTAAGTTGTATTCCAAAACTAAAATCTTATTTATAAATTAGACTTATTTAGATTTCCAGGGAGTGGTCTTTTGTCCAAATCCGACTTCGTTTGGTATTTTAATAAAATCATCTAAGTTGACTAAAAACCGTACGAATTCTGCATATGTTGCTAATGAATGTTGATTGTTGGGTTTGGGGACCTTAGGGTGTAACTTACATGTTGTTTGTAATACTGTGATTTCAATTGGGAATTACCTGTCTATAGTAGTACTATATTCTAATTGAGAGATTATAGAATGTTCATGTGAATGGTTTATGTGTTTTGTTTTATGTCATTAGTTGTTAAGCGATAGATCGATTTATGAGTTAAGTTATTCAATCTTATGATGAAATGATTGTGAAACACCATTTGGCATCCGAAGGTAGTAACCATGCTAATTTTGTTCATGATTTTCGAATTAGAATGGTTATCATTGACATTTCAGATGTCAAGCACTGAAGTCCTTTCAGATTGAAAGGCAAGTATAGAAGTCCTTCCGGTTAGGAAAGGCAAGCAAGTAAGTGCAAAGCAAGTGGGACGCCGCTTGTTATCATAGACGTATGATCTGCCTTATCTCCAAGACCTATTTCCTCTTAAGTACCTTGGTGCACGGGGAGTAGCGAAGTGTTAGTTCCTCTTAAGTACTTCGTTGCGCGGGGAGCAACAAAGTGTTAGTTCCTCATAAGTAACTCGGTGCGTGGGGAACAACAATGTTTTTCTCTAACAAATTAAAAATGGGATGTCCAAATGAGTGGTTCGCAAATATTTTGAATGTCATGTTAATGCCAGGATTGAACCCAAAGCTAGTCCCTCTTAAGTACCATGGTGCGTGGGGGGCAGCAATGATGTTTATACTTGATGATATGTATAAGTTTACTAATATAAGTATATGTGTGGGACTGAGTCCACTGTTTGCAGGGAATTCACTGAGATTTGATATCTCACCCCCTCACCCTTTTGTTTCAGGTTTGTCCCTCCTATGTTGGAGAACTGTGAAGTATCCCCGGAAATACTTGGCAGTTGTTCCAATGTAAGCTGATATGTTTTTGGAGACGTTGCCGGATCGGAGTTAGGTGTCATATTATCATTATTTAGTCTCTAAGTAAGATTTTTTTAAAAATGAATGAGATGTTTAGCGAAAAGCTAATTTCTGTGTATCTTATGTTTTATAACTAGTAGTATCTCAATGTACTTTGGGCTATTACATTGGGAGTCTCTCCAATGAATATCTGATAGAATGACCAGCTTAGGAGTTTGAGTTGGGTTGTATATCTAAAGAGGTCGGTAAATGTAGTGTTTTATACATCCATCTGTAGTTTAAACTTTTTCTTTCGAAAATGGAAACTTAGAGAAATGTTGTATGTCATGGTAACTTTGTTACGAATGTGACTTTACGTTTTAAATGTATGTGTTATGGATTTCAGAGTTATCCTTAAAGAAAAATTTTATACCCCAGTTTTCTGACTTAAAAGAAAACAATTTTCCGAAAGCAACCAGCAAATTATCTTTTTAATTTACTTTCGCATGTGTTACGTAGTAATACCCAAGGGGGGTATTACATTTATCCTACTCTATAGTTGTAACTTTAAATATCTTAATCTCTTTGCCTAAAGTATCACAATGAAGTTGGATAGTTAACATATCAAAGATTCAAAGGGATTTGGTAACACTAAATAAGATTATAAAAAAAATCAAAATGAATATAAAAAAATAAAAGACAAAACAACAAGAGAGTTTTTAAGTATTAAAATCTAAAATGTATAAATTTAAATGTTGAAATAGTTGATTCAGGTGATCTTGCAGCATGTAAATGCAACTGTAATTTAAAACCATGATAGTGATCAGTGAATTTAGAAAACAGGAAATTACATTCACCAAAAAGAAAACAGGGAATTATTGTGCCCTTACAGTGCTTTTTGCAGCTCATTTAGGAGTCTCTCTGCATCCTCAAAGAAGAGTGTCACTACTTCAACCACAAAATATGGGTTGCTTTCATCTTGAAGGTGCTGAAGCTGGTTAAATTGATCATCTAGGAATCCCTTTCCAAAGAGAACACATAAGTTAGAGGGACAAAAGAGAAAACTAATACAAGAAAGATACATAGCTTATGAGACTTCCCTTAATGTATATTGGTAATTGTATATCATTGTTAATTACCTCTTGAAACAAGGAGGAAGTGTACTCAACCACCTGGCTTTGCAACTGAATCACATTATCCATTGTTGGTGTCTGATCTTCCTTCAGCTACAGAATTGATTGGTGGATGTCAAAATCTGTGGAGAACTCTCATATTTCCTCTGCCTCTTGGGCTTTGTGTGATGGTTTTCTTTCTTTATATAGAGCATTAAAATCCGTTTGTATTTAATGTCAGTCACTTCCTGTGTTTCCGTTCCTAACTTCTCAATCAACCAATCATTTATGGACACTTCAGTAGTTTAGTTTAGAGTCAACTAATTAAAATTTTAGCCTTGAAATTGAGAATTATACTGTACCAATTATTTTAGGGAAATTTCCACTTTTCTCTTATGAGAAAGTTTAATTACACTCGGCATCCCACCTATTTTCAAAAGTTATACCAAGTTTGTGAAGTTACCTTCTTTAAGGGGATGGTAGTGTAATTACAATCACCCATCTTCATGAGATAAATGTAATGATAAATTAATCTTAGGGTATGTTTGGATGGAGCATTTTTAGAGGGTGAAGTATTTTAGGAGGGTAATTAAAATTCCTAATCCTAAAATATATCGTTTGGATAACAACCCAAGGTATTTTATAAATTCTAGGTAATTTTATCAGGTATTTTATCTCATGTAAATCAGAGTATTTGAAATCCCACCAAAATAGGTGGAATTCTGAGACTGTTCATGGCGGAAATTTTGAGCTCCATCATTCCAAATTTGAGCAACCACATCAAACCCCGCTCATGGCTTCTACATCAAATCTCTTCTTCTCTGTTCTAGATTCGAAGTCTCTCTCTCTATCAATCTTTCGTTCATGGTGGTTCATGACTTCTCCATTTCGGATCCTAAGATCAAATCTCTTCTCCCTTCTCCATTTCGATCCTCAAAAGGTAAGCAGTGATCTTCCTTCTCTTCCTTCTGTTCTCTCTCTATACACAACCGATTCTTCAATTCTCTTTCCAATGACTTCCTTCTTTTTCTCTAATTCATGGGATTAATTCAAACCAATCAATCTTGGGTTTGTTTATGAAGCAGTACAGAGTGATGAGAACTACAAAGTTTGATATAGATAAAAATTATAATCTTTTGTTTCGTTGTTTTGTATATGTGGGTGATAATCTCGGATTAGGTTATTGGGGGTATGTTTTCACCTTTTGATGGGTTTGAGTTAAAGCTCAGTAGCAAGCACCGTGTGTTTGTGGAAATGCATATCAGAGAGAGAGATAATAATTGAAGAATTGGTGGTTTGGTGTTAGTTAGAGGTATAAATCTTGCATATTGTGCATTTATAGTGTGGATTAGCCTTCATTATTTGAGATTCATTACTAATGGCTTGCTCAAAAGATATCTTTGTTCTTGCTTATGAGGTGCTACACCAGTTTTATTCACATGGTTTGTTTTAACATTGTGTGCAGAAATTGAGGGCTTGAAGACAAGTCGACTAGCAAGCTTGGTGCTGCTAACTCACCAGATCTTATACCAGACTGCCAGGTATTATTACTTTTTAGATGTATGAACTTGGAAGAGACAAGTTAAATTAGGTAGGATAGATTGAAATTATCATTACTAAAGTTATGGGGACAGGATAGATCAAGTGATGCGGTCTGCAATTTAGAACCTTGACTCATATAAGACAGAATTTAGACATTGTTTAGTGTTTACCTTGAGCTGTCTGTTCTGTCTTGAATAAGGGAATTGACTACAAAGTGCAAAAGTTGTAGTATTGTAAACAAAAAAGAAAAAAAAGAAAAATCAGTTTTGCCAGTATATAGGTATTTATATGATTTTGGTGGTTCTGCTTAATGTGTCCTGTTACTAGTAGTATAGTACAGAAGTCTGTTTTCTTATTGTATGCAGGTTTTCTTTTTGTTTCTCTATGTGGAAGAAATGATACATCTTATACCTTTTGTTTATTGTTACTGTGAATGCACTCTTCTTTATCTGTATTCTTATATGTTTATTACCAGCAGGTTTCATTTCTAGAGCTTAGTGTTGACAAGCCATTAACTTTGAAGGATTTATATTGATCGGTTCTTATTTTTACTTGATATGTTTGCTATCATAGATTTAACCTATTTTCCATGCTTGACATACTTCACATAGAAGATGAATAACATAGCTGGAATTTCATTATCGTACATTGATATGTTCTTTGTGCTGTTTGGAACACATTGTGTAGCAATATATTTATCAATGTATTTTTCTATTTCAATATTTCTGCTGAAAAGAATATCAATAAAAGAATGATAAATTGAAATTATTTGTCGATTTTTATCAATATAAAGCTAGCTCACTCAATTTCATTATCGAATATTAGTTCATTTTTACTCAAAAACAAGCAAAGCTCTGTAAGATCTCCATTTTTCCGGAGTTATAAGTGTTGGCTATCTCAAATATGTTCATTATTCATTACTCCAAGCAGTTGGCCTTCACTTTCTAAAGATGTTATTATTTTAGTGCAGGGTTTTATTTATATCCAATGAAGTATTTGCTTTTCCAGCATGGGGAGGCCAGTCTCCTATAAAAGAGTAGTGGCATGGAAAGTATTGAACAAAGAAGAAATGACTCATTGCATTTGTAGTTCATATATAATCTCAACTCAAGTGTGGTTTTTGAGCTCAAATCTGAACTCCACTCGTATTGTATCATTATCATGTTGCAGCACAAAAATATTAACAACAAAACCCATTGGTTGAGTATTTGTAGCTTCTAGTGAAGGATAACAAGTATTGTTCTTTACATATCTTCTACCATTTTTCATCTGCTTTTTGGTCAAAATTATGTTCCATATAAAGAATTCAGTGAAAATGATATAATTAATCATATTTTTACAAATTGTCTAATTTTTATTTTTTAAGATCATTTTTAATTATTTTTAGATTTTTTTAAAAAAATTTTATTTAAAAATTGACTAATGTTTAATTATTTGTCATATTTTATATTGAAATTCCAATTTTTTAAATAAATATTCAAAAATGAAATTTTATAATTGAAGGTAATTAAATTGCTTTATCCAAACAAAGAATTTGAAATACAAGGTATTTGAATTACTCTATCCAAACAAAGTATTTTCAAAATGAAAGGAATTCAAATGAAGCAATTCAATTGCCTTGTATTTCAAATTCCTTGGAATTTTGAAATACCCCATCCAAACACACACTTAAGGTTTAATGGGTGTCAGTGTAACTTTTGAAATAAGAAGAGTATTGGATATAATTAAGTCAAGCGTTAAGAGAGATCAATATAATTATGCTATTTTTTTTTAGTTATATAATGGTGAGTTGTTAAGGGTCTAGCATTTTATTCCTTATTAGTTATTTTTAAACATTTATTATAAAGTTGACATTCTCAAATAAAATTTATCCTTAAAATATATTTCATTTCTAATTTAGACAATGATTTAAATTATATGATAATTTTGAAGGAAAAAAAATTATATGATCATTTATTCTTTTGTGTGAAGTACTCCTCTGGACTCAATTACAAGTAAAAAAAGTACTTATATTTTGTGGACTTAAATATAGGTAAAAGTCAATTAATTCAACTCTATTTAATGTAAGTGTTCCAAAAGTCAAGACAATCAATCAATCTAACCAATTATCTTTCTATTTTTCCAATAACATTGCACTCTCCCGAGACAATTAATAAGTATGAAGTTATTTGATTTTGCTTATAATTGAGTCTTGAGGGAGCACATTATTTCTCATACAAATTTCCCTTTCTTGATTTCTTAAATAATGTTCTAAGGGTATTAGTTAGCATTTTCCAAAATGTTTTATACGGTATAGACTACAAAGTTAACATTTACTAGTAACTCATCGGTTACTTTACCATCTCCTTACTTTAGAGGAGCCAAATCCCACGGTATGATATTACGACATTGATGAGAGATCCTTGTAGAATCTGAATCATTGATTACGTCAAAGTTTGAGGGATTCTAAATAGGCAAGAAAAAAAGGTAAAAATCTTATTTTGAGTGGATTCGCAAAGAAGGATATGTCCGTATCTAAATAATAAGATTGTTGAGATACTCCCTTAATTTGGTCTACTAGTATCAATTATCTACATGTGTATATATATCTCAAGTTTTTTTTTGAAACAATTTACTTGATTTAAAGATGAGGTAAGTTGCCACCCGATAAAGGATTAAGTTGTTAGTTTTAGGATCAATTTCCACATTTAAGAGATATCATTTGATCTAATTAGATTTCCTAAACTGATTGCATGATTTGCATCGCACATTATTCTTGAATAAACAGTAAAAATAAAATAAAACAAAATAAATAATAATAATAAAATTAAAAATGAATAAAACTGATAAGGAATAAAATAAAATGACAATCTTGTAAAAAAAATGACAATAGTGAGTAGGTTAGGATCAGACAAGAGGTTATCATGATAATTTAATTGGAGTTAGATTTGACTAGATAAAAAGTAATAATTTTGATAAATCTGTGAACATATTTTTGATTGATTATCACTTATCTATTACACTCTCTTAACAGTTGTTATTAATGATTTAATCTCTGTTAAGGATAATGAGGAGAAGTTTCACTCTCTTACCAGTTATCATTAATGATTTAATTTCTGATAAGGATACTAGAGAATCCAAATTGGTTACACATTGCTTTATAAATAGAGTACGTAGGTGCTTGGAAAAGGGGAGAAATTTTTTGCATTCCATCACTCAGTCTCTAATACCCTTCTCACTTGTTCCCTATCACTCTTCCTCTCATTCACCCTCACCATCTTCATCTCTTCCTCCGCCAATTGCAGTAACCTCGCCACCATCATCAGTAGCAGAACCACGCTTCATTCTCATCTGCATTTTTCTTGTTCACGTTCCAATTCTGAAGAAGAAGGTATTTTTATTTGTTTTGTTTATTTAGCCTTTTTTTTCTTCTTTTCCTGTTTTTTTTTCGGTTGATTTTTTCTTAATATAAAAATAAAATAGTCATTTTGGCACATCCAGTCAAGCCTTACACTCACGCTAGCTGTGACTTGGATTCGATTCCTAGATATCTCATGTTGGTAGGTAATATGTAAATTCCACTATAAATCCTCGTTGAGGTTGGTGGTATTCCCTGACCTTGCAAGGGGACGAGCCTTCCCCCAATCTAAACTTTTATTTTACCAAAAAAGAGAGTCATTTTTTAAAAATTAAATAAGAAAACCAAAAATCTGGAAAAGAAGAAAATCCTCAATTTGAATTCAGTGTGTCTGTTGTAAAAATAAAATAAAATAAAATAAAATAAAATAATCTCAGCATCTAATTTAGAGAGGGTTTGTGAGGAACTGAAGAAGGACATGTCGGCATCTGATTTGATAAGTTTCATTGAGATATTATTATCAATTATCTTAAGAGTATATATGTCTCAAAAAAAAATTTATCTTAAGAGTATGTATATAATTTAGTTACTTGCTTTAAAGATTTGGTAGGTTGCCACAATAGATTAAGGATTAAGTTGTTGGTTATGATCAATTTCATGATATAACTATAAGAGATATTGCTTGATTTTCTATATTGATAAGACTTCTTGAATCAAGTGATATATTGCATCCCATGTTTCTTAATCTTTATTATATTTTTATTAAAATTTATAACAGTATCTAGTCTAGTGCTATCAATACGAACCCTATACTCACATATTGTTTTTTCTTCCCTCTTTTCATCGTAGTCTAATAACTCCTTGGAAAATTCTTTTGCTTCCAGATCAACAATTCATGACAATGGCAACCTCCAACGAGGCATTGATTGAGATATTCTCTTGGTTACCAGCAAAAGCGATCTACAAGTTCAAATGTATTAGCAAGTTCTTCTCAAAGTTTTCAGAGGAATCACACTTTGCATTAAAGCAAGCTCTAAATGCATTATTAAAGGATGATTCATGCTTCTTCATTCAATCAAGCATGATCCAGAGGTTTGATTGCCATATTGAGTTACACCCTTTACCTGAAAATAAGCCATCATGTGGTGTGCCTCATGATGGTCTACAATTTTTGGCAAATAACAAAGCCAAAGCTCTAGCTTCAAGCAATGGCTTGATTCTTTGTCTCGCTACAACATTTGACCAAGTTGATATGTTTGTTGGTAACCCAGTAACACAATCTCGGTTCCCCGTTCCCACCCCAGAGCAAGTGCAAAAGAATCTTTACGGCGAATTCAAGATCGTTTTTGAGTGTAACTCAAATGATTTCACGATGTTTCTCTTTGACACCCCCGAGTGGTCGTCATATTTGGATTGTCAAGTTTACTCATCCAAAGAAGGTGTGTGGAAATCAAGGGAAACCAGTTTCTTCACCGGTTCAAGGGACTTGAGATTTGATATGCCGGTGTGTTACAATGGAGTCATCCACTTTATCTCGGATTGTTTTCCTTCCATTCATAGAAGCAGCCCTTATTTTAGGCCATATATTATGTCCTATAATTATGAGAATGGTATATCCACAATGTTGAGGGTGCCCAAAGAAGCAAGGATAGGTTCTCATGACCATAGTTGTAACATGGGAATTTTTAAATGGGGAAAAGTCAACAGTTCAAGTCAATCTATTTGTTTGGTGAGGGATTTTGAAAGCAAGAGTGAAATCCTTGATTGGGACAAGGGAGCAAAATCCTATAGTCACAGGTTATAGGGTTTTAAATGGTGGATATTTAGTTTTTACTTCAGAGAAGAAGAAGGTATATGGCTATAATTTAACAAATGAAAAGCATATGGAAATTGAGGAAATATGTGACCATGAGGGTTGAATTGTTACTGAATTGGGCTAAGGAGTTTTGGGTGATGGCTGCTCTGCTAGGGTTTCTCTCCTAGAGATCTTCTAGTATTTTGCATGATCTTCATGGCTAATGATCCTATTGTTCCATGGAGTTTCCTTGCCCCTCTTTCTTCTCCATCAAATTCTCCTGCTCTGCCTCCAAAAAAGTCCTTCGCATAGGCGGTTTCTACTTCTTTTGACATCCCTATTAACCAACTTCCAAAACCTTGCTTGAAGGGTGACAAATGGGCGATAAAGATTTCTGAATCGGAGTACCTGGCTAGTGTTCAAGAATGCCAAAATCTCATCCATGGTCGTCTCATTCTGTCCAAGGGAGACTCCCCAATAAAACTAGGTGACTTGCGATCCAAGCTTCTCAAGGTTTGGAAACCTATCGCTACTTGGTCTGTGGTTTCTCTGGGAAAAGGCTTTTACGAGTTCAGTTTCTCCTCCTTAGAGGATCAACGCCGGATCAGATCTGTTGGTGCTTGGAATTTGAGCCCAGGTGTGCTGAGATTATCATCTTGGACCCCGGATTTTAACCCTAATACTTTACGTCAAACCCATGCACAATGTTGGGTTCGGCTACATGGTTTGCCCCGAGAATATTGGCGGCCAAAGATCTTGTTCGAGATTGGTGGTGGTATTGGTGTGCCAATCGCATTAGATGAAGTTACTATGAAAAGATCTTTCGGCCACTTTGCTAGAATCCTCATTGAGATTGATCTTACTGGGGATCTGCGTGATAGGATCCTTGTGGAGAGAGAAGACTTTGCTTTCTTTGTTGATATAGAATATGAGAGACTCCCATCCTTCTGCTCATCTTGCAAGTTAATTGGCCACTCAAGTGCTAATTGCAGAAAGCATAAAACTGGAGAATCTTCAGCTCCAAAAGACTTGAATATTGTTCAGAAAAATCCTTGAAAAAAGGCAGTGCAATATGTGCCAAAAACAAATCAAGGAAATACTGAGACTCTGAAGGAAACAGTGAGGAGTAGTGGGGATAAAGGCAAAGGTGTTTCTTATGCAGATCATGGTATTGAACCAAATTTGGATCAGGTAGCAGGCACCGGCAACTCCAATTTAATCTCTGTGGAGACAGTCTTTGCACCGGATGACTTTTTAGGAGTTAATAATGTCCCACGCAGTGAGCCTGAAGCTCAAGTTTCCACTAATCCTCTTCTAGGATTTGTCCAGCCCTCTGGTCCTTTGAATGTGGCAGAGGTGCTTTCACCTATCTGTGGGGTCATGCAACACACTCCTTCAGAATTTGAGCCCCTCTCTCCTATTCAACAATCTGTCTCCAGTACTGGGACCTTTGTGGTAGATACTCTTGTGGACTGCTCTCCTTCTCAGCACAATGATGATCAGGGCAATGAGCTCTCTGTGCCTCTCCAAGGTAATATTCCTCTTGTTCCAAATCCTCTAGGTAGAAGTACTATTAGTGTCACTCCAGACAGTGATATCAGGAATCAGGTTGTGACTTCTGACTTACAAATAGTCAGCCGTTTTTGGGGTCATGAGGAGGATAATCTAGATGTTGCCATTGGGGTGAATCAGCCCCCTCCAACTGTAACATCTGACCCTAGTAAATATCTCTTGACCTCTCAAGAAGATGATTTTTCAACTGTCATTTCTAAGTCTAAGAAGAAAAAATTAAGGCAAAAGGCTGCTAAGGCAGCACAGCAGGAAAAAACCTTTGCCCGATTAAGGGGTGGCCCTCAACAGTTTGCCTAATGAAAATCATTTATTGGAATTGTAGGGGATTTGGAAATCCTAGTACAAGGTTAGTTTTCAAGAATTTCTGTATGGCTAACAAACCAGATTTTGTCTTCATTTCTGAGTCTTGGATCAAGGTTTCTGATGTTTCAGACTCCTTTCGGAGGCAGTTAAACTTAAAGGTTTTTTGTCTGAATGACAGGGGTAGTCTTCTGCCAAATCTATGGGGGTTGTGTAATATCCATTTATCTCATACCTCTCTGTCCTGCTCTACTCAACAGTGTTCATTTCAGATAAACATAGATGGAATGGATCTTTTTGTTGCAGCCATTTATGCTAGCACCTCTCATCTATCTAGGAGATCCATTTGGTCAGAATTAATTAGTCTGCAGGACAGCAATCCTGGGCCTTGGTGCATGCTTGGTGATTTCAATTCTGTTTTGGGATCCCATGAAGTTAGAGGCTCTTCCTTACCTCTCAAGGCTGCTTGTGAAGAATTTAAGAACTTCACTGATGCAGCCAGCTTGATCCATCTCCCTACTAGAGGAGCCAGTTTTACTTGGAGTAATAGGAGAAGAGGGTCTGCTCACACTGAAAAATGGCTGGATAGGACCCTTTGTAATGAAGCTTGGCTAGACAACTGGAACTCCACTTATTGTTGTACCTTGATTAGGTCTCAGTCAGACCACTTTCCTATTATGGTAACCAGTTCTAAAATGGTTCAGTCCTTCCCTTCTGCTTTTAAATTCCATAAAATGTGGATTGCTCATCCGGATTGTTATAGGCTCATTAAAGAAGTGTGGAGCAAGCCTGTCTATGGTTGTCCAATGTATGTTCTCTCACAGAAGCTGAAATCATTAAAAATTGAACTAAAAAATTGGAACAAGCTGGTTTTTGGGAATGTGCATCATAGAGTTGAGTCTGCCTTGGCTGCTGTGGATTCGGTCCAGCAACTCATTAATTCCAGAGGTCTGACTGATGATCTCATGGAGTAAGAGGTTCTAGCACAAACTGAATTGCAGCAGGCTTTACTGTTTGAAGAGGAGTTTTGGAGAGAAAAATCCAGGATAGATTGGCACTGCCAAGGGGACAGAAACACTGCTTTTTTCCATAGAATTGTAAAGACCAGATATGCTGCTAAGTCTTTGAGTATGCTTAAGTGTGGAGATGTTATCATTGATGATGCAGGGGGCTTGGCTAATCATGTCACTGAATTCTTTTCAAATCTGTATGCAGTCCCTAATGATTGCCAACCTAATGATCTCATAAACAAAGTTATTCCCAATCTTTATTATAAATTAAGAAAACAGTTTGTTGACAATGCTGCCATCTAAGGAGGAAATAAAGAATGTTGTCTTTGCAATGAATGGTGAGGGTGCACCTGGACCTGATGGCTTTGGTGGTTGTTTCTACCAGTCCTATTGGGATATTATTGGCACTGATGTGTGTATGGCAGTCAATCAATTCTTTGCTCAGAATTGGCTCTTGCCGAACATGAATTCCAATCTGGTAGTTCTGATTCCAAAAATGCCACATGCTGATAGAATTGAAGACTATAGACCTATTGCTTTAGCCAATTTTCAACTAAAAATCATTACAAAGGTGCTAGCTGACAGACTAGCAAATATTGCAGCCAAAATAATTTCTCCCCAGCAAAGAGGTTTTGTCAAAGGTAGAAACATCAAGGAGTGCATTTGCATTGCTTCTGAGGCTTGTAATTTGTTGGACTATAAGGCCTATGGTGGGAACCTGGCCCTAAAGCTTGACATCAAGAAGGCTTTTGACACATTGGACTGGAACTTCATTATTTCTGTTTTGAAAGCTTTTGGTTTCAATCATACTTTCTGCAATTGGATCAAAACAATCCTTCACTCTGCTAAGCTATCATTTCTGATCAATGGTAAACCAGATGGTTTTTTTCCGTAAAGAGGGGGTTAGACAAGGCGACCCTCTTTCACCTCTCTTTTTTCTCTTCAAGATGTCTTGAGTAGAGGAATAACTGCCCTTGTCAGTTCTGGAGTGTTACAAACTATTTCTGGTCCTAGGAGCCTTGCTTCTCCTAGCCATGTCTTGTATGCAGATGATGTACTTGTACTCTGTAAGGGTAGCAAGAGGGGTCTTGAAGCCCTGATGAGCCTCTTTGCTGAGTATGGAGCTGCTTCAGGTCAAAAGCTTAGCCTCAATAAGTGTAAATTTTATTCGGGTAGTATCTCCCCTAACAAGTCATCCAAAGTGGCTCAGATACTTGGTTTTTCTACTGGATCCTTTCCTTTCAATTATCTTGGTGTTCCAATTTTCAAGGGCAAGCCAAGAAGGATTTACTTGCAGCCTTTAGCAGATAGAATCACATCCAAACTTGCCTCATGGAAAGGTAGCCTCCTTTCCATCCTGGGAAGGGTTGAGCTTGTCAAGTCTGTGATCAACAGTATGATGCTTCATAGCTTTCATGTCTACCGTTGGCCCTCATCTGTTCTTAAGGACCTAGACAAATCCATCAGGAATTTTATTTGGTCTGGAGATCCTAATATCAAGAAAATCTGCGCAGTTGCTTGGAAGAAACTTTGCAGACCTGTTCTGGAAGGTGGGTTGGGCATTAAGTCCTTGTTAGCTCTTAATGATGCTGCTCTTCTGAAACTATCTTTTGAGTTGGTTTCCTCTTGTGCTGAATGGGCTACATTTCTTAGGAGCAGATTTTCTCATCACCGCAAGCCTGTCCCCACCTATGTCAAGTCTTCCTTATGGCCTGGCATTAAAAATCACATGCAGTCTGTTCTTAAAAATTCAGTTTGGCGGATTGGAGATGGTTCATCCATTAACTTCTGGACTGACAAATGGCTCTCAAAGCCTTTGGCAGATCTGCTGCAAGTTCCTCACAGCCTGCAGCATAAACTGAAAGCCAAGCTTGCTGACTTTATCAGGGATGGCAGCTGGATTATTCCTTCATCTCTAATGGCTAACCTCTCAATTTTTGGTAAGGAGCTGCCTCATTTGGACATTCCTGTTTTCCCTGCAGTGGACACTCTCATTTGACAGCACTCAACCTCGGGTGGCTTATCTTTCAAAGAAGCTTTCCATTTCTTAGACATCAAGCATTCCATTTGTGACTGGTCTAAACTGATTTGGAATAGGGCAATTCCTCCCTCTAAGTCTTTTGTCACTTGGAGGCTTATTCATAATAAGTTGCCTACTGAAGACCAGCTTTCAAAGAGAGGGGTCACATTGCCTTTGTTTCGTCTGCATGGTCTTTGCTTGTCTGCAACAGAAAGTGCAGACCACCTTTTCTTAGCTTGTCCCTTTGCAAAGCAAATTTGGCATTGGATTGGATCAATTTTTGATGTGCAGGTGGACACTTCCTCTGTATACTCTATTCTCTCCCTTTGCCATAAGCAGTGGAGTCTGCAAATGAGAGACACTATAACTGCAGCTATTGTTAATTCCTTTTGGATCATATGGTTCTCAAGAAAAAAACTGAAGTTTGATGATACAACAATCACAGTGAGAGCAGCTACTAGCATACTCAAAGCCTCCATTTCTTTATCTGGTAATGTATCTGCAAACAAAATGTCCTCTTCTGCTGAGGAATTGAGAATCTTTGAGGTGCTGAGGATTAAAGGCCATCCGGGAACCTCTCCTAAAATTCTCCATGTTGTTTGGACCCCTCCTCTCCCAGGCTGGATTAAAGTAAATACAGATGGCGCCTCTAAAGGCTCTTCGGGTCAAGCTGGTGGTGGTGCAATTTTTAGGGACAGTAATGGAGCTACTCTTGGCTGTTTTGCTGAGTTCTATGGGACTCAGGACTCTTTCTCTGCTGAATTGCTTGCTGCCATGACAGCAATTCAGATTGCTTTTGAGAGGGGATGGCCTAGACTTTGGCTGGAATGTGACTCTTCTCTTGTGGTTCTTGCTTACTCGAATCCAGACATAGCTCCTTGGAAAATTAGAACTAAATGGAGAAACTGTATTGCTTTGGCCTCCAACTTTACTTTCTTGATCTCTCATGTTTTTAAAGAGGCTAATCACTGTGCTGATAAGCTTGCCAATTTTGGAGTCAGTTCTAAATGCTTCACTTGGTGGAACCTGATTCCAAGTTTTATTAGACATGATTTCTTTTGTAATAGGTGGGGTATGCCTAACTTTAGATTCATGTAACCCCCCCTCTTTTCATGGGTAAGGTCCTATGCCCCCCCCCCCCCATGCTTTCTTGTATTTCTTTCTTTTTTAAAAAAATAATACTCTGGGGTGCTGCAAATGATTGGTAGTGGTTTTGGTGCCAACATAGTTGGGATGATTTCCACTACAGTGATGCTTCTGCACTCCTTTTTCTTTAAAAAAAAAATGTGACCATCAATGTGAATCAGCCATAATTCATATTATTTCTTACTCTGATACACTTCGTCCATGTAAAACTTTGTCACTTCCATGTGATGCTAATGCCACAACAAGTCCCATTGATAAAAAAAAAATTAAGTTCCTGAGGAGCTACTAGGTAACTTATTCTTTTTCTTGTTCATATTTTTTCTTTTAGTTTTGTCTATCTATCTGTGTATTTTATTTAATAAATTTTATTATACGCAATATATAGTTGATTAAGTATTTGTTTATTTTACAAATTTGTTCTATTTTTCGTTGCATAATATAAAAGTTTCATTTTACTTTATTTGAAGTCATATTTATCTTTATTTTATTTTATTGATACCATTTTAAATTTTTTTAATTCTCTCTTTTTTATTCAGTTTTTCATTAGAGATCGAGGAAAAGATACATAGATTCAGAATAAACAGAACGCATTGAAGGGAGAAAGAGAAGAAATGCAGTGAATGGAAGAACATAAGTTTGTAATGTTTGTTTTTGACAAAAAATTGTATTTTTTTTTTACATCTAAAAAAAATTGTATGCGTTGTTCCGTTAGATCTTGGATTATCAATATGATTAGCAGATTATTCATCACATACCACCTGCTTAAAAAAAAAGTTAAAGATGTATTTTATTGTTTTGGTCAAGTGTATGTTTCATTCAAACTAAAGCCTTTTTATTTTTTATTGTTAATCACTTCCAGGAAGTTTAGAGGTAGTCTTCCTTTGGTTCATTAGTAACTAAGGTAAAAATAGTCACAAAATTTTTCCAAAAAAAAAATCACAAAAAAAAAAACTAATGTAAAAAATAAAAATAAAAAATAATAGAAAGGCACAAGCAATTTTTTTATTTTCGAAATTCATGTTATTTAATATTTAGGATCCGCTCATGTTATTTAATTATAACGTTGTATGTTATTTAAGATTAGCTTGTGCCTTTAACGGGCTTCTTGTTTCTTTCTTCATCTTCTTGTTTTTTTTTTTTTTGACAAAGGGCTTCTTGTTTCAAATACCATCTTTTGTTAAGGTTTTTTTTATATTAGCATATTAAATAAAATTGTTGGTGACTTTACAATAAAACACATATGACCAACCTACAGTAATTTATTTCTCTTGTTAAATGTTAAATACAATCTTGATTTTCTTTACAATAAAATAATCTTGATATTTTTTTTAACTTAAGATTTAAATTTATTTTAGTATTTTTAAGTTATAAATTTAAAATTAGTCACATTCTGAGATTGAAACATTCAAAATTAAAATAAGATTTTAGAACGACTTACACCTAAAATAGTAAGAGTTTAATTGGTGTGCACTTTTTTACACTGTCAACCAATCATACATCAAGGTATGAATGATTTTCAAGGAAATTTGGATAAGAATCAAAGATATTCAATGATGTGGCGATTTATTATTGGTTGATAGAGTAAAAAACATTTACACTGATAGTATATAACAATTAAACTCAAATTGTAATTCCTTCAAATTGTCATGCAAATAGTTTTTAACTCAAATTTTTTATGGTACTTTCCGCAAAATTCAGACTTGATATGATATTAAACTCTTTATTTTCTCCATAAAACATGTTTTATGTAAAATATTACCATATTAATTAACTAATTACAAATTATTATATGTGATTTTAAAAGTAACAATGCATGACCGAATATCAATATAAAAAGGAGGCTTTAATACACTTCTAGACAAGCAAATTTGACATTATCCTCACATATTATCTTTTATTTATAAAATTTTGAATTTTATATTAAAACAAGGTAAAAATGTTTCTTAATTTTCAATGACTTTACATAATAATTAAATTAATTTTAAAATTTTATATTATTTTTAGTTGGTATTTATTGTAACACCCTGTTTTTCCTATGCTTTCTGTAGTAGTAAATACGTATTTAAATTTGTTTATTTTATATTAAACTCAGAGGATGATTTTAATTAAATTAAAATCATTTTCTTATGTTTTTATATCATATGAAGTCACGGTAAAAATTTCGGTTGAAAATTCAGACAAAAGCCGGTCTGCGTTTTCACTGTAGGTACAAGTTTTCTGTGCAAAAAACCTAATTTTGACCCATGAACGAGACAATTAGTGTTTTTATTTTGTTTTCTTCAACTTTGGTTATTTTGAAAATTTTCGTTAAAAATAAAATAAAATATTTTATTCGGGCGAAAACGTCGGAAGAATTACGATCGGAAATGCAACCGGGTATGAAACGGAGCAGATTGGGGAGCATAAAAGAAGTAAGAAGACATGATGGAAGAGGCTATGAAACACTCCAAAAGTGTAATCATCACACCCTTCAGATTATAATACTATTCTAATCCAAAAGTTATTTCTCTCTCTTCTTCCATCCAATCAAGCATTAAAGCATCAAGCTTGCTCAACAAGCTCTCCCTCTCCTCTCCCTTGGCCATGAACTCTCTCCCCTCTCTATATATATCCCTCTCATTTTTCACTTCATCTTCATTCTTCAAACTCCATTAAACCTTCATCTTCTTCCTTTCTTTTAAAAGTTCAAGCTCTTAAGGCTTTAGTTTTTATTCATCTTTTCTACTTTAGTTCTTCATTAGAGTTCTTCCTTATACTACGGGTAATGCTCTCATATGAATCTTTTTGAAAGTTTCATATTTTATTTCTTAGTTTACTTTATGCATTCTTTATTTGTTTTAAACTTCTAAAATCTCTAAAATGGTAGCAAACTCCTTTTGAGTTGAAACTGCTTTCTATAGTCTTGTATTAACTTATATTTTCACATACTAAGAGGTTGTGTAAAACAAAAATCTCTACCTATCTCTTCCAATGAAGGTCGAATGCTTGCATTTGTGACCTAGGAAGTTTTTGTTTCAACTTTTGGAATATGATCATGTGTTTGAGTTTCTAACTATCCCTTAATCTTGAATCTATAAATCTTGGAAGTTTTGATAGCTTGTTCCTATGATGACCGAAAATATGAATAAGTAAGCCTAGGATACTATGTTTCAACTTTCCAAGTATGATCATGGATTTAGAACTCTTAATACCTTGTGATTCTAAACCTAAGAGTTATTGTTAAACAAAGAATATTTTCCTCATCATCCTATGATGGTCGAAACTTAGAGTTTAGGTGCTAGGATGTTTGAGTTTTTATTTTTCCAAAATGATCATGGACTTGAGCTCCATAAGATATTTGGATGCTAAGTCTAAGAGATTTGAAAGTTTAAGGATTTCTAACTTATTTATTCTCTGTTATTAAATCTAGGATGTATTACTTTCATTTTTCCAAGATGATCATGGACTTGAGCTCCATAAGATATTTGGATTCTAAGTCTAAGAGATTGGAATGTTTAAGTTTCCATTGTTTTCCAAAATGATCATGGGCTTGAGCTCCATAAGATATTTGGATGTTAAGTCTAAGAGATTGGAAAGTTTAAAGAATTCTAGCCTATAAATGTAACGCCCCCTCCCTTGGGGTATTACTTACGTAACACATATGGAATATAAATTAAAAGATAATTTGCTGGTGCTTTCGGAAAATAATTTATATAAGTATATAAGTGTCTGAAATTGGGTATAAAAATTTTGTCACGACTCCTAAGCCTTGATTGGCACACAGACTTACTATCATAGTATGGCAAGCCTATTTAATTTAAAGAATATACTTGAATAAAAGCTAGTATTTTACGAAAATTTCGACAGAGTCTCCTCTGTAATACGGACATCCCAGGTAAAAGAACACCTGCTAAAATAATTACATTTTCACTCCAGAATTTCAGTTACACCAAATCCAACCAGACAGCAATATATATAAAAATAACAGTCATAACCATAAGCTTTACAAGACCAAAAGGAAAAGTTTAAGTTTTCTTTCAAAATAACGCTCTCCGAGCCATAAACATTTCATTTTAAAATAAAGGCTCTCTGAGCCATACTCATACATACTTATCAAAATAATCTAAGTCTCAAACCCTAAGCTGGTCATTCTAAAAGTTATTCCTGAGAAGAACTCACGTGATCGTTCCACAATCAAATACTTCATCAAGCAACTAGATCTAAGTCTCTGAGTGACTTAGGAAGACTCCTCTTTACATCTGTACTAAAATACCCAGGGTACAATAGCAAACCAGAAGAAACCTGATATGTTTGTAAGGGTGAGATACCGACAAATGGATATATCACACAACAACCATATACATGATACATACATCACATAATCATATAAGCAGTTAAATCATGCATATACATAACATAACAGTGTTATATCAAAGGGGTCCTCAAGCCCGTACAATCAGTTTTCGAAAATGTGCATGACACTTCAATATCAGGCTCTATCCTAATCTCATGAGATCACAACACCATGTTTTCACTGGAGAAGATAGAGTTGGTCAAGCTCTGCCCACCGGGCTGTTGCCACCGCATCCTGATGCACCAGGCCTCTTGGTCAGACAACGCCACATGCCCTTAACGAAACAGCTAGCAATGTGACTGACTCTCAGATACCCCATGGGTATCCTCAATAAGCAAAGGCACGTCTGCCAGGGGAAATGCATACGAATAAAAACTTTCCTTTTAAGGTTTTTCTTTGTGTAAATATTTCACTGTCAAAGCTCAAAGCTAATGACTTAACATTATTTCCCCATCACTTGAAAACTTAGAAACATAGGACACACAATCAATGCTCAATCCCAACACCTAGACCGTGGCCGCAGTCAAGGTTTGTGGTAATGGAAATCAATATACTTTTAGTCATGTTTTACTTATCATGCTAAGGACAATAGCCCACAACAACGAAAATCAGAACGAACTGTCCTCGATTCCGCGAATTGGACTTGAAGTCCATAACATTACGAATAGGACTTTACGGTCCCGAATTAACCCTGATCCAAGATCACGTGCTAAGCATGGAAAACTAGAGGCGACGTCTCACGTCTAGATTCCTATTCTTTTAGTACTTATCTTTCATTCAGTGAAAAACAAATTCAAAACCGAATCCTCGATAACCTATCCAGGTTATCGGAAAGTTTCTAAAATATTTAGGAAAAACCTTTACTTTGAAAATCTTTTATAAAGCATCTCTGAAATTCTTTTATCTTTGAAATATTTCCCCAATAGGATATTGCCAAATAATCTTGAAAGTTTTCACTTGAAGACACATAGTTCGAAAAGGATTTTTTCTTTTGTATAACAATAGTACACCAAAATCATTTCAACATTTAAAACAAATATTTTAAGTTTAAAGAGCTTTTGGAAAAGAACACCAATCCCTTCATCTTCAAAGCTTATTAAGGTTTTTAATCCTTATTATGGTTGAGCACAAACGCACGTCTGGCTTAGCAAACTTTCAATCAACAACAGTATATATCATCAATTCAATGCTAATATCACAGTTGAAAGCAGTTCATCACATATATGCATTATATCATTTAGAACAAGTACAGTTCAACATCAGATAATAGCATAACAGTTCAAGTACATTAGATAATCAAGTAAGCTCAATCAACATGTAAATATCCAATTAAACACATACACACATGCACACAGTTATTGAATATCCCTAGGCAAACTCCCCTTACCTTTGAAGACAAGTAAAGGATCCTCGTCTTAATACTCACATTAGCTCCAAGAGTGTAACTACCCACTCCATCAAGCAAGCATAGCCGTGTCAAACGTCTCAGAGAGGGAATCCAACAATGCGCAACAACCAAAAATCAAGAAATCAATTTCACATGATCAAACACACATTCTAACTTTATCTAAACACTTAATCTAATTACCAAACAAGGTTATTTTTAAAGAAAATCATGTTTGAAGCTCACGCTTCCCAATCCCCTTTAAGGAAACTTTGTTTTGATTAAAAGATCATGAAAAAGAACTTTGGAAATCATCCATTAAGAGTCCTAATTGCACTAAATCATAATTAATTTCACAAAAACATACCCAAATTCAAATAAACTCAAATTGGGGTTTTAGGGATCCTTATTAAAATTTAGGGAAAACTCAGAATAATGAAATTGGTTTAGGGAAACACAAATTCACAGTCCTAATTTCATAAAACAAGCTTAAATCTTAAGATTAAAATCTGAAATCAGAGGGTTAGGGTTGGGGTTTCAAAATCAATTTGGGGATTTACAAAAGAGAAGAGGTTAGAGGTAAAACCCTTACCCAAGGTGAAGAAGAGAGAACATGATGGTTGGATGGCCAACCGGCGCGGCGGCTGACGGTGCTGGACGACGGCGGCGGCTTCACAGAAGCATCCATGACCAAAAATGACGGTGAACCTCAGAGAATGGAAGGAGGGAGGTTTAACACCACAAGACATGGCCGCACCACCATTACTAGCGGCGGAGGAGCTTCCTGCGGCGGCTAGCGGCGTTACCGTGGTGGTGACCGCAACCCAAACGCGAACCAAGACAGATCCACACACGTACTCACCATCTCTCCCTCGACGCGCGGCAGCAGCGCCCGGACGGCACCTACGACGGCGACCCACGGCTGGGTGGTGGCTGCAAGGGGCGGTGCCGGATTATGAAAGAGGGAGGAGAAGAAGAAGAGAGAAGGAAGAAAGAAAGAAGGAAGAAAAGAGAAGAAGCAGAGAAGAAAAGGGAGAAAGAGAGAGATAGCGTCGAGAAAAGAGAGAGAAAAGATAGGAAATGGGTTTTTTAAACAGATTACTTAGTGATAGGTACAAAATGAGTGATAAATATTAGGCCTAAAATAAACATGTTTTTATTTTTTTAGAATCTAAAAATAAAGATTGATAAGGATATGTTTTCGAAATTCAAATTAGAGTAGTGATTAATAGTTGAACTGATCCACTAAGAAAATACTCAGTCCAAAATTTAATCTCTGATTAAAGTCAAACCAAAATATTTTTAACTCTAAAATTAAATATAATGAGAATATGAAAATGCTTTTCTCTTATTTACATTATTTAAAATATTTTTCTGTACTGGTATAATAGTGACAATAACGTAAATTATTGTCTAGTAAACGTGCATTCACTGAAATAAGTCAGTGCTAACGCACCTAATAAAATAATTTGAAGAGAGTAATTTAATTACTCAGACTAAACCACCTAACATAATAAACATAAACATCCAAATAAAATAATTAATCCTAGGTGTAAAAAACTAGGGTGTTACATTACTACCCCTCTTAAAAAATTTCGTCCTCGAAATTTAGTAGCTCAAAACTAAACAAGATGTTATAATCACACCTTAACTCTAAAATCTTGCTTTGTATTCTCATCGTTTCATTCCTTTTATCTATAACACTATAACAGAATCAATTCTTATGCCATTCTATTTATCCTCGAAACTTTTCACTACCGTATTCTCTCCACTACCTTTGATATTTCATCTTAGTCTATTACACTTCAAAGAACAAAATCAACGCTTAATCTCCTCATTTAACTTTCTCAATACAAATCCATTAGGAAAAACTTTCTCCAATATCTAACTTTCATAGATAACGTCAAAACCAACACTATCTTTATCATAACATCGATTAACCTTCTACTCAAGAGATGCAATCATAGCCTTAGTCCATTTGGGCTTAGTCTACTCTTCTAATCATATCAAATTAACACTTTTCAAGTCTCCAATCAAAACGTCATAACATTCCTGAGTTGCACATGATAAACTTTGCTCCAAGAACCTAAGAAATTCAATCTTATTAAAATTGAATCTTACCACATCCAACATAGTCCGTTCTCTTCTTAATTCCTCTCGGATCTTTTGCCTACTTCGATTTCATATCCTTCATTAGACTCTCATTTTCAATTTAGTTCTCAAGCCCCGTTAGTATCCCTGGTCTAAGAAATTTCCCATGCATCAAACCTATTGCCCAAAGAAAATACACAACTCCTAACAATTCCTTCATCTAAAGGCAGGGCTCCATCACTTATGCAAGGAAATGCTTGTACCGTATATGCCCTTATCTTATTTATTTGCAGCCGAGAAAAGAGATTATAAAACAGAGTTTCTCTAAGGCCATTACCCCTAAGAGTTGCACCAAAACAAAGCCAAGAAATCTAGGTGGACACTCCCCAATGGCAATCTTGGATTTAAAATGTCCAGTTTCCACTATGGACCATCAACCACATATTTACCAGAATAAGACCTCAAAGATTATAAACATTTCGCCATAGTCTATTACACTCGAAAGACACAATCAAAACTTAAATCACTTCTTGCCTCAAAATTAGTCCGCTAGCAAAACTTCTTCAACACCTTATCCTCACTACGAATATCAAATTCAACTTTAACTCTATCATATATATCAACTTTCCACCCAAAGCACACAATTATAGTCTTAGTTTCCTTTGGACATATTTCACCACTCCAAATTATATCATAGTCATTTATTTCAATCTTAAAGAATACGATTACATTTCTCCATGCAACTACAACCAAAGGGAATCACTTCAGTTTGAATTATCCAAATCAAAATTCTTAAACTTTTCTAACAACTTAGTTTCACTCAAGAGCTCCTTTTTACTATTTTCGTTCAACTTAAGGAAAACTACCATATATATTTTTTTTCCGTAAATCCTCGGACTCACGAAGTCAACATTAACCATAAACTTTGATCACTACTCTAATTTCCTTTAATGATATATCTACCTCGATCACGATAAAATCCATCGTAATCGTCTCACTCAATGACGTTGAACTTAAGGGTCCTCATAGTACCATCCACATCTATACACTAACGAAACTCCTATCAACTCTGGTTCGTCCTACCATAGAGATGACAAAAACATAGGTACCACACTATCTTCTAACTAACCTGCTAAGGATAGGTAATCTCATTACTCATCCATCCCACTGAGGACGATCAGTTGGACTTAGCCTCAACTTAGTCCTCAGCACTTAAAGTAAACTTAACCGACACACGTTGATAAACTTTCGTTTTTCATCTGAAACAACACTTGAAGATACTCCATGAAGTATAAACAATCCTCTGATACATTATTCGGTTCACTAACACTGCATAGTGGATCTTAACTCGTAAGAAGGGTGTAGACTTCACCAGTCGATCAACGATCACTTGAATTCAAACAAAACTCGTGTAAGTCTTCAGCAAACTCATAACAAGAATTGAAGGGATGTCAACATCTCAACAAGGAAGGTCTCAATTGTACATCTTGATGAGGAGATATCCAACTCACGACTGATGAGATGGATTGCACATCGACAACATTTGGAGAATACATAGAATTAAGATGATCAATGACAACAAGCACTTTCGAACGACAATAAGACATGACCTTAGTGATCATAAAAGAATTTCTCAAGAAAAGAAATTTTTCTGGATTTCACTTTCACATAAGCATAGAAAAGAATTTCATTAATTTGAAGGATATCGGAACATCCAGTATGGAAAAAGATCATTCCATCAGGTTCGTGGATGTAAAAATGCATGATCAATACACATTTACAAACATGAATCTAATAAAGTTCATTCTTCCACAAGAATCTTCCAACGGATTCAAAGAATCAAGAAGTGAATAATGTTTAATCCCAAAAGGATTAATTCTTATTCTTAATACAAAGAATTTACAAAATGATGACTTTCACCTCTAACAAAAATAGAAGTGACGAAACTAGGTTTCACCAAGAAACTTCTACTATCACGAAATTATCTGGGTTATAACTCAAGAAATAGTCATAACCACTTCTCTCAACAAAGTGTGAAAGTATCCAGACCAATCGATTCCTTTAAACCAATTCACTCAAATGTCTAATACATCGAGGATCATTTAGAAATGTGAGTACAACTTCTCACAAACAAAGAAATGTATAACTGGAAATTTATGAATCAGCATAACTAATTCATGAGTCCTAACATACTGCAAATTAAAATCAGAAAATATGTCTGACACATACCAACTTCACCGTTGTGATTATCTAATACAATCACAGGATTCGAGAAATAAATGTCAACTGACAAACACAAGAGAATCAAAGAGTACAATGAAGAGTTCCTTAAATCAAGAAACATTCACCCAAGATCGAAAATCCACTCGATTCGTCTTGGTTCTAACCAACATACACGTCTTTCTATCCAAGCTTAGTATGACCACCTTGAATTTGGGTACGATCCCGGACAACTTAACCAATCGATCAAACATGCAAAGAGTTGATCTTTCTTCATAAACTAAATTGACGATGCAAAACCTTAGATAAGTCATTACTCCAATCTGGTAATACCTCGTCTTCAAGTCGATTTTTTTTTTTTTTGAGTAAATGACAACTCCTCGCAATTGATTTACCAAATCAAATACGTAAGTCAGAGAATACTTGTCCATCATTCGTCCTTTTACCTAGCTGTCAGCAATCTACACAGTGACACAACCTCCACACTACAATTGGTGCTTCACAAGGAAAACACTCGGTCTAACAAACGATTCAAACCACCAATCTTCCAGTCGAATCGAGTCGTCCAACTCGTTCAACTTTGTAGGTAACATCCTACACAAAAAGACAGAGATCTGACCGCATCCAGAAACTAGATCAATCAAAAATCAATGTCCTTTGCTAACCATAAACCTAGAATATTTCCAGGAAACACTCCCAGAAAAACCCTATACACAAGCACATTGTTTCGAATATCAGACACGATTCGCAGGGATAATCGAATGTCATATTCGAACCCAAGTAACATTCAAGATCTAAGGTTTCCCAGGACATAAAGCCCTTAGAAAATCATCAAGAAACATATACTTGTGCGTCAACACACATTGCTTCAACAAGAAACAATTCAAACAAGAGCCAACCAGAGATCACACAACCAAACTTAACAGACCTATTCCCCAAAGATCCCGAAAGACTCGACCAGCTCTGATACCACCTTGTAACGCCCCCTCCCTTGGGGCATTACTTACGTAACACATGCGGAATTTAAATTAAAAGATAATTTGCTGGTGCTTTCGGAAAATAATTTATATAAGTATATAAGTGTCTGAAATTGGGTATAAAAATTTTGTCACGACAACTAAGCCTTGATTGGCACACAGACTTACTATCATAGTATGGCAAGCCTATTTAATTTAAAGAATATACTTGAATAAAAGCTAGTATTTTACGAAAATTTCGACAGAGTCTCCTCTGTAATACGGACATCCCAGGTAAAAGAACACCTGCTAAAATAATTACATTTTCACTCTAGAATTTCAGTTACACCAAATCCAACCAGACAGCAATATATATAAAAATAACAGTCATAACCATAAGCTTTACAAGACCAAAAGGAAAAGTTTAAGTTTTCTTTCAAAATAACGCTCTCCGAGCCATAAACATTTCATTTTAAAATAAAGGCTCTCTGAGCCATACTCATACATACTTATCAAAATAATCTAAGTCTCAAACCCTAAGCTGGTCATTCTAAAAGTTATTCCTGAGAAGAACTCACGTGATCGTTCCACAATCAAATACTTCATCAAGCAACTAGATCTAAGTCTCTGAGTGACTTAAGAAGACTCCTCTGCACATCTGTACTAAAATACCCAGGGTACAATAGCAAACCAGAAGAAACCTGATATGTTTGTAAGGGTGAGATACCAACAAATGGATATATCACACAACAACCATATACATGATACATACATCACATAATCATATAAGCAGTTAAATCATGCATATACATAACATAACAGTGTTATATCAAAGGGGTCCTCAAGCCCGTACAATCGATTTCGAAAATGTGCATGACACTTCAATATCGTGCTCTATCCTAATCTCATGAGATCACAACACCATGTTTTCACTGGAGAAGATAGAGTTGGTCAAGCTCTGCCCACCGGGCTGTTGCCACCGCATCTGATGCACCAGGCCTCTTGGTCAGACAATGCCACATGCCCTTAACGAAACAGCTAGCAATGTGACTGACTCTCAGATACCCCATGGGTATCCTCAATAAGCAAAGGCACGTCTGCCAGGGGAAATGCATACGAATAAAAACTTTCCTTTTAAGGTTTTTCTTTGTGTAAATATTTCACTGTCAAAGCTCAAAGCTAATGACTTAACATTATTTTCCCATCACTTGAAAACTTAGAAACATAGGACACACAGTCCGAATGCTCAATCCCAACACCTAGACCGTGGCCGCAGTCAAGGTTTGTGGTAATGGAAATCAATATACTTTTAGTCATGTTTTACTTATCATGCTAAGGACAATAGCCCACAACAACGAAAATCAGAACGAACTGTCCTCGATTCCGCGAATTGGACTTGAAGTCCATAACATTACGAATAGGACTTTACGGTCCCGAATTAACCCTGATCCAAGATCACGTGCTAAGCATGGAAAACTAGAGGCGACGTCTCACGTCTAGATTCCTATTCTTTTAGTACTTATCTTTCATTCAGTGAAAAACAAATTCAAAACCGAATCCTCGATAACCTATCCAGGTTATCGGAAAGTTTCTAAAATATTTAGGAAAAACCTTTACTTTGAAAATCTTTTATAAAGCATCTCTGAAATTCTTTTATCTTTGAAATATTTCCCCCAATAGGATATTGCCAAATAATCTTGAAAGTTTTCACTTGAAGACACATAGTTCGAAAAGGATTTTTTCTTTTGTATAACAATAGTACACCAAAATCATTTCAACATTTAAAACAAATATTTTAAGTTTAAAGAGCTTTTGGAAAAGAACACCAATCCCTTCATCTTCAAAGCTTATTAAGGTTTTTAATCCTTATTATGGTTGAGCACAAACGCACGTCTGGCTTAGCAAACTTTCAATCAACAACAGTATATATCATCAATTCAATGCTAATATCACAGTTGAAAGCAGTTCATCACATATATGCATTATATCATTTAGAACAAGTACAGTTCAACATCAGATAATAGCATAACAGTTCAAGTACATTAGATAATCAAGTAAGCTCAATCAACATGTAAATATCCAATTAAACACATACACACATGCACACAGTTATTGAATATCCCTAGGCAAACTCCCCTTACCTTTGAAGACAAGTAAAGGATCCTCGTCTTAATACTCACATTAGCTCCAAGAGTGTAACTACCCACTCCATCAAGCAAGCATAGCCGTGTCAAACGTCTCAGAGAGGGAATCCAACAACGCGCAACAACCAAAAATCAAGAAATCAATTTCACATGATCAAACACACATTCTAACTTTATCTAAACACTTAATCTAATTACCAAACAAGGTTATTTTTAAAGAAAATCATGTTTGAAGCTCACGCTTCCCAATACCCTTTAAGGAAACTTTGTTTTGATTAAAAGATCATGAAAAAGAACTTTGGAAATCATCCATTAAGAGTCCTAATTGCACTAAATCATAATTAATTTCACAAAAACATACCCAAATTCAAATAAACTCAAATTGGGGTTTTAGGGCTCCTTATTAAAATTTAGGGAAAACTCATAATAATGAAATTGGTTTAGGGAAACACAAATTCACAGTCCTAATTTCATAAAACAAGCTTAAATCTTAAGATTAAAATCTGAAATCAGAGGGTTAGGGTTTCAAAATCAATTTGGGGATTTACAAAAGAGAAGAGGTTAGAGGTAAAACCCTTACCCAAGGTGAAGAAGAGAGAACATGATGGTTGGATGGCCAACCGGCGCGGCGGCTAACGGTGCTGGACGACGGCGGCGGCTTCACAGAAGCATCCATGACCAAAAATGACGGTGAACCTCAGAGAATGGAAGGAGGGAGGTTTAACACCACAAGACATGGCCGCACCACCATTACTAGCGGCGGCTAGCGGCATTACCGTGGTGGTGACCGCAACCCAAACGCGAACCAAGACTGATCCACACACGTACTCACCATCTCTCCCTCAGACGCGGCAGAACAGCTCCCCGGACGGCACCTACGACGGCGACCCACGGCTGGTTGGTGGCTGCAAGGGGCGGCGCCGGATTATGAAAGAGGGAGGAGAAGAAGAAGAGAGAAGGAAGAAAGAAAGAAGGAAGAAAAGAGAAGAAGCAGAGAAGAAAAGGGAGAAAGAGAGAGATAGCGTCGAGAAAAGAGTGAGAAAAGATAGGAAATGGGTTTTTAAACAAATTACTTAGTGATAGGTACAAAATGAGTGATAAATATTAGGCCTAAAATAAACATGTTTTTATTTTTTTAGAATCTAAAAATAAAGATTGATAAGGATATGTTTTCGAAATTCAAATTAGAGTAAAGATTAATAGTTGAACTGAACCACTAAGAAAATACTCAGTCCAAAATTTAATCTCTGATTAAAGTCAAACCAAAATATTTTTAACTCTAAAATTAAATATAATGAGAATATGAAAATTCTTTTCTCTTATTTACATTATTTAAAATATTTTTCTGTACTGGTATAATAGTGACAATAACGTAAATTATTGTCTAGTAAATGTGCATTCACTGAAATAAGTCAGTGCTAACGCACCTAATAAAATAATTTGAAGAGAGTAATTTAATTACTCAGACTAAACCACCTAACATAATAAACATTAACATCCAAATAAAATAATTAATCCTGGGTGTTAAAAACTAGGGTGTTACAATAAATCCTATAAAGGCCGAACCTAGAAGGTTATGGACCTAGGATACTTTGTTCTTGTTTTTCCAAAATGATCATGGTTTTGAGCTCCTTAATACATATGGATGCTAAACCTAAGAGATTGGAAAGTTTAGTGAATGCTAGCCTATTTTACTAGCCTTGGCCGAATACCCTAAGTTTATAACTGTAACGCCCTTCGTTACATTAGTAACCCAAATTAATTTCAATAAAAATCCCTGTAAACATTTAATTAAAAAAAACACAAGTCATAAAATTTTTCTCAAATAACTAAGTATGAAAATACCTCGTATTAAATAAAATAATAGTATTTACATAGTATTGAAAAATATAATTAAATCCAATCATTTGAATAAAAACTAAAAGCCTCAAAACCGGGTGTCTAATTACAATCTGGGAAAAATAGTATGTAAACCAAGGGACGTCGTCCGCATAATACTCTAAACCATACTACATTACTAACCAACTACCTAATCAAAGATAACTCTTCAGATCTCTGGATCCTCAACGGCGATGTCCTCGGGCTCTGAAAACAACACTTTTGTGTTACTGGGTTACCAACAAACATATCAACTTGGTCAAATGTTGTAGCGAGACAAAGAATCAAGCCATTGCTTGAAGCTAGAGCTTTGGCTTTGTTATTTGCCAAAAATTGTAGACCATAATGAGGCACACCACATGATGCCTTATTTTCAGGTAAAGGGTGTAACTCAATATGGCAATCAAACCTCTGGATCATGCTTGATTGAATGAAAAAGCATGAATCATCCTTTAATAATGCATTTAGAGCTTGGTTTAATGCAAAGTATGATTCCTCTGAAAACTTTGAGAAGAACTTGCTAATACATTTGAACTTGTAGATCGCTTTTGCTGGTAACCAAGAGAATATCTCAATCAATGCGTCGTTGGAGGTTGCCATTGTCATGAATTGTTGACCTGGAAGCAAAAGAATTTTCCAAGGAGTTATTAGACTATGATGAAAAGAGGGAAGAAAAAACAATATGTGAGTATAGGGTTCGTATTGATAGAACTAGACTAGATGTTGTTATAAATTTTAATAAAAATATAATAAAGATTAAGAAACATGGGATCCAATATATCACTTGATTCAAGAAGTCTTGTCAATATAGAAAATCAAACGATATCTCTTATAGTTATATCATGAAATTGATCATAACCAACAACTTAATCCTTAATCTATTGTGGCAACCTACCAAATCTTTAAAGCAAGTAACTAAATTATATACATACTCTTAAGATAAATTTTTTTTTTTGAGACATATATACTCTTAAGATAATTGATAATAATACCTCAATGAAACTTATCAAATCAGATGCCGACATGTCCTTCTTTAATTCCTCACAAACCCGCTCTAAATTAGATGCAGAGATTATTTTATTTTATTTATTTTTACAACAGACACACTGAATTCAAATTGAGGATTTTCTTCTTTTCCAGATTTTTGGTTTTCTTATTTAATTTTTAAAAATGACTCTCTTTTTTGGTAAAATAAAAGTTTAGATTGGGGGAAGGCTCGTCCCCTTGCAAGGTTAGGGAATACCACCAACCTCAACGAGGATTTATAGTGGAATTTACATATTACCTACCAACATGAGATATCTAGGAATCGAATCCAAGTCACAGCTAGCGTGAGTGTAAGGCTTGACCGGATGTGCCAAAATGACTATTTTATTTTTATATTAACAAAAAAATCAACCGAAAAAAAAAACAGGAAAAGAAGAAATAAAAGGCTAAATAAACAAAACAAATAAAAATACCTTCTTCAGAACTGGAACGTGAACAGGAAAAATGCAGATGAGAATGAAGCGTGGTTCTGCTACTGATGACGGTGGCGAGGTTGCTGCAATTGGAGGAGGAAGAGATGAAGATGGTGAGGGTGAATGAGAGGAAGATGGAGTGAGGAAGAGTGATAGGGAACAAGTGAGAAGGGTATTAGAGACTGAGTGATGGAATGCAAAAAATTTCTCCCCTTTCCCAAGCACCTACGTACTCTATTTATAAAGCAATGTGTAACCAATTTGGATTCTCTAGTATCCTTATCTGGTAAGAGAGTGAAACTTCTCCTCATTATCCTTAACAGAGATTAAATCATTAATAACAACTGTTAAGAGAGTGTAATAGATAAGTGATAATCAATCAGAAATATGTTCACAGATTTATCAAAATTGTCACTTTTTATCTAGTCAAATCTAACTCCAATTAAATTATCATGATAACCTCTTGTCTGATCCTAACCTACTCACTATTGTCATTTTTTTTACAATATTGTCATTTTATTTTATTCCTTATCAGTTTTATTCATTTTTAATTTTATTATTATAATTTATTTTGTTTTATTTTATTTTTACTGTTTATTCAAGAATAATGTGCGATGCAAATCATGCAATCAGTTTAGGAAATCTAATTAGATCAAATGATATCTCTTAAATGTAAAAATTGATCCTAAAACTAACAACTTAATCCTTTATCGGGTGGAAACTTACCTCATCTTTAAATCAAGTAACTTGTTTCAACAAAAAAAAAACTAGAGATATATATACACATGTAGATAATTGATACTAGTAGACCAAATTAAGGGAGTATCTCAATAATCTTATTATTTAGATACGGACATATCCTTCTTTGCGAATCCACTCAAAATAAGATTTTTACCTTTTTTTTTTTCTTGCCTATTTAGAATTCCTCAAACTTCGATGTAATCAATTATTCAGATTCTACAAGGATCTCTCATCAATGTCGTAATATCATACTGTGGGATTTGGCTCCTCTAAAGTGAGGAGATGGTAAAGTAACCGACGAGTTGCTAGTAAATGTTAACTTTGTAGTCTATACCGTATAAAACATTTTGGAAAATGCTAACTAATACCCTTAGAACATTATTTAAGAAATCAAGAAAGGGAAATTTGTATGAGAAATAATGTGCTCCCTCCGGACTCAATTATAAGCAAAATCAATTAACTTCATACTTATTAAGAAAGTTAGTTTAATTGTCTTGATTTATGTATAAAAAATGAGTTACAATAGCTAAACTATCCTTTAATTGTCTCGGGAGAGTGCAATGTTATTGGAAAAGTAGAAAGATAATTGGTTGGATTGATTGATTGTCTTGACTTTTGGAACACTTACATTAAATAGAGTTGAATTAATTGACTTTTACTTATATTTAAGTCCACAAAATATAAGTACTTTTTTTACTTGTAATTGAGTCCAGAGGAGTACTTCACACAAAAGAATAAATTATCATATAATTTTTTTTCCTTCAAAATTATCATATAATTTAAATCATTGTCTAAATTAGAAATGAAATATATTTTAAGGATAAATTTTATTTGAGAATGTGAACAACTTTAAAATAAATGTTTCAAAATAACTAATAAAGAATAAAATGCTAGACCCTTAACAACTCACCATTATATAACTAAAAAAAAATAGCATAATTATATTGATCTCTCTTAACGCTTGACTTAATTATATCTGATACTCTTCTTATTTCAAAAGTTACACTGACACCCATTAAACCTTAAGTGTGTGTTTGGATGGGGTATTTCAAAATTCCAAGGAATTTGAAATACAAGGCAATTGAATTGCTTCATTTGAATTCCTTTCATTTTGAAAATACTTTGTTTGAATAGAGTAATTCAAATACCTTGTATTTCAAATTCTTTGTTTGGATAAAGCAATTTAATTACCTTCAATTATAAAATATCATTTTTGAATATTTATTTAAAAAATTGGAATTTCAATATAAAATATGACAAATAATTAAACATTAGTCAATTTTTAAATAAAAAAAATTAAAAAAATCTAAAAATAATTAAAAATGATCTAAAAAATTAAAAAGTAGACAATTTGTAAAAATATGATTATTTATATCATTTTCACTGAATTCTTTATATGGAACATAATTTGGACCAAAAAGCAGATGAAAAATGGTAGAAGATATGTAAACAACGATACTTGTTATCCTTCCCTAAAAGCTACAAATACTCAACCAACGGGTTTTGTTGTTAATATTTTTGTGCTGCAACATGATAATGATACAATACGAGTGGAGTTCAGATTTGAGCTCAAAAACCACACTTGAGTTGAGATTATATATGAACTACAAATACAATGAGTCGTTTATTCTTTGTTCAATACTTTCCATGCCCCTACTCTTTTATAGGAGACTGGCCTCCCCATGCTGGAAAATCAAATACTTCATTGGATATAAATAAAACCCTGCACCAAAATAATAACATCTTTAGAAAGTGAAGGCCAACTGCTTGGAGTAATGAATAATGAACATATTTGAGATAGCCAACACTTATAACTCCGGAAAAATGGGGATCTTGCAGACCTTTGCTTGTTTTTGAGTAAAAATGAACTAATATTCGATAATGCAATTGAGTGAGCTAGATTTATATTGATAAAAATCGACTAATAATATCAATTTATCATTCTTTTATTGATATTCTATTCAGGAGAAATATTGAAATAGAAAAATACATTGATAAATATATTGCTACACAATGTGTTCCAAACAGCACAAAGAACATATCAATGTACGATAATGAAATTCCATCTATGTTATTCATCTTCTATGCGAAGTATGTCAAGCATGGAAAATAGGTTACATCTATGATAGCAAACATAGCAAGTAAAAATAAGAACCGATCAATATAAATCCTTCAAAGTTAATGGCATGTCAACACTAAGCTCTAGAAATGAAACCTGCTGGTAATAAACATATAAGAATACAGATAAAGAAGAGTGCATTCACAGTAACAATAAACAAAAGGTAGAAGATGTATCATTTCTTCCACACAGAGAAACAAAAAGAAAACCTGCATACAATAAGAAAACATACTTCAGTACTATACTACTAGTAACAGGATACATTAAGCAGAACCACCAAAATCATATAAATACCTATATACCAACAAAACTGATTTTTCTTTTTCTTTTTTTGTTTACAATACTACAACTTTTGAACTTTGTAGTCAATTCCCTTATTCAAGACAGAACTGACAGCTCAAGGTAAACACTAAACAATGTCTAAATTCTGTCTTACATGAGTCAAGGTTCTAAATTGCAGACCGCATCACTTGATCTATCATGCCCTCGTAACTTTAGTAATGATAATTTCAATCTATCCTGCCTAATTTAACTTGTCTCTTCCAAGTTCATACATCTAAAGAGTAAGTAATAATACCTAGCAGTCTGGTATAAGATCTGGTGAGTTAGCAGCACCAAGCTTGCTAGTCAACTTGTCTTCAAGCCCTCAATTTCTGCACACAATGTTAAAACAAACTATGTGAATAAAACTGGTGTAGCACCTCATAAGCAAGAACAAAGATATCTTTTGAGCAAGCCATTAGTAATGAATCTCAAATAATGAAGGCTAATCCAAACTATAAATGCACAATATGCAAGATTTATACCTCTAACTAGCACCAAACCACCAACTCTTCAATTATTATCTCTCTCTCTGATATGCATTTCCACAAACACATGGTGCTTGCTACCGAGCTTTAACTCAAACCCATCAAAAGGTGAAAACATACCCCCAATAACCTAATCCGAGATTATCACCCACATATACAAAACAACGAAACAAAAGATTGAAGATATATTAAAATTTTTATCTATATCAAACTTTGTAGTTCTCATCACTCTGTACTGCTTCATAAACAAACTGAAGATTGATTGGTGTGAATTAATCCCATGAATTAGAGAAAAAGCAGGAAGTCATTGGAAAGAGAATTGAAGAATCGGTTGTGTATAGAGAGAGAACAGAAGGAAGAGAAGGAAGATCACTGCTTACCTTTTGAGGATTGAAATGGAGAAGGGAGAAGAGATTTGAACTTAGGATCCGAAATGGAGAAGTCATGAACCGCCATGAACGAAAGATTGAGAGAGAGAGAGACTTCGAATCTAGAACAGAGAAGAAGAGATTTGATGTAGAAACCATGAGCAGGGTTTGATGTGGTTGCTCAAATTTGGAACGATGGAGCTCGAAATTTCCGCCATGAACAGTCTCGGAGTTCATTCTCGGGAGCGAGGACCAGGGTTGGAGAAAAGGAAAGGAATTTCAGAATTCCACCTATTTTGGTGGGATTTCAAATACTCTGATTTACATGAGATAAAATACCTGATAAAATTACCGAGAATTTATAAAATACCTTGGGTTGTTATCCAAACGATATATTTTAGGATTAGGAATATTAATTACCCTCCTAAAATACTTCACCCTCTAAAAATGCTCCATCCAAACATACCCTAAGATTAATTTATCATTACATTTATCTCATGAAGATGGGTGATTGAAATTACACTACCATCCCCTTAAAGAAGGTAACTTCACAAACTTGGTATAACTTTTGAAAATAGGTGGGATGCCAAGTGTAATTAAACTTTCTCATAAGAGAAAAGTGGAAATTTCCCTAAAATAATTGGTACAGTATAATTCTCAATTTCAAGGCTAAAATTTTAATTAGTTGACTCTAAACTAAACTACTGAAGTGTTGTTGAGTCACCGGCAAGTGTACCGGGTCGTCGCAAGTAATAAAATAAACACGGTAAGTAATTATCGAGGTCGAACACAAGGATTGGGCTACCAATTCTACCAATTTACGAGAAATTAGATACGTTTGGTCAAGTAACAGCAAGTGGTTGTGAGAGAGAAAATAGGATCGCACTTCAAATTAACAAATCAATTACAAATCAAGAATTAAAATCTGGAATTAAAACATCTAAGGTCACAACACTAGTGCACAAAAGGGATTCCACGTCGGTTATTTTTGGCTTTCCACATCGGTTTTGAAACTGATGTGGAAACGACCGATGTGGTTTATTGCCACTTTACACATCGGTTTTAAAACCGATGTGTAAAGTATATTTTAAACATCGGTTTTATACTAACCGATGTGTAAAATTAATTTAGCAATTGATAAGCAGTAGTAAATTTAACTTTCTACATCGGTTTTGCTTAAAACCGATGTGTAAAATTGACTTTCTACATCGGTTTTCTAAAGAACCGATGTGTAAAGTTAAATTTACACATCGGTTTTAAGCAAAACCGATGTAGAAAGTTAAATATACACATCGGTTATTGAGAACCGATGTGTAAAATCTCTTTTTTTTTTTTTAATCTATTATTTACATTTCAATCTTTCCTGTTTCACTAATGCGGATCAATAAACAAACCAGCAGCCACTCGATCAAACAAGAAACAACAACAGAACTCCAAACCAGTTTTGACACAATCATTCAAAAGCAAAACATACTTCATTCAATTTTCTTAGCACAGCCAATTAGCTCTTACACATATGGTTAAAAATACTGACATTTCATCAAATCACTAGTGAGCACAGAATCTGAAAACAGAGGGCATCAGGCCTAATTAATTTCGAATGAATGAAAACAACACTTTATCAAAGCTACATCAAAACACGAGAGAAGAAGAATTGAACCGGACACGAGCACTAATACATATCATCAGTCAAAGGTACGTACACTATAGCTAGTATATGATAAGTTTTTAAACTAACTACATATATACAAACTATGGGTGGTACACTTCAAGAAAGAAAGTTGCCCAATGCCTCTTTATGATGTTGATGTCGAGAATCGGACAATGGAGATGGATTGTTGAATATCTCAAAGTTTAATTGGACAAAAGATTATATCTTTTAAGTAATAAACTAACATAAAACATATAACGAATCTATACTATTACTTCTAATTGTGTCAATTAACATTTACCTCACTCCATCTTTCAGTGATCCCGGAGGAGATAATTTCCAACATCCACTTGCATCACATAGTAGCCACATTCCCATGACCCACGTTGTATACGTGACTACGTACAAATGAAACCCAATTAGAATATGAGGAATTAAATAAAATAGAAATCAATTATTGTACCCACTGCATTTGATGCATTTGAACTAATAAATATCTTAGGTGGGAATAATCCATCGATAGCCCGAGTACGCCTTTCACCACGCTGCATGTGGGATGCATTAATAGACCTATCATGACAAAAACATTAATTAAAGTATATATAATAGATTTGAGATAATTAAAACAACTGCATTACTGATTATAAAGTATTTTAACGCTTACGTTTCGATGATCGTCTTCGATTGATTCGCGGCTTATGTCCCAATGAGCGTAAGAAGACCACGACGTTCATTCTTGGGTACAAGAGCAACAGTTGCCAATGCTTGCTGTATTTGCGGAACAATTAGTGACTGTAAGTCATATATAGTTATACTTAAATTAATAACCGGTACTTACTTATTGAGATAAGGCGCAAGATAGAATTGATGATCGTCTCGGGCAAGTATATCATGTATGGTAGTGACCGGGTCTTCCGATGCTACGAGAACATCACCCTGAATGAACATGGGGTCAATGAACCCATAAAGGGCGAGGTTACCCTGATCGACTAACATACGATGCAGATACCTAATATATTGGAAAAACATGTTAATTATCATTGTATTTAAAAATTAATTACGTACTTAACTTATAAATAAAATGTACTTACGTGCACCAAAACGATATGTGTGCGTAACTGGCCATTTCTTTATTGAGTGCCATCTCCATAAGTTCTTTCTTTGGTATATACAGATTCACCGGGGCTGGCATCATGTTCCAACGTTACCAATGCTGCATCATCCTCCATGGTGACAACCTGTATAGCAAGATCTTTGAAAACATCACCATGGCCAGGTGCCCCTTTGTCGATCCCCTAAACAACATAGATATATATTAGTAATCACGGATAATTAAGTTATTTAATTCGTTATGAACTAAATGGTCAAATGAATACCTTGACAGGAGCAGACATCTCTGGTCTTCCTAGATCCGACCTTTTAGGCACAATATCATTTCCAACATCCTATAACAAATACAAATAAAGCATTATCTTTAAACAATAATAAATATATTTCAACTATGAATATAGAAAAACACAACTAACCGAATACCTCGGATGCAACAAGAAAGTCGACCAGTCTTCTTGGCCGAGGAGGATGAAGTTCTGGGGGCACGACCCACTGTTTGAACCTCCTCAGTGGGCACAGGGACTCGAGCATCAACATCTCGAATAATCTCAACAGACACCCTCAGATGATCGTCCGGTAATAACCGATGGTGTATGGTATTACCTAACTTATTATATGCCCTACCCAATGCCACTAAGCGGCGATGATGATGATGATCATCAACATACAGACTCACACCTATCGGGTCGTCATCATCATCATCATCATCATCATCATCATCATCAACAGCACATCATCATCATTTTCGGGATGATGAGGAGGATCACATGAGCCCTTAGTGCTCACATGGACGGAGAGGGTTGGACGAGAGGGTTGGACACCTGCCGTCATCTCTTTGGGACAAAGAAGTAAATATTGCCATCTGCTTGGCAAACCGCTCGGCCATCTCTGTCGAAGCTCACCTGCAATCTCCTGTTTTAGTTGTGCTCTATCTCGCAAATCGAATCCCTGTGGCATTGGTGTGAAGATGAACCATGGTATTGGCGAATGCCGACTCCCCATCCAACACCAATGACACGGCCGGGTGGTGCTGGTTTCTGATGGCGATAGATAAGATATCATTGCGTCCTCTAGGAACAAAGGTTCCTTGGGTTAGCTGATCATCCAAGGCATCCTATCACATAAAAATATCAGGTCACATTACAATTCGGTAACAATATTAAAATGACAATTACAACAAACTATACTTACAATCCTCTCAGCTACTTGGCGGGCCTCCTCGGATGTATATTGTCCCGTTTTTCTTTGTCGGCCCCTCTTCCATGAACGATGGCGTGGGGGTGGAGGTGGATCAACAACCTCTAGAAGATTTTCAGCATTAGGATCCGCTTGAGATGCTGCCTGCTGACGTGCTTTCTTTTCCTCTTCAACCATTTTCTTAACAAGCTTTTTATATCCCCCACGAGACATGACATGGGGGTAGACATTCTTGCTTTGGTTTTCCTGCCCCTTTTTCCTCTTCTCCTGTTATAAATAAAAGACAATTAAATTACATAAGTAAATGAAATTAATGCAATTACATAAATTTAGAGACAAATCAAATAAGTTAACCTGAAAGCTTTGGATCACGTCGGCTCGAACAAAGCGATCCCACGTCACCTTGTCAAGAAACGGATACACCTTAAGTGGGTTCTTTTTACTTTTGGACCGAATATATAGTATCTGCCCGGTCGGCCTTAAAACCCCTCCAACGCTCTCCAAAGATACTTCAAAGAAACGCTTCTTCATAGCGTATGTATCCGGTATGTCAAATGTCAACTACATTAAGACCAAAAGAATCAACGAATTACTGTATGATATTATTAAGATAAAAATAAAGTAGATACTGAGACAAACACAGGACGTAGAAGTATAGATACCAGAATACTCTCCCATATCTGCTCCTTCACGTCCGCCGGTACATCTCTCCACCTATCAATGAGTATACTAGGCCTGTTCCTAGCAAGGGTCGCCACAAAACTGGTAAACTGATCTTCCATTGGCCCAATAGGTTTGAGGTTATCATCAAAATCTACTCTTATCCTCTCGATTTGACCCACGGTTGGCAGTCAAATGCCTCATCCGTGTGGCACGTCTACCACTTTCTACCGGTGAGACGGGGTCTCTGACCCGCTGCATGAAGGAGGTGTATCCTCATGATCAGCCATGTATACCTGTTTAAACACAAAACAAAAAAAAAACTTGTTAGTATGTCAGGATAAATATCAAACATAACTTATAAATATCGATCAACGTACATAAACATAACTTATAAATATCAACGTAAACACATAATATGCCAAACTTGATGGTAATATCAAACTAAACTTACTTTGTGGTCAATTAGTAAAGTTCTCCCATAACCCTTCTTGGTGATCATTATGAGTAGCATGTACATCATCCACTTCATTTTCCTCATTGAAATTAGGCACTCGTGTTGAGAAAGAAGGAGTATCAGAAATATCAAGAGTTGAATCGTGATTTCCCTCACTACCGTTATACATGTTTTTTCCCTGGAGAACCACTGACCACCTTTTGTTAGAAGGATCACGGATATAAAACACTTGTTTTGCTTGGGATGCCATGATGAAAGGTTCCTCTTTATTACCTACCTTACTAAGGTCCACCAATTTGAATCCTAACTCATCGGTTTGCACACCATTGTTCTTTGTCGACCCACCGACATTTAAAAACAGGTACTCTAAACTTCGTGTAATCAACCTCCCATATCTCTTCAATGATTCCAAAGTATGAAACTGATGCCATAACAGGGTTTTTATCTTTCGAACTAGAGAAATGCATGGACTCAATGACGACCATAACCCCACTGTTTTGCATAGTACTTTTGTCATCCTGGGACTTTGTATAGAAGGAAAACTTATTGATATCGTACCCACTCCAGCATATGACATCAAAGTTAGGCCCCTGTGCTAGCCATTTTAATGTAGCAACAGTACCATCCTTTGCAATTTTTTCTTTAAACCAGTTCAAGAAAGTCTTGTTATGCTTGTTCAAACACCATTTTTCATTCATTCTAGGGTAAGTTTCATTGATGATGCTTTTATGCTCACATAAGTATGGTTCAACCTCATCAGTGTTATTCAATATATACAAATGTGCTTGAAGCACTTCCTCCCGATCCATGCTCTTAACAGTGATACCTCGTGTACCCTTACCATCATATCTTCCTTCGTGACGAGACTTTGGAAGCCCTACAGGTTCCGCTTCTGACATGTAGTCTGTACAAAACTCAATAGCTTCTTCTGCAACATACCTTTCAACAATAGATGCTTCGGGACGGTGTGGATTTTTCATATATCCTTTCAGGATCTTCATGTATCGCTCAACCGGGTACATCCACCTTAAATAAACGGGACCGCACAATCTAATCTCCCTCACTAGATGAACAATCAAATGAACCATGATGTCAAAAAATGAAGGTGGAAAATACATCTCCAATTGGCACAATACAATGGCTGCCTCATTTTCCAACTCATCCAAATTTTTAGTGTCAATGACCTTGCTACATATAGCATTGAAGAATAAGCATAACCTAGTAATGGCATATCTGACTTTTTTAGGCAATATGTCACGAATGGCCACCGGTAGTAGTTGTTGCATCAAGACATGACAATCACGAGACTTTAAGCCAACTAATTTGAGATCTTTCATTGAGACAAGTCTTCTGATATTTGAAGAGTAACCCTGTGGCACCTTGACTCCCCGTAGACATTCACAGAAACTTCTTTTCTCTTTTTTTGATAAAGTATGACATGCTGGGGGCAAATAAGTCTTCTTATCCCCCACTTTAAGTGGAGCTAACTGCTCTCGTATACCCATCGCAACTAGATCCAGACGAGCATTCACACCATCCTTTGTCTTGCCTTGAATGTTGAGAAGCGTTCCGATTAAACTGTCACACACATTTTTCTCTACATGCATCACATCAATACAATGTCTTACATCAAGCTTGCACCAGTATGGAAGATCAAAGAAGATTGACCTCTTCTTCCATATTTTCTTCTTTGTAGCCTTCTTCTGGGTCTTCCCATAGATAACATTAGTGTTGTTCACCCTTTCATAAACTTGCTCTCCAATCAAGGCCACCGGAGCAATTTCATTCTCCGGAAGTCCATTGAAAGCTTTCCTCAATCTACGATAAGGATGATTACGTCGGAAAAATCTCCGATGCCCAAGGTAGACCGTCTTCCTTCCATGTTGCAGTTGATGGTAACATGTGCCTTCTTCACATATTGGACATGCTTTATGCCCCTTAACACTATACCCACACAGGTTCCCGTATCTTTGGAAAGTCATTGATGGTGCAAAATAACATGGCACGCAATCTGAATGTCTCACGGCAATACCCGTCGATCACATCAACGCCTTCATCCCACATCATTCTCAAGTCTTCAATCAAGGGACTCAGATAAACATCAATATCATTTCCTGGCTGTTTAGGACCCGAAATCATCATAGTTAACATAATGTATTTGCGCTTCATGGACAACCAAGGAGACAGGTTATAAATTACAAGGAGAACAGGCCATGAACTATGAATACTACTTAAGTTTCCATATGGATTCATTCCATCGGTAGCAAGTCCAAGCCTGAGGTTTCTGGGCTCATTGCCGAAATCCAGAAACAAACTATCAATTCTCTTCCATTGCAAAGAATCGGCCGGATGGCGAAACTGTCCATCACACTTCCTCTCATCTGCATGCCATCTAATGTTCTTTGCGTCATTTACATTAGCAAACAATCGCTTGAACCGCGGAATCACGGGAAGATACCATAACACCTTCGCAGGAGGACCTTTGGTGACCACATCACAACTAGAATCACCATCCTTCACTTTGTAGCGTGATACCCCACACCTGGGGCACTCGTGCATCTCTTCAAACTCTTTCCTGTACAATATGCAATCATTGGGGCAAGCGTGTATTTTCTTATACTCCATACCCATCGGACACAATATCTTCTTCGCCTCATAGTTTCGAGATGGCAATGTGTTGCCCTCTGGAAGCATTTCTTTCAACAACTCAAGCAATTCGGTAAAGCTTTTATCGCTCCACCCATTTCTCGCCTTCACATTGAACAATCTTAACACCGCTGACAACCGTGTGAAATTAGTGCACCCCAGATACAAAGCCACTTGCGCATCACTGCACAAAGTATCATACACATGTGCGCGCCGAAAAGACTCTTGCCCAACATCACGGATCATGTCCTCTAGTCCATCGTCCATTTCCACGTCATCAACTTCCTCTCTATCCGACACCCTCAGCCTGTCTAACGATTCACCATGGCATATCCATGTTGTATAACTCTTGCAAATCCCCTCACAAATAAGATGATCACGTATCTCCTCAGCTTCTAGTCGTCTCTCATTCAAACAGTTAACACAAGGACAATAAAACCTTTCATTACCACTATCAAGAGCATTTGTTTTTGCAAACTGTAGAAAATCTTCCACTCCATTCTCATACTCATCACTTGTCCGTCTAGCATTCATCCAACCGCGATCCATGACTAAACCAATACCTTCGTACTTAGTCCAACATATTCATCAACCACTTCTTATGACAGGGTATGGCCCTATCCCATTCGAGAAGAAACTTTTTCAACATTCGGTTAACAGTTAGTCCTTAACTCTCATGCTCATACTCGACAAAATTTCGGCAGCATTTCCCCGCGGTCTCCGACGTACACTACTTGAACGCGATGACATCCACCACGATAAAGTATGCACCCGGAGAACGAAAAGAAATGTATCAATCCGAACTTTCATCAAGTATATAACATTAGAATCAATGAATAACTATTATAACTGAATTAAGAAAATGTTTTTTCCCAAACTGTCCAACTTTGGACAATTCAAGATCCAACACAATGAGCGGTACATTAAGCACGTACACGTACACGTACGCTCATTAGTATTGCATCTCAAACGGAAACTAAGGCTTTACTAAATAATTAACATTAAGAAAAATAATAAAACACTCCAATCCCCAAGTCCAATGCAAGGGGAGATTGGAAAAGCGCACTAGTATTTGAAAAACTAACAACCATATATTTCTTAATTGAGTAATTGGCTAAAACATCATCCTAATATATGTTAATCATCATTTTAATGCCAACAATAAGCCTATTACGTAGTAAACTAGAAATCCAACCCCAACAAAAAACTATACCCATGTGGACCTCAAATGGAGATGATCCTCACATCAAGTGTTTCTAATGACTTGCCTACTTTATAATGAAACCAAAGACAATATTCATCATTCCATTGATTGATGTCCAACATGGTTAGCATTTTTCTCCTAAAAAATGAGGTTCTTATCCCTCTCTAGTGAGCTACGAAAGAATGTAGGAGACCAATAAATTTGACCGAGCATTAATTAGCTTCATAATTTTTCAGTTTTCAAACATCAATAAACATAATGCTTTAATTAATAAATGTTAACAGAACTATTTATAGATGTAGAAGAGAGTGGTAATTCATTCATTCCACGAAACTAGTGTCAAGAACATAATGTTTTCTTCTCATGAAATCTAGTAACTAGAAAGTGATCTTAAAACATTATGAGAAGAAAACATTATGTTCTTGACACTAGTTTTCAAACATTATGTTCAAGGGAAACACCTAGCACTTAGCATCTACCTAATACAATGAACTACTCGGTATGTAGCACTTAACACCTTAATATATATGAGAACTAACCAGCAATAACCACCAATTAGAGAACTAACCAGCAATAACCACCAATAACAAGTGAAGGAAAGAAACCTACCTCTAAAGGATGCGGCCGCTAAAGGTGACTTGTGAGAAGAGGAGGGCACAGACGTTGAAGGGGTTGCCGAAGTGGTTAGCAACAAATTAGTACCCTAGCCCTACCAACTCCAAAACCATTGGAAGCTGAAACATAAATAAGATTATTTCAGATTATTTCACCAAGCTTTCTATAGTATAATTAATGAAGCATATATGCATGCTAGCCAATGGCGCTACCATCGGAGGTGATGACAAAATATGAGAAAAGTGAATAATATTCAACAAGAATGATGACTTACCAAGGGAACTGAGTTGATGGCACTCACAAGAATCGAAGATAGCCAAACAAAAACTATAGCCCCACCACCATAAAGCAAGATCTTGTGGACTTGTTTTCAACAAAGATCCCACTGATAATGATAAATGGAGGATTTTATTTCACTTGGTTAAAAGAAAGGCTGCCAAAGAGAATATTGGAATCGCAAGATTGTGGATTTGCCAAAAAGAAGTTCAGGAAAAAATTAAATTGGACTTGCCTTTTCCTTCAAATCTGTGAACAACTCGTTAGCATCTACGAAGTAGAAGTTTCTTCCAAGAAGCTCGGTCTGAAGCGAGAGAAGATTTCCGGGATTCTTAAAGGTAGGAAACAAGAATACAAGTTAGAATTGTTAAAAGAAAAATAAAAAGAAACAGATTAAAAACAATATGATCGAAATTGAATAACAAGAACATTGAAAACATAAACCAACTGAACTACTACACTTAAGGGTAGGGAATTGTGAAGACCTAATGCAAAAACTACTCTCTGTTAAGGTTCACGCGGTTAGGGATCTTATTGCGCAAATGAGCGGAGTGGATAAGGGAAGAGAAGTGGCGGCCGAAGCTTCAATGAGACAGATAGCTTCAATGAGAAAGGAGAGAATGACATTGAAGCTTCAAATATAGAGTAGATAGATGAGAGAAGATCAGAGTAGAAAGAGAAGAGACTCACCAGAGATGATGGTCGCGACGATGAAGGTATGAGAGAGGCACACACGGTAGTGGTGGTGGTGCTCGCGGCGGTAGTGGTGAGTTGATGTTTGGGGGAGGAGGGGAACTAGGTCGCGGAGGAGGAAAGAATGGGGTTTTCTGAAAGAATGGGATAATGCGCGGAAGCGAAGGAGGGAAAAGGAAAAATTGGGACTATTACACATCGGTTATACCTAAAACCGATGTGTTAAACATCTTATACACATCGGTTATAAAGAAACCGATGTGTAAACATTAAACTTTTAAATTCTGATTTTTTTCTTTTAAATTTTATACATCGGTTACTTAAAACCGATGTGTAAAAGTAATATTTATTTTCTTTTTTTTTTCTGTATAATTTTCTACATCGGTTATAAGGAACCGATGTGTAAAAGTAAGATTTTATTTTCTTTTTTTTTCTTTCTACATCGATTATATAGAAACTGATGTGTAAAAGTAAGATTTTATTTTCTTTTTTTTTTCTTTATACTTTTCTACATCGGTTATATAGAAACCGATGTGTAAAAGTAAGATTTTATTTTCTTTTTTTTTCTTTGTACTTTTATACATCGGTTATTTATAAACCGATGTGTAATAATTTGGTTTTAATTTCAAAAATGCCACCGCCTCGTTTTACACATCGGTTTCTTAAAAACCGATGTGTAAACTCCGATGTAAAATCCCTTTTCTGCACTAGTGCAAATCCACCTACCCAATCATGCATAGTACCCAAGTGATGATGATCCTCTCCCTAAGTTCAATTTTAATGTCAACCAGGACCCCCAAATTCTCCTAGTGACACTATCGCGCTCAATAGGACATATTCAACGATTGAATTGATTACTTATTAGGTCTCATAACCCAATCATCAAACGCTATTAAATCTGGTTCCTATAAGGTTGCACCGATCTCCTATTCACTCTCATGCAATATTCTATCAATGATCCCAATTCAAGTTCTAAACGCGAATTGCCTACTAAGCCTCATCAACGTTAACTAGTCGATCACGCATGCATATGATCAACGCAATAAATACAGAATTGGAAAACAACAATTGAGAAAGGGAGAGAAACATACATCACATGAACGCTACACCCCCATGGGTGGTTTCATTGATCTCTTAGACAAGGGGATTAGTTCCTCATGCTCGTAACGACATACAAACAATCGGAATTCACCGTAATTGTAAACAAGAAAAGAGAGTAGGGACATGCAGCTCCAAAATAAGGATTCAAAAACACTCTAAAACAGTTCTGCACGAAAAGTTCTCCTTTAGGTCTGTCTGCGCTTCTTATTTATAGAGAGGCCACGCATCACGGCCGTGACGCGTTCTGGAATGGGCGCGCTTTCAAAATTGGAGCATCACGGCCGCGAGCCTCATCACGGCTAGGCCGTGATCGGTTCTACCTGGCCTGTCACGGCCGTGATATGTATCACGGCTAGGCCGTGACAGCTTCTGACTTTTGCCTTCTGCTCTGCTTGATCATGGTCGTGATGGGCTCTATTTGGCTCAATTCTTCCTTTTTTTATATCTATCTTATTCCAAGCTCCATCATGGTCAACTTTGATCATTTTTACATTGATTTCTGCAAAACAACATCACAAGACCACCTTACCCGTTCCAAGGAAAAAACTAACAAAAATCAACTAATTATGCCTAAACTATATGAAAAATGCATGCGAAAGTGCACATGAAATATGGTGTAAAATCACACTATCAAATCACCCCAAGCTTAAAATTTGCATGTCCTCAAGCAATCTCTAAGGCCAGAAGATCAAAATAATCAAAGCATGGATAGTGTGATTTTGAACCCGAGCAACTAATCCAAGTAATAGGCAATTCAAATGATTCAGCAAGAGACAATCAATCCAAGTCCAATTAGCCGCTTAGGTTTCTTAGACTCATATATTCTCACTGATTTGGGCACTCTTTCTGACCTGAAAATCACCCCAAGCTTGTTCATTTGCTTGGCACTCTTTCTAGCCTCACTCAAGTGTTTAGGGATATATGACATTTCGCTCGATTTCCTCAAGGAATGAACTCTACCATAGGCTTGACTATCAACCAAATCTCTACTTTATTAATGAAAACAATTAAGAATCAAGAGGTCTTTTTCTTTGGTTGTAACGGGGCCATGGGATTAATCGTTAGGTGGGGAAATCAAGAAAGGGAAATTTCAAAAGGCTACACCGCATATCAAGCATTGCAAACATGACCTTCTAAAATATCCTTTTGGGTTTTGATTCACTTTTCCACCTTTCTTTTTTTTTTCTTTTTGTTTTATTTCTCACTTTTCTTTTGTCATCCCCTTCTCCATTTTTTTTGTTTTCTTTTTATTTTTATTTTTATTTGAGAAGGGGAGATTTTCAATTCAGGAGAAATATTTTTCTGATTTTCTCATCCCATACTTATTCAACTACCTTTTTACCCTTTTTGTAATACTTTAGAAAGTCCTATCAAGCATCATTCAACAATATATTTCAAGGTACCAAGAAAAGTATTTCATTCTTTTAGGCTCAGAATTGGGCAACTAAGGGGTAGCATTTAGTCAATCAAAGCTCGGAAGGCCGGAAAAAATACCTAGTGCCTCAATCATTTTCAAAAAAATGTTTTCAAAAAATTTTTAAGCTTTGAAACGGTTTCAAGTCAAGTTCTAGAGGAATGCGATCCAAGAGGAATAACACTCTAACACAAAGAATGGGGTAGATATAGTGAGTACCCCTTTGGCTCAAAATCTCACATTTTGTAGTTCAGGAATCAATGAGAAACACGAATCTACGAAACCACATGCTAATTATTAACTATCAAAGATTATCTCAAGCATTTTCATTATTTTTCTTATCACAGGAATGAAAAAAAATTGGGTTCTACACTTCACTATCTCAAATTAATTTGGCGCTCAGTTCTTCACAATTGGATGCACCATATCTAAGCAAAGGGCAATCGAATCATGTGATCATACGAAACTATCATGCAAAACTATATGAATGCAACATGAATAATGCAAATGCAAAATACCCCACCCCAAGCTTAAAAATTTACATTGTCCCCAATGTAAACAATCAAGTTGGAGAGAGGAGAAAAATTGGAACGACTTACCCAGGCGGTAGCGGTTGTTGGCTCTCATTCCAGTCAGAAACTTGTTGGGACGTACAACACAGCTATGAGCCTCATCACGGCTTGGCCGTGATCAATTCTGGTCCTCAGGGCTGGCCTGTCACGGCCGTGACCTCCATCACGGCTAGGCCGTGATGCTCTCTGCTATTCGGGGTCTTTCCATCACACCCGTGATGGGTATCACGGCTGGGCCGTGATCCTTTCTGGTCTTCATTTTTAGCCCATCACGGTCGTGACCAGTGTCACGGCCTGGGCGTGATGGCTGCTGCCTCTGCTTTTTCCTTGTCTTCTTGCTCTCCCTTCCTGAAATCACTTGGCAATTTTATTAGTAAAAGAAAACTCTTGATCTTCTCAAATTATTCAAGAGTGAAATCAAAAACAAAAACTACTACGAAAATGAAAATCACTAAAGAGAAGGGTTAAGAAGCTTGGGTTGCCTCCCAATAAGTGCTTGTTTAACGTCCTGAGCCTGACTCAAGTCACCCCTAAGGGTTAACTCAGAAGAAGCACTTGCTTGCCATTTGGGATTGATTCCCCAAGATAATGCTTTAGCCTTTGCCCATTTACCTTGAAATTGCCAGAGGCCCCTTCTAATTCTACTGCTCCGTGTGAAAAAACCTGGAGGACCTTGAATGGTCCTGACCACCTTGATTTCAGCTTCCCAGGAAAGAGTCTCAGCCTTGAGTTATAAAGAAGTACCATTTGTCCGGGCTCAAACCTCCTAGGCAAGATGTGCTTGTCATGCCATGCCTTAGTCCGCTCTTTGTAGATTCTTGCATTTTCATATGCTTGCATGCGGATCTCGGACAACTCATTTAAGTCCAAAAGCCTTTTCTCACCGGCCTTCATCAAATCAAAGTTGAGTTCTCGAATTGCCCAATAAGACTTTTCCTCCAATTCCACCGGCAAGTGGCATGCCTTTCCAAACACCAAATTGTAAGGAGACCTTCCAATTGGAGTCTTGAAGGCAGTCCTATAAGCCCATAAAGCATCATCTAACCTTTTTGACCAAACCTTTCGTGAGGAGTTGACGGTTTTCTCAAGAATATGCGACACCCTACTCTAGGGTCATCACACTATTACCCAAAAAAGTAAATTAAATTATTAAGGCTGGTTACTTTCGGAAAATATATCTTTGAGTAAACGTTTCTTTACAAAAATAGTGCTGAATTTTTTTTTTAAACATAGGACCATTGTAAACACACAATATATATATATATATATATATATATATATATATATATATATATATATATACACACATCACCTTTTATATACACAACACCTATAATAGGAGAAAACAAAAGAGCCCTCACAAGTATAGGCTATTCTCTATCAAACTAGACAAAGAAAATAGAGATATATATATACACATCAGCAACAAGTAGTTCAGAACCATATCAAAACTCATGGCTCTCTGATGCCAGATCAAAACTATCAAGACTCACTACCCCAGAACTCTACCTAAAGCTGGTCAAGCTACTCAAAACCCATCGGGAAGATCATGATGATCAATCCCGCCTACAACTGACGAATCTGACGATGATGCCTCCGCTTCAGCTACGTCATCAGAAGAATCCTCATCATCAATCGCAGGAGGGTGAAACTCAAAATCGTCCTCAATGTACTCCTCCGGATCTTCCTCCCCCTCGTCTAACTCCACTTCAGCAGGAGGTTCCTCAGGTCCTAATATCTGAAGAGGATGTGGCTGAGGTAACAGATCCATCATTCCGTGCTCTTCCAAGTACTGTAGGTAAAGCCAAACTGGAGGTAGAGATACCTTGACTGTCTCCACGACATGAATTCTCTGTTGTGGTCCTTCCTCTATTGTACCGATAACTTCTCTACTCGGGCCATGGTAGGTGGCGCTGAGTGCCCCAAGATTAATCTCCTAGGCACCACCATACTGCGCACGATCAAATATGATCGTTCGAACCCTCGATTGCACCAAAGGTATATCCGGGTTCATCTAAATGTGTAAGAATGAGAAACCAATACATGGATCTTACTCAATAACTACACACTAGCCATCACATAAGCATTTACCAATTTTCAGCATTTATAAACAATTAGTTTATCAGTGGGTTCAACACCCCAAACATCATCACTCTAAAAATTATGCATGACACTTCATATTCATCATCTAAATTCGTCCTAATCTCATGAGATATCCCAACATATAATGAGTTGATCATACTCCAGAGCCACACTGGCTAAAAGGTCACACTGCCACTAGGCACACAGAGTGTGGCTAATCTTGGCACACTGCCATTAGGTGCGCAACCTCTTCCCATCCACACAAGCATACAAGGTATGGCTAATCCAGGCACACTACCAAACACATTGCTAATGTCCACAATCAGGGCACCAATAGCAAGTAAGATGGGGTCTCAATGTCCTCCCTAGGCACATGAGAAAAATGCATATCAGAATTACCTTTCGCCGCCGGTAATTAATGCATCAAACCTCCAAACCGCAGGCACGTCTGCCAAATGCATGCAAAAACACTTTTGTTTTGATCTTTTCTTTGTGTTCAATCTTTCTTTGCCGAAGCTCAAAATGGCTTACGACTCACATAGTTTTAAAACACTGTTAAAACTTTTATTACAACACAGGACCTCATAGTCCGAGTGCTCAATCACGGCACCTCTCGACCGATGCACCAGTCTTAGGTTCGTGGTACTAGAAAACATCTTCAATGTTTCAATATGGTATACCTCACGTATACGGTATAGGCCCTCAAGTCCAAATGACCTCAAGTCCATCACAACACAGAACCTTAGTACCCCGACGTCTCAGTTACTAAGTCCAACTGTACTTTCAACACGGTTGAATTTATTTTTGATTTTTCAGAAATTCTTTTCCAAGGTAGAAATTCATTATAAAATCCTTAAATAATAAAACTTAGTTTTTTTCACAAACCAATGAGCCACTTGAGGTTTGTTTTCCTCAAAATATGCATTGCCGTTTCGAAAATACTTGCCGTCTACATTTTTTCAAATTTGCCGTCAAATATTATTTTTAAGGCTTTTTAAGCCAAAACTTAACTTTTTCCACTTAATTAATTTTCTAAAATAATGATTAACTTACTTTCACCAATTAATTTCATAAAAGAATATTTTACAATATTCCGGAATTTCTTACGTAAAAATTAGCAATGCTAAAATATTTTCACGGTTTCGAGCTCATTGTGACTCATAATTCACTTTTTCAGAAATAAATTATTAAAATAATAATATTTTTCCAAAACTCCTTATTTTTCTCAAAATAAATTCTCTTTAATAATATATATCAATATTTTGCCGTTAAAACATTGAATATAATTTGCGAAGCTTCTTAAAGCTTTTACCCGATTAACTTGATTATGCACTGACCATTGTCAGGCTTCTCACACATCAAACAACAGTTATATCACAGATATTTCCCAGGCAGATCATGCATCACAGTAGCATAATATAATTACATATAACAATTAAACGCAATTAACACCACACAGATACAAATAACACAACAATAAACAACTAAAATAATTACTAACAGACAAATAATTACAACCAAACACAGGATAGCATATAGCCATTGAATAAATCCTTAGGTGTTCCCCTCTTACCTCTTGAAGACTTTCTTGTGAACTTACTGATTTCCTCGGAAATTCGAATACCGCTTAAACGTCGCACTCACTTAACCTTCAACCATTACAACCAAATATTTACAAATCAAGAAACTAAAACATTCTAAACCCTAATACATAGTCACGGCCTCTAGGGTTTTTGAATGACTAAAATCTCTCATCATGATTAAGTCGTAGATTAATGATCCTTGATTAACCTAAATCATAGATTAGTGACTAAACAACTAAGTTTCAAACTCAAAACTTCCTAACTCTTTTATACAAGGATTCGGCCTCAATATGTTCATAAGGCTAGGGTTCTTAATTTAATAAACCAACTTGGATTTATTAAGCATACATACCAAGAGCTTGATTAACAAGATCATTAATGAAAACTTTGGACAAAAGCTCATCAAATCTCATCCACTTAGGGTTCGGCCAACATAGAGATTTTTTAGTAAAGATTTTCATTTTAAGAAACTAACATGGATTAGAGTGTGTAGACATACATGCCATATAGAATACATGATCATACATGACAACACATGAACAAAACTCTACCAAACCTACTTTGATAGATTCGGCCAAGGCTAGGTTTTTAGGAAATAAATTTTTGATTACATCATGCTCTTGGATTTAGATAATATGCATGATATCAAGAAGATAGAAATTAGTTTCATAATCATGTGATTTTTCTAGAATTTATTATGACTTTTCAAAGTTCTAGGGTTAGAAACATTAAAGTGATGAACAACTATAATATAAACCTTGAATCAAGAAACTTACTAAAGAACATAGGTATGATTAAGAATGAAGATTAGGATTTACCTCTTGAAGATCAATGACAAAGGAAATCCAAGAACTTGTTTTACAAACTTAACACTAAGAGACTTATGAACTTTAGGGTTTTTGAACAAATGACAATAGAAACTAAGTGAAAAGTGAGAGTATGGTATTTATAGAGCTTGCTTGCGCCATCTTGGGAAGCATCTAGAAGTGATGAGTTGCCTTGCTAAAAGGATTAAAATGCAATTACTTCCTAGGGACCAATTTGCAAAGATTCCAAAAGTTTAAGGACTAGTTTGCAAATTGTCAATAAATTGTCATGATGACTTTTTGCCACATTTAATGCAAGCTTAGCTTGACTATTTTGGGCTGATTTTTGTGTCAAATATATTTTAAGAAATTCAAGAATGTTGAAGAAGATTTTAGAAGCTTGAAGAACAAAGTGGAAGAATGTAGAACATTCTAGAAAATTATTGACTCATCCAACAACAAATGAGGGAAACCTTCAATGCCTAATGGGCTTGCTCATGGTCTTGGTAAGTTTGGGCTTGGTTTCATTTTTGTGGGGCCCACTTGAAGATTTAAGCATAAATCTTGACTTAGGAAACTTATATAGTTCCAAATAGGTTTTATGGAATCAATCCATGAACTATAAAATTTTGGGCTTCATAGACACGTCCATTTAAGATTGGAAACAAGAATTCTAGCCCAATCCACTTGAAAAAAACTTAGAAACTAACTTAGGGGCAAAAGGGTAATTTATAGAAAGTTCAGGGACTTAAGCGTAAAATTCATAAATTTTCACTTTAACGCTGTAGAACCTTCTAAACTTAAAAATATGATTCATCCCCTTGAATCATCTCAAAATCCTAAGATAAACCCTCTATCGGCTCTTAGAAACTCCGAAATCCCTTTCGTCGTCTACCCGATTACGCGTTTCGCCCGAAAAACGTAAATTATTTTATTTTTTCCTGAAATCTTTCTAAAAATACAAAATTGTAGAAAATAAAATACTAAACTTAAGTCTTTCGTTCACGAATTAAAATTAGGTCTTTTAAGCATTATTATTATACTGTCAATGGAATTCGCGGACCGGGTTTCGCCTGACTTTCCAACCTAAATTTTAATCGTAGCTTCCTACGGTCAAATAGGATTGAGTGGTAAACTCAATTTATTTAAAATAATTTTCTAAAACTCAAATATATTTATAAACATAATTATATGTATTACTGTTATTTAAAACAGTGAAATACAAGGTGTTACAGAATACGCTTCAACTCACGGTTGGATACCTCCGCTTGCCCATTGGTCTGGGGATGACAAGGAGTAGAGACTCTATGATTGACCCCATACTTCTCAAGAATCTTGTGCATTTGATTGTTGCAAAAGTGGGATCCCCCATCACTAATCAACACTCTAGGAACCCCAAACCTCGAGAAGATATTGTGCCTTAGGAATTCCATGACTACCCGCGCATCATCCGTGGTTGTTGGGATTGCTTCTACCCACTTTGACACGTAGTCCACAACCACAAAAATGTATTGATAGGAGAAAGATGGTGGGAATGGTCCCATGAAATCTATCCCCCACACATCAAAGAGCTCTACTTCAAGCATGCTATTCAAGGGAAGCTCATGCTGCTTGGAGATGTTGCCAGCTCTTTGGCAACGATCACAGTTCTCAACAAAGGTGTGGGCATCCTTGAAGTGTGTTGGCCAATAAAACCCTCTTTGGAGGATTTTCTCTGCTGTCTTCTTTCCCCCAAAATGCCCACCATAATCCGAGCTATGACAATGCCAAAACACGTTTCCGATTTGGTCATGGGGAATGCACCTTCTTAGGATCCCATCGGAGCATTGCTTGAAAAGATAGGAGTCCTCCCACACATAGTACCTTGCATCCGAGAATAACTTCTTCCTTTGTTGACTAGTCCAACCTTTCGGAACCACATTTGAAGATTTGAAGTTGGCCATGTCCGCGAACCAAGGAGGGGAATTTTTAATGAGTGCAAGCAGTTTTTCATCAGGAAATTCTTCCTTGATGTCTAACAATTCCTCCTCGGTGTCGAGATTGACCAACCTAGATAAGTGGTCCGCCACACCATTGTCGGATCCCTTCCTGTCCTTAATCTCCAGATCAAATTCCTGCAAAATAAGAATCCACCAAATTAATCTAGGTTTTGCCTCTTGTTTTGTCATCAAGTGTTTTATGGCCGCATGATCAGTGAAAACAACAATCTTAGACCCCACAATGTAGGATATCAACTTATCTAAAGCAAAAACCACAGCAAGTAGTTCTTTTTCAGTGGTGGAATAATTAGCTTGTGCCTCATTCAAAACTTTACTTGCATAATAAATGACATGAGCTAATTTTTCCACCCTTTGTCCCAAAACAGCCCCCACCGCATAATCACTAGCATCACACATGATTTCAAAAGGTAAATTCCAATTAGGTGCAGTGATTATGGGTGCGGTGACAAGCATATTTTTCAAAATAGTGAAGGCATTTAAACAAGAAGCATTAAACTCAAAGGATACATCCTTCACAAGAAGGTCACAAAGCGGCTTTGCGATTTTGGAGAAGTCCTTGATGAATCTCCGGTAGAACCCGGCATGCCCCAAAAAACTCCTCACCCCCTTCACATTGGTTGGTGGGGGAAGCTTCTCAATCAACTCAATCTTTGCTTTATCAACTTCAATCCCCCTTTGGGAGATTTTGTGCCCCAAGACTATACCTTCCTTGACCATGAAGTGGCATTTCTCCCAATTGAGCACAAGGTTAGTCTCTTGGCACCTTTTAAGCACCAAAGTCAAGTTCTTCAAGCAATTGTCATATGAGGTCCCAAAGACCGAGAAGTCATCCATAAACACCTCAATGCATTTCTCCACCATGTCCGAGAAAATAGAAAGCATGCACCTTGGAAAGTAGCAGGAGCGATGCACAATCGAAATGGCATCCTCCTATAGGCAAAGACTCCATAGGGACAAGTGAAGGCCGTCTTCTCTTGATCTTGAGGATCCACCACAATTTGATTATAACCGGAGTAACCATCCAAAAAACAATAGTACTCATATCCGGCTAACCTTTCTAGCATTTGATCAATGAAGGGAAGAGGGAAGTGATCTTTCCTTGTGGCCTCATTTAGCTTTCTATAGTCGATACATACTCTCCACCCCGTGATGGTCCTTGTTGGGATCAATTCATTGCTTTCATTGACCACCACTATTGTGCCACCTTTCTTTGGGACCACATGAATTGGACTAACCCAATTGCTATCCGAGATTGGATAGATGATTCCGACATCCAAAAGTTTAATCACTTCCTTACACACAGCTTCTTTCATGATGGGAATTAACCGTCTTTGTGGTTGAACCACCGGCTTATGATCATCCTCCATCAAAATCTTATGCATGCATAGGGAAGGGCTTATACCTTTTAGGTCCGAAATCTTCCACCCAATGGCGGATTTGTGTTCCCTAAGAACTCTTAATAGCTTCTCTTCTTCATCCTTTTTCAAGGCATTGCTAATGATTACCGGATGTTGTCCCTTCTCCCCCAAGAATGCATACCTTAAGTGGGTTGGGAGTTGCTTCAACTCCGGTGCCTTGTTATCTTCTTCCATTCCTTCCTTGTTGAGATTTTCCTTTGCACATTCATCCCTTGGGAGACTCGGTAAGGCTTCCATGTGTTTCAAGCACTCAAGATAGTCCTCATCCCCCAAAAGGTATTCTTCCTCACTATCATCATCATGGGATTTTACCAACGCTTGTGCAAGTGAAGAACCATGGGCTTCTCTAGTGGCCTTTGCCTTGACAATCGAGTCCACCATATCCACTCGATACACATCCGACCTCTCAGTGGGGTGCTTCATTGCTTCAAAGACATTGAAGACTACATTCTCATCTTGCACCCTTAGAGTGAGTTTCCCTTGTTGCACATCTATCAAGGCACGCCCAGTGGCCAAGAAGGGCCTACCCAATATGAGAGGGATCTCGGCGTCTCCATCCATATCAAGCACCACAAAGTCCGCCGGAAATATGAACTTGTCCACCTTCACCAACAAGTCTTCGACCACCCCGTAAGGATATTTTATAGAACGATCGACTAGTTGGAGTGACATCCGTGTATCCTTGACTTCTTTGATCCCCAACCTCTTCATCATAGAGAGGGGCATCAAGTTGATGCTTGCCCCTAGATCACACAACGCCTTTCCTAGAGTCATCTCCCCAATGGTGCATGGTATAGAAAAAGAACCGGGATCCTTCAACTTTGGAGGTAGTTTTCTTTGAAGAATGGCACTATACTCCTCGGTCAAAGTAACTATTTCCTCATCCACTATTTTTCGCTTCTTGGAGAGAAGCTCCTTCATAAACCGGGCATAAGATGGCATTTGTTCCAAGGCATCCTCAAATGGAATGTTAATTTGAAGTTTGCGGAAGACATCAAGGAATTTATTGAACTGTTTATCTTGTTGAGGCTTCTTCAATCCTTCAGGATACGGTACCTTCATGTAGGGCGGGAGGTCCTGGGGTTCAACCCACTTCTTTTTTTGGAACTCTTCATCTACAAGTTTTAACCTCCCCCTTGCTCCGGTGCCTTGTCACTTGCCAACTCCTCTTTCTCAGGTTGCTCTTCCTCAACATGTGGTTGTTTCGGGGCCTTGTCTTCCTGAGAACTAGTTTCACCCCCATTAGATCCCAACACCCTACCGCTTCTAGTTGTTACGGCATTGCATTGGTTCTTAGGGTTGTTCTCGGTATCACCTGGGAAAGTGCCTGGGAGACGCTCATTTAGTTGCTTTGCGAGTTGAGCCACCTGCGTCTCTAGATTCTGAATTGCCGACCCTGTATGAGTTGCCAACTTGTCAACGACTGTGACTGTATTGATTGACAACTTCTCAACTTCCGCGCTCACCTTATCAATAGCCAACTCCCAAGGTTGCCTTCCACCATCTGTTATTTGCAACTGATTAGTCCCTGGGAATGCCTGCTGAGTATTACACTGATGGATTCCATAGTTTGGCCTTTGGCCCAACAGGGGTTGTTGTTGCCCGGCTAGACCACCACTAGCATTACTCCAAGCGAAACCCGGATGGTCTCTCCTCATATAACCCCTATTATGATTCTGACTGTAATCATTCTGTCTGTTCCTCTGATAGTTGTTCTGGGGCACGCTGTCATAGAAATTATGGCATGAGTCCACATGTTCTCGAGAGAAGTTGAACAGACAGCTCTGAATGTCATGATCTCCATTACAATTATCACAACCCGGAGGCATTCCCTCGTGTATCACATTAACCTTCTTGTTCCCAGACAAAGCCGCAACTTGCATCTTCAAAAATTTATTTTGCTCTAGAATGGCTTCCATTGTTGCAGCACTGACTCCACTTGAGGTTTCCCTACCACGGTTGTAATCATTGTACGACATCTTCTCCAGTAATGCCCATCCATCCTCAGCTGATAAATAGGAAAATGAACCGCCAGCTGCGGCATCACAATTCATCTGGTAGGGCCCCCTTAACCCGTTAAAGAAATGTTGAACTTTGGAAACCGGGTCGAAGAACGCCGAAGGACATCTTCTCAAGAGCACATTGTACCTCTCCCAAGCTTCATTATAGGATTCATCTTCTGTCTGCCTGAAAGATGTGACGGCAACTCTTGCTTGTGCAGCTTTCTGAGGAGGAAAATACTTGGTGAGGAACTGTTATACGAATCTGGGCAAGTATACCCAGTCATGCAAGTAATATGGTGGTAAGACCGATTATCGTATCCACGGGGAGTGGATGTCAACTACCAATTCGCAAACTCAGCAACTATCTAGACTAAACTATTGATCAAGAGAAAGTAAAACAAACAAAAGAAAAGAAATAAAATCTTTTTGTCTTTTTGGGGACTTTTGACAAACACTTGGAGTGCAGAAATGATATGTTGCGACTAGACTTCACCAAACCTCTAACTCATGCACTATCAGGACTAGATACCTCCCATTCATGCTTCAGATATTAAAATCAATCCAATAAATTACTCAAACCCCGATTCCTCGGATGGCAAGAGCCTAAATCCACTAATAGACCCTAATTCCTTAGGTGGCCTAGATTAATGAATTTGCATTAAGATTAGGGATTACGCGATTACTAATAAACCTAGTTCCATTCCTAGATACAAGGCTTACTAGGTGATTAAATTCAATTCTGGTTATGATACGAACGTCCCCATTGCATACCAAAACACAAATCAAGTCATGGGGGTGCTAGCCACAACAAGCATTAAGCACAAAAAATTAATCACTAATATGAAAACATGAACATAGAATAATCAGTCAAGATAAATACATAATCAATTAGTTTGGCTACATCTAATCCCAACAACAGGGATTTAACTACTCATAAACAGAGAATACACAGAGAAAGAGAAAAGGGATGAAGCAAACTCCATAGAAGGATCCTCCAATCTTCTTTCAGTCCCAGATCAAGGAAAACATCCCCTTCAGGGCTTAAACCCTCTTCCAGCCGCAGCCTCTAAGTCTGCCTCCAATCCTCCAAGAGACTCCTCAATTCTGCCCTAAAACAGCAACTTATACCAATCTGTGCTGCGCTCGCTCGCGAGGCAAATGTACTCTCGTGAGGGGAATATTAAACTTTTCGTCTTCAGGATTGGAACTCTCGCGAGGTGAGAGTCTGTTTGCGACGCGAGACTGAAGAAGTTGCATTTCCAATATGCCCGTGAGGAGCATCAGGGCCTGGGCGTGATGGCTTCTGGTTTCTAGACTCGCGAGGCGAAACAAGGTTCGCGAGGTGAACCAGAAAGGCTTGCATTTTCTGCAACAGTCAGCTTTCAGGGTCGCGAGGCGAATCCAGTCTCGCGGGGCGAATCTCCAGAATTCTGCTTGGCTCAATTTCTTCTCTTTTCAAGCTCCAAAATCATCCAAGCTTCATTATAGCCAAATATGCACAGTTTTCCTTCAATTTCTGCAAAACAACACACAGAAACCGCTTCACCCGTTCCAAGGAAAAATCTAATAAAAATCAAACTAAGAATGCCTAATCAATATGAAAAATGCATGCAAAAGTATATAGAAAATATCATGTAAAATCACACTATCAGGAACTTTTGTGCCATTTGCTCCCAAGCTCTGATACTGTTCCGATCCAAGATGTCAAACCAATCGCAAGCGACATACCTAAGAGAGAGGGGGAATAGCCGCAAGCGAAACTCATCTTGAGAGACTCCTCTTGTCTTATGCAAGTCACAAGCTTCAAGGAAGCGAGTGATGTGTCTATGAGGGTCTTGTTTGCCACTCCCATCAAACTGATTCTCACGGATCTGGGCTGTGAAACATCCTTCCACTCTGAAGGAATCTGTATTCAGGTTGCCCCTCACGATAGAAGAATCACAATCACCCAAGTTGGGTAGACTGTACTCGAAGAGAGGCTTGTAAGGAGGAGGAGGAGGAGGATTTGCGGCCATCTCCTCAAAATCAATTGCTTCAAGCCTCTTTCACTCTCTGGCTTCTTTCCTTAATCGCTTCTCGGTCTTGGTGATCTCCGAATCAAATAGCAAGTCCTCTTGTGAAAGGGTACCTCGCATACAAAAACAAGGCAAGACCAAGTGGAATCAAAGAAGTAGAGAGAAATAATAGGAAATAAATAAAAGAAAATAAAAATAAAAACAGCTTAACCAAATAATCAAACTTCCCAAAAATTAGGAAAATTGGTTGTGCCAATCCCCGGCAACGGCGCCAAAAACTTGTTGAGTCACTGGCAAGTGTACCGGGTCGTCGTAAGTAATAAAATAAACACGGTAAGTAATTACCGAGGTCGAACACAAGGATTGGGCTACCAATTCTACCAATTTACGAGAAATTAGATACGTTTGGTCAAGTAACAGCAAGTGGTTGTGAGAGAGAAAATAGGATCGCACTTCAAATTAACAAATCAATTACAAATCAAGAATTAAAATCTGGAATTAAAACATCTAAGGTCACAAATCCACCTACCCAATCATGCATAGTACCCAAGTGATGATGATCCTCTCCATAAGTTCAATTTTAATGTCAACCAGGACCCCCAAATTCTCCTAGTGACACTGTCGCGCTCAATAGGACATATTCAACGATTGAATTACTTACTAGGTCTCATAACCCAATCATCAAACTCTATTAAATCTGGTTCCTATAAGGCTGCACCTATCTCCTATTCACTCTCGTGCAATATTCGATCAATGATAAACGCGAATTGCCTACTAAGCCTCATCAACGTTAACTAGTCGATCACGCATGCATATGATCAACGCAATAAATTCAGAATTGGAAAACAACAATTGAGAAAGGGAGAGAAATATACATCACATGAACGCTACACCCCCATGGATGGTTTCATTGATCCCTTAGACAAGGGGATTAGTTCCTCATGCTCGTAACGACATACAAACAATCGTAATTCACCATAATTGTAAACAAGAAAAGAGAGTAGGGAGACGCAGCTCCAAAATAAGGATTCAAAAACACTCTAAAACAGTTTTGCACGAAAAGTTCTCCTTTAGGTCTGTCTGCGCTTCTTATTTATAGAGAGGCCACACGTCACGGCCGTGATGGCCAGGCCGTGACGCGTTCAAAATTGGAGCATCACGGCCGTGAGCCTCATCACGGCTAGGCCGTGATCAGTTATGCCTGGCCTGTCACGGCCGTGATATGTATCACAGCTAGGCCGTGACAGCTTCTGACTTTTGCCTTCTGCTCTGCTTGATCATGGCCGTGATGGGCTCTGTTTGGCTCAATTCTTCCTTTTTTAGCTCTATCTTGTTCCAAGCTCCATCATGGTCAACTTTGATCATTTTTACATTGATTTCTGCAAAACAACATCACAAGACCACCTTACCCGTTCCAAGGTAAAAACTAACAAAAATCAACTAATTATAGTTAAACTATATGAAAAATGCATGCTAAAGTGCACATGAAATATGATGTAAAATCACACTATCAAGTGTCCATAAATGATTGGTTGATTGAGAAGCTAGGAATAGAAACACAGGAAGTGACTGACATTAAATACAAACGAATTTTAATTCTCTATATAAAGAAAGAAAACCATCACACAAACCCCAAGAGGCAGAGGAAATATGAGAGTTCTCCACAGATTTTGACATTCACCAATTAATTCTGTAGCTGAAGGAAGATCAGACACCAACAATGGATAATGTGATTCAGTTTCAAAGCCAGGTGGTTGTGTACACTTCCTCCTTGTTTCAAGAGGTAATTAACAATGCTATACAATTACCAATATACATTAAGGGAAGTCTCATAAGCTATGTATCTTTCTTGTATTAGTTTTCTCTTTTGTCCCTCTAACTTATGTGTTCTCTTTGGAAAGGGATTCCTAGATGATCAATTTAACCAGCTTCAGCACCTTCAAGATGAAAGCAACCCATATTTTGTGGTTGAAGTGGTGACACTCTTCTTTGAGGATGCAGAGAGACTCCTAAATGAGCTGCAAAAAGCACTGTAAGGGCACAATAATTTCCTATTTTCTTTTTGGTGAATGTAATTTCATGTTTTCTAAATTCACTGATCACTATCATGGTTTTAAATTACGGTTGCATTTACATGCTGCAAGATCACCTGAATCAACTATTTCAACATTTCAATTTATACATTTTAGATTTTAATACTTAAAAACTCTCTTGTTGTTTTGTCTTTTATTTTTTTATATTCATTTTGATTTTTTTTATAATCTTATTTAGTGTTACAAAATCCCTTTGAATCTTTGATATGTTAACTATCCAACTTCATTGTGATACTTTAGGCAGAGAGATTAAGATATTTAAAGTTACAACTATAGAGTAGGATAAATGTAACACCCCCCTTGGGTATTACTAAATAACACATGCGGAAGTAAATTAAAAAGATAATTTGCTGGTTGCTTTCGGAAAATTGTTTTCTTTTAAGTCAGAAAACTGGGGTATAAAATTTTTCTTTAAGGATAACTCTGAAATCCATAATACATACATTTAAAACGTAAAGTCACATTCGTAACAAAGTTACCATGACATACAACATTTCTCTAAGTTTCCATTTTCAAAAGAAAAAGTTTAAACTACAGATGGATGTATATAACACTACATTTACCGACCTCTTTAGATATACAACCCAACTCAGACTCCTAAGCTGGTCATTCTATCAAATATTCATTGGAGAGACCCCCAATCAGAATACTTTCCCAACCTCTAACACTAGGTCTTCAAGTGACTTAGAAAGACTCATCTGCAACATCGGTACTAGAGTACCAAGGTACTACAGCAAAACCCGAAGAGACCTGATATAACTGTAAGAGTGAGACACCGGCAAATGGATATATCATACAACAACCATATACATGATACATACAACACATTGGCATATTAGCATTTAAGCATTATTCATAGATAAAGCAACAAGTGTTATATCAGTGGATCTCATACCCGAATCAATCAGTTTTAAAAAGATAATGAATGACACTTCAATCATCATACTCTAAACTTAATCTCATGAGATACCATCACCATTTTATCATTAATAAAGAAAGAGTTGATCAAGCTCATATGCCACATTGGCAAGTTTTCTCCGTCACCTCATGCACCCGGATCAACATCATCACGAATCCCTTATAACGGTCATTCGGATGTATACCTCATCGAATACCACATCTTAAGCGGGTATTCGGTTAACTTAAGCACGTCTGCTAAGGGGAAATGCATATGAATAAAAGACTTTTCATTATCAAGACTTTTCTTTGTGTTCACTCTTTTCCGTTGTCGAGCCCAAAGCTAACGACTATTCACAATTTTCATTACTTGAAAATCAATAACACAGGACGTGCAGTCCGAGTGCTCAATCACAATACCTTAGACCGATGCCGCAGTCCAAGATTGTGGTCGTAGAAACAATTATAATTTTATCCATGTTTTATTTCAACATGATAAGGACTTCTAGCCCATAACAACGAAATTAGGACACGGAGTCCTCAATTCCAGGATTATGACTCCTAGCCCATAATATCATGATTACGACCCTTGGCCTATAATTCTTGACACGGAGCACAGATCGCATGCTTATAACTGAATACTAGAGGCGACGTCTCGCGAACTAGATTCTCTTTCACATGTGCTTACTTTTTGCTCAGTGAAAATAAAAAACAAAAACAAAACCTCGGTCACTTATCCAAGTAACCGGAACGTTTCTAAATCATTTTGGAGAAAATGTTTTCCTTTACAAATTCTTTTACAAAACAATTTGGAAATTCGTTTGCTTTTGAAATCCTTGATGGAATAATGTCAAACATTTTCAAAGGGGTTTTTCCTTCATAAAACACATAGTTCGAAAAGTGTTTTCTCTCATACAAACTTTGGATCATAAAAAGGTAATTTCTATTGACTTAAAAAAAACTTCAACGTTTCTTTTCAAAACTAGAATCTCATTCTCTTGAATTAAGCGTTTTTAACAAGGAACTTTTATAAATGAAACCAATACTTTCAAAGTTCTATTCAAGGCTTATTAAGGCTTTTAATCCTTATAATAATTGTGCACAGACTCAAGTCCGGCTTCTCAAACTTCAATCAACAGTAATATATTCTCAACAATAATATCACAGTTAACGACAGTTCATCACATATATACAACTCACAATACTTTAAGGCAAGTAATAATCAACTTCAAGTAATAATCACAATAGTTCAAGTAAACAAGTCATTCAAGTATTTGGTCGTATCATAATAATATTCAAATCACTCAAGTAAACACATACACACATGCATATAGTCATTGAATATCCCTAGGCAATCCCCTCTTACCTTCCGTGAACATAAGGAGATTAGATGCTTGAAGAGATATACCACGAACGTCCTTGTTTCCTCGACGATGGAAGTTTACGGTTATGAACACAAAATCACAAGTTAAAATCAAACAAGAACACTAAACCACAAGGCATAGGTTTGGCCAAGACTAATTCTTAGGGTTAGAGATTCCCGAAAATTATACGACTCGTAGATTTATGATCCTTAAGTGTTAGGAGTTCACAAACGATGATCATTTAACAAAGTTGAATTAAGATCCCACTAAGTTATTGTAACATCCTCGAATTTAAATATAATTAATTTGATAAAAAATATTAGGTTATTAAAAAGTATAGTGCAAATAAAATATAAATAATTACCCAAGAATCTTGGCCCTGGGAATGCATATCTATCATTGGTCTCTTCCAGTTTAATCAGAGGTCTCGAGTTCGAATCTTGGCCCTGGGAATGCAGCAGCGTTAAAACTCTTAAGGGAGAGCTTTGCCTCCCTTGTGGTCCTACCCGGCTCGAGGGTTAGTCTCCACGGTTGGGCCTGAAGGATACCCAGGGAAAACCAAAAAAATAAAATATAATTAAGAGGTTTAGTGTAAAGGATTTGCTAATATAAAATTTATTAAAGTTGTTTAGTAACAAAAAAAGGAATATCAAATTTATATATATATATATATATATATATATAAACATAGTGATGTGAATAAGGCTAAAGGTGGGTTCCAAACTTTACCATGGGCCTATTCGGGTTGTTTCTCCCCATTCTCGTTTCTCTGCTGAAGAAGCGAAGCAGCCGTCTCTAATCCAAGTGCCTACGTCCTCTCACGCTCTACTTCTTCTTCGATCAGCTCAGATTCGAATTCTCTTTTTTGTTTTATTCATTTGAAATTCATCACTGATCCTTCTTGTTCCCTGATTCATTAATTGCATTCAATTGTTATAGAGCCACTACTGTGTGTGATTGTAGCGTTCATAGTGTTTATTGTGAAATAGTTGCTTTTTACTATGACATGAAATTCGAGGTGGTTCTAGTGATAGAATGGCTCTTTGACTATGAAGTGTTTGAAGTTTGTTATGGCTTGTTTGGTCATGAGTCGTTTAACAAATAATATGCTGTTAAATATTAATAGTTTACTTCAACATTGCATGTGCTTATTGACCTTTTCGATCTCATTCAGGGGAAATCCAAACACACCTATTTTTTCACCCGCTATGCTAGCGGATGAGACAAACCAAACAGAGCCTAAATGACTATATGCTAATATAATAATAATATTATTGTAAAATATAATGTGATGATACTTGCATACTATATATATTACAATAAAATTATGATATAATAATATTGTCATATCAAATTATAAAGTTATAGTTATATAGCAAGTGAAAGGTGAGATTGAAACGCTGAAATCGGTGGTTTCATTCAGCTAAAAGGTGTGAGAGCAAAGCAGCACTAATATCTCGCAGCAATGGGGAAGACTAGTGATACACGTGCAACTATAGCAACATATGGATCCAAAAACACCAGTGAACGTAAGAAGAATTTTTAGAGAAGCACTACCTTTTATCATAAATAATTTTTAGAGTATTTTGGAGTCTTCGAGAGGTGAGTAACAGTACTTTTTGCGAACACTCTCCATGGTATTTTTATGTGTTTACAGTGTATTTAAAATTGATGAACTCATATTTCAATTCATTGTTTTGCATACAAAATTTAGGTGACTGTATTCCTCATTTGTATGTGCGTGGAAGGGTCTACCTTATAATTTTTTTTGGAATTTGAATTGAATATATGATTGATATTTGTACTAGTTGAACGAAATGCTTGATGACATATGTTATGTCTTGATGTTCGTGATTGTCATAGTGTAGTTATAAAATTACTTGAAGACATGATATGAGTCTATTTGGTATGCATGATAAGATTAAATATTTAATTTGTGGTAAATGAGTTGTTATGTGTACAAGACATGAAATTTATGCCTTGTGATGAATTGTATGATGTTTGCTGCAATACCACCTATGATAGGAGTATCGAAGAGAAATACCCCGTTAATGGGGTATCGAAAGTGACATCGCCATGTGGTTGGGAAGTCGAAAATGAGTAATACTACCTAAAAAGGAGTATCGAAAGTAACACCGTCATAGGTTGAGGTGTCGAAAAAGGAGAAATACCACCATGTGCACATGGGAGGTATCGAAATGGAAATGTCCCCGATATGAGGGTGACATCGAAACACTCCTCGTGATTGGATTTAATGATATTTCTCAATACTATGTAAATACTATTATTTTATTTAATACGAGATATTTTCATACTTAGTTATTTGAGAAAAATTTTATGACTTGTGTTTTTTTAATTAAATGTTTTGAAGGATTTTTATTGAAATTAATTTAGGTTACTAATGTAACGAAGGGCGTTACATATTGGGTATCAAAGCAGTTCGATTCTAAATCGGACTGTGGCATTGGGACTTTTATAACACAAAACTTGGGTGCATAGGATGCTTGTTAGAGTTATAAATGTTGCATGTTATTCTTTGGGATATTGGACCTGATCAACCCAGTATTTCATTGGTAGTGGGCATATTTATGGCGATTAATAGGCGAGGGACGAACATTGCACTAGCACTAGCTTTGGATTGTATAGCAAGAGTTATGCAAGCGCAGACGGGGACTCTCCGTCAACTGAAGGGGAATGGAGGCCAGTCACTAATGAAGTGGTGGCAACCTAGGACCCTTAACACGCGGGGCTTTTCGAATTCAAGAAGAAAAATCCGCCATCAATCTGAGGTAGCTTAGATCCGAAGGAGGCTGAATTTCTTCTACTCGTTAAGGAGAAAAAGTTATTATATTGTTTGATTCAGGAGCAACGCATTCCTTGATACATCCTTTATGTGTGAAAATTTGGAGATACCAATCTTTCATTTGTCCTTTGATTCATATGTTTCTACTCCTATAGGGGATATTCTTGTTCTCCCATTGATTGTTTAAATTGTTTCCTTGTGCATCAAGACACTCCTTATGACATCAATATTATAGCAATTTATGTGTTAGATGTTATTCTTGGTATGAACTTATTGTCGTCTAAGCTTGTTGTCATTAAGTATCCTGATTGAACTATTTTTGCCTCATCACAACCAATGTATTTGATCCTTCGCTGTCAACTCTTATTGTATCTGTTGTTCCTTGTAATAAGTGTTTAGCTGCGAGAGCTCAAGGATACATACTTTTGTTCTCTGCTAAGATAGAGACTGACAGTAGTGTTACGGCTAAACCTATAGTGCGCGAGTTTCAAGATATTTTTCTTAAAGAGGTCTCTAGCTTACCTCCATAAAAGGAAATTGAGTTCAACATAGGTCTCGTGTCTAGGAGTGGGCCAATGTCGGAAGCGCCTTATAGAATCGCACCCCTGGAGTTATGTGAGCTTAAGAAACAATTAAAGGAGTTGTTAGAAAATGGGTTTTCACACGTAGATTTGTCTATTCGGAAAAAATGGGATTTTAGGGTTGTTGATTCTTAACATGAGAGTTTAAAATATTTTTATGTCATTTGATGAATTGGTTTGACGAATGTATTTATATTTATATTTATATATTTATAAAGCAATAATTTTTACCTTTCAGTTATCGTTTTGCTTGCATATTCTTCTTTGATGGCAAAATTGCCAAAGCTAATTTCACTCTCATATGCGTCAGATTACGTTTTGCATTCCAATGGCTTCCCTATGCATTACGTTATTGTCCCTCTTTAAAGACAAATCATATTTTTATTTCAGAATCATAGCATGTTACTGGAGCACATTTTCGCCTTGTTGAGGTGCTTCGTTTTCTTTTATATTTGAAAAATCTGATTCATTATTATTTAATTATAGTGTTCAAAAAGTTCCACTTTGATTATTGTTAAGAAATATGTTTGATTTTGTGGTAAGTTTTAAGTGCTTTTAGTATAAAAAAAAAAAGATAGTTAATTATGAGGCAAAGAAGACTAACAGAATTTCATAAGAACTGTGATTTTGAGTTAAAACACATCCAGGAAAAACCAAGATGTATCAAGAATTAAAAAGGGTGTATTGATGGACAAGGATAAAAATAGATGTTATATTAAAGAAGCTATATACATCATGTAATTTCGTTACATTATTTTTTTTAGGATCATTTTTCTTGATTTTTCAAATTACTTTTCAAGTGACCAAATATTAATCGCGATTAATAGACCCTTTGGATTTGCATTCCATATAGATTAATGGCATGTCTAATCTCAACAAACATATATTTCTTATCAAAAATTGGAAAAAAAATGTTATTTCTTATTCGTATGTGCCTACTTAAAGATCAAGTTGGAACCGATTTCGTAGTACTATTATGGTATTTATTGGTGGATTTTTTTTTACATATGTTTTTGCACATTGTCTGTGCAGTTAAGTTACAAGTTTATTGAATCTTATTCTCCATGTTGTTATCACTTTTATTTTAAGTAATATTTTCTTATCAATAGAAATTGAAACTATTTCTTTTTCTTGTGAAATTACCAACTTGGGCTAGATAAGAATTAGTATGTGGATACCGCTACTGCTTCCCTTTCTTTATTTTTATCTATAAAATTTCTCATTTCTGAAAATAATATAAGAAATTTGGCGTTGAGACTATAAGAGGCTATTAGATCTATGTATGGATGTATAAAATATTACTTCAATTTCTTTTGTTGATTGTTTGTTATAAATTTAATTTGTCAGAATGCTTATAATGATGAAATACAAGTGAAGCTATTATAATTATAGTAGGATGGTCAGAAACAAATGCTTAAGTGAGTGATTTTATTATATAAATATTATAATTTTACTTCATTTTAAATATATTTTTATAGTTAAGGTGTCATGAATTGTACACTTATTATGTGGTGGAATAGTTAATAACTATATATATTGATGATATGATTAGGAAATGTAGGCCCCCATTATGTTAGCGCAAAGTAGGTGAGAAGATCTTGTTAGGACCAGATTTAATCTAATAAACCACAATTAGGATGAATAATTGAAGGAAAGATGCGCAATATGCAGAATAGGCAAAATGTGTTATGCCGACAAGAAAATAAAGCCTTTAGAATTTTAGGAAGAGGAACATGTAGTTTTGAGAATCCCTCCTAAGATTGGGATGAGAAGGTCAATGCCATTTAGAAAACTAATTCTTTGTTTCATGGGATCTTTCCAAATACTTAAAAAAGTCGGGCCTGTTGCTTACCAATTGGCTCTTTCGCCACAATTGGCAAACCTTCATGATGTTTTTCTTGTGTCGCAACTCAGAAAATATGTACCTGATGAGTCTCATGTGATAGATCCTGAGTCTTTACAATTGAAGGATAATTTGATCTATAAGCCTAGGCCTCGTCAAGTCTTGGACAAAAGCACTAAGACTCTGAAGAACAAGACAATTCCATTGGTGAAAATGTTATGGGAATGATTGACTCCTGAGGAGACTACTTGGGAGACGGAGGATGACATTGTGCGACAATACCAAGATCTTTTTATCTAAGGTATGGTAACCTTCATGTTTTGTATATGACATAAGTTAAAATAGATGCGTGAGTATTGAATGAAATTCGAGGACGAAATTCGTTAAGGGGGGGAGAAAATGTAACATCCTAAAATTTTAATATAATTAATTTGATAAAAAATATTAGGTTATTAAAAAGTATAGTGCAAATAAAATATAAATAATTACCCAAGAAATTTTTAATGAGATGGAACGGGTCTCTTCCAGTTTAATCAGAGGTCGTGAGTTCGAATCATAGCCCTGGGAATGCAGCAGCGTTAAAACTCTTGAGAGCTTTGCCTCCCTTGTGGTCCTACCCGGCTCGAGGGTTAGTCTCCACGGTTGGGCCTGAAGGATACCCAGGGAAAACCAAAAAAATAAAATATAATTAAGAGGTTTAGTGTAAAGGATTTGCTAATATAAAATTTATTAAAGTTGTTTAGTAACAAAAAAAAAAAGAATATCAAATTTATATATATATATATATATATATATATATATATATATATATATATATAAACATAGTGATGTGAATAAGGCTAAAGGTGGGTTCCAAACTTTACCGTGGGCCTATTCGGGTTGTTTCTCCCCATTCTCGTTTCTCTGGCGAAGAAGCGTAGCAGCCGTCTCTAATCCAAGTGCCTACGTCCTCTCGCGCTCTACTTCTTCTTCGATCAGCTCAGGTTCGAATCCTCTTTTTTTGTTTTATTCATTTGAAATTCATCACTGATCCTTCTTGTTCCCTGATTCATTAATTGCATTCAATTGTTATCGAGCAACTGTTGTGTGTGATTGTAGCGTTCATAGTGTTTATTGTGAAATAGTTGCTTTTTACTATGACATGAAATTCGAGGTGGTTCTGGTGATAGAATGACTCTTTGACTATGAAGTGTTTGAAGTTTGTTGTGGCTTGTTTGGTCATGAGTCGTTTAACAAATAATATGTTGTTAAATATTAATAGTTTGCTTCAACATTGCATGTGCTTATTGACCCTTTCGATCTCATTCAGGGGAAATCCAAACACAGCTATTTTTTCACCCGCTATGCTAGCGGATGAGACAAACCAAACAGAGCCTAAATGACTATATGCTAATATAATAATAATACTATAGTAAAATATAATGTGATGATACTTGCATACTATATGTATTACAATAAAATTATGATATAATAATATTGTCATATCAAATTATAAAGTTATAGTTATAGAGCAAGTGAAAGGTGAGATTGAAACGCTGAAATCGTGGTTTCATTCAGCTAAAAGGTGTGAGAGCAGAGCAGCACTAATATCTCGCAACAATGGGGAAGACTAGTGATACATGTGCAACTATAGCAACATATGGATCCAAAAACACCAGTGAACGGAAGAAGAATTTTTAGAGAAGCACTACCTTTTATCATAAATAATTTTTAGAGTATTTTGGAGTCTTCGAGAGGTGAGTAACAGTACTTTTTACGAACACTCTCCATGGTATTTTTATGTGTTTACGGTGAATTTAAAATTGATGAACTCATATTTCAATTCATTGTTTTGCTTACAGAATTTAGGTGACTGTATTCCTCATTTGTATGTGCGTGGAAGGGTCTACCTTGTAGTTTTTTTTGGAATTTGAATTGAATATATGATTGATATTTGTACTAGTTGAACGATATGTTTGATGACATATATTATGTCTTGATGTTCGTGATTGTCATAGTGTAGTTATAAAATTACTTGAAGACATGATATGAGTCTATTTGGTATGCATGATAAGATTAAATATTTAATTTGTGGTAAATGAGTTGTTATGTGTACAAGACATGAAATTTATGCCTTGTGATGAATTGTATGATGTTTGCTGCAATACCACCTATGATAGGGGTATCGAAGAGAAATACCCCCTTAATGGGGTATCGAAAGTGGCATCGCCATGTGGTTGGGAAGTCGAAAATGAGTAATACTACCTAAAAAGGAGTATCGAAAGTAACACCGCCACAGGTTGGGGTGCAAAAAAGGAGAAATACCACCATGTGCACATGGGAGGTATCGAAATGGAAATGTCCCCGACAGGAGGATGACATCGAAACACTCCTCGTGAGTAGGGGTGGGCAATGGGACGCCATTGTCGTGTGATGTGTGAATTTATGGCATGCAGGGAAGAGACCAATTTAATTAGGAGGTCTTCGGGCCGCTTGGATTAATCTAGAATTTATTTTGTATATGGAATATGATGTATTGAGACGAGTTATTGTTACGCTATATGCTATTGGGTTGATGAGATTATTATTGATATTAAATATCATGGACAGTTTTTTCCGGTTACCGCTCCGGTTGAGAACAACACTATTTTCGAAACATTTTATAAAAGTATTGTTGTGCACTGGGATTTTATATCACATTATAAGTGTTGTTTTCAGAGCCCGAGGACATCGCTGTTGAGGATCCAGAGATCTGAAGAGTTATCTTTGATTAGCTAGTTGGTTAGTAATGTAGTATGGTTTAGAGTATTATGCGGACGACGTCCCTTTGTTTACATACTATTTTTCCCAGATTGTAATTAAGCGCCCAGTTTTGAGGCTTTTAGTTTTTATTCAAATGATTGGATTTAATGATATTTTTCAATACTATGTAAATACTATTATTTTATTTAATACGAGGTATTTTCATACTTAGTTATTTGAGAAAAATTTTATGACTTGTGTTTTTTTTAATTAAATGTTTTGAAGGATTTTTATTGAAATTAATTTGGGTTACTAATGTAACGAAGGGCGTTACAGTTATAAAATTAGGGTATTCGGCCAAGGCTAGTAAAATAGGCTAGCATTCACTAAACATTCCAATCTCTTAGGTTTAGCATCCATATATATTAAGGAGCTCAAAACCATGATCATTTTGGAAAAACAAGAACAAAGCATCCTAGGTCCATAACCTTCTAGGTTCGGCCTTTATAGGATTTATAGGCTAGAAATCTTTAAACTTTCCAATCTCTTAGACTTAGCATCCAAATATCTTATGGAGATCAAGCCCATGATCATTTTGGAAAACAATGGAAACTTAAACAATCCAATCTCTTAGACTTAGAATCCAAATATCTTATGGAGCTCAAGTCCATGAACATCTTGGAAAAATGAAAGTAATACATCCTAGCTTTAATAACATAGAATAAATAAGTTAGAAATCCTTAAACTTTCCAATCTCTTAGACTTAGCATCCAAATATCTTATGGAGCTCAAGTCCATGATCATTTTGGAAAAATAAAAACTCAAACAACCTAGCACCTAAACTCTAAGTTTCGGCCATCATAGGATTATGAGGAAAATATTCTTTGTTTAACAATAACTCTTAGGTTTAGAATCACAAGGTATTAAGAGTTCTAAATCCATGATCATACTTGGAAAGTTGAAACATAGTATCCTAGGCTTACTTATTCATATTTTCAGTCATCATAGGAACAAGCTATCAAAACATCCAAGATTTATAGATTCAAGATCAAGGGATAGTTAGAAACTCAAACACATGATCATATTCCAAAAGTTGAAACAAAAACTTCCTAGGTAACAAATGCAAGCATTCGGCCTTCATTGGAAGAGATAGGTAGAGATTTTTGTTTTACACAACCTCTTAGTATGTGAAAATATAAGTTAATACAAGACTATAGAAAGCAGTTTCAACTCAAAAGGAGTTTGCTACCATTTTAGAGAGATTTTAGAAGTTTAAAACATATAAAGAACACATAAAGTAAACTAAGAAATAAAATATGAAACTTGCAAAAATATTCATATGAGAGCATTACCCGTAGTATAAGGAAGAACTCTAATAAAGAACTCAAGTAGAAAAGATGAATAAAAACTAAAGCCTTAAGAGCTTGAACTTTTAAAAGAAAGGAAGAAGATGAAGGTTTAATGGAGTTTGAAGAAGGAAGATGAAGTGAAAATGAGAGGGATATATATAGAGAGGGGAGAGAGTTCACGGCCAAGGGAGAGGAGAGGGAGAGCTTGTTGAGCAACCTTGACGGTTTAATGCTTGATTGGATGGAAGAAGAGAGAGAAATAACTTTTGGATTAGAATAGTATTATAATCTAAAGAGTGTGATGATTACACTTTTTGAGTGTGTCATAGCCTCTTCCATTATGTCTTCTCACTTCTTTTAAGCTCCCTAATCTGCTCCGTTTCGTACCCGGTTGCATTTCCGATCGTAATTCTTCCGACGTTTTCGCCCGAATAAAATATTTTATTTTATTTTAACGAAAATTTTCAAAATAACCAAAGTTGAAGAAAACATAATAAAAACACTAATTGTCTCGTTCACGGGTCAAAATTAGGTTTTCTGCACAGAAAACTTGTACCAACAGTGAAAACGCAGACCGACTTCCGTCTGAATTTTCAACCGAAATTTTTACCGTGACTTCATATGATATAACAACACAAGAAAATGATTTTAGTTTAATTAAAATCATCCTCTGAGTTTAATATAAAATAAACAAATTTAAATACGTATTTACTGCTACAGAAAGCATAGGAAAAAAGGGTGTTACAATAAATACCAACTAAAAATAATATAAAATTTTAAAATTAATTTAATTATTATGTAAAGTCATTGAAAATTAAGAAAAAAATTTACCTTGTTTTAATATAAAATTCAAAATTTTATAAATAAAAGACAATATGTGAGGATAATGTCAAATTTGCTTGTCTAGAAGTGTATTAAAGCCTCCTTTTTATATTGATATTCGATCATGCATTGTTACTTTTAAAATCACATATAATAATTTGTAATTAGTTAATTAATGCGGTAAAATTTGACATAAAACATGTTTTATGGAGAAAATAAAGAGTTTAATATCATATCAAGTCTGAATTTTGCGTAAAGTACCATAAAAAATTTGAGTAAAAACTATTTGCATGACAATTTGAAGGAATTACAATTTGAGTTTAATTGTTATACACTGTCGGTGTAAATCTTTTTTACTCTATCAACCAATAATAAATCGCCACATCATTGAATATCTTTGATTCTTATCCAAATTTCCTTGAAAATCATTCATACCTTGATGTAGGATTGGTTGACAGTGTAAAAAAGTGCACACCAATTAAACTCTTACTATTTAAGGTGTAAGTCGATCTAAAATCTTATTTTAATTTTGAATGTTTCAATCTCAGAATGTGACTAATTTTAAATTTATAACTTAAAAATACTAAAATAAATTTAAATCTTAAGTTAAAAAAAATATCAAGATTATTTTATTGTAAAGAAAATCAAGATTGTATTTAACATTTAACTAGAGAAATAAATGACTGCAGGTTGGTCATATGTGTTTTATTGTAAAGTCACCAACAATTTTATTTAATATTCTAATATAAAAAAACCTTAACAAAAGATGGTATTTGAAACAAGAAGCCCTTTGTCAAAAAAAAAAAAAGAAGAAGAAAGAAACAAGAAGCCCGTTAAAGGCACAAGCTAATCTTAAATAACATACAACGTTATAATTAAAGGGGTCATGCCTAGCACTAAATGAATTGAAACACTTGAGCGGATCCTAAATATTAAATAACACGAATTTCGAAAATAAAAAAATTGCTTGTGCCATTCTATTTTTTATTTTTATTTTTGACATTAGTTTTTTTTTGTAATTTTTTTTTTTGGAAAAATTTTGTGACTGTTTTTACCTTAGTTACTAATGAACCAAAGGAAGACGTACCGCTAAACTTCCTCGAAGTGATTAACAATAAAAAAATAAAAAGGCTTTAGTTTGAATGAAACATACACTTGACCAAAACAATAAAATACATCTTTAACTTTTTTTTAAGAAGGTGGAATTTGATGAATAATCTGCTGATCATATTGATAATCCAAGATCTAACGGAACAACGCATACAATTTTTTTTAGATGTAAAAAAAAATACAAATACAATTTTTTTGTCAAAAACAAACAATACAAACTTATGTTCTTCCATTCACTGCGTTTCTTCTCTTTCTCCCTTCAATGCGTTCTATTTATTCTGGATCTATGTATCTTTTCCTCGATCTCTGATGAAAAACTGAATAAAAAAAAGAGAATTAAAAAAATTTAAAATGGTATCAATAAAATAAAATAAAATAAAATAAAGATAAATATGACTTCAAATAAAGTAAAATGAAACTTTTATATTATGCAACGAAAAATAGAACAAAATTATCACTTTTTATCTAGTCAAATCTAACTCCAATTAAATTATCATGATAACCTCTTGTCTGATCCTAACCTACTCACTATTGTCATTTTTTTACATGATTGTCATTTTATTTTATTCCTTATCAGTTTTATTCATTTTTAATTTTATTATTATTATTTATTTTGTTTTATTTTATTTTTACTGTTTATTCAAGAATAATGTGCGATGCAAATCATGCAATCAGTTTAGGAAATCTAATTAGATCAAATGATATCTCTTAAATGTGAAAATTGATCCTAAAACTAACAACTTAATCCTTTATCGGGTGGAAACTTACCTCATCTTTAAATCAAGTAACTTGTTTCAAAAAAAAAACTAGAGATATATATACACATGTAGATAATTGATACTAGTAGACCGAATTAAGGGAGTATCTCAATAATCTTATTATTTAGATACGGACATATCCTTCTTTGCGAATCCACTCAAAATAAGATTTTTACCTTTTTTTTTTTTTTGCCTATTTAGAATTCCTCAAATTTTGACGTAATCAATGATTCAGATTCTACAAGGATCTCTCATCAATGTCGTAATATCATACCGTGGGATTTGGCTCCTCTAAAGTGAGGAGATGGTAAAGTAACCGATGAGTTACTAGTAAATGTTAACTTTGTAGTCTATACCGTATAAAACATTTTAGAAAATGCTAACTAATACCCTTAGAACATTATTTAAGAAATCAAGAGAGGGAAATTTGTATGAGAAATAATGTGCTCCCTCCGGAATCAATTAAAAACAAAATCAATTAACTTCATACTTATTAAGAAAGTTAGTTTAATTGTCTTGATTTATGTATAAAAAATGAGTTACAATAGCTAAACTATCCTTTAATTGTCTCGAGAGAGTGCAATGTGTCGCGATCGTCCCGTCCTGGAGCCGTGAAAAGGGATAAAAAGTCAGAGGAGTCGCCACCAATATTTTATTTAGGAAAAAAAAACATTGGAAAAACCACTTATTTTAAGGAAAACTGGTCTAAAAAAAGAGAGAGATGAGTCCGGGAGTCGGTTACGAGTAGGGAAGGTGTTAGCACCCCGCATCGCCCGTTTAAAAATGGCACCTCAAGTTAATTGTGCAAAAAAACATTTTAACAGCCTTTTAAATATTTATTTTACCCCAAAAATTATTTACAAGAAAGAATTATTTTTAACTTTCAATATTTTAATTTTTTATTAATTTTTATTTTTTTTAAAATTTATTGTTTATAAAAAAAACTAAATGAGGTTGAACATGGCACATGAGTCCACAGGGTAACCTAAAATCTAAGGGACTGAACATGCCACCGTGTCCATAGAGCATCCCTAAAAATAGAAAAGTTTAATTATTTTGATTAATTATTTTAACATAAAAAAAGACTCAAAAAAGGAAAATTTAGTTTTGGCCCGACAAGATGATTTATCTTGCTCCTACGTATTCCCGGGTGCGATGGGAAACTCAAATCCACGTAGTTCCTTTGAAAATGATTTGATTGGTTGATTGACGTTAATTTTTTATAAAGATTTGATTTTGTTTTGATTTTATTTTAAAAGAAGATTTTATTTCAGAATAAATTCACTTTTGCATAGAGTCCAAGATAGCAGTGTTATACGATAAACCCTTACAATTCATACAACACTTGAGGATGAAAAATCATACATCAACGTTGTAGATTGTTGCGTGAATTAAAAAGATTTATTTTTACAACAAAAAAAGAATTTTCTTTAAAAATGGGTTTCATTTGGGAAGGATTTTTATGATCAAAGAGTCAAAAAAATATTTAAAAAGGGATTTATCATTTTACCTCTTTTTTTGAAAAAGGAATTTATAATAAAAAAGGGGACCCCTTTTTAGTTGAGGAACAAAGAAGTACCAAACTCCTCTTTTTTAAGAAAGAGATGATTTTTCATTTTTTTTTATTTCTTTTTAAAAAAAGATTTTTTTTTTTGCAAATATTTTTTAGAAAAAAGATTTCATGCATAAAGCCCAAAAACAAAATGCTCAGACCCAAAGTAAGGCCCAAGAACCTCACATCCCAGACTTGCAAACAGTGAACACGTTAGCAAATAAATAAAAAGACCACAAAGAAGATAAAGAAGGGTCAGAGGACCTAATAGGAACGTGAGAAGTGAGAAAGGTTATTGGTGGAGATGGTGGCAACGCAACACCTCAGGAACGGCGGTGGGATGCGAGCAGCGGCAAGGTTGAAGGCCGCAAACGGCGGTGACTGGTGTGGGTCACGGAGGCGCGGTGGGGGAACGATGGAGCTCGAATCAAACGCAGCAGGGACGCGATCTCTTCCCTCGCGCCGGCGACGACGGCTCCGAGCGGCCTCCCGACGGTGCAAGCGGCACGGTGGTCGCGGCTAAGCAAGCAGTGGCCGGACGGCAGCCCCTGGACGGGGCGTCTGCTGTGAGAGAAGGAAGAGAGGAGCTTGAAGGGATCAAAAGGAAGAAGGAGGTGTGTGGGTTTGAGATGAGGGATGATGTTGGCTGGGTATGGGTTTGTGGTGTTTGTTTGGTTTTGAGTGAAGGAGGAAGAAAGGTTGGAGTTAAGAGGAAGATGGAGATGGGTTATGGGTAAGAGAAGTGAAGCAGAGAAAAAGAGAAAGAAAGAGAGAAAAAGAACAGAGAAAGGCATTTTTGTTTCTGATTTTCTGATTTTTTTTGTGTTTTGTTGTTGTTGGCTTGGTTGAAGATGAAGGATGGGAGGAAGGAGATGATGCAGGCAGGAAGATGGAGAAACAGGGAATGTCCCTTTTGCTATTTTTTTTTCTTTTTGTTTCCCTCCTGAAGCCTTTTTGTAATGGTTGTCCTCTATTTGTAGAAGGAGAAGAGCTCTGCTCATTGTCATTGGGACCTTCGAGCATAACCTTCGAGCGCGACAGCGCGTCAAAATTTTGACGCGCTGTCGCACACGCGTCAAAAAGCGAGCGGTTTACAAAAATATGTAGTTTAGGGAGCGACAACTCGAGTATCGTCTCACAAGGACTCTTGGGTTGTTATTAACTCAAAATCAGTTTTTTTTTTTTTTTGGGGGGGTGGGGGGTGGATTTGAAATTAAATAAAGAAAACAAAACAGAAAAACAATGCAAACTAAATAACTATCAAATAGCTAAAAATGATCAACCTACTGCTTTCGGTTTCCCACTATCATCGGTTCATATAAATCCAAGCCCTAAGCGGATTCTATTACCTTTTCGATTGTAACATCAATTAACAAGCAAAACCGACGCTACGAGACATATGTTCCTAATTCTGAATTAAGCAAACGGATTAAGCCCTTCGTGAATTAAGCAAACACGAATTGAACACACGCGAATTAAGCAAACGTGATTAAGTTTAGAAACACACAATCATCGAAACAAATCAATATATATTCCATACAAACTGAATTAAGCAAACAGAATATATAGAACAAATATTGAAAGAGAAAAGCAATGAGATTAGGAATTATAGAACCTCAAGCGGCAGTGCGAACCGATTACAGTAGGTCGATCAAGGAGACTAGTTCTCCATTACAAACATAAACCTAAACCTAATTCGCAGTCGTCCTAAAAGAAAAGAAGATGAAAAGATGAAGATATCCCTGGTTCTAACCTAAAACAGACTATAAATACAGATTCTGGGTTGCGGTCGCTCGCGAGGCGAAACATGTTTCGCGAGGCGAATCTTATGAACAGTCCTTCAATGTTTGGATTTCTCGCGAGGCGAAACAGTATTCGCGAGGCGAGCCAGAGAGGGTGACTGTTGCTGCTCGTGCTGGTCTTCAGGCTCGCGAGGCGAGTAGCCTCTCGCGGGGAGAAAACTCCCAGAATTGTTTCTCTTTATTAACCTAAAAACAAGAAATAGCAGTAAGTGCTTTATTTGACTCTAAATCAACTAAATTAACCTAAAAATACTTTAGAGACTCAAAATGTTGCTTGAAGACAATCAAGTCTAATTTGGGCGAAAACGGGATATAATTAGCACAAAACCATGGTCATACTAGTCATAAAACTAGATGAGCCAGCGGCTTATCAAAATACCCCAAACTTGAACTTTGCTTGTCCCCAAGCAAACTAAAACTCAAAAAGGACTCAAACTTGGCAAGCTTAAAAGATTCAATCAAATTCGCACAAATTTCAAGCAATTCCAACAAAACAATTTTTCCTTAGTGATTCCCCCCTTGCAACAATATACTCCCCATATTCATTTACTCTAAACATTTGAGAATTTCATCATTCATGCAATCATTAATCTAAGCAAGGGATCCAAGTTACACAAAAGAGGGAGATCACCAAATTCAAACAATCACCTTCCTCACAAGGGCATTTAGTGTTTCACTCATTCGCTCAGTTTTTGTCTAGGCTATCAACTTTTCACTCAATTTCACTTTTAAGAGCACTTCCCATGAATTTGATTTTCATCTCAAAATGGTTCCCACGGAAAACATGCATGCAACATCAGAAGGTCTTTTACGGTTGTAATGGGGCCTGGCTAAGGGTAGGATATACAAAGGTGCTGGGCTTAAGTCCCTAGGAACTAAGAGAGCATGAAACTTTTTACACTTTGAATTCCACTTAAGTTCCTTTTTCCATTTTTCTTTATGCTTTTGGGTGACTACAGCCTTTTCCTTCTAATACCCTTTTTGTCATTTTTGCACCTTTTTTTTCTTTTTTTTCTTTTCTTTTTCTTTTTTTTTTTTTAAACCTTTTGGCTCCAACCTTTTCATTATTATTTTTTTCTCACCCCAGAATGACATGTCACATCCTTGTAGCCACCCCAAACTTAGTTTCTTACAAACCTTCTCTTGCTAAGCTTCCATGCTCTCCTAATCCTAAGATTGGGTTAACATGGTTTTTCAGATTTTTTTGAGCTCATAACATAAGGTCATCAAGAAATAATAGGCTAATTAGGCTCAAAGGGCTAACTAGGGAACATGCACTAGGAATGGTTCAATTTAGGCCAAGTGGTTATTTACAAAGAAAATATGCCTAAATCATCTGATGCAAACACATAGACATGCAAACCATGAAGAGATTCAAGCAAATTCGGGAAGGTGCAGCTCAAAAGTGATTCACACAGTTAAAAACATGTTGGAGGCTCAAATCCTCACCTGGACATTTTTGCAAATTGTTTGACCGAGATTCTATCCTTAGTGTGTGCTTCCTATCACCCTAAACTTATCATAAATCATGCAATCATAACAAAATATCTCAAAGTTCAGTTTTCAATTTTTCAAATGGGGATCAAATTTTCAATTTCAAAATCTAGGGGGAAATCATCAACAGTCAACAATTTATCATGCAATCAATCTATGTAAAATTCAATCAAAAACCCAATCAAGCTTGCCGACACAAGACTCAACACACAAGCTCTTGATCTTCTCAAATTATTCAAGATCTAAAAGAAAACAAAACAAAAACAAAGCAAAGATAATTAAAAAGGAAAGGGTTTAGAGAAAACTCATGGAGATGGTTCCACCAGGATCCCACTGTCTGTGATACAGCGGCCACAGAACGCTCAAATTGCAATATGATCCTCCCGAATCCCGTGGCCTACAGCATAAGTATGACAGCGGGCGCTTGATAATCATGGTAACTCCGCCAAGTGCGGCGGGCTTCTCACTCCCCCTCGGGTCAAAGATGACCTCCTTGTCAACCTTGTCAAAAAAGTCCTCCCAATAAAAGTGGGGTTCAACCTCTTGGACTGGCCATAGTGTCTTCATATCCAAGGGTGCAAAATCCAGAGGCGTGAACTCCATCGCTGGTGGTTCCACAGGGGGAGGTGGCAAATAGGTAGAGAGGGTCTCTGGTGCTGCTTCATCTTCTGCACAATTCCCATCCACTGCATTACCAGATTCATCACCTTCTATATATGCAGTAACCTCAGCACGCACCTCACAGGTATTTCTCCCATCACAATTGACACATGAATAGGAGCCAAATGAATCATCTAATTCCAGAATTTCTTCATCATCCTCTAGCATGGTGGAATGGATGTCCTCCATATGCCTCTTCCTCTCAATTTCCTTATTCAAGGGGGCATCCACCGGAATACGTAATAGATCTTCCATACTGAGCGAATGCACTTAGAGCGGGGGCATCCACCGGAATACGTAATAGATCTAGTATCCTCCCGTACTTGTTGTTAAAGTTTGAACGTGCCTTTTCTGACATTTGTTGACTAATTTCCCATAAGCTCTGAACATCATTGAGTGTCACGTCGATCTTGATGCTCTTCTTGGAACCGCTTGCATTGCTAGTACTCTTTCCGATGCTAGGTCCTTCCATTCTTTGCTATAAGATTAATACTAAGGTCTTCCTGTCAAGAAACACAAATAAAGAAAAAATTAGAAATGAAACACATGAAAAAAAATGCCCTACATGCTTCATGTTGCATGAGCCCCAGTAGGGTTGGAAACCCCATGTCGGGTATGTTGTCAATGCACTACCTTCACTATGACACGCCGCTTATTAGAAGTGCAATAATATTCGAACATGTCATTCGGGCTTGGAGCGACGATGTGTCCCTCCCTTTTTCCTTTTTTAGGAAACTTCATAATAAATATGTATGTGCGTGGCAATTTATGTTTATGATGCCAGAAAAAAAATGGAGAGAGAGAAAGAGTATGCTTCCTTTGTCCTAAATTGGGTAAAACTTAGGGTTGGACAAACCTGAGGTAATGACTCTAAACAGGTTGGCTACTAAGTTTGCTCTATCAGTGAAAATTAGGTAGGGTCTAGACTTCTAAAAGCCATGGTTCCCAGATTGTCCCTATCCCGAAAGATAAGGATCCGATTCATGAATCTAGTCACAAGTAGGGATAAACCCTCTCAATATGACCATCCCATGATATCGAGTACAACCTGAGTGGTGAATCAACAAATATCAGGGAGGAATGAGACCTCTTCAATGACAATGTCGAGACACCGCCTAATCCTTGAGTTTTGAGCAAGCTCGGGTATAGAGCCAAAAGTGTGTGCAAGTTGTGATAGTGATGTGTGTGATGGGAGCACACAAACCTTCTCAAAAACCTACTAAAATAAAACTACCCCAAACCTGCAAAAGGAACAAACAACACAAATACAAAAGTTCTCTACCCTAAGGTTGCAAGAATATACAAACGGTTAGCACCCCGCATCGCCCGTTTAAAAACAGTACCTCAAGTTAATTGTGCAAAAAAACATTTTAACAGCCTTTTAAATATTTATTTTACCCCAAAAATTATTTACAAGAAAGAATTATTTTTAAATTTTAATATTTTAATTTTTTATTAATTTTTTTTTTTTAAATTTATTATTTATAAAAAAACTAAATAAGGTTGAACATGACACATGAGTCCACAGGGTAACCTCAAATCTAAGGGACTGAACATGGCACCGTGTCCATAGAGCATCCCTAAAAATAGAAAAGTTTAATTATTTTGATTAATTATTTTAACATAAAAAGAGACGCAAAAAAAAGTAAAATTTAGTTTTGGCCCGACAAGATGATTTATCTTGCTCCAACGTATTCCCGGGTGCGATGGGAAACTCAAAGCCACGTAGTTCCTTTGAAAATGATTTGATTGGTTGATTGACGTTAATTTTTGATAAAGATTTGATTTTGTTTTGATTTTATTTTAAAAGAAGATTTTATTTCAGAATAAATTCACTTTTGCATAGAGTCCAAGATAGCAGTGCTATACGATAAACCCTTACAATTCATACAATACTTGAGGATGAAAAATCATACATCAACGTTGTAGATTGTTGCGTGAATTAAAAAGATTTATTTTTACAACAAAAAAGAATTTTCTTTAAAAATGGGTTTCATTTGGGAAGGATTTTTATGATCAAAGAGTCAAAAAAATCTTTAAAAAGGGATTTATCATTTTACCTCTTTTTTTGAAAAAGGAATTTATAATAAAAAAGGGGACCCCTTTTTAGTTGAGGAACCAAGAAGTACCAAACTCCTCTTTTTTAAGAAAGAGATGATTTTTCATTTTTTTATTTCTTTTTAAAAAAAGATTTTTTTTTTGCAAATATTTTTTAGAAAAAAGATTTCATGCATAAAGCCCAAAAACAAAATGCTCAGACCCAAAGTAAGGCCCAAGAACCTCACATCCCATACTTGCAAACAGTGAACACGCTAACAAATAAATAAAAAGACCACAAAGAAGATAAAGAAGGGTCAGAGGACCTAATAGGAACGTGAGAAGTGAGAAAGGTTCTTGGTGGAGATGGTGGCAACGCAGCACCTCAGGAACGACGGTGGGACGCGAGCAGCGGCGAGGTTGAAGGCCGCAAATGGTGGTGACTGGCGTGGGTCACGGAGGCGCTGTCGGTGAACGATGGAGCTCGAATCAAACGCAGCAGGGACGCGATCTCTTCCCTCGCGCCGGCGACGACGGCTCCGAGCGGCCTCCCGACGGTGCAAGCGGCACGGTGGTCATGGCTAAGCAAGCAGTGGCCGGACGGCAGCCCCTGGACGGCGCGTCTGCTGTGAGAGAGGGAAGAGAGGAGCTTGAAGGGATCAAAAGGAAGAAGGAGATGTGTGGGTTTGAGATGAGGGATGATGTTGGCTGGGTATGGGTAAGTATGGGTTTATGGTGTTTGTTTGGTTTTGAGTGAAGGAGGAAGAAAGGTTGGAGTTAAGAGGAAGATGAAGATGGGTTCTGGGTAAGAGAAGTGAAGCAGAGAAAAAGAGAAAGAAAGAGAGAAAAAGAACAGAGAAAGGTATTTTTGTTTCTGATTTTCTGATTTTATTTTTTTTTTTTTGTGTTTTGTTGTTGTTGGCTTGGTTGAAGAAGATGAAGGATGGGAGGAAGGAGATGATGCAGGCAGGAAGATGGAGAAACAGGGAATGTCCCTTTTGCTGTTTTTTTTTCTTTCTGTTTCCCTCCTGAAGCCCTTTTGTAATGGTTGTCCTCTATTTGTAGAAGGAGATGAACTCTGCTCATTGTCATTGGGACCTTGCAAACTTGAGTGTTGCAGGGGGTTACCATGCTCAGGTCATCTCTCCGTTTCCATTTTTAGTGTTCCACTCCTCTGCAAAATACTCTTCCCAAGATCTGAAGAATACCCAAAATGGAAGCCTATGCTTGAGCCTGTGCATTGAAAGCTTGTACGATGGAGAGAACACACTGGGCATTGAAAGCTTTTTTTTCTTTTTGTTATTTTATTATTTTTATATACATATATTTTTTACTTGGGCTTGGATTCAAAACAACTTGTAACAGAAACAAGTTGGGCTAATAACATAAACACATTTTTTTATTTTTTTTGTATTTTCCATTTTTAATTTTGTAAATATTAATTAAAAGGATAAAATACCCGGACAAAATTAGGTGTTCACACAATGTTATTGGAAAAGTAGAAAGATAATTGGTTGGATTGATTGATTGTCTTGACTTTTGGAACACTCACATTAAAAAGAGTTGAATTAATTGACTTTTACTTATATTTAAGTCCACAAAATATAAGTACTTTTTTTTACTTGTAATTGAGTCCAGAGGAGTACTTCACACAAAAGAATAAAATATCATATAATTTTTTTTCCTTCAAAATTATCGTATAATTTAAATCATTGTCTAAATTAGAAATGAAATATATTTTAAGGATAAATTTTATTTGAGAATGTGAACAACTTTATAATAAATCTTTAAAAATAACTAATAAGGAATAAAATGCTAGACCCTTAACAACTCACCATTATATAACTAAAAAAAATAGCATAATTATATTGATCTCTCTTAACGCTTGACTTAATTATATCCGATACTCTTCTTGTTTCAAAAGTTACACTGACACTCATTAAACCTTAAGTGTGTGTTTGGATGGGGTATTTCAAAATTCCAAGGACTTTGAAATACAAGGCAATTGAATTGCTTCATTTGAATTCCTTTCATTTTGAAAATACTTTGTTTGGATAGAGTAATTCAAATACCTTGTATTTCAAATTCTTTGTTTGGATAAAGCAATTTAATTACCATCAATTATAAAATATCATTTTTGAATATTTATTTAAAAAATTGGTATTTCAATATAAAATATGACAAATAATTAAACATTAGTCAATTTTTAAATAAAAAAAATCTAAAAATAATTAAAAATGATCTAAAAAATTAAAAATTAGACAATTTGTAAAAATATGATTAATTATATCATTTTCACTGAGTTCTTTATATGGAACATAAATTGGACCAAAAAGCAGATGAAAAATGGTAGAAGATATGTAAAGAACAATACTTGTTATCCTTCCCTAGAAGCTACAAATACTCAACCAACGGGTTTTGTTGTTAATATTTTTGTGCTGCAACATGATAATGATACAATACGAGTGTTCATAAATGATTGGTTGATTGAGAAGCTAGGAACAGAAACACAGGAAGTGACTGACATTAAATACAAACGGATTTTAATGCTCTATATAAAGAAAGAAAACCATCACACAAAGCCCAAGAGGCAGAGAAAATATGAGAGTTCTCCACAGATTTTGACATTCACCAATCAATTCTGTAGCTGAAGGAAGATCAGACACCAACAATGGATAATGTGATTCAGTTGCAAAGCCAAGTGGTTGAGTACACTTCCTCCTTGTTTCAAGAGGTAATTAACAATGCTATACAATTACCAATATACATTAAGGGAAGTCTCATAAGCTATGTATCTTTCTTGTATTAGTTTTCTCTTTGGTCCCTCTAACTTATGTGTTCTATTTGGAAAGGGATTCCTAGATGATCAATTTAACCAGCTTCAGCACCTTCAAGATGAAAGCAACCCATATTTTGTGGTTGGGGTGTTGGGATGGAGCTCGAGGAGTTTTTTGGTGAGTTTCTTTTTTGTCTCTGGTTTAACGGGCGGATCGATCCTCTCGATTTAATACTTAAAAACTCTCTTGTTGTTTTGTCTTTTAATTTTTTTATATTCATTTTGATTTTTTTTATAATCTTATTTAGTGTTACCAAATCCCTTTGAATCTTTGATATGTTAACTATCCAACTTCATTGTGATACTTTAGGCAAAGAGATTATGATATTTAAAGTTACAACTATAGAGTAGGATAAATGTAACACACCCCCCCCCCCCTGGGTATTACTACGTAACACATGCGGAAGTAAATTAAAAAGATAATTTGTTGGTTGCTTTCGGAAAATTGTTTTCTTTTAAGTCAGAAAACTGGGGTATAAAATTTTTCTTTAAGGATAACTCTGAAATCCATAATACATACATTTAAAACGGAAAGTCACATTCGTAACAAAGTTACCATGACATACAACATTTCTCTAAGTTTCCATTTTCAAAAGAAAAAGTTTAAACTACAGATGGATGTATATAACACTACATTTACCAACCTCTTTAGATATACAACCCAACTCAAACTCCTAAGCTGGTCATTCTATCAAATATTCATTGGAGAGACCCCCAATCAGAATACTTTCCCAACCTCTAACACTAGGTCTTAAAGTGACTTAGAAAGACTCATATGCAACATCGGTACTAGAGTACCAAGGTACTACAGCAAAACCCGGAGAGACCTGATATAACTGTAAGAGTGAGACACCGGCAAATGGATATATCATACAACAACCATATACATGATACATACAACACATTGGCATATTAGCATTTAAGCATTATTCATAGATAAAACAACAATTGTTATATCAGTGGATCTCATACCCGAATCAATCAGTTTTATAAAGATAATGAATGACACTTCAATCATCATACTCTAAACTTAATCTCATGAGATACCATCACCATTTTATCATTAAGAAAGAAAGAGTTGATCAGTCTCATATGCCACATTGGCAAGTTTTCTCCGTCGCCTTATGCACCCAGATCAACATCATCACGAATCCCTTCTAACGGCCATTCGGATGTATACCTCATCGAATACCACATCTTAAGCGGGTATTCGGTTAACTCAAGCACGTCTGCTAAGGGGAAATGCATATGAATAAAAGACTTTTCATTATCGAGACCTTTCTTTGTGTTCACTCTTTTCCGTTGTCGAGCCCAAAGCTAACGACTATTCACAATTTTCATTACTTGAAAATCAATAACACAGGATGCGCAGTCCAAGATTGTGGTCGTAGAAACAATTATAATTTTATCCATGTTTTATTTCAATATGATAAGGACTCCTAGCCCATAACAACGAAATTAGGACACAAAGTCCTCAATTCCAGGATTATGACTCCATGCCCATAATATCATGATTAGGACCCTTGGCCCATAATTCTTGACACGGAGCACAAATCGCATGCTTATAACTGAATACTAGAGGCGACGTCTCGCGAACTAGATTCTCTTTTACATGTTCTTACTTTTTGCTCAGTGAAAATTAAAAACCAAAACAAAACCTCGGTCACTTATCCAAGTAACCGGAACGTTTCTAAATCATTTAGGAGAAAATCTTTTCCTTTACAAATTATTTTACAAAACAATTTTGAAATTCGTTTGCTTTTGAAATCCTTGATGGAATAATGTCAAACATTTTCAAAGGGGTTTTTCCTTCATAAAACACATAGTTCGAAAAGGGTTTTCTCTCATACAAACTTTGGATCATAAAAAGGTAATTTCTATTGACTTAAAAACTTCAACGTTTCTTTTCAAAACTAGAATCTCATTCTCTTGAAGTAAGCGTTTTTAACAAGGAACTTTTATAAATGAAACCAATACTTTCAAAGTTCTATTCAAGGCTTATTAAGGCTTTTAATCATTATAATAATTGTGCACAGACACAAGTCCGGCTTCTCAAACTTCAATTAACAGTAATATATTCTCAACAATAATATCACAGTTAACGACAGTTCATCACATATATACAACTCACAATACTTTAAGGCAAGTAATAATCAACTTCAAGTAATAATCACAATAGTTCAAGTAAACAAGTCATTCAAGTATTTCCTCGTATCATAATAATATTCAAATCACTCAAGAAAACACATACACACATGCATATAGTCATTGAATATCCCTAGGCAATCCCCTCTTACCTTCCGTGAAGGTAAGGATATTAGATGCTTTAAGAGATATACCACGAAGGTCCTTGTTTCCTCCGCGATGGAAGTCTATGGTTATGAACACAAAATCAAAAGTTAAAATCAAACAAGAACACTAAACCACGAGGCATAGGTTTGGCCAAGACTAGTGCAAATAAAATATAAATAATTACCCAAGAACGTTTTAATGAGATGGAACGGGTCTCTTCCAGTTTAATCAGAGGTCTCGAGTTCGAATCTTGGCCCTGGGAATGCAGCAGTGTTAAAACTCTTGAGGGAGAGCTTTGCCTCCCTTGTGGTCCTACCCGGCTCGAGGGTTAGTCTCCACAGTTGGGCCTGAAGGATACCCAGGGAAAACCAAAAAAATAAAATATAATTAAGAGGTTTAGTGTAAAGGATTTTCTAATATAAAATTTATTAAAGTTGTTTAGTAACAAAAAAAAAAGGAGTATCAAATTAATATATATATATATATAAACATAGTGATGTGAATAAGGCTAAAGCTGGGTTCCAGACTTTACCGTGGGCCTATTCGGGTTGTTTCTCCCCATTCTCGTTTCTCTGGCGAAGAAGCGATGCAGCCCTCTCTAATCCAAGTGCCTACGTCCTCTCGCGCTCTACTTCTTCTTCGATCAGCTCAGGTTCGAATCCTCTTATTTTGTTTTATTCATTTAAAATTCATCACTGATCCTTCTTGTTCCCTGATTCATTAATTGTATTCAATTGTTATTGAGCCACTGCTGTGTGTGATTGTAGCGTTCATAGTGTTTATTGGGAAATAGTTGCTTTTTACTATGACATGAAATTCGAGATGGTTCTGGTGATAGAATGACTCTTTGACTATGAAGTGTTTGAAGTTTGTTGTGGCTTGTTTGGCCATGAGTCGTTTAACAAATAATATGCTGTTAAATATTAATAGTTTGCTTCAACATTGCAAGTGCTTATTGACCCTTTCGATCTCAATCATGGGAAATCCAAACACAGCTATTTTTTCACCCGCTATGCTAGCGGATGAGACAAACCAAACAGAGCCTAAATGACTATATGCTAATATAATAATAATACTATTGTAAAATATAATGTGATGATACTTGTATACTATATATATTACAATAAAATTATGATATAATAATATTATCATATCAAATTATAAAGTTATAGTTATATAGCAAGTGAAAGGTGAGATTGAAACGCTGAAATCGGTGGTTTCATTCAGCTCAAAGGTGTGAGAGCAGAGCAGCACTAATATCTCGCAGCAATGGGGAAGACTAATGATACAAGTGCAACTATAGCAACATATGGATCCAAAAACACCAGTGAACGGAAGAAGAATTTTTAGAGAAGCACTACCTTTTATCATAAATAATTTTTAGAGTATTTTGGAGTCTTCGGGAGGTGAGTAACAGTACTTTTTGCGAACACTCTCCATGGTATTTTTATGTGTTTACGGTGAATTTAAAATTGATGAACTCATATTTCAATTCATTGTTTTGCTTACAAAATTTAGGTGACTGTATTCCTCATTTGTATGTGCGTGGAAGGGTCCACCTTATAGTTTTTTTTGGAATTTGAATTGAATATATGATTGATATTTGTACTAGTTGAAAGATATGCTTGATGACATATGTTATGTCTTGATGTTCGTGATTGTCATAGTGTAGTTATAAAATTACTTGAAGACATGATATGAGTCTACTTGGTATGCATGATAAGATTAAATATTTAATTTATGGTAAATGAGTTGTTATGTGTATAAGACATGAAATTTATGCCTTGTGATGAATTGTATGATGTTTGCTGCAATACCACCTTTGATAGGGGTATCGAAGAGAAATACCGCCTTAATGGGGTATCGAAAGTGACATCGCCAAGTGGTTGGGAAGTCGAAAATGAGTAATACTACCTAAAAAGGAGTATCGAAAGTAACACCGCCACAGGTTGGGGTGTCGAAAAATGAGAAATACCACCATGTGCACATGGGAGGTATCGAAATGGAAATGTCCCCGACAGAAGGATGACATCGAAACACTCCTCGTGAGTAGGGGTGGGCAATGGGACGCCATTGTCGTGTGATGTGTGGATTTATGGCGTGCCAGAAGAGACCAATTTAATTAGGAGGTCTTCGGGCCGCTTGGATTAATCTAGAATTTATTTGGTATACGGAATGTGATGTATTGAGACGAGTTATTGTTACGTTATATGCTATTGAGTTGATGAGATTATTATTGATATTAAACGTATTTTCTTTTATATATATTATTTTGGGAAATTAGCGGATACCATGGACAGTTTTTCCTGGTTACCGCACCGGCTGAGAACAACACTATTTTCGAAACATTTTATAAATGTATTGTTGTGCACTGGGATTCTATATCTCATTATAAGTGTTGTTTTCAGAGCCCGAGGACATCGCCGTTGAGGATCCAGAGACCTGAAGAGTTATCTTTGATTAGCTAGTTGGTTAGTAATGTAGTATGGTTTAGAGTATTATGCGGACGACGACCCTTGGTTTACATACTATTTTTCCCAGATTGTAATTAGACGCCCTGTTTTGAGGCTTTTAGTTTTTATTCAAATGATTGGATTTAATGATATTTTTCAATACTACGTAAATACTATTATTTTATTTAATGCGAGGTATTTTCATACTTAGTTATTTGACAAAAAATTTATGACTTGTGTTTTTTTTAATTAAATGTTTTGAAGGATTTTTATTGAAATTAATTGGGGTTACTAATGTAGTGAAGGGCATTACATATTTTGTATCAGAGCAGTTCGATTCTAAATCGGACTGTGGTATTAGGACTTTTATAACACAAAACTTGGGTGCATAGGATGCTTGTTAGAGTTATCAATGCTGCATGCTATTCTTTGGGATATTGGACCTGATCAACCCAGTATTTCATTGGTAGTGAGCAGATTTCTGGCGATTAATAGGCGAGGGACATATGTTGCACTTGCACCAGCTTTGGATTGTATAGCCAGAGTTATGCAAGCGCAGGCGGGGACTCTCCGTCAACTGAAGGGGAATGGATGCCAGTCACTAATGAAGTGGTGGCAACCTAGGACCCTTAACACGTGGGGCTTTTCGAATTCAAGAAGAAAAATCCGTCATCCATCTGAGGTATCTTAGATCCGAAGGAGGCTGAATTTCTTCTACTCGTTAAGGATAAACAGTTATTATATTGTTTGATTCAGGAGCAACGCATTCCTTGATACATCCTTTATGTGTGAAAATTTGGGGATACCAATCTCTCATTTGTCCTTTGATTCATATGTTTCTACTCCTATAGGGGATATTCTTGTTCTCCCATTGATTGTTTAAATTGTTTCCTTGTGCATCAAGACACTCCTTATGACATCAATATTATAGCAATTTATGTGTTAGATGTTATTCTTGGTATGAACTTATTGTCGTCTAAGCTTGTTGTCATTAAGTACCCTGATTGAACTATTTTTGCCTCTTCACAACCAATGTATTTGATCCTTCGCTGTCAACTCTTATTGTATCTGTTGTTCCTTGTAATAAGTGCTTAGGTGAGAGAGCTCAAGGATACATACTTTTGTTCTCTGCTAAGATAGAGACTGACAGTAGTGTTACGGTTAAACCTGTAGTGTGCGAGTTTCAAGATATTTTTCTTAAAGAGGTCTCTAGCTTACCTCCATAAAAGGAAATTGAGTTCAACATAGGTCTCGTGTCTAGGAGTGGACCAGTGTCGGAAGCGCCTTATAGAATCGCACCCCTGGAGTTATGTGAGCTTAAGAAACAATTAAAGGAGTTGTTAGAAAATGGGTTTTCACACGTAGATTTGTCTATTAGGAAAAAATGGGATTTTAGGGTTGTTGATTCTTAACATGAGAGTTTAAAATATTTTTATGTCATTTGATGAATTGGTTTGACGAATGTATTTATATTTATATTTATATATTTATAAAGCAATATTTTTTACTTTTCAGTTATCGTTTTGCTTGCATATTCTTCTTTGATGGTAAAATTGCCAAAGATAATTTCACTCTCATATGCGTCAGATTACGTTTTGCATTCCAATGGCTTCCCTATGCATCACGTTATTGTCCCTCTTTAAAGACAAATCATATTTTTATTTCAGAATCTTAGCATGTTACTGAGGCACATTTTCGCCTTGTTGAGGTGCTTTGTTTTCTTTTATATTTGAAAAATCTGATTCATTATTATTTCATTATAGTGTTCAAAAAGTTCCACTTTGATTATTGTTAAGAAATATGTTTGATTTTGTGTTAAGTTTTAAGTGCTTTTAGTAAAAAAAAAGATAGTTAATTATGAGGCAAAGAAGACTGACAGAATTTCTTAAGAACTGTGATTTTGAGTTAAAACACATCCAGGAAAAACCAAGATGTATCAAGAATTAAAAAGGGTGTATCGGTGGACAAGGATAAAAATAGATGTTATATTAAAGAAGCTATATGCATCATGTAATTTTGTTACATTATTTTTTTTAGGATCATTTTTCTTGAATTTTCAAATTACTTTTCAAGTGACCAAATATTAATCGCGATTAATAGACCCTTTGGATTTGCATTCCATATAGATTAATGGCATGTCTAATCTCAACAAACATATATTTCTTATCAAAAATTGAAAAAAAAATTGTTATTTCTTATTCGTATGTGCCTACTTAAAGATCAAGTTGGAACTGATTTCTTAGTACTATTATGGTATTTATTGGTGGATTTTTTTTTTAAAGATGTTTTTGCACATTGTCTGTGCAGTTAAGTTACAAGTTTATTGAAACTTATTCTCCATGTTGTTATCACTTTTATTTTAAGTAAGATTTTCTTATCAATAGAAAGTGAAACTATTTCTTTTTCTTGTGAAATTACCAACTTGGGTTAGATAAGAATTAGTATGTGGATACCGCTACTGCTTCCCTTTCTTTATTTTTATCTATAAAATTTCTCCGTTCTGAAAATAATATAAGAAATTTGGCGTTGAGTGTAACACCCCCCTTGGAGCATTACTTACGTAACACGTGTGGAAATAAAATTAAAAGATAATTTGCTGGTGCTTTCGGAAAATAATTTAAGTAAGTACATAAGTGTCTGAAATTGGGTATAAAAATTTTGTCACGACTTCTAAGCCTTGATCGGCACACAAACTTACTATCATAGCTTGACAAGCCTATTTAATTTAAAGGATATACTTAAATACAAGATAGTAGTTTTACCAAAATTTCGACAGAGTCTCCTCTGTAATTCGGACATCCCAGGGTAAAATAACACCTGTTAAAATATTTACAATTTCTCTCCAGAATTCCAGTTACACCAAATTCAACCAGGCATCAACACATACAAATAATAGTTATAGCCATAAGCTTTACAAAACCAAAAGAAATAGCTTAGATTTTTCATTCAAAAGATAAGCTCTCCGAGCTATAGACATTCCATTTTAAAATAAAGGCTCTCTGAGCCAAACTCATACATACCATCAAAATAATCTAAGTCTCAACCCTAAGCTGGTCGTTCTAAAAGTTATTCTGCAAGTAATACCTCATCAAGCAACTACATCTAAGTCTCTGAGTGACTTAGAAAGACTCCTCTGCACCATCTGTGATAGAGTACCCACGGTACAATATCGAACTTAGAAGAATCCTGAAATGTTTGTAAGGGTGAGATACCGACAAATGGATATGTCATACAACAACCATACACATGATACATACATCACATAATCATATAAGCATTTTAAATCATGCATATACATAACATAACAGTGTTATAACAAAGGGTCTCAAACCCGAACAATCGGTTTTATAAAGAGAATGCATGGCACTTCAATATTCAACTCTATCTTGATACCTAATCTCCGGAGATCCCACAACTTTCTGTTTCGTTTCAAGCTGATCAGGCTCGCACATGGCGCATTGTAAAAACGAACAAAACAATGCCCAAGAAAATCAATGGTGCACATCCACATTCCCGATAGGATGTTCATGCCAGCACCTAACACAATTGTGCACATCCCCATTCCCGTTAGGATGCTCATGCAAAGCAATGACACTATTCCCCCATTCCAGTTAGGAAATAGCGGCACATTCATGTGACCAGTGCTCAAACAGCTATTGCAACTGTTCACATGACACCTCTGTGACAACCACTCAAACAGCTATTGCGATTGTACACGATATACACCGCTTCGGATAATCCATCTCAATCACATGTGACCAATGCTCAAACAGCTTTTGCAATTGTTCACATGACCCTTCTGTGACAACCACTCAAACAGCTATTGCAGTTGTACAGAGATACATAACCACTCAAACAGCTATTGCAGTTATGTACAGAGTCACTTGTGCTATAACCACTCAAACAGCTATTGCAGCTATGCACAAATATTATCCGACCTCGTATGATAGCCACTCAAACAACTATTGCAGCTTAGTCATACGGCCCCTTGTGACAACTCTCCAACCATTGTTGTAGTCATACACAAGGTAACTCATTGGTCCCCACAGAACACAATGATCATCATCTCCTGACACGTCTGCCATATACATTGATCCACTCGGGATTCAATGCCCATAATCACATGACCCAATTGCCATTGAATGCATGAGAAAAACTTTTATTCTCGTTTTGTTTTCTTTGTCGTAATAATCTTTCCCTGTCGAAGCACAAAGCTTAACGACCATGCTTAATTCTTTTAATCAAGACTTTTCACTTAAAACATATACAGGACACATAGTCCAAATCTTTTAATCTCAACATAGGACATACAGTCCGAATGCTCAATCACGATGCCCTTAAACCGATGCACCAGTTTTAGGCTCGCGGATATGGAACTCACACTGTCCACATCAACTTAGGACACACAGTCCAAAAACAAAACTTTACAGGACACTCCGTCCCCTGACACAGATCCTTGATCTACGTGTCCTTACTACACTAGAACCTCGACGTCTCGATTTCTAGGCTAATTTATCAACTTGTAAAACATTTCGTTCAGTGAAAATCAACACCAAAACAAGACCTCGGTCACTTATCCAAGTAACTGGAACGTTTCCAAAATTATTTGGGAGAAAATCATTTTCCTTTGCAAAAATCTTTTCTAAAACATCTAGGAAATTCATTTGTATTTGAAATTCATTGATGGAATAAAGTTAAATATTTTTAAAAGGTCTTTCCTTCATAATAAATATTTTCAAAGGGTCTTTCCTTCATAAAGCACACCGTTCGAAAAGGTTTTCTCTCGTACAAAACTTTTTATCATAAAAATATAGTTTCCTTCAACTCAAAATCACTTTAAAAATTTTCTAAAACAAAAGAATCTCATTCTTCTGAAGTAAGCACTTTATACAATGAACTTTTATAAGTGAACACAACTTTCAAAATTCTATTCAAGGCTTATTAAGGCTTTTAATCCTTATCATTATTAGGCACAGACTCAAGTCTGGCTTTTCAAACTTCAATCAACAACAATAACATCACAGTTAATCATATATATATAATTCATATATATCACAGTTAATCACATACATATAATTCATAACACTTTAAAGCAGCAAATATTCAACTCCAAGTAATAACCACAAGGGTTCAAATAAACAAGTTATTCAAGTATTGGCTAAACATCACAATAATATTCACAGAAATCAATTACACACATGCATATAGTTATTGAATATCCCTAGGTAACTCCCCTTACCTTTAAAGACAAGTAAAGGATTCTCGTCCTAATGCTCACGTTAGCTCATCTCTACTCCATTAAGCAAGTATAGCCGTGTCCAAACGTCTCAGAGAGTAAATCCAATAACGCGCAACAACAAAAATCAGGAAATAAATTACACATGATCAAACACACATTCTAACTTGATCTAAACACTTAATCTAATTACCAAACAAGGTTATTTTCAAAGAAAATCATGTTTGAAGCCCACGCTTCCTAATACCCTTTTAGTAAACTTTGTTTTGATTAAAAGATCTTGAAAAAGAACTTTGGAAATCATCCATTAAGAGTCCTAATTACACTAAATCATAATTAATTTCATAAAAACATACCCAAATTCAAATAAAATCAAATTGGGGGTTTAGGGCTCATTATTAAAATTTAGGGGAAACTCAGAATAATGAAATTGGTTTAGGGAAACACAAACTCAATCCCAATCTCCTAAAACAACCTTAAATTTAAAAATTAAAATCTGAAATCAAAGGGTTAGGGTTTCAAAAATCCCTTTGGGGTTTTTGAATCTGAGACACAAGAGAGGGTTTTGACTCACCCAAGGAAGAAGATGAAGTTGTGGTGGCTGTTGAGACGACCGGTGCGGCGGCGACGCGATTCCGGCGAGATGGCAGTGGCGGTTCTACAGTGAACAAGAGCAACAGAGTTGAAAGAATGCATTAAAGAAAGGAGAGAAGCTTAACCAACAAGTGGGGTTCGAAACCACCATGGAAGGCGGCGGATCGGACTTACCGCGGCGGAGAGACGAGCGCGCGATGGCAGACCGGAAGTATGGGTCGCGCGGCGTGGTCGCGGATGTGCTGAGGTGGTGGTCGCGCGACTCCGGGTGGCGGTGCAGGGGTGGCGCCGATCTGAACAAAACAAGGAAGAGGGAGGAGAAAGATGAAGTAAGGAGGAAGAAGAAAAAGAAAGAAGAAAGAAGAAGAAAGAAGAAAGAAGAAAGAAAGAAGCAGAGAAGAAACGTGAAAAAGAGAGATTAGCGTCGAATGAGTGAGAGAAAAGAGAGAAACTTTAAGTTTTTATACTAATTATTTAGTAATAGGTACAAAATGAGTGATAAATATTAGGCCTAAAATAAACATGTTTTTACTTTTTAGAATCTAAAAATAAAGATTGATAAGGATATGTTTTCGAAATTCAATTTAGAGTAAAGATTAATAATTGAACTGATCCACTAAGAAAATACTCAGTCCAAAATTTAATCTCTGATTAAAGTCAAACCAAAATATTTTTAACTCTAAAATTAAATATAATGAGAATATGAAAATGCTTTTCTCTTATTTACATTATTTAAAATATTTTTCTGTACTGGTATAATAGTGACAATAACATAAATTATTGTCTAGTAAACGTGCATTTACTGAAATAAGTCAGTGCTAACGCACCTAATAAAATAATTTGAAGAGAGTAATTTAATTACTCAGACTAAACCACATAACATAATAAACATAAACATCCAAATAAAATAATTAATCCTAGGTGTAAAAACTAGGGTGTTACATTGAGACTATAAGAGGCTATTAGATCTATGTATGGATGTATAAAATATTACTTCAATTTCTTTTGTTGATTGTTTGTTATAAATTTAATTTGTGAGAATGCTTATAATAATGAAATACAAGTGAAGCTATTATAATTATAGTAGGATGGTCAGAAACAAATGCTTTAGTGCATGATTTTATTATATAAATATTATTATTTTAATTCATTTTAAATATATTTTTATAGTTAAGGTGTCATGAATGGTACACTTATTATGTGGTGGAATAGTTAATAACTATATATATTGATGATGTGATTAGGAAATGTAGGATGCGACACCCTAATCTAGGGTCATCACACTATTACCCAAGAACGGAAATTTAATTATTTATGCTGGTTACTTTCGGAAAACGTATATTTTATTAAACGTTTCTTTACAAAAATAGTGCTGAATTTTTTTTTCCATATACGTACAACATGAAACCATTGTAAACATAACAGCATATATATATATATAGATATATACATCACCTTTTATATACACAACACCTATACTAGGAGATAACAAAAGAGCCCTCATAAGTATAGGCTATTCTCCATCAAACTAAACAAAGAAAATAAAGATATATACACATCAGCAACAAGTAGTTCAGAACCTCATTCAAAACTCATGGCTCTCTGAAGCCGGATCAAAACTGTCAAGACTCACTACCCCAAAACTCTACCTAAGCTGGTCAAGCTACTGAAATCCATTGGGAAGATCATGATGATCAATCCCTCCTACATCTGACGAATCTGACGATGATGCCTCTGCTACCACTGTGTCATCTGAAGAATCTTAATCATCAACCGCAGGAGGTTGAAACTCAGGATCGTCCTCTATGTATTCCTCTGGATCTTCCTCTCCCTCATTTAACTCCACTTCAGCAGGAGGTTCCGCAGGTCCTAATATCTGAAGAGGATGTGGTTGAGGAAATGGATCCATCAATCCATGCTCTTCCAGATACTGTAGGTAAAGCCAAATTGGAGGTAGAGATACCTCGACCGTCTCCACTACGTGAATCCTATGTTGAGGTCCTTCCTCTATTGTTCCGATCACCTCTCTACTCGGTCCATGGTAAGTGGCGCTGAGTGCCCCAAGATTAATCTCCCAGGCACCACCATATTGTGCACGATCAAAAGTGATCGTTCGGACCCTCGATTGTACCAAGGGTATTTCTGGGTCCATCTGAATGTGTGTAAGAGTGAGAAACCAATACATGGATCTTACTCAATAACCACATACTAATCACCATATAAACACATCAACATTTACCAATTACATACATTAATAATGAATAGTTTATCAGTGGGTTTAACACCCCAAACATCATCCATAAAATTATGCATGACACTTCTATTCATCATCTAATTTTCGTCCTAATCTCATGAGATATCCCAACATAATATGAGTTGATCAGACTCCATAGCCACACTGGCTAACTTGGCCATCTGCCAACAGGTGCGCAACCTCTTCCCATCCACAAAGGCATACATAGCCAGGCACACACAAGGCCAAACACATTGCTAATGTCCACAATCAGTGGCCTACCTATTAGCAAGTAAGATGGGGTCTCCATGTCCTCCCTAGGCACATGAGAAAATTCATGTCGTAATTACCTTTCGCCGATGGTAATTGATGCATTAAACCACAAATCGCAGGCACGTCTGCCAAATGCATGCAAAACACTTTTGTTTTGTTCTTTTCTTTGTGCTCACTCTTTCTTTGCCGAAGCTCAAAATGGCTTACAACTCACATAGTTTTAAAACACTTTTTAAAACTTTCATTACAACACAGGACCTTACTGTCCGAGTGCTCAATCACGACACCTCTAGACCGGTGCACCAGTCCCAGGTTCGTGTTACTAGAAAACATCTTCAATGTTTCAACACAGTATACCTCATGTATACAATATAGGCCCTCAAAGTCCAAATGACTAAGTCCATCATAACACAGAACATTAGTACCCCGACGTCTCGGTTACTAAGTCCAACCGTATTTTTAACATGGTTAAAATCAACTTTTGATTTTTTTTGAAATTCTTTTCCTATGGTAGAAATTCATTATAAAATCCTTAAATAATAAAACTTAGTTTTTCACAAATCAATGAGTCACTTGAGGTTTAATTTCCTCAAAATAGGCACTGCCGTTTCATAAACACTTGCCGTCTACACTTTTCCAAATTTGTCGTCAAATATTATTTTTAAGGCTTTTAAGCCAAAAACTTAATTTTTCCCACTTAATTAATTTTCTAAAATCAGGATTAACTTGTTTTCACCAATTAATTTAATAAAAGAATATTTTGCAATATTCCGAATTTTCTTACGTAAAGTTCAGCAGTACCAAAATATTTTCACTGTTTCGCACTCGTTGTGACTCATAATTCACTTTTACAAAAATAAATTATTAAAATACTAATATTTTTCAAAACTCTTTATTTTTCTCCAAATAAATTCCCTTTAATATTATATATCAATATTTTGCCATTAAAACATTGAATATAACTTGCGAAGCTTCTTAAAGCTTTTATCTGTCTTTCTTAATTGTGCATTGACCACTGTCAGGCTTCCCACACATCAAACCACGGTTATATCACAGATATTTCCCAGGCAGATCATGCATCACAGTAACATAATATAATTGCAGATAAACAATTAACGCAATTAAAACCACACAGATACAAATAACACCACAATAAACAACATAAATAAATACTAACAAACAAATAATTATAAACAACCACGGAATAGCATATAGCCATTGAATAAAATCCTCCGGTGTTCCCCCCTTACCTCTTGAAGACTCCTTGATAAACTTACAGACTCCTTCGGAATTTCAGTTACCTCGTAAACGTCGTACTCAACTAACCTTCAATCATTACAATCAAATAGTTACAAATCAAGAAACTAAAACATTCTAAACCCTAACTCATAGTCACGGCCTCTAGGGTTTTTGAATGACTAAACTTCTAATCATGATTAAGTTATGGATTAATGATCCTTGATTAACCTAAATCATAGATTAGTGACTAAATAACTAAGTTTAAAACTCAACACTTCCTAACTCTTTTATACATAGATTCGGCCTTAATAGGTTCATAAAGCTAGGGTTCTTAGTTTAACAAATCAACTTGGATTTATAAAGCATACATACTAAGAGATTGATTTCTAAGATCATTTATGAAAACCATGAACAAAACTCAACAAAACTCACCCACTTAGGGTTCGGCCAACATAAATATTTTTGAGTAAAATATTCATTTTAAGAGATTAACATGGATTAGAGTGTGTAGTCATACATGCCATATAGAATACATGATCATACATGAAAACACATGAACAAAACTCTACCAACCCTAAGGTGATAGATTCGGCCAAGGCTAGGTTTTCAAGAAAGAAATTTTTGATTACATCATGCTCTTGGATTTAGATAATATGCATGATATCAAGAAGATAGAAAGTAGTTTCATCATCATTAGATTTTTCTAGAATTTATTATGACTTTTCAAAGTTCTAGGGTTAGAAACTTTAAAGTGATGAACAACTATGATATAAGCCTTGAATCAAGAAACTTGCTAAAGAACATAAGCATGATTAAGAATGAAGATTAGGATTTACCTCTTGAAAATCAATGACCAAGGAAATCCAAGAACTTGCTTTACAAACTTAGAACTAAGGAACTTATGAACTTTAGAGTTTTGGAAGCAAATGGCAAAAGAAACTAAATGAAAAGTGAGAGTAGGGTATTTATAGTGATAGTGGCGCCATATTAGGAAGACTCTAGATGATGATGAGTTGTCATGTTAAGGATCCAAATGCAATTAAGTTCTAAGGACCAAATTGTAAAGATTCCAATAGTTGAAGGACTAGTTTGCAAATTATCAATAAAGTGTCATGATGATGATTTTGCCACATTAAATGCTAGCTTATCTTGACTTTTTTGGCTGAATTTATGAGTCAAAGATAGGTTAGGATAATTCATGTATTTAGGAAGAATCAAGAACATTGTGGAAAAATCAAGGATAATGTAGGATAATGTAGAAACTTATAGAAAACTCTAGAATCATCATGATGCATCCAACAACAATGAGGAAGCCACAAATCCTCATGGGCTTGCGCATGGGCTGGGTTAATTTGGGCTTGGGTTCATTCTTGTGGGGCCCACTTGAAAATTTAAGCATTAAGCTTAAGATAGGAAACTTAAATGGCTTTTTGGACTCAAACTATGAACTAGAAAATTTTGGGCTTCTAAGCCACGACCATTTAAGATTATAAACAAGGATTCTAGCCCAATCCACTTGGAAAAACTTAAAAAACTAATTTAGGGACAAAAGGGTAATTTACAGAAAGTTCAGGGGCTTAAACGTAAAATTTCTAAATTTTCTATTTAACCCTGAAAAACCTTCTAGAATTCAAAATATGATTCATCCCCTTGAATCATCTCAAAATCCTAAGATAAACCCTCTATCTACTCTTAGAAACTCCAATTTCCCTTCCGTCGTTTACCCGATTACGCTTTCCGCCCGTAATACGTAAATTATTTTATTTTTTCTGAAAATAATTCTAAAAATACAGAATTGTAGAAAATAAAATACTAAATTTAAGTCTTTCGTTCAAGAATTAAAATTAGGTCTTTTGAGCAGTATTATTATATTGTCGATGGAATTCGCGGGCCGGGTTTCGCCTGACTTTCCAACCTAAATTTTAATCGTAGCTTCCTACAGTCAAGTAGGATTGAGTAATAACCTCTGTATATTTAAAATAATTTTATAAAACTCAAATAAATTTATAAACATATTTATATGTATTACTATTATTTAAAACAGTAAAATACAGGGTGTTACATTACTACCCCACTAAAAAAAAATTCGTCCTCGAAATTACGTACCTGTAAATAAATTAGGATACTGTAACTTCATTTTATCTTCTACTTCCCACGTTGCTTCTCCAGTCACGTCATCCCAAATAACTTTGACCAACGAGATTTGTTTACCTCTGAGCTGCTTAGTCATCTTATCCGCAATTCGCACCGGTAAAATCTCATAAGACATGTTTTCTTTTAGTTGTACTAGATCAGGTTCAATTACGTGAGATGGATCAGGAATATACTTCCTCAATTGTGAAACATGAAAGACATCACGAAGATTGGATAGAAACGGTGGTAAAGAAATTTTATAAGCTACGGGACCTATACGATGAAGAATTTGATATGGTCCAATGAATTTAGGAGTGAGTTTCCTAGATTTAATTACCCTAACAACCCCATTCGTTGGCGTGACTCTCAAAAACACATGCTCGCCTTCCTCAAATTCAAGAGGTCGTTGTCTCTTGTCAGCATAACTTTTCTGTCGACTTTGAGTTGTCCGCATTTTCTCTTGGATCATTTTCACCTTTTTCGTCGTTTGTTGCACTATATCTGGTCCAACCATAAAACTTGCACCGTCCTGGTACCAGCATAAAGGCGTTCTGCACCGTCGACCATACAGCGCTTCATAGGGTGCCATTCCTATGCTAGAATGAAAACTGTTATTGTAAGTGAATTCTATCAATGATAGATATTCATCCCAGCTTCCAGCATTTTCCAACACACAAGCTCTCAACAAATCTTCAAGAGACTGAATAGTCCTCTCTGATTGTCCATCCGTTTGAGGATGATACGCAGAACTCAACCTAAGTTTCGTTCCCAACGACTCTTGCAGACTTTGCCAAAATCTTGATGTAAATCTCGGATCACGATCTGAAACAACACTCAAAGGCACTCCATGTAACCTAACAATTTGATCAATATACAACTGGGTTAATCTTTCTAATGAATACTTCACATTTACTGGTAAAAAGTGAGCTGCCTTTGTCAATCGATCGACTATTACCCATATAGAGTCATACCCTTTCCGAGTCTTTGGCAAACCTGACACAAAATCCATCACAATACCATCCCATTTCCATTCTGGAATGTCTAAAGATTGTAGCATTCCTGCTGGTCTTTGATGTTCTACTTTAACCTTTTGGCAAGTTAAAGACGCAGCTACAAATTCCATTACATCTTTCTTCATACCATGCCACCAATATAATTTCTTTAAATCCTGATACATCTTAGTAGCTCCGGGATGCAAACTTAACTTACTCCTATGAGCTTCTTCAAGAATCAACTTCCTCATCTCAACATCATTTGGTACACAAATCCTTTCACCAAACCTTAAGATTCTACCATTTCCTTCTTTAAATTCTGACACAGCTCCCTGCCGCACTAATTCTCTTTCTCTTTGAAGATATTGATCACTTTCTTGTTTTTCCTTCATTTGTTCCATTAGTCCACTTGAAATAGTAATCATACCCAAACACAATTTTCCTGGAAACATCTTAATTGTCAATCGCATATCTCGGAATTGTTCCAACAATTGTTGATCTTTAACCATCATTGCCGCTATATGCATTGATTTCCTACTTAAAGCGTCTGCCACAACATTCGCTTTTCCAGGATGATACTATAGTTGAAAATCATAATCCTTTAAAAATTCCAACCAACGCCTCTGTCTCATATTCAGCTCCTTCTGATCGAACAGGTATTTCAAACTTTTATGGTCACTGAAAACATTAAAAGTCGCTCCATACAAATAATGTCTCCAGATTTTTAAAGTAAATACCACTGCTGCTAACTCCAAATCATGTGTAGGATAATTCCTTTCATGAATCTTCAATTGCCTTGAAGCATATGCCACAACTTTCCGGTTTTGCATCAATACACATCCTAACCCTTGATGTGAAGCATCAAAGTACACTTCAAAAAGTTCATAGGGATCAGGTAGTATCAATACCGGTGAAGTAGTCAACCTTCGCTTTAATTCTTGAAAACTTTCTTCACATGCTTCAGTCCATACAAACGCTTGCTCCTTTCGAGTTAATTGGGTAAGAGGTCCTACTATTTTAGAAAATCCCTCAATGAATCTTCTATAGTATCCCGCTAAACCCACAAAACTACGAATTTATGTCACCGTCTTAGGCCTTTCCCATTGCAAAACAGTCTCAACTTTCGACGGATCAACAACAATTCCATCACTCGAAACTATGTGTCCTAAGAATTGACCTTGGTCTAACCAAAATTCACACTTCTCAGGTTTCGCATAAAGTTGTTTCTCCTTTAAAATTTGGAGAACCACACTGAGATGTTCAGCATGTTTTTCTTTACTTGGAGAATAGATTAGAATATCGTCGATAAAAACAACGACAAACTGATCTAAGTAAGGACGAAAAATCCTGTTCATGTAATCCATGAATATCGATGGAGCATTCGTAACTCCAAACGGCATCACAAGATACTCGTAATATCCATAACGTGTCCTAAACGCAGTTTTAAAAACGTCCTCCGCCTTCACGCGAATCTGATGATAACCCTAACGTAAATCTATCTTTGAGAAAACAACTGCTCCACGTAACTGATCCATTAAGTCGTCTATCCTTGGTAGTGGATACTTGTTCTTAATCGTCACCTTATTCAACTGTCGAAAATCTACGCACAACCGAGAAGTTCCGTCTTTCTTCTTCACTAATAAAACTGGAGCTCCCCAAGGTGATACACTAGGTCTAATAAATTCCTTCCGCACCAGTTCCACTAGTTGTCCTTTTAATTCCTCAAGTTCTGATGGCGACATTCGATATGGTGCTATAGATATTGGTCCAGTGCCTGGAACCAAATCAATCGCAAACTCAATCTCCCGAACAGGTGGTAATCCAGGTACATCTTCAGGAAAAACTTCCAGAAACTCATTCACAACTAGTATACACTGCAAGTCTAACTCACTCTTAACATCTAAGGAAAATAATAACATGTATCCTTGCACTCCCTCATTTAAAGACGCTTTTACTTGATTAGCAGTTAACAATCCAGAAATCTCATCCGTATGAAAAACTAGGGTTTTACGAGCACAATCAATCAAAATATGATTAGAAGACAACCAATCCATGCCTAAAATTACATCTAACTGTATTAAAGGTAAACAGATCAGGTTAACAAGAAAACGTTTGTCCTGAATAATTATAGGACAATTCAAGCAAACAGAAGTAACCACAACTGGCTTAGCAGTAGGAGTTGAAACAATAAGATCACACAACAAGGAAGAAACAGGCAATTTCAATAGTTTCACACAATCCATCGAAATAAAAGAATGCGTTGCACCTGAATCAAATAGTACAGTTAAAAGATTACCGTTTATGTCACACTTACCTTGTACGAGATCGTCAGAATTTGAAACTTCAGTCCCACTCATCGTATAAACTCTCCCTCTGGCTGTCGGTTTATTTGCTCCAACGTGATTGACAGTCGACTCCTGCTTTGGTACAATGCAATACCTCGCCATATGTCCCATTTGATTACAATTATAACATTTCACTTCTTTCCTAGGGCAAACATTTGACATGTGATCCAGATCTCCACAATTAAAGCATCTCCTAGTCTGACCTTGATTTTGATTTCTTTGACCTCCACTTCCTGATGCAGTAAAATTCGAACGATTTTGTTGTCTATTCTGACTATTCCCTTGTGAACGAAAATAAGGCTTCCTCTGATTCTGTTTTCCTTTCCAATTCTGATTTTGATTCTTGAATTTAGAAGGTCCACCAACACTCCCTCTATTATCTTTTCCTTTCCTCATTTGCTCAATCTTACGACTCATTTCCACTAAAGCTTGAAAATTACGAAGTTGCAAAGGTAAAACAGACTCCTTAATCTCAAATCGCAGTCCCGCTTCAAATCTTTCACACTTCCAGCTTTCATTTGGTTGAGCTTTAAAGAAACGGAAGTATTTGGCAAGCGATTCAAACTTCGCCGCATACTCCTCCACCGATAAATCTTTCTGATATAACCCCAGAAATTGTCGTTCTCTCTCGATCCTTACACTCTCCGGAAAATATTTGTCCAAAAATACAGTTCGAAAAACATCCCAAGTAATGTCTTGATGCTCAGCCTCCAACAGTAGCCTAGCACCTTTCCACCAATACTCCGCATCTCCCACCAATAGGAAAGCAGCATAAGTAACCCGAACATCTGCCGGCGTAGCAACCAACTCGAAGATCTTTTCCAACTCCTGAATCCACAGATCAGCCTTCTCAGGATTAGCATCCAGACCAAACTGTGAAGGATTTTGACTTCGAAACGCCATCAAAGCCTTGCCTTCCGCAGATTGCAAATTCTGGACATTCATCGCTGCAGTTTGATTTGCAATTGCCGCTGCCATATTCTCCATTGCTTGAGTCGCATAGTCCACTCCTTCTTCATACTCCTCATTTATATTACCACGGCCTCTTCTACGACCACGTCCACGTCCACGTCCAGCTTCTGGTTCCATAACTAACCTACAAACCAACATCAGTTAAACCAAAACCAGAAACTGAAACGCAAACTTACTCACTACCACACATTACTTCTAATAAGTAATTAAAAACAAGTCTAAGTCAGAGATCACACAAAAAAGACATAACAGACCTATTTCCCGACATTCCCGAAAGACTCGACCAGCTCTGATACCACAAAATGCGACACCCTAATCTAGGGTCATCACACTATTACCCAAGAACGGAAATTTAATTATTTATGCTGGTTACTTTCGGAAAACATATATTTTATTAAACGTTTCTTTACAAAAATAGTGCTGAATTTTTTTTCTCCATATACGTACAACATGAAACCATTGTAAACATAACAGCATATATATATATATAGATATATACATCACCTTTTATATACACAACACCTATACTAGGAGATAACAAAAGAGCCCTCATAAGTATAGGCTATTCTCCATCAAACTAAACAAAGAAAATAAAGATATATACACATCAGCAACAAGTAGTTCAGAACCTCATTCAAAACTCATGGCTCTCTGAAGCCAGATCAAAACTGTCAAGACTCACTACCCCAAAACTCTACCTAAGCTGGTCAAGCTACTGAAATCCATTGGGAAGATCATGATGATCAATCCCTCCTACAACTGACGAATCTGACGATGATGCCTCTGCTACCACTGTGTCATCTGAAGAATCTTCATCATCAACCGCAGGAGGATGAAACTCAGGATCGTCCTCTATGTAATCCTCTGGATCTTCCTCTCCCTCATTTAACTCCACTTCAGCAGGAGGTTCCGCAGGTCCTGATATCTGAAGAGGATGTGGTTGAGGAAATGGATCCATCAATCCATGCTCTTCCAGATACTGTAGGTAAAGCCAAATTGGAGGTAGAGATACCTCGACCATCTCCACTACGTGAATCCTATGTTGAGGTCCTTCCTCTATTGTTCCGATCACCTCTCTACTCGGTTCATGGTAGGTGGCGCTGAGTGCCCCAAGATTAATCTCCCAGGCACCACCATATTGTGCACGATCAAAAGTGATCGTTCGGACCCTCGATTGTACCAAGGGTATTTCTGGGTCCATCTGAATGTGTGTAAGAGTGAGAAACCAATACATGGATCTTACTCAATAACCACATACTAATCACCATATAAACACATTAACATTTACCAATTACATACATTAATAATGAATAGTTTATCAGTGGGTTTAACACCTCAAACATCACTCATAAAATTATGCATGACACTTCTATTCATCATCTAATTTTCGTCCTAATCTCATGAGATATCCCAACATAATATGAGTTGATCAGACTCCATAGCCACACTGGCTAACTTGGCCATCTGCCAACAGGTGCGCAACCTCTTCCCATCCACAAAGGCATACATAGCCAGGCACACACAAGGCCAAACACATTACTAACGTCCACAATCAGTGGCCTACCTATTAGCAAGTAAGATGGGGTCTCCATGTCCTCCCTAGGCACATGAGAAAATTCATGTCGTAATTACCTTTCGCCGATGGTAATTGATGCATTAAACCACAAATCGCAGGCACGTCTGCCAAATGCATGCAAAACACTTTTGTTTTGTTCTTTTCTTTGTGCTCACTCTTTCTTTGCCGAAGCTCAAAATGGCTTACGACTCACATAGTTTTAAAACACTTTTTAAAACTTTCATTACAACACAGGACCTTACTGTCCGAGTGCTCAATCACGACACCTCTCGACCGGTGCACCAGTCCCAGGTTCGTGTTACTAGAAAACATCTTCAATGTTTCAACACAGTATACCTCATGTATACAATATAGGCCCTCAAAGTCCAAATGACTGAGTCCATCACAACACAGAACATTAGTACCCCGACGTCTCGGTAATTAAGTCCAACCGTATTTTTAACATGGTTAAAATCAACTTTTGATTTTTTTTGAAATTCTTTTCCAATGGTAGAAATTCATTATAAAATCCTTAAATAATAAAACTTAGTTTTTCACAAATCAATGAGTCACTTGAGGTTTAATTTCCTCAAAATAGGCACTGCCGTTTCGTAAACACTTGCCGTCTACACTTTTCCAAATTTGTCGTCAAATATTATTTTTAAGGCTTTTAAGCCAAAAACTTAATTTTTCCCACTTAATTAATTTTCTAAAATCAGGATTAACTTGTTTTCACCAATTAATTTAATAAAAGAATATTTTGTAATATTCCGAATTTTCTTACGTAAAGTTCAGCAGTACCAAAATATTTTCACTGTTTCGCACTCGTTGTGACTCATAATTCACTTTTCCAAAAATAAATTATTAAAATACTAATATTTTTCAAAACTCTTTATTTTTCTCCAAATAAATTCCCTTTAATATTATATATCAATATTTTGCCATTAAAACATTGAATATAACTTGCGAAGCTTCTTAAAGCTTTTATCTGTCTTTCTTAATTGTGCACTGACCACTGTCAGACTTCTCACACATCAAACCACAGTTATATCACAGATATTTCCCAGGCAGATCATCCATCACAGTAACATAATATAATTGCAGATAAACAATTAACGCAATTAAAACCACACAGATACAAATAACACCACAATAAACAACATAAATAAATACTAACAAACAAATAATTACAAACAACCACGGAATAGCATATAGCCATTGAATAAAATCCTCCGATGTTCCCCCCTTACCTCTTGAAGACTCCTTGATAAACTTACAGACTCCTTCGGAATTTCAGTTACCTCGTAAACGTCGTACTCAACTAACCTTCAATCATTACAATCAAATAGTTACAAATCAAGAAACTAAAACATTCTAAACCCTAATACATAGGCACGGCCTCTAGGGTTTTTGAATGACTAAACTTCTAATCATGATTAAGTTATGGATTAATGATCCTTGATTAACCTAAATCATAGATTAGTGACTAAATAACTAAGTTTAAAACTCAACACTTCCTAACTCTTTTATACATAGATTCGGCCTTAATAGGTTCATAAAGCTAGGGTTCTTAGTTTAACAAATCAACTTGGATTTATAAAGCATACATACTAAGAGATTGATTTCTAAGATCATATATGAAAACCATGAACAAAACTATACAAAACTCACCCACTTAGGGTTCGGCCAACATAAATATTTTTGAGTAAAATATGCATTTTAAGAGATTAACATGGATTAGAGTGTGTAGTCATACATGCCATATAGAATACATGATCATACATGAAAACACATGAACAAAACTCTACCAACCCTAAGGTGATAGATTCGGCCAAGGCTAGGTTTTCAAGAAAGAAATTTTTGATTACATCATGCTCTTGGATTTAGATAATATGCATGATATCAAGAAGATAGAAAGTAGTTTCATCATCATTAGATTTTTCTAGAATTTATTATGACTTTTCAAAGTTCTAGGGTTAGAAACTTTAAAGTGATGAACAACTATGATATAAGCCTTGAATCAAGAAACTTGCTAAAGAACATAGGCATGATTAAGAATGAAGATTAGGATTTACCTCTTGAAAATCAATGACCAAGGAAATCCAAGAACTTGCTTTACAAACTTAGAACTAAGGAACTTATGAACTTTAGAGTTTTGGAAGCAAATGGCAAAAGAAACTAAATGAAAAGTGAGAGTAGGGTATTTATAGTGATAGTGGCGCCATATTAGGAAGACTCTAGATGATGATGAGTTGTCATGTTAAGGATCCAAATGCAATTAAGTTCTAAGGACCAAATTGCAAAGATTCCAATAGTTGAAGGACTAGTTTGCAAATTATCAATAAAGTGTCATGATGATGATTTTGCCACATTAAATGCTAGCTTATCTTGACTTTGTTGGATAAATTTATGAGTCAAAGATAGGTTAGGATAATTCATGTATTTAGGAAGAATCAAGAACATTGTGGAAAAATCAAGGATAATGTAGGATAATGTAGAAACTTATAGAAAACTCTAGAATCATCATGATGCATCCAACAACAATGAGGCAGCCACAAATCCTCATGGGCTTGCGCATGGTCTGGGTTAATTTGGGCTTGGGTTCATTCTTGTGGGGCCCACTTGAAAATTTAAGCATTAAGCTTAAGATAGGAAACTTAAATGGCTTTTTGGACTCAAACTATGAACTAGAAAATTTTGGGCTTCTAAGCCACGACCATTTAAGATTATAAACAAGGATTCTAGCCCAATCCACTTGGAAAAACTTAAAAAACTAATTTAGGGACAAAAGGGTAATTTACAGAAAGTTCAGGGGCTTAAACGTAAAATTTCTAAATTTTCTATTTAACCCTGAAAAACCTTCTAGAATTCAAAATATGATTCATCCCCTTGAATCATCTCAAAATCCTAAGATAAACCCTCTATCTACTCTTAGAAACTCCAATTTCCCTTCCGTCGTTTACCCGATTACGCTTTCCGCCCGTAATACGTAAATTATTTTATTTTTTCTGAAAATAATTCTAAAAATACAGAATTGTAGAAAATAAAATACTAAACTTAAGTCTTTCGTTCACGAATTAAAATTAGGTCTTTTGAGCTGTATTATTATACTGTCGATGGAATTCGCGGACCGGGTTTCGCCTGACTTTCCAACCTAAATTTTAATCGTAGCTTCCTACAGTCAAGTAGGATTGAGTAATAACCTCTGTCTATTTAAAATAATTTTATAAAACTCAAATAAATTTATAAACATATTTATATGTATTACTGTTATTTAAAACAGTAAAATACAGGGTGTTACATGGGACCCCTTTATGTTAGTGCAAAGTAGGTGAGAAGATCTTGTTAGGACCATATTTAATCTAATAAACCACAATTAGGATGAATAATTGAGGGAAAGATGTGCAATGTGCATAATAGGCAAAATGTGTTATGCCGATAAGAAAATAAAGCCCTTAGAATTTTAGGAAGAGGAACTTGTAGTTTTGAGAATCCTTCCTAAGATTGGGATGAGAAGGTCAATGCCATTTAGAAAACTAATTCTTTGTTTCATGGGATCTTTCCAAATACTTAAAAAAGTCGGGCCTGTTGCTTACCAATTGGCTCTTCCGCCACAATTGGCAAACCTTCTTGATGTTTTTCTTGTGTCGCAACTTAGAAAATATGTACCTGATGAGTATCATGTGATAGCTCCTGAGTCTTTACAATTGATGGATAATTTTATCTATAAGCCTAGGCCTCGTCAAGTCTTGGACAAAAGCACTAAGACTTTGAAGAACAAGACAATTCCATTGGTGAAAGTGTGATGGGAAAGATTGACTCCTGAGGAGACTACTTGGGAGACGGAGGATGACATTGTGCGACAATACCAAGATCTTTTTATCTAAGGTATGGTAACCTTCATGTTTTGCATATGACATAAGTTAAAATAGATGCGTGAGTATTGAATGAATTTCGGGGACAAAATTCGTTAAGGGGGGAGAAAATGTAACATCCTAAAATTTTAATATAATTAATTTGATAAAAAATATTAGGTTATTAAAAAGTGTAGTGCAAATAAAATATAAATAATTACCCAAGAACGTTTTAATGAGATGGAACGGGTCTCTTCCAGTTTAATCAGAGGTCTCGAGTTCGAATCTTGGCACTGGGAATGCAGCAGCGTTAAAACTCTTGAGGGAGAGCTTTGCCTCCCTTGTGGTCCTACCCGGCTCGAGGGTTAGTCTCCACGGTTGGGCCTGAAGGATACCCAGGGAAAACCAAAAAAATAAAATATAATTAAGAGTTTTAGTGTAAAGGATTTGCTAATATAAAATTTATTAAAGTTGTTTAGTAACAAAAAAAAAGGAATATCAAATTAATATATATATATATATATATATATATATATATATATATATAAACATAGTGATGTGAATAAGGCTAAAGGTGGGTTCCAAACTTTACCATGGGCCTATTCGGGTTGTTTCTCCCCACTCTCGTTTCTCTGGCGAAGAAGCGAAGCAGCCGTCTCTAATCCAAGTGCCTACATCCTCTCGCGCTCTACTTCTTCTTCGATCAGCTCAGGTTCGAATCCTCTTTTTTTGTTTTATTCATTTGAAATTCATCACTGGTCCTTCTTGTTCCCTGATTCATTAATTGCATTCAATTGTTATCGAGCCACTGCTGTGTGTGATTGTAGCGTTCATAGTGTTTATTGTGAAATAGTTGCTTTTTACTATGACATGAAATTCGAGGTGGTTCTGGTGATAGAATGACTCTTTGACTATGAAGTGTTTGAAGTTTGTTGTGGCTTGTTTGGTCATGAGTCGTTTAACAAATAATATTCTGTTAAATATTAATAGTTTGCTTCAACATTGCATGTGCTTATTGACCCTTTCGATCTCATTCATGGGAAATCCAAACACAGCTATTTTTTCACCCGCTATGCTAGCGGATGAGACAAACCAAACAGAGCCTAAATGACTATATGCTAATATAATAATAATACTATTGTAAAATATAATGTGATGATACTTGCATAATATATATATTACAATAAAATTATGATATAATAATATTGTCATATCAAATTATAAAGTTATAGTTATATAGCAAGTGAAAGGTGAGATTGAAACGCTGAAATCGGTGGTTTCATTCAGCTAAAAGGTGTAAGAGCAGAGCAGCACTAATATCTCGCAGCAATGGGGAAGACTAGTGATACAAGTGCAACTATAGCAACATATGGATCCAAAAACACAAGTGAACGGAAGAAGAATTTTTAGAGAAGCACTACCTTTTATCATAAATAATTTTAAGAGTATTTTGGAGTCTTCGAGAGGTGAGTAACAATACTTTTTGCGAACACTCTCCATGGTATTTTTATGTGTTTATGGTGAATTTAAAATTGATGAACTCATATTTCAATTCATTGTTTTGCTTACAAAATTTAGGTGACTGTATTCCTCATTTGTATGTGCGTGGAAGGGTCTACCTTATAGTTTTTTTGGAAATTGAATTGAATATTTGATTGATATTTGTACTAGTTGAACGATATGCTTGATGACATATGTTATGTCTTGATGTTCGTGATTGTCATAGTGTAGTTATAAAATTACTTGAAGACATGATATGAGTCTATTTGGTATGCATGATAAGATTAAATATTTAATTTGTGGTAAATGAGTTGTTATGTGTATAAGACATGAAATTTATGCCTTGTGATGAATTGTATGATGTTTGCTGCAATACCACCTATGATAGGGGTATCGAAGAGAAATACCCCCTTTATGGGGTATCGAAAGTGACATCGCCATGTGGTTGGGAAGTCGAAAATGAGTAATACTACCTAAAAAGGAGTATCGAAAGTAACACCGCCACAAGTTGGGGTGTCGAAAAAGGAGAAATACCACCATGTGCACATGGGAGGTATCGAAATGAAAATGTCCCCGACAGGAGGGTGACATCGAAACACTCCTCGTGAGTAGGGGTGGGCAATGGGACGTCATTGTCGTGTGATGTGTGAACTTATGGCATGCCGGGAAGAGACCAATTTAATTAGGAGGTCTTCGGGCCGCTTGGATTAATCTAGAATTTATTTGGTATATGGAATGTGATTTATTGAGACGAGTTATTGTTACGTTATATGCTATTGAGTTGATGAGATTATTATTGATATTAAATGTATTTTCTTTTATATATATTATTTTGGGAAATTAGCGGATACCATGGACAGTTTTTTCTGGTTACCGCACCGGTTGAGAACAACACTATTTTCGAAACATTTTATAAATGTATTGTTGTGCACTGGGATTTTATATCTCATTATAAGTGTTGTTTTCAGAGCCCGAGGACATCGTCGTTGAGGATCCAGAGATCTGAAGAGTTATCTTTGATTAGCTAGTTGGTTAGTAATGTAGTATGGTTTAGAGTATTATGCGGACGACGTCCCTTGGTTTACATACTGTTTTTCCCCGATTGTAATTAGACGCCCAGTTTTGGGCTTTTAGTTTTTATTCAAATGATTGGATTTAATGATATTTTTCAATACTATGTAAATACTATTATTTTATTTAATACGAGGTATTTTCATACTTAGTTATTTGGGAAAAATTTTATGACTTTTGTTTTTTTTAATTAAATGTTTTGAAGGATTTTTATTGAAATTAATTTGGGTTACTAATGTAACGAAGGGCATTACAGGTAAAAACTTAGGGTATTCGGCCAAGGCTAGTAAAATAGGCTAGCATTCACTAAACTTTCCAATCTCTTAGGTTTAGCATCCATATGTATTAAGGAGCTCAAAACCATGATCATTTTGGAAAAACAAGAACCAAGTATCCTAGGTCCATAACCTTCTAGGTTCGGCCTTTATAGGATTTATAGGCTAGAAATCTTTAAACTTTCCAATCTCTTAGACTTAGCATCCAAATATCTTATGGAGCTCAAGCCCATGATCATTTTGGAAAACAATGGAAACTTAAACATTCCAATCTCTTAGACTTAGGATCCAAATATCTTATGGAGCTCAAGTCCATGATCATCTTGGAAAAATGAAAGTAATACATCCTAGCTTTAATAACATAGAATAAATAAGTTAGAAATCCTTAAACTTTCCAATCTCTTAGACTTAGCATCCAAATATCTTATGGAGCTCAAGTCCATGATCATTTTGGAAAAATAAAAACTCAAACATCCTAGCACCTAAACTCTAAGTTTCAACCATCATAGGATGATGAGGAAAATATTCTTTGTTTAACAATAGCTCTTAGGTTTAGAATCACAAGGTATTGAGATTTCTAAATCCATGATCATACTTGGAAAGTTGAAACATAGTATCCTAGGCTTACTTATTCGTATTTTCGGCCATCATAGGAACAAGCTATCAAAACTTCCAAGATTTATAGATTCAAGATCAAGGGATAGTTAGAAACTCAAACACATGATCATATTCCAAAAGTTGAAACAAAAACTTCCTAGGTCACAAATGCAAGCATTCGGCCTTGATTGGAAGAGATAGGTAGAGATTTTTGTTTTACACAACCTCTTAGTATGTGAAAATATAAGTTAATACAAGACTATAGAAAGCAGTTTCAACTCAAAAGGAGTTTTCTACCATTTTAGAGAGATTTTAGAAGTTTAAAACATATAAAGAACACATAAAGTAAACTAAGAAATAAAATATGAAACTTGCAAAAAGATTCATATGAGAGCATTACCCGTAGTATAAGGAAGAACTCTAATGAAGAACTCAAGTAGAAAAGATGAATAAAAACTAAAGCCTTAAGAGCTTGAACTTTTAAAAGAAAGGAAGAAGATGAAGGTTTAATGAAGCTTGAAGAAGGAAGATGAAGTGAAAATTAGAGGGATATATATAGAGAGTGGAGAGAGTTCACGGCTAAGGGAGAGGAGAGGGAGAGCTTGTTGAGCAAGCTTGATGGTTTAATGCTTGATTGGATGGAAGAAGAGAGAGAAATAACTTTTGGATTAAAATAGTATTATAATCTGAAGGGTGTGATGATTACACTTTTGGAGTGTGTCATTGTAACACCCCGATTTTCACTGCTTTCTAGTGTCGGTAATTAATATATAAACATATATTTTTATCCGAGACTTAGAAAATTGTTTTGGGTAAAATACTGTTATTTTCCTATCATGTTTTATATCTTATAGTTACGATGCAATTTTGGGTTGAAAATTCAGACGGAACCCGGTCTGCGATTTCACTGACAGTAAAAGTTTACTACTCAGAAGACCTAATTTTGAGTTGTGAACGAGATGAAAAATGTTTTTATCGTATTTACTACGATACTGGAAGTTTTGAAAATTTTGGTAAAAAAATTAAAATATTATATTTGTTGCGGGCATATACGTCGAGATGTCTCTAGGAAGAGCTTGAGCCAGATGAATCGGGAAGTCGGCAACGTAGCAGAGATGTTGGATTGACCGACTTGACGAGCATTTATGACGAGTTTATCCGTATCATAAATGGCCATAATGGCACATTTATGGCAAAATTAAATTTTCCTATGAAATGACCAAATTGCCCTTGTCTTTTTATGACAATTTCAAACAAATGCCATTGGACAAGTTGACCAAACCTTGCCCAACCCTCACGGCTCTCAAGGACTCTTTAGTTGTTGTTATTATTAACAGAAAATCAAAAGTTAGTTTTGGGGGTTTTGGATTGAGTGCAATTAAAATAAAGAAAACAAAGCAATAAAAAAACAAAGCAGTTAAAAGATTAACAAATAAACTAAAGACGATTAACCTACTGTTCTCGGTTTCCCACTATCATTGGTTCATATAACTCCAAGCCCTAAGCAAATTCTAATCCCCTCCCGGTTGTAGCAACAATTAACAAACGAAACCGCTACTACGGATATATGTTCCTATTCCCGAATTAAACAAACGGGGTTAAGCTCTCATGAACTAAACGAACATGAATGAACACACGCGAATTAAACAAACGCGATTAAGTATAGGAACATAACATCACCGAAATAAATCAATACAACACTATACACTCCTGAATTAAACAAACAGAAATGTATAATATTGCATTGAAAAGAGAAAAGCAATAAAAACAGGAAATACAGAACCTCGAATGTAAATGGAAACCAATCCCAGTAGATTAACCAAGGAGACTAGTTCTCCATTACAGACTTAAATACAAAAGAAAAGAAAGGAAAATAAACTACTACTACTGACTACCAAAGACTAGCCAAAACTGGCTAACTCTGACTTTGCCTAACTATGACTAACTCCTCTCTCAATATCTGAATGCTCCTTTTATTAACTTCAACCTCTGCCTCTTAGCTTTCCAAAGCCACTTAATTTGTTTAATTATGAATTAAGATGAGGGAGTTATGTCCACATTAAACTCATAGGGCAGTTGAAACGCCTCTGACTTCACATGGATTAAAGCCCTTCAAAACGGCTCTGTTTGGAATAATGGTCTTCATGAGAGTTAAAGCTCTTTGTTTGATCTTTCATTTGCCACTGGTTTCAGTTCCAACCGACATCTACAGCCCAAGTTATGGCCCAATCTTCATGACCAGTTCAGGTTCCAGTGACAGCAATTATGTTCTGACTTCAAGGCCCAATGTGACCCACTATGCATCCAATTCAGCATCTGAGTTATTCATGAAAGTTGTTGGGCTTCCTTTTAGCTTTCCTGTTCTGACTCCTGCGTTTCTGTTTTTATAAGAGGGCCGCACGTCACGGCCTAGGCGTGATGGCCTCTGCTTCAGGTGTACTTCCCTTCTTGCTCTTCTTATTGCCCTGAAAAACAGAAAACAACATAAGTACTTTATTTAACTCTAAATCAACTAAATTAACCTAAAAACACTTTACAGACTCAAAATCTTACTTAAGGACAATCAAGTCTAATTTGGGTGAAAATGATATAAAATTAGCACAAAGCCAAGGTCTTTACCAGTTATAAAACCAGTCAAACAGAGGCTCATCAAAATACCCCAAACTTAAACTTTGCTTGTCCCCAAGCAAACTAAAACTTAAACAAGACTCAGACTTGGCAAAACATGGCAAGCTTAAGGATTCAATCAACTTTGCACAAATTTCAAGCAATATTTCAAAAGAATTTTTCTTCCAATGTTCCCCCCTTTCAAACAAAGTAATCCCCACATTCATTCATTCTAAACAGTTGAGAATTTCATCATTCAAACAATCATCAATCTAAGCAGGGGGTCTAAGTTACACATACAAGGGAGATCACCAAGTTCAAACAACTGCCTTCCTCACAAGGGAAATTTGTGTTCACTCATTCGCTCAATTTTTTTGTCAGGCTATCAACAATTCACTCAATTTCACTTTTAAGAGCACTTCCCATAAATTTGATTTTCATCTCTAAATAGTTCCCACAGAAAATATGCAAGCAACATCAGAAGGTCTTTTATGGGTTGTAATGGGGCCTGGCTAAGGGTAGGATATACAAAGGTACTAGGCTGAAGACCCTAGGAACTAAGAGAGCATGAACATTATTTACACTTTGAAATTCCACTCAAGTTCCTTTTCTCATTTTTCTTTATGCCTTGGGTGGCTCCAGCCTTTTTTATTCAAACAGCCTTTTTGGCATTTTTCCACTTTTTATTTTTTATTATTTTTTTTCTTAAAATTTTTAAACTTTTTTTTTTCTTTTCCCCCTTTTTTTTTTTTCAATCCCAAACAACACATTGCACCTGGTAGCCACCCCAAACTTAATTTCTTGCAACCAAATTTCTTACTAAGATTCCATGCTCTCCTAATCCTAAGATCGGGTTAACATGGTTTTTTCAGATTTTAGCTTGTAACATAAGGTTATCAAGAATTAACAGTCTAATCAGGCTCAAAGGGGCTAACTAGGGAACATGCATCAGGAATTGGTTATTTTAGGCCAAGTAGCTATTTACAAAGAAAATGCCTAAATCATCTGAAGCAAACACATAATCATGCAAACCAAAAAAAGATTCAAGCAAATTCGGGGAAGTGCAACTTGAAAGTGATTCTCACAGTCAAAAACATGTTGGAGGCTCAAAACCTCACCTGGACATTTTTTTGCAAATTATTTGAAAGAGATTCTATCCCTAGTGTGTGCTTCCTATCACCCCAAACTTATCATAAATCATGCCATTACAACAAAATCTCAAAGTTCGGTTTTCAATCATATGGGGATCAAATTTTCAAAAAATTTTCAAATCCTAGGGGGGAAACAGTCAACACTATCATGCAATCCATCTATGCAAAAATTAATAAAATCCAATAAACTTGCCATAATCAAGACACAAACACAACTCCTGAGCTTCTCAAATTATTCAGGAGCTTTATTGAAAACAAAACAGAAATAAAGCAAGGAAAAGAAAATTAAAAAGAAGAAAGGGTTAAGAAAACTCATTAAGGGCGGTTCCACCAGGATCCCATTGCTTGTAGCATAAGGCCCACGTGATGGACAAAGACTGGAAGTTCATTCCAAGCTTCCCTAACTTGCAGCTTTGATCTGGAGGTGAGCGTTTGACAACCATGATGACCTCGCCGAGTGCGGCGGACTTCTCACTCCTTCTCGGGTCACAGACGACCGCTTTCTCTACAAAGTCTCCCCAATAGAAGTGGGGCTCAACCTCTTGGACCGGCCATGGTGCAGAATCCAGAGGTGCAAAGTCCAGAACTTTTGGTTCCACAGGGGGAGGTGGCAAACAGTTAGCTGGGGTTACTGGTGCTGCTTCAACTCCTGCAAGGTCTTCATCCACTGCACTAACAAAGTTATCACCTGCTATACATGCAGAAATTTCAGCACACACCACACAAAGGTTAGAGTTAGTGGAGTCAGTACATATATCACAATAAAATGAATCAGGAAAAGTTAGAATGTCTGGAAATTCAGCAATTAATTCATCATCCACCCCATTACTCTCAACACATGCATCTAAGACCAAAGATTCTTCTTTATCCTCAAGCACGGTGGAGCAAATGTTCTCCTGATCCTCCTGATGCTCATTTCTTATATGAACATGGCCCTCAACCTCATCTGTCTCCTGTTCCATATGGATGCTTTGCTTAACATACCTTTCAAAATAACATTCTACACACAAAGCAGTTCCAGAACAATAACAATCATCAGGGGATTCAACACACAATTCATCATCAACAGAAATATTATCACAATCATCATCAGAAATATCTTCAAGAATAACTTGTGCCTCTGTAGGTTCTTCAAGGGGCTGTGGAGTTAGCATCGCAGCCGAGTTGGCGACAACTTGATCAATTAGAGCGGACAACTTCTGAGATTCAGCTTGGCTCCTCTGGTATTCAGCCTCCATCCTCTGTTGATTTTCCTCTATCATCCGTTGATTTTCGAGAAAGTTTTCTTCTATTTGTGCATTCATTTGCTTGATCAGATCCTCCAGTGAAGGTTCGGAAGGTGCAGATGTGGTCACTTGTGGAGGATTCTGGGGCGGTGCCAGTGATAACATCAGTTGTGAGTCTCCATACCAAGGGTTTAGATAGTTTCCCCAACTCAACAGGAAGGCTTCCTTCAAATCAAACCAGCTTGAGATGGAATTCTCATCAAGACAATACAACCAATCTCTTGCAGCACCTTCAAGTGAGAACTGGAAAGCTTCCATCTGAATGTGATCTTCTGTTATTCCTGCAGGTCTCAGCATTATAGAACAAGCATTCTGGAATTCCCTCAGATGCTCCTGCGGATTTTCACCTGCGAAACCACTAAACCTTGGCAACCAGTGTGATAATCCAAGAAAATCAGGAAAATATATACATGGTGGTGGTTCATAGTAAACATTAGGCATGTAACCATATATGTGATTATCCATGGGGGGTGCTAAAATTCACAACCAGACAACCAACCAGAACCAATTCAGCAAAGAGAATTTTTTTTTTAAAAAATTTATTTTCTGCTAATAACAACAAACAAGAGTTCCCCGGCAACGGCGCCAATTTTTGGCCGCGCTGTCGCCACGCGCCAAAAAGAACGAGCGTTTACAAAAATAATGTAGTATAGAGCGACAACTCGGATATCGTCTCTCAAGGACTCTTTAGTTGTTGTTATTATTAACAGAAAATCAAAAGTTAGTTTTGGGGGTTTTGGATTGAGTGCAATTAAAATAAAGAAAACAAAGCAATAAAAAAACAAAGCAGTTAAAAGATTAACAAATAAACTAAAGACGATTAACCTACTGTTCTCGGTTTCCCACTATCATTGGTTCATATAACTCCAAGCCCTAAGCAAATTCTAATCCCCTCCCGGTTGTAGCAACAATTAACAAACGAAACCGCTACTACGGATATATGTTCCTATTCCCGAATTAAACAAACGGGGTTAAGCTCTCATGAACTAAACGAACATGAATGAACACACGCGAATTAAACAAACGCGATTAAGTATAGGAACATAACATCACCGAAATAAATCAATACAACACTATACACTCCTGAATTAAACAAACAGAAATGTATAATATTGCATTGAAAAGAGAAAAGCAATAAAAACAGGAAATACAGAACCTCAAATGTAAATGGAAACCAATCCCAGTAGATTAACCAAGGAGACTAGTTCTCCATTACAGACTTAAACACAAAAGAAAAGAAAGGAAAATAAACTACTACTACTGACTACCAAAGACTAGCCAAAACTGGCTAACTCTGACTTTGCCTAACTATGACTAACTCCTCTCTCAATATCTGAATGCTCCTTTTATTAACTTCAACCTCTACCTCTTAGCTTTCCAAAGCCACTTAATTTGCTTAATTATGAATTAAGATGAGGGAGTTATGTCCACATTAAACTCATAGGGCAGCTGAAACGCCTCTGACTTCACATGGATTAAAGCCCTTCAAAACGGCTCTGTTTGGAATAATGGTCTTCATGAGAGTTAAAGCTCTTTGTTTGATCTTTCATTTTCCACTGGTTTCAGTTCCAACCGACATCTACAGCCCAAGTTATGGCCCAATCTTCATGACCAGTTCAGGTTCCAGTGACAGCAATTATGTTCTGACTTCAAGGCCCAATGTGACCCACTATACATCCAATTCAGCATCTGAGTTATTCATGAAAGTTGTTGGGCTTCCTTTTAGCTTTCCTATTCTGACTCCTGCGTTTCTGTTTTTATAAGAGGGCCGCACGTCACGGCCTAGGCGTGATGGCCTCTGCTTCAGGTGTACTTCCCTTCTTGCTCTTCTTATTGCCCTGAAAAACAGAAAACAACATAAGTACTTTATTTAACTCTAAATCAACTAAATTAACCTAAAAACACTTTACAAACTCAAAATCTTACTTAAGGACAATCAAGTCTAATTTGGGTGAAAATGATATAAAATTAGCACAAAGCCAAGGTCTTTACCAGTTATAAAACCAGTCAAACAGAGGCTCATCAAAATACCCCAAACTTAAACTTTGCTTGTCCCCAAGCAAACTAAAACTTAAACAAGACTCAGACTTGGCAAAACATGGCAAGCTTAAGGATTCAATCAACTTTGCACAAATTTCAAGCAATATTTCAAAAGAATTTTTCTTCCAATGTTCCCCCCTTTCAAACAAAGTAATCCCCACATTCATTCATTCTAAACAGTTGAGAATTTCATCATTCAAACAATCATCAATCTAAGCAGGGGGTCTAAGTTACACATACAAGGGAGATCACCAAGTTCAAACAACTGCCTTCCTCACAAGGGAAATTTGTGTTCACTCATTCGCTCAATTTTTTTGTCAGGCTATCAACAATTCACTCAATTTCACTTTTAAGAGCACTTCCCATAAATTTGATTTTCATCTCTAAATAGTTCCCACAGAAAATATGCAAGCAACATCAGAAGGTCTTTTATGGGTTGTAATGGGGCCTGGCTAAGGGTAGGATATACAAAGGTACTAGGCTGAAGACCCTAGGAACTAAGAGAGCATGAACATTATTTACACTTTGAAATTCCACTCAAGTTCCTTTTCTCATTTTTCTTTATGCCTTGGGTGGCTACAGCCTTTTTTATTCAAACAGCCTTTTTGGCATTTTTCCACTTTTTATTTTTTATTATTTTTTTTCTTAAAATTTTTACACTTTTTTTTTTCTTTTCCCCCTTTTTTTTTTTTTTCAATCCCAAACAACACATTGCACCTGGTAGCCACCCCAAACTTAATTTCTTGCAACCAAATTTCTTACTAAGATTCCATGCTCTCCTAATCCTAAGATCGGGTTAACATGGTTTTTTCAGATTTTAGCTTGTAACATAAGGTTATCAAGAATTAACAGTCTAATCAGGCTCAAAGGGGCTAACTAGGGAACATGCATCAGGAATTGGTTATTTTAGGCCAAGTAGCTATTTACAAAGAAAATGCCTAAATCATCTGAAGCAAACACATAATCATGCAAACCAAAAAGAGATTCAAGCAAATTCGGGGAAGTGCAACTTGAAAGTGATTCTCACAGTCAAAAACATGTTGGAGGCTCAAAACCTCACCTGGACATTTTTTTGCAAATTATTTGAAAGAGATTCTATCCCTAGTGTGTGCTTCCTATCACCCCAAACTTATCATAAATCATGCCATTACAACAAAATCTCAAAGTTCGGTTTTCAATCATATGGGGATCAAATTTTCAAAAAAATTTCAAATCCTAGGGGGGAAACAGTCAACACTATCATGCAATCCATCTATGCAAAAATTAATAAAATCCAATAAACTTGCCATAATCAAGACACAAACACAACTCCTGAGCTTCTCAAATTATTCAGGAGCTTTATTGAAAACAAAACAGAAATAAAGCAAGGAAAAGAAAATTAAAAAGAAGAAAGGGTTAAGAAAACTCATTAAGGGCGGTTCCACCAGGATCCCATTGCTTGTAGCATAAGGCCCACGTGATGGACAAAGACTGGAAGTTCATTCCAAGCTTCCCTAACTTGCAGCTTTGATCTGGAGGTGAGTGTTTGACAACCATGATGACCTCGCCGAGTGCGGCGGACTTCTCACTCCTTCTCGGGTCACAGACGACCGCTTTCTCTACAAAGTCTCCCCAATAGAAGTGGGGCTCAACCTCTTGGACCGGCCATGGTGCAGAATCCAGAGGTGCAAAGTCCAGAACTTTTGGTTCCACAGGGGGAGGTGGCAAACAGTTAGCTGGGGTTACTGGTGCTGCTTCAACTCCTGCAAGGTCTTCATCCACTGCACTAACAAAGTTATCACCTGCTATACATGCAGAAATTTCAGCACACTCCACACAAAGGTTAGAGTTAGTGGAGTCAGTACATATATCACAATAAAATGAATCAGGAAAAGTTAGAATGTCTGGAAATTCAGCAATTAATTCATCATCCACCCCATTACTCTCAACACATGCATCTAAGACCAAAGATTCTTCTTTATCCTCAAGCACGGTGGAGCAAATGTTCTCCTGATCCTCCTGATGCTCATTTCTTATATGAACATGGCCCTCAACCTCATCTGTCTCCTGTTCCATATGGATGCTTTGCTTAACATACCTTTCAAAATAACATTCTACACACAAAGCAGTGCCAGAACAATAACAATCATCAGGGGATTCAACACACAATTCATCATCAACAGAAATATTATCACAATCATCATCAGAAATATCTTCAAGAATAACTTGTGCCTCTGTAGGTTCTTCAAGGGGCTGTGGAGTTAGCATCGCAGCCGAGTTGGCAACAACTTGATCAATTAGAGCGGACAACTTCTGAGATTCAGCTTGGCTCCTCTGGTATTCAGCCTCCATCCTCTGTTGATTTTCCTCTATCATCCGTTGATTTTCGAGAAAGTTTTCTTCTATTTGTGCATTCATTTGCTTGATCAGATCCTCCAGTGAAGGTTAGAAAGGTGCAGATGTGGTCACTTGTGGAGGATTCTGGGGCGGTGCCAGTGGTAACATCAGTTGTGAGTCTCCATACCAAGGGTTTAGATAGTTTCCCCAACTCAACAGGAAGGCTTCCTTCAAATCAAACCATCTTGAGATGGAATTCTCATCAAGACAATACAACCAATCTCTTGCAGCACCTTCAAGTGAGAACTGGAAAGCTTCCATCTGAATGTGATCTTCTGTTATTCCTGCTGGTCTCAGCATTATAGAACAAGCATTCTGGAATTCCCTCAGATGCTCCTGCGGATTTTCACCTGCAAAACCACTAAACCTTGGCAACCAGTGTGATAAACCAAGAAAATCAGGAAAATATATACATGGTGGTGGTTCATAGTAAACATTAGGCATGTAACCATATATGTGATTATCCATGGGGGGTGCTAAAATTCACAACCAGACAACCAACCAGATCCAATTCAGCAAAGAGAAAATTTTTTTAAAATTTTATTTTCTGCTAATAACAACAAACAAGAGTTCCCCGGCAACGGCGCCAATTTTTGGCCGCGCTGTCGCCACGCGCCAAAAAGAACGAGCGTTTACAAAAATAATGTATTATAGAGCGACAACTCGGATATCGTCTCTCAAGAACTCTTTAGTTGTTGTTATTATTAACAGAAAATCAAAAGTTAGTTTTGGGGGTTTTGGATTGAGTGCAATTAAAATAAAGAAAACAAAGCAATAAAAAAACAAAGCAGTTAAAAGATTAACAAATAAACTAAAGACGATTAACCTACTATTCTCGGTTTCCCACTATCATTGGTTCATATAACTCCAAGCCCTAAGCAAATTCTAATCCCCTCCCGGTTGTAGCAACAATTAACAAACGAAACATCTACTACGGATATATGTTCCTATTCCCGAATTAAACAAACGGGGTTAAGCTCTCATGAACTAAACGAACATGAATGAACACACGCGAATTAAACAAACGCGATTAAGTATAGGAACATAACATCACCGAAATAAATCAATACAACACTATACACTCCTGAATTAAACAAACAGAAATGTATAATATTACATTGAAAAGAGAAAAGCAATAAAAACAGGAAATACAGAACCTCAAATGTAAATGGAAACCAATCCCAGTAGATTAACCAAGGAGACTAGTTCTCCATTACAGACTTAAACACAAAAGAAAAGAAAGGAAAATAAACTACTACTACTGACTACCAAAGACTAGCCAAAACTGGCTAACTCTGACTTTGCCTAACTATGACTAACTCCTCTCTCAATATCTGAATGCTCCTTTTATTAACTTCAACCTCTGCCTCTTAGCTTTCCAAAGCCACTTAATTTGCTTAATTATGAATTAAGATGAGGGAGTTATGTCCACATTAAACTCATAGGGCAGCTGAAACGCCTCTGACTTCACATGGATTAAAGCCCTTCAAAACGGCTCTGTTTGGAATAATGGTCTTCATGAGAGTTAAAGCTCTTTGTTTGATCTTTCATTTGCCATTGGTTTCAGTTCCAACCGACATCTACAGCCCATGTTATGGCCCAATCTTCATGACCAGTTCAGGTTACAGTGACAGCAATTAAGTTCTGACTTCAAGGCCCAATGTGACCCACTATACATCCAATTCAGCATCTGAGTTCTTCATGAAAGTTGTTGGGCTTCCTTTTAGCTTTCCTGTTCTGACTCCTGCGTTTCTGTTTTTATAAGAGGGCCGCACGTCACGGCCTAGGCGTGATGGCCTCTGCTTCAGGTGTACTTCCCTTCTTGCTCTTCTTATTCCCCTGAAAAACAGAAAACAACATAAGTACTTTATTTAACTCTAAATCAACTAAATTAACCTAAAAACACTTTACAGACTCAAAATCTTACTTAAGGACAATCAAGTCTAATTTGGGTGAAAATGATATAAAATTAGCACAAAGCCAAGGTCTTTACCAGTTATAAAACCAGTCAAACAGAGGCTCATCACTTTGCATGAGCATCCTAACGGGAATGGGGATGTGCACAATTGTGTCATTGCTTTGCATGAGCATCCTAATGGGAATGGGGATGTGCACAATTGTAATTGTGTCGTTGCTTTGCATGAGCATCCTAACGGGAATGGGGATGTGCACAATTGTGTTAGGTGCTGGCATGAACATCCTATCGCGAATGGGGATGTGCACCATTTATTTTCTTGGGCATTGTTTTGTTCGTTTTTACAATGCGCCATGTGCGAGCCTGATCAGCTTGAAACGAAACAGAAAGTTGTGGGATCTCCGGAGATTAGGTATCAAATTAGAAATTGAACATAGAAGTGTCATGCATTTTTATAAAATAACGATGATTGTCGGGCATGAAGCCCTGTGAATTATATCATTTTACTAATAGAATTCATGTTATTATATTGTGAATATTTGGTAATTGCTATTTGAGAGTCTTGCATGGGGTTGTCTTATAAAACTCATATATTGGAAACTCACCCTTACAAACATTTTAGATGGATCCGGACGAGGTGGATTTGAACTACTCGGGGGTACGATCCCTGACGTTTGACAACGCTGATAGAGGAGACGCATGGGTTATTAACCCAGGGGCTCGGAGTGCTACCTATACTGGTCCCTTGAGGACACTCCGAGGCACCGTCGCTGAAGGACCACAACAGTTAGTTCATAGCAGGGAAACCATTGAAGTATCGCTACCACCCATCTGGATGATACTACAGTATTTAGTACAACATGGGAGTCTGGAACACCAACCGCCTCAGTTTATTCAACCACTACAACAAGTTGCACCAGGATCACCTCCTGCACCCATTATATTAGTTCCAGAGAACATTCCGGAGGAGATAGAGGAAGACCCAGAGGAGAATCCGGTGGAAAATCCTGACTATGTTCCTATAGCAGACAAAGGGTCTGGAGCTGCTGGAGAGGGGGCTATTGTATCCTCTCCAGACACATCTTCAGGGGGTGGGGGAGTGTACACTGGGCTTCCCAATGGTTTTATATAGTGGTGACCAGCTTAGGATGTAGTTTTAGGAAGAGTGGGAATTTTAGGATAGTCTGAATTAGTGACTCCTGAGAGTCATCTTTTGCGTAGTATTTTCAAACACCCACTATGACTTAGTTGTAAAAATTTCTGATGATGTCAAATATGTGTGACAAGTGGATAGTGACCTAGTAAGAAAAGGGTCATTTATAAAATAGAGAAGTATATGTGAAATATATATATATAGTGGTGTATATTATATTATGAGAGTTTGAATGTATGTGCAGAAAAAGAAAAAAAATTTATCACTATTTTTAAAAAGAAGTATAGGGAATTAGAAAATGCATCTTATTTTCCGAAGAAAACCAGCAACTTAATATTTTATTTAGTATGATGTTTGGGTAATGTTACGTAAATGTGATACCTGAAAAGGGGGTGTCGCAGTCATAGCCTCTTCCATCATGTCTTCTCACTTCTTTTATGCTCCCTAATCTGCTCCGTTTCGTAGCCGGTTGCATTTCTGATCGTAATTCTTCCGACGTTTTCACCCGAATAAAATATTTTATTTTATTTTTAACGAAAAATTTTAAAAATAACCAAAGTTGAATAAAACATAATAAAAACACTAATTGTCTCCTTCACGGGTCAAAATTAGGTTTTCTGCACAGAAAACTTGTACCGGCAGTGAAAACGCAGACCGGCTTCCGTCTGAATTTTCAACCGAAATTTTTACCGTGACTTCATATGATATAACAACACAAGAAAATGATTTTAGTTTAATTAAAATCATCGTCTGAGTTTAATATAAAATAAACAAATTTAAATACGTATTTACTACTACAGAAAGCATAGGAAAAACAGGGTGTTACAATAAATATCAACTAAAAATAATATAAGACTTTAAAATTAATTTAATTATTATGTAAATTCATTGAAAATTAAGAAACATTTTTAACTTGTTTTAATATAAAATTCAAAATTTTATAAATAAAAGATTATATGTGAGGATAATGTCAAATTTGCTTGTCTAGAAGTGTATTAAAGCCTCCTTTTTATATTGATATTCGATCATGCATTGTTACTTTTAAAATCACATATAATAATTTGTAATTAGTTAATTAATGCGGTAAAATTTGACATAAAACATGTTTTATGGAGAAAATAAAGAGTTTAATATCATATCAAGTCTGAATTTTGCGTAAAGTACCATAAAAAATTTGAGTAAAAACTATTTGCATGACAATTTGAAGGAATTACAATTTGAGTTTAATTGTTATACACTGTCATTGTAAATCTTTTTTACTCTATCAACCAATAATAAATCGCCACATCATTGAATATCTTTGATTCTTATCCAAATTTCCTTGAAAATCATTCATACCTTGATGTAGGATTGGTTGACAGTGTAAAAAAGTGCACACCAATTAAACTCTTACCATTTTAGGTGTAAGTCGATCTAAAATCTTATTTTAATTTTGAATGTTTCAATCTCAGAATGTGACTAATTTTATATTTATAACTTAAAAATACTAAAATAAATTTAAATCTTAAGTTAAAAAAAATATCAAGATTATTTTATTATAAAGAAAATCAAGATTGTATTTAACATTTAACAAGAGAAATAAATGACTGCAGGTTGGTGATACCCAACATCAGCCCAAGAATTTGGACGGTGATTTCCCTAGGAGCACTCTGCTAGGGTTTGCATGCATGAAGGCTTAGGGTTGGTGTTTCTTGGTCATGGATGCGCCTCCTTGGCAACTTCTGTTCCCAGAATCCGTTGCACATGGGCCTTCGTTGCCTTCCTCCTCTCCTCCCCCTCTTGCGGTTCAGCCCCTCCCTCCTGGTCCGCCCCTTGATCCCTGTACTGATCAGCCGCAAGTCAATCAAAAGAAGTCCTTTGCACAGGCTCTTAAGAACGTGTGTGACTTCTCTTTGAGTCAACTTCCGGTCCCTTGCCTAAAGGGAGACGATCTACTGATTGAAATTCCAGAGGATGAATATTTGGCTGGTCTGGAAGCGTCTAAAAACAATCTCCATGGCAGAATTCTTCTGGCAAAAGGGGGAAAACCTCTTAAGATTGATGCCTTGCGAGCAAAGCTTTCGCTGTTGTGGAACCCTATTGCTCTTTGGAAACTGACACCTATTGGCAGAGGCTTCTTCGAGTTTTCCTTTGCATCTTTTGAGGATATGCGTAGGGTGTTGGCAGCGGGTTCTTGGAGTTTGGATCCGGGGATTCTGAGACTCTTCCCTTGGACGCCAGATTTCAATCCCTCTCTTATTAAGCAGACCAACGCGCAATGCTGGATCAGAATCTTCAACCTCCCTCTTGAGTATTGGAGACCTAAAATTCTTTACTCTATTGCAAGGGGTGTGGGAACTCCTTTGGCTTTAGATGATGCTACTAAGAACAGATCTTTAGGTCATTATGCTTGGATCTTGGTGGATATTGACCTTGCTGGGCAGATTAGAGACCAGATTATGGTAGTTAGGAAAGGTTTTGCCTTTCATGTGAAAGTGGAATTTGAATTCCTTCCATCTTTTTGTGCTTCATGCAAACTTATTGGCCACTCTTTGTCCAACTGTAAAAGAAACCTATCCAAGCAATCAACTGGTGCTGCATTGGATCTTCCTAAAACAAATAGAAAAGTAGTTGCTAAATATGTGGAAAAAGAAAGGGTCGCCAAGTTAGGAAACTTAGTTTCGAAGAAGGCTCCAAGCCTCACTGATAAAGGAAAAGATGTGGTTTCTGAGGGTTTAGATCCCTACTCGAGATGTACAAATATGGGTGCAGGTCCGAGTGGTGCAATGAGTTTGGCCCAGGATCCCCCACCTCCTTCTCTGAATGTCTCCCAGCATGTGGACTTGGATCATATTCGAGTTGAAAAGGAAGCTGTTTTGAATGATCGGGAGGTTAATTTTCTTCCTCCGAATGTACCCCATGTGATAGAAGAGCTCCCTGGTAGACTGGTCCATTCTGCCCCAGTTCATGGTATTTCGATCATCCCTCAGGTTTCTGCAGTTCAAGGAACCTTTGATGTTGATCCTTCTTTAGAGCTGGCTCTTAGTCCTCCCCATAGTGCAAGCGCTAGGGAAGGTCTACTAGGTTTGCCACTTCAGCAAGATTTAGATGGTCTGGCTGAAGTTAACCAAGCTTCTCCTGCAGATTGGATCTCCAATCCAAATGTAGCACGTGATATGAATACCCTAGGGAGGTTTTGGGCTGATGATACTGATGAGGAAATTGAGGTTGATTCTCCACCTCAAGCCAATCTGCATGAAGTGCATATGGACGCTAGTGTTGATGCTGAAACTGGCTCTAGCTCAGGCTTTGTCAAGGTCCTTTCCAAATCGCAGAAGAAGAAACTCAAGAGAGCAAATAATCAGAAGACCAGAAATCAGAAGCCGTCTGTGGTTGGAGCCCTTACAAGGGCTGGTCCCAGGAATTTTGCCTAATGAAAGTAATCTTCTGGAATGCTAGAGGGGTTGCCAACCCTGAGACTAGACTGGCTCTTCAAAGGTTAATTCATCATCAATAACCCTGACTTTTTGTTTATTGCTGAACCTTGGATTCTCTCGGATCATTTTCCTACTCGGTTTTGGCAAAGGTTAAACCTGAAACTGTTTGCTGTCAACTGTAGGGGTAACTTGAAACCGAATCTTTGGTGCATTTGTAAATTGGCTTTATTTCCTAACATTATTGCAGCTTCCTCTCAGCATGTTTCTTTCTCCATAATCTTGGACAACCAGACATTATTTTTCTCAGCAATTTATGCCTCCACTAATTACTCCAGTAGAAGGCAGCTTTGGAGTGAATTGGAAAGTTTGCAACAGTCTCATGCTGGAGCATGGTGCTGCATTGGTGACTTCAATGCTATTCTAGGTTCTCATGAACATAGAGGGCGTGGGGTCCCCAACATGATCTCTTGTAATGATTTTAAAAGATGGTCTGATAATTGTAATTTAATCCATCTACAAACCAAAGGTGCCCTTTTCACTTGGGGTAACGGCAGAAGTGGTGCGGCTAGGTCCGAAAGAAAGCTTGATAGAGCCTGCTGCAACGATGCATGGCTAGCACACTGGACTAACATTTCATGCTGCACTTTAGTCAGAAACCACTCGGACCATTATCCTATTTTACTGTCTCTTGATAAACATGCGGGCCCTCATCCCTCCTCCTTTAAATTCATGAAGATCTAGACTGAGCATGAGGACTGTTATAAAGTCATTTCTAATGCTTGGAACATTGGTATTCTTGGCTGTCCTATGTACATTCTTAGCCAGAAATTGAAGCACTTGAAAGGCATTCTGATCTGCTGGAATAAGGAGCATTTTGGAGATGTTAATGACAAAGTCAAACTGGCAGAAGCAGATTTGGCTGCCATTCAGAACCAAATAGCCATCTCTGGTTACTCTGATGAACTATCTCTTAAAGAGAAAGCTGCTGAAGGTAATTTGAATCAGGCTTTGCATCTGCAGAATATGTTTTGGCAGGAAAAATCTTGTGTTAGCTGGCATACTGAGGGGGACAGAAACACCTCTTTTTTCCACAAAGTTACCAAAATTAGACAGTCTTCAAAAAGTATGGTCATGCTGCGAAAAGATGGTGTTATTTTGGACAAGCCTGAGGACATAGAAGCTCATGTGCTGGACTTTTACTCATCTCTCTTCTCCTCTGAGAACTACTGCCAGGATAATGGCCTTATTGAACAGGTAATCCCTCATTGTGTTGATAGAGCTGATAATCTGATGTTAACTAATCTTCCTTCCAATGAGGAAATTAGGAATGATGTGTTCTCAATGAATGCCAGTGGTGCTCCTGGTCCAGATGGCTTCAGTGGTCTCTTCTTCCAAACTTACTGGGAGATTGTTGGTCATGATGTTTGCAATGCTGTCTTACAGTTCTTTAAGCAGGGATGGCTTCTCCCTAATTTCAACTCCAACTTGGTGGTGTTGGTCCCCAAGTTTCTGGAGGCTGACTCCATTGATAAGTACAGACCCATTGCTTTGGCCAACTTCAAGTTCAAAATAATCACAAAGATCTTAGCTGACAGATTGGCCATCATTGCCTCTAAAATTGTTTCCAGCCAGCAGCGGGGCTTTATCAAAGGCAGGCAACTTTCGATCAGATGTCGGTGTTGCTTCTGAAGCTATCAACTTGTTGGACAAGAGGTCTTTTGGGGGTAATATAGCTCTCAAGATTGATATTAGGAAGGCTTTTGACACTCTTGATTGGAATTTTCTTCTCAAAGTGCTGCACCAATTTGGTTTTGACCCTATCTTCTGTAACTGGGTGAAAGTAGTGATCCATTCGGTAAAATTGTCTATTTGTGTCAATGGTAAAGCAGTTGGTTTTTTCTCCTGCAAGAGAGGAGTGAGACAAGGTGACCCTCTATCACCTCTTCTTTTTTGCATTGCTGAGGAGGTTCTTAGCAGAGGTATCTCTAAGCTTGTTCAAGATAATAATCTGCTCCCTATAGCTGGTCCAAGGGGTTCCAATGTCCCTAGTCATGTTCTCTATGCAGATGATATCCTTATTCTCTGCAGAGGCACAAAGAAGAATTTAGATAACTTGATGTCTTTGTTCTCTATTTATGCTCAAGCTTCTGGTCAGGTTATCAGCAGGGAAAAATCAACCTATTATACTGGCTCTTCAAGCTCATCTAGGATGGCTGTCTTGTTTAACAATTGGGGGTTTAAGGCTGGGCATCTTCCTTTTGTTTACTTAGGTGTTCCCATTTTCAAAGGGAAACCTAAGAAAGCCTACTTCATGCCTTTGGTGGACAGGATTAAAACTAAGCTCTCATCCTGGAAAGGTAGTATGCTCTCTATCATGGGCCGTGTTGAATTGGTAAAATCTGTTATCCAAAGCTCTTTGATTTACTCTTTCCAGGTATACTACTGGCCCCTTGCCCTCCTCAAGCTTCTAGATCAGTTCATAAGAAACTTTATTTGGGCTGGTAACATTGAGTCTAGGAAGATTTGCACGGTTGCTTGGAAAAAGGTCTGCTGTCCCATTGCTGAAGGTGGTCTTGGACTGAGGTCTTTTAGATCTATTAATGAAGCCTTCATGCTTAAGCGATGCTGGGAACTGGTTTCCTCAGACCTGGATTGGTCCAACCTTCTAAGGTCTAGAGTGCTCAAGCACGCATCCTTCATTAACTATAGCATTTCCTCCTCAATTTGGTCTGGTTTAAAAGGATTCCTCTCCACTGTGCTTGAAAATGTCTCTTGGCTTTTAGGGGATGGAAGAAGCATTAACTTCTGGTGTGATTCTTGGCTATCCAATCTAATTGTTGACATGATGAATATTCCTGCCTTCCTGCATAAGTCCCTTACTGCCTCAGTTAGTGATTTCATCAGGGATGGTAAATGGTGTATCCCCCAAGAGCTTGCTCTCAGGTTTCCTGCTGTTATATCTGAAATTGGTAAAGTGGTTATTCCTTGTTCTGAGTCTCCTGATATTAAAGTTTGGAAGCACTCTGACTCTGGTTGCCTTTCTGCAAGGGAAGCTTATAGTTTTTTAAATCCAGGTGGGTCTCCTTGCCCCTGGGGGAAGTTGATCTGGTCAAAGGCAATTCCCCCATCAAAATCCTTTCTACTCTGGAGGTTGCTCCACAACAAAGTTCCAACAGATGATCATCTCTGGTCTAGAGGATGCATTGTAGTCTCCATGTGTTCCCTTTGTGGCTGCAGTTATGAGACTTCGGATCATCTCTTTCTTTCCTGCCCTTTTGCTTGTAGGGTTTGGATGTGGTTGAGCTGCTGCCTTGGTTGCCACCTTGACACTCTTTCAATCCATTCTCTCCTCTCAATTTTAAACCAAGGTTGGTGCCCTCAGATTAAAGAGGTAATTTTATCTGCCATCTGCTACTCTCTTTGGGGCATTTGGTATTGTCGGAACAGCATCAGATTTGATTCTAAGTCTATCCCAGTGGTTGCCATTTGCAATGCAATTGCTGCTAATGTCTCCTTTGCAGGGAGATTTTGTAAGGGTTCCTATTCCTCTAATGTTCGTCAGCTGATGATCCTTAAGAAATTTAACATCAAGATTAACCTTTCGAAGGCCCCATCCATTAAAGTAGTTACGTGGCTGCCCCCCAGATTCAACTGGATTAAAGTAAATACTGATGGCGCTGCTAAGGGAGCTCCAGGTGTGGCAGGTTGTGGTGGTATTTTCAGAGGGGAAAATGCTTCTTTTCTTGGGTGTTTTGCTCTCAATGTGGGTGTCTCGTTTGCTTTCCATGCTGAATTACTTGGAGCTATTATTGCCATTGAACTGGCTCACAAGAATGGTTGGAAGAAGCTTTGGTTAGAATGTGACTCCTCTTTAGTAGTGAATGCCTTCAACTCTAATGGTATGGTCCCTTGGCATCTAAGGAATAGGTGGCTAAACTGTATTGCCCTTACTAGGGATATGTCCTTCTTTTGTTCTCATCTGTATAGGGAGGGTAATGCTTGTGCTGACAAGTTGGCCAATTTTGGTTTGTGTCTTGATGGTTTTTGTTGGTGGAGCTCATTGCCCTCCTTCTTATCAGAGGATTTTGGCAGAAATAGGATGAGTCTTCCTACCTTTAGATTTGGTTAACTTCGTGGGTCAGGTTAATGCCCCCCCACGTTTCTGTTTTTATTGTTTCTTATTTTCTATCAATAAATTGGGTGTGCTGCAGATGATTGGCTTTGCTTGAGGTGCCAGCCTAGCTGGGATGTCTTGCTTGGCAGTGATGCCTTTGCACACTTCTTTTGTCAAAAAAAAAAGCCCAATAATGTAAAAGCAAAAACAATGATTGTAAAAGCTGTCTAATTTTCGTCAAAAAAAAAATGACTGCAGGTTGGTCATATGTGTTTTATTGTAAAGTCACCAAAAATTTTATTTAATATGCTAATATAAAAAAACCTTAACAAAAGATGGTATTTGAAACAAGAAGCCCTTTGTCAAAAAAAAGGAAGAAGAAAGAAACAAGAAGCCCGTTAAAGGCACAAGCTAATCTTAAATAACATACAACGTTATAATTAAAGGGGTCATGCCTAGCACTAAACGAATTGAAACACTTGAGCGGATCCTAAATATTAAATAACATGAATTTCGAAAATAAAAAAATTACTTGTGCCTTTCTATTATTTTTTATTTTTATTTTTTACATTAGTTTTTTTTTTGTGATTTTTTTTTTGGGAAAAATTTTGTGACTGTTTTTACCTTAGTTACTAATGAACCAAAGGAAGACGTACCGCTAAACTTCCTGGAAGTGATTAACAATAAAAAATAAAAAGGCTTTAGTTTGAATGAAACATACACTTGACCAAAACAATAAAATACATCTTTAACATTTTTTTTAAGCAGGTGGTATGTGATGAATAATCTGCTAATCATATTGATAATCCAAGATCTAACGGAACAACGCATACAATTTTTTTTAGATGTAAAAAAAATAAAAATACAAATTTTTTGTCAAAAACAAACATTACAAACTTATGTTCTTCCATTCACTGCGTTTCTTCTCTTTCTCCCTTCAATGCGTTCTGTTTATTCTGGATCTATGTATCTTTTCCTCGATCTCTAATGAAAAACTGAATAAAAAAAAGAGAATTAAAAAAATTTAAAATGGTATCAACAAAATAAAATAAAGATAAATATGACTTCAAATAAAGTAAAATGAAACTTTAATATTATGCAACGAAAAATAGAACAAATTTGTAAAATAAACAAATACTTAATCAACTATATATTGCGTATAATAAAATTTATTAAATAAAATACAATAGATAGACAAAACTAAAAGAAAAAATATGAACAAGAAAAAGAATAAGTTACCTAGTAGCTCCTCAAGAACTTAATTTTTTTTTTTTATCAATGGGACTTGTTGTGGCATTAGCATCACATGGAAGTGACAAAGTTTTACATGGACGAAGCGTATCTAAGTAAGAAATAATGTGAATTACGGCTGATTTACATTGATGGTCACATATTTCCTCAATTTCCATATGCTTTTCATTTGTTAAATTATAGCCATAGACCTTCTTCTTCTCTGAAGTAAAAACTAAATATCCATCATTTAAAACCCTATAACCTGTGACTATAGGATTTTGCTCCCTTGTCCCAGTCAAGGATTTCACTCTTGCTTTCAAAATCCTTCTCCATGAACTTGATTTATAATTTGTCAAAACCCATATGGTGAACACTTTCTTTCTCAATCTCACCAAACAAATAGATTGACTTGAACTGTTAACTTTTCCCCATTTAAAAATTCCCATGTTACAACTATGGTCATGAGAACCTATCCTTGCTTCTTTGGGCACCCTCAACATTGTGGATATACCATTCTCATAATTATAGGACATAATATATGGCCTAAAATAAGGGCTGCTTCTATGAATGGAAGGAAAACAATCCGAGATAAAGTGGATGACTCCATTGTAACACACCGGCATGTCAAATCTCAAGTCCCTTGAACCGGTGAAGAAACCGGTTTCCCTTGATTTTCACACACCTTCTTTGGATGAGTAAACTTGACAATCCAAATATGAAGACTACTCGGGGGTGTCAAAGAGAAACATCGTGAAATCATTTGAGTTACACTCAAAAACGATCTTGAATTCGCCGTAAAGATTCTTTTGCACTTGCTCTGGAGTGGGAACGGGGAACCAAGATTATGTTACTGGGTTACCAACAAACATATAAACTTGGTCAAATATTGTAGCGAGACAAAGAATCAAGCCATTGCTTGAAGCTAGAGCTTTGGCTTTGTTATTTGCCAAAAATTGTAGACCATCATGAGGCACACCACATGATGCCTTATTTTCAGGTAAAGGGTGTAACTCAATATGGCAATCAAACCTCTGGATCATGCTTGATTGAATGAAGAAGCATGAATCATCCTTTAATAATGCATTTAGAGCTTGCTTTAATGCAAAGTATGATTCATCTGAAAACTTTGAGAAGAACTTGCTAATACATTTGAACTTGTAGATCGCTTTTGCTGGTAACCAAGAGAATATCTCAATCAATGCGTCGTTGGAGGTTGCCATTGTCATGAATTGTTGATCTGGAAGCAAAAGAATTTTCCAAGGAGTTATTAGACTATGATGAAAAGAGGGAAGAAAAAAAATATGCGAGTATAGGGTTCGTATTGATAGCACTAGACTAGATACTGTTATAAATTTTAATAAAAATATAATAAAGATTAAGAAACATGGGATGCAATATATCACTTGATTCAAGAAGTCTTATCAATATAGAAAATCAAACGATATCTCTTATAGCTATATCATGAAATTGATCATAACCAACAACTTAATCCTTAATCTATTGTGGCAACCTACCAAATCTTTAAATCAAGTATATACATACTCTTAAGATAAAAAAAATTTTAAGACATATACACTCTTAAGATAATTGATAATAATATCTCAATGAAACTTATTAAATCAGATGCGGACATGTCCTTCTTCAGTTCCTCACAAACTCGCTGTAAATTAGATATGGAGATTATTTTATTTTATTTTTACCACTGACACACTGAACTCAAATTGAGGATTTACTTCTTTTCCATATTTTTGATTTTCTTATTTAATTTTTAAAAGATGACTTTTTTTGGGTAAAATAAAAGTTTAGTTTGGGGGAAGGCTCATCCCCTTGCAAGGTCAGGCAATACCACCAACCTCAATGAGGATTTATAGTGGAATTTACATAGTGTGAGTGTAAGGCTTGACCGGATGTGCCAAAATGACTATTTTATTTTTATATTTCAAAAAATCAACCGAAAAAAAAACAGGAAAAGAAGAAAAAAAAAAGGCCAAATAAACAAAACAGATAAAAATACCTTCTTCTTCTGAACTGGAACGTGAACAGGAAAAATGCAGATGAGAATGAAGCGTGGTTCTGCTACTGATGGTGGTGGCGAGGTTACTTCAAGCGGCGGAGAAAGAGATGAAGATGGTGAGGGTGAATGAGAGGAAGATGGAGTGAGGAAGAGTGATAGGGAACAAGTGAGAAGGGTATTAGAGACTGAGTGATGGAATGCAAAAATTTTCTCCCCTTTTCCATGCACCTACGTACTCTATTTATAAAGCAATGTGTAACCAATCTGGATTCTCCTAGTGTCCTTATCAGAAATTAAATCATTAATGATAACTGGTAAGAGAGTGAAACTTCTCCTCAGTATCCTTAACAGAGATTAAATCATTAATAACAACTGTTAAGAGAGTGTAATAGATAAGTGATAATCAATCAGAAATATGTTAACAGATTTATCAAAATTATCACTTTTTATCTAGTCAAATCTAACTCCAATTAAATTATCATGATAACCTCTTGTCTGATCCTAACTTACTCACTATTGTCATTTATTTATTTTTTACAAGATTGTCATTTTATTTTATTCCTTATAAGTTTTATTCATTTTTTATTTTATTATTATTATTTATTTTGTTTTATTTTATTTTTACTATTTATTCAAGAATAATGTGCGATGCAAATCATGCAATCAGTTTAGGAAATCTAATTAGATCAAATGATATCTCTTAAATCATGAAAATTGATCCTAAAACTAACAACTTAATCCTTAATCGGGTGGCAACTTACCTCATCTTTAAATTAAGTAACTCAAGTAACTTGTTTCAAAAAAAAAAACTAAAGATATATATACACAAGTAGATAATTGATACTAGTAAATCGGAGGGAGTATCTCAATAATCTTATTATTTAGATGCGGACATATCCTTCTTTACAAATCCACTCAAAATAAGATTTTTACCCTTTTTTTCTCTTGCCTAATTAGAATTCATCAAACTTCGGTGTAATCAATGATTCAGTATCTACAAGGATCTCTCATCAATGTAGTAATATCATACCGTGATAGTGTTTGTAGACCGATTAGTTACTAGTAAATGTTAACTTAATTTGTAATCTGTACCATATGAAACATTTTGGAAAATGCTAACTAATGCCCTTAGAACATTGTTTAAGAAATCAAGAAAGGAAAAATTGTATGAGAAATAATGTACTCCCTCCGGACTCAATTATAAGCAAAATCAACTAACTTCATACTTATTAAGAAAGTTAGTTAATTTAGTTTAATTGTCTTGATTTATGTTTAAAAAATGTGTTACAATAGCTAAACTACCCTTTAATGGTCTCGGGAGTGCGCAATGCTATTGAAAAAGTAGAAAGAGAATTGGTTGAAATGATTGGTTGTCTTGACTTTTGGAACACTTACATTAAATAGAGTTGAATTGATTGACATTTACTTATATTTAAGTCCACAAAATATAAATACTTTTTTACTTGTAATTGAGTCCAGAGGAGTACTTCACACAAAAGAATAAATTATCATATAAATTTTTTTTTTGCTTCAAAATTATCATATAATTTAAATCAATGTCTAAATTAGAAATGAAATATATTTTAAGGATAAATTTTATTTGAGAATGTGAACAAATTTATAATAAATGTGGAATAAAATGCTAGACCGTTAAAAACTCACCATTATATAACTAAAAATAAAAAGCATAATTATATTGATCTCTCTTAACCTTTGACTTAATTATATCTGATACTCTTTGTAACACCATGTATTTCACTGTTTTAAATAACAGTAATACATATAAATATGTTTATAAATTTATTTGAGTTTTAGAAAATTATTTTAAGTAAACGGAGTTTACCATTCAATCCTACTTGACCGTAGGAAGCTACGATTAAAATTTAGGTTGGAAAGTCAGACGAAACCCGGCCCGCGAATTCCATTGACAGTATAATAATACTGCTCAAAAGACCTAATTTTAATTCGTGAACGAAAGACTTAAGATTATTATTTTATTTTCTACAATTCTGTATTTTTAGAATTTTTTTAGAAAAAAAATAAAATAATTTACGTTTTCCGAGCGAAAAGCGTAATCGGGTAGACGACGGAAAGGATATTAGAGTTTCTAAGAACCGATAGAGGGTTTATCTTAGGATTTAGATATGATTCAAGGGTATGACTCATATTTTTAAGTTTAGAAGGTTCTTCAGGGTTAAAGTGAAAATTTATGAATTTTACGCTTAAGTCCCTGAACTTTCTGTAAATTACCCTTTTGTCCCTAAATTAGTTTTTAAGTTTTTTCAAGTGGATTGGGCTAGAATTATTGTTTCCAATCTCAAATGGACGTGGCTTTGAAGCCCAAAATTTTCTAGTTCATGGATTGATTCCATAAAGCCTATTTGAAACTATACAAGTTTCCTATCTTAAGCTTAATGCTTAAATCTTTAAGTGGGCCCCACAAAAATGAAACCAAGCCCAAATTTACCAAGCCCATGAGCAAGCCCATGAGGGAGAAGGGGCTGCCCTCATAAAATTTTGGAAGAACCAAGAAAAATCTAGAATGTTCTACATTCTTCCACTTTGTTCTTCAAGCTTCTAAAATCTTCTTCAACAATCTTGAATTTTCCTAAAATATGTATGACAAAATCAGCCAACTATGGTCAAGATAAGTGTACATTAAATGTGGCAAATCATCATCATGACACTTTATTGACAATTTGCAAACTAGTCCTTCAACTTTTGGAATCTTTGCAAATTGATCCCTAGAAAGTATTTACATTTCAATCCTTTTAGCAAAACAACTCATCACCTCTAGAGTCTTCCTAAGATGGAGCCACCCATCTCTATAAATACCATACTCTCACTTTTCACTTAGTTTCTAATGCCTTTTTGTTCAAAACCCTAAGTTCATAAGTTCTTTAGTGATAAGTTTGTGAAGCAAGTTTCTTGGATTTCCTTTGTCATTGATCTTCAAGAGGTAAATCCAAATCTTCATTCTTAATCATACCTATGTTCTTTAGCAAGTTTCTTGATTCAAGGTTTATAGTATAGTTGTTCATCACTTTAAAGTTTCTAACCCTAGAACTTTGAAAAGTCATAATAAATTCTAGAAAAATCTAATGATGATGAAACTACTTTCTATCTTCTTGATATCATGCATATTATCTAAATCCAAGAGCATGATGTAATCAAAAATTTCTTTCCTAAAAATCTAGCCTTGGCCGAATCTATCAAATTAGGGTTGGTAGAGTTTTGTTCATGTGTTGTCATGTATGATCATGTATTCTATATGGCATGTATGTCTACACACTCTAATCCATGTTAGTTTCTTAAAATGAAAATCTTTACTCAAAAATCTCTATGTTGGCCGAACCCTAAGTGGGTGAGATTTGATGAGCTTTTGTCCAAAGTTTTCATTAATGACCTTATTAATCAAGCTATTAGTATGTATGCTTAATAAATCCAAGTTGGTTTATTAAACTAAGAACCCTAGCCCTATGAACATATTGAGGCCGAATCCTTGTATAAAAGAGTTAGGAAGTTTTGAGTTTGAAACTTAGTTGTTTAGTTGCTAATCTATGATTTAGGATAATCAAGGATCATTAATCCATGACTTAATCATGATTAGAAATTTTAAATCATTCAAAAACCCTAGAGGCCGTGACTATGTATTAGGGTTTAGAATGTTTTAGTTTCTTGACTTGTAACTATTTGGTTGTAATGGTTGAAGGTTAGTTGAGTACGACGTTTACGAGGTAACCGAAATTCCGAAGGAATCTGTAAGCTCGCCAAAAAGTCTTCAAGAGGTAAGAGGGGAACACCTGAGGATTTATTCAATGGCTATATGCTATCCCGTATTGTTTGTAATCATTTGTTTGTTAGTATTTATTTATGTTGTTTATTGTTGGGTTATTTGTATCTGTGTGGTTTAATTGCGTTTAATTGTTTATCTGTAATTATATTATGCTACTGTGATGCATGATCTGCCCGGGGAAATATCTGTGATATAAATGTTTGTTGATGTGTGAGAAGCCTGACAGTGGTCAGTGCACAATTAAGTAAGTCGGATAAAAGCTTTAAGAAGCTTTGCAAATTATATTCAATGTTTTAACAGCAAAATATTGATATATAATATTAAAGGAATTTTATTTTAAGGAAAATGAGGAGTTTTGGAAAATATTATTATTTTAATAATTTATTTCTGGAAAAGTGAATTATGAGTCACAACGAGCGCGAAACCGTGAAAATATTTTCGCACTGCTAAATTTTACTTAAGAAAACCCAGAATATTACAAAATATTCTTTTATAAAATTAATTGGTGAAAATAAGTTAATCATGATTTTAGAAAATTAATTAAGTGGAAAAAGTTAAGTTTTGGCTTAAAAAGCCTTAAAAATAATATTTGACGGCAAATTTGGAAAAGTGTAGACGGCAAGTATTTTTGAAACGGCAGTGCATATTTTGAAGAAAATAAACCTCAAGTGACTCATTGGTTTGTGAGAAACTAAGTTTTATGATTTAAGGATTTTATAATGAATTTTTACCTTGGAAAAAGAATTTCTGAAAGTCAAAAGTTGATTCAACCGTGTTGAAAGTACAGTTGGACTTAGTAACCGAGACGTCGGGGTACTAAGGTTCTGTGTTGTGATGAACTCGAGGTCATTTGGACTTTGAGGGCCTGTACCGTATACGTGAGGTATACCATGTTGAAACATTGAAGATGTTTTCTAGTACGACGAACCTAAGACTGATGCATCGGTCGAGAGGTGTCGTGATTGAGCACTCGGACGGTGAGGTCCTGTGTTGTAATAAAAGTTTTAACGGTATTTTAAAACTATGTGAGTCGTAAGCCATTTTGAGCTTCGGCAAAGAAAGATTGAACACAAAGACAAAGATCAAAACAAAAGTGTTTTACATGCATTTGGCAGACGTGCCTGCGGTTTGAGGTTTGATGCATCAATTACCAGCGGCGAAAGGTAATTACGACATGCATTTTCTCATGTGCCTAGGGAGGACATTGAGACCCCATCTTACTTGCTATTGGTGCCCTGATTGTGGACATTAGCAATGTGTTTGGCAGTGTGCCTAGAGTAGCCACACCTTGTATGCCTATGTGGATGGGAAGAGGTTGCGCACCTAGTGGCAGTGTGCCAAGATTAGCCACACTTTGTGTGCCTAGTGGCAGTGTGCCAAGTTAGCCAGTGTGGCTATGGAGTCTGATCAACTCATTATATGTTGGGATATCTCATGAGATTATGATGAATTTAGATGATGAATATGAAGTGTCATGCATAATTTTTATGGATGATGTTTGGGGTGTTGAACCCACTGATAAACTGTTTGTTTATAAATGTTTGTACTTAGTAAATGCCGATGTGTTATATGGTGGCTGGTGACCTCGCTGTCGCCACGCGCCAAAAAGAACGAGCGTTTACAAAATTAATGTAGATAGGGAAGCGATAACTCGGATGTCGTCTCTCAAGGACTCTTAGGCGTTGTTATTATTAACAGAAAATCAAAAGTTAGTTTTGGGGGTTTTGGATTGAGATAAAATAAAGAAAACAAAACAATGAAAACAAAGCAGTTAAAGAGAATAGCAAATAAACTAAAGACGATTAGCCTACTGTTCTCGGTTTCCCACTATCATTGGTTCATGAAAATCCAAGCCCTAAGCAGATTCTAAACCCTTTTCAGTTGTAGCAACAATTAACAATGCAATCACTACTACGGATGCATGCTCCTATTCCCGAAATAACAAACGGGGTTAAGCCCTCATGAACAAACGAACATGAATGAACACACGCGAAATAACAAACGCGATTAAGTATAAGAACATAGCATCACCGAAATGAATCAATACAACACTATACATTCCTGAAATAACAAACAGAAACATATAGCATTGCATTGAAAAGAGAATAGCAAACTAAACAGGAAATACAGAACCTCAAATGTAAATGGAAACCAATTACAGTAGATTAATCTAGGAGACTAGTTCTCCATTACAGAATTAAACACAAAAGTAAAGAAATAAACTACTGAAAACTACTACTACTGTCTACCAAAGATTAGCCAAAACTGGCTAACTCTGACTCGGTTCTGTCTAAAACGCTTAAATACAATTTCTGGAATCAGCTTTCTCGCGAGGCGAAGCATCTCTCGCGACGCGAATCTTGTGAACAGTCTGCAACCTTTGGTATTCTCGCGAGGCGAACAAACCTTCGCGAGGAGAGAAACTGAAAAGTCTTCTTATTACGCCCGTTATGAACATCAGGGGCCAACCGTGATGCTTTCTGACTTCCAGGCTCGCGAGGTGAATGGATGCCCGCGAGGCGAACGCTTCAACTTCAAAACTGCCACAGCCGTGACCTTCAACACGGGTAAACCATGATCGTCTCTGACTTTCAGGGCTGGGTGACTCGCGACGCGAGATATCCTTCGCGGGGCGAACCAGAATTATTCATTTTTATTAACCTGAAAATAAGAAATAATAGTAAGTATTTTATTTAACTCTAAATCAACTAAATTAGCTTAAAAACACTTTACAGACTCAAAATCTTACTTAAGGACAATCAAGTCTAATTTGGGTGAAAATGACATAAAATTAGCACAAAGCCAAGGTCTTTATTAGTTATAAAACCAGTCAACCAGAGGCTCGTCAAAATACCCCAAACTTAAACTTTGCTTGTCCCCAAGCAAACTAAAACTAAAAAAACTTAAAAAGACTCAAGACCTGGCAAGCTCAAAAGATTCAATCAACTTCCGCACAGATTTCAAGCAATTTACCAAAATATTTTTCTTCAACGTTCCCCCCTTTCAAACTAAACAATCCCCACATTCATTTATTCTAAACAATTAAGAATTTCATCATTCAAACAATTATTAATCTAAGCAGGGGATCTAAGTTACACACAAGAAGGAGATCACCAAATTCAAACAACTGCCTTCCTCACAAGGGAAATTTGTGTTTCACTCAATCGCTCAGTTTGTGTCTAGGCTTTCACTCAATTTCACTTTTAAGAGCACTTCCCATAAATTTGATTTTCATCTCCAAATGGTCCCCACAGAAAACATGCATGCAACATCAAAAGGTCTTTTATGGGTTGTAATTGGGCCTGGCTAAGGGTAGGATATACAAAGAAACTAGGCTGGAGACCCTAGGAACTAAGAGAGCATGAAACACTGTACGCTTTGAATTTCCACTCAAGTTCTTTTTTCCATTTTTTTTTCATTTGCCTTGGGTGACTACAGCCTTTTTATTCAAACAGCCTTTTTGAAATTTTTGTACTTTTTCTATTTTTTTTTCTTTTTTTTTCTTTTTTTTTCTTTTTTTTTTTTCTTCTTTTTTTTTTTTCAATCCCAAACAACACATTACACCTTGCAGCCACCCCAAACTTAGTTTCTTGCACCCATTCTAAGATTACATGCTCTCCTAATCCTAAGATCGGGTTAACATGGTTTTTTCAGATTTTGAGCTCATAACTTTAGGTTATCAAGAATTAACAGGCTAATAGGCTCAATGGGGCTAACTAAGGAACATGCATTAAGGGTGGTTATTTTTAGGCTAAGTAGCTATTTACAAAGAAAATGCCTAAATCATCTGAAGCAAACACATAATCATGCAAACCAAAAAGAGACTCAAGCAAATTCGGGAAAGTGCAACTTAAAAAGTGATTTCACACAGTCAAAAACATGTTGGAGGCTCAAAACCTCACCTGGACATTTTTGCAAATTGTTTGAAAGAGATTCTATCCCTAGTGTGTGCTTCCTATCACCCCAAACTTATCATAAATCATGCCATCATAATAAAATCTCAAAGTTCAGTTTTCAATCACATGGGAATCAATTTTCAAAAAAAAATTTCATATCCTAGGGGAAACAGTCAACAAATAACATGCAATCAATCTATGCAAAAAATCAATCAAATCCATCAAACTTGCCATAACAAGACTCAACACAACTCCTGAGCTTCTCAAATTATTCAGGAGCTTTATTGAAAACAAAACAGAAATAAAGCAAGGAAAAGAAAATTAAAAAGAAGAAAGGGTTAAGAAAACTCATTAAGGGCGGTTCCACCAGGATCCCATTGCTTGTAGCATAAGGCCCACGTGATGGACAAAGACTGGAAGCTCATTCCATGCTTCCCTAACTTGCAGCCTTGATGTGGGAGTGAGCACTTGACAATTATGATGACTTTGCCCAGTGCGGCGGACTTCTCACTCCCCTTTAGGTTACAGCTGACCTCTTTTTCATCCTTGTCCATAAAATCCTCCCAATAGAAGTGGGTCTCAACCTCTTGGACTGGCCATGGTGAAAAATACAAGGGTGCAAAATCCAGAGCTTTTGGTTCCACAGGGCGAGGTAGCAGACAGTTTGAGACACCCCGTTGTGCCCCATCGTATTATTACATTAAAACCTTAATATTTATTTACTTAATCGCTCGCTTATCATTGAAAATACGTAAAAATTAAAACTTAATTAATAATTATATAACTTATGTATATATAAAACATACCAAAACTATATTACATAAATACACACCTGTTATTTATTACATTCCAAAAGCACTGTTAAGGGTACCCTCTCGAGGGATCCCTCACAGGCATAAACTTCACTACAGACATACTCAGCGGAAATATAAATACTCTTTAGACACACTGGCCATACTGTCTATACTCTAATCGCCTTGAATCATAGCTCGACCTCCAGCATCTGGTTCGTAAGGAGTTCCATCTAACCTCTCAGCAATTGGTTCCTCCATCGGGTCTTCTTGTACGATCACATCAGAAATAAAACACAACACACAGAAAGATATAGGGAATAAGAAACAGTTCTATCATCAAAAAGCGGAAAAGAGTAATAGTAAATTATACAGTAATTGTCACAGACACACATCACTCAAAATCAACAATCATCCACAATTCACTATATCATCCTCTACCCTCAGCCCATGCAACTAAAACTTAATACTGATGTGGTCATCTTCACTCCTGTCACATTAGTCAGGAGTCCAGAACTATTTAGGGTCAAAACTCAGTGCGCCCCTATTCCTGTATCTCTCACAGGAAATAGTGCATAAGCACAGTATGCGTTACTATTGCCCCCATTGGAAATAGCACATAAGCATATAATAAATAATAACTCGGTGCGCCCCTATTCCCTAATCTCTTATAGGAAATAGTGCATAAGCACAGTATGCGTCACTATTGCCCCCATTGGAAATAGCACATAAGCATATAATAAATAATAACTAGGTGCGCCCATATTCCCTAATCTCTTATAGGAAATAGTGCATAAGCACAATATGCGTCACTATTGCCCCCATTGGAAATAGCACATAAGCATATAATAAATAATAACTAGGTGCGCCCCTATTCCCTAATCTCTTATAGGAAATAGTGCATAAGCACAGTATGCGTCACTATTGCCCCCATTGGAAATAGCACATAAGCATATAATAAATAATAACTAGGTGCGCCCCTATTCCCTAATCTCTTATAGGAAATAGTGCATAAGCACGATATGATTCTTAATAGCAACCTAGTACCTCAAACTCTTCCTCACAACCTCCACTTGCATTCTATGTCCCATCTCCTCATTTAGATAATTTAATTTAGCTAAGCACCTCTAAGTCAATTCATTCTCTCACCCAAACAATCATCTCCTGAACAACATATATCCTTACTTAAAATCAACTAGGCATAGTATTAAAAACCAGACAGATCATGCATCACACAATATCAGGAAATATTCAGATACCTCAATATCATATAAATATTCAAACGGCGAAATAATATGTCACATGCAGATGGAATACCTCAACCAGCGTATCACAGTAAATTTGATAACATACAATCAAACATCCTCAAATACTTAAAATCAACTTAATGTCGATAAACCTACAATCCCCGAATCACCATTGGTTTTACAGAAAAGGTTTCCAATGGGATTTTGGTCTTGTCGATTACTCGACTACTAGTAGGGTTTAGGTCGCCCTACACAATTATCATATAACCTACTACTTATCGATTCCGACGATAGGTTGATTCTTTTCCCCACCTGAGTTTTCACCGGAAACACGTACACGACGATCCTCGTTATCCCGCCACGAGTTAACACAAACACCTTCAACCAAACAACATAACTATAATTAATCAACTAACAACTATCTATGACACTTTAGGGCTAGGTTCGGTCAAGACTTAGAAAATAGGTTTAGGATTATCTTCTTAATGCTATCTTTTGGATCCTAGTTACTAGAGTCTTAACTAACATAGATTACTTATTACAAGACTAAATATTTGAAACAAAATCCTCTAACCTTTAGGGTTAGGGTTTCGGCCCATATTAGGAAAATAGGCTAGGAAATTTAGTTGGATTCAAGCTCTTGGATAATGAAAGTGGAAGACATCACAAGATCATAGAAATTGGTTTTACATTAAAATGATTTTTCTACAATTTTCTAGAATTATTTGAAGTTCTAGATCTAGGAATGGAAAAATATGATTCATGGCATAAACATGATAAATACATGAATATGAAAGCTTATATGATCAAGGAGATGAGCTTTTACCTCTTGAAGATTGAAGAAATGAAGAAAATGATCAACCTTCACTATGTTGAAAACTGGACAGCTTGAGGGTGTGATGGTATTGTGAGTGTATCTCACAATATACTCATCCAAAAATTACGAACTTTGGCTTGATAGAAATATAAGAAGAAAAGGAACAACTTTGGTGTTTAAGGTTTCATTTGGTTCGGATCATAACAGGGGTGAAAAGGGCCTTCTTTATGCTGTTTCGTGGGTTGCTGGGAATTCTGGGCAGTTTCTGTATTTTGAGCCTTTCTCCCAATCCACTTATCCGTTTTTGATGATCTTTAGCTTGTTGGAAAGAATAGAGAAAGAGGAACAACTATTATGTTGAGTGTTTTTCGAGTTTCAGAAAGTAAGAGGGTCATATGTTTGGTGGGAATTCGGTGTTCTTAGTGTTTTGTAACTTAGTTGGTGGGGAAGATGAAGAGAATGAAGAAGATGAGTGAAATGGTGAGGGAGGCCACGGTTTTGGGGTATTTATAGGAGTAATCTTATGCCTTGTTTGGTTAAAAGGAATTGGTTTAATGAGTTTTGTGATTATTAAATTAATATAAGCTTAACTAAGGTTATAATTAACTTAACTAAGGTTATAATTAACTTAACTAAGGTTATTTTGGCTAACCATGGTTAATAATATGTGGCTCACATTTGATGGAGGTGTGGCTCATTTTGGGCCACACAAAATGACTCACCAATGAGTCATCGATCTTATCCATTAGCGGGTTCCTGAAATTCGTGACGCAACTCAAGTCGTTTACCCGATTTCGGTTTTTGAGAGGAAAATAATGAAACGAAAGCAAAATGAAATAGGTAAGATTTATTGGAGGTGGAGGCACGAAATTGGAGAGATTTGGGAGGTTTTCAACCACGTAAAATGAGTGGATAAGAGTGCGTAGATGCGTCTTGTTAATACCCGCGAAAGCTTGGGGGTATTTTGGTCTTTTTACCTAAATGTCATGATTACTTGCATTTAATGCTCATAAATGCTTAGTGACTCATCCTCCATGAGTCATCATGTATGAGTCGTTGTCCCGATCTCTTGACGGGTCTCTGCACTTCCCTTCTCGACTCCGTCGGTTTCCCGATTAGGGTTTTACGCCCGTAAAAAGCGTAATATTTTATTTTCGGTTGAAAATTTTCAAAACAACCAAACTCGTTAGAAATATGATTTAAATATAAACCATTTCGTTCACGAGTCAAAATTTGGTTTTCTGCCCAGTACAATTATACTGTCAGTGAAAAGTGAAAACGCAGACCGGGTTCCGTCTGAATTTTCGACCCAAATTTTTACCGTAAGCTTCTACCCTAAGATAGAGTATGAATATGATTTTTATTTCATAAAAATCAATCTCCATGAACTCGGATAAAAATATAAATAAATACATTTATACCGGTTAATACAGCGAAAATATTTTTACTGAAAAAAATAAAAATCGGAAAATAAAAAGTAGGGTGTTACACAGTTAGCTGGGGTTACTGGTGCTGCTTCAACTTCTGCATTTTCTTCATTCACTGCACTAACAAATTCATCACCTGCTATACATGCAGAAATTTCAGCACACACCACACAAAGGTTAGTGTTAGTAGAGTCAGTACATATATCACAATAAACTGAATCAGTAAAATTCTGAATGTCTGGAAATTCAGCAATTAATTCATCCACCCCATCACTTTCAACACCTGCATCTAAGACCAAAGATTCTTCTTTATCCTCAAGCACGGTGGAGCAAATGTTCTCCTGATCCTCCTGATGCTCATTTCCTATATGAACATGGCCCTCAACCTCATCTGTCTCCTGTTCCATATGGATGCTTTGCTTAACATACCTTTCAAAATAACATTCTACACACAAAGCAATGCGAAACAATAACAATCATCACATGCATTAGAATCGGGGATTCAACACACGCTTCATCAATAGAAACATTATCGAGAATCATCGTCATAAATATTTTCAGGAATAACTTGTGACTCGTATGTTCTTCAAGGGGGTCATGGAGTTAGCATTGCAAAAGAGTTGGCGGCTATTTGATCAATTAGAGCGGACAACTTCCGAGATTCAGCTTTCTCCCCTGCGGTATTCAGCCTCCATCCTCTGTTGATTTTCCTCTATCATCCGTTGATTTTGCTCGGCCATTTGTTGTATCATTTCTTCCATATGTGCATTTATCTGTCCAGCCATTTGCTTGAACAGGTCCTCTAGTGAAGGTTCGGAAGGTGCAGCTCTGAAGGCAGGATAGTATCTAAACAGGAAGGCTTCCTTCAAATCAAACCAGCTTGAGATGGAATTCTCATCAAGACAATACAACCAATCCCTTGCAGCGCCTTCAAGTGAGAACTAGAAAGCTTCCATCTTGATGTGGTCTTCTGTTATTCCTGCAGGTCTCAGCATTATAGAACAAGCAATCTGGAATTCCCTCAGATGCTCCTGCGGATTTTCACCTGCAAAACCACTAAACCTTGGCAACCAGTGTGATAAACCAAGAAAATCAGGAAAATATATGCATGGTGGTTGCTCATAGTAAGCATTAGGAATGTAATTTCGCATATAATTATCCATGGGGGGTGCTAAAATTCACAACCAGACAATGCAGACAAAACTAATTAGCAAAGAATTTTTTTTTTTTTTAAATTTTATTTTCTGCTAATAACAACAAACCAGAGTCCCCGGCAACGGCACCAATTTTTGACCGCGCTGTCGCCACGCGCCAAAAAGAACGAGCGTTTACAAAATTAATGTAGATAGGGAAGCGACAACTCGGATGTCGTCTCTCAAGGACTCTTAGGCGTTGTTATTGTTAACAGAAAATCAAAAGTTAGTTTTGGGGGTTTTGGATTGAGATAAAATAAAGAAAACAAAACAATGAAAACAAAGCAGTTAAAGAGAATAGCAAATAAACTAAAGACGATTAACCTACTGTTCTCGGTTTCCCACTATCATTGGTTCATGCAAATCCAAGCCCTAAGCAGATTCTAAACCCTTTTCAGTTGTAGCAACAATTAACAACGCAATCACTACTACGGATGCATGCTCCTATTCCCGAAATAACAAACGGGGTTAAGCCCTCATGAACAAACGAACATGAATGAACACACGCGAAATAACAAACGCGATTAAGTATAAGAACATAGCATCACCGAAATGAATCAATACAACACTATACATTCCTGAAATAACAAACAGAAACATATAGCATTGCATTGAAAAGAGAATAGCAAACTAAACAGGAAATACATAACCTCAAATGTAAATGGAAACCAATTACAGTAGATTAATCTAAGAGACTAGTTCTCCATTACAGAATTAAACACAAAAGTAAAGAAATAAACTACTGAAAACTACTACTACTGTCTACCAAAGATTAGCCAAAACTGGCTAACTCTGACTTGGTTCTGTCTAAAACGCTTAAATACAATTTCTGGAATCAGCTTTCTCGCGAGGCGAAGCATCTCTCGCGACGCGAATCTTGTGAACAGTCTGCAACCTTTGGTATTCTCGCGAGGCGAACAAACCTTCGCGAGGCGAGAAACTGAAAAGTCTTCTTATTACGCCCGTTATGAACATCAGGGGCCAACCGTGATGCTTTCTGACTTCCAGGCTCGCGAGGCGAATAGATGCTCGCGAGGCGAACGCTTCAACTTCAAAACTGCCACAGCCGTGACCTTCAACACGGGTAAACCGTGATCGTCTCTGACTTTTAGGGCTGGGTGACTCGCGATGCGAGATATCCTTCGCGGGGCGAACCAGAATTATTCATTTTTATTAACCTGAAAATAAGAAATAACAGTAAGTATTTTATTTAACTCTAAATCAACTAAATTAGCTTAAAAACACTTTACAGACTCAAAATCTTACTTAAGGACAATCAAGTCTTATTTAGGTGAAAATGATATAAAATTAGCACAAAGCCAAGGTCTTTATTAGTTATAAAACCAGTCAACCAGAGGCTCATCACTAGTATGTAGTTATTGAGTAAGATCCATGTATTGGTTTCTCACTCTTACATATTCAGATGGACCCAGACATACCGTTGGTACAATCGAGGGTACGAACGATCACTTTTGATCGTGCACAATATGGTGGTGCCTGGGAGATTAACCCTGGGGCACTCAGCGCCACCTACCATGGTCCGAGTAGAGAGGTTATCGGAACAATAGAGGAAGGACCACAACAGAGAATTCACGTAGTGGAGACGGTTGAGGTATCTCTACCTCCAGTTTGGCTGTACCTACAGTACTTGGAAGAGCACGGGTTGATGGATCCGCCACCTCAACCACATCCTCTTCAGATATTAGGACCTGAGGAACCTCCTGCTGAAGTGGAGTTAGATGAGGGGGAGGAAGATCCGAAGGAGTACACTGAGGACGATCTTGAGTTTCAACCTCCTGCGGTTGATGATGAGGATTCTTCAGATGACGCATCGGAAACGGAGGCATCATCATCAGATTCGTCAGTTGTAGGCGGGGTTGATCATCGGGATCCTCCCAGTGAGTTTTAGTCGCTTGACCAGCTATAGGTATAGTTCTGGGGTAGTGAGTCTTGATAGTTTTTGATCTGGCTTTAAAGAGCCATGAGTTTTGATATAGTTCTGAACTACTTGTTGCTGATATGTATATATATCTTGACTTTCTTTGCTTAGTTTGATGGAGAATAGCCTATACTTCATAAGGCTCTTTTTGTTATCTCCTATTATAGGTAATATGTATTAAAAGGTGATGAATGCATATAGTTATACATATGTGTATGTTTATGTTGCGATGGTTCTATGTTTAACAGATAAAGAAAAAAAAAATTCAGCACTACTTTCGTAAAGAAACAGTTACTCTAAAATATATTTTCCGAAAGTAACCAGCGTTTAATGATTTAATTTCCGTAATTGGGTAATAGTGTGATGACCCTAGAAGGGGTGTCACACTCTTCTTATTTCAAAAGTTATATTGGCCCCCCTTAAGCCTTAAGATTAATTTATCATTACATTTATCTCTCATGAAGATGGGTGATTGTAATTACACTAACATCCCCTTAAAGAAGGTAACTTCACTAACTTGGTATAACTTTTGAAAATAGGTGGGGGTGCCCAATGTAATTAAACTTTCTCAGAAGAGAAAAGTGGAAATTTTCCTAAAATAATTGGTACAGTATAATTCTCAATTTCAAGGCTAAAAATTTAATTAGTTTACTCTAAACTAAACTATTGAAGTGTCCATAAATGATTGGTTGATTGAGAAGCTAGGAACAGAAACACAGGAAGTGGCTGACATTAAATACAAACGGATTTTAATGCTCTATATAAAGAAAGAAAACCATCACACAAAGCCCAAGAGGCAGAAGAAATATGAGAGCTCTCCACAGATTTTGACATTCACCAATCAATTCTGTAGCTGAAGGAAGATCAGACACCAACAATGGATACTGTGATTCAGTTGCAAAGCCAGGTGGTTGAGTACACTTCCTCCTTGTTTCAAGAGGTAATTAACTATGCTATACAATTACCAATATAGTATACATTAAGGGAAGTCTCATAAGCTATGTATCTTTCTTGTATTAGTTTTCTGTTTTGTCCCTCTAACTTATGTGTTCTCTTTGGAAAGGGATTCCTAGATGATCAATTTAACCAGCTTCAGCAACTTCAAGATGAAAGCAACCCATATTTTGTGGTTGAAGTGGTGACTCTCTTCTTTGAGGATGCAGAGAGACTCCTAAATGAGCTTGAAAAAGCACTGTAAGGGCACAATAATTTCCTGTTTTTTAATCTGTTTCTAAGCTTTCTATCATGGTTTAAAATTATGGTTGTAACACCTTTAATTGCATGAAAATGCAACTGCAATTGTAGTTGTAATACACTTGTGTGAATTATTAAAACCACAATTTCGCAGCCATTAAAGATGTTTGTCGGTTGCCGCAATTTAAAATCTTGCTCTGATACTATTTTGTCTCTAACAGAGGCCAGGAAAGCATTGATTTTAAAAGGGTTGATGCTCATGTTCACCAGTTGAAAGGTAGCAGTTCCAGGTAATGATATAGTTTCTGAAAAATCAACAAGTTAATCAATATAAGATGCACCTCAAACAAATCAAAGGTGAAAAATATTCATCTTGTTAGTATTCTTAGCTTTGCTTGTACAAATGAAATGAAACTTGGGGGTGAAATTGCTTCTACTATATGTTGTTTCTATGCAAGTAGCATAATTTTGATAAGGTGGTTGATTTATTGGGAAATACAGCATTGGCGCACAGAGAGTTCAAAATGTCTGCATTGCCTTCAGAAACTCTTGTGAGGAGCAGAATGTTGAAGGGTAAGCTTCCAAGTTCCAAACAATTCAATATCAAAATTTTCATACACCATGGCTGTGAATCTAGCCACAAAAAAAATATATATATATCATATCTAATTGTCTGTATGCTTTGATTTTGTTCTTAAAAAAATAAATCTCCATACGTTGATATGAAAAATAAGACTTGGTATTATTAATTCAGGTGCCTTAGAAGCTTGCAACAAATAAAACAGGAGTATTCCTTAGTGAAAAGCAAGCTTCAGACTCTCTTCAAGGTAAGGGAAGGAGGGTCCTTAATTAGTTGATCTATGTATTAAATCATGACTCATGAGAAACTGTTTATATATCCTTTTAATGTTCACATGTTACTACTTTTCTGATTGTAGATGGAGCAGCAACTTTTTGCTGCAGGGGGGTTCAATTTCTAGTTAGTGAGTGATCATATGGAGCAGGAGAAGGCATCAATCATGTTCAATCTGCATATAAAGCAACCACTTCTCTGTTGTAATTTTATCTTTGTTTAGGTTTTTGTCCGGTATGGTGAATGATAGTTAAAAACTTAAGAAAACTTTATTCCAATATGTGAAGGTGAGAAAGAAAGATTCCTGAAAATGTGATTCCCAAAAATATCGTTTGTATGAGAAAACCCGCATTGGTTGTTGGTGGTGTTTTCAACTTTTCATGTGGTGTGGGAATCTATTCGAATTTATCATATTTTTATAGTCACTAGTAAATGTTGTGTTTAATCAAAGAAATGTACTGCATTCAATGAATGGGTGTGTTCCAAGGTCAACTTCATCCAGATCGGTAAGATGTTTCCTAGTCTGCAGCTGATTTTGCAGACAAGATCGAAAACCAAGCTGTAACCACAGATTAGTTGATTTTTTCTTCCCTAGTTCATGGTTTATAATTGTTTGGATTTGGAAGAAGAGAAAAGAAGTAAATAAAAAAAAAAAGGAATAGATTTTACATTATTTGATAACAGGAAATCATGGGAGAAAGAAATGTAAAATTTCATTGTTTGGTAGGATAAAAAACAAGAAAATGAGTTTTTTTAATAAATAATTATGCTCATATTATATTTTATTTTATTTTTTAAGAATTATTATTTATTTATTTTTTATTCTATTAATAAAGGAGATGATATCAAATGATATAAACGGCCATAATTTTTCAGGATAGCATTAGAGTTTCTCTTCCACGTAGTGTTGCTGTTTAGCTTGGGTCTCCTCCTCGGGTAAACCAAAAATATAAATAAATACAATCAAATAGTAAAAGTAAGAAGTACTTTGAAGCACTAGTAGTGTTTAGAGGTGTCCCAATGACCCCGGCTGGATTAACCTGATATAAAATATTAGTTTGACTAACAAAATGTAAGTCTGAAATACTTTTAACTTGATCGACCCGACTCAAAAATTTGTTGGCCCAACCAGGGTTTTGAAAATCGGATCGGACCAGCCGGTCCGATCGGTCCGACCGGGAATCGGGACCATGACCGGTCCGTAAGAAAAATCGGTCATGCATTGAATCGGTGCAAAAACCGGTTCAAAATCCGAAACCGTCATAACTTGAGTGAACTAACAAAAAAAAAAAAAGAAAAAAATTAGTATAAAAGGATTTTGGGTTGGTTTTCCCTATGAAGATGATTTTAACATATATCTTTATATTTATTTAGTTTAATTTCAAAATAATAAAAATTGTGCTTAATAATTTTAGTTGTTATGTTGTTTTTTTGTTTAATATTGTTATAAATATTATATTAAAAATTAAAATAATATGATTTAATTATAACCGGTTCAACCTCGGTTGGACCATTGAACCTCGAATCACGCTTTCACCTTCGATGGCCGTCCATTGGGCCCAACATTGGGTTGGGCCAATCTGTTGGCCTGAACAATATTTCAAATATATAATAAAAAAATAACTTATTTTTTGTTGCATAAAAAATGTTTCTATTACAATAATAGAATGTGTTAGAAAATTAATTAAAAGTGGATTTGTACTGAATGCTTGCAAAAATAGCTTGTATTAAAGGTGGATGATGTTCACCATGCATTATTGAATTTGAAGGATGATGAATATTTAATTTATTTTAGTCTTCAGCATTATTAAATCAAATATTTTATTTATATTGTTAAGAAATGAAAAATCAAACATTATTTATTTTATTTTTTTCATTATTTTGTTTATACTTTATATTGTCAAGAAATAGTTTTCTAAAACATATGGGGCCATGGGTTAGCCCGTAGAGGGCTAAGCTAAAAAAATGTTGACCCACGATTAATTCGACCTGATCCAACTTGGCTCGTAAATATTTTGACCATCACGAGCTTGCTCAAATGGACTATATATATATATATATATATATATATATATATATTAAAAATGTGTCTTTATCTCTAACATGACCATCATGTTATATGAGATGAACCATTTGTGATTTTTTTTTCCCATTATTTTGCTAGTAGATCATAATAAGGCATGTAACAAGCTCCTTCCTTTATCATTAATGAAATTACTAATGGGTATAAAATTATTCATCATATCTGTTCAAAAAATTACTTTGATCCCAAAACCAAGCAACTGATTTTAATATCCAATTATTACAATAGCTTTTCTCAAGTCCAAATTATATCAACCCCCACTTTGTTCCCAATCTCTTGAGATAACTCAGGAGTTGATACTATTCTGATGATAAGGAATCTCACGAGATTAAAATTCCTCTGGTAAGTGGATTTTTAATGAAGTTACGGGAAAAATTCAAGATATTATGAATGAAATGATGTTCTGATAAGTGGATTCTAGGGTGAAGCTGGTAGTTTATGAGTATATCGATGTACCCCAAATTTTTGCATGAAAACTCATTTTTATCCTTATCTTCGACATACCCTCCCCACCCTTTACCACCACCTCAATAACGGCCAACCACCCCACCACCACCTCAACAATGAACTACAACAGCGGAACTACCTTAACTGCAGCACCGCCCCTCTCGATCTCTGACCCACCACCACCAACCCAATCGTCCCTAACTTGACCGTCACACTTTGCCGGCACAGCCATCATACCCTTTCGAAGGACATTTATTCCCTCAACTAAAGGCTAAAGCTAAGGATTGCAGGCACCTCTTCAAATCTGAAGCCAAAATCTATGTTGCTTGCTCGATCTCCTTGTAGCTTAGTCTATCAACAATAGCATTATTAAATCACATGATGACACACATTTGGTAAGTAGAAACATTTAACTCATGCTTCTGATCTTTGCCAAAGGTAGTTTTAAGTCTGATGTGCCCATATTATTTTTGGAGGGTTGCTTTGTCACTGGTCGCTGATGGCAGGGGATGAGGTTGTCGGATGATAGGGAACGGTGGTGAGATGAGTTTAGGAGGATGAAAGGATAAAGGGCAAAAGGGTCTTTTTAGTTTTATTTTTGTTTTTAAATTTTTTTGGGCTAACATTTTAATATTTAATTATTAAATCTAATGATTGAAAATTGTCCATGTTCATTTAAAATGAAAGTATACCGATATACCCGTAAACTCTCAGCTTCACCCTAGAATCCACCGTTCCGATATGATATAATTTAATAATGCTTTGCAAAAATCTTTTACAACGAGGTTACAGCTGGGAAGATTCCACTGAAGTTCTTTCCACTTAAGTTCTTTGCCATATTTTATTTCTTTCAGAACACATCAATAGGGGAGTTGTGCATTGTTCTGCATTCTTTATGAACAATCATAATGTCCAAAACTTTATTACAAGATTACTGTGATTTGGTGCATGCATGTAGTAGAACAACAAGGAGGCTGCAACATATTAAGAAAAATAAACTAGTAGTAAAGTTGTCAACATCTAATGTCATGGCAGCTAACTATTACCCGTTCCCTAAATAAAATTAAATACTCCTAAAATGTCAAGAATACCCTATTAGTAAAGAGTTAAGATGACTCTACCAACATGGTATGACGACACAGTTGTTAAATAATTGGGTCCTTTAAACATGTGGTTAGGGATTCGATTCTTAACTCATGTGTATGGAAGAATATTGTTGGGAGAGATCAACTCCTTAAATGAATCTATGTACTTCGAGGGATTAGTCTCCGTCAACAAAAAAAAAAAAAGTCAAGATAATTCTAGGATGTCAAGTCAGCAGCCGTCTAAATTTAGCTTAAGTGATTGAAATGAGTCAAATTTTCTTAAATTTAATTGAAGGTAATAATTATGCAATATAAATGAAGATAGCATACTTCATATTCAATTTAGAGGGAATACAATGTTTGTCATATAAAATAAAGGCTCCGAAGACTGTGTGCTGTTATCTGTCAAATTGTCTATGGCATATTAATTTGGTTACCATGATTTGCAGTCAGAATTTCAATTCTACCACGTGATTGAGTTCTTAGGCCGCACTTTACCCGGTCCTAAACTGGCCTGTTTTTACTTTCTTGATTCCAAAACAAACAAGGAATATAGGCCAAACATTACAATACAAATAAAATTGTTTAGCTAAGTTCGTATAGTATGCCACTGCATGCTTGTAAAACCGGTTGGGGTGATGTTATGTTTGAGGTAGAAATTAATACTACACTAGGCTGTAAATATTGGGCCTGAGCCGTTATAGTCCACCCGATTTTTGGTAGCCCATTGGCCCAAAATTTATTTATTTTGCACAATTTTTATTACTTAAGACCATATATCATTTTTTTGTTTAAAAAATTTAAAATCTAACTACTGATTAGATTAAATCTTTAATTTACCTGATATTGGTACAAAACTAAATCATCCAAATTTATTAAAATTTTTTTATTCAGATATTTTTCAAAGATTAAGTTAGTTGTGATTATAAAAAAAAAATATGGGCTGGTAAGGAAAGCAGGCCTACCCAACCTGCAGTATGCAATGAGTTGAGATGGACTAGCAAAAGTGGCCTCATGTATGGGATAAGATTTCTTATCCAAACATTATCTTGTACTTCGTTGGGATGATGAGAAATAGGGAGAAAAAAAAGTATGAGAGAACAAATAATAAATAGAAAATAAATAGATTTTTAGGTTGTTTGAATCGAAAGGCATAGAAGAGAAATGGAAAAAAAAAAAGAAAAAAAAATGATTTTTCTTATAACACATAATTGTCCATGATAATGGAGTATACAAAAAAGAAAAAAGAAAATTAAACTTCTCTCTTACACTGTTTTTTTTTTATGAAATCTCTTACACTTTTTTCTTTCCTACTTCTTTGGCTATATCTGATTTATCATGTAAATATACTTTAGGTTCAAAAATACGTTTGCCCCAAAAAAATATATATAGATATTTTGTCCCAAATATACATTTGGAACTTCTCAACTAAAAACGAAAGATGCATTTTCTCTTTGAAATCTACCTAAACAATGTGCTAAGTGTGTTTTTGGCTTCACAGTGGAAAGCTACAAAATCGATTTTGCCCCTTGTCAATCATGATTTTAGTGGTGAAAATGTTAATTAGTGTCCTAAGAAGACTGGTTAAGAAACTAAGAAAAGAAATATATTATTGGAAAGTGATGTATTTATTGTTTTGAGAAGATAAATACTTGATTTTTCAATAGAATCTTGCTATTTTTGGGTTCATTAACCAGTGCCCTAACTCGTTAGCAAGACCCTTCTAGTAATAATGAGGTATTTGGTTACTGTCATAAAAAATTGCTTCTGCCTTCAAAAGTAATTTTGACTAAAAGCTACAGGAAGTAACTATTGCATTGAGTTGAAAAATTTACTCTAAATTTTACATCAAACTTTCTTTCAAAATAAAAATATCAAACATAAATCATTTCACTTTAAACTCAATTGTAACCAAATCAATTTAACAAAATCGATTTCATACAAAATCACTTTTATCAAACACTCATCCAAACAAATGCATGCTTAGTGTTGGTGCAAGACACACGTAGATAGGCTAATAATATCAAGGTTAAAGTAATACTTTCGTCCCTATACGTGACACGAATTCTCAATTTAGCCCTTATACATAAAAAATTATTAAAATAATCCATATACGTACAAAAAGTCTCTATTTAGTCCCTGCCGTCCAAAATATAAGGAACTGATTTATTAATTTTTTGCTCGTATAGGGACAGAACGGGTAATGTATAGGGACCAAATGGAGACTTTTTGTACGTATAAAGACCATTTTAATAATTTTTATATATAATGACTAAATCTAAAATTCGTATCACGTATAGGGACCAAAGTATTTCTTTAACATAATATATCAATTAAAAGCTCCAACATCAAGGCATAGGAATAAATAATAATCACTTTATTTAGGGCTCCCATTCCCAACAAACTGGATTGCCTCCAGCCATCCGGCGGTCCAGCAAAAAAAATTGGAAGGAGAGGATTTGGATCATAAGAGAGAAAATGATAAACAATAAAGAGAAAGAATGAAGTTAAGAGAGAAAAAAGATGATGAAGAAATAATGAAAGGAGAACTGATAGAGGGAATCCAAATCCCATTCCCAAACTCCCAATTTCCAACTCTCCGCCCCATTTGGGTTTTGGGCCCAACATTTGAAATTTGAATTCTAGAAAAGTACATCTCCATTCCATCCACTTCCACTCCCTCTTTATTATCTCACACTCCAACAGCCACATTCACGCACTCCAACTCCATATATATCTCTTCATCCACCATCCATCAAAACCCTAGAAAAAGTGAAAGACCCCTATTCCTCTATTCACCTATCAACTCAACTCAACACTCACTTCACTCACTCAAATATGGCCAAAAAGAAACTGACCCACCAATCCAAACAAGAAGAAGAAGATGAACATCCCCCTCAACCTCAAAACGACGCCGACAAGCTACAGAACCTCAAGAACCTCAACTCCCTCCTCCTCAAAGAAACCTCCGAACGAAGACAACAAGTTCAATCCTTAATCGACGCTAACCACACTCTCGAATCCTCACTCAACCGTTCCGCCATGCAAAATCAGCTCCTACAGTCTCACCTCTCCGACGCCGCAGACGACAACGTCGTTTCGGAGTTGCAAAACGCAGTCGCGTTCGTTTTTGTGAAGTCTCAGGTAACGGAATTAGGGTTTCTCTTTGCTTCGTTGGTAGCAGAGAAAAACGACATGGAGAGTGTCGTTTCGGATTTGAAGGTTGAGGTGTGTGAAGTCAAGTCGATCCTCGAAGACGAGAGGGTTCGATTCGGTAGGGTGAGCGAAGAGAAGGACGAGATGAAGCGCGAGTTCGAGGGTTTCATTGCTGATGCAAATGTGTTAAAGGAGAAGCTTCTAGAAGGGGAGAAGAGAGAGAGGAAGCTTCTAGAAGAAGTGGAAAAGTTAAGGGAGGAAGGGTTTCAGAAAGAGAGGGGATTTAGAGAAGTGATGGGTGAGAGAGATTTTGCTGTAAGGAACATGAGAGAGTCAGCAATGGTGATTGAAGAGTTGAAAGAAGAGAAAAATGAGATTTTGAAGGAGAAATCTGAGATTTTGAAGGTGAATGATGCACAAAAGGTGACGATTGAAAGCATGGAATTCGAAATGACACGTGTGAATGAGGATTTGTGTGATTTGCAGAAGCGAGAGGGATTCATGAGAGGGAAGATTCTGGAATTGGAAGAGAGGGTTGGTCTTGCCGTGGAGAAGGAAGAAGGGTTGATGTTGGAGATTAGGGATTTGAGGAAACAGAAGGAGGAGCTGGAAGTGAGTGTTGAAATGTTAAAGAGGAAAAGAGATAGTGTTCTGGAGGTTCTGGATTTGGTTCAGAAGCAATTGGAGGATAAGAGGCGTGAGATTGATGAAACTATTAGAGCTAAGAATGAGATTGAGGAGGCTAAAGTTAGCCGCGAGGCTGAAATTGTCGAGCTGCGAAGAGAAATTGTTAGACTTGTGAGTGAGTTGAATGAGTCTTGTAGAGGTCTCGAAGTTATAAATAGGGACTTACTTTTGGAAGTTGACAGTTATAGGAACACTGTTGATGGAGTCGTGGTCGAGAGGGATAACATCAGAAAAGGGTTTGATGAGGAGAAAAATAAAGTGAAGAGCTTGATGTTGCAGGTTGCTGAAATGGAGGGTAAAATTGAAGAAATGGCAGGTGAGATAGGCCTGATGAGAGGTGAGCGGGAGAAGTTACTTGGGAAGAATGAGATGATGGAAAGCCGTGTGGAAGTTTTGATGAATGAAAAGGATGCATTGCAGCAGAGCCTTCTGGAGGCGCAACGAGAGCGTGATGATATGAGAGCCAAGGTTCAATTTTCCAGCATCAATTCAAACCGCGTACTGGAAATGCTGAAGAGTACTGCTGCTGAACTTGTGTGTCGATTCAAGGAAGGAGCATTGGAAGTGGGATCCAATGAGCAGAAGCCTGAGGAAGAAATTCAGCCTTATGCTGAACAACTGCATGCAATTAAGGATGCATTCAGGAGCAAGGATAAGATGGTGGCTGATATGAAGCAACAATCTGAAGTACTGCAGAACTCTGTGGCGCGGGCGCATAAAATGAAAAGCTTTTGGACTGTGATATCCTCTGCAACTTCAATTTTGGCTGCGGCATTAGCTGCATATGTTGCTAAAGGGCGTTGAATGGTTTTCTCTGAAAACTTGTTGTGGTTACCTTTTAGAGTACTAAGAAGTAGTTGAGCTATATCTTGTGATCTTTACTTTAGGAAATAATATACTCTTTTGTTGTGCCAAAAACTTGATCAAATATATGTAACAAATGAGCATTATGCTGTTCCGTTTTAACATCTTTGTTATTTTTTATTGCTTATGCTGACTTTCAATCTTTAATTCAAGAAAACTGAAAAGCGGTGAGAAGTAAGAATAATATGCTAGACCAACATTGCTCCACCATTCCATGAAAGAAATGCATAAATACTTTGTTTTGTTTTTATAGGCATAAATACTGAATAGTTGATCACGGATGTATCTTTTCTGCTGTTGTTTTTGTTTTATTTTTGCTGCATTGTCAATTTTTTTTCTGTAGCAACACATGGAACTAAACGATTTTGGGGGTGAATCTAAATGTTTCATCTTAAATGCATGCTTTTTATAATTATTCATGTAGCATTCCTGGTTTGGATGTTGTGTGGTAGATTCAATGAGGTCTTGTGCTTAGTTGATTTTGCAAATTGTCATCTCTATTAAACCACCTAATTGACTGAAAGTCCAGTACAGAGATTATTGTGTTGCTGCACAATTTTGCACTGTACACCGATGGATGATTCTGGGGGTACAAGTTTATTGGTCTATGTATTCATTTTTCTCTAATTCTACTATCATCTTTGCTTGAAAAGTCATAGGTGGTTTTGGAACTTTATAGTTATTGGTTTTGGACCTTTTCATGTTCACTTTGTAGTTATAGAATCTATATCATCTGTTCTGTATATAAGATTTTATACCATATCAACAAAATTTTATACATGAGAAATTGATGTTAAAAGTGGTCTTTGTATAGATAAAGGAAGAAAAAAGTAAATTACAACCTATGCTGCATGGGATGCTTTGTTAAAACAGTTTTTCTATCTTATGCTTGGACATGGTAATAAATCAAAAATAGAAATGTTGTATGGTAAGTTGTGTATTCAATTTTTTTGAAAGTTTCAAAGTTACTCTTTTTAATATAACATTTTTATTTTTTGATTCATTAACATGTGTAAGGTTGCATATAGTAACAAGAAAAAAAACATTCTACCTTTATTTTAACTTTCTAGATTGTACCTTCTGGAGTTGCAGAAAAGGAAAAACAACATAATCTCCTAGATGAAGAACTAAAGAAAAATTAAGCAAATTGCTACTAGCCATTTTAGGAATGACTGAAATATGAGTGCTAATGAAAACACCTAGGGCTACTGCGACAAGCACACTTTAGGTGAAGCAGAAAATGCTTCTCCATGAGCATTGTTGCAGGAAGCATATATGTTTGATCCTGAAGATGAGGTTATGTTAATTGTATCCATGAAGATACCGGTGCACCCTCCACTGGAGCTGCAATCCAAATTTATTGCAATCTTGCTAGCACTGGTTCCATTGACATCACGATATGTCACGCCACTAATTTGAACTGCAGATGCCTGTGATCATCATTCCAAAAATACACATCAAAACTAACTAGGGAATAGGAATGTACCAATATTGCCTAGAAACATGCACAACTAAATGATGATCATAAGGGAAGCCCGAAAGCCGGGGAAATCTCCATGAGTCAAGTGAAGAATTATATAAATGAGTAGATTGAGTCATCATTTTGATCTTTAAAATTGTAGGACGGTAATAAGTTGGTATCTCACAAATAGACAAAAACGTTTTCAAATTGAAAGAAAGTCCATCACATTAGTCCAATTTGATGATATTTTTCAATTTGGGAACCATAAGGTATAGAACATTTTTCAATTTGAGAGACGTTTCTATCTATTTCTTAATACGAGAAACCAACTTGCTTTCACGCTATAATTTTAGGGACCAAAATGATAATTCACTCTAAATGAGTTTGACACAACATCTTAATTCAAAGCCTTAAAGTGTTAATTTTATAGGCCTTCCCATTGTTATACCTGCTTCTTGTCTTCATTGTTTATAATATCTTTATAGTCCTGGTCAATAATTATAGGATTTTTGGTATATGTAAGAGTGATTTGTTCGAAAGAAACATTTCTTACATATCCGGATCCACCCTGTAAAAAGAAAAAATGGAATTAAATTCTTGAACTAATGAACATATTTGACAACTTTGATAAATGACATGATTTTTGTTGGAAAGTGGGGTATGGATCTGCAACAAAGAAGAAGAAAATAATGGTAATGCGCAATCTCCAAGGTGTGTGAGGACACTAGGCTTTAGGTTCGATTCGCCCCCACCAATCTCTCCTCGTAGATTGGATGCAACAGGTATAACCGGCGAATCCCCTTCAGGATACAATGGAGAACCTTGGTTTGGTTTGCACACCCTAAACCAAGCGTATCGTCAATGGCATTTTACAGAATAATAGTTTCCTTAATTCTCTGTGCGCATTAAGGGAAGGAAGGAAGTGATCTGGCTTGCAGAAATTTAGCCCATTTTCAGACATCATTCTGTATGCACAAGTGGTTCTATTTATAGACCAACTTATGCCTCTTGGTGAATGAAATAACCTTTCATGTATTTGAAAGAATGATTGCAACCTTTCATGAATGTACACTTGATGAATGAACACATTTAATCATGAAAAAACACACCTATTAGGAAATATTTAAAAGCCATGAAGAGACACACCTATTGGTGTCCTTCAACCTCTTTCCAACTTGGTGTCTTGGACTTCCATTATTTTGGAAATCCCTCACAATCCCCCACCATTTTCAAAATAAACCCAAATCCCATTATTCCGGAAATCGCATGCTTTCAGACAAAGGTATCTTAGGGATTTGAACCTTTGCTTAGTAAGCCATGGGTTTCACTCATCCCCAAATAATTTGGTAGACAAGCTTTGAACTAAATATTCATTAGTACAAGCGTGCATGACTTACACATGAAATCTCGGTACTATTGAACGACGTGATAGTGTGACACATTTGGTAAGGCCTTGTGTCGTGTATCCTTTTCATGAGAGCTTACAGAGTCAAGCCCAACTCTAAGAAGCGGCCCCACTTCACTTTCATATAGGTGGACTTTACCAAAAGCACCCCCATAAGTTGGGCACCTCAGCATATATATGCTATAGGTCCATTAAGAGCAAAAGCTCACCCTTTTCTTTTTGTCCTTATGGTATCCAAGTACTTTTAAACCTTGGGATGTATCTATTCGTCAAGTACTTGCAATCACTCTCATAGTGTACTTTGGCCACATTGAACTCAAGACTTAATGCTACTCAAGTGTGAGTTGGGTTTCCACCATTGGTGATCATGTAGATATGGGCTTGATTCCCATCCCTAATGATGTTTTTCCACATCATATCACTTGTCAGTCCTTTCGTCAAAGGATGCAAGATTTCTTTCCGTCTTATAAAGACCCTAGATATTACTCCATTTGCAATTAGTTCATCGACATAACTATGCCTTAGCCCAATCTTCTTGGACTTTCCATTATAAACCTGGCTATATGCCCTTGATAGTGCTGGTTGACTATCACAATATATGGATATTGGTGCTATTGGCTTTGGCCAAATTGGTATCTCATACATCAAATTTCTAAGCCCTTCGATCACTTTATTATTGCTGCCAATGCTATGAATTCTGTAGCCATGGTGGAACCGGCAATGCCGTCTTATTTCTTGAAACCCCAAGAAATAGCACCCCCACCATTTGTGAAGACTCAACTGCTTATTGAAGCATGATCTTCTTGTATAAGTCACCCAACTAGCATCCATGTAACCTTCTAATACCGAAGGATACCCATTATAGTTTAAATTTTAAACTATAGTTCATTGTCCCCCTCAAGTATTTCAATACTCTTCGGACGACATGTCAGTGGTCTTTGCTTGGATTACCTGTATACCTACTTAGTCTCCCTACAACATATGCAATGTTTGCCCGAGTACACGTCATGGCATATATAAACATCCAATTACTTTTAAGTATTCAAGTTGTGCTACTAAACTACCTTTATTTGGCACTAAATTAATGCTATGATCATATGAAGTAGTGATAGGTTAACAATCAAAGTGATTAAATTTCTTTAATACCTTTTCTACATAGTGAGATAGGGGTAAACCTACATTCTCACCATCTCTTATTATTCTAATTCCTAGAATCACATCAGCTACCACTAAGTCTTTCATATGAAAATCTCTAGATAAGAAACTCTTAGTTTCTTCTACCACCTAGACCAGTACCAAATAACAACACATCATTAACTTACAAACAAATCATGACCCCTTTTCCACTATTGAATTTACTATAAATACACTTGTTAGATTTATTTATTTTATATCCATTAGCTAGCACAACTTGATCAAACTTTTGATCACATCGCTTAGGATCTTATTCTAGTCCATACAATGACTTATTCAATTTACACACTTTCTTTTTCTGACCATTAACCATAAACCCTTCAGGTTGTGTCATATACACCTCTTCATCTATTTCCTCATTTAGGAATACCACATCCATTTGATGGATGACAAACTTATAGATGGATCCAAGTGCCAATAGCACTCTAATTGAGGCAATTCTTGCCACAAGTGTATATGTATCAAAATAGACAATCCCTTTTGTGTAAATCCCTTAGCAACTAATCTTGTCTTAAACTTATCGATGGTTCTGTCTACCTTCATTTTCCTTTTGAAAATCCATTCACAACCTATAGGTTTAGAACCAGGTGGGAGGTCTACTAATTTGAACATTTGATTCCCCATTTATTGAGTCCATTTATTCTTGTATTGCCTCCTTCCAAAAAGCGACAACTTGAGACTTTATTGCCTCTTCAAATGTCTATGGATAACTTTCTGTATAATAATAGATTGGCCCATAACTGTCTATGGACTCTCTTGTTCCTTCAACAAGGAATATGAGAAGCTTGGTCTCTACGTTTTCTCTTTTCTACCTCTCTAACTTCTCCTAAGTTATGAACTCTCCAAAGTATCTTTATTAGATACATTGTTCTCCGGATTATGTGCATTACTATGAACATTATCATGTGACTTGGAATTAAGTTAAACCTATTTCCTTGAAATATTAAATCCCCAGACTCAATCACTATTGTAACAGGATAAGTCACTAGATTCCATAACTATGAATCTATATGCTTTTCTAATTTTAGCATAGCCCGGGAACACTCACATTCAATTCCCCTTTCACCTAATTTCTTTCTTTTGTTTCAAGAACTTTTACTATTGCCCTACAACCTCAAACTTTGAAAAATATGAGAACAGAATTTCTGTTTTCCAGAGCTCATATGGGGTTATCTTGTTCCTTCTTTTGGAACCCTATTTACTATATAAAAAGACTTCAACATGACTTCTCCCTAATATCATTTTGTTAGACTAACATAGGATACCATGACTTCTACCATTTCTCCTTATATCCTTTTTTTTTTTCAATTATACTAATTTGTTATAAGGAATAGATTATAGTTATTTTGTCAACTAACCTAGTAGACATAAAGTAGGGTTATAGAATTTTCCTATTCTTATAACTCCTAAGGCATTTATTGAGTGTCTCATTACAAACACCTTCAGTTTACCCATACAACAACATATAAATACATCACAATCAATGGTTAATTGAGAATATAATATACTGACTAAATTTATTGTCCTTAACTTTCCTGTAACAACCCGTGCATTTGAATGCAACATTTAAAACATACTAGGAGATAAATAAAAACTATTGACTTTCACAATGATAACTTGTAATCAGCCTAGTGGTGAACCGGCGTTTCCATGTGCTTCTTTCCAGAGTTCGAATCCCATCAGCCGCAATTTTTCAAACTATTTTGATAATTCAATTTTGTTAAAAACTGTTGAAAATATTATCAAAACTGCAAAAACATTGATTCGAACTCGCACCCAGATATACTGGCCGAAGAGACGCATACCACTAGATCGACGCATACGTTGGTAATAACACTTGGTTATCAATTCTATTTCATCGTTTGAACAGGTGCTACTTTTGCATCTTTCTAGGTCAACCAGACCCGCCATTTTTGAGCATTCAACCCAAAAATAAAGATATTTCCATTGCTTTTATGTATTGGATTCATGTTAGAAAACAAACAAAACAATGATCTAAAATCATTACTAAGTTTTCTATAACATTTCTTCATGAACATTGATGTCCATTTTAACAACTTAGAACACTCCAAAATACATCCAAAAATATATAATTTCTACAAAATCAAGAATCAACTCTCATCTTATATTCTCAAAATCATGCATATAATATAAGATTATCAACTCTAAAATTAATTGGTTCTTGCATGAAACAATTTTACTAATGCATGCATGCACTTGATATAATCATTTATATCTAAGACCTTTCTATCAAAATAGAGCAACATACATGCATGTATCATACACCAACTATATTCATACTCATCAAAAATTTCCATGCTTGAGTAGATCTTACATGCTAAATTTAACATAAACAAATAATGCCTTTAAGATTGCACACTGATGAATTTAGAACACCAAGCATATTATAGCCATAGAAAGTAATTGTGTACCTTTCACCATGGCCACAAATAAAAATGTTTTGATGAAGCATATGAGTTCTCATCTCTCATTGTATTAAAAAGATCATTCATCACTTTCTCCCAACAAACAGAGTTTCCACCCTCGAAACTCTCCACTTTGACAATGTCAAATGTCATCTCCCTCAATGTTGCAACCATTATTATAAATCGAAAATCGAACCTAAAGATTGTTGGAAAGTGGGGTATGGATCTGCAACAAAGAAGAAGAAAATAATGGTAATGCGCAATCTCCAAGGCGTGTGAGGGCACTAGGCTTTAGGTTCGATTCGCCCCCACCAATCTCTCCTCGTAGATTGGATGCAACAGGTATAACCGGCGAATCCCCTTCAGGATACAATGGAGAACCTTGGTTTGGTTTGCACACCCTAAACCAAGCGTATCGTCAATGGCATTTTATAGAATAATAGTTTCCTTAATTCTCTATGCGCATTAAGGGAAGGAAGGAAGTGATTTGGCTTGCAGAAATTTAGCCCATTTTCAGACATCATTCTGCATGCACAAGTGGTCCTATTTATAGACCAACTTATGCCTCTTGGTGAATGAAATAACCTTTCATGTATTTGAAAGAATGATTGCAACCTTTCAAGAATGTATACTTGATGAATGAACACATTTAATCATGAAAACACACACCTATTAGGAAATATTTAAAAGCCATGAAGAGACACACCTATTGGTGTCCTTCAACCCCTTTCCAACTTGGTGTCTTGGACTTCCATTATTTTGGAAATCCCTCACAATTTTGAAATATACATTTAGAGAAACATAATAAAAATGTATAAATAAATTCTTATATTTAATCAATTTGTCTTTACCTGCCATGTCTTTATTCTCAATCCATTCTGATCTGTTCCATTGAAACTGCAATTACTTACATATACTTTTTCTACTATATCATAAGCTCCTTTTTCTCCAAGACTTCGTATGCTGAACACATAGCCACAACAAAGAAATAGAGAAGAAGACAAATTTTACCATTGAAAAAATTTCACCAATTGTATCAAAAATCCTAATTATTATGATAATGTATTTGTTTGTACCTTATACCATGGCCAGGTCCACAAGTTATACGAGTAATGTTAATATATGATGTGCCATTGTTCATAGCAATGCAGTCATCTCCTATTGAAATAAAAGCTTATAAATAATAAATAAACTAACAATATTCTCATTACTATATGTATGGCTTGGAATATAGAGAATGTGCATATTATTTTCTATGCCTCTTACCTGTGGCAATGGTAGAGTTCTGAAGTAGAATGTAGCTTGAGTAAGAAATGTCAATTCCATCAGTGTTAGGGGTGAGCAAAATTTTTCAACCCGCCCAAAACCGCCCGACCCGCTACTAATTTTTGCGCAACGGTCGGGTTGAAACGGGTTGGCGGGTTGGGCGGGTGGAAAATTCGGTTTTAGATGGATAAGAGCGGGCGGGTTCGGGTCTGGTTTATGAGCGGGTCGGGTCGGGTTCCGATGGGTGACATAAACCAGCCCGAACCCACCCGCTCTTATCTATCTAAAACCGAATTTTCCACCCGCCCAACCCGTTTCAACCCGACCGTTGCGCAAAAATTAGTAGCGGGTCGGGCGGTTTCGGGCGGGTTGAAAATTTTTGCTCACCCATACCCAAGAGGGAGTGAGAAGTCCGCCGTACTCGGCGAGGTCATTATAATTGTCAAGCACCCACTTCCATATAAAGGCTGCAAGTTAGGGAAGCATGGAACAAGCTTCCGCCCTTTGGCTACCACGTGGGCCTTATGTTACAAGCAATGGGATCCTGGTGGAATCACCCTTCAATGAGTTTTTCTTAACCTTGTTCTTTTTAATTTTCTTTTCCTTGCTTTATTTCTGCTTTGTTTTCAATAAAGCTCCTGAATAATTTGAGAAGCTCAGGAGTTGTGTGAGTCTGGTATTGGCAAGTTTATTGGATTTTATTGATTTTGCATAGATGGCTTGCATGTTATGTGATGATTCCCCCTAGGCTGAAAAATTTTTGTTTTTGAAAAATGATCCCCATATGATTGGAAACTGAACTTTGGGATTTTATTATGATGGCATGATTTATGATAAGTTTGGGGTGATAGGAAGCACACACTAGGGATAGAATCTCTGTCAAACAATTTGCAAAAAAATGTCCAGGTGAGGTTTTGAGCCTCCAACATGTTTTTGACTGTGAGAAAATCACTTTTCAAGTTGCACTTTCCTGAATTTGCTTGAATCTCTTTATGATTTGCATGATTATGTGTTTGCTTCAGATGATTTAGGCATTTTCTTTGTAAATAACTACTTAGCCTAAAATAAACCATCCTTAATGCATGTTCCTTAGTTAGCCCCATTGAGCCTAATTAGCCTGTTAATTCTTGATAACCTAATGTTATAAGCCCAAAAATCTGGAAAACCATGTTAACCCGATCTTAGGATTAGGAGAGCATGTAATCTTAGAATGGGTGCAAGAAACTAAGTTTGGGGTGGCTGCAAGGTGTAATGTGTTGTTTGGGATTGAGAAAAAGAAAAGAAAAAAAATACAATAAAAAGGATGGAGCCAAAGGCTTGTAAAAAAAATGAAAAAAAAAAAAGAAAGAAAAAAAAAAGAAAGAAAAAACAATAAAAATAAAAAGTGTTGAAATAAAGAGGCTGTAGTCACCCAAAAGCATAAAGAAAAAAATGAAGAAAGGAACTTGAGTGGAAATTCAAAGTGTAAAAAGTTTCATGCTCTCTTAGTTCCTAGGGTCTTCAGCCTAGTACCTTTGTATATCCTACCCTTAGCCAGGCCCCATTACAACCCATAAAAGACCTTTTGATGTTGCATGCATGTTTTCAGTGGGAATCATTTTGAGATGAAAATCAAATTTATGGAAAGTGCTCTTAAAAGTGAAATTGAGTGCAAAGTTGTTAAGCCTGACACAAACTGAGCAACTGAGTGAAACACAAATTTCCCTTGTGAGGAAGGCAGTTGTTTTAATTTGGTGATCTCCCTTTTGTGTGTAACTTAGATCCCCTACTTAGATTAATGATTGTTTGAATGATGAAATTCTCAACTGTTTAGAATAAATGAATGTGGGGATTGCTTTGTTGAAAAGGGGGGAAACATTGAAGAAAATTGTTTTGTTGAAATTGCTTGAAATGTGTGCGAAAGTTGATTAAATCTTTTGAGCTTGCCAGGTCTTGAGTCTTTGTAAGTTTTTAAGTTTTAGTTTGCTTGAGGACAAGCAAAGTTTAAGTTTGGGGTATTTTGATGAGCCTCTGGTTGACTGGTTTTATAACTAGTAAAGATCATGGCTTTGTGCTAATTTTATATCATTTTCACCCAAATTAGACTTGATTGTCTTTAAGTAGTATTTTGAGTCTGTAAAGTATTTTTAGGTTTTAGTTGATTTAGAGTTAAATAAAACACTTATTCTATTTTCTGTTTTCAGGTTAATAAAAGGAAATAATTCTGGAGCTTTCGCCCCGCGAGAAAGGCATTCGCCACGCGAACCAGAAGGTGACTGTGCCAGAGAAATTGCAATCCATTCTGCCTCGCCCCGCGAAGACTTGACTCGCGTCGCGAGTAATCCAACCCTGAAGACCAAAAGTCAGCACGATTTATGCATGCTAAAGGTCACGGCTGTGGCAGTATGGAAATTGAAGTGTTTCGCCTCGCGAATGATATGCTCGCCTCGCGAGAAGATCAAAAGTTGCAGACTGTTCGCATTATTCGCCTCGCGAATTTGTGCTCGCCTCGCGAGTCCGCGTAATCCAGAAGTTGTATATAAGTCAGTTTTAGACAGAACTGAAAGGTTGGCTAGTGGAGTGGGCTGTTGGCTAGTTTTTGGCCAGTGGCTAGCTAGTTTTTAGTCAGTAGTTTCATAGTTTATTTTCTTTTCTTTTAAGTTTGTAATGGAGAACTAGTCTCCTTGGTTAATCTACTGGGATTGGTTTCCATTTACATTTGAGGTTCTGTAATTCCTGTTTTCATTTACTTTTCTCTTTTCAATACGATGCTATATGTTTCTGTTTGCTTAATTCAGGAATGTATAGTGTTGTGTTGATTTGTTTCGGTGATGTTGTGTTCCTATATATAATCGCGTTTTCTTAATTCGCGTGTGTTCAATCATGTTCGCTTAGTTCATGAGTGCTTCACCCCGTTTGCTTAATTCGGGAATAGGGACATATATCTGTAGTAGTGGTTTCGCTTGTAAATTGTTGCTACAACCGGGAGGGGATTAGAATCTGCTTAGGGCTTGGATTTATATGAACCAATGATAGTGGGAAACCGAGAACAGTAGGTTAATCGTTTCTTAGCATATTTGTTAATCTTTTAACTGCTCTGTTTTTATTGTTTTGTTTTCTTTATTTTATTAGCATTCACTCCAAAACCCCTAGAACTAATTTTCTGTTAATAATAACAATGCCTAAGAGTCCTTGAGAGACGATACTCGAGTTGTCGCTTCCATATCTACATTATTTTTTGTAAACGCTCGTTCTTTTTGGCGCGTGGCGACAGCGCGTTCAGGTATCTATCTTCATGTTTTAAATTTTCTTCTCTCTTGAGCATCCAAAAAAAAATATTCTTCTCTCAAATTAGGAATTTTGAATAAAGTAGAATTTATTTATTTTTATTATAATAAACTATACACCATAAAAGAATTATTATCACTTTTTTAAATTAGAAATATATGTACTTTAATTTTAAAAACTAAGCATGTCTTCAGCGCCCCTCTCCTGCCACTTAATCTAGACAGTCCGTCCAGATCTAACGGTCCAGATTAAGTGCCATTTTATGAATTTTTTAAAAAAAAATAAAAAAAATCCATTTTTCATCCCCTGCTTACATACGTCTCCCCCTTTGCGTATGAACCCGATTTGCTGCCGCTCTCCAAGTTTATTGCCGCCAACCACCATCACGCCGCCTCCTCCATCCCGCCTCAATGGTCGACCGCCTCCCCCTCTCATGACCCTTTCATCTCCCGTTCATTCTCTCCCGTCGTGAGGTGCCGTCTCCGCTCCGCCGTGGTTCAATGTCGCGCCGTCCACATTTGCCACCACGTGCCATCGTTTGCAACCGTTGCGCTGTCCATGTCCCCATCGTGTAGATGACCCTATCCCTGTACCTCACCCCACCTGCAACCCGATTTGCGGCCTCTATCCCACCGTTGTGGACAGAGCATTTGTTCCCCTCTCTGTGATGACGACCCGAGGGAGAAGGATAACAGCGGTGCTCGGTGGTGGAGCGTTTGTCCAAATGAAGGGAGAGAGGTGGTGCGACGGAGAAGGGAGATAGAGGCGAGATGCTCGAAGGCGGCATGCGGTGACGACGGCGACTAGGTGGTGGCTCCATGGTGATGGAGAAGAATAGTTGCTTCTAGAAGCCACGGTGGGAAGAAGAGAAAGGGTGTTTTTTTTGTTTTTGAAATTTTTTTATGTTGAAAAATGATGGTTTTTTGGAGACCATTGGATCATATGAATGGTCTAGATTGCTGCTGGAGACAGGCTGGAGAATGGGTTAGCTGGAGACAATCCAATTTTATGTTTAAACCCCAATTTGGATTATCTCCAGTCAACCCATTATCCAGCCTCTCTCCAGCAGCAATCTAGACCATTCATATAATCCAATGGACCCCAAAAAGCCATCATTTTTAAACATAAAAAAAAAAATTTAAAAAAAAAACCCTTTCTCTTCTTCCCGTCGTGGCTACCAAAAGCAACTATTCTTCTCCATCACCATGGAGCCACCGCCCTGCCACCGCCGTCACCGCATGCTGCCTCCGAGCATCTCGCCTCTCTCTCTCTTCCTTCTTTGTCGCGCCGCCTCTCTCCCTTCATTTGGAACAAACGCTCCACCGCCGAACACTGTTGTTATCCTTCTCCCTCGCGTCGACATCACAAAGAGGGGAACATATGCTCCGTCCACGACAGTGCAATGGCGGCGGCAAATCGGGTTGTAGGTGGGGTGAGGTATAGGGACAAGGCAGCTACACGATGGAGACATGGACGGCACAACGGTTACAAACGGTGGCGCTTGGTGGCAGATGTGGACGACGCGATGTTGAACCATGGCGGAGCGGAGACGGCACCTCACGACGGGAGAGAACGAGCGGGAGATGAGAGGGTCACGAGAGGGCGAGGCGGCCGACCACTGAGGCGAGATGGAGGAGGCACCGTGATGGTGGTTGGTGGCGATGAACTTGGAGAGCGGCGCAAATGATGGTTGGCGGCGACAAATCGGGTTTAGTCACAAAGGAGGAGACGTACGCGAGCACGGGATGAAAAATGGATTTTTTTTTAGTTATTATTTTCGTGAACATAGCAAATGTCCAAAAGACAAAAGAGAAATATGTAATCAGTTAAATAAATCAATTTATCATCATATGTGTGTTACATATTTTTACCTGAAAATAAACCGAAGAGAAATTACAGGGACCACTGAATTTTAGAGGGATCAACCTAAATGTTTTCCCGGCTGGCACCTCAAGGGTTGCAGTACTACTATTCATGGCACAAACGTCACACCAAGCTTTCAGAAAAACCTTGCATTGCAATTATAACCCCATAAGTCCAAGTAAATTTAACAAGAAGCAAATTTAAAAAGTGGAACAAGATATAATGCACTTTTTTTGGTCCAAAAATAAAATTATTCATTAATCTAAACAAAAACTAAAAAAAATATAACGATTGTTTACTTGAGAATCATCTGCGAGGCCATCCATCACCAACAGCAACATAATCCATTACATTGAATGTGGTTTTGTTTGGAGCAGCTTCTAAAGGTTTGTTACATGAACAAATTGAAGCAAAAGATAACATGAACATAGTAGCAACTAGAGCTTGCACGATGATATTACTTTTTGTGAAATGATGGCAGTGAATGTAAAAATCAAATTTTTCTAGTGTGGTGTGATTATTTATCTAATTGAGTTTAAGGTAATGGGATGAGTTTTAATTTTTTTTCTTTATTCTCATTAAATGAGTTTAATCGTACAATACAAATTAACGTTATATTTACTCCCTATATTTACCTCTCTCAATTTGAGTTTGTGATCAATTTACTCAAATGTTTATATATTAACATCCTTCATCGATATTTGTATATACTGTTTGAAAATAGCATTCATTTTTAGTTTTCGTAGTCAATGTGAAGTAGTGAGATATGTAAGTAGTATGTTTACTCAAACGTTTTATTTGTTAACATCTTTCATTGATTGGAACAAAAAAGAAAAGAAAAAAACATCCTTCGTTGATATTTGTATATATACTATACAGAAATGCTAAACTGACACGGTTTTTCGGACATCATACGGTTACACCGTATGAACAGTGCCGCACAGTATGGCACTGTAGCTGCACTGTGCAGTACTGTAGCGAATCTTTTTTCTTTTATTTTTTTTTTAAATTTAAATTTTTTTTATAAATAATTTTTTTGATTCAGTATGTGTCAATATCTGGTGAATCGGGTACAAATATCTGGTGAATTCAGTTCATTATCTGGTGAATGGATTTTTTTGAGAAATAATTTTTTTGATTAAGTATGTGCAAATATATGGTGAATCCGGTATAAATATCTGGTGAATTCAGTTCATTATATGGTGAATATTTTTTTTGAGAAAAAAATTGTGGTTTAAGTATGTGTAAATATATGGTGAATCAGGTATAAATATCTGGTGAATTCAGTTCATTATCTGGTGAATGTGTTTTTTTTTATAAATAAATTTTGTTGGTTAAGTATGCGTAAATATCTGGTGAATCGGGTATAAATATATAGTGAATTCAGTTCATTATCTGGTGAATGGGTTTTTTTGAGAAATAAATTTTGGTTAAGTATGTACAAATATATGGTGAATCGGGTATTATGTGGTGAATTCAGTTCATTATTTGGTGAATGTGTTTTTTTTATAAATAAATTTTTTGGTTAAGTATGTGCAAATATATGGTGAATCAGGTATAAATATCTGGTGAATTCAGTTCATTATTTGGTGAATGTGTTTTTTTTTTATAAATAAATTTTTTGGTTAGGTATGTGTAAATATCTGGTGAATGAGTTTTTTTGATAAATAAATTTTTTGGTTAAGTATGTGTAAATATCTGGTGAATCATGTACAAATATCTAGTGAATTCAGTTCATTATCTGGTGAATGAGTTTTTTTAAAAATAAAAATTTTATTTCTTTAAAAAAGTCAAAATTAAAATTAAAAAAAAAAATTGGTGCTACATTAGCGCTACTATAGCAGTGTCGTATTTGTGTCCAAATTTTATGTCTGTTTTAGCAGCACTCATATACTATATTCCGTTACTGTTTGGAAACAAAATTCATTTTTAGTGTTTTCATAGTAAATGTTAACCGTGTATCCAATTTACCATCCCTAATTAGTGAGATATGTAAGTTTTTTTTTCTTTCTTAATGGCAGAACTATTATATTAACATTCTGCTGTCTATCTATAATTCCTATTATTTTTTGGTTTTAAATAAAATTCAACTTTTTTGTTTACCAAAAAAAAAATTTAAATTTTTTGAAAATCACGAAGGTAAATGATAACTCATGCATCTTCACTCAACCAAGTATCATCCAGAGGTTAGATTGCATTATTAAGTTACATCCCTTACTCGGAACCAATGCATCATGTGGTGTGCCAAGTGAGTGATATTCTAGAATTCTTGGCAAATTACTCGGCCAAAACTCTACCTTCAAGCAATAGCTTGATTCTTTGTCTTGCTACAACGATGAACCAAGTTGATTTGTTTGTTAGTAACTCAATAACACAATCTTGGTTCCCCGTTCCCACCCCTGACCAAGTGCAAAAGAGTGTTGATGGTGATTTCAACATCATTTTTTAAAATTTTGTTTTTACAGGTAAATGTTAGTAATTAGTTGTTAGGTTAATTTTTTTCTCCTTTGTCATTTGAATCATGGACCTCCAACTCCTCCAACTTCTTAAACCCTTATCTCAAACTAGTAGAGCTACCCGACCCCATCATTTTTTAATGTAACTCAAAATGATTTCATGGTGTTTCTTTTCATTACCCTGAATGGTCTTCATATTTGGGGCTTTTTGACCAAACTGGATTCCTTTTAGAAACTATTTATCAGTTTAGGGTTATTCTGAAACTATTTACCAATGGGGGGTCGTTTTGGACACGTGGCATATTTTATTTTTTTTCAATCTGACAGGTCAAAGGCGCCACTGCAGATGGCGCCTATCACTTAACAAAAAAAAAAAAAAGACAAAAGGGAGGCGCCACTGCAAATGGCGCCTTCCCCTGCAGTGTACCACGTGGCACTGCAGGGAGCCCCCAGCCCCAACCAAAAATTGGACATCTGCGATTTTAAAGGAACAACGCTACAATTTTAAAGGAACAACGCTACAAAAAAAATTATACTATAAGTATAGGGAGTAACGATAACATTAATGATAAAGTATCTATTTAAAACAACAAGAGGCAATAAAAAAATCCCGTAATAATGAGTAGCAAATAATATCACAAGACATAAAAAAATAATAGCAATAACAATTTACACCAATAAATATTCATCAATTATTACAGTAGTAAAAAAAAAGTCACCTGCAATTAAAAGAAAGTCACCTGCAATTTTAAAGGAACAACGTGACAAAAAAAATTATACTATAAATATAGGGAGTAGCGATGACATTAATGATAAAATATCTATTTAAAACAACAAGAAGCAATCCCATCTTTAATATTTTAGAATATAATTACCTTTTGATCAAGTGCAGCCGTGCAGGGTCTTGAGTGATGAGACAAAAGTGTGCAGATGGTTATCTTTTCAATGGTCGAATTGAATGCTGCAGCAGTAAGGAAAAATAATTTGCAAACGTTAAAAGAACTAACAGACAGTTAAGTGCTTGGTTTGAGAGGCGTTAAGAGGAGGAGAATTTTTAATTGACGTGGCACCACTTTATTGGTGTGACAGAGAGTGGCAAAGGGTTTATGTGATAGAGGATCCGCATCCCTCATCCAAGCACTCTTGGGAGGAGAGGAAGATTCTTTGTCCCATTTTTTCTATCACATTTTCTGTCCCCCATCAATTATAATTTGTCATTTAATAAAATAAAATCACAACTCATTAATATTTATGCATATTCTCAGCTTTTAATTGGTAGGGAACCCAATTTTTATTGCCTCTTGTTGTTTTAAATATATATTTTATCATTAATGTCATCGTTACTCCCAATATTTATAGTATAATTTTTTTTGTCGCGTTGTTCCTTTAAAATTGCAGGTGACTTTCTTTTAATTCTTATAAGGTAAAATTTTTTTTACTACTGTAATAATTAATGAATATTTATTAGTGTAAATTGTTATTGCTATTATTTTTTTATGCCTACTGTGATATTATTTGCTACTCATTATTACAGGATTTTTTTTATTGCCTCCTGCTGTTTTAAATAGATATTTTATCACTAATGTCATCGTTACTACCTATATTTATAGTATAATTTTTTTTGTCGCGTTGTTCCTTTAAAATTGCAGGTGACTTTCTTTTAATTCTTATAAGGTAAATTTTTTTTACTACTGTAATAATTGATGAATATTTATTGGTGTAAATTGTTATTGCTATTATTTTTTTATGCCTCCTGTGATATTATTTGCTACTCATCATTACGGGATTTTTTTATTGCCTCTTGTTGTTTTAAATACATACTTTATCATTAATGTCATCGTTACTCCCTATACTTATAGTATAATTTTTTTTTAGTGTTGTTCCTTTAAAATTGTAGCGTTGTTCCTTTAAAATTGCAGGCGTCCAATTTTTTGTTGGGGCTGGGGGGCCCTGCAGTGCCACGTGGTACACTGCAGGGGGGCACCATTTGCGGTGGCGCCTCCCTTTTGTCTTTTTTTTTTTGTTAAGTGGTAGGCGCCATCTGCAGTGGCGCCTTTGACCTGTTAGATTGAAAAAAAATAAAACATGTCACGTGTCCAAAACGACCCTCATTGATAAATAGTTTCAGAATAATCCTAAACTGGTAAATAGTTTCTAAAAGGAACCCAGTTTGGTCAAAAAAACCCATATTTGGATTGTCAAGTTTAATCATCCAAGGAAGGTGTGTGAAAATCAGGAACTTAAGATTTAAGATTTGACATGCTTGTGTAATACAATGGAGCCATTCACTTCATCTCACATTATTTTCCTTATGTTCATAGAAGCCACCCTTATTTTTGGCCATATATTATGTCCTATAATTATGAGAATGGTATGTTGAGAATGTCGAGGGGCCTAACCAAGCAGGGAGGGGGTATTCATGACCATAGTTGTGACATGGAAATTTTTAAATGGAGAAAAGTTACTAATTCAACTCAATTTATTTGTTTGGTGAGACTAAGAAAGACATTGTTTACCATATGGGTTTTAACAAATTACGAATGAAGTTCATGGAGAAGTATTTTGAAAGAGTGAAAACAATGGTGGGAACAAGGGAGCAAAATCCTATTGTTACAGGTTATAGGGTTTTAAATAGTGGATATTTAATTTTTACTACAAAGAAGAAGGCCTACAGCTATAGTTTAACAAATGAAAAGCATGTTAAAAATGAAGAAATATGTGAGCATGAATGTGAATCATCCAAAATCCACATTATTTCTTACTCAAATACGCTTAATCCATGTGAAACGTTGTCGCTTCCATTGTCTGGTGCTAGAGATGACCATGGGTAATGAATCGGATGGGATACTCGTAAAAATTAAAAATCATTTTCTCCGGATTCAATTTCACGTTGATATAATATGGATGTGGGATAAGGATAACCTCCTTAGAAATTAGAGAAATGAGAGTTTTTTATTCAATTTCTGCTTGTTTTCATTCATTGATTTACTACTATTTATACAGTAGTTTCTTACATCCAAAATATTAAAAAGGAAATGTAAATAACAAATTAAAGATAATAGGTGGCTAGATCTAGAATATTCTTGGTTGATACTATAATTAAATCCTCGAGGTGCTTTAGTCTTTGCTTGCTTTGATTGGGCCTATGAATTGTTGTAAATCCATTTACTCCAATCGGGCCATTTATTGGGCTAGATATCCTATCACAAGCTTATTAAGTAAGTTAGTTAATTTAGTTTAATTGTCTTGATTTATGTAAAAAAAAAATAAGTTATAATTATTAAACCATCATTTAATTGATTCGGGAGTGTGCAATGCTCTTTGAAGGAAAAAAAAAAGATAATCGATTTGATTGGTTAATTTTTTTGATTTTTGGAATACTAACATTAAATAGAGTTGGGTTTATTGAATTTTGCTTATATTTGAGCCCATAAAATATAGATACTTTGTTTGCTTACAATCGAGTCCAGAAAGAGTACATGATAAGTAATTACACATAATTTACATGATGAGTAATTACACACAAAGTTATAGGTATTGATACGAGTATGAGTAATTACAGACATAATTTTAGTTGGTATGAGTGCGGACATATGCATGCACGCACGTACATGCCCCACAAACACGTACTTAAACATGTGCCTACACACCCTAAGCACGCACGTGCATACACACCCACACTTATGAATATTAAAGTTGCTAACCATACAAATATGAGTTCGTGTACAAGTAAATATTTAAAACATAAGTATAAAGATGAATACTATAATATTCTACTTAGACCTTATCTATAAACATCCCTAGCTAGTGCTAATGACACAAGTCCGAGTGAAGAAAGTGCTGATCATGTCGAACTCGAAAGTGCTTTTAGTTTTGTTAATGTATCAGTGTTTTTTTTTTCTTCAATAGAACTTGTGATCTGCAATAGCTGATCAAGTATTTGTTTATCTTACAAATTTGTTTGTACGACAGTTTTCGTTGCATAATATAGAGGTTTCATCTTTGCAATAAATCCATAAACTAAGTTTTTTTTAGGATGACAAAGACAACTAAGAAATAATATTCTCATATAAGGAATGACCCCAGTTCATTCGGAACCTGCTACCAGGTGACAGTCAAATTTGCAAATATAATCTGCATGGAAAATTTCTTCCATATAAAGAGACATCACAGCTTTAAAGTCACTGTTCAGCTACTTTCTTCTCCAGTCAGAAGTTTCATAGTAGTTTACATATATATAACCGGACTACTGACTTTTGGACAATAATATGCTATTTTGAGACAAACAAAGGTTCTCAACGGTGGGTACCATCTCCAGCATGTTCCATCTCTTCTGCATCCTCAAATCGTGGGTCATTGATTTGAAGCTGAAATAAATGAAACTGAATATAAATAGGGAGCATAAAGAAAACATATTATACAAACAGGTAAAGAACACGGGTTTCCCACTAATTTACAGATGATCATACAGGGTGACCTAGTTCCCTACTCCCCCAAAACGACCCCAACACCAAGGTACATCTAAGATATGCAAATACAAAACAATTTAAATTCCAGGTATGAATTCATTCAAACATCACAAGATATTGTGCACAGGCAATACCAGTACCGTGAATATCCACATCAACAACAATCAAAGATATAAATAAATTGTCCCCGAAGGATAGCCCGGTTGGTATGGGTTGGGACATGAAGAAGTTGTAAGCAGGAGGTGCAGGACTACATCCCTACCACTAACAAATCCCCCTCCCCTAAAATATTAACCACTAACAATTTGCCTATAAAAAAATAGATACAAATAAATTAAATGTTAAATATAAACATGCTTCTACGAGTTTATTCATTTTGTGTTCATATCATTTTCAGTAATTATAAATTTACTCAACATATTAAATGACTCAAAATCAGTGTTCCAGTTTTGGAATTTCAGAAAACTTAGGACGGTTCTTTCATTACCGTAGAACTTGAAAGTAGGGAAAAAATAAAAACAAAATGCAGTAAAATAGCTTATGCATTATGCTTACCTTCAATGATAACCCATTGAAGCACAAGTGAGAAGTATAAAACTCTTAAAGAAAGTGGAAGTAGAAAAGAGAAGTTGGAAAACTTTTTTGCACAGTTGCACTCAAGGCACCACACAGTACACACACACGTGCACACAAACAAGTGGAATAAACCCCAAAGGAAATACTGGCTATCTTGTTCTTATGACAAACAGCAAACCACAAGTTCTGTAGCAACTTTTCAGAATCACATAGCTGGCAGCCTCACACAGACACTCATTCTTGCAGAATAGAAGGAAAAGAACAGATTTTGCCAAACTTGTTAATAAATTCTGAAATGCATCGTTGTACATTAATCTTCATATGCTAGTTAATATCCACACATTCTCCTTTTAACAGAAAATGCTCCTTAATGAGTTAATCCTGACAGGTAAGGGTAACTTCATTCATTCTATGTATTTAAAAAAAATAACTAAAAAAGCTTCAGGTTAATGAAATTCGCAATTGTAACTAGCAACCTAATACATCTGTTCCCTGGCCTTGCACCCCCCTATATCCCAACACCTTGCAAAAGGCCATAGTGCTCAACTTTCTCCCTTAGGCACGGTTAAGAAGATTTTACGCAAGAAAAGACCAGAATTCTAGTTCAAAGCTTTGATATTAAAAGCAAATGACTATTAATCCATATCAAGATAGGAAAATATTAACCACAAAAGTTCAAATGGATTCAGAAGGACCAACAGATCTAGAAAAACAAAATAAAAGAAAAAAGAACCACCAAAATGAAAGAGAGAGCAAAGCAAAGAAATAACTTGGCTTAATTGTACTTTTTGTCTCTCAACTTTTTCAATTGTGCGATTTTGGTCCCTCAAAAATTTAATTGTACATTTAGTCCTCTAATTTGTCGAAACATGCAAAATTAGTCCTTACTACACGTTGGCTGGTCATGGACGAAAGGATTGATTTTGCACAATTGAAAAAGTTGACGGACGAAATGTGCAATTAAAATTTTTGAGGGACCAAAATCACACAAATAAAAAAGTTAAGGGACAAAAAATACAATTAAGTCAAATAATTTTAAAAAACAAACCAACAAAAAATATAGGGAGGGTTGGACCTAACATAATGATGGTCGAGTTAGAAGTTCCGATTAACAGTCACTGGATTTATGGAAACTTATGAATAGTCACCAAAAAGGAAGGGCTCAAGCCAGAGTTTCAGCCTGCACAAACAGAAGTAGATACAGAATTACAAGGAAAAGACCCTACCTCAAGTACCGTACGAGCTAGGTCGTGATTTCCATTTGACTGACCGGGAGAGTTGGCTGGATTCTGACAGTTATATCCTTCCTCCTCTGGCAAAAATAAGAGGTTTAAGGATAATATAATTACTATAATAAACCATAAGAATAAGGAAACATGATTTAGCCCCAGCATTTACCCGATTCTTCATCTTCCATCTGATCAGCGTTGAAAACCCAATCATTCTCTTCTCCTTCTTCTAAAAGAAGATATCAACATAAATAACTCGGTAAGGGGGGAAACAGAGTATTTAATACCCTATGGAAAAATAATACTGACCATCATTTGGTTCTGGATTAAGTTCTGCACACTCACAGAATATTTCAAACAGAGTATCCACTGCAAAACAATGAACTGGTATAAGCAAATATTGGGGTAATGAAAACAAGCAGGATGCAACCAGAATTTAAATTGGTAACATTGAAATCATGCATTTCTCTAAAACCAGATCAACAGTAGCAAAGAAAAGAAAACAATACATTGAGTAGGATCAGATGGAATAAGCCTCATCTCTCTGATCTTGGATAAATCTTGGGAAAGATTGCATTCTGAATCCGAGCCGTGGAATCATCCTCATCTGCTTCAGTATCAATCTTCATGAAGAGCACTTATCAGATTCACGAACTATAAATAAATGGGAAAGAAAAGCAGGCAAGCACACTAGAGAGTTATTTCAAAATTGAAAATTATCTGCACAACAACCATCTAACAAGAACTACCTGGATCCTTTTTAACAGCTAGTATAAGAGTTACACAACAAACTCAAACCAGAATAGTGAACAGTTACATGCTTTTGTGTCTTTATCGAGCACCAGTTACATGGCGAAAACTCTGAAATGATAGTGAATTCCAAAGCTAAGGCACAGTTACATAGTTACATTACAGCACAGACCACGGCATAGGAAATAAAAGAAAATACTTAACCTGTGTATATAAACAAGGAACAGGGTGTGCGTCTGGGTCTGTAGAAACAGCATGTAGAGATACAGATAAAAAATCAACAGCATATCCTTTAGCTTTGTCTACATCACTCAGCCATATCACTTGCCTTTTATTTATTAAAGTAACAAAATCAAAAAGCACACACACCAAAGCCATTGATTAATTACAAACAAAACAAATAGGGTTGAATGAAATGAAATTGAAGGTTTGAATCTCATAGTTACTTACTTGGTTGAGATATAGAGTGTGCCATGGGACTGGCGTGGAAGATTGTTGAGCACTATGTCTACGCCAGGTTGGACGTGCATCAATTGCTCGCCATTCTCTGTGTCAAGTACAGCCTCTCCGGCTTCGGTTCTCTCACTCAAATTTCTCAAACCTAAACCCATTTTGCTTCCTTTCCGCCTCAGCTTTTTCAGTTTCTTTCTACCTCCTTCTAGGGTTTTACATTCGTCTAATAGGCAATATTTAAACCTCCTTTCCACTTCTGATTAGGGATGATGATATTTAAACCGATAAAAAAAATAGAAACTGAACCGATCTAATTCAAACATCTTTTAATTGGATATGGTTGGATCGAATTTTTTTAAATAAGCAATCCAAACCAAATCGAACCATATTTTGTTTTAATTTTTGAATCGAATAACTTTTTTTCTCAAAATCGACCCAAACCAATTCACGGAACACCCGTTTTTCCGATAGTGCCATTTCCAAAAACGTGCTAACAAATGATGCACGAATTCATAACTTAGAACAATCTCATTTAAAGGAATATTTACACTCAAGATGAAAATGGAGACATTGAAGTTGAATATGATAGATTTCAAAATGCGTATTGTAATTATAATATAAATATAAAAATGAAAAAAATAAATTAAAAATAAGATTAATATTTCAAAAGATAACATTAGTTAAATTAAAATATTGAATTTTTTTGGAGTAAAGCTCAAATTGGTCCCAAAAAAGTTTATGGGATCCACTTTTGATCCCCGAATAAAATAAACTAACCACTTTGCCCCTCAAATTAACAAACGCGGGACATATTAGTCTCTACTTCCACTTTCAATATCAGTTTACTTGTCTATGTGTTCCGTTAACCATCATATCCGACTTTTTAGTTGTCCTGCATAACCTATCACAAATTTTCAGCGTGAAAAACGAATAAAAAATGAAAAATATGCACAATTTTAAGGCACCTGTGTTTTAAAATTTTGCATTTTTTTCACGATGAAAATTTGTCATAGGTGATGAGTGTGATTTCACCTCATATTTGTTAATCATTTTGCGTGCATTTTCATATAGCTTAGGCATATTTAATTTTATTTTTGTTAGTTTTTACCTTGGAACGGGTAAGGCGGTTTTTTGGTGTTGTATTGCAGAAATTAAGGATTAAATGCTCAGGATCAACCATGATGGAGCTTGGATGAAGATGGGGCTTGAAAAGTGAAGAAAATGAGCCAAACAAAGCCCATCACTACCGTGTGACATGCCACTGAACCAGAACCTCAACAGCAGAATCGATCACGGTCTGGCCGTGATGAACATCACACAAGTGACGAGACCAAAAAATTGAAGAAACGCCCAAGGCAGAATCCGTCACGGCCTGGTCGTGATGGCCATCACGGCCGTGACGCGCATTACTTGGATCTGAAGCAACTGATTTGGATCTGAATTTGTGTTAGATTGGGATTCAAACTTCCCTAATCTATAAATAAGGCATCTGGGCAGAGACTAAAGGACTTTTGGGCTGCTACTCTTGGGCTATTTTTTAGGATCTCTCTTCTTCTTCTTCTCCTCTTTTCTTATTTTTATTTTATGTTGTTGTTAATCAAGCTTGTCATTACCATGACAAGGCTTGAGTAGTAGCTTAATTTCTAGGGATTGGGGTTATGCCCGAGATCTATTTTTATGGTATGAATTGATTATTTATCTTTGTTAATTGTGATTTTGCTTTAGTTATGATTTCTAGTGTTTTAATTACTCGTAAATTCGGTGGCCACTTATTTGCGTGTCATAGATATTCTAAGGAGGAACCTAGCGATGAACTTAGGTATCGGATCTATAGAATTAGACTTAGGACTGAAATCACGAGAGTTAGAAGTCGTCCTTCGAGGATTAACGAATTGTCACAAAACGTAAAGGGTCCAATCTAAATTCGACTACCACGAGAGTAGGGGTTGGTTTAATTGGGCACGGTTTTTGTAACCCGAGAGGGAGCATTAACTATTTGAGGATAAATTCGCCTTCAAGACAATTTCGATAATTAACAAGGGTTAGTCAATTTAGTAACATAAACAATCTTGTTGGTAACCCAATTCCTAGGAATCCATTTAGATCTAAAAAACCACAAATTGATTTACTTTGTTTTACTTGATTCTGAGTTATCTCTTATTTCAAATATCAAAACCTTTTCAAAAATCCTTTTTATTTAGTCCAGTTTAATCGATTTGACAATTAGTTGCGATTTGAGATCACGGTCTCTGTGGGATCGATATCTTTTTATTACTTAGCGACAATCCGGTACACTTGCCGGATCGCACGTACGAACGCCCGACATTAAGTTTTTGGCGCCGTTGCCGGGGACTGTGCTTTCTCGAATCTCAATTTAATTTTTAAATTGATTTTTCTGGACCTTTTCTTTTTATTTAATTTTTATATAAAAAAAATTTCATCAATCTTTTTTTCCTTTCTTTGTATCTATCTGTGTTTGTTTCTCTTATATGCAAAGATCCCTGAGTCTTGGAGACCTTACTGATATAAAAAAAATATTCATCAATCTTTTTTTCCTTTCTTTGTATCTATCTCTATGTTTGTTTCTCTTATACGCAAAGATCCCCGAGTCTTGAAGACCTTACTGAGGCTGACCCCGAAATCGAGATGACATTTCATAGGCGTAAGAGACTACAAAGAGAGAGAGAGAGGTTGATCCCCATTCCACTAATGGCGAATCTACCAGATACGAAACCCTTGAAGGACTACGCAGTCCCAAATGCGAGGGGTTTGCGAACTGGGATTGCTAGGCCAGAGATTGAGGTGGAGAACTACACTATACCGCCTATGCTCATTAACATGATTAGGCAACATCAATTCGGAGGATTGCCCTCGGAGGACCCGACTGATCACGTGGAGTGTAACATCCTAAAATTCTAATATAATTAATTTGAAAAAAATAATAATAATAATAAATAAATAAATAAATAATAATGATGTAATAAAATATGATTACGAGGTTTAGTGGTGAGAATTTATTAGTATAAAATTTATTAGAATTGGTTAGTGAATAGAAAAGAAATATTAAATTAAAATAAATATATGAAGAAAAAAAAGAGAATTAGTATATATATATATAGAACTTGTGGCTCACAAGTATTTTTTTTAAAAAAAATTTAAAAATAATAATAATAATAATAATGAAATAAAACCTTGCGCACTCTGTGTGTGTGTGTGTGTCTAAAGTAAAGAAAGGAAAGGGAAAAATGCATCAGGGCTGACAACGTGAAGGCTGCGCCGCGCAGTGTAACACTTCAGGCTTTCCTTCCTTCCTTGTCAGTACAACCGTAACAACACAGATCCAAGAACGCCACCAAAAGGAAGGGGAATTTTTAGAGAAGCGCAAATCCCTATCATACGTAATTTTTAGAGCACATTGGAGGTTTGCAAAAGATGAGTAAAAATATTCTTTTTCTAACACTTTCATGGTACGATTAATTTGAAGCTTTGTCATATAGATTTGTTAATCACAAAAGTTAAGATTTTAGAGTGCATGATTTTTATTTGGAATTGTGAAATATTTTCATGTCACTTGATGAATTGATTTAGTGGGTGTAATTTCCTTGTTATTCTTTTTATGTTTGATGGCAATAAAAGAATAGAAATAAAGAAAATAAATAGATGTACAAATACCCAAATTCGCACTGTGCGTAACCTTGCAGTGGCATAATATTTTTCTGTATCATGTGTTTCTTTCATAGATTCATTATTTATGTATTTATGATTGTTCCAATTTTGATAATAGATTTCTATTAATACATATATGCCACGCCCCTGTTAGTTAATACATGTATTATAATAAGCATAAATTATATTAAGGACTTATATGTTATGGTTGTGTTTGTGTTTTAAATCCTGTTATAGTGCCTATGTAATTGATGCATGGAGGTTGAGAAAATATTTGGTAGTCATCTGGGATGGCATATTGCATAGTGTATATGAGTTGGTCATCACCTTCCGGGAAGGGATGACGGTATACATTCTATTCCGGGAATAGGATGAGAGATATCATCATCTGAGATGGGATATCAATCTATTAAAATATTCACATCTGGGATGGAATATTAGATACCTCCATCTGGGATGGGGAAGGCAGTGGGACGCCATTGCATGGATATGAGCTCATAGACCTTAGTGGATCTGGGATTCACACCGGTTCTGGGAACCAAAGAGTCAAGTTAAGTGATTCTGGGAATCACCGAGTCATGTTCGTGGAGTTGCATTGTGTAGAGTTTGCGTGGTGAATGTGATTAAATGCAATGAGATGTGACTGTTGCTGAGCTTATGAGTTTGTACCTTAAATGCTTGACATTAATTTTATTTATAAATATTTATTATTTTGGAGATTTGTTATATTCAATATTTTAAAAATTAGCGGGTACCATGAATGTTTTTCCTATTCCTGGTCATTTAAAAACAACACTATTTACGAACATTTTCATCAAGTGATTATTTTTATTCACTGGGATTATATTTCATTAAAAGTGTGGTTTTCAGAGCACGAGGACGACATCACTGGAACTAAAGAGGACTGAAGACTTAGCGAATTTTCTTAGTTATTATCCTTAGCTTGGTTAGTACTTTCTTAAATAAGGAGCCGTGTGTGACTAGACTTTTTTTTTTATTTATCGTTGGGTTTATTAGTAGACGCCCATTTTTTTTTAGGCTTTTGGTTTTTATTTGGATTTATGGGTTTACTAATATATTATTACGTTGGATACTTTATCACTATTTTAATTAATATGAGGTATTTTCAGACCCGATTAAGTTGCAAAATTTTTTTTTATGACATGTATGTTTTTAATTTTAAATTCTTCAAAGGATTTTCATCGATTTTGTTTTGGGTTACTAATGTAACGAAGGGTGTTACATTTATGGTATCAGAGCAGTTCGATTCTAAATCGGACTGTGGTAATGGGGCTTTTTCTAAAATAAAACTTGGGCGCATAGGATGCTTGTTAGAGTTATAGATGCTGCATGCTATTCTTTGGGATATTGGACCTGATCAACCCAGTATTTCATTGGTAGTGAGCAGATTTATGGCGACTAATAGGCGAGGGACGAATGTTGCACTTGCAGCAGCTTTGGATTGTATGGCCAAGGCTATGCAAGGGCAGACGGAGACTCACCGTCAATTGAAAGGGAATGGAGGCCAGTCACCAATGAAGTGGTGGCAACCTAGGACCCTTAACACATGGGGCTTTTCGAATTCAAGAAGTACAATTCGCCATCATTCTGAGGCAGCTTAGATCCGAAGGAGACTGAATTTCTTCTACTCGTTAAGAACAAAAAATTATTATATTGTTTGATTCAGAAGCAACGCATTCCTTGATACATCCTTTATGTGTGAAAAATTTGGAGATACCAATCTTTCATTTGTCATTTGATTCATACGTTTCTACTCCTATAGGGATATTCTTGTTCTTCCATTGGTTGTTTAAATTGTTTCCTGGTGCATCAAGACACTCCTTATGACATCAATCTTATTGTTATCTATGTATTGTATGTTATTCTCGATATTGACTTATTGGCATCTAGACTCATTGCCATAAGCATTCTGACAAAAATATCCTTATCTCTTCACATCCAATGTCTAATGATTTTCCCCGTACCCGGTTCTATTGTTTCTGTTGTTGCTTGTCATAAGTGCTTAGTTGAGGGAGCTTAAGGATGTGTACTCTTATTCTCTGCTAAGATAGAGGCTGACAGTGATGTGACGGCTATACTTGTGGTATGTGAGTTCCAGGATGTTTTCCCTAAGGATGTCACTAGTTTGCCTCCGAATAGAGAAGTTGAGTTTAACATAGATCTAGTGCCAGGGGGTGGACCAGTATCAGTAGCGCCTTATAGAATGGCACCTTTAGAGTTGAGCGAGCTTAAGAAACAGTTAGAGGAGATGCTATGGAAGGGGTTTAATAGGCCTAGTGTGTCAACCTGGGGAGCACCTGTCCTACTGGTGAAAAAAAAGGATGGGACCATGAGGCTATGTGTTGACTATAGGCAGTTGAACAAAGTGACCATCAGGAATAAATACCCTTTGCCTAGGATAGATGACCTCTTAGACTAGTTGAGGAGAGCGTCAGTGTTTTCCAAAATAGATCCAAGATCGGGATACCATCAAATTGGAGTCAAGAATGAGGACATTCCTAAGACATCCTTTAGGACAAGGTATGGGCACTACGAGTATGTAGTGATGCCCTCTGGAGTGACCAATGCTCCAGCCGTTTTCATGGACTACATGAATCGGATCTTTAGGCCGTTCTTGGATAGCTTTGTGGTGGTGTTCATATATGATATTTTGATATACTCTAGGGCACTAGAGGATCATGAGGAGCATTTGAGGTTAGTGTTGCAGATTATGAGGGAAGAACAACTGTATGCAAAGCCAGAAAAGTGTGAATTTTGGCTTGAGGAGGTGGAGTTTTTAGGACATACCATATCTAGGAGTGGTGTAGCGGTTGACTCTAGTAAGGTTGATGCAATGCTTGGATGGGAGCAACCTAGGTCAGTGACGGAAGTGAGGAGTTTCCTAGGACTGGCAGGTTACTATAGGAAGTTCATAAAAGGGTTCTCTAGACTAGCTTTACCTCTCACCAAGTTTACTAGGAAAGGAAAATCTTTTGAGTGGAATAAGGAATGCGAAGAGAATTTTGAGGAGCTTAAGAGAAGATTGGTGTCATCACCGGTCTTAACCATTCTAGATCCTTCAGTGAGTTTTGTGGTATATTGTGACGCTTCTAAGAATGGTTTAGGTTGTGTGTTGATGCAGGAAGGTAGGGTAGTGGCTTATGCATCTAGGCAGATTAGGACGCATGAGGTGAATTACCCTACTCATGACCTTGAGTTAGCAGCAGTAGTCTTTGCTCATAAGATTTGGAGGCACTATTTGTATGGTGCAAAGTTTGAGGTTTTTAGTGATCATAAGAGCCTTAAGTATTTGTTTGACCAGAAAGAATTGAATATGAGGCAAATGAGGTGGATGGAATTCCTTAAGGACTATGATTTCGAGTTGAAGTACCATCCAAGGAAGGCCAATGTGGTAGCTGATGCACTCAGTAGGAAAACCTTGCATGTGTCAAGTTTAATGGTCCGAGAGATGAATATGTTAGAGGAGTTCAGGGACATGAATCTAAATGTGTCTCTTAGTGCTCTAAGCTTGAAGTTGAATAGGCTGGAAATTTGCAGTGACCTTAGAGAAAGGATTAGGCGAGAAATGACTTTTAGACCAGGAGTTACAATCTCTTTTAGAGCAAGAGAATTATGTGTTGTCTACTGATGGTCTAGTGTTGTTTAAGAATAAAATCGTTATTCCTAAGGCGGGGATCCTTAGAGAGAAAGTTTTAGAGGAAGCACATAAGGGTAAGTTCACCATACATCCAGGGATAACCAAGATGTACCAAGATCTAAAGAAGATGTATTGGTGGCCAGGAATGAAACGGGATATGGCTAGCTTTGTAGCCAAGTGTTTAGTATGTCAAAAGGTTAAGATAAAGCATCAGAGACCTTCGGGTTTGTTGCAGCCTTTAGAAATTCCTCAATGAAAATGGGAGAGGATTTCTATGGATTTTGTGATGAGGTTACCTAGGATTCGTTTGGGTTTAGATGTCATATGGGTAACTATGGATAGGTTGACCAAGTCTGCACACTTCTTGCCAATTAAGACAACCTATAGTTTGAATAAGTTAGCAGACTTATACATTAAGGAGATAGTGAAGCTTCATGGCATACCTACCTCTATAGTGTCAGATAGGGACCCACGGTTTACCTCTAGATTCTGGAGGGCTTTCCAACTGGCTTTTGGTTCTAAGTTGAGTTTTAGCACAGCCTATCATCCCCAAACGGACGATCAGTCGGAAAGGACCATTCAGACCCTTGAGGACATGCTTAGAGCATGTGTTTTAGATGAAGGTGGGGGTTGGGATAAATTTTTACCTCTTATAGAATTTGCTTATAACAACAGTCATCACGCCAGCATAGGTATGGCACCCTATGAAGCTCTTTATGGGAGGAAGTGTAGGTCCCCTTTATGTTGGTGTGAAGTGGGTGAGAAGACCTTGCTAGGACCAGAGTTAGTCCAGGAGACCACAGAGAGGATTAAAGTCATTAGGGAAAGGATGCACACTGTACAGAGTAGGCAAAAGAGTTATGCCGACAAGAGAAGGAAGCCTTTAGAATTTCAAGAAGAGGAACATGTATTCTTGAGAGTCACTCCGAACGCTGGGGTTGGGAGGTCAATAAAGTCAAAAAGCTCAACCATCGTTTCATGGGTCCGTTTCAAATCCTAAAAAGAGTCGGGCTTGTTGCTTACCAATTGGCTCTTCCACCACAGATGTCGAATCTCCATGACGTCTTCCTTGTGTCTCAACTCCGGAAGTACGTACCAGATATTTCACACGTGATAGCCCCTGAGTCAATACAATTGAAGGATAACTTAATCTTTAAGCCCAGACCTATTCAGATCATTGACAAGAGCACAAAAACTCTGAGGAACAAGATGATCCCATTGGTAAAAGTGATTTGGGAAGGGTTGACTCCAGAGGAAGCTACTTGGGAACTTGAGGAAGATGTTAGACAACATCATTCAGATCTTTTTAGTGCAGGTACATGACTTAGTGTTGCATTACTTTTAACCTTGTGTTGTTTGAGTAGGATGTGATAATTTCGGGGACGAAATTCTTTAAGGAGGGGAGAAAATGTAACATCCTAAAATTCTAATATAATTAATTTGAAAATAATAATAATAATAAAATAAATAAATAATAATGATGTAATAAAATATGATTACGAGGTTTAGTGGTGAGAATTTATTAGTATAAAATTTATTAGAATTGGTTAGTGAATAGAAAAGAAATATTAAATTAAAATAAATATATGAAGGAAAAAAAAAAGAGAATCAGTAAGTATATATATATATATATATATATATATATATATATATATATATATATAACTTGCGGCTCACAAGTTTTTTTTTAAAAAAATAATAATAATAATAATAATAATAATAATGAAATAAAACCCTGCGCACTATATATGTGTGTGTGTGTGTATGTGTGTGTGTGTGTGCGCGCGTCTAAAGTAAAGAAAGGAAAGGGAAAAATGCATCAGGGCTGACAACGTGAAGGCTGCGCCGCGCAGTGTAACACTTCAGGCTTTCCTTCCTTCCTTGTCAGTACAACCGAAACAACTCAGATCCAAGAACGCCACCAAAAGGAAGGGGAATTTTTAGAGAAGCGCAAATCCCTATCATACGTAATTTTTAGAGCACATTGGAGGTTTGCAAAAGATGAGTAAAAATATTCTTTTTCTAACACTTTCATGGTACGATTAATTTGAAGCTTTGTCATATAGATTTGTTAATCACAAAAGTTAAGATTTTAGAGTGCATGATTTTTATTTGGAATTGTGAAATATTTTCATGTCACTTGATGAATTGATTTAGTGGGTGTAATTTCCTTGTTATTCTTTTTATGTTTGATGGCAATAAAATAATAGAAATAAAGAAAATAAATAGATATACAAATACCCAAATTCGCACTGTGCGTAACTTTGCAGTGTCATAATATTTTTCTGTATCATGTGTTTCTTTCATAGATTCATTATTTATGTATTTATGATTGTTCCAATTTTGATAATAGATTTCTATTAATACATATATGTCACGCCCCTGTTAGTTAATACATGTACTATAATAAGCATAAATTATATTATGGACTTATATGTTATGGTTGTGTTTGTGTTTTAAATCCTGTTATAGTGCCTATGTAATTGATGCATGGAGGTTGAGAAAATATTTGGTAGTCATCTAGGATGGCATATTGCATAGTGTATATGAGTTGGTCATCACCTTCCGGGAAGGGATGACGGTATACATTCTATTCCGGGAATAGGATGAGAGATATCACCATCTGGAATGGGATATCAATCTATTAAAATATTCACATCTGGGATGGAATATTAGATACCTCCATCTGGGACGGGGAAGGCAGTGGGACGTCATTGCATGGATATGAGCTCATAGACCTTAGTGGATCTGGGATTCACACCGGTTCTGGGAACTAAAGAGTCAAGTTAAGTGATTCTGGGAATCACCGAGTCATGTTCGTGGAGTTGCATTGTGTAGAGTTTGCGTGGTGAATGTGATTAAATGCAATGAGATGTGACTGTTGCTGAGCTTATGAGTTTGTACCTTAAATGCTTGAAAATAATTTTATTTATAAATAATTATTATTTTGGAGATTTGTTATATTCAATATTTTAAAAATTAGCAGGTACCATGAATGTTTTCCGGTTACCGCGCCGGCTGAAAACAACACTATTTGCGAACCTTTTCATCAAGTGATTATTTTTATTCACTGGGATTATATCTCATTAAAAGTGTGGTTTTCAGAGCACGAGGACGACATCACTGGAACTGAAGAGGACTGAAGACTTAGCGAATTTTCTTAGTTATTATCCTTAGCTTGGTTAGTACTTTCTTAAATAAGGAGCCGTATGTGGCTAGACTTTTATTTATCTTTGAAGAACGCCTGCTTTGTGACATGTATGTTTTTAATTTTAAATTCTTCAAAGGATTTTCATCGATTTTGTTTTGGGTTACTAATGTAACGAAGGATGTTACATGGAGACATTCTTGGAGTTCACCGATGCAGTTAGAATTCATTGCGTCCCGGTTGATGCTATTCGCTTGAGGTTATTCCCCTCATCTCTGACTGGAAAAGCAAAAACTTGGCTGAAACAAGTGCCCGCTAATACCTTGTCGACTTAGGACCAACTAGAGCAGGCGTTCTTGGAAAAATTCTTCCCTCCATCCAAGACGGCCTACATACGAACCCAGATCACAGGCTTCTTCCAAAAAGATGGAGAATGCTTATCCGAAGCTTGGGATCGATACAAGGGATTGCTGGAGTCTTGCCCACATCATGGACTCGAGAGGTGGTTATTAGTACACACCTTCTACAACGGATTGGATTACTCTTCGAAGGTGTCACTTGATTCCGCGGCTGGTGGAGCCTTTATGAATAAGCCTCTGACTGAGGCATTCGACATCATTGAAAACGTGGCCACCAACTTGGCCATCATTCTTGGAAGGCCATTCTTGGCCACCGCTGGAGCGATAATAGACGTAAAGAATGGAAAACTCTCGCTGAATGTAGAGGACGGTAGGGTAGATTTTGAATTGACTAACTCATATAACCACCCTCCTTTTGAGAATCATGTGTGCAGGATCGATATAACATCTCCAGAGGTAAAGGAAGAACTCAATATGGAAGCGACCCCGAAGCTTTGCAGGACAGATGATGCACCAAATGGTGATGAAGTTGGAGTTTTTCATCATGTGGAACTAAAACTTCCGCCGGGAGGGAGTAAGGCCATGAAGCTCAGAGCGAAAAGAGCAAAGCGAAAGCGCAATTGGCCATATGAGCAGAATCGGCTCTTTGAAGGACTCCCGTGGAAGAGAAGTGTTCCTGCACTTCTAGGCCCATTTGACCCCGGTTGATTGAAAAAAAGTATGGTCAAGCTTAACACCGTAAATAAGCGTTTCTTGGGAGGCAACCCAAGTTTTCTTTCCCTTTTCCATTTGTTTTTGAATTTCGTTTTTTGAATAATTTGAGAAGATAAGAAAAGAAAGATCACTAATTGATGGATTTGCCAAAGTTTTTCAGGTTATGAAAGCAGGAAGAGCAAATAGGGCAACGACAAATAAAGTCAGAAGTCATCACACGGTCACGGCCGTGATAAGATAACCAAAGAATACCAGAATTGATCACGGTCTGCCCGTGATCAGCATCACGACCGTGACACATTTTCCAGCATCTCTTTGACTAGGCATGTGAGCCAGCACCCGCTACCACCTCGGTGAGTTGTTCCATTTTTATCCTCTCTCCGACTTGATTATTTACATTGGGGACAATGTAAGTTTTTAAGCTTGGGGTAGGGGTATTTTTGCAATTATTTTTTTTGCATTTTTGCATTTTTCATGTTGCATTCATATAGGCATATTTTGCATGATCACGTGATTAGATTGCCTCCTTGCTTAGATTATGCATCCAATTGTGAGAACTTGGTGCCAAATAAATTGAGATGGTGAATTTTTGAACCCAATTTTTTTTATTCTTGTGATAAGGCTAAAAATAAAATTCTCGAGATGGTCTTTTGATAGTTGATAATTAGCATGTGGTTCCTTAGATTTGTGTTTCCCACTGATCTTAAACTACTAAATGTGAGATATTGAGCCTAAAAGGGGTACTCACTAAATCTACCCCATTCTTTGTGATAGAGTGTTTTATTCCTCTTGGATTGTATTATCTAGAACTTGATTTGAAACCGTTTTGAAACTTAAAAATTTTTTAAAACATTTTTGAAAATGATTAAGGCACTAGGTATTTTTTCGGCCTTCTGAGCTTTGATTGATTAAATGGTACCCCTTAATTGCCCAATTTTGAGCCTAAAAGAATAAAATATTTTTCTTGGTACCTTGAAATATTTTGATGAATAATGTTTGGTATGACACCTTTTAAAGTATTGCAAAAAAGGTAAAAAGGTAGTTTGAAAAAGTATGGGATGAGAAAGTTAGAAAAAATATTTCTCTTAAATTAAAAATCTCTCATTCTCCAAATAAATTAAATTAAATAACCAAAAAAAATGGAGAAGGGGATGACAAAAAGAAAATGAGAAATAAAATAAAAAGAAAGAAAGAAAGGTGGAAAATGAATCGAAACCCAAAAAGGTATTTTAGAAGGTGTCATGCTTTTTACATCAAATTTTCTTTCAAAGTAAAAACATCAAACATAAATCATTTCACTTTAAACTCAATTGTAACCAAATCCATTTAACAAAATCGATTTCATACAAAATCACTTTTATTAAACACTCATCCAAACACATCCATGCTTAGTGTTGGTGCACGATACACGTAGATAGGCTAATAATATCAAGGTTAAAGTAATACTTTGGTCCCTATACATGACACGAATTCTCGATTTGGTCCTTATACATAAAAAACTATTAAAATGATCCATATATGTACAAAAAGTCTCTATTTAGTCCCTGCCGTACAAAATATTAGTGACTGATTTAATAATTTTTTGCTCGTATAGGGACCAAACGGGTAATATATAGGGACCAAATGGAGACTTTTTGTACATATAATGACCATTTTAATAATTTTTTTATGTATAAGGAACAAATAGAAAATTCATGTCACGTATAAGGACTAAAGTATTACTTTAACCTAATATCAATTAAAAGCTCGAACATCACGGCATAGGAATAAATAATAATTAGGGGTGTAAGCGGATCTGATCCGATCCGTGAACCCGACGGACCCGAACCGACCCCAACCGATTTTGGTGAATTGGTTCAGATCATCGGATCGGATTTGAAAACACCAACCCGAACAAGATCGGTTCGGGTCTCGGGTCCGATAAATCTAATCCAATCCGATCCGAACCCTATAAAAATTTATTTTTTAATTATTTTATATACATATATATGATGTTAATATATTATTATATAGATATTTAATATAATTAATAATCAAATATGTATATTTCATTTTATTTTTCTAATTTTTTTATTAATCTTTTAAGTATAAATAAAAAATAAAAAATTAATAAGTAACCCGACGGTCCAAACCGAACCGATCCGATTGTGATCGGTTCGGATCCGTAGTTGAAAATTGGACAAACCCGAACCGATCAAATTTGATCGATTCGGGTGATGAAACCCCTCAAACTCGATCCGAACCAACCCGATTATACCATAATAATAATCACTTCATTTAGGGTTCCCATTCCCAAACTCTTCACCCCATTTGGGTTTTGGGCCAAACATTTGAAATTTGAATTCTAGAAAAGTACATCTCCATTCTTTCAATCTCTCCAACGGCCATATTCACACACTCCAACTCCATATATATATCTCTTCATCCACCATCCATCAAAACCCTAGAAAAAGTGAAAAACCCCTAATCCTCTATTCACCTCTCAACTCAACACTCACTTCACTCACTCAAATATGGCCAAAAAGAAACTGACCCACCAATCCAAACAACAAGAAGAAGATGAACATCCCCCTCAACCTCAAAACGACGCCGACAAGCTACAGAACCTCAAGAACCTCAACTCCCTCCTCCTCAAAGAAACCTCCGAACGAAGACAACATGTTCAATCCTTAATCGACGCTAACCACACTCTCGAATCCTCACTCAACCGTTCCGCCATGCAAAATCAGATCCTACAGTCTCACCTCTCCGACGCCACAGACGACAACGTCGTTTCGGAGTTGCAAAACGCAATCACGTTCGTTTTTGTGAAGTCTCAGGTAACAGAATTAGGGTTTCTCTTTGCTTCGTTGATAGCAGAGAAAAACGACGTGGAGAGTGTCGTTTCGGATTTGAAGGTTGAGGTGGGTGAAGTCAAGTTGATCCTCGAAGACGAGAGGGTTCCATTTGGCAGGGTTAGCAAAGAGAGGGACGAGATGAAGTGCGAATTCAAGGGTTTCATTGCTGATGCAAATGGGTTGAAGAAGCTTCTAGAAGCAGAGAATAGAGAGAGGAAGCTTCTAGAAGAAGTGGAAAAGTTAAGGGAGGAAAGGTTTCAGAAAAAGAGAGGAATTAGAGAAATTGATGTTAAAAGTGGTCTTTGTATAGATAAAGGAAGAAAAAAACAAATTACAACCTATGTTGCATGGGATGCTGTTAAAACAGTTTTTCTATCTGCACATGTTAATAAATCAAAAATAGAAATGTTGTATGATAAGTTGTGTATTCAATTCTTCGAAAGTTTAAAAGTTACTTTTTTCAATTTAACATTTTTATTTTTTGATTCATTAACATGTGCAAGGTTGCATATAGGAATAGGAAAAAAAACATTCTACCTTTATTTTAACTTTCTAGATTGTACATTCTGGAGTTGCAGCAAAGGAAAAACAACATAATCTCCTAGATGAAGAACTAAAGAAAAATTAAGCAAATTGCTACTAGCCATTTTAGGAATGACTGAAATATGAGTGCTAATGAAAACACCTAGGGCTACTGCGACAAGCACACTTTAGGTGAAGCAGAAAATGCTTCTCCATGAGCATTGTTGCAGAAAGCATATATGTTTGATCCTGAAGATGAGGTTATGTTAATTGTATCCATGAAGATACCGGTGCACCCTCCACTGGAGCTGCAATCCAAATTTATTGCAATCTTGCTAGCACTGGTTCCATTGACATCACGATATGTCACGCCACTAATTTGAACTGCAGATGCCTGTTATCATCATTCCAAAAACACATCAAAATTAACTAGGGAATAATAGGAAGGTACTAATATTGCCTATAACATGCACAACTAAATGATGATCAAAAGGGAAGCCCGAAAGCCGGGGAAATCTCCATGAGTCAAGCGAAGAACTATATAAATGAGTAGATTTCATCATTTTGATCTTTGAAATTGTAGGACGATGATAAATTGGTATCTCACAAATAGACAAAAACATTTTCAAATTGAAAGAAAGTCCATCACATTAATCCAATTTGACGATGTTTTTCAATTTGGGAACCATAAGGTATAGAACATTTTTCAATTTGAGAGACATTTCTATCTATTTCTTAATACGAGAAACCAACTTGCTTTCACGCTATAATTTTAGGGACCAAAATGATAATTCACTCTAAATGAGTTTGACACAACATCTTAATTCAAAGCCTTAAAGTGTTAATTTTATGGGCCTTCCCATTGTTATACCTGCTTCTTGTCTTCATTGGCTTCATTGTTTATAATATCTTTATAGTCCTGGTCAATAATTATAGGATTTTTGGTATCTGTAAGAGTGATTTGTTCGAAAGAAACATTTCTTACATATCCGGATCCACCCTGTAAAAAGAAAAAATGGAATTAAATTCTTGAACTAATGAACATATTTGACAACTTTGATAAATGACATGATTTTGAAATATACATTTAGAGAAACATAATAAAAATGTATAAATAAATTCTTATATTTAATCAATTTGTCTTTACCTGCCATGTCTTTATTCTCAATCCATTCTCTGTTCCATTGAAACTGCAATTACTTACATATACTTTTTCTACTATATCATAAGCTCCTTTTTCTCCAAGACTTCCTATGCTGAACACATAGCCACAACAAAGAAATAGAGAAGAAGACAAATTTTACCTTTGAAAAAATTTCACCAATTGTATCAAAATCCTAATTATTATGATAATGTATTTGTTTGTACCTTATACCATGGCCAGGTCCACAAGTTATACCGGTAATGTTAATATTTGATGTGCCATTGTTCATAGCAATGCAGTCATCTCCTATTGAAATAAAAGCTTATAAATAATAAATAAACTAACAATATTCTCATTACTATATGTATGGCTTGGAATATAGAGGATGTGCATATTATTTCCTATGCCTCTTACCTGTGGCGATGGTAGAGTTCTGAAATAGAATGTAGCTTGAGTAAGAAATGTCAATTCCATCAGTGTTTGGGCTATCATGAGGTGCAGTGATAGCGAGATTGAACATTTTTGTGTTATTGCAGTAATTTATTGATATATGGTTTCTTGCACTATTGAGATGACGAGTCCCATTTAATTGAAGGTTGCTGCAGTTGTGAATAAATAGAGCCTGCCCAATGAAATATATTATGCACAAAATTGGCAACTCCAACATGTTCTCATCAAAATACCACAAACATCGCACACATATGACATAATCCTTCATTTCCCCTTTCAAATAAAACATAGTTGTCCCTGTATAGGTTTGTTAGCATACACCCACCCATTTATTAGAAGATACACGTTAACATACTTCATCTTCATGTGTATTTTTCATTTTTTTTAGTTATAGCTTACTAACGTACACATTCTAAAAAATAGGTGAGTATATATATATATATACAAAGGATACATGAAGGTGTGGAGTGTAGAGTATATATATCTTACAGTTGGTCTTGGGCAGCTCATCCGCTGAAAAAAAAAAAACAGAAGTATTCCTCTTATAACACAATTTGGACACATCAAAGAATATAAAAATGTAATGACTAAAATATCAATTACACACATTACAAGCATTCCACCAAACAGAACCCTGGCCATCGATTTGTCCACCTCCATTGATTACAAGGCCATCTACATTCGAGAAATCAATCCACCTTTCCCTGTCTTGGTTTGCCCATGCCTCTGTACTATTTGGTGCAACAATATTTCCTTCAAGCTTATATTTCAAATTAAATTAAAAACTGACTATATATAAGAAAACATCTATGAAAATGAAATAAAATAAAGAATTAAAAACACGGAATTATTTTATTAAAATTAGGGTTGCACGGAGTAAATGGGTGATAAAAACCAATTAAGATATATCTTAATTGGTTAGGAACCTGTCAGTTGAGGTTAATCTGGTTTAAACTTGGAGATTCTAGTGCAACCCTTTACATTGAGCATTATTGCGCTTTTGTACTCAGTTACCTTCATGCTCCACCCTAAAAAGGCATCATTTTTAAATATAAAAAAATTTCAAAAAAAAAAAAAAAAAACCACTCTCTTCTTCACATCGTGGCTGCCAGAAGCAACTATTCTTCTCCATCACCATGGAGCCACCGCCCCGCCACCGTCGGCACCGCATGTTGCCTCCGAGCATCTCGTCTCTCTCCCTTCGCTGTCGCGACGCCTCTCTCCCTTCATTTGGAACAAATGCTCCACCGCCGAACACTGCTGTTATCCTTCTCCCTCGCGTCGTCATCACAAAGAGGGGGACATATGCTCCGTCCACGACAGTGGAATGACGGTGGCAAATCGAGTTGCGGGTGGGGTGAGGTACAGGGATGAGGCAGCTACACAATGGAGACATGGACAGCACAACAGTTGCAAACGGTGGCGCTTGGTGGCAGATGTGGACGACACGACGCTGAACCATGGCAGAGCGGAGACGGCACCTCACGACGGGAGAGAACGGGCGGGAGATGAGAGGGTCACGAGAGGGGGAGGCGGCCGACCACTGAGGCGTGATGGAGGAGGCACCGTGATGGTGGTTGGTGGCGGTGAACTTGGAGAGCAGCGCAAATGATGGTTGGCGGCGACAAATCGAGTTTAGTCACAAAGGGGGAGACGTACGCGAGTAGGGGATGAAAAATGGATTTTTTTTTTTTGTTATTATTTTTTAAAATTCATAAAATGCCACTTAATCTAGACTGTTAGATCTCAACGGATGGATCAAATTAACTGGCAGGAGAGAGGTTGGAGAGAGGGGCACTAGAGACGATCCGGATCCAAAAAAGTTATTATTTTTTAAAGGGACCAAAAAAGTTATTATTTTCGTAAACATAGCAAATGTCCAAAAGACAAAAGAGAAATATGTAATCAGTTTATTATCATATGTGTGTTACATAATTTTACCTGAAAATAAACTGAAGAGAAATTGCAGGGACCACTGAATTTTAGAGGATTCAACCTAAATGTTTTCCCGACTGGCACCTCAAGGGTTGCAGTACTACTATTCATGGCACAAACGTCACGCCAAGCTTTCAGAAAAACCTTGCATTGCAATTATAACCCCATATGTCCACGTAAATTTAACAAGAAGCAAATTTAAAAAGTGGAACAAGATATAATGCACTTTTTTTGGTCCAAAAATAAAATTATTCATTAATCTAAACAAAAACTAAAAAAAATATAACAATTGTTTACTTGAGAATCATCTGCGAGGCCATCACCAACAGCACCATAATCCATTACATTGAATGTGGTTTTGTTTGGAGCAGCTTCTAAAGGTTTGTTACATGAACAAATTGAAGCAAAAGATAACATGAACAAAGTAGCAACTAGAGCTTGCATGATGATTTTACTTTTTGAGAAATGATGGCAGTAAATGTGAAAATCAAATTTTCCTAGTGTGGTGTGATTATTTATCTAAGTGAGTTTAAGGTAATGGGATGAGTTTTAATTTTTTTTCTTTATTCTCATTAAATGAGTTTAATTGTACAATACAAATTAACGTTATATTTACTCCCTAGATTTACCTCTCTCAATTTCAGTTTGTGATCAATTTACTCAAATGTTTATATATTAACATCCTTCAAATGTTTATATATTAACATCCTTCATTGATATTTGTATATACGGTTTGAAAATAGCATTCATTTTTAGTTTTCATAGTCAATGTGAAGTAGTGAGATATTTAAGTAGTATGTTTACTCAAACGTTTTATTTGTTAACATCCTTCATTGATCGGAACAAAAAAGAATAGAAAAAAAATCCTTCGTTGATATTTGTATATATGCTATATTCGGTTACTGTTTGGAAACAGAATTCATTTTTAGTGTTTTCGTAGTAAATGTTAATCGGTGTATCCAATTTACCATCTCTAATTAGTGAGATATGTAAGTTTTTTTTTCTTTGTTAATGGCAGAACTATTATATTAACATTCTTTAGACAGTAAATGTTAATCGGTGTATCCAATTTACCATCTCTAATTAGTGAGATATGTAAGTTTTTTTTTCTTTGTTAATGGCAGAACTATTATATTAACATTCTTTAGACAGTAAATGTTAACCGTGTATCCAATTTACCATCTCTAATTAGTGAGATATGTAAGTTTTTTTTCTTTGTTAATGGCAGAACTACAATATTAACTATTAAGGATGTTTTTTTCTTTTCTTTTTTGTTCCAATCAATGAAGGATGTTAACAAATAAAACGTTTGAGTAAACATACTACTTAAATAGTTCACTACCTCACATTGACTATGAAAACTAAAAATGAATGCTATTTAATATCCACTATTTAAAACCCTATAACTAGTAACAATAGGATTTTGCTCCCTTGTTCCCACCATTGTTTTCACTCTTTAAAAATACTTCTCCATGAACTTCATTTACTGTTTCCAAACAGTAACCGAATATAGCATATATACAAATACCAATGAAGGATTTTTTTTCTATTCTTTTTTGTTCCAATCAATGAAGGATGTTAACAAATAAAACGTTTGAGTAAACATACAACTTAAATATCTCACTACTTCACATTGACTATGAAAACTAAAAATGAATGTTATTTTCAAACCGTATATACAAATATCAATGAAGGATGTTAATATATAAACATTTGAAGGATGTTAATATATAAACATTTGAAGGATGTTAATATATAAACATTTGAGTAAATTGATCACAAACTGAAATTGAGAGAGGTAAATCTAGGGAGTAAATATAACGTTAATTTGTATTGTACAATTAAACTCATTTAATGAGAATAAAGAAAAAAAATTAAAACTCATCCCATTATCTTAATCTCACTTAGATAAATAATCACACCACACTAGGAAAATTTGATTTTCACATTCACTGTCATCATTTCTCAAAAACTGATTACATATTTGTCTTTTGGACATTTGCTATGTTCACGAAAATAATAACTTTTTTGGTCCCTTTAAAAAAATAATAACTTTTTTGGATCCGGATCGTCTCTAGTGCCCCTCTCTCCTGCCACTTAATCTGATCCATCCGTTGAGATCTGACAGTCTAGATTAAGTTTCATTTTATGAATTTTAAAAAATAACTAAAAAAATCCATTTTTCATCCTCTACTCGCGTACGTCTCCCCCTTTGTGACTAAACCCGATTTGTCGCCGCCAACCATCATTTGCGCCGCTCTCCAAGTTCGCCGCCACCAACCACCATCACGGTGCCTCCTCCATCCCGCCTCCCCCTCTCATCTCCCGCTCGTTCTCTCCCGTCGTGAGGTGTCGTCTCCGCTCTGCCATGGTTCAGCGTCGCGTCGTCCACATCTGCCACCGTTGTGCCGTCCATGTCTCCATCGTGCAGCTGCCTCATCCCACCTGCAACCCGATTTGCCGCCGCCATTCCACTGTCGTGGACGGAGCATATGTTCCCCTCTTTGTGATGACGACGCGAGGGAGAAGGATAACAGCAGTGTTCGACGGTGGAGCATTTGTTCCAAATGAAGGGAGAGAGGCGGCGCGACAGCGAAGGGAGAGAGGCGAGATGCTCAGAGGCAACATGCGGTGACGACGGTGGCGGGGCGGTGGCTCCATGGTGATGGAGAAGAATAGTTGCTTCTGGCAGCCACGATGGGAAGAAGAGAAAGGGTTTTTTTTTGTTTTTGAAATTTTTTATGTTTAAAAATGATGCCTTTTTAGGGACCATTGGATTATATGAATAGTCTAGATTGCTGCTGGAGAGAGGCTGGATAATGGGTTGGCTGGAGACAATCCAAATTGGGGTTTAAACATAAAATTGGATTGTCTTCAGCCAACCCATTCTCCATTCTCTCTCCAGCAACAATCTAGACCATTCATATGATCCAATGGTCCCCAAAAAGCCATCATTTTTCAACATAAAAATATGTCAAAAACAAAAAAACACCCTTTCCCTTATTCCCACCATGGCTTCTAGAAGCAACTATTCTTCTTCATCACCATGGAACCACCACCTTGCCGCTGTCGTCACCGCATGCCGCCTCCGAGCATCTCGCCTCTTTCTCCCTTCTCTGTCGCGCCACCTCTCTCCCTTCATTTGGACAAAGGCTCCACCATTGAGCACCGCTGTTATCCTTCTCCCTCGGGTCGTCATCACAGAGAGGGGAACAAATGCTCCGTCCACGACGGTGGGATAGCGGCCGCAAATTGGGTTGCAGGTGGGGTGAGGTGCGAGGGGCAGTCACTACGATGGGGACATGGACATGGCAGCGCGGGTTGCAAACGATGGCACGTGGTGGTAGATGTGGGATGGCCCGAACCATGGAGACAACGCACCCACGGGGAGAGAATGAGCGGGAGATGAAAGGGTCATGAGAGGGGGAGGCGGTCGACCATTGAGGCGGGATGGAGGAGGCGGCGTGATGGTGGTTGGCGTCAATGAACTTAGAGAGCGGCAGCAAATCGGGTTCAGACGCAAAAGGGGAGACGTATGTAAGCAGGGGATGAAAAATGGATTTTTTAAAATTTTTAAAAAAAAAAATTCACAAAATGCCACTTAATCTGGACCGTTAGATCTGGACGGACTGTCCAGATTAAGTGGCAGGAGAGGGGCGCTGGAGACAATTCGGATCCTTAAACTTTACATTTAAGTTTTAACTAGTAAGTTGGTGTTTTGTGCACACATGCTTAGTTTTTTTAAATTAAAGTACATATATTTCTAATTTAAAAAAGTGATGATAATTCTTTTATGGTGTATAGTTTATTATAATAAAAATAAATAAATTCTACTTTATTCAAAATTCCTAATTTGAGAGAAGAATATTTTCTTTTGGATGCTCAAGAGAGAAGAAAATTTAAAACATGAAGATAGATACCCAAATAGAATGTGCCTTAATTGAAGGGATAATTGTTGAAGAAATAATTATGGAGAAGATAAAGAAAACTAAGGAGAAAAGAAAAGTCAAATAGGAGGAATAACTTGTATTTTTACTCTTCTTGAATCATACTTTTATTATATACTATGTTGCACAGACACGATACGTATCCGATACGGCGATACGTTGTTTTTAAAAAAATACAAGATACGATACGTTTAGGATACGTACGTGTGTGTATATATATAGTGTACGTTATGTGTTTATCCTAAATAATATACAATTATATACTAATATTTTTTATCACAAGAATAAGATGCCGATTGAAATAACAAGAAATGGATATATATGAGATTTTTTTTTTGAAAGGGGATATATATGAGATTGAAAAGTATATAATATGAGTATTGGAGGAAATGGGCCGTTTCCCCTAACAGCCCAGTGAAAAAAAAAGGTATAGAATGGCTAGTGTATAAATATTCATAAAACAAACTAACATAAAATGGCCCAGCCCAATTTGAAGTGCAGGACCCAACACACATCCAGAAATCAAGAAACCCTATTATTCCTTTTCCCTAGCCGCCCACACACCGCTTCTTCTTCACCACTCACAGTCAACACAGCTTCTTCTTCTTCATCGCTCAACACAACTTCTTCTTCTTGCCCCAATCCAAGACAGCCGCATAGCAGCTTCTTCACCCAACACAGGAGTTGCTGCTACATCTCATTCGCACACTGCTTCCCCAATACAGTCGCTGCTTCTGCCATAACGACGAAACATGGCGTATCGACGACGTGTCGACGCCGTCCTCACAGCGTGTCGGTGGGGTATCAGATTTTTTTTTTAAATAAAAGCCTCCGATACTTCCCCGATACGTATCGACGACGTATCGCCACGTATCGGCATATCGAGACGTGTCGAGGACGATTCGTGATGAAAAATCACGTATCCGTGCTACATAGATTATATATATAAGCTGCAATCATTTTTATTTCATTTTCATAGATGTTTTCTTATATATAGTCAGTTTTTAATTTAATTTGAAATATAAGCTTGAAGGAAATATTGTTGCACCAAATAGTACAGAGGCATGGGCAAACCAAGACAGGGAAAGGTGGATTGAATTCTCGAATGTAGATGGCCTTGTAATCAATGGAGGTGGACAAATCGATGGCCAGGGTTCTTTTGGTGGAATGCTTGTAATGTGTGTAATTGATATTTTAGTCATTACATTTTTATATTCTTTGATGTGTCCAAATTAGGGTTATAAGAGGAATACTTGTTATTGATGGGCTAAAATTATTTCTTCAAGGCTTTAGGCAATACCAGTACCGTGAATATCCACATCAACAACAATCAAAGATATAAATAAATTGTCCCCGAAGGATAGCCCGGTTGGTATGGGTTGGGACATGAAGAAGTTCTAAGCAGGAGGTGCAGGACTCCATCCCTGCCACTAACAAATCCCCCTCCCCTAACATATTAACCACTAACAATTTGCCAATAAAAAAATAGATACAAATAAATTAAATGTTAAATATAAACATGCTTCTACGAGTTTATTCATTTTGTGTTCATATCATTTTCAGTAATTATAAATTTAGTCAACATATTAAATGACTCAAAATCAGTGTTCCAGTTTTGGAATTTCAGAAAACTTAGGATGGTTCTTTCAATACCGTAGAACTTGAAAGTAGGGAAAAAATAAAAACAAAATGCAGTAAAATAGCATTATGCATTATGCTTACCTTCAATGATAACCCATTGAAGCACAAGTGAGAAGTATAAAACTCTTAAAGAAAGTGCAAGTAGAAAAGAGAAGTTGGAGAACTTTTGTTGCACAGTTGCACTCAAGGCACCACACAGTACACACACACACGTGCACACAAACGAGCGGAATAAACCCCAAAGGAAATACTGGCTATCTTGTTCTTATGACAAACAGCAAACCACAAGTTCTATAGCAACTTTTCAGAATCACATAGCTCGCAGCCTCACACGGACACTCATTCTTGCAGAATAGAAGGAAAAGAACAGCTTTTGCCAAACTTGTTAATAAATTCTGAAATGCATCGTTGTACATTAATCTTCATATGCTAGTTAACATCCACACATTCTCCTTTTAACAGAAAATGCTCCTTAATTAGTTAATCCTGACAGGTAAGGGTAACTTCATTCATTCTATGTATTTAAAAAAATAACTAAAAAAACTTCAGGTTAATGAAATTCGCAATTGTGACTAGCAACCTAATACATCTGTTCCCTGGCCTAGCATCCCCGTATGTCCCAACACCTTGCAAAAGGCCATAGTGCTCAACTTTCTCCCTTAGGCACGGTTAAGAAGATTTTACGCAAGAAAAGAACAGAATTCTAGTTCAAAGCTTTGATATTAAAAGCAAATGACTATTAATCCATATCAAGATAGGAAAATATTAACCACAAAAGTTCAAATGGATTCAGAAGGACCAACAGATCTAGAAAAACAAAATAAAAGAAAAAAGAACCACCAAAATGAAAGAGAGAGCAAAGCAAAGAAATAACTTGGCTTAATTGTACTTTTTGTCTCTCAACTTTTTCAATTGTGCGATTTTAGTCCCTCAAAAATTTTATTTTCACATTTCATCCCTCAACTTTTTCAATTGTGCGATTTTGGTCCCTCAAAAAATTAATTGTACATTTAGTCCTCTAATTTGTCGAAATATGCAAAATTAGTCCTTACTACACATTGGCTGGTCATGGACGAAAGGACTGATTTTGCACAATTGAAAAAGTTGATGGACGAAATGTGCAATTAAAATTTTAGAGGGACCAAAATCACACAAATAAAAAAGTTGAGGGACAAAAAGTACAATTAAGTCAAATAATTTTAAAAAACAAACCAACAAAAAATATAGGGAGGGTTAACATAATGATGGTCAAGTTAGAAGTTCCGATTAACAGTCACTGAGTTTATGGAAACTTATGAATAGTCACCTAAAAGGAAGGGCTCGAGCCAGAGTTTCAGCCTGCACAAACAGAAGTAGATACAGAATTACAAGGAAAAGACCCTACCTCAAGTACTGTACGAGCTAGGTCGTGATTTCCATTTGACTGACCGGGAGAGTTGGCTGGATTCTGACAGTTATATCCTTCCTCCTCTGGCAAAAATAAGAGGTTTAAGGATAATATAATTACTATAATAAACCATAAGAATAAGGAAACAAGATTTAGCCCCAGCATTTACCCGATTCTTCATCTTCCATCTGATCAGCGTTGAAAACCCAATCATTCTCTTCTCCTTCTTCTAAAAGAAGATATCAACATAAATAACTCGGTAAGGGGGGAAACAGAGTATTTAATACCCTATGGAAAAATAATACTGACCATCATTTGGTTCTGGATTAAGTTCTGCACACTCGCAGAATATTTCAAACAGAGTATCCACTGCAAAACAATGAACTGGTATAAGCAAATATTGGGGTAATGAAAACAAGCAGGATGCAACCAGAATTGAAATTGGTTACATTGAAATCATGCATTTCTCTAAAACCAGATCAACAGTAGCAAAGAAAAGAAAACAATACATTGAGTAGGATCAGATGGAATAAGCCTCATCTCTCTGATCTTGGATAAATCTTGGGAAACATTGCATTCTGAATCCGAGCCGTCGGAATCATCCTCATCTGCTTCAGTATCAATCTTCATGAAGAGCACACTTACATAGTTACATTACAGCACAGACCACGGCATAGGAAATAAAAGAAAACACTTAACCTGTGTATATAAACAAGGAACAGGGTGTGCGTCTGGGTCTGTAGAAACAGCATGTAGAGATATAGATAAAAAATCAACAGCATATCCTTTAGCTTTGTCTACATCACTCAGCCATATCACTTGCCTTTTATTTATTAGGTTAAAGTAATGTTTTGGTCCCTATACGTGACATCGATTTTCAATTTGATCCCTATACGTAAAAAATTATCAATTTGGTCCTTATACGTGACACTGATTTTCAATTTGGTCCTCACCGCTAATTGGTCCATGTATAAGAGAACCAAATTACAAATTATTGTCACATGCAGGGACCAGATTGAAAATAATTATCACATGTAGGGACCGATTTCAATTTTTTTTTGTTGGATTGGTCCCTACATGTGACAATAATTTGCAATTTGGTCCTCTTATACAAGGACCAATTAACGGTGAGGACCAAATTGAAAATTAGTGTCACGTATAGGGACCAAATTGATAATTTTTTACGTATACGGAGCAAATTGAAAATCGATGTCACGTATAGGGACCAAAACATTAGTTTAACCTATTTATTAAAGTAACAAAATCAAAAAGCACACACACCAAAGCCATTGATTAATTACAAAGAAAACAAATAGGGTTGAATGAAATGAAATTGAAGGAGAAAAAAGAGGTTTGAATCTCATAGTTACTTACTTGGTTGAGATATAGAGTGTGCCATGGGACTGGCGTGGAAGATTGTTGAGCACTATGTCTACGCCAGGTTGGACGTGCATCAATTGCTCGCCATTCTCTGTGTCAAGTACAGCCTCTCCGGCTTCGGTTCTCTCACTCAAATTTCTCAAACCTAAACCCATTTTGCTTCCTTTCCGCCTCAGCTTTTTCAGTTTGTTTCTACCTCCTTCTAGGGTTTTCAATGGGCTTTACATTCGTCTAATAGACACTAGTCTCTTAAAATATCATTGCCGACATCATTTTTCGAAAGAGAAAAGTTCCCTCGACACCAAAATAACCTTTGTTTTTACGTGTATTTTTGGGATGCGTGTATACTTTAAAATAAAAAATAAGCAAGAGATGGAGATAAAATATACAGTATTATAATATGATGTCTAAATTTTGATATTTAAATAAAAATAACTTATTCCTTAAAAAAATTGATTTTGAAAAGGATCAACTAATGAGTATCCTAAGAATATTGGTTAATGATAAAATCAAATATAATACTTTTTCAAAATGTTAAATACACAATTTTTTATATAAATTTTTCTTTTTTAATTCCTTAACTAATGTTCTAGTGACAATCGTTAGCATTCTGCTTTTAAAAAGTACTCCATTTGGACCCAATTGTAAACAAAATTAACTAACATCACACTTATAAAGGAAGTTGGTTAATTTAGTTTAATTGTCTTGATTTATGTAAAAAAATGAGTTACAGTTACTAATCTACCATTTAATTGTCTCATGAGTGTGTAATGCTCTTGGAAAAGTAAAAGGAGAATTGGTTGGATTTGTTAATTTTCTTGATTTTTGAAACACTAACGTTAAATAGAGTTGAATTAGTTGGATTTTGCTTGTATTTAAGTCCACAAGGCATTTTTTGCTTAGGAAAATGCTAAAGGCACTCGTTAAGAAACTAATAAAAGAAAGTTTGCATAGGGATTTGATGTATTTAATATTTGAAAATGTAATATTTAGGGTATGTTTGGATTGTTGGAAGATGATGGAATGGAATGGAATGGAAAGAGGTGGAATGATATTCTATTGTTTGGATTGCATAAAAGAGAGTGGAATGGGATGGAACCCAATGGAATCCTTTCCATCCTATTCCATCGTTTATGCTCACTTTGCTTCCCCTCCAATTTGGGAGGAATGTGATGGAACAAAATGTTGAAGACAATTTTGCCTCATCATTTAGTAGCTACTTTCAGGATTGTAACACATACGTATGTCAATAGAATATATTCATTTTGCCACTTGGCAATCACAACATATAACCACATAAGGAGTTAATTTAACTCATATAAATATTTGTTAAAAGGTTTTTCAACCACTCAGCCTCATTATCAGCCATTTTCAGAGTAATAACTCTAACCACATTGTATATTTAACAATAAATTTCATTTGGCTGATCTCCAAGTAATTAAACCACCACAAAGGGTGAACACATAACTTGAGTTCCAAATTATCATCATTGTATCTATATAATACAATGGGAAATTCATAATAGGATATCACAATACATCTCCTACAAAGTGTAGGAGGGAAAAACATTTTAATTTGCACAAATATTATCATTATTTATAGCCTCAAAGTCTAGCATCCACTATTTCACATTTGTCAAGAAATGACCACAACATATATCATCTCTTTAAACCAATTTTGCCTTCAGTCTAGGAGGATAGTCATTCCTCTATACACATATGCATTAAAAGGCACAATAACATGACTTTACACTTACAAATTATAACCCCACATATCAAAATATTGAGTCATCTTTAAATAATTGAACCATAGTGTATTTACATATGAATAATCATTCATACCACTTAGATAATATAGTATCTGATATTTCACTGAATATATATTTAAACAAGCACTCAATTTAGTACAGCAACATCAAACATCATTTTATCATACTCACATGATCATAATCACATTACAAATTTCATATTCAAATTCATGTTCAACTACCAAACACAGCAAGTCACGCAATGGAATGATACATGCATCACATATTGCATAATAGCCTAGCATTACTCAAGTAGTATTTTTAAAGCATTTTAGTCTTTTCATAATCATAACAATTTTAGCATATCACATATATTTATATCAATATATGTTTATATCCCATTTCATTAAAAAAAAATTAACTCACATCAAACAAAAGTTCAGATAACAACTACGCAACTAGCTTAAAAAAATTTTCAAAATTAAATCACATATTGTTGCGTAATATACACTATATTCCATAAAGCTCTATGTTACTACACTCATTACTCAATAACCCATGCTCTGTGATTGAAAAGTTGATCGAGTAAATAACTTCTCAAACAAAATTAACAAGTCTACAAGTATTATATATTGATTTCATGTATTCCAGAACAAGCTATATGCAAAAGTCTGCTATCATTTGGTCAGTAACCTCCTTTATTTAAAACTAATACGCAACCTACTTCAGCCCATTAATTTCTATAAAAAAAAAACTCACTGCACCTTAGCAAGACGAACCTCAGCCCCCAATATTTGTGTCTTCTAATTCAGAAGTAAACCCTTGAGATTGTTGTAAAAAAAATTGTCTTCAACATAGCACGAGCACATCAACAAGTCATGAACACACCAACAAACCTGAAACTCACGAACAAATTACAATAGCCTGAGGCGTGTGAAATCACACTGTCCTCAAGGGTTTATCCGCGTGATGCGCAAACCCCCAGGATACAACAGGCCCCTCCCGGCAAATAAACCGAGGTAACAGAACAGCCAAGAAAATTAATATAGATGAAGCACGCAATGTAAAACCCAGGAACAAAATAATAGAAGAGAAAAAGAATTTTTAAAAGAAGAAATATGTGCTTCTCTTTTTCGGCAACTTGAGCACAAGTCTTTTCCAAAGTAGCACAGTCGTACGTCTCTGTTTTTCTTCTTTCTCTGTTTTTCTATTTTGTTCTGATAGTTTTCCAAAATATATATCTATTAAATAGGCTTATATCTCTCCTTTAAAGCTTTAAGAGTCAAAGGATCCAAAAAATTTGGATCAGCCAACAACCCAACGTGCAGTAGATCCATGATTTTCGAAGTTGGTTCCAAGTTGGTCAAATACCTTTTTTGTAGGATCAAATAAAATATAATATTATTTTTATAAAAATTAATTTGACTAAATAATAAAATCCAACCAGATTCATTTTATACTTGTTGTGTGATAATTACACAACCAAAATAAAACATTAAACTTTTGAAATATCTCTAATTATCCAACACAAAATATCAGATGCCTTAAAATTTATAAGATTACTATTATGTCCTCGTCTCATTATGTCGTTTATCAACCCAGTTCTAGAGACTGTTCACCTGACAACCACACCTTGTGCTCCCTTCGTTATGCAAGCAGAGCACTAGCCATTTGCAGTTGGCACTCTAATTCTCTCTGCCTCCTCTGCAAACGTTATTATCAGTATATAGTGAGATAAACGGTTACGGTAGAAGAAGATCATGTCCTCTTGGCATCTATGATTAAATAAAAAACATTTCTCTAGTAATTTTCTAGTCACCACATAACGATCTGTATTCTGCACAGTGCAGTAATGTTGAAGGAGGAAGAGGATTTGGTTCAATCTACACTAACTTTTTTTATGTTTATAAAATAAGGGTGTTATAGGAATAAAAAAAGTTATCATTCATTCCATTCCGTCCACTATTTATAAAATATCCAAACAATGGGGTGGAATTTTTATTCCGTTCCACTCCGTTCCGTTCCATTCCATTATGTTCCATTCCACTCCATTCTATTTCTTTCCACCAATCCAAACATACCCTTAGTTTTTCAATAAAAACTTGCTTTTCTTGATTCCTTAAAAAATGTCCTAAGAACACTTGTTAACCTCACATTTTTTCTTATAATTGAGTACGGATAGAGTATTGTCTTAGCAAAATCTAAAACAAATAGGCATTTATTTGGACAACCACACTCCAACGTATGTTAACTTCTCCCAACATATGCAAAATAATAAATGCGTCCTTCCTATTACATTAAGGGCTCGTTTGGTCAGGATAGGATAAGGGCAGATAGGATACGAGAACATGATAGGAGTAGGATAGGATATGAGCAATATAAGCTGTTATCTTATCCAACGTTTGGTGTCCACCAGATAACCAACTGGATAGCATTATAATTTAAGTATGAATTTTAAAATTTTTCGTTTTTATTCTAAATGTTTTCATCTTTTATTAGATTTACTTTTTTTTTTATAATTTTCATTATTTAAATTTATATAAAAAAACAAAATTATCCTTGTGATAAAATTACATATAATGTTTTAAATTTTTTAAATATTGTCTAACTAAAATTATTTTTTTTATATTTTTAAATATTCATTTTTTGTTTTTACTTTACATATAGTTAAATTATTAGAAATTTTTTTTATATTTTACAGTTTTCAAAAATAATATAAAATAACAAACTTAGCATTGTGATAAAATAAAAATAAATTTGAGAATTGATTATTAATATTTTTATAATTTTAAATATTTTATATTTTATTATACCTTTTTTTGGTAATCATGTTAAATTTTATTATACTTTAAATTATTAGTTTATTATACTTTAATTATTTTATATATTATATATTTTTATATTTTATTATACTTTAAATCACTCTATCCTACTTGTTATCGGAAAAAAAATCACCTTATCCTATCCTGTTGAGTTCTAACCCAGTCATCCCCTCAGGATAGAATTTTAACTAGATTGACAGGATAGGATAAGTGACATGATTGACTTATCCTATCCTGCTGGCTCACCAAACAACAGTTTCAGACAGGATATGATAGCCTATCCTATCCCATCTCTCTTATCCTGACCACCAAACGGGCCTTAAGGGTCTTATAAAAAGCGTCATAAATATATTGGTTAAAGAATTCATAATAGAAAAGATTGTATTGAAAAATTAAGTGTAATATTTTTCAAAATATTAAATTCATTATTTTTCATACAAATTTTCCTTTCTTGATTCCTTAAATAATGTCATAAGGATACTTGTTAGTATTCTCCTTATTTTAATACGATGATGACATTTCTTTAAAATTGATTTTGTGAGTGATTTATAATTAAAAAAAAATTGATTTTGTGAGTAAGTGAAGATATATAGATTTTTTTTTTGATAAAAAAAAATTAAGATCTTAACACATTCTGCAAGTTTGGAATGAACAATGAGACGCTCCGACGTCCCATTAAAGAAAACCCAAAATATTAAGACCTAATTTTGTTATTATCGTTAAGCGAATATATTAAGACAACGAAAAATTTACAACTTAAAGTTATAAACGCATTTGTAAATATACATATAACATACAACTATAATTATATACATACCTGCTAGTACTGCTGTCAAGGAATTCTCCTGTGTAGGATCCCGATATATACCCAAGCTAGTGACATCAACAAAATACATCAAAAGCCAAACTGAAAAGCCTCACTGATGCACTCCATACCCCGTACCCTCTCCAAAAATACAGTAAAACCTCCCCCACACATATACTGATGGCACTGGCCCTAGCCATCATACACTACCACCCTCGTCTGCATCCTGAGGTCCGATAGGTCCGGACACTCCTTCGCTATCACTGGAAGAACTCCTGACCGGCTGCCCTTGAAACCTCTGCCTGTAGAGTCTGCTATCACGAGGATGTAGTCGTCTAGAAGATACCCGTGAAGACTCGGAAACCGTAGCACGAACCTCTGGGGGTGCGGGTACCTCAAGAAGGGGTGCCAGGCCCGGAGCGGGGGCAACTGGTAGGTCCTGAGCGGGAACAACTGGGTCCTCCTCCGGAATAGGTGCCAACTCAGGCTCCGGCGCTGGTGCGAGTACAGGTGCAAATCCAGGTACCAGGACATCAAAAGGTACCATGAAGGGTACAGGGGCCATCCCGAACATAGGCGGCATCGGTGGTACGTGTCCATCAGGCTGTCCTATTGGAAATGGGAAGGTCGTGCAGAAACGAAACGTGCCAACAAATCCGATGGGCGCTCCCTGCCCAAGCCCCGTAGTGATGGACGCAGGACCCATATATACCGCGAAACGAGCCACCGAGTCCACAAGCCACCCGTGCGGGTCTAAGCACCCTCACAGGTCCCCGAGAGGGGGAACCCTGGATCCTGGGTCATCCATGGGTGGTCTCATTGCGCCATCTGCTCTGTCGGAGTCTGAAGTACAAAATGTATAGGTACACAACACACAGCAAAAGAAAAGGGGATAAGAAGCCATATAACATCAAACGTGGAAAGGGTTTAGCCACATTTAATTAAATAACGGCACACTAAGCATACGTCTCCAAAGTCCGGGTATATATATATATATATATATAACACAATCATCCTCAATCCACATCTAAGATCTTTCCTCTACCCTCCATCATGATGCAATGCAAATGCTGTATGAATAGTCTCCTCAGGTATCGGCCATATCCGGATATCACAATAATATAAACGACACGTCCCAGAGTCCCCGGCGCACACCCTCGTCCGAGGATGGAGAGTGCCCACGCAAAGCAATGGCACTATAGACGCACAACCCGGTGCACACCTCTGGACCACAATCCAGGATGCTCATGCAATGCATGAACTATAGCTGCGACTAAAATGAAGTCATCTCTGGACGGTCTACCGTTAGACTATCCCCGGGAATTTTCCCTCCGAGGCATAGACCCCAATCGACCATGTTTCAGGCCCACTCTACCATGTTTCAGGTCCCTCATATCACAGACCATGTTTCAGGTCACCCCCTAGTGCCCTAACCGGTCATCCTAATCTCATAGATAACCTCAAAATAATCTCATCTCATTAATCTCAACCTCATCTCACGATAATTATCTTGGTTGGGCACTGCTATTACATATCGTATGCAATCCCCAAATACATCCTCGTATCTCAACATGACTTATGATTTACTCAATCTTCTAAGCACAATCATTACACTCATCCTATCATCATAATCATCATCATGTTGTCCAAAATCATCATCATATATCCTCATATCATAATATCATTTCCGAACAATAAATACCGAAATATAATAATAATAATAATAATAATAATAATAATAATGATGATGATAATAATAACAATGATAATAATGACAATACTCATAACAATAATAATCATCATCATCATCATCATCATCATCATCATCACAGTAGTAGTAATAATAATATTAAAATAATAATAATAATTATTATTATAATAATAATAGTAATCATCACCGTAGTAGTAGTAATAATAATAATAATAATAATAATAATAATAATAATAATAAGTATAAATACTTTTAAAATAATTACCACACTCATGCTATCATCTATCAAATATCACATTCACATCAACCAGTGAAACAGACAATCATCACGTAATAAAATAATCTATGTATTCAGCGTAATGACGATAAACACACAATTTCTATATCATCATCGGTACCACTGAGTAGTTCCCAATGTGGTATAGACATTATCCGTTACTCGCTCTTGTGTAGGGTTTGGGTCGCCCTACACCATTATCTAATTAAATGTAACTGCGTCATTTCCGACGTTAAATAGTTTCTTCCCCCACCTGGGATGTCTTAGGCTAGCTCCGGGGCAACGAAACGGACACTCCCTATATTCCCTCAAATCTGCCATGCAAAGTTCTACACCCTCCGGGGCTCCAAAAATTCACCTGAACACATCATTGTGAAGCACACGTTACGTTTAACCCAAATCTGAAGACGGATTTGGAAATCGATGAATGAATTGAAAGATAACTTCAATACCGTCGCCGACGGCATTTAGGCATAAAAAGGACATAGGCTTACCTTAGCCTAATCAAGAAAAGAAAGATAGGATATTGAAGTAAACGTTGCGAGGATCACAACGGTATAGTCGGTTTCTCGCTAGGACGAACGGATGGATCGGTATCGGCTCCGGAATTTCCTCTCACTCTCACGGCCTTCTCTCTCTTTGTTTTTCTATTTTTCTTCTGCGCTATTTCTTGCTCCTCTTCTAAGGTTGCACTGACTTATTGAGAAAGGAATGAAACAAAGTAATGGCCTCAAGCAGCTGGCGTGGTTATTAAAATAACCATGAAATAGGCTAGATTTTTGTATGAATTAATGATAGGAAGGGCGGTAGTAGGGGTGTCAAAATAATCCATTTGTCCACCATCCATTCAGTCCATCCATGAAAAAATCCATCCAATCCATCCATTTATAAAAAAATAATATAAATGGATTGGATGGATTGGATTATTTTTTTAGTGGATGGTTTATGATCCGTCCAATATTTTTTAAAATCCATTGGACCAACAATAAAAAATGTAATGGATCAACTTTTATCCATTCCAAAACCAATTTATTTTTTTCATATTATTTTTCACCAAATAAAAAAAACCTCCATTTGTAAACAAAAAAAAAACACTCCATCTGATTTTCTCTTCCGTTCTCTATTATTTTTTCTTCACTCTTTTTTATTTTATTTATCTGCTTTTTTGGTTATATTAAGTATTAACTAATTAATTATTACCAGCTCTACCTCTACCTCCAGCAATTCTTATACATGCTTTTGGAAAGAGAGGGTAGAGATGAAAGAGAGAGAGATAGAGGGTAGAGATAGGAAAGTGAGAGATAGAGGAGAGAGAGGGGAGAGAGAGATAGAGGGGAGAGGATATTTTAAAACTAATAAAAATTTTTAATTGTACAAAAAAAATTATTCTTTAAAATAATTTTTATGGATGGATTGGATATCCATCCATAAAAAAATTGTTAATGGATGGATTGGATGGATTTTATTAAATGGATCATGGATGGATTGGATTTTTTTTAATGAATTTTTAATGGATCATAATGGATTAATGGATCGTTTTCAATCCATCCATTACAATCCGCATAAAAATTTATCCAATCCATCCATTTGCCACCCCTAGGCGGTAGGAGGTGGCACTTGGATATCTTATGTAACAAGCCAGCATCCCTATAAATTTGACTAAGCTAAACTATGAAACATAAGCAGGTGCGTGGTGTTTAATTAAGCAAAGGGATTGCATGAAGAAATAGCAAACAAATGGTGTGGTGTATTGTTACTCGAAGAAATTGCAAGTAGAAAATAGCAAGCAGGAGGTGGCATTACTATAACATCATGCAGCCAAAAAAATATTTTAAGGATTGATGTGTCATTAATGTGAAAACTGTGGTGTCCTTACTCACATGGTCAAAGCAAATGGCATGAAGAAAAATAGTAAACAGGAGATGACTCATTTAAGCTAGTCCTTAGGCTTTAAAGGTGGTGTGAATCAAAGGAGAAAATGGAAGACATTACTACTTGGATGATGAAAGAAAGAGAAACGCTAAACGGACACTTGACATCGTATATGAGTATAACACTGTTACAAAACTATTATTTGAATAATGAATAGAGTTTTAGCATTAAAACAAGATATTTACGAGTTAAGAAAATACTTAAAAATACTAGAAACATTAGAACAAAATGAATATATTATTTTTCACCAAGAATTGGTTAGAAAAAGAATAAGAAGATTAAAACATGAATTAGAAAATTGTATAGGGTAATGGGATTATTCGAAGAAATAGAAGCAGGATTTAGAGAATTAGAAAGAATTATGAAAGAAATAAATAAAAATATTATTCAATTAATTGAAAATACGGATAAAATTGCAAATTATACTTAAAAAAAATACAAAAAGGACAAAATGAAATAAAAAATATTAAAGATACTTTACACAATATAAGTAAAGAAAAAGAAATAGATAAAACTAAGGATATTACTAAAATAAAAATTATTCTAGAACAATTAGAAAACCTATTAGAATATGAAGAAAATAATAGATGTATAACAAAAAATGAATTAGAGGAAATTTTGGGATCTAAGAAATTAAAAGGAATAATAATTAAACAAGAACCGGAACAAGAATCTTCATGGATACCTACACCTGTATCTTCATGGAGGGGATGAAAGAAGAATATATGGAAACATTAAGAAAATCAAACGATATAGAAGAAATTCAACAATTACTCGAACAACTCAAAATAATTAAGGAAGAAAATAATCAAATACATAAAATTGAAAACATCGATAAAAAGGACATAGAAAATAATGAAAATGAAGAAATAATCTTAAATTACAGCACATCTTCAGAATCTGAAGAAAACCATACAAAAATGGAAAGAGGAGAATATAGTGGAAAAAGCCCTAAAAGAAAATGGGAAGAATATAAATATACACCCAACGGAACTTGGGATAAGTATGAAGAAGAAACCATGTATAATAAAGTATTTGCAAGAAAAAATAATAAATGGACAAAGATTCAAGAAGAATTCAAACCTCGATACCATAATACAGGAAATATACTTGACCTTGACTGTATTAGAAATAAAGAAGATGTATTATTAAGATGGACAAATGAAATAATACTAATGATCCTAACTGATGAAAGATTTAAACAACTAAACTTCATAGAGACTAAAATTTTTGTGACATTCAAAACCACAGGGAATGTACAAAAGTTTTTTATGGGAATCAAGGATGCAGAATGGATTAACTTCGGAAGAATGGTAGATAATAGTGCAGACTATGTTAAGTTAATAATGACTTTAATACACCAAGAATTTTTAGGATATAATTTAATGGAACAGAGAGGAAAGACAAATAAAACTCTAATCGAAAATGCCAAGTCTCATCTTAATAGAATGCAAATATGCGACATGTGCCAGATTGAAAGCTTTATTTGCGAATATCAAAAATATTATTATCAACTAGATGAAGAAACTAAAGAGATATATAAATATATCTTTATAGACAAATTACCATATCCGTTAAATTCAAAAATTAACAAACTTTGGGAATCAAAACCCGAAGAGACTGCAAATACTTTAGGAGGAGTTATTAAACTCTTATATCGAGAACTTAGAGAACAATGTTTAAATAGAGAAACGATAAGACAATTAAATAGAGGAAGTACTGTCATTTGTTGTGACATCCCAGAAATAGAAAAACCAGGGAAATATGGTTGTGATAAAACAATAAAAAGAAAGAAAAAATACCATAAAAAACTAAACTTGCGAAAGACTTATCCAAGAAAGAAAACTTATTATAAAAATAATATGAAGAAATATTTCAGAAGAAAAAAGTCAACACCAAGAAAATACTGCCCAAAGGGAAAGAAAAAATGTGTATGTTGGATATGTAATATTGAAGGACATTATGCTAATGAATGCCCTCAAAGGAAAGAAAAGGATTTTAAAGAAAAATCAAAATTAATAAAACAAGTTTTCAAAATATATGAACTTGAACCATTAGAAGAAGAATTAAGTAATTCAGAAATAAGTATATATGAATGCACAGAAAATGAATCTTCTTCAGAAGAAGGAGAATTCGAATAGTACCTATATAAAGATATTGATAGAAAAAAGTAATAGTGTAACAGAAGCCTATGTAGATACTGGAGCAAGTCTTTGCCTTGCGACAGAAGCACTGCTTGATAATTGGGAACGATTGGAAAAACCATTAAAAATACAAATTGCTGATGGATCAATACATTCTTTGCATTGGATAGCAAAAAGAATTACTTTGGTAATAAAATAAAAAATATTTATAATACCTACAATATATAAACAAGAAACTGGAATGGATATGATTATTGGAAATAATTTCTTAAGATTATATCAACCGTTTTGTCAATATCTAACATATATTACTTTGAAAACCCCATGTATTTATCAAAAACAAAAACGGGAAATTATCAAAATACCAATTGTCCACTCTTCCACATGTACTTATTCATCAAAGTTTTAACAGCTAAAACGTGGTGAAATTATTAGTTTAATTTGCACAAAAATTCGTCATGCACTTATAAATTTAGAACCAAATAGAATAATTCCAGCTCATATAGAAGAACTTTTGGATAAGGTTTGTAGCGAAAACCCTTTAGATCCAAAAATAAACAAAAATACTGAATTAATCCAACTAAAATTAAAAGACCCTACAAAGGAAGTAAAATGTAAACCAATGATTTATACAAAAATTGATAGAGATGAATTTGCAAAAGACATTGAAGAAATGTGTAAAAAAGGATTAATTAGACCATCAAATAGTAAGCACTCAGCACCAGCTTTTTATGTAGAAAATCATAATGAAATTAAAAGAGGTAAAAGAAGGATGATAATTAATTACAAGCAAATTAATGATGCTATGGAAGGAGATGCATATTTCCTCCCAAGAAAGGACTTAATTATTGAAAGAATTAGAAATATGGATTGGTTTAGCATCTTTGATTGTAAATCAGGATTTTATCAGATCCGATTGACTGAAGAATCAAAAGCATTAACAACATTTAGTTGTCCTCAAGGACAATATGAATGGAATGTACTGCCAATGGGATTAAAGCAATCGCCAGGAATCTTCCAGTGAAGGATTGATTCAATTCTTAAAGAATTTAAAGACTTTTGTCTCATTTATATTGATGATATATTAATCTTTTCTAATAAAGGATTAAATGATCATTTTGAAAAAATAGAATCAGTTCTTAATAAATGTTATGAACATGGAATAGTTTTAAGCAAAAAGAAAGCTGTTTTAGCCCAGAACATAATTAATTACTTAGGATTAGAAATTGAGAAAGGAAAAATAATAATGCAACGACATGTATTAGAAAAACTTCAAAATTTTCCAACAACATTAAAGGACAAAAAGGATTTACAAAGATTTCTTGGATTATTAACATATATTTCAAATGAAGGTTTCATCGGGAATCTTGCAGCGGAGAGAAGGATCCTCCAACAAAAGCTGAAGAAAGATGTCCCTTGGACATGGACTGATGAAGATGATAGACTAATCATAAAAATGAAAGACTTATGCCGGGATCTTCCCGAGCTATATCATCCATCGGATGATGATATAATAATTATTGAGACTGATGCCTCGAATGACTGTTGGGGAGGTGTTATGAAAGCAAAACCCCCTGGATACAAAAATGAATTACTGTGTCGATACATGTCTGAAACTTTTTCAGACTGTGAACTCAACTATCCTACTCACGAAAAGGAAACACTAGCTTTAATCCATATGCTTGAAAAACATCGGATTTATATACTGGATAAGGACTTTATTGTCCGAACCGATTCTACTTATGTTGCAGGTTTTAAGAACTTAAACCATAAAGGAACTTACAAACAAGGACGATTAATTAGATGGCAGATGAAACTTGCCGAATGCAATTATTCAATCTCTCACATTAAGGGAGACAAAAATGTTCTTGCAGATATTTTATCAAGAGAATGGAGCAATCAACAACTGAAGACATAAAGAAGCAGATTCAATATCAAAGAATGCTCGAAAAGCATAAAATAATGGAGCTAGACTTGATCAAAGCAAACATTGAAGTACTGGAGTTTCAATTACAAGCCAAAGGAGAATCTATCAAAGAAGATCCTATGAAAAATATAAAACAGTAGGTACAAGAAAGCACTAATGAAAAATGGTAGACCATCTTTAATGGACCACACCCTGGTGTTTACAATGAATGGCACAAAGCAGCCCCTCACTGCATTGGAATTTCCGGAGTCCATCACAAAGGATTTCGCACCAAGGAAGAAGCTGAAGAGGCTTTGATAGACTACCAGAAAGAACAAGACAAGGGCAAAGAAGTTTATCCTGGCCCAAGGACTTTCTCTAAAACCATAAAGGCTCCACCAGCCCAAAAAACCTCATTAAGGATACTCGGAAGAATTCCTTCCTCCATCGATGACTACCAAATCCCTTCAAGAAAAGACCATGAACTACAAGTTCGGTTTTCCAAAGAAAAATTCTATGAACACTTAAAAAGATGAACCAACTGGTCCGAAAAGGAAAAGATTAATTGTTTTTACATGGTCAACCGAAATATTTTCGGAGTTAAGGCCGTAATTACTCCCGGAGCAACATCGATTCTTACATTTAATATGTTCCAATTTGGACTTATTGAATGTCTCTACCTCAGTCAAGACTTGGAAGAAATCAAATTATTTCCATATAGTTTGAAAGAAGCCATCCAGAACTATCAAAGGAATGTCGCAAAGGATAGAACCATCTTCCAGAAGTTCTATTCAACCTACCCAGATTTTGTCACAAAACAACCCACAAAGAATTTAATCTTCATTGGAGCAAGTAATAATAGCTTCTCTATGAGAGATGAACCTACTAAAGAAACTTATGATGAAGAAAAGATTGTCACAATTCTAGCCAATCAACTAGCAAGCATTTTTACTCAATGCCAGATCATTGGAAAAGACTCTTTCATCAAAGCTATGTACAAAGGTCCACATACTCTGCTACTCAGCAAGACTAGTGGAAAATTGATTAGAGAAAGGGATCTAGCACTACTGACGAACTTTCACTAGTGCAGAAAAGGGATTCTACATCGGAGTTTACACATCGGTTTCTTATAAACCGATGTGTAAAACGAGGCGGTGGCATTTTTGAAATTAAAATCAAAGTATTACACTTCGGTTTAGACAATAACCGATGTGTAAAACATTTCCACATCGGTTATTTCTAATCGATGTTTAAAATTAAAATAAAAAAAATTTAAAGTCAGAATTTTTAACATTAAACATCGGTTCTATATGAACCGATGTGTAAAATAGTGATTAACCACATCGGTTTCTAATTAACCGATGTATAAAATTATAAAAAAAATTAGAAATTAAAATTTTACTTTTACACATCGGTTTTAGTAACCGATGTATTAAATTTTAAAAAAAAATTCATAAGTTAAAAATTTAATTTTTACACATCGGTTTTGTCATAACCGATGTGTATAATATGGTTAACCACATCGGTTTTTCTAATAACCGATGTGTAATGTTCCCAATTTTTCTCATTCCCTCCTTCTTCAGTTTACGAACCCTAAAACACAAAACACTTCACTTGCTCTCTGCCTCTGTTCTCACATTCATCTTCTGCCCTAAGCCTTTCTCTCTTGAACATCACCACTACTGAGTTCTCTTCTCCTCTTCATCACTCTCACTCTGCCCTAACCCTTTCTCTCTTGAACACCACCGCGCGCGAGCTCCTCTCTCCACCACCATCGCGAGGTATGATCCTCTCCTCTCTCTCTCTCAACTTTACTCTCTATGGTTTGAATATTGCCCTAACTCTCTCTGTCCCTCTCATTCTCAGCCACCTCTTCGAACTGCGGCCACTAGTGGAGAGAGCCAACACCGAGCACGCGCACCAGCACTGAGCCACCCTCTTCCTCCTCTCTGCGAACACAGGTAAAGTCTTAACCCATTTTTGTTTCACCGAGACCACCATTTTCGGTGGTTACTATTTTAAGTGTTTGCATATTCATAAGTTTGACTTTGAGATGAGTGTTTTTGAGTTCTGAACTTTGTTTGTGATTGTTTGAGTCTTTGACTGTGTTTCCATTTTTTTTGTTGGTAGTATTTATAGTGTTTCCATATTCTTGCTTTATTGAATATATGCAAGTTCCCTAGGAGAAAATTCTGGCATTTGCTTCTATTTTATTTTTTTAATCTTGGATGCTATTGAGTGGGTGCATGTAATGTGACTAAAAAACCCATTTCTTCAAATGTATTGTGAGTTTCTACTTTATCAATATTTTCCAAATTGCCCAATTTCTTTGTTGAATGGTTAATGACTATGGGTTGTCTCTCATAGTTTAAGGAGCTATATAAAATTTGAACACCTTCACATGAACACTTTCTTTTGTAACTCGCTAAAGAGGGATAAAAACCTCACTTTTTAGAAGGGAAATGCTGAGCATGTTGGACATCAATGGAATGTTGAATATTGTCACTGGTTTCTTAATGGGTCCATTACCCTGCTTATGTGGTTTATAATGTGTTAAAATAGTAAAGCCTTAGTTTCTCGTTTGAGATGCAATACTAATGAGCGTACATGTATGTGCTTAATGTACCGCTCATTGTGTTGGATCTTGAATTGTCCAAAGTTGGACAGTTTGGGAAAAAACTTTTTCTTAATTCAGTTAAAATAGTTATTCATTGATTCTAATGTTATATACTTGATGAAAGTTCGGATTGATAAATTTCCTTTCGTTCTCCGGGTGCATACTTTATCGTGGTGGATGTCATCGCGTTCAAGTAGTGTACGTCGGAGACCGCAGGGAAATGCTTGCGAAAATTTTGTCGAGTATGCGCATGAGTTAAGGACTAACTGTTAACCGAATGTTGAAAAAGTTTCTTCTCGAATGGGATAGGGCCATACCCTGTCATAAGAAGTGGTTGATGAATATGTTGGACTAAGTACGAAGGTATTGGTTTAGTCATGGATCGCGGTTGGATGAATGCTAGACGGACAAGTGATGAGTATGAGAATGGAGTGGAATATTTTCTACAGTTTGCAAAAACAAATGCTCCTGATAGTGGTAACGGAAGGTTTTATTGTCCTTGTGTTAACTGTTTGAATGAGAGACGACTAGAAGCTGAGGAGATACGTGATCATCTTATTTGTGAGGGGATTTGCAAGAGTTATACAACATGGATATGTCATGGTGAATCGTTAGACAGGCCGAGGGTGTCGGATAGAGAGGAAGTTGACGACGTGGAAATGGACGATGGACTAGAGGACATGATCCGTGATGTTGGGCAAGAGTCTTTTCAGCGCGCACATGTGTATGATACTTTGTGCAGTGATGCGCAAGTGACTTTGTATCCGGGGTGTACTAATTTCACACGGTTGTCAGCGGTGTTAAGATTGTTCAATATGAAGGCGAGAAATGGGTGGAGCGATAAAAGCTTTACTGAATTGCTTGAGTTGTTGAAAGAAATGCTTCCAGAAGGCAACACATTGCCATCTCGAAACTATGAGGCGAAGAAGATATTGTGTCAGATGGGTATGGAGTATAAGAAAATACACGCTTCCCCAATGATTTCATATTGTACAAGAAAGAGTTTGAAGAGATGCACGAGTGCCCCAGGTGTGGGGTATCACGCTACAAAGTGAAGGATGGTGATTCTAGTTGTGATGTGGTCACCAAAGGTCCTCCTGCGAAGGTATTATGGTATCTTCCCGTGATTCTGCGGTTCAAGCAATTGTTTGCTAATGTAAATGACGCAAAGAACATTAGATGGCATGCAGATGAGAGGAAGTGTGATGGACAGCTTCGCCATCCGGCCGATTCTTTGCAATGGAAGAGAATTGATAGTTTGTTTCCGGATTTCGGCAATGAGCCGGAAACCTCGTGCTTGGACTTGCTACCGATGGAATGAATCCATATGGAAACTTAAGTAGTATTCATAGTTCATGGCCTGTTCTCCTTGTAATTTACAACCTGTCTCCTTGGTTGTGCATGAAGCGCAAATACATTATGTTAAGTATGATGATTTCGGGTCCTAAACAGCCAGGAAATGATATTGATGTTTATCTGAGTCCCTTGATTGAAGACTTGAGAATGTTGTGGGATGAAGGCGTTGATGTGATTGACGGGTATTGCCGTGAGACATTCAGATTGCGTGCCATGTTATTTTGCACCATCAATGACTTTCCAGCATACGGGAACCTGTGTGGGTATAGTGTTAAGGGGCATAAAGCATGTCCAATATGTGAAGAAGGCACATGTTACCATCAACTGCAACATGGAAGGAAGACGGTTTACCTTGGGCATCGGAGATTTCTCCGACGTAATCATCCTTATCGTAGATTGAGAAAAGCTTTCAATGGACTTCCGGAGAATGAAATTGCTCCGGTGGCCTTGACTGGAGAGCAAGTTTATGAAAGGGTGAACAACACTAATGTTATCTATGGGAAGACCCAGAAGAAGGCTACCGAGAAGAAAATATGGAAGAAGAGGTCGATCTTCTTTGATCTTCCATACTCTTGGTGCAAGCTTGATGTAAGACATTGTATTGATGTGATGCATGTAGAGAAAAATGTGTGTGACAGTTTAATCGGAACGCTTCTCAACATTCAAGGCAAGACAAAGGATGGTGTGAATGCTCGTCTGGATCTAGTTGCGATGGGTATACGGGAGCAGTTAGCTCCACTTAAAGTGGGGGATAAGAAGACTTATTTGCCCCCAGCATGTCATACTTTATCAAAAAAAGAGAAAAGAAGTTTCTGTGAATGTCTACGGGGAGTCAAAGTGCCACAGGGTTACTCTTCAAATATCAGAAGACTTGTCTCAATGAAAGATCTCAAATTAGTTGGCTTAAAGTCTCATGATTGTCATGTCTTGATGCAACAACTACTACCGATGGCCATTCGTGACATATTGCCTAAAAAAGTCAGACATGCCATTACTAGGTTATGCTTATTCTTCAATGCTATATGTAGCAAGGTCATTGGCACTAAAAATTTGGATGAGTTGGAAAATGAGGCAGCCATTGTCTTGTGCCAATTGGAGATGTATTTTCCACCTTCATTTTTTGACACCATGGTTCATTTGATTGTTCATCTAGTGAGGGAGATTAGATTGTGCGGTCCCGTTTATTTAAGGTGGATGTACCCGGTTGAGCGATACATGAAGATCCTGAAAGGATATATGAAAAATCCACACCGTCCCGAAGCATCTATTGTTGAAAGGTATGTTGCAGAAGAAGCTATTGAGTTTTGTACAGACTACGTGTCAGAAGCGGAACTCGTAGGGCTTCCGAAGTCTCGATCACGAAGGAAGATATGATGGTAAGGGTACACGAGGTATCACTGTTAAGAGCATGGATCGGGAGGAAGTGCTTCAAGCACATTTGTATATATTGAATAACACTGATGAGGTTGAACCATACTTATGTGAGCATAAAAGCATCATCAATGAAACTGACCCTAGAATGAATGAAAAATGGTGTTTGAACAAGCATAACAAGACTTTCTTGAACTGGTTTAAAGAAAAAATTTCAAAGGATGGTACTGCTTCTGCTACATTAAAATGGCTAGCACAGGGGCCTAACTTTGATGTCATATGCCGGAATGGGTACGATATCAATAAGTTTTCCTTCTATACAAAGTCCCAGGATGACAAAAGTACTATGCAAAATAGTGGGGTTATGGTCGTCGCTGGGTCCCTGCATTTCTCTAGTTCGAAAAATAAAAACCCTGTTATGGCATCAGTTTCATACTTTGGAATCATTGAAGAGATATGGGAGGTTGATTACACGAAGTTTAGAGTACCTGTTTTTAAATGTCAGTGGGTCGACAGTAACAATGGTGTGCAAACCGATGAGTTAGGATTCAAATTGGTGGACCTTAGTAAGGTAGGTAATAAAGAGGAACCTTTCATCATGGCATCCCAAGCAAAACAAGTATTTTATATCCGTGATCCTTCTAACAAAAGGTGGTCAGTGGTCACTACAAAAAAAAGGTCATTTAGCGACCGAAAATAGTGATCGAATTTTTAGGTTCCTTTTTGCGACCGAAATAGCGACCAATTGTAGGATCTACATGAAACACTGGTTAGAGTTGAATCTGCGACCGAAATAGCGACCGAAATAGAGCGTAACAGAGATATCGGTCGCTACTTCGGTCGCTAAACAAAGGAAAGTAAAAGTCAGAAATTTATGAATTGTTAGCGACCGAAATGGCGGACGAATAAAATGCAACGGTCAAACTGTGTTTATATTAGCGACCGATTTAGAAATCCGTCGCTAAATTTATGAATTCATGCTTTAAACTTTAATTATATTTGCGACCGATATTAATTCATTCGCTAAAAGGCGCGTTAAAAAAAATATAATTGCGTGTGTTAGCGACCGAAATTTAAATCGGTCGCTACAATTACAAATTCAAATTAAGACTAACCATATTAGCGACCGAATTAGCGACCGAATTAATTCGGTCGCTAAAACTGAAATCCCTAAATTTGACAGAACCTCCTTCTTCCTCATTTTTTCCGTCGCGTTTCTCTCTCCCACCCACTGTTTCTCTCTTCTACGGCGCGTGCTCCGGTCACCTCAACACCCCAAGACACCTCCGGTCACCACCGTCATCTCCCCTCTGCTCAGGTAAGCTCTCCTCTACTCCATCTCTCTGTCTCTGTTTCTCTCGCATATATCTCTCTCTGTCTCACTGTTTCTCTCTTCCTAGCCGCGTGCTCCGGCCACCACAAGCCACCTCCTGTCACCACCATCATCCCCTCTGCTCAGGTAAGCTCTCCTCTACTCCATCTCTCTCTCTGTCTCTGTTTCTCTCGCATCTCTCTCTGTCTCACTGCCATTTATGGACCATTGCCTGCATTTTCTTTTTCTTTGTTTCCATCGATTTCTCAACTCTCATATTTGGGTTAGCAACAAAAGTTTCATAAAAGGAACATTGTGTTTGTAACTGGGGGCTAACTATTTAACATATTCTTCTGATGGGGTGGAAGCTGTGAATTTCTTGCCATCATTTATGATGATAATATCCTTGTTTCCATACTAGAGCTTCACTGGCTATGGTATGATGAATTTGAACTTGTATTTAGGCTATTTCTACTTGGAATGTTTCGCTACTGTTGTATCCCAAAAGTATCATCTATTAGGTATTGTGTGTTTTTGGAGGGTAGGCTATCATAAACAAGCGTGCCACATCCTTTCTTTTCCTCTATCCTTTACCGGACTAGTTATTGAGGATGCATAGTTGTTTGTTCCACTCGTTCAGTTGAATCATGGTCTGTAATCCGATCGACCATAGGCTACTCGTGGTCCTCACCCCATAATATAAGTTTGCCCCATTGATATAGGGCTTGTGGGCTTGCTAGTATGGTGGAAAAAATTTCGCATTACAGTTCCATAATTGGAATTCAATTCAGATATTTTAGTCACTTATAATTTTTTTCCTTAATAAATGTTTGTTATCTCAGAGGGATTTGTAGATTTAAATTGCAGATATTAATGAATGAATTATCTATCAAGGAGAGTGAAAATATAAAAAGGAGAAGGATAGGATGCAAGGACTTAAAGTTTCGAGATGGAGATAGTCTTTTTATCTGGGGATCGGGTCCAGGTTGTCAAACTCGAGAGTCTATTTAAACTCTCGAAGCTTGATGAGACTCGACTTGTAAACTTGTAAGAGTTTACCTAATATTAAAAAAAAAACTACAAATGACATTTACACATAATACAAAACAAACTAGCACAACAATAATTCAATATTTCAACTCCATAATATACCAAAGTAGCAAACCACAATAATAAAGTATGATACTCCATTATTACTAGGTAAGATCATCCATAAATTCAGAAAAACATAACTCCCTAAAGTGAAAACATTTTAAAAAACAAGTGCTAATTTGACCTAATTGTCACATAGTATTTAGTCAAATAGTTACTTTATTTCTTAGCTGAATAAAACAGAGCAGAAATAATACTGAAAAAGTAAAATTAACTTTATAAATTCAATATATATTGCAACATATAGGTAATGCAAATAGATTAACCAACAATATTGAACAGAAATTTACATTTTAAGGCTTAATGTAAAATTGTAGACTTGTAAACTCGCTAGTAAAATCAAGATTTTGCCAATTTTATCAAAGTTTACTTGAACTCGTACGAGTTTACCAAAAAGAGAGTTTATATGTGAGTTAACTCATTTTTGTAACATAGGATTGTAAACTTCTTAGACTTTAAGAGTTAACTCGATAGTTTAACAACCATGGATAAGGTGGGATACATAAAATATCATAAATAGGGCGATGATATAGCAGATATGTAGTATAACATATTGATTGTTATAGATCCCAATACTAACATTCTGTTAAACCGTTAGAGAGATTATTCAAGACCTAGATGACATAACTTGTCTGTGAAGTTATCATACATGGGTCCACACCTTTATCCATAAATCAGTGCTTTTTGTGCACAATAATTACTGCATTACTAATTCACAACCTACAAGAGACTGATTTACATATCTATTGTCATACCCAATTACCCATAGTTTACTTCTGAATAGAGATGAAATTTTATTAACACGAGGAAGAGTAATAAGGAGTAGGATAAGACATCTTTTGTAGCGAAAGACAAAATTGGAAAGTTGGAATGGACAGTGAAACTCATTAATTTGATAGTTTTACATTCTCCTTGCATATTGAAATGAAAGAAGTCATTAATTTAATATGAGGAGAATATTTCGAGAAAGAAACAATGAATAGTTGTACTGGATTCTGTATATATAGAATAGTGATTTGATTTGAAATGACTAATTTCATTTATGCACGATAGGTCCTTGTTGTCATATTCTTCTACTCTCTGTTGGCTCCGGCTCCTCCCCTTATCCTTGCTCGGTTGTGTTTTCTCTCTCAGGTAAGTTCTCTGAACACAGTGTAATGTATTATGTGAATTATCGTGTTGTTTGGTAGTGGAGAGCTGAGCAATAGGATGTGTGATCTTGTCTGATTGTACGCTGATAATTTAATGTTTATGCATGTGTTTGTCAATATGTGTTGTTTGTTAGTGGAGAGCTGAGCTCAATAGGATGTGATCTTGTCTGACTGTAAGCTGATAATTTAATGTTTATGCATGTGTTTGTCAATATGTGTTGTTTGTTAGTGGAGAGCGGAGCTCAATAGGATGTGTTGTCCAAGTGGGACAGTTTGGGAAAAAACCTTTTTCACACTCGTACAATAGTCATTTCAATGTTCAAATGCCTTATATACTTGTTGAAATCTCGGTCTGATGCATTTCCTTTTGTTCTCCTGGTGCATACTTGATCGCGGTGATTATGACCGTGCTCGAGTCGTGTAACTTGGAGACCGATGGGAAATGCTGCCGAAATTTTGTCAAGTATAAGGTATTTGAATATGGGAATAACTATTAGTAGCCGAGTGTGGCAAAGGTTTCTTCTCGAATGGGATAGGTTCATACCTTGTCATAAGAACGAGATTGATGGAGTTATTGGAATGCACCGTAATATATGTGTTATTGTAGGATTGGTCTGGCTATTTAATTGCCAGCAATGGATATTCCGGAGAATCAGAAATGGATGTATCGTAGGTTGGATCGGAATAAACGTCTTAGGGAAGAGTATAGAGTTGGAGTGGGTGAGTTTATAGAGTTTGTTGTTAGCCAGGAGAGATTTATACGACTGGGCGGTGATCAATTGAGGTGTCCTTGCAAAAGATGCAAGTGTCAATCTTTCAAAAGCGTGGATGGAGTTGTAGCCAATCTTTATAAGAAGGGCTTCATGCCTGATTACTATTGGTGGAGTAACCATGGTGAGACGTTACCTGACTGAAACCCGATTGTGGCTGAAGGTTCGTACTATGGAAGTGGTGACGGGAGGGAAGAATTGAATCCATACGAGCAGATGATAATGGATCATGCTGGACCATCGGTTGGTGTTGTACTAGAAGAAGATGGGGGAGAAGATGGTGGAATGGGTTCCCAATACATAGAGGAGAATCTGAATCCCAAAGCTCAAAGATTCTATGATATGTTGAGTGCTGCATGATCTCCATTGTGGGAATGATGTCAGGAGTACACGGAGTTGTCGATGTGCATGGAATGGTTGAGTATCAAATCTGACTACAATATGCAAGAAGGCTGTTTTAATCGCCTCACCAGGTCAGTGTCCAAGGCGTTGCCAGAAGGCAATCGGATGCCTACAAGTTTTTATCATGCTAAGAAGTCCGTGGAAAATTTGGGTCTGGGATGTTTGAAAATTGATTGTTGCCCGAATGGATGTATGTTGTACTATAAGGATGATTCAGCGGAAAGCATAACATGTTGTCGATTTTGTGGTGTGGATCGGTATAAGACAACCACTAGGATGGGCATTGAGAAGAAGAGGTCGCTAAAAAAGATGTGGTACTTTCCGCTCGTGCCAAGACTTACAAGATTGTACTCTTCGATGGCCACTGCAGCTCACATGAGGTGGCATAGTGAGCATGAGAGGGAGCAAGATATCTTGTGTCATCCATCTGATGGAGAAGCTTGGAAGCATTTTGATAGGGTTCATATGGCATTTTCGGAGGACCCTCGCAATGTCCGATTGGGGTTATCTGCTGATGGATTTAATCCTTTTGGGCAGTCTGGAAAATCATACTCTTGTTGGCCGGTTATCATGACTCCGTACAATCTTCCCCCGGGGATGTGCATGAAGCGGGAGTTTATGTTCCTAACAGTCATAATTCCGGGTCCGTCTAATCCAAAAGGTAAGATTGATGTGTACTTGCAGCCGCTGATAGATGAGTTGACAATGCTGTGGAATGATGGTGTGTTGACATATGACGTATCTTTGAGGCAGAATTTCATCATGAAAGCAGCTTTAATGTGGACGATCAACGACTTTCCTGCTTATGGGATGATGTCGGGTTGCATGACCGCGGGGAAGCTTGGATGCCCAATATGTATGGAGCGATCGAAGGCACTCACGCTTAAAAACAGTCGAAAGATCTCATATTTTGATTGTCATCGCCAATTCCTTCCGGAAGATCATCCTTATAGGCGGAACAAGAATGCATTCAAGAAGCGTTGTGCGGAGAGAACACCGCCTCCACCACGTTTGACTGGTCCTAATGTATGGCACAGAGTATAGTACTTACCGCTCGTCCATGAAACCCAAGGAGAACATATTCCTGATTATGGCGTCAACCATAATTGGACAAAACAAAGTATATTTTGGAGGTTGCCGTATTTGAGGACGCAGCTACTCCGTCACAACATTGATGTCATGCATACTGAGAGGAATGTGTTTTTGAATGTTTTTGACACTGTGATGGACATCAAGGGGAGGACAAAGGATACAAATAAAGCCCGATTGGACCTGGCTGACATTTGTAATCGGAAGGAGCTTGAGTTGCAAGACGGTGGTCGTGGCAGACTTATCAAACCGAAGGCAAGTTATACACTAAGCAAAGCACAGAAATTGGCCATCTGTAAGTGGGTTAAAGAACTAAAGTTACCATATGGGTATGCTTCCAATCTGGGTAGATGTGTTGACATTAAGGAAGCAAAGTTACATGGAATGAAGAGTCATGATTGCCACGTGTTCATGCAACGGTTGCTTCCAATTGTGTTCGACGCATTCATTAAAAGCAAATTTGGAACCCACTTGTTGAGCTTAGCCACTTTTTCAGGGAGCTTACATCGACAACACTAAATGTGAATCAATTAAAGGATATGGAAGTCAAGATACCCGTTTTGCTATGTAAGCTGGAGCAAATCTTCCCGACGAGTTTCTTTGATTCCATGGAACACCTGCCAGTTCATCTACCTTACGAAGCAAGAGTTGGTGGCCCAGTCCAATACCGCTGGATGTATCCATTTGAGAGGTAAACAACATCAACTATTTTACTTAATACATATGAAATTCACGAACACGAGAGTGTAGTTTAGCTTTCCCTAAAACTAGTAATTATTTGTATGTATCCCCGTGATGAAATTAGTTATCTTCAAGTGTGATTGGTTTGATCCTACTCTTGACGTAGGGACAAAAATAGATAAAAATTATGGTATTGTTCAAGTTAGGCTGTCTCGAAGGTATAATAAGGCGTACGACCCATTCATTTTTTCACAACAGCGAGCGGAGGTTTATTACTCGCCATATCCCGAAGGACATCATGGCTGGTTGGGTGTTATTAAGATAAAGGCTCACAGTATAATTACTGATAATGTAATCAACCAGCCTGAAAAAGATGCTCCGTACCAAGATGATGAGTTTTCAAGACCCCACGTACCGTTGCAAATTACGCCGGACATTATTGTTAATTCTCTGGCGGACATTTCCGGAAATGGGGAAGAAGTTGAAAGAGAGTTAATGGATCAATCCGAGTTGGACGCATCTAGCGAAGGTACATTCCGATCAAGTGATACTGATGAGAGTGAGGGTGAATTTAGTGACGGAGATTCTACTTAGGTAATTTATTTATGTCATAATTCATTGTGTGAATGTCATTCTACTTATTAGGTAATTTATTTTTGTATTATTTACATTGTTGTGTAATCATATTTTCATTTTTTTTCACAGATGGCAGATTCCTCCAGAGGTAGGGGTCGTCGTGGAGGTCGTCGTGGAGGTCGTGCTGCGAGAGTCCTTTCGCCGGCCGACCCACAGCCTTCAGATCGAGACCACCCTACCAGCACCTCTGTTGACGGGACACCTCAGGGTGATGGAGTTGCACCCCCCACCCATCCTCATGTGGTCGGGACACAGGCTGCACCCTCATCATCCACACCTACGACGATAAGACCATTATCATCATCGGGACAGGAGAGTCGTGGTCCATCCGACAGGAGGATTCTTTTTATCCCCAGGGGGGATAACGAGTATGCTAATTTAATTTTTTAATATATATAAAGTATCATTAATTTCTATTTACTTGTTTTTTTAATTTAATTATAACATTTATTAATGCTCTAATTTTGCTGCAGCTTTACGCGCATGAAGGGCCCTTCGATTCGATATCGAAGATCTGCGCGACGCAAGTTTGATGGTCCATGGCCTACATGGAAGGCCATCCCACTGGGCCATAGGGATCAGTTGTTTCTAGAGTTTAAGGTAACAATTTATTAAGTTTTTTAAATTAAATTTACATTATATATATGTACACGCGAATTTCCTAACAACTGTAAGTTGTAGAAAGAGTATAGGTGGGACTTAGCTTTAGAGGCTCTCGTCAGGGACATATTTGAGCATAAAGGCTCACTGGTCATGAAGAATCTGATGAACAAGGCGAGGAAGGGTCAAAATAAGGGGAGGTGGGTGGATCCACGAGATCAAGAGGCAGGTGGACCAGATCTTGGAGGCTACGAGAAGTTCCAGGAGATCCAGGCCACAGCTCGGCGTAATCGAGCTTCTGATGGTGGCGCATGTGCTTGGACCGGTGGGTCTAAATCAGCCGCCGCCCACTACGACGAGCTGGTAATACATTAAACTTTTGACTTAATATACTATTTAATTAATTAGTTTTCATTTTTAATTATTCTTATGAATTTAATATTATATTATTCTGTGCAGAAAGCACAGAAACAGCGGGCCCCGACTGCTATGGAGTTGGTGGAGAGGACGAAGAAGTTGAAGTCGGGGACATGGGTCAACGACAAGGCCCGTAACTATGCTGTAAGCAAAAAAAAAAAATTTAGTGTTTACTTGTAATTTATTATAAATGATTTGTTAATATTGGATATAATTTTAACTAAATATCTTCAACTATACTTTGTAGGTGGGCTTCAACGAGAAGAAGGACGATGCCATATAACGTGCCTCACAGTCACAAGATGAGGCTTTGACTGGTGATGGTTGCTCTCCTGTCTCCGTCGACGATAATGCCATTTATTTGGAGGTCGTCGGGGGCAGGAACAAGAAGGGGCACGTGTATGGCCTCGGACACCTGGGATCCGAGTTCATCGCTTCATCGTCCGCAGACGCCCTGCTCCTTCTTTGCCGATACCGTCCCTCGGGAGTAGTTCCACCAAATGCGAGGACACCATCACGCAGGTGAACGCGAGCTTCGGGAGAGAAGAGCGAGAGAGCAGCAGCGGATGGCGAACCAGATTACCGATTGACTTCGGGCACACCAGAACGATGCAGGCGAGCATCGAGCGGGGCCGGACATCTGCGGCTGGTGTTGGAGCAGATGAGGATCCAGACTCCGATTGCTCGGATGATGCTCGACGGCGGTTGTCTTTTCTGCTGCTCTCCTCTAGTTCCGCCGCCAGCTACTGATGCCGCTACTCCAAAGGATGATCAGCTAGCAGACGGCGGTGGTACGGACACTGAGGATGATTGGATTCCTCCATCTCCCCCTCATCATGACTGATTTTTTTTCTTCATATTTTTGACTTTAAACGATTCTTGTACGACATTTTAGATTATTCTTTTTATATATATATTTATTCTTTCTTATGATTGTATATTTCATAAGTAATTTGGTGTGTTTTATTAGTAAGTTTGCTAACGTTTAAAGAAAACCAGAAATAAAAATTTTATTTTAAAAATTTAATTTTTTTTTTAAAAATAATAACCAGTTTAGCGACCGAATTGGAAACCAATAATTCGGTCGCTAAACTATATTTCACATTTACAGATGAGGTATAGCGACCGAAAATCCGTCGCTAATATAGGTTAACAATAACCAAAATTAGCGACCGAATTAGCAACCGATTATCGGTCGCTAGAAATGGTTACCCCAAAAATGCGACCAACCTAATAGCGACCGATTATTATTATTTAGCGACCGAATTTACGGTCGCTAATTAGCGACCGAAATAATATTTCGGTTGCTAAAACAATAGCGACCAGGTATTCAGCTACCACCATAAATCGGTCTCTGATTCGGTCGCTAAAACAAATAACGACCGATTTACATGGTTTAGCGACCGAAAATTACGGTCGCTAAACAATTGTTTTTTTGTAGTTGGTTTTCCAGGGAAAAAACATGTATAATGGTAGTGAGGGAAATCACGATTCAACTCTTGATATTTCTGATACTCCTTCTTTCTCAACACGAGTGCCTAATTTCAATGAGGAAAATGAAGTGGATGATGTACATGCTACTCGTAATGATCACCAAGAAGGGTTATGGGAGAACTTTACTAATTGACCACAAAGTAAGTTTAGTTTGATATTACCATCAAGTTTGGCATATTATTTGTTTACGTTGATATTTATAAGTTATGTTTATGTACGTTGATCGATATTTATAAGTTACGTTTGATATTTATCCTGACATACTAACAATTTTTTTGTTGTTTTTAAACAGGTATACATGGCAGATCATGAGGATATCCCTCCTTCATGCAGCGGGTCAGAGACCCCGTCTACCGGTAGAAAGGGTAGACGTGCCACACGGATGAGGAATTTGACTGCCAACCGTGGGTCAAATCAAAGGATAAGAGTAGACTTTGATAATAACCTCAATCCTATTGGGCCAATGGAAGATCAGTTTAACAGTTTTGTGGCGACCCTTGCTAGGACCAGGCCCAGTATACTCATTGATAGGTGGAGAGATGTACCGGCGGACGTGAAGGAGCAGATATGGAAGAGTATTCTGGTATCTATACTTCTATGTCCTGTGTTTGTTTGTATCTACTTTATTTTTATCTTAATAATATCATACAGTAATTCGTTGATTCTTTTGGTCTTAATGTAGTTGACCTTTGACATACCGGATACATACGTTATGAAGAAGCGTTTGCTAAAGTATGCTGGAGAGCGTTGGAGGGCTTTTAAGGCCGACCTGGGCAGATACTATGTATTCAATCCAAAAAGTAAAAAGAACCCACTTGATGTGTATCCGTTTCTTGACAAGACGACGTGGTATCGCTTTGTTCAGAGCCGACATGATCCCAGCTTTCAGGTTAACTTATTTGATTTGTCTCTAAATTTATGTAATTGCATTAATTTCATTTACTTATGCAATTTAATTGTCTTTTATTTATAACAGGAGAAGAGGAAAAAGGGGTAGAAAAACCAAAGCAAGAATGTCTACCCCCATGTCATGTCTCGTGGGGGATATAAAAAGCTTGTTCAGAAAATGGTTGAAGAGGAAAAGAAAGCACGTCAGGAAGCAGCATCTTAGGCGGATCCTAATGCTGAAACTCTTCCAGAGGTTGTTGATCCACCCCCCACGCCATCGTTCATGGAAGAGGGGCCGAAAAAGAAAAACGGGACAATATACATCCGAGGAGGCCCGCCAAGTAGCTGAGAAGATTATAAGTATAGTTTGTTGTGATTGTCATTTTAAGATTGTTACCGAATTGTAATGTGACCTGATATTTTATGTGATAGGATGCCTTGGATGATCAGCTAACCCAAGGAACCTTTGTTCCTAAAGGCCGCGATGATATCTTATCTACTGCCATCGGTAAACCAGACCACCCGGGCCATGTCATTGGTGTTGGATGGGGAGTCGGCATTCGCCAATACCACGGTTCATCTTCACACCAATGCCACAGGGATGTTGAAGCAGATAGAGCACGACTAAAACAGGAGATTGCAGCTGAGCTTCGACAGGAGATGACCAAGCAGTTTGCCCAGTAGATGACAATATTGACTTCTATGTCCCAGCAGATGACAGCCGGTGTCCAACCCTCTGTCCATGTGAGCACTAAGGGCTCATGTGATCCTCCTCATCATCCTGAAAATGATGATGATGGTGGTGATGATGACGATGATGATGATGATGATGATGATGATGACGACCCTGATAGGTGTGAGCTGTATGTTGATGATCATCATCATCGCCGCTTAGTGGCATTGGGTAGGGAACATAATAACTTAGGTAATACCATACTCCATCGGTTATTACCGGATGATCAGCTGAGGGTCGTTGTTGAGATTATTCGAGATGCTGATGCTCGAGTCCCTGTGCCCACTGAGGAGGTTCAAACAGTGGGTCAGGCCCCCGGTAACTTCATCCTCTGGCCAAGAAGACTGGTCAACTTTCTTGTTGCATCTGAGGTATTCGATTAGTTGTGTTTTTCTATATTCATAGTTGAAATAATTTATTATTGTTTAAAGATAATGCTTTATTTTTATTCGTTATAGGATGTTGGAAATGAAATTGTGCCTAAAAGGTCGGATCTAGGAAGACCAGAGATGTCTGCTCCTGCCAAGGTATTAATTTGACCATTTAGTTAATAACGAATTAAATAACTGAATTATCCGTGATTACTAATATATATCTATGTTGTTTAGGGGATCGACAAAGGGGCACCTGACCATGGTGATGTTTTTAAAGTTCTGGCTATACAGGTTGTCACCATGGAGAATGACGCAGCCTTGGTAAGGTTGGAACATGATGCCACCGGTGAACTGTATATACCAAAGAAGGAACTTATGGAGATGGTACTCAATAAAGAAATGGCCAGTTCTGCACACATATCGTTTTGGTGCACGTAAGTACATTTTATTTATAAGTTAAGTACGTAATTAATTTTTAAATATTATGATAATTAACATGTTTTTCCAATATATTAGGTATCTGCATCGTATGTTAGTCGATCAGGGTAACCTCGCCCTTTATGGGTTCATTGACCCCATGTTCATTCAGGGTGATGTTCTCCTAGCATCGGAAGACCCGGTCACTACCATACGTGATATACTTGCCCGAGACGATCATCAATTCTATCTTGCGCCTTATCTCAATAAGTAAGTACCGGTTATTTAAGTATAACTATATATGACTTAGTCACTAACTGTTCCGCAAATACAGCCGGCATTGGCAACTGTTGCTCTTGTACCCAAGAATGAACGTCGTGGTCTTCTTCTGCTCATTGGGAAATAAGCCGGCGAATCAACTGAAGACGATCATCGAAACGTAAGCATTAAAATACTTTATAATCAGTAATGCAGTTGTTTTAATTATCTGAAATCTATTAGATATACTTTAATTAATGTTTTTGTCATGATAGGTCTATTAATGCAACCCACATGTTGCGTGGTGAAAGGCGTACTCGGGCTATCAGATGGATTATTCCCAGCGTAAGATATTTATTAGTTCAAATGCATCAAATGCAGTGGGTACAATAATTGATTTCTATTTTATTTAATTCCTCATATTCTAATTGGGTTTCATTTGTACGTAGTCACGTATACAACGTGGGTCATGGGAATGTGGCTACTATGTGATGCAGTGGATGTTGGAAATTATCTCCTCCGGGATCACTGAAAGATGGCACGAGGTAAATGTTAATTGACACAATTAGAAGTAATAGTATAGATTCGTTATATGTTTTATGTTAGTTTATTACTTAAAAGATATAATCTTTTGTCCAATTAAACTTGCAGATATTCAACAATCCAACTCCATTATCTGATTCTGACATCAACAACATAAAGAGGCGTTGGGCAACTTTCTTTCTTGAAGTGTACCAACCATAGTTTGTATATATGTAGTTAGTTTAAAAACTTATCATGTACTAGCTATTACTTTTGACTGATTATATGTATTTTGATATGAAATCTATAATATATCATGTAGCTTTTTGGTTTCTAATTATTTTTGTTGTCTCTGAATGTAATTGAACGTATATATATATATATATATATATATATATATATATATATGTGTGTGTGTGTGTGTGTGTGTGTGTGTGTGTGTGTGTGTGTGTGTGTGTGTGTGTGTGCGTGTGTGTATTGTTCGTAATAAATTCAATATATGTTAGTTGTGTTGAGAATATTTACAGTATGTTATTCTGGTATATATTGATCTGCATTACTGAAACAGGGGGGAAGGAATGATAGAAATGTAAATAATAGGGAAAAAAATGAGACTTTACACATCGGTTTTAATGAAAACCGATGTGTAAAGTGAAATTTCACAATAGGATACGAATTGACAAATTAATTTTCCACATCGGTTAAGAGTTAACCGCTGTATAAAATATTATACACATCGATTATAAAATCGATGTGTAAAGTGCCAATAAACCACATCAGTCGTTTCAACATCAGTTTTAAAACCGATGTGTAAAGCCAAAAATAACCGACGTGGAATCCCCTTTCTGCACTAGTGTTTGAATTACCCTTCTACACGTTACAAGGACTTTCAATGAATTACCAGCCAGCTGTCCTTGACTTGTTGTGCTCAATGATTAAGGAGAATGGCAATCACGCATGTGAAAGATGCGTAAAGCTAAGAGACTGTCGGCAAGATGACAAGGACTCAGACGAAGCCATTATTGAAGAATGACGTAAGCACTGACGTCATCAAACAATAATAGAGGGATGACGTAAGCAATGACGTCATCAAGAAATATTGAAATGTCTGATTGATTGTAATAATGTAGGGACTTTTCTGTAAATTACTTAGCCCTTCTAATTGTATAAATAAGCCCTTGAAGGCAAAGGAGAAGGCAGAATGAAAAGTGTTTCAATTCTCACCTCTTCTCTCTGAGAAGTTCTAAGCTTTTGCTTAGCGAATCCTTGAGTGTGGATTCACCTAGGTTCTATGTACTTCAATACTGATTATAAATAAACACTACTTTCATATATTCCTCTACTTCGCCACTACTTTACTTTTATTACTTCCAACTACTCGTTGAAATTCCAACTTGACTCAAACGGAAGCTGCGGTGGACCAAAGAAACCCAGAATCACTTCAAAACACCAGATCAGGTATGACTCATAAACCATTTAGTTTTATTCAGCTTACAATAGAAATCAATCATGTCTGACATAGAAAAAGAAATAATTGATAATACTGATGTAGAACATTTACAAATTAATGAAGAAGACGGAAACTATGAATGAAGTATTTTAATAGATCCAAAAATTTTCCAAAGGATTCAGAAAGAAGACTTGAATTTATCCAAAGATGCAAACATGAAAAACTAGGAGGTATAATGAAACGATTTAACCAGAAAGAAAATATAATATATTATGGGAAGATAATTAATGAAACACCAATAGACATAGCTGAAACACAAGGAAACACCTGTATACAATTATTGAATAAGAAAAAATTAATTGAATTAAAAAGGACTTTAAAAAAGGAATCACATAGGAAGAAAATAGGTTATATTCATATAGGAGCAATACAAGTCTTAATTAAGACAACCTTTCAAGAAGGAATAGATTCACCGATCGAATTAATTCTAAAAGATGATAGAATAACAGATCCTAAGGATAAAATATTAGGAGTAATCGAAGGAAACTTAGCCTACGTTAAGTTAAAATTCGAAATACACCCAAATATTGGAATACCATTAGACACCCAAAGATTAGATCAATCTTTAACTATGGAACATAGATTTTTAAGAAATAATTTAATGAGACCAGGAGACAAAATCTTCTCAATTACTTATTGTGTAAATTATGCACTAACAAATTCTCATCATAGTATTACATTTAGAAATAATGATAGAATTAATATACCAAGACTGTTTGAAGAAATAGGAAAAATTTATTATCAAAAAAGAAATGAACTAACCGAACTAGGAATTTCTATAAGAAATCCAAAATCACTAAGTTTTAGACAGATCCCTAAGCCAATTACTTTTCCTGAAACAGAAAATAATAAGGAAGATGAAAATATAAATAAATTATCAAATCAAGTAAGAGATCTAGCACAATATTTAAGAAATAGAATATGAATAAGGGAACGGGATTAAGAAATATTTATGAAAAATATCAGGATAAAATAAACCAAGATAAAAAGAATACAAAGGAATTTACGAATATCTATAAAAAGAGTAAAAATCAAGAACAAATAGAAAAGTATATTATAGAAAAAGAAAAGGAACTTATTAATATAAGAAATAAAAGAGAAAAATATAAAAAACAAATATTAGAAAACATAGAAAAAATAGAAAAAATGACTTCAACTCAAAAAACATCATCTAACTATTTTAGATTAACTGCACCATCTTTTGAAGATAACGAATAAAATAATGGAAATATATTCTGAATTTGATGATCAGACTGAAAGTGAAATATTGAGTGTTTTAGTAATGGATTTACCTATTGACTGTAAACAATTAATAATTGAAAAAATAAAAGCTCAATTTAGACAAGAAGATTATTATCTAGCAACTATTTCGTTAGATATAGAATGGAACTATATGGAAGAAATAGGATTAGCCTTTGAATATGATAGACTATCGTTATCTGACATATATGAAGATTGGGATCTATTAGATGATTAAATGGATCAAGAAATATTAAGTATTTTAGTGATGAAAATACCTATAGATTGTAAGCAAATAATAATTAACAAATTAAAACACCAGCATTGGCAAGAAAAACTTTATTTAAAACAAATAATGTAAAGAGTACAATTAGCATTTTGTGAAGAAGAACGAGATCAATTAATTAGAGACATAATGGAAATAGATGAATCTATAATGGACTATGGTTATGAATTATTAGTAACCCAAATTATGCACCAAAATAATTATCAAGATTATGTCTAATTACTACCACTACCTGGGAAAATATAGAGTGGTACCAAACTGGTATCAGAGCCAAGTACTAGCTAATTAATAATGAGTACTCGATACATAGAAAAATTTGTTTACTATTTAAGTATGATAGATTTAACAAATCAAAACAGGCTAAAAGAATTGGTACATGAATTAAAAGATGAAGCCACTGATACATGTAACAAATACATGAAATATCATTGTGAGTACTGTGATTGTAAGGAATACGAGAGAAAAATAGATTTAATAAAAATTATAATTAATAAATTAAATGAATGGATAGATCAAGATAATCTATAGATCCAATGGTTCACAACACATACGCACTGTAGAAGTGTCGATACGGTGTCACAAAATCTGTGTCAGAATAGCATGACTCTGAAAGAAATAATAAGGAGGAGATGGCACTTCCATATCATGCGTCCAAAATTTGAAGAGATGTCCTTTATACATCAAAACCGTGAGCTACTTGCTCATGAAAAAAAAATAACAACTAAAATTAACTTAGTTAATTTAATTAGGTTAATTAAGACTAGTGCTAATTAATCATAATGAGTAAAACTTGAGTAAATTAATTATAATCATATAGCTATGTTTAAGATTTATATCTATGTCTAATTATCTTTTAATTTTGTTAATGATAAACCATCTTAATTAAGGATTTAAATTTAGGTGCTTGCCTATTGAAAATTTTGGGTTGCTTAAATTTTATTTTGAATTTGCATATGTGTTTGGATTCTTAATTAATTTTAAATTTATCTAACCCTCATTCTCATCTAATTAAAATATTTAATTTACCGAAAGATAGGATGTTACAAACAACTCGGTGAAGATTGAAATTGCCTTTTTGATGGAGAAGTCACTCACAACTTTTAGTAAATGCACATCCGTCCATTTCTGATTAGGGGTGTTCATATTCAAATCGATAAAAGAAAAAACGAAAACTGAACTGATCTAATTCAAACATCATTTATTTGGATACGGTTGGATCGAATTTTTTTAAATAAACAATCCAAATCAAATCGAACCACATTTTATTTTAATCTTTGAATTGAATAATTTTTTTCCTCAAAATCGATCTAAACCGATCCCCGAAAGACCCTTATTTCCGATGGTGCCATTTCCAAAAACGTGCTAACAAATGATGCATGAATTCATAACTTAAAACAATCTCATTTAAAGGAATATTTACACTCAATATGAAAATGGAGACATTGAAGTTGAATATGATAGATTTCAAAATGTACAAATTGCGTATTGTAATTATAAATAAATATAAAAATGAAAAAAATAAATTAAAAATAAGATTAATATTTCAAAAGATAACATTAGTTAAATTAAAATATTGAAATTTTTTGGAATAAAGGTTCAAATTGGTCCCTAAAAAATTTATGGGATCCACTTTTGCTCCATGAAAAAAATAAACTAATCATTTTGTCCCTCAAATTAACAAAGCGGGACATATTAGTCCCTCCTTCCACTTTCAAGTCAGTTACTTGTCTATGTGTCTCGTTAACCATCATGTCCGACTCTTTAGTGGTCATGCATAGCCTAGCACAAATTTTCATCGTGAAAAACGAATAAAAAATGAAAAATATGCACAATTTTAAGGTACCTGTGTTTTAAAATTTTGCACATTTTTTTTACATTTTCGTCCATTTTTTTACGATGAAAATTTGTCATAGGCCACACAGGATCACTAACGAGTCAGGCATGATGGTTAATAGGACACACATGCAAGTAAATGGACATTGGAAGTGAAAGGGGGACTAATGTATCCCGTGTTTGTAAATTTGAGAGACTAAATGATTAATTTATTTTTTTCAAAGACCAAAAGTGGGTCGCTAAATTTTTCAGGGACCACCAAAAATTTCAACGAGTTCATATAAACATAATAAAATATTATTATTATTTAATTATTGTAGTATTATATATATATATATATATATATATATATATATTGATATGAAAATTATAAAATATAATAAAAATATTCAATCTGAATTATCCAACTTGAAGATATCATTGATCATATTTTTAAAGTTTGAGTGGTTCCTTATGTTGATACGAAAGCAGCTGTAAGGCAGGTTAAATTTAATTAGAATATCTTTCGGAATATATTCACATCCGTATATTCTCATCCAATAGGTGGGAGACTAATCGCCCATATTATTATCATGTGCCTAAGTGGGAACCCGGTATTCATCCCTAAATTAATATACACTCCCCTTACTTGATTATTAGCAAGCTTGTTAGGTGTTATGTTTATTTGACTTTGCAAATTGCCGCTTCTCCATGGAACCACCCAATCGATTGAAGGTCCAATACAGAAATTACAGGGTTGCTGCACAATTTTGCAGGGTATACCGATGGATGTCTCCTGGGAACCACAAGTTTATTTGCCTACCTGTGACTACGTATTGATTTCTTCTTAATTTTCTTTTATCTTTGGTTTGGAAGGTCATTGGTGGTTTTGGAACAGTACAATTATAGTTATAGCCTTATGGGATTGAACATGTGTTGATCAGTAATTTAAGAGCAACTTCAATAATATATTAATTTAAGGGGGGCTTCACTTAGTTTATGGTATTTGTCTATTTGTTTTCATATTTCTTAGGAACACAACTCTTCTCGCAGGAAGTTATAATCTTTTAGGCAAACAGGTTTATAAATTACATGTTCTGGCTTTTGGGAGCCAATTGGATCTTGGAAGGTAGCGTTTCCTCTTAATATGAAATTGTACTCAACTGAGGTGAGAAGATATTATAATTACTGCAAAAGGATTATTATTTAACTATTCTGCCGACTAAATTTCACTTTAATAATCTATCAATTAATATATAATTTTTTTTCCCTATATCCATACTTGTAAGGTTCACACAGAAGAAAACATAATTCAAGGCGATAGCATTACACCGAAAAAACATATATATTCCATTTACATTGGCAAAGACATCGTAGATAAGATCGTGGTAAGGACAACCCATAATATACTAAGAGTTGAAGTGTCTTTAAACAAACTTATATGAATATAGCACATACGTATAATGATACACCACCATAATACCATCTGAAACTTTCCCTATCCATGTTCCAAAATTAGCTATATATATAAAAGACCCCACTGATAAGCCATCATGGTCATGCTCACAGTCCTGTTTTCCTCTCCTTGGAAAAAAGCCAGGATCAGTAATCTTAACTTCAATGGTTCCATAAACATAGCCATAGCTCCCTTTGACATAAAAACACTACCCATCCACATCACCCAAGTCCTGATGATGTGCACTGCAAAATTTAACTTGATGCAGCTATATGCTGGTCATACCAATCTCACCAAACATTTCATACCATAAAAGTACCAAATCATGGGAGCAGGGTCCTATAGTATAGAAACACAATCAATTAAGAAAGTTAAGTAGCATACCTATTATATTACCTACACAATCTTCTAAGTTCTAACATCTCCTTGTGAATAATGGCAAAAGTTAAGCCTATGATAAGTCACATCTCACAAATTCTTTTATCTCATCCATCACAGTAGAAAAGTACTCATTATTTGGCAATAAGTAAAAACCAATTGTTGCTTGATCCAGGAACAGTAATTTCACATCTTGGCCAGCCTTTTCAAGCCCTTTTGCATAAGCCAATTGCCAATCCTGAACAAGGTCTAAACCAGCTACCACAATGAGGCTCTTTGGAAAGGCAATCCCTTCAAGGTTTCTACCCTTAGGGCCAAATGGGTTACATGCCTGATGGTCCCTATCTTCCCCTTCTGGAAGAAAAGCTTTCCAATACCAGTCTCGGTCTTGAACTTTAACGAAATATTTTCCATCCAGACGCTTCTCAGACTCGGTTCTTCCTTCCCCACCAAACAATGGATTGAGCAGCATATTCCCCATTACTTCAATTCCTGATTCTACTGCTCTCAGTGCAACATGGTGCACAATGTTCCCACCTGAGCTATCACCAGCCAAGTAGATATGAACTTTCTTGTCCTTCCTACTCTGAAGCCAAGACCTAGTACTAACCCACTTTAGAGCTCCCCACCCATCTTCATATGCACAAGGATACCTGTTTTCAGGCGCACGCCTATAATTCACTGATACCACAACAGCATTACAAATCCCCACCAGCCGACGGCATAGAGTATCATATATAGCACTATTAGCTGAAGAATGTGCAAAACTTCCACCATGGAAGAATATGATGACAGGAAGAACCTCAGAGGTTACAGGCTTCTCAAGGTCAACAATACTCACATGGCGCTCTCCCTCAGAAGGCCGATAAATTCGAATGAGGAGATTAGTTTCAATGTCAACAATAACATCAAAAGAGAACACTCCATCCACGGGGTTGGCATTGGCCGGAACTTTCCGATCAAGGAACTCTGCTAAATCCCGGTTGAAAGTGCCATCAGGGCGGCGAAGAAGATTGTATGCTAACTTAAAATTAGAGATGAGAACCCACATATTTAACGGAACCACCATCTACATCGAATAGAGAAGAGATCATGAACAGAAAAGTAGCTATAAGAGAAGGGGGGAAAATTTACAAATTCAAATAAATGAAGGCAAATTGGGAATTCCTAAAGTAGCCTAATGAGTATGATACATAAGTGAGTCATAATGTATTTTGAAGGGAAATGCTAACCAATGCTCTTAGGAATTAAAAAAGGTAAGTTATTTTGACAAAAATGATGTATTGAATGTATTGATAAGTGGAGTTTTTTGTTTTCTAATAAAACCTTCCCTCTTTCTATTCCTTATCGGCACTTGTTAACAAGACCTTCAATGAACACTGATTTCATGATCAATATATAGCATAGAATTGGCCTTAAATCAAAGCTTTTGACAAGCACAAGTAAAACCCCAAAACTCCAAAAATTAAGGATCCAAGGGTAACAGTAAAAAAAATAAATTGGGTAGTGCCAAAATCAGCACAGCAAATAAAGTGACAAACCGCAACCTCAAAAACATTCAAGGGGAAAATCATAACGATTAAGGTGGAACAAAGACAAATCTTTGCCATGTTAATATTGCAAAAGTATCATAAAAAAATAAAAAAAATAAGACACCCATAACGATGACAAAACAATAATCAGAAGCAAGTAGATATATAAACAAACTTAAATTCTGAAGCCGTTAAAAACCACTAGAATCTGAAGATTAAAAAAAGAAAAAAAGAGAGAGAGAAAATGAGAAAGAAGGAACATAGAAACCTTGGACTCGTTGAGGTTAACTTGGTTACTCCCAGCCATGTTGTTACAGATCGTGTTAGTGTTATACTCAGAGAGTGCACATGATTCGAAACAAAACAAAAAGAGACCCTAATCTGTTGGAGATCGCCCAGTGAGGTTGATAAATGTGGAACATCACTGCCACAGGATACAGAGAAGAGAGGGGGATAGGGGGTGAACGATAACAAGGACACTGTGCGCACGTTAGAAAATGCGTGCGGATAAATGCTAATGTGCTCCAGAGGTGAAGGGGGTGACAGTGAGAAAACGACAAAGTGAGCAGCCTCGGTGGGACCCAGTCATGAATTCGATTGCTGATTTAGTATTTTGTTTCTTTGTGATGAGAATATGAATTTCTTTTGGTGGTGTTTGAGAAAGAGGAAAGAAAAAACCGGAAGTTATTTTCAGACTGTAACGGGAACGGTGGGGACAAATATACGACCGTTCACACGGTCTAACACGTGGCACCTCAGGACATGAATCCCCCGTTTGGAAATTCCGTTTTCCACAGTTCGGAGACAACAACATTTTTGTCAACTATACAATTCTACAAATTCAAAAAAAAAAAAAAGTTTAATTTATATAAACATAATGACTGTGGTTGGGTAGCTCAACTGATTTGAACCAAGGGTATAAGGTGTTAAGGAGCAAGATGTCCAGTCCAGGGTTCAAACCCTGACAAATGAGAAAATTGGTGAGATTCGTATCTTGCACCTTATAATTTTCAACATCTTTGTCTCATACCCCCAAATCACCTAACCACCTTATGACTCACTAGACTTATTCAAGTTAACTTATCACGGGTTGCCGTTAAAGTGAAAAAAGTCGGATTGATTCACTTTAGTAACGAGCATATTTTGATCAATTCGACTAAATTCATCACATCTTGATGGGTGGTTTAGGATGTATCGACCTTTGTGTTATGGTCAAACTCAAAGACAAAGGAAGAAGAAGATGTGGTTTGTTGTTGTGTTGCGGAATAGTTTGAGAGAGTGTTTACATCTTACAGATGGTAACGATGGAAAAAATGACAAAGACAAAAGAGGTGCAACATGTGCAAGTAACGACTGAAAGATTGTGTCATGTGCATTTATAGAGGTGCAACAAGTGACGAGTATTCAATAAGATCGAGTGTCGCAGTGGGTGGGTTGCAAGCATCCACTAGACGATAGACCATGTTAATGGACTTGAAATGCTACAAAAGGCTGAAGATGGTAGACGACCCACCATTACCACCAAGAAGACAAAGGTCAAAGGTAGACTAACTTGGTGGAGAGTTGTCCCCGATGTTGTGTTCTGGGTGAGGATGATAGTGAGGGTGAGAAAGAGATAAAGAAAAGAAATGGTATTTGAAATTTGTTTCTAATCCTAAAGAGTGAATAAATGAGTTTTTTTAATGAGTTGTCCAACTTGTGAGTCAACCTAGCTCGATCGCTGGGTTGCAGGTTAAATGACCTGGATTAAGACTGACCTACTTTTTTTAAAGCAAAAAAAAAAAAAACCTTGACCCGACTTCAACCTATGGTGATACAGGTTGACTCATGTGTTACGACTCGTGTTGACTACTCTACTATTTTGTAATGTGTTGGGCCGAGCCTAGTGTTATCTATCATAGATTTTTTCTGGTAATTAGATATTATATATCACGTGGTAATTAGACAAAGTCATTTTCAAATAGGAACTTCAAGATTTGAATCTCAACCTTGCAAGTAAGATTTGTCCCAAGTATATACGTGTTTGCAATTATTATTCAATAATATATTATTATATTATTGACAAAGTTAATCATTTTTTATAATTTTTATCATTATAAATTAATATAACAACATGTCATATAATTAAATTACAATCACTTATGTGTTGTTTAAAAATTGTTGATCATAATTCTGGTGACTTTCAACAACAACAGGAAAAGTCTCAAAAGCCGTGAAAGGTGAATTTTTTAAATGGTCATGTGCAATTTTGGTCCCTATAGTTTTTTTTAGCATATGTGTTGGGAATTTACGTACCAAACAAGTCACAACGGAGAAATTCTCACCAAGAATTCATGCGGATGATCATGGTTCATGTTCAAAATTTTACCTCTTGTAGCGTAGACCTTTGGTTTGAGTCGTGTTCAGAATCACGAGCACCACACGAACAACAATGCCTCTACGGAATCCACACGAGCAGACAGACACATCCCACATGTTCGTTCTTGGAGTGCGTCTCTGAGCACTGCTAGGTGCAAAACGAGACGTCGACATTACTCTCTTTCACGCAAATTGAGTGTAGAGTGCGGCCAGGGATGTATGTTGCGGCTCAGCAGTGCTAACACTGCTTTTATTGGCAGGGTGCACTTGTTGGTGGAAAGAGTTTTACCTGGCCCTCGTGGGCTCATCTGACATGAGCGCGACTCAATAGAAATTCAAGTCTAACTCAAATTTCTCTTTAGTTTCGATTAATCTGCTCTACGTGTGTGACTCTATAGGTTCCCATAACTTTGACAATAATATTAAATCACATTTAATATTATAAACAATGAGCGGTGTCTTGCAACACATCATTGCTACCCAAGTAATGAGAAAGTCAGTGAATATCTATATTGAACACAATGTATAGAATGTGTCACCCTTGTATAGTTCAATATCATGTTCTTTGATACCCAAGTAGACTTAATAATAAATGAGGTCAATATCTCATATTGACTCATTTTAGCACGATCATGCATTTTACAGTCTCACTCTATCAAGGGTCCCACAGATATTACTCCTGCTATGTAGGAGGGACAAATCCCATCTAGGTCACTCACATCCCTCTGCATGACTTCCGGTGTGCCCAATGACCGACTTTATAATCATCCTGATACAAATGACGTTTGATGGTATTAAAGCATACAACTCCTCATGTAGGGATTGTAGTGATTTCAGGTCAAAAGATTGTATACATCATTGTCACTATGAGAACTACTCATGACACTGGCATAACGTTCCATGTAATGTTCTCATGGTGGGTCAATCCAGTACATCATTACTCTAATGTGTACCTATATGCACGACTTGATATCTCATATCCATAATCCGTGAGAAATGGTCATCAGTCTACACACATAATAGTCTCGATGCATTATTATTGACCTTATCAATAATAATACTTGACTACGAATATTTAAGAATAGAGTTCTATTGCTTAATAGGGTCTCACTATCAAGTTGTATTATTGATATTCTATTAAATAGAACTTTCTATTCTAAGTACTTTATTATGTTTAAACACACAACATAATAAACTGAAATGCCTCATATCATAAGTAATAGCAAGAACATCTTGTTGAGCTTCTGTGGTAAAGGACCTTGTGGAGGAGCCGGAAAATAGTATCCTAAAGGAGAAACAAATCCAATAAATGGCAAAGAGGAACCATTGAATCATGTTAAAACGGAAATGCATAGAAGGGAGAAGCTCAGTCAGAAATTATATGCGGTTAGAGCAGTGGTTCATCTCCGTTGATCATTGGAAAAATTGACGGACATTGGATGGAAGGATCAAATTTGCAACTTTAAAAAATAGGGGACCAAATGTACAAAAAAAAAAAACTATAAGGACCAAAATTGCACATGAACAATAATAGGGGACCAAAAGAGCAATTAAGTCTAATTAATAACACTTAAAAATCGACAATATTATCAAACATATTGTTGCTTTCTTTAGTTTTCATTGAGGCAAACTTCCTCCAAACAATGTGTATTGGACTTTCATCCTCTTCTCAGACTTCAAGAACCGCATTTAAATGAGAGAAATAAATGACTGAAAAGAGCATGAGAAAAAGGGTATAATGAACCATTCAACAAAACTAAAGGATCTTACGAGTTAGGACAGAATGAAAAAATAGAAAAAGTTTATTAGAAATCGTCCCTTTGAAACTTTTAATGCATTGAATATAACATTTTTCAACACAAACCTTACTATATATGATTGCTTACCAAATATCTTAAGAACAAAGATCTCTTCTTCTGAAGCATAGTCGTCCTCTTCTAATCCGGACATGCCATCCGATTGCGAATACAATCTAGGTTCACCTACTATGGTTCGTTCAATGGGGACAAAAGAAGCAAAAAAAGGGAAAATCAAAGGCAAATGCTACATCTGATGTTAATATTGATCCACATACAGTACAAGAGGCCCAACAGTCAAAAGTTCTCGTTATGAAGGAATTGGCATGTGCAAAGCATGAACAAAACAAGTTGATGGAGAAAAAGTTGGAGATGAGGGAGAAATAGTTGAAGATGAAGGAGAAAGAGTTTGACTTGGCAATCCTCTTCAAGGATACGACCGGGATGACAGAGATACAACTACATGATCATGAGATATTGTGTACCTTAATTAGAGAAAAACATTTTGGTGCAAAGTAGTTGTTATTTAAAGTAGTTGTTATTCAAAGTAATTGTTATTCAAAGCACCCGTCCTTCAAAGTGGTTGTCAATCAAAGTGGTTGTTATTTAAACCAGCCGTTATTCAAACTAGTAGCTGGTCAAACTAGCCGTTATTCAAACTAGCCATTGGTCAAACCAGTCGTTATTCAAACTAGCCATTATGTTGACTCTCTATTTATACTCCTAGCATCTAAGAGGATATTCACACCTTTCAATTGTGAAATCTTGTCTCGTATTCTTATCAAATTCTCTCAAAACTTAATCTCTCCAATTTTATCCTTCAAATGGATCCTGACGATTCAGATTATGAGGAAATGCTTGAGTGGGAACTCATCGAAGATTTCATAGATGACGACTATGAAGAACAAATGCTACAATAAGCCAACAACTCCACTACACGTAGACATATAAGAACTCACACAGAACGAAGTCGTGAAGAAGGACATGATCGACTGTTCAATGATTACTTCTCCAACAATCCAGTATACACAGAGGTGCAATTTCGACGAAGATTTCGAATGCGAAGTCTTCCTTTGCATTGTTTAAGCCCTTGGCAATCATGGTGACTATTTTCAAATGAGAGTTGATGCAACTGGAAGAATGAGCTTTTCTCCATTGCAAACATGCACTGGTGCTATTCGTATGTTGGCATATGGATCACCTGCAAACAGTGTGGATGATTATGTACGGATTGGTGAAAGCACCGCGGTGGAATGCTTAGACAAGTTTATAAGGGGTGTCAATGATATATTTGAGAATGAATACTTAAGAAGGCCTAACAACCTTGACTGTATGCATTGGGACTGAAAAAATTGTCCGACAGCATGAAAAAGTCAATTTACTCGTGGTGATCATGGGAAACCCACAATCATGCTCGAAGTAGTGGCGTCACAATACTTATGGATTTGGCATGCATTTTTTGGGGTTACGGGTTCAAACAACAGCATCAACGTTCTTAACCAATATGATGTGTTTAATGACGTTTTGGAGGGACAAGCCCCTAGAGTGCAATATATGGTAAACAAAACACAATATAACATGGGTACTATCTAGCGGATGGTATTTATCCAGGATGGACTATATTTGTCAAGAGTATCCCAATGGCACAATGGGATAAAAGAAAATTGTTTGCCCAACATCAAGAAGCACCAAGAAAGGAAGTGGAGCGTGCGTTTGGAGTGCTTCAATCTCGGTTTGCGATTGTACGTGGCCCTATGCGTGCTTGGCACATGGATACAATCAAGCATATATTATATGCATGCATCATTTTGCATAACATGATTGTGGAAGACGAACGACACACATACGATGGTCATCTAGATTTTTCTTACGATCATCCCTATAATGATGTCTCAACAAATGACGTACGTCATTGTGCGTGATAGGCAAAATCATCACCAACTTCAAGCGGGCCTTGTGGAGCATATTTGGGAACATTTGGGACGTGATAATCAAAGTTGAATTTTATTTTAATTAAGTAATTTTATCATTTTAGTGTAGTTTCATCCTACATTTTAATTTTTATTACAAATTTCGTAAATTTAATTTTTACTTTTTTATTTAATAAAAAAACGTTACAATTTATTTCTTAATTTTTATAGTTTTATTATTGAATAAATCAAATAATTATGAGTAATAAATAAATTATAAACTATTAATGAAATGTAAGGATGTAGGTCCATTGGTGGGGTCCATTTAAGATTTTTTTTGAAGTTGTTGGGTTGGAGAAATGATGTGCTTAAGTTGTAAAAAATAAAAATGAGTGATATGTCAAAACGGGACCAACTTAAAAACCCAAAAAGTAAAAACATGGGATGCTGTGAAAGAAATTATTTTAGAGAATGTGTTGCTAGCACTCGTTAAAAAATAATTCTCTATGTTACCGGAAATTATTTTTTCTACTTGGACGAAACAAGCTTCAAGATACAAGAGCCCTTGAACACATTTTTTGATAAAAATTAATGAGGAGTAAAAGCTACCTTGATCTTAAGCTTTTTAACATCAAGACCTTATTGGGTTGAAAAAATGATTAATCTGTCAAATGCTTAAAATAATTTTATCGGACACAGATCACGTCAAATTGAATCTGGCCCAACACGGTCCGGACTGAACTAGCGCTTATTGGATAATCAAACCATTTCAGTGTTTTTTTTTTCTTCCGCGGGTTTTGAAATTGCAAGCCCCCTCGCTGGTTGTTCAAAAATGATCAAAGTCTCAAACACAAGAAAAGAGTTTCCCGCGAATCTTATTCACAATGCCACGCTGGCAATCCGTGTCTCACCATCTCAACCAATCAGAACAAAGTCTTGGTCCCTATATAACTCCATTCCACACACTTCTCCAAACATGTGCTTCTTCTTCAAACACTGTCTCCACTTTCTCTCTGTTTCCATCGAATCGTAAACTCTAGGGTTCGGGTTACCAAATTTCTCTTCATCAAATCGAAGATGAGTTCAACCGGTGCATCCACCAAGGGAGGAAGGGGCAAACCAAAGGCCTCGAAATCGGTTTCGAGATCGCAGAAAGCTGGTCTTCAATTTCCAGTCGGAAGAATTGCTAGATTCCTCAAAGCTGGAAAATACGCTGAACGTGTTGGTGCTGGTGCTCCTGTTTATCTCTCTGCAGTTCTGGAATATCTCGCTGCTGAGGTTTGATTCATTTCTCTCTGTTTTCTAGATTTAGGGTTCCGATTCCGAGAATTCGAATAACTTGATTAATTTTGCTATATTTCTGTGTTTCTCTGTTTTATTAGGGTTCTGATTCCGAATTTGAATGATTTGATTGATTTTGTTATTTTTCTGTTTGTTTTTGTTTGTGCGATTTTTAGGTTTTGGAATTGGCTGGGAACGCTGCTAGGGATAACAAGAAGAATCGTATTGTTCCGAGGCATATTCAGCTTGCGGTGAGGAACGATGAGGAATTGAGCAAGCTTTTGGGATCTGTGACGATCGCTAATGGAGGTGTGTTACCGAATATTCATCAGACTTTGCTTCCTAAGAAGGTTGGAAAAGGAAAGGGAGAAATCGGATCAGCTTCTCAAGAATTCTAGAAAGTTCTACCTCTTTGAGATTTAGGAATATAGTTTCGTTTATTGCAGTTGTAATATAGATGTTTTGGTCATGTTGCTATATCTATTGTCAATCAAGAGAGATGTATTGGTTATCAGTACACCGAAACCTAAACTGGAAATGAATGAAAATTGTGGTAGTTTATCATTTTTGATATGTTTTTTGATCGAAAGATTGATGTTATGATTATTTAATTTTTGTTTGAAATGTTCCTTGTTCTTTGATCAATTTTCTGTACATTGGTCGGGGTCCTCATTGAATAGTTGATAGGTTTGTAGCCAATACGCTTTACTGAACGAAACTTGTTACAGCGCTCACTTTGTATTCATACTTTTTCTTCCATTTGAAAAAGGTTGGAACCTCTCTGGTTTTATCGAACATGTTTGAGAAGAACTGATAACGAAGTTCATAGTTTTCCCAACTCACTGTATATTTTGAATTCCTGTTTCATTTGGCTGTTTAATACTTTATTCAAAGATGTTGATTAGGATTTCTGTAGTGTCAATGTATTTTGAATGAAGGGCAGCGAACAGGATTTCTTTGAATCAAGTTTGATAGTGTTTCCTAATGGTTAGTGTATTCCACTATTCCCTGAACGATGCATATTGTTTGATTAATTTTGTGGTATTCCCTAAAATCTGCCAGTGATAGCAGGAATTTTAGATCAATTTTGTGAATGCATTTCAATTTTGGGGATGTATACGAAATGTATAAACTGAAAGATATCAAATGAATTGATATCATTTGTAAACGTTGTTTCAACATATTCTTTATAAATTGAGCGACAATCAAAAGGCTCCTCACTCGGAAGGTTGCAAACAAAACGGACTACAATATGATCTATCTGCTATAAACGGTGTCGTCAAATTGTCAGGACGTATCCGATTGTCTGAACTAGATCTATATTTTAATTTGAATAATAATAAAATAATAATCAATTTTTAAAATAATTTAGTAGTTGTGTTTTATTAATAATATTTAAGTAAATTGTAAAATTTAATTTATTTAATGTATAGCAAATTGAAAATCTTGGTGAAATGGGGTCGGTGGATAGACAATTTTTTTTCCTTCGATAACAGAGAAAAAAAGTTATTTCTGTGGTGAAGAACGCATGTTATGCAAAATGCAACAATGGCCTTATTCTGAGGTAATTTCATTTCACCCATCATAAGAATTTTCATGAAATGGGTGGTTTGGCTTTGATGCACTATGTGGGTGTGGCTCTAACACCACGTTCGTGTCCACGGCAACTGAACCTAGTAACCTGTGAATATAGTGTCAGAATCCGATGCTGTTCCAACGTTGGGGTGTGTAGGCGACAAGTGCTGGAACAAGTGGACAAGGAGCTAACAAAAGGGGATGATAGAGCTGCTCTTGCACTTGTCAAGGATTTTCAGGGTAAGCCCAGGGGCCTTCGCTGTTTCGGTGCAGCCAGGCAGGTTAGTGTTACAATTTACAAATCAAAACTGTGCAATGTTTATTCATTTCTCTAACACTGCACCAATCCATATAGTGTCAAATTGTGAAGTATTGGCTAGGAAAGATTACGGGTTTGCTTCATTCATTGTGTTAATGAATGTTCAGGTGCCTCAAAGATTGTACACCTTGGATGAATTGAAGTTAAATGGAATAGAAGCTTTATCTCTTCTGTCTCCAGAGGATACAACTCTAGGTTCAATAGAAAGAAATCTGCAGATTGCTGCTATTCTAGGAGGGCTTACCGCATGGAATGCCTTTGGAATTTCTCCACAACAAATCTTTTATGTATCTTTGGCACTGCTATTTCTATGGACACTAGACATGGTAATCTACTTGCATTTGAATGGAACCTGTGCTTTCACATGAGCAGATGAAAGAAGTGGAGTTCTCATTGTAGAGCCATCTGTTTCATATCTGTTTGCATCTTCTGCACAACATAAGCATTGGTTTTCTTTTGTGATAAATAATACATTCTAGTCTCATGCTTTCTGTTTAATTCTGGTTTGTTGGGGGTTAATAATTTGTTAACCTTGTTAGAAATTCTATTTCCAATTTGTCCTTTTATCTGCAATATCCTAATATACCCCCTTTACTCATAACATACCTTTATAACTAATACATAATTATTATGAATATAAGATTCACCTATAGTAGGGTAGAAGTTTAGTGACACTCATGTAAGTGTATTGTTCATCATCAGTTATCCCCAGACTTGCATTACATTCATCTTTGTTCACTCACGTGGCTCGAATACTTACATTTGACAGATTTTATTGACCATGCTCATCAAATTGATTGGTTGCAGGTCTCTTTCAGTGGAGGTCTTGGTAGCCTGGTTCTTGATACAATTGGTCACAGCATCAGCCAGAAATACCACAATAGGGTTATTCAAGTCAGATTCATCATCCGTGCCATCCTCTTACTGCTAATGTCATCACTTAAATAATTTTATTGTGTCTAATAACTTGCAACATCTTAATGACCATGAAGTAACCATAACAAAATTTAATTATGCAGCATGAAGCTGGGCATTTTTTAGTTGCTTATCTAGTAGGAATACTTCCCAAAGGATATACTCTTTCTAGTTTGGATGCTCTCAAGAAGGAAGGATCTCTCAATGTTCAAGCAGGCACTGCCTTTGTGGATTTTGAGTTTCTGGATGAAGTAAGCTGCTTAATTCTTTTTTCCCATAAATTCCAATGTACTCAGTGTACTTTGTGTTTGATGCACATTGAGGGACAATATAAGCAAAACAGCACAAGACAAGTAGTTGAGTCACAATACAACTTTTTGTTCTATCTTATGTTTGGTGATTGATGCACAACACAAGTTAATGCGAAATGTTCTACAATAACTTTTGAAACCACAACAACAACGATTATGGCACTGCAATACCCAAAAGGACAGGGTATTCCCAATTCTATGATTGAACTATGCATAATGTTCAGATTTATACATTGTATCATCCTATTGGGTTGACCTGGTTCCGTCCCAAAAATTATCTGATTGTGATCAGACTGGGTTCGGTTCCAAGTAAAGGACCCTATCAGAGTATCAAGGGGTGAGTTTTTGGTCTTTTTTTATATTTTAGTGCGTTCCTTGATTACAAAAGGTGACTTTTGTGATTTAGTTTTTGTCTAGTTGTCAAACTATCAAACAAGGGACAATTTTTTTGATGCTGTGTTGTCCCTTGTTTTGTAGCAAATCAAACGCGTGAGAGTAACAACTAGGCATATGAATTTGCACGACTATTTGTCGTAGTAATCTGGCTTTCATCGTTGTCTCATATAAGACTGTCCTGTGATTGTTTAGCTGAGTGACTCCACAAGTTATGTAATTGAAAGAATATATGCTTCTAACTGGCATTAAACAGTTTGCTTATTAAGTATCCTGTGATCTACGTTGTGTTGACAACCATATATGTTGATTGTTAGCACCTTCCATTTCATGCAGGTTAATACAGGAAAAGTATCAGCTACAGTATGTTTGTCTTGAACTGACTTCTAATTTTCACTGTTTATAAGTTTGCTTTAATTGATGCTCTTCAGATTAAAAGTTTAATTATGTGACAACATTTTTTATTTTATTAGACACTGAACAGATTTTCGTGTATAGCACTGGCCGGTGTGTCAACTGAGTACCTTGTATATGGATTTGCTGAAGGAGGTCTGGATGACATAAGAAAGGTTTATGCAGTTTGCCAGTTTCTAACTTACTTTCTTAGTCATGACAAAGGAAAGCTCACAGGACATTGACATTACTAATTGTGATTTTCTTGATTATAAATAGTTGGACTCATTGCTTAAGGGCCTGGGCTTCACACAGAAGAAGGCAGATTCTCAAGTTAGATGGTCTGTGCTAAACACAGTCTCTCTCTTGCGTCGACATCAAGCAGCTCGAGCTAAGCTTGCTGAGGCTATGTCCATGGGAAACTCTGTAGGATCCTGCATTGACATTATAGAGAATTCTATTGATGTTTCAGATCTATAATTGGAATTGGACCTCCCTTGATGATTCCTCTCACCGTTTATGTAGTGTTCCAGGATAGTTTGATTAAGATTTCCAAAACTTTCCTTTGGTGTTACTCTGATCAAATCTTTTGGGAGCAAATGTGAATATCTATTGTTAAAGTGGAAAGCAGTAAATCAACACCGTCTTTTGATTCTACTGGTTAGCACTTTCGGAGGCTATGTTTGTGTGGAGAAAAAAAGGACAAGTGATATAACCCTGCAGAGCAGGTTTTTTCTTTACAAGGATGGACTTTGTAACAGACAAATATAGTAAATTTATGTTCTTTTAGTTCACTATCCTTGAACATCTTTCATACTTACATTCAAGGTTACATATACTGGGTTAAATACATAAAACACCACAAACTGAATGAGACAATAATCTCCGCAGATAGATAAGAACATTCAAATGAAAATCTTCATACATGTGGTAATTTCCAGCTATTTAACAACAGATTCTCTTGCTACATTTTAAATCTGAAAACTTTGGAATACACACATAATTTTAGATGCTAATTCAGTTCTAACACTTGAATGGGTGAAGCTACTGGCAAGGAACTTTGGAGCTAACCTCCATTTCAAGGGCTGACCCTTTTCATGTATAATAAGATGTAGCTAGGAAATGACCTCTGTTTTAAGGGCCGACCCCTTTCTTAGCTTCTTACATGATAGCATGTTTTCTGATATACCCCAGCCCAATCAGCAAGAAGACTTGGCCCATTCTAGCAACACTCAGGCGCAAGAGGAGATCCAGGGAGTGAGGCCCAAGAGGGTTACCACCAAGCCGAAGAAATGGATAGACTTTGTTAGTCACAAATAAAGACAGGTGGTTGATTCTAGAAGTCACTATTAGGGAGCAAGACCCTCTTACGTAACGGAAGAGGTCCAATATGAAACTGGAGAGGATCCTGATCCCACTATTAGTACCTCGTGGGATTTATCATTACTGTCATTTGCTGTATTTCCCTTGAATTTCGAAAGTAGACGTTGGGTGTGTACTCACGTCAAGGATATATGCCTTGTATTCCTTATTTGTGAGGTAATGAATATCTATCTGATTCCCTTCTTTATCTAAATCTTGTTGGAGGCCCTCTATGTCCTTGAAATCAGAGAATAACATACATATCATTGGTGCTCTTGTTGCTCAGAACCTTCTCATTTTTCCAATGGCTCCTTCTACCCGTTCTTCAGATGACAGGCTTGAAGAGCTCATGCTACAATTAGCTCAATTTCAGTCCACTTTTTCCAACAAAATGGATGAAGTCTCCAACGGTGTGCTGGCCCTAGAGAGTAGTTCTCCCGCGAGTTCCTACACTCATACCCCTTCGTCAGAGCCAACACAAACATTTCCTCAAACTTGATGTTCCACGTTTTGAGGGGGTCGATCCACTATGATGGATCTTTAAAATCTCACAATTCTTTGATTATCATGAAACTCCAGAGGAAGAAAGAATTACAGTAGCTTCCTTCTATCTGGATGGTGCGATTTTATCGTGGTATCAGTGGATGTTTCGAAATGGGCAGATCCATTCCTGGGCACAATTGCTTCAAGCCTTGGAAACTCGTTTTGCCCCGACTGCCTACGATGACCAGTGAGGTAAACTGTTTAAATTGACACAAACTTCATCAATTACTACTTATCTTAGTGACTTAGAATCTTGCTAATCGTATTGTTGGGCTATCACCCCCATTTCTATTGAGTTGCTTTATTTACGGGTTGAAACCGGAGATTAAGCGAGAGGTCCTTGCTCAACAACCCAATTCCCCTTCTAGGCAGCAGGGTTAGCCTGATTACATGAAGATAAATTTCAAGACTTCCTTCGCAATAATCGGCCTCGTCCGCCGTCGCCGTGGCAGAATCATGCCATCACCCGCACTTTTACGCCACCATCACGACTTGCTCCAGAACCACAGCAGTCGCACCCTATGCCGCCTCTCCTTCCCGTTCCTCCCAGGCTGCGATTCAAACATTTATCTGATTCTGAAATGGATGATCGGAGAGACAAGGGTCTTTGCTTTAACTACGACCAAAAATGGTCCAGGAATCACCGATGCAAAGGACGATTTCTATTACTTGTGGAAGAGGAAGGTGAAGACCTTTCCGTTGAGGATGTGAGCCACTTCTTGGAGTCACCAGAGGCGCAAATGGCAGATTCGAACTAACCTCTTGAAGCCCAACAACCGGCCCAACTAAGCCTAAATGCACTTTCTGGAGTTCGGGCCCCAGAGACTTTGCGGGTTATGGGTTTTATCCACCAACACCAAGTCCACATTTTGGTTGATGGGGGCAGTACCCACAATTTCATACAAACAAACAAGGCTATTGAATTGGGCTTGGCACAAAGCCCAACTCCCTTATTAAAGGTTTTGGTGGGCAGTGGGGAAGAGCTCAAGTGTTCGAAGGTGTGCAAAGAAGTCCAACTGGAAATTCAAGGTAACCTTTTTACTGTGGATTCGTTTTTGCTAAACATGAGTGGATCTGATGTTGTACTGGGAGCCCAATGACTGAAACAACTTGACCCAGTGGTAATGGACCATAAAGCATTGACAATGAAATTCACATTTGGGTCTAATCAAATTGAGCTAAAATGAGATACCGGGACCCTACCCACACCCATCAGCTATCATTAACTCCAAAAGCTTTTATTAGTGGACCAAGCGGCTCAATCCTTCTCCCTGAGGGCATTCGACCCTCATACTACCCACACTTTTGCCCATTCCCATCTAACCCACTCTAACCCTACGATGCAGAAGCTTCTCTTATAATACGAAGCTCTCTTTGTGGAGCCTACCCACATGCCTCCCCCAAGATTCTCTGATCACTCCATTCCTTTGTTACCCAACTCTGCCTCCATTAATATACGGTCGTATCGCTATCCACACGCCCAGAAATTGGAGATTGAATCCCAGGTCACTAAACTTCTTGCAAATGGGTGGATCCAACCAAAGTAACAGCCCATTTTCATCGCCAGTCCTTTTACTGAAGAAGAAGGATGGTTCATGGCGTATGCGTGTGGACTATCGTGCCTTAAATGCCCTTACTATTAAGGATCGATTTTCGGTGCCCACAGTGGATGAATTGCTTGATGAATTGGGTTCATCCAGGGTATTCTCTAAATTGGATATGACTTCAGGTTTCACCAAATTCGTCTCAACCCGGAGGACACCCCTAAAACGACCTTTCGCACTCATGAAGGGCATTATGAGTACCGGGTCATGCCTTTCAGTCTGTGCAATGCCCCGGCAACCTTTCAGGTGACTATGAACAATATCTTTCAGTCTCTTCTGCTCAAGACAGTCATCGTTTTCTTCGATGATATATTGGTTTACAGTGCCTCACTTGAGTTGCACCTCCAACATTTAGCTCAAGTATTTTCAATCCTCACTCAGCATAAATTGTACTTGAAACCGTAAAAATGCTCATTCTGTCAGGATCAAGTAGCTTATTTGGGGCACATTGTAGCAGGTGGCACAGTGGCTGCGGATCCTACCAAAATTAAGGCTATCACTGAGTGGCCAAATCCTACTTCAGTCAAAGGTTTGTGCGGATTCTTGGGGCTATCTGGGTTTTACAGAAATTTCATCAGGAATTACGCTGTCATTGCTCAACCTCTGACCAACTTGTTGAAAGAGGGTAATTTCCAGTGGTCAACAGAAGCACAAGGAGCTTTTGAAGCCTTAAAACTGGCCATGGTTAGCGCCCCAATATTGGCCCTGCCTTATTTTTCTGAAATTTTCGTGGTTCAAACAGATTCATCGGGTTTTTCCATGGGTGTCGTATTGCTTCAATTGGATCATCCCATCGCATATTTCAGCAAAGTTTTATATCCAATACTGTCAAGGGCTTCTACATATATAAGAGAACTCCATGCCATCACCTGCGCGGTTAAGCGTTAGCGCCTATATTTATTAGGCCATTTCTTTGTTATTCAAACTGATCACAAGAGCTTAAATGAACTACTTTCTCAGGTAATCCAAACCCCAAAACAGCAACATTATCTTTCTAAATTATTGGGTTGCCACTATGAAATTCAATATAAACCCGGAAGGACAAACACAGTGGCAGATGCTCTGTCTCGCTCTAATGAACCTGAACCGACCAGCTTTCATTACCTTTCAGCTCCCAAATTCCTCTTTTTGGATGAGCTCAAAAGGGAATTACAGTCAGATTCAGACTTTCAAGAATTAAATGGCCGCTGGCAGCAGAAACCGGATGCCCTCCCGGGATTCAAACTGGTGGATAATCTATTTATATTTCAAGGAAGGATATGGATACCCCTATCTTCTAGAATCAAGAAGCTATTTCTAAAGGAGTTTCATGAATCTCCGGTAGGGGGCCATGTTGGGATCACAAAGACCTTTAAGAGATTAGCTGAAAATTTTTACTGGGACCAAATGAGAAGAGAGGTGCAGGAGTTTATTTGTCAGTGTGTGATATGTTAGCAAACTAAATATTCTCCAAAGAAACCTGGTGGGTTGCTCCAGCCGCTTCCGATCCCGAGTCATATATGGGAAAGCATTTCCATGGATTTTATCATTGGACTACCACCCTCACAAGGCTTGACTGTTATCCTCGTTGTTGTCGACCGATTTTCTAAGGTCATACACCTTGGTGCCCTTCCATCCAGTTTCACTGCATTTAAAGTTGTTGAGTTGTTTATTTCCATAGTTTGCAAGCACCATGGGTTCCCTAAAAGCATTGTCTCGGATAGGGGTCTGATTTTCATCAGCAAGTTTTGGTCTGATCTTTTCAAACTCAGTGGTACTCTGCTCTCTACGAGCTCCTCTTACCATCCTCAAACTGACCGATAAACTGAGGTAATGAACCGGACCGTTGAGCAGTACTTACTGGCATTTACTCATCACAAACCATCTCTTTGGGTAAGATTTCTCCCTTGGACTGAGTTTCAATATAACACATCTGTTCATTCTACTTCTGGTTTTTCACCTTACCAAGTGGTGTTTGGGAAACCTCTCCTTCCATACCGAATTAATTAGCTGGGACGTCTACAATAAATGCATGCGATTCCCGACTTGTGACCCGGACTGAAATTTTGGAGCTCCTCAAAAAGAATCTGTTGATAACTCAAAACACTATGAAGGCCAATGAGGATAAGCATAGGCGAGAGACTTCTTTTGCTGTTGGATCTTGGGTGTATGTCAAGCTTCAACCATATCGGCAAACCTCACTATCCGGAGCAAAGTGCAACAAGCTTTCAAAGAGATTTTATGGGCCATACCGGGTGAAGGAGCGGGTTGGTGCAGTAGCATATAAATTAGAACTCCCTTCATATACCAAAATTCATGATGTTTTCCACTGTTCACTTCTTAAACCACACAAGGGCCCACCACCGGAACAAATTGATCACATTCCGCCTCAATCATTCCTTGGACAACAATCTGCTAGTCACTCCTCTCACTATTCTCGGAAACCAAACTTCCACAAACACTAATTCACACTAGTGTAAAATATGCATTTAACATCGGAGATTCTACATTGGTTTCCCAAAAACCGATGTGTAAAATGAGACAGTGACATTTTTGAAATTAAAAGTAAATGATTCAATGTCGGTTTAAAAATTAACCGATGTGTAAATATTTTCCACATCGGTTATATTTTAACCGATGTTTAAAATTAAAACAAAAAATTTTAAATTTTATCTTTTGACATCGGTTCTTTTTTAACCGATGTGTAATATATAGATTAACCACATCGGTTTTATGATAGCCGATGTATAAAATTAAAAAAAAAAAAAATAGAATTTAAAAATTTATCTTTCCACATCAGTTCTAGTTGAACCGATGTGTAATATAAATTAACCACATCGATTTTTAGATAACCGATGTAATAAATTAAGAAAAAATGAAATCTTAAATTAAATCGTAAGTTTCTATATCGGTTATAATAGAACCGATGTGAAATTTTATTTACCACATCGGTTTTTGTATAACCGATGTGTAATATTTGACAAAACCCTACTTTTTGTATCTATTTTCATTCCCTCTATTTGTCACACGCCCTTTTCCTTTGTTTTGGCTCTGCTCTTCCATATACGAGCAAGAACTGGAACCTTTTTTGGCGTAGATGATATCAGTTATTTAATTTGAGGAAAATGAGGATTTGGTTTTTAGCTAGCTCAAGTTCTCTTGGTTCATGCTGACGAAGGCTAAAAATAGATGAACTTTAGCTTGTTTGGCTCTATTCTACCCTAAGACAGTTTTTTGAGAAAAGAGCTTTCTTGATCCTACTTTCTACTCTTTCTCTTCCAATTTACTCTCTCGCTTGCGTCTTCGAGGTTCTAAGTGAAGTCTTAAAAGGTGCTCTCTCACTCTTATCTTGATCCCAAAATCTAGGGATTTTTCTTCATGCATTTCTCTATGATTGTTAATCAAATCTTCAATTTCTCTTTTGCTTACTTCACTGCGCGCTTTGGATCTTAGATCGTTAATCAAATCTTCAATTTTCGAGCTTGTTTGGTTCCTTTTCACCTATCTTGCTGTGATGTTGCTGCTATATGAATTTGTTTAATTCACTTATGGTTGCTGAGTGCTTTAACAATAATTATAGTTATGAGATTTCTCATGCTTTTGAATTGGACTTGATTCACTATCTCTGTATTGCTACTATGGGGTTGTTAAAAATCACTCTTCCCTTCTTAATTATATGTTAAGCTAAGAGTGAATTGTCTTTGGATACTTTAGTTCATTTTGGATGCTTAAATACAATTCAGAAATATAATGCATATTATATGTTTGATAAAATGTCTAAATTTGAATTTGATAATTGTTTGTATCAGAGTTTGATAGTATTCGTTTTGTCAGTCAACAGTGCTGTCTCCACTGTGACACTAAATCAACCTTCAACTTTTGGGGGCTCTGCTATATATGATAAAACCAGAAGTCATAACTCCTTGGCAAGATGTTCAAAATACATATCATTAAAGTGGATGATATCATTAGGAAATTGCCTTTAATCCCTTATCATTAACGTGTATAATAAGTTCATACCAGTTTGCTAACTCATTCTCATTTGTACAATATAATGTCAACAAAGTAAGAGCTTTAATTAGACAAAAGATATATTTGCTTTGTTCTCCTTGAAAGTGCTGTTACTTTTGAATTGAAGGGCTGTAGAAATTTTTTTCTATGTACAAAATTACTTTTAAATCAAAGAGGTGCAGGGTCCAAGGACATGGTAAAGTTACGTGCCTATTTTTCCATATATAACTAGTACTTGCAGATTATACAAATGGTATCTATCATGACAACTTCTTGACCAATTATCTTGACCTTGACATTGATGGTGAAGCAAACTCCTTTGTCAAGACTAGTTTGGAGACTGTAAGAGTGAAAGATCATAGCTCACCCAGGAAAAGTTATTGGACGGTTGTGAGCGAAACCGCTAAAACTGAAGCTGATGCCAAAATCAATTAATTAATTAGTCCAGCTGGTGTTTGAATCCACTTTGATTTTTAGGCTTATTACTGTGAATACATCCTCTATTTTGTTGATATATTACCTAGTGGTTTCCACTTGTCATGGTGTATTTTCTGTATGATGTGGGTTTACTTTGTAACAGGTTTTGTGGAACATTTCACTTTGGTTTGCTGTTGTTTGTTGCTTATTAGGCATTGATTTCTTGTATTTGGCTGCAACCATTTAACTCTTGTCTTTGTGTAGTGTTTTGGGCAGGTGTATCCCTAGTATCATTATCATAAAATTTTACTGATATACTAAAAAAATGTTAGACATAATGTGTGAGTAAACATTTTATTTGTTAGTTAAATTATTCATTCTGTTTTGGTTTTAATTTTATTTTACCGGTAATGTTTTGCATATGGTGTGCTGACAGGAAAATACAATAAAGGAGTTATACCAGCAGATAGCCGCTTTGCATTGAAAAATTATAAAGTAAGGTTTGATTTCCATCGTTTTGGCTAAAAAGCTTTCATTGCAGTTTTAATGTATTTGTTGAAAATTTATTTGATCCGAGAATATACCCACAATAATTAGTAAAGCCTTAGTTTCCCGTTTGAGATGCAATACTAATGAGCACACGTGTACGTGCTTAATGTACCGCTCATTGTGTTGGATCTTGAATTGTCCAAAGTTGGACAGTTTGGGAATTTTTTTTTCTTTATTTAGTTAAAATAGTTATTCATTGATTCTAATGTTATATACTTGATGAAAGTTCAGATTGATACATTTCCTTTCGTTCTCCGGGTGCATACTTTATCGTGGTGGATGTCATCGCGTTCAAGTCGCGTACGTCGGAGATCGAAGGGAAATGCTGCCGAAATTTCGTCGAGTATGAGCATGAGAGTTAAGGACTAACTGTTAACCGAATGTTGAAAAAGTTTCTTCTCGAATGGGATAGGGCCATACCCTGTCATAAGAAGTGGTTGATGAATATGTTGGACTAAGTACGAAGTTATTGGTTTAGTCATGGATCGCGGTTGGATGAATGCTAGACGGAAAAGTGATGAGTATGAGAATGTAGTGGAAGATTTTCTACAGTTTGCAAAAACAAATGCTCTTGATAGTGGTAACGGAAGGTTTTATTGTTCTTGTGTTAACTGTTTGAATGAGAGACGACTACAAGCTGAGGAGATACGTGATCATCTTATTTGTGAGGGGATTTTCAAGAGTTATACAACATGGATATGTCATGGTGAATCGTTAGACAGGCTGAGGGTGTCGGATAGAGAGGAAGTTGATGACGTGGAAATGGACGATGGACTAGAGGACATGATTCGTGATGTTGGGCAAGAGTCTTTTCGGCGCGCACATGTGTATGATACTTTGTGCAGTGATGCGAAAGTGGCTTTGTATCCGGGGTGCACTAATTTCACACGGTTGTCAGCGGTGTTAAGATTTTTCAATGTAAAGGCGAGAAATGGGTGGAGCGATAAAAGCTTTACCGAATTGCTTGAGTTGTTGAAAGACATGCTTCCAGAAGGCAACACATTGCCATCTCGAAACTATGAGGCGAAGAAGATATTGTGTCCGATGGGTATGGAGTATAAGAAAATACACGCTTGCCCCAATGATTGCATATTGTACATGAAAGAGTTTGAAGAGATGCACGAGTGCCCCAGGTGTGGGGTATCACGTTACAAAGTGAAGGATGGTGATTCTAGTTGTGATGTGGTCACCAAAGGTCCTCCTGCGAAGGTGTTATGGTATTTTCCCGTGATTCCGCGGTTCAAGCGATTGTTTGCTAATGTAAATGACGCAAAGAACATTAGATGGCATGCAGATGAGAGGAAGTGTGATGGACAGCTTCGCCATCCGACCGATTCTTTGCAATAGAAGAGAATTGATAGTTTGTTTCCGGATTTCGGCAATGAGCCCAGAAACCTCAGGCTTGGACTTGCTACCGATGGAATGAATCCATATGGAAACTTAAGTAGTATTCATAGTTCATGGCCTGTTCTCCTGGTAATTTACAACCTGTCTCCTTGGTTGTGCATGAAGTGCAAATACATTATGTTAAGTATGATGATTTCGGGTCCTAAATAGCCAGGAAATGATGTTGATGTTTATCTGAGTCCCTTGATTGAAGACTTGAGAATGTTGTGGGATGAAGGCATTGATGTGATCGACGGGTATTGCCGTGAGATATTCAGATTGCGTGCCATGTTATTTTGCTCCATCAATGACTTTCCAGCATACGGGAACCTGTGTGGGTATAGTGTTAAGGGGCATAAAGCATGTCCAATATGTGAAGAAGGCACATGTTACCATCAACTACAACATGGAAGGAAGACAATTTACCTTGGGCATCGGAGATTTCTCCGACGTAATCATCCTTATCGTAGATTGAGAAAAGCTTTCAATGGACTTCCGGAGAATGAAATTGCTCCGGTGGCCTTGACTGGAGAGAAAGTTTATGAAAGGGTGAACAACACTAATATTATCTACGGGAAGACCCAGAAGAAGGTTACCGAGAAGAAAATATGGAAGAAGAGGTCGATCTTCTTTGATCTTCCATACTGGTGCAAGCTTGATGTAAGACATTGTATTGATGTGATGCATGTGGAGAAAAATGTGTGTGACAGTTTAATCGGAACGCTTCTCAACATTCAAGGCAAGACAAAGGATGGTATGAATGCTCATCTGGATCTAGTTGCGATGGGTATACGAGAGCAGTTAGCTCCACATAAAGTGGGGGATAAGAAGACTTATTTGCCCCCAACATGTCATACTTTATCAAAAAAAGAGAAAAGAAGTTTCTGTGAATGTCTACGGGGAGTCAAAGTGCCACAGGGTTACTCTTCAAATATCAAAATACTTGTCTCAATGAAAGATCTCAAATTAGTTGGCTTAAAGTCTCATGATTGTCATGTCTTGATGCAACAACTACTACTGGTGGCCATTCGTGACATATTACCTAAAAAAGTCAGACATGCCATTACTAGGTTATGCTTATTCTTCAATGCTATATGTAGCAAGGTCATTGACACTAAAAAGTTGGATGACTTGGAAAATGAGGCAGCCATTATCTTGTGCCAATTGGAGATGTATTTTCCACCTTCATTTTTTGACATCATGGTTCATTTGATTGTTCATCTAGTGAGGGAAATTAGATTGTGCGACCCTGTTTATTTAAGGTGAATGTACCCGGTTGAGCGATACATGAAGATCTTGAAAGGATATATGAAGAATCCACACCGTCCCGAAGCATTTGTTGTTGAAAGGTATGTTGCAGAAGAAGCTATTGAGTTTTGTACAGACTACATGTCAGAAGCGGAACCTGTAGGGCTTCCGAAGTCTTGTCACGAAGGAAGATATGATGGTAAGGGTACACGAGGTGTAACATCCCTGACTGCTCTATGGATTGACGACTGTCCCCACAGACCAACACGGGTCTTTTCAGCGTGCTTTGTCCTCACTCACACGCTTCCTGGAAAACTTCCCAGGAAGTCACCCATCCCAGAATTGCTCCAAGTCAAGCACGCTTAACTGTGGAGTTCTTAAGTGATGGGCTTCCGAAAAGAAGATGCATATTGTTAGTATAGGTAGTATCAATCAATTCATATAAGTCTTCCTCAACTGTATAGTCCCATACCTACATAGTCTCAGGATCCCTCTCATTTGGGTGTGTAATCGGTTCATTCATGTGTCCCTCCGCCTAGAAGCCTGCCAGGAGCCGCTTCTTGTCCGTGCCTTCTTGCACCGGCAACCACTCCTCACCCTCGTTAGTACCCGGGTGTTACAGGCCCACCAACTTCCGCTTGGTTCATCCCCGAACCACACCATACTGGGAGAGGTGCTGCTCTGATACCATTTTTGGTATCAGAGCAGTTCGATTCTAAATCGGACTGTGGTAGTGGGACTTTTTCTAAAACAAAACTTGGGCGCATAGGATGCTTGTTAGAGTTATAAATACTGCATGTTATTCTTTGGGATATTGGCCATGATCAACCCAATATTTCATAGGTAGTGAATAGATTTATAGGACTAATAGGCGAGGGACGAACATTGCACTTGCAACAGCTTTGGTTTGTATGATCAGAGCTACGTAAAGGCAGATGGAGACTCTCCGTCAACTATAGGGGAATGGAGGCCAATCACTGATGGAGTGGTGGCTACCTAGGACCCTTAGCACGTGGGACTTTTCGAATTCAAGAAGAATGATCTGCTATTATTCTGAGGCAGCTTAGAATTCGAAGGAGACTTGATTTCTTTAACTCGTATAGGGGAAGAAGTTACTATATTATTTGATTCAGGAGCAACACTTTCTTTGATATATCCTTCAAGTGTGAAATTTGAGTTGCCTATCTTTCGTTTGTCCTTTCAGTCATGTGTTTCTACTTCTATGGGGATAATCTTATTGCTTCTAGGGCTTGTTTAAATCATCTTCCTATGCATCGGGATGTTCCTTATGCCATCGATCTTATTTGTCATATATGTTTGGGTTGGATGCTATTATTGGTAAGGACTGATTATCGTCAAGACTTGTTGTCATAAAGCACTCTGATAGAACTTCTTCTTTTTTTGCTTCTTCACAACCAACGTCGATTGATCCTTTGGTGTCGACCCATATTGCATTTGTTGTTTCCTGTAATAAATGCTTAGTTGAGAGAGCTCAAGGATCGATACATACTCTTTTTTTTTTCTTTTTCTTTTGGTAAGGTAGAGATTCATAGTGATGTGGCAGTAATACCTGGAGCGTGAGAGTAAAAATAAAATTTGCTTACCCTTCCTTGGTACGTTTAATTTTAGATTTTTACATGTAGATCAGTCTATTATAAAAATTAAAAAAAAGAATTGGAATTTAGGATACTTGATTCTTTATATGAGATTTTTGAATGTTGATGATGAATTGATTTTAATAAATTTATTTTCCTTGAATCTATAAGGAATTACTACTAATGATAGTTTTGTATGTGCGTTCATGCTGGTCTTTTCTCGTTTATACTATTCTCATCATCTATACTTATGCCAACACTGTCAAAACCCATTTCCATATCTAATTGAAATATCCTATTATTTTTTTTAATTCCTCCTGTGCGTGAAGTTCACCTCCATCGCGTCGAGGCCAATTTATTGAATTGTAATTATATTTCTAACTTCCTCTGACTCATGGATTTAATTGTGGCATGAATTCTATTTTTTGTTAGTTTGAATCAAATTATATATATTTAATATTTAAATTAAATTATGGTTCACTTTATAAATTTAAAAAATATGTTTGATTTTGTATTAAGTTTTGAGTGCTTTTAGTGGGAAAAGATGATGGGAGTATGAGGTTATATGTGGGCAATATGCAATTGAGCAAGTAACTATTATGGATAGGTATCTTTTACCTAGGATAGATGAACTTAGATCAATGGAGTAGAGTAGTGGTTGATTCTAGTAAAGTAGATGCAAGGATAGGGCGAAAGAAGCCTAAGACAATGACAAGTGTGAGAAGTTTCCTAGAATTGGAGAAGTATTATAGGAAGTTATAAACGAGTTCTCTAGACTAGCCTTACCTCTCACCAAGCTGATTAGGAAAGAAAAATCTCTTGTATGGGATACAACTTGAAGTTTTTAATGATCAGTAGAGCCTTAAATAGTTGTTAAGAGATAGAGATAGATACATAGACGAAGAGTTAAATATAAGGCAAAGAAGGTGGATGAATTTCCTTAGGAACTATAATTTTGAGTTGAAGTATAGTCCGGGAAAGGCTAATGTAGTGGTCGATACTCGGAGTAGAAAATTTCCGCACAAGTCTAACTTGAAGTTGCAAGAGATGAATCTAATAGAAGAGTCTAGAGACATGAATTTGGATATCTTTTTAAGGCTTTAAACTTGAAATTGAATAGGTTGAAAATTTGTAGTGACCTCAGAAAATAGATTAAACAAGTTTGGTTTTTAAACAAGGATTTAAAATATCTTTTGGATCAAGAGAATTATGTGTTATATAATAATGGTATAGTGTTGTTTAAGAATATGATCATTGTCCCTGAGGAGGGGAGAGCCTTAGAGGGGAAAAAATGTTAGAAGAGACACATAAAAGAACGTTAACCATGTGTCTAGGAATAACCAAAAAGCATCAAGATTTAAAGAAGTATTAGTGGACGAGAATAAAAATGGAAGTGATATTAAAGAATTTTATATATATGTTCAAATTTTATTATAATGTTGTAATTTTGTTATATAATTTTTAGAGGATCACTTTCCTTGAAATTTCAAATTGCTTCTCAAGTGACAAAGTATTAATCGCGATTGATATTCCCCTATGATTTGTTTTCCATATAGATTAATGGCATGTCTAATCCTAACAAACTTATATTTCTTAACAAAAAGTGAAAAAATGTTATTTCTTATTTGTATGTGCCTACTCAAAGATCGAGATTGAATTGGTTTCTTATACTATTGTGGTGTTAATTTTTACAGTTGTTTTTGCATAATGTTTGCACGGTTTAATTGTAATTTTGTTAAACATTATTCTCCATTTTGTTATCACATATTTTTTTTTAGTAAGATCTTCTTATCAACATAAAGTGAAACTATTTCTTCCTCTTTTGAAATTATCATTTTGGGATAGCTAAAAATTAGTATGTGAACGTGCTGCTGCTTCACATTTCTTTATTTATAAAATTCCTCAGTTCTGTGTAGAATATAAGAAATTTGGTATGGAGTTTGTAAGAGATATTATATCTACGTATGAATGATATAAAATATTACATCAATTTCTTTTATGGATTGTTTGTTAAATTTAATTTGTGAGAATGCTTATAAAGATGAAATGCAAGTGAATGTGTTCTAATTATAGGCGGATGGATAGAAACAAATGCTTAAGTGCATGATTTTATTATATAAATGTTATTGTTGACTTCATTTTAAAATTAAATTTATTTTTCTTTAAAAAAAATAATTTTTTTAAAGTTAAGGGGCCATGAATTATACATTTATTATCTGGTGGAATATTTAATATATACATATATATATATATATATATATATACATATATATATATATTAATGATGTGATTAGGAATGTAGATCCCCTTTTATGATAATGCAAAGTAGGTGAGAATATATTGTTAAGATCAGATTTAATCAAAGAGATCGCAATTAGGACTAATAATTGAGGGAGGGATGCGCATTACGCAAAATAGATAAAAAGTGTTATGTCGACAAGAAAAGAAATCATTTAGAATTTTAGGAAGAGGAACATGTAATCTTGAGAGGCACTCTTAAGTTTTGGATGGGGAGGTCAATGTCATTCAGAAAACTGACTCTTTGTTTCATGGGACATTTCTTAATTCTCAAAAGAGTCGTGCCCGTTGCTTACCTATTGGCTCTTCTGCCACAATTGGCAAATCTTCATAATGTTTTCCATGTGTCGTAACTTAGAAAATATGTACCTGATGAGTCTCATGTGATAGCTCCTGAGTCTTTACAATTGAAGGATAATTTGATCTATAAGCCTAGGCCTAGTCAAATCTTGGACAAGGGCACAAAGATTCTAAGGAACAAGACAATTCCATTGGTGAAAGTGTTATGGGAAATGATTAACTCCGAAGGAAACTACTTGAAAGATGGAAGAGGACATCGTATGTCAATACCCAGATCTTGTTGTTTAAGGTAAGGTAACCTTTATGTTTGGTTTTCAGCATATGTTACAATATGTGTGTGAGTATGTGATGAATTTCGGGGACGAAATTCTCTAAGGAGGGGAGAAATGTAACATCCTAAAAATTCAAATATAATCATTTTAATAAAAAAAAGGGTAGTATAAGAGTTTATTATAATTGTTTTCTTTATAATAAAAATCCAGTGGGTTCCACAATAATGTAAAATTGATTTTTAAAAAAATAAAATAAAAATAAGAACCTACCATGGACTAAATTATTGCGGCAATAATGATAGGAAACATAAGCATATCAAGGCCCATGCTGTGTTACCCATTATAAATAGATAGTTTGAGTGTTTTAAGCTCAATTTCGCATAATATGACCATATACCTAACTTCAGATGGATATTTCATAACCAAAGAGAACTTGTTTGAATTCGAGATCTGCATAAGAAATATAGACCTGTCTCTTAGATTTCCATAGACACCAAATTCGTCCAAATTGGATTCTTGTAGCTCAAGTTATGACCAAATTCGTACACACTATTCAAGTTCCAGTGCTAGAACCATTTTTTAAATTCTATTAACGTTTTGACTATCTAAACGTCGATTTCAGATTTTAGTCTTCATAACAGTTGTAGACAATTCTTTTATCTTTCCAACGATATAAAATTTATAATTTTTAAATGTCTATAACTCAAGATATGTGCGAAATACAACACCATATGCAGAGTAAGCGGGCTTAGCGCGTTTTTACACGTTTTGGGCTATCGGGGGCTCTATAAATAGAATCTTAACACTCTTAGGGTGCGTTTTTGAACCCTAATTACACCTAGAAACTCAGAAACGGCTAAGAAGGGATGAGATTTAAGGATTAAGAAGAGATAGTTGTGGAAGATGGAGTCTAGGAAAAGGAAGATGATGATAACTCTTGGTAAACGTTAGGATTCGCAGTAGGAAACACTTAGAGCTATTTGGAGGTCTTCAAGAGGTGAGTAACAATACTTTTTATGAACTCTTTCCATGATATATATGATTGTTTTATTGATAAGGGATTACTATGTGGTTTTGGGAGTCTCTAATTGACTTGATGCGAAATGTTATTAACCTAAATTCTAAAATTGGGGTTTTGTTTAAAAGGGGAATTAATTGATTAATTGATGTTGTAATGTGCTTATTCATGTATGATATGTTGTGATATCCATGATTGTTTGTTATTGGTGGGAGTTTATATGTTTAAAATTGAGGGAAATAGTTTGTTACATGCATGAGACATGACATATTTGTGTTATAATATGTTATATGATGTTTGCCGCAATACCACCTATGATAGGGGTATCGAAAAGTAATACCATCGTGATGGGGTATCGAAAGTAACATCCCCATATAATTGGGATGTCGAAAAAGAGTAATACCTCCTAAAAAGGGGTATCGAAAGTAACACCGCCACACGTTGGGGTGTCGAAAAGGGAGAAATACCGCCATGTGTACATGGGAGGTATCGAAATAGAAATGTCCCCGACAGGAGGGTGACATCGAAACATTCCTCATGAGTAGGGGTGGGCAATGGGACGCCATTGTCATGTGATGTGTGAGATTTATGGCATGCCGGCAAGAGACCAGTTTAGTTATGAGGCCTTCGAGCCACTTGGATTAATTTAGAATTTACTTGGTATGTGGAATGTGATGCATTGAGACGATTTAACCTTATGCTATATGCATTTGACTTGATGAAATTTTTGTTGCTATTAAAAGTATTTTTTATATATTATTTTAGGAAATTAGCGGATACCATGGACAGTTTTTCCGGTTACCGCACCGGCTGAGAACAATACTATTTTCGAAACATTTTATAAATGTATTGTTGTGCACTGGGATTTTATATCTCATTATAAGTGTTGTTTTTAGAGCCCGAGGACATCGCTGTTGAGGATCCAGAGATCTGAAGAGTTATCTTTGATTAGCTAGTTGGTTAGTAATGTAGTATGGTTTAGAGTATTATGCGGACGACGTTCTTTGGTTTACATACTATTTTTCTCAGATTGTAATTAGACGCCCGGTTTTGTGGCTTTTAGTTTTTATTCAAATGATTGGATTTAATGATATTTTTCAATACTTTGTAAATACAATTATTTTATTTAATACAAGGTATTTTCATACTTAGTTATTTGAGAAAAATTTTATGACTTGTGTTTTTTTTTAATTAAATGTTTTGAAGGATTTTTATTGAAATTAATTTGGGTTACTAATGTAACGAAGGGCGTTACACGAGGTATCACTGTTAAGAGCATGGATCGGGAGGAAGTGCTTCAAGCACATTTATATATATTGAATAACACTGATGAGGTTGAACCATACTTATGTGAGCACAAAAGCATCATCAATGAAACTTACCCTAGAATGAATGAAAAATGGTGTTTGAACAAGCATAACAATACTTTCTTGAACTGGTTTAAAGAAAAAATTTGCAAAGGATGTATTGCTTCTGATACATTAAAATGGCTAGCACAGGGGGCCTAACTTTGATGTCATATCTTTGGAGTGGGTACGATATCAATAAGTTTTCCTTCTATACAAAGTCCCAGGATGACAAAAGTACTATGCAAAATAGTGAGGTTATGGTCGTCGCTGAGTCCATGCATTTCTCTAGTTCGAAAGATAAAAACCCTGTTATGGCATCCGTTTCATACTTTGGAATCATTGAAGAGATATGGGAGGTTGATTACACGAAGTTTAGAGTATCTGTTTTTAAATGTCAGTGGGTCGACAGTAACAATGATGTGCAAACCGATGAGTTAGGATTCAAATTGGTGGGCCTTAATAAGGTAGGTAATAAAGAAGAGCCTTTCATCATGGCATCCCAAGCAAAACAAGTGTTTTATATCCGTGATCCTTCTAACAAAAGGTGGTCAGTGGTTCTCCAGGGAAAAAACATGTATAATGGTAGTGAGGGAAATCAAGATTCAACTCTTGATATTTCTGATACTCCATCTTTCTCAACACGGGTGCCTAATTTCAATGATGAAAATGAAGTGGATGATGTACATGCTACTCGTAATGATCACCAAGAAGGGTTATGGGAGAACTTTACTAATTGACCACAAAGTAAGTTTAGTTTGAGTTATGTTTAAAGTCATATTATATGTTTATGTTGATATTTATAAGTTATGTTTACGTACGTTGATCGATATTTATAAGTTATGTTTGATATTTATCCTGACATACTAACAAGTTTTTTTTGTTTTAACAGGTATACATGGCTGATCCTGACGATATCCCTCATTCATGCAAATGGTTAGAGACCCCGTCTACGGGTAGAAAGGGGTAGACGTGCCACACGAATGAGGAATTTGACTCGCCAACCGTGGTTCAAATCAAAGGATAAGAATAGACTTTGATAATAACCTCAATCCTATTGGGCCAATGGCGAGCAGTTTTAACAGTTTTGTGGTGACCCTTGCTAGAAGCAGGCCTAGTATACTTATTGATAATTGGAAAGATGTACCGACGGACGTGAAGGATCAGATATGGGAGAGTATTCTGGTATCTATACTTTTACGTCCTATGTTTATCTGTATCTACTTTATTTTAATCTTATTAATATCATACAGTAATTCGTTGATTCTTTTGGTGTTATTGTAGCTCACCTTTGAAATACCTGGGATACGACGGATATGAAAAGCATTTGATAAAGTATGCTGGTGAGCGTTGGAGGGCTTTTAAGGTCGACCTGGGTAGATACTATGTATTCAATACAACATGTGAAAAGAACCCACTTGAGGTGTACCCGTTTCTTGACCAGGCGACATGGGATCACTTTGTTCAGAGCCGACATGATCCCAGCTTTCACGTTAACTTATTTGATTTATCTCTAAATTTATGTAATTTCATTAATTTTATTTACTTATGTAATTTAATTGTCTTCTATTTATAACATGAGAAGAGGAAAAAGGGGCAGGAAAACCAAAGCAAGAATGTCTACCCCTATGTCATGTCTCGTGGGGGATATAAAAAACTTAGTCAGATAATGGTGGAAGAGGAAAAGAAAGCACGTCAGGAAGCAGCATCTCGGGAAGATCCTAACGCTGAAAATCGTCCAGAGGTTGTTGATCCACCTCCACCCCCACGCCATCATAAATGGAAGAGGGCCCGACAAATAAAAACGGGACAATATACATCTGAGGAGGCCCGTCAAGTAGCTGAGAAGATTGTAAGTATAGTTTGAATTGTAATTGTCATTTAAGATTGTTACCAAATTGTAATGTGACTTGATATTTTATATGTTATAGGATGCCTTGGATGAGCAGGTAACCCAAGGAACCTTGTTCCTAGAGGACGCGATGATATCTTAGCTGCTGCCATCGGTAAACCAGACCACCCGGGCCGTGTCATTGGTGTTGGATGGGGCGTCGGCATTCGCCAATACCACGGTTCATCTTCACACCAATGCCACAGGGATGTTGATGCAGATAGAGCACGGCTAAAACAGGAGATTGCAGCTGAGCTTAGACAGGAGATGGCCGAGCAGTTTGCCCAACAGATGGCAATATTGACTTCTATGTCCCAGCAGATGACAGCCGGTGTCCAACCCTCTGTCCATGTGAGCACTAAGGGCTCATGTGATCCTCCTCATCAGCCTGAAAATGATGATGATGGTGATGATGATGATGATGATGATGATGACGACCCTGATAGGTGTGAGCTATATGTTGATGATCATCATGATCGCCGCTTAGTGGCATTGGGGAGGGCACATAATAACTTAGGTAATACCATACACCATCGTTTATTACCAGATGATCAGGTGAGGGTCGTTGTTGAGATTATTCGAGATGCTGATGCTCGAGTCCCTGTGCCCACCGAGGAGGTTCAAACAGTGGGTCAGGCCCCCGGTAACTTCATCCCCTGGCCAAGAAGACTGGTCAGCTTTCTTGTTGCATCTGAGGTATTCAGTTAGTTGTGTTTTTCTATATTCATAGTTGAAATTATTTATTATTGTTTAAAGACAATGCTTTATTTTTATTCGTTATAGGATGTTGGAAATGATATTCTGCCTAAAAGGTCGGATCCAGGAAGACCAGAGATGTCTGCTCCCGCCAAGGTATTCATTTGACCATTTAATTAATTACGAATGAAATAACTTATATGTGATTACTAATATATATCTTTGTTGTTTATGGGATCGACAAAGGGGCACCTGATGAATTTTTAAACTTCTGGCTATACAGGTTGTTACCAAGGAGAATGACGCAGTTTTGGTAAGGTTGGAACATGATGCCAGTCCAGGTGACGAACTATATATCCCAAAGAAGGAACTTATGGAGATTGTACTCGATAAAGAAACGGCTAGTTCCGCACACCTATCGTTATGGTGCACGTAAGTACATTTTATTTATAAGTTAAGTAATTAAATTTTAAATACTATGATAATTAACATGTTTTTTCAATATATTAGGTATTTGCATCGTATGTTAGTTGATCAGGGTAACCTCGCCCTTTAGGGGTTCATTGACCCCATGTTCATTCAGGGTGATGTTCTCCTAGCATAGAAGACCCGGTCACCACCATACGTGATATACTTGCCCGAGACGATCATCAATTCTACCTTGTGCCTTATCTCAATAAGTAAGTACCGATTATTTAATTATAACTATATATGACTTAGTCACTAATTGTTCGGCAAATACAGCAAGCATTGGCAACTGTTGATCTTGTACCCTAGGATGAACGTCGTGGTCTTCTTCTGCTCAATTGGAAATAAGCCGGCGAATGAATTGAAGACCATCATCGAAACGTAAGCATTAAAATACTTTATAATCAGTAATGCAGTTGTTTTAATTATCTGAAATCTTTTAGATATACTTTAATTAATGTTTATTTTGTCATGATAGTTCTATTAATGCAAACCACATGTTGCGTGGTGAAAGGCATCGGGCTATCAGATGGATTATTCCCAGCGTAAGATATTTATTAGTTCCAACGCTTCAAATGCAGTGGGTATAATTATTGATTTCTATTTAATTCCTCATATTCTAATTGGGTTTCATTTGTACGTAGTCATGTATACAACGTGGATCATAGGAATGTGGATACTATGTGATGAAGTGGATGTTCGAAATTATCTCCTCCAGGATCACTGAAAGATGGCACGAGGTCAATGTTAATTGGTAACAATTAGAAGTAACAGTTAAAGATTCGTTATATGTTTTATGTTAGTTCTTTTGTCCAATTAAACTTGCAGATATTCAACAATCCAACTCCATTATCTGATTCCGACATCAACAACATAAGGAGGCATTGGGCAATTTTCTTTCTTGAAGTGTACCAACCATAGTTTGTATATATGTAGTTAGTTTAAAAACTTATCATGTACTAGCTATAATGTACTTTTGACTGATCATATGTATTTGATATGAAATCTATAATATATCATGTAGCTTTTTGGTTTCTAATTATCTTTGTTGTCTGAATGTAATTGAACGTACAAATGTATTGTTCGTAATAAATTCAGTATATATTAATTTAGTGTGTTTTTGTTGAACAAAAGTGATTGTGTTGAGAATATTTAGAATATGTTATTCTGTTATTGATCTGCATTACTGAAACTGGGGAAATGAATGATAGAAATGTAAAAAAGAGTTTTAAAAAAAAAATTAGACTTTACACATCGGTTACTAAAAAACCGATGTGGGAAAAAAAAATTTCCACATCGATTTCTTGAAAACCGATGTGGAAAGTGATACTTCCAATTCTGTCAAATGAACTTTCCACATCAATTTTTGTGAAAACCGCTGTTAAAAATGTACTTTAAACATCGGTTTTAAAACCGATGTGAAAAGTAACAATAAACAACATCGGTCTTTTCAACATCAGTTTTAAAACCGATATGAAAAGCCAAAAATAACCGATGTGGAATCCTTTTTCTGCACTAGTGGATCACCTCAACGCGGCACCGTGCAAGGCGAGGTGGATTATCACCAAATGACACTTCTTGGGAAAATTGGGAAGACTTGATAGCACTTTACAACCTTGAGGACACGATTGGTTTTGATGGGGGAAGGTATTGATATATCGCAGCCCAATCAGCAAGAAGACTTGGCCCATTCTAGCAACACTCAGGCACAAGAGGAGATCCAGGGAGTGAGGCCCAAGAGGGTTACCACCAAGCCAAAGAAATGGATAGACTTTGTTAGTTACAAATAAAGACAGGTGACTGATTCTAGAAGTCACTATTAGTACCTTGTAGGATTTATTATTGCTGTCATTTGCTGTATTTCCCTTGAATTCCAGAAGTAGACGTTGGGTGTGTACTCACCTCAACTATATATGCCTTGTTTTCCTTATTTGTGAGGTAATGAATATCTATCAGATTCCCTTCTTTATCTAAATCTTGGTGGATGCCCTCTTTGTCCTTGAAATCAGAGAATAACATACATATCATTTTCTATAGCAGTAAAGTAAACGAGTGATAGTTTGACACAAAAATAGACATCAAATACAGGGACACCGTATTTGATGTGATATTTTGAACTAATAGTTTAGAGAAATAGTAAGAGAAAATAATAAACAAATGTTATATTGCATAAATGTATGGGGTTGGACACCAAAACTGTGTCCAAATATCATTAGTGAAAGTAAATTGACATGTAGCAACTTCATTCGATCAATAGTAATATGAAGATTATAAACAAGTATAAAATAGATTAGATATCTTAATGCCTACCTAAGCAAATAAAGGTAGTTTAAGTTCCCGTTTCCACTCCAAAAACAACAGCAAACATGAGTTTAATTTTAATACACTATAGATGTAATTTTTTTAAAATGCATTATCAATCAATCACAATTCAACATAACTTTTAAGGTAGTTAATAAAAAATTAACATTTTTAAGAATAAGACAATTTATAATTGGTTGATATTGTAAAATCTTCACATTAGCTTACCAAAAAAAAAAAAAAATCTTCACACTGAACATGAATACCGATTAAACTCATAAATTAAAGAATTGCTAGCAATGCAATTTTTTAACACTCTCTCCCACACACTATTTATTATTGGGTGAATTTTATATGGGACTCTCTCTATTTAGTGGGTCCCATATAAACTTTATGGTTCCATATGAAATTAAACAATAACAAATGGTTAATTCATTTCCAAAGTGGTGTTAACGTTGGTTTTTGGTTGGTGTCCAAAAATTCCTTTGTTACAAATAATTAAAAATCAAGCGAGTGTGGGACCTACGAGTTATGCGGTAATCTCGTCAGAATGTGTGTATGTATTGTCTGCCAAGTATGAATTTGACAAGTTAGTCAAATCTAGTAATATACTAGCAAAGACTTGATGCTATGACAAGTGTATAAGTTTAGGAAAAAGATGTACCGATTATTGTCAATAATGAAACTTGACAACGAAATTGTTTATATTTGAAAAGGGGAATTTGAAATTTAAGAGGAGGAAGTAGTTTTATATGTAGAAAACATCCTGATTGAACCAAGTTTACAATAAAAGAAGAAACATAAGTTTAAAAAGAAAGTTAAGTAGAGTAGAATCTAAATGATACAACTTTCAAGAAGTAAATGAATTTAAAAGAAGAACATAAGAGAAATGCTAGAAATGAGTAAGAATAAATGAAGAAATTGAACAGAAGAAATGAAAATGGAATCGAATTTTGCCATAATATTGAAATAAGAAGGATGGAGGGATGATGAGTGTGATTTCACCTCATATTTCATTGACATTTTGCATGCATTTTCATATAATTTAGGCATTTCTAATTTGGTTTTGGTTAGTTTTTACCTTGGAACGGGTAAGGCGGTTTTGTGGTGTTGTTATGCAGGGATTAAGGATTAAAATGCTCAAGATTAACCATGATGGAGCTTGCATGAAGATGGGGGATGAAAAGTGAAGAAACTGAGCCAAACAGAGCCCATAACGACCTAGCCGTGATAGCCATCACTGCCATGATCGAGTAGAGCTGAAAAGAAAGAATGAAAAAGTCAGAGCCCTTCACGGCCAGCCCGTGATGTACATCACGGCTGTGACATGTCAGCTGAACCAGAGCCTCACAGGCAGAACTGATCACGGCCTAGTCGTGATGGTGGTCACGGCCGTGACAGACCAACCAGTGAAGCAACCTCCAAGGCAGAATCTGTCACGGCCTGGCCGTGATGGCCATCACGGCCGTGACGCGTAATATATGGATCTTTAGAAACGGATTTGATCTGAAATTGTGGTTGCTTGGGATTTAAGTTACCCTAGTCTATAAATAGAGCACTTAGGCTCGAAAATAGGGGGACTCTTAGAGACTCTTAGGGACTTTTGGGGGCTGCTCCCTTAGGCAAAATTAGGATCTTCTCTCTTCTTCTTCTCCTCCTCCTCCTCCTCCTCCTCCTCCTCTCTTAGGTTTTCATTCATGTTTTTGTTAATCAAGCTTGCCATGACCATGGCCATGCTTGAGTAATAGTTTTATTTCTAGGGATTGAGGCTATGCCCAAGATCTGTTTTATGTTATGAATTGATGTTTTCCTTTTGTTAATTTCAATTTGCTTTCGATTTGGTTTCTATCGCATGAATTACTTGTGAATCTGGTGCGTACTTATTTGCATGTCGTAGATACTCTAAGGAGGAACCTAGAGGTGAACTTAGGTATCGGATCTATAGGAATCAAACTAAGGACTTAAATCACGAGAGTTAGAAGCGGTTCTTCGAGGGTTCACGAATTGTCACAGAACTTAAAGGGTTCAATTTAAATTCAATTACCATGAGAGTAAGGGTTGGTTTAATTGGGCATTGTTTTTATAACTAGATAGGGAGCATTAACTTATTGAGGATAAATTCGCCTTCAAAGCAATTTTGGTAATTAACAAGGGGTAGTCAATTTGGTAACATGAACAATCTTGTTGGTAACCCAATTCCTAGGAATCCCTTTTGATCTGAAAAACCCCTAATTGATTTACTTTCCTATTTTAATTGATTGCATTCTTAAATATTTGATTTTCTAGTTAATTCTTATTACAAAAATCAAATCTTTTCAAAATACTTTTTTTAGTCCAGTTTAATTGATTTAATAATTAATTGTTATTTGAGATCACGGTCTCTGTGGGATCGATCTTTTTATTACTTGGAGACGAATTCGGTACACTTGCCGGAATCCATCACCATCAAGTTTATGGCGCCGTTGCCGGGGACTTTACTTTCTTGAATCTCAATTTAATTTTTAAATTGATTTTTCTGGACTTTTTCTTTTTATTTATTTATTTTTATATTAAAAAAATATTCATTTATCTCTTTTACTTTTTTCAGTATCTATCTCTCTTATATAGATGTTTTTCTCTTTTATGCAAAGATCCCTAAGTCTTGGAAGCCTTATTGAGGTTGACCCCGAAATCGAAAGGACCTTTCATAGACGTAGGAGACTACAAAGAGAGAGGGGGATGTTAATTCCCATTCTACTCATGACGAATCTACCGGATACAAAACCACTGAAGGACTACGCAGCCCCAAATGCTAGGGGTTTGCGAATTGGGATTGCTAGGCCAGAAATCGAGACGGAGAACTACACTATACCGCCTATGCTAATTAGCATGATTAGGTAACATCAATTCGGAGTATTGCCCTCGGAGGACCCGACTGATCATGTGGAGACATTCTTGGAGTTCACCGATGCAATTAGAATTCATGGCACCCCGATTGATGCTATTCGCTTGAGGTTGTTCCCCTCCTCTCTTACTGGAAAGGCAAAAGCTTGACTGAAGCAAGTGCCCGCTAATACCTTGTCGACTTGGGACCAACTGGTGCAGGAATTCTTGGAGAAATTCTTCCCTGTATCCAAGACGGCTTACCTACGAACTCAGATCACCGACTTCTTCCAAAAGGACGGAGAATGCTTATCCGAAGCTTGGGATTGCTACAAGGGATTGCTAGAGTCTTGCCCACATCATGGACTCGAGAGGTGGCTATTAGTGCATACCTTCTACAACAAATTGGATTACTCTTGAAGGTGTCACTTGACTCCATGGCTGGTGGAGCCTTTATGAATAGCCCACTGACCAAAGCATTCAATATCATTGAAAACGTAGCCACCAACTACCACCAATGGGGTTCGGAAAGAGGTAATAACCCGAAAAAGATTTCGGGGGGTAAGTTTGAAATGAATAACGTTGATCTAATTATGTCTAAAATTGACTCACTGAATAAACGCTTTGATAAGCTTGAACAGGCTAATGTGAGTTCAATAGGTGCTACTGATGTTGTTTATGATATTTGTGGAATGCAGGGACATGACATAATGGAGTGCCCACATGGTATTGCTCCTGGATCCGGTGCTTCGGGGGTACCAATGAACTCTTGTCACAACTTCTATGACACGAACCCGAAGCTACCAAATTATGCTCCTCCTAATTCTTACAACCAAGGAAGGAAGAATAGCCCTTACCTCTCCTACGGGAACTACAATAAAACGTTGAATCACGAATTCCAGGAAGGCCAAGGTAATAGGAAACCTGCATCGTGGTATCCTCAGGTACAAAAGTCTAAACTTGAGTCTCTCTTGGAAAATTTTGTTGAAACTCAAACAAAACAAAATGAAGAGTTTAGGCAACAAGGTAGGGTAGTCAATGAGGCAATAAAAGAGTTAGCATCTAAGGTAGATAAATTAGCCATCCATAATAAGATGTTAGAAACTCAGATTGCCCAACAAGCTAGTACATATACTAGAACTAAGGGCGTTCCCAGGACAACCCGAAGTTAATCCCAATGAGCACTGTAATGCTATATACTTAAGGGATGATAAGCTTGGGGTAATTGAAAAGGATGTGGAATGCGAGGAGGACATGAGTGAACATGAAGAGATAGAGCCAAAGTATGTCCCTCCACCACCGTACCAACCCTCAATACCTTTCCCACAAAGGTTGGTCAAGAAAAAGCAAGTAGAAAAAGAAACTAAGAGCTTAATTGAGGAGCGTAATGCCACGATAAAAACTAATATGCCTCCTAAACTAAAAGATCCAGGAAGTTTCTCTATTGCTTGCTCAATTAGAGAATTAAAAATAGACCAAGCCTTATGTGACTTAGGGGCTAGTGCGAGTTTGATCTTGCTTACTATCTTTGAGAGGTCGGGAACCAAGAAATTGAGTCCATCTGAATCCTCTTTACAATTTGCGGATGGCTTAACTAAAACTCCTCTAGGCATACTAGAGAATGTTCCCGTAAAGGTAGGAAATTTTTTCATTCCTACCGATTTCGTGGTGTTGGATATGAACGGAAATTCTAAATTCCCTATCATTCTAGGAAGGCCATTCTTGGCCACATCTGGAGCAATAATAGACGTAAAAAATGGCAAGCTCTCCTTAAATGTAGAGGAAGGTAGGGTAGATTTTGATTTGACTAACTCATATAACAACCCTCCTTTTGAGAGTCATGTGTGCAGGATCGATATAATGCCTCCAGAGGTGAAGGAAGAGCTTAACATGAAAGCAACTCCGAAGCTTTGCATGACAAATGATGCACCAAATGGTGATGAAGTTGGAATTGCTCATCATGTGGAGTTAAAACTTCCGCCGGGAGGATGTAAGGCCATGAAACTCAGAGTGAAAAGAGCAAAGCGAAAGCGCAATTGGCCATATGAACAAAATAGGCTCTTTGAAGGACTTCCATGGAAGAGAGGTGTACTTGCACTTCCAAACCCAGCTGATCCCGGTTGATTGAAGGGAGTATGGTCAAGCTTAAGACCATAAATAAGCGCTTCTTGGGAGGCAACCCAAGTTTTCTTTCCCTTTTCCATTTGTTTTTGATTTTTTTTTTGAATAATTTGAGGAGATTAGAGAAGAAAGATCATTAATTGATGGTTTTGCCAAGTATTTTCAGGTTATGAAAGAAGTAAGAGCAAAAAGGCAAGGAAAAATAAAGTCAGAAGTCATCACACCCACGCCGTGACGGTGGTCACGACCGTGACTAGCTAACCACTGAAGATCAGAAAGGATAACGACCCAGCCGTGATATCCATCACAGGTGTGATGAGAAGGACCCTGAAGATCAGAGTGTATCACGGCCTAGCCGTGATGTAACTCACGGCCGTGACAGGCTAGCTCCTATAGACCAGAATTGATCACGGCCTAGTCGTGATACACATCACGGCCGTGACACATTTTCCAGCATCTCTATGACTGGCATGTGAGCCAACACCCTCTACCACCTCGGTGAGTTGTTCCATTTTTCTCCTCTCTCCGACTTGATTAATTACATTGGGGACAATGTAAGTTTTTAAGCTTGGGGTAGGGGTATTTTTGCATTATTGCATTTTTCATGTTGCATTCATATAAGCATAGTTCTGCATAATCACATGATTAGATTACCCCCTTGCTTAGAGTTTGCATCCAATTGTGAGAACTTGGTGCCAAATAAATTGAGACAATGAACTTTTGAACCCAATTTTTGTATTCTTGTGATAAGGCTAAAAATAAAAATGCTTGAGATGATCTTTTGATAGTTGATAATTAGCATGTGGTTCCTTGGATTTGTGTTTCTCATTGATTTTAAACTGCTAAATGTGAGATTTTTGAGCCTAAAAGGGGTACTCACTAAATCTACCCCATTCTTTGTGATTGAGTGTTTTACTCCTCTTGGATTGTATTCTCTAGAACTTGACTTGAAACCGTTTTGAAACTTAAAAAAATTTTGAAAATATTTTTGAAAATGATTGAGGCACTAGGTATCTTTCCGGCCTTCCAAGCTTTGATTGATTAAATGCTACTCCTTAGTTGCCCAATTTTGAGCCTAATAGAATAAAATACTTTTCTTGGTACCTTGAATTATTTTGATGAATAATGCTTGATATGACACCTTTTAAAGTGTTGCAAAAGGGTAAAAAGACAGTTTGAAAAATAAATTGTGGGATGAGAAAGTTAGAAAAATATTTCTCTTAAGTTGAAAATCTCCCTTCTCCAAATAAATAAAATAAAATAAACAAAAAAAAATGAAGAAGGGGATGAGAAAAAGAAAGTGAGAAATAAAATAATAAAAAAAAGGGAAAGAAAGGTGGAAAAGTGAACTAAAGCCCAAAAAGGTATTTTAGAAGTTGTCATGCTTTGCAATGTTTGATATTTTGTTTAGCCTTCTTGAATTTTCCTTTTCTTGATTTCCCCACCTAACAATTAATCCCATGGCCCCATTACAACCAAAATAAAAGACCTCTTGATTCTTATGTGTTTTCATTAATAAAGTGGAGATTTGGTTAATAGTCAAGCTTATGGTAGAATACATTCCTTGAGGAAATTGAGCGAATTGTCACATATCCTTAAACACTTGAGTGAGGTGAGAAGAGTGCCCGAATTAGTGAGACATATGAATTTAGGGAACCTAAGCTTCTAATTGGACTTGAAATTGATTGTCTCTTGGGTACTTATTTGAATATGCCTGTCACTTGGATTAGTTACTCAGGTTCTTGGTTCACTATCCATGCTCTGACTGTTTATCTTGTCTGGCCTTAGTGATTGCTTGAGGACAAGCAAAATCTTAAGCTTGGGGTAGTTTGATGAGTGTGATTTCACCTCATATTTCATTGACATTTTGTATGCATTTTCATATAGTTTAGGCATTTCTAATTTGGTTTTGGTTAGTTTTTACCTTGGAACGGGTGTGAACACCCATTTTTGTGTGTCTTCATTTTATTCTAATTTTTATGATATCACGTTTCAAGGAGACTAATAATAATAAGAGAGAAAGAAGAAAAAATAAAATAATGAAGAAAGGAGGGGGTGTTCCAGTCCATTACCTTGGATTTGATGTTGGACCGGGTGATCCCTTCCAGACCATCACATTTGCTGTTGGACGGGGAGGTTCCGTCCATCACATGATTAACTTGATGTTGGATGGGGTGGTCCCGTCCATTGCTTTGCACTCGTTGATGGACGGGGTGGTCCCATCCATTGCCTTGCACTTGCTGATGGACGGGGTGGTCCCGTCCATTGCCTTGCACTTGCTGATGGACGGGGTAGTCCCGTCCATTGCTTTGTACTTGCTGTTGGCCCTGTCTAGTCCATTGCTTTGCATTTGCTGATGGACGGGGTGGTCCCGTCCATTGCTTTGCACCTGCTGATGGACGGGGTGGTCCCGTCCATTGCTTTGCACCTGCTGTTGGCCCCGTCCAGTCCACTGCACTTGCCAATGGACGGGGTGGTCCCGTCTAGTCATTACACTTGTTGGTGGACGGGGTGGTCCCGTCCAGTCCTGCCCCTTTTATTTCTTTTGAACGAGGGGGTTCCGTCCACTCCAATTATTTTAATTTCTGTTGGACGAGGAGGTCCGTCCAGTGTATATCTACTTTTGTATATCTAAGTTCCTGTTGGGACGAAGAGATTCCGTCCACTGCAATAGTGACTAAGTCCAAGGAAGGAGAAAGTCATGTGGCAGTTTTGAGAAAGTTGTTCGAGCGGCTAAGGAAGTGCAAGTTGCGCCTCAACCCTGCAAAATGTACTTTCGGTGCATGCACAGGGAACTTACTTGGCTTTGTTGTCAGTATAGAAGGAATAAAGGTGGACCCTAACAAGGTGGAAGCAATACGTGACATGCTAGCACCTAAGAGCGAACGAGAAGTAAGGGGTTTTCTTGGAAGATTGAACTATATTGCGCGCTTCATTGTAAATCTGACTAGCACATTCGAGCCAATCTTCAAACTCCTCGGGAAGAATAATCCAGGGAAGATGGGATGATGACTTGTCAAGAAGACTTTGATAAGATAAAGGCATATCTATTGAATCCCCAGTGTTGGTACCACCTACCCGAGGTCGTCCATTGTTACTCTATCTCACCATACTCCCAACCTCAATGGGGGCAATGCTGGGACAACAAGATGAATCTGGCAGGAAGGAGCGGACAATTTACTATCTGAGTAAGAAGTTTAACGCCTGTGAAGCTCGTTATATGGCAATCGAGAAGACTTGTTGTGCACTAGTATGGACCTCCAGAAGACTCAGACAATACATGTTATATCACACCACTTGGTTAATTTCTCGAATGGATCCTTTGAAGTATATCTTCGATAGTCCCCATATCTCCTTAAGGGTTTCGAAGTGGCAAATGATATTGTCAGAATTTGACATTAAATATATGACTCAAAAGTCCATCAAAGGAAGTGTGATTGCTGACCATTTAGCAGAAAATCCTCTTGAGGATGGGTGGCCTGTCGATTCCGAGTTCCCAGATGGAGAGATAATGTCCCTCGAGGAAGATGAGGAAAGAGGAAGATGTCCGGAAAATGTATTTTGATGGAGCAGTCAATATGCATGACAACGGCATAGGGCGAGTGGTTATCTCACCAAATGGCAAGCGATGCACGATGGCCGTAAAATGAAATTCAAATGCACAAATAATATTGCAGAAAACGAGGCATGTCTTTGGTGGATTGCAAATGGCACTTGAACTGGGTATAAAGCAGTTGAAAGTCTTAAGGGATTTAGCTTTAATCATTTACCAAGTCAATGGTGAATGGCAGACCAAAGATTCCAAGTTGATTCCATATCAGAAATACTTGACTCAGTTGATTGAAAAATTCGACGAGATTACTTTCTCACATTTAAGTCGAGATAAGAATCAATTTACTGATGCTTTAGCCACACTAGCTGCCATGACCAAGCTGGATATCCATATCAATGTCCAACCCATCCAAATTAGAGTGCAAGACGAACCGGCATACTGTGCTCATGTGGAAGGAGAACCTGATGGTAAGCCTTGGTATCATGATATCATGCGATATATTCAGACCAAGGAATACCAGGTAGAGGCGAGCGAAGTAAATAAAAAGACCAGCCGCAGACTGGCTACGACCTTTTTCTTAAACAAGGAAGTCTTGTACAAAAGAGGATATGATGGTACCTTACTCAGATGTGTGGATGCTCGCGAAGCTAAATGGATCATGATCGAATTTCATGAAGGAATCTGTGGGACTCATACCAATGGTCACATGATGGCTAGGAAGATCTTGAGAAGTGGCTATTATTGGTCTACTATGGAGTCAGATTGTATGGAGCATGTTCGTAAGTGCCAAAAATGCCAGATGCATGCAGACCGGGTTAATGCACCTGCGTTTCCACTGCATAGTTTAGCATCCCCATGGTTTTTTTCGATGTGGGGGATAGATGTCATCGGTCTCATTAATCCCAAGGCTTCCAATGGTCATCGTTTCATTTTGGTGGCGATAGACTATTTCACTAAATGGGTAGAAGCTGCTTCATATGCCACCATAACTTAAAGGGTGTTTCTCAAATTCCTCAAGAAGGACATTGTCTGTAGATACGGGATCCCAGAGAGGATAATCACAGATAATGCTGCTAATCTTAATAGTACCGAGATTCAAAAGTTTTGCAATGTCTTCAGAATCAAACACCACAATTCGGCTCCCTATAGGCCTCAAATGAACGGTGCAGTTGAAGCAGCAAACAAAAATGTCAAGAAGACCGTTGCCAAGATGGTTGCAAACTATAAGGACTGGCACGAAATGCTGCCATATGCTCTACATGCTTATCGGACTAATATATGATCAAGCACTGGGGCAACCCCTTTCTTTCTGGTGTGCGGGATGGAGGCAGTCTCACCTATCGAAGTAGAACTCCCTTTGCTAAGAGTTTTGATGGAAGCAGATTTAGAGGAATCTGAGTGGGTGAAAACTCGATATGAGCAATTGAACATGATAGAAGAGAAAAGACTGGCATCTATCTGTCACGGGCAATTGTATCGAAGCAGAATGGCAAGAGCTTTCAATAAAAAGGTTTGTCCTAGAGAATTCTGCGTGGGAGACCTGGTTTTAAAGAAAATCCTCCCTAGTCAGGAGGATGCCCAAGTAAATTGGGCACCAAATTATGAAGGCCCTTATATTGTCAAACAAGCATTCTCAGGAGGTGCTTTGATTCTGCAAAACATGGATGAGGAGGAGTTACCAAGGCCAGTAAACTCTGATGCTGTGAAAAAGTTCTACGCTTGAAGTCCCGCTAGGTTGAAAACCCGAAAGGGCAGCCTAGGCAAAAGTTAGGGAAAAAGAATAATGAAAACAAAAGGAAAGCAAATGCCCGCTAGGTTGAAAACCCGAAAGGGCAGCCTAGGCAAAAGTTAGGGCAAAAGAATAATGAAAACAAAATGAAAGCAAAGGCCTGCTAGGTTGAAAACCCGAAAGGGCAGCCTAGGCAAAAGTTAGGGCAAAAGAATAATGAAAACAAAAGGAAAGCAAAGGCCCGCTAGGTTGAAATCCCGAAAGGGCAGCCTAGGCAAAAGTTAGGGCAAAGAAACCTTAGGCTAAAAACCTGCAAGGGCAGCCTAGGAGGAGGATAGGGTCCAATATGCAAGCACCCACCATACTGGGGCAATTTCCGTCCATTGCATGTTTAATTCTCCCCTGTTGGACGAGGAGGTTCCGTCCACGACAATTATGTTTTCAAACTGTAAGGTTTTCTACCGAGCTCCTCATGTTTTTTCGGACAAAATATATGTTCATTTTTCTTTACTTGTTCATTACTAAAATACATGAAAAGTCACGACTAATCATGTCTTCTAGCATGCAACAAGTAAAGAGGGGCAACTGTGAACACCCATTTTTGTCCGTCTTCATTTTATTCTAATTTTTATGATATCATGTTTCAAGGAGACTAATAATAATAAGAGAGAAAGAAGAAAAAAGAAAATAATGAAGAAAGGAGGGGGTGTTCCAGTCCATTACCTTGGATTTGATGTTGGATCGGGTGATCCCTTCCAGCCCATCACATTTGCTGTTGGACGGGGAGGTTCCGTCCATCACATGATTAAATTGCTGTTGGACGGGATGGTCCTGTCCATTGCTTTGCACTTGCTAATGGACGGGGTGGTCCCGTCCATTGCTTTGCACTTGCTGATGGACGGGGTGGTCCCGTCCATTGCTTTCCACTTGCTGATGGACGGGGTGGTCCCGTCCATTGCTTTGCACTTGCTGGTGGACGGGGTGGTCCCGTCCATTGCTTTGCACTTGCTGTTGGCCCCGTCCAGTCCATTGCTTTGTACTTGTTGATGGACGGGGTGGTCCCGTCCATTGCTTTGCACTTGTTGATGGACGGGGTGGTCCCGTCCATTGCTTTGCACCTACTGTTGGCCCCGTCCAGTCCACTGCACTTGCCAATGGACGGGGTGGTCCCGTCCAGTCATTACACTTGCTGGTGGACGGGGTGGTCCTGTCCAGTCCTGTCCCTTTTATTTCTGTTGGACAAGGGGGTTCCGTCCACTCCAATTATTTTAATTTTTGTTGGACGAGGAGGTCTGTCCAGTGTATATCTACTTTTGCATATCTAAGTTCCTGTTGGGACGAAGAGATGCCGATCCATCGCAGCTTTTATTTTGGTGAAGGCTAAAGAATAAAGGAAGAAGAAGGAGAAGATAAGGAAGAAAGGACGAAGAAAACAAGGAGAAAAAGACAATCAACAAAAAGGAAGAAGAAGGAGAAGATAAGGAAGAAAGGAAAAAGAAAACAGGGAGAAAAAGACGATCAACAAAAAGGAAAGGAAACAGAGTTACGCCTCCTACCCACTTTACATACCAGACAAGACCTCTTCTCCTCCTCTACTAATTGGTTCTTCTTCTTCCTTACCTCCTCCCTCGTTTTAACCTGGCAACCCTACTCCTAACCCTAAAAAGCCATTATACACATCAGACAAAACCCCCCATCTCCTTCTCTTTTCAAACACGCAACCTTCAGGATAAATCACCTCTTTTCTGCTACTAATGCCGCCCCATCTGTACACACGCTATTGCTGCTCAGAACACCCCTTTTTGCACCTCCTCTAACCATTGGTCTTTTCATTTTTTTTTCTTCTCCCTCGTCTTAACCTAACAGCCCTACTCCTAACGCTAAAAAGCCATCATGCCAGTAAGACAAGACACCCCATCTCCTTATCTTTTCAAGAATGCAACCGTCACATCAAATCACCTCCTTTCCGCTGCTCAGAATGGCCCAAGCCTCGGGTTTCGTACAAACCGAACTTGAAGCCAATGGAGAGGAAGCAAGAAGCCCTCTCCTCCGTCTATAAAAGGAGAGGAAAAAAGGGAGAGGGGAGGACGATTTTTTGGAAAAGGAGGAGGACATTTTGGAGAGGGACTTATGATCTGATATTTTCTTAGTGAAGAGAAAAGAGAGAGAGAATTTTATTGTGAGGAAGAGAGATCAGAAGATCTGAGTTTCCTTTTCTCTTCCTTATTATTAGAGTGGTTAAGAAGGAAGAGCTGAATGAGCCAGTGAGATTAAATGTAAAGACTTCGATCTTGAAATCTTACCATTGGGAATAAACAAAATCATTCTTATTCTGCTTTCATTCGGTAACCCTTATTCTTTTCTTTGATATTATTTATAAATTTCTCTTGACATTCTTATTTTTCGGTGTCTCTGTTCACTGAATAAGTTAGTAAAACGTTTCACTTCTACGTTTCATTTCTCTCCTATTTTCAAGAGGTAAAATTATTTATTTTACATAAAAATAGAAGATGATCACTTGATTAAAACAATCTTATTCCTTGGGTTGCCCTGTGACAAGTGTCATGTTCAACCCTTTAGATTTTGAGGTTGCCCTGTGGACTCATGTGCCATGTTCAACCTCATTTAGTTTTAAAAAAAAATTTCACAACTAAAGATGTTTTTTTTCTTAAGAAAGCAATTTTGGGGTAAAACAAATAATTTCAAAGTTACTAATAATTTACACAACTAATTTTGGGTAACCATTTTATGGATGTTCTAGGGTGTCGTGGGGTTAAGTCTTCATGCCTTCCTTAGACATAATCGACTCCCGAACCCAAAGCTTTTCTTAAAAGGTTTTCCAACTTCCTCGAAATAAAATAAAGTTGGTGGCGACTCCATGTTTCCTCTCTAAAAGGGGAACCATTCTTTTTGGTCGCTACAACGGGTAAGGCGGTTTTGTGGTGTTGTTGTACAGGGATTAAGGATTAAAATGCTCAAGATTAACCATGATGGAGCTTGCATGAAGATGGGGGTTGAAAAGTGAAGAAAATGAGCCAAACAGAGCCCATCACGGCCTAGCCGTGACAGCCATCACAGCCATGATCGAGTAGAGATGAAAAGAAAGAATGGAAAAGTCAGAGCCCATCACGACCAGCCCGTGATGTCCATCACGGCTGTGACATGTCAGCTGAACTAGACCCTCACAGGCAGAACTGATCACGGCCTAGCCGTGATGGTGGTCATGGCCGTGACAGACCAACCAGTGAAGCAACCTCCAAGGCAGAATCTGTCATGGCCTGGACGTGATGGCCATCACGGTCGTGACGTGTAATATGTGGATCTTTAGAAACGGATTTGATCTGAAATTGTGGTTGCTAAGTTACCCTAGTCTATAAATAGAGCACTTAGGCTCGAAAATAGGGGGACTCTTAGAGACTCTTAGGGACTTTTGGGGGCTGCTCCCTTAGGCAAAATTAGGATTTTCTCTCTTCTTCTTCTTCTTCTCTTCTCTTAGATTTTCATTCATGTTTTTGTTAATCAAGCTTGCCATGACCATGGCCATGCTTGAGTAGTAGTTTTATTTCTAGGGATTGGGGCTATGTCCAAGATTTGTTTTATGTTATGAATTGATGTTTTCCCTTTGTTAATTTCAATTTGCTTTCGATTTGGTTTCTATCGCATGAATTACTTGTGAATCTGGTGCGCACTTATTTGCATGTCGTAGATACTCTAAGGAGGAACCTAGCGGTGAACTTAGGTATTGGATCTATAGGAATCAAACTTAGGACTTAAATCACGAGAGTTAGAAGCGGTCCTGCGAGGGTTCACGGATTATTACAGAACTTAAAGGGTTCAATTTAAATTCAATTACCACGAGAGTAGGGGTTGGTTTAATTGGGCACGGTTTTTGTAACCCGAGAGGGAGCATTAACTTATTGAGGATAAATTCGCCTTCAAAGCAATTTTGGTAATTAACAAGGGGTAGTCAATTTGGTAACATGAACAATCTTGTTGGTAACCCAATTCCTAGGAATCCCTTTTGATCTGAAAAACCCCTAATTGATTTACTTTCCTGTTTTAATTGATTGCATTATTAAATATTTGATTTTCTAGTTAATTCTTATTACAAAAATCAAATCTTTTCAAAATCCTTTTTTTTAGTCCAGTTTAATTGATTTAATCACTACAAAAAAGGTTATTTAGCGACCGAAAATAGTGACCGAATTTGTTGGTTGCTGTTTGCGACCGAAATGGCGACCGGTTGTAGGATCTAAATCAAACACTGATTAGAGTTGATATTGCGACCGAAATAGCGACCGAGTTAAATGCAATGGTTAAATTTATTTATCGTTGCGACTGATATTAAATCGGTCGCTAAACGGAGCGTAAAAAATTAAAATAGAGCGTGTTAGCGACCGAATTTTAAATCGGTCGCTAAATTTATGAATTCAAATTTCAAATTAACCCATTTAGCGACCGAATAATTTGGTCGCTAAAGCAGAAATCCCTAAATCGTGTAGAGCCCTCTTTCCTTCCTTATTTTTGCGTTTTTCTTCTTTGTTCCTTCAAGCCTCTCTATTCCCTCAACCCCTCCACGCCCACCTCTCTCTGTCGCAGCTGACCGTCGTCGCCACCACCGCAACGCAACCACCACCACTCTGCACCTCCTCCCTTTCCATTCGCCTCTTCCCATTTGGCCTCCCTCTTTGCCTTTGCCCCATATCCGCCACCACCCCTCCACCCTCCTCTGGCCACTGTTTGCGTCGTCAAAGTCACCACCGCAACTCCACCACCAAGGTATGTTAAATCCCCCTTCTTCCTCTCCCCATTGTGCACAACCCCCTCCCCATCTCCCTGCTTTTCTCCTCTTCTCTGACTTCTCTGGTTTGTGTTTTCAGCTCTCCCCCACTCTTTGCATTGGTGACTGATTGTGGCTCCATTTCTCTTCAAAGCGTAAGCTTCCATTTCTCTTTATTTGCTAAACCCTAAATTCTCTATTGCTTCCACTGCCCTGCTATCATATTCTGTTATGTCAAATTACTCAATTGTTGTTGTGTGGATTTTGATCAGTACATTCATGCTTGCAACAACTTGTTTATATGTTGTGTCAGTATTTATCAGTTAGGCGTAATGTATATAAACATAAGTCAGTGTCAATGTGAATTTGGGCTGTTTGCACATTTGAAAAATTGAGTTTTATACTTGAGGATTTAATTAGAAATGAGACTGTAGTAATTGATTTATGTTTTTAAATATTTTAATGTTAAAATAGTGTTCAAAAGAGTTAATATGATTTTGATTGTGTCATTCGTATTGATTTAAGCGAATATGAGAAGGGATTAATTTTTAAGGCTACTGTGGTAAGAGTAAAGGAGTTGAAAAACTCAAACCGATTTTTGGCAAAACACATAAATAACAATTTTTTTGCTTCTATCCATAAGTGAGTTTAGGACTCAAAATGGGTTTGCAGTCATGTTTGAACATATAAACAAAGTTCATCAAGATAATCGATGTTTACAACAACTTACTTTGTCCGGAAATTTGGTGCAATCCATTTTATCGAGTCTTGAGATGAGAAGCCAAGAATACGCCAAAAAGATAGATAGATTTATATATTTTGAGTAGCTTCACTTCTTCAAACTTCATGAACTGATGTTAAAGGTCGGTAGTAATTCAACTTTTTGGTGCACTGATTATGTTTTTATATATATTATTGCTATTATTATTTTCAACGTGCTCTTCCTTGTCTCTTTGGTTAGAGACTTAGGTAGGAGGATCAGTTAACCATGTGTGTCTTTTGTTGTTGTAAGTTGAGTATGCTTACTACTTGGTGCTTTGGATTATGTGCTTTAGTTAGGTATATCTTTATTTGTGATTTTTCCCCATGTTTGTTAACAGAGGCACATGATTGTTTAATGTTAAGTGAGTGACTTAAGGTCAAAATGATTTATTAATTAAAGCATAGACAAAAAAACATTAGATTGGGCAACTATTCCTATGGAGGGGGATAGATGGGTATAGAGGTGTACTTTGGAAAAAGTTAAACTAACACGGTGAGGTGATATTTCTATATGTTACGTTTATTTTGGGAAGTAAGGGATTACTTAAGAAAAAAAGGAATCACTTGATTCTGATAGATAACACTCATACCAAGTTACAAGTTGTTCTAAATTTGTAACCGTATATTATTGAATCTATTTTATATTAATTTATGTGTTTCTAGTCTTACAAATAGTTGTACTGGATTCTGTATATATAGAATAGTGATTTGATTTGAAAGGACTAATATCATTTATGCACGATAGGTCCTTGTTGTCATATTCTTCTACAAACTGTTGGCTCCGGCTCCTCCCCTTATCCTTACTCGGTTGTGTTTTCTCTCTCAGGTAAGTTCTCTGAACACTCAGTGTAATGTATTATATGAATTATCGTGTTGTTTGGTAGTGGAGAGCTGAGCTCAATAGGATGTGATCTTGTCTGATTGTATGCTGATAATTTAATGTTTATGCATGTGTTTGTCAGTATGTGTTGTTTGTTAGTGGAGAGTGGAGCTCAATAGGATGTCATCCTGTCCGAAAGGCGGGATGTTGGTTGTGTGCTGATAATTTAGAAATTATGCATGTGTTTGACAATTAACTGCTACTTGTTTGTGGAGAGCGGAGCTCAATAGGATGTTTGCTACAATATTTTATCTACGTTTGTATTGATTTACGCTGCAATTTATATAAGCTCAACAATGTTGCAATATTTATAGGTTAATGGTTTTATTTTCTGTTAGAGTTAATAATTAATTTACGAAAGCCTTAGTTTCCTATTTGAGATTCAATATTAATGAGCATGCGTAACTTATCAAGGTATGCACGCTCATTGTATTGAATCTTGAATTGTCCAAGTGGGACAGTTTGGGAAAAAACTTTTTCACACTCGTACAATAGTCATTTCCATGTTCAAATGCCTTATATATATACTTGTTGAAATCTCGGTCTGATGCATTTCCTTTTGTTCTCCTGGTGCATACTTGATCGCGGTGATGCTCACCGTGCTCGAGTCGTGTACTTGGAGACCGATGGAAAATGCTGTCGAAATTTTGTTAAGCATAAGGTATTTGAATAAGGGAATAACTATTATTAGTCGAGTGTGGTAAAGGTTTCTTCTCGAATGGGATAGGTTCATACCTTGTCATAAGAACGAGATTGATGGAGTTATTGGAATGCACCGTAATATATGTGTTAATTTTTTTTTGGTCAGGCTATTTAATTGCCAGCAATGGATATTCCGGAGAATCGGAAATGGATGTATCATAGGTTGGATCGGAATAAACATCTTAGGGAAGAATATAGAGTTGGAGTGGGTGAGTTTATAGAGTTTGCTGTTAGCCAGGAGAGATTTATACGGCTGGGCGGTGATCATTTGAGGTGTCCTTGCAAAAAATGCAAGTGTCAATCTTTCAAAAACGTGGATGGTTTGTAGCCGATCTTTATGAGAAGGGCTTCATGCCTGATTACTATTGGTGGAGTAACCATGGTGAGACGTTGCCTGATTTAAACCCGATTGTGTTTGAAGGTTCGTACTATGGAAGTGGTGACCGGATGGAAGAATTGAATCCATACGAGCAGATGGGGGAGAAGATGGTGGAATGGTTTCCCAATACATAGAGGAGAATCCGAATCCCGAAGCTCAAAGATTCTATGATATGCTGAGTGCTGCACGATCTCCATTGTGGGAAGGATGTCGAGAGTACACGGAGTTGTCGATGTGCATGGAATGGTCGAGTATCAAATCTGACTACAATAAGCAAGAAGGCTGTTTTAATCGTCTCACCAGGTCAGTGTCCAAGGCGTTGCCAGAAGACAATCGGATGCCTACTAGTTTTTATCATGCTAAGAAGTCTGTGGAAAATTTGGGTCTGGGGTGTTTGAAAATTGATTGTTGCCCGAATGGATGTATGTTGTACTATAAGGATGATTCAGCGGAAAACATAACATGTTGTCGATTTTGTGGTGTGGATCGGTATAAGACAACCACTAGGATGGGCATTGAGAAGAAGAGGTAGCTAAAAAAGATGTGGTACTTTCCGCTCGTGCTAAGACTTACAAGATTGTACTCTTTGATGGTCACTGCAGCTTACATGAAGTGGCATAGTGAGCATGATAGGGAGCAAAATGTCTTGTGTCATCCATCTGACGGAGAAGCTTGGAAGCATTTTGATAGGGTTCATATGGCATTTTCGCAGGACCCTCGGAACGTCCGATTGGGGTTATCTACTGATGGATTTAATCCTTTCGGGCAGTCTGGAAAAGCATACTCTTGTTGGTCGGTTATCCTGACTCCGTACAATCTTCCCCTAGGGATGTGCATGAAGCGGGAGTTTATGTTCCTAACAGTCATAATTTCGGGTCCGTCTAATCCAAAAGGTAAGATTGATGTGTACTTGCAGCCGCTGATAGATGAGTTGACGATGCTGTGGAATGATGGTGTGTTGACACATGACGTATCTTTGGGGCAGAATTTCATCATGAAATCAGCTTTGATGTGGACGATCAACGACTTTTCCGCCTATGGGATGATGTCGGGTTGGATGACCGCGGGGAAGCTTGGATGCCCAATGTGTATGGAGCGATCGAAGGCATTCATGCTTAAAAACAGTCGAAAGATCTCATATTTTGATTGTCATCCTCAATTCCTTCCAGAAGATCATCCTTATAGGCGGAACAAGAATGCATTCAAGAAAGAGTGTTGATGCAATGGTTACATGGAATGAAGAGTCATGATTGCCACGTGTTCATGCAATGGTTGCTTCCAATTGCGTTCGACGCATTACCGAAGCAAATTTGGAACCCACTTGTTGAGCTTAGCCACTTTTTCAGTGGAAGTCAAGATACCCGTTTTGTTATGTAAGCTGGAGCAAATCTTCCCGCCGAGTTTCTTTGATTCCATGGAACACCTGCCAGTTCATCTACCTTACGAAGCACGAGTTGGTGGCCCAGTCCAATACCGCTGGATGTATCCATTTGAGAGGTAAACAACATCAACTATTTTACTTAATACATATGAAATTCACGAACACGAGATCGTAGTTTAGCTTTCCCTAAAACCAGTAATTATTTGTATGTATCCCTCTTTAATAGGTTCCTGCACTCCCTTAAACACAAAGTCAAGAACAAGGCACGAGTGGAGGGTTCCATTTGTGAAGCATACTTAATAGAGGAGACTTCCACTTTTGCCTCTTATTACTATCCTGGACGGAGTTAACACGAGAAGGACTAGGATGCCTAGAAACGTTGATTCGGGCGAAAGAAGTTCAACTAGTCCTCCTATATCAATATTCAACTATCCGGGCAGATTTAGTGGCAAATCAAAAGGATACTTCTTGGAGCAGCGTGACATTAATGATGCTCATCTGTATATCCTTCAAAATTGTGAAGAGGTGGCACCATATTTAGAGTAAGTTTCTACAATGTCTTTTATAAGTTCAATTGACATTTATGATTATTAATCGTCCTGCTGTTAATCTCCCATATGTAGGATGTACGACAATTTTCTAAGGGATCTCCAACCTGACATTTCAAACGATCAGGTTGATCGAGAAATTACTTCTCACTTTGCTACGTGGTTTAGTAAATATGTAGGTTAAGCATCTTCATTTGTTGCAATACATTTTATCTCCTTAAATATATAGCATGTATAAGAATAATATAATATTTGATTTTTTAGGTACTAGATCCAGAAAACAATGTTCAAAATCCATTGTTGACAAATTTGGCATGGGGGCCTAACAGATGGGTTACATCACGTAATACTTATATTAAGATAAAGGCTCGCAGTATAATTATTGATAATGTAATCAACCAGCTTGAAAAAGATGCTCCGTACCAAGATGATGAGTTTTCAAGACCCCACATACCGTTGAAAATTACGCCGGACATTATTGTTAATTCTCCGGCGGACATTTCCGGGAATGGGTTATTGAAAGAGAGTTATTGGATCAATCCGAGTTGGACGCATCTAGCGAAGGCACATTCCGATCAAGTGACACTGATGAGAGTGAGGGTGAATTTAGTGACAGAGATTCTACTTAGGTAATTTATTTGTCATAATTCATTGTGTAAATGTCATTCTACTTAGGTAATTTAATTTTGTATTATTTACGTTTTTGTGTAATCATCTTTTCATTTTTTACACAGATGGCAGATTCCTCTAGAGGTAGGGGTCGTCGTGGAGGTCGTGGCAGAGGTCGTGTTGCGAGAGTCCCTTCGCCGGCCGACCCCACGACCTTCCGAGACGAGACCACCCTACCAAAGACACCTTTGTGGGCCAGGACACCTCAGGGTGATGGACTTGCACCCCCAACCCAGCCTCATGTGGTTGGGACACAGGCTGCACCCTCATTATCCACACCTACGACAGGACCATCATCATCATCGGGACAGGAGAGTCGTGGTCCATCCGACAGGAGGATTCTTCTTATCCCCAGGGGGGATAACGAGTAAGCTAATTTAATTTTTTAATATATATAAAGTATCGTTAATTTCTATTTACTTGTTTTTTAATTTATTTATAACGTTTATTAATGCTCTAATTTTCCTGCAGCTTTCTGCCCGCGAAGGGCCCTTCTGATTCGATATCGAAGATCCTGTGATGCAAGTTTGATGGTCCATGGCCTACATGGAAGGCCATCCCAGGGGGTCATAGGGATAAGTTGTTTCTAGAGTTTAAGGTAACAATTTATTAAGTTATTTAAATTAAATTTACATTATATATATATATACACACACACGAATTTCCTAACAATTGTACGTTGCAGAAAGAGTATAGGTGGGATGTAGCTTTAGAGGGTCTCGTCAGGGACATATTTGAGCATAAAGGCTCACTGGTCATGAAGAATCTGACGAACAAGCTGAGGAAGGGTAAGAATAAGGGGAAATGGGTGGATCCTGAGATCAGGAGGCAGCTGGACCAAGATCTTGGGCTCGAGAAGTTCCAGGAGATCCAGGCCACAACTCGGCGTAATCGAGCTTCTGATGGTGGCGCATGTGCTTGGACCGGCGGGTCTAAATCAGCCGCCGCCCACTACGACGAGCTGGTAATACATTAAACTTTTGACTTATTATACTATTTAATTAATTAGTTTTCATTTTTAATTATTATTATGAATTTAAGATTATATTTTTCTGTGCAGAAAGCACAGAAACAGCGGGCGGGCCCCCACTGCTATGGAGTTGGTGGAGAGGACGAAGAAGTTGAAGTCGGGACATGGGTCAACGACAAGGCCCGTAACTATGCTGTAAGCAAAAAAACAATTTAGTGTTTACTTGTAATTTATTATAAATGATTTGTTAATATTGATTATAATTTTCACTAAATCTCTTCAGCTATAGTTTGTAGGTGGGCTTCAACGAGAAGAAGGACGATTCCATATCACGTGCCTCACTGTCACAAGATGAGGCCTTGACTGGTGATGGGCCCAGCTCTCCTATCTCCGTCGACGATAATGCCATTTATTTGGAGGTCGTCGGGGGCAGGAACAAGAAGGGGCACGTGTATGGCCTCGGACACCTGGGAGGCGAGTTTATCGCTTCATCATCCGGCATGCCTGCTCCTTCCTACGCTGATACCGTCCCTCAGGAGCAGTTCAACCAAATGTAGGACACCATCATGCAGCTGAACGTGGAGCTTCGGGAGAAGAGCGAGAGAGAGCAGCAGATGGCGAACCGTATTGCATGATTGACTCACTCACACCAAGAATGGTGCGAGACGAGCATCGAGCGGGGCGGACATCTGCGGCTGTTGTTGGAGAAGATGAGGATCAATACTCCAGTTGCTCAGGGTGATGCTCGACGGTTTTGCCGCTCTTGTCGCTCCTCCGCTCCACCGTCGGCCATCGATGTCTCTGCACCGCAGAGGACGATCGATAGCGAGCGTCGGTGTTACGGACGTTGAGGATGATTGGATTCCTCCCCCTCATCATGACTGATTAATTTTTTTTCTTCATATTTTTGACTTTAAACGATTCCTGTCTTTACGCTTTGGATTTTTTTTTAATATAGATTCATTATTTCTTATGATTGTAGATTTCATTAGTAATTTGGTGTGTTTTATTAGTAATTTTGCTAAACTTTAAAGAAAATCAGAAAAAATTTATTATTTTAAAAATTTAATTTAATTTTTTTTAATAAAAACCAGTTTAGCGACCGAATTAGAAACCAATAATTCGGTCGCTAAACTTTAATTAACATTAACAAATTGTGGTCTAGCGACCGAAAATCCGTCGCTAATATAGGTTAACAGTAACCAACATTGGCGACCGAAATAGCAACCGATTATCGGTCACTAAAAATGGTTACCCAAACAATGCGACCAACCGTGTAGTGACCATTTTTTTATTATTTAGCGACCGAAATTACGGTCGCCATTTAGTGACCGAATTATTATTTCGGTGTCTAAAAGTTTAGCGACCAGGTTATCAGCCACCACCATGAAACGGTCGCTAACTTAAATAGCGACCGAATTAGAAAGTTTAGCGACCGAATATGCCGGTCGCTAAACGGTTCTTTTTTTGTAGTGAATAATTAATTGTTATTTGAGATCACGGTCTCTGTGGGATCGATCTTTTTATTATTTGGCGACGAATCCGGTACACTTGCCAGAATCCAACACCATCAAGTTTTTGGCGCCGTTGTCGGGGACTGTGCTTTCTTGAATCTCAATTTAATTTTTAAATTGATTTTTCTGGACTTTTTCTTTTTATTTATTTATTTTATATTAAAAAAAATTCATTTATCTCTTTTTCTTTTTTTAGTATCTGTCTCTCTCTTATAGGTGTTTTTCTCTTTTATGCAAAGATCCCTAAGTCTTGGAAGCCTTATTGAGGTTGACCCCGAAATCGAAAGGACCTTTCATAGACGTAGGAGACTACAAAGAGAGAGGGAGACGTTGATTCTCATTCCACTCATGGCGAATCTACCGGATACAAAACCATTGAAGGACTACACAGCCCCCAAATGCTAGGGGTTTGCGAACTGGGATTGCTAGGCCAGAAATCGAGGTGGAGAACTACACTATACCGCCTATGCTAATTAGCATGATTAGGCAACATCAATTCAGAGGATTGCCCTCGGAGGACCCGACCGATCATGTGGAGACATTCTTGGAGTTCACCGATGCAATTAGAATTCACGGCGCCCCGATTGATGCTATTCGCTTGAGGTTGTTCCCCTCCTCTCTTACTGGAAAGGCAAAAGCTTGGCTGAAGCAAGTGCCCGCTAATACCTTGTCGACTTGGGACCAACTGGAGCAGGCATTCTTGGAGAAATTCTTCCCTCCATCCGAGACGGCTTACCTACGAACTCCGATCACCGGCTTCTTCCAAAAGGACGGAGAATGCTTATCCGAAGCTTGGGATCGCTACAAGGGATTGCTAGAGTCTTGCCCACATCATGGACTCGAGAGGTGGCTATTAGTGCATACCTTCTACAACGGATTGGATTACTCTTCGAAGGTGTCACTTGACTCCGCAGCTGGTGGAGCCTTTATGAATAGACCACTGACCGAAGCATTCAATATCATTGAAAACATAGCCACCAACTACCACCAATAGGGTTCGGAAAGAGGTAATAACCCAAAAAAGCTTTCGGGGGTTAAGTTTGAAATGAATAGCACTGATCTAATTATGTCTAAAATTGACTCACTGAATAAATGCTTTGATAAGCTTGAAAAGGCTAATGTGAGTTCAATAGGTGCTACTGATGTTGTTTGTGAGATTTGTGGAATGCAGGGACATGACATAATGGAGTGCCCACATGGTATTGCTCCTAGATCTGGTGCTTCGGGGGAACAAGTGAACTCTTGTCACAACTTCTATGACACGAACCTGAAGCTACCAAATTATGCTCCTCCTAATTCTTACAACCAAGGAAGGAAGAATAGCCCTTACCTCTCCTACGGGAACTACAACAACACGTTGAATCACAAATTTCAGGAAGGCCAAGGTAATAGGAAACCCGCATCGGGGTATCCTCAGGTACAAAATTCTAAACTTGAGTCTCTCTTGGAAAATTTTGTTGAAACTCAAACAAAACAAAATGAAGAGTTTAGGCAACAAGGTAGGGTAGTCAATGAGGCAATAAAAGAGTTAGCATCTAAGGTAGATAACTTAGCTATCCATAATAACATGTTAGAAACTCATATTGCCCAACAAGCTAGTACATATACTAGAACTAAGGCTACGTTCCCAGGACAATCCAAAGTTAATCCCAATGAGCACTGTAATGCTATATACTTAAGGGATGATAAGCTTGGGGTAATTGAAAAGGATGTGGAATGCGAGGAGGACATGAGTGAACATGAAGAGATAGAGCCAAAGTATGCCCCTCCACCACCTTACCAACCCCCAATACCTTTCCCACAAAGGTTGGTCATAGTTGGCCAATAATACAAACTTCGTCGAAGAACCCATTTCATTTTGTCTCCTGCCTAATGGGCTCCACATATGCCCTCATGGACTTCTGATAGAGCCAAATAAGCATCTTGCTCACTCAGGCACTTGTGTAGAGTCCCGTCAACATACCTTCTATATAACAGTCCTCCTTGCATTGTGTAATTCAATGCCTTATATTTCATTTTCCTATCTAACTTCTGACTTAGATTTTCCAAATATTCAATTATTGGCAACCTCCAGTCATTAGGCAGAATTACATTATTAACAAAAATATCTCTTTCTTCTAATGGATATAATAATTCTCTGATTTCCATTAGTCCCGATAAAGTCTTTTTAGATATATTGTAACCTGAGGCTATTTGAGCCAACTCATTAGCCTCTTAAATTTCTGGGAATATACTTGACAATTACGTCATCGAATTTCTTCATTAACTTACTAGCTACGATACAATATTTTGTCAAGTTGAAGTTGACACACTTATATTCTTGAGTAAGTTGTTTGATAACCAATTTAGAATCCCCAAAGATATGCACGTTTTATGCTTTCATTTCTATTAGTATCTCCAATCCGACAATCAAAGCTTCATATTCAGCTTCATTATTGGAACATGGGTACTTAAGTTCAAACATGAACTTAGTAGGAGTTCCTTGTGGAGTCATGATTAAGATTCCTACTCCACTACCTCCTTGATGCCTTGATCCGTCAAAATAAAGTTTCCAGGGTTGTAAACTGACAACATTTATTTCTGGCACGTCCAATCCTGGATGTTCTACCAAGAAGTCAGCTACTGCTTGTCCTTTGACAGCTTTAGATGGTACGTATAATTGAAAGGAGGAACAAAACAAGTATTTTATGAATTGCTTGTGTTACTTTCACACAGCATAGAGGTATTCTATTTATACACTAGAAGAATTAAATACAACTGATAATTACAATGGCTATTTCCTAATTACAATGGCTATTTCCTAAACTATTAATGACAGTCCATGAACCTTTGGACGGTGGATACCAACACAGTCCATGAACCTTTGGACGGTGGATACCATCATTAATGACAGTCCATGAACCTTTGGACGGTGGATAATATTTGGACGGTAGATTCCAACACTCCCCCTCAAGTCGGGGAATGGATATCAATCATTCCCACTTTGCAAGTAAGTTGGTTGAATCGATCCGTTGGCAAACCTTTGTTAACACATCTGCAAGCCGCGCCTGGAGGGAATGTAGGTTGTTGTTATCAATCCACTATCCAACTTTTATTTGATGAAGTGTCGATCTATCTCAATGTGTTTTGTCCTGTCATGCTGAACAGGATTATGAGCAATACTGATGGCCGATTTATTATCACAAAACAATTTCATAGGACCTTCACACTTTATTTTCAAGTCATCGAGCACAATTTTCATCCACAACAGTTCACAGATTCCTTGTGCCATAGCTCTAAATTCTGCCTCTGCGCTTGATCGAGCCACTACATTTTGTTTCTTACTTCTCCAAGTAACAAGGTTCCCACATAGGAACATACAATAGCCTAATGTGGATCTTCTATCACTTACTGAACCTGCATAGTCTGCATCTGTATAAGCCTCCATAGTCAAGTTTCCACCTTTTTTTGAACAAGAGTCCTCTTCCTGGAGTAGCTTTGAGATACTGCAGTATACGTTCTCTATAGCCTTGTAAGTGTCTCTCCCTCGGATCATGCATGAACCGACTCACAACACCGATCGCATATGCTAGATCTGGTCTAGTGTGTGCCAAGTAAATCAACTTCCCCACAAGTCTCCGATATTGGACTTTGTCAACCTTGCACTCTCCTCTTCAAGGCTCATCCCGTGATTTTGTTCGATGGGAACACCTGTAGGTTTACATCCAAGTTTCCCTGTTTCCTTCAAAAGATCAAGCACATACTTCCTTTGAGAGATGAAAATGCCTTGGTTAGAGTAGGCCACTTCAATCCCCAAGAAATACTTCAGTTTCCCAAGGTCCTTCATCTCAAATTCTGCAAATAATTTTTCCTTAAGCAGTTGTCTCTCAACTAGGTCATCTCCTGTAATAATTATATCATCAACATAAACAAGAAGTACAGTCAGTTTTCCTCCTTGTGAATGTTTGAAGAAAAGTGTATGATCTACTTGGCTTTGCTTGTAACCCAGTAACACCATAGCTTTTGTAAATCTTCCAAACCATGCTCGGGGAGACTGTTTTAGCCCATATAAAGCCTTCCTCAATCTGCAAACTTTGTTTGTTCCACTTGTGGGACCAAACCCCGGGGGAATCTCCATGTACACCTCCTCCTCTAAGTCTCCATGCAAGAAAGCATTTTTGACATCAAACTGGTGTAGTTCCCATCCAGTGGGGCAGCAAGAGAGAGTAAAATACGAACAAGTGTTCATCTTTGCCACTGGATCAAATGTCTCCTCATAATCAATGCCATAGGTCCGAGTGTATCCCTTTGCAACTAGTCTTGCTTTATGCCTGTCTAGGATACCATCTCGACCGTGTACTTTACAAATGTAGATCCATCTACTCCCCACTCGGTCTCTTTTCTTTTGGTTTCTCAACAATTTCCCATGTTCCATTTCTTTCCAGAGCTTGCATCTCCTCATTCATGGCTTGAACCCAATTCTTATCCTTCAATGCTTCTTGTACTGTTCTAGGGATTCTGATAGAATCAATGGCTGCAATAAAGCTTTGGTGCTGCAAAGAAAGGTTTGTGGTGGAAACAAAGTTGGAAACAGGGTACTTAGCACAAGATCTTTTCCCTTTTCTTAATGCAATAGGTAAGTCATCATCAATGTTAGGATCACAATTATCCAAAGGAATGGGTTTAGAATGAATGAGACTAGTGTTTTGAGTTCTTACCATGGGTTCAGATATTTGGGGTTGCGGCTGGACCAGGGAGGGGTGTTTCTTCCTTTGATAGACCAGTTTTGGTGAGCTTGCTCTAGTCTGAGGAGCTAATTCTGTGTATCCAGAGAGCATATCAGAAGATTGGAGCAAGGGAATGCTGCTTTCTGAAAAAATCTCAGCTTCCAAATCAGAAGTATTATTCTCCCCCTGAAGCTGAGAGGAACTGAAGAATGATTGATTTTCTTGGAAGGTGACATCCATGGAGACATACACTCGACGAGAGGTAGGGTGATAACATTTGTATCCTTTCTTGTCAGGGGCATAACCAATGAACATGCATTTAATAGCACGGGGGTCAAGTTTGCCCCGATGCTGGTGATGGATATGAACAAAAGCAACACAACCAAAAACACGAGATTCAAGACTTTGCATAATAGGAACAGAAGGAAAGAATGTTTTCATGACATGAACCGGACTCAGGCCACCAAGGATTCTAGAGGGTAGCCGATTTATTAAATATGCAGCAGTTAAAACAGCTTCCCCCCAATATGAATTTGGAACAGACATCTGAAACAATAAAGCTCTAGTAATCTCAAGCAAGTGTCGATTTTTCCTTTCAGCAACCCCGTTTTGTTGGGGGTATCAACACAAGTAAGTTCATGAACAATGCCATGTTGTTTAAGAAAGGTGGAGAAATTTTGATTCACATACTCTCTACCATTATCAGACCTCAGACGTTTAATTGTTTTATCAAATTGAGTTTTAATCATATGATAAAACTGGATAAACAAATGGTACACATCTGATTTATTTTTCATTAGAAAAATCCAAGTAACACGAGTGCAATCATCAATAAATGACACAAACCATTTTGCACTAGTAATATTAGGAACAGAAGCTGGACCCCAAACATCAGTATGAATAAGAGAAAAAGGTTCATTGCTTCTATTACCATTTGAAGGAAAACTCACCCGATGGTGTTTAGAAAATTCACACACATCGCAATGAAAGGACTCAACCGGGTTATTTAAAAACAAGGCAGGAAACATAGATTTAAGTAAAGTGAATGGGGGGTGTCCAAGACGTTTATGGTGGAGGCAAATTTGGGAAGCACATGACTTGGAACAAGTTTGATGACAGGAATGTTGCAACTTTTGACTAGAGCCACTTGATGCTTCCATCTCAAGGTAGTACAACCCTCCCTGTTCCTTAGCAACCCCAATCTTCCTCCCCGTGATAAGATCCTTAAAAACACAGTGAGAATGGGAAAAGGTTACAGCACAATTAAGTTCTTTGGTAAGCTTATGTATTGAACGAAGGTTGGATGAAAGTTTAGGAACATGAAGCACATTTTTCAAAAATAGCAATGGACTAAGTGCAACATTACCAATGCCAACAACTGATGTATGAGAGCCATCAGCTACAGTTATGTGATGATTACCATAGGTATTTTTATATGAAGAAAAATGAGAAGGACAGAAGGTCATGTGATCAGTAGCACCAGAATCAATAATCCAAGAATCCTCAGGAACATGCATTAAGTATGAGAGGATAAAGAGCAAAAAATCTTACCATTCATGACAAGAGAACAAGATCCAGACGGTTTACTAAGAGAATCCATAAAAGACCTTAAGTGTTCGAGTTCCTCCATGCTAAGAGTAGAAGCGTCACCTTTCACCTGTTTGGTTTCCACTTCTGATTCAGAATCTATGGAAGTCAAGTGAGCTTGTCCTCGAGCAACATTTTTAAATTCTCCTGTGCGGCTAAGAATCTGATCTTTCCCATGGAGCTTAAAACAATTCTCCTTGGTATGACCAGACTTCTTACAATAGTTGCACCAACGATTAGACTTGAAGGAGGATGAAGAGCTAGGTCCTATTTTGGCAGATCTTAGTGCTGATCCATCAATTGGCTTTTCATCCAGCATAACTTTCTTCGGCTTTCTTCCCCACGGATTGTATAGAACACTTCCGATAAATTAGGCAACTTTTCTTTTCCCAAAATCTGAACCCGAATAGGGTCAAACTCTGGATTCAATCCTGAAAGGAACTCAAAGATCCTATCTCTCTCAACAAACTCAGCCAAGGTGGTTGTATCCTTACTGCACTCCATCTTCAAATTCTGATACTGATCTAATTCAATCCATAACCCATTCAGAGTGCCATAATAATCAGTCACCGAGAGAGATCCTTGTTTAGTGTTGAAGATTTTTGTCTTCAACTCATAACAAGCAGAGATATCCTTTTTCATGGAAAAGGTTTTACTGAGATTATCCCAAATTTCCCGGGATGATGGCAAGAACATACAATTTCTGCTAATTTCAGGAATCATGGAGTTCCAAAGCCAAGTCATAATGAGAGAATCCTCATTGTCCCATGTCTCAAATTGTGGATCATCTTTTTCAGGAGCCTTCCCTTCGACGTGATTCAATTTTCGCCTTCCTTTAAGGGTTGTTCGAATGAGCTGGGCCCACTGAAGATAATTTTTTCCATTGAGGCGGAAGCTTGGTTGAAGGACTGGGAGGTCACTGGGTTCGGTGATTGAAGGCCGAGCTCGTGATACGGTTGGTGCAGCTTCTGTCATGGTTATGGCAGCAAGGGTAGGTGGAAATGGTGAAAAACAAAGGTGACTGTTTCAGGGTTTTGGTGGGTGAAACAGGACAAGGGGATGCTGGCGATCAGATCTGGGCAAGCACGGCGTTGAACGGATGTCGGCAAGGCGGCGCGTGGAGCTCACGCGCGGACAGGGGCAGGGGCGTGTTCTTTGTTCATCTGCAAAGATCTCAAAGATTCTCACTGTGTTTGTAATAACAGAGCAAGAACTATGTTTTTCATGGTATCTTGAGTCTCGGATGACTCTCCTCCACTTCCTAGGTCTAATTATTTTCCACATTGTTATCTCCAACAATTCTTTCGGAGTTCTCATCATCACCGATGACCGGACGTCCTCTTCCACGCAGCCATGATTACTCAGAAAAGAAATCATTTGCTCTTATCAAGATGACATATAATACCACATAGACTAGTATATAAATACCATATGCCACACTAATGATAATTCACGCATCGGATTCGGACACACTACCCATCTTCTAAGCATAGTTGAAATCCGATGTGGATTCAACTAGACACGGCCAGTAACAACTTCCTAGACCTCACAGTCCGATTAGAATCGAACTGCTCTGATACCACCAAATGAGACACCCCGATGTGCCCCATCGTATTATTACATTAAAACCTTAATATTTATTTACTTAATCGCGCGCTTATCTTTGAAAATACGTACAAATTAAAACTTAATTAATAATTATATAACTTATGCAAATACAAAACACACCAAAGTTGTACTATATAATTACACACATGTTTATTTATTACATTACCAAAACACTGTTGAGGGTATCCTCTCAGTAGGATCCCTCACAGGCATAAACTTCACTACAAACATACTTAGCGGAATTATAAATACTACTTAGACACACTGGCCATAATGTCTATACTCTCATCGCCATGAATCACAGATCGACCTCCAGCATCCGGTTCATACGAAGTTCCATCTAACTCCTCAAAGAATCGGTTCCTCCATCGGGTCTTCTCGTACGATCACATCAGAAATAAAATACAACACACAAAGATATAGGGAATAAGAAACAGTTCTATCATCAAAAAGCGGAAAAGAGTAATAGTAAATTATACAGCAATTGTCACAGGCACGCATCACTCAAAATCAACAATCATCCTCAATTCACTATATCATCCTCTACCCTCAGCCCATGCAACTAAAACTTTATACTGATGTGGCCATCTTCACTCCTGTCACATTAGTCAGTAGTCCATAACGGTCCATTACAGATAACTTTCGAACGCCTCAAAGACTAAACACTTATTAGTCTAAAATGGTCCAGTGCCAATAACATACGAACTCGTCAAGGAATATCATTCCATAACGGCCCAGTGCCAAGAACATACGAACTCGTCAAGGAACATCCTTCCATAACGGTACAGTGCCAAGAACATGCGAACTCGTCAAGAACTAAAGAGTATTACAGTAGTCTACCTCGGCATCCACATCCGTAGGGCACTCACCCGCAATATCCGATATCCCCAAAATAGGATATCCTGACCTCGTGTGTTCCACTCACACGGCTGTGACTAACAATATCTCGATAAATGAATCTCCCTAAATTACATCAATAACAACCTAGTGCCTCAACCTTCCATCAAAATCTCAACACCTTTTTCCTCATAGATAAAACCACTTAATTAGGCTAGGCACCTCTAAATCACCCTTATTCTCTCACCCAAACAATTATCTCCCGAACAACACCTATCCTTACTTAAAAATCAGCTAAGCACAATCTTAACAACCAGGCAGATCATGCATAACATAACATCAGAAAATATTCAATTATCTCAATATCATATAAAGCAATTTATCACAACCAACTCATAATAATCAAACCTAATAAATAACAAAGTCAGACTCATCACGGCTGGCCATGACAACCATCACTACCGTGTGACAGATGGAAACATCCTCACAATCATAATTATTTAAACACCGAAACAATACGTCACATGCAGATGGAATACCTCAACCAGCGTATCACAAACAGTCAAAAGTAAATAATTCAAACATCCTCAAATATTTAAAATCAACTTAATGTCGATAAACCTACAATCCCTGAATCACCATTGGTTTTACAGAAAAGGTTTCCAATGGGATTTTGGTCTTGTTGATTACTCGACTACTAGTAGGGTTTAGGTCACCCTACACAATTATCATATAATCTACTACTTATCGATTCCGACGATAGGTTGATTATTTTCCCCACCTGAGTTTGCACCGGAAATACGTACACGACGATCCTCGTTATCCCGCCACGAGTTAACACAACCACCTTCAACCAAACAACATACTTATAATTAATCAACTAACACCCATCTATGACACTTTAGAGCTAGGTTCGGCCAAGACTTAGAAAATAGGTTTAGGGTTATCTTCTTAATGCCATCTTTTGGATCTTAGTTACTAGAGTCTTAACTAACATAGGTTACTTATTACAATACTAAAATTTGAAACAAAATCCTCTAACCTTTAGGGTTAAGGTTTTGGCCAAGGACTGACTTTTAGGGTTCAAAATCCTTAAAATTCCTAATCATGATTAAGTCATAGATTAATGATCCTTGATTAACCTAAATCATGGATTAGTGACTAAACAACTAAAGTTGAAACTCAAAACTTCCTATCTCTTTTATACAAGGATTCGGCCTCAACATGTTCATAGGGTTAGGGTTCTTAGTTTAATAAACCAACTTGGATTTATTAAGCATACATACTAATAGCTTGATTAACAAGATCATTAATGAAAACTTTGAACAAAACTCATCTAGTTCCAAGAACTAGGGTTTCGGCCTTGATGAAATCACTAGGTTAGAGTTTGATTTTTGATCTTATATATACTTAAATACAAGAACTATCAAGATACTAGAAGATTGAATCATGAATCAAGACATGAAAATGAAACAAAACCTATGGACATGATATTGACCTAGGTTCGGCCATGACCAGAAATCAAGGAAAGAAATTTCTCATGATCTTATGCTTCTAGATGATGAAAATAGAGATGATTATAAGATCATAGCAATTGGTTTCATGTCAAAAGGATTTTTCTAGAATTAGTTATGAATTTTCAAAGTTCTAGATCTAGAAACTTAAAAGTGATGAACAACTATGAAATAAACTTTGAATCAAGAAATTGATTGAAGGACATTGACATTATTAGAGAAGAAGAATAGGATTCACCTCTTGGATATCAAGAACAAGTGAAGATCCAAGAACTTTCTTCACAAATCTAACACTAGAAGACTTATAAACTTAGGGTTTTTGAAACAAATGGCAAAAGAAACTAAGTGAAAAGTGAGAGTATGGTATTTATAGAGGTAGTGGCGCCATCTTAGGAAGGATCTAGATGATGATGAGTTGTCTTGCTAAAGGATTCAAATGCAATTAAGTTCTAAGGACCAATTTGCAAAGATTCCAAAAGTTGAAGGACTAGTTTGCAAATTGTCAATAAAGTGTCATGATGATGATTTTGCCACATTTAATGCAAGCTTATCTTGACCAAAGTTGTCTGATTTTTGGCATTAGATATTTTAGAGAAAACCTAACTTGTTGAAGAAGATTTGTTGAAAAAGATTGTTGAAGAAGATTGTTGAAGCTTAAAGAACAAAGTAGAAGAATGGAGAACATTCTAGAAAATTCTTGGCTCATCTAAGAATTATGAGGGCAGCCCCTTCTCCCTCATGGTCTTGCGCATGGGCTTGCTCAATTTGGGCTTGGTTTCATTTTTGTGGGGCCCACTTGAAGATTTAAGCATTAAGCTTAAGATAGGAAACTTGTATAGTTTCAAATAGGCTTTATGGAATCAAACCATGAACTAGAAAATTTTGGGCTTCTAAGCCACGACCATTTGAGATTGGAAACAAGGATTCTAGCCCAATCTACTTGGAAAAACTTAAAAAACTAATTTAGGGACAAAAAGGTAATTTACAGAAAGTTCAGGGACTTAAACGTAAAATTCCTAAATTTTCTATTTAACCCTGAAAAACCTTCTAGACTTAAAAATATGATTCATCCCCTTGAATCATCTCAAAATCCTAAGATAACCCTCTATTTACTCTTAGAAACTCTAATTTCCCTTCCGTCGTCTATCCGATTACGCGTTCCGTCTGAAAAATGTAAATTATTTTATTTTTTCTGGAAATAATTCTAAAAATACAGAATCGTAGAAAATAAAATACTAAACTTAAGTCTTTCGTTCACGAATTAAAATTAGGTCTTTTGAGCAGTATTATTATACTGTTAATGGAATTCGCGGGCCGGGTTTCGCCTGACTTTCCAACCTAAATTTTAATCGTAACTTCCTACGATCAAGTAGGATTGAGTAATAACCTCCGTTTATTTAAAATAATTTTATAAAACTCAAATAAATTTATAAACATATTTATATGTATTATTGTTATTTAAAACAGTAAAATACAGGGTGTTACATTACTACCCCTCTTAGAAAAAAATCCCGTCCTCGAAATTTATTAACTCAACACTAGACATCATCTTGTAATCTTATCTTAATCTAAAGCTCCAACAATATATTTCTCATCGCTGTTTTTCCCTTAGGTGACAGCGGTAACTTCATAATAGAATTCATGCTTATATCATCCCATTTATCCTCGAACTTATCCATCACTATATTCTATTCATTGTCCTTAACTTTTCCAACTTGATCTAACATCCTTAAAGGACATAATTAAAACTTAATCCTTCGAACATATCCTATTATTCCAATTTATATCAAAATCATACATACCATTTATGAGATCTGCAGCGTGGGGGGATTCAACTCCTCTTATGGTAAACACTCTCCCAGCAGCTTGAGGTCTAACCATCTGCTGACCGGTTGCGGAAACTCCTCCCTGGGTTCCACCTCTATAACCTCTAGCTTCCCTATTCCCAGCTACCGGCTGCGGCATACCTTTCTGTCTACAATCACGAGCATAATGACCTGGTTTCCCACAGTTGAAACAACCAGATCCCTCCTTACAATTCCTAACATAGTGCGGTCCTCCGCATCTGAAACAAACTAAGCGTTGTTGTTGCTGGCTTGTTCCAACCACCGGTGTGGTAGCTACTGGTGTTGGTGCCACTGTCTGCAATTGTCTGGCATATGGTCCTTGTCTCTCTTGAGAACCCCTATCTTCTCTCCGTTGGAGACCTGATCGAATAGGACCTCCACTCCTCTGGTGCCTCTGCTCAGCAGCTTGCCTCAGATCTATGCTTTCTATGGCACTGCATCTCTCTACTAGCTCCGGAAAACTTTGGATATCGAGAGATACTATAGCCCTCTGTAGTCCATGTCGGAGTCCTTCCTCAGACCTTCTACATTGCCAGTCTTCATCTGGGAATCTCTGATAAAATTCAGAATACTTAATCAGAGCCTCAAACCGTGATGCATAATCACCAACAGTCATGTTGCCTTGTTTGAGACTCATGAATTCCCTTTCTTTCTCGCGTATCACTAGACGCGGAAAATACTTCTCAAAGAAGCAGTCACTAAACAGCTGCCAGTTGATAATTCTGCCTTCGGCATCCAGCAATCTTCGCTTGCCTCTCCACCAAGACTCTGCTCCTCCAGTTAGCATGAAGGCAGCATACGTCACTTTCCTATCCTCTCTGCAGCGCATGGTATCGAATATCTTCTCGAGCTCTTGTATCCACCATTATGCCTTCTCTGGATCATAATCTCCTCGGAATTGGGGTGGCTTCCCTTTCAGGAAAGTAGCCATTCCGGCATCTTCACTCTTCCGCAGCTCTCCTTTGGTTCTCGTTGTTCCTGCTTGTTCTTTGTTCATCTCATGACATCTCAAAGATTCTCTTTGTGTTTGTAATAACAGAGCAGTAACTATGTTTTTCATGGTATCTTGAGTCTCAGATGACTCTCCTCCACTTCCGGTCTAATTATTTTCCACATTGTTATCTCCAACAATTCTTTCAGGAGTTCTGTCATCACTGATGACCGGACGTCCTCTTCCACGAGCCATGATTCTGTAAAAGAAATCATTTGCTCTTATCAGTATGACATATAATACCACATAGACTAGTATATAAATACCATATGCCACACTAATGATAATTCACGCATCGGATTCGGACACACTACCCATCTTCTAAGCATAGTTGAAATCCGATGTGGATTCAACTAGACACGGCCAGTAACAACTTCCTAGACCTCACAAAAGATTAGAATCGAACTCGCTCCGATACCACCAAATGAGACACCCCGATGTGCCCCATCGTATTATTACATTAAAACCTTAATATTTATTTACTTAATCGCGCTTATCTTTGAAAATACGTACAAATTAAAACTTAATTAATAATTATATAACTTATGCAAATACAAAACACACCAAAGTTGTACTATATAATTACACACATGTTTATTTATTACATTACCAAAACATCGTTGAGGGTATCCTCTCGGTAGGATCCCTCACAGGCATAAACTTCACTACAAACATACTTAGCGGAATTATAAATACTACTTAGACACACCGGCCATAATGTCTATACTCTCATCGCCATGAATCACAGATCGACCTCCAAAGATCCTGGTTCATACGGAGTTCCATCTAACTCCTCAAAGAATCGGTTCCTCCATCGGGTCTTCTCGTACGATCACATCAGAAATAAAATACAACACACAAAGATATAGGGAATAAGAAACAGTTCTATCATCAAAAAGCGGAAAAGAGTAATAGTAAATTATACAGCAATTGTCACAGGCACGCATCACTCAAAATCAACAATCATCCTCAATTCACTATATCATCCTCTACCCTCAGCCCATGCAACTAAAACTTTATACTGATGTGGCCATCTTCACTCCTGTCACATTAGTCAGTAGTCCAGAACGGTCCAGTACCGATAACTTTCGAACGCCTCAAAGACTAAACACTTATTAGTCTAAAATGGTCCAGTGCCAATAACATACGAACTCGTCAAGGAATATCATTCCATAACGGCCCAGTGCCAAGAACATACGAACTCGTCAAGGAACATCCTTCCATAACGGTACAGTGCCAAGAACATGCGAACTCGTCAAGAACTAAAGAGTATTACGGTAGTCTACCTCGGCATCCACATCCGTAGGGCACTCACCCGCAATATCCGATATCCCCAAAATAGGATATCCTGACCTCGTGTGTTCCACTCACACGGCTGTGACTAACAATATCTCGATAAATGAATCTCCCTAAATTACATCAATAACAACCTAGTGCCTCAACCTTCCATCAAAATCTCAACACCTTTTTCCTCATAGATAAAACCACTTAATTAGGCTAGGCACCTCTAAATCACCTTTATTCTCTCACCCAAACAATTATCTCCCGAACAACACCTATCCTTACTTAAAAATCAGCTAAGCACAATTTTAACAACCAGGCAGATCATGCATAACATAACATCAGAAAATATTCAATTATCTCAATATCATATAAAGCAATTTATCACAACCAACTCATAATAATCAAACCAAATAAATAACAAAGTCAGACTCATCACGGCCTGGCCATGACAACCATCACTACGCCGTGACAGACAAAAACATCCTCACAATCATAATTATTCAAACACCGAAACAATACGTCACATGCAGATGGAATACCTCAACCAGCGTATCACAAACAGTCAAAAGTAAATAATTCAAACATCCTCAAATATTTAAAATCAACTTAATGTCGATAAACCTACAATCCCCGAATCACCATTGGTTTTACAGAAAAGGTTTCCAATGGGATTTTGGTCTTGTCGATTACTCGACTACTAGTAGGGTTTAGGTCGCCCTACACAATTATCATATAATCTACTACTTATCGATTCCGACGATAGGTTGATTCTTTTCCACACCTGAGTTTGCACCGGAAATACGTACACGACGATCCTCGTTATCCCGCCACGAGTTAACACAACCACCTCCAACCAAACAACATACTTATAATTAATCAACTAACACCCATCTATGACACTTTAGAGCTAGGTTCGGCCAAGACTTAGAAAATAGGTTTAGGGTTATCTTCTTAATGCCATATTTTGGATCCTAGTTACTAGAGTCTTAACTAACATAGGTTACTTATTACAATACTAAAATTTGAAACAAAATCCTCTAACCTTTAGGGTTAGGGTTTTGGCCAAGGACTGACTTTTAGGGTTCAAAATCCTTAAAATTCCTAATCATGATTAAGTCATAGATTAATGATCCTTGATTAACCTAAATCATAGATTAGTGACTAAACAACTAAAGTTGAAACTCAAAACTTCCTATCTCTTTTATACAAGGATTCGGCCTCAACATGTTCATAGGGTTAGGGTTCTTAGTTTAATAAACCAACTTGGATTTATTAAGCATACATACTAATAGCTTGATTAACAATATCATTAATGAAAACTTTGAACAAAACTCATCTAGTTCCAAGAACTAGGGTTTCGGCCTTGATGAAATCACTAGGTTAGAGTTTGATTTTTGATCTTATATATACTTAAATACAAGAACTATCAAGATACTAGAAGATTGAATCATGAATCAAGACATGAAAATGAAACAAAACCTATGAACATGATATTGACCTAGGTTCGGCCATGACCAGAAATCAAGGAAAGAAATTTCTCATGATCTTATGCTTCTAGATGATGAAAATAGAGATGATTATAAGATCATAGCAATTGGTTTCATGTCAAAAGGATTTTTCTAGAATTAGTTATGAATTTTCAAAGTTCTAGATCTAGAAACTTAAAAGTGATGAACAACTATGAAATAAACTTTGAATCAAGAAATTGATTGAAGAACATAGACATTATTAGAGAAGAAGAATAGGATTCACCTCTTGGATATCAAGAACAAGTGAAGATCCAAGAACTTTCTTCACAAATCTAACACTAGAAGACTTATAAACTTAGGGTTTTTGAAACAAATGGCAAAAGAAACTAAGTGAAAAGTGAGAGTATGGTATTTATAGAGGTAGTGGCGCCATCTTAGGAAGGATCTAGATGATGATGAGTTGTCTTGCTAAAGGATTCAAATGCAATTAAGTTCTAAGGACCAATTTGCAAAGATTCCAAAAGTTGAAGGACTAGTTTGCAAATTGTTAATAAAGTGTCATGATGATGATTTTGCCACATTTAATGCAAGCTTATCTTGACCAAAGTTGTCTAATTTTTGGCATTAGATATTTTAGAGAAAACCTAACTTGTTGAAGAAGATTTGTTGAAAAAGATTGTTGAAGAAGATTGTTGAAGCTTAAAGAACAAAGTAGAAGAATGGAGAACATTCTAGAAAATTCTTGGTTCATCTAAGAATTATGAGGGCAGTCCCTTCTCCCTCATGGGCTTGCGCATGGGCTTGGTTTCATTTTTGTGGGGCCTACTTGAAGATTTAAGCATTAAGCTTAAGATAGGAAACTTGTATAGTTTCAAATAGGCTTTATGTAATCAAACCATGAACTAGAAAATTTTGGGCTTCTAAGCCACGACCATTTGAGATTGGAAACAAGGATTCTAGCCCAATCTACTTGGAAAAACTTAAAAAACTAATTTAGGGACAAAAGGGTAATTTACAGAAAGTTCAGGGGCTTAAACGTAAAATTCCTAAATTTTCTATTGAAAAACCTTCTAGACTTAAAAATATGATTCATCCCCTTGAATCATCTCAAAATCCTAATATAACCCTCTATTTACTCTTAGAAACTCTAATTTCCCTTCCGTCGTCTACCCGATTACGCGTTCCGTCTGAAAAACGTAAATTATTTTATTTTTTCTGGAAATAATTCTAAAAATACAAAATCGTAGAAAATAAAATACTAAACTTAAGTCTTTCGTTCACGAATTAAAATTAGGTCTTTTGAGCAGTATTATTATACTGTCAATGGAATTTGCGTAGGGTTTACTGACTTTCCAACCTAAATTTTAATCGTAGTTTCCTACGGTCAAGTAGGATTGAGTAATAACCTCCGTTTATTTAAAATAATTTTATAAAACTAAAATAAATTTATAAACATATTTATATGTATTATTGTTATTTAAAACAGTAAAATACAGGATGTTACACCTTGGCTACTACCGTTGCGGGACTCAGTTCTGTCTTGTGAGTGATAAGATGGCGTTTCTGCCCCCTGGCCTTCTCGGCAGCCACTTCATCATAAAATGTTTCGCATCTTGGGCACACTTTAAGTATGCCACTAGATTTTTTGCGTGTCATGAAATCGACAAGAGGTTCTCCCCGCTTTGGATAAATATCAAATGAATCCAACAGATCCATCTTGATATTTTTCCCATCCTTGATGTTGACCATGCCGATTCCCATAGGGACTCGGCGGTCTGTCTTGTTAACTTCAGGACCAAATGGTGCTGTATCAACCTTCATGTCTGGTTTCTTGTCTGAAAATTTTAGTCTTCCTTCTGCCAAACCTTTCTGAATAATGTCCCTGAAATGCATACAATCATTAGTTACATGACCAAAAGTGTTATGATACTTACAGTACTTCCGATCCTTAATCTCACGGGCTTTCAAAAGCCTATGATCATCTGACAATTTTAACTGCTTATCTTTGAGTAATATGTCAAATATTTGATCGGTCTTGGTCACATCAAATGTATACACTTTCCTATTAATGAAAGGAATCCTTTCTTTGGCCCTCACAGGCTTCAAAGCTTGGCATATATAAGGTGGACCATTTTTTAATTCAATGTAATCTACCTCATATTCCTCAGAATCGTTGCCTTCCTCGTCAGATTCATTGCATCCGATAAAGTTAATCTTTTCTCTTTTGAGGAATTTCTTCTGCTTGAAAACCTTTTTGGCTTTCAATTGTTCAATTTGTTGGACTTTGTCTCCTATTTGGGTAAGGTCAATTAGACGTTGGTTGACCAATTTCTTCCTGATGTGATAATCTAGACCCCCAGCAGCAATCTTCACTATTTCTGCCTCAGGGATAGGGGTGAAGCAACGACTCCTCATTTGACGGAATCGGGCAAGGTAGTCATCGACAGACTCGTAATTCATCCTCTTAATGCCAAATAAGTCTGCCAATCCTATATTTAGGTCACCCCTAAAGAATTGATCATGAAAACTCCTCTCTAATTGATTTCAGGAATGTATGGAATTAGGCCTTAGAGTTGAAAACCAAGAAAAAGCATTCTTAGTCAACGAACTAGGAAAGAACTTCATCTTTAGTCCCTCTTCTAAAGCCAAATCTCCCAACTCGATTGTATATCGGGCAATGTGCTCGACTGTTGACTCTCCACTTTCTCCTAAAAATTTTGTCAACTTGGGTATTTTATATCCTTGAGGCATTTCTGCCTATTGGACCCAATCAGGAAATGCCGATGCAAAAAATGGTTGATTGGCATAACCTATATTAAAACCAAATCTATTCAATGCCTGCTCGACAACTTGGTTTACATTTTGGTTTAGAACGTTTTGACGAAACGCTCCAAAAGCACCCTGGTTTATGACAAAATCTCTGTCTTCCTCTGGTTGTAGAACATGTACATTTCCACGTCTCAAAGGAATCTGACGATGGGATTGTGGCCATTCGTCATCTTGTTCAGATCCGTCAAGTTGTATAACTTGTGGTTGTTCACCCTGTGGTTGATTATTCCTATTGACATTTCTATTGAGATTTCTATTGGTATTTTGGTTATCATCTAGGGCTACAACGCCCAAGACTCTATTTAACATACATATCTCATTTGTCAATGTCAAGCATGCATTATTTGTGTTTTCCATTAATGGCGTAATCACTGTACTCATTTGTTGAGTAAATGTATTCACCATGTCATGGTTACTAGAGTCAATTTGTTGTCGAACATCGGCTAATGTAGCCTCTGACAGATCAACAATATTTTGCGGGGGTTGTCTTAGTGGGGATATATATGGCCTTACTACTGGTTGCTCTTGTTGAGAATGGGTTACTAATATTGACCCTGTTATCACATTCGCATGATTGGGAATTTGCCCCCCAATTGATGGTCCTGCCTGTCCAGATGTATGGGCAGCCATCATCATTCCATTTGGATATCGTATGTATGCAAATGGGGTATTTGGATTGACAGCAATCGAACCATAAGGCATCCCATACAAAGGTTGTGACAGAGGTTGTGTAGTCCCTCTTGGGTTTGAATTCACAATGCTTTATGGAGACAATTCAGTAGTTGGTGGATTTATTTGTTGTAAAACCGGGGAAGTTGGTGACGGGAGTATTCCTTGGCGAACTTCATCAAATCTATTGACAACTTGAGCGTAAGAAATACCTCTTCTCGCACCTAAACTATCAATGCTATTATTCCCTGCATTAGTAGCATTAGCCTTGGTTGCAGGAATATTGTCAACTGGTGCAATAGCGACGCAGTGGCGTTAGTGCCTGCTACGCCTGCATCACTTGCACTACTCATATTCACAGAATTTTGGGAAATAGATGATGTTTGAACCACCTTTCCACTCCGTAGACGTATACAAATAAATTTGTATGTCAAATTCGTGACACTGTACGATTTACTCTAAACTCGCCCCACTGGGCGTGCCAATTTGTTAACGTTGGTTTTTGGTTGGTGTCCAAAAATTCCTTTGTTACAAATAATTAAAAATCAAGCGAGTGTGAGACCTACAAGTTATGCGGTAATCTCGTCAGAATGTGTGTATGTATTGTCTGCCAAGTATGAATTTGACAAGTTTGTCAAATCTAGTAATATACTGGCAAAGACTTGATGCTATGACAAGTGTATAAGTTTAGGAAAAAGATGTATCGATTATTGTCAATGATGAAACTTGACAACGAAATTGTTTATATTTGAAAATGGGAATTTGAAATTTAAAAGGAGGAAGTAGTTTTATATGTAGAAAATAACTTCCTGATTGAACTAAGTTTACAATAAAAGAAGAAACATAAGTTTAAAAAGAAAGTTAACTAGAGTAGAATCTAAATGATACAACTTTCAAGAAGTAAATGAATTTAAAAGAAGAACATAAGAGAAATGCTAGAAATGAGTAAGAATAAATGAAGAAATTGAACAGAAGAAATGAAAATGGCATCGAATTTTGCCATAGTATTGAAATAAGAAGGATGGAGGGAATACTTGAATGTAATCCGTCAATCTACTGTGTGATCGAGATGTGTAGGATGTGTATCAAGTAACCTCCTTTATTACATTGTAATAACTAGTATTTATAGGCAAATAAAATAATTATCTGGTAGTAACTTCCTATCTAAATGACTGCCACATGTCCTTGGCAGTTCTCTTAGGCTTTACATTTAAATTGTTTGTCAATACAATTCCAATAACTGCTCAATGTCTTGAACTGCTCCATGTCAACTGGCTTGTCTTTGACGGGATTAACTGCTTGACAACTTATCTTGGCTATATTGTCGATTTTGAGACTTAGTCATTTTTTTCTTTTCCATATCTTTGACAATCCTCCTATGAATTTCGTCAAAAGGTTGCTTGCCAATCTATCTATTCGTCAACATGTACAATTTCTTATCAGCTAAGTATTTTCGATATTTAGAACATTACTTTCTTTACTTCAATTCCTTCACAAATTGTTTAATTATTTCTGTCAAGAGTTTGAAATTCTTCCACTAACAAGTGGTAAGCATCTTGACCCCATAAGGAGTAGGACATAAGTTCGAATCTTGGTGGAGTAATTAATAAATGGTCTGGCTAACTAACGTGTGGCCTAAGGGCATGGTTAAAGAAGCAATAAAAACAAAATTCGTATTGAAAAACTAAGTATCATACTCTTCGAAATATTAAATACATTATTTTTCATATAATTTTTTTCTTTTTTATTACTTAAACAATGCTCTAGAGACACTTAGCATTCTCTATTAATAAATATTAGTACATGGTATCCAAGTGTAATAAAAATTAGAAAACAGAGTGATAAAAAAGATGGATGATGTTGGGAAAGAAAAGAATTGCGTGTAGTTGGAGGAATGGGCGTAGAGTGGGTTTTGATATGCCACGGGTTGGTGAGTGTGGTGGTTGTCATCTCTTTCCTTTGCGGTAGATGGCCCATCTTTCAGGGCACTTTCATCCAGCGCATTCACTCCTTCCTCACTTATGGCGCCTACGATTATTTCCTGTCTGTATCTCTCTCTGTTTTTTCTAATCAAATAATGAAATCAAATCTGATTCAATTTCTTCAATTGGTTGTTGGTGTAGGCGTTTTGTTGGCGCTGTTTTCGGCTCTAGGTGTCAGGATGCGATTCTCTCTGTCGAATATTGCTGCTGCGATCGCCCCAATCCTCTTCTCCAGGTTTCCTCTTTCTTAATTCTTTTTGTCATGGTTACAGGCTATGTTTGGATGGATGGAACGGAGTGATTAGTAATAGAGTGAAATATAAAAACAAGATCTTAACTCATTGTTTGTGAGTTTTTTAAGTATTTGAGTGCAATTGTTAAGGATAGGAACTCAAATCCTTAAATTTTCGTACCTCCAATGTGGGAATTTGGGATGGAGTGGGGTATACAGCACTTCATAACTTTTGTAAAGGCTTGGCCACTATGAAGCCTGGATACTTATTAGGATACGGGTATACGACACGGATATGGGAAATTTTCTGAAATTCAGATACGATAAGACCACGATAAGTTAAGAAAAATTTATAGAAAAATATTTTATATAGATGCACAATATTTATATAGAGAAAGAGCCATTGATCATTTTCCGTTAATGTATAACTATGATGATCACAATTTATAAGAAGATACATGTGATCAAAATAACAAAAAAAAAAAAAAAAACAGTCCTACCTATATCATAATATATTGTTTCCCCTATGTCAGAACATCAACAAAAGCATCTTTAGTGGAACTCAAAACAAGACTCGGTTCTATACAATAGCCAACAATCGAAATGCATCTTTACTAAATTATTGTCTAATGCTAATTGATTCAGTCTCCTCTCTTCCTTTACCATCATCTAACAAAAGCATAGCTTCTAAGTATGGTTCATCAAAAGACACCTCTATCAAAGGGATACTTCTTGGATACGTATTCGGAAGTATCCTAAAAGTATCGGGTAAAAGAAAATAAAAAAATAAAAAATAAAAAAGAGGATACTTCTTGGGTACGTATCCGGAAGTTTCTTATGAGTATCGGTATTGGACACGGATACGACATGGATACGTTTGCATTTTTGAAGTATCTAGACTTCATAGCTTGACCCCTTAAGCAAGTACTCAGGGATTCGAATACTGGCTCATGGAAAAAACCTGGGTGGGAGGGGACTATCTATCTTGTGCGCCTTCCGATTTCCTGGTGGAGATTAGGCATGATAACAGATCAGATGAGTACCCAAAAAAAGAATTTGTAATTCATTTCATTTCATTAATTACCATTATATTCCCAAATCTCTCGCTGTTCGCTTGTTAAAACTTGCAAACAGTGGAGCCTTACACTTCACTACATTTCCTTCAAAACTCTCAAACATAGCCATAGTATAGTGTTCAAATAGGAAGGAAGATATTGTAGCTGAGGGTTTTGTCCTTTATTTATAGATAGAGATCACACTTGTGTTAGGATTGCTGGTTATGACAGAGCGGTGCCTACGATCCATTTGCTTTGTTTTTTATTTCCTGTTATTTTCTATTTTCATTTTTTGTTTTCATTAATAATTGGAAAAAAAGACACCTTATTTTCATTTCATTCAGGAAACGGTGAAAACAACAAAATGTTGTTTTCAAAGTTTCCTACAAATCTTTGAAAAAAGAAAGACATTTTTGCAATTATTAATGAAAGCATGAAACTGAAAACAAAGCAAACGAGTCTTAGTATTTTGAGTTTGGCCATCATGTGTTGGGCGTGGACCCGTATTTCTGGTCCAGAACATATAGGTTCCGCTTTCAATTCCATTTTTCCAAGTTGTGTTTGAATAATAATTGTTCTAATGTCTATTTAAACATCTTTAAGGAAACATTTTTCTGATGATTTGATAAACAAACTCGTGTTTATTGCAGGTCATATATCTTGTGATCATCATCGTAACATATTATTTCATTGCCAAGTCTTCTTTTGCCTATATTCCTGGATACTATTTAAGTGAAATTCACAGGTATTGTACTTCAGGGTCAATATTTTACTTTGCTCTTGCTTTTCGGTTTACTCAGCATTATTCTATCCTGAATTTTGTTAGACATTATATTTTCTTTTAGGTGCACAAGCTTGTTGGCTGTTGCTGTTGGGATTCTCCTCTTTCTTTTGACTAGCTTTTCTGATCCAGGGACAGTGAAGGCTGAGAATGTTTCTCAATATCTTTCTGCTTACCCCTATGATAATATCATTTATTCAGAGAAAGAATGTTCTACTTGCAAAATTTCAAAGTGAGTTTGCCGCCACTAGTGTAAAATTTTGTTGAAATCTTTGATGAATCTATGTATAAAATGGTCTTACTTTTTTATGCAGACCTGCTAGGTCAAAACACTGCAGCATTTGTGATCGCTGTGTTGCACGCTTTGATCATCACTGTGGATGGATGGTTAGGAATCTTTGAATTTCTCCAACTTTATAAGATTGTTTATATGGTATTCATTTAATAAATCACATGTTTTTTTTTATTATTATTGTACTGAGTTGTTTTTCTTGCAGAATAATTGCATAGGGGAGAGGAACACCCGATATTTTATGGCTTTTCTTTTATGGTGAGTTCTGTATGTGGTGCATCAGTTTGTTATAACTAACAATTTATTCTTACACGAGTATCATTTTATGCAATCACTTCTTTGCACAAGGAACCCTAGAAAAATTAGACACAGCATAGGATTAACCAAAGACTCTGGAAAATTCCTTTCCTCAGAATAAAAATATTGAACTGAGGTTCGCTCCAAAATATGTCAGGAGGTATCTTCTTGCACTTCCGGTAGAAACTTTTACACCCTGAAATAACCTCTTATTTATGTTCTGGCCTCAAGGTTCATAATTGAGAACCTGGGACAGCCTTTTGAACCTTGTCCTTTATTATGTCCAGTTTTCCATTCAATATTGAATCTTTACCTAAAAATGAAGGGGGTTTGGGTCTTGGAAATTTGGTTTCTTAAAATAATGCCTTTGTGGCTAAATGGTTATGGCACTTTCTATTAAAGACTATTTCATTTTTGCACCGAGTTATTCAGAGGAAGCTTGATTTAAATTGGAGTGAATTGGACGCTTACTCGCTTAGTTTATCTCTCAGGGTTATGATTCTTTCAAACCACCAGTTTCATTCAGTCTGGGTGATGGCACTTGTATCAATTTTTGGGTGGACACTTGACTTGGGTCAGAAATGTCTCATTCTTAGAGCTAAAATTCTGTGACGGGTGTCCAGCTTTTGCAATTCTTTGGTGCACTTTATTGGAGCAGGAGGCACATCTATAAGGACGATTCTTTGTCATTAAATCTTCTGTGGGATAAGATTATGTTTTTAGCCTCTCTGTGGTTATCTGCCACCCCTGTGGTTATCTGCCTAAGGGTGTTTCAAAGGTGTTGCCCCCTGACGTGCAAGGACATTGGGCAGCCCTGCTGCATTCTTAGTTTTTCTTTTCTGTTCTTTTTCCTTCCCTTTTTTTCCCCTCGTTTTAGAGGATACATTATCTTCTCCCTTGTTGCACTTGTATTTTTCGTCTCTTCTCTTTCCCACTACAGTTTTGTTTTGAACACAAGATCAATCTTTATGCATGTTACTTAAATGTTGCTGTACCAAAATACTGTACCACTTTCTCAAATTTGTTTCAACACATTATGACCATGCTATTTTGGTGTATTAAATGTTCTTCACTTTAACTATTTCCCTTCCTTATAAGAGGTTGTATTGATATTAATGTATCTAAATTCATTTCCAGTCCTTTTATCATAGTAATATACATTTTAGTGGCTGATTTCAGCTTTACTACAGAAGTGTTTTAAGTTGAGCATTCTTCATCTCTGATTCCATTCTTATCTGTGAACCTTTCATGTCTTGCAGGCATTTTCTTTTGTGCCTGTATGGAACAGTTATCATTGGCTTGATTCTTGCTGGAAGATTAAAAGAATTAAAAGTTGTCTATATTCTAACAGGTAACAGAAATTTGCAAGTAATATATATCAAAATTAAGTTTGTTTCTTATGCTCATTGAGACTTCTCTCCTTATCTTAATTTTGCAGTTTATTATGGAATAGAAAATTCATTTTTCGATTTAGCTCCTCATGTTGTACAGGTGAGGGATTTATTTAATTTTCTGTGGCTACTTATTGATATGCATTCCTGTTTTTATTTCATACTTTCCATTTTAGTGGTTAATGATCTTTTGTTATCATGCAGTGGTTGTTGGGATCCTACAATACTCAGATCCTTCTTATGGTGTTCCTTGCAATTGTTGGAATGCTGTTGGTCGGTTTCTTTGGTTACCATGCAAATCTTTGCCTTAGCAACACTACCACTAATGAGGTACTTTCTAACACGTGACCTTGAAACTATTATGGAAGTAAATTTTTTATAAATTATAAGGAGCCAGGAAGTGGCATGGAATCCTGTTTCTTTGGTCATGTGACGAGAAAGATATTTGCAGATAAATTGACAGCTTTGTTAGTGATTTTAAGTTTTCATCCTTCTGCAACCTGATGGGTAGTGCTTTATAGGATAAATCTATCCTTGGGTAGCACTAGAAGCGTAAAACATCTTATAGTTATTAGACAAAAACTATTTTGAGTGGCTCACTGGGTCTCTATGATCTTTGTTGTTTTATCTTTGCGAGAATATGACATTAGTTTTGATAAGTTCATTGTTTGTTCTGTCTGTTTATCTTTCCTTTTGTGTCTCCATTAGTCCATTTCCCAATAATAGCAGAACCCTTGCAGTCATCAAGCTGCACAAACTGGACAGGGTGAATTAAAAGAAAGTAGTTCAAATGTGGACACTTGATCCAGATGGAGTCACCTGTACAGTTTCTGCTGGTTTGTGAATGCAGAATTGTCCAAGTACCATTCAGGCATTCAGTAGTATTTTATCATTATCCAATCTTTTTGTGTTTTATTTAGCTGTAAAATTGTATGCTTTTGAGAGGCACTGCTGATGTTCTGAAGCTCATTGAAGATTTCTTTGTGGATCACAGACCTTTAAGTGGCAAGAGTACATGGACTGGCAAAGGAAAATAAAAGAAGCACAGACTAGTGCTGCAGCCCTAAGACAAAGTATCAGTGGATTGAGCATTGAAAAACAACCTTTGTTAAGCAAATGGAGGGCCTTCTTTCGAAGATCACCTCTAGAAGATGTGGTGGTTGTCAAGAATAATGTTTATGATAAAGGATTCATCAACAATATTCAGGAGATTATTTCCCCTCTCTCAACAAGGAGGTCATTTACAAGAACCAAGTTGAAGTCCGGTTGAGCATACTCCTAAGATATGTTTTTTCAAAGTTATTGAAGGCCTTGGTGCCTTTTTTTTTTTTGACATGGAAGACCTTGGTGCCTAGTTGCACATAAAATGAGTGGGTAACATGTCTGTATGATTATTTAGATACCCAATAATTCGTTGTGAACACCAGAAATGTACTTATTTTTTTCTCCAGGACTAGTTGTAGAATGAGAATTGATTGTTAGATAGCCCCTTTTGTGTGCATTTTCTGATTCCTACTACAAAAAAGTAGAAGATATTCGCACTTAGTATGTGTTTATATTAACTTAATTTGTATTTAAAATATTTAATTAAAAGTTTTACGAGAAATCTTTTGAAAAAAAGTAAGTGATTATTTTTTAAATAATAATCCTTTAACATTCTCTTATTACATTTACAGGAGTTAAAATTTGGACAAAACTTATGTATATGTTATGTTTTCATTAATGAGATGTTACAAATGTTTTATTGTCATTGGAAAATAACAACTATTATTTCCATAGAATTACTCAAGTCTTGTTTAGAAAATCCACCGATGGGTTTGAAGTTTGAAAACACCCTTTTTTTTTTCCTATCCTGTTAGTTTGCAAGTTAAATAAGAACAAAAAATAGGATCAGGATTCGCTCCTGTCGTTGGACCGTCCAGTGGCAGGCTTCCACCATTGGATTCGGGTGGATGGAGGAGGGCTGGATGGATTCTTGTGATCTCCATCATAACAGTCGTTGGATGGAGGTTGGAGGGGCGCTGGATGGACTCCCAGCAGGAACAAATCCGAGTTCCAAAAAATAGTAGGGTGTTAGTTATTTATTTATTTATTTTTTGTCCGATTTTATCCATATGATTATGTATGATTATCAACTATCAGATTGTTTGGGGGGTGTGGTAGCTCAAGTGATAAGAGTTAAGGGTTTAAGGTGTTGGAGGTCCAAGATTCAAACCCTAACAAATGAAAAAAAAAATTAACTAACATACTAACATTTACCTATAAAAAAGAACATTGTTCAAAAGTTTTTACAATTTTATTCCATTCAATAATCACCCTTGAATCTAACTGAATTTTTCAAAATTGACAATTTTTTAGCATTACACATGACAATAAAAATATATATTTTTATTAGACGGGGTCAGTTATATTGATAAAAAAAATTATAAATCGAATGTATTTTTTAATTATTGAGATTATGCAATGAAAAATATAACCCAATAATTTTTAATATACTTTTTATATAAATTTTATTAATGGTTTTTTTTATCTTTTAACATAATACAATAGTAATTAAAAAAGAAGATAAATTTGACTCTACGAGTCACCTTATTATACTTTTTAAAGGGGGAGTGAAAAGTAAAGGATAAATACTTAATATAATTTTACATAAATATTATCAATGAAATTTGAGTAAATAGCCAATTTGGTCCCTGAAACTGTGAGATCGTGTCAATTTGGTCCCTCAAATTAACGAAATTGCAAAAAGGTCCCTGAAACTGTCAAACGTTGATTAAGTTGGTCCCTCCGTTAGGCAGGGTTACTTGACGCCGTTAATGGCGCTGACGTGGCACGTTAAGTGTCCATGTGGCATGACAGTTGTACCACAGTTTCAGGGACCAATCTGACACTAAATTTCAGGGACCAAATTGACACTGAAAGGACTAAAAACCTCTCTTCTTCTTCCTTCGGCTGTCTTCTTCCATCTTCTTTTGCTTCACCTTTCTGATCACCTCATACTGAAATTCAGCCAATGTCATTGTTTCCTCACCGGTCTTATTCCTCTTCGGCTTGGACCTCTCCAACACCTCCCCAACCGTACGCATCCTCTTCCTCAAACCCCTACTTCTCAACCTCCCACCACCCCATTCAGCAAAACCTCCCCCTTCCCTCACCCCGCATGCCATGGAAAATCAAAAAAATGAACTAGAGTGGGAAAAAAAAATAGGGTTCATTTCTATTGGATGAATGGCAGAGGCTTCAGCTTGGTCTTAGAAGCTTGTTGTGGATTTATTTGTCCAAGTCTTTCTCAATCCATTGGAAGATAAGGAAATGGCCAAACCAGTTTTTCATTCACATCTACTCCTTTTAATTTTGTTTCTTGCCATCCATATTTCGGAATCGTTACAATTTTCTCGGTCTCGGACACTTGTGAAAGTCCGAACCTTCTTGGCTACCCTTCACTCTAGGCGGCTTAAACAAGCAACACAGACATCGCAACATTGAACCTACCCCATATTTGACACTAGTCTGCTATGAGGACAACTTGACACAGCTGCATGTTGTTGGCAACAATGAGTTTACTGGGATGCTTTTGAGTAATTTTTCATGCAATGATGATCTCCATTTTGTAAAACCAAAGACCAGGGTTGTGTTGTATGCTAGCTACTGTTTATCAAGTGAGGACCTAGACCAGCACCCTTCCAACTTCTGCAACAATGAGGCTCTGGCAGTGAATTTAATACCCCATCAAGAGAAGAATAAAAAAACTACAAGGTTCAGTTTCACATTGGAGCATGTTATCAGCCAGGTTCAGTTACATAATAAAGATGAAGTGAAAACACCTACAAGGTCCACATTGGAGCAAGTCATCAGCCAGGTTTATGTTAAAGATGAAGTGAAAACACCTCCAAGGTCCTTAATGGAGCATATCATGAAAAGGGTTCCAGACAAACATGCAGTGACAACACTAACAAGATCCATAAAGGAGAATGTCATGAGCCGGGTACATAACAACCATGTTGTGAGGACACCTACAAGGTCCATAATAGAACATGTATCATCTGTTAACACAAAGAAAACTACTCACAGATGCAAGTAAATACACAAATCCTTTGTCTTGTTGGTATACCAAGTTTAACTACATGCAAATTGGGATTATCTCGTTTTTTGTTTTATGGTTCATTAGGATAAGAAACGTGAATCGGTAGTGTGGTTTTCTCGTCTGTCTGACTGTAGAAATATCAACATATACAGAAAATTTTGAATTTAGAGTTGAAGAAAATTCTGGACTCATTGCTAGAGTAGACTATATCAATTTAAACAGGCGACACATTTATTGTGGTGAAGTGCAGAAGATATCAAAGAAACCAGGAAAATAGAAAATGTCATTCAATCTCTAGCATGATTTCTGTTGAAAATGATATTTTCTTTAGTACATTTAATCTCTAGCATGATTTCTGTTGAAAATGATATTTTGAGTATGTGGTCACCTATCCACAGAATAGGATATGTTACAGAAATCCAGATGCAAAACTTCATTCCGGAAGTATACATAAAAATTCTAGCATGTTTTCATACTCACATTTGCTTATTGCATGATATTTTTCCTCTGTTGTAACTAGATAGTTTTGTCATTGTTTTGTATCATTTTGCTGAATGGGGTGGTGGGAGGTTGAGAAGTAGGGGTTTGAGGAAGATGATGCGTACGGTTGGGGAGGTGTTGGAGAGGTCCAAGCCGAAGAGGAATAAGACCGGTGAGGAAACAATGACATTGGCTGAATTTCAGTATGAGGTGATCAGAAAGGTGAAGCAAAAGAAGATGGAAGAAGACAGCCGAAGGAAGAAGAAGAGAGGTTTTTAGTCCTTTGAGTGTCAATTTGGTCCCTGAAATTTAGTGTTAGATTGGTCCCTGAAACTGTGGTACAGCTGTCATGCCACGTGGGCACTTAACGTGCCACGTCAGCACCATTAACGGCGTCAAGTAACCCTGCCTAACGGAGGGACCAACTTGATCAACGTTTGACAGTTTCAGGGACCTTTTTGCAATTTCGTTAATTTGAGGGACTAAATTGACACGATCTAACAGTTTCAGGGACCAAATTGGCTATTTACTCATGAAATTTTCATTCAAAGGTTTGGTAGTAACGAAAGAAATAAGAGAGAAAAGAGAATGAGTAAAAAATAAATAGACTTTTATGTTGTTTGGAATGAAAGAAGTAGGAAACAAATAGAGGAGAAAAGATTTTAAATTTTTTGGTAAAGATATATTTGCCCTAAGTAATATACGTGTATATTAAAAAATTAAAATGGTAAACTTGTCTTTTCAAACGCTGTCCCTTCTCTCTCCAATTTTCTCGCCTGAAATGGGGTGATTTTTGACTTTTTGACCAAACTGGCCTTTTAGAAATTATTTACCAGTTTAGGGTTATTCTGAAACTATTTATCAATGGAGGATCGTGTTGGACACGTGGCATATTTTATTTTATTTCAATCTGACAAGTCAAAGGCGCCACTGCAGATGACGCCTTTAAAGACGCCACTGCAGATGACGTACCGCTGATTAAAAAAAAAGCAAAAAGTGGCCCCCACCCCAATCCCCCCCCCCCCCGCGAATCCCCCAATTCCCTATTCCCTTCAAACGTCCCCCCACCCCCTAATTCCCTACAAATATAAGCCCCCTATTACCAATAACAAAAAAATTATCATGGTAGTATAAAAAAATTTACCTTATAAGAATTAAAATAAAGTCACATGCAATTTTAAAGTATAGAAAGTAACGATGACATTAATGATAAAGTATCTATTAAAGACAACGAGATACAATATAAAAATACCAGTAATAACGAGTAGCAAATAATATCACAGGAGGTATAAAAAAAATAATAGCAATAACAATTTACACCCATAAATATTCATCAGTTATTACAGTAGTACAAAAAAATTTACCTTATAAGAATTAAAATAAAGTCACATGCAATTTTAAAGGAACACCGTTACAAAAAAAATATATTATAAGTATAGGGAGTCACGATGACATTAATGATAAAGTATCTATTTAAAACAACAAAATACAATATAAAAATACCTTAATAACAGGTAACAAATAATATCACAAGTAGTAAATAAAATTTGTTTCTAAGATATAACTTTAAAGTGTTTGGTCTGGTTTAGGTTTTTATATTGGTTCATTAAAAAAAAAAGGTTTTTATATTGGTTTGAAGCTTGCCCGGTAGTTTATCAGGTTTGGCCAATATTCTATTTTTGGCTTGGATTTCATATTGTTGTCTTTTGACGTTAAAGTGCATTAGTAAGAAATTTTATTTACTATTTGTGATATTATTTGTTATCTGTTATTAAGGTATTTTTTTATTATCTGTTGTTTTAAATAGATACTTTATCATTAATGTAATCTTTACTCTCTATACTTATAGTATACTTTTTTTTGTAGCGGTATTCCTTTAAAATTGCATGTGACTGTGTTTTAATTCTTATAAGATAAATTTTTTTAATACTGTAATAATTGATGAATATTTATTGGTGTAAATTGTTATTGCTATAATTATTTTTTATGCCTCCTGTGATATTATTTGCTACTCGTTATTACGGGTTTTTTATATTGCATTTTGTTGTTTTAAATAGATACTTTATCATTAATGTCATCATGACTCCCTATACTTATAATATTTTTTTTGTAGCTGTGTTCCTTTAAAATTGCATGTGACTTTATTTTAATTCTTATAAGGTAAATTTTTTTGTACTATTGTAATAACTGATGAATATTTATGGGTGTAAATTGTTATTGTTATTATTTTTTTTTATGCATCCTGTGATATTATTTGCTACTCGTTATTACTGGTATTTTTATATTGCATCTTGTTATCTTTAATAGATACTTTATCATTAATGTCATCGTTACTTTCTATACTTTAAAATTATATGTGAATTTATTTTAATTATTATAAGATAAATTTTTTTATACTATCGTAATAATTTTTTTGTTATTGGTAAAAGGGGGCTTATATTTGTAGGGAATTGGGGGGTGGAGGGACGTTTGAAGGGAATAGGGAATTTGGGGGGGGGGGGATTGGGGTGGGGGATACTGGCGCCTCCACTTTTTGCTTTTTTTTTTAATTTTAATTAGGGGTACGTCAACTGTAGTGACGTCTTTAAAGGCGTCATCTGCAGTGGCATTTTTGACTTGTCAGATTGAAATAAAATAAAATATGTCACGTGTCCAAAACGACCCCCCATTAGTAAATAGTTTCAAAATAACCCTAAACTGGTAAATAGTTTCTAAAAGGAACCCAGTTTGGTCAAAAAGCCGATTTTTTTTATCCATGGGTCCCACAAAAGTTTTCTATCTGCTCTCAATTTTAGTTTGAACCAAACGAAAGAAATGTATGTTTTCTATCATGGTTCTCACTCTCACGATTCTTTCTCGTCAAAATCTATCGATCCAAACAATACGTAACAGAATTTTAAGTCGAGCACCAATATTTACTACAAGACGAAATTTTGTGAAAACAACTTTAAATATTATGTGGCATAGGAGATCCACTTAAAATGTGATATAAGAACTCAAAATGGATTGTTTAAATACTTATGGCTTGTTTGTTTTAAATTCTCATCAACACAAATGGGCTAATTTTTCCGTTCAAAGTTTCGTTCATCAAAAATATCAATTTTGAGCTTATGGAAAAATTACATTCGGATGGTACATTTTCCGTTTGCGACATAAACAATATGAACCAAACATGCTTATAGTAATGGAGATGCTCTTGGGTTGTAAAATTTCCCAACTCAAAATTATGGCCCACTTAAGCAGAATAATACTTGGTCTCTAGTGGTTTTTCATTTTTCCTCGGACAAAACACCTAGGGGTGTTCATCAACCGATCAAAACCAATTCAAACCGCAAAAACCGAACCGAAAAAACCGAAAACCGAAAAAACCGAAAACCGAAAAAACCGCAATTTTTTATTGGATTGGATCGGATTTTGGATCCTATAGTGAAATCCAATCCAATCCAAACCGATCTATTATATACACATACCATTCTTTTTAAAATTATAGTATTACTCATACTTAAACATTATTCTTCGTACCTTTATATCCCTCATTTTCTTTAATATTTTTGTTAGAATGACATATATAAGACTATTTAGAATAAATATTAATGTCTTGAAATTATATTTTACTAAACGTTTTGATGCATAACATATATATATTTGATTGAGTAATTATGAAAAATAGGAAAACAATTAAGTAAATTTGAAAAATAATTGGCTACAATTTATTTGTAGCCGATTCAAGGAAAAAAAAATATGATAAGTTGGAGTAGATATAGAGAATTAATATAAAAGAATGTGTTAAAAAATATCAATAATTTTTTCTTCTTAAACTCCCAAATTAAAACAAAAATTATCTTTTACTACTATTAAATAAGTAGAAAGGACACTTGACATTAGAAAAAAAAAATAAAGTATGACAAAAACCGAATTATCCAATCCAATCCAAACCGCATTTGATTGGATTGGATTGGATCGGATTTTTTTAAGGAAGCAAACCGATCGAATCCAAATCTCACGATGTTTTCATCATTGGATCGGATGACTTTTTAGCACAAAACCGATCCAATCCAATCCAAGAACACCCCTAAAAACACCCATTGATTGTAAATGGGTTACAATAAAATTCTTAAAGATGACCATACCTCTAAGCTCTACAAGTGATGTCATATAATATATGGTTATAAAAATTTTTTTGTTAAGTCAGTTATATAATATTATTAATTATTTATTACTGAAACTTAATCATACTTTATGTCACGCGATTACGAGATAGTGTGAAATTCTCCTTCAAAACTAGTGCTGAGTGGGAGTGCTGCGAATGCCCATTGTCCATGCTAGAAGGCGGTCCATAGGGAGATCAGGGTAGCCTCATCCACGTGGAGATCTTTCTCTTTAGAGACAATCTATTTCTTATTATTAGACAAATTGAAAAAAAAATTGTTTAACTGCGAAAAATAGATTATACCAATAATCAATAATCAATTATACGTATAATTGAATATTATAATAATTTATTATAATCAAAATCTGTTTTTGTTTGAATATATTTATTGAAAAACGATTTTAAAATAATTTATTTTATTTGGATGTGTACAAAAAAATCTTTTATATTGTAAATTACAAAAAAAAAAAGAAAAGAAATTGTTAGTTATAAAATAACAGTATGTTTGATTGTTAGTTATATAGGGGTAAAATAGAAAAATATGATTGATTTCAAAATAATAAAAAAAATTACAAAGTTTCAGATTGTTAGTTTTTTTAAAAACCACATTTTCCAATAAAAAAAACACTTTATATACTTTAAGTTAATTTACCAAACATGTTAAATTAATTTTAAAACAACTTTTTTTTAGAGAAAAAAACACACTCACGGAAAGTAGATCACCTAACATAAATTTTCTTTGAAATAATGGATCAAAGGTAAACCATTACCCTATACAGTGATATGCAACGAAGGTTCATGCATCTATTTACAATTCATTTGAATGTAAAATACTAATAGCTTGTTGGTGGCCAGTACTATGGTAAACTCTGTTGACTAGAGGATGCATGAGGGAAATGGGAAAGTGGGTTGATGTCCCTACTTCGCATGAAACTCAAAAATTGACCAGGTAGTTCTTCCAAGAGAGCTTGCACAACAGATATCTGCCCACCTGTCAAAAAACACATGAAATTGGATTCGTGAATAAAATCAAAAGGTGTATCTCGTTGATTAGTTAAAGTCAACGAATAAAATTAAAATCGAAGAGGCACAAAAAGTGTAACAAATTGAAAGATTTTTAACTAGTTAACTTTTGAAGCAATTGGTACTTACTTTGTACTTCCCTCATGGGGACAAACTGCACTATATCTCGTGTAGCTACACGACCAGTAGAACTCTCTAACCGACGCCCATTATCAGCATCCAGAACCTGCAAACCAATATGTAGATGTTATTATTAAATAGTATGAAAATAAATTAAGTATTGACATGCTACTAAATAATTAAATAGTATATGTGGAAAACTTGGACAATGATTAGATACCTCCATGCTCGTGAAATCAGCACTTCCAACTCCAACTATAAGAATCGATAGGGGAAGGTCAGATGCTTTCACTAAGGCATTTATTGTTTCTTGAAGATCTGTAACAACTCCATCCTAAAACAAAGATGGGGCATTTGATTGGTTATTAGTATTTTGTATTATACCACAAAAACCAATCATACATGTATGACACGGGATGAGTGTGTAATTAGTGTAAGACTAAGAGGTGTTATGAGTAAATCTTGATCATTGAATCATGCACGAATGATTACGATGAGAACATGAAGTCATGTGACTTTTTTCATTAACTAACTTTGAATCTTGATAATCTATTTATGATTTAATGTTCTAAATTCGCTCCAGACACTTTTCACAATAAACTATATAGCTCCCACTATATACACCCCATATCAGGTGAGAATAGTTAGTATTTTTTAAGAAAACAGGAACTGAATCTTGATTATTGAATGTTGTTTGAATGGTTAATATTACAAGATAAATACATGTGATTTTTTTTAAAGTTATCACATAACCATTAAGTAACTTTTAATTTTGAGCATTCATGTATGATGTATCGTTATCTTCTCACCGTTATGATAAGCAATACATAGTACTTGGTGCTGCTATGTGATGAAAGGGACTGGGCAGCCATTTGTGCAGCCATGTTGATAACTGGGCCAAATAAAGTGGGTCCTGCTAGAGTGACATTGCGTAAAGCACTTACATAAGCATCCATTATGCCTTCAACTCCTACAACCTAACACAAGGAAAACTAGCTCTTAATTTTTCTTTTAAAGAAGGTGAGAATTGGCAGCGATGTAAAATACAAATCATCTATCATGAAGGTGCAGCATTGTTGCTCCTCATAGCAACTATTAAGTGATTCATTTCAATCTGCTTTATCAAATAAACATATAAGCAAGCTGGGGAGTTAGCTGTCTTTTGGGAAATGCTGATGACATAAAAAAGGGTGATGAGTAAGGATAAAATGCCTAAAAGCATAATGGCAAGTCCATGACAAATGTGCAATGGGGAAAGAGTCTTACCCTGATAAAATTCCAGACAGCTAATGTGGGAATCATAAATTAGCAGTTGAATCTCTCTTATTATATTTCTGTTTTGTTTCTAAATTCAAGGACCGACTCCCAAAATTGCAAATAAGAAAACATGAAGATATAATTATAGGCTCAACGACTTGTCATAGAACTAATGCTTGATAGAAATGATATTATCAATAGAGTTGATGAATGAGGTGAAGCTGAGTTCATTAAAGAAAAATGACAATTAAGAATTAATACTTTTCTACCCTTTTAAGAATAGGGTAGCATAACTACACGATTGTCTACCATCTCTGTTAGTGAAGAATAAAGAAAAAAAAAGAGCCATTTTACAGAAGAAGAAAAAAAGAGAAAAAAAAAAAACTCTCACCTCAGAGCCACTTGGACTCCCATTTAGATTAAAACAGTGGGATACGGTACCATCATATATCTTTCCTCCAAAACCCCAAGCAGGAAATCGCCTATCAGAGTCATAGAACTGAATAACTTCCCCAACCTCCATTATAGCCTACAAATAATTACTATGTTGATTAGGCAAGACAATATGGAATGGATCAGATAATATCACCCTACCATTGAAACTAGTCAATACCAAAAAGAAGTTTGTAATATTAGCCCTTGATTTTATACAGGATCATAAGCTGTAAAACCCTGAAGGAGATTGATTCTATTCTCTGCTTCTCAAGTTAATGATTCAGAAGTTTAAAATCGTCCATCGACAAGAAGTATCAAGCTTACCTTTTGGTATGAATTTAACCGACCAGATACATCAATGTAATGCAAAGAATCTGATTGATGAGGATTTCCATTTGAAGCTGGACAAATTTTGAAGCACTTAGCAAACATGAAAGATGAAAATAGTAATCACCTTCATCAATAAAATTATTGTTACTTACCAGTGAAATCTACAGCAACCATGAAGTTGAGTTCAAATCCACTAGATATGTAGTCAATAAAACTGAAATGTTCCCTTTCACGATATTGATCCACAAACAGTTGACCCTTCAGAACCTATATGTGGAAGAAATTCTAAGAAGTGAGGTTAAGAAGAGTAGAGCTAAAATGTAATTCTGTTGCATGGGTCAATAAACACCTTCTGTTGTCTGTTGCATGAGGATGGTATGAATAAATTTGCGCCTGTTCTCTCTTTGTTAAGCTTTTCAAGTTCTGCTACTGACTTGTGCAATTTACTGATGGCAAAAGAATGATATCAAAATAGTTTTCATCTATGAACTAGAAAATGAAACCCAAAAAAGTGTAGGACTAGGACCAACAAAATAAAACAATAAGCAATAATTGCATAATTACCCAACAAGTACATGATTGCCATTGCCATTGAAATCAAAACACTCAATAACTAACGGATTCTCCTGCATAGAAGTTAAAAAATTTGAAAGCTAGATAAGTATCTTGCTACGTTAGTAAGTAATTAAATAACATAGTAATTCATGATTTTGCATCAAATTAATGTTACATAACAAGCTTACTTTACTTCCAAACTGCTGGGAACTAAGGCAAACTGGTTTCCATATTGGATTTAAATTGTTGTTAATAACTTCAGTCTTGCAAATAGGAACAGAACCTCCACTCTCAACAGTTCTTGATATTCTTATAAAAGGATCCTACATGAAAAAAAAGAAGATGAGAAATTTTAGGAATGACAAACAAAAGAAAATAAACGTGCACTTAAATAGGGAACATGTAGCTGGAGATAGAATATGTACAGTTTTAGAAAAAAAGTCCTTGTTATCCAAGTGAGTACAACGGAATGTCATCTCAACAGCAGTCCTTGAAGAATTTGTCTCCTCAGCATGAACAGTAAGTGCTCCTAGGTTTCTTAAACCAGCATGCCCACTTTTGTTTTGGAGTCTTAAGGTTATGCTCCGGCAATGTTTAGTCACAATCTGCCACATAGGAGACACGTGCACACAAACACAGAAGAGACAACAGTTTAAGAAAAAAATGTTCATTATCTCAATGCAACAGAATCAGCAGGCAGCACTAATTAAGGTTATTTAACAATGGGAAGAGCTAGAGGTAAGTTTTCTTTGCAATATCAATGTCACATGAAAGTTGCACATTATAAAAGCATTGACATACGTATAGGGCATGAGGAAAAAAATGACGACGACGATGACAACAACCAAGCCTTATTCCACTAGGTGGTGTCGGCTACATGGATTATACGGTATCATAACGTTCTATCATGAATCATGTTAATAGTTAAATCATTGACCTCCAAATCTTTCTTAATAGTTTATCCTATAGTTTTTCTTGACCTACCTCTGCCTCTAGCTATTGGATTGCTCTTCACCTGGTTCACTCTCCTTACTACAAAATCTAAAGGTCTCCTCCATGCATGCCCAAACCACCTAAGTCGAGATTCAACCATCTTTTCTACAATAGGTGTTACCCCAACTCTCTCCCTAATGCTATCATTCCTAATCCTATCACGTCTAGTTTTTCCGCTCATCCAGTGCAACATTCTCATCTCTGCTACATTGATTTTACTCTCGTGTTGATTTTTTACTGCCCAACACTCCGTCCCATACAACATCACCGGTCTAATAATTGTACGGTAAAATTTTCCCTTTAGCTTAAGAGGTACCTTTTTATCACACAAAAAACTCGAAGCCTTCCTCCATTTCGACCACCCTGATTGAATCCGATGGTTTATATCTCCCTCAATTTCTCCGTCATTTTGTATAATAGACCCAATATATTTAAACCGTGTGACTTGTGGTATGTTGTGGTCTCCAACTTTCACCTCTAAGATAGAGGTGTTTCGCCTTTTGTTAAACTTACATTCCATATACTCCGTCTTGCTTCTACTCAAACAGAAGACATGTGCTTCTAAAGCTTGTCTCCAAGTCTCTAACCTTCCATTTATATTATCTCTCGACTCTCCAACTCGAACTATATCATCTCATGGTGCATGCATCGCGGTGCTGGCTATTTAATGTTCTCCGTAAGTACATCCAATACTACGGTAAAAAGATAGGGGCTTAAAGCTGACCCTTGGTGCAGACCTATGGTTATTGGGAAATCTTCAGTGGCTCCAACCTGCAGTCTCACACTAGTCGTGACCCCTCATACATATCCTTGATAACTCAAATATAGGCAATCCGAACACCTTTCTTTTCTAGGGCTTTCCACAAAACCTCTCTTGGCACCCTATCATACGCTTTCTCCAAATCAATAAAGGCCATGTGTAAATCTTTTTGATCCCTTCGATATTGTTCCATCACTCGTCATAGCAAGTAAATTACTTTCACGGTCGACCTCCCGGGCATAAAACGGTGATTTTGGTTTCTTTTCTTAGTCTCCGTTCAAACACCATTTCCCATAGCTTCATAGTATGACTCATAAGTTTAATCGCCCTATAATTTGCGCAATTTTATATATCTCCCTTATTCTTATAAATCGGAACTAAAGTGCTTCTCCTCCATTCGTCCGGCATTTTCTTTGACCTCATAATTTCATTAAAAAACTTCGTGAACCAATTAATGCCTCTATGAAAATGACCCCCAAAAGATAATAATAATAAGAGAATAATTCATGGTTTAACTCTTGAGATTCGAACTGGAATCATGGAGGGGGAACCCCCATTTATCACCAAGTGGTGATCACCAAATCAAAGCCCTGATAACAATTTCTTAATAGTGTAAAGTATGTACTGATTGTTTTTCATTAAAAAAAGAAAAAGAAGTAAAATTGTGGACATATTCCAGAAATCAACATGGTTACTGACCTCTGATAAGGTGCAACTGGCCAGTCCAAGAAAATCTTGATCTTTCAGTATTAGTGCCTGCAAGAACAAACAAATAAAACATTTCCTTAGTTCTCAATATAAACCTCATCATATAATACGACAAGAGAAAGTGAGAATATATAGAAATTTGGAGGAACATCACAAAAACGAGAGCTCATATATAAACTTTTCATGTCTTGTTTCATTTTACTTCTCAGTTCTCACCACCTTAACCAGTTACTCCCCTTCCAATCTCATTATGTCATATTTAAATTATAAAAATCTGCCATAACTTTTTCTTTTATCTCTCAGGATCATATATATAATTAAAAGTTGAGAGGAGCTAGATGGGTCTTAGTTTCAAACTCAACCAAGTGGATGGATACATGTGATTTAAATAATGTGTCAACAATAAAAATAATTTCCTTTTGCTTATATTTGGCATGATTGACAAGCATATTAACTATTTTACTTGTAAAACCAAGGAATAAGCAAATTCAAAAGTATAACATGGAAGGCTTTTAGTTGTCTATTATCAACCTCGTTACTTATATAAAATTGTACAAGTGTATGATTCACAAGTGTAAGATTTAGTGATTTTGTGAAACCATTATATATAAATATATTGGTAAATTTTGTAGGCTACAAGTTGGCCCTGTCTTTTTTAACTCGATTGAAAACTATCATTGTAAAATCCTAATTAAGCAAACAATACAGGGAGTACTTAGGCTTCAATTAAGAATAAAATATTAAAAGGAAGAGTCATTATGATTTACAAACCTTAGTGGGAACATTATGATGTTGTGTATCGATGTCATACACATGAAATCTGAAACAAAAGCAAAATAAGAGAGGAGGAGTTGTAAGTAAATAATTCAATCAGAAAGAAGGCTCATTGCAAGTAGTGAACATATATGATCTAGTAGGCACAGGAGAAATCAAGGATAGCTTACTCTAGTGGTTGCACAACCTCAAACTGATATGCAACAGTAATTTTCTCTATCCACTCTGGATTCAAACAATTCATTATGACTTCAGTGCGACCTAATTCTTCCAGTTTTCCATCTCTTTTCTTTGTGTACACAACAACCATGGGATCACTCTGAAATAAAATTTTAAAAAAGAGGGATTTAAGCTAAACTATGCTAATAAAACCCGATTTTGGACAATGTGCAAGTACCAAAGAATACTTCCAGAAGATATTGAAAACTTCAAGTAGGTTGTACCAATTTGTTGAAGAACTGTGGCTCACTCATAAACTTTTATGTAGGAGTTTCCACAGTCTTAACGTACAACTTAAAAGCATTTAGACTTGATTTGATTAACATCACTTGCAATGATTAATAGTCTGAACAAAATACCTTGAATGCACATTATTAATAATGTCTAAAATACCATCAGCCTAAAAAAAACATACAAGGCTTAAAAGAAAACAGTTCAAGTTCAATGCAGCAACCATATAAACTACTCAAACACTAACAAAATATTACAATCCAATTGCCTGTTACATAGAACATTGGACACACATAAATTGGGGGTTTACAAGTTTCCCATGAGTTTATCAAAAGATCATTTGTTTGCAATTGCAAGTTGACTTGATTTTCTTGTCTAGATTAACAAGTCAACATGTTTGTTTTGTTAGGAGTGTAAAATTAATTCTGTTAGTTTGTTTCAATTTGTTAGGGAGTTAGTCATGTTAGTTAGCTAGCTCTATAAATAGAGCTTCATGTATCTCATTTCATCATCTTTTAATCAATTCAATATGCTACCTTCGGAGTATGCTCTCTACCTAGCCTACGAGTATGACTTCTATCCCTCACATCCCTAGATTTCTCACAAGTTTCACAACAATGTTTGTGTATATAAGGGTGGTGCTATTGGGGTGGTGCTATTGGGGTGAACATTGTCATTTTTTATGTGTATCCACTATGCATGAGCCCTAGCATTGTTATTAACAAGATATGGATAAGAGACCGGGTATTGTGATTGCTTTTCCTAGCATCAAAGAGGTAGGGATATTAAGGCAAATAGAAAGTTTGTTCATGAAGAAAAATAAAGGTTAGAGATACATAAACTAAAAAACATCAAGAAACAAAAGAAAATGGCAACCATTGGTTTCGGATCATTGTATAGTATCTGCACCCTTATCTAGAAGAAAATATACCTTTGATGTGATGTCCCGATCAAGTAAATCAGATGCTGAAAGAGATAACTGCAGCAGAAGATTAGTGCTCGAAGATTAAAAGACCATAAATATTTGTCCACTTTGTCCAAGTTTCAACAGGAAGTAATAGCATATATTGAAGAAAAAAAGTGAACAGCGAATATATTGGAAGACAAACAAACGCTCACAAAAATAAGTAAGCATGTTTTATTAAAGTGGAAAAAGCTCAATCATTAAAAAAACACACTGGAACACATTAATTATGGTGGAGTAATTTGCTCAACATAGGAAGAGTTTGTTGTTTAGCTTTACTAGAGCAAATGTTTTAATAAAGCTGGACAGCATGAAACTTGCATTTGCATTACATGAGCCTATTTTCTATTGTAATTTGACATTGTATCTCAGTATTTTAAAAGCTGAATCTGAGATCAAATCGCCAAGAATTTTGTATCATGATTTAATTAGTTTTTAACTAAATAAATTGATAATTAAATTGAAAAACAATAAAAATATCGAACTAAAAGTATTTTTCTTTTAGCTTTTATTTGGTTTTAGATAGAATGAGATTCCTAATTGATGAGACCTAATAGGACTAGAGCTTTATTAAATAAATTATCCGGTCGCCCAGGATATAATAATTAAAATTAATGCATTTAGTTTTTATATCCAGTACATTTTTTATTTTTTCAAATTTTACAAACTGTATATGATAGCTGTTTCCATAGCTAATGTGTCACACATAGAGGTGTGATTGAAAATTTTTCATTTATCACTTCACACTCGCTCAAAAAATTGAACCCATTCTTAGGATTGCATTACTCAATGTCACCTTCTTGTTTTCGATATCGTGGAAGACGTTTAACAGCGCTTTTTATATTATTTTTTATTTTCAGAACATATATGAAGATTTATGTATGCATATGAAATTAACAAAATAGATTTATATGTACACGGGGATGGGATCCCGCGAAGCAAGGAGTATAATCCCCGTCTTTGTACCCAGGAGAAAAATTCCACATCAATGAAGTGCCTAATGGGACAGTCCCCACATGACCCTCACGCACAGGTAAAACTCACGAAACCACGAGAGCAATACGGACCTTGAGAAAATTGACCCGTTACACGAAAATAATACATTCGGATAGACATTAGAATTATGTTACTTGTTGTATAAGCAAATTTGATATCAGATTGATATTTACCTGAAAGGCAATCGAAATAAAAATTCAGTGTAGCAAGCAAGCAACTAAAAAGGAACGAAAAAAGAAAAGTACCTGGACTAAAAAGAAAATTTAAATAAATGTAAGGCTATTGAAAACAACAACAAAAAAAAGAAACGTACCTGGACTTGAGTGAACATTGGCTGAAAACCTTGAGCAGTGTAGAAGTGGTGAACGGCGTCGTTGTGACCGCCATTGCCATTCCCTTGATGAAACCCTCCCACAGCCTCTTTGCCTCCTTTCAAATCTGAGGAACACCCACCCATACTTCCAAAACCCTAATTAATTTTGCTTCTAATGGAACAGTGCTTTTGTTTTGTGCTTCTTTCTATGTTATTATTTTTATTTTGTGTCGCGAATTGCAATATCCAAATAAAATGCTGCTGTTTCTGTTCTGTTCGTTCTATCTATTCTACCCTGGATTTATAACTGAACAAAACGCGTGTTTATGTACCGAAGCAACCTGGAATGAGAAGGGTAATAAATCGTAAATCAAAATCTATATTAATTGTTGATTAACATCACTTCAAATCCGTATTGATTACATTCTATTTATTTATAGACAAGGAAAGACGTTACAGGATTGAAAAGATTAATATACTACTTTGGGTATGATATGAATAAAAAATTATTTAAAATTAAAAAGAAACACTAAGAAGTAGGAAAAGGTAAATTCTATCCATTCCTATTTGCTTCCTCAGTTCCTTCCGCTGATTGAATATACATTGAAGAGGAAACAAGAAAAAATGGCGTTTCAGGCTTGAGAAATAACCCCTGAAATTGAATTGACCAAGTTTGAGTGTTTGACACGTACGTTATACGACCGATCGAGTTTAATTAAAAATTTGATATAATGGAGTTGATATTTTGGTTGAGTTATTTATTTCAACGACAAATTTTAGATATTGTATAAGATATTGTATATATCTATTTTTATCTTTTATTTATTTTTTATCTTTTTTATATATACGTTTATCGAAAATATATATAAAAAAAAACAAATATATGGTATCCTGTTTTGTTAGCCTTTGGTACTTCATAGGGATCAAAAACAGCCTTTGCTTATCTCACAAGACCAAAAACTATAAAAGCAATTAGTTTGGTATTTTGGATTTCATTTATCCGGGAAATCACAAGATATATTATTGGATCAATCTTGTTTTATTTTTTAATTTTTTTAATACACACTCAAATATATTTAATTATCTATATTAGTGAATGCATGAATGCGTGAAAATAATTAATGCAGGGAATCTAAATCCGTTAGTTTGCCTAAATATAATCCAATCTATTTTATTTGTTTGCTAAACAAAATCGAGTATTATTAATCAATGTTCTAAGAAGTGATTTTGGGCCATTTTTTGACCTGAAATTACTTATCTATATCGTTTTTATGTCCTTTTATCTAAATAAATGGTTTTTTCACATAGATCTGGTTTTTCTTTCGTGTTTTTCTGTGTTTTTGTCGTCTGCGTGCGGCGGTGTTTTGTTTCGTCGTCTTGTTGCAGCGTCGTTTAGTTTCCCGTCTTGTTGCGGTGTTCGTTTGGTTCAGATTGATAGATCAACTTCGATTCATTCCAGATTCAATCAAGATTTGAGCTTCAACGTTACAGATCTGGAGGCATGTGTATTCCAGTCACTTTGATTTTATCACATTTGTAGGCATTTTGTTGTGTTATGCTATTAATCTGGGTGTTGTGAGCTTGTTTGCAGATTCGTCATTTTCGGTTTTTAGCGATGTTAAATTTGTGTTGTTTTCGATGTATTTTACCAATTTGAATGAATGAATATCTTTTTTAGTAAAAAAAAAGGGCTTTTTGACCAAACTGTGTTCCTTTTAGAAATTATTTACCAGTTTATGGTTATTCTGAAACTATTTACCAATGGGGGGTCGTTTTGGACACGTGGCATATTTTATTTTTTTCAATCTGACAGGTCAAAGGCGCCACTGCAGATGGCGCCTACCCCTTTTTTTTTTAAAAAAAAAGACAAAAGGGAGGCGCCACTGCAAATGGCGCCTTTCCCTGTAGTGGCGCCTCCTGCAGTGTACCACGTGGCACTGCAGGGGGCGTCCCCCCCAGCCCCAACCAAAAATTGGACGTCTGTAATTTTAAAGGAACAACGCTACAAAAAAAATTATACTATAAGTATAGGAAGTAACGATGACATTAATGATAAAGTATCTATTTAAAACAACAAGAGATAATAAAAAAAATCCTGTAATAATGAGTAGCAAATAATATCACAGTAGGCATAAAAAAATAATAGCAATAACAATTTACACCAATAAATATTCATCAATTATTACAGTAGTAAAAAAAAAATTACCTTATAAGAATTAAAAGAAAGTCACTTGCAATTTTAAAGGAACAACGCGACAAAAAAAAACACTATAAGTATAGGGAGTAACGATGACATTAATGATAAAGTATCTATTTAAAACAACAAGAGGCAATAAAAAATCCCGTAATAATGAGGATTCCGGGCTTATAGGACATGAATTAGGAAGCGTTATTACCTATCTTAAATAATTTTTAATTAAAATATTATTTAATTTTAAATTTATTGTATTAGGGTAGAAAAAAATATAGTTGAAGGTAAACCAATCCTTGAAAAGAATAAAAGAAAATTGAGGGGCACGACCGGGCCTGGGAGTTGCATGGGCCCATGAACTGATCAGTCGCTGCACCATGCTATGCATAGATTTGCAGGATGCCAATGTGACAAATATTAATTATAGAGTGGATGATTTATGATCTGATATAGTCTTGATTATTATAATGCATATTGATTTAAGAATTGCACACGAATTAACATGTATTATATTAATTATATATCATTAATTATCTTTAACTATACTTGTTATTTTTTAAAATATAGTTTTGTTAATCATTGTCTTGGGGTAATAGTTAAGAGAATAAAAAAGGAATTTTTTTATTGGAAAGCAAGGTTGAATTAATATAATTAAAAAATTGAATAATGATCCATTTAACCGTATATCATATACATGTAAGAATATAGAAAACTTAAAACTAAGATATATTTTACTATATATATTTTAAAATATATAATATCAATATATATTTTTTATTGCCTCTTGTTGTTTTAAATAGATACTTTATCATTAATGTCATCGTTTCTCCCTATACTTATAGTATAATTTTTTTTGTCGCGTTGTTCCTTTAAAATTGCAGGTGACTTTCTTTTAATTCTTATAAGGTACTTTTTTTTACTATTGTAATAATTGATGAATATTTATTGGTGTAAATTGTTATTGCTATTATTTTTTTATGCCTACTGTGATATTATTTGCTACTCATTATTACGGGATTTTTTTATTGCCTCTTGTTGTTTAAAATAGATACTTTATCATTAATGTCATCGTTACTCCCTATACTTATAGTATAATTTTTTTTGTAGCGTTGTTCCTTTAAAATTGCAGGCGTCCAATTTTTGGTTGGGGCTGGGGGGACGCCCCCTGCAGTGCCACGTGGTACACTGCATGAGGCGCCACTGTAGGGGAAGGCGCCATTTGCAGTGGCGCCTCCCTTTTGTCTTTTTTTTTTTTTTTAAAAAAAGGGGTAGGCGCCATCTGCAGTGGCGCATTTGACCTGTCAGATTGAAAAAAAAATAAAATATGCCACGTGTCCAAAACGACCCCCCATTGGTAAATAGTTTCAGAATAACCCTAAACTGGTAAATAGTTTCTAAAAGGAACCCAGTTTGGTCAAAAAGTCAAAAAAAAGAATACCGGTGAAGAAATCAAGAAAACTAAGAATTTTATCTGCAAACAAATGATTAACCTGGGTATCTAATCCGTGGCCGTACACGAGTCAAATTAATATACTAATTAAAAACTGTAGTACAAAGGCAAAACAACCTTGATCGTCTCACGAGGATCTTTAAAATTTATCAACCAATCAACAATGTTAGAGAAAAGAGGGGTTTTTGAAATTTTCAAGGGGAAAACAAATTTGCAACAAACAAAGAAATTCAATCAATTAAAAACATCAAACCAAGACGTCAAGTTCTTTGGTAGAATTCGTCATTGTTCCAAAAGATATAAATTTGTTTGCCCTCATTCTCTGTTAATTCCAATCTACTACATAATCATGTAGGATTTTACCAACGAAATTGAAATCACAATCGCAATCCCTAATAATGTTGATTTATGCACAAATTCGATTAACTTAGGTTATCAATCAGTTCCCTAATCTCTATTAGATTTTCAGATTGATCAATCCTAATTTCTAATTCCAATTCAATCATGAAAACTGAATCTACATCTAATCAGACATAAATCAAGTGCAATCACACTCACAACACAGAAATCATAATTGAAGGGAGAGAAGACGGGAGGAAGCAATTCAAACACAATTAAGAGTAGGGAACTCAAAATTCAAACCAAATTACTTGAATGTCTAGGATTGATAAAAGATTTAGCCTTCCATAGTCATCACCATTGGAGAAGCCTTAACAAACATTAACAAAGTGCAGAAAACTCAAAAGAACAGAAGAGAATTCCAAAACTTACAAAATACAAGGATTATCAAAAGTGATCTAATTTCATCTCATTGTGTGGCACTAAACTGCTATTTATACTTATTAATCCTAATCTAACCCTAGCCCAAATTAAGGCCCTCTGAATAAGCTTTCCAACAAGGTATCATATGCCTTAATTGGGCTTAAGATGAGTAAGTTATGCCATTTAAGTGAAGGAATATCATGGACTGTGAACTGATCCACGTTAGAAAATTCGGGACCAAGTTTGGCCTTGAATTTTGCTGAATTTTACAATCCTTGTGAAATCAAAAATTGTAGATCTTCATCTTAGCTTTCTAGGGACACCAAGATCACCCAAATCCAATTTCTGTAGCTCTAGTTATACTCTGTGCAAGACAACAAGGTCAGGATGAGTGAAAAGTCCGAAAATTAACAATGTTTAGCAATTAAGCCCAATTAAACTCAATAATGCAAAACTCAGCCAAATCACCAATATTAAACACATATCGACATTAATTAGGTCAAGTATACAATACTAAAAGGTGACTCAAAATGATTTATCAGTATCCTCCGACCAGTAGCTAGAGACTAATCCCTTGAGGTACCGAGATCCATTTAAGGGGTTGACCTCTCCCAACAAATGCTCTTCCATACACATGAACTATGAATCGAACCCCTAACCACATACTTAAGAGGCTCAGTTATCTACCAACTGTGGTACACCTTGTTAGTGAAACAAATGATTTTAACTTCTCAAGGTATTAAAAAAAAGTTTTTTTCTCATAAAAACTTACTATTTTAATTCCTAAACCTAAGGCACTCTGATTAGCATTTTTTTTAATACAAAATATATACTTTTAAAATATGTGAAAATAAAAGTTATATGATTATATTTTTGTTGATATTCCAATCTGTACTTTTGGCTAGGCATGGAGCTCGCCACTGCTCACGTTGGCAGCGTTGGATAAGCCTCCAAGTTTAGTTTTTGTTGGTTTGTGTATTTTTTCTTTGTATCCAAAAAAGTGTTTTTGTTTTTTAAAATTTGAGACAAATGATTTTAAATGATAGATAGTTATTTACCACACAAAAAATTGATAGATAGTTATAATTCAAAAGTTTATCAATTATTATATTGTATAAAAAAACTATGAGTTTAATTAGTATTATTATTATTTATCTCTCTTAATTAGTAAAATAAAAGTACATATATTAAAATCTTAATGGATGCCATTTTTTACACCGACGATGTATACTACTTTAATAAAAGAAAGTGTCTCACACCAATATAAATTAATAGTTCCTCAACATATATTGGGACATATATTTAGTGTGAAGAGTATGCATTTTAAGCTAGGGAGGAAGAAATCTTTTTTTGACGGGTGGTGTAGAAGTGTCTCACACCGATATAAATTAATAGTTCCTCAACATATATAGGGACATATATTTAGTGTGAAGAGTATGTATTTTAAGCTAGGGAGAAAGAAATCTTGATCGTATGATAATACATATGATTGATAAAGATTAAAACTTATTTAATAATTAGAGTATGTTTGGGAAAGCTTAAAATTTTAGATTATACATGTTTTATCTCCAAAAAGCTACTTTCAAAATAATCTAACATGTTTGGCATTTTGTTTAAATTTATAAAAAAACTTTATTTGAGGAAAAAAAATCTGTTTTATGACATTTAGTTTTTTCTAGTTTAAAATTGTTGTGATTTGATTATTTTTCATTCTCAAAACTCGGTTCCCTATTTACCCCTACAAAACTAACTTCTAAACGAATATTATTAAAATATACAAATAACTTCATACCATTTTTCGTAATTTATTATATAAAAGTGATTTTTTTACACCACCCAAACGAAATAGATTATCTCAAAATCGCTTTTCAGCAAACAGACTCAAACAAAAACAGATTCTGATTATAATCGATTATACAAAAGTTGATTATTAGCATAATCTTTTTTTTACAGCTTTCCCAAACACATTCTTATACGATAACTTAAAAAAGTCCATGACAAAAAAATCACTGTTTACCGACGATCAAAGTCCGTCGGAAACGCCGAAGATGTAACGCCCTTCGTTACATTAGTAACCAAAACAAATTGCATAAAAATCCTTTAATACATTTAATTAAAATATGTTAGTCATAAAAATTTTATCAATTATATAAGTCTGGAAAATGTCTTATATTAAATAAAATAGTAATAATGTATCAAAGTAATAAATAATAAATCCATACGTCCAAATAAAAACCCCAAGCCTCAAAACCGGGCGTCTACTAATAAACCCACCGATAAATAAAAATTAAAATAAATATGTCTAGCCACAAACGGCTCCTTATTGAAAATAAAATACTAACAAAGCTAGATAATAAATAAGTAAATTCGCTAAGTCTTCAATCCTCTTCAGCTTCAGTGATATCGTCTCCCAAGCCATTCTTAGATGCGTCGCAGTGTACCACAAAGCTCACTAAGGGATCCGGTATAGTTAAGACCGGTGATGACACCAATCTCCTCTTAAGCTCTTGGAACCCGTCCTCACACTCCTGGTCCCACACAAAAGGTTTCCCCTTCCTAGTCAACTGGGTCAAAGGTAAGGCTAATCTAGAGAACCCCTCTATGAACTTCCTATAGTAACTAGCTAAGCCTAAGAAACTTCTTACTTCGGTTACCGTCTTAGGTTGTTCCCGTCCCAACACCGCGTCAACTTTAGAGGAATCAACCGCTACACCATCCTTTGAGATCGTGCGTCCTAAAAACTTTACCTTGTCTAGCCAAAACTCACACTTCTCCGATTTGGTATAAAGACGCTCGTCCATCAAGATTTGCAACACCAACCTTAAGTGTTCTCCATGTTCTTTTGGTGTCCTAGAGTATATTAAAATATCGTCTATGAACACCACCACAAAGCTATTCAAGAATGGCCTAAAGATCCGATTCATGTAGTCCATAAAAACGGCTGGGGCATTGGTCACACCAAAGGGCATCACTACATACTCATAGTGCCCATACCTTGTCCTAAAGGCTGTCTTAGGAATGTCCTCATTCTTAACTCTAATTTGATGGTATCCCGATCTTAGATCTATTTTGGAAAGCACTGACCCTCCCCTCAGCTAGTCTAAGAGGTCATCTATCCTCGGCAAAGGGTATTTATTCTTGATGGTCACTTTGTTCAACTGCCGATAGTCAACACAGCCTCATGGTTCCATCCTTCTTTTTCACCAGTAGGACAGGTGCGCCCCAGGGTGACACACCAGGCCTAATAAACCCCTTCCCTAGCACCTCCTCTAACTGTTTCTTAAGCTCGCTCAACTCTAAAGGTGTCATTCTATAAGGCGCTACCGATACTGGTCCACTCCCTGGCACTAGATCTATGTTAAACTCAACTTCTCTATTGAAACTTGCGCATCATAGAGATAGTCGCTACATCATTGTCTGCCCCTATAGTAGCAGTGAATGAGAGTATGTATCCTTGAGCTCTCTAAACCAAACCCTTATCACAAGAAACGACAAAAAAAAAAATACGGGTCGACACCGAAAATCAAAAGACATTGGGTGTGAAGAGATAAGGATATTTTTGTCATAATACTTATGACAATGAGTCTAGATGCCAATAAGTCAATACCAAGAATAACATACAATACATAGATAACAATAAGTTTGAGGTCATAAGGAGTGTCTTGATGTACAAGGAAACAATTTAAACAACCAATGGAAGAACAAGAATATCCCTATAGGAGTAGAAACCTATGAACCAAAGGACAAATGAAAGATTGGCATCTCCAAATTTTCACACATAAAGGATGTATCAAGGAATGCGTTGCTCCTGAATCAGACAATATAATAATTTTTTTTTTTAACGAGTAGAAGAAATTCATCCTCCTTCGGATCTAAGCTGCCTCAGAATGATGGCGAATTGTTCTTCTTGAATTCGAAAAGCCCCTCGTGTTAAGGGTCCTAGGTTGCCACCATTTCATTAGTGACTGGCCTCCATTCCCTTTCAGTTGACGGCGAGTCTCCTTCTGCCCTTGCATAGCCTTGGCCATACAATCCAAAGCTGCTGCAAGTGCAACATTCGTCCCTCGCCTATTAATCGCCATAAATCTGCTTACTACCAATGGAATACTAGGTTGATCAGGTTCAATATCCCAAAGAATAGCATGCAGCATGTATAACTCTAACAAGCATCCTAAGCGCCCAAGTTTTATTTTAGAAAAAACCCCATTCCCATAGTCCGATTTAGAATCAAACTGCTCTGATACCATAAATGTAACGCCCTTCGTTACATTAGTAACCCAAAACAAATTGCATAAAAATCCTTTAATACATTTAATTAAAATATGTTAGTCATAAAAATTTTATCAATTATATAAGTCTGGAAAATGTCTCATATTAAATAAAATAGTAATAATGTATCAAAGTAATAAATAATAAATCCATACGTCCAAATAAAAACCCCAAGCCTCAAAACCGGGCGTCTACTAATAAACTCACCGATAAATAAAAATTAAAATAAATATGTCTAGCCACAAACGGCTCCTTATTGAAAATAAAATACTAACAAAGCTAGATAATAAATAAGTAAATTCGCTAAGTCTTCAATCCTCTTCAGCTTCAGTGATATCGTCCTCGTGCTCTGAAAACAACACTTTTAATGAGATATAATCCCAGTGAATAAAAATCAAGTTCTAAAAATATTTTCGCAAATAGTGTTGTTCTCAGCCAGTGCGGTAACCGGAAAAACATTCATGGTACCCGCTAATTTTTAAAATATTGAATATAATAAACCTCCAAAATAATAATTATATATACATATATATATATATATATATATATATATATATATATATATAATGTCAAGCATTTAAAGCACAAACTCATAAACTCAGCAACGGTCACATCACATTGCATTTAATCACATTCACCATGCAAACTCTACACAATGCAACTCCACGAACATGACTCGGTGATTCCCAGAATTACTTAACTTGACTCTTTGGTTCCCAGAACCGGTGTGAATCCCAGATCCACTAAGGTCTATGAGCTCATATCCATGCAATGGCGTCCCACTGTCTTCCCCATCCCAGATGGAGGTATCTAATATTCCATCCCAGATGTGAATATTTTAATAATTTGATATCCCATCCCAGATGGTGATATCTCTCATCCTATTCCCGGAATAGAATGTACACCGTCATCCCTTCCTGGAAGGTGATGACCAACTCATATGCACTATATAATATGTCATCCCAGATGACTACCAAATGTCATCTCAGATGACTACCAAATATTTTCTCAAACTCCATGCATCAATTACATAGACATTATAGCAGGATTTAAAATACAAACACAACCATAACATATAAGTCCTTAATATAATTTATGCTTGTTATAGTACATGTATTCACTGACAGGGGCGTGTCATAAATATATCAATAGAAATCATCTAATATCAAACATAAACAATGTTATGCCACTGCAGTAAGGTGACACACGATACAAAATTTGGGCCTTTATTTAGCTATTTATTTTCTTTATTATTATTATTATTTTATTGCATCAAACATTAATAGAATAACAAGAAAATTACACTCACTAAATCAATTCATCAAGTGACGTGAAAATATTTCAAAATTCCAAATAAAAATCATGCACTCTAGAATCTTAATTTTCGTAATTAAACAAATCTATATGACAGCTTCAAATCAATTGTACCATGAAAGTGTGAGAAAAAATATTTTTACTCACCTTTTGCAGACCTCCAATATGCTCTAAAAATTACGTATGATAAGGATTTGTGCTTCCCTAAAAATTCTTCTCCCTTTTGATGATGTTTTTGGATCTATGTATTGCTACGGTGCACTGTGAAACGAAAAATCCTCTCCCTCACTCACTGTGCGGCGCAGTGACTATCGCAATTATATATAGGTATAGTGCAGAGTAATCTAGCGCACAGTAACACGTATATTCCTTTTGGGTTTTATGATTCTTTTCTTTTCTTTTCTTTTTTTGGTGAAATCCCGAGTGACTAAAGGCTACATGTGCCTTACGCCGTTTCCTTTTATTTATATATATATATATATATATATAATATTCTTTTAAAATAATTAAGTAATTTCAATAAATCCTTATATTATTAGATTCTTTTTTACACTAAACCTCTCCATTATATTTTATTTGTACTATACATTTTAATAACCAACATTTTTTTTATCAACTTAATTATAATAAAATTTCTAGGATGTTACAGAAAATCCGTCGGTAATACGCGTTTTCGACGACTTTCCGACGGACTGTTTTCCGTAGGTAATAAGTTATAAGCCCGTTGCTAACTATTTCCGATGGACTGACAGATCCATCGGAAACTTACTGACGGAAATTTCCGTCGGTAACGTTACCGACGGACTTTGGCCGTAGGAAAGTTACCGACGGAAAAGTCCGTCGGTAATTTTTTTTCCCAGTAATTTTCCGACGGTCAATGTCCGTCGGTAACGCTACTGACAGAAATTTCATTCGGTATTTTTTTTAATGATAAATTTTTTTACTTTTTCGATAATTTTTCGACTACCAAAGTCCGTCGGTAAATTTTTTATATATTTATTTTTTTTAAGAATAAATTATCAATTTTGTTTATTTAAAATATTATAATTTTTATTTTACTTATCTTCACACCAAGACAAATATAAACTTGTAGAATTCTTAAAGCTAGAACCGAAAACTATAAAAAGAAAGAAGTATAGAAGATGAAAAATGTATAAACACATAAGTGGACAGAACATAATTCCCAGTGCAGGTAAATTCATGAAACATAGTACTGAATATATATACCAGTTATATATATATATATATATATACACACACACACACACATATAAATGAAGTTACATAGCTACTGTGATTCCTTCAAAACAAGACAGAAGCAAGTATAGTTACAAATTGATATTACAAACTGCAAGCAAGCTTCTAATCTCTTCACCTTTTGAAATAAGGGTCATGAACAATACAACAGAGAAAGGGGGAAATAAAGAAAATTTTCCTTTTTGTTGCTTCAGAACAAAGGCTGAGTGATGTAATGACCGTGGTGGGTGAGGCGAGCAGAGGACAAGGAATGACAGTGCTGGCATAAGTTAAGGAAGAGAAAAATGATGAGATGGAGAGAGAGAGGGCATCAGCTATGGAGGAGGAAGGAGATGATGAAGTTGGTGGGGAGGGTGAGTAGGTTTAGAGAAGAAGGAAAAAGGAAGATAAGGAAAAAACAAAGTGGGGCGGAGTTGGAGAGGGAGAAGAGAGTTGGGGGAAAGATGGAAGAAAATGAATTTGGGGGGGGGGGGGGGGGGGGGACTGATTTATAGATAAAAGAGGTTACCGACGGACAGGGCCGTCGGTAATCGGGCGACAGATTCAAATTCCCGACGGCGGGAACCTCATTTCCGTCGGTAAATAACCCAGATCGGACCAACCCATTACCGACGGAAATTTCCGTCGGTAACCATTTCCCACCCGATTTTCGAGACTCGTTTCCGACGGAAAATTTCGTCGGTAAATTACCGATGGAAATTTCCGTCGGTAACCATTTCCCACCCGATTTTCGAGACCCGTTTCCGACGTTAAATTCCGTCGGTAATTTTTCCCGCCCGATTTTTGAGACCCTTTTCCGACGAACTTACTGACGGAATGCCCATCGGTAACGGTTCCGACGGCATTTCCGTCGAAAAAGTCAGTGATTTTTGGTATTTCGCATTTCCGATGGTTTTTTTCGTCGGTAATGTTAAAATTTCCATCGGAAAAAAGTCTGTCGATAAACGACTATCGTTAAATCCATATTTTCTTGTAGTGATCAGATGTATCTGTCCTATAATTTTAATTATTCATTCAAATAAGATATATTTATCAAAATCCATTCATCTAGCCTCTCACAATAATAAAATATTATTACATGAGGTAGTCCTGCGCAGTGCGCACATGGATTAAATGGATTTAAATTTGACTTTTCTTTGGCAATGCAATTTATAGTGGTTTGTGACTATAGATTTCGCCCTTCCAATGGCACGACATTATTTTATTGTTTTTTAAGTGGATATAAAAATATTTTATTTTAATCTACAGTGGGTATATCAATCCGCTTTCTTGTTGACATACAGCTCGCCAAGAAAATGAGCTAGAAACTATAGAGGCAATATCATAGTTTGTTTACCTAAGAAATATAACTACAATTTGTCCTTTTCACGTAAATAACAAACATAATAATATAATAGATTTATGCAATTTGGGGGGGCTGATTTATAGATAAAAGAGGTTATCGATGGACATGGCCATCGGTAATCGGGCAACGGATTCAAATTACCAACGGCTGGATCCTCATTTCCGTCGGTAATCATTTCCCGCCCGATTTTCGAGACCCGTTTCCGACAGAAAATTTCGTCGGTAAATTACCGATGGAAATTTCCGTCGGTAACCATTTCCCGCCCGATTTTCGAGACCCGTTTCCGACAGAAAATTTCGTCGGTAAATTAGAGATGGAAATTTCCGTCGGTAACCATTTCCCGCCCGATTTTCGAGACCCTTTTCCGACGAACTTACGGATGGAATGCCCGTCGGTAACGGTTCCGACGGCATTTCCATTGACAAAGTCAGTGATTTTTGGTATTCCGCATTTTCGATGGTTTTTTCTGTCGGTAATATTAAAATTTCCATCGAAAAAAAATCCGTCGATAAACGACTATCGTTAAATCCATGTTTTCTTGTAGTGATGACATGTATCTGTCCTATAATTTTAATTATTCATTCAAATAAGATATATTTATCAAAATCCATTCATCTAGCCTCTCACAATAATAAAATATTATTACATGAGGTAGTCCTTACCTGTGTATGCGCACATGGATTAAATGGATTTAAATTTGACTTTTCTTTGGCAATAGAATTTATAGTGGTTCGTGACTTTATAGATTTCGCCCTTCCAATGGGCACGACATTATTTTATTGTTTTTTAAGTGGATATAAAAATATTTTATTTTAATCTACAGTGGGTATATCAATCCGCTTTCTTGTTGATATTCAGCTCGCCAAGAAAATGAGCTAGAAACTATAGAGGCAATATCATAGTTAGTTTACCTAAGAAATATAACCACAATTTGTCCTTTTCACGTAAATAACAAACATAATAATTTAATAGATTTATGCAATTGGTATGTATTATTAAGTGTAAAAAATTCTATATAATAATATATCAAAATTAAAGTCTAACTAAATTGCGATAGAGAGTTGATATATATTATTAACTATTCATTGATTAAGTTGATAAAAAAAATTCAAAAAATAACTTGAATTAAATTGTGCGTGAGAAACAATCTTGATTCATTTTTGTCAAAAAAAAAAAAAACATTCTTGAATCGTTATTTATACATCTCATGATCATTCATAATTTTAAAAGAAGGTTATAATTATAATTAGTCATTAAAAATTGGGAAATTAGACAACTGAAATACTAATAATCTTATTCTTAGATCGATTTAAATTTGGCTTTCTTTGTCAGTTGAATTTATTTAGAGTATGTTTGGTTCCGCGTTGGTTAGGGTCAAATGCACATCAAGGAAGATTTTTAGTATCTGGGATCACAAACGCACGTCTAATGATCCACGGTATATGTTTGATAAGCGTTTGACAAACGTGATTTTGGGTGGAAATGATTTTGTAGAATTGATTTTAATAGAATTTAGTTTGAAGAAAAGTGATTTATGTTTGGATATTTTTATTTTGAAAGTAAGCTTAATGTAAAACTTAATGTAGTTTGAGGCTAAAAATCACGTTTGGGGGCAGAAGCTACAAATTCCAGCTTCAAGTTAGAATTGATTCCAAAGGCAAAATCAATTCTAGTCAAGAACATCCAAACATGTAAAAATCAATTTTTTATCTTCGGAATTATTTACCTCTCACAAAGAAGAATCTAAACGTGCACTGTGTTGCAGTATCAAACACACAATAAGTTATTTTCATTTTTATTTTGACACTTTATGCTATATAAGAAAATCTTGAACATGGTTAACACCTTTGCATTTAGAAATACCTTGTTTTTCTATATTCTAACTTGACAGCATTCGTTCAATCAAAAGTATAAAGCTTTTGAGCATTAAAAAAACAGTAGAAAGCTTTTTTGATCAACGATTTGGAAGTCGCTATGAAACGAAGGAGAAATTCCGGGGAAGGAATTTTCTTCTTCCATGGGGCATATATATCCACAGTTGAATACATGCATTTTAGTTAGTTAGGTGGGTCCCATATATGGATTAAACTTTATTTGGGTCCAGCAGATACACCTTACACTACATAGCTTCAAGGGTGGAGTCGTGGAGACAGGGAGGAAGAAATTTCTTGCACGAGAAACACGAAAGAACTCTTCCAAAGGGTATTTTCTTAATAAAATTTTCCTAAGGATATGGTTGGATTGATGGAAGGGGATGGAATGAAAGGGAATGAAAAGAAATGGTATAATACTCCTTTGTTTGGTTTGGACAAAAGAGTATAGAATGGAATACAACCAAGAACCAAAGCTTTACAAAATTAAAAAGTTACTATTATGTCCCCACTCTAGTACTGGTCTTTCATCACGCCTTATTGTTTACTTTCCGATCATCAACTGCTACTCCTATTACCATTCTCTCATCCATCTCTGGTCCGTCATCTGATGCACTACCATCCCTCATTGGATTTGTTGCAGACTTGCGGTCGTCATCTTTGCTGCAACTTTGCTCATGCAAACAAAATTCTATAAACATATCTTTCTTTTATTTTAAATTAATTTCTTTATTTTCAAGAATTGTAAGAATCGCTAACCACTGTACATCTTTTTCTTTTTTACTTGTGTGTCGTGTCATTGGGAATTTTTTTTATGTTGCTCCTGTACTATTATAATCTTATTTGTAATTATTTAATTTAATTTAATTTAATGTGCAACACATTTGTTATTATAATATTTAATTCAAGGTGAGGGATAGAAATGGCTAACTTTTTTCTATTTTGGAATTTCAGTTTTTTTTTTTCATCATTGTTAGAATGTTAGTAAATAATTTTAAATATAAAAAAAGAATGTTAGTAAATAATTATGTATATAAGGTATAATAAATAAAATATTAGTATTTTCAAAATAAGGGTAGTAAAGGAATAAAAAAAATTATAACACATTCCATTCCATCCATTATCCAAAGGAATATCCAAACAATGAAATAGAATTTTTATTTCATTTCATTCCGCTCCGCTCCATTCCATTATGTTCCGATACATTCCATTCCATCATTTTCCACCAATTCAAACATACCCTAAGTGGCTAGAGTTTTTCCGTGGTTTTAGGATATATTGATAGATCATCTTTTATAATCATCAAATATATATTAATAAAATAAATGAATGATTGAAATTGAAATAGGATAATGACTAAACAACTAACTGAAGGAAACTCTAGTGTCAACTTTATCATTACTCTTATCATCCTATCTCACAGTTAAAATTGGAACAGACTTCTGATGCCTTCCATACAGTAACGAAAGGGAAAGAGTAAATTTGTTTTGTTTCAGGTATGTGAAGCTATTCTACGGGTCGTGGCCTTGGGAACATGGTACAAGTTTTTAAAAAATATTTCGGAATTTGGAAAGCATATATATTCTCGTATTTTCCCACATTTTTGTTCCCACAATGAGGTGGGTATGTTATTTTCTCATGGTACGGGAATGAAAATAAACTTGTAAAAAGAATAAAATAAGGTTTTAATGATTATATACTGACAATATAAAGATTTTTTTATATCGTCAATCAATTAGAAAGTCACACATGATTAAAAATGGTTTACTCTTATCCTAATATCTTAAAAGTCATTCATACCATGATTTTTGATTGATTGACACTGTAAAATTCTGTACACTGGCGTTATGTATTAATTAAACTCATAAAATAATTATCAATATAGGGGTAACGTGTTCAGGGAAAATGAGGAGGAAGAAATTAAGAAAATTCAGGAGATGGAGGAAAGGGATCAACTTCTAATTTCCTCGAAGAGTGCTAGGAAAGGTTTGTTATGAAGATAGGATCCCTGAACATTAATAGCGGGTTAGGAGCAGTGATAAAAAGAAAAAAGAAAGTCCGCTCCTTAATTGATTCTTGAAGGCTTGATTTTGTTGTCATCCAAGAAACCAAAATGTCGCAGATCCAAGATGCTGTTTGTAAATAGATGTCGGGGAGTCCTGTCTGGGGAAGTGTCTCATTTCCGGCAGATGGGAGTGAAGGGGGGATGATATGTTTGTGGGATTCAAATAGTGGTCTGTTGAACTTCACTTTTGCGGGAACAACATTCACTGGGGTCCGTCTGAGCTGGGGAGTTAGTAAGGTCAGAGTATTTGTTGTCAACATATACTCACCGTGTAACACCCCGATTTTCGCTGCTTTCTAATATCGGTAATAAATATATAAACACATATATTTTTATCCGAGACTCAAAATGATTTTGGGCAAACCACTGTCATTTCTATATCATGCTTTATATCATAGGGTTAGATGAAATTTTGGGTTAAAAATTAAGAAGAAAAAGATAATGAAGTAAGGACGAAGAAAATAAGGAGAAAAGGACAATCAACAAAAAAGGAAAGGAGATTGAGTTGCTTCTCTTAACCCTAAAAAACCCTATTATACACATCAGACAAGACCTCTTTTCCTCTTCTACCCATTGGTCCTTCTTCTTCCTCATCTCCTCCCTCGTTTTAACCTAGCAACCCCACTCCTAACCCTAAAAAAAACCATCTTACACATCAGACAAAACCCCCCATCTCCTTCTCTCTTCAAACACGCAACCTTCACATCAAATCACCTCCTTTCTGCTGCTCGCGCCGCCCCCATCAAACACGCCATTGCTGCTCAAAACCACCCAAGCCTTGGATTACGTGAAGACCAACCCTGAAGCCACGGGGTAAGGAGAAGCATGAAGCCCTCTCCTCCATCTATAAAGGGGGGGGGGTGACATTTTATGGGGGAGAAGATTTTCTTTGGAGGGAGAACGAAAAATCAGAGAGGAGATAGAGATGAAAGATACAAGGGGGGAGGAAGAGGAGAGAGATTTTATCTAACATTTTCTTGGTGAAGAAAAGAGATTAGAAATCTGAGCTTTTTCTCTTCTCTATTATTAGAGTGGTTAAGAAGGAAGAGTTAAAAAGAGTCAGTGAGATTGAAATGTAAAGGATTTGATCTTGAGATCTTACCACTGGGAGGAAAAAAAGTCTTTGTTATTCTGCTCTCATTTGGCAATCCTTGTTCTCTTTGTTGGTTTCTCTTGACATTCTTATTTTTCTGTGCCTCTGTTCACTGAATAAGTTAGTAAAAAGTTTCATTTCTACGTTTCATTTCTGTCCCATTTTCAAGAGGTAAAATTATTATTTTTATATAAAAATAGAGAATGATCACTTGATTAAAACAATCTTATTTCTTGGGTTGCCCTATGACAAGTTTCATGTTCAACCCTTCAGATTTTGAGGTTTCTCTGTGGAATTACGTGCCATGTTCAACCTCACATATGTTCAATAAAAAAATTTCACAACTAAAGATGTTTCTTTCTTAAAAGATGTTTTTTTTTGGGGTAAAACAAATATTTTCAAAGTTATTAATAATTTATACAACTAATTTCGGGTAACCATTTATGGATGTTCTAGGGTGCCGTGGGGTTAGGTCTCCATGCCTTCCTAAGACATAATCGACTCCCGAACCCAAAGCTTTTTCTAAAAGGGGTTTTCCAACTTCCCTGAAATCAAATAAAGTTGGCGGCGACTCCATGTTTTCTCTCTAAAAGGAAAAACTAGTCTTTTTTTGGTCGCTACAGATGGCGACTCCACTGGGGATTTTTTTTAAGAGAGTCAAGCCCATAAAAATTGGTTTTTCAAATTTTTAATAACTTGTAGCTTATTTGTTTTACCTTTTATGACTGTATCTTGCTGTTTTTTTTCTTACAATAATTAAATGATAAAACTAAAAAATATTTTTTATTTTAGTGATGCTTGTTTGGATTGTCCTTTTGGTTGGGTTTTTCCTCTTATTTAAATGAGAAGAATTAGTTGTACATACATTTTAACTCATGTTATTGTTATATATGTTTCACTAACAATATTTTTGTTTCCTCCTCCCTTCTTTTCTTTTTCCCATGTTTTAACAATAGGGTAGATGACTTATAACCATTTTTATATATACCTATGTTTTTGTTTTGCAGGTTTTTCTTGTCTTTTATTTTTATTTTTATTTTTTAAGTGTTACAGGTTTGTATGCCCGCTTTACACACATCCCTATCACATATTCCACACACACTTAGCTCTATACCCGATCTTGCTCAAAAACCCAAGGATTAGGTGGTGCTCTGACATTGTTATTGAAGAGGTCTTGTACCTCCCTGATACTTGTCAGTTCACCATTCAGATTGTACATGAAATCATGGAATAGTCATATTGAGAGGGTTTATCTCTAATTGTGGCTAGATTCATGAATCATATCCTTATGAGGGCAATCTGGGGACCATGACTTTTAGAGGTCTAGACCCATCCCAATTTTCACTAATAGAGTAGACCTAGTGGCCAACCTATTTAGAGTCCTAACCTTAGGGTGTGTCCATCCTTATGTTTTACCTGGCTTAGGACAAAAGGGGGCGTACTTTTCTTTCATCTCTCTATCATCATAAGCATAAATTGTCATGCATGTTCATTGTGAATATTCAAAAAGCTAAGGGCGCCACATTGCTGCCTCAAACCTGAATGACATATTCGAATATTATTGCACATCTAACAGGCGCTATGTCATAATGAAGGTGATGCATACCCATCACGGTTTTCAACCCCATTGGGTCCCATACAACATGAATCATACAAGATACATTTGCTTCACTATACTTATTTTTTGTTGTGTCTCTTTGTTGGAAGATTTTGGTATTCACCTTATAGTAAGAAAATGGAAAAGTCTGGTTCAGAGAAGAATACTGGCAACGTGAGCTGTTCCAAGAAAAGTATCAAGATCGATGTGACACTCAATAACGTGAAGAGATTATGTGAACTCAGCCAGCAAATGTCAGAAAAAGCACGCTCAGACTTTGTCAGCAAGTATGGTAGAATATTGGACCTATTGCGTGTTCCAGTGGAAGCTCCCGCTCTGAGTGGATTGGCCCAATATTGGAACTCAACTTTGAGGTGTTTTGAATTTCCTAACTTAGACATCACTCTGACCATAGAAGAGTATGCTTATATGCTAAGATTGCCAATTCAAAAGAGGACTCGCTTCTACATGTATTATGGCCAACATGTAACAGATCGGAAGATAGCCAGTCTATTGGAGCTTCAACCGGAACAGATAGAGAAAACAGAAAAGGGAACCACCAAAGGGTTGAAGAGGCGATTTTTGGAAGTGTGTCTCAACAAGATGGGCCAGCAACAACGATGGGTTACTTTCAACAAAGTACTAGCCCTCATGATGTATGGGTTGGTGCTCTTTCCTTTTGTACCAGATCTGATTGATCAGTCAGCCATGGATGTTTTCTATAGGGGTGAAGAATATGGTGTGAACCCGGTCCCTTCTATCTTAGCTGAAACTTTCCTCTCCCTACAGGTTTGTCATCAGAATCAACAAGGGAAACTGTGATGTTGTGCATCAATATTATATGTTTGGATCATGACTCACTTGTACGCTCGTGATAAAATTGATAGAACAGATGACCCACTGAAAGGATTCACTCGCATGCAACTAAAGCCACGTAAGCTATATGAATGGAAACAAGAGTTTGATCAGATCGACCCGCGGTCATTTAGTTGGATGTGTCCATGGTATAATGGAGATTCAGTTGTATTCAGCTGTGGAAGTTTTTTAAATGTTCCATTGATGGGCCCTAGAGGTTGTGTATCATACTCACCAGCTTCGGTGATGCGTCAACTCAAGTGGACACAGGATGAACCCCCCGAAGAACTGCTCGATGGGATATTCTTCCTATACCAAGAAAGTGAAAGGATCAAGAGTCAAACGATAGCAGTAAGGTCAGCATGGAACGATGTTCATATAAAAGGACCAGAGGAATTAGGAAGGCGAATCATAGCTCACACAAAAAGATATGAAGCATGGAGAGAAGCAAGAAGAGGTTTCCCTCCAAGACCCGCATCCCCTCTCCATAGGGTAAATAATCCTCTTACCAAAGATCAAATGTTGAAAGAAATCAATGTTTTAAAAGCTTAGATGAGGATTTTTGATGAGAAGGACCAAGCTGCCAAAGTAACTATTATCACGCTCCGAAGACAAGTGCAGAAGCTGAGTTTACAGATTGAGCATTTGAAGGACGAATGCGCCGATGCCCACGAAGCCCCGAGTCGTGCAAAAAGGGCAAGAAAAGACAAAGAAACATAAATTCAGGAGCTACTGGCAAAAATAGGATGTCAAGAGAAGATGCTTGTCAAACTTCAAAAGAAGAAAAAAGAGCTCGAGACAAATGTAGGGGTCCACGTTGAAACAATACATATACTAGAAGAGAGAGTTGAATCCCTGTAAGAATCCTTGGCCCAAACAGAAGTGTACTCTGATCGAGGATGGAACGAAGCAGCTAAGTATCGCGAGCTACTAGCAGAAGCCAACGTGAAAGAAAATTGGCTCAGAACCAAGATCAAAGACTCTGAAAGGGTTGAAGCTCAACGTCACGCAGAATGGGTAAAGGGATGGAAATTAGTGGTGAAGGATGTAATGAATGAAAAGGAAGTATGGAAGAGAAAATACGAGGACATGATGGATAAGCTCCAATATCGCACTTCCCAGCTGGTGGAGCAATTTGAAGAGGCATCTGTCCACATTCGTATGAATCATTTCCTTCAGCTACCACCGAAGGTGACCGAATTCTTCAATCCTTTTGGGAAACTTAACATAGAACTTTGTAGACCTCGGAGAAAGATGAAAACCATCAATGTACTTCTTTTATTTCGATCAAAGACTCTTAATTTGTATCTAAATATTTGTAATGGAATGGAAGTTTTTCATCAATGTCTGTCGAGCGTTTTTTAGATGATATCTATCGAGGAGTGCATTCTCCCTTAGATACATCATCAACTATATTTTTACCCTAAAAACGACGTGTTTTCTGTGTAAAAAAATAAGGACGTTTCTAGTACGGGTGCGGTCTATCGAGGAGTAGATTCTCCATTGGACTTGACACCAACTGCATTCAAGCTAGAAGGAACCATACCACTAGATTTGATTGCAGGATGAGTTTTCTTGCTATAGGTGTATACGACAGTCTTCCTAAGAGTACTCTCACGATCGAACAAGGGATGTTAACTTGCACATGCATACATTCACACACACAAAAATTTTGGATTTACTAATGAGATTTTTTAAATGCTTTACAGAGTCACATCCTTCTGAGGATTCGGGAACCATTGCGCGACCTAGGAAAGGTAACACCAACCAAACCCGAGTTTACAATACCAGATCTCGGACCAGGATGGCTGCCAATCCACCCGAGGAAGGAAGAAACTTAAGCTCTGAGATAGATGATGTGAGGGGAAGAATAAGCGAGATGACTGAAACCCAAGCAAGATTAGAAGACATACTATAGGATATGAGGGAATCTCTCAGCATGCTTAGTGCGAACAGAGATACAATTGAACCTGGTAGGCAGCGGATTTCTTCTGTGGTAACAGCACCAATGTTTTCAAACATTAGCACAGGTCTCATTCAGGGAGTATCTGGCCCCGACCAGACACATCACACGGCACCAATAACACTTCCCATTGGAGAAGGATACCCCCCTTTTGAAAATGCCTATCATGAAGTCCTGGGCTACACCGCACCAACATGGGAGCAACCACATGTATCTACTCACAGTCAGTCAGCGGGAGTCCAGGCTGATAAGGATAAGATGAGAGATGAATGGATGGAGAAAATGGAAGAACAAATAAAAGCAATAAAAGGCCCGAGTACCTACGGCCCTCTCCAGATTGAAGAACTCTGTCCCGCCACAGATGTCGTGATCCCCAAGGACTTCAAGATTCCTGATTTTTCCAAATATGATGGAGGTGGGAACCCACGATTTCACCTCATTAGTTACGCCACCAAGATGGCAATCTGGTCCAAGGATGACAAATTCCTTATCAGCTTTTTCCACGAAAGTTTGACTGGCCTCGCCTTAGAATGGTACCTCCAATTGGACCATTGCAAGATATCGCGATGGATGGAATTGACTGACTTATTCATGGACCAGTACAAATTCAACCTGGATGCAGCTCCGAGTAGTGAATAGTTGACTACAATGCAGAAAAGAAGTGAGGAGCCCTTCAAGAAATATGCCCAAAGGTGGAGGAGTTTGGCTGCACAAGTTCGACCTCCGTTGGCTTTATCTGAAATGTGCTCATACTTTTTAGGAACCCTCGGAGCACCTTTTATAGGGGCCATGGCTGGGGCAGCCTATAAAGATTTCTCCGACTTGATCGCCACCGGTGAAAGGATTGATTTTTTGGCAAGAGCTGGAAAACTCCCCATGAGTGATGGTGAAGGAGGTGCATCCCGGAAAGGATTTCAACCAAAGAAGAAGGAAGTTGAGGCTAATTATGTACAACGCCAACGGAACTTTAATCCTCAGTACCAAGCACCCTATAACCCTAACCCACATGTTCCATACCAGACACAAACCAACACTTACCCGCAAAACCAAATCAGCAATATTCCTACCCATCAACCATATAACCTTGCCCTCCCATCATACCCGTCTGCACCCCCACAAAACCGCCTAAACTATCCTCCGCCTCGCCCAAATTTCCCAAACCAAGGACGTTTCCAAAATCTAAATCTGCCACCCTTCCCGAAATTGTCCATCTCTAATGCGGATTTATTCCAGCAATTTTTTGATCACCACTTGATTGCGGGAAACCCTGTACGTCCCTTAGAACCACCATTTCCTGCTTGGTACAATCCAAATCAGACTTGCAAGTATCACATGAATGTCACCGGACATTCTATTGAGGATTGCGAATCTTTTAAGATGGCAGTGAGAAAGTTGATTGCTTGTGGGAAGCTGGGGTTCGAAGAAGAGGTCGGGCCTAATATCGTTAAGAATCCAATCCCGAATCATATTGATGGAAATCTGGTGAACAATTTGGAGGTAACAGGGTCCCCTATCAGGAAGGTACTGGAACTACGAGTGCCAATGCAGAAGATTTTAGAAGAACTAAAGAGGGCGGGATACAACATTATTGCACCAGTAAAAGTTACAAGAGAAGCAAGGAGGTATGCAGAAGATCTGAGGTGTGGCTATCATCATGGGCAAGTGGGGCACTACATCGAAACTTGTTGGGATTTCAAAGCCCGGGTTCAGAGATTGCTCACCTTGGGGGTGATTCAAGCCAGACGTGGTGCTGCCGAGGAAGTCAATGTAGTTGAAAAAGTTGTACTCTGAGTACCACCCATGAACAAACCTTCAGACCCAGAAAGAGTCGTCGTAAGGGTGAGGAAGCCAACTCCTTTTGCTTATGCTGATACACATGCTGTACCATGGAATTATGAACAGATAGTTGAACTAGCTGGAGCTGCAGGGGAGACCTCGAAGGCCCAAGTTACTAATATTGTGAGAATTGGAGGCATTACAAGGAGCGGGTGATGTTACACCCCTGCTGAAGAAAAAATGATGAAGGAATCCAAAGAAGAGGAAACTATGGATGAAGGAAAAGGGAAAGAAGAAGAAGAGTTTCTGAAGATCATGAAGCAATGTGAATATGATGTGGTAGAACAGTTAAAGAAAACTCCGGCGAGGATATCTCTTTTGTCGCTTGTCTTGACATCAGAGTTGCATCGTAAGGCATTATTGAAGGTGTTGAATGAAGCGTATGTCAAACCTGACGTCACTCCAGAAAATGTGGTAAATATGGTGGACCCAATCAGGCATGTCAACATGATTACTTTCTCGGAAGATGAAGTGGCCTCGAAATCCCGCAGTGGCACCAAAGCCTTACACATCACCCTAAAGTGTAAAGGGTTTGTGATTGCAAAGGTGCTTGTAGATGGTGGTTCGGCATTGAATGTGGTTCCAATGTCCACCCTCGAGCAGCTAAATATAAGCATGGCGGATTTGACACCACAAGAAATGATTGTACGAGCCTTTGATGGGACAGCAAGAGGAATCTTAGGAGAGATAACTCTGTCCCTCGAAACAGGGCCTAGTTGTTTTTCTGTCCTCTTTCAGGTCATGGAAATCCAACCAGCTTACACAATGCTTCTGGGGAGGCCTTGGATTCATGAAGCAGGGGTTGTTCCGTCGACTCTACATCGGTGTTTGAAGTCTATCCAAGATGGATCCGTTATTACTGTCCGTGGTAAAGAGGAAATCATGCTGACAAAGCCCGCCACAATACCTTATGTAGAAAGTACAAAGCAGATGGAAGACGACTCGCTGCGTAGTTTTGAGGAATTGAAGTCAGAGGACAAGAAAAGCGAGCCCCCAATGAAGAATATGAATAAAGTAGCAATCCGCATCATGGAAAAGAATGGGTATCAAAGAGGAAAAGTCCCAGGGCCTCAGCTGCAAGGGATCTCTCAGCCAATTGAAGCAGCTATGAGAGAAGGAAGGCACAGATTGGGGTTTCAACCCTACTTGACAGAAAAGATGAAATTCATGACTCTTGAGAACAAAGGAGGAGAAGATGGTGAGATAAAGTATCTTCTCCTTCTGACAGAGACTTTCCCAGTAGCTGCTGAAGTTATCAGTCCTGAAAAGTCATTTTCCCCTCACTTCACTATCAGCACACTTGGAGAGGAGCTGGACGAGAACCATGTCATCTATCTCCCTGCTAGCAATGAAGTTCTCAACAATTGGCAATCTGAACCATTTGTTGATGTTATTTCCATGAAGTAATTATCTTATTGTACTAATTATGAACTGATGTTTAATTTCTTTGAGACATGATGAGAATGTAACACTTTGTCTAGCGTTTTCCTTTTGATTCCATCGTTTCTTTTCTCTCTCTTTCATTTATTTATTTTGTTTAAGCTTTTCTGTCATAAATAAGACTCTTGCCTATACTTCTCCTATTCCTGACTTTTTCCTCCACGAATACTTCTTCCACTAAAGATTTGCCTCAGGAGAGGAACTTTGAAAACTCATTTACTGACTCCCTCGCGGCCGTTGGTGAATACAACCTTGAATCTGTTGAGGAAGAAGAAGACATTGAAGAATTCATAAAAGTGGTGAAACGGTCAGAGGAAGGGATTAGCTCGAATGATGAGGTTGCAGAAGTGATCAATATGGGAACCGAGGAAGACAAGAAGGAGTTGAAAATAGTGGATAACCCAGAGCGAGAAGAAATGGTTGTACTATTCAAAGAGTATCTGAATGTTTTTGCATGGTCCTACAGAGATATGCTAGGTTTAGATCCTGAGATAGCATCGCATAAAATTCCTTTATACCCCGATGTGGCTCCAAAGAAGCAAAAATTAAGGAGAATGCATCCTGAGATGTCGCTGAAGATCAAGGAAGAAGTGACCAAGCAGTTAGAGGCTGGCTTTCTGGAAGTAGCTAGACACCCAGAATGGGTAGCTAATATTGTTCCAGTACCAAAGAAGGATGGAAGGGTCAGAATGTGCGTGGACTACCGAGACCTGAATAAGGCCAGTCCAAAGGATGATTTCTCCTATCTCATATTGATGTCCTTGTAGACCGTACAGCCAGAAGTCATAGTTTTTCTTTCATGGACGGGTATTCTGGGTACAATCAGATCTTCATGGATAATGACGATAAAGAAAAGACAACTTTTATCATTCCTTGGGGAACTTTTTGTTACAAAGTGATGCCTTTTGGATTAAAGAATGCTGGGGCCACTTACCAACGTGCTATGGTAGCATTGTTCCATGATATGATGCATAAGGAGGTAGAGGTATATGTTGATGATATAGTGGCTAAGTCCAAGGAAGGAGAAAGTCATGTGGCAGTTTTGAGAAAGTTGTTCGAGCGGCTAAGAAAATACAAGTTGTGCCTCAACCCTGCAAAATGTACCTTTGGTGCATCCGCAGGGAATTTACTTGGCTTTGTTGTCAGTAGAGAAGGAATAAAGATGGACCCTAACAATGTAGAAGCAATACGTGACATGCTAGCACCTAAGAACAAGCGAGAAGTAAGGGGTTTTCTTGGAAGATTGAACTATATTGCTCGCTTTATTGCAAATCTAACTAGCACATGCGAACCAATCTTCAAACTCCTCAGGAAGAATAATCCATGAAGATGGGATGATGACTGTCAAGAAGCCTTTGATAGGATAAAGGCATATCTACTGAATCCCCCAGTGATGGTACCACCTACCCAAGGTCGTCCATTGTTACTCTATCTCACCATACTGCCAACCTCAATGGGGGCAATGTTGGGACAACAAGATGAATCTGACAGGAAGGAGCAGGAAATTTACTATCTGAGTAAGAAGTTTAATTCCTGTGAGGCTCGTTATATGGCAATCGAGAAGACTTGTTGTGCAGTAGTATGGACCTCCAGAAGACTCAGACAGTACATGTTATATCACACCACTTGGCTAATTTCTCGAATGGATCCTTTGAAGTATATCTTCGAAAGTCCTCATATCTCCTTAAGAGTTTCGAAGTGGCAAGTGATATTGTCAGAATTTGACATCAAATATGTGACTCAAAAGTCCATCAAAGGAAGTGCGATTGCTGACCATTTAGCAGAGAATCCTCTTGAGGATGGATGGCCTGTCAATTCCGAGTTCCCAGATGGAGAGATAATGTCCCTCGAGGAAGATGAAGAACAGGAAGATGTGTGGAAAATGTATTTTGATGGAGCAGTCAATATGCATGGTAGTGGTATAGGAGCAGTGGTTATCTCACCAAATGGCAAGCAGTACCCAGTGGCCGTAAAATTGAAATTCGAATGTACAAATAATATTGCAGAATACGAGGCATGTGCTGGTGGATTGCAAATGGCACTTGAGCTTGGTATAAAGCAGTTGAAAGTCTTCGGGGATTCAGCTTTAATCATTTACCAAGTCAATGGCGAATGGCAAACCAAAGACTCCAAGTTGATTCCGTATCTGAAACACTTGACTCAGTTGATTGCAAAGTTCGATGAGATTACTTTCTCGCATTTAAGTCGAGACAAGAATCAGTTTGCTGATGCTTTAGCCACACTAGATGCCATGATCAAGCTGGATATCCATACCAATGTCCATCCCATCCAAGTTAGACTGCAAGATGAACCGCCATGCTGTGCTCATGTGGAAGGAGAGCCTGATGGTAAGCCTTGGTATCATGATATCAAGCAATATATTCAGAACAAGGAATATCCGGTAGAGGCGAGTGAAGTAAATAAAAAGACTATCCGAAGACTGGCTGTGGCCTTTTTCTTAAGCAAGGAAGTCCTGTATAAAAGAGGATATGATGGTATCCTACTCAGATGTGTGGATGCTCGTGAAGCTAAATTGATCATGATCGAAGTTCATGAAGGAATTTGTGGGACTCATGCCACTGGTCACATGATGGCTAGGAAGATCTTGAGAAGTGGTTATTATTGGTCTACTGTGGAGTCAAATTGTATGGAGCATGTTCGTAAATGCCAAAAATGTCAGATGTATGCAGACCGGGTTAATGCACCTCCGTTTCCAGTGCACAGTTTAGCATCCCCATGGCCTTTTTCGATGTGGGAAATAGATGTCATCGGTCCCATTAATCCCAAGGCTTCCAATGGTCATCGTTTCATTTTGGTGGCGATAGACTATTTTACTAAATGGGTAGAAGCTGCTTCATATGCCAGCATAACTCAAAGAGTGTTTCTCAAATTCCTCAAGAAGGACATCATCTGTAGATATGGGATCCCAGAGAGGATGCTCACAGATAATGCTGCTAATCTTAATGGTACCGAGATTCAAAAGTTTGGCGATGGTTTCAAAATCAAACACCACAATTCGGCTCCATATAGGTCTCAAATGAATGGTGCAGTTGAAGCAGCAAACAAAAATGTCAAAAAGATCGTTGCCAAGATGGTTGTAAACTATAAGGACTGGCACGAAATGCTGCCATATGCTCTACATGCTTATCGGACTAATATACGATTAAGCACTGAGGCAACCCCTTTCTCTCTGGTATACGAGATGGAGGTTGTCTCACCTATCGAAGTAGAACTCCCTTCGCTAAGAGTCTTGATGGAAGCAGATTTAGAAGAATCTGAGTGGGTGAAAACTCGACATGAGCAGTTGAACATGATAGAAGAGAAAAGACTGGCAGCTATCTGTCACGGGCAATTGTATCAAAGCAGAATGGCAAGAGTTTTCAATAAAAAGGTTCGTCCTAGAGAATTTTGCGTGGGAGACCTGGTTTTAAAGAAAATCCTCCCTAGTCCGGAGGATGCCCGAGGAAAATGGGTACCAAATTATGAAGGCCCTTATATTGTCAATCAAGCATTCTCAGGAGGAGCTTTGATTCTGCAAAACATGGATGGGGAAGAGTTACCAAGGCCAGTGAGCTCTGATGCGGTGAAAAAGTTCTACGCTTGAAGGCCCGCTAGGTTGAAAACCCGAAAAGGCAACTTAGGCAAAAGTTAGGGCAAAAAACAATGAAAACAAAAGAAAAGAAAAGGCTCGCTAGGTTGAAAACTCGAAAGTGCAGCCTAAGCAAAAGTTAGGGCAAAGAAACCTTACGCTGAAAACCTGCAAAGGCAGCCTAGGAGAAGGATATGATCCAATATTTCCGCAAGCATTCACCATACCGGGGAAATTTTATCCAACTGAGTATACTGGGGCAAAATTGTTAAGGAATGATTGAAGAAGGTGTGTTTGAGGAATCAAAAACAGAAGCCAAGATCTGTGTCATCAAAAGGTTGAGGGGAATCAATTAAATGAAAGTCAAAGGACCAACACTGGGGCAAATTTTATGTGATTTTCATAATATTCTTTGCTTATCTTTGTTTTTAAATCTTCATGATCTCTTTTAGAATTTTGTTCTCATTGTTATTGTCCTAAATTCTCGTATTAAGGCAAGAGGCTTTTCTTCCACACTCCCCTGTCGTGTTCTCTCTCATGTTCAATCACTATGGTCGTGTCTCAATAAAAGTAAATATAAGTTTAATGGTATGATTTGATAATTCTAATGGTAGCATTAATGAATGGTTTAAACCAAGAGGACTCAATACTTCAAATTCAAGAGGTAGCATGCACTAGACGATAAAAGAATGATGCAAATAAGCTTGGGAGGACAAACATAACATCCACCTCATAAGCTATTAGATTCTTGGGTGACCAATGTTGTTAAAAGAATAAGTTATGCCTCGTCCCAGAGTGGCCGGTGAACAAGGGTTTGATTGGTGGAAGTTTTTCCATGGAGCAATTGGTTTCGTTGTCCTCAAAAGGAAAGGATTCTCTTTTGTTTCAGATTACTGATTTTTTGAGCTCTAAGGCTCGCTGCAATTTTATTCTCGAGCTCTGAGGCTCACCGCACCTTTATTCTCGAGCTCTAAGGCTCATTACAAGTTTATTTTCGAGCTCTAAGGCTCGCTGCATATTTACTTTTCTGTTGGACGAGGAGGTTCCGTCCATTGCATTTAATTTTCTGTTGGACGAAGAGGTTCCGTCCAAGGCATGTTTACTTTTCTGTTGGACGAGGAGGTTCCGTTCATTGCATTTAATTTTATGTTGGACGAAGAGGTTCCGTCCATTGCATGTTTACTTTTCTGTTGGACGAGGAGGTTCCGTCCATTGCATTTAATTTGCTGTTGGACGAGGAGGTTCCATCCATTGCATGTTTAATTTTATGTTCCATCCATTGCATGTTTACTTTTCTGTTGGACGAGGAGGTTTCGTCCATTGCATTTAATTTTCTGTTGGTCGAAGAGGTTCCGTCCATTGCATGTTTACTTTTATGTTGGACGAGGAGGTTCCGTCCATTGCATTTAATTTTCTGTTGGAGGATGAGGTTTCGTCCATTGCATTTAATTTTTTGTTGGACGAAGAGGTTCCGTCCATTGCATTTAATTTTATGTTGGACGAAGAGGTTCCGTCCATTGCATTTACTCTCCTGTTGGACGAAGAGGTTCTGTCCATTGCATGCTTATTTTCGAGTTCTAAGGCTCGCTGCATATTTACTCTCCTGTTGGACGAAGAAGTTCCGTCCATTGTAATTTTTATTTCCAAACTATAATGTTTTCTTCTGAGGTCCGTGTTTTTTTCGGACAAAATATGTGTTCATTTTTCTTTACTTGTTCATTACTACAATACATGAAAAGTCACGACTAATAATGTCTTCTAGTATGCAACAAGTAAAGAGGGGCAACTATGAACACCCATTTTTGTCCGTCTTTTTTCTAATTTTTATGGTATTATATTTCAAGGAGACTAATAATAATAGTGAAGAGAGAAAAAATAAAAAATAAAAAAATGAAGAAAGGAGAGGGCTCATAACTAATTTGCTGTCGGACGTGGTCCAGTCCAGTCCATTGCACTTGCTGTTGGACGGGGTGGTCCCGTCCGTTGCATTGGACTTGCTATTGGACGAGGTCCAGTCCAGTCCATTGCACTTGCTGTTGGACGAGGTGGTCCCGTCCAGTCCATTGCATTGTATTTACTATTGGACGGGGAGACCCGGTCCATTACATTGGACTTGCTGTTGGACGGGGTGGTCCCGTCCATTGCATTGGACTTGCTGTTGGACGTGGTCCAGTCCAGTCCATTACACTTGCTGTTGGACAGGGTGGTCCCGTCCAGTCCATTACACTTGCTGTTGGACGGGGTGGTCCCGTCCATTGCATTGGACTTGTTGTTGGACGTGGTCCAGTCCAGTCTATTACACTTGCTGTTGGACGGGGTGGTCCCGTCCAGTCCATTACTTTGGACTTGCTGATGGATGGGGTGGTCTCGTCCAGTCTCTTACACTTGTTGTTGGATGGGGAGGTCCCGTCCATTGCATTGGACTTGCTGTTGGACGTGGTCCAGTCCAGTCCATTACACTTGCTGTTGGACGTGGTGGTCACGTCCAATCCATTACCTTGGACTTGCCGATGGATGGGGTGGTCCCGTACAGCCCATTTCAATTGTTGATGGAAACGGTCCAGTCCAGTCCATTGCACTTGCTGTTGGACGGGGTGGTCCCGTCCGTTGCATTGGACTTGATGTTGGACGAGGTCCAGTCCAGTCCGTTGCACTTGCTGTTGGACGGGGTGGTCCCGTCCAGTCCATTGCATTGCATTTGTTGTTGGACGGGGAGACCCCGTCCATTACATTGGACTTGCTGTTGGATGGGGTGGTCCCGTCTAGTCCATTTCACTTGCCGTTGGATGGGGTGGTCCCGTCCATTCCAATGCATTTGTTGTTGAACGCGTCCAGTCCATTGCATTTAATCCTCTATTGGACGAAGGGGTTTCGTCCGTTGCATTTTTAATTTTCCGTTGGACGAGGAGGTACCGTCCATTGCATTTAATTTTCTGTTGGATGAGGAGGTTTCATCCATTGCATATTTAAGTTTCTGTTGGACGAGTAGGCCGTCCATTGCACATCTAATTTTCTGTTGGACGAGGAGGATCCGTCCATTGCATGTTTAAACTCTTGATGGACGAGGAGGTCCGTCCAATGAATATCTACTTTTGCATATCTAAGTTTCTGTTGGACGAAGAGACTCCATCCACTACAATTTTATTTTCAGGCTGGAGGATAAAGAATAAAAAAAGAAGAAGAAAAAGATAATGAAGTAAGGACGAAGAAAATAAGGAGAAAAGGACAATCAACAAAAAAGGAAAGGAGATTGAGTTGCTTCTCCTAACCCTAAAAAACCCTATTTTACACATCAGACAAGACCCCCCCATCTCCTTCTCTCTTCAAACACACAACCTTCACATTAAATCACCTCCTTTCTGCTCAGAACCAACCCATCAAACACGTCATTGCTGCTCAGAACCACCCAAGACTTGGATTACGTGAAGACCAACCTTGAAGCCACGGGGTAAGGAGAAGCATGAAGCCCTCTCCTCCATCTATAAAGGGGGGGGGGGAGAGAGATTTTTTGGGGGAGAAGATTTTCTTTGGAGGGAGAACGAAAAATCAGAGAGGAGATAGAGAGGAAAGATACAAGGGGCGAGGAAGAGGAGAGAGATTTTATCTAACATTTTCTTGGTGAAGAAAAGAGATTAGAAATCTGAGCTTTTTCTCTTTTCTATTATTAGAGTGGTTAAGAAGGAAGAGTTAAAAAGAGTCAGTGAGATTGCTGTTTGACGAGGTCCAGTCCAGTCCACTAATTTGTTGTAGGACGAGGAGGTCCCGTCCATTACATTGGACTTACTGTTGGACAGGGTGGTCCCGTCCAGTCCATTACCTTGGACTTGCTGATGGATGGGGTGGTCCCCTCCAGTCCATTTCACTTGCTGTTGGACGGGGTGGTCTCGTCCATTGCATTGGACTTACTGTTGGACGAGGTCCAGTCCAGTCCATTGCACTTGCTGTTGGACGGGGTGGTCCCGTCCAGTCCATTGCATTGGACTTGCTGTTGGACGCGGTCCAGTCCAGTCCATTGTACTTGCTATTGGACGGGATGGTCTCGTCCAGTCCATTGCATTGGACTTTCTGTTGGACGCCGTCCAGTCCAGTCCATTGCACTTGCTGTTGGGGGGTGGTCCCGTCCGTTGCATTGAACGCGTCCAGTCCATTGCATTGTATTTTATGTTGGACGCGTCTGGTCCATTTACGATGCATTTGCTGTTGAACACGTCCAGTCCATTGCATTTAATTCTCTGTTGGACGAAGAGGTTCCATCCGTTGCACATTTAATTTTCTGTTGGACGAGGAGGTACCGTCCATTGTAATTAATTTTCTGTTGGACGAAGAGGTTCCGTCCATTGCATATTTAATTTTTGGACGAGGAGGTACCGTCCATTGCATTTAATTTTCTGTTGGATGAGGAGGTTCCATCCATTGCATATTTAAGTTTCTGTTGGCCGAGTAGGCCGTCCATTGCACATCTAACTTTCTGTTGGACGAGGAGGATCAGTCCATTGCATGTTTAAACTCTTGATGGACGAGGAGGTCCGTCCATTGTATATCTACTTTTGCATATCTAAGTTTCTGTTGGACGAAGAGACTCTGTCCACTACAATTTTATTTTCAGGCTGGAGGCTAAAGAATAAAGAAAGAAGAAGAAAAAGATAATGAAGTAAGGACGAAGAAAAGAAAGAGAAAAGGACAATCAACAAAAAAGGAAAGGAGATTGAGTTGCTTCTCCTAACCCTAATGAACCCTATTTTACACATCAGATAATACCTCTTTTCCTCCTCTACCCATTAGTCCTTCTTCTTCCTCATCTCCTCCCTCGTTTTAACCTAGCAACCCCACTCCTAACCATAAAAAACTCTATTTTACACATCAGACAAGACCTCTTTTCCTCCTCTACCCAATGGTCCTTCTTCTTCCTCATATCCTCCCTCGTTTTAACCTAGCAACTCCACTCCTAACCCTAAGAAACCCATCTTACACATCAGACAAACCCCCCATCTCCTTCTCTCTTCAAACACACAACCTTCACATCAAATCACCTCCTTTCTGCTGCTCGTGCCGCCCCCATCAAACATGCCATTGCTGCTCCGAACCACCCAAGCCTTGGATTACGTGAAGACCAACCTTGAAGCCACGGGGTAAGAAGAAGCATGAAGCCCTCTCCTCTATCTATAAAGGAGGGGGGGGGGGGGGGGAGACATTTTTTTGGGGGAAGAAGATTTTCTTTAGAGGGAGAACGAAAAATTAGAGAGGAGATAGAGAGGAAAGATACAAAGGGAGAGGAAGAGGAGAGAGATTTGATCTAACATTTTCTTGGTGAAGAAAAGAGATTAGAAATCTGAGCTTTTTTATCTTCTCTATTATTAGAGTGGTTAATCCTTGTTCTCTTTGTTGATATTATTCATAAGTTTCTCTTGACAGTCTTATTTTTGTGCCTCAGTTCACTGAAAAAGTTAGTAACAAGTTTCAGTTCTACGTTTCATTTTTGTCCCATTTTCAAGAGGTAAAATTATTTATTTTATATAAAAATAGAGAATGATCACTTGATTAAAACAATCTTATTTCTTGGGTCGCCCTATGATAAGTGTCATGTTCAACCCTTCAGATTTTGAGGTTGTTCTGTAGACTTACGTGCCATTTTCAACCTCACATAGGTTCAATAAAAAAATTTCACAACTAAAGATGTTTTTTTCTTAAAAGACGTTTTTTTGGGGTAAAACAAATATTTTCAAAGTTATTAATAATTTATACAACTAATTTCGGGTAACCTTTTATGGATGTTCTAGGGTGCCGTGGGGTTAGGTCTCCACGCCTTCCCAATACATAATTGACTCCCGAACCCAAAGCTTTTTCTAAAAGGGGTTTTCCAATTTCCATGAAATCAAATAAAGTTGGTGGCGACTCCATGTTTTCTCTCTAAAAGGAAAAACTAGTCTTTTTTTGGTCGCTACAAACACCAAAGCTAGATTTTGTGAAGCAAGTCCTTGGATCTTCACTTGTTTTTGATCTTCAAGAGGTGAATCCTATTCTCCTTTCCTAATCATGTCTATGTTCTTCAATAAGTTTCATGATTCAAAGTCTATTTCATCTATGTTCATCACTTTTAAGTTTCTAAATCTAAAACTTTGAAAATTCATAACAAATTCTATAAAAATATAATGATGTTGAAACCACTTCCTATGTTCTTCTAATCATATATATTGTCTGTATCTAAGAGCATGTAATGATAAAAAAAAAATCCTCCCTTGAAACCCATCTTGGCCGAATCCTAGAGGAAATGATGGATGGAGCTTTTGTTCTTGCTTTTGATGTATGATCATGTCTTTCATTATACATACTTGTATACTTGTTGAATCCTAGTTGGTTCAGTAAACTAAAAACCCTAGCCTCATGGACATGTCTTGGCCGAATCTACCATTTAGAGGATTAGGATGGTTTTGATTCTTAACTTTGTTGTTTAATCTTAATCCATTTCCTAAAGTATATTAGGATCATTAATCCATGACTTAAGCAAGTTTGGAGATTTTGAGCCACAAAACCCTAAGGAGGTTGTGACCTATTAGAGAGGATTAGGTGTTTGTTTTGCTTATTTTGATTGGTTGTTTGGATGTGTTGTTGAAGGTTAATTGTTCTACGGCGTACGAGGATTTCTGATAATCGATAGAGTTCTTTTAATTTCACCGAGGAGCTTCGAGAGGTAAGGGGAGCTTACCTGAGGGATTTTTCTCAATAATCATTTGCTTTTAGTGTAGTTTATATAATTTATATGTGGTTGTGGTTATTAGTTTATGTTGTTTACGTTGTGTTGTTTATCTGTGTATCGGTGATTGATCTGCTCTTAATTTATTTAATTATCTGCAGTAGTATCTTATATTGCTATGATGCATGATCTGCCTGATGATATAATTCTGATGATGTTGTTGAATGTTGTTTGAAAGGCCTGATAGTGGTCAGTGCACAACCGATTAATCAGATAAAAACTTTAATAAGCCGTGTAAATTATATTCAATATTTTATGAGAAATGTTGGAATATAATAGTGGTGGAAAATATTGTTTTGGAAAAATAGTGAGTTTTGAGAAATATTATTATTTTATTGATTTATTAGTGTAAAAGTAATTTATGAGTCACGGTGAGAACGTAACCGTGAAATTATTTTTTTACTGCTAATTTTTACGTAAGAAATTCCTTAATATTATAAAAAGTTATTTTGTGAAATTAATATTCGAAAATACCTTATTTATTATATAAGAAGATTATTTTGGAAGAAAGGTCAAAGTTTGACTTAAAAACGTTTTCTTTGAAAATGTCAAACAACGGCAAGTTTCGAAATTATTTACGGTGGGAAGTAAAAAAAAATAGCAGTACTTATTTTGAAAAGAGATTTCATCTCAATTGACTTATTCTTTTTTTTTTTAAATTGAAGTTTCATTAAAGAGTTATTGATGATTTGATGTTATTTCGGGAAAAATGAGTTTCCAAAGGAAAATGGATTTTTCTATGATTTGACGTTTTACAAACGAATTTCAAGTAGAAATGATTTTTTGTAAATGAGTTTTACTCAATGGCATATTTCCAGTAACTTGGATAAGTTGCGGAGATCTTATTTTGGATTTGTTTTTCATAGACAAAAAATGACGTAAATGGTGATATGAAACCTAGTAACCGAGATGTCGGGGTACTAGTGTTCTTATGACGTTATAGACTTGGTGTTCAGTAGATGGTGTGTCTACTTCACGACGTAATAAACGACGGTAAAAGATTAATGATGTTTTCTATTACCACGAACCTAAGACTGGTGCATCAGTTTAGGGGTTTCATGATCGAGCACTCGGACTTTGAAGTCTTGTGTTATTAAGGAAAGTTTTAAAATGATAAAACTCTGTTGGTCGCAAGCTTTGAGCTTCGACAAAGGAAAGATTGAACACAAAGAAAAATGATGAGAACAAAATGTTTTGCATGCATATTCGGCAGACATGCCTAACGAGTTAATCATGGTATCTTAATGATATTCATGTTTCGACGTATTTGTTAATCATGGTATCTTTATGATATTCATGTAATCGACGTATTCATTGTGCCTTTGGGCAATCGACATACAATGAAAACCGTAAATCGACGTTCTCATTGTGCCGGACAGTGGGCTATGGTAAAATCGACGTGCCTCTTTTGGCAAAATCGAAGTGCCTCTTTTGGCAAAATCGACATGCCTCTTTGGCAAAATCGACGTGTCTCTTTTGGCAATCGAGCTTGATCAGCTCATTTTAAATGACGTTGGGTTTCTCTGGAGATTAAGTGTGAATGTTTAGATGATGTATTGAAGTGTTCGTGCATATTTTTCCAACGTTGATGTTTGGGGTGTGGAACCCATTGATAAACTATATGCTATAATATGAATGCTCATGTTGTTATAAACATGTATATATGTATGTGCCTTCTTTTGTGTCGCACATTTAGTTATTGTGTTAAATCCATATATTTGCGTCTCACCCTTACAAACATATCAGAGCCGCACAAGGGGTGTGATCTCTACAAGAAGAAGAAGGTTGTCTAGTTCGGGGCATGTTGTTGCTGCTTCTATCGGTTGTAGTGTCTGTTAGTTACGACCAACTTAGGTCTTATTATGTTATATTATGTTTTGAGAATGAACTAAATTGATTATGATCTAGGTGTGAAAACATATGAAGCAGTATAGTTATATGACTTATATACATTATGTATTTAAGTGTGATTTGATTACGTTGTTGTTATGAGGTTAAAAAGAAGAAAATTTTTTATCACCATATTTTGAAAAGATAAACGTTGAGAAAACATTATTTTCCGAAAGCAACCAGCAAATTAAGTTTTATCTCCGCAAACGGGTAAACATGTGATGACCCGAGTTAGGGTGTCACACACCGTGCAACCTGGCTGGGAAAAAGGAAATTGTGGGCAGATCTACGGATGTCCAAATTAGGTTTTGGGGAGGGATTATGGTGTGTTGTGGGGGATTTCAACACAGTTAGCAATGTAGAGGAGCAGAAAGGGCTAAACTCCAATCAAGGGAGGCAGGAAATAGAGGAATTTAACTCCTTCATAGCAGAAATGGGGTTGATCGATTTGCCACTCTTGGGAAGAAAATTCATCTGGTATAAAGCTGACGGCTCAGCCATGAGTAGACTGGACAGTTTTTTGCTCTCTGGCAGTTGGATCCAACGGTGGGGGGTATCCGCACAATGGGCTCTAAAGCGAGATGTTTCGGATCACTGCCCAATTATTCTTAAAATGGGGTCTCGAGATTGGGGTCTGAGGCCTTTCCGCAGCAAAAATTGTTGACTCAACCACTCGGGGTTCAAAGAGGTCGTGGAGGAATGTTGGTCAGGGGAAATGGTTTCGGGTTGGAAGGCTTTTATCTTCAAAGAAAAGCTTAAATCCTGAAGTTAGAACTTAGAAGATGGAATTTGGAGGCTTTTGGGAATATCAATTGCAAAATTAGGCGCTTAGAGGATTTGATAAGTGATCTGGATGTAATAGCGGAAACTAGGAAGTTATCGGAGGGAGAGTTGGAACAGAGGAGATATTGCTTTGTGGAGATGTGGGGAAAGTTGAAAGATAGGGAGAGCCTTCTTAGGTAAAAGTCTCATCAAAGGTGAATTGCGGAAGGTGATGCAAATACCTCATATTTTCATGCTTGTATACAGTCAAGGAGGAAGAAGGTGATGCAAATACCTGAATGCATAATTGGTTGAGGTTCGCCCTGTTCTGGAGACATTACTTTTTCCATGCTCAGTCCTTCACAGACCTCGGGTTTATTCGCTACATTCTCTATGGAAGAATTGGAGGAAGCGGTATATAATTGTGATGAGAACAAAGCCCTAGGGCCAGATGGTTTCAACCTTAATTTCATCCAAAAGTTTTGGGAGGTTATTAAATCGGATGCATGGGTTTTGGTTGAAGAGTTCTATTGTAACACAAAGCTGCCTAAAGGTATTTTGTCGTACTTTGTGGTCTTGATTCCTAAAATCACCAGCCCGCAAGGCCTTGGTGACTTTCGGCCCATCTCACTTTATAGTTGCACCATAAGATTTTGGCAAAGATGCTTGTTTCAAGGCTAAGGAAAGTTATGAACTCCATCATAGCGGATAACCAATCATCATTCATTTCGGGCAGAAATATACTTGATGGTGTGGTCATTATCAATGAGGTGGTGGATTATGCGAAGAAATTGAATAAGGAGTGCTTGATATTCAAAGTAGACTTCGGAAAGGTGCACGATACGGTCAATTGGAATTTCCTAGATTACATGATGAGGAGATTTGGCATGTGTGATAAGTGGAGAGCATGGATCAAGGAATGCATACTTAGAGGCGATCTTCCGGTTCTAGTGAATGGTAGTGCTATGAAGGAGGTAAAGATACATAAAGGTCTAAAACAAGGTGATCCCCTAGCGCCTTTTTATTCCTTATGGTGGCTGAGGGGCTCTCAGGCATGATGAGAAGTGCGGCGTGTTCAGGCATTTTTAAGGGTTACAAAGTGGGAAATGGTGGGATGGAGTGTCTATTCTCCAATATGTGGATGATATGTTGTTGGTTGGGGAAGCTTCATGGAGTAATCTTTGGCCATTGAAGTCTATCCTGAGGTGTTTTGAGTTGGTCTCTGGTCTTAAAGTCAATTTCCATAAAACTAGTGTTATTGGAATTAATGTGAACAATTCCTTCAGTGAAGCGACAACTTCTTTCCTTAATTGCAAATGTGGGGGAGTGCCACTTAAGTATCTGGGGTTACCAATCGGTGCAAATCCTAGGAGTATGATAACTTGGAAGCCGGTAATTGATTCTATGGAGAATAGACTATCCGCTTATAAAAGGAGGCATCTATCACCGAGGGGTAGAATTACTCTTATTAATTCTGTATTAAGTAGTCTCCTAATTTACCACCTCTCATTCTTCAAATTGCCAAGGAAGGTTCAACATGTCATGGTTCGTCTACAAAGAAATTTCCTTTGGGGTGGTGGGGAGGGCTCTAAGAAGGTTGCTTGGGTTAGCCTTTGTATATGATCTGAGTACTTCTAGTACTCTTATATTAATACACTTTTGATTTATAAAAAAAATCTTTTACTCTCACATTCTCCCACTTTCTTCCAATAATTTTGTAAAAATATATTCACAGGAATAATAAATAATAAATATACTATATAAACAAAATTTAGAATTTACTTGTAATAAATAACATATAAGCCTTAACATTCTAGAATTTTCTTTTCCAGGAATATAATAAGATACCTCGAAACAAACACCTAATAAGAAGAGGGGTGAGTGGTTGCTTGGTTTTTTTGGTAGTTGTGGTGTTACTTCTAACCTAAATGCCGAACTTCAAGCAATCTCTCACGGTTTAGAAATAGCTTGGGATAAAAGTTTCAAAGATGTTATTTGTGAATCTGATTCTCGGCTATCTCTTTCTCTTATTGAAGAGGGTGTTCACCAACATCATCCTTATGCTCCTATTGTGGACTATATCAAATCCTTTAAAGGCAATGATTGACAACCGTCTTTTGTTCATACTTTGCGGGAAAGGAACAGGTGTGCGGATTGGCTTGCAAAGTTTGGTGCTAACATGGATTGTGGTCTAAGAATGTGGAATCTTTGTCCCCCTTAGCTTTCTAGCTTTGTTCTTGCTGAAGCCTTGAGGATAGAGACTATACGTCCTTAGTTTTTCTGCTTTTCTATTTTTTGTTGTTTCTTTCCCTTTGATAAAAAAAAAGCACCTAATAAGAAAAAAAGTGTAAAGGTTATTAATTAGTACTCTGATTAATTTCTTCATAATTTTCATCCGTTGATCATAATTTTTTAGAAAAATATGAAACTATGATTAATTAGTAAGGAGGGTAAAAGATAAATATTACTAATATTTTTCTAATAAAAAGTGTGTTTTATTATAATTCTAGTCAAGCAATTTTAGTAATTATAACTACAAGAATTTTCGCTTTTAATCATTATAATTTTTTTTATAAACTATCATAATTAGGGTCTTTGTCTCCCAAGTGTCCTCTTAGGATATTCTCACAAGTTTCGGTCGTTGGGATCGAATATGTGACTAATTCGCGATCGGTTGCTTGGAGCAAAAAATTAATCTTTGATTTTTTTTTATAACCTCCTAATGATTAAACTTGCGTTCTCTTCCTTACAAGTAGGGATGGCAAAATTACTCGCACTCGTGGATACTCGCATGAATTACCTACAATATGTACTAAATAGATGCTTATTAAATGGGGATGTGGATCATAATACATGAGCCACGGATACCCGCATATTCATAATAATTTTTTTATTAAATATATAATATATATTATGACAATTTCTATCACTTTGAGATGAAATAAACTTTATTTTATTTATTATTTTATATTTTTTAGTGGTTAAACCCATAATAATAAATTATTTTAAATACATACAGTGTATTATATAATGTTAATATAATATATAATATATTACTATATTATATTGTATAATTTTATGTTTTTCTCATTTATTCTAGACTCTTAGATACACACGGATATTTATAGATGTTGACGGGGATGAATGCGGGAGGACTCATTGCCATCCCTATTTACAAGGTCTTACCACCAAAATTAATTCTTTAAAATAATTTAATTACTGATCCATTTGCAATATTTTAGGGAGTTTGGTAACTCAAGTAATTTGAATTAAGGATAAAAAAGAGTTTTGATAGATCAAGTAATTTGAGTTTCCATTCCAAATCTTCCCACCTCATTAACAAAGAACTCTAAAACAATAAATTAATATTTTTTTCACCACTTCACTTCGTTACCACGGTACTTTCCTTCGCGGCTTCACCAATCAAGAAATTGAGAAAACCCTAACATCCTTTCTCTGATTCTCTCTGTCGTTTCTCACCGTGAGCGAGTTCACGAGTTCTTGTCACCGGTACTGAAGGTACTCTATTCCTTCTCTGCATCACAATCATCACTCTCACACACTTGTTATTTCCTATCCATGCATCAAACCATACTTGCCATTTTATAATGTCTTCACATCAAGTTAGAACTAAATTATATATAGATGATTAAGACTAAAAGTTATTATATAACCACTTAAAAAAGTCATGTACATTTTCCTTCTATTAATCTTGATCATTCAAAATAAAATCAATGGTAAATATTCAATTTTCATTCTCTTTGACACCAGGTGTAAACTTACATTATAATGCTCTGGTTAGGCACATAAAAAATACAAGTTCTGCAGAATTAGCTTGCTGGGATTATGCTATGAAACTCCTAGGCTGAATATTAGAGCATCTCCATCGGGGTCACAAGCACCGCTGCTTAAATAGGGAGAGCTGTTGGAGGTGATTTGATGGCAGGTGCTTATAAAGCTCAGTTGTTTGCTTATATAAGTACTGAGTCTTAAAAATGTTATGTTGGTGAGCCAGCTTTTTAGTTTTTTAATGATGTAAAATACTTGTGACAATCAAAATAGCCGTTGCGGAAATGCTGCTTCGCGGCCTTTGGGAAAATAATGGCAAAGTGGGATGGTCGTTGGGGGGAAAAAAGAGTCGTTGGTCAACAGTTTTTTTTTTTTAATTACAATACCAATCAAAATGTGTATAAATATGTTCAACTTTAGATTGTTTTACACGATCAAATCTCTTAATTTTCTCTCATTTATTCTCATATGCTCTCAAAAATTTTCTCCTCTTTTTTACTCATATATTGTGTCAAAGTTCTATATCATCCAATTTTGCAATTCACATACAAGCAACTACAAGATCATGAGCGGTTGTGTGACATGATTAGAGTAAAACACGGAATTGCGTAACATGTTGGCTATGTTTTTAATTTAATGATGTAATGATGGTGGCTATGCATAAAGGATAAAAAATAAAACTACAATAGTTAGTCAAAAAATAAAAAAATAGTTGAACTTGAAAATGAAGTTTTTCTGTATAAAGGATAAAAAATAAAACTACATAACAAGCTTACTTTACTTCCAAACTGCTGGGAACTAAGGCAAACTGGTTTCCATATTGGATTTAAATTGTTGTTAATAACTTCAGTCTTGCAAATAGGAACAGAACCTCCACTCTCAACAGTTCTTGATATTCTTATAAAAGGAACCTACATGAAAAAAAAGAAGATGAGAAATTTTAGGAATGACAAACAAAAGAAAATAAACGTGCACTTAAATAGGGAACATGTAGCTGGAGATAGAATATGTACAGTTTTAGAACATGTAGCTGGAGATAGAATATGAGGGAAATGGGAAAGTGGGTTGATGTCCCTACTTCGCATGAAACTCAAAAATTGACCAGGTAGTTCTTCCAAGAGAGCTTGCACAACAGATATCTGGCCACCTGTCAAAAAACACATGAAATTGGATTCGTGAATAAAATCAAAAGGTGTATCCATCGTTGATTAGTTAAAGTCAACGAATAAAATTAAAATTGAAGAGGCACAAAAAGTGTAACAAATTGAAAGATTTTTAACTAGTTAACTTTTGAAGCAATTGGTACTTACTTTGTACTTCCCTCATGGGGACAAACTGCACTATATCTCGTGTAGCTACACGACCAGTAGAACTCTCTAACCGACGCCCATTATCAGCATCCAGAACCTGCAAACCAATATGTAGATGTTATTATTAAATAGTATGAAAATAAATTAAGTATTGACATGCTACTAAATAATTAAATAGTATATGTGGAAAACTTGGACAATGATTAGATACCTCCATGCTCGTGAAATCAGCACTTCCAACTCCAACTATAAGAATCGATAGGGGAAGGTCAGATGCTTTCACTAAGGCATTTATTGTTTCTTGAAGATCTGTAACAACTCCATCCTAAAACAAAGATGGGGCATTTGATTGGTTATTAGTATTTTGTATTATACCACAAAAACCAATCATACATGTATGACACGGGATGAGTGTGTAATTAGTGTAAGACTAAGAGGTGTTATGAGTAAATCTTGATCATTGAATCATGCACGAATGATTACGATGAGAACATGAAGTCATGTGACTTTTTTCATTAACTAACTTTGAATCTTGATAATCTATTTATGATTTAATGTTCTAAATTCGCTCCAGACACTTTTCACAATAAACTATATAGCTCCCACTATATACACCCCATATCAGGTGAGAATAGTTAGTATTTTTTAAGAAGACAGGAACTGAATCTTGATTATTGAATGTTGTTTGAATGGTTAATATTACAAGATAAATACATGTGATTTTTTTTAAAGTTATCACGTAACCATTAAGTAACTTTTAATTTTGAGCATTCATACATGATGTATCGTTATCTTCTCACCGTTATGATAAGCAATACATAGTACTTGGTGCTGCTATGTGATGAAAGGGACTGGGCAGCCATTTGTGCAGCCATGTTGATAACTGGGCCAAATAAAGTGGGTCCTGCTAGAGTGACATTGCGTAAAGCACTTACATAAGCATCCATTATGCCTTCAACTCCTACAACCTAACACAAGGAAAACTAGCTCTTAATTTTTCTTTTAAAGAAGGTGAGAATTGGCAGCGATGTAAAATACAAATCATCTATCATGAAGGTGCAGCATTGTTGCTCCTCATAGCAACTATTAAGTGATTCATTTCAATCTGCTTTATCAAATAAACATATAAGCAAGCTGGGGAGTTAGCTGTCTTTTGGGAAATGCTGATGACATAAAAAAGGGTGATGAGTAAGGATAAAATGCCTAAAAGCATAATGGCAAGTCCATGACAAATGTGCAACGGGGAAAGAGTCTTACCCTGATAAAATTCCAGACAGCTAATGTGGGAATCATAAATTAGCAGTTGAATCTCTCTTATTATATTTCTGTTTTGTTTCTAAATTCAAGGACCGACTCCCAAAATTGCAAATAAGAAAACATGAAGATATAATTATAGGCTCAACGACTTGTCATAGAACTAATGCTTGATAGAAATGATATTATCAATAGAGTTGATGAATGAGGTGAAGCTGAGTTCATTAAAGAAAAATGACAATTAAGAATTAATACTTTTCTACCCTTTTAAGAATAGGGTAGCATAACTACACAATTGTCTACCATCTCTGTTAGTGAAGAATAAAGAAAAAAAAAAGAGCCATTTTACAGAAGAAGAAAAAAAGAGAAAAAAAAAAACTCTCACCTCCGAGCCACTTGGACTCCCATTTAGATTAAAACAGTGGGATACGGTACCATCATATATCTTTCCTCCAAAACCCCAAGCAGGAAATCGCCTATCAGAGTCATAGAACTGAATAACTTCCCCAACCTCCATTATAGCCTACAAATAATTACTATGTTGATTAGGCAAGACAATATGGAATGGATCAGATAATATCACCCTACCATTGAAACTAGTCAATACCAAAAAGAAGTTTGTAATATTAGCCCTTGATTTTATACAGGATCATAAGCTGTAAAACCCTGAAGGAGATTGATTCTATTCTCTGCTTCTCAAGTTAATGATTCAGAAGTTTAAAATCGTTCATCGACAAGAAGTATCAAGCTTACCTTTTGGTATGAATTTAACCGACCAGATACATCAATGTAATGCAAAGAATCTGATTGATGAGGATTTCCATTTGAAGCTGGACAAATTTTGAAGCACTTAGCAAACTTGAAAGATGAAAATAGTAATCACCTTCATTAATAAAATTATTGTTACTTACCAGTGAAATCTACAGCAACCATGAAGTTGAGTTCAAATCCACTAGATATGTAGTCAATAAAACTGAAATGTTCCCTTTCACGATATTGATCCACAAACAGTTGACCCTTCAGAACCTATATGTGGAAGAAATTCTAAGAAGTGAGGTTAAGAAGAAGAGTAGAGCTAAAATGTAATTCTGTTGCATGGGTCAATAAACACCTTCTGTTGTCTGTTGCATGAGGATGGTATGAATAAATTTGCGCCTGTTCTCTCTTTGTTAAGCTTTTCAAGTTCTGCTACTGACTTGTGCAATTTACTGATGGCAAAAGAATGATATCAAAATAGTTTTCATCTATGAACTAGAAAATGAAACCCAAAAAAGTGTAGGACTAGGACCAACAAAATAAAACAATAAGCAATAATTGCATAATTACCCAACAAGTACATGATTGCCATTGCCATTGAAATCAAAACACTCAATAACTAACGGATTCTCCTGCATAGAAGTTAAAAAATTTGAAAGCTAGATAAGTATCTTGCTACGTTAGTAAGTAATTAAATAACATAGTAATTCATGATTTTGCATCAAATTAATGTTACATAACAAGCTTACTTTACTTCCAAACTGCTGGGAACTAAGGCAAACTGGTTTCCATATTGGATTTAAATTGTTGTTAATAACTTCAGTCTTGCAAATAGGAACAGAACCTCCACTCTCAACAGTTCTTGATATTCTTATAAAAGGATCCTACATGAAAAAAAAGAAGATGAGAAATTTTAGGAATGACAAACAAAAGAAAATAAACGTGCACTTAAATAGGGAACATGTAGCTGGAGATAGAATATGTACAGTTTTAGAAAAAAAGTCCTTGTTATCCAAGTGAGTACAACGGAATGTCATCTCAACAGCAGTCCTTGAAGAATTTGTCTCCTCAGCATGAACAGTAAGTGCTCCTAGGTTTCTTAAACCAGCATGCCCACTTTTGTTTTGGAGTCTTAAGGTTATGCTCCGGCAATGTTTAGTCACAATCTGCCACATAGGAGACACGTGCACACAAACACAGAAGAGACAACAGTTTAAGAAAAAAATGTTCATTATCTCAATGCAACAGAATCAGCAGGCAGCACTAATTAAGGTTATTTAACAATGGGAAGAGCTAGAGGTAAGTTTTCTTTGCAATATCAATGTCACATGAAAGTTGCACATTATAAAAGCATTGACATACGTATAGGGCATGAGGAAAAAAATGACGACGACGATGACAACAACCAAGCCTTATTCCACTAGGTGGTGTCGGCTACATGGATCATACGGTATCATAACGTTCTATCATGAATCACGTTAATAGTTAAATCATTGACCTCCAAATCTTTCTTAATAGTTTATCCTATAGTTTTTCTTGACCTACCTCTGCCTCTAGTTATTGGATTGCTCTTCACCTGGTTCACTCTCCTTACTACAAAATCTAAAGGTCTCCTCCATGCATGCCCAAACCACCTAAGTCGAGATTCAACCATCTTTTCTACAATAGGTGCTACCCCAACTCTCTCTCTAATGCTATCATTCCTAATCCTATCACGTCTAGTTTTTCCGCTCATCCAGTGCAACATTCTCATCTCTGCTACATTGATTTTACTCTCGTGTTGATTTTTTACTGCCCAACACTCCGTCCCATACAACATCACCGGTCTAATAGTTGTACGGTAAAATTTTCCCTTTAGCTTAAGCGGTACCTTTTTATCACACAAAAAACTCGAAGCCTTCCTCCATTTCGACCACCCTGATTGAATCCGATGGTTTATATCTCCCTCAATTTCTCCGTCATTTTGTATAATAGACCCAATATATTTAAACCGTGTGACTTGTGGTATGTTGTGGTCTCCAACTTTCACCTCTAAGATAGAGGTGTTTCGCCTTTTGTTAAACTTACATTCCATATACTCCGTCTTGCTTCTACTCAAACAGAAGACATGTGCTTCTAAAGCTTGTCTCCAAGTCTCTAACCTTCCATTTATATCATCTCTCGACTCTCCAACTCGAACTATATCATCTGCGAAAAGCATGCATCGCGGTGCTGGCTCTTGAATGTGCTCCGTAAGTACATCCAAGACTACGGTAAAAAGATAGGGGCTTAAAGCTGACCCTTGGTGCAGACCTATGGTTATTGGGAAATCTTCAGTGGCTCCACCCTGCATTCTCACACTAGTCGTGACCCCCTCATACATATCCTTGATAACTCAAATATAGGCAATCCGAACACCTTTCTTTTCTAGGGCTTTCCACAAAACCTCTCTTGGCACCCTATCATACGCTTTCTCCAAATCAATAAAGGCCATGTGTAAATCTTTTTGATCCCTTCGATGTTGTTCCATCACTCGTCATAGCAAGTAAATTACTTCCACGGTCGACCTCCCGGGCATAAAACGGTGATTTTGGTTTCTTTTCTTAGTCTCCGTTCAAACACCATTTCCCATAGCTTCATAGTATGACTCATAAGTTTAATCGCCCTATAATTTGCGCAATTTTATATATATCTCCCTTATTCTTATAAATCGGAACTAAAGTGCTTCTCCTCCATTCGTCCGGCATTTTCTTTGACCTCATAATTTCATTAAAAAACTTCGTGAACCAATTAATGCCTCTATGAAAATGACCCCCAAAAGATAATAATAATAAGAGAATAATTCATGGTTTAACTCTTGAGATTCGAACTGGAATCATGGAGGGGGAACCCCCATTTATCACCAAGTGGTGATCACCAAATCAAAGCCCTGATAACAATTTCTTAATAGTGTAAAGTATGTACTGATTGTTTTTCATTAAAAAAAGAAAAAGAAGTAAAATTGTGGACATATTCCAGAAATCAACATGGTTACTGACCTCTGATAAGGTGCAACTGGCCAGTCCAAGAAAATCTTGATCTTTCAGTATTAGTGCCTGCAAGAACAAACAAATAAAACATTTCCTTAGTTCTCAATATAAACCTCATCATATAATACGACAAGAGAAAGTGAGAATATATAGAAATTTGGAGGAACATCACAAAAACGAGAGCTCATATATAAACTTTTCATGTCTTGTTTCATTTTACTTCTCAGTTCTCACCACCTTAACCAGTTACTCCCCTTCCAATCTCATTATGTCATATTTAAATTATAAAAATCTGCCATAACTTTTTCTTTTATCTCTCAGGATCATATATATAATTAAAAGTTGAGAGGAGCTAGATGGGTCTTAGTTTCAAACTCAACCAAGTGGATGGATACATGTGATTTAAATAATGTGTCAACAATAAAAATAATTTCCTTTTGCTTATATTTGGCATGATTGACAAGCATATTAACTATTTTACTTGTAAAACCACGGAATAAGCAAATTCAAAAGTATAACATGGAAGGCTTTTAGTTGTCTATTATCAACCTCGTTACTTATATAAAATTGTACAAGTGTATGATTCACAAGTGTAAGATTTAGTGATTTTGTGAAACCATTATATATAAATATATTGGTAAATTTTGTAGGCTACAAGTTGGCCCTGTCTTTTTTAACTCGATTGAAAACTATCATTGTAAAATCCTAATTAAGCAAACAATACAGGGAGTACTTAGGCTTCAATTACGAATAAAATATTAAAAGGAAGAGTCATTATGATTTACAAACCTTAGTGGGAACATTATGATGTTGTGTATCGATGTCATACACATGAAATCTGAAACAAAAGCAAAATAAGAGAGGAGGAGTTGTAAGTAAATAATTCAATCAGAAAGAAGGCTCATTGCAAGTAGTGAACATATATGATCTAGTAGGCACAGGAGAAATCAAGGATAGCTTACTCTAGTGGTTGCACAACCTCAAACTGATATGCAACAGTAATTTTCTCTATCCACTCCGGATTCAAACAATTCATTATGACTTCAGTGCGACCTAATTCTTCCAGTTTTCCATCTCTTTTCTTTGTGTACACAACAACCATGGGATCACTCTGAAATAAAATTTTAAAAAAGAGGGATTTAAGCTAAACTATGCTAATAAAAGCCGATTTTGGACAATGTGCAAGTACCAAAGAATACTTCCAGAAGATATTGAAAACTTCAAGTAGGTTGCACCAATTTGTTGAAGAACTGTGGCTCGCTCATAAACTTTTATGTAGGAGTTTCCACAGTCTTAACGAACAACTTAAAAGCATTTAGACTTGATTTGATTAACATCACTTGCAATGATTAATAGTCTGAACAAAATGCCTTGAATGCACATTATTGATAATGTCTAAAATACCATCAGCCTAAAAAAAAACATACAAGACTTAAAAGTAAACAGTTCAAGTTCAATGCAACAACCTTATAAACTACTCAAACACAAACAAAATATTACAATCCAATTGCCAGTTACATAGAACATTGGACACACATAAATTGGGGGTTTACAAGTTTCCCATGAGTTTATCAAAAGATAATTTGTTTGCAATTGCAAGTTGACTTGATTTTCTTGTCTAGATTAACAAGTCAACATGTTTGTTTTGTTAGGAGTGTAAAATGAATTCTGTTAGTTTGTTTCAATTTGTTAGGGAGTTAGTCATGTTAGTTAGCTAGCTCTATAAATAGAGCTTCATGTATCTCATTTCATCATCTTTTAATCAATTCAATATGCTACCTTCAGAGTGTGCTCTCTACCTAGCCTATGAGTATGACTTCTATCCCTCACATCCCTAATTTCTCACAAGTTTCACAACAATGTTTGTGTATATAAGGGTGGTGCTATTGGAGTGAACATTGTCATTTTTTATGTGTATCCACTAAGCATGAGCCCTAGCATTGTTATTAACAAGATATGGATAATTAAGAGACCGGGTATTGTGATTGCTTTTCCTAGCATCAAAGAGGTAGGGATATTAAGGCAAATAGAAAGTTTGTTCATGAAGAAAAATAAAGGTTAGAGATACATAAACTAAAAAACATCAAGAAACAAAAGAAAATGGCAACCATTGGTTTCGGATCATTGTATAGTATCTGCACCCTTATCTAGAAGAAAATATACCTTTGATGTGATGTCCCGATCAAGTAAATCAGATGCTGAAAGAGATAACTGCAGCAGAAGATTAGTGCTCGAAGATTAAAAGACCATAAATATTTGTCCACTTTGTCCAAGTTTCAACAGGAAGTAATAGCATATATTGAAGAAAAAAAGTGAACAGCGAATATATTGGAAGACAAACAAACGATCACAAAAATAAGTAAGCATGTTTTATTAAAGTGGAAAAAGCTCAATCATTAAAAAAACACACTGGAACACATTAATTATGGTGGAGTAATTTGCTCAACATAGGAAGAGTTTGTTGTTTAGCTTTACTAGAGCAAATGTTTTAATAAAGCTGGACAGCATGAAACTTGCATTTGCATTACATGAGCCTATTTTCTATTGTAATTTGACATTGTATCTCAATATTTTAAAAGCTGAATCTGAGATCAAATCGCCAAGAATTTTGTATCATGATTTAATTAGTTTATAGCTAAATAAATTGATAATTAAATTGAAAAACAATAAAAATATCGAACTAAAAGTATTTTTCTTTAGCTTTTATTTGGTTTTAGATAGAATGAGATTCCTAATTGATGAGACCTAATAGGACTAGAGCTTTATTAAATAAATTATCCGGTCGCCCAGGATATAATAATTAAAATTAATGCATTTAGTTTTTATATCAAGTACATTTTTTATTTTTTCAAATTTTACAAACTGTATATGATAGCTGTTTCCATAGCTAATGTGTCACACATAGAGGTGTGATTGAAAATTTTTCATTTATCACTTCACACTCGCTCAAAAAATTGAACCCATTCTTAGGATTGCATTACTCAATGTCACCTTCTTGTTTTCGATATCGCTTTTTATATTATTTTTTATTTTCAGAACATATATGAAGATTTATGTATGCATATGAAATTAACAAAATAGATTTATATGTACACGGGGATGGGATCCCGCGAAGCAAGGAGTATAATCCCCGTCTTTGTCCCCAGGAGAAAAATTCCACATCAATGAAGTGCCTAATGGGACAGTCCCCACATGACCCTCACGCACAGGTAAAACTCACGAAACCACGAGAGCAATACGGATCTTGAGAAAATTGACCCGTCACACGAAAATAATACATTCGGATAGACATTAGAATTATGTTACTTGTTGTATAAGCAAATTTGATATCAGATTGATATTTACCTGAAAGGCAATCGAAATAAAAATTCAGTGTAGCAAGCAAGCAACTAAAAAGGAACGAAAAAAGAAAAGTACCTGGACTAAAAAGAAAATTTAAATAAATGTAAGGCTATTGAAAACAACAACAAAAAAAAGAAACGTACCTGGACTTGAGTGAACATTGGCTGAAAACCTTGAGCAGTGTAGAAGTGGTGAACGGCGTCGTTGTGACCGCCATTGCCATTCCCTTGATGAAACCCTCCCACAGCCTCTTTGCCTCCTTTCAAATCTGAGGAACACCCACCCATACTTCCAAAACCCTAATTAATTTTGCTTCTAATGGAACAGTGCTTTTGTTTTGTGCTTCTTTCTATGTTATTATTTTTATTTTGTGTCGCGAATTGCAATATCCAAACAAAATGCTGCTGTTTCTGTTCTGTTCGTTCTATCTATTCTACCCTGGATTTATAACTGAACAAAACGCGTGTTTATGTACCGAAGCAACCTGGAATGAGAAGGGTAATAAATCGTAAATCAAAATCTATATTAATTGTTGATTAACATCACTTCAAATCCGTATTGATTACATTCTATTTATTTATAGACAAGGAAAGACGTTACAGGATTGAAAAGATTAATATACTACTTTGGGTATGATATGAATAAAAAATTATTTAAAATTAAAAAGAAACACTAAGAAGTAGGAAAAGGTAAATTCTATCCATTCCTATTTGCTTCCTCAGTTCCTTCCGCTGATTGAATATACATTGAAGAGGAAACAAGAAAAAATGGCGTTTCAGACTTGAGAAATAACCCCTGAAATTGAATTGACCAAGTTTGAGTGTTTGACACGTACGTTATACGACCGATCGAGTTTAATTAAAAATTTGATATAATGGAGTTGATATTTTGGTTGAGTTATTTATTTCAACGACAAATTTTAGATATTGTATATGATATTGTATATAGCTATTTTTATCTTTTATTTATTTTTTACCTTTTTTTATATATACGTTTATCGAAAATATATATAAAAAAAAACAAATATATGGTATCCCGTTTTGTTGGCCTTTGGTACTTCACAGGGATCAAAAACAGCCTTTGCTTATCTCACGAGACCAAAAACTATAAAAGCAATTAGTTTGGTATTTTGGATTTCATTTATCCGGGAAGTCACAAGATATATTATTGGATCAATCTTGTTTTATTTTTTAATTTTTTTAATACACACTCAAATATATTTAATTATCTATATTAGTGAATGCGTGAAAATAATTAATGCAAGGAATCTAAATCCGTCAGTTTGCCTAAATATAATCCAATCTATTTTATTTGTTTGCTAAACAAAATCGAGTATTATTAATCAATGTTCTAAGAAGTGATTTTGGGCCATTTTTTGACCTGAAATTACTTATCTATATCGTTTTTATGTCCTTTTATCTAAATAAATGGGTTTTTCACATAGATCTGGTTTTTCTTTCGTGTTTTTCTGTGTTTTTGTCGTCTGCGTGCGGCGGTGTTTTGTTTCGTCGTCTTGTTGCGGCGTCGTTTGGTTTCCCGTCTTGTTGCGGTGTTCGTTTGGTTCAGATTGATAGATCAACTTCGATCCATTCCAGATTCAATCAAGATTTGAGCTTCAACGTTACAGATCTGGAGGCATGTGTATTCCAGTCACTTTGATTTTGTCACATTTGTAGGCATTTTGTTGTGTTATGCTATTAACCTGGGTGTTGTGAGCTTGTTTGCAGATTCGTCATTTTCGGTTTTTAGTGATGTTAAATTTGTGTTGTTTTCGATGTATTTTACCAATTTGAATGAATGAATATCTTTTTTAGTAAAAAAAAAGGGTTTTTTGACCAAACTGTGTTCCTTTTAGAAATTATTTACCATTTTATGGTTATTCTGAAACTATTTACCAATGGGGGGTCGTTTTGGACACGTGGCATATTTTATTTTTTTCAATATGACAGGTCAAAGGCGCCACTGCAGATGGCGCCTACCCTTTTTAAAAAAAAAAAAGACAAAAGGGAGGCGCCACTGCAAATGGCGCCTTTCCCTGTAGTGGCGCCTCCTGCAGTGTACCACGTGGCACTGCAGGGGGCGTCCCCCCCAGCCCCAACCAAAAATTGGACGTCTGCAATTTTAAAGGAACAACGCTACAAAAAAAAAATTATACTATAAGTATAGGAAGTAACGATGACATTAATGATAAAGTATCTATTTAAAACAACAAGAGATAATAAAAAAATCTCGTAATAATGAGTAGCAAATAATATCACAGTAGGCATAAAAAAATAATAGCAATAACAATTTACACCAATAAATATTCATCAATTATTACAGTAGAAAAAAAAAATTTACCTTATAAGAATTAAAAGAAAGTCACTTGCAATTTTAAAGGAACAACGCGACAAAAAAAATATACTATAAGTATAGGGAGTAACGATGACATTAATGATAAAGTATCTATTTAAAACAACAAGAGGCAATAAAAAATCCCGTAATAATGAGGATTCCGGGCTTATAGGACAGGAATTAGGAAGCGGTATTACCTATCTTAAATAATTTTTAATTAAAAAATTATTTAATTTTAAATTTATTGTATTAGGGTAGAAAAAAATATAGTTGAAGGTAAACCAATCCTTGAAAAGAATAAAAGAAAATTGAGGGGCACGACCGGGTCTGGGAGTTGCATAGGCCTATGAACTGATCAGTCGCTGCATCATGCTATGCATAGATTTGCAGGATGCCAATGTGACAAATATTAATTAAAGAGTGGATGATTTATGATCTGATATAGTCTTGATTATTATAATGCATATTGATTTAAGAATTGCACACGAATTAACATGTATTATATTAATTATATATCATTAATTATCTTTAACTATACTTGTTATTTTTTAAAATATAGTTTTGTTAATCATTGTCTTGGGGTAATAGTTAAGAAAATAAAAAAGGAATTTTTTTATTGGAAAGCAAAGTTGAATTAATATAATTAAAAAATTGAATAATGATCCATTTAACCGTATATCATATACATGTAAGAATATAGAAAACTTAAAACTAAGATATATTTTACTATATATATTTTAAAATATATAATATCAATATATATTTTTTATTGCCTCTTGTTGTTTTAAATAGATATTTTATCATTAATGTCATCGTTACTCCCTATACTTATAGTATAATTTTTTTTGTCGCGTTGTTCCTTTAAAATTGCAGGTGACTTTCTTTTAATTCTTATAAGGTACTTTTTTTTACTATTGTAATAATTGATGAATATTTATTGGTGTAAATTGTTATTGCTATTATTTTTTTATGCCTACTGTGATATTATTTGCTACTCATTATTACGGGATTTTTTTATTGCCTCTTGCTGTTTAAAATAGATACTTTATCATTAATGTCATCGTTACTCCCTATACTTATAGTATAATTTTTTTTGTAGCGTTGTTCCTTTAAAATTGCAGGCGTCCAATTTTTGGTTGGGGCTGGGGGGACGCCCCCTGCAGTGCCACGTGGTACACTCCATGAGGCGCCACTGTAGGGGAAGGCGCCATTTGCAGTGGCGCCTCCCTTTTGTCTTTTTTTTTTTAAAAAAAAAGGGGGTAGGCGCCATCTGCAGTGGCGCATTTGACCTGTCAGATTGAAAAAAAAATAAAATATGCCACATGTCCAAAACGACCCCCCATTGGTAAATAGTTTCAGAATAACCCTAAACTGGTAAATAGTTTCTAAAAGGAACCCAGTTTGATCAAAAAGTCAAAAAAAGAATACCGGTGAAGAAATCAAGAAAACTAAGAATTTTATCTGCAAACAAATGATTAACCTGGGTATCTAATCCGTGGCCGTACATGAGTCAAATTAATATACTAATTAAAAACTGTAGTACAAAGGCAAAACAACCTTGATCGTCTCACGAGGATCTTTAAAATTTATCAACCAATCAACAATGTTAAAGAAAAGAGGGGTTTTTGAAATTTTCAAGGGGAAAACAAATTTGCAACAAACAAAGAAATTCAATCAATTAAAAACATCAAACCAAGACGTCAAGTTCTTTGGTAGAATTCGTCATTGTTCCAAAAGATATAAATTTGTTTGCCCTCATTCTCTGTTAATTCCAATCTACTACATAATCATGTAGGATTTAACCAACGAAATTGAAATCACAATCGCAATCCCTAATAATGTTGATTTATGCACAAATTCGATTAACTTAGGTTATCAATCGGTTCCCTAATCTCTATTAGATTTTCAGATTGATCAATCCTAATTTCTAATTCCAATTCAATCATGAAAAATGAATCTACATCTAATCAGACATAAATCAAGTGTAATCACACTCGCAACACAGAAATCATAATTGAAGGGAGAGAAGACGGGAGGAAGCAATTCAAACACAATTAAGAGTAGGGAACTCAAAATTCAAACCAAATTACTTGAATGTCTAGGATTGATAAAAGATTTAGCCTTCCATAGTCATCACCATTGGAGAAGCCTTAACAAACATTAACAAAGTGCAGAAAACTCAAAAGAACAGAAGAGAATTCCAAAACTTACAAAATACAAGGATTATCAAAAGTGATCTAATTTCATCTCATTGTGTGGCACTAAACTGCTATTTATACTTATTAATCCTAATCTAACCCTAGCCCAAATTAAGGCTCTCTGAATAAGCTTTCCAACAAGGTATCATATGCCTTAATTGGGCTTAAGATGAGTAAGTTATGCCATTTAAGTGAAGGAATATCATGGACTGTGAACTGATCCACGTTAGAAAATTCGGGACCAAGTTTGGCCTTGAATTTTGCTGAATTTTACAATCCTTGTGAAATCAAAAATTGTAGATCTTCATCTTAGCTTTCTAGGGACACTAAGATCACCCAAATCCAATTTCTGTAGCTCTAGTTATATTATGTGCAAGACAACAAGGTCAGGATGAGTGAAAAGTCCGAAAATTAACAATGTTTAGCAATTAAGCCCAATTAAACCCAATAATGCAAAACTCAGCCAAATCACCAATATTAAACACATATCGACATTAATTAGGTCAAGTATACAATACTAAAAGGTGACTCAAAATGATTTATCAGTATCCTCCAACCAGTAGCTAGAGACTAATCCCTTGAGGTACCGAGATCCATTTAAGGGGTTGACCTCTCCCAACAAATGCTCTTCCGTACACATGAACTATGAATCGAACCCCTAACCACATGCTTAAGAGGCTCAGTTATCTACCAACTGTGGTACACCTTGTTAGTGAAACAAATGATTTTAACTTCTCAAGGTATTAAAAAAAAGTTTTTTTCTTATAAAAACTTACTATTTTAATTCCTAAACCTAAGGCACTCTGATTAGCATTTTTTTTTAATACAAAATATATACTTTTAAAATATGTGAAAATAAAAGTTATATGATTATATTTTTGTTGATATTCCAATCTGTACTTTTGGCTAGGCATGGAGCTCGCCACTGCTCACGTTGGCAGCGTTGGATAAGCCTCCAAGTTTAGTTTTTGTTGGTTTGTGTATTTTTTTTTGTATCCAAAAAAGTATTTTTGTTTTTTAAAATTTGAGACAAATGATTTTAAATGATAGATAGTTATTTACCACACAAAAAATTGATAGATAGTTATAATTCAAAAGTTTATCAATTATTATTTTGTATAAAAAAACTATGAGTTTAATTTTTGTATATTATCAATATAAAAGATTTTTATACTGACATCCAATAATATATTGACAAATTAGTATTATTATTATTTATCTCTCTTAATTAGTAAAATAAAAGCACATATATTAAAATTTTAATGGATGCCACTTTTTACACCGACGGTGTATACTACTTTAATAAAAGAAAGTGTCTCACACCAATATAAATTAATAGTTCCTCAACATATATTGGGACATATATTTAGTGTGAAGAGTATGCATTTTAAGCTAGGGAGGAAGAAATCTTTTTTTGACGGGTGGTGTAGAAGTGTCTCACACCGATATAAATTAATAGTTCCTCAACATATATAGGGACATATATTTAGTGTGAAGAGTATGTATTTTAAGCTAGGGAGAAAGAAATCTTGATCGTATGATAATACATATGATTGATAAAGATTAAAACTTATTTAATAATTAGAGTATGTTTGGGAAAGCTTAAAATTTTAGATTATACATGTTTTATCTCCAAAAAGCTATTTTCAAAATAATCTAACATGTTTGGCATTTTGTTTAAATTTATAAAAAAACTTTTTTTGAGGAAAAAAATATGTTTTATGACATTTAGTTTTTTCTAGTTTAAAATTGTTGTGATTTAATTATTTTTTATTCTCAAAACTCGGTTCCCTATTTACCCCTACAAAACTAACTTCTAAACGAATATTATTAAAATATACAAATAACTTCATACCATTTTTCGTAATTTATTATATAAAAGTGATTTTTTTACACCACCCAAACGAAATAGATTATCTCAAAATCGCTTTTCAGCAAACAGACTCAAACAAAAACAGATTCTGATTATAATCGATTATACAAAAGTTGATTATTAGCATAATTTTTTTTTTACAGTTTTCCCGAACACATTCTTATATGATAACTTAAAAAAGTCCATGACAAAAAAATCACTGTTTACCGACGATCAAAGTCCGTCGGAAACGCCGAAAATGTAACGCCCTTCGTTACATTAGTAACCCAAAACAAATTGCATAAAAATCCTTTAATACATTTAATTAAAATATGTTAGTCATAAAAATTTTATCAATTATATAAGTCTGGAAAATGTCTTATATTAAATAAAATAGTAATAATGTATCAAAGTAATAAATAATAAATCCATACGTCCAAATAAAAACCCCAAGCCTCAAAACTGGGCGTCTACTAATAAACCCACCGATAAATAAAAATTAAAATAAATATGTCTAGCCACAAACGGCTCCTTATTGAAAATAAAATACTAACAAAGCTAGATAATAAATAAGTAAATTCGCTAAGTCTTCAATCCTCTTCAGCTTCAGTGATATCGTCCACGTGCTCTGAAAACAACACTTTTAATGAGATATTATCCCAGTGAATAAAAATCAAGTTCTAAAAATATTTTCGCAAATAGTGTTGTTCTCAGCCGGTGCGGTAACCGGAAAAACATTCATGGTACCCGCTAATTTTTAAAATATTGAATATAATAAACCTCCAAAATAATAATTATATATATATATATATATATATATATATATATTTATAAAATTAATGTCAAGCATTTAAAGCACAAACTCATAAACTCAGCAACGGTCACATCACATTGCATTTAATCACATTCACCATGCAAACTCTACACAATGCAACTCCACGAACATGACTCGGTGATTCCCAGAATCACTTAACTTGACTCTTTGGTTCCCAGAACCGGTGTGAATCCCAGACCCACTAAGGTCTATGAGCTCATATCCATGCAATGGCGTCCCATTGCCTTCCCCATCCCAGATGGAGGTATCTAATATTGCATCCCAGATGTGAATATTTTAATAATTTGATATCCCATCCCAGATGGTGATATCTCTCATCCTATTCCCGGAATAGAATGTACACCGTCATCCCTTCCCGGAAGGTGATGACCAACTCATATGCACTATACAATATGTCATCCCAAATGACTACCAAATGTCATCTCAGATAACTACCAAATATTTTCTCAAACTCCATGCATCAATTACATAGACATTATAGCAGGATTTAAAATACAAACACAACCATAACATATAAGTCCTTAATATAATTTATGCTTGTTATAGTACATGTATTCACTGACAGGGGCGTGTCATAAATATATCAATAGAAATCATCTAATATCAAACATAAACAATGTTATGCCACTGCAGTAAGGTTACACACGGTACAAAATTTGAGCCTTTATTTAGCTATTTATTTTCTTTATTATTATTATTTTATTGCATCAAACATTAATAGAATAACAAGAAAATTACACTCACTAAATCAATTCATCAAGTGACGTGAAAATATTTCAAAATTCCAAATAAAAATCATGCACTCTAAAATCTTAATTTTCGTAATTAAACAAATCTATATGACAGCTTCAAATCAATTGTACCATGAAAGTGTGAGAAAAAATATTTTTACTCACCTTTTGCAGACCTCCAATATGCTCTAAAAATTACGTATGATAAGGATTTGTGCTTCCCTAAAAATTCTTCTCCCTTTTGATGACGTTTTTGGATCTGTGTATTGCTACGCGTTTTTGGATCTGTGTATTGCTACGGTGTACTGTGAAACGAAAAATCCTCTCCCTCACTCACTGTGCGGCGCAGTGACTATCGCAATTATATATAGGTATAGTGCAGAGTAATCTAGCGCACAGGAACACGTATATTCCTTTTGGGTTTTATGATTCTTTTCTTTTCTTTTTTTTTTTTTTGAAATCCCGAGTGACTAAAGGCTACATGTGCCTTAAGCCGTTTCCTTTTATTTATATATATATATATATTAATTATATTCTTTTAAAATAATTAAGTAATTTCAATAAATCCTTATACTATTAGATTCTTTTTTACACTAAACCTCTCCATTATATTTTATTTGTACTATACATTTTAATAACCAATATTTTTTTTATCAACTTAATTATAATAAAATTTCTAGGATGTTATATTTTCTCCCCTCCTTAAAGAATTCCGTCTCCGAAATTCGTCTCATACTTACGCACTCATTTTAACATGTCATACTCAAAACAAAAGGTTACCATACCTTAGATAATAAAATCTGGATATTGACGTATGATGTCCTCATCCATCTCCCAAGTGGCTTCCTCAGGAGTCAATCCGTCCCATAACACCTTCACCAATGGAATCACCTTGTTCCTTAGAGTCTTAGTGCTCTTGTCCAGGATTTGACTAGGCTTTGGCTTATAGATCAAATTATCCTTCAATTGTACAGAGTCGGGAGCTATCACATGAGATTCATCAGGTACATATTTTCTGAGTTGCGACACATGGAAAACATCATGAAGGTTTGCTAACTGTGGCGGAAGAGCCAATTGATAAGCAACAGGCCCGACTCTTTTAAGGATTTGGAACGATCCCATGAAACGAGGATTTAGCTTGCGGACTTTCATCGACCTCCCTACCCCCGTCTTAGGAGTGACTCTCAAAATACATGCTCACTTTCCTGGAATCCTAGAGGCTTCCTCCTTTTGTCGGCGTAGCTCTTTTGTCTACTTTGTGCCGTGTGCATCCTCTCCCTAATCATTTTGATCCTCTCAGAGATTTCCTGGACCAATTCAGGTCCTATCAAGGTTTTCTCACCTACCTCACACCAACATAAAGTGGACCTACACTTCCTCCCATATAGGGCCTCATAGGGTGTCATGCCTATACTTAGCGTGATAACTATTGGCATACGCAAACTCAATGAGAGGTAGGAATCTATCCCAACTCCCTCCTTCATCCAGGACACACGCCCTAAGCATGTCCTCAGGGTCTGAATGATCTGCTCTAACTGACCATCTGTTTGGGGATGATAGGCCATGCTAAGGTTCAACTTAGTCCCAAAGGCTTGCTGAAAAGCTCTCCAAAATCTAGAGGTAAACCTCGGGTCCCTATTCGACACTATAGATGCGGGTATCCCATGAAGCTTGACTATTTCCTTGATATAGAGGTATGCCAACTTGTCTAAGCTATAGGTTGCCTTAATTGGCAAGAAGTGGGCAGACTTGGTCAACCTATCCACTATCACCCAAATGGCGTCTAAGCCCAAACGTGTCTTAGGTAACCCCATCTCAAAGTCCATAGAAATTCTCTCCCACTCCCATTCTGGAATCTCCAAGGACTGCAACAACCCCGAAGGCTTCTGATGTTCTATCTTAACCTTTTGGCACACTAAACACCTAGTTACGAAGCTAGCCACATCCTTTTTCATTCCTGGCCACCAATATATCCTCTTAAGGTCTTGGTACATCTTAGTTATTCCAGGATGTATGGTAAACTTCCCCTTATGAGCTTCCTCTAATATCTTCTATCTAAGGCTCCCCTCCTTAGGAATAACGGTCCTATTCTTAAACTTCACTAGTCCATCAACTGACAACTCATAACCCTCTTGTCCTAACCGAGACTGCAACCCCTGGTCTAAAAGTTGTTCCCACCTAACCTCATCTCTAAGGTCACTATTAATTTCCAACCTATTCAACTTCAAACTTAATACATTTAAGGACACATCCAACACCTCCAAATTCATGTCCCTAAATTCTTCAACGAGGTTCAGCTCTTGCACCATCAAGCTCGACACGTGTAGGGACTTCCTACTCAAAGCATCTGTCACCACATTGGCCTTTCTCGGATGGTACTTCAACTCGAAGTCATAGTCCTTAAGGAACTCCATCCACCTCCGTTGTCTCATGTTCAACTCCTTCTAGTCGAACAGATATTTAAAGCTTCTATGGTCACTAAAAACTTCAAACTTTGCCCCATAAAAGTAATGCCTCCAAATCTTAAGTGCAAAAACCACAGCTGCTAGCTCTAGGTCATGGGTAGGGTAACTCCCTTCATGTGGCCTAAGCTGCCTAGAGGCATATGGTACCACCTTACCCTCCTACATTAAGACACATCCCAAGCCATTCTTAGATGCGTCGTAGTGTACCACAAAGCTCACTAAGGGATCCGGTATAGTTAAGACCGGTGATGACACCAATCTCCTCTTAAGCTCTTGGAACCCGTCCTCACACTCCTGGTCCCACACAAAAGGTTTCCCCTTCCTAGTCAACTGGGTCAAAGGTAAGGCTAATCTAGAGAACCCCTCTATGAACTTCCTATAGTAACTAGCTAAGCCTAAGAAACTTCTTACTTCGGTTACCGTCTTAGGTTGTTCCCGTCCCAACACCGCATCAACTTTAGAGGAATCAACCGCTACACCATCCTTTGAGATCGTGCGTCCTAAAAACTTTACCTTGTCTAGCCAAAACTCACACTTCTCCGGTTTGGTATAAAGACGCTCGTCCATCAAGATTTGCAACACCAACCTTAAGTGTTCTCCATGTTCTTTTGGTGTCCTAGAGTATATTAAAATATCGTCTATGAACACCACCACAAAGCTATTCAAGAATAGCCTAAAGATCCGATTCATGTAGTCCATAAAAATGGCTGGGGCATTGGTCACACCAAAGGGCATCACTACATACTCATAGTGCCCATACCTTGTCCTAAAGGCTGTCTTAGGAATGTCCTCATTCTTAACTCTAATTTGATGGTATCCCGATCTTAGATCTATTTTGGAAAGCACTGACCCTCCCCTCAGCTAGTCTAAGAGGTCATCTATCATCGGCAAAGGGTATTTATTCTTGATGGTCACTTTGTTCAACTGCCGATAGTCAACACAGCCTCATGGTTCCATCCTTCTTTTTCACCAGTAGGACAGGTGCGCCCCAGGGTGACACACCAGGCCTAATAAACCCCTTCCCTAGCACCTCCTCAAACTGTTTCTTAAGCTCGCTCAACTCTAAAGGTGCCATTCTATAAAGCGCTACCGATACTGGTCCACTCCCTGGCACTAGATCTATGTTAAACTCAACTTCTCTATTGAAACTTGCGCATCATAGAGATAGTCGCTACATCATTGTCTGCCCCTATAGTAGCAGTGAATGAGAGTATGTATCCTTGAGCTCTCTAAACCAAACCCTTATCACAAGAAACGACAAAAAAAAAAATACGGGTCGACACCGAAAATCAAAAGACATTGGGTGTGAAGAGATAAGGATATTTTTGTCATAATACTTATGACAATGAGTCTAGATGCCAATAAGTCAATACCAAGAATAACATACAATACATAGATAACAATAAGTTTGAGGTCATAAGGAGTGTCTTGATGCACAAGGAAACAATTTAAACAACCAATGGAAGAACAAGAATATCCCTGTAGGAGTAGAAACCTATGAACCAAAGGACAAATGAAAGATTGGCATCTCCAAATTTTCACACATAAAGGATGTATCAAGGAATGCGTTGCTCCTGAATCAGACAATATAATAATTTTTTTAACGAGTAGAAGAAATTCATCCTCCTTCGGATCTAAGCTGCCTCAGAATGATGGCGAATTGTTCTTCTTGAATTCGAAAAGCCCCTCGTGTTAAGGGTCCTAGGTTGCCATCATTTCATTAGTGACTGGCCTCCATTCCCTTTCAGTTGACGGCGAGTCTCCTTCTGACCTTGCATAGCCTTGGCCATACAATCCAAAGCTGCTGTAAGTGCAACATTCGTCCCTCGCCTATTAATCGTCATAAATCTGCTTACTACCAATGGAATACTAGGTTGATCAGGTTCAATATCCCAAAGAATAGCATGCAGCATGTATAACTCTAACAAGCATCCTAAGCGCCCAAGTTTTATTTTAGAAAAAGCCCCATTCCCATAGTCCGATTTAGAATCAAACTGCTCTGATACCATAAATGTAACGCCCTTCGTTACATTAGTAACGCAAAACAAATTGCATAAAAATCCTTTAATACATTTAATTAAAATATGTTAGTCATAAAAATTTTATCAATTATATAAGTCTGGAAAATGTCTCATATTAAATAAAATAGTAATAATGTATCAAAGTAATAAATAATAAATCCATACGTCCAAATAAAATCCCCAAGCCTCAAAACCGGGCGTCTACTAATAAACTCACCGATAAATAAAAATTAAAATAAATATGTCTAGCCACAAACGGCTCCTTATTGAAAATAAAATACTAACAAAGCTAGATAATAAATAAGTAAATTCGCTAAGTCTTCAATCCTCATCAGCTTCAGTGATATCGTCCTCGTGCTTTGAAAACAACACTTTTAATGAGATATAATCCCAGTGAATAAAAATCAAGTTCTAAAAGTATTTTCGCAAATAGTGTTGTTCTCAGCCGGTGCGGTAACCGGAAAAACATTCATGGTACCCGCTAATTTTTAAAATATTGAATATAATAAACCTCTAAAATAATAATTATATATACATATACATATATATATATATATATATAATTAATGTCAAGCATTTAAAGCACAAACTCATAAACTCAGCAACGGTCACATCACATTGCATTTAATCACATTCACCATGCAAACTCTACACAATGCAACTCCACGAACATGACTCGGTGATTCCCAGAATCACTTAACTTGACTCTTTGGTTCCCAGAACCGGTGTGAATCCCAGATCCACTAAGGTCTATGAGCTCATATCCATGCAATGGCGTCCCACCGCCTTCCCCATCCCAGATGGAGGTATCTAATATTCCATCCCAGATGTGAATATTTTAATAATTTGATATCCCATCCCAGATGGTGATATCTCTCATCCTATTCCCGGAATAGAATGTACACCGTCATCCTTTCCCGGAAGGTGATGACCAACTCATATGCACTATACAATATGTCATCCCAGATGACTACCAAATGTCATCTCAGATGACTACCAAATATTTTCTCAAACTCCATGCATCAATTACATAGACATTATAGCAGGATTTAAAATACAAACACAACCATAACATATAAGTCCTTAATATAATCTATGCTTGTTATAGTACATGTATTCACTGACAAGGGCGTGTCATAAATATATCAATAGAAATCATCTAATATCAAACATAAACAATGTTATGCCACTGCAGTAAGGTGACACATGGTACAAAATTTGGGCCTTTATTTAGCTATTTATTTTCTTTATTATTATTATTTTATTGCATCAAACATTAATAGAATAACAAGAAAATTACACTCACTAAATCAATTCATCAAGTGACGTGAAAATATTTCAAAATTCCAAATAAAAATCATGCACTCTAAAATCTTAATTTTCGTAATTAAACAAATCTATATGACAGCTTCAAATCAATTGTACCATGAAAGTGTGAGAAAAAATATTTTTACTCACCTTTTGCAGACCTCCAATATGCTCTAAAAATTACGTATGATAAGAATTTGTGCTTCCCTAAAAATTCTTCTCCCTTTTGATGATATTTTTGGATCTATGTATTGCTACGGTGCACTGTGAAACGAAATCCCTCACTCACTGTGCGGCGCAGTGACTATCGCAATTATATATAGGTATAGTGCAGAGTAATCTAGCGCACAGTAACACGTATATTCCTTTTGGGTTTTATGATTCTTTTCTTTTCTTTTTTTTTTTGGTGAAATCCCGAGTGACTAAAGGCTACATGTGCCTTACGCCGTTTCCTTTTATTTATATATATATATATATATATATATATATATATATATATATATATATATTATATTCTTTTAAAATAATTAAGTAATTTCAATAAATCTTTATACTATTAGATTCTTTTTTACACTAAACCTCTCCATTATATTTTATCTGTACTATACATTTTAATAACCAACATTTTTTTTATCAACTTAATTATAATAAAATTTCTAGGATGTTACAGAAAATCCGTCGGTAATACGCGTTTTCGACGACTTTCCGACGGACTGTTTTCCGTCGGTAATAAGTTATAAGCCCGTTGCTAACTATTTCCGATGGACTGACAGATCCATCGGAAACTTATTGACGGAAATTTCCGTCGGTAACGTTACCGACGGACTTTGGCCGTAGGAAAGTTACCGACGGAAAAGTCCGTCGGCAATTTTTTTTCCCAGTAATTTTCCGACGGTCAATGTCCGTCGGTAACGCTACTGACAGAAATTTCATTTGGTATTTTTTTTAATGATAATTTTTTTTACTTTTTTGATAATTTTTCGACGGCCAAAGTCCGTCGGTAATTTTTTTATATATTTATTTTTTTTCAGAAGAAATTATTAATTTTGTTTATTTAAAATATTATAATTTTTATTTTACTTATCTTCACACCAAGACAAATATAAACTTGTAGAATTCTTAAAGCTAGAACCGAAAACTATAAAAAGAAAGAAGTATAGAAGATGAAAAATGTATAAACACATAAGTGAACAAAACAGAATTCCCAGTGCAGGTAAATTCATGAAACATAGTACTGAATATATATACCAGTTATATATATATATATATATATACACACATATAAATGAAGTTACATAGCTACTGTGATTCCTTCAAAACAAGACAGAAGCAAGTATAGTTACAAATTGATATTACAAACTGCAAGCAAGCTTCTAATCTCTTCCCCTTTTGAAATAAGGGTCATGAACAGTACAGCAGAGAAAGGGGGAAATAAAGAAAATTTTCCTTTTTGTTGCTTCAGAACAAAGGCTGAGTGATGTAATGACCGTGGTGGGTGAGGCGAGCAGAGGACAAGGAATGACAGTGCTGGCATAAGTTAAGGAAGAGAAAAATGATGAGATGGAGAGAGAGAGGGCATCAGCTATGGAGGAGGAAGGAGATGATGAAGTTGGTGGGGAGGGTGAGTAGGTTTAGAGAAGAAGGAAAAAGGAAGATAAGGAAAAAACAAAGTGGGGCGGAGTTGGAGAGGGAGAAGAGAGTTGGGGGAAAGATGGAAGAAAATGAATTTGGGGGGACTGATTTATATATAAAAGAGGTTACCGACGGACAGGGCCGTCGGTAATCGGACGACAGATTCAAATTCCCGACGGCGGGAACCTCATTTCCGTCGGTAAATAACCCAGATCGGACCAACCCATTACCGACGGAAATTTCCGTCGGTAACCATTTCCCACCCGATTTTCGAGACTCGTTTCCGACGGAAAATTTCGTCGGTAAATTACCGATGAAAATTTCCGTCGGTAACCATTTCCCACCCGATTTTCGAGACCCGTTTCCGACGTTAAATTCCGTCGGTAATTTTTCCCGCCCGATTTTTGAGACCCTTTTTCCGACGAACTTACTGACGGAATGCCCATCGGTAACGGTTCCGACGGCATTTCCGTCGGAAAAGTCAGTGATTTTTGGTATTTCGCATTTCCGATGGTTTTTTTCGTCGGTAATGTTAAAATTTCCGTCGGAAAAAAGTCTGTCGATAAACGACTATCGTTAAATCCATATTTTCTTGTAGTGATCAGATGTATCTGTACTATAATTTTAATTATTCATTCAAATAAGATATATTTATCAAAATCCATTCATCTAGCCTCTCACAATAATAAAATATTATTACATGAGGTAGTCCTGCGCACATGGATTAAGGGTGCGTTTGGGTAAACAACTTAATTAAGAGCTTATCACATAAGACCTTATCGCATGAGAGCTTATGCCATAAGCACTTAATGAAAGAAAAAGAAAGAAAGGGGCATGAGAGGATTTGAATAGTGAAAAACACGGAGATGATGTTTAGTGCATAAGCTCTTATGATAATTCCATAAGCTTCTCCCAGTGACTTATGAAAATAAGTCAAAAACTCCTTATGGGACGGCATAAGTTATTTTTATAAGCTCTGCCAAACACACTGCATAAGAGCTTATGTCATCAGATAAGTCAAAAGGAGCTTAAATAAGCTCTTCCAAACGCCACCTAAAATGGATTTAAATTTGACTTTTCTTTGGCAATGGAATTTATAGTGGTTTGTGACTATAGATTTCGCCCTTCCAATGGCACGACATTATTTTATTGTTTTTTAAGTGGATATAAAAATATTTTATTTTAATCTACAGTGGGTATATCAATCCGCTTTCTTGTTGACATACAGCTCGCCAAGAAAATGAGCTAGAAACTATAGAGGCAATATCATAGTTTGTTTACCTAAGAAATATAACTACAATTTGTCCTTTTTCACGTAAATAACAAACATAATAATATAATAGATTTATGCAATTTGGGGGGGCTGATTTATAGATAAAAGAGGTTATCGACGGACAGGGCCGTCGGTAATCGGGCAACGGATTCAAATTACCAACGGCTGGATCCTCATTTCCGTCGGTAATCATTTCCCGCCCGATTTTCGAGACCCGTTTCCGACAGAAAATTTCGTCGGTAAATTATCGATGGAAATTTCCGTCGGTAATCATTTCCCGCCCGATTTTCGAGACCCGTTTCCGACAGAAAATTTTGTCGGTAAATTATAGATGGAAATTTCCGTCGGTAACCATTTCCCGCCCGATTTTCGAGACCCTTTTCCGACGAACTTACGGATGGAATGCCCGTCGGTAACGGTTCCGACGGCATTTCCATTGACAAAGTCAGTGATTTTTGGTATTCCGCATTTTCGATGGTTTTTTCTGTCGGTAATATTAAAATTTCCATCGAAAAAAAATCCGTCGATAAACGACTATCGTTAAATCCATGTTTTCTTGTAGTGATCACATGTATCTGTCCTATAATTTTAATTATTCATTCAAATAAGATATATTTATCAAAATCCATTCATCTAGCCTCTCACAATAATAAAATATTATTACATGAGGTAGTCCTTACCTGTGTATGCGCACATGGATTAAATGGATTTAAATTTGACTTTTCTTTGGCAATAGAATTTACAGTGGTTCGTGACTTTATAGATTTCGCCCTTCCAATGGGCACGACATTATTTTATTGTTTTTTAAGTGGATATAAAAATATTTTATTTTAATCTACAGTGGGTATATCAATCCGCTTTCTTGTTGATATTCAGCTCGCCAAGAAAATGAGCTAGAAACTATAGAGGCAATATCATAGTTAGTTTACCTAAGAAATATAACTACAATTTGTCCTTTTCACGTAAATAACAAACATAATAATTTAATAGATTTATGCAATTGGTATGTATTATTAAGTGTAAAAAATTCTATATAATAATATATCAAAATTAAAGTCTAACTAAATTGCGATAGAGAGTTGATATATATTATTAACTATTCATTGATTAAGTTGATAAAAAAAATTCAAAAAATAACTTGAATTAAATTGTGCGTGAGAAACAATCTTGATTCATTTTTGTCAAAAAAAAAAAAAAACATTCTTGAATCGTTATTTATACATCTCATGATCATTCATAATTTTAAAAGAAGGTTATAATTATAATTAGTCATTAAAAATTGGGAAATTAGACAACTGAAATACTAATAATCTTATTCTTAGATCGATTTAAATTTGGCTTTCTTTGTCAGTTGAATTTATTTAGAGTATGTTTGGTTCCGCGTTGGTTAGGGTCAAATGCACATCAAGGAAGATTTTTAGTATCTGGGATCACAAACGCACGTCTAATGATCCACGGTATATGTTTGATAAGCGTTTGACAAACGTGATTTTGAGTGGAAATGATTTTGTAGGATTGATTTTAATAGAATTTAGTTTGAAGAAAAGTGATTTATGTTTGGATATTTTTATTTTGAAAGTAAGCTTAATGTAAAACTTAATGTAGTTTGAGGCTAAAAATCACGTTTGGGGGCAGAAGCTACAAATTCCAGCTTCAAGTTAGAATTGATTCCAAAGGCAAAATCAATTATAGTCAAGAACATCCAAACATGTAAAAATCAATTTTTTATCTTCGGAATTATTTACCTCTCACAAAGAAGAATCTAAACGTGCACTGTGATGCAGTATCAAACACACAATAAGTTATTTTCATTTTTATTTTGACACTTTATGCTATATAAGAAAATCTTGAACATGGTTAACACCTTTGCATTTAGAAATACCTTGTTTTTCTATATTCTAACTTGACAGCATTCGTTCAATCAAAAGTATAAAGCTTTTGAGCATTAAAAAAACAGTAGAAAGCTTTTTTGATCAACGATTTGGAAGTCGCTATGAAACGAAGGAGAAATTCCGGGGAAGGAATTTTCTTCTTCCATGGGGCATACATATCCACAGTTGAATACACGCATTTTAGTTAGTTAGGTGGGTCCCATATATGGATTAAACTTTATTTGGGTCCAGCAGATACACCTTACACTACATAGCTTCAAGGGTGGAGTCGTGGAGACAGGGAGGAAGAAATTTCTTGCACGAGAAACACGAAAGAACTCTTCCAAAGGGTATTTTCTTAATAAAATTTTCCTAAGGATATGGTTGGATTGATGGAAGGGAATGGAATGGAATGGAAGGGAATGAAAAGAAATGGTATAATACTCCATTGTTTGGTTTGGACAAAAGAGGATAAAATGGAATACAACAAAGAATCAAAGTTTTATAAAATTAGAAAGTTACTATTATGTCCTCACTCTAGTACTGGTCTTTCATCACGCCTTATTGTTTACTTTCTGATCATCAACTGCTACTCCTATTACCATTCTCTCGTCCATCTCTGATTCGTCATCTGAAGCACTACCATCCCTCATTGGATTTGTTGCAGACTTGCGGTCGTCATCTTTGCTGCAACTTTGTTCATGCAAACAAAATTCTATAAACATATCTTTCTTTTATTTTAAATTAATTTCTTTATTTTCAAGAATTGTAAGAATCGCTAACCACTGTCGCAACCAAAAATTACGACGGGGACGACAATAAAAAGAAATTTTAAGGAAAATTAGAGTCGTCACCAATTTTATTTAATTTAGGAAAAAATTGGAAAACCTTTAAAAATGGTCTTTGGAACCTAGTTGAGTTCGGGAGTCGGTTACGAGTAGGGAAGGTGTTAAGCACCCTACATCGTCCATTCTAAGAATGATACCTTAAATAAATTGCACGAAGTTAAACTATTTATTGTTTACCCCAAAAATATTTTCAAGGAAGAATTTATTTATTTATAATATTTTTTATTTTATGTTCCTTTATTATATATATTTTTTAGAAGTTTTTTTAAAAAAAAAATATTATTGATAAATCCTAAATGAGGTTGGACATAGCACGTAAGTCCATAGAGCAACCTCAAAGCTAGGGGATTGAGCATGACACTTGTCATAGAGCAACCCCAAATTATTTATTAATTATCCACATTAAACAAAACACAAAAATAATGGAAAAATTAATTTTGGCTTGACAAGATGATTAATCGCTCCTACGTATTCCCTGTCTCGATGGGAAACTCAAAGCCACGTAGTTCTTGTAGAAAATATTTTGTTTGTTGGTTTATTTTAAATTTTATGAAAAGGTTTTTATTTCAATTCGTCTAAAAAAAGGGTTTTTTTATATGTATTTCATTTTTATTATCGAAAACTCCTAAATGAGATAGAACATGGTACATACGTCTACAGAACAATCTTAATCCTAAGGGATTAAATGTGATACCTCTCACAAAGTAATCCAAAAATTATCTAGAAAGAACCATTCTCTTTTATTTAATTTATTGCTTACGAATTGAAAATTAAAGAATAAAAATAAAGTTTGACTTCATATAAGTGTTTATAGCATTTTTTGACTTGGGCTATGTGACCAGCCCATTAAAATACTCACATCAAAATCAATACCACATTTAGCCCAACAAGGCACTCAAACCAAACCCCAAACACTACAAAATAGAAGGTTAGGTCAGACTAAAGAAAAACAAAGATAAAATAAAAATATATAAACAAACAAACAGAGAACTAAAAAAAGAAACAAAGACAAAATAAAAATAAAAATAAATGAACAGAGAATAAAAATGCAAAGAAGACTCGGAACCCACTAACAACAAACAACACAAATGGCAGAGGCAAAACGCAGCAGAGTAAACGAGGAATGAGGTGGTGGCTTGGGATCAAAACGTGGTAGTTCCGGCTCAGCGGCGGTGCGGATCGCGCACGGTGGCAATCGATGGCGGCGCGGCAGCGATGACAGAATGATCAGATGATGCTGTGAAGAGCGAACGACGACGGTTGGCAGGCGACTCACGACGGATCCGAACCGCTTTGGTCACATTCCGGCCGCGAGGGTCAGATCCAGATCGCGTCTGGTGTGACGCGGCGGGGCGGGCGATGCTTCGATGAACGGCGAGGTGGGGCTTCGCGACGGTTGTTCGTGGTGGTGGTCTGTATGGAGATGAGAATTGGGTGATGGTATTATTTGGGGTTGTTAATGGCAAATGGTGGAGATGGAGAAAAGGAAGATGGTGGAAAATATGGCAGAGAGGGTGATATGAAAAACCAAAAGGGGAAAGAAGATGTAGAAGGAAAAGAGGTAGCAGAGGCCAGCGTATGACTCTGATCGATGCCAATCCCCTATTTTGATTTTATAAGCTAAATTGTTATGGTTTTGATCCTAAAAATCTTCTAGAGATTTTAAAAATATTTATCTCAGATTTAAAATGGAACCAAAATTGTTGAGCCTGATCTGCCAAAATTAATAGATTTGCCCATAGATTCAAATTCAAAATAAAGTGGTTGCTAGGTTTGTTGGAAGAGGATGAAATGGGTTTAACTGACCTGACCCAATTAAAAATCTTTTTATTATTTTTATTTTCTTTGCAATTTTTTTATTATTATTATTTTGAAATTTTTAGTGAAGACTAAAAGACCCGGTCAAAATGGGGTGTTCACAGTTGCCCCTCTTTACTTGTTCATTACTAGAATACATGAAGAAAGAACGATTTTTCATGTGGTAATAGTAAGGAACTAGTAAAGAAAATGAACTCATATTTTAGCCGGGATGGGAAACAGGCAGGAGAAAATTAAGCTTTAGAGCTTGGAAAATAAAAGTGACAGTGGGCCTCAAATCCCAAGTATAAGATTAGCAATGAGCCTCAGAGCTCGAAAAATTAATTTGCAGCGGGCCTCAGATCCCAAAAATAAATTTGCAGTGAGCCTCAGAGCTCGAAAAATAAAATTGCAAAAATAAATTTGCAGTGAGCCACAGAGCTCGAAAAATAAAATTGCAGTGGGCCTCAGATCCCAAAAATAAATTTGCGGTGAGCCTCAGAGCTCGAAAAATAAATTGCAGTGGGCCTCAGATCCCAAAAATAAATTAGTAGCTGAGGCCCAAAAATAAATTTGCAGTGAGCCTCAGAGCTCGAAAAATAAATTGCAGTGGGCCTCAGATCCCAAAAATAAATTTGCGGTGAGCCTCAGAGCTCAAAAAATAAATTACAGTGGGCCTCAGATCCCAAATATAAAATTAGTAGTGAGCCTTAGAGCTCGAAAAATAAAATGTAGTGGGCCTCAGATCCCAAAAATAAATTTGCAGTCAGCCTCAGCTCGAAAAATAAATTGCAGTGGGCCTCAGATCCCAAAAATAAATTTGCAGTGAGCCTCAGAGCTCGAAAAATAAATTGTAGTGGGCCTCAGATCCCAAATATAAAATTTGCAGTGAGCCTCAGAGCTCGAAAAATAAATTGCAGTGGGCCTCTGATCCCAAAAATAAAATTAGTAGTGAGCCTCAGAGTTCGAAAAACAAACTTGCAGCGGGCCTCAGATCCCAAAAGTAAATTTGCGGTGAGCCTTGGAGCTCGAAAAATAAATTGCAGTGGGCCTCGGACCCCAGAAATAAAATGATGGTAATTTACTTTCTCTTAAAAACTTTTCTTTTACCTTTGTCTCGATTACAACCGAACCACACGCTCCATTAAAAGACTTCGACCAATCAAACCTTTGTTTATCAACAACTGAGTCAGTGTCTTTCGATTAGAGGGGCTTCTTTTTCAAAGCGGTGAAGACACATAGAGCGATTATTTCCTTCAAGACTCGTGGAGACTTTCATTATTGCTTTTCTTTTCTCCTCATTGTGCACCGTTATCTCCCTTATTGACTTTGAAATGCTGGGCTTTCTTTGGTTCAAACCATTCATTGAAGTATCCATTAGAATTATCCAATCATACTGTTAAACTTAAATTTACTTAAATTGAGACGTGATTTCAATGCGCAAGCATGATTTAAGCACAAGAAGAATGGATGAATAAAATCTTTGCCTTAATATGAGAATTTACATTGCACACAAGGAAATTGGAAAGAAAAAAAGGGGAAATACAAAGGGGTGTATGGGAATTGTACGAAAAGGGATAATGGGACGAAAGAAAACCACATAAAAATTTGCCCCAGTATTGGTTCCTTGATCCTCTTAACTGATTCCCAACAACTGTTTGACGTCGCAGATCCTGGTCTCAGCTTCCACATACATCCTTTCATTAACATTTCCATGATTTCTTTTGCCCCATTGTAGCCAGTCACAGACAAGATTGCCCCTGTATGGTGAATATTAAGACATCGCTTAAACTGCCCTTGCGGGTTTTCAGCCTAAGATTCAACTTCTTTGTCCTAATTTTTGCTTTGGTCGCCCTTTCGGGTTTTCAACCTAACGGACTTCTCTCTCTCTCTCTCTCTCTCTCTCTCTCTCTCTCTCTCTCTCTCTCTCTCCTTCTTCTTCTTCTTTTTTATGCCCTAACTTTTGCTTAGGCTGCGACACCCTACTCTAGGGTCATCCCATTAATACCCAATTATAAATCATAATTATATAACGCTGGTTACTTTCGGAAAATATAATTTAAGGTAACTAACCTTATATAAAAATAGTGCTTAATTTTTTTTTCTTTACATACAACATATAACTATTATAAACATAAACCACATATATGTACATCCATATATATACATATACTTCATCATTTACATATACAACTCCTATACTAGGAGATATCAAAAAGCCTTTAGAAGCATAGACCATTCTCCATCAACTAAACAAAGAAGATAAAGATATATATACATATCAACAACAACTGGTTCACAACCATCTCAAAACTAAGGGCTCTAAGAAGCCAAAGTAAAACTATCAAGACTCACTACCCCGGAAACTATACTTAAGCTGGTCAAGCTAATGAAACCCATTGGGAAGACCATAAGGATCAATCCCACCTACAGCTGACGAGTCTGATGATGCCTCCGCTTCCATTGCTTCATCTGAAGAATCTCCATCATCTACTGCAGGAGGTTGAAACTCCGGATCGTCCTCTAGGTATTCCTCTGGATCTTCTTCACCTTCTACTAGCTCTCCTTCAACTGGAGGTTCTCCATTTCCTAATATCTGAAGAGGTTGAGGTTGAGGTAAAGGATCCATCATTCCATGCTCCTCCAGATATTGAAGATACAGCCAAACCGGTGGTAACGATATCTCGATTGTTTCTACTACATGCGTCCTCTGATTGGGTCCTTCTTCTATCGTGCCAATAACTTCAGTACTAGGGCCATGGTAGGTGGCGCTAAGTGCCCCAATATTTATATCCCAGGCACCACCATACTGTGCCCGATCAAAAGTGAGTGTACGAACCATCGATCGCACCGTGGTACGTCCGGGATTCATCCCGAATATGTTGTAAGAGTGAGAAACCAATACTTGGATCTTACTCAATAACCACACTCTAGCCATCAAATACCACATCAACATTTATCACATACAATTAATTATAAACTAACAGTTTATCAATGGGTTCAACACCCCAAACATCATCCATAAAATTATGCATGACACTTCTATTCATCATCTAATTTTCGTCCTAATCTCATGAGATATCCCAACATCATATGAGTTGATCAGACTCCAAAGCCACACTGCTAACTTGGCCAATCGCCAACAGTCCGCGACCTCTTCCCATCTTGAAAACAACAAAGGCATACACAGCCCAGGCACTCACAAGGCCAACACATTGCTAATGCCCACAATCAGTGGCTCCGCCATTAGCAAGTAAGATGGGGATCCCAAAGTCCTCCAAGGCACAATGAGATATGCATATCGTAATTACCTCGATCTGCAGTAATTAATGCATTAAACCACAAATCGCGAGCACGTCACACACATGCATGCAAAACACTTTTGTTTTGTTCTTTTCTTTGTGCTCAATCTTTCTCTTGCCGAAGCTCAAAAATGGCTTACGACTCACATAGTTTTAAAACACTTTTTAAAACTTTCATTACAACACAGGACCTTACTGTCCGAGTGCTCAATCACGACACCTCTCGACCGATGGCACTAGTACTAGGTTCGTGCTTCTAGAAAACATCTTCAATGTTTTATCACAGTATACCTCATGTATACCTCATGTATACCTCATGTATACAACATAGGCACTCCAAGTCCAAATGACTGAGTCCATCACAATCACGTGAACATTAGTACCCCGACGTCTCGGTTACTAAGTCCAACTGTATTTTCAACATTGTTAAATCAACTTTCGATTTTTAGAAATTCTTTTCTAATGGTAGAAATTCATTATAAAAATTCTTAACAAATAAAACTTAGTTTTCACAAACCAATGAGTCACTTGAGGTTTAACTTTCTCAAAATAGGCACTGCCGTTTCAAAAATACTTGCCGTCTAGATTTTCTAGATTTGCCGTCAAATTTTGTTTTTAAGACTTTTAAGCCAAAAACTTAACTTTTTCCACTTAATTAATCTTCTAAAATCACCCTTAACTTGTTTTCATCAATTAATTTAATAAAAGAATATTCTATATTATTCTAGGTTTTCTTACGTAAAATTTAACAATACTAAAATATTTTCACCGTGTCGAACTCATTGTGACTCATAATTCACTTTTCCAAAAACAACTTATTAAAATAATAATATTTTTCAACACTCTTTATTCTTCTCAAAATAAATTCTCTTTGATATCATATACCAATAACTTGCCACTAAAACCTTGAATATAATTCAATACAGTTTCTTAAAGCTTTTATCCGACCTTCTTAATTGTGCACTGACCACTGTCAGGCTTCTCACACATCAAACAACAATTATATCACAGATATTTCCCAGGCAGATCATGCATCACAGTTCATAATATAATTGCCAATAAACAATTACCATAAAATAAACCACACAGATATCAATAACGCAACAATAAACAACATAAGTAAACACTAACAAACAATTAATTACAAACAACCATTGGATAGCATATAGCCATTGAATAGAATCCTTCTCGGTACTCCCCCCTTACCTCTTGAAGACTCCTTGTTCAACCTACAAACTCCTTCAGAATTTCCGTTACCTTGTAAACTTGTACTCAACTAACCTTCAATTATAACCAAAGTGTTACAATTCAAGAAACTAAAACATTCTAAACCCTAATACATAGTCACGGCCTCTAGGGTTTTTGAATAACTAAAACTTCTAATCATGATTAAGTTATGGATTAATGATCCTTAATTAACCTAAATCATAGATTATCAACTAAACAACTAAGTTTTAAACTCAAAACTTCCTAACTCTTTTATACATAGATTCGGCCTCACTAGGTTCATGAAGCTAGGGTTCTTAGGTTAACAAATCATCTTGGATTTATAAAGCATACTTACTAAACACTTGATTTCTAAGATCATTTATGAAAATCATGAACAAAACTCAACAAAACTCACCCACTTAGGGTTCGGCCAACATGAACATTTTTGAGTAAAATAGTCATTTTAAGAAACTAACATGGATTAGAGTGTGTAGTCATACATGCCATATAGAATACATGATCATACATGAAAACACATGAACAAAACTCTACCAACCCTAAGGTGATAGATTCGGCCAAGGCTAGTTTCTCAAGAAAGAGATTTTTGATTACTTCATGCTCTTGGATTTAGATAGTAGACATGACATCTAGAAGATAAAAAGTAGTTTCATCATCATTAGATTTTCCTAGGATTTATTATGATTTTTCAAAGTTCTAGGGTATGAAACTTGAAAATGATGAACCACCATGATATAAGTCTTGAATCAAGAAACTATCTAAAGAACATAGACATGATTTAAGACAAAGATTAGGATTTACCTCTTGAGAATCAATGATGAAGAAAATCCAAGAACTTGCTTTGAAACTTAGAACTAAGAACTTAGAACTTTAGAGTTTTAGAAGACAACTAACCAAAGAACTAAATGAAAAGTGAGAGAAGGGTATTTATAGTGTGAGTGGCGACATCTCAAGAAGGATCTAGATGAAGATGAGTTGTCATGTTAAAAGGATCAAAGTGCAATTAAGTTCCAAGGACTAAATTGCAAAGATTCCAATAGTTGAAGGACTAGTTTGCAAATAGACAATAGAATGTCATGATGATGAGTTTAATCACATTAAATGCCATCTTATCTTTGACTTACTTGGCTGAGTTTTATGAGTGCAAGACAAGTTAAGAAAGTAAGATAATTCAATGTATTAAGAAGAATCAAGAAACTTGTAGACAAATCTAGGATAAGTAGAAACCTATAGAAAATTCTAGAACCAACTTGACAATTCCAACAAAAATGGGCAGCCACAATTCACATGGGCTTTCGTATGGGCTTGAAACATTTGGGCTTGATTTCATTTTCTTATTGGTTGTGGGACCCACTTTGAAGATTTAGGCCTTTAAACATAAGATAAGAAAACTTGAATGGCTTTATGGACTCAACTATGAACTAAAAAGATTTGGGCCTATAAGCCACGACCATCTTGGATTAGAAACAAGGATTCTAGCCCAATCCACTTGAAAAAACGAAAAAAATTAATTTAGGGACAAAATGGTAATTTACAGAAAGTTCAGGGACTTAACCGTAAATTTCGAAATTCTCTATTTAATCCTGAAAAACCTTCTAAACTTAAAAATATGATTCATCCCCTTGAATCATCTCAAAATCCTAAGATAAATCCTCTTACTACTCTTAGAAACTCTAATCTCCTTTCCGTCGTCTACCCGATTACACTTTCCGCCCGTAATACTCAAATTATTTTATTTTTTTTCTGAAAAAAATTCTAAACATACAAAGTTGTAGAAAATAAAATACTAAGCTTAAGTCTCTCGTTCACGAATTAAAATTAGGTCTTTTGAGCAGCATTATTATACTGTCAATGGAATTCGCAGACCGGGTTTACTTGAATTTCCAACCTAAATTTTAATCGTAGTTTCCTACGGTCAAGTAGGATTAAATACTATCCTCCGTTCACTTAGAATAACTTTATAAAACTCTAATAAACTTATAAACATATTTATATGTATTTACTGTTATTTAAAACAGTAAAATACAGGGTGTTACATAGGCCGCCTTTGCGGGTTTTCGACCTAACGGACTTCTTTTTTATTTTATTTTATTTATGCCCTAACTTTTGCTTAGGTCGCCCTCGCGGGTTTTCGACCTAACGGGCTCTCCCCTTTTTTTTCTTTCCTTTTTTATCAGGCATAGAACTTTTTCACGGCATCAGAGTTTACAGGTCTCGGTAACTCTCGTCCGTTTTCATCTGTTAGGACCAAGGCTCCGCCTGAGTATGCCTGCTTTACTATATACGGCCCTTCATAATTGGGTGCCCATTTTCCTCGGGCATCTTCTTGGTTAGGAAGTATTTTCTTCAACACCAAATCACCTGGTTGAAAATCTCTATGACGGACTTTCTTATTAAAGGCATTAGCCATTCTTCTTTGATATAGTTGTCCATGACAAAGGGCCATCAGTCTTTTTTCCTCAATCATGTTTAACTGATCATATCGAGCTTTCACCCATTCTGATTATTCCAAGTCAGCTTCCATCAGCACTCTTAATGAAGAGATTTCAACTTCTATAGGAGAAACAGCTTCCATTCCATACACCAATGAGAAAGGCGTTGCCCCAGTACTTGATCGTATATTGGTACGATACTCGTGCAAAGCATATGGCAACATTTCATGCCAATCCTTATAATTTACGACCATTTTAGCAACAATTTTATTGACATTCTTGTTGGCCGCTTCTACCGCCCCGTTCATCTGAGGTCTATATGGGGTGGAATTATGGTGCTTGATTTTAAAAGTCTCTAATAACTTCTTTACATCCGCCCCATTAAGATTGGCAGCATTATCTGTAATGATTCTTTCTGGTATTCCATAGCGACAAATAATATCCCTTTTTAGGAACTTGGTAAACACCTTTTGAGTTATATTGGCATATGATGCTGCTTCTACCCACTTAGTAAAGTAATCTATTGCAACCAGGATGAAGTGATGTCCGTTTGAAGCCTTGGGATTAATTGGTCCAATGACGTCTATCCCCCATATAGAAAATGGCCATGGAGACACCAGATTGTGTAGTTGGAATGGTGGAGCTTTGATCTGATCTGCATATATTCGGCATTTACGACATTATCGGACATACTCCAGACAATCGGCTTCCATTGTTAGCCAATAGTGACCATTTCGTAGGATCTTGCGTGCCATCATGTGACCATTGGCATGTGTTCCACATATCCCTTCGTGAACTTCTGTCATGATAGTCCGAGCTTCACGAGCATCAACACATCTTATGAGGACCCCATCATAGTTCCTCTTATATAGAATTTCGTCATCTAAGTAAAAGGACATTGATAATCTACGAACCGTCCTCTTGTTTACTTCATTTTCTCCAGCTGGGTACGTTCTACTCATCATATATTGCTTGATGTCATGATACCAAGGATTACCATCGAGCTCTTCTTCCACATGTGCATAGTATGCGGGCTCATCTTGTACCTTCACTTGAATAGGTTGGACGGTGGTATGGAGACCCAGCTTGGTCATAACGTCTAATGTGGCTAAAGCATCTGCAAATTGATTCTTGTCTCGAGTCAAGTACGAGAAAGTAATCTCATCAAACTTCGCAACTAACTGAGTCAAGTATTTCTGATACGGGATAAGCTTGGGATCTTTAGTTTGCCATTCTCCGTTGACTTGATAAATGATTAAGGCTGCATCTCCAAAGACCTTTAGCTGTTTTATTCCAAGATCAATTGCTGCTTGTAATCCACTTGCACATGCTTCATACTCAGCAATATTGTTGGTGCATTCAAATTCGAGCTTAATAGCCACTGGGTATTGCTTGCCCTCCGGAGAAACAACCACCGCTCCTATGCCACTTCCATGCATATTAACTGCTCCATCAAAATACATCTTCCACATATCATCTTCCTCTGTTTCACCTTCTTCTAATGACAGTATCTCTCCATCAGGGAACTCGGATATAATTGGCTGTCCTCCCTCAATAGGGTTTTCAGCTAAGTGATCAGCAATTGCACTTCCCTTAACGGATTTCCGGGTCACATACTTAATATCGAATTCTGATAATATCATTTGCCACTTTGAGACCCTTAATGATATGTGAGGACTTTCAAAAATGTACTTCAAAGGGTCCATTCGAGAGATTAACCAAGTGGTGTAGTATAACATGTATTGCCTGAGTCTCTTGGAGGTCCATACCAATGCGCAACAAGTCTTCTCAATTGCCATTTATCGGGCTTCGCAGTCATTAAACTTCTTGCTCAGATAGTAAATTGCATGTTCTCTCTTGCCAGACTCATCATGTTGCCCCAACATTGCCCCCATTGAGGTTGGGAGGATCGTGAGATACAGTATCAAAGGACGACCTTGAGTGGGCGGCACCAACACTGGTGGGTTTAATAGGTATGCCTTTATTTTGTCAAAGGCTTCCTGACATTCCTCATTCCATCTCCCCGAATTATTCTTCTTTAATAGCTTGAAAATAGGTTCACACGTGCTTGTCAAGTTAGCAACGAATCGGGCAATGTAATTTAATCTCCCTAAAAAAACCCCTTACTTCTCGTTCATTCTTGGGAGTTGGCATGTCCCTGATCGCCTTTGCCTTTTCTGGCTGCACTTGTATTCCTTCCCTGTTGACCACAAAACCCAACAATTTCCTAGTTGAGGCTCGAAACACACATTTTGTGGGATTGAGTCTCAGATTGTACTTCCTTAATCTCTCAAATAACTTATGCAAAACTGCCACATGACTTTCCCCCTCCTTAGACTTAGCCACTATGTCATCCACGTATACCTCTATTTCCTTGTGCATCATATCATGGAACAATGTTACCATCGCACGCTGGTAGGTAGCTCCGACCCAAAAGGCATTACTCTGTAACAAAAAGTTCCCCAAGGGGTGATGAAAGTCGTCTTCTCTTTATCATGGACGTCCATGAGAATCTGATTGTATCCCGAATACCCATCCATGAAGGAGAATCTGTGGTTCCTTGCTGTGCTGTCTACGAGGACATCAATATGAGGCAATGGGAAGTCATCCTTCGGACTTGCTTTGTTCAGATATCTGTAATCCACACACATTCTTACTTTTCCATCTTTCTTTGGTACTGGTACGACATTAGCAACCCACTCTGGGTGTCTCGACACTTCCACAAACCCAGCTTCTAACTGTTTAGTTACCTCTTCTTTGATCTTTAGTGACATATCCGGATGCATCCTCCTCAACCTTTGTTTCTTCACCACCGTATCTGGGTACAGTGGGATTTTATGTGATGCTATCTCTGGATCCATTCCTGGCATATCTTTGTAGGACCACGCAAACACATCAAGGTACTCCTTAAAAAGCGCGACCATTTCTGCGCGTTCTGGATTATCCACTATTTTCAACTCCTTCTTGTCTTCCTCGGTCCCCATATTAATCACTTCTATAACTTCATCATTTGAAGTGAACCCATTTTCTGAGCGCTCTATCGACTTTGTAAATTCCTCAATGGCTTCTTCTTCCTCACTAATCCCATAATCGTCTTCGTCAACAGCCGCAAGGGAATCAGTAAATGAGGTTTCAAGGTTCCTTTTGTGAGACAAACCTTCGACGGTGGTGAGGTTCCTGAAAGAAGATGTTTGAAACAAGAGAAATATAGGCAAGTATATCATTCAAGAAATGAAACGCAATTGATGTAAGATAAAAGGGGTAGAGAAAGGGAGACACCAAGAAAAATGCTGAAAAATCATATTAACTCATTTTATTCATTTCTCAACTAAAGTAAACATCAGTTTATACGAGATACAAAAAGGTAATTACTTTATGGAAATAACATCAACAAATGGTTCAGACTTCCAATTGCCAAGGTCCTCATTGTCAGCAGAGAGATAAATAACAGGGTTTCTTGCTTGCTCCTCTTCAAGTGCACTGATAGTGAAATGAGGGGAAGTCAACTTTTTTGGCGAGATCACTTCAGTTGATGCTGAGGAAGTATTTGTCAAGTGGGGGATATAATTAAATTCCTTTCTTTCTTCTTTCTTGCCTCTGAGAGTCAGGTACTTCATATTTTCTGCTAGAGAAGGATTGTATCCTAGTCCATGTCTTCCATCTCTTGTAACTGTTGTGATCGGTTGAGGGATCCCTTGGAGGCTTGCCCATAGACCTCTTCCTTTCTGATACCCATTCCTTTCCATTATACGAACTGCCACTTCATTCACATTTTGCATTGGCAGCTCCTCCTTCTTGCTCTCTGGCTTCAGGATTTTAAAACTACGTAGGGAATCATCCTCGACTTGCTTTGTACTTTCTACATATTGTACCGAAATAGGCTTTGAAAGCATGATTTCCTCTTCACCGCGGATGGTAATTACAGCCCCATCCTGAACATATTTCAGAAACTGATGCAATGTTGATGGAACAACACCAGCTTCATGAATCCAAGGCCTTCCTAGGAGCATGGTATAAGCTGGCTGGATCTCCATGACTTGAAAGAGAACACGAAAACAACTAGGCCCTACTTCGAGGGGCAGAGTTGTTTCCCCTAAGATCCCTCTTGCTGTCCCATCAAAAGCTCGCACAATCATCTCTTGGGGTGTCAAATCCGTCAAGCCTATGTTTAGCTGCTCTAGAGTGGACAACGGAATCACATTCAATGCCGAGCCACCATCTATAAGCACCTTCACAGTCACAAATCCTTTGCACCTTAGGGTAATGTGGAGTGCCTTAGGACTACCTCTAAACTTTAAAAACACCTCATCTTCCGAGAAATTGATCATGTTGATCTGCCTCACCGGATCCACCATGTTTAGTACATTCTCTGGCGTGACGTCGCGATTAACATAAGCTTCATTCAACACCTTCATTAATGCCTTACGATGCATTTCTGACGTGAGGACAAGCGACAAAAGGGATATTCTTGCCGGTGTTTTCTTCAACTGCTCTATCACATCATATTCACTTTGTTTCATGATCTTCAGAAACTCTTCTTCTTCTTCTTCCTTCTCTTTTCCTTCATCTTTGGTATTCTTCCTTGCTTCTTCTTCTACCGGGTCATAGTATCGCCCACTCTTTGTGATGCCTCCGATTCTCACAACATTAGTAACCTGGGCCTTCGAAGTTTCTCCTGCCCCTCCTACTAGCTCAACTTTCTGTTCATAATTCCATGGTACAGCGTGTGTATCATTATAAGCAAAAGGAGTTGGCTTTTTCACCTTTACAATCACTTTTTCTGGCGCCAACGCATCATTCATAGGTGGTATCCGGAGCACAACCTTTTCAACCACATTAACTTCTTCAGTCGTACCTCGCCTAGCTTGGATCACCCCCAAGGTAAGTAATCCTTGGACTCGGACCTTAAAGTCCCAACAAGTTTCAATATCATGCCCTACCTGCCCATGATGATAATCACAACTTAAATCACCATCATACTTCTCTTTTTCCCCAATCAGCTTCACCGGTGCAACAATATCATATCCTGCATTCTTGAGCCCCACAAATACTTCTTGCATCGGGGTTCACAATTCCAAAACCTTCTTAACTTGAGGCCCTTTCACTTCCAATTTATTCACACTATTTCCCGCATTATGGTTTGGGATTGGGTTATTAACAATGCTAGGCCCAGAATCTTCTTCGAAACCCAATCTTCCACAAGCAATCAATTTTCTTACTGCTGTCTTGAAGGCTTCACATTCTTCAATGGAATGTCCCAGGGCATCCATGTGATATTTGCAAGTCAAGTTTGGATTGTACCAAGCAGGGAAAGGTGGTTCCATAGGCCGTACAGGGTTTCCAGCGATTAGGTGACAATCAAATAGTTGTTTGAACAAATCTGCATTGGAGATAGACAGTCTTGGGAAAGGAGGCAGATTTTGATATTGGGAACGTCCCTGATTTGGAAAATTTGAGCGAGGTCGAGGGTAGCTTGGATGGTTTTGTTGAGGTGCAGGTGGATAATGAGTATATGTTGGGCGAGTGGGGTTGTATGGTTGAGGGGTAGGGATGTTATTTATTTGGTTTTGTGGCTGGGTGATGGTTGGCGAGGCCTGTTGAGGTGGGTAAAACGGTGTTTGGGTCCGATATGGTGCTTGGTACCTTGGGTATGAAGGGACATGTCGAGGTCTAAAGTTTTGCTGGTGTTGCACATAATTTACTTCTGCTTCCTTCTTCTTGGGCTGGAACCCCTTCTTGGATGCACTGCCTTCCATGTCAGTTGGCAATTTCCCGGCTCTGGCTAGGATTTCAATTTTTTCCCCTGCAGCAATCAAGTCAGAGAAATCCCTATAAGCTACTCCTGCCATTGCTCCGATAAAGGGGGGTCCCAGGGTTCCCAAAAAGTATGAGCACATTTCAGACAACATCAGCGGCGGCTGAATCTGAGCAGTCAAACTCCTCCACCTTTGTGCATACTGTTTGAAGGATTCATCACTCTTCTTCTGCATTGTAGTCAACTGTTCACGGGTCGGAGCTATGTCCAAATTGAATTTGTATTGATCCATGAACAAATCGGCTAATTCTGTCCACCGAGAGATCTTAGAATGGTCTAACTGAAGGTACCACTCTAGTGCGATTCCGGTCAAACTTTCATGGAAAAAGCCAATGAGGAACTTCTCATCCTTAGACCAGATGGCCATTTTGGTGGCATAGTTAATCAAATGGAATCGTGGGTTCCCACTTCCGTCATATTTGGAAAAATCGGGAATTTTGAAATCCTTAGGAATCGCGACATTTGTGGCAGGGCAAAGTTCTTCAATCTTGAGAAGGCCATAAGTATTTGATCCCTTGATCTCTTTTATTTGTTCTTCTACCTTCTCCATCCACTCTTCCTTCATCTTATCGGGTCCAAACTGGACTCCTCTCGATTGTTCAGGAATGAATGCATGGGGTTTTTCCCATGTATAGCCAGCAGCCTCATGATACACATTCTCGATGGGGCGATATCCTTTCCCGATGGGGATTACTATGGGTTCCGTGTAACCCGACATTCCCTAAGTAAAGCTATGGTTTATGTTTGAAAACATTTGCGCCGTTACCATGGAGAGGGTCGGCTGTACGCTCACATGTGGGTCATCTTCGTTTCCACTTCTATTTGCACTAAGCCTGCTAAGAGATTCCCTCATATCCTGCAGTATAGCCTCCAACCTTGCTTGAGTTTCAGAGATTTCAGTCACCCTTCCCCTCACTTCGTCTACTTCTAAACTCAAGTTCCTTCTTGTCTCAGGATTGTTGGCAGTCAGCCTGGTCCGGGATCTTGTGTTGTAAACTCGGGTTTGATTGGTATTGTCTTTCTTAGGTCGCGCAATGATTCTCGAACTCTCAAATTCATGTTTTTAGCTCTGTTACGAAAAATCGTCAAGTATTCTAATCAGTAACCCCTTTTTTAATATATATATATATACAATTTTTCTTGTCATTATTATTTAAAATTAAGAAAGATAAAAGTATGTTTCGAAAAACCATGAATTCTTTCTTTTGCAAAGGAGAATTACCTAAAAAAAATTATATATATTATTTTAAAAAACAAAAATAAAAAATAAAAAATATATATATATATAATATGTATTTTATTTATTTATTATTCATTAGTTAAAACACAAAGGGAAATGAAGTAAAAATAAATAAATAAGTAAATGGATAGAAAAACACAAGAGAGATATGGTACGCCTCCAATTGTCTTAAGAGGTAGGGCCTAATCAAGGGTACCTATGATGACAACTTCTAAGTTGAGCGGCCACTAAGTCAATTTAGGAGTGTATACTTTAGGATGTGTCTAGACTTCTAAAGGTCATGGTCCCCAGATTGCCATTGTCAAGGACCTAGTTCATGAACCTAATCACAAGTAAGGATAAACCCTCCAGGATGACTAGTCCATGGCACTAGTAACAATCCGAGTGGTGAGTCAACAAATATAAGAGAGGCACTAGGTCTTCAATGACAATGCTGAGTCGCCACCTAATCCTTATGGTCCCACAAGCTCGGGAATAGAGCTGGAAGTGTGTGAAAATGAGTGTCGGTGTTGTGTGTGCTGGAGGCATACAAACCTGTACAATCCTAATACATAACTACTTGAACCTGCTCGACAAGCAAACAAAATAAAAATAACAATATCATAGTCTTCTATCCTAATGTAAAAATAATTATTAAAGCAAAAAGGAAACAAATATATACAAAAAATAAAAGAAAACAATAAAAAGGGATAAACAATAAATACCAAAATGCACAACTCATTACTCAGGCTTGACTCTCGAAAATCCCCAGTGGAGTCGCCATCTGTCGCAACCAAAAATTACGACGGGGACGACAATAAAAAGAAATTTTAAGGAAACGTAGAGTCGCCACCAATTTTATTTAATTTAGGAAAAAATTGGAAAACCTTTAAAAATGGTCTTTGGAACCTAGTTGAGTTCGGGAGTCGGTTACGAGTAGGGAAGGTGTTAAGCACCCTACATCGTCCATTCTAAGAATGATACCTTAAATAAATTGCACGAAGTTAAACTATTTATTGTTTACCCCAAAAATATTTTCAAGGAAGAATTTATTTATTTATTAATATTTTTATTTTATGTTTCTTTATTATATATATTTTTTAGAAGTTTTTTTAAAAAAAAAATATTGTTGATAAATCCTTAATGAGGTTGGACATAGCACGTAAGTCCATAGAGCAACCTCAAAGCTAAGGGATTGAGCATGACACTTGTCATAGAGCAACCCCAAATTATTTATTAATTATCCACATTAAACAAAACACAAAAATAATGGAAAAATTAATTTTGGCTTGACGAGATGATTAATCCCGCTCTTACGTATTCCCTGTCTCGATGGGAAACTCAAAGCCACGTAGTTCTTGTAGAAAATATTTTGTTTGTTGGTTTATTTTAAATTTTATGAAAAGGTTTTTATTTCAATTCGTCTAAAAAAAGGGTTTTTTTATTATATGTATTTCATTTTTATTATCGAAAACTCCTAAATGAGATAGAACATGGCACATACATCTACAGAACAATCTTAATCCTAAGGGATTAAATGTGATACCTCTCACAAAGTAATCCAAAAATTATCTAGAAAGAACCATTCTCTTTTATTTAATTTATTGCTTATGAATTGAAAATTAAATAATAATAATAAAGTTTGACTTCATATAAGTGTTTATAGCATTTTTTGACTTGGGCTATGTGACCAGCCCATTAAAATACTCACATCAAAATCAATACCACATTTAGCCCAACAAGGTACTCAAACCAAACCCCAAACACTACAAAATAGAAGGTTAGGTGAGACTAAAAAAAAAACAAAGATAAAATAAAAATAAATAAACAAACAAACAGAGAACTAAAAAAAGAAACAAAGACAAAATAAAAAAAATGAACAGAGAATAAAAAGGCAAAGAAGACTCGGAACCCACTAACAACAAACAACACAAATGGCAGAGGCAAAACGCAGCAGAGTAAACAAGGAAGGAGGTGGTGGCTTGGGATCAAAACACGGTAGTTCCGGCTTAGAGCGGCAGTGCGGATCGCGCACGGTGGCAACCGATGGTGGCGCGGCAGCGATGACAGAATGATCGGATGATGCTGTGAAGGGCGAACGACGGCGGTTGGTAGGCGGCTCGCGACGGATTCGAACCGCTTTGGTCACATTCCGGCCGCGAGGGTCAGATCCAGATCGCGTCTGGTGTGACGCGGCGGTGCGGGCGATGCTTCGATGAACGGCGAGGTGGGGCTTCGCGACGGTTGTTCGTGGTGGTGGTCTGTATGGAGATGAGAATTGGGTGATGGTATTATTTGGGGTTGTTAATGGCAAATGATGGAGATGGAGAAAAGGAAGATGGTGGAAAATATGGCAGAGAGGGTGATATGAAAAACCATAAGGGGAAAGAAGATGTAGAAGGAAAAGAGGTAGCAGAGGCCAGCGTATGACTCTGATCGATGCCGATCCCCTATTTTGATTTTATAAGCTAAATTGTTATGGTTTTGATCCTAAAAATCTGCTAGAGATTTAAAAAAAAAATTATCTCAAATTTAAAATGGAACCAAAATTGTTGAGCATGATCTGCCAAAATCAAGAGATCTTCCCATAGATTCAAATTCAAAATAAAGTGGTTGCTAGGTTTGTTGGAAGAGGATGAAATGGGTTTAACTGACCTGACCCAATTAAAAATATTTTTATTAATTTTATTATTTTTATTTTCTTTGCAATTTATTATTATTTTTTTTTTTTTGAAATTTTTAGTGAAGACTAAAAGACCCGGTCAAAATGGGGTGTTCACAACCACTGTACATCTTTTTATTTTCTACTTGTGTGTCGTGTCATTGGGAATTTTTTTTATGTTGCTCCTGTACTATTATAATCTTATTTGTAATTATTTAATTTAATTTAATGTGCAACACATTTGTTATTATAATATTTAATTCAAGGTGAGGGATAGAAATGGCTAACTTTTTTCTATTTTGGAATTTCAGTGTTTTTTTTTTCCATCATTGTTAGAATGTTAGTAAATAATTTTATATAAAAAAAAGAATGTTAGTAAATAATTATGTATATAAGGTATAATAAATAAAATATTAGTATTTTCAAAATAAGGGTAGTAAAGGAATAAAAAAATTATAACACATTCCATTACATCCATTATCCAAAGGAATATCCAAACAATGGAATAGAATTTTTATTTCATTCCATTCCACTCCGCTCCATTCCATTATGTTCCGATACATTTCATTCCATCATTTTCCACCAATCCAAACATACCCTAAGTGGCTAGAGTTTTTCGGTGGTTTTAGGATATATTGATAGATCATCTTTTATAACATCAAATATATATTAATAAAATAAATGAATGATTGAAATTGAAATAGGATAATGACTAAACAACTAACTGAAGGAAACTCTAGTGTCAACTTTATCATTACTCTTATCATCCTATCTCACAGTTAAAATTGGAACAGACTTCTGATGCCTTCCATACAGTAACGAAAGGGAAAGAGTAAATTTGTTTTGTTTCAGGTATGTGAAGCTATTCTAAGGGTCGTGGCCTTGAGAACTTGGTACAAGTTTTTAAAAAATATTTTGGAATTTGGAAAGCATATATATTCTCATATTTTCCCACATTTTTGTTCCCACAATGAGGTGGGTATATTATTTTCTCATGGTACGGGAATGAAAATAAACTTGTAAAAAGAATAAAATAAGGTTTTAATGATTATATACTGACAATATAAAGATTTTTTTATACCGTCAATCAATTAGAAAGTGACACATGATTGAAAATGGTTTACTCTTATCCTAATATCTTAAAAGTCATTCATACCATGATTTTTGATTGGTTGACACTGTAAAATTCTGTACACTTGCATTATATATTAATTAAACTCATAAAATAATTATCAATATAGGGGTAACGTGTTCAGGGAATGAGGAGGAACAAATTAAGAAAATTCAGGAGATGGAGGAAAGGGATCAACTTCTAATTTCCTCGAAGAGTGCTAGGAAAGGTTTGTTATGAAGATAGGATCCCTGAACATTAGGGGGTTAGGAGCAGTGATAAAAAGGAAAAAGAAAGTCCGCTCCTTCATTGAGTCTAGAAGGCTTGATTTTGTTGTCATCCAAGACACCAAAATCTCGCAGATCGAAGATGCTGTTTGTAAATAGATGTCGGGGAGTCCTGTCTGGGGAAGTGTCTCATTTCCGGTAGATAGGAGTGCAGGGGGGATGATATGTTTGTGGGATTCAAATAGTGGTCTGTTGAACTTCACTTTTGCAGGAACCAGATTCCATGGGGTCTGTCTAAGCTGGGGAGTTAGTAAGGTCAGAGTATTTGTTGTCAACATATACTCACCGTGTAACACCCCGATTTTCACTGCTTTCTAATATCGGTAATAAATATATAAACATATATATTTTTATCCGAGACTCAAAATGATTTCGCGCAAACCACTGTCATTTCTATATCATGCTTTATATCATAGGGTTACGATGAAATTTTGGGTTAAAAATTAAGACGGAAACCAGTATGCCGTTTTGTGTTTTCACTGACAGTAAAAGTTTACTGCTTAGAAAACCTAATTTTAATTCGTGAACGAGATGAAAAAATTTTTTAATCGTATTTTCTACGATACTGGAAGTTTTGAAAATTTTAGAGTAAAAATATAATATTATATTTGCTGCGGGCGAAAACGTCGAGATATCTCTAGGAAAACCTGAGTCAGATGAATCAGGGAGTCAGCAACGGAGTTGAGATGACTGATATGATTGATGTGACGAGCATTTATGACAATCCTATCCGAGTCATAATGGCCATAATGGCGCATTTATGACAATTAGATATTTTGGCATGGAAAAGACAATTTTGCCCCTAGCTTCATATAATTTTTACAAGCCTTGTCATTGGGATTTTGGACCAAAATGCCCCAAAATCCACGGATCCCCCTCTTTAACACCACAATTAGGAAACTTGGATTCATTTTCAAGTCATCTTCTTCAAATATAAAGCCTTTTCTCTTAAGAACTCCAAGAACATCCATAGGTGTTCATACTCGCTGAAATTGCACAGAAATGTTGATCCTTTTCTCTTATGAATATCGAAAAACTTTCTACATGAAAGTTGTTCCTATTTCTCTATTATTTCCAGGGACATAAATATCATCAAAAACGGATAAGTATATTGAGAGATATGTCCAAATTATCGAAACTGCTCTAAATCTTCATCATCTTCATCTTTCTCTCTAAACTTCCAAAGAACACTTAGAACATTGTGAACACCCATTTTTGTCCGTATTTTTTCTAAATTTTATGGTTTATTTTTCAAGGAGACTAATAATAATAGTGAAGAGAAAAAAGAAAAAAAGAAAAAAAATGAAGAAAGGAGGGGACTTATAACTAATTTGCTGTTGGACGCGGTCCAGTCCAGTCCATTGCACTTGCTGTTGGACGGGGTGGTCCCGTCCGTTGCATTGGACTTGATGTTGGACGAGGTCCAGTCCAGTCCATTGCACTTGATGTTGGACGGGGTGGTCCCGTCCAGTCCATTGTATTGCATTTGCTGTTGGACAGGGAGACCCCGTCCATTACATTAGACTTGCTATTGGACAGGGTGGTCCCATCCATTGCATTGATGGGCGGGTCCGTCCATATTACACTTGCGTTGGGCGGGTGGTCCCGTCCATTGCATTGATTTTGTTGGGCGTGGTCCCGTCCATTGCATTGGAGTTGCTGTTGGACGTGGTCCAGTCCAGTCCATTACACTTGCTGTTGGATGGGGTGGTCGTCCAGTCCATTACTTTGGACTTGTTGATGGATGGGGTGATCCCGTCCAGTCCATTACACTTGCTGTTGGACGGGGTGGTCCCGTCCATTGTATTGGACTTGCTCTTGGACGTGGTCCAGTCCTGTCCATTACACTTCCTGTTGGACAGGGTGGTCCCTTCCAGTCCATTACCTTGGACTTGCTGATGGATGGGGTGGTCCCGTCCAGCCCATTTCAATTGTTGTTGGACGCGGTCCGGTCCAGTCCAGTCCATTGCACTTGCTGTTGGATGGGGTGGTCCCGTCCGTTGCATTGGACTTACTGTTGGACGAGGTCTAGTCCAGTCCATTGCACTTGCTGGTGGACGGGGTGGTCCCGTCCAGTCCATTGCATTGCATTTGCTGTTGGACGGGGAGACCCCGTCCATTACATTGGATTTACTGTTGGATGGGGTGGTCCAGTCCAGTCCATTTCACTTGCTGTTGGACGGGGTGGTCCCGTCCATTCCAATGCATTTGCTGTTGAACGCGTCCAGTCCATTGCATTTAATTCTCTGTTGGACGAAGAGGTTCCGTCCATTGCATATTTAATTTTCTATTGGACGAGGATGTACCGTCCATTGCATTTAATTTTCTGTTGGATGAGGAGGTTCCATCCATTGCATATTTAAGTTTCTGTTGGACGAGTAGGTCGTCCATTGCACATCTAATTTTCTGTTGGACGAGGAGGATCCGTCCATTGCATGTTTAAACTCTTGATGGACGAGGAGATCCGTCCAGTGTATATCTACTTTTGCATATCTAAGTTTCTGTTGGACGAAGAGACTTCGTCCACTACAATTTTATTTTCAGGCTGGAGGCTAAAGAATAAAGAAAGAAGAAGAAAAAGATAATGAAGTAAGGACGAAGAAAATAAGGAGGAAAGGACAATCAACAAAAAAGGAAAGGAGATTGAGTTGCTTCTCCTAACCCTAAAATACCCTATTTTACACATCAGACAAGACCTTTTTTCCTCCTCTACCCATTGGTCCTTCTTCTTCCTCATCTCCTCCCTCGTTTTAACCTAGCAACCCCACTCCTAACCCTAAAAAAAACCATCTTACACAACAGACAAAACCCCCCATCTCCTTCTCTCTTCAAACACGCAACCTTCACATAAAATCACCTCCTTTCTGCTGCTCGTGCCGTCCCCATCAAACACGCCATTGCTGCTCAGAACCACCCAAGCCTTGGATTACGTGAAGACCAACCCTGAAGCCACGGGGTAAGGAGAAGCATGAAGCCCTCTCCTCCATCTATAAAGGGGGGGGGGGTGACATTTAATGGGGGAGAAGATTTTCTTTGGAGGGAGTACGAAAAATCAGAGAGGAGATAGAGATGAAAGATACAAGGGGAGAGGAAGAGGAGAGAGATTTTATCTAACATTTTCTTGGTGAAGAAAAGAGATTAGAAATCTGAGCTTTTTCTCTTCTCTATTATTAGAGTGGTTAAGAAGGAAGAGTTAAAAAGAGTCAGTGAGATTGAAATGTAAAGGTTTTGATCTTGAGATCTTACCACTGGGAGGAAACAAAGTCTTTGTTATTCTGCTCTCATTTAGTAATCCTTGTTCTCTTTGTTGATATTATTCATAAGTTTCTCTTGACATTCTTATTTTTCTGTGCTTCTATCCACTGAATAAGTTAGTAAAAAGTTTCATTTCTACGTTTCATTTCTGTCCCATTTTCAAGAGGTAAAATTATTTATTTTACATGAAAATAGAGAATGATCACTGATCAGCCTCTGGCTCATCTAGTTTTATGACTGGTATGACCGTGGTTTTGTGTTAATTATATCTCGTTTTCGCACAAATTAGACTTGATTGTCCTCAAGCAAGGTTTTGTGTCCCTTAGGTAGTTTTAGGATAATTTAGCCAGTTTTGAGTCAAATAAAGCACTTATTGCTATTTCATGTTTCAGGCTAATGAGAGAGCAAGGAGGGAAGGATACATAGAAGCAGAAGCCATCACGGCCTAGCCGTGACACTGGTCAAGACCGTGATGAGCTACCCAGGAAAGACAGAAAGCATCACGGCCTACCCGTGATGTCCATCACGGGCGTGGTATGAAGACCCTGAAGTCAGATAACATCACGGCCTAGCCATGACAATGGTCACGACCGTGATGAGAATACCAGAGAGATCAGAGAGGATCACGGTGCCGTGATGGAGGTCACGACCGTGACAAATCAGTACCCAAAGTCAGAAAGGATCACGGCCTGGCCGTGATAGGTATCACGGCCGTGACGGACAAGAATTTGAACTGGCGCCCAAGACAGAAGCGGTCACGGCCTAGCCGTGACGCGCGACCACCCTATATAACAGAGGAGCGACAGACAGAAAAAGGATCCATAATTTCACTGCTTTCAATACACTTTTAGATTTTTGTTATATCTTTGATGGAGAACTAATCTCCCTAGGTTAATCTGCTGTAATCGGCTTTCGCCGACACTTGAGGTCTTGTAATTCCCGATTGAATTTTCTTCTCTCTTTCAATGCTATTCGTTATTCTCTGTTTGCTTAATTCAGTTTGTATCGAATTAGTGTTGATTTATTTTCGATGATTTTGTGTTCCTAAACTCAATCACATTTGCTTAATTGGCGTCCGTTCAATTCGTGTTTGCTTAATTCACGAAGGGCTTCATCCGTTTTCTTAATTCGGAATTAGGAACATACGTCCCGTAGCGTCGATTTCGCTTGTTAATCGATGCTACAATCGGAAAGGGATTAGGATCCGCTTAGGGCATGGAATTACATGAACCGATGATAGTGGGAAATCGAACAGCAGATTGATCGTCTTAGTCTTATTTGATAATCACTTAAATTGCTCTGCTTTTATGCTCTGTTTTCATTCTGTTTTCTAATCAATTGCATACCAACCAACCCCCCCCCCCCCCCCCCCCCCCCCAAGAAAATTGATTTTTTGTGATAATAACATTACGAGAGTCCTTGTGATACGATACATGAGTTGTCGCATTCTAAACTACATTTTTACAAACCGCTCTTCTTTTGACGGGTGCACGACAGCGCGTCAAATTGGCGCCGTTGCCGGGGACTCTTGTTTGTTGTTTTCACATTTTTTTTTCCGAACTAGATGACTGGCTACTAGGTCTACTTGTTCTGACTTGTGTGATTTTGATCCTGAAATTGAAAGAACACTGCACACACGCCGTAGAGTAATTCGGGCTAGCACTAGTGGTAATTCTGATTCTGAACCTGTTTTTGATAACATGGGTGACCAAAGGACATTGAGGCAGCTTGTTGCCCCTGATGTTAATTATAATGGGTTGTGTATTGAGTATGCTGGTGTGGTTGCTCCTTTTGAACTTAAATCTGGTTTAATACACTTGTTGCCAAGATTTAGTGGTCTTGCAGGTGAGGCCTCACATAAGCATTTGAAGGAATTCCAGGTTGTCTGCTCTACACCCTTGAGACCGGAAGGCATTACTGAAGACCATATCAAATTACGAGCCTTCCCATTCTCACTTGAAGGCGCTGCAAAGGATTGGCTGTACTATTTGGAGCCAAATTCTGTTTCAACTTGGAATGATCTGAAGAAGGTTTTCCTAGAAAGATACTTCCCTGCCTCCAGAGCTGCATCCATCAGAAAGGAGATATGTGGCATGAGACAAAGCAATGAGTCATTGGCCGAGTACTGGGAGAGATTCAAGAAGTTGGTATCTAGCTGCCCTCAACACCAGATTTCTGAGCAGCTCCTTATTCAGTATTTTTATGAGGGATTACTCCCAATGGACAGAAATATTTTGGATGCCGCTAGTGGGGGAGCACTCGTTGATACAACTCCAGCTGCTGCCAAGCAATTGATTGAAAATATGTCATTAAACTCCCAGCAGTTCACAACCAGAAGCAACTCTGTCGAGACAAGGGGTGTAAATGAAATCCAAGGTTCTTCTTCCAACAAGGCCCTTGAAACCAGAATTGATGAGCTCACTTCTTTGGTGAAGCAACTGGCAATGGATAAGGTTCAGCCGGCAGGGTTGTGTGGCATGTGTAGTTCTCCTGAACACCTGGCCAATGCATGCCCTGTTCTGAAGGATGAGTCAGCCGCTGATTTGCCTCAAGCTTATGCAGCCAATCTCTACAATCAAGGCAACAATCAGAACCGGTACAGCATTCCTGACCTCTCCACAAATAAGTACCACCCCAACTGGAGGAATCATCCAAACCTTCGATATGGGAATTCATCACAACAACAGTTGATGGCACCACCACAGAATCCTCCTCAAGCGACCACCTCTGCACCTTCTGGACCTTCACTAGAGGACCTGTTCAAGCAGACGACTACACAAATGACTGCACAAATGAATGCACAAAATCTCCAGTTTCAGCAGCAATTTGGACAGATCCAGGCCTCGTAGGCACAATTTCAGCAGCGAACGGATGCTAGCATTCACAATTTGCAGACACAGATTGGACAACTTTCCACTTCGATGAATGCCAAGCAGCAAGCTCAGGGATCGAACCAACTACCTACGCAAACAGTGGTGAATCCCAATGCCCCCAATCCTAATGTGAGTGCCATTTCTTTGAGATCCGGGAAATTTGTAGAGGCAGCCCCTGAAAAAAATGAAGAAACTGTTGAGGTAACTCCTGAGCCTTATGTTGTTGTTGAAGCTGAGAGAGTATATATGCCACCGATCCCCTTCCCGCAAAGAGTACAGAAAAATAAGAAGATTGATGGGGAAGACAAGGAGAGGGAGATTCTAGATGTGTTCAGAAAGATGGCGGTAAACATTCCGCTTTTGGATGTGATTAAGCAGGTTCCGAGGTATGCAAAGTTTCTGAAGGATTTATGCACACACAAGAGAAGGTTGAAGGGTAATGAGAGAGTTAATTTGGGGCAAAATGTTTCAGCCCTCATTCAGCCTAGACTTGCTCCCGAGAAAGGTACAGTTTCAGCCCTCACTCAGGCACGGCCACAGAAGTGCAAGGATCCGAGAACTTTTGCTATTCCATGCACCATTGGGGACAGCAAATTCGACAATTGCATGTTGGATTTGGGAGCCTCCATAAATGTCATGCCCACCTCCGTTTTCAACAACCTTGATCTGGGTCCTTTGCAACATACAGGTCTCACTATCCAGTTGGCTAACAGGACCAATGCTCGCCCCATGGGAGTGGTAGAAGATGTGCTGGTACAAGTTGATGATTTGATTTTCCCTGCTGACTTTTACATCCTGGACATGGCAGGGGAAACAAATTCAAGTAGATCACCAATCATCTTGGGCAGACCGTTCATGAAGACGGCAAAGACAAAGATTGATGTTTATGATGGAACCATGTCCATGGAGTTCGGTGACATTATTGCAAGGTTCAACATTTTCGATGCTATGAAGCATCCATTGGAAGAGCACTCTGTTTTCCAAATAGAGTTGCTCTCTGAAATTGTTGATGACACCTATGATGACTTGGTTGTTGATTTTCCATCCATTTCTGATTTTAATGATGTTTATTCATGTATTGACTGTACTAACACTAACCCTTGTGTTGTTTGTGCTGAGATTGATTCTACTTTGCAGGGTGATAGCGTAAGTGAAGCTGTCTGTTCGGCTGAATTTCTTGACAGCCCGACTGCCCCAAATATACCATCTGTTGAGCAGCCACCCTTCTTAGAGCTTAAGCCACTTCCTGGAAATCTGAAGTATGCTTACTTGGAGAGGAATGAAAAACTTCCAGTTATCATTTCCTCCAACCTTGACTCTGACCAGGAAGCTAAACTCTTGGAGGTTCTGAAGAAGCATAAGAAGGCGATTGGTTGGACCTTGACTGACATCCCAGGAATTAGCCCCTCTAGATGTATGCATAGGATTCTATTGGAGGATGGGGCTAAACCAGTTAGGCAGCCGCAAAGGCGGCTAAATCCATTGATTCTGGATGTTGTAAAGAAGGAGGTAACAAAACTCCTACATGCGGGTATCATATACCCCATCTCTGATAGTACTTGGGTGAGCCCAGTGCAAGTTGTGCCCAAGAAATCTGGGCTCACAGTGGTAAAAAATGAAAATGATGAACTTGTCCCCACTAGAGTCCAGAATAGCTGGAGAGTCTGTATTGATTATAGGAGGTTGAACCAGGCCACTCGAAAGGATCACTTTCCTTTGTCGTTCATTGATCAGATGCTCGAGCGGCTGGCCGATAAATCCCACTACTGTTTTCTTGATGGCTTTTCCGGATACTTCTAGATCCACATTGCACCAGAGGATCAGGAAAAGTCCACTTTCACGTGCCCCTTCGGCACGTTTGTCTATAGGAGGATGCCATTTGGCCTTTGCAATGCTCCTGGCACTTTCCAGAGATGCATGATTAGCATTTTTACTGAATTTATTGAAAATTGCATGGAAGTGTTTATGGATGATTTCACTGTATATGGTTCCTCATTTGATGCATGCTTGCATAGTCTGAATTTGGTTTTAGAAAGATGCATTGAAACTGACCTTGTCTTGAACTATGAAAAGTGTCACTTTATGGTTGAACAGGGGATTGTGTTGGGGCATATTATTTCCAAAGAGGGTATTTCAGTAGATCCTGCTAAAATTGATGTGATTTCTACATTGCCTTACCCATCTTGCGTACGCAAGATTCGTTCTTTTCTTGGGCATGCAGGTTTCTACAGGCGCTTCATTAAGGACTTCAGCAAGATAGCTCTTCCTCTGTCAAACTTGCTGAAGAATGACGCCGTTTTCAGCTTTGATGATAACTGCAAGAAGGCGTTCGACTTCTTGAAAAAGGCATTGACCTCTACCCCCATCATCCAGCCCCCTGACTGGACCCTCCCTTTTGAGCTCATGTGTGATGCTTCTAACTATGCTGTGGGGGCGGTCCTGGCACAATGGGTGGGCAAGGCTGCCCATGTCATTTATTATGCTTCTAGGACTTTAGATGCTGCGCAATCTAATTACACCACCACTGAAAAAGAACTTCTAGCTGTTGTTTTTGCTCTTGATAAGTTTAGATCATATTTGATAGGTTCCAAGGTTATTGTTTTCACTGACCATGTAGCTCTGAAATACTTGTTGAAGAAGCCGGAAGCAAAGCCGAGGTTGATTCGGTGGATGTTGTTGCTCCAAGAGTTTAATGTGGAGATAAAAGACAAGAGTGGAGCGGAAAATTTAGTGGCTGATCACTTGAGTAGGACAGAGAGGGATGAGGATCCTTCCCCCATTCAGGATGACTTTCCTGATGAGCAGCTTTTACAACTGCATGGCGTTATTCCTTGGTTTGCCGACATTGTTAATTACCTAGCTGCTGGTGTCTTTCCGACAGGAGCAACTAGGTCACAAATCCACAAACTAAAGAGTGACGCCAAGTACTATGTTTGGGATGATCCATTCCTTTGCAAGTTTTGTAGTGATCAGGTGATTAGGAGATGTGTCCCCGACTATGAGATTGAGTCCATTTTGCACTTTTCTCATGCCTCTCAAGTAGGGGGACACTTTGGGCCACAAAGGACTGCAAGAAAAGTCCTAGATTCTGGCTTTTACTGGCCCACCATCTTTAGAGATGCTTATGAGGTATACCGGACTTGTAAGGAGTGTCAGACAGCAGGTACAACCATCACTCGCAAGAGTGAAATGCCTCAGCAACCCATGCTCTTCTGTGAGGCGTTTGATGTGTGGGGAATCGACTTTATGGGTCCTTTCCCTGCATCTTTTGGCTTTTTATACATTCTTTTGACTGTTGACTATGTTTCAAAGTGGGTGGAAGTTATCCCCACCAGGACTAACGATTCTAAAGTTGTTGCAAATTTTGTTAGGTCCAATATTTTTTGCAGGTTCGGCATACCTCGTGCCATCATCAGTGACCAGGGCACTCACTTCTGCAACCGCACCATGGAAGCTCTACTCCGGAAGTATGGATTTGTGCACAGAGTCTCCACTGCTTACCATCCCCAGACCAATGGCCAGGCTGAGATCTCCAACAGAGAGATCAAACAGATCCTAGAGAAAGTTGTGCAGCCGAATAGGAAGGACTAGAGCCGCCGTCTAGAAGACGCACTTTGGGCTCAGAGGACCGCTTTCAAGACGCCAATAGGGATGTCCCCCTTTAGGCTTGTATTCGGTAAGGCTTGTCATCTCCCTGTGGAAGTTGAGCACCGTGCTTATTGGGCAGTCAAGTGTTGTAATCTGGAAATGCAAAAAGCTGGTATTGAAAGGAAACTCCAATTGCAGCAGCTTGAAGTGCTTAGGCTAGAAGCCTATGAAAGCTCCCGGATTTATAAGGAGAAAACCAAGCATTTTCATGATAGAATGATTGATAGGAAGGAATTCTCCAAGTGGATTGGACCATTTGTTGTTACTAATGTTTTTCCTCATGGTGCAGTAGAGATTAAAAGTGCTGGTAGCAACAAGGCATTCAAGGTTAACGGGCAGCGGCTGAAGCTATTCCATGAGAGCTCGGGACCTGAGGTTGCTACTATTGAGGAGCTCTCCTTGGGAGAGCCCACCTACACTGCAACTTGATCAGGGAGCACCCATTTCCTTTCCCTCATTCTGATTTGATATTTATGTTGTTTCATTGAGGACAATGTATGTTTTAAGTGTGTTGGGGGGGGGGGGGGGACCATTTGTTGTGTTTTGTGTTTTTGTTGTGTTTTCTTTTCGCTCTTGAATAATTTGAGAAGCTCAAGAGCATGTGTGTGAGTCTTGTGTCGGGAAGCTTGGTGGATTTTGTTGATTTAGCACGAATTGATTGCATGATATATGTTGATGATTCCCCCTAGGTCTTGAAATTGAAAAATTGAACCCCGTGTGAAAATTGAAAATTGAACTTTGAGATATTTCATTGTGATTGCATGATTTATGATAAGTTTTGGGTGATAGGGAGCACACACTAGGGATAGAATCTCGGTCAAACAATTTGCGAAAAAATGTCCAGGTGAGAATTTGAGCCTCCAACATGTTTTTAACTGTGAATCATTTTTGAGCTGCACTTTCCCGAATTTGCTTGAATTTCTTCTTGGTTTACATGCTTATGTGATTGCATCAGATGATTTAGGCAGATTTTCTTGAATTAGCTACTTGGCCTAAATTGAACCTTCCCTAAGGCAAGTTCCCTAGTAAGCCCCATTGAGCTTGAATAGCCTGTTGTTCTTGATAACCTCATGTTATAAGCTAAAATCTGGAAAGACCATATTAACCCGATCTTAGGATTAGGAGAGCATGAGCAAGAGAAGGGTTGCAAGAAAGTAAGTTTGGGGTGGCTATGGTGATATGTCATTCTGGGGTGAGAAAAAATATATAAAGGTTGAAGCCAAGGGCAAAGAGAAAAAGAGTTGCAAAAGAAAAAAAAAATTGCCAAAAGAAAAGGGGCAAAACAAAAATGGTGTCAAAGGAAAAAGGTGTAGCCACCCAAAGCATCAAAAAGAAAAAAAAATGGAAAAAGGAATTAGAGTGAAAAAAAATGATGTACAAGCTTCATGCTCTCTTAATTCCTAGGGATGTTGAGCCTAGCTCCTTTGTATATCCTACCCTTAGCCAGGCCCCATTTCAACCTTTGAAAGACCTTTTGATGTTGCACGCATGTTTTCGTGGGAACCTTGATTGAGATGAAAATCAAATTCATGGGAAGTGCTCTTGAAACGTGAACTGAGTGAAAAAGTTGATAGCCTAGACTAAAAAAAAATTGAGCGATTGAGTGAAATATTAAATGCCCTTGTGAGGAAGGCAATTGTTTGAAATTGGTGATCTCCCTTTTGTGTGTAACTTGGATCCCTTGCTTAGATTAATGATTGTTTGAATGATGAAATTCTCAGACGTTTAAAGTAAATGATTGTGGGGATTGCATTGTTGAATATGGGGGGAACATTGAAGGAAAATTGTTTTGTTTGCTTGAAATTTGTGCAAAAGTTGATTGAATCCCTTGAGCTTGCCAAGTCTTGAGTCGTTTAGAGTTCTAGTTTGCTTTGGGACAAGCAAAGTTCAAGTTTGGGGTATTTTGATCAGCCTCTGGCTCATCTAGTTTTATGACTGGTATGACCGTGGTTTTGTGTTAATTATATCTCGTTTTCGCCCAAATTAGACTTGATTGTCCTCAAGCAAGGTTTTGTGTCCCTTAGGTAGTTTTAGGATAATTTAGCCAGTTTTGAGTCAAATAAAGCACTTATTGCTATTTCATGTTTCAGGCTAATGAGAGAGCAAGGAGGGAAGGATACATAGAAGCAGAAGCCATCACGGCCTAGCCGTGACACTGGTCAAGGCCGTGATGAGCTACCCAGGAAAGACAGAAAGCATCACGGCCTACCCGTGATGTCCATCACGGGCGTGGTATGAAGACCCTGAAGTCAGATAGCATCACGGCCTAGCCGTGACAATGGTCACGGCCGTGATGAGAAGACCAGAGAGATCAGAGAGGATCACGGCCTAGCTGTGATGGAGGTCACGGCCGTGACAAATCAGCACCCAAAGTCATAAAGGATCACGGCCTGGCCGTGATAGGTATCACGGTCGTGACGGACAAGAATTTGAACTGGCGCCCAAGACAGAAGCGGTCACGGCCGTGACGCGCGGCCACCCTATATAACAGAGGCGCAGCAGACAGAAAAAGGATCCAGAATTTCACTGCTTTCAATACACTTTTAGATTTTTGTTATATCTTTGATGGAGAACTAATCTCCCTAGGTTAATCTGTTGTAATCGGCTTTCGCCGACACTTGAGGTCTTGTAATTCCCGATTGAATTTTCTTCTCTCTTTCAATGCTATTCGTTATTCCCTGTTTGCTTAATTCAGTTTGTATCGAATTAGTGTTGATTTATTTTCGATGATTTTGTGTTCCTAAACTCAATCGCGTTTGCTTAATTCGCGTGCGTTCAATTCATGTTTGCATAATTCACGAAGGGCTTCATCCGTTTGCTTAATTCGGAATTAGGAACATATGTCCCGTAGCGTCGATTTCGCTTGTTAATCGATGCTACAATCGGAAAGGGATTAGGATCCGCTTAGGGCATGGAATTACATGAACCGATGATAGTGGGAAACCGAACAGCAGATTGATCGTCTTAGTCTTATTTGATAATCACTTAAATTGCTCTGCTTTTGTGCTCTGTTTTCATTCTGTTTTCTAATCAATTTCATACCAACGCCCCCAAGAAAATTGATTTTTTGTGATAATAACATTACGAGAGTCCTTGTGATACGATACCTGAGTTGTCACATTCTAAACTACATTTTTACAAACCGCTCTTCTTTTGACGGGTGCGCGACAGCGCGTCAATCACTTGATTAAAACAATCTTATTTCTTGGGTTGTCCTATGACAAGTGTCATGTTCAACCCTTCAGGTTTTGAGGTTGCTCTGTGGACTTACGTGCCATGTTCAACCTCACATAGGTTCAATAAAAAATTTTCACAACTAAAGATGATTCTTTCTTAAAAGATGTTTTTTTTTTTGTAAAACAAATATTTTCAAAGTTATTAATAATTTATACAACTAATTTCGGGTAACCTTTTATGGATGTTCTAGGGTGCCGTGGGGTTAGGTCTCCATGCCTTCCCAAGACATAATCGACTCCCGAACCCAAAGCTTTTTCTAAAAGGGGTTTTCCAACTTCCCTGAAATCAAATAAAGTTGGTGGCGACTCCATGTTTTCTCTCTAGAAGGAAAAACTAGTCTTTTTTTGGTCACTACAGATGGCGACTCCACTGGGGATTTTTTTTAAGAGAGTCAAGCCCATAAAAATTGGTTTTGCAAATTTTTAATAACTTGTAGCTTATTTGTTTTTCCTTTTATGACTATATCTTGCTGTTTTTTTTCTTACAATAATTAAATGACAAAACTAAAAAATATTTTTTATTTTAGTGATGTTTGTTTGGATTGTCCTTTTGGTTGGGTTTTTCCTCTTATTTAAATGAGAAGAATTAGTTGTACATACATTTTAACTCATGTTATTGTTATATATGTTTCACTAACAATATTTTTGTTTCCTCCTCCCTTCTTTTCTTTTTCCCATGTTTTAACAATAGGGTAGAGGACTTATAACCATTTTTATATATACCTATGTTTTTGTTTTGCAGGTTTTTCTTGTCTTTTATTTTTATTTTTATTTTTTAAGTGTTACAGGTTTGTATGCCCCCTTTACACACATCCCTATCACATATTCCACACACACTTAGCTCTATACCCGATCTTGCTCAAAAACCCAAGGATTAGGCGGTGCTCTGACATTGTTATTGAAGAGGTCTTGTACCTCCCTGATACTTGTCAGTTCACCATTCAGATTGTACATGAAATCATGGAATAGTCATATTGAGAGGGTTTATCTCTAATTGTGGCTAGATTCATGAATCATATCCTTATGAGGGCAATCTGGGGACCATGACTTTTAGAGGTCTAGACCCATCCCAATTTTCACTAATAGAGTAGACCTAGTGGCCAACCTATTTAGAGTCCTAACCTTAGGGTGTGTCCATCCTTATGTTTTACCTAGCTTAGGACAAAAGGGGGCGTACTTTTCTTTCATCTCTCTATCATCATAAGCATAAATTGTCATGCATGTTCATTGTGAATATTCAAAAAGCTAAGGGCGCCACATTGCTGCCTCAAACCTGAATGACATATTCGAATATTATTGCACATCTAATAGGCGCTATGTCATAATGAAGGTGATGCATACCCATCACGGTTTTCAACCCCATTGGGTCCCATACAACATGAATCATACAAGATACATTTGCTTCACTATACTTATTTTTTGTTGTGTCTCTTTGTTGGAAGATTTTGGTATTCACCTTATAGTAAGAAAATGGAAAAGTCTGGTTCAGAGAAGAATACTGGCAACGTGAGTTGTTCCAAGAAAAGTATCAAGATCGATGTGACACTCAATAACGTGAAGAGATTATGTGAACTCAGCCAGCAAATGTCAGAAAAAGCACGCTCAGACTTTGTCAGCAAGTATGGTAGAATATTGGACCTATTGTGTGTTCCAGTGGAAGCTCCCACTCTGAGTGCATTGGCCCAATATTGGAACTCAACTTTGAGGTGTTTTGAATTGCCTAACTTAGACATCACTTCGACCATGGAAGAGTATGCTTATATGCTAAGACTACCAATTCAAAAGAGGACTCGTTTCTACATGTATTATGGCCAACATGTAACAGATCAGAAGATAGCCAGTCTATTGGAGCTTCAACCGGAATAGATAGAGAAAACTGAAAAGGGAACCACCAAAGGGTTGAAGAGGCGATTTTTGGAAGTGTATCTCAACAAGTTGGGCCAGCAACAACGATGGGTTACTTTTAAAAAAGTACTAGGCCTTGTGATGTATGGGTTGGTGCTCTTTCCTTTTATACCAGATCTGATTGATCAGTTAGCCATGGATATTTTCTATAGGGTCGAAAAATATGGTGTGAACCCGGTCCCTGCTATCTTAGCTGAAACTTTCCTCTCCCTACAGGTTTGTCATCAGAATCAACTAAGGAAACTGTGATGTTGTGTATCAATATTATATGTTTGGATCATGACTCACTTGTACGCTCGTTATAAAATTGATAGAACAGATGACCCGCTGAAAGGATTCACTCGCATGCAACTAAAGTCACGTAAGCTACATGAATGGAAACAAGAGTTTGATCAGATCGACCCGCGGTCATTTAGTTGGATGTGTCCATGGTATAATGGAGATTCAGTTGTATTCAGCTGTGGAAGTTTTTTAAATGTTCCATTGATGGGTCCTAGAGGTTGTGTATCATACTCACCAGCTTTGGTGATGCGTCAAATCAAGTGGACACAAGATGAACCCCCCGAAGAACTGTTTGATGGGATATTCTTCCTATACCAAGAAAGTAAAAGCATCAAGAGTCAAACGATAGCAGTAAGGTTATCATGGAACGATGTTCATATAAAAGGACCAAAGGAATTAAGAAGGCGAATCATAGCTCACACAAAAAGATATGAAGCATGGAGAGAAGCAAGAAGAGGTTTCCCTCCAAGACCTGCATCCCCTCTCCATAGGGAAAATAATCCTCTTACCAAAGATCAAATGTTGAAAGAAATCAAAGTTTTAAAAGCTCAGATGAGGATTTTTGATGAGAAGGACCAAGCTGCCGAAGTAACTATTATCATGCTCCGAAGACAAGTGCAGAAGCTGAGTTTACAGATTGAGCATTTGAAGGACGAATGCGCTGATGCCCACTAAGCCCCGAGTCGTGCAAAAAGGGCAAGAAAAGACAAAGAAACATAAATTCAGGAGCTACTGGCAAAAATAGGATGTCAAGAGAAGATGCTTGTCAAACTTCAAAAGAAGAAAAAAGAGCTCGAGACAAATGTAGGGGTTCACGTTGAAACAATACATATACTAGAAGAGAGAGTTGAATCCCTGCAAGAATCCTTGGCCCAAACAGAAGTGTACTCTGATCGAGGATGGAACGAAGCAGCCGAGTATCGCGAGCTACTAGCAGAAGCCAACGTGAAAGAAAATTGGCTCGGAACCAAGATCAAAGACTCTGAAATGGTTGAAGCTCAACGTCACGCAGAATGGGTAAAGGGATGGAAATTAGTGGTGAAGGATGTAATGAATGAAAAGGAAGTATGGAAGAGAAAATACGAGGACATGATGGATAAGCTCCAATATCACACTTCCCAGCTGGTGGAGCAATTTGAAGAGGCATCCGTCCACATTCGTATGAATCATTTCCTTCAGCTACTACCGAAGGTGACCGAATTCTTCAATCATTTTGGGAAACTTGCCAGAGGGTTCAGGAAAAAGAAGACGAGACTCTTTACACAGAACTTTGTAGACCTCGGAGAACGATGAAAACCATCAATGTAATTCTTTTCTTTCGATCAAAGACTCTTAATTTGTATCGAAATATTTGTAATGGAATGGAAGTTTTTCTCAATGTCTGTTGAGCGTTTTTTAGATGATATCTATCGAGGAGTGCATTCTCCCTTAGATACATCATCAACTATATTTTTACCCTAAAAACGACGTGTTTACTGTGTAAAAAAATAAGGACGTTGCTAGTACGGGTGTGGTCTATCGAGGAGTAGATTCTCCATTGGACTTGCCACCAACTGCATTCAAGCTAGAAGGAACCATACCACTATATTTGATTGCAGGATGAGTTTTCTTGCTATAGGTGTATACGACAGTTGATGAGTGTGATTCCACATCATCTTTGTCTATCATTTTGCATGCATTTTCATGTAGTTTAGGCATATTTTTATTAGATTTTAGGTTAATTTTCATTTGGAATGGGTAAGGCGGTTTTCGTGTGTTGTTTTGCAGATATCAAGGGTAAATTGCTCAAGATCAACCATGATGAAGTTTGGATGAAGATGGAGCTTTAAAACTGAAGAAAATGAGCCAAACAGAGCCCATCACGGCCTAGCCGTGATGCCCATCACGGCCATGATCGAGCAAAAACTGAAAAAGAACAAAGGCTGAAGTCAGAGTCTGTCACGGCCTGGCCGTGATATCCATCACGGCCGTGACCCAAAACCACCACAAGTCAGAGCACATCACGGCCCAGCCGTAATTCAGAACACGGCCACAAAGGGAATACTCGCGTCGCGAGCAATATCTTCGCGTCGCGAATGAATGGAACTTCCAGAATTGGCAGAGGCAGAGACCGTCACGGCCAGCCCGTGATGGCCATCACGGCCGTGACGCGCATTACTTGGACCTGAAGAAACCGAAATAGATCAGATTTTGAGTTGGTTTGGGACTCTAACTTCCCAATTTCTATAAATAAGGATCATCTATCATCTAGGCTTGTACACAAGGACTTAGGCATAGATCTCTCTTCTCCTCTTCTCCTCTCTTCTCTTTTCTGATTTTCATTATGTTGTCAACCCAGCTTGTCATCTCCATGGCAAGACTGGAGTAGTAGTTTGTTTCTAGGGACTAGGGCTCTGCCCGAGTTTTGTAAATGTTGTTGATTTGATGTAAAATCGTTGTTTATTACGTTATCGTTTTAGATCTGATTTCTAGTGTGTTAATCACTCATAAATTTCGGCAACCGCTTATTTGCGTGACGTAGACGTTCTAAGGAGGAACCTAGCGGTGAACTTACGATTTCTAGGGTGTTTCACTCGTAAAGCCCGGCGGCCACTGGTTTGTGAGATGTGGATGATCTAAGGAGGAACCTAGCGGTGAACTTAGGTTATTTGCATGACTTAGACATTATAAGAAGGAACCTAGCGGTGAACATAGGTGTCGGACCTATAGAAGTCAGACTTGGGACTGAAATCACGAGAGTTAGAAGCCGTCCCTCGAGGAGCAACGAGTTATCACGGAACGCAAAGGGTCCAATCTGGGATCGACTACCACGAGAGTAGGGGTCGGGTCAATTGGGCACGGCTTTTGTAACCCGAGAGGGAGCTTAAGCTATTAGAGGATAAACTCGACTTCAAGGCAATTTCGGTAATCAACAAAGGTAAATCAGATTAGCAACATAAACAGCCTCAAAGGTAACCCAAATCCCTAGGAATCCGTTTAAATCTAAAACCCCATAAACAATTGTTTTCTGTTTTAATTGATTCTGTTTGTGTATCTCTCAATTCAAACCTTTTTCAAAACCCTCTAAAAAGTCCAGATCTAATCAATTCGAAAACCGATTGCGATTCGAGAACACAGTCTCTATGGGTTCGATATCTTTTATTACTTGACGGCAATCCGGTACACTTGCCGGAATCGCACGAGCGTCGTCGCGCGTCGACTTACGCCACACACACCAAGTTTTTGGCGCCGTTGCCGGGGACTGTGCCTTTTCGAATTTCAATTAGTTTTTAAATTGATTTTTCTGGACCCTTTTCTTTTTTATTTGATTTTTATTTCTGAAATATAAAAAAAAAATCAAAAATCAAAAAAATTCTTTTCCTTCTATTGTATCCATCTCTCCGTGTGTTATATGCAAAGATCCCTAAGTCTTGGGAGCCTTAGTGAGATTGATCCGGAGATCGAGAGGACCTTCCACAAACGTAGAAGACTACAAAGAGAGGGAGAAAGGTTGAGTCCCGTTCCACTCATGGCAAATCAACCGGATACAAAACCTTTGAAGGACTACGCAGCCCCAAATGCGAGAGGCTTGCGAACTGGGGTTGCAAGGCCAGAGATTGAGGCGGAAAACTATACCATACCACCTATGCTAATCAACATGATTAGGCAACATCAATTCGGAGGATTGCCTTCGGAGGACCCGACCGATCATATAGAGACATTCTTAGAGTTCACCGATGCAATCAGGATTAATGGAGCCTCAGTCGATGTTGTACGTTTGAGACTGTTCCCCTCATCTCTCACTGGAAAGGCGAAGGCCTGGCTTAAGCAAATCCCCGCTAACACTTTGACCACTTGGGACCAATTGGAGCAGGCGTTCTTGGAGAAATTCTTCCCTCCATCCAAGACGGCCTACATAAGAACCCAGATCACCGGCTTCTTCCAAAAAGACGGAGAATCATTATCGTAAGCTTGGGATCGATACAAGGGACTGCTGGAGTCGTGCCCACATCACGGACTCGAGAGGTGGTTAATAGTGCACACCTTCTATAACAGATTAGACTACTCTTCGAAGGTGTCACTAGATTCTGCAGCCGGTGGAGCGTTTATGAATAGGCCTCTCACTGAGGCATTCAACATCATCGAGAATGTCGCCACCAACTACCACCAATGGGGATCCGAAAGAGGTAATAACCCGAGCAAGATTTCGGGGGGTAAGTTTGAAGTAAGTAGCATTGATCTGATTATGTCTAAATTTGACTCACTAAATAAACGATTAGATAAGATTGAAAGAGCTAATGTGAGTGCAATAGGTGCTACTAACACTATTTGTGAGATTTGTGGAATGCAGGGACATGACATGATGGAATGCCCTCGTGGTACCGCTCATGGATCCGGCGCTTCGGGTGAACAAGTGAACTCTTGTAACAACTACTACGATACGAACCCGAAGCTGCCCAACTATGCTCCCCCAAATCCCTACAACCAAAGAAGGAACAAACCTTACCTCTCCTACGGCAACTACAGCAACACGCTCAACCATGAGTTCCAAGAGGGGTAAGGTAATAAGAGAGCCGCACCGGGGTATCCTCAGGTTCAAAAATCTAAGCTCGAGTCTCTCATGGAAAACTTTGTTGCCACTCAAGCTCAGCAGAATGAGGCAATAAAGGAGCTAGCATCTAAGGTAGACCACTTAGCCACTCATAGCAAGATGCTAGAAACCCAGATTGCCCAACAAGCCGCAAGACGTACTCGAGACCTAAGGATACATTCCCGGGGCAACCCGAAGCAAATCCCAATGAGCATTGCAATGTCATACACTTAAGGGATGATAAGCTTGGGGTGGGGGTAGCTGAAATGGAGGTGGAACCGGAGGAAGACACGAGCGAAAAGGAAGAGCCAGAACCGAAATACGTCCCTCCACCACCGTACCAACCCCCGATACCTTTCCCACAAAGGTTGGTCAGGAAAAAGCAAGTAGATGTAGAGACTAAAATGCCTACTAAACTGAAAGACCCAGGTAGTTTCTCCATCGCTTGCTCGATTGAACAAGTGCAAATTGACCAAGCCTTATGTGACCTAGGGGCTAGCACGAGCTTGATGTCCCTTACTATCATGGAAAGGTTGGGAAGCAAAGAGTTGAGACCATTCAAATTCCCCTTACAAATTACGGATGGCTCAACTAGGACTCCTCTAGGCATACTAGAGAATGTTCCTGTAAAGGTAGGGAAAATTCTCATCCCTACCGACTTCCTGGTATTGGACATGAAAGGGAATTCTAAATCCCCATCATTTTAGGAAGGCCATTCTTGGCAACCGCTGGAGCAGTAATAGACGTAAGGAATGGTAAACTCTCTCTCAATGTAGAGGAAGGTAGGGTAAATTTTCAGTTGACTAACTCTTATAACAACCCTCCTTTTGAGAGCCATGTGTGCAGAATTGATGTAACGTCTCCAGCGGTAGAGAAAGAACTTAGCATGGAAGCAACCCCAAAGATATGCATGGTTGAAGATGCACCCAGTGGTGAAGTTGGAATTGCTGTCCATGCGGAAACAAAACTTCCGCCGGGAGGAAGGAAGGCTAGGAAGCTCCAAGAGAAAAGAGCGAAGCAGAAGCGTTATTGGCCGTATGAGCAGAAACGGCTTTTTGAAGGAGTTCCTTGGAAAAGAAGTGTTCCTGCACTTCTACGCCCAGCCGACCCCGGTTGATTTAAGGAAGTATGGTCAAGCTTAAGACCATAAATAAGCGCTTATTGGGAGGCAACCCAAGTTTTCTTTCCCTTTTTCCTTTTGTTTTTGAATTAACCTCTTGAATAATTTGAGAAGATCAAGAGGCAAAAATATCATTAATAGGTTTGTCTAGTGTTTTCAGGTTGAGAAAGAGAAGAAGAACATAAAAAAGATAAAGTCAGAGGCCATCACGCCCTGGCCGTGACAGTGGTCACGGCCGTGATGAAATAAACAAGAGCACAGAAAGGATCACGGCCTAGCCGTGACAACCATCACGGGCGTGATGAGTAGGATGCCAGAGCCAGAGAGCATCACGGCCTAGCCGTGATGTAGATCACGGTCGTGACAGGGCAACTCCTGAGAACCAGAAACGATCACGGCCTGCCCGTGATGAGCCTCACGGCCGTGATAAAATTTCCACCCAAGTTTTGACTGGAATGTGAGTCAACACCCGCTACCGACTCGGTAAGTTGTTCCATTTTTTCTCCTCTCTCCGACTTGATTATTTACATTGGAGACAATGTAAGTAATCAAACTTGGGGTAGGGGTATTTATTTTTGCATTTGCATTGTTGCATTCATATTGCATTCACATAGGCATAGATTGGTATGATCACATTCTTTAGATTGCCCCTCACTTAGAACATGCATCCAAATGTAAGAACTTGGTGCCAAATGAATTGAGATAGTGAATTTTGAACCCAATTTTTCATTATTCTTGTGATATGGCTAAAAATGAAATTTCTTGAGATAATCATTTGATAGTTGATAATTAGCATGTGGTTCCTTAAACTTGTATACCTCACTGATTTTTGAACTACTAAATGTAAGATTTTGAGCCAAAGGGGGTATTCACTAAATCTACCCCATTTCTTGTGATAGAGTGTTGTAATTCCTCTTGGACTGTATTTTCTAGAACTTGACTTGAAACCATTTCAAAACTTAAAAATTTCTGAAAACATTTTTGGAAATGGTTGAGGCACTAGGTATTTTTCTGGCCTCCCGAGCTTTGAATGATAAATGCTACCCCTTAGTTGCCCAATTTTGAGCCTAAAGATAAAATACTTTTCTTGGTACCTTGAATTACTTTGATAAATAATGCTTGATATGGCACCTTTTAAAGTATTACAAAAAGGGCAAAATGGTAGTTAGAAAAAGTATGGGATAAAAAAAAAGCTAGAAAGTAATTTCTCTTGAGCTATAAATCTCCCCTTCTCCAAACAAATAACATGAAATAAACGAAAAAAAAAATGGAGAAGGGGATGACAAAGAAAGTGAGAAATGAAAAGAAAAAGAAAAAAAAATTAATAGAAGGAAGAAAGGTGGAAAAGTAAATCAAAGTCCCCTAAAAGGTATTTTAGAAGGTGTCATGCTTTGTAATGTTTGATAATCTGTCTAGCCTTCTTGAAATTCCCTTTTCCTTGATTTCCCCACCTTACAATAAATCCCATGGCCACATTACAACCAAAGGAAAAGACCTCTTGATTCTTAAGTGTTTTCATTAATAAAGTAGAGATTTGGTTAATAGTCAAGCCTATGGTAAAATACTTTCCTTGAGGAAATGGAGTGAATTGTCATAAACCCTAAAACACTTGAGTGAGGTGAGACGAGTGCCCAAATCAGTGAGAACGTGAACTTGAAGAACCTAAGCTTCTAATTGGACTTGAACTTGATTATCTCTTGAGTGCTTATTGAATATGCCTATCACTTGGATTAGCTTCTAGGGTTCTTGGTTCACTATCCATGCTTTGATTGATTTATCTTATGGCCTGAGTAATTGCTTGAGGACAAGCAAAGTTTTAAGCTTGGGGTGATTTTATGAGTGTGATTCCACATCATCTTTGTCTATCATTTTGCATGCATTTTCATGTAGTTTAGGCATATTTTTATTAGATTTTAGGTTAATTTTCATTTGGAACGGGTAAGGCGGTTTTCGTGTGTTGTTTTGCAGATATCAAGGGTAAATTGCTCAAGATCAACCATGATGAAGTTTGGATGAAGATGGAGCTTTAAAACTGAAGAAAATGAGCCAAACAGAGCCCATCACGGCCTAGCCGTGATGCCCATCACGGCCATGATCGAGCAAAAACTGAAAAAGAACAAAGGCTGAAGTCAGAGTCTGTCACGGCCTGGCCGTGATATCCATCACGGCCGTGACCCAAAACCACCACAAGTCAGAGCACATCACGGCCCAGCCGTAATTCAGAACACGGCCACAAAGGGAATACTCGCGTTACGAGCAATATCTTCGCGTCGCGAATGAATGGAACTTCCAGAATTGGCAGAGGCAGAGACCGTCACGGCCAGCCCGTGATGGCCATCACGGCCGTGACGCGCATTACTTGGCCCTGAAGAAACCGAAATAGATCAGATTTTGAGTTGGTTTGGGACTCTAACTTCCCAATTTCTATAAATAAGGATCATCTATCATCTAGGCTTGTACACAAGGACTTAGGCATAGATCTCTCTTTTCCTCTTCTCCTCTCTTCTCTTTTCTGATTTTCATTATGTTGTCAACCCAGCTTGTCATCTCCATGGCAAGACTGGAGTAGTAGTTTGTTTCTAGGGACTAGGGCTCTGCCCGAGTTTTGTAAATGTTGTTGATTTGATGTAAAATCGTTGTTGATTCCGTTATCGTTTTAGATCTGATTTCTAGTGTGTTAATCACTCATAAATTTCGGCAACCGCTTATTTGCGTGACGTAGACGTTCTAAGGAGGAACCTAGCGGTGAACTTAGGATTTCTAGGGTGTTTCACTCGTAAAGCCCGGCGGCCACTGGTTTGTGAGATGTGGATGATCTAAGGAGGAACCTAGCGGTGAACTTAGGTTATTTGCATGACTTAGACATTATAAGAAGGAACCTAGCGGTGAACATAGGTGTCGGACCTATAGAAGTCAGACTTGGGACTGAAATCACGAGAGTTAGAAGCCGTCCCTCGAGGAGCAACGAGTTGTCACGGAACGCAAAGGGTCCAATCTGGGATCGACTACCACGAGAGTAGGGGTAGGGTCAATTGGGCACGACTTTTGTAACCCGAGAGGGAGCTTAAGCTATTAGAGGATAAACTCGACTTCAAGGCAATTTCGGTAATCAACAAAGGTAAATCAGATTAGCAACATAAACAGCCTCAAAGGTAACCCAAATCCCTAGGAATCCATTTAAATCTAAAACCCCATAAACAATTGTTTTCTGTTTTAATTGATTCTGTTTGTGTATCTCTCAATTCAAACCTTTTTCAAAACCCTCTAAAAAGTCCAGATCTAATCGATTCGAAAACCGATTGCGATTCGAGAACACAGTCTCTGTGAGTTCGATATCTTTTATTACTTGACGGCAATCCGGTACACTTGCCGGAATCGCACGAGCGTCGTCGCGCGTCGACTTACGCCACACACACCAACAGTCTTCCTAAGAGTACCCTCACGATCGAACAAGGGATGTTAACTTGCACATGCATACATTCACACACACAAAAATTTTGGATTTACTAATGAGATTTTTTAAATGCTTTACAGAGTCACATCCTTATGAGGATTCGGGAACCATTGCGCGACCTAGGAAAGGTAACACCAACCAAACCCGAGTTTACAATACCAGATCTCGGACCAGGATGGCTGCCAATCCACCTGAGGAAGGAAGAAACTTAAGCTCTAAGATAGATGATGTGAGGGGAAGAATAAGCGAGATGACTGAAACCCAAGCAAGATTAGAAGCCATACTACAGGATATGAGGGAATCTCTCAGCATGCTTAGTGCGAACAGAGATACAATTGAACCTGGTAGGCAGCGGATTTCTTCTGTGGTAACAGCACTAATGTTTTCAAACATTAGCACAAGTCTCATTCAGGGAGTATCTGGCCCCGACCAGACACATCACACGGCACCAATAACACTTCCCATTGGAGAAGGATACCCCCCTTTTGAAAATGCCTATCATGAAGTCCCGGGCTACACCGCACCAACATGGGAGCAACCACATGTATCTACTCACAGTCAGTCAGCGGGAGTCCAGGCTGGTAAGGATAATATGAGAGATGAATGGATGGAGAAAATGGAAGAACAGATAAAAGCAATAAAAGGCCTGAGTACCTACGGCCCTCTCCAGATAGAAGAACTCTGTCCCGACACAGATGTCGTGATCCCCAAGGACTTCAAGATTCCTGATTTTTCCAAATATGATAGAGGTGGGAACCCACGATTTCACCTCATTAGTTACGCCACCAAGATGGCAATCTGGTCCAAGGATGACAAATTCCTTATCAGCTTTTTCCACGAAAGTTTGACTGGCCTCACCTTAGAATGGTACCTCCAATTGGACCATTCCAAGATCTCGCGATGGATGGAATTGACTGACTTATTCATGGACCGGTACAAATTCAACCTAGATGCAGCTCCGAGTCGTGAATAGTTGACTACAATGCAGAAAAGAAGTGATGAGCCCTTCAAGCAATATGCCCAAAGGTGGAGGAGTTTGGCTGCACAAGTTCGACCTCCGTTGACTTTATCTGAAATGTGCTCATACTTTTTAGGAACCCTCGGAGCACCTTTTATAGGGGCCATGACTGGGGCAGCCTATAAAGATTTCTCCGACTTGATCGCCGCCGGTGAAAGGATTGAATTTTTGGCAAGAGCTGGAAAACTCCCCATGAGTGAAGGTGAAGGAGGTGCATCCCGGAAAGGATTTCAACCAAAAAAAGAAGGAAGTTGAGGCGAATTATGTACAACACCAAGGGAACTTTAATCCTCAGTACCAAGCACCCTATAACCCTAACCCACATGTTCCATACCAGACACAAACCAACACTTACCCGCAAAACCAAATTAGCAATATTCCTACCCCTCAACCATATAACCTTACCCGCCCGTCATACCCGTCTGCACCCCCACAAAACCGCCTAAACTATCCTCCGCCTCTCCCAAATTTCCCAAACCAAGGACGTTTCCAAAATCCAAATCTGCCACCCTTCCCAAAATTGTCCATCTCTAATGCGGATTTATTCTAGCAATTGTTTGATCACCACTTGATTGCGGGAAACCCTGTACGTCCCTTAGAACCACCATTTCCTGCTTGGTACAATCCAAATCAGACTTGCAAGTATCACATGAATGTCACCGGACATTCTATTAAGGATTGCAAAGCTTTTAAGACGGTAGTGAGAAAGTTGATTGCTTGTGGGAAGCTGGGGTTCGAAGAAGAGGTCAGGCCTAATATCGTTAAGAATCCAATCCCGAATCATAATGATGGAAATCGGGTGAACAGTTTGGAGGTAACAGGGTCCCCTATCAGGAAGGTACTGGAACTACGAGTGCCAATGCAGAAGATTTTCGAAGAACTAAAGAGGGCGGGATACAACATTATTGCACCAGTAAAAGTTCCAAGAGAAGAAAGGAGGTATGCAGAAGATCTGAGGTGTGGCTATCATCATGGGCAAGTGGGGCACTACATCGAAACTTGTTGGGATTTCAAAGCCCGGGTTCAGAGATTGCTCACCTTCGGGGTGATTCAAGCCAGACGAGGTGCTGCCGAGGAAGTCAATGTAGTTGAAAAAGTTGTACTCCGAGTACCACCCATGAACAAACCTTCAGACCCAGAAAGAGTCATCGTAAGGGTGAGGAAGCCAACTCCTTTTGCTTATGCTGATACACATGCTGTACCATGGAATTATGAACAGATAGTTGAACTAGCTGGAGCTGTAGGGGAGACCTCGAAGGCCCAAGTTACTAATATTGTGAGAATTGGAGGCATTACAAGGAGCGGGCGATGTTACACCCCTGCTGAAGAAAAAATGATGAAGGAATCCAAAGAAGAGGAAACTACGGATGAAGGAAAAGGGAAAGAAGAAGAAGAGTTTCTGAAGATCATGAAGCAATGTGAATATGATGTGGTAGAACAGTTAAAGAAAACTCCGGCAAGGATATCTCTTTTGTCGCTTGTCTTGACATCAGAGTTGCATCGTAAGGCATTATTGAAGGTGTTGAATGAAGCGTATGTCAAACCTGACGTCACTCCAGAAAATATGGTGGACCCAATCAGGCATGTCAACATGATTACTTTCTCGGAAGATGAAGTGGACTCGAAATTCCGCAGTGGCACCAAAGCCTTACACATCACCTTAAAGTGTAAAGGGTTTGTGATTGCAAAGGTGCTTGTAGATGGTGGTTCGGCATTGAATGTGGTTCCAATGTCCACCCTCGAGCAGCTAAATATAAGCATGGCGGATTTGACACCACAAGAAATGATTGTACGAGCCTTTGGTGGGACAGCAAGAAGAATCTTAGGAGAGATAACTCTGTCCCTCGAAATAGGGCCTAGTTGTTTTTCTGTCCTCTTTCAGGTCATGGAAATCCAACCAGCTTACACTATGCTTCTGGGGAGGCCTTGGATTCATGATGTAGGGGTTGTTCCGTCGACTCTGCATCAGTGTTTGAAGTATATCCAAGATGGATCCGTTATTACTGTCCGTGGTAAAGAAGAAATCATGCTGACAAAGCCCGCCACAATACCTTATGTAGAAAGTACAAAGCAGATGGAAGATGACTCTCTGCGTAGTTTTGAGGTATTGAAGTCAGAGGACAAGAAAAGCGAGCCTCCAATGAAGAATGTGAATGAAGTAGCAATCCGCATCATGGAAAAGAATGGGTATCAAAGAGGAAAAGGCCTAGGGCCTCAGCTGCAAGGGATCTCTCAGCCAATTGAAGCAGCTATGAGAGAAGGAAGGCACAGATTGGGGTATCAACCCTACTTGACAGAAAAGATGAAATTCATGACTCTTGAAAACAAAGGAGGAGGAGATGGTGAGAGAAAGTATCTTCCCCTTCTGACAGAGACTTTCCCAGTAGCTGCTGAAGTTATCAGTCCTGAAAAGTCATTTTCCCCTCACTTCACTATCAGCACACTTGGAGAGGAGTTGGACGAGAACCATGTCATCTATCTCCCTGCTAGCAATGAAGTTCTCAACAATTGGCAATCTGAACCGTTTGTTGATGTTATTTCCATGAAGTAATTATCTTATTGTACTAATTATGAAATGATGTTTACTTTCTTTGAGACATGATGAGAATGTAACACTTTGTCTGGCGTTTTCCTTTTGATTCCATCGTTTCTTTTCTCTCTCTTTCATTTATTTATTTTGTTTAAGCTTTTCTGTCATAAATAAGACTCTTGCCTATACTTCTCTTATTCCTGACTTTTTCCTCCAGGAATACTTCTTCCACTAAAGATTTGCCTCAGGAGAGGAACTTTGAAAACTCATTTACTGATTCCCTCGCGGCCGTTGGTGAATACAACCTTGAATCCGTTGAGGAAGAAGAAGACATTGAAGAATTCATAAAAGTGGTGAAACGGTTAGAGGAAGGGATTAGCTCGAATGATGAGGTTGCAGAAGTGATCAATATGGGAACCGAGGAGGACAAGGAGTTGAAAATAGTGGATAACCCAGAGCGAGAAGAAATGGTTGCACTATTCAAAGAGTATCCGGATGTTTTTGCATGGTCCTACAGAGATATGCTAGGTTTAGATCCTGAGATAGCATCGCATAAAATTCCCTTATACCCAGATGTGGCTCTAAAGAAGTAAAAATTAAGGAGAATGCATCCTGAGATGTCGCTGAAGATCAAAGAAGAAGTGACCAAGCAGTTAGAGGCTGGCTTTCTGGAAGTAGCTAGACACCCGGAATGGGTAGCTAATATTGTTCCAGTACTAAAGAAGGATGGAAGGGTCAGAATGTGCGTGGACTACCGAGACCTGAATAAGGCCAGTCCAAAGGATGATTTCCCCTTACCTCATATTGATGTCCTTGTAGACAGTACAACCAGAAGTCATAGGTTTTCTTTCATGGACGGGTATTCTGGGTACAATCAGATCTTCATGGACAATGACGATAAAGAAAAGACAACTTTTATCACTCCTTGGGGAACTTTTTGTTACAAAGTGATGCCTTTTGGATTAAAGAATGCTGGGGCCACTTACCAACGTGATATGGTAGCATTGTTCCATGATATGATGCATAAGGAGGTAGAGGTATATGTTGATGATATAGTGGCTAAGTCCAAGGAAGGAGAAAGCCATGTGGCAGTTTTGAGAAAGTTGTTCGAGCGGCTAAGAAAATACAAGTTGTGCCTCAACCCTGCAAAATGTACCTTTGGTGCATCCGTAGGGAATTTACTTGGCTTTGTTGTCAGTAGAGAAGGAATAAAGATGGATCCTAACAATGTAGAAGCAATACGTGACATGCCAGCACCTAAGAACGAGCGAGAAGTAAGGGGTTTTCTTGGAAGATAGAACTATATTGCTCGCTTTATTGCAAATCTGACTAGCACATGCGAACCAATCTTCAAACTCCTCAGGAAGAATAATCCAGGAAGATGGGATGATGACTGTTAAGAAGCCTTTGATAGGATAAAGGCATATCTACTGAATCCCCCAGTGTTGGTACCACCTACCCAAGGTCGTCCATTGTTACTCTATCTCACCATACTGCCAACCTCAATGGGGGCAATGCTGGGACAACAAGATGAATCTGACAGGAAGGAGCAGGCAATTTACTATATGAGTAAGAAGTTTAATGCCTGTGAGGCTCGTTATATGGCAATCGAAAAGACTTGTTATGCACTAGTATGGACCTCCAGAAGACTCAGACAGTACATGTTATATCACACCACTTGGCTAATTTCTCGAATGGATCCTTTGAAGTATATCTTTGAAAGTCCTCATATCTCCTTAAGAGTTTCGAAGTGGCAAGTGATATTGTCAGAATTTGACATCAAATATGTGACTCAAAAGTCCATCAAAAGAAGTACGATTGCTGACCATTTAGCAGAGAATCCTCTTGAGGATGGATGGCCTGTCAATTCCGAGTTCCCAGATGGAGAGATAATGTCCCTCGAGGAAGATGAAGAACAGGAAGATATGTGGAAAATGTATTTTGATGGAGCAGTCAATATGCATGGCAGTGGTATAGGAGCAGTGGTTATCTCACCAAATGGCAAGCAATACCCAGTGGCCGTAAAACTGAAAGTCGAATGTACAAATAATATTTCAGAATATGAGGCAGTGCTGGTGGATTGCAAATGGCACTTGAGCTTGGTATAAAGCAGTTGAAAGTCTTCGGGGATTCAGCTTTAATCATTTACCAAGTCAATGGCGAATGGCAAACCAAAGACTCCAAGTTGATTCCGTATCAGAAACACTTGACTCAGTTGATTGCAAAGTTCGACAAGATTACTTTCTCGCATTTAAGTCGAGACAAGAATCAGTTTGCTGATGCTTTAGCCACACTAGCTGCCATGACCAAGCTGGATATCCATACCAATGTCCAACCCATCCAAGTTAGACTACAAGAGGAACCGGCATACTGTGCTCATGTGGAAGGAGAGCCTGATGGTAAGCCTTGGTGTCATGATATCAAGCAATATATTCAGAACAAGGAATACCCGGTAGAGGCGAGCGAAGTAAATAAAAAGACCATCCGAAGACTGGCTATGGCCTTTTTCTTAAGCAAGGAAGTCTTGTATAAAAGAGGATATGATGGTATCCTACTCAGATGTGTGGATGCTCGTGAAGCTAAATTGATCATGATCGAAGTTCATGAAGGAATCTGTGGGACTCATGCCACTGGTCACATGATGGCTAGGAAGATCTTGAGAAGTGGTTATTATTGGTCTACTGTGGAGTCAAATTGTATGGAGCATGTTCGTAAATGCCAAAAATGTCAGATGTATGCAGACCGGGTTAATGCACCTCCGTTTCCATCGCACAATTTAGCATCCCCATGGCCTTTTTCGAGGTGAGGAATAGATGTCATCGGTCCCATTAATCCCAAGGCTTCCAATGGTCATCGTTCCATTTTGGTGGCGATAGACTATTTTACTAAATGGGTAGAAGTTGCTTCATATGCCAGCATAACTCAAAGGGTGTTTCTCAAATTCCTCAAGAAGGACATCATCTGTAGATACGGGATCCCAGAGAGGATCACAGATAATGCCGGTAATCTTAATGGTACCGAGATTCAATAGTTTTGCGATGGTTTCAAAATCAAACACTACAATTCGGCTCCTTATAGGCCTCAAATGAATGGTGCAGTTGAAGCATCAAACAAAAATGTCAAAAAGATCGTTGCCAAGATGGTTGTAAACTATAAGGACTGGCACGAAATGCGGCCATATGCTCTACATGCTTATCGGACTAATATACGATTAAGCACTGGGGCAACCCCTTTCTCTCTGGTATACGGGATGGAGGTTGTCTCACCCATCGAAGTAGAACTCCCTTCGCTAAGAGTCTTGATGGAAGCAGATTTAGAAGAATCTGAGTGGGTGAAAACTCGACATGAGCAGTTGAACATGATAGAGGAGAAAAGACTGGCAGCTATCTGTCACGGGCAATTGTATCAAAGCAGAATGGCAAGAGCTTTCAATAAAAAGGTTCGTCCTAGAGAATTTTGCGTGGGAGACCTGGTTTTAAAGAAAATCCTCCCTAGTCAGGAGGATGCCCGAGGAAAATGGGCACCAAATTATGAAGGCCCTTATATTGTCAAACAAGCATTCTCAGGAGGAGCTTTGATTCTGCAAAACATGGATGGGGAAGAGTTACCATGGCCAGTGAACTCTGATGCGGTGAAAAAGTTCTACGCTTGAAGGCCCGCTAGGTTGAAAACCCTAAAAGGCAACTTAGTCAAAAGTTAGGGCAAAGAACAATGAAAACAAAAGAAAAGAAAAGGCTCGCTAGGTTGAAAACTTGAAAGTGCAGCCTAAGCAAAAGTTAGGGCAAAGAAACCTTAGGCTGAAAACCTGCAAAGGCAGCCTAGGAGAAGGATATGATCCAATATTTCCGCAAGCATTCACCATACTAGGGCAATTTTATCCAACTGAGTATACTGGGGCAAAATTGTTAAGGAATGATCGAAGAAGGTGTGTTTGAGGAATCAGAAACAGAAGCCAAGATCTGTGTCATCAAAAGGTTGAGGGGAATCAATTAAATGAAAGTCAAAGGACCAACACTGGAGCAAATTTTATGTGATTTTCATAATTTTCTTTGCTTATCTTTGTTTTTAAATCTTCATGATCCCTTTTGGAATTTTGTTCTCATTGTTATTGTCCTAAATTCTCGTATTAAGGCAAGAGGCTTTTCTTCCACACTCCCCTGTCGTGTTCTCTCTCATGTTCAATCACTATGGTCGTGTCTCTATAAAAGTAAATATAAGTTTAATGGTATGATTTGATAATTCTAATGGTAGCATTAATGAATGGTTTAAACCAAGAGGACTCAATACTTCAAATTCAAGAGGTATCATGCACTAGACGACAAAAGAATGATGCAAATAAGCTTGGGAGGACAAACATAACATCCACCTCATAAGCTATCAGATTCTTGGGTGACCAATGTTGTTAAAAGAATAAGTGATGCCTCGTCCCAGAGTGGCCGGTGAACAAGGGTTTGGTTGGTGGAAGTTTTTCCATGGAGCAATTGGTTCCGTTGTCCTCAAAAGGAAGGGATTCTCTTTTGTTTCAGATTACTGATTTTTTGAGCTCTAAGGCTCACTGCAATTTTATTCTCGAGCTCTCAGGCTCATCGCACCTTTATTCTCGAGCTCTAAGGCTCATTACAAGTTTATTTTCGAGCTCTAAGGCTCGCTGCATATTTACTTTTCTGTTGGACGAGGAGGTTCCGTCCATTGCATTTAATTTTCTGTTGGACGAAGAGGTTCCGTCCAAGGCATGTTTACTTTTCTGTTGGTCAAGGAGGTTCCGTCCATTGCATTTAATTTTCTGTTGGACGAAGAGGTTCCGTCCATTGCATGTTTACTTTTCTGTTGGACGAGGAGGTTCTGTCCATTGCATGTTTACTTTTCTGTTGGACGAGGAGGTTCCGTCCGTTGCATTTAATTTTCTATTGGACGAAAAGGTTCCGTCCATTGCATGTTTACTTTTGTGTTGGACGAGGAGGTTCCGTCCATTACATTTAGTTTTCTGTTGGACGAAGAGGCTCCGTCCAATGCATTTAATTTTCTGTTGGACGAAGAGGTTCCGTCCATTGCATTTAATTTTTTGTTGGACGGAGAGGTTCTGTCCATTGCATTTAATTTTATGTTGGACGAAGAGGTTCCGTCGAATGCATTTACTCTCCTGTTGGACGAAGAGGTTCCGTCCATTGCATGCTTATTTTCGAGTTCTAAGGCTCGCTGCATATTTACTCTCCTGTTGGACGAAGAAGTTCTGTCCACTGCAATTTTTATTTTCAAACTATAATGTTTTCTTTTGAGGTCCTCATGTTTTTTTCGGACAAAATATGTGTTCATTTTTTTTACTTGTTCATTACTACAATACATGAAAAGTCATGACTAATCATGTCTTCTAGTATGCAACAAGTAAAGAGGGGCAACTGTGAACACCCATTTTTGTCCGTCTTTTTTCTAATTTTTATGGTATTATATTTCAAGGAGACTAATAATAATAGTGAAGATAGAAAAAAGAAAAAAAGAAAAAAATGAAGAAAGGAGAGGGCTCATAACTAATTTGCTGTCGGACGTGGTCCAGTCCAGTCCATTGCACTTGCTGTTGGACGGGGTGGTCCCGTCCAGTACATTGCATTGTATTTGCTGTTGGACGAGGTGGTCCCATCCATTGCATTGGACTTGCTGTTGGACGTGGTCCAGTCCATTCCATTACTTTGGACTTGCTGATGGATCGGGTGGTCCCATCCAGTCCATTACACTTGCTGTAGGACGAGGTGGTCCCGTCCATTGCATTGGACTTGCTGTTGGACGTGGTCCAGTCCAGTCCATTACACTTGCTGTTGGACGAGGTGGTCCCTTCCAGTCCATTACTTTGAACTTGCTGATGGATGGGGTGGTCTCGTACAGTCCATTACACTTGCTGTTGGACGGGGTGGTCCCATCCATTACATTGGACTTGCTGTTGGACGTGGTCCAGTCCAGTCCATTACACTTGCTGTAGGACGGGGTGGTCCCGTCCAATCCATTACCTTGGACTTGCCGATGGATGGGGTGGTCCCGTACAACCCATTTCAGTTGTTGTTGGACGCGGTCCAGTCCATTACACTTGCTGTTGGACGGGGTGGTCCCGTCCGTTGCATTGGACTTGCTGTTGGACGAGGTCCAGTCCAGTCCGTTTCACTTGTTGTTGGACGGGGTGGTCCCGTCCAGTCCATTGCATTGCATTTGCTGTTGGACGAGGAGACCTCGTCCATTACATTGGACTTGCTGTTGAATGGGGTGGTCCCGTCTAGTCCATTTCACTTGTCGTTAGACGGGGTGGTTCCGTCCATTCCAATGCATTTGTTGTTGAACGCGTCCAGTCCATTGCATTTAATTCTCTGTTGGACGAAGAGGTTCCGTCCATTACATATTTAATTTTCTGTTGGACGAGGAGGTACCGTCCATTGCATTTAATTTTTTGTTGGATGAGGAGGTTCCATCCATTGCATATTTAAGTTTCTGTTGGACGAGTAGGTCATCCATTGCACATCTAATTTTCTGTTGGACGAGGAGGATTCGTCCATTGCATGTTTATACTCTTGGTGGATGAGGAGGTCCGTCCAATGTATATCTACTTTTGCATATCTAAGTTTCTGTTGGATGAAGAGACTCCATCCACTACAATTTTATTTTAAGGCTGGAGGCTAAAGAATAAAAAAAGAAGAAGAAAAAGATAATGAAGTAAGGACGAAGAAAATAAGGAGAAAAGGACAATCAACAAAAAAGGAAAGGAGATTGAGTTGATTCTCCTAACCCTAAAAAACCCTATTTTACACATCAGACAAGACCTCTTTTCCTCCTCCACCCATTGGTCCTTCTTCTTCCTCATCTCCTCCCTCGTTTTAACCTAGCAACCCCACTCCTAACCCTAAAAAAACCTCTTACACATCAGACAAAACCCCCTATCTCCTTCTCTCTTCAAACACGCAACCTTCACATCAAATCACCTCCTTTCTGCTGCTCGCGCCGCCCCCATCAAACACGCCATTGCTGCTTAGAACCACCCAAGCCTTGGATTACGTGAAGACCAACCTTGAAGCCACGGGGTAAGGAGAAGCATGAAGCCCTCTCCTCCATCTATAAAAGGGGGGGCGACATTTTTTGGGGGAGAAGATTTTCTTTGGAGGGAGAACGAAAAATCAGAGAGGAGATAGAGAGGAAAGATACAAGGGGAGAGGAAGAGGAGAGAGATTTTATCTAGCATTTTCTTGGTGAAGAAAAGAGATTAGAAATTTGAGCTTTTTCTCTTCTCTATTATTAGAGTGGTTAAGAAGGAAGAGTTAAAAAGAGTCAGTGAGATTGCTGTTGGACGAGGTCCAGTCCAGACCACTAATTTGCTGTAGGACGGGGAGGTCCCGTCCATTACATTGGACTTGCTGTTGGACAGGGTGGTCCCGTCCAGTCCATTACCTTGGACTTGCTGATGGATGGGGTGGTACCGTCCAGTCCATTTCACTTGTTGTTGGACGGGGTGGTCCCGTCCATTGCATTGGACTTACTGTTGGACGAGGTCCAGTCCAATCCATTGCACTTGCTGTTGGACGGGGTGGTCCCGTCCAGTCCATTGCATTGGACTTGCTATTGGACGCGGTCCAGTCCAGTCCACTGCACTTGCTGTTGGACGGGATGGTCTCGTCCAGTCCATTGCATTAGACTTGCTGTTGGACATGGTCCAGTCCAGTCCATTGCACTTGCTGTTGGACGGGGTGGTCCCGTCCGTTGCATTGAACACGTCCAGTCCATTGCATTATATTTTATGTTGGACGCGTCTGGTCTATTTACGATGCATTTGCTGTTGAACGTGTCCAGTCCATTGCATTTAATTCTCTGTTGGACGAAGAGGTTCCATCTATTGCACATTTAATTTTCTGTTGGACGAGGAGGTACATTGTAATTAATTTTCTGTTGGACGAAGAGGTTCCATCCATTGCATATTTAATTTTTTGTTGGACGAGGAGGTACCGTCCATTGCATTTAATTTTCTGTTGGATGGGGAGGTTCCATCCATTGAATATTTAAGTTTCTGTTGGACGAGTAGGCCGTCCATTGCACATCTAACTTTCTGTTGGACGAGGAGGATCAGTCCATTGCATGTTTAAACTCTTGATGGACGAGGAGGTCCGTCCATTGTATATCTACTTTTGCATATCTAAGTTTCTGTTGGACGAAGAGACTCTGTCCACTACAATTTTATTTTCAGGCTGGAGGCTAAAGAATAAAGAAAGAAGAAGCAAAAGATAATGAACTAAGGACGAAGAAAAGAAGGAGAAAAGGACAATCAACAAAAAAGGAAAGGAGATTGAGTTGCTTCTCCTAACCCTAATGAACCGTATTTTATACATCAGACAAGACATCTTTTCCTCCTCTACCCATTAGTCCTTCTTCTTCCTCATCTCCTCCCTCGTTTTAACCTAGTAACCCCACTCCTAACCCTAAAAAACTCTATTTTACACATCAGACAAGACCTCTTTTCCTCCTCCACCCAATGGTCCTTCTTCTTCCTCATCTCCTCCCTCGTTTTAACCTAGCAACCCCACTCCTAACCCTAAGAAACCCATCTTACACATAAGACAAACCCCCAATCTCCTTCTCTCTTCAAACACGCAACCTTCACATCAAATCACCTCATTTCTGCTGCTCGCGCCGCCCCCATCAAACACGCCATTGCTGCTCATAACCACCCAAGCCTTGGATTATGTGAATACCAACCTTGAGGCCACGTGGTAAGAAGAAGCATGAAGTCCTCTCCTCCATCTATAAAGGGGGGAGGGGGGGGGGGGGAGACATTTTTTTTGGGGAAGAAGATTTTCTTTAGAGGGGAAACGAAAAATCAGAGAGGAGATAGAGAGGAAAGATACAAAGGGAGAGGAAGAGGAGAGAGATTTGATCTAACATTTTCGTGGTGAAGAAAAGAGATTAGAAATCTAAGTTTTTTTCTCTTCTCTATTATTATAGTGGTTAAGAAGGAAGAGTTAAAAAGAGTCAGTGAGATTGAAATGTACAGGTTTTGATCTTGAGATCTTACCACTGGGAGGAAACAAAGTCTTTGTTATTCTGCTTTCATTTGGTAATCCTTGTTCTCTTTGTTGATATTATTCATAAGTTTCTCTTGACATTCTTATTTTTGTGCCTCTGTTCACTGAATAAGTTAGTAAAAAGTTTCATTTCTACGTTTCATTTCTGTCCCATTTTCAAGAGGTAAAATTATTTATTTTACATAAAAATAGAGAATGATCACTTGATTAAAACAATCTTATTTCTTGGGTTGCCCTATGACAAGTGTCATGTTCAACCCTTCAGATTTTGAGGTTGCTCTGTGGACTTACGTGCCATTTTCAACCTCACATAGGTTCAATAAAAAAATTTCACAACTAAAGATGTTTCTTTCTTAAAAGACGTTTTTTTTGGGGTAAAACAAATATTTTCAAAGTTATTAATAATTTATACAACTAATTTCGGGTAACCTTTTATGGATGTTCTAGGGTGCCATGGGGTTAGGTCTCCACGCCTTCCCAAGACATAATTGACTCCCGAACCCAAAGCTTTTTCTAAAAGGGGTTTTCCAACTTCCCTGAAATCAAATAAAGTTGGTGGCGACTCCATGTTTTCTCTCTAAAAGGAAAAACTAGTCTTTTTTTGGTCGCTACAAACACCAAAGCTTGATTTTGTGAAGCAAGTCCTTGGATCTTCACTTGTTTTTTATCTTCAAGAGGTGAATCATATTCTCCTTTCCTAATCATGTCTATGTTCTTCAATAAGTTTCATGATTTAAAGTCTATTTCATCTATGTTCATCACTTTTAAGTTTCTAAATCTAAAACTTTGAAAATTCATAACAAATTCTAGAAAAATATAATGATGTTGAAACCACTTCCTATGTTCTTATAATCATGTATATTGTCTGTATCTAAGAGCATGTAATGATAAAAAATTTTCTTCCCTTGAAGCCCATCTTGGCCGAATCCTAGAGGAAAGGATGGATGGAGCTTTTGTTTTTGCTTTTGATGTATGATCATGACTTTCATCATACATACTTGTATACTTGTTGAATCCTAGTTGGTTCAGTAAACTAAAAACCCTAGCCTCATGGATATGTCTTGGCCGAATCTACCATTTAGAGGATTAGGATGGTTTTGATTCTTAACTTTGTTGTTTAATCTTAATCCATTTCCTTAAGTATATTAGGATCATTAATCCATGACTTAAGCAAGTTTGGAGATTTTGAGCCACAAAACCCTAAGGAGGCCGTGACCTATTAGAGAGGATTAGGTGTTTGTTTTGCTTGTTTTGCTTGTTTTGATTGGTTGTTTGGATGTGTTGTTGAAGGTTAATTGTTCTACGGCATACGAGGGTTTCCGATAATCGACAGAGTTCTTTTAATTTCACTGAGGAGCTTCGAGAGTTAAGGGGAGCTTAACTGAGGGATTTTTCTCAATAACCATTTGCTTTTAGTGTAGTTTATATAATTTATATGTGGTTGTGGTTATTTGTTTATGTTGTTTACGTTGTGTTGTTTATCTGTGTATCGGTGATTGATCTGCCCTTAATTTATTTAATTATCTGCAGTAGTATATTATATTGCTATGATGCATGATCTTCCTGATGATATAATTCTGATGATGTTGTTGAATGTTGTTTGAAAGGCCTGACAGTGGTCGGTGCACAACCGATTAATCAGATAAAAACTTTAATAAGCCGTGTAAATTATATTCAATATTTTATGAGAAATGTTGGAATATAATAATGGTGGAAAATATTGTTTTGGAAAAATAGTGAGTTTTGAGAAATATTATTTTAATGATTTATTAGTGTAAAAGTAATTTATGAGTCACGGTGAGAGCGTAACGGTGAAATTATTTTTGTACTGCTAATTTTTATGTAAGAAAATCCTTAATATTATAAATAGTGTTTTTGTGAAATTAATATTCGAAAATACCCTATTTATTATATAAGAAGATTATTTTGGAAGAAAGGTCAAAGTTTGCCTTAAAAACGTTTTCTGTGAAAATGCCAAACGACGGCAAGTTTCGAAATTATTTACGGTGAGAAGTAAAAAAAATAGCAGTACTTATTTTGAAAAGAGATTTCATCTCAATTGACTTATTCTTTTTTTTTTAAAATTGTAGTTTCATTAAAGAGTTATTGATGATTTGATGTTATTTCGGGAAAAATGAGTTTCCAAAGGAAAATGGATTTTTCTATGATTTGACGTTTTACAAACGAATTTCAAGTAGAAATAATTTTCCGTAAATGAGTTTTACTCAATGACGTATTTCTGGTAACTTGGATAAGTTGCGGAGATCTTATTTTGGATTTGTTTTTCATAGACGAAAAATGACGTAAATGACGATATGGAACCTAGTAACCGAGATGTCGGGGTACTAGTGTTCTTATGATGCTATAGACTTGGTGTTCAGTAGACGGTGTGTCTACTTCACGACGTAATAAACGACGGTAAAAGATTAATGATATTTTCTATTACCACGAACCTAAGACCGGTGCATCAGTTTAAGGGTTTCATGATTGAGCACTCGGACTTTGAAGTCCTGTGTTATTAAGGAAAGTTTTAAAATGATAAAACTCTGTTGGTCGCAAGCTTTGAGCTTAAGCAAAGGAAAGATTGAACACAAAGAAAAATGACGAGAATAAAATGTTTTTCATGCATATTCGGCAGACATGCCTCACGAGTTAATCATGGTATCTTAATGATATTCATGTTTCGACGTATTTGTTAATCATGGTATCTTTATGATATTCATGTAATCGACGTATTCATTGTGCCTTTGGGCAATCGACGTACAATGAAAACCATAAATCGACGTTCTCACTGTGCCGGACAGTGGGCTATGGCAAAATCGAAGTGCCTCTTTTGGCAAAATCGACGTGCCTCTTTGGCAAAATCGACGTGTCTCTTTTGGCAATCGAGCATAATCAGCTCATTTTAAATGACGTTGGGGATCTTCGGAGATTAAGTGTGAATGTTTATATGATGTATTGAAGTGTTCGTGCATATTTTTTCCAACGTTGATGTTTGGGGTGTGAAACCCATTGATAAACTATATGCTATAATATGAATGCTCATGTTGTTATAAACATGTATATGTGTATGTGACTTATTTTGTGTCGCACATTTAGTTATTATGTTAAATCCATATATTGGCGTCTCACCCTTACAAACATATCAGAGCCGCACAAGGGGTGTGATCTCTACAAGAAGAAGAAGGATGTCTAGTTCGGGGCATGCTGTTGCTATTTCTATCGGTTGTAGTGTCTGTTAGTTACGACCAGCTTAGGTCTTATTATGTTATATTATGTTTTGAGAATGAACTAAATTGATTATGATCTAGGTGTGAAAACATATGAAGCAGTATAGTTATATGACTTATATACATTATGTATTTAAGTGTGATTTGATTACGTTGTTGTTATGAGGTTAAAAAGAAGAAAAAATTTTATCACCATATTTTGAAAAGATAAACGTTGAGAAAACATTATTTTTCGAAAGCAACCAGCAAATTAAGTTTTATCTCCGCAAACGGGTAAACATGTGATGACCCGAGTTAGGGTGTCACACACCGTGCAACCAGGCTGGGAAAAGGAAATTGTGGGCAGATCTGCGGATGTCCAAATTAGGTTTTGGGGAGGGATTATGGTGTGTTGTGGGGGATTTCAACACAGTTAGCAATGTAGAGGAGCGGAAAGGGCTAAACTCCAATCAAGGGAGGCAGGAAATAGAGGAATTTAACTCTTTCATAGCAGAAATGGGGTTGATCGATTTGCCACTCTTGGGAAGAAAATTCATCTGGTATAAAGCTGACGGCTCAGCCATGAGTAGGCCGGACAGTTTTTTGCTCTCTGGCAGTTGGATCCAACGGTGGGGGGCATCCCCCCAATGGGCTCTAAAGCGAGATGTTTCGGATCACTGCCCAATTATTCTTAAAATGGGGTCTCGAGATTGGGGTCTGAGGCCTTTCCGCAGCAAAAATTGTTGACTCAACCACCCAGGATTCAAAGAGGTCGTGGAGGAATGTTGGTCAGGGGCAATGGTTTCGGGTTGGAAGGCTTTTATCTTCAAAGAAAAGCTTAAATCCTAAAGTTAGAACTTAGAAGATGGAGTTTGGAGGCTTTTGGGAATATCAATTGCAAAATTAGGTGCTTAGAGGACTCGATAAGTGATCTGGATGTAATAGCGGAAACTAGGCAGTTATCGGAGGGAGAGTTGGAACAGAGGAGATATTGCGTTGTGGAGATGTGGGGAAAGTTGAAAGATAGGGAGAGCCTTCTTAGGTAAAAGTCTCATCAAAGGTGAATTGCGGAAGGTGATGCAAATACCTCATATTTTCACGCTTGTATACAGTCAAGGAGGAAGAAGGTGATGCAAATACCTGTATGCATAATTGGTTGAGGTTCGCCCAGTTCTGGAGACATTACTTTTTCCATGCTCAGTCCTTCACAGACCTCGGGTTTATTCGCTACATTCTCTATGGAAGAATTGGAGGAAGCGGTATATAATTGTGATGAGAACAAAGCCCCAGGGCCAGATGGTTTCAACCTTAATTTCATCCAAAAGTTTTGGGAGGTTATTAAATCGAATGCATGGGTTTTGGTTGAAGAGTTCTATTGTAACACAAAGCTGCCTAAAGGTATTTTGTCGTACTTTGTGGTCTTGATTCCTAAAATCACCAGCCCGCAAGGCCTTGGTGACTTTCGGTCCATCTCACTTTATTGTTGCACCATAAGATTTTGGCAAAGATGCTTGTTTCAAGGCTAAGGAAAGTTATGAACTCCATCATAGCGGATAACCAATCAGCATTCATTTCGGGCAGAAATATACTTGATGGTGTGGTCATTATCAACGAGGTGGTGGATTATGCGAAGAAATTGAATAAGGAGTGCTTGATATTCAAAGTAGACTTCGGAAAGGTGCACGATACGGTCAATTGGAATTTCCTAGATTACATGATGAGGAGATTTGGCATGTGTGATAAGTGGAGAGCATGGATCAAGGAATGCATACTTAGAGGCGATCTTCCGGTTCTAGTGAATGGTAGTGCTATGAAGGAGGTAAAGATACATAAAGGTCTAAAACAAGGAGATCCCATGGCGCCTTTTTTATTCCTTATGGTGGCTGAGGGGCTCTCAGGTGTGATGAGAAGTGCGGTGTGTTCAGGCATTTTTAAAGGTTTCAAAGTGGAAATGGTGGGATGGAGTGTCTATTCTCCAATATGTGGATGATATGTTGTTGGTTGGGGAAGCTTCATGGAGTAATCTTTGGCCATTGAAGTCTATCCTGAGGTGTTTTGAGTTGGTCTCTGGTCTTAAAGTGAATTTCCATAAAACCAGTGTTATTGGAATTAATGTGAACAATTCCTTCAGTGAAGCGACAACTTCTTTCCTTAATTGCAAATGTGGGGGAGTGCCACTTAAGTATCTGGGGTTACCAATTGGTGCAAATCCTAGGAGTATGATAACTTGGAAGCCGGTAATTGATTCTATGGAGAATAAACTATCCGCTTATAAAAGGAGGCATCTATCACTAAGGGGTAGAATTACTCTTATTAATTCTGTATTAAGTAGTCTCCTAATTTACCACCTCTCGTTCTTCAAATTGCTAAGGAAGGTTCAACATGTCATGGTTCGTCTACAAAGAAATTTCCTTTGGGATGGTGGGGAGGGCTCTAAGAAGGTTGCTTGGGTTAGCCTTTGTATATGATCTGAGTACTTCTTATATTAATACACTTTTGATTTATAAAAAAAATCTTTTACTCTCACATTCTCCCACTTTCTTCCAATAATTTTGTAAAAATATATTCACAGGAATAATAAATAATAAATATACTATATAAACAAAATTTAGAATTTACTTGTAATAAATAACATATAAGCCTTAACATTCTAGAATTTTATTTTCCAGGAATATAATAAGATACCTTGAAACAAACACCTAATAAGAAAAGGGGTGAGTGGTTGCTTGGTTTTTCTGGTAGTTGTGGTCTTACTTCTAACCTAAATGTCGAACTTCAAGCAATCTCTCACGGTTTAGAAATATCTTGGGATAAAGGTTTCAAAGATGTTATTTGTGAATCTGATTCTCGGCTATCTCTTTCTCTTATTGAAGAGGGTGTTCACCAACATCATCCTTATGCTCCTATTGTGGACTATATCAGATCCTTTAAAGGCAATGATTGACAGCTGTCTTTTGTTCATACTTTGCGGGAAGGGAACAACTGTGTGGATTGGCTTGCAAAGTTTGGTGCTAACATGGATTGTGGCCTAAGAATGTGGAATCTTTGTCCCCCTTAGCTTTCTAGCTTTGTTCTTGCTGAAGCCTTCGGAATAGAGACTATACGTCCTTAGTTTTTCTGCTTTTCTATTTTTTGTTGTTTCTTTCCCTTTGATAAAAAAAAACACCTAATAAGAAAAAAGTGTAAAGGTTATTAATTAGTACTCTGATTAATTTCTTCATAATTTTCATCCGTTGATCATAATTTTTTAGAAAAATATGAAACTATGAGTAATTAGTAAGGAGGGTAAAAGATAAATATTACTAATATTTTTCTAATAAAAAGTGTGTTTTATTATAATTCTAGTCAAGCAATTTTAGTAATTATAACTACAAGAATTTTCGCTGTTAATCATTATAATTTTTTTTATAAACTATCATAATTAGGGTTTTTGTCTCCCAAGTGTCATCTTAGGATATTCTCACAAGTTTCGGTCGTTAGGATCGAATATGTGACTAATTCGCGATCGGTTGCTTGGAGCAAAAAATTAATCCTTGATTTTTTTTTTATAACCTCCTAATGATTAAAACTTGCGTTCTCTTCCTTACAAGTAGGGATGGCAAAATTACTCGCACTCGCGGATACTCCCATGAATTACCTACAATATGTAGTAAATAGATGCTTATTAAATGGGGATGTGGATCATAATACCTGAGCCACGGATACCCGTATATTCATAATAATTTTTTTATTAAATATATAATATATATTATGACAATTTCTATCACTTTGAGATAAAATAAACTTTATTTTATTTATTATTTTATATTTTTTAGTGGTTAAACCCATAATAATAAATTATTTTAAATACATATAATGTATTATATAATGTTAATATAATATATAATACATTACTATATTATATTGTATAATTTTATGTTTTTCTTATTTATTCTAGACTCTTAAATACATACGGACATCTATAGATGTTGATGGGGATGGATGCGGTAGAAGCCCCACCCCGCCCACCCCACCCCACCCCACCCCACCTCACCTCGTTGCAATCCCTATTTACAAGGTGGAGAAGCTTACCACCTAAATTAATTCTTTAAAATAATTTAATTACTGATCCATTTGCAAATATTTTAGGAAGTTGGATAACTCAAGTGATTTGAATTAAGGATAAATAAGAGTTCTGATAGATCAAGTAATTTGAGTTACCAGTCCAAATCTTCCCACTTCATTAACAAAAGAACTCTTAAACAATAAAATAATATTTTTTTCACTGCTTCATTCCATTAGTAGCCCTCCTTTTCTTCACGGCTTCACCATTCAAGAAATTGAGAAAACCCTAACATCCTTTCTCTGATTCTCTCTGTCGTTTCTCACCGTGAGCGAGTTCACGAGTTCTTGTCACCGGTGCTGAAGGTACTCTATTCCTTCTCTGCATCACAATCATCACTCTCACACACTTGTTATTTCCTATCCATGCATCAAACCATACTTGCCATTTTATAATGTCTTCACATAAAGTTAGAACTAAATTATATTTGTCATCACAAAATCATGTTTCTTTTTTCTATTTTTCCTATATGCCTTATATTATGTATTCAGGGGACTGCATAAAAAATTCGAATTTATATTAGAAACCTACTTTGTGGGACCAGATAACAGGAATTTCAAAAAGCTCCCTTGCTTTTTTTTCTTGAAATAAATAATTTTTTGATTGCTTTACTCATAATAAATTCTGGGTTCTTGTCAAAATTATCACTTTAGCTCTTTTTCGAATCTTATATAAGTTATATTCCGTTTCTGCATCACAATCATCACTTATGCTTTTGAGTTGTGATATAAAGCTTGAGACTTTTTGCTGTATGTTTTTTTTTATTCTTTTCTGCTCAATGAACTTCTTTGCTTCCCAATGTTATGGTTGACATTTATTCTGCTTCTAATCTATAGTAAATTAGATTGACTGCAAATGTATTGATCCGTTGTTATTGTTGTTGTTGTCGTTGTTGTCTAGGGTGTGTTTGGATTGCTGTCTAGAGCATGATGCCCGTTCCCATCTTTGCAAATGAGCCAGAGGATGGCTCTATACTTTCAGAGGAACTATTAGAGGATAGTGAAGAAATTCTAGCTGCTAGTATTGTAGCAAGTGCAGTTAGTGCTGGATTGCTAAATAGCAATTTAAACACTTCCCAAGAAAATACTATTGAATCGAGCAATGGGAAGAGGAAGAGGAGGAGGGTTGAGCCTTGTGATTCAATTGAAAGGATAGCTGATGCAATGACTAGAATTGCATCCGCATATGAGTCGCGCACAGCGGCTATTAAGACAGAAATAGCATCCGGACCATCTATTGGCGAAGTGATTGCTGAGCTTCAACACATAGAGGCTATTACGAGTGTTTCTGATTGGCATTCTCGATACTGTCAGCTCATGATGTTCAAACCTGCAAGGGAAATGTTTGTAGCTTTGCAAGAAAATGAGCTGTTGTTGCTGAAATGGCTTAAATTTGCAGCTTACAACCCATTACCATTCAAGAGGCCTTAGTTGGATTACTGTATTTAACTAGATTTCAGATTGTGCTTGTGTTAGGCTAAACCATTAATGACTTAAATAGGTACTGCTTATTTCTACTTATATTGTAAGACTGGGATATATTGTATCTGTTTCTTTTGCTTTAGTTCAAACTTTGATCTATTACTGTTATATATACTGCAGCTTAAATTTGTCAGTTCATATGTGGAAGTGAGTTTGCTGGTTTTTATTCCTGTCTATGAAATGGAATTCGAGAAGTGAAAATGCTTTATATTTCTTTCCTGTGTAGGTGATAGTGATTGTACTGTACACATTCTTAAACATGAGAATGTGGCAATGGTTTTGTAATAGGAAGGGTTGGTTGATGATCTGTCATTACTCATTATAGATATGTCATTATTTTTGTAGTGCTCTATAGATCTGTCATTATTTTTGTGCCTATATTACCCTGAATCATGTAGAAGCTACACTTGTTAATTTTTGCATCCAAGCATTTTGGCTTCTAATGTACTGTTAGGCACCCTGTTAGAGGTAAGGAAAATGGAATGGATAGAAGGGGGAATTGAGTTGTAACAACTTTGAGTGGCTGGTATTAGATCTGCTTAAGATTCCTGAGAATCATTCTTGGAGACCATGATTTTGGTTCTCTCCATTTGCCTGTAAAACACACAGAAAGCAAGAAAGCAAGAGTCACTTGAGGATCAATCATATTAGATCAAGGTTGAAAAGCAATATTGAATTGCCAGAAAACATACCTCAAGGCACAAGCTTTGATTGGTCACTAAAACATCGGCCTTTTGATCAAACTGGGTTCCTTTTAGAAATTTATTTATCAATTTAGGATTGTTCTGAAACTATTTACCAATGGGGGGTCTTTTTGGACACGTGACATTTTTTTTACTCTGACGGGTCAAAGGCGTTAGTCAGACTGACGCCTAATAACAAGTAGTAAATAATATCACAAGAGTCATACAAAAAATAATAGCAATAACAATTTACACCAATAAATATTCATCAATTATTATAGTAGTAAAAAAAAATGTACCTTGTAAGAATTAAAAGAAATTTATCAGCAATTTTAAAGGAACACTGCTAAAAAAAATTATACTATAAGTATAAGGAGTAACAATGACATTAATGCTATTACAAGGTAAATTTTATTTTACTACTGTAATAATTGATGAATATTTATTGGTATAAATTGTTATTGCTATTATTTTTTTATACCTCTTTATTATTGCTATCAATTGTTTTATTTTTATTTTTTTTTAATATTGGTAGGCACCAGTCTGACTGGTGTCTTTGATCCGTCAGAGTGAAAAAAAAATATGCCACGTGTCCAAAAGGATCCCCATTAATAAATAGTTTCAGAACAACTCTAAACTGATAAATAATTTTTAAAAAGAACACAGTTTGATAAAAAAAAAACCCTAAAACACTAGTATGTAAGAAATGCACAGCCTTGGCAAGTGGCAACAGCAATTAAAATTACCACTCTATCAGACAACTTAAGCGCCTTCTCTGTAGAAAATTCTGCCTTCGATATAATATTGAACTCTTTATTTTCTCAATATGCACGAGTTTAATTTTGATACGTGTTGTGTGTAAAATTTTTGTACTATTAACTAACTATATATTATCATACGTAAATATCTATAATAAGGATCAAATTTTTTAAATGAGGTGACAATGCATGACTGGATGTCAGTCTAAAAAGTAGGCTTTATTATACTTGCAAGCAATTTTAGCAATTACAGTATAATTATCATTCTCTTTAAAATAATTTAATTGCTAATTAATTCTGATAAAATATAGAGATAGCATCAATATTTGATTGGATTTAATTGGTGTATACTGACGGTGTAATTTTTATTTTACACGATCAACCAATCAGAAATTGACACACCATTACAAATGTTTGATTATTATTCTAACCACTTTAAAAATCATCAATTCTATGATTTCTTATTGATTGTAAGTGTAAAAAAAAATTATACTGACAGTACATACAAATTAAACTTATTTGATTTGAGGTAAAGTAATACACATTTTTTTTATTGTTAGGATTTTTATTTTATTTTATTTTAATTCATTTTATTTATATTTTAATATTTTTATCTTTCTTATCTCATAACCTTTTTATTTGAATTTTCATGTGCAATCCATAATATTTTAGATTAATTTATGCACATCTTTGGTTTTAGTTGTCAAGATTTTTATTTTGACGTTGGGTTGAAGAGATGATATGTTTAAGTTGTAAAAAATAAAAATAAATAATATGTAATGATGTGACTAATTTAAAAATTCTTAAATGAGCTGCTGGGATGATGGAGATGTTTTTAGGCATATAATATTCAATTTACTTGCAAAAGTGGCGTGTGTATCCTCGTCCGAACATGGTCATATTATATTATTATACAATAAAAAATGGTCCACCAAAGACCAAACAAAAGCCAAGAAAGAAAAGAAAAAGTACTGGAGCTGCTGAGATGTCATAGCTGATGCAACATGAGTGACGTATAATAATATAAGCTCAGGATTCAATATCTATCAACTGGTTCGTTGTAATACAGTACAAACTCAATTAAAACATGAAAGAGATGAGAGGGGAGGGAAACTGGGTAGTGGGAAATTCAAATCTTGTAGGTTGTCAGGCGGATCAGACAGGAAAGGCTACGAAAATGTATGAGGTCAGTTGAGAGGGGAAAGGAGCCGAAAGCAACAACATGTACGACACCTGCGATGGGTTTAGATGGTTACATGGGTCGTACGGACGGGTTATTGGGGAATGAAATTACTTCGAATATGGGCCTCTCTGCTCTAGTGGGGCTTAAAGAAAACAGGTTGAAGGGGGAGTTTTCTCATTTGGGAGTGAAATGGACGAAGACAAAGGCGGGGAAGAAGCTCTCTGGAAAGCAAACAGAGGCTATCCGATTGATGACGAGATATCAGTTGGTGTCAGTAAGGCGGCAGTGGATGGATCAAACTGATAATCCGGGTTGTCAGGTTGAATTAAGAGAAGGTTTGCAAGGGATTTTGGAAAATGCAGGTGGAAATTCGGGTCACAAATCAAGCTCAGGTTTGGTCAGGAGAAAGACAGCAAGTATTGGTCTCAGCGGCACGCAGGGAAGCCACATCTCTGTTCGTTTTTCAGGGATTGAGAAATTGGTGGAAATGGAATCTAATGGGGGTGGGTGGTACAAGGTCTAAATGATAGTTGGGTTCATGAATATAGTGAGGAAATTCCCAAGGTTGTACTCTATCGATGATAATTGGAGGTGGAATCTACAATGGAGAAGAAATTTGTTTACGACTTGCTGCTAGAACTGATGGGGCTTTTATCGAGGGTGAAACTAAAGAGAGATGTATCAGATGTGCATCTATACTCGCACGTCATGCATCTCTAATCACATGATGATGAGTATGACTTCTAACAGTCCTACAGCGGATCAGTTCTCGAGACTTATGGAGAAGAAACATCATCCAAGATGAAGAAGGGGCCAAATGGGCGCTGTCTTCAATCACTCCAGTGAGTGGAGTTTCCATCCTCCAACCATTTCAGCCATTGATATATTATATTTATATTGGATGGATGAGATCATTCACTTGAAACCTGTGTAATAGGTGATATTATTTTTTAATTAGTTTGAGTTGAACGGTGGAGGCTAACTTTGACTCATCCATCATTCACCAGACACATGCCATGAGCGGCGGCAGCGATCGACCCAATCGGAGGCTTGTTGGCGCAGGCGAAGAGTGGGACGGCTGACGGTTGCTCATCTCCTCCGACTCCTTAATCTCCTCCTCGATCTCCAGGTGCCTGCACAGGGATCCACGTATGACGACGACTCCGGTGGCTCCGTGACCTCTGAAACCGCCGTCAGATGTTGTATTTGGGATGGGAACCACCTGAATGGCCACCTCGATACCATCATCTCCAAACTCACCACAACCGCCGTGGTTGCTGTATGGTGGCGGCGCGTGGGTTCAATCTCAAGTTAGTTTTTAGTTTTTCTTCTCTTCGGTGGAGTTGTGTTTGATTTGATGATTGAAGTTTGTTTTTCTTTTCTGGTTACTATCCATTTTGATTACTAGATCTCAACATGGAAGGTCGAGATTTATCATGGTCTTCGCTATCATCAATAGCCAACTACGATGCTTCTTCCGCCACAGACGGCGACGACGGTGTTTTAAGGGGCACCATCGTACTCGGTCTTGAACATTGCAGAAAAATACATACGCTTGTTCGATTGTGATTAAACTTGCTTTTTGATATTTAAATCCTTCTTTGTAAGTGAAAAAAATTCAATCTTAGGAAAGTATGGATACTAGATAGAGAACTATTTGGTCAAACTTCAATGAGAAAGAGAAGTTGCCGGAGACGTTGCCGGCCTTATTTTCCAATCTGCAAGTCAATTATGTTGTCGTGTCCTCTTGAGGTCAATGATCTAGAGCCAGCTTGAAGGTGTCCTCTTTAAAGGCAACGCAGAAGAGATACCATTACTGTAACCCCAAAAATACAAAGAAAATGCATCAATTATGTTGTGGTGTTGTTAGAGGGAATTAAAATTGATAGAAAAAACATCAATTATGTTGTCGTGCATGTACGTCCAGGCAGCTCCACATGCATATTTTTTCTGGGTTTTTCTTCTTCCGTAGACTAATGTCATTTTAAGCTCTAATTTGGTTTCTTCGACAATATGAGTGATGGGTTGAATCTAATTTATGTTTTTTTTTTCATTCATGACAAGTTCTCTATTACACTGAGGAAATGATTTTTCTTATTCTGAAGTTTTGTTTGAAAGTTCCGTTGAGCTCATGGATAAATGGGGGAATTGGGCAAGGGTGACAAAGGGATGGATTGGATAAATTTTTATTCGGATCTTAATGGATGAATTAAAAACAATCCATTAATCCATTATAATCCATTAAAAATTCATTAAAAAATATCCAATTCATCCATGATCCATTAAATAAAATACATCCGATCCATCCATTAACAACTTTTCATGGATGAATATTCAATCCATCTACTAAAATTTATTTTAAGAAATTAAATAATTTTATATCTCTTTTATCCATCCATAAAATATTTTTAAAAATAAAATAATTTGTGAAAAAAATTAAAATATTATCTCACTCTCACTCTCGCTCTCGCTCTCCTCTTTCTTCCTCTCTCTACCCTTTCTCTCTCTCCATTTTTTCCTACTCTCTCTATCTTTATATGGGAGTTATTGATTATGTGCATCTACAGAGGTTGTTTTGCCACAACGTTCCATGACATTGTTGTTTTACGAAACTTGTTACGATTTTATGTGATTTCAATTAGTTAATACTTTTCTTTTAAGTTTCTCAGCAAAAAAAAAAGGCAACGAAAAATGAAAACGTATGTGATAAAGTGGACTGCAACCGGTGCTTGAGAACAATTAATTAGTTAATACTTAATGTAACAAAAAAAGAAAAAAAAACAGATAAATAAAATAAAAAATAGTGAAAAAATTTTAATAGGGAACAGAAGAGAAAATTAGATGGAGTGTTTTTTTTTTGTTACAAATGGAGGTTTTTTTATTTGGTGAAAAATAATATGAAAAAATAAATTGGTTTTGGAATGGATAAAAGTTGATCAATTACATTTTTAATTGTTGGTCCAATAGATTTTAAAAAATATTGGATGGATCATAAACCATCCACTAAAAAAATAATACAATCCATTTATATTATTTTTTTATAAATGAATGGATTGGATGGATTTTGTCGTAAATAAACTAGATGGATGGTGGACAAATGGATCATTTTGGCACCTATTGGATATATTGAAGCAAACGGATGGTACCATTGGGGGAAAGTCGTGTGATGAACAGTCTGAGGTTTTGTTCTCTCTTTTTATTTTTGATTTATTTATTTTTACCGGAATACCGGTTACAAAAGGTAAATTCGTGAGGAGGACGGATACTCAACTTGTATTGTGGAGGATTGAAGACAGCGCCGGCGAAATGTGTTCTCTGTGATGGCACCTAATCTTTTGCTGCAGCAAGTCGGAAATCAGTTTACAGATGCAACCAACCGATAAAGCACATTATTCACAACACAGGGGCATGGTCAGAGGGAAAGTTCTAAAATGGTTATCTGGTTTGCCACAGCTTGGTCAATTTGGCTTACAAAATGGTGTCATTTTCAACCAAGAAACTTTCGATGTGAGTAACCTGCTTGGAACTGGTTCCAATTTAGGGGCAAAGGTAGCAGCTACTGCTACACAGGCTGGTGCATTTCCCCAATGCTACGCTTGCTGTCATGCGCATAACTCATAGGTTAATATGCTATTTAGCTGAACCTGCACTGCTCTCATTTCTGCTATGGTAATATGCCTTTTATTATGCTGAACATGTACTGCTTTCATTTCTGATGCACTGCATTGCGTCTATTTTGGCATCATCACTGTTGATCTGGCCTGGGTGGAAAGTTTCGCTAGTAATACCATATTTGCTTGTTATTTGGTTATTCTGCTGTAGCTGTACATGATGTTCCAGGGGCTGATTTTAGTTACCAAGCAACCTTATAACAACTCTTTGCTGATTTAGGTTGTGAACTACCTATTTTTCTCTCCCCTCTTTTTAAGTCTTCTTTGATACAATGTATTCTGATTGACTACCTTGTACTTAGATTCAATATACTCTTTGTTTATCTAAAAAAAAATCTATCAAGTTGATTAAAAAAAATCGTTAATTTCTTGGGTTTGAGAAGTGGTAGATGAATACGTAAGAAGTGAGTAGAAGGACAATATTAGGGTACTCTTTGGTTTGTCAAAAACGTTAACATTTAGTGGATAGCGGATGGAAAATTAGTCTCGTTTGACAACCGTTTTTAAAATTAGTGTATAACGTCTGAACTACTTTTTCTTCCATTTTTATAATTCTTTACTTATCATTCACTAACAAAATAAAATATTAATAGAAATCATTCTAATTTTTATAATCCATAATTCTCTTATAAAAAAAATCATATAAAAATCATATCAATATTACTTTTATAATTCCATATTATTTATAAAAAATAACTAGAACTAAATAAATATTAAAATTAAAAATTAATATTTTAATCTTTGAAATGATAAATAATTTAAAATAAATTAAAGTGTTAAAATTGATAATTATTTAAAAATAAATAGTATAAATAATATATATATATATATATATATATAATTTATATAAAAAAATGCAAACATGTACTTTTATGTAATTTACCTTAATCAGCTAATTCAACTGCTAGTTTTACAAAACACTTCAAATCCAATTCGTTAGTTTATCGCTATACGCTATCCGCTAGCTTATCCGCTATGCATTGGTTTTTACAGAGCCTAAGCTTGAACCTTAATAACGTCAACTTTTTATAATTAAACCGCAAGGAATATTCTTGTAAATAGTTTTGGCGAGAATCATCTGCCATTCACCAAACAAAGAAACGAATTATATTAATTAGATTTCAGAGTATGTTTGGTATAAATTAAATTTATACCAAAGCGTTATTTTAAACTTAATCCCATATGTTTGACAAACATGATTAAATTGTAAAAATTATCAACAAAAAAAAAAGTTTTTTTTTCCGAGAAGGTGAAATTTTCCAGCTTATTTTTAATTTTTTTTTTTTTTTTACAAAAGCAAAGTTAAATCATATCATTAATAATCAAAAACTCAATATATTTGGTAATTTCATCACAAATATGGAGGATAGTATTATAAGTAGGCTCCCCTAACAAAGTATGAGCAGGTACATGGATATCCCTCCTATCAAACTCTACTAAAGAGTTGGTAACATAAGAAGATAAAAGACTCGTATGATTTGAAATAGTAACCCTATAGTTGGCTAGAAGACCTAAGGCTTTATCTTCTTGCACCTAGAGTTTAAGAGAGTAATTGTAATTTCTAACTTTGAAGAAATATGCTCTCTCGTCAGATAACTTGAGGCAATGATTGATTGTCAGATCACCGAGATTTCGCACAGCCTGTAAGAATGACTCAACGTACTGCCAATAGATTTCCTTTGCTTTATTTGCTTGAACTAAAATTTATAAAGAAATCATAAAAAACGATAAAAAAATCCGGTCAGAAACATCGAACGAGGTATTTGAGGGCAGGAACTGCTCGCAGGTTACCCAGGCATTGACAGTTCCGATTGATGATTGTTAGTGCTCCCGACAGGCCTAGGGACCAGGACCTGCTGATAAAAAAAAAAGCATGTGAGTGTCTGTTGCAGTAAGCTGAAATTCCACTCGGCTATTAGAGCTTGCACCCCTATTATTATCTTCCAGCACAACACAAAATGACACCTCTTTTTTTCATCAATCACCGGCTCCGCACCATTATGAGTGCCATTAATGCCTAAGATAACACCTGCACATGGACCTTTTGAATTTTGAATACTAAGAATCATATCCCCATACAATAATGATGCCTTATTTTTTGCAACATTAAAGCCAACCACAAAATCTGGAGTGGTAACTTTTACACGAAGATTGAGATCATCAACACGAATCTTAAAAAAATTATTTGATTATGTTGAAATTAATCATTTTCATTTTACCCCAACAAAACTAACTACTCCCTCCGGTCCATATTATAAGCAAAAAATTAATGCAGCAAACATATTAAGGTGGTTAGTTAATCTCATTTAATTTGCTTAAAAAATTAGGTTTTTACCTAAATTAACTTTTATGGTAGTGAAAAGTTGCTTGTGCTGTTGGGAATATAATAAGTCATTGAAAAACAAAATTTGTATTAAATGAAGGGTATTTTAGGAACAATGTCATTAAATAAGTCATTGGAAAACAAAATTTGCTTATATATTGGACCAAAAGTTTTGAGATTTTTTTGCTTATAATATGAACCGGAGGGAGTATTAAACAAATATTACTAATCTATAAAAAAAAATTCCTTTTTTGCAATATGTTATATAGATAACAGTGATTTTTTTTATAATCATATAACAATGATTTTTTACTCAATCTAAACAAAATATATTATCTTAAAATATTTTTTCAAAAAATATATTCAAATCCAAAAATAAAACTTTTTCTATTGTAGTCAATTAAAACACATAGTATTTTTTTAGTTTAATTGGTATGCATCGTCAGTGTAAAATTTTTTACATTGTCAACCAATCACAAATCAAGGTATGAATGGCTTTTAAGATGATTTGGATAAGAATAAAAGATTTTCAATGACGTGACGATTTATTATTGGTTGACAGTGTAAAAACCATTTACACTGACAGTGTATACCAATTAAACTCTGATAATTCGCTAATTTATCAAGTAATCATGTCTTTCTTGAGTGAATTTTACTCCCAATTGCATGTTTTTATCCTTGTTTTGTCCCCATTTTTAGTTAGTTGAGTCTTTGTTAGTTGTTGTAAGTATTTTTAATAATTCTTGTAGTTAAGGTTATTTTTTTGTTGTTTTGTTCCCTTTTTATTGCAATCTAACTTAGGTATGTTTTCTCATCATTTTAATTAGGATTCAATAAAGGTGGAAAAACTTGAAGAGAAGTGGAATTGATCAAGGAAGTGGAGCTTATGTGAGAATGAAAGAGTGTGGAAAGAGAATTTTGGGAAGGCTAGCATCAGCCAAGCTGGCGCTGGATGCCAGAAATCCTGCGCTCAGCGCTAGCAGGTCGCATAAAACTGGTTTCTGTGTAGCTGGCGCTCAGTGCCAGAAATCCTGCGTTCAGCGCTGGCAAATTTCCTGATAGGGTATCTAAACCCTCATTTCTCATTTTAGAAGGACCCATCAGTAGCCATTCGACCTAATTGACCTAAAAAGAGTGAAGAACGCCCTCTTTCAGCGGGAGCACCATTTCTAATGGAGTTTGTTCCATTTATCTTGTTTATTTCATCTTCTTTTGTTGCTTTCTCTACTATGTCTAGCTAAACCCCTTCTTGTTGGGGTTAGATGTTTGCTTTTCTGAACTTGGTTGTATTTTGATTTGGTTCTAATGCAAGTTTCTATTTTATTATGAGTATTTGATTCTATGTTAATGCTTTTCTTGGCTTGATCATCCATGAAATGATTTGTTGCTTTGATAGACAATTGGAAAGTTGATGCTATTGCATGCTCATGAATCAAATACCAAGTAGTTCATGAACCTGGGAATGGGTCTTGAAATGCTTGCAATCTTTTAAATCTTGTCTCTTTATGCAAAATCTCATGTTAATCCACCTAAGGAATTAGGGTTTAATTTGGAGTTTTAGGCTCATTCCACCTAAGGAATTAGGGTTTGAGTATTTTAAAAGGCTTGATTGTCATAATTGAATTAGGACTTGTGTTAGTAACCATCTTATTCCAATCGAGGGAAGATTAGTGTACTCTAACCCCGACATTTTCATCCATTTGTTAATCACATCTCTTTGTTGTAATGCCCGTTGTTACATTAGTAATCCCAAGATAAAATCAATAAAATCATTTTTAACATTTAATTAAAACATATATCACATAAAGAAAAATTAAAAAATATTTAAAGTCTGAAAAGATCTCATATTAGATAATATAGTAATAAAATATCCATGTAATGAATATAAATATAAATGAAAAACCACAAGCCTCAAAACTGGGCGTCTAATTACAATCCGAGAAAAGGAAAAACAAATACGTAAACAAAAAAAGAACGTCGTCAGCACCCCCAACCGTACTGCATTACTAACTACTAAGTGATGAGAAGATGACTGACACGCTGTCGTACGCGCGTCAAAAAGAACGAGTGGTTTACAAAATCTGCAGTTAGGGCGCGACAACTCGAGTATCGTCTCACAAGGACTCTTGGATTGTTATTCGCAGAAAAATCAGTTTTGGGGGGTTTAAGATTGAAGATTCAATTTAGAAAACAGTTAAGAAAAACAGTGCAAACTAAATGATTATCAATAAGCTAAAAACGATTAACCAACTGTTCTCGGTTTCCCACTATCATTGATTCATATAATTCCATGCCCTAAGCGGATTCTAATCCCTTTTCGATTGTAGCGGCAATTAACAAGCGTAATTGATACTACGAGATATATGTTCCTAATTCCGAATTAAGCAAACGGATGAAGCCCTCGTGAATTAAGCAAACACGATTGAACACACGCGAATTAAGCAAACGCGATTAAGTATAGGAACATAAAATCATCGAAACAAATCAATACATATTCTATAGAATCCTGAATTAAGCAAACAGAATGTATAGAACAATATTGAAAGAGAATAGCAATAAGAATGGGAATTACAGAACCTCAAGTGCGGCGGAAACCAATTACAGCAGATTAATCCCTGGTAAGGAGTTCCGCATTGAAAACGCAATACAAAACCTAGAAAATTCGCAAAATAGTGAATGGAGAAGTCCCCTTTCTAATCTGCCCTAAACAGCAATTTATAAGCCCAGAATCTGCGCGCGCTCGCGAGGCGAATAACCTCTCGCGACGCGAATATTAATTGTGGCGCCAGTTCAAATTTGGATTCTCGCGAGGCGAACAGTGATTCGCGAGACGAGACAGAGAGAATCTTCTAATTATGCCCGTGATGAGTATCAGGGTCTGGGCGTGATGGCTTCTGGTCCTCAGGCTCGCGAGGCGAGACGTGGTTCGCGAGGCGAGACAGAAATGGTTGCATTCTATGGCACAATTAGCCTTCAGGCTCGCGAGGCGAGGTTGTGATTCCCGAGGCGAGACAGAAAGGATGACATTCTGTTGTTCAGGCTGGTCTTCAATCTCGCGAGGCGAGTAGCCTCTCGCGGGGCGAACATTTCCAGAATTGCATTCTCCACTGATTCCTTCATTCCCTTGACTCTAAGTGCTTCCCCTTTTAACCTGAAAACATGAGATAGCAGTGAATGCTTTATTTGACTCAAAAACTAACTAAAATGTCCTAAACTACTTAAGAAACTCAAAATGTTACTTGAGGACAGTTAAATCCAAATCTGGGCTAAGACGAGATTGAAACTCGAATAATTAGCACAAAAACCATGATCTTACTAGTTATAAAACTAGTTAGCCAGAGGCTGATCAAAATACCCCAAACTTAAACTTTGCTTGCCCCCAAGCAAACTAAAACTCAAAAAAGACTCAAACTTAGCAAGCTTAAAGGTTGCAATCAAATTCGCACAAATTTCATGCAATTTCAACAAAACAATTTTCCTTCAATGTCCCCCCCCCCCCCCCCCCCTTGCAACAATATAATCCCCACATTCATTTACTTTAAACAGTTGAGAATTCCATCATTCATGCAAAAATTAATCTAAGTTGAGGATCCAAGTTACACACAAAAGGGAGATCATCAATTTCAAACAATCGCCTTCCTCACAAGTGGGTGTAATATTTCACTCATTCGCTCAATTTTTGTCTAGGCTATCAACTTTTCACTCAATTTCACATTTTAAGAGCACTTCCCATGAATTTGATTTTTATCTCAAACAAGGTTCCCACGAAAACATGCATGCAACATCAGAAGGTCTTTTACAGGTTGTAATGGGGCCTGGCTAAAGGTAGGATATTCGAAGGTACTAGGCTTAAGTCCCTAGGAACTAAGAGAGCATGAGCATTTTGACACATTGAAATTCCACTCAAATTCCTTTTTCCATTTTCCTTTATTCTTTTGGGTGACTACAACCTTTTTCTTCTAATACCCTTTTTTGACATTTTTGTTCTTTTCTTCTTCTTTTTTTTTTGGGCTCCAACCTTTATTTTTTTTCTTTTTCTCAATCCCAAACAACACATCATATCCTTGTAGCCACCCCAAACTTAGTTTCTTGCAACCCTTGTCTTGCTAAGCTTCCATGCTCTCCTAATCCTAAGATCGGGTTAACATGGTTTTTCCAGATTTTAGGCTCATAACATAAGGTCATCAAGAAACAATAGGCTAATTAGGCTCAATGTGGCTAACTAGGGAACATACATTAGGGATGGTTCTTTTCAGGTCAAGTAGTTATTTCAAAGAAAATTACCTAAATCATTTGATGCAACCACATAAGCATGCAAACCATGAAAAGATTCAAGCAAATTCGGGAAAGTGCAACTTAAAAGTGATTCACACAGTTAAAAACATGTTGGAGGCTCAAATCCTCACCTGGACATTTTTGCAAATTGTTTGACCGAGATACAATTCCTAGTGTGTGCATCCCGTCACCCCAAACTTATCATAAATCATGCAATCACAATAGAATATCTCAAAGTTCAATTTTCAATTTTTCACATGGGGATCAATTTTCAATTTTCAAAACCTAGGGGGGAATCATTAGCAGTCAACAAATATCATGCAATCATCTATGCAAAATTTGATCAAAAACCAACAAGCTCACCGACACAAGACTCACACACATACTCTTGATCTTCTCAAATTATTCAAGAGCTAAAAGAAAACAAAACAAAAACAAAGCAAGGATAATTAAAAAGGAAAAGGTTTAGAGAAAACTCATAGAGGCGGTTCCACCGGGATCCCACTGTCTGTGATACAGCGGCCACGGAATGCTCAAATTGCAATATGATCCTCCCGAATCCCATGGCCTACAGCATAAGTATGAAAGTGAGCGCTTGATAATTATGTTGACCCTGCCAAGTGCGGCGGAATTCTCACTCCCTCTTGGGTCAAAGATGACCTCCTTGTCAACAAAGTCTTCCCAATAAAAATGGGGTTCAACCTCTTGGACTGGCCATGGTGCCTTCAAAGCTAAAGATTCAAAATCCAATTTTTCAGGCAGAGGTTTGAACTCCATTGCTGGTTGTTCCACGGGGGGTGGTGGCAAACAAGTGGAGAGGATCACTGGTGCTGCTTTGTCTTCTGTACAATCTGCACTTACTGCATTACCAAATCCTTCACCTTCTATACATGCAGTAATCTCAGCACACACAGCACAAAAGTTAGTGTTAGCACAATCAGCACATGCATAAGAATTAATAGAATCATCTGATTCCAAAAGTTCTTCATCATCCTCAAGCATGGTAAAGTAGATGTCCTCCTGATCCTCATTTTCTATATTCCTTGGCCGAACAGGACCCTCAACCTCATGTGTATCATGTTTCATATGGACGTTTCGCTCCTCATACCCTAAAAAGGATGAGCTTTCAACACATGCTACACATGAAGCAAATTCATTACAATCAACACATGAAGTATAATAGATAGAATCAGGAAAGGCTTGAATATCTGGAAATTCAACACACAGTTCATCAATAGAAGTATTCTTGACATCATTATCAAAATTATCCTCAGAGGAAGTATTGTCAAGAACAACTATTTGTGAATTTGTATGTTCTTCAAGGAGATGTTGAGTTTGCAGTGTAGCCGAGGTGGAGGCAATGTGACCAATTTGAGTGGCCAACTTCTGAAAACCAGCTTCTATCCTCTGTTGAAATTCAAGATTGTGCTCTCCCATCCGTTGCACCAATTCTTCCAGACTGAGTTGGCGTAGTGTGGGGTCAGACTGATATTGTTGCTCGCGTGTCATTTGATGCACCAAAGAAGCTATCTCATCCAAGATGCCCTGTCCTCCACTATGTTGACTAGAATAATCATTCACCCCAAACATGCTAAAATCATTACTAAACTCATAACCTCCAGCAAAGTTAGGATAATATATGCATGGTGGTTCATAATTAACATTAGGCATATAACCTTGCATATAATTATCCATGGGAAGATTCACAATCAGACCTAGTAGCCAAACCAATTCAACAATGCAAATTATTTTATTTTATTTTATTTTATTTTATTTTATTTTCTGTTAATAACAACAAGAGTCCCTGGCAACGGCGCCAATTTTTGACACGCTATCGCACGCGCGTCAAAAAGAACGAGTGGTTTACAAAAACTGCAGTTAGGGCGCGACAACTCGAGTATCGTCTCACAAGGACTCTTGGATTGTTATTCGCAGAAAAATCAGTTTTGGGGGGTTTAAGATTGAAGATTCAATTTAGAAAACAGTTAAGAAAAACAGTGCAAACTAAATGATTATCAATAAGCTAAAAACGATTAACCTACTGTTCTCGGTTTCCCACTATCATTGATTCATATAATTCCATGCCCTAAGCGGATTATAATCCCTTTTAGATTGTAGCGGCAATTAACAAGCGTAATTGATACTACGAGATATATGTTCCTAATTCCTAATTAAGCAAACGGATGAAGCCCTCGTGAATTAAGCAAATACGATTGAATACACGCGAATTAAGCAAACGCGATTAAGTATAGGAACATAAAATCATCGAAACAAATCAATACATATTCTATAGAATCCTGAATTAAGAAAACAGAACGTATAGAACAATATTGAAAGAGAATAGCAATAAGAATGGGAATTACAGAACCTCAAGTGCGGCGGAAACCAATTACAGCAGATTGATCCCTGAGAATTAGTTCCCCATTGAAAATGCAATACAAAACCTATAAAATTCGCAAAACAGTGAATGGAGAAGTCCCCTTTCTAATCTGCCCTAAACAGCAATTTATAAGCCCAGAATCTGTGCGCGCTCGCGAGACGAATAACCTCCCGCGACGCGAATATTAATTGTGGCGCCAGTTCAAATTTGGATTCTCGCGAGGTGAATAGTGATTCGCGAGGAGAGACAGAGAATCTTCTCATTACGCCCGTGATGAGTATTAGGGTCTGGGCGTGATGGCTTTTGGTCTTCAGGCTCGCAAGGCGAGACAGAAATGGTTGCATTCTCTGGCACAGTCAGCCTTCAGGCTCGCGAGGCGAGGTTGTGATTCACGAGGCGAGACAAAAAGGATGACATTCTGCTGTTCAGGCTGGTCTTCAGTCTCGCGAGGCGAGTAGCCTCTTGCGGGGCGAACATTTCCAGAATTGCATTCTCCACTGATTCCTTCGTTCCCTTGACTCTAAGTGCTTCCCCTTTTAACCTGAAAACATGAGATTGCAGTGAATGCTTTATTTGACTCAAAATCTGACTAAAATGTCCTAAACTACTTAAGAAACTCAAAATGTTGCTTGAGGACAGTTAAATCCAAATCTGGGCTAAGACGAGATTGAAACTTGAATAATTAGCACAAAAACCATGATCTTACTAGTTATAAAACTAGTTAGCCAGAGGCTGATCAATGACTCCTCAGGTCTCTGGGCCCTCAACGACGGTGTCATCGGTCTCTGAAAACAATACTTATAATGAGATATAAAATCCCAGTGATCAACAATACAGTTTTATAAAATATTTTCGAAAATAGCATTGTTCTCAGCCGGCGCGGTAACCGGAAAAACTGTCCATGGTACCCGCTAATTTTCCAAAATAATATATATAAAAGAAAATACTTTTAATATCAATAATAATCTCATCAACTCAATAGCATATAACGTAAAAATAACTCATCTCAATACATCACAATCCATATATCAAATAAATTCTAGATTAATCCAAGTGGCCCGAAGACCTCCTAATTAAATTGGTCTCTTCCCGGCATGCTATAAATTTACACATCACACGACAATGGCGTCCCATTGCCCACCCCTACTCACGAGGAGTGTTTCGATGTCACCCTCCTGTCGGGGACATTTCCATTTCGATACCTCCCATATGCACATGGTAGTATTTCTCCTTTTTCGACACCCCAACCTGTGGCGGTGTTACTTTCGATACTCCTTTTTAGGTAGTATTACTCATTTTTGACATCCCAACCATATGGCGATGTCACTTTCGATACCTCATTAAGGCGGTATTTCTCTTCGATACCCCTATCATAGGTGGTATTGCGGCAAACATCATACAATTCATCACAAGGCATAAATTTCATGTCTTATACACATAACAACTCATTTACCACAAATTAAATATTTAATCTTATCATGCATACCAAATAGACTCATATCATGTCTTCAAGTAATTTTATAACTACACTATGACAATCACGAACATCAAGACATAACATATGTCATCAAGCATATCGTTCAACTAGTACAAATATCAATCATATATTCAATTCAAATTCCAAAAAAAACTATAAGGTAGACCCTTCCACACACATACAAATGAGGAATACAGTCACCTAAATTTTGTAAGCAAAACAATGAATTGAAATATGAGTTCATCAATTTTAAATTCACCGTAAACACATAAAAATACCATGGAAAGTGTTCGCAAAAAGTACTTTTACTCACCTCTTGAATACCACCAAAATACTCTAAAAATTATGTATGACAACATTCCGTGCTCCACTAAAAATTTTTAATTCTTTTTTACAGTATTTTCTGATCTGCGAGCCTCCGATTCAGTACCACGTACCGGCTTCCTCCTATTCTTCTTTCTTTGGCTGTTCGGCGCCCTCCCTTGTCTCCTGTGCGCAAGGACTTGTAGCGCCCGTATTTCCATAGGCTAGGTTTTTTTATTTTATTTTTTTTTCTCTTCTTTTTATTTTTTTGAACTTAAAGACATAAGTTGTACTTTGGGCTTAATGCCCAGTACACTATTTTCATATATATATATATATATATTTTAAAATTTGTATTCTTTATTTATAATAATTGAGTAATTTCGATAAATCCTTATACTATCCATTCTTTACACTAAACCTCTTAATTATATTTTTTATTCGCACTATACTTTTTTTTTAATAACTTAATATATTTTTCATCAATTAATTACATTAGAATTTTAGGATGTTACATTTTCTCCATTCCTTAAAGAATTTCGTCCCCGAAATTCATTTCATAGTGACACGCTGTCGCACACGGGTCAAAAAAGCTAGCGGTTTACAAAATTGTAGTAGAGCGCGACAACTCGGGTATCGTCTCACAAGGACTCTTGAATTGTTATTCACCAAAAAAATCAGTTTTTTTTTTTGGGGGGGGGGGGGGGGGGGTTTGAAATTCAATTGGAAAACAGAGCAATAAAAACAGAGCAATTTAAGGGATTACAAATAAGCTAATGACGATTAATCTACTGTTCTCGGTTTCCCAACTATCATCGGTTCATATAAATTCCAAGTCCTAAGCAGATTCTAATCCCCTTTCGGTTGTAGCAATAATTAACAAGAGAAATCGCTACTACGAGATATATGTTCCTAATTCCCGAATTAAGCAAACGGGGTGAAGCGCTCGTGAATTAAGCAAACACGATTGTACACACGCGAATTAAGCAGACGCAATTAAATATAGGAACATAACATCACCGAAATAAATCAACATAAATTCTATACAATCCTGAATTAAGCAAACAGAAATATATAGCATAGTATTGAAAAGGGAAAAGCAAACAAAACGGGAATTACAGAACCTCAAGTGCGGTGGAAACCGATTACAGTAGACTAATCCAAGAGAATTAGTTCTCCATAAAAACGTAATACAACTAGAAAATCTGTAAACAGTGGATAATCAGAAGTGTCTCCTAATCTGCCCAGAACATCAATTTATAACCTTCAGGATCTGCGCCCTCTCGCGAGGCGAGCCAGAAAGGTTTGCATTTTCTGGCACGGTCAGTCTTCAGGCTCGCGAGGCGAAGTGTGGTTCGCGGGGCGAGACAGAGAGGATGACATTCTGCTGTTCAGGCTGGACTTCAGGTTCGCGAGGCGAGTAGACTCTCGCGGGGCGAATACTTCCAGGATCGCAATTTCCCCTGTTTCTTCATTCCCTTGACTCTAAGTTAACCTGAAAACAATGAAATAGCCATAAGTGCATTATTTGACTCAAAACTGACTAAATTAACCTAAAACTACTTAAACGACTCAAAATGTTGCTTGAGGACAATTTAATCTAATTTGGGCGAAAACGAAATATAATTAGCACAAAACCATGGTCATACTAGTCATAAAACTAGATGAGCCAGCGGCTTATCAAAATACCACAAACTTGAACTTTGCTTGTCCCCAAGCAAACTAAAACTCAAAAACTCAAAAAGACTCAAGACATGGCAAGCTTAAAGGATTCAATCAACTTTGCACAAATTTCAAGCAATTCATCAAAATAATTTTTCCTTCAATGTCCCCCCCTTTCAAACAAAGCAATCCCCGCATGCATTTACTCTAAACATTTGAGAATTTCGTCATTCATGCAGTTAGTAATCTAAGCAAGGGATCCAAGTTACACACAAAAGGGAGATCACCAAATTCAAATAATCGGCTTCCTCACAAGGGAATTTAGTGTTTCATTCATTCGCTCAATTTGTCTATGCTAACAACATTTCACTCAATTTCACTTTTCAAGAGCACTTCCCATGAATTTGATTTTCATCTCAATCAAGGTTCCCATGAAAACATCCATGCAACATCAAAAGGTCTTTTACAGGTTGTAATGGGGCCTGGCTAAGGGTAGGATATACAAAGGTACTGGGCTTAAGTCTCTAGGAACTAAGAGAACATGAAACTTTTTACACTTTGAATTTCCAATCAAATTCCTTTTTCCATTTTTCTTTATGTTTTTTTTGGTGACTACAACCTTTTTCTTTTAATACCTCTTTTTTTTGACATTTTTATTCTTTTTATTTCCCTTTTTTTCTTTGCCTTTGGCTCCAACCTTTTTATTATTTTTTTTCTCACCCCAGAATGACATGTCACATCCTTGTAGACACCCCAAACTTAGTTTCTTGTAAACCTTCTCTTGCTAAGCTTCCATGCTCTCCTAATCCTAAGATCGGATTAACATGGTTTTTCCAGATTTTGGCTCATAACATGAGGTTATCAAGAACAACAGGCCAATCAGGCTCAATGGGGCTAACTAGGGAACATGCATTAGGGATTGTTCAATTTAGGTCAAGTGGTTATTTACAAAGAAAATCTGCCTAAATCATCTGATGCAATCATATAAGCATGCAAACCAAGAAGAAATTCAAGCAAATTCGGGAAAGTGCAACTTGAAAGTGATTCTCACAATTAAAAACATGCTAGAGGCTCAAATCCTCACCAGGACATTTTTGCAAATTGTTTGACCGAGATTCAATCCCTAGTGTGTGCACCCCTTCACCCCAAACTTATCATAAATCATGCAATCACAACAAAATATCTCAAAGTTCAGTTTTCAATTTTTTTCACATGGGGATCACTTTTCAAAAAAAAAAAAAATCAACCTAGGGGGAATCATCACATAAATCATGCAATAAATCTGTGCCAAATCAATCAAAACTCAAGAAGCTCACCGACACAAGACTCACACAAATTATTCAAGAGCTAAAAGAAAAACAAGATAAAACACAAAACAAAGCTACAATTGGTTCCCTCCCCCACACTTAAAACATACATTGTCCTCAATGAAACAACATAAATATAAAATCAGAGTGAGGGAAAGGAAAGGGTGTTCCCTGATCAAGTGGCAGTGTAGGTGGTAGCTTCCACAGAGAGCTCTTCAACACTAGCATCTTTAGGCACCGCACTCTCATGGAATAGCTTCAAGCGCTGCCCGTTAACCTTGAAGGCCTTGTTGCTACCTGCACTTTTAATTTCTACTTCACCATAAGGAAAAACGTTAGTAACAACAAATGGGCCAATCCACTTGGATCGAAGTTTCCCAGTCATCACTTTCAAGCGGGAGTTAAACAGTAAGACCTGTTGACCCATAGAGAATTCCTTCCTAGCAATCATCCTATCTTGGAAGTGCTTGGTTTTCTCTTTATAAATCCGGGAGCTTTCATAGGCTTCTAGCCTAAGCTCCTCAAGCTGCTGTAATTGGAGTTTCCTTTCAATGCCAGCTTGTTGCATTTCCAAACTACAGCACTTGACCGCCCAATAAGCACGGTGCTCAACTTCCACAGGGAGATGACATGCCTTACCGAATACAAGCCTAAAGGGGGACATCCCTATTGGTGTCTTAAAAGCTATTCTTTGAGCCCAAAGTGCGTCTTCTAGACGGCGGCTCCAGTCCTTCCTATTCGGCTGCACCACTTTCTCTAAGATATGTTTGATCTCTCTGTTGGAGATCTCAGCCTGGCCATTGGTCTGGGGATGGTAAGCAGTGGAGACTCTGTGCACAACTCCATACTTCCGGAGTAGAGCTTCCATGGTGCGGTTGCAGAAGTGAGTGCCCTGGTCATTTATGATGGCATGAGGTATGCCGAACCTACAGAAAATGTTGGACCTGACAAAATTTGCAACAACTTTAGAATCATTAGTCCTAGTGGGGATAGCTTCCACCCACTTTGAAACATAGTCAACAGCCAAAAGAATGTAGAGAAAACCAAAAGATGCAGGGAAAGGACCCATAAAGTCAATTCTCCACACATCAAACACCTCACAGAAAAGCATAGGTTGCTGAGGCATTTCACTCTTGCGAGTGATGGCTGTGCCTGCTATTTGACACTCCTTACAAGTCCGGTAGACCTCATAAGCATCTCTAAAAATGGTGGGCCAGTAGAACCCAAAATCTAGGACTTTTCTTGCAGTCCTCTGTGGCCCAAAGTGTCCCCCTACTTGAGAGGCATAAGAAAAGTGCAAAATAGACTTAATCTCATAGTCGGGGACACACCTCCTAATTACCTGATCACTGCCAAACTTCCAAAGGTACGGATCATCCCAAACATAGTACTTGTAATCACTCTTGAGTTTGTGGATCTGTGATCTAGTTGCGCCTACAGGAAAAACACCAGCAACAAGATAGTTAACAATATCAGTAAACCAAGGAGTTACCCCACGCAGATGTAGAAGCTGATCATCGGGAAAGTCATCCTGGATGGGAGAAGGATCCTCATCCCTTGCTATTCTGCTCAAGTTATCAGCTACTAAATTTTCAGCTCCACTCTTGTCTTTTATCTCCACATTAAACTCTTGGAGCAACAGCATCCATCGAATCAATCTCGGCTTCGCTTCTGGTTTCTTCAACAGGTACTTCAGAGCTGCATGGTCAGTGAAAACAATAACCTTGGAACCTAGCAAATATGACCTAAATTTATCAAGAGCAAAAACAACATCTAGAAGTTCCTTTTCAGTGGTGGTGTAATTAGACTGTGCAGCATCTAAAGTCCTAGAAGCATAATGAATGACATGTGCAGCCTTGCCCACCCTTTGTGCCAGGACCGCTCCCACAACATAGTTAGAAGCATCACACATGAGCTCAAAAGGGAGGGTCCAGTCAGGGGGCTGGATGATGGGGGTAGAGGTCAATGCCCTTTTCAGGAAGTCAAATGCCTTTTTGCAGTTGTCATCAAAGTTGAACATGGAATCATTCTTCAGCAAGTTTGACAGAGGAAGAGCTATCTTACTGAAGTCCTTAATGAAGCGCCTGTAGAAACCTGCATGACCAATAAAAGAACGAATCTCGCGAACGCAATATGGGTAAGGCAATGTAGAAATCACATCAATTTTAGCAGGATCTACTGAAATACCCTTTTCAGAAATGATATGCCCCAAAACAATCCCATGTTCAACCATAAAATGGCATTTTTCATAATTTAAAACAAGGTCAGTTTCAATGCATCTTTCTAAAACCAAATTCAGACTATGCAAGCATGCATCAAATGAGGAGCCATATACAGTGAAATCATCCATGAACACTTCCATACAATTTTCAATAAACTCAGTAAAAATGCTCATCATGCATCTCTAGAAAGTGCCAGGAGCATTGCAAAGGCCAAATGGCATCCTCCTGTAAGCAAACGTGTCGAAGGGGCACGTGAAAGTGGTCTTTTCCTGATCCTCTGGTGCAATATGGATCTGGAAGTAACCGGAAAAGCCATCAAGAAAACAGTAGTGGGATTTACCAGTCATCCGTTCGAGCATCTTATCGATGAACGGCAAAGGAAAGTGATCCTTTCTGGCGGCCTGGTTCAACCTCCTATAATCAATACAGACTCTCCAACTATTCTGGACTCTAGTGGGGACAAGCTCATTATTTTCATTTCTTACCACTGTGAGACCGGACTTCTTGGGTACAACTTGCACTGGACTCACCCAACTACTATCAGAGATGGGGTATATGATACCCGCATGCAGAAGTTTTGTCACCTCCTTCTTTACAACATCCAGAATCAATGGATTGAGCCGCCTTTGGGGCTGCCTAACTGGTTTAGCCCCATCCTCCAACAGAATCCTATGCATACATCTGGAGGGGCTAATTCCTGGGATGTCAGCTAAGGTCCACCCAATCGCCTTCTTGTGCTTCTTCAGAACCTCCAAGAGCTTAGCTTCCTGTTCAGATTCAAGGTTGGAGGAAATAATAACTGGAAGTTTTTCATTCCTCTCCAAGTAAGCATACTTCAGATTCACAGGAAGTGGATTGAGCTCTAAGGCAGGTGGCTGCTCAATGGATGGTATATTTGGAGCAGTCGTGATGTCAAGAACTTCAGCTGACCGATGACGACTTCACTCACACTATCACCCCGCAAAGTAGAATCAATCTCAAGCACAAACAACACAAGGGTTAGTGTTAGTACAATCGACATGAATAAATATCATCAAAGCCAGAAACAAATGGAAAATCAGCAACCAAGTCATCATAGGTGTCATCAATAATTTCAGAGAGCAACTCTATTTGAAAGACAGAGTGCTCTTCCAAGGGATGCTTCATAGCATCGAAGATGTTGAACTTTGCAACAATGTCACCAAACTCCATGGACATGGTTCCATCATCAACATCAATCTTTGTCTTTGCCGTCTTCATGAACGGTCTGCCCAGGATGATTGGTGATCTACTTGAATTTGTTTCCCCTGCCATGTCCAGGATGTAAAAGTCAGCAGGGAAAATCAACTCATCAACTTGTACCAGCACATCTTCTACCACTCCCATGGGGCGAGCACTGGTCCTGAGACCCGTATGCTGCAAGGGGCCAAGATCAAGGTTGTTGAAGACAGAAGTGGGCATGACATTGATGGAGGCTCCCAAATCCAACATGCAGTTGTCGAAATTGCTGTCCCCAATGGTGCATGGAATAGCAAAAGTGCCTGGATCCTTGCACTTCTGTGGCAGTGCCTGAGTGAGGGTTGAAACAGTAACCCTTTCAAGTGCAGGCTTAGGCTGAATGAGGGCTGAAACATTTCACCCCAAATTGACTCTCTCATTGCCTTTCAACCTCCTCTTGTGTGTGCACAAATCCTTCAGAAACCTTGCATATTTTGGAACCTTCTTAATCACATCCAGAAGCGGAATGTTAACCGCCACCTTTCTGAACACATCTAGAATCTCCCTCTCCTTGTCTTCCCCATCAATCTTCTTATTTTTCTACACTCTTTGCGGGAAGGGGATCGGTGGCACATATAATTTCTCAGCTTCAACAACTACAGAAGGTTCAGGGGCGACCTCAACAGTTTCTTTATCTTTTTCAGAGGCTGCCTCAACAACTTTTCCAGATCTCAAAGAAATGGCACTCACATTAGGATTGGGGACATTGGGATTCACCACTGCTTGTGCAGGTAGTTGGTTCGATCCTTGAGCTTGCTGTATGGTATTCATGGAAGTGGCAAGCTGTCCAATCTGTGTTTGCAAAGTATTAATGCTAGCATCCGTTCACTGCTGAAACTGTCCAACCTGTGTTTGCAAAGTATGAATACTCGCATTTGCTTGCTGCTGGAACTGGAGATTTTGTGCAGCCATTTGCTTGACCAAGTCTTCTAATGAAGGTCCAGAAGGTGCAGAAGTGGTCACTTGGGGAGGATTCTGTGGTGGTGTCATCGGTTGTTGTTGGGATGAGTTTCCATATCGAAGGTGGGGATGATTCCTCCAGTTGGGGTGGTACTTATTGGTGGAGAGGCCAGGAACGCTGTACCGGTTCTGATTGTTGCCTTGATTATAGAGATTAGCTGCATAAGCTTGAGGCAAATCAGTGACTGACTCATCCTTCAGAATAAGGCATGCATCTGACAGGTGCTCAGGAGTAGTACAAATGCCATACAACCTTGCTGGTTGAACCTTATCCATTGCCAACTGCTTTACCAAAGAAGTGAGCTCATCAATTCTAGTCTCAAGGGCCTTGTTGGAAGAAGAGCTATGGACCTCATTCACACCCCTTGTCTCAACAGAATCGCTCCTGGTTGTGAACTGCTGGGAGTTTAGTGACATATTTTCAATCAATTGCTTGGCAGCAGCCGGAGTCTTATCAACAAGTGCCCCCCCACTAGCAGCATCCAAAATATTTCTATCCATCGGTAGTAACCCCTCATAAAAATACTGAATAAGGAGCTGCTCGAAAATCTGATGCTGAGGGCAACTGGATACCAACTGCTTGAATCTCTCCCAATACTCAGCCAATGACTCATTGCCTTGTCTGGTGCCACATATTTCCTTCCTGATTGATGCAGCTCTGGAGGCAGGAAAGTATCTCTCTAAGAAGACCTTCTTCAAATCGTTCCAGGTTGTAACAGAGTTTGGCTCAAGATAGTACAGCCAATCCTTTGCAGCGCCCTGTAGTGAGAACGGGAAGGCTCTCAGCTTGATGTGATCCTCAATTATTCCCTCTGGTCTCAAGGGTGTAGAGCAGACAACCTGGAATTCCTTCAGGTGCTTATGTGGATCCTCACCTGCAAGACCACTAAACCTTGGCAACAAGTGTATTAAACCAGATTTTAATTCAAAGGGAGCAACAGCACCAGCATATTCAATACACAAGCCATTATAATTAACATCAGGGGCAGCAAGCTGCCTCAATGTGCTTTGGTCACCCATGTTATCAAAAACAGGTTCAGAATCAGAATCACCACTAGTGCTAGCCCGAATTGCTCTACGACGTGTGTGCAGTGTTCTTTCAATTTCAGGATCAAAATCACACAAGTCGGGGCAAGTAGACCTAGTAGCCAGACTAATTCAAAACAAAAATGAAAAAAATGCGAAAATAACAAACAAGAGTCCCCGGCAACGGCGTCAATTTTTGACGCGCTGTCGCACACGGGTCAAAAAAGCTAGCGGTTTACAAAATTGTAGTAGAGCGCGACAACTCGGGTACCGTCTCACAAGGACTCTTGAATTGTTATTCACCACAAAAATCAGTTTTTTTTTTTGTGGGGGGGTTTAAATTCAATTGGAAAACAGAGCAATTTAAGGGATTATCAAATAAGCTAATGACGATTAATCTATTGTTCTCGGTTTCCCAACTATCATCGGTTCATATAAATTCCAAGCCCTAAGCAGATTCTAATCCCCTTTCGGTTGTAGCAACAATTAACAAGCGAAATTGCTACTACGAGATATATGTTCCTAATTCCCGAATTAAGCAAACGGGGTGAAGCTCTCATGAATTAAGCAAACACGATTGTACACACGCGAATTAAGTAGACGCGATTAAATATAGGAACATAACATCACCGAAATAAATCAACACAAATTCTATACAATCCTGAATTAAGCAAACACAAATATATAACATATTATTGAAAAGGGAAAAGAAAACAAAACGGGAATTACAGAACCTCAAGTGCGGTGGAAACCGATTACAGTAGACTAATCCAAGAGAATTAGTTCTCCATAAAGACGTAATACAACTAGAAAATCTGTAAACAGTGGATAATCAGAAGTGTCTCCTAATCTTCCCAGAACAGCAATTTATAACCTTCAGGATCTGCGCCCTCTCGCGAGGCGAGTCAGAAAGGTTTGCATTTTCTGGCACAGTCAGCCTTCAGGCTCGCGAGTCGAAGTGTGGTTCGCGGGGCGAGACAGAGAGGATGACATTCTGCTGTTCAGGCTGCACTTCAGATTCGCGAGGCGAGTAGACTCTCGCGGGGCGAATACTTCCAGGATTGCAATTTCCCCTGTTTCTTCATTCCCTTGACTTTAAGTTAACCTGAAAACAATGAAATAGCCATAAGTGCATTATTTGACTCAAAACTGGATAAATTAACCTAAAACTACTTAAACGACTCAAAATGTTGCTTGAGGACAACTTAATCTAATTTGGGCGAAAACGAAATATAATTAGCACAAAATCATGGTCATACTAGTCATAAAACTAGATGAGCCAGCGGCTTATCACATAGTCACGTACTTATTTTAACATATGTCATGTTCAAAACATAAAGGTTACCATACCTTGGATAATAAAATCTGGGTATTGACGTACGATGTCCTCTTCCATCTCCCAAGTGGCCTCCTCAGGAGTCAATCCTTCCCGTAACACTTTCACTAATGAAATTGTCTGGTTCCTCAAAGTCTTAGTGCTTTTGTCCAATATTCGACTAGGTCTGGACTTATAGATCAAATTTTCTTTCAATTGTCCAGACTCAGGAACTACCACACGAGACTCATCAGGCACATATTTTCAGAGTTGCGACAAATGGAAAACATTGTGAAGGTTTGCCAGATGTGGTGAAAGAGCCAATTGATAAGCATTAGGCCCGACTCTTTTAAGGATTTGGAAAGGGACCCATGAAACAAAGAATTAGTTTTCTGAATGACATTGACCACCCCATCCCAAACTTAGGAGCCACTCTCAAGAATACATGTTCCTGTTCCTAAAATTCTAAAGGCTTTCTTTTCTTGTTGGCATAATACTTTTTACCTATTCTGCGCGGTACGTCGACCTTTCTCTCAATTATCCATTCTAATTGTATCTTGGATTGAATCCGGTCCTAACAAGATCTCCTCACCTACTTCACACTAACATAAAGAGGACCTACATTTCCTAACCACATCATCAATATATATATATATATAGTCATTAACTATTTCACCAGATAATAAGTGTACAATTCATGACACCTTAACTAGAAAAATACATATATATTAAAAAGAAAAAAAAACAATAATAACATTTATACAATTAAATCATGCACTTAAGTGTTTGTTTCTAACCATCCACCTATAACTAGGACACCTTCACTTGCATTTGATCATTATGAGAACTCTCACGAATTAAATTTATAACAAACAATAAACAAAATAAATTGAAGTACATGTTTTATACCATCTATACATGGTATAATAGTCTCTTACAAACGGTACACCAAATTTCTTATATTATTTACAGAACGGAGGAATTTTATAAATAAGAAAAATAAAGAAAGGAGAAGTAGTAGCGTCATCCACGTATTAATTCTTATATAGTCCAAGGTAATAATTTCACACACACACACACACACACACATATATAATTTCACTTTTTGTTGATAAGAAGATCTTACTTAAAAGAAAGGTGATTACAAAATAGAGAATAAGATTTAGTAAACTTGCAATTAAATTGTGCAAACATTATGCAAAAACAACTGTAAAAATAAATACAACAGTAGTACTAAAAAATCAGTTCCATCTTGATCCTTGAGTAGGCACGTACAAATAATAAACAACATTTTTTTCAATTTTTGATAAGAAATATATGGTTTTTTTTTTTTTTTGGATTAGGCATGCCTTTAATCTATACGGAAAACAAATCCTAGGGGTATGTTAATCGTGATTAATATTTGGTCACTTGAGAAACAATCTGAAATTCTAAGGAAATATATTATATAACAAAATTACAGCATAATAACAAAAATTGAGTACATATATACAACATCCATTTTTATTCTCCTCCACCAATTCATCTTTAAAACTTGATACATTTTGGTTATTCATACATGTATGGTTAACGTTCTTTTATGTGTCTCTTCCAACATTTTTTTCTAAGGCTCCCCTCCTCAGGAACAATGATCCTATTCTTAAACAACACTAGACCATTATTAGATGACACATATTTCTCTTGATCCATAAGAGATTACAATTCCCGGTCTAGAAACTACACATGTTTAATCTATTTTCTAAGGTCACTACAAATTTTCAATCTATTCAATCTCAAGCTTAAAGCCTTAAAAGGACATCCAAATTCATGTCTCTAGACTCTTCTATTAGGTTCATCTCTTGCAACCTAAAACTAGACGTGTGCGAAAATTTCCTACTCAAAGCATCGACCATTACTTTAGCTTTTCCTAGATTGTTCCTCAACTCAAAATCATAGTTTCTAAGAAATTTCATCCACCTTCGTTGCCTTGTATTTAACTCTCTAATCCCATCTCTGCATTTACTTTACTAGAATCAACTGTCATTCTACTCAACTGATCCAAGGTCACCTATCCTAGGTGTCGCAACCAAAAATTGCGACGAGGACGACGATAAAAAGAGATTTTAAGGAAAAGTAGAGTCGCCACCAATTTTATTTAATTTAGGAAAAATTGGGAAACCTTTAAAAAATGGTCTTTGAAACCAAATTGAGTTCGGGAGTCGGTTACGAGTAGGGAAGGTGTTAAGCATCCTACATCGCTCATCCTACGATGGTACATTGAATTAATCGTGCAAAATTAAATTATTTATTTGTTTACCCCAAAAATATTTGCAAGGAAGGATTTGTTTATTTATTAATATTTTCTTTATTTTTATGTTTCTTTATTGGTTTTTATTTATTTATTTTTTTAAAAAAATATATATTATTGATAAATCCTAAATGAGGTTGAACATGATACGTAAGTCCATAGGGCCACCTCAAAACTAGGGGATTAAGCATGACACTTGTCACAGAGCAATCCAAAAAAAAACATTAAATAAATTATTAATTAATTATCCATATTAAATAAATTAAAAGAAGACAAAAATAAATATTATTGATAAATCCTAAATGGGATTGAACATGGCACGTAAGTCCATAGGGCAACCTCGAAGCTAAGGGATTGAGCATGACACTTGTCATAGAGCAACCCAAAACCATTAAATAAATTATTGATTAATTATCCACATTAAATAGACTAAAAAGAACACAAAAATAATGGAAAAAAATAATTTTGGCTTGACGAGATGATTGATCCCGCTCCTACGTATTCCCTGTTTCGATGGGAAACTCAAAGCCACGTAGTTCTTGTAGAAAATATTTTATTTGTTGGTTAATTTTAAATTTTATGAAAAAAAGTTTTTATTTCATTTTTTATTTTAAAAGAAAGGGTTTTTTATATATTTCATTTTTATTATCGAAAACTCCTAAGTGAGATAGAACATGGCACAAACGTCCACAGAACGATCTTAGACCTAAGGGATTAAATGTGATACCTCTCACAAAATAATCCTAAAATTATCTATAAAGAAACCTGACAATACCATGAAAAAAATTATTAAGTTGAGCATTAACCAACCCTCTTTTCTCTAACCTTTTTCCATACTATAAAGAGCGAATAAAAGGCCTTTTACCTCTTTAATATCCCCTCAGTGCAGCGCAAAAAGACTAACCCCACTGAGAGTTCACACAAGGAACTTAATAAAGAAATTGAAGAAAGGTTAGAACACGGAACTATCAACAAAGAAAACATTTTTTTATTTGAACTCTTTTTCTCACACTTTTCCAGATCCAGCATACGAATCCTACCCCAGTTGTTTCCACTTCCTAAACTTGCAGGAGGAAGACAACGCAGAGCTGTCGAGGAAGGATGCAGCGATTCCGGCACACGATGCGGCGGAAGACGGCAGTTCACGGCTGGGAACGGCGTCGAACGGCGGTGGGTGGTGGCGCAACTGGACAGGGCGGCGCGACAGGGACTGAGTGAAGAAAGAAGAGAACTTTGGTTTGGAGTTTTAGAGAGTGAAAGAACGAGATGTGCGTTGTTCTGTTGTTGAAGAGTAGAAAACGTTAAAGAAGAAAGAATGGAAGGGAAGGAATGAAAAAGTGGAAGTTGGAGAGAGTTGAGAAGAAGAATGAGAAGGATGAGGGGAATGGAGAGAGATGAGTGGAAGAAGGAGAGAGATGAGGGGAATGGTGTGTCTGACAGGAAAAAAAATGAAAGCCAAGAAAGAATAATCAAAAATGGGTAAGGACGTGATTTTTCTGTAACCAGGAAGAAAGGGAAGAATTTTTCTCTGCTCTCTGATTTTTTTCGCTGCCTCCCTTTTTCTGATCTCTGTTGTGATTTTTATAATGCCCATTCCTCTGATCTTGATCCTAAAATCCCGCTAAGATTCATATTGCTATCTGATCCTGATCCTAAAAATATGCCCAGGTTAACATTTCTATCTCTGATTTGAAAATTAAATTCAAATTCAAAATAAAGTGGTTGGTAGGGAGGAGGATGAGATGGGTTTTTATTTTCTTTTCAAATTTTTATTTTTTTTTTATTATTATTATTTATTTTTATTTTTATTTTTTGAAATTTTTTTTAGTGAAGACTAAGAGACCCGGTCAAAATGGGGTGTTCACACTAGGCAAAAGATACATATCCCCAATGGGTACTTTGTCCAATTACATATTGTACACACACAACCTCGTACTCCAATCATTTTTTATTATCACTACAAGCACTCAAAAATTATTACAAAATCAAACATATTTCTTAAAAATAATTAAAGTGGAATTTGACCCATATTATAATTAAACAAATATTTATTTAGGATCCGATAAAAAAAAATCACTGCATTGTGAAACAGTGTTTCAAGAAACATGAGCAAATTGTGATTCCAAATAAGTATCATTTGAATTTGGCAAGTGAAACCAATTCAAACATAAGTGACTTGATAAGGTGAGACAACACTTCACGGGAAAACAATTAAATATAGAATAGAACAAATCAATTCAAGTGAGATTTACAATTTTGCCATCAAACGAAGAGGAAAATTAACTCAAGTGAGAATAACGCAAACGAAAATGAGATAGGGCTACAAATTTTGGACGAAAATAAAAGTAAGGAGCCACATATACACCACAACAAAAGAAACAAAACCACAATTAAAAGAATCTTACAAAAAAAAAGAATTTTAAAAATTTTTTTTATCAAATTAATTCATCAAATAACATTAAAACATTTTAAGAATCCCAAATCAATAATCAAGAATCTCAAAACCTCAATTCTTCATATTAGACAAATATACATGTGAAAACCTCAATTTCCACATTAAAAAAAAATCAAAACAAATTAAGAGATCACATCCTTCAATAATTCATTCCATTAAGGTTTTAAGAAAGTGTGTTACTCACATGCTATGAGTATTACTGTCACGTCACTATAAATTCCCACCTTACCAGAAAACTAGAGTATGTATCGATCCTTGAGTTCCCTCAACTAAGCACTTATTAGAAGAAACAACCAATACAATAAGGGTTGACACCGAAGAAAAATCGATAGACATTGGTTGTGAAGAGATATCAAAAATAAAAATAGTTCTATTAGAGTAATTTATGACATCGAGTCTAAAGGACAATCACTCCTTACCAAGAATAGCGTCTAACCCAGACATAGATAACAAATAAGGTCGAAGGCATAAGGCACGTCCCGATGCACAAGAAAACAATTTAAACAAGAACTGGAAGAAATAAGATTATCCCCCATAGAAGTAGAAACACGTGGATCAAAGGACAAAAGAAAGATAGGTAACTCCAAATTTCACACATGAAGGATATATAAAAGAATGTGTTGCTCCTGAATCCAACAATAGAGTAACTTTTCTCCTGTACGAGTTGAAGAAATTCAGCCTCCTTCGGATCTAAGCTGCCTCGGAATGATGGCTGGTTGTTGTTCTTGAATTCGGAAAGTCACACGTGCTAAGGGTCCTAGGTTGCCACCACTTCATTAGTGATTGGCCTCCATCCCCATTCAGTTGACGGAGAGTCCCCGCCTGCGCTTGCATAACTCTGGCTATACAATCCAAAGCTGGTGCAAGTGCAACGTTCGTCCCTCACCTATTAATCGCCATAAATCTGCTCACTACCAATGAAATACTGGGTTGATCAGGTCCAATATCCCAAAGAATAGCATGCAGCATTTATAACTCTAACAAGCATCATATGCGCCCAAGTTTTGTTTGATAAAAGTCCCAATGCCACAGTCCGATTTAGAATCGAACTGCTCTGATACCAAAAATGTAACGCCCGTTGTTACATTAGTAATCCCAAGATAAAATCAATAAAATCATTTTTAACATTTAATTAAAACATATATCTCATAAAGAAAAATTAAAAAATATTTAAAGTATGAAAATACCTCATATTAGATAATATAGTAATAAAATATCCATGTAATGAATATAAATATAAATGAAAAACCACAAGCCTCAAAACCGGGCGTCTAATTACAATTCGAGAAAAGAAAAAAAAATACGTAAACAAAAAAAGAACGTCGTCAGCACCCCCAACCGTACTGCATTACTAACCAACTAAGTGATGAGAAGATGACTCCTCAGGTCTCTGGGCCCTCAACAGCGGTGTCATCGGTCTCTGAAAACAATACTTATAATGAGATATAAAATCCCAGTGATCAACAATACAGTTTTATAAAATATTTTCGAAAATAGCATTGTTCTCAAAGGCGCAGAATCAAAAAAAAAAACTGTCTATGGCACCCGCTAATTTTCCAAAATAATATATATAAAAGAAAATACTTTTAATATCAATAATAATCTCATCAACTCAATAGCATATAATGTAACAATAACTCATCTCAATACATCACATTCCATATACCAAATAAATTCTAGATTAATCCAAGCGGCCCGAAGACCTCCTAATTAAATTGGTCTCTTCCCGGCATGCTATAAATTCACACATCACACGACAATGGCGTCCCATTGCCCACCCCTACTCACGAGGAGTGTTTCGATGTCACCCTCCTGTCGGGGACATTTCCATTTCGATACCTCCCATATGCACATGGTGGTATTTCTCCTTTTTCGACACCCCAACCCGTGGCGGTGTTACTTTCGATACTCCTTTTTAGGTAGTATTACTCATTTTTGACATCCCAACCATATGGCGATGTCACTTTCGATACCCCATTAAGGCGGTATTTCTCTTCGATACCCCTATCATAGGTGGTATTGCGACAATCATCATACAATTCATCACAAGGCATAAATTTCATGTCTTATACACATAACAACTCATTTACCACAAATTAAATATTTAATCTTATAATGCCTACCAAATAGACTCATATCATGTCTTCAAGTAATTTTATAACTACACTATGACAATCACGAACATCAAGACATAACATATGTCATCAAGCATATCGTTCAACTAGTACAAATATCAATCATAAATTCAATTCAAATTCCAAAAAAAACTATAAGGTAGACCCTTCCACACAATACAAATGAGGAATACAGTCACCTAAATTTTGTAAGCAAAACAATGAATTGAAATATGAGTTCATCAATTTTAAATTCACCGTAAACACATAAAAATATCATGGAAAGCGTTCGCAAAAAGTACTGTTACTCACCTCTCGAAGACCACCAAAATACTCTAAAAATTATGTATGACAACATTCCGTGCTCCACTAAATTTTTTTTATTCTTTTTTACAGTATTTTCTGATCTGCGAGCCTCCTATTCAGTACCACGTACCGGCTTCCTCCTATTCTTCTTTCTTTGGCTGTTCGGCGCCCTCCCTTGTCTCCCTTGCACAAGAACTTGTAGCGCCCGTATTTCCATGGGCCAGGTTTTTTATTTTTATTTTTATTTCTCTTCTTTTTATTTTTTTGAACTTAAAGGCATAAGTTGTACTTTGGGCTTAATGCCCAGTACACTATTTTCATATATATATATATATATATATATATATATATATATATATATATAATTTTGTATTCTTTATTTATAATAATTGAGTAATTTCGATAAATCCTTATACTATCCATTCTTTACACTAAACCTCTTAATTATATTTTTTATTCGCACTATACTTTTTTTTTAATAACTTAATATATTTTTCATCAATTAATTATATTAGAATTTTAGGATGTTACATTTGTGCTTGTTAAGTGTTTGATAAAAATCTAAAAAGAACTTGTTGATGTTAATTTGTTTATTTTAACTCTTGTTGGGCTTGGTATTTAATATTGAACTCCCTTCCTTCCAAACGGTCGTCTAAATAGTGGTTCAATTTGAGAAGTTGTACTTGTCCGCGATCCCTGAGAACGATATTCGGTCTCACCACCGTATTACTTGTTTGCGACTAGGTATACTTGCCGAACTGTTTTTTGGAGCAGGCACTGAGCGGCGGGAACCTTACGTCTAGCGCTAGAAAAAGCTGCATAATTTTGCTGATATATGATATGTTGCGTTTAGCGCAGGATCTTGGGCGTCTAGCGCTAGAACTCACCGAAAAAAAATTCAAAAATTTTAAAAAATAATTATTTAAAAACAAACCAAGCACTTCATCATTTTAGATGCTGTTTGAGTTGTCACTTTTGGCATTCCCACCATTTTGTGTAATTTTCCAGACTATTTTCCTTTCATGGGAAGTCCTTCTTGTAGTCTTGGCTTCATTTCTCAAATTTATTCATAGCATTTTTCATAACCTCTTTGCATATTTTCGTTTCTTTTGCATAAAATTCATGGCAATGAGGTTTGGAATGAAATTTTGGAATCTTAGTTTTAACCTTGGTGAGATATTGGGCTTGAATGTTAATTCTTTCAGAGTGTGTACCATTGAGTTGATGTGTTGAGATTTGCTTGATTCTTTTATCTAAGATTCATGAATTACATGTTTTGCATAAAAATGATTTGAGCCATTTTTCATAAGCCACTTGAGCTAAAAAGTCAACCTCGCATGAAAAATTCCCTTGCTAACCCCTTTGAGCTTATTGTTATTTTTTGTTCTCACCCTTGCTTCTTGAATGATGATTACCATGTTTATTTCAACTTGAGAATAGGAGAGTATTGGTGAATTGCTTGTGGACAAGCAAAGATTTTGGTTTGGGAGAGAGGGTAATGGAATAATACGAGAAATTTTGAAAGGTTTGAAAAAAAAAGTCTAAAAAAGGCATGAAAAAGTGAAAAAAATATTGATACCCACAAGAAAAAAAAGTGGAAAAAAAAGAAGGTAAAAAAAATTGTGAATAAAGTTGTGTAAATAAAGTTGTGTGAAACTCCAAAGAAGACAAAGGATAAATGAAAAAAAAAATCAATTATAGCAATTGGGAATTTTGTGCTTTGTATTAAAACAATTGAATTGTTGTAATTGCTCTCCTATTCTCTTGGACATCTTTTGTTTGTTTCTCACTTCACTTGTTTTCCCACTTTAGCCAAGTTACAACCCAAAATAAAGTCACTTTGATTTGTGCATGCTTGTGGTTTGTGATTTTTAGAATTAGATGAAAGCAAATCTATGGTTTCATGACTCTAATGCGTGCTTTGAGGGAAACACTTCACCACCATACACTTGAGTGATTATTTGATGAGTGTGCATCCTGTGAGGAACAAGGTTCTATGGTTCTTCTCTTGCCAAATTGCCATGATTTTTAATTTGGAGTTGCAAAGTTGTTATACTTTTTGCTTCCTGACATTTTTTGGAATTGAGCTTGCTACTAGTTGATGCTTCTATTTTAGAAATTAGTCTTGTTGCAGTTTTGCCTTTTGGTGAGTTTGTCTAATTGTGCTCTCATTTAGTTTTCCTTAATCATGTCAGAGCTTGGTTTGTTGCCTTTTATTTTTGTGTTCTGTTTGTCAGTTCTAGTTATTTTTGCTTGGGACAAGCAAAATGCTAGGTTTGAGGGAATGATAATTCGCTAATTTATCAAGTAATTATGTCTTTTTTGAGTGGATTTTACTCCCAATTGAATGTTTTTATCTTTGTTTTGTCCCCATTTTTAGTTAGTTGAGTCTTTGTTAGTTGTTGTGAGTATTTTTAATAATTATTGTAGTTAAGGTTAATTTTTAGTTGTTTTGTTCCCTTTTTATTGTAATCTAACTTAGGTATGTTTTCTCATCATTTTAGGATTCAATAAAAGTGGAAAAGCTTGAAGAGAAGTGGAATTAATCAAGGAAGTGGAGCTTATGTGAGAATGAAAGGTTGTGGAAAGAGAATTTTGTGAAGGCTAACATTAGCCAAGGTGGCGTTGGACGCCAGAAATCACGCGCTCAGCGCTAACAGGTCGCATAAAACTGGTTTCTATGTAGTTGGCGCTCGGCGCCAAAAATCCTGCGCTCAGCGCTAGCGAATTACCTGATAGGGTATTTAAACCCTCATTTCTCATTTTAGAAGGACCCATCAACAGCTACACACGAAATTCACTCAATCTAACCCTAATTTGGCAATTTCTTGGAGTTGAAGAGGAGTAGGAGGGGGAATCCTTCATCATCTACCGTCTACTTCATGGAGTTCTATTCTTTTTCTCTTCTCTTTTCCTCTTTTCTAGGGTTTAGCATGTCTAGCTAAATTCTTCTTAGCTAGGGAGATGATGTAGTTCATTTATGTTGATGTTTTGTTAACTCTCTACTTTATTCTATAAACTATTGGTTGCTGATGTATTAGTTACTATTTCTAATGACATTTGAATGCTTAGCTATCATTCTTGTGTTTTGGGGATTTATTGTTATGCTAGGAATAGTGATTGATGATGTTTGCCTCTTGTAATTAATACCATTAGTTGAGTAATCTAGAAATAGGTTATTTGATTAGTGTGGTTTGTCAAACAATTTCACGGAGCTTAATCATCGGCTTAATTAATTAGACCTAAGGAATTTGGGTAATTAGTGAAGCTTGATAGAATTAATCACCTAAGGAATTAGGGGTTAGTTAACTTAGGGAATCAGACCTTCAACCAACCAATAGGAATTAGGATAATTAGGGTTTTAGCAATTCAAAAGATTCCTTGTCTAAGAGGAACCCGAATGCATAATTGGACGAAATTGGATCCCTCGCGTCTTTTTTCTTGTTTATCTCTCTTTTCCAAGTTGTTGTTGATCATTAATTAAGAAAATACCAAAAACATTTTTATCTTGTTTATCTCTCTTTTCCAAGTTGTTGATCATTAATTAAGAAAATACCAAAAACATTTTACTTTTGTTGGTTTTGTTGCATGTTAATTGAGCTTCATTCCTTTCAAACGATGGTCTAAATAGTAGATCAATTTAAGAAGTGGTATTTGTCCGCGATCCCTATAAACGATATCTGGTCTCACCACCGTATTACTCGTTAACGACTAGGTATACTTGCCAAAATCGTACCAAACTCATTTTTTTTACTGGACACATATAGTTAATTATTGAAATAATATATATTTCACACCTGATCCAAAAACACTTTCTCTAATAAATTTTTAAGTCTTGTCAACATGTTTAATAAAAACAATTACATAATGCTTAAAAATGGAATCGTTTTTAATTTGATGTTAGCTACCCCTAACGGCTTTCTAGTTTGATACATTTTTTTTTTGAAATAGGTATCCTTACAAGTTTAGGTTAATTGAACTATCCATGAGATTAATGCTCATTCGATTGCGGTAACTGGAGAGTTATGCAATTTTTTAAAAATAAAATAAAATAATTCCTTAATATTTGAACTTGCATCCTACAAAACATTGATTGATAAATGAATAAGTTTTGCATCAATTTAGATAATAATTGTGTAACGCTTAAAATAAAAATTATTTTCAAGCATCATTTAACAGTTCTTTTTTCTTAACACGTAGTTCGAAGATTAATCAAAGATTAATGTATCAGAGTTGGATGCAGTGTTAGTTGTTAAGTGAGCCACACCTTCTTAAAGAGATTCGGATTTCAGAACTTGGAAAAGACAATTACTGAAAGGTCTTTTTAATGGCAAAGTGTTTGCGAGATGAATTTCACTGCAGCAAAAATACCCAATCAAAGACCAAAACTCAACTAAAATCATGTGACAGGCATTTGGAAACAGTTGATTTCCATGTTGAGATTTCACATTTTCATCATAATAAGTCCATGGCAGAGACATTTGTAGATTGCTCTACCCTAATTCTCAGCAGATAATCTCAATTTATGTTTAATATAGTATATCCCAATAGGGGACAGTTGTGGCAGCGAGGGCATTATTCAAAGACAACGCAAATGAAAATGAATAGGGAGGAGAGCTAACAGAGATTGACACATCTGGTCAAGCATTCAGCTCATACTAGTTGTGACTTGAGTTTGATTTCTAGACCTTCCCTGTTAGTAGGCAATATGTAAATAGGGAGATGCTGTAGTGTTCAACACTTGGGAGTAGTCAAAGACATTGGAGCTGGTAGAAAACGGGAGGGGGTCATGATCGATTTGGGTGGCAGTGGTGGTGACGAGGAGAGACAATCAAATAAAGGACAATAATCCTGGAGAGCAGGAATTTTAGGAACTTGACGGTAGAAAGTTCTTTGAAACATTTTTTGTTTTGTTTTAAGAGGTGTTGGAAAAGTCGCTTATCCAAACAATTTTTTGAGTGCATTACTTTCAATATTTGTTCCAGAATCAACATCAAGGCTAAAAACAAGCTTTAAAAGCAAAAGGTGTAAAACTGTTTCAAGCAGGCCCTACCGTAGTCTACGTTTAGACCTCCAACACATGCTGGAGAATGCATACCAAAATTACTTCCAAAAAAAAAAAAATCATTAGGCAAAGGCGTTGAAGACGTGACCCGTAAAGATGGGAACTGCATGAATGAGTGAATAAAACCTTTCAGAAAATGATGCGAGAATTGTCACGTGAGGTTTTGACATTTGCTTCGATCCAAAGAAGCAAATATGCATTAAGCTTGCCCCATTCTACCCAAGAAAGAAGCAGCTTATCCTTGTAACAGCCTTCTCAGCGCCAAAGGCCGAGGAAACAATCTTGGAATGGAAATGATCAATAAGGTGTTTGGAACCACATCCATTTGTTTGTTATAAAAGCACGTCTGGAGAGCTTCTGCAAACTCACGTTCAACGTATGCAAACCGGTTTTCCAAACACTAATACATTTACGGCAAAGTTACCATGCACATTCAATGTGGGATGTGGATGCTTAAGTAGAAAGGAAAGAAAATGAATAGATGAGATGACAGTATGAGGTTTAGCATAAGTTTGTACAAGTGACAAAACTCATCTTAGTGCATGGAATGGCAGTGGGAGCATTGAGAATCAAGTTTGGACGTGGTTTTTAAAAGCTACATTATGTGTGTGTTTGGTTTCAAGGTTTGAAGCACTTGCCATGGTCAAATATGGTTTGACTGAATAATTTTGATGTTTGGTTCCCATGGTCAAAATGATTATAGCCTCAAAATCACGTCCATCTTAAAACTGAAATTTGTAGCTTTCACGTTGGATCCAAAAATTTATTATGCAATTTATGACATGACAAGTAATATTGAGCATATAAATCACTTTTTTCATAAAGACATCCAAACATAAATCACTTCACTTTCAACTTACTTTTAACCAAAATCAATTCTTTCTAAAATCACGTTTGTCAAAAGCTCATTCAAACACACACTATATGTAGCTTCTGCTACTGCTACACAAACGTGATTCTATCCAAAATGAACACAGATCCAAACATGCTATTAGAAAATCTTCTATAATGTGGATTCAGCAAATCAACAGGAGCACCATTACCAATATATACGGATAAAGTATTAACAGATAATGTACCGTTTCTTCCTGTCATGGTGAAATCATATCACAGAATCGCCAAACATATTTTCCTCTGGCGAGTGGTATGGCAAAACTATCAAATTGAGGCAAATCAGGGCATCAAAACACTGTTAAGGAATGTCTCAAAGACAAGCATCTACCAAAGATAACAAAAGGATGGCCACAAGATGAAAACATCAGCTTTAACTAATGTTATTGATCCAAACAAGGAACGATGAAATCTCTTGCAACACTTTTCAATACATTGCTACCTAATTAAAAATCTGGTTAAATCATAAAAGAGAACACAAGTCCACAATTAATGAAAAGAGAGGTAGAGAGAGAAAAAAGAGAGGCTATACTTCAGTCTAATTGTATGATAAAACCAGGGATTGAAGAAGGATCAAGCTCCCAACACCCTCTGGAAGTATCATCTTCCCCACTGTGCTGAAAAGCAGGAATCTGATGAGAAAATCTACCAACCTCTTCTCTTGATATTTCAATCACACCAGATTTTGATCTCTGGATTCTAGGAGCCCTGAAAAATGGCTGGGATCTGTTAACAGGCATCAGAACAACAACTTGTATGCTCTTGTCAGTGTCAGCTAATACTTCTACTATATGACATTCACCTCTTCCCTGGTTTGAACAAGTCGATTCATAGTTCCGGTCCTTGTATAGAGCCCAAACCTCACCTTTCCTCGGGTAAATTTCGTACATATTATTCGCCATGGGTTCAACTTTTAATTGATGAGAGAAGTTAGAGGGCGAAAGAATCTGTGATTTGACTTTTTTAACCTTGAAGGTACCACAAGATACTGTTCTTTTTAAGTCTTTTGGTGGTGAGCAGGGTTCGAGTAGGGACACGTGCAACCTAAAATTAGGGGTGAACTCAATCTTCTTAATTTGAGCATAAATTTCAGGCATCTTATCCCTATCACCATATATTGCCCATATCTGATCACAATGAAACCTTTCTTCAGATTTTTCCTTCTTGAAGTCATGCCGTGATGCTTCCACAACATTGCAATCTTTTTTCGAAGGTGTGCCAAAACTTCCAACAGACTGAGAAAAACTGCCGTCCTTCACATTTTTGTTGGCATTTGAATGAGTATCAGTCACTTTACCTGCTATGCCTTCGGCTGCATCTACTTCAGCAATTTTCTTGTTTAAGCCTCGAGGTGACCTTCGGACTTTCAATGTCTCTCTCTCATAAGTATTTTTCTCATGTTTCTGTGGTGTCTTGAGCTTCTCATTAGCCTTATATGCAGCAGCGGCTCCCTCAGGTTGACCATGGTCCCTGTGATCAATGTCTTTGTCATCCTCTCTAACCATATATTGATTAGAGCTTGCTTGACCATTATCCACACTTTTTCTGTTTGACCTAGGTGATCTTCTTATGATTTTCGAAACTCTTACAGCATCATTACTCTCATGCAACTGCTCTTTGTAAAGACTCTCATTAGACATAGCCTGTTCCACTTTACATTTAGAGGATTCACGGTGCAAACAACTGGCTCCATTGTTCAACATTCCATCCTCCATCTTCACATCACCAGTGTCACCAATCTTCACATCACCAGTGTCACCAACTACAAAAAGGTCACTAGGCAGGCTAGCAGGGTCAAGTTCAAAAGACCCCTTTGGAACACCTTCCCTTTCATCGCCAGTCATCTTATATGAAGGTATCCGATGTGAGAACCTATATAGCGCATTAGGTGGAACACAAAATAATCTAATTCCATTCTGCACAGTTTGCTGAAAGAGACTAACAAATCCTTTTACTTTGCCAAGATAAGCAACTTGAATGCCAATATTCTCATCAAAATCAGATAGGACTTCCACATATTCAAATTGAAATTCCAAATCATTTTCTCGATCAGAACTCCATCCAAGATCCCAATCTCTGAAAAGTGCCCAAGTTTCTCCCTTCTTAGGAAACACCAGATAAGAACGTTTGCCACTTCCTTTTATGCAATGCATCTGGTGAGAGAACATACCACGATCTCCAGTTCTCTGAGAATGACCAAGTTTGAACTTACCACAACCAACGGGCAAACCAGCATGAAGCCAATCAATCTCACCTTCGTCATCTGGGTCAGGTTCCAGCCAAGTAATCTGCAACTTGAAGGGGGAGAAGGAGAATACTTTCTTGACAAGAGCATAGTATCTTGGCATGCTATCAGAGTTATCAAATATAGCCCAGAATTGATCAACAGCAAAACAATTCTCTGCCTTATCCTTCTCGAAATCACTGAAATCTGGATCGGGACAAAGGATCTCTTGATAGGGAGGGGAATTTGAATCCAGTGGAGTGCAATTGTCTGCTTTTGACTTTCTATCATCAAGATCTAACTTGGATGCCTCCTTTATTTGCACGCGAGACTGCTCAATTTTAGTTTTATTCCTTGAAAGTGTTTCTTTAGCTGGGCCACTTGCCTTATTTCTCACCTCTCCATTCTGACCAGCAGTGAAACTAGATGGATTGTTGTTATTGAACAACCCACCACTTGCAGGCACGTCTCCTTTCTCCACTTCAGTGGTGTTATCGAAATCACCATATTGAGGACTTTCTGTGTATGAAACACGCTGCTTTTTCCTGGAACTTCTCCTTTGGTGTACTCCTGCATTAAGTCCAGAAGAATCAATGTCATTTTCTCGAACATGGGCATCTTTCAAGTCATTACCATTTTCAGCCTTGTTATTACCTCTAGAATCTGATTCTGACTGCCTTGCTCTTTTACTCCCAACTTTTCTTGAGGTTTGTGATTCCTTGGGCTTGGATGCAGCAGGTCTAGACGTTCCAACACCAGCCTTTGTCCCTCCTGCAACCACATAGCCATCTCTACTCTTTTCAACTTTACTATGCCTGCCAACTCCAGCAGTACATTTTGCCATAGATACAGGATGTGACCGCACAAAATTATCCCCTTGTCCTCTACCACAAGTTTTTCCACCATTACTTTCTGATGCTTCTTTTGGTGGCATGTGCTTTGGAGCCCCTTTCTGGTTATTAAATGATGTACATGTGTATCCTGGTGGCACACCCTGGTATCCCATATCACGAGCTGTAAAGGATTTAGAACATTGTTGACAGCGTAAGGTTGCATTTTCAATCATTTTGTAGTACTGGTACCTAGTACTACAATGTTGGCAAGATGTCCAGAACGTCTGCTGTTCCTCCCACTGATGGGAATTCCAACTCGGAGAGTGTGAACTAAAATTATTCTGATGATTTCTTGCAATTCCATCATGCTTCGTCACAAATGAACTACTCCCATTTGAGTGATGGGATTGAGGCTTCGGTGCTGCAGTTCCCACAGAAACTCTATAGTTATATAAAGAACGCTTTGCATGGTCACTCAAAACCCTGTTAGCTTCCCCCAATCAACTTGAAAGCAGCCTCTGCACCAGCAGATTTGTTTTTGTCAGGATGAAGCAGTAGTGCGAGCTTCCTGTACTGTTTCTTTATAGTTGCTTCATCAGCCAATCGCTCTGTCTGAAGAATTCCATACCAGTCCATGTCAGACCCAGAGACTTTGTTCTGTGCAGCACAGTGAACCTCACAAACAGTAAGGATCTGACCAATATTCTGAATTTCAGGAAACAGTCTTTTGGCTTTCATAGCAAACTTTAGTGCCCCTACAAAGTCTCCACTTTGCATTCTACTTTCAGCAATTTGCTTAGCTCTCGTAGCTTCATCCTTGTTGCACTCCATGAGTAAATTGAAATCAAAACCGAATTTCTGTTCTTCAATCACACAACAATGCACAGACAGGGCAACTTATACTGTCTATTCAAAAATTGACAATGTGCAACATTTTCACCTGATTGACACAAAACAAGCAAGACTAAGCTAAACTAGCAATGAACCATTTAACAAGAATGTCATGTATCACTTGCATAAACCAAAAAAAGCAAATATAGACATACTTAGAAGCAGCTGTTTAGATTCAGAAGCAGAGACAATAAGGCAACTGAAACAAAACCTATCTCTTTCAGAACATAAATAAGGCTCCGTTTGGATAGCTGATAACATAACTTAAGAGCTTATTAGAGCTTTTCTACTGATACAAGTGCTTTTATGTGAAAAAAAAGTATTTTGGGTAAAGTTAAATAAGTAACTAATTAACCTCCAAAAACTATTTTTAGCTTATTTTCGGAAGCCAAATTTTTTAGCTTCTTAGAAAAGCCTTGTGTGAAAGCTATATTTTAACATGACCGGGAGGTTATTTCGCACATTTACGGGACAAGTATATCCCCATCATAATTTGAAATTCTATGAAAACCAAACCATTCATCTCCCACCTTTAATTCTCTCAACTTTATATATTTTAACAGCGCTTCTTCAAGTTCAAATATGTATCCACACACTAAATAACTTAATTTAAAAGGAACTTACGAAACAAAAGCTTTTTACATACAGCCTCCTTATATAAAGGCTTAAATAAGCTGTTTATCCAAACGAAACCTAAATATTTATAGTAAATTTTGTTCATGTACTAACTCAACATAACAAGTAAATCTCGGAACCCTGAGATTTTCCATTTCAACTCTACTACCAATTTTACAGTATAAGGAATAAAATCATTGGGAAAAAATTCCTCAAAAGGAGGTAAAAACGATATTTACCTTTAATTCACACACGAGAAGAACAGATCAGAAGCTTTTTAGCTGCAAATATGAAAAAAATTGAAATGAACACAACACACGAAGCGAGTATATTCATAAATCAAAATTCATACCCTAAATTCAAATATTGAAAGGACCCAAGACAAAAGAAGCAGCACAAAACAGTTTCAATTCAAACCCTAGATCGAAATAGAGAAGAAAAGAATCTTACTGGAAACAAGGCTGCGTTTAGGGTTTGTTGAGAGTTGAGCTACCACCACCACACTCCCTCTCGAGCCATTTATAGAGAGAGAGAGAGCTGAAAGCGGGAAATGAAAAATGAAAATCTGCTTTATATGTAAAATAATTTGAGTGAAACTGTTGAAAAAAGAGAAGAAAAGGTTGAAGTTGAAGAAAAACCCTTGGCTTTGCAGTACCAGTTGTTTCTCTTCATATTTTTTTTACCAAAACTTCTTGCTTTTGTTGCTGTTCTCATTGTGAGTGAGGGTATTCAAAGAAACTTCTAGGTGAAAGCCAAGGCTACTTGTGTAATTTTCATTTTCATAAATAAATAAATGAATGAATGATAGTTTATGAATGGAGGTCTCTCTCCTAAATAAATATCCTGAAAACCTACACCCTCATGATCATCCAAAATCCTCGGGAGGATGAATCTTTCATATATTTTTACTCATTGATTCATTTATTATTTTAATCTTTTAAATTTAAAATCAATTAATCAATAATTTAGATTATTGGATGATCAATCTTTAACCTATTAATAAGATGACCTTAACCTTGCACTATTATTTAATAGAACCATAGATTGTGTGATTTAATAATAGAACCATAGATTGTGTGAGATATGAACCATAGATGATGTGCATTATTGTATTTTTCTTAGTATTTTGGAGAATAATTTTAAATATACATATCACCCACATTTATACACTGTATTCACCTTTTAACTATAAATATATTTATTCGGTAAAAAAAACTATAAATATACTTATCTTATTTTTATGCATTTATACTCTGATTCTATTATTATCAATATAAACTTGAGAGGTGTGAGCTAGTTGATGATATTGTGATGTGTAGCATTTTGGGCTAGTTGGGTCGTAGTAATTTTATACTCCTTTTTGATAATTTATTATATAAATATGATTTTTTTTTTGTACCACACAAACGAAATAGATTATTTTAAAATCGTTTTTCAGCAAATAGACCCAAAAACAAAACAGATTCTGATTATAATCGATTATCACAATAATTGATTATACAAAATAAAATTATCAGCTTAATCTTTCTTTTTAAATTTTTCCAAATTAGAGGGAGAAAATAATTGTTTCGAAAATGGGGTTTTGAAAGATAATTAAAGTGAATCCAATATTTGTCTCTATCATTTTAATAGACTTGTAGATATTTTTCCTTTGAAAATAAAGGTTTAGGGCAGATAAAAGCACTTTTATTAATAATGGCAAATGTTGATCTTGAAATATGAATTAAAAAAAAAAATAAGGAATCTAAAAATGTAACTTTGTAGGGGAAGTATTGTATTTAAAACCTTGAAAAGTGTTATAACGCCCCGATTTTCTGCTTCTTGTTAATGTGTTTAAGTATGTGTTCGTCAATAATTAATTTTAAAATTTGAGAGATTAGTTTGATAAACTAAAATCATTTTAATAACTTAGTTTATCTTAGGAACCTCTAGTAAAAATTTTAGCTGAAAATTCAGACGAATCCCGATCTGCGTTTTCTCTATCGATACAAGTTTACTAATTAGAAAATGAAATTTTTACTCGTAAACGAAACACTTGAACTTCTAATTACGATTGCTAATATTTCTATCATTTTAAAAAATTTCGTTTAAAATTTTTATTATATTGATTTTTCGGGTTTGATTTTCATAAGGTCAAAACTCATTATTTTAATAAGGCTAAAACTCATTAGGAAGAGTTGATGAGGCTTGATCAATTTTTTTTGTAGTATAATGTTTAAAATGTTACATAAGTTACATGCATGAAAGTAGATTAAGGAAAAATCAATTTTTTTTCTCTATTTTCTTACAATGGCCGGAACCCATGGTTGATGAGGCTGAGGGTTTAAAATTTTATTTTTAAGTTTTGAACTTATATTTTATCTCTTTGATGCTTAAAAGTACTAAATCCAAAAGCTTGTGGGAATTAGAATTTTCTAGCATATTTTATGGAGCATGGCCGAAACAAGTATGAAGAATTTGGGGTAATTTTACAAAATTTTTAATATATGTTAAACCTTGGTTTTGTTTAGATTTGCAATCGTAACGAGAACTCAAGTCCGTTGTTTTAAAACCGCAATCGACCTCTTCACCGTTTTACTCTGAGGTAAGGAAGACAGTCTGAGGGATATTATTTTATGATGACTGTATGTTACCTATAATTGTTTGATGATGATTGGTTGAATATTTGTGATAATGATTAGGTTAATGGTTGATTTTGGTTTGGATTAATGTGCTGAGTTTTATTTGATTTACATGTATTATATGATTGGGTTATGTTTTATTTAATTTTTTTACATGAATATGTTTGTTTGGTTTTGTTTTTGTCAAATGCTAACTGTTTCCTGAAGGCTTTGGTTAAAGAAATAAATATGCAAAGTGATTATTCAATTTTTTCAAAACTTAAAAGTTTCACTCCTTAATTCTCCAACCCCAAACCACCAAGTCAATCTTATAACCCCTTAAAAGGTGCAATTCTCAATGTAAAATTTCTATTTTTTTTAATTTTTTATTCCTTAATCAATGCATTAGAGCATCTTTAATGGGTAATTTTAAGTAACTCGCTTTGGGTCGCTAATCTCTCACTAAGGGAGCCTCATTGTGCCACATCATATTTAAGCAACTCACGATAATTTTCTTCCAACAGTACCTATTTAAGCAACTATTAAACAATCCACATTTTTATACTTTTTTTTATTTGTATTAATTTTGTTTTAATTTAAAATATTAATTCATAAGCAATTCATCCTTAAGATTTGAGAAAAAAAATCATTATTTTTTATTCATAAGCAATAAAGGAATTGTAATTCTCATTAATGAATATTGGTTACACCCGAAGTTAAATATAGGAAGATACAATTTGAATGACAACAGCCTAAGCTAAAACTAAGGAAAGAAGTTACAATAGAAACCAACACAGTTGTGCTATCCTTAGCTGATAACTATAGCAGATAAATCAAATTCAAACGGAATGAATAAATCAAATTCAAACTGAATGAGTCTCAACCATCCTAAGACCGAGTCTCAACCATCTATTACGCCCCCTTGAGATTGGGTCACCATCTGTGACACCAAGCTTGTCTCTTAACAAATTAAATCTTAACCGCGAAAGTGGCTTGGTCAGGATATCCACAAGTTGATCTTTGGTAGAGATGTGAGAGACCCGTAGCTTTCCCATTTGAACTAGTTGGCAAACAAAGATAATCTAGAGCAATATGCTTCATTCTAAAGTGAAAAACGGGATTAGAGCTGAGATATGTGGCTCCAATATTGTCACAAAACAGCAATGGTGAATGAACTGAAACACCAAGTTCACCAAGAAGATTGAGGAGCCACATAACTTCAGCGAATGTGTTAGCAACTGACCTATATTCAGCTTTAGTAGAGGATCTTGAAACTGTCCTTTGCCTTTTGGATAATGATGGGAAACCGACAAGTGTATCGGTTCGTTGCAAGTAATAAATCACGATAAGAAATACCGAGGTCGAACACAAGGATTGGGAGACCAATTTAACCAATTCTTTAAAAGAAAATTCAATTCGTTTGACCAAGTCAAATAGCAGTTGGTTGAGATGAGAGAGAAACTTAAAATAGCAAAAGGTATCAAATTCAATTAACTAAGCACTAACAGATAACAATGAGATAAAAGTTATGATTTAAAGCTTCTAAGGTTACAAATCCACCTACCCAATCATGCAAGCTACCCAAGTGACGATCTTCTGTTTCCTAGGTTCAATTTCATTGTCAATCGGGACCCCTAAATTCTCCTAAAGACACTATCAATGCTCTAAAGGACGTATCTAAACTGTAAATTAACTACCTATCAAGTCTCATAACCTACAGTTAGACTAAATTAAGTTATTGTTCCCTATGTGGTTGCACCAATCTCCTACCCACTATCAATGCAATAACCAACCGGTGTTCCTAATTCAAGTCCTAAGCGTGAATTACATATCAATTCTCATCACACTGACAAGTTAACCAATGGCCCTTTTGATTAACACAACAAACGCGTAATTAAGAAACAAGAATTGAGTAGAAAAAGAAAACATCACATTGAATTTCGCTATGCCATCAAGGGTGGCTTCATCGTTCCCCTAGAATAGAGGATTAGTTCCTCATAGTAATCAAAATCAAATCAAAGAAGAAGAAATAATTCATAACTACATAAACCCTAATAAGATTAGAGGCTACACGGCTCCAAGAAAACAAGGAAAAATAGGACAAAAATTGGATCCTCAACTGTTCCTAAAACAAGCTATTTATAACATTCTGGATCAGTGCCCGCTCGCGAGGCGAGCCTCCTCTCGCTAGGCGAATACTTGATTTTGGCTCCATCTGGATTTTGAATGCTCGCGAGGCGAGGTCTGTCTCGCGGGGTGAGACAGAGATTGCAGATTCTTTGTGTCTGGTTCGCGAGGCAAACCTTTGCTCGCGAGGCGAGCCTGAATATGCATAACTTCTGCTCAGTCTTAAAGCTCTGGCTCGCGAGGCGAGCATTGTCTCAAACTGATGCTTAGGGGCAAAAGAAGCCAAATTCGGGTGTTTAGCGAGGTTAAATCGCTCAAGTTAGCATAAAACCTTAACCATTTTAGTTATACAACTAGATAAGCTAGAGGCTTATCAAAATACCCCAAACTTCAACTTTACTTGTTCCCAAGCAAACTCAAAATAAAAAAGGATTCAAGACCAGGTAAGTTCAATAGACTAAACCGAATTTAACCGAGCTTCATGCACTTGTTATCCAATTATTTTTCAATTCAATGTCCCCATGTCCCCCCCCACACACAAAAAAAAATATTCATTATAGCAATCCCCCATTCATCTACTTTGAGCAAAAAGAGGTTAATCATGAATGCAATCATTACTTTAAAGTCAAGGATCCAGTAATACAAACAAAGGAATATCACCAATTTCAAACACTTACCTTCCTCACAAGGACATTTAGTAAATCACTCTTCCGTTCAATTTATCAAATGTCAAGATTTTTTCACTCACTTCACCATTAAGTGCACTTTCCATAGATTTGATTTTCTTCTCAACAAATTTCCCACAAAAATATGTACGCATCATCAAAAGGTCTTTTCAAAGTTGTAATGGGACCTGGCTCGAGCTAGGATATGCAAAGGATCGAGGCATAGTCACTAGGATTTATGAGAGCATGAAATGGGCAATTACAACAATTGATCACTCTCATACTTTCACTTCTTTCTTGCTCTAGGTGGCCATAACCTTCTTCCTTTTTATATTTTCTTTTTCACATTGCCCTTTTTGGCATATTTTCAATTCTTTTCAATTTTTTTCCCAAACCTTTGGCTTCAACTTTTGCTTTTCTTTTTCTCAACTATAACTCATGACACTTTTTAGTCACCCCAAACTTAGTTTCAAAACAACACTTACAAAGCTAAAGATTACATGTGAAGTTGGCACAGGCAAACACAAGAAGGGGGGTTGAATCGTGTTGGTTAATTATTTTCGCAAAAAAACCCTTTTTGAGAAACCTTTTCACAAGCAGAAGATAAACTGTTTAAGCACATAAGAAATCCTTTTTAAAAGATTAACAAAACCAAAATCAAATCCCACAGTTAGTATAAATAAATAAAACTGTAAAAGGTAAGGGATAGAAAATTCACTCAGGTATTTTATGCTGGTTTACTCTTTTCCAACCAAGAGCTACGTCCAGTCCCTTCTACTTAAAGGATTTTCTCCACTATTTCCAAACAGCTTCTACAACAAGTATTCTACACCTCTCAAGGCTACAAGTATTGCTTTCTTGCCAAGCCTCTTCAGGCTCTAATTCAATCACAGAGATTTTTCTAATATCTTTCTAACTCACTATATGTGAGGGTATGAAGGTTTAAGATCTACTGAATATTTTTACAAATATTCAACCTTAAGAATTACATACTTTTGCATTACAAAGGGATTATGAGCTTTGAATATCTTGCAAATGTTCAAATACCAAAAGTACTTCTTCAGTGCTTAAGACCTTCTATATACAGTGGTCTTCAACTTCTCTTGCAAATTTTCAACGGTTATTTTTAATCATCCCGTTTAGAGATAACATTAAATGCATGCTATCCGGTGAGACTGATAGCTTGATTTTGGCCGTGTTGAAAAGCATCATTGGTTATCAGACAAGCACAAAATGGAGGCTCACTGTCCTGAGCAATCATACCTTAAAAACTTTCTTCCCTCCTTTGTGTATAACCCAGCTTTTGTCCAGCAATAAAGTTGTCATAGTACAGATTATTTTGCAATTCCAATTGTACTATTTGTTTTTTGTATTTCTTTGATAGTACTATGAATTTTCTCACAAAGGAACAAGGCATTAACTAGATAAAACAATTATAAAGAACATATATTCCATTGAAATAAATATCAATCATTTAAAATAAATTCAAGGTGGTCCAGATTGCATTAAATCACATTCAAGGTAGTAAGGAACATGCACTCAGTTTAGAACGCGTCTACACAAGGTTTTATTCTGCTCGTCCACTAATGTGGCAGAAGCGCTCGTCCACACAAGTCTTTGGACTTGCTAAGTCTTTAGAGAAACCCCGTCCAATGATGTGGCACTATGGACGTCTACTGAATTTTAGTTAGGCACTATGGATGTTTATTTGAGTTTCAAGGAGAGCACTCATCTGCTGACGTGGCTACTATGGACGTCTACTGAGATATAGTTAGTCGTCTACATGCACGATTAAAATATAAACAGTTTAAATAACCTTTAGACGGATAACTCTTTGCAAGAGTCCAAGCATTGTATACCTTATATTATTTTGGATATACCTGCATAAACTGAAATCACTTGTTAGATCTCAACTAACACTTTGCCAAGCAAATTTAATCCTTTTGTTAACATCAAAACCTAGAGATTAAATAAACCAGAACCACTTTGGTTCCAACAATCTCCCCCTTTTTGATGATGACAAAAACTAATTAAATTTAAGTAGCAAAGTCTAAGAGAGCTTGCAAAGTTCCCCAAAGACATAGCATTCAACAGGTCAAAGCAGTTAAGGCATATAAAACCAAGTCTTATTTGTAAGATAATGTAAGTTGTCAGACCAAGATAGTAGCTTATCAAACATTTGTGACTAAACAGCTCAAAGCAGTATCAGAGCATAATTTACTTTAGACAAAATTTAGGCATAAGAAGTTAAGACAATGTATCATCAAGATGAATAGTTTAAAGTTATGCATATGCAGACAAAATATGTACCTTTTCAAAATAAAAACTCTGTATAAATTTAATCTTTCCTTTCTCCCCCTTTTTTGTCATCAGACAAAAAGGTAAAAAGAGTTGATCATCATAGTCAGCAAAACAGATAAGATAAAGAAATAAAAGGTTTAGGTAGGAGGAGGTGGTGGAGGGGGTTGGTTTGGATTTGGGTTTTGGCTTTTCTGAAAATCCATCAATAAAGGCAGCATCTGAGTCACCATTGCATTTGTAGGGGCCAAAGTATCTTGAACTTGCTTCTATACCCTTTCTTCAATCTGTTGTGCCATTTGTTCTGTCTTCTCTTCAACTATCTTACCAACCTTATCATTAACAATTCTTCTAATTATGTCCTCAAGATTTGGTGGCAAGGATAATTGTCTTGAGCTCTCAACAGTGTCTGAGATAGTGTCTTTAGCTTGGGCTGGTGGATGAACCATAGCAAGAGCTAATGGTTGAGAAGATGTCTTAGCTGACTCAGCACCTTGCTTAGAAGCACAGACCTCAGCAGACTGCTCGGTCAGAGTTGGCTCAACAGTAGCAACAACAACAGTATCAGCTAAAACAATTGAAGGTTCAGAAGCAGGTCTGGAAAAGATTTCAGTATTTAGCTCAGGGCCTTCTACAATTAACTCTTCTGTTGTATGTTCAGAGGCTGAGGTTGAAGCTGAAGCAAAGCCATATTGTAGAACTGGCTTAGGGACATCCTTTGCCCAATGAATAGGAGTGATTTCCTTCACATCTCTACTGATAATGGGGAGTGCCAACAGATCTTTGTAGATCATATGTCTGAACTTAGAGAGTCCACACTTTCCTCTGACTTTGGGAATTTTATGCTTTTCTTCTTGAGATAGGCCAGAAGAAGAGGCTTCCCTAGTGCAGTGGATTATGTGAGACTTCCAGAAGTCAGCAACTATTCTTTCTTCTATTTTCCCAACAGCTTCCAAGTGTAGATAGTACTCAAGCATAGAGTAATCAAATGTTTCTTCAGATAAGTCCAGCATTACAGAATGAGCTTCAGGCATGACTCCTTTGTTTCTTCTGCACTTTCTGTCTTTGTCCTTATTAAGATCAATCATGCTAAGCCTTGGACAGACAAGGTAAGGAGCAATTCCTACCTGTTTATCCTTAAGATCCCTCAGAAACTCACTATTAATAGTGATCATACCTAAGCATATTCTATCCTCACACAACTCCATCCCCAGATTCATATCTCTAAACTGTTCAATCAACTCCATTTCCTTTACCATCATCGCCGACACATGTAAAGATTTCCTACTCAGAGCATCCGCTACAACATTCGCCTTCCCAGGATGGTATTGGAGATCAAACTCATAATCCTTAATAAACTCCATCCATCTACGTTGTCTCATATTCAGCTCCTTCTGATCAAACAGATACTTCAAACTCTTATGATCACTGTACACATTAAACTTAGCTCCATAAAGATAGTGTCGCCATATATTTAATGCGAACACTATAGCTGCCAACTCCAGATCATGGGTTGGATAATTCCTTTCATGAACTCTCAACTGTCGAGAAGCATAAGCCACAACTCTTCCCTCTTGCATCAAGACACAACCCAATCCTTGGTATGACGCATCACAATATACGTCAAACTGTCCTAAAGGATCTGGCAAAGTCAGCACGGGTGATGTGGTTAACTTTTCCTTCAACTTCTGAAAAATCTCCTCACATTTCTCCGTCCAAACAAACGCTGTACCTTTTCTCGTTAACTGCGTCATGGGCAACGTAATCTTCGAAAAACCCTCGATGAACCTCCGATAATATCCAGCCAATCCCAAGAAACTCCTCACTTCACTAACCGACTTAGGTCGCTCCCACTTAAGTACTGCCTCTACTTTGGCAGGATCTACTGCTATGCCTTCCTTGTTAATCACATGACCTAAAAATTGAACCTCCTCCAACCAAAACTCGCACTTAGAAAGCTTGGCATACAACTGTCTATCCTTCAACACCTGTAACACTATTCTCAAATGTTCCTCATGATCTTCCCATGTACGGGAATAAATAAGGATATCATCTATAAACACCACCACAAACTTATCAAGGAACGGTCTAAAGATCATGTTCATATAATCCATAAACACTGCTGGAGCATTAGTCACACCAAAAGGCATTACTAAATACTCGTAGTGTCCATACCTCGTCCTGAAAGCTGTCTTGGGTATATCCTCCTTCTTCACTCTAATCTGATGATACCCGGACCTCAGATCAATCTTGGAAAATACCGAAGCTTCCTTTAATTGATCCATCAGATCATCTATCCTCGGCAACAGATACTTATTCTTGATTGTCACTTTATTCAGCTGCCTGTAATCTATGCATAACCTAGCACTTCCATCCTTCTTCTTTACAAACAACACCGGAGCTCCCCACGGTGAAACACTGGGTCTGATGAATTCCTTTTTCAACATATCATCCAATTGTTTCTTTAACTCAGCTAACTCCACGGGTGACATCCGATAGGGTGCTACAGATATAGGTCCTGTTCCTGGTATGAGATCTATAGTGAACTCCACTTCCCTCTCTAGTGGCAAACCCGAAACATCGGGAGGGAAAACCTCAGGAAATTATCTCACGATAGGCATAGAATCTATACTCGGAGTATCCTTAGCTTCCACTGAGAAAAGCATCACGTATAGACGAGAATCATCACTCCTCATAGGTACTCCTTCATTGGCAGATACCATGCTAGAAGGATCTAGAAATGACAAGGTCTTGCAAGAACAATCTAACACTACATGGTTAGTCGAAAGCCAGTCCATGCCAAGGATAACATCTATCTGTTGCATAGGCAAAAAGACAAGATCCACAAGGAATGTCCTATTCTCAACAACTATAGGACACTGTAAACAAACAGACATGGTAGTCAAGGAATCATTGGTCGGGGTAGAAACTGTAAGGGTATAAGGTAATTGAGAAATAGGTAAATGCAAATGATCCACACACTCATGTGAAATAAATGAATGTGTAGCACCTGAGTCAAACAACACAGACGAAAGTCTACCACATATCAAACACATACCCTGGATAAGATCTGCAGATTGAGAGGATTCAGCTCCCCTCACGGTAAACACTCTCCCTGTGGCCTAAGGTCTGGCCATCTGCTGTCCTGATACTGGAACTCCTCTCCCAGCTCCACCTCTTTGGCTGGCTCTTGTACCGGCAGCTACCGGTGTAACACCCTGTTTTTCGTAAGCTTCTTTATCAGTAAATACATGCTTTATGTATCTATTTTTGATAAAATCCAAAGGATGATTTTATTTAAAATAAAATCATATTCTTGTGTTGTTTTACCGTATGAAGTCACAGTAAAATTTTTGGTTGAAAATTCAGACAAAAACAGGTCTGGGTTCTCACTGCCAGTACAAGTTTACTGAGCCAGAGACAAAATTTTAATTCGTGAACGAGACGGTTAGTGTTTTTATGATGTTTTGTGTGGGTTTGGAGTTTTTCAAAAAATCTTGTTCGGGGCCAAAATCTTAGGGATTTCCCGGGCGAAATAATCGGGAAATACGATCGGGGAAGTCATCTGATACGTAATGGAGCATAGTATCAAGAGGATGAAGTCACATGGAGTGACTTGATGTGAAGGCTATGACACATCTAAGAAAAAGTGAATCTTGACTTTATTTCAAAATCTTACTTTTTCATCTTTCTCTCTCCAATCACATCACATCATCTTAACTCCTTATCCTCTCTACAAGCAACCCACCTTCTTTCTTATTCTTTCTTCTTTTCTTTCTTCTTCTTTCCCCTCAAAACCGTGACCCCCTCCCTCCATTTTCTATAAATACCCTTCATTTCCACCATTCATCACTTTCCTCCATTTTCTCACATTTTCACTTTACTACTTTTCATCTTCTTCTTCTTTCTTACAAAGTTTACATTTTTATCAAGCTTTTTACTTCAAGTTCTTCATAAAAGTTCTTCATATTGTTGAGGGTAATGATCCTATGTTGTTTATTTTTCAAGTTATTGTCTTTATGTTCATAGTTTTGCTTTAAGTTTCCTTTAAGCTTTCAAACTTCTAAAATCTCTTAAAAATGGTAGAAAACTCCTTTTGAGTTGAAACCACTTTCTATATTCTTGTATTTACTCATACTATCACATAATAAAAGGTTGTGTAAAACAAAGTTTCCTAACCTATTCTTTCTAAGGAGGCCAAAACCATGTATATGGTTTAGATGGATCTTGTTTCAACTTTTACAAGTATGAGTTTGTATTTAAAATTTCATTTCCAAAATGATAATGGACCAAGGCTCCTTTATGTTAAAGGATGCTATGTCTAAGTGATTGGAAAGTTTAAAGATTTGTTTTCCAAAATGATCATGGACCAAAGCTCCTTTATGTTAAAGGATGCTATGTCTAAGTGATTGGAAAGTTTAAAGATTTTTACTCTATTTTTATAAAGACCAAAACCAATGAGTTTTAAAGCAATGGTGTTTAAGTTTTGTTATACAAAATGATCATGGATTAAGACTCCTTGACATAGGACGATGCTAAGTCCAAGAGATTGGAAAGTTTGAAGATTTCTAACCCCTATTTCTTGAAAAGGCCGAAACCTTCAATGGTTATGGCAAAGATGTTGAGTTTTGTTTTCCAAAGTGATCATGGACTAAAAAGCTCCTTTATGTTAAAGGATGCTATGTCTAAGTGATTGGAAAGTTTAAAATATTTTCTTGATTTATTTTCCTATGATGGCTGAATGTAACATTTGACCTAGGATGTGTTATTCTATTTTGTTTTCCAAGATGATTATGGATTAAAGCTCCTTTATGTTAAAGGATCCTATGTCCAAAAGATTGGATGATTTAAAGATCTCTAACCTCACAAACTTGTTAAGGCCGAACCTAAGAGTTCATGGTCTAAGACATTTGATTTTTCCATTTTCCGAAATGATCATGGTTTCAAGCTCCTTACTATGTATGGATGCTAACCTAAAGAGATTGAAAAGTTTAGAAATTTCTAGCCTATTTATCTATGCTTGGCCGAAACCCTAAGTCAAGTACTTAGTGGGATTTTAATTCAACTTTGTTAAAAGATCATTGTTTATGAACTCCTAACACTTAAGGATCATAAATCCATGATTTGTATAATTTTCAGGGAATCTCTAACCCTAAGAACTAGTCTTGGGCGAACCTATACCTTGTGGTTTAGTGTTCTTGTTTGATTTTAACTTGTGATTTTGTGTTCATAACCTTAGACTTTCATCGCGTAGGAAACAAGGACGTTCGTGGTTTATCTCTCCAAGCATCTAATCTCCTTACCTTCACGGAAGGTAAGAGGGGATTGCCTAGGGATATTCAATGACTATATGCATGTGTGTATGTGTTTACTTGAGTGATTTGAATATTATTGTGATATTGATTCAATACTTGAATAACTTGTTTACTTGGACTATTGTGGTTATTACTTGAAGTTGAACATTACTTGCTTTAAAGTATTATGAATTATATATATGTGATGAACTGTCGTTAACTGTGATATTATTGTTGAGAATATATTACTGTTGATTGAAGTTTGAGAAGCTGGACTTGAGTCTGTGCACAATGATTATAAAGGATTAAAAGGCTTAATAAGCCTTGAATAGAACTTTGAAAGTATTGGTTTCATTTATAAAAGTTCCTTGTTTAAAACGCTTACTTCAAGAAAATGAGATTCTTATTTTGAAAAGAAACGTTGAAGTGTTTTTTTAAGACGATAGAAACTACCCTTTTTATGATCCAAAGCTGGTACGAGAGAAAACCTTTTTCGAACTATGTTTTATGAAGGAAAAACCCTTGAAAATATTTGACTTTATTCCATCAAGGAATTTCAAATACAAACGAATTTCCTAAATGTTTTAGAAAAGATTTTGCAAAGGAAAAGGATTTTCTCCTAAATGATTTGGAAACGTTCCGGTTACTTGGATAAGTGATCGAGAATTTGTTTTGGATTTGATTTTCACTGAGAGAAAAGTAAACACATGTGAATTGAATCTAGTTCACGAGACGTCACTTCTAGTATTCTGTAATATGCACGTTGATCCTTGATCCGTGCCATGTTGTTGTGGACTGTGTGTCCTAATCATGTTGTTGTGGACTGTGTGTCCTAATCACGTTGTTGTGGATCGTGTGTCCTAACCACGTTGTGATGACCATTGTTAAAGGTGAATGTTGTTTTCTACGACCACAAGCCTAGGACCGGTGCATCGGTCTAAGGTGTTGTGATTGAGCACTCGGAATGTGTGTCCCGTGTTGATGTTGATAATTTCAAAAAGGTGAAATTTATGAATATTCGCTAGCCTTCGAGCTTCAACAACGAATGAGAACGAACACAAAAAGAAATCGAGCACTAAATGTTTTACATTTGCATTTACAGCAGATGTGCTCGACATGGTTTTAACGTGAGACCTTAACAGGAAAGGTATCATGTGACGGTGTATTATCGTTGTTCTTAAATTGGACAATGAGACGATGTACGTGTATCGTTGTGCCTAAATGGACAATGAAACGGCGTGCATAATCGTTGTGCCTAAATGGCCAATGAGACGGTGTATTATCGTTGTGCTTAGCTAGCCAATGAGACGGTGTATTATCGTTGTGCTTATCTAGCCAATGAGACGGTGTATTATCGTTGTGCTTAGATAGCCAATGGGACGGTGTATCGAGCCTGATCAACTCATTTGGATGATGTTGGGATCTCCGGAGATTAAGTTAGAGCCTGATATTGAAGTGCCATGCATATTTTAAAAGATTGACTGTGCGGGTTTGAGACCCTTTGATATAACACTGTTATATTGTGTATATGCATGATTTAACTGCTTATATGATTATGTGATGTATGTATCATGTATATGGTTGTTGTGGTATATATCTTATGATGGTATCTCACTCTTACAGTTATATCAGGTTTCTTCGGGTTTTGCTGTAGTACCTTGGTACTCTAGTACCGATGTTGCAGAGGAGTCTTTCTAAGTCACTTGAAGACCTAGTGTTAGAGGTTGGGAAATTATTCTGATTGGGGGTCTCTCCAATGAATATTTAATAGAATGACCAGCTTAGGAGTCTGAGTTGGGTTGTATATCTAAAGAGGTCGGTGAATGTAGTGTTATATACGTCCATCTGTAGTTTGAACTTTTATTTCGAAATTGGAGACTTAGAGAAATGTTGTATGTCATGGTAACTTTGTTACGAACGTGATTTTACGTTTTAAATGTATGTTTGATGGATTTCAGAGTTATCCCTATAGAAGAAAATTTTATACCCCAATTTTCTGACTTGAGAGAAAACAAATTTTCTGAAAGCAACCAGCAAATTATCTCTTTAATTTAAATTCAGCATGTGTTACGTAGTAATTCCCTAGGGGGGCCGTTACAGGTGGTATCAGAGCTGGTCGAGTCTTTCGGGATCTTTGGGAAATAGGTCTGTTGTGTTGACGTCGTGTTTTCTCTGAATTAAGTTTTATTTGGATTACTTCTTATAAGTAATGTGTGTTGATACGCTTTTACACGTTTCATTTTTACGGTTGTGGCTTTGACTAATTTGTTCGGCATGTCAGTTATGGAACCAGCACCAGAAGGTGGTCGTGGACGTGGTCACAGAGGTGGTCCTATTGGCGGTCGTGCCAACATGAATGTGAATTATGACGGCGGGATGGACTCGCTGCCCAAGCTTTGGGCGACATTGCTTTCTTGCCATAGCTATTCAGACGGCTAATCTGCCTGCCCGGAACCAACAGGAGCAACAGAGGGCAGAACAAGCTGCAGAGGGAAGGCATCTGGATGCTTTCCGATGTCAGAATCCATCACAGTTTGATGGAGACGTGGATCCAATTAAGGCTGATCTTTGGATTCAAGAGCTGGATAAGATCTTTGAGCTGGTGAACACCCCAGAGGGAGCAAAGGTGCCTTATGCAACATTCCAACTGATTGGAGATGCTGAATACTGGTGGGAGGGCACCAGACAACTGCTGGTAGCTGAGCATCAGGCAATCACTTGGGGAGTATTTCGCAACAAATTTCTGGACAAATATTTTCCCCAGAGTGCTCGGACAGAGAAAGAGCAGGAATTCCTGAGGCTGAGTCAGCGGGACATGACAGTGGGGGAATATGCGGCAAGGTTTGAGTACCTTGCCAAATATTTCCGCTTTTTCCATAACAACCCCGATGATGAGTGGAAGTGTGAAAGGTTCGAAGCCGGTCTTCGCTTCGAGATCAAGGAATCTGTGATGCCATTGGAAATCCGGAATTTCCAAGCCTTGGTAGAGAAGTGTAGAAAAGTGGAACTAATGAGGAAGGAAAGAGGCAACAGAGAAACTATTGGAGGACCCACTCGTTCCAAAGACCAATATCAAAATCAGAATCAGCAAGGGAAGCAACATCAGAGGGAACCCTATTTCCGGCCACATGGGAATGACCAGAATCAACGACAGCATCATCCTGATAATTCTGAATCGGGAAGTGGAGGCCAACAGAACCAAAACCGAGACCAAGTTAGGAGATGTTACATGTGTGGAGACCCAGACCACATGGCTAATGTTTACCCATGCAAAGGAGTGAAGTGTTTCAATTGTGGACAATTAGGACACTCCTTAAAGGATTGTAATGCACCGAGGTTTGAAAAGGCTGTCAACACCTCAGGGACTGATAGACCCACGACGAAGGGAATAGTCTACACCATGACTGGCGCTGGAGCTTCACAATCTGACGATCTTTTACAATAGGTGTAGTGTTGAAAATTTCACAATTTGAAGGTCTTATGGTGGTCTATAATTCTAAGTTGTAATAGGATTCTAAGTATAATCGTGTTTTGACACCCTTAAGTATTTGACTCTCCAGGGTCTCCTATGTTACTAATCTTTCCAGTGAATGTATGTTTCTTATGACTTTTGTGAATAAAAGTCTCCTTAAGAAATTTATTCCAGTTCCCTTCTCTTTTGATTGTTGTGGGCAGTTTAGACTTTGGATCCAATCTTTCCTTTTCCTAGAGTTATGAATTGCCTTGTTGTTGCACGGGATGGGTATGTTTATAAACGAAGTTTCTCGATGAAACTTAATATAATCGCTTTTAGTTTTGGTGGAAGTGATTCAGTTTGAATTCTTATCGAACTGTTACTCTTTTAAATTATTGATCAAGGAATTCTAGTGAAAGGAGAAACTTTTTGGATTCATGATTGTAAATGTGTACCGATCATACATTTTTACCTCCCTGAACCTACTAAAGGATCTTCATACATTAGATGTTTCTGTATTCTTTTGGATCGATGAAATTCTTTTAGATACTTTCTTCTGATAGTATGATGTGGATGGTGAGAGATCCTGTTAAGTTTCTAGTTACGTAATTTCGAGGACGAAATTCTTTTTAGAGGGGTAGAGTTGTAACACCCTGTTTTTCGTATGCTTCTTTATCAATAAATACATGCTTTATGTATTTATTTTTGATAAAATCCAGAGGATGATTTTATTTAAAATAAAATCATCTTCTTGTGTTGTTTTATCGTATGAAGTCACAGTAAAATTTTCGGTTGAAAATTCAGACGAAAACTAGTCTGGGTTCTCACTGCCAGTACAAGTTTACTGAGCCAGAGACAAAATTTTAATTCATGAACGAGATGGTTAGTGTTTTTCTGAAGTTTTGTGTGGGTTTGGAGTTTTTCGAAAAATCTTGTTCGGGGCCAAAATCTTAGGGATTTCCCGGGTAAAATCGTCGGGAAATACGATCGGGAAAGTCATCTGATACGTAATGGAGCAGAGTATCAAGAGGATGAAGTGACATGGAGTGACTTGATGTGAAGGCTATGACACACCTAAGAAAAAGTGAATCTTGACTTTATTTCAAAATCTTACTTTTTCATCTTTCTCTCTCCAATCACATCACATCATCTTAACTCCTTATCCTCTCTACAAGCAACCCATCTTCTTTCTTCTTCTTTCTTCTTCTTCTTTCCCCTCAAAACCGTGACCTCTCCCTCCATTCTCTATAAATACCCTTCATTTCCACCATTCATCACTTTCCTCCATTTTCTCACATTTTCACTTTACTACCTTTTTTCTTCTTCTTCTTCTTTCTTACAAAGTTTACATTTTTATCAAGCTTTTTACTTTAAGTTCTTCATAAAAGTTCTTCATATTGTTGAGGGTAATGATCCTATGTTGTTTATTTTTCAAGTTATTGTCTTTATGTTCATAGTTTTGCTTTAAGTTTCCTTTAAGCTTTCAAACTTCTAAAATCTCTTAAAAATGGTAGAAAACTCCTTTTGAGTTGAAACCACTTTCTATATTCTTGTATTTACTCATACTATCACATACTAAAAGGTTGTGTAAAACAAAGTTTCCTAACCTCTTCTTTCTAAGGAGGCCGAAACCATGTATATGGTTTAGATGGATCTTATTTCAACTTTTACAAGTATGAGTTTGTATTTAAGATTTCATTTCCAAAATGATCATGGGCCAAGGCTCCTTTATGTTAAAGTATGCTATGTCTAAGTGATTGGAAAGTTTAAAGATTTGTTTTCCAAAATGATCATGGACCAAAGCTCTTTTATGTTAAAGGATGCTATGTCTAAGTGATTGGAAAGTTTAAAGATTTTTACTCTATTTTTATAAAGACCAAAACCAATGAGTTTTAAAGCAATGGTGTTTAAGTATTTTTTTCCAAAACGATCATGGACTAAGACTCCTTGACATAGGAGAATGCTAAGTCCAAGAGATTGGAAAGTTTGAAGATTTCTAACCCCTATTTCTTGAAAAGGCCGAAACCTTCAATGGTTCTGACAAAGATGTTGAGTTTTGTTTTCCAAAGTGATCATGGACTAAAAAGCTCTTTTATGTTAAAGGATGCTATGTCTAAGTGATTGGAAAGTTTAAAATATTTTCTTGATTTATTTTCCTATTATGGCCGAATGTAACATTTGACCTAGGATGTGTTATTCTATTTTGTTTTCCAAGATGATTATGGATTAAAGCTCCTTTATGTTAAAGGATCCTATGTCCAAAAGATTGGATGATTTAAAGATCTCTAACCTCACAAACTTGTTAAGGCCGAACCTAAGAGTTCATGGTCTAAGACATTTGATTTTTCCATTTTCCGAAATGATCATGGTTTCAAGCTCCTTACTATGTATGGATGCTAACCTAACGAGATTGGAAAGTTTAGAAATTTCTAGCCTATTTATCTATGCTTGGCCGAAACCCTAAGTCAAGTACTTAGTGGGATTTTAATTCAACTTTGTTAAAAGATCATTGTTTATGAACTCCTAACACTTAAGGATCATAAATCCATGATTTGTATAATTTTCGGGAATCTCTAACCCTAAGAACTAGTCGTGGCCGAACCTATACCTTATGGTTTAGTGTTCTTGTTTGATTTTAACTTGTGATTTTGTGTTCATAACCTTAGACTTTCATCGCGTAGGAAACAAGGACGTTCGTGGTTTACCTCTCCAAGCATCTAATCTCCTTACCTTCACGGAAGGTAAGAGGGGATTGCCTAGGGATATTCAATGACTATATGCATGTGTGTATGTGTTTACTTGAGTGATTTGAATATTATTGTGATATTGAGCCAATACTTGAATAAATTGTTTACTTGGACTATTGTGGTTATTACTTGAAGTTGAACATTACTTGCTTTAAAGTGTTATGAATTATATATATGTGATGAACTGTCGTTAACTGTGATATTATTGTTGAGAATATATTACTGTTGATTGAAGTTTGAGAAGCCGGACTTGAGTCTGTGCACAATGATTATAAACGATTAAAAGCCTTAATAAGCCTTGAATAGAACTTTGAAAGTATTGGTTTCATTTATAAAAGTTCATTGTTTAAAACGCTTACTTCAAGAAAATGAGATTCTTATTTTGAAAATAAACGTTGAAGTGTTTTTTTAAGACGATAGAAACTACCCTTTTTATGATCCAAAGTTGGTACGAGAGAAAACCTTTTTCGAACTATGTGTTTTATGAAGGAAAAACCCTTGAAAATATTTGACTTTATTCCATCAACGAATTTCAAATACAAACGAATTTCCTAAATATTTTAGAAAATATTTTGCAAAGGAAAAGGATTTTCTCCTAAATGATTTGGAAACATTCCGGTTACTTGGATAAGTGACCGAGGTTTTGTTTTGGATTTGATTTTCACTGAGCGAAAAGTAAAAACATGTGAATTGAATCTAGTTCGCAAGACGTCGCTTCTAGTATTATGTAATATGCACGTTGATCCTTGATCCGTGCCATGTTGTTATGGACTGTGTGTCCTAATCACGTTGTTGTGGACTGTGTGTCCTAATCACGTTGTTGTGGACCGTGTGTCCTAACCACGTTGTGATGAACATTGTTAAAGGTGAATGTTGTTTTCTATGACCACAAGCCTAGGACAGGTGCATCGGTCTAAGGTGTTGTGATTGAGCACTCGGACTGCATGTCCCGTATTGATGTTGATAATTTCAAAAAGGTGAAATTTATGAATAGTCGCTAGCCTTCGAGCTTCAACAACGAATGAGAGCGAACACAAAGAAAAAATCGAGAACTAAATGTTTTACATTTGCATTTATGGCAGACGTGCCCGACATGGTTTTAACGTGAGACCTTAACAGGAAAGGTATCATGTGACGGTGTATTATCGTTGTTCTTAAATTGGACAATGAGACGGTGTACGTGTATCATTGTGCCTAAATGGACAATGAAACGGCGTGCATAATCGTTGTGCCTAAATGGCCAATGAGACGGTGTATTATCGTTGTGCTTAGCTAGCCAATGAGACGGTGTATTATCGTTGTGCTTAGATAGCCAATGAGACGGTGTATCGAGCCTGATCAACTCATTTGGATGATGTTGGGATCTCCAGAGATTAAGTTAGAGCCTGATATTGAAGTGCCATGCATATTTTAAAAGATTGACTGTGCGGGTTTGAGACCCTTTGATATAACACTGTTATATTGTGTATATGCATGATTTAACTGCTTATATGATTATGTGATATATGTATCATGTATATGGTTGTTGTGGGATATATCTTATGATGGTATCTCACTCTTACAGTTATATCACTGGTCTAGTATAGGGTCCTCGTCTCCATTGGGAACCACTGCCTGCCCTCCTCTGAAAACCTGATCTGATAGGGCCCCCACTCCTCTGCTGTCTCTGCTCAGCAGCCTACCTATGATCTATGCCCTCTATGGCACTGCATCTCTCAACTAGCTCTGGGAAACTCTGTATATGAAGCGGCACTATAGATCTCTGTAGCTCATGCCTCAAGCCCTCCTCGAACCTCCGGCACATCCAATCCTCGTCTAGAAACCTCTAATAGAACTCAAAAAACTGTATCAAGGCCTCAAATCTGGCCGCATAGTCACCTACAGATATGTCCCCCTATCGGAGACTCATGAACTCCCCCTCCTTCTCGCGTCCGACCAATCGAGGAAAGTATTTTTCGAAGAAATAGTCTCTGAACAACTCCCAGCTAATCAACCTACCCTCTGCCTCAAGCAACCTTCTCTTGCCTCTCCACCATGACTCTGCTCCTCCCGTCAACATGAAAGCAGCATAAGTCACCTTCCTATCATCTCTGCATCTCATGGTATCAAAGATCTTCTCCAACTCCTGTATCCACCACTCAGCTCGCTCTGGATCATAATCCCCTCTGAACTGGGGTGGCTTCCCTTTTAGGAAGGTAGCCAACCCTGCATCCTCTGCCTCGGCAGCTCTCCTCCTGTCCTGCTGCTCCTGTAACTCTGCATCTCTCTGCAATCTGCATCCTCTGAGCATTCTACTGCGCTTGCTGCAATATAATGGATGCTAACTCCCGGATGGTTTGGAGAGTCTCAGATGACTCCCCTCCACCTCCAGCTCCTACCTCAGGCTGATGCTCATCCTCAATACCCACTCTAGGGTCTCCCTCTATAGCTCTACCACCACCACGTCTGCCACGTCCTCGTCCTCTGCCTCGAGCCATGATCTTGTTAAAAGAAATCATTAGCCCACATCAATATGACATATAATACCACATAAAACCGGAATATAAATACTATATGTCATAGAAATGTCGCATTCAGACTCACTACCCAACTTCTAAGCATAATTTTTATCCGATGTGGATTCAACTAAAATGGCCAGTACACCTTAACCTCACAGTCTGAATAGAATCAAACTGCTCTGATACCACCAAATGAGACACCCCAATGTCTCATAAAAAAAACTAAATTTAATTAAAACTTAATCGTGATATTAGCGTTAATAATATAAAACATAAAACCATAAATATTTAAACTTTAAACATAAAGAATGGAAACATAGACATCACACATAGATATACATACACATAAAAGTACAAAGTACTATATCGGGTACCATATCAGAGTAGGGTCCCAAAATTACAAACTGATAAAATAACTGAAGATACAACAACCCGTAAAAAGACGCACTAACCATAGACTTTATACTCAACTACTCGTGTCCATTACTCGTCCTCCAGCATCTGGCTCATAAGGAGTTCCATCTAGCTCCTCGATGAATCGACTCCTCCGTGCAGGTCTTCTCATATTAATTATATAAATAAAACATATACAAAAAGAAATAGGGAGATAAGAAACATGCTATCATCATAAGTGGGAAAGGTTACATAACATATATACCGTAATGACACACAGACATGCATCACCAAATAAACACAGATAAGTATAACATTCATCCTCGACGTACATTATATTCCTCTACCCTTCGTCCTTATGCAACTAATCATGTATACTGACATGGCCACCACCTAATCTTATCACACATCCCTCGTCTGATTAGGGATATAAGTCAAGCGTCCAAGCCCATGAACATCGGTGCACACCCTAGTTTCTGCTAGGGTATACATTCCTCGAATGAAACTATTACCCCATCCCCGGTGGAGAATAGTCGCACTGTTCAGCAAGGACTATGAGAGTATCACGGTAGTCTTCCTCGAGCCACATCACCCTCAGGGTACTCACCCGTAACTCTGCTATCACGGTAGTCTTCCTCGAACCTCATTGTCCTCAGGGCACTCACCCGTGACTCCGGTATCCGTAATCGGATACTATGACCTCGTGTGTTCCACCCACACGGCTGTGATCAATACAATGCATCTATATGAATCTTACTACTCATATCGGGTCATAACCTAGTGCCTCAACCTTCCATCATCATCTCATATAATATCTCAAGTCTCAGTGTATCATCAACCCCATCATCCGTAAAATATTAATAAATTAATTAGGTTAGGCACCACTAAGTCACATATAATACTCTCCCCCAACATGCATCACTTTAAGTATCATATATCATCACCTAGATGCCAACTAAGCATATCATTGCGGATAAAACATATTATCACTCAAGACATGTTATCAACTATAATCAAAATAAAATAATAATAGTAATATCATAATAATAATAAAATAATAATCACATAATAACAACAACAACAACAACAACAACAACAATAATAATAATAATAAAATAATAATAATAATAATAAATAATAATAATAATAATAATAATAATAATAATAATAGTAAATAATAATAATAATAGTAATAATAATAATAATAATAATCCATCAATTTTCTTTAATATCTTTTGTGAAATGATCCACAGTGGCATCCTGGTATCAAAGCCTTAGGGTTCTGGTACTTATACAGTGTTTGAGTTTTCCCTTCTTGCAGCATTGGTCAGCCTGTAAGGGTGTTCCCGGTCGTAAATCCCGACGAACAGGGTAGTAAAACCGTTGGTAAGCCTAGTGGTCCCGGTGTGGGTAAGGTCAAAATTCAAATCGTTGTCATAGGTACTAGAGCTTTAAGGTTAGGTTCACTATGTCTAGCCTTCTGAAGATGATTTCCCGAAAGGGTAAAGAGAAAATTGAAGAAATAGGTGAATCCAGTTCACCTAATTTTCAAAATGAAAATCAAAATTCTTCTTTGATAAATGAACAACAAATAATTTTGCCTGATATAGAGACGAAACTAAATAATTGGAGTATTCCTCCATTAAATGTTTCTGAAATATATAAGACAAAATTGCTTGATAAATTCAAATCTGATTTTATTATCAAAACTGCAGAATATACCATCAAGGTAGATAAGACTCAAGAATCTTTAAATCTCTTGAATCTTTCTATGTTGAAGGAACATAAACAAAAATACAAATTTTTGCATATTGGTTTAATCCAAGTTGCAATAAAACCTTTACATAGATTAGGCATAGATACACCTGTGTGTGTATGCCTAAGAGATACTCGACCTGCAAAGTTCGAGGATCAGATTTTATCAATAATTGAGACCAATCTTCACGATGGTCCCACTTTCTTTAATAATTTTCCAAATTATACCATGTCTTTGGAAAGTCTTGGTAAAAATAAACATAATATAAAATTGGATATTAAGATAAAGGAAGGAATTTGGAATCCAAATTCCTATCCCATGGCTGCAATATATAAAATATATTATAAGGCTATGAGAACAAATATTTCGCCAAAAGCTTTAAATATATCTTCCAAAGAAGATACTTTGCTTTTGCAAGTAAATTTAAATAAATCAAATGTTGTTACACCAAGGAGACTGAATCACAATGAAGTCTCTAGAAATTTAGAATGGAATTTACAAGAGATTCTGCCTCCAGAAGAGCCAGAACCTTCTGTAATGAATATACCCATTGAATATTCTTCAGGAAATGTTTCAATTAGTTTTGCTCCTTTTAATAGAAGCAATTCAACTAGATCTTTTAGGACTTGTCCTGAAGGATCAAGACAAACTAATTCAAACAATTCACGAAGATCAATGGATTCATTCCATTCTTTAAGATTAGCAGGAGTGAGAGATCATCCTGTTATACCTCAACCAGATTATAGGGTTGAAACCTCTCAGCCGGTGCAACAGGAAATTCAGAGAGTGTCTCCGACTCTATCTGAAATAAATCAAGCATTTGAAACTCCAAATCAAATTTTTGTTATCACAAAATTTTATATTGATAAACAAAAAATTCAAAATGATTTTTTAAAACCTGAATATGAAGAAAAACGAAAATGGTTCTTTTCTTCATTTTCACAATCTGAAATAAGACAATATAGGGAATCCTATTTGTCTTATTTGGAGGAGGTAGAGGACGACACTGTTCCCTACTTCAAATGGTTTGAAAATCACTGTTTTCAAAATTTAGAATTAAAAACTCTAAATTCTGCAAAGAAAATTTGGAAAACTGCTAAGGGTAAAGAAGTAATTTCAGTTATTCCACCTTTGGAAGAAATCACAATTCCAAATGTCGATAACATTGAAATTACATCATCTCCTTTCAAATCAATGAACGAAGATGACAAAACTTTAGCTGTTCAAAATCCGACAAGATATGATATCAAAAATATCCAACATCAACTAAATTATACAAATCAATTGTTGTATCAAGTTGCCAGTACATCTGATGATTTTGATACACCTGTTAGAGAAGAATCCTCTTCGAAAGTTAATAAAAAATTAAATAAACCTTTAATTTCCCCATATAAATTATCTGATTCTGAAATTAAAGAAATAAAAATTGGAAATGAATCTAATAATACTTTATTAGATGAAATAAATAAGCAATTAGCTTCATTAAAAATATCTTCTTCAAAATTAAATGTGATAAAAAATGAAGATGTTTTAGAACTTGAAAAACAATTACAAGATTCTGATATTGATGTTGTGAATAAAATTAAAAACACATCACGATCATATCCCACTTCAAGAAACTATTATCACAGGCCCACTATGCCTGATATTCAATTTGAAGATAATAGTTTAGATAATGCTCCACAGTATAATGGTGAAGGCATTGTCGAGTGGAATATTGATGGCTTTTCAGAACATCAAATCATGAGAAAATTGGAAGAAATGTCTATGGCTGCTACAACCTATTGAGCAAGAAATAATAGTGCTGTTTCAACATGTAAAATTTTAATACAAGGCTTCACCGGTAGTTTGAAAGGTTGGTGGGACAACAATTTAAGAGAAAGTGATAGGCAAGCTATCTTAAATTTTACAAAAACTGAAACAAGAAATGATGAAAATGGTCAACATGTTGATTATCCCATAAATCAACAAGTTGAAGCATTAATTTTTGCTATATCTCAAGCATTTATTGGCGACCCATCTACTTTTGCTGATAGATCTCTTGAGATATTAAATAATTTATACTGTCCAACTCTCGGAGAGTTTAGATGGTATAAAGACAATTTTTTAACAAAAATTTATACAAGAACTGATTGTAGAGAAGCTTATTGGAAAGATAGATTTATATCTGGCCTTCCCAAAAACTTTGCTACAAAAGTTCGAACTCAAATTAAATTGGAGTACCCTGGTACCCCTCTTGAAGAATTAACTTATGGAAGAATAATTTCCATAGTTAGTAAAACTGGTTTACAATTTTGCACAGATATTAAAATGCATAGACAAGCAAAATTTGAAAGTAAAACAAATAGTAAAGAACTAGGAAATTTTTGTGAACAATTTGGCTATGAGAAATTAACTCCTCCCTCTAAACAGAGAAGACTTAATCCTAAAAAATATAAAAGATATAACAAAAAGGTTGAAAAAGAAATTAAACCTTACAAGAAAACACCAAGAAAATCTTATAAAAAATCCTATAATAAAGATTTTAAGAAAAACATAACATGTTATAAATGTGGTCGTGTTGGACACATGGCTAGAGATTGTAGAGTTAAACAGAAAATAAAAGAACTAAAAATGGATGATGAAATTAAAGAACAAATTTCAAAAATTCTTCTTTATGAATCTAATTCTTCTGAAGACTCATCCTCTGAGATGATTCAGATGTTATTTATCAGAATCAAGAAACATCTTCTGATTCTGATGCTGGTTGTTTAAGTTGTGGCTGCTTAGGAGATAATTGTAATTGTAAATTTACAATTAATGTTATCTCTAAAGAAGCTAGAGTTCTTCTTGACCTCATTGGTCAAATTGACGATCCACAAATTAAACTTGCTATGGTTGAAAAATATAAAGAATTAGAATCCGAAGAAGTTGAAACTAAAAAATTTAAAGGCTATAATTTAAATGAGATTCTGAATCCTAAAAACATTCCTGAATCCTCTTTTAATCAAGAACCTTTAAATCTTTCCTTTTTATATAAAGAAATTAAGATGCTAAAATCTGAAATTTCTGATTTAAAACTTAAATATAAAATTTTGGAACAAAATTTTTCAAAAAACCCCGGGAAAGGAAAAGGAACTATTTCTGCCTCATCCTCTTCTCAAAGTTTTAAAAATGATAACCCTGAGATCAGCTAAGAAGCCAATTTCTTCCTGAGAATCAAAATTTTACAGCAAAAATGGCATGTGAAAGTTAATTTAAAAATTAACAGTTCTTTTCACAAACCTTTCATTGCTTTAATTGATTCTGGAGCAGATCTTAATTGCATTCAAGAAGGTCTGATTCCTACTCAATATTATAAGAAAACTATTCAAAAATTATACACTGCAAATAATGAAAAACTTCAAGTAAAATATAAATTAGATGAAGCAAGTATTTGTAATAATGGAGTCTGTTTTAAAAACTCCTTTTTACTTGTAAAAAATATGTCAGAACAAATAATTCTTGGAACTCCTTTTATAACACAGTTATATCCTTTTGGAGTTTCTGATGAAGGAATTACAACAAAAAGAAATAATCAAGATATACTTTTTGAATTTTTAAATCCTGCTAAATCAAAAGATTTAAACAATATAAATGATAATCTTGAAGAAACAAATTTTTTGTCTATAATACAAGGAAAACAAAATTAAATTGGTTTTCTACAAAAATAAATTCTTTATCAGAAAATTGAAAGACAATTACAAGATCCAATTATAAAAGAAAAAATAATTTCTTTACGAAAAGAATTTGAAACAGAAGTCTGTTCTATTATTCCAAATGCTTTTTGGAATAGGAAAGTTCATACGGTATCTTTACCTTATGAAAAAGACTTCGATGAAAAGAATATTCCCACTAAAGCTCGACCTATTCAAATGAATAGCGAGACTTTAGAATTTTGCAAAAAAGATATACAAGATCTTTTAAATAAAAAATTAATTAGGTCAAGCATATCCCCTTGGAGTTGCACTGCCATTTATGTTAACAATAATTCTGAAATTGAACGTGGCGAACCCAGAATGGTTATAAATTATAAACCATCGAATATATCTTTACAATGGATTCACTATCCTGTTCCTAACAAGAAAGATCTTATCAAAAGACTGCACGATGCAGTTATCTTTTCTAAATTCGATTTAAAATCAGGTTATTATCAAATAGCCATAAAAGAAGACGATAAATATAAAACTGCTTTTACAGTTCCTTTGGGCCATTACGAATGGAATGTAATGCCTTTAGGATTGAAAAATGCTCCATCGGAATTTCAAAATATAATGGATGAAATATTAAAGCCTCATTATGAATTTGCTTTAATATACATTGATGATATTCTAATATTTTCCAAGTCATTGGAACAACATTTTAAACAATTAAATATTTTCAAAGAAACCATTAAAAGAAATGGCATGGCTTTGTCAGCCAAGAAAAACAAAATTGTGTTTAACAAAAATGAGATTTTTGGGCCATGAAATATTTCAAGGCACCATAACTCCTATCAGCAGAAGCATTGCCTTTGCTGATAATTTTCCAAATGAATTAAAAGATAAAACTCAGTTACAGAGATTTTTGGGTTGTCTAAATTATGTGTCTGAGTTTATCCCCAACATTAGAATTAAGTGTAAGCCTCTATACTCTAGACTTAGAAAGACTAAGAATCCTAAACCTTGGTCTGATGAGTTGTCAAATATAGTGGCTGATATTAAAAAGGATGTCAAGTCACTTCCGTGTCTTGGTATCCCTCATCCCGAAGCAAGTCTAATAGTTCAAACAGATGCTTCAGAAAAAGGATATGGTGGTATCCTACTCCAGATCCTTCCAGAGTCAAAAGTCGAACAAATCGTCCGATATCATTCTGGTCTTTGGATCTCATCACAAGAAAAATATAGTACTATTAAAAAAGAGATTTTATCTATAGTACTATGTATTTCAAAATTTCAAGACGATTTGTTTAATAAAAAGTTTTTATTACGAATAGATTGCAAAGCAGCAAAAGATGTTTTAGAAAAAGATGTTAAAAATCTTGTTTCAAAACATATTTTTGCCAGATGGAAAAGCCTTTTAAGCCGTTTTGATTTTGAAATTGAATTTCTAAAAGGAGAAAATAATTATATCCCTGATTATCTAACCAGGGAATTTTTGCAGGCATCAAAATAATATGGCGAGCAGGGCCCGAGGTGGGTCAGCTAGGGGTGGGGCATCCCCTTCCTCTACAAAATCAAAAGCCTTAACATTGGATTCCTTTGCACCCAGTGCATCTCAAATAGCAAAATCTCCAATACCAGCCCAACCCACTACAAAAAACCCAATTGAAATATCAAATAAATTTACCCCTTTGGGTAAACCCCCACAAACACCCCAAAATAACCCACAAAATGTTCTAGTCCTTGAACGAGAACCTCTGCAGAGCAAAGCAAAATCTGTCTGCAGTCAACAGTTACTTTTGGAGCCCGAAATGGGTGATCCAATAAAAAATGAACCTTGGGATATATTAGCTCAATATTTTCAAAAGGGTTTTGGATGGATCAATACTCATGGTACAGACAAACCCTTAAAATTCTACCAATATGTGCTAATAGATTCTGGTTCAGTTGAAATAAATGAAAATGAAAATGCACCAGGAATTGTGGCTTATTCCCAGTGCAAGATTTTAAAGGTTTTGACCATCACAGATTGGGGTCAAAGCCCACTTAAGCCCAAAAGATTTTCCAGGGTCTATGATCCTCCAATATACAATTATATGGATTACAAAAAGGCTTGGGATTACTTTCTCTGTGTTCCCAATCCAAAACACTCTTGGTACTTCATCATAGTCAGCAATCAGTCCATTTACCCGTCATGGTTTATGGAGTGGTTTTGGGAGGTCGGTTTATCTGCAGAAATTCTCCCGAATGCTCTTTATGAGAAATATTTGGAGTACAAAACCTTAACACCTAAAATTCCGGCTCATGTAAAATTATTACATTTTTGTGCTCAATTTGGAATTTCATGGTTATTAAAATTTAGCTATGATTTTCATTTGCACTTACCTGAGCCATTCCCAAAATACATTTGCTCCACTGCGATTGTCTCTTGGTGGAGGAAATTCAATGAAGATATTGTTCTTGGAAAGTTTGAAACTTGGAAGAAACATGGACTTCAAAAGAGGAGGCTTCCCCAGTCCATCACTCCGGCAAACTCTCCATCATCAAAAGGAAAAGGGATAGTTGGTTCAGCATCTTCAGTAAAATCTCAGCCAACTAGTCCTTATTCAATAAAGGTTGATGCATCTTCTCCGGCAGAGCTTAAGAAAATGCTGCTAGAAGCTTTATCAACTGTTGGATCTGATGAAGAACCTGAAGATCCAATTCCTGAAGAAGAAGACTATGAATATAATCCTTATCTGGAAAACAATGATCCAGATGTTGGATTTTTTGATTAAAATTATCAAAATTGGTTTTTGTCGCATCTCCCTCGGGATAAGTAGATGGCAGACAAGGCCCCCCCCTCCCCTCAAAATTACCCATTCAGAAAATCAACAGTAGTGTCCTTTGGACACAAATGCTGCCGCCCATGTGCTGTGCTACTTTTAAAAAGAAAAGTCGTTTGTCTCGTTGTGCCGACGCATCTTCGTGGCAGACAAAAGAAAATGATCAACAGTAAAAGCAAGGCTCAGAAGTCAAAAGCTCTACAATCTTTGCTTTTCGGATTTGAAAAATCTGAAATCCGTCTCTCAGCTGAAGACTCTTCTCATCTATATAAGGAGCTTCAAGACTCAGTTGGAAGGCATCTCGCAATTATCTCTGAACTTACTAATCTGTTTGCTTGTGTAATCTTGTAGTGATTTGGTGATCTTTTACAAGTTTAAGAGCAGCTTTCCTTTGTAAGTTCTTGTAATATTTAAAAATCTTGTAATATTATAAGCTTGTAGTGTTCAAGCTTATAGTGAAAGTAAATATTTTGATATTCAAAATTATTTTCATACTCTGATATTTTTGCTTCTTCACCTGTTTTTCCTTTATTTTCACTAACATCTTTTGTGAAATGATCCACAGTGGCATCCTGGTATCAGAGCCTTAGGGTTCTGGTACTTATACAGTGTTTGAGTTTTCCCTTCTTGCAGCGTTGGTCAGCCTGTAAGGGTGTTCCCGGTCATAAATCCCGATGAACAGGGTAGTAAAACCGTTGGTAAGCCTGGTGGTCCCGGTGTGGGTAAGGTCAAAATTCAAATCGTTGTTATAGGTACTGGAGCTTTAAGGTTAGGTTCACTATGTCTAGCCTTCTGAAGATGATTTCCCGAAAGGGTAAAGAGAAAATTGAAGAAATAGGTGAATCCAGTTCACCTAATTTTCAAAATGAAAATCGAAATTCTTCTTTGATAAATGAACAACAAATAATTTTGCCTGATATAAAGAAGAAACTAAATAATTGGAGTATTCCTCCATTAAATGTTTCTGAAATATATAAGACAAAATTGCTTGATAAATTCAAATCTGATTTTATTATCAAACTAATTCAAACAATTCACGAAGATCAATGGATTCATTCCATTCTTTAAGATTAGCAGGAATGAGAGATCATCCTGTTATACCTCAACCAGATTATAGGGTTGAAACATCTCAAAATGTTCAACATGAAGTTCAGAGAGGGTCTCCGACTCTATCTGAAATAAATCAAGCATTTGAAACTCCAAATCAAATTTTTGTTATCACAAAATTTTATATTGATAAACAAAAAATTCAAAATGATTTTTTAAAACCTGAATATGAAGAAAAACGAAAATGGTTCTTTTCTTCATTTTCACAATCTGAAATAAGACAATACAGGGAATCCTATTTGTCTTATTTGGAGGAGGTAGAGGACGACACTGTTCCCTACTTCAAATGGTTTAAAAATCACCGTTTTCAAAATTTAGAATTAAAAACTCTAAATTCTGCAAAGACAATTTGGAAAACTGCTAAGGGTAAAGAAGTAATTTCAGTTATTCCACCTTTGGAAGAAATCACAATTCCAAATGTCGATAACATTGAAATTACATCATCTCCTTTCAAATCAATGAACGAAGATGACAAAACTTTAGCTGTTCAAAATCCGACAAGATATGATATCAAAAATATCCAACATCAACTAAATTATACAAATCAATTGTTGTATCAAGTTGCCAGTACATCTGATGATTTTGACACACCTGTTAGAGAAGAATCCTCTTCGAAAGTTAATAAAAAATTAAATAAACCTTTAATTTCCCCATATAAATTATCTGATTCTGAAATTAAAGAAATAAAAATTGGAAATGAATCTAATAATACTTTATTAGATGAAATAAATAAGCAATTAGCTTCATTAAAAATATCTTCTTCAAAATTAAATGTGATAAAAAATGAAGATATTTTAGAACTTGAAAAACAATTCCAAGATTCTGATATTGATGTTGTGAATAAAATTAAAAACACATCACGATCATATCCCACTTCAAGAAACTATTATCACAGGCCCACTATGCCTGATATTCAATTTGAAGATAATAGTTTAGATAATGCTCCACAGTATAATGGTGAAGGCATTGTCGAGTGGAATATTGATGGTTTTTCAGAACATCAAATCATGAGAAAATTGGAAGAAATGTCTATGGCTGCTACAACCTATAGAGCAAGAAATAATAGTGCTGTTTCAACATGTAAAATTTTAATACAAGGCTTCACCGGTAGTTTGAAAGGTTGGTGGGACAACAATTTAAGAGAAAGTGATAGGCAAGCTATCTTAAATTTTACAAAAACTGAAACAAGAAATGATGAAAATGGTCAACATGTTGATTATCCCATAAATCAACAAGTTGAAGCATTAATTTTTGCTATATCTCAAGCATTTATTGGCGACCCATCTACTTTTGCTGATAGATCTCTTGAGATATTAAATAATTTATACTGTCCAACTCTCGGAGAGTTTAGATGGTCTAAAGACAATTTTTTAACAAAAATTTATACAAGAACTGATTGTAGAGAAGCTTATTGGAAAGACAGATTTATATCTGGCCTTCCCAAAAACTTTGCTACAAAAGTTCGAACTCAAATTAAATTGGAGTACCCTGGTACCCCTCTTGAAGAATTAACTTATTGAAGAATAATTTCCATAGTTAGTAAAACTGGTTTACAATTTTGCACAGATATTAAAATGCATAGACAAGCAAAATTTGAAAGTAAAACAAATAGTAAAGAACTAGGAAATTTTTGTGAACAATTTGGCTATGAGAAATTAACTACTCCCTCTAAACAGAGAAGAGTTAATACTCAAAAGTTTCCTAAAAAATATAAAAGATATAACAAAAAGGTTGAAAAAGAAATTAAACCTTACAAGAAAACACCAAGAAAATCTTATAAAAAATCCTATAATAAAGATTTTAAGAAAAACATAACATGTTATAAATGTGGTCGTGTTGGACACATGGCTAGAGATTGTAGAGTTAAATAGAAAATAAAAGAACTAAAAATGGATGATGAAATTAAAGAACAAATTTCAAAAATTCTTCTTTATGAATCTAATTCTTCTGAAGACTCATCCTCTAAGGATGATTCAGATGTTATTTATCAGAATCAAGAAACATCTTCTGATTCTGATGCTGGTTGTTTAAGTTGTGGTTGCTTAGGAGATAATTGTAATTGTAAATTTACAATTAATGTTATCTCTAAAGAAGCTAGAGTTCTTCTTGACCTCATTGGTCAAATTGACGATCCACAAATTAAACTTGCTATGCTTGAAAAATATAAAGAATTAGAATCCGAAGAAGTTGAAACTGAAAAATTTAAAGGTTATAATTTAAATGAGATTCTGAATCCTAAAAACATTCCTGAATCCTCATTTAATCAAGAACCTTTAAATCTTTCCTTTTTATATAAAGAAATTAAGATGCTAAAATCTGAAATTTCTGATTTAAAACTTAAATATAAAATTTTGGAACAAAATTTTTCAAAAAACCCCGGGAAAGGAAAAGGAACTATTTCTGCCTCATCCTCTTCTCAAAGTTTTAAAAATGATAACCCTGAGATCAGCTAAGAAGCCAATTTCTTCCTGAGAATCAAAATTTTACAGCAAAAATGGCATGTGAAAGTTAATTTAAAAATTAACAGTTCTTTTCACAAACCTTTCATTGCTTTAATTGATTCTGGAGCAGATCTTAATTGCATTCAAGAAGGTCTGATTCCTACTCAATATTATAAGAAAACTATTCAAAAATTATACACTGCAAATAATGAAAAACTTCAAGTAAAATATAAATTAGATGAAGCAAGTATTTGTAATAATGGAGTCTGTTTTAAAAACTCCTTTTTACTTGTAAAAAATATGTCAGAACAAATAATTCTTGGAACTCCTTTTATAACACAGTTATATCCTTTTGGAGTTTCTGATGAAGGAATTACAACAAAAAGAAATAATCAAGATATACTTTTTGAATTTTTAAATCCTGTTAAATCAAAAGATTTAAACAATATAAATGATAATCTTGAAGAAACAAATTTTTTGTCTATAATACAAGGAAAACAAAATCAAATTGGTTTTCTACAAAAATAAATTCTTTATCAGAAAATTGAAAGACAATTACAAGATCCAATTATAAAAGAAAAAATAATTTCTTTACAAAAAGAATTTGAAACAGAAGTCTGTTCTATTATTCCAAATGCTTTTTGGAATAGGAAAGTTCATACGGTATCTTTACCTTATGAAAAAGACTTCGATGAAAAGAATATTCCCACTAAAGCTCGACCTATTCAAATGAATAGTGAGACTTTAGAATTTTGCAAAAAAGATATACAAGATCTTTTAAATAAAAATTTAATTAGGCCAAGCAAATCCCCTTGGAGTTGCACTGCCTTTTATGTTAACAATAATTCTGAAATTGAACGTGGCGAACCCAGAATGGTTATAAATTATAAACCATTGAATAAAGCTTTACAATGGATTCGCTATCCTGTTCCTAACAAGAAAGATCTTATCAAAAGACTGCACGATGCAGTTATCATTTCTAAATTCGATTTAAAATCAGGTTATTATCAAATAGCCTTAAAAGAAGAAGATAAATATAAAACTTCTTTTACAGTTCCTTTGGGCCATTACGAATGGAATGTAATGCCTTTAGGATTGAAAAATGCTCCATCAGAATTTCAAAAAATAATGGATGAAATATTAAAGCCTCATTCTGAATTTGCTTTAATATACATTGATGATATTCTAATATTTTCCAAGTCATTGGAACAACATTTTAAACAATTAAATATTTTCAAAGAAACCATTAAAAGAAATGGCATGGCTTTGTCAGCCAAGAAAACAAAATTGTGTTTAACAAAAATGAGATTTTTGGGCCATGAAATATTTCAAGGCACCATAACTCCTATCAGCAGAAGCATTGCCTTTGCTGATAATTTTCCAAATGAATTAAAAGATAAAACTCAGTTACAGAGATTTTTGGGTTGTCTAAATTATGTGTCCGAGTTTAACCCCAACATTAGAATTAAGTGTAAGCCTATAACACCCTGTACTTTACTGTTTTAAATAACAGTAATACATATAAATATGTTTATAAATTTATTTGAGTTTTAGAAAATTATTTTAAATAAACGGAGTTTATCACTCAATCCTACTTGACCATAGGAAGCTACGATTAAAATTTAGGTTGGAAAGTCAGGCGAAACCCGGCCCGCGAATTCCATTGACAGTATAATAATACTGCTCACAAGACCTAATTTTAACTCGTGAACGAAAGACTTAAGTTTAGTATTTTATTTTCTACAATTCTGTATTTTTAGAATTTTTTTTCAGAAAAAAATAAAATAATTTACGTATTCCGGGCGGAACGTGTAATCGGGTAGACGACGGAAGGGAAATTAGAGTTTCTAAGAGCCGATAGAGGGTTTATCTTAGGATTTTGAGATGATTCAAGGGGATGAATCATATTTTTAAGTCTAGAAGGTTTTTCAGGGTTAAATAGAAAATTTATAAATTTTACGTTTAAGTCCCTGAACTTTCTGTAAATTACCCTTTTGTCCCTAAATTAGTTTTTTAGTTTTTTTTTCAAGTGGATTGGGCTATAATTATTGTTTCCAATCTCAAATGGTCGTGGCTTAGAAGCCCAAAATTTTCTAGTTCATGGATTGATTCCATAAAGCCTATTTGAAACTATACAAGTTTCCTATCTTAAGCCTAATACTTAAATTTTCAAGTGGGCCCCACAAGAATGAACCCAAGCCCAAACTAACCCAGCCCATGCGCAAGCCCATGAGGATTGATGGCTGCCTCATTTTTTGTTGAATCAAGATTTTCTAGAGTGTTCCACAATTTTCCACACTTTTCTACATCATCCTTGATCATTCTTCAACATTCTTGATTCTTCTCAAATCTTCATGAATTGTCTTAACCTATCTTTGAATCATAAATTCAGCCAACAAAGTCAAGATAAGCTTGCATTAAATGTGGCAAAATCATCATCATGACACTTTATTGACAATTTGCAAACTAGTCCTTCAACTTATGGAATCTTTGCAACTTGGTCCTTAGAACTTAATTGCATTCGAATCCTTTAGCAAGACAACTCATCATCATCTAGATCCTTCCCAAGATGGCGCCACTATCACTATAAATACCATACTCTCACTTTTCACTTAGTTTCTTTTGCCATTTGTTTCTAAAACCCTAAAGTTCATAAGTCTCTTAGTGCTAAGTTTGTAAAACAAGTTCTTGGATTTCCTTTGTCATTGATCTTCAAGAGGTAAATTCAAATCTTCATTCTTAATCATGCCAATGTTCTTTAGCAAGTTTCTTGATTCAAGGCTTATATCATAGTTGTTCATCACTTTAAAGTTTCTAACCCTAGAACTTTGAAAAGTCATAATAAATTCCAGAAAAATCTAATGATGATGAAACTACTTTCTATCTTCTTGATATCATGCATATTATCTAAATCCAAGAGCATGATGTAATCAAAAATATCTTTCCTAAAAATCTAGCCTTGGCCGAATCTATTACATTAGGGTTGGTAGAGTTTTGTTCATGTGTTGTCATGTATGATCATGTATTCTATATGGCATGTATGACTACACACTCTAATCCATGTTAGTCTCTTAAAATGAATATTTTACTCAAAAATCTTTGTGTTGACCGAAACCCTAGGTGGGTTAGATTTGTTGAGTTTTGTTCAAAGTTTTCCTTAATGATCTTGTTAATCAAGCTATTAGTATGTATGCTTAATAAATCCAAGTTGGTTTATTAAACTAAGAACCCTAGCCCTATGAACCTATTGAGGCCGAATCCATGTATAAAAGAGTTAGGAAGTTTTGAGTTTTAAACTTAGTTATTTAGTCACTAATCTATGATTTAGGTTAATCAAGGATCATTAATCCATAACTTAATCATGATTAGAAGTTTTAGTCATTCAAAAACCCTAGAGGCCGTGACTATGTATTAGGGTTTAGAATGTTTTAGTTTCTTGATTTTTAACTATTTGGTTGTAATGGTTGAAGGTTAGTTGAGTACGACGTTTACGAGGTAACCGAAATTCTGAAGGAATCTGTAAGTTCATAAAGAAGTCTTCAAGAGGTAAGAGGGGAACACCGGAGGATTTATTCAATGGCTATATGCTATCCCGTGGTTGTTTGTAATTATTTGTTTGTTAGTATTTATTTATTTATGTGGTTTATTGTTGTGTTATTTGTGTCTGTGTGGTTTTAATTGCATTACTTGTTTATCTGCAATTATATTATGCTACTGTGATGCATGATCTGCCTGGGAAATATCTGTGATATAACTGTTGTTTGATGTGTGAGAATCCTGACAGTGGTCAGTGCACAATTAAGTTAATCGGATAAAAGCTTTAAGAAGCTTCGCAAATTATATTCAATGTTTTAACGGTAAAATATTGATATATAATATTAAAGGAATTTTATTTTGAGGAAAATGAGGAGTTTTGGAAAATATTATTATTTTAATAATTTATTTCTGGAAAAGGGAATTATGAGTCACAACGAGCGCGAAACCGTGAAAATATTTTCGCACTACTGAATTTTATGTAAGAAAACCCGGAATATTACAAAATATTCTTTTATGAAATTAATTGGTGAAAATAAGTTAATCATGATTTTATAAAATTAATTAAGTGGAAAAAGTTAAGTTTTTGGCTTAAAAGCCTTAAAAATAATATTTGACGGCAAATTTGGAAAAGTGTAGACGGCAAGTATTTTCGAAACTGCAGTGCATATTTTGAGGAAATTAAACCTCAAGTGACTCATTGGTTTGTGAAAAACTAAGTTTTTATTATTTAAGGATATTATAATGAATTTCTACCTTGGAAAAGAATTTCTGAAAATCAAAAGTTGATTTAACCGTGTTGAAAGTACAGTTGGACTTAGTAACCGAGACGTCGGGGTACTAATGTTCTGTGTTGTGATGGACTCAGTCATTTGGACTTTGAGGGCCTATATTGTATACGTGAGGTATACTGTGTTGAAACATTGAAGATGTTTTCTAGTACCACGAACCTAGGACTGGTGCACCGGTCGAGAGGTGTCGTGATTGAGCACTCGGACAGTGAGGTCCTGTGTTGTGATGAAAGTTTTAAAAGTGTTTTAAAACTATGTGAGTCGTAATCCATTTTGAGCTTCGGCAAAGAAAGATTGAACACAAAGAAAAGATCAAAACAAAAGTGTTTTACATGCATTTGGCAGACGTGCCTGCGGTTTGTGGTTTGATGCATTAATTACCAGCGATGAAAGGTAATTACGATATGCATTTATCTCATGTGCCTAGTGAGGACATGGAGCCCCCATCTTACTTGCTATTGGTGCCTTGAGTGTGAACATTAGCAATGTTTAATGGTCTTGTGTGCCTGGCCTTGTGTGCCTGTGTGGATGGGAAGAGGTTGCGCACCTGTTGGCAGAGTGCCAAGTTAGCCAATGTGGCTATGGAGTCTGATCAACTCATTTTATGTTGGGATATCTCATGAGATTAGGACGAAAATTAGATGATGAATATGAAGTGTCATGCATAATTTTTATGGATGATGTTTGGGGTGTTGAACCCACTGATAAACCGTTTGTTTATAAATGTTTGTACTTGGTAAATGCTGATGTGTTATATGGTGGCTAGTATGTAGTTATTTGAGTAAGATCCATGTATTGGTTTCTCACTCTTACACAGATTCAGATGAACCCGGATATACCGTTGGTGCAATCGAGGGTTCAAACGATCATAGCACAATACGGTGGTGCCTGGGAGATTAACCTTGTGACACCCTAAACTTGGGTCATCACATAGTTACCCGTTTGCGGAAATAAAACTTAATTTGCTGGTTGCTTTCGGAAAATAATGTTTTCTCAACGTTCATATTTTCAAAATATGGTGATAATTTTTTTTCCTTTTTCCTTTAACCTCATAACAACAACAACATAATCGAATCACACTTAAAAACACAATGTATATAAATCTTACAACTATACTGCCTCATATGTTTTCACTCCTAAATCATAATCAGTTTTATCCTCAAAACATAATATAATATAATAGGACCTAAGCTGGTCGTAACTTCAATGTACACTACGACCAATAGGAGCAGCACAACACGCTTCCAACTAGACAGCCTTCCTCTTCTTGTAGGGACCATACCCCTTGTACGTCTGAGATGTGTTGTAAGGGTGAGACACCAATATATGTATTTATCACCATAACTAAATGTGCAACACAAAAGAAGTCACATACACATATACATATTTATATCAACACACTCATTCATATTATATCACATTGTTTGTCACTGGGTTTCACACCCCAAACATCAACGTTGAAAAACTATGCATGAACACTTCAAAACATCATCTAAACATTCATACCTAATCTCATGAGATATCTCCAACTTCGTCATGAGTTGATCAGACTCGATAGTTACAGGCGCACTGCCACAGACACGCAGTCACAGACACGCAGTCAAAACCCATCTCACACTGTCCAACATCGAGGCACATGTGATATCAACGTTGATGGGACCTCATTGTACACCAGGAACAATAATAACATCTTTATGATCTACCATGACGCCGCAAGGTAATCACTCGTATAAAACCTATCACACACTGTCCAATATCGTGGCACAGGTGTCACAACGTAGATAGGGCCTCATTGTCCACCAGGCACAATAAGAACATCTTTATGATCTACCATGATGCCGCAAGGTAATCACTCGTTTGATCATGGCACGTCTGCCAAATGCATGCAAGAAAACATTTTATTCTCAACATTTTTCTTTGTGTTATATCTTCATTGGTCAAAGCTCTCAAAAGCTTTCAACTTATCATCGTTTTCAACATCGAATGCTCTCAAAAGCATCATCATTTTAAACATCTTTACAACTTTTATTAACAACACAGGACCTCAAAGTCCGAGTGCTCAATAACGAAGCCCTTAGACCGTTGCAATCAGTCTTAGGTTCGTGGTAATAGAAAACATCTCAAAACGTTTTAACTTCTTTAAGTAGATACCCAGTCTACAACACAACGAACCTTAATACCCCGACGTCTCGGTTATTAAGTTCCATATCATCGTTTTACATCGTTTTTGTCTGTGAAAAACAAATCCAAAATAAGACAACGTCATAAGAACACTAGTACCCCGACATCTCGGTTACTAAGTTCTATATTGTCATTGAGTAAACTCATTTACAGAAAATTTTTTCTACTTGAAATTCGTTTATAAAACGTTAAATCATCAAAACTCTTTTACTGAAACTTAAATTCTAAAAATTAAATCAATTCAGATTAAATTTCTTCTCAAAATAAGTACTGCTATTTTTAAACTTTCACCGTAAATAAATTTCAAAACTTGCCATCGTTTATCATTTTCCAAGAAAATGTTTTTAAAGTCAAACTTTGACTTTTTATTTTATATTTTTTTATTTTTATTTTTATTTTTATTTTTATAAAGTATTTTTGAATATTACTTTCACAAAATAACTTTTTATAATATTTCGGAATTTCTTGTGTAAAAATTAGCAGATTACTAAAAAATTTCACGATTCTACGCTCTCACCGTGACTCATAAATTACTTTTACACTAATAAATCATTAAAATAATAATATTTCTCAAAAACTCATTATTTTTCCAAAATAATATTTTCCACCATTATTATATTCCAACATTTCACATAAAACATTGAATATAATTTTCACAGCTTATTAGATCTTTTATCTGATTAATCGGTTGTGCACTGACCACTGTCAGGCCTCTCAAACAACATTCAACATTCATCATTCAACAACAACATCATAACTATATCACCAGGCAGATCATGCATCATAGCAACATAATATACTACTACAGATAATTAAATAATTTAAAAGCAGATAAATCACCGATACACAGATAAACAACACAACGTAAGCCATATAAACAAATAACCACAACTACATATAAATCATATAAATCACACTACACACAAATAGTTATAGAGAAAAATCCCTCAGGTAAGCTCCCCTTACCTCTTGAAGACTCGAACTAACGGTGTCAAATAATCTCTCGATTTGATCCGGTTTCCTCCGTCGGCTTTAGGTCAAACCAACCCGATCGATTCCTTCATAACGAATTACAACCAAAATAAATCAAAATCAAACAACAACACACTTAAATCAATAGGGGTAGGGTTCGGCCTCTTCTAAAATTTTAGGTTAGGAAAGTTAAAATTTTGTTAACTTAGGGATTTATGATCCTTAAGCAACTTAAACATGATTAAGCACTTAATCCAAAATCATGAACTAAGAACTTTGAATGAAACTCATCTAGCTCCAAGAACTAGGGTTTCTATTTTTCTAAAGATTTTAGGCTAGAGGTTTTAAAATTTTCTCAACTCTTGGATTTAACCAACATACAAAACCTAGAGTTGAATTCAAGTGTCACAAACAACTTTTGAATCACAAAACCATCAAGTGTTTATACCTAGGGTTTCGGCCTTGATTGAAACAAATAAGTTAGAGTTTGATTTTTTGATCTTCTATGTACTTACATACAAGAACTATCAAGATACAAAAGGATTGAATCATGAATCAAGACATGAAAATGAAACAAAATCCATGAACATGATATTGACCTAGATTCGGCCCAGTCCAGAAATCATGGAAAGAAATTTCTCATGATCTTATGCTTCTAGATGATGAAAATAGAGATGATTATAAGATCATAGAAATTGGTTTCATGTCAAAAGGATTTTTCTAGAATTAGTTATGAATTTTTGAAGTTAGCTTCATGAACTTTGAATCTTATGAAGAGCATGATGATCAAAGGCATAAACTCAAGAATCTTGTGAAGAGAAAAGCTTAGAATAGCAATATTAAGAGAGACTACCTCTTGATGATCAAAGAAAAGGATGATCTTGATGTTGTTCTTCACAAATTTCTCATGGTGTTCTTGAGAAACTTAAGGAAAAAGATGAACATGGTGAGGGTTTAGAACAGTTTTAGTATTTTGGGTATATCTCTCAACATACTTGTCCGTTTTGGACGATCTTTATGTCGTTGGAAAGAAGAGAGAAAGATGTACAACTTTCATGTAGAAAGTTTTCCGAGATTCAGAATAGAAAATGGTCAGAATTTCTAGGAAAAATCTGACGAATTATGAACAATTTTGAATGTTCTTGAAGTTCTTATGAGAAAAGCTAGGTTTTCAAGAAGAAGAACATGGAAATGAAAGATGAAGAGATGCTTAATGAAGAAGGCAAGACTGAGCCATGGGTTTTGGGTAAGGTTTGGTCAAATTTTCCAATGGCATTGGCTTGTAATTGTCATAAAAAGACAAGGGCAAAATGGTCATTTCATAGCAAAAATTCACTTTGTCATAAATGCGCCATTATGACTCGGATAAGCTCGTCATAAATGCTCGTCGAGTCGGTCAAACACATCACTTCAGCTCCGTTGCCGACTCCTTGGTTCATCTGGCGCAAGCTTTTCTTAGAGATATCTCGACGTATACGCCCGCATCAAATATAATATTTTAATTTTTTTACCAAAATTTTCAAAACTTCCAGTATCGTAGCAAATACTATAAAAACATTTTTCATCTCGTTCACGACTCAAAATTAGGTCTTCTGAGCAGTAGAACTTTTCCGTCGGTGAAAAGCATGACCGGGGTTCCGTCTGAATTTTCAACCCAAAACCTCATCGTAACCCTAAGATATAAAACATGACAGGAAAATAACAGTATTTCGTCCAAAACAATTTTCTAAGTCTCGGATAAATATATATATTTATATATTTATTACCGATATTACGAAGCAGCGAACCCCACTAAAAAAAATTTCGTCCTCGAAATTTCGTGACTCAAACTAAACAGAATTTTGTAACCTCATCTTAACCTTAAGACTTTACATTTCCCTTCACATCACTTCATTCCTCTTATTCCTCTTATTTCATCAGAGTCTATCACACTTGAAAAACAAAATCAAAACTTAATTACTTCTCTTATCAACATGATTCCACCAGAAACCTTATTCCAATCATCTAACTCTGAATATTATCATTAATACTAACAATGTCTTCACAGTACCACGCATCAACTCCATACTCAAAATATTTAATCATAGTATTAGTTCCTCTTGATTATAATTCACCACTCCAATTTGATATCACCTCACAAATCTCATCCTCAAAATAACTTCATTGCATATCTTAATGCAATTAAACCAAAAGGGATTATAGAATAGAATTATCTAATCCTTAACTTTCGAACTTTCCTATCAACTCAATTTTACTCAAGAACTTCTCTTTTCCGTTCACATTCAACTTAGGTAAAACCATCATAGACACCTTTCTGTAATTCCTTCCAATCATACGATTAAATCTTAAAGATGATCATTTTATCATTATCCTGGTTCCTTTAGAAAACTCTACCTCGATAATAACAAAATCTGCCAAAATCATCTTATTTACTGATGTTAATTCTAGAAATTCTAAGCTTACTAGTCACATCTACACCTCCATAAAAATCCACTCACCTCTTGTCGTGCTTAGATATTACACTTATTTTCAACTAACCTTCTAAGGATCAATTCCTTATCACGTTGGATCAGTCCTCTGATACATACCTCTGTTGGTTTTTCCACTACACAGTGAACCTAAGCAGGTAAAAAGATGTCGACTTCATCAACCTACTCCCAATACTTTGAAAATAGGTTTTCAAGACAAGAAATTTCTTGATTTTGCTTTCACAAGAAAGCACAAAGAATAATTTGACCAATCTGAAAGATACAAGTGTCCAATATGTAAAAAGATTCTTCAATAGGTTCGTGAGTGTAAAAATGCATAGCTAATACAAGTTTACAAACATGAGTCTAATAAAGTTTCTTCCTTCACAAGAACTTTACTACACAACGATTTAAAAGAACATCAGTCCGACAAAATTTAGACTGGATCACTTCCACCAAAAGTAAAAGTGAATCGACTAAGTCTCATCAAGAAACTTCTATCATCAAGAATTCACATCTGTCGCATAACTCAAGAAATAATCATAATACATTCCCAAAGAAGTATGAAAATATCCAGACTGTCATAACCAAAGTCAGGATAGATTTTAAGTCAAGGTCAGAAAAATGAATTTGGCCTGTACAAAATGTACCGCTATGATTGTCTAATACAACCATAGGAATTTGCAAAGCAATTTGTCCATAAGGAACAATTTTTCTGAATCCTGAGACCCTCATCTAAGGTTGAAGATTTAAATCTATTCGCCTTGGTTTCTCACAAGCACAATGGTGTTTTATGACTCGCTTAGTATGGTCACCCTGAATCGGTACGATTTTCTGATAACTTGGTCAATCTCTCAAATACACGAACAGTTGATCTTGCCTCATAAGCTGAGTTTATAGTACAAAATCTTTAATAAGTCCTTACTCCAATCTGGTGTTAACTTGTTCTCAAGTCGATCCTTGAATATATAACAACTCCTTGCGAGGGATCTGTAACACTTGGTACAGAGGTCTCTCATACTCCTCGTAACTCTTAGAGTAAACGAGAACATCATCGATGAAGATGATGACTAACTTATCGAGAAATGGACCAAAATTTCATTTCTTGAAGTCTAACCCAACTAACTTCGTTGGCGATTTGCTACACAAAGCGGTTGAGATCTGGTTAAATCTAGAAACTAGATCAATCAGAAACTCAACATCCGTCCGTCCATACAAACTTGGGACATTCTCAGAAAATTTTCCCCAAAAACTTTCGATGACAGGTACCTTATTCAAATGTCTGATATCGTCCTAAGGGATAAACGAATGTATCAACATGAACATAAGTACCCTTTACTAAACACGAGTTCTCACAAGGTCTCAACCAAATCAGAACCCACCAAAACATACTTACTTGTGTGTCAACACACATTGTTTCAACCAAGAAACAATTCAAACAAGTTTCAACCAGAGATCACACAACAAAAACCTAACAGACCTATTTCCCAACATTCCCGAAATACTCGACCAACTCTGATACCACTAATGTGACACCCTAAACTCGGGTCATCACATAGTTACCCGTTTGCAGAAATAAAACTTAATTTGCTGGTTGCTTTCGGAAAACAATGTTTTCTCAACGTTCATATTTTCATATTCTCAACGTTCATATTTTCACAACGTTATACGATGAGTGGGACTGAAGCTTCAAATTCTGACGATCTCGTACAAGGTAAGTGTGACATAAACGGTAATCTTTTAACTGTACTATTTGATTCGGGTGCAACGCATTCTTTTATCTCGATGGATTGTGTGAAACTGTTGAAATTGCCCGTTTCTTCCTTGTTGTGTGATCTTATTGTTTCAACTCCTACTGCTAAACCAGTGGTAGTCACTTCTATTTGCTTGAATTGTCCTATCATTATTCAGGATAAGCATTTTCTTGTTAACCTGATCTGTTTGCCTTTAATACTGTTAGATGTAATTTTAGGCATGGATTGGTTGTCTTCTAATCATATCTTGATTGATTGTGCTTGTAAAACCCTAGTTTTTCCTACGGATGAGATTTCTGGATTGTTAACTGCTAATCAAGTAAAAGCTTCTTTAAAAGAGGGAGCGCAAGGATACATGCTATTATTTTCCTTAGACATTAAGAGTGAGTTAGACTTGCAGTGTATACCAGTTGTCAATGAGTTTCTGGAAGTTTTTCCTGAAGATGTACCTGGATTACCACCTGTTCGGGAGATTGAGTTCGCGGTTGATCTGGTTCCAGGCACTGGACCAATATCCATAGCACCATATCGAATGTCGCCATCAGAACTTGAGGAATTAAAAGGACAATTAGTGGAACCGATGCGGAAGGAATTCATTAGACCTAGTGTATCGCCTTGGGGAGCTCCAGTTTTATTAGTGAAGAAGAAAGACGGAACTTCTCGGTTATGCGTAGATTTTCGTCCGTTGAATAAGGTGACGATTAAGAATAAGTATCCACTTCCAAGGATAGACGACTTAATGGATCAGTTACGTGGAGCAGCTGTTTTCTCAAAGATAGACTTACGTTCGGGTTATCATCAGATTCGCGTGAAGGCGGAGGACGTTCTTAAAACTGCGTTTAGGACACGTTACGAACATTATGAGTATCTTGTGATGCCGTTCGGAGTTACGAATGCTCCAGCAATATTCATGGATTACATGAATAGGATCTTTCGTCCTTACTTAGATCAGTTTGTCGTTGTTTTCATCGACGATATTCTAATCTATTCCCCCAGTAAAGAAAAACACGTTGAACATCTCAGTGTGGTTCTCCAAATTTTAAAGGAGAAACAACTTTACGCGAACCCTGAAAAGTGTGAATTTTGGTTAGACCAAGTTCAATTCTTAGGACACATAGTTTCGAGTGAAGGAATTGCTGTTGATCCGTCGAAAGTTGAGACTGTTTTGCAATGGGAAAGGCCTAAGACGGTGATGTAAATTCGTAGTTTTGTGGGTTTAGCGGGACACTATAGAAGATTCATTGAGGGATTTTCTAAAATAGTAGGACCCCTTACCCAATTAACTCGAAAGGAGCAAGCGTTTGTATGGACTGAAGAATGTGAAGAAAGTTTTCAAGAGTTAAAGCGAAGGTTGACTACTTCACCGGTATTAATACTACCTGATCCCCACGAATCTTTTGAAGTGTTTTGTGATGCTTCACATCAAGGATTAGGATGTGTATTGATGCAAAACCGGAAAGTCGTGGCATATGCTTCAAGGCAATTGAAGATTCATGAAAGGAATTATCCTACACATGATTTGGAGCTAGCAACAGTGGTATTTGCTTTAAAAATCTGGAGACATTATTTGTATGGAGCAACTTTTAATGTTTTCAGTGACCATAAAAGTTTGAAATACCTGTTTGATCAGAAGGAGCTGAATATGAGACAGAGGCGTTGGTTGGAATTTCTAAAGGATTATGATTTCCAACTACAGTATCATCCTGGAAAAGCGAATGTTGTAGCAGACGCTTTGAGTAGGAAATCAATGCATATATTGGCAATGATGGTTAAAGAGCAACAGTTGTTGGAACAATTCCGAGATATGCGATTGACAATTAAGACATTTCCAGGAAAATTGTGTTTGGGTATGATTACTATTTCAAGTGGATTAATGGAACAAATTAAGGAAAAACAAGAAAGTGATCAGTACCTACAACGAGAAAGAGAATTAATGCGGCAGGGAGCTGTGTCGGAATTTAAAGAAGGAAATGATGGAATCTTAAGATTTGGTGAAAGGATTTGTGTACCAAATGATGTTGAAATGAGGAAGTTAATTCTTGAAGAAGCTCATAAGAGTAAGTTGAGTTTGCATCCCGGAGCTACTAAGATGTATCAGGATTTAAAGAAATTGTATTGGTGGCATGGCATGAAGAGGGATGTAATGGAATTTGTAGCTGCGTGTTTAACTTGCCAAAAGGTTAAAGTAGAACATCAAAGACCAGCAGGAATGCTACAATCTTTAGACATTCCAGAATGGAAATGGGATGGTATTGCGATGGATTTTGTGTCAGGTTTGCCAAAGACTCGGAAAGGGTATGACTCCATATGGGTAATAGTCGATCGATTGACAAAGTCAGCCCACTTTTTACCAGTTAATGTGAAATACTCATTGGAAATATTAACCCATTTGTACATCGATGAAATTGTTAGATTACATGGAGTGCCTTTGAGTATTGTTTCAGATCGTGATCCGAGATTTACATCAAGATTTTGGCAAAGTCTGTAAGAGCCGTTGGGAACGAAACTTAGATTAAGTTCTGCGTATCATCCTCAAACAGATGGACAATCAGAGAGGACTATTCAGTCTCTTGAAGATTTATTGAGAGCCTGTGTGTTGGAAAATGCTGGAAGCTGGGATGAGTATCTATCATTGATAGAATTCACTTACAATAACAGTTTTCACTTGAGCATAGGAATGGCACCCTATGAAGCGTTGTATGGTCGATGGTGCAGAACGAATTTATGTTGGTACCAGGATGGTTCAAGTTTCATGGTTGGACCAGATATAGTGCAACAAACGACAGAAAAGGTGAAAATGATCCAAGAGAAAATGCGGACAACTCAGAGTCGACAGAAAAGTTATGCTGACAAGAGACGACGACCTCTTGAATTTGAGGAAGGTGAGCATGTATTTTTGAGAGTCACGCTAACGACTGGGGTTGGTAGGGTAATTAAATCCAGGAAACTCACTCCTAAATTCATTGGACCATATCAAATTCTTCATCGGATAGGTCCTGTAGCTTATAAAATTTCTTTACCACCATTTCTATCCAATCTTCATGATGTCTTTCATGTTTCACAATTGAGGAAGTATATTCCCGATCCATCTCACGTAATTGAACCTGATCTAGTACAACTAAAAGAAAACTTGTCTTATGAGATTTTACCTGTGCGAATCGCGGATAAGATGACTAAGCAGCTCAGAGGTAAACAAATCTCGTTGGTCAAAGTTATTTGGGATGACGTGACTGGAGAAGCAACGTGGGAAGTAGAAGACAAAATGAAGTTACAGTATCCTGCTTTATTTACAGGTACGTAATTTCGAGGACGAATTTTTTTTTAGCGGGGTAGTAATGTAACACCCTGTACTTTACTGTTTTAAATAACAGTAATACATATAAATATGTTTATAAATTTATTTTAGTTTTAGAAAATTATTTTAAATAAACGGAGTTTATCACTCAATCCTACTTGACCGTAGGAAGCTACGATTAAAATTTAGGTTGGAAAGTCAGGCGAAACCCGACCCGCGAATTCCATTGACAGTATAATAATACTGCTCACAAGACCTAATTTTAACTCGTGAAAGAAAGACTTAAGTTTAGTATTATATTTTCTACAATTCTGTATTTTTAGAATTTTTTTTCAGAAAAAAATAAAATAATTTACGTATTCCGGGCAGAACGTGTAATCGGGTAGACGACGGAAGGGAAATTAGAGTTTCTAAGAGCCGATAGAGGGTTTATCTTAGGATTTTGAGATGATTCAAGGGGATGAATCATATTTTTAAGTCTAGAAGGTTTTTCAGGGTTAAATAGAAAATTTATAAATTTTACGTTCAAGTCCCTGAACTTTCTGTAAATTACCCTTTTGTCCCTAAATTAGTTTTTTACTTTTTTTTTTCAAGTGGATTGGGCTATAATTCTTGTTTCCAATCTCAAATGGTCGTGGCTTAGAAGCCCAAAATTTTCTAGTTCATGGATTGATTCCATAAAGCCTATTTGAAACTATACAAGTTTCCTATCTTAAGCCTAATACTTAAATTTTCAAGTGGGCCCCACAAGAATGAACCCAAGCCCAAACTAACCCAGCCCATGCGCAAGCCCATGAGGATTGATGGCTGCCTCATTTGTTGTTGAATCAAGATTTTCTAGAGTGTTCCACAATTTTCCACACTTTTCTACATCATCCTTGATCATTCTTCGACATTCTTGATTCTTCTCAAATCTTCATGAATTGTCTTAACCTATCTTTGAATCATAAATTCAGCCAAAAAAGTCAAGATAAGCTTGCATTAAATGTGGCAAAATCATCATCATGACACTTTATTGACAATTTGCAAACTAGTCCTTCAACTTATGGAATCTTTGCAACTTGGTCCTTAGAACTTAATTGCATTCGAATCCTTTAGCAAGACAACTCATCATCATCTAGATCCTTCCCAAGATGGCGCCACTATCACTATAAATACCATACTCTCACTTTTCACTTAGTTTCTTTTGCCATTTGTTTCTAAAACCCTAAAGTTCATAAGTCTCTTAGTGCTAAGTTTGTAAAACAAGTTCTTGGTTTTCCTTTGTCATTGATCTTCAAGAGGTAAATTCAAATCTTCATTCTTAATCATGCCTATGTTCTTTAGCAAGTTTCTTGATTCAAGGCTTATATCATAGTTGTTCATCACTTTAAAGTTTCTAACCCTAGAACTTTGAAAAGTCATAATAAATTCTAGAAAAATCTAATGATGATGAAACTACTTTCTATCTTCTTGATATCATGCATATTATCTAAATCCAAGAGCATGATGTAATCAAAAATTTCTTTCCTAAAAATCTAGCCTTGGCCGAATCTATCACATTAGGGTTGGTAGAGTTTTGTTCATGTGTTGTCATGTATGATCATGTATTCTATATGGCATGTATGACTCCACACTCTAATCCATGTTAGTCTCTTAAAATGAATATTTTACTCAAAAATCTTTGTGTTGACCAAAACCCTAGGTGGGTTAGATTTGTTGAGTTTTGTTCAAAGTTTTCCTTAATGTTCTTGTTAATCAAGTTATTAGTATGTATGCTTAATAAATCCAAGTTGGTTTATTACACTAAGAACCCTAGCCCTATGAACCTATTGAGGTCGAATCCATGTATAAAAGAGTTAGGAAGATTTGAGTTTTAAACTTAGTTATTTAGTCACTAATCTATGATTTAGGTTAATCAAGGATCATTAATCCATAACTTAATCATGATTAGAAGTTTTAGTCATTCAAAAACCCTAGAGGCCGTGACTATGTATTAGGGTTTAGAATGTTTTAGTTTCTTGATTTTTAACTATTTGGTTGTAATGGTTGAAGGTTAGTTGAGTACGACGTTTACGAGGTAACCGAAATTCTGAAGGAATCTGTAAGTTCATAAAGAAGTCTTCAAGAGGTAAGAGGGGAACACCGGAGGATTTATTCAATGGCTATATGCTATCCCGTGGTTGTTTGTAATTATTTGTTTGTTAGTATTTATTTATTTATGTGGTTTATTGTTGTGTTATTTGTGTCTGTGTGGTTTTAATTGCATTACTTGTTTATCTGCAATTATATTATGCTACTGTGATGCATGATTGATAAGCCTCTGGCTTATCTAGTTTTATGACTAGATGAACTAGGGTTTATGTGCCTATTTATTCGAGTTCACTCTCGTTTTCGCCCAAATTTGCCTTGTTTTGTTCCTAAGTTGGACTTTGACTCATTTTGCGTATTTTGTGTAGTTTTTAGCCTATTTTGGATAGAATTACGCTTGTGGGTGCTTTTGTTGTTTCAGGTTAAATAAGTGAAGCTCTGGGAGTCAAGGAAACCAAAGAAATAGTGGAAATTGAAACTGAGACACTTGCCCCGCGAGTGTACTCTCGCCTCGCGAGAGTCCAAGACCAAAGAAGACAGAGACTATCACGGCATAGTCGTGATTAAGGTCACGGCTGTGACAAATCGAGGTTTGAAGACTCGCCCCGCGAGAGATAGCTCGCCTCGCGAGAGCATGAAGACTTGGAAGTCAGAGACCATCACGGCCTAGCCGTGATGAAGGTCACAGCCCAGAATTGAATACTCGCCCCGCGAAAGGTGTCTCGCCTCGCGAGTCCCTGAGGACCATGGAAGACAGAGGCAATCACGGCTTAGCCGTGATGGATATCACGGTTGTGACAGATTAGGGTTTGAAGACTCGCCCCGCGAATACAAGCTCGCCTCGCGAAAATACAAAATTTGAAGCGCGCCAATGCTTAATTTCGCGTCGCGAGAGTAAGCTCGCCCCGCGAGCTGGCGAGAAACAGAATCCTTATTTAAAGGCCATATCAGATCAGAATTGGAGGGTGGTGAGCCATTGCTTAGATCAGAATAGGAGTGCGAATCCTTGTTTCTGGAGCTGCGTCTCCCTTCTCTTTTCTTTTCTTCTCTTAGTTTATTATTATGGAGATTATTGCCGATTGTTTGTGCGTCGTCACGGGCATGAGGAACTAATCCCCTCGTCTAGGGGATCGATGAAGCCACCCATGGCTGTGTAGTGTTCACGTGATGTATGTTATTTCTCCCCTTCTCTCAATAAATGTTTTCCAATTCTGATATTATTGTGTTGATCATATGCTAGCATGATTAACTAGTTAAACGTGTTAAGGCCGACCGACGATTCGCGTTTTAGAACTTGAATTGGAATCACTAATTTAATATTGCACGATAGTGGGTAGGAGATTAGTGCAACCACGTAGGGAACAAGAATTAACAGAATTCGAGGATTAGTATTATGAGACTTGGTGAGTAAATAATCCAAATCGTTGAATACGTCCTATTGCGCACGGCTGTGAATTTAGGAGAAATTGGGGGTCCCGGTTGACATTGTAATTGAACCTAGGGAGGAATACATAATCACTTGGGTATTATGCATGATTGGGTAGGTGGATTTGAAACCCTAGATATTTTAAATTTCTGAATTCAATCACCTTAGCTTTAATCGATTTCTTAATTGAATTACAATCTTCATCTCTCTCACAACAATTTTCTTCACTGAACCTATCGAATTTCTTGCGAAATTAGTAGAATTGGTAACCCAATCCTTGTGTTCGACCTCGGTAGACTCTTACCGTGTTTTATTACTTGCGACGACCCGGTACACTTGCCGGAGTCACAACAATGATCTGCCTGGGAAATATCTGTGATATAACTGTTGTTTGATGTATGAGAAGCCTGACAGTGGTCAGTGCACAATTAAGTTAATCGGATAAAAGCTTTAAGAAGCTTCGCAAATTATATTCAATGTTTTAACGGTAAAATATTGATATATAATATTAAAGGAATTTTATTTTGAGGAAAATGAGGAGTTTTGGAAAATATTATTATTTAATTTTATTTCTGGAAAAGGGAATTATGAGTCACAACGAGCGCGAAACCGTGAAAATATTTTCGCATTGCTGAATTTTATGTAAGAAAACCCAGAATATTACAAAATATTCTTTTATGAAATTAATTGGTGAAAATAAGTTAATCATGATTTTAGAAAATTAAGTGGAAAGTTAAGTTTTTGGCTTAAAAGCCTTAAAAATAATATTTGACGGCAAATTTGGAAAAGTGTAGACGGCAAGTATTTTCAAACTAAGAGTGCATATTTTGAGGAAATTAAACCTCAAGTGACTCATTGGTTTGTGAAAAACTAAGTTTTTATTATTTAAGGATTTTATAATGAATTTCTACCTTGGAAAAGAATTTCTGAAAATCAAAAGTTGATTTAACCGTGTTGAAAGTACAGTTGGACTTAGTAACCGAGACGTCGGGGTACTAATGTTCTGTGTTGTGATGGACTCAGTCATTTGGACTTTGAGGGCCTATATTGTATACGTGAGGTATACTGTGTTGAAACATTGAAGATGTTTTCTAGTACCACGAACCTAGGACTGGTGCACCGGTCGAGAGGTGTCGTGATTGAGCACTCAGACAGTGAGGTCCTGTGTTGTGATGAAAGTTTTAAAAGTGTTTAAAAACTATGTGAGTCGTAAGCCATTTTGAGCTTCGGCAAAGAAAGATTGAACACAAAGAAAAGATCAAAACAAAAGTGTTTTACATGCATTTGGCAGACGTGCCTGCGGTTTGTGGTTTGATGCATTAATTACCAGCGATGAAAGGTAATTACGATATGCATTTATCTCATGTGCCTAGTGAGGACATGGAGCCCCCATCTTACTTGCTATTGGTGCCCTGAGTGTGGACATTAGCAATGTTTAATGGTCTTGTGTGCCTGGCCTTGTGTGCCTGTGTGGATGGGAAGAGGTTGCGCACCTGTTGGCAGAGTGCCAAGTTAGCCAGTGTGGCTATGGAGTCTGATCAACTCATTTTATGTTGGGATATCTCATGAGATTAGGACGAAAATTAGATGATGAATATGAAGTGTCATGCATAATTTTTATGGATGATGTTTGGGGTGTTGAGCCCACTGATAAACCGTTTGTTTATAAATGTTTGTACTTGGTAAATGCTGATGTGTTATATGGTGGCTAGTATGTTGTTATTTGAGTAAGATCCATGTATTGGTTTCTCACTCTTACACACATTCAGATGAACCCGGATATACCGTTGGTGCAATCGAGGGTTCGAACGATCATATTTGATCGTGCACAATATGGTGGTGCCTGGGAGATTAACCTTGGGGCACTCAGCGCCACCTACCATGGACCGAGTAGAGAGGTGATCAGAACAATAGAGGAAGGACCACAACAGAGAACTCATGTAGTGGAGACGGTCGAGGTATCTCTACCTCCAGTTTGGCTTTACCCACTGGTCGCGCTGTCGCGCACGCGCCAAAAAGAACGAGCGGGTTTTAAAACTGTAGTTTAGGGCGACAACTCGGATGTCGTCTCACAAGGACTCTTAAAGTGTTATTTATCCCAAAAGTCAGTTTTTTTTTTGGGGGGGGGGGGGGGTTGGATTGGGATACAAATAAGAAAACAAAGTAATAACAGAGCAATAAAACAAGGCAGTTCAAAGAGGTTATCAAATAGCCAAAAACGATTAATCTATTGTTCTCGATTTCCCAACTATCATCGGTTCATGCAATTCCAAGCCCTAAGCAGATTCTAATCCCCTCCCGGTTGTAGCAACAATTTGTAAGCGAAACCACTACTACAGATATATGTCCCTATTCCCGAATTAAGCAAACGGGGTTAAGCCCTTCGTGAACTAAGCGAACACGAAACGAACACACGCGAATTAAGCAAACGTGATTAATTATAGGATCATAATATCACCGAAAATAAATCAACACAACACAATATACTCCTGAATTAAGCAAACAGAAATATAAAGCATGGCATTGAAAAGGGAAAAGCATACAAAACAGGAAATACAAAACCTCAAGTGTAGTGGAAATCGATTACAATAGATTAATCCTAGAAAGTTAGTTCTCCATGGAAAAACGAAAACACACAGAAAAATGCAAAAACAACAAGGAAGCAAAAGTTCTTTCAATCTGCCCAGAATAGCCTTTTATAATTATTCAGAAATTTAGCCCACTCGCGAGGCGAGCCATCATTCGCGAGGCAAATATCATGAAGAGTCAGCAACCTTTGGCATTCTCGCGAGGCGAACAACGGCTCGCGGGGAGAAGAACTGAAGAGTCTTCTTATTACGCCCGTTATGAACATCAGGGGCCAACCGTGATGCTTTCTGACTTCCATTATCGCAAGGCGAAGAAGTTATTCGCGAGGCGAACCCGAGAGCTTGCATTTTTCTGGAACAGTCATCCTTCAGGGTCGCGAGGCGAGGTGCTGTTCGCGGGGCGAACCAGAGAGGATGACATTTTTACTGTTCTGTTGGCTTTCAGGTTCGCGAGGCGAGGAGACCCTCGTGAGGCGAATCCCCTGTTTCTTTATTCCCTCAATTTCTACTTAACCTGGAAACAACAAAATAGCCATAAGTGCTTTATTTGACTCAAAACTGGCTAAATTAATCTAAAACTACTTTAGAGACTCAAAACCTTGCTTGAGGACAATCTAATCTAATTTGGGTGAAAATAGGATATAATTTGCACAAAACCCTGGTCATACTAGCCATAAAACTAGATGAGCCAAAGGCTTATCAAAATACCCCAAACTTAAACTTTGCTTGTCCCCAAGCAAACTACAACTCAAAAAATCAAAAAGACTCAAGACCTGACAAGCTTAAAAGATTCAATCAACCTTGCACAAATTCAAGCAGTTTCATCAAAACAGTTTTCTTCAATGTTCCCCCCTTTCAAACAAAGCAACCCCCACAATCATTCATTCCAAACAATTGAGAATTTCATCATTCAAACAATCATTAATCTAAGCAGGGGATCCAAGTTACACACAAGAGGGAGATCACCAAATTCAAACAACTGCCTTCCTCACTAGGGCATTTAGTGTTCACTCAATCGCTCAGTTTGTGTCAGGCTATCAACATTGCACTCAGTTTCACTTTTCAAGAACACTTCCCATAAATTTGATTTTCATCTCCAAATGATTCCCACAGAAAACATGCAAGCAACATCAAAAGGTCTTTTATGGGTTGTAATGGGGCCTGGCTAAGGGTAGGATATACAAAGGAACTAGGCTGAAGTCCCTAGGAACTAAGAGAGCATGAAACACTTCAAAACATTGAAATTCCACTCAAGTTCCTTTTCTCATTCATCTTTTTGCCTTGGGTGACTACAGCCATTTCTTCTGATACTTTTATATTTTTTTCTATATTTTTTTTTTCATTTTTACACTTTACTTTTTTTTAAGCCTTTGGCTCCAACCTTTTATTATTATTTTTTTTCTTTTTCAATCCCAAACAACACATCATATCCTTGTAGCCACCCCAAACTTAGTTTCTTGCACCCCTTCTCTTTCTAAGATTCCATGTTCTCCTAATCCTAAGATCGGGTTAACATGGTTTTCCAGATTTTGGGCTTATAACATTAGGTTATCAAGAATTAGCAGGCTAATCAGGCTCAAAGGGCTAACTAGGGAACATGCATTAGGGATTGGTTATTTTAGGCTAAGTAGATATTTACAAAGAAAATGCATAAATCATCTGAAGCAGACATATAAACATTCAAACCATAAAGAGATTCAAGCAAATTCGGGAAAGTACAACTTGAAAGTGATTCTCACAGTCAAAAACATGTTGGAGGCTCAAAACCTCACCTGGACATTCATGCAAATTGTTTGACAGAGATTCTATCCCTAGTGTGTGCTTCCTATCACCCCAAACTTATCATAAATCATGCCATCACAACAAAATCTCAAAGTTCAGTTTTCAATCACATGGGGATCACTTAAATTTTTTTTTTCAGAAACCCATTGTTCAACCTAAGGGTAATCATCACATCAATCATGCAATCAATCTGTGCAAAATCAATCAAAATCCAGCAAACTTGCCAACAAAAGACTCAACACAACTCCTGAGCTTCTCAGATTATTCAGGAGCTTTATTAAAAGAAAAGGAAAAAAGAACAAAACAAAACAAAAACTACAACTAGTTCCCTCCCCCACACTTAAAACATACATTGTCCCCAATGAACCAAAGAACTATAAGATCAGAGTGAGGGAAAGGAAAGGGTACTCCCTGATCAAGTGTCAGTGTAGGCGGGAGCTTCCAAGGAGAGCTCCTCAACATTAGTATCCACAGGAATACCAGCATCCACACCATGGAATGGCTTCAGCCTCTGCCCGTTAACCTTGAAGGTCTTGTTGGTACCTGCACTTTGAATCCCTACTGCACCATAAGGAAAAACGTTAGTAACAACAAAGGGGCCATCCCATCTGGACCTAAGTTTCCCAGCCATCAATTTCAGGCGGGAATTAAACAGTAAGACTTTCTGGCCCACAAAAAATTCTTTCCTAGCAATCCTCCTATCATGAAACAGTTTTGTTTTCTCTTTATAAATCCTGGAGCTTTCATAGGCTTCTAGCCTAAGCTCCTCAAGTTGCTGCAGCTGTAGTTTCCTTTCAACACCAGCTTTCTTCATGTCCATGTTACAACACTTGACTGCCCAATATGCACGGTGCTCAACTTCCACCGGGAGATGACATGCCTTACCAAATACAAGCCGAAAGGGGGACATTCCTATTGGCGTCTTGAAAGCGGTCCTCTGAGCCCACAGTGCGTCTTCCAGACGGCGGCTCCATTCCTTTCTATTCGGCTGCACCATTTTCTCTAGAATCTGCTTGATCTCCTGTTTGATATCTCAACCTGGCCATTGGTCTGGGGATGGTAAGCAGTGGAAACTCTATGCACAACCCCATATTTCCTGAGTAAGGCTTCCATGGTTCTGTTGCAGAAGTGAGTGCCTTGGTCACTGATGATAGCCCTAGGTATGCCAAACCTGCAAAAAATGTTGGACCTAACAAATTTGGAAACAACTTTAGCATCGTTAGTCCTAGTGGGGATTGCTTCCACCCACTTTGAAACATAGTCAACAGCCAAAAGAATATACAGAAAACCAAAAGAAGCAGGGAAAGGACCCATAAAATCAATCCCCCACACATCAAAAACCTCACAAAAAAGCATTGGCTGCTGAGGCATTTCACTCCTACGAGTGATGGCAGGGCCTGTTGTTTGACATTCCTTGCAATTCCTATAGACCTCATAGGCATCTCTAAAAATTGTGGGCCAGTAAAACCCAGAATCCAGGACTTTTCTTGCCGTCCTCTGTGGTCCAAAATGTCCTCCTACTTGAGAGGCATGTGAAAAATGCAAGATGGACTCTGTCTTATGATCGGGGACACACCTCCAAAAACCTGATCACTGCAAAACTTCCAAAGGTACGGATCATCCCACACATAGTACTTTGCATCGCTCTTGAGCTTGTGGAACTTGGATCTACTTGTACCTGCAGGAACAACACCAGTAACAAGAAAGTTAACTATGTCAGCAAACCAGGGGGTTACCCCATACAGATGTAGAAGTCTCTCATCAGGGAAATCATCTTGGATGGGAGAAGGATCCTCATCCCTTGCTATTCGGCTCAAGTGATCGGCTACCAAATTTTCAGCTCCACTCTTGTCTTTTATCTCCACATTGAATTCTTGGAGCAAAAGCATCCACCGGATCAGTCTTGGCTTAGCTTCTGGTTTCTTTAACAGGTACTTCAAAGCTGCATGGTCGGTGAAAACAATAACTTTTGAACCTAGCAAATAAGACCTAAATTTATCAAGTGCAAACACAATAGCTAGCAGTTCTTTCTCAGTGGTGGTGTAATTGGATTGTGCAACATCTAATGTCCTAGAAGCATAATGAATTACATGGGCAGCCTTGCCCACCCTTTGTGCCAGAACCGCTCCCACAGCAAAATTGGAAGCATCACACATGAGTTCAAAAGGGAGTGTCCAGTCTGGGGGCTGGATGATGGGGGTAGAGGTCAATGCTCTTTTCAGGTAGTCAAATGCCTTCTTGCAATTTTCATCAAACTGAAACATGGCATCATTCTTCAGCAGGTTTGACAATGGCAGAGCTATCTTGCTGAAGTCCTTAATAAAGCGCCTGTAGAAACCTGCATGGCCAAGAAAGGAACGGATCTCGCGTACGCAAGATGGATAAGGCAACGAAGAAATCACATCAATTTTTGCAGGATCTACTGAAATACCTTCCTTAGAAATAACATGACCCAAAACAATCCCCTGTTCTACCATAAAGTGACATTTTTCATAGTTCAAAATCAGATCAGTCTCAATGCATATTTCTAGAACTAAACTCAGACTATGCAGACATGCATCAAATGAGGAGCCATATACAGTGAAGTCATCCATGAACACCTCCATGCAATTTTCAATGAATTCAGTAAAAATGCTAAGCATGCATCTTTGGAAGGTGCCAGGAGCATTACAAAGGCCAAATGACATCCTCCTATAGGCAAACGTACCAAAGGGGCACGTGAAAGTGGTTTTTCCCGATCCTCGGGGGCAATATGGATCTGGAAATACCCGGAAAAGCCATCAAGAAAACAGTAATGAGATTTACCAGCCAGTCGATCCAGCATCTGATCTATGAACGGCAAAGGAAAGTGATATTTTCTGGTGGCTTGGTTCAATTTCCTATAATCTATACAGACTCGCCAGCTATTCTGGACTCTAGTAGGTACAAGCTCATTATTATCATTTATAACTACTGTGAGACCGGACTTTTTGGGTACAACTTGCACCGGACTTACCCAAGTACTATCAGAGATGGGGTATATAATACCGCTGCAGGTTTAGTCACCTCTTTCTTCACCACATCCGTAATCAATGGGTTTAGCCGCCTTTGGGCCTGCCTTCTTGGTTTAGCTCCATCCTCCAAAAGAATTCTCGTGCATACATCCGGAGGGGCTAATTCCTGGAATGTCGCCTAAGGTCCACCCAATAGCCCTCTTGTGCTTCTTCAGAACCTCCAATAGTTTTGCTTCCTGGTCAGAGTCAAGGCTGGAGGAAATGATGACTGGAAGTTTTTCATTCGTCTCCAGGTAGGCATACTTCAGGTTCCCAGGAAGTGGCTTGAGCTCTAGGGAGGGTGGCTGCTCAACGGATGGTACATTGGGAGTAGCCATGATGTCAAGGACTCCTGCAGAATAGACAGCTTCACTCTCACTATCACTATCAACCTGCAAAGTTGAATCAAGAAACTCAGCACAAACAGCACACGAGTTAGTGTCAGTACAGTTAGTACATGAATATAAATCATCAAACCCAGAAATAAAAGGAAAATCAGAAACTAGGTCCTCATGGGTATCATCAATGATCTCAGAAAGCAACTCTAATTGGAAAACCGAGTGCTCCTCCAATGGGTGTTTCATAGCATCAAAGATGTTGAACTTTGCCACAATATCACCAAACTCCATAGACATGGTCCCATCATTCACATCAATTTTAGTCTTGGCTGTCTTCATGAATGGTCTGCCCAAGATTATAGGTGATCTACTGGAATGTGTCTCCCCTGCCATGTCTAGGATGTAGAAGTCAGCAGGGAAAATCAGCTCATCAACTTGCACCAGCACATCTTCTACCATTCCCATGGGGCGGGCACTGGTCCTGTTGGCTAACTGGATGGTGAGACCTGTATACTACAAGGGCCCAAGATCAAGGTTATTAAAAATAGATGCGGGCATGACACTTATGGAGGCTCCCAAATCCAGCATGCAATTTTCAAATCTTCTATCCCTAATAGTGCATGGAATAGTAAATGTGCCCGGATCCTTGCACTTCTGTGGTAATGCCTGAGTAGGGGCTAAAACAACAACTCTTTCTGGTGCAGGCTTAGACTGGATAAGAGCTGAGACATTTCTTCCCAAATCAACTCTCTCATTATTCTTCAACTTTCTCTTGTTGGTGCATAGATCCTTGAGAAATTTTGCATACTTGGGCACCTGCTTGATCACATCCAACAGCGGAATATTTACAGCCACCTTTCTGAACACATCAAGAATCTCCTTCTCCTTATCTTCACCACCAATCTTCTTATTTTTCTGAACTCTGTGGGGGAAGGGGATCGGTGGTATATATACCTTTTCAGCTTCAACATCAACTAAAGGCTCCGGAGTTACCTCAACAGTTTCTTCATTTTTATCAGAGGATGCCTCAACAACCTTTCCAGATCTCAGAGATATGGCACTCACATTAGGATTGGAGGCATTGGGATTTATCACTGGTTGTGCCGGCAGTTGACTGGATCCTTGAGCTTGCTGTAAGTTGTTTATGGATGTGGCAAGCTGTCCTATCCGTGTCCACAAATCTTGAATGCTAGCATCTTCTGCTCGCCCGAGATCGGCCCAACTCGCCGCTGAAATCGGAGGTTATTTGCAGCCATTTGCTTGATCATATCCTCTAGGGAAGGTCCGTAAGGTGCGTAAGTAGGCAATTGGGGAGGATTCCGTGGTGTCGCCATCGGTTGTTGTTGGGATGAGTTCCCATACCGCAGATTAGGATGATTCCTCCAATTGGGATGGTACCTATTTGTGGAGAGGTCCGGAGTGCTGTAGACGGTTCGATCATTGCCTTGATTATAAGGATGGATCGCATAAGCTTGAGGCAAATCAAGATTTGACTCTTCCTTCAGAATAGGGCATGCCTCATATGGGTGCTCAGGAGAACTGCACATGCCACACAACCTTGCCGGCTGAACCCTATCCATTGCCATTTTCTCCACCAAAGAAGTGAGCCTATCCATTCTATCCTCAAGGGCCTGGTTGGAAGAAGAGCTATGGACCTCGTGCACACCTCTTGTCTCAACAGAATTTCTCCTGGTAGTAAACTGCTGGGAGTTCAGTGACATATTTTCAATGAGTTGCTTGGCAGCAGTTGGGGTCTTATCAACAAGCGTTCCCCCACTAGCAGCATCCAAAATATTCCTACCCATCGGCAGTAAACCTTCATAAAAGTACTGGATAAGAAGTCGCTCGTAAATCTGATCTTGGGGCAAATCGGATATCAACTGCTTGAATCTCTCCCAATACTCAGCCAATGACTCATTTCCTCGTCCGATTCCACATATTTCTTTCCTAACTCGATGCAGCTCGAAGCAGGAAAGTATTTCTCTAAGAAGAGCCTCTTCAAATCGCTCCAAGTGGTAATGGAATTTGGCGGGAGATATAACAGCCAATCCTTTGCAGCTCCCCCGTAGTGAAAACGGGAAGGCTCTCGGCCTTAATGTGATCTTGATTACTCCATTCTCCGGGTCTCAAGGTTGTGGAGCAGACAACCTGAAATTCCTTCAGATGCTTGTGTGGGTCCTCACCTGCAAGACCATTAAACCTTGGCAACAAATGGATTAGACCAGATTTTAATTCAAAAGGAGTAACAGTACCAGAATATTCAATGCACAATCCATTATAGTTAACATCAGGGGCAACAAGCTGTCTTAATGTCCTTTGGTCACCCATGTTATCAAAAACAGTTTTAGAATTAGAATCACTACTAGTTCTAGCCCGAATTTCTCTACGGCGTGTGTGCAGTGTTCTTTCAATTTCCGGATCAAAATCACACAATTCAGGGCAATTGGACCTAGTAGCCAGACCAATTCAAAACAACAACAAAAATAAAAGAAAAAGAAAAGAAAGAAAAAATGGAAAAATAACAAATAAGAGTCCCTGGAAACGGCGCCAATTTTTGGTCGCGCTGTCGCGCACGCGCCAAAAAGAACGAGCGGGTTTTAAAACTGTAGTTTAGGGCGACAACTCGGATGTCGTCTCACAAGGACTCTTAAAGTGTTATTTATCCCAAAAGTCAGTTTTTGGGGGGGGGGGGGGGGGGGGTTGGATTGGGATGCAAATAAGAAAACAAAGTAATAACAGAGCAATAAAACAAGGCAGTTCAAAGAGGTTATCAAATAGCCAAAAACGATTAATCTATTGTTCTCGATTTCCCAACTATCATCGGTTCATGCAATTCCAAGCCCTAAGCAGATTCTAATCCCCTCCCGGTTGTAGCAACAATTTGCAAGCGAAACCACTACTACACATATATGTCCCTATTCCCGAATTAAGCAAACGGGGTTAAGCCCTTCATGAACTAAGCGAACACGAAACGAACACACGCGAATTAAGCAAACGCGATTAATTATAGGAATATAATATCACCGAAAATAAATCAACACAACACAATATACTCCTGAATTAAGCAAACAAATATAAAGCATGGCATTGAAAAGGGAAAAGCATACAAAACAGGAAATACAAAACCTCAAGTGTAGTGGAAATCGATTACAATAGATTAATCCTAGAAAGTTAGTTCTCCATGGAAAAACGAAAACACACAGAAAAATGCAAAAACAACAAGGAAGCAAAAGTTCTTTCAATCTGCCCAGAACAACCTTTTATAATTATTCAGAAATTTAGCCCACTCGCGAGGCGAGCCATCATTCGCGAGGCGAATATCATGAAGAGTCAGCAACCTTTGGCATTCTCGCGATGCAAACAACGGCTCGCGGGGCGAAGAACTGAAGAGTCTTCTTATTACGCCCGTTATGAACATCAGGGGCCAACCGTGATGCTTTCTGACTTCCATTATCGCGAGGCGAACCCGAGAGCTTGCATTTTTCTGGAACAGTCATCCTTCAGGGTCGTGAGGCGAGGTGCTGTTCGCGGGGCGAACCAGAGAGGATGACATTTTTACTGTTCTGCTGGCTTTTAGGTTCGCGAGGCGAGGAGACCCTCGCGAGGCAAATCCCCTGTTTCTTTATTCCCTCAATTTCTACTTAACCTGGAAACAACAAAATAGCCATAAGTGCTTTATTTGACTCAAAACTGGCTAAATTAACCTAAAACTACTTTAGAGACTCAAAACCTTACTTGAGGACAATATAATCTAATTTGGGTGAAAATAGGATATAATTTGCACAAAACCCTGGTCATACTAGTCATAAAACTAGATGAGCCAGAGGCTTATCACCTACAGTACTTGGAAGGGCACGGATTGATGGATCCGTCTCAACCACATCCTCTTCAGATATTAGGACCTGAGGAACCTCCTCCTGAGATGGAGTTAAATGAGGGAGAGGAAGATCCAGAGGAATACATTGAGGACGATCCTGAGTTTCAACCTCCTGCGGTTGATGATGAAGATTCTTTGGATGACGCAGCGGAAGCGGAGGCATCATCTTCAGATTCGTCAGTTGTAGGTGGGATTGATCATCATGATCTTCCCAATGGGTTTTAGTAGCTTGATCAGCTTAGGTAGAGTCTTTGGGATAGTGAGTCTTGACAGTTTTTATATGGCTTCAGAGAGCCATGAGTTTTGAATGTGGTTCTGAACTACTTGTTACTGATGTGTGTATATATCTTTATTTTCTTTATTTAGTTTGATGGAGAATAGCCTGTGCTTATGAGGGCTCTTTTGTTATCTCCTATTATAGGTTTCATGTATGTAAAAAGGTGATGTGTGTGTATATATATATATATATATATTGTGTATGTGTGCAATGGTTCTATGTTTTGTTAAAAAAAAAAAATTTCAGCACTATTTTTGTAAAGAAACGTTTAATTAAATATATATTTTCCGAAAGTAACCAGCGTTAATAATTTAATTTCCGTTCTTGGGTAATAGTGTGATGATCCTAGATTAGGGTGTCGCAAAGCCTCTATACTCTAGACTTAGAAAGACTAAGAATCCTAAACCTTGGTCTGATGAGTTGTCAAATCTAGTGGCTGATATTAAAAAGGATGTCAAGTCTCTTCCATGTCTTGGTATCCCTCATCCCGAAGCAAGTCTAATAGTTCAGACAGATGCTTCAGAAAAAGGATATGGTGGTATCCTACTCCAGATCCTTTCAGAGTCAAAAGTCGAACAAATTGTCCGATATCATTCTGGTCTTTGGATCTCATCACAAGAAAAATATAGTACTATTAAAAAAGAGATTTTATCTATAGTACTAAGTATTTCAAAATTTCAAGATGATTTGTTTAATAAAAAGTTTTTATTACGAATAGATTGCAAAGCAGCAAAAGATGTTTTAGAAAAAGATGTTAAAAATCTTGTTTCAAAACATATTTTTGCCAGATGGCAAAGCCTTTTAAGTTGTTTTGATTTTGAAATTGAATTTCTAAAAGGAGAAAATAATTATATCCCTGATTATCTAACCAGGGAATTTTTGCAGGCATCAAAATAATATGGCGAGCAGGGCCCGAGGTGGGTCAGCTAGGGGTGGGGCATCCCCTTCCTCTACAAAATCAAAAGCCTTAACATTGGATTCCTTTGCACCCAGTGCATCTCAAATAGCAAAATCTCCAATACCAGCCCAGCCCACTACAAAAAACCAAATTGAAATATCAAATAAATTTACCCCTTTGGGTAAACCCCCACAAACACCCCAAAATAACCCACAAAATTTTCAAGTCCTTGAACGAGAACCTCTGCAGAGCAAAGCAAAATCTGTCTGCAGTCAACAGTTACTTTTGGAGCCCGAAATGGGTGATCCAATAAAAAATGAACCTTGGGATATATTAGCTCAATATTTTCAAAAGGGTTTTGGATGGATCAATACTCATGGTACAGACAAACCCTTAAAATTATACCAATATGTGCTAATAGATTCTGGTTCAGTTGAAATAAATGAAAATGAAAATGAAAATGCACCAGGAATTGTGGCTTATTCCCAGTGCAAGATTTTAAAGGTTTTGACCATCACATATTGGGGTCAAAGCCCACTTAAGCCCAAAAGATTTTCCAGGGTCTATGATCCTCCAATATACAATTATATGGATTACAAAAAGGCTTGGGATTACTTTCTCTGTGTTCCCAATCCAAAACACTCTTGGTACTTCATCATAGTCAGCAATCAGTCCATTTACCCGTCATGGTTTATGGAGTGGTTTTGGGAGGTCGGTTTATCTGTAGAAATTCTCCCGAATGCTCTTTATGAGAAATATTTGGAGTACAAAACCTTAACACCTAAAATTCCGGCTCATGTAAAATTATTACATTTTTGTGCTCAATTTGGAATTTCATGGTTATTAAAATTTAGCTATGATTTTCATTTGCACTTACCTGAGCCATTCCCAAAATACATTTGCTCCACTGCGATTGTCTCTTGGTGGAGGAAATTCAATGAAGATATTGTTCTTGGAAAGTTTGAAACTTGGAAGAAACATGGACTTTAAAAGAGGAGACTTCCCACCCATCACTCCAAGCAAACTCTCCATCATCAAAAGGAAAAGGGATAGTTGGTTCAAAGATCTTGATAAAAATCTCAGCCAACTAGTCCTTATTCAATAAAGGTTGATGCATCTTCTCCGGCAGAGCTTAAGAAAATGCTGCTAGAAGCTTTATCAACTGTTGGATCTGATGAAGAACCTGAAGATCCAATTCCTGAAGAAGAAGACTATGAATATAATCCTTATCTGGAAAACAGTGATCCAGATGTTGGATTTTTTGATTAAAATTATCAAAATTGGTTTTTATCGCATCTCCCTCGGGATAAGTAGATGGCAGACAAGGGCCCCCCCTCAAAATTACCCTTTCAGAAAATCAACAGTAGCGTCCTTTGGACACAAATGCAGCCGCCCATGTGCTGTGCTACTTTTAAAAAGAAAAGTCATTTGTCTCGTTGTGCCGACGCATCTTCGTGGCAGACAAAAGAAAATGATCAACAGTAAAAGCAAGGCTCAGAAGTCAAAAGCTCTACAGTCTTTGCTTTTCGGATTTGAAAAATCTGAAATCCGTCTCTCAGCTGAAGGCTCTTCTCATCTATATAAGGAGCTTCAAGACTCAGTTGGAAGGCATCTCGCAATTATCTCTGAACTTACTAATCTGTTTGCTTGTGTAATCTTGTAGTGATTTGGTGATCTTTTACAAGTTTAAGAGTAGCTTTCCTTTGTAAGTTCTTGTAATATTTAAAAATCTTGTAATATTTTAAGCTTGTAGTGTTCAAGCTTATAGTGAAAGTAAATATTTTGATATTCAAAATTATTTTCATACTCTGATATTTTTGCTTCTTCACCTGTTTTTCCTCTATACTCTGATATTTTTGCTTCTTCACCTGTTTTCCTCTATTTTCTCTAAGGATGCCACTGTGGATCATTTCACAAAAGATGTTAGAGAAAATAGAGGAGAAACAGGTGAAGAAGCAAAAATATCAGAGTATGAAAATAAATTTGAATATCAAAATATTTACTTTCAAATTTTTCTTGTCTATGCATTTTAATATCTGTGCAAAATTGTAAACCAGTTTTATTAACTATGGAAATTATTCTTCCATAAGTTAATTCTTCAAGAGGGGTACCAGGTGTAACGCCCTAGTTTTTACACCTATGATTAATTATTTTATTTGGATGTTTAAATTTATTATGTTATGTGGTTTAGTTTGAGTAATTAAATTACTCTCTTCAAATTATTTTATTGGGTACGTTAGCACTGACTCAATTCAGTGAATGCACGCTTACTAGACAATAATTACGTTATTGTCACTAATATACCAGTACAGAAAAATATTTTAAATAATGTGAATAAGAGAAAAGCATTTTCATATTCTCATTCTATTTAATTTTAGAGTTAAAAATATTTTGGTTTGACCTTTATCGGAGATTAAATTTTGGACTGAGTATTTTCTTAGTTGATCAGTTCAACTATTAATCTTTACTCTAATTTGAATTTCGAAAACATATCCTTATCAATCTTTATTTTTAGATTCTAAAAAGTAAAAACATGTTTATTTTAGGCTTAATATTTATCACTCATTTTGTACCCACTAGTAGAAAAATATGAAATTCTCTCTCCTCTCCCTTTTATACTCGACGTCTCCCACTCTCTTTCTTTCCTTTTCTATTTATTTTCTTTCTTTCCTCTTGCACACGTTCAGACCCTTCTTCTTTCCTTCTTTCTTCTTCTTTCTCTCTTTTCTTCTTCTTCTTCCTCCTAACTCCATCTCCTTCTTCCTCCTCCTTCTCAACCAACCAGTCGCGCCGCCCTAGGAGCCGTCCGTCGCTGTCCAGCCGCGCTCCGCCAAGGAGGTCGTCGTCCGTTCGCCACACAGTGGAAAGAAGACAGCAACACGCGTTGTCGCCGCCACGGTGACGTCTTTCTAGCCGCCATCCATGGTGGATCTGCCATTTTTGGTGGGGTTCGAGCTCTCCTTTTCCTTCCCATGAAGCTTAGTCTTGTTTTTGAACCATGGCTGCTACAAGACTCTCCACCGCCACCGCGATCCGCCGGAGCCGCCGTGACGCCGCCGCACCCATGGCTGGCCGTCGCAACCTCTTTCTTCCACCTTGGGTGAGTTGTTTCCCCATGTTTTACTCCTCTTTCAAAACCCCCAAATGGATTTTTAAAACCCTAACCCTAACCCTTTGATTTCAGATTTTAATCTTGAAATTTAAGGTTGTTTTATGAGATTGGGACTGTGAATTTGTGTTTCCCTAAACCAATTTTATTATTCTGAGTTTTCCCTAAATTTTAATAAGGAGCCCTAAACCCCAATTTGATTTTATTTGAATTTGGGTATGTTTTTGTGAAATTAATTATGATTTAGTGCAATTAGGACTCTAAATGGATGATTTCCAAAGTTCTTTTCATGATCTTTTAATCAAAACAAAGTTTCCTTAAAGGATATTGGGAAGCGTGAGCTTCAAACATGATTTTCTTTAAAAATAACCTTGTTTGGTAATCGGATTAAGTGTTTAGATAAAGTTAGAATGTGGGTTTGATCATGTGAAATTGATTTCTTGATTTTTGGTTGTTGCGCGTTGTTGGATTCCCTCTCTGAGACGTTTGACACGGCTATGCTTGCTTGATGGAGTAGATAGTTACACTCTTGGAGCTAATGTGAGTATTAAGACGAGGATCCTTTACTTGTCTTCAAAGGTAAGGGGAGTTTGCCTAGGGATATTCAATAACTGTATGCATGTGTGTAAGTGTTTAATTGGATATTTACCTGTTGATTGAGCTTACTTGATTATCTAATGTACTTGAACTGTTGTGCTATTATCTGATGTTGAACTGTACTTGTTCTAAATGATATAATGCAGATATGTGATGAACTGCTTTCAACTGTGATATTAGCATTGCACTGATGATATATACTGTTGTTGATTGAAAGTTTGCTAAGCCAGACGTGCGTCTGTGCTCAACCATAATAAGGATTAAAAACCTTAATAAGCTTGGAAGATGAAGGGATTGGTGTTCTTTTCCAAAAGCTCTCTAAACTTAAAGTACTTGTTTTAATCGTTGAAATGGTTTTGGTGTACTATTGTTATACAAGAGAAAAATCCTTTTCGAACTATGTGTCTTCAAGTGAAAACGTTCAAGATTATTTGGCAATATCCTATTGGGGGAAATATTTCAAAGACAAAAGAATTTCAAAGATGCTTTATAAAAGATTTTCAAAGAAAAGGTTTTTCCTAAATATCTTAGAAACTTTCCGATAACCTGGATAGGTTATCGAGGATTCGGTTTTGAATTTGTTTTTCACTGAACGAAAAATAAGTACTTAAGAAAGAGAATCTAGTACGCGAGACGTCGCCTCTAGTATTCAGTGATGCGCACGTGATCTTGGATCAGTGTTAATTCGGGACTACGAGTCCTGGCTATGATATTATGGACTGAGAGTCCAATTCTCGAAATGGAGGACAGTTCGTTCTGATTTCGTTGTGATGGACTTAGGTCCTAATCACGTTGTGTTGGACTGTGTATTCTAACCGCGTGTGATGAACATGATTAAAGGTGAAGGTTTTTTTCTACGACCACAACCCTTGACTGCGGCCACGGTCTTGGGCATTGTGATTGAGCATTCGGACTACGAGTCCTATGCTTCTGAGTTTTCAAGTGATGGGGAAATGATGATTTAAGTCGTTAGCTTTGAGCAGCGACAGTGAAAAGAATGAACACAAAGAAATCCTTTTAAATAAAATATTTTCTCATGTGAATTTCCCCAAGCAGACGTGCTATTGATGTATATATCAGATACAAAGATGGTATCTGGGAGTCTGTCCATGTAAACCGAGTGAAGAGGCACATGTGACGTTGCTCGTCCTGAGACCTTAATGCATTAGGGTAAGGGGGCAACTGCCCGGTGGGCTAGAGATTGACCAACTCTAATTCTTCTCCAGTGAAAAACGGTGTTGATATCTCATGAGATTAAGTTAGAGCCTGATATTGAAGTGCCATGCATATTTTCAAAAGATTGACTGTGCGGGTTTGAGACCCTTTGATATAACACTGTTATGTTATGTATATGCATGATTTAACTGCTTATATGATGTATGTATCATGTATATGGTTGTTGTGTGATATATCCATTTGTCGGTATCTCACCCTTACAAACATATCAGGTTTCTTCTGGTTTGCTATTGTACCCTGGGTATTTTAGTACAGATGTGCAGATGAGTCTTCCTAAGTCACTCAGAGACTTAGATCTAGTTGCTTGATGAAGTATTTGATTGTGGAACGATCACGTGAGTTCTTCTCAGGAATAACTTTTAGAATGACCAACTTAGGGATTGAGACTTGGATTTTTGATAAGTATGTATGAGTATGACTCAGAGAGTCTATATTTTAAAACGGAATGTTTATGGCTCAGAGAGCGTCTCTTTTGAATGAAAACTTAAACTTTTCCTTTTGGTCATGTATAGCTAATTGATATAACTATCTTTGGCATATTAATGCCTGGTTGTATTTGGTGTAATCGAATTACGGGAATTAAAATGTAATTATTTTAGCAGGTGTTCTTTTACCTGGGATGTTCGAATTACAGAGGAGACTCTGTCGAAATTTTCGTAAAATACTAGCTTTATTCAAGTATATTCTTTAAATTAAATAGGCTTGTCATACTATGATAGTAAGTCTGTGTGCCAATCAAGGCTTAGGAGTCGTGACAAAATTTTTATACCCAATTTCAGACACTTGTATACTTATATAAATTATTTTCCGAAAGCACCAGCAAATTATCTTTTAATTTAAATTCCGCACGTGTTACGTAAGTAATGCCCTGAGGGGGGGCGTTACAAGGTGGTATCAGAGCTGGTCGAGTCTTTCGGGATCTTTGGGGAATAGGTCTGTTAAGTTTTGTTGTGTGATCTCTGGTTGGCTCTTGTTTGAATTGTTTCTTGTTGAAGCAATGTGTGTTGATGCACAAGTATATGTTTCTTGATGGTTTTCCAAGGGCTTTATGTCCTAGGAGACCTTAGATCTTGAATGTTACTTGGGTTCGAATATGACATTCGATTATCCTTGCGAATTGTGTCTGATATTCGAAACAAGGTGCTTGTGTAAAGGGTTTTTTCGGGAGTGTTCCTTGGAAATATTCTAGGTTTATGGTTAGCAAAGGACATTGATTTTTGATTGATCTAGTTTCTGGATTTGGTCAGATCTCTGTCGCTTTGTGTAGGATGTTGCCTACGAAGTTAAAACGAGTTAGATGACTCATTCAACTGAAAGATCGGTGGTCTGAACCGTTTGTTAGACCGAGTGTTTTCCTTGTGAAGCACCAATGTTGTGTGAAGGCTCGTGTCACCGTCTGGATTCCTGACAACTAAGTAAAGGACAAATTATGAACAAGTATTTTCTGACTTTAATTTGAAATCTGTCAGGACTCCTGAATTAGTTATGCTAATTCATTAATTTCCAGTTATTCATTTCTTTGTTTGTGAGAAGTCGTACTCACACTTCTAAATAATCCTCGATGTATTAGACATTTGAGTGAATTGATTTATCGGAATTCATTGGTCTGGATACTTTCACATTTTGTGGAGAGAAGTGGTTATGACTATTTCTTGAGTTATAACACAGATAATTTCGTGATAGCAGAAGTTTCTTGGTGAAACTTAGTTTCGTGACTTCTATTTTTGGTAGAGGTGAAAGTCATCATTTTGTAAATTCCTTGTACTAAGAATAAGAATTAATCCTCTTTGGATTAGAAGTTATTCACCCTTTGATTCCTTAAATCCATTTGGAAGATTCTTGTGGAAGAATGAACTTTATTAGATTCATGTTTGTAAATGTGTATTGATCATGCATTTTTACACCCACGAACCTGATGGAATGATCTTTTTCCATATTGGATGTTCCTGTGTCCTTCTATTAATGAAATTCTTTCTATGCTTATGTGAAAGTGAAATCAAGAAAAATTTTCTTTTCTTGAGAAATTCTTTTATGATCACCAAGGTCTTGTCTTATTGCGGTTCGAAAGTACTTGTCGTCGTTGATCATCTTAGTTCTACGTATTCTCCAAATGTCGTCGATGTGTGACCTATCTCATCAGTCATGACTCATGAGTTGGATATCTCCACATCGAGATGTACAATTGAGACCTTCCTTGTTGAGATGTTGGCATTCCTTCAATCTTTGTTATGAGTTTTCTGAAGACCTACATGAGTCTTGTTTGAATTCAAGTGATCGTTGATCGACTGGTGAAGTTTACATCTTCTTACGAGTTAAGATCCACTATGCAGTGTTAGTGAACCGAATAATGTATCAGAGGATTGTTCAGACTTCATGGAGTATCTTTAAGTGTTGTTTCGGATGAAAACGGAAGTTTATCAATGTGTATCGGCTAAGTTTACTTTAAGTGTTAAGGACTAAGTTGAGACTAAGTCCAACTGATCATCCTCAGTGGGATGGATAAGTAAGGAGATGACCTATCCTTAGCAGGTTAGTTGGAAGATAGTGTGGTACCTAAGTTTTTGTCATCTCTATGGTAGGATAAACCAGAATTGATAGGAGCTTTGTTAATGTATAGATGTGAATGGTATTATGAGAACCCTTAAGTTCAACATTATTGAGTGAGATGAGTACAATGGATCTTATCATGATCGAGGCAGATATATCATTAAAGGAATTTAGAGTAGTGATCAATGTTTATGGTTAATGTTGACTTAGTGAGTCCGAGGATTAACGGAAAAATATATATGGCAGTTTTCCTTAAGCTGAATGGAAATAGTAAAAAGGAGTTCTTGAGTGAAACTAAGTAGTTAGAAAAGTTTAAGAATTATGGTTTTGGATAATTCAAACTGAAGTGATTCCTTTTGGTTGTAGTTGCACGAAGAAATGTAATCGTATTCTTTAAGATTTAAATGAATGACCATGATATAATTTGGAGTGGTGGAATATGTTCAAAGGAAACTAAGACTACAATTGTGTGCTTTGGGTTGAAAGTTAATATCTGTAGTAAAGTAAAGTTAGTGTTGAACTTGATATTCGTTGTGAGGATAAGGTGTTGAAGAAGTTTTGCTAGCAGACAAATTTAGAGGCAAGAAGTGATTAAGTTTTGTTTATGTCTTTCGAGTGTGATAAACTTTGGCGAAATGTTTATAATCTTTGAGGTCTTATTCTGGTAAATATGTGGTTGATGATCCATAGTAGAAACTGGACATTTTAAATTCAAGATTGCCATTAGGGAGTGTCCACCAGGATTTCTTGGCTTTGTTTTGGTGCAACTCCTAGGGGTTATGGCCTTAGAGAAACTCTGTTTTATAATCCCTTTTCTCGGCTGCAAATAAATAAGATAAGGGCATATACGATACAAGCATTTCCTTGCATAAGTGATGGAGCCCTGCCTTTAGATGAAGGAATTGTTAGGAGTTGTGTATTTTCTTTGGGCAATAGGGTAGATGCATGGGAAATTTCTTAAACTAGGGATACTAATGGGGCTTGAGAACTAAATTGAAAATGAGAGTCAAATGAAGGATATGAAATCGAAGTAGGCAAAAGATCCGAGAGGAATTAAGAAGGGAACGGACTATGTTGGGTGTGGTAAGATTGATAAGCCTCTGGCTCATCTAGTTTTATGGCTAGTATGACCAGGGTTTTGTGCAAATTATATCCTATTTTCACCCAAATTAGATTAGATTGTCCTCAAGCAAGGTTTTGAGTCTATAAAGTAGTTTTAGGTTAAATTATCCAGTTTTGAGTCAAATAATATACTTATAGTTATTTCTTTGTTTTCAGGTTAAGTAGAAGTTGAGAGAATAAAGAAGCAGGGGATTCGCCTCGCGAGAGTTCTGCTCGCCTCGCGAACTTGAAAGCCAGCAGAACAGTGAAGTTGACATCCTCTCTGGTTTGCCCCGCGACTGATCTTCTCACCTCGCGACCCCGAAGGCTGACTGTTCCAGGAAATTGCAAGGTTTCTGTGTCGCCTCGCGAAGACTTTACTCGCGTCGCGAGTAATCCATCCCTGAAGACCAAAAGTCAGCACGGTTGATGCATGTTAAAGGTCACGGCTGTGGCAGTTTCGAAGTTGAAGAGTCTCGCCACGCGAGCATACATTCGCTTCGCGAGTCTGGAAGTCAGAAAGCATCACGGTTGGCCCCTGATATTCATAACGGGCGTAATAAGAAGACTCTTCAGTTCCTCGCCTCGCGGAAGGTGTGTTCGCCTCGCGAGAATACCAAAGGTTGCAGACTGTTCACAATAATCGCGTCGCGAGAGAGGCTTCGCCTCGCGAGTGTGCATAGTTCATGAATGTTATAAATAGCTGTGTTGGCAGATTATGAGGGACTTTTGCTTCTCCATTATTCTGTTTACATTTTTTTCTCTGTGTGTTTTCGTTTTTGTTATGGAGAACTAAGTTTCTAGGATTGATCTATTGTAATTGATTTCCATACACTTGAGGTTCTTGTATTTTCCTGTTTTGTATGCTTTTCCCTCTTCAATGCCATGCTTTATATTTCTGTTTGTTTAATTCAGGAGTATATTGTATTGTGTTGATTTATTTCCGGTGATATCATGTTCCTATAATTAATCACGTTTGTTTAATTCGCGTGTGTTCATTCATGTTCGTTTAGTTCATGAGGGCTTAACCCCGTTTGTTTAATTCAGGAATAGGAACTTGTATCCGTAGTAGCAATTTCGTTTGTCAATTGTCACTACAATTGGAAGGGGAATATAATCTGCTTAGGGCTTGGAAATTGCATGAACCTATGATGGTTGGGAAATCAAGAGCAATAGATTAATCTGTTTTTGGCCATTTGATAACCTCTTTGAACTGTCTTGTTTTATTGTTCTGTTTTCATTATTTTGTTTTCTTTGATTGCATCTCAATCCACCCCCTCCCCCCAAAACTTATTTTTGTGGAAAATAACACTTTAAGAGTCCTTGAGAACGACATCCGAGTTGTCGTCCTAAACTACAGTTTTAAAACCCGCTCGTCCTTTTTGGCGCGTGCGCGACAGCGCGACCAAAAATTGGCGCCGTTGCCGGGGACTCTTGTTTTGTTATTTTCACATTTTTATTTCTGTTTTTCTCTTTTATTTTTGTTTTTATTTTGAATTGGTCTGGCTACTAGGTCTAATTGCCCTGAACTGTGTGATTTTGACCCGGAAATTGAAAGAACACTGCACACACTCCGTAGAGAATTTCGGGCCAGCACTAGTAGCGATTCCAATTTCAAAACTGTTTTTGAAAACATGGGAGACCAGAGGACATTAAGGCAGCTTACTGCCCCTGATGTCAACTATAATGGATTGTGTATTTCATATCCTGGTGCTGACACTCCTTTTGAACTGAAATATGGTTTTATTCACTTGTTGCCCAAGTTTAATGGTCTTGCAGGTGAGGATCCACACAAGCACTTGAAGGAATTCCAAGTTGTATGCTCCACAACCTCGAGATCATAGGGAGTCACTGAGGATAGTATCAAGCTGAAGGCTTTTCCGTTTTCACTTCAGGGAGCTGCAAAAGATTGGCTGTTGTATCTTGAGCCCAACTCCATCACCACTTGGAATGATTTGAAGAGGGTGTTCCTAGAAAGATATTTTCCTGCTTCAAGAGCTGCTTCAATAAGAAAAGAAATATGTGGCATCAGGCAAGGGAATGAATCGCTAGCTGAATATTGGGAAAGGTTCAAGCATTTGGTGTCCAGTTGCCCCAAAGATCGATATCCGAACAACTCCCGATCCAAGATTCTTTTATGAAGGATTGCTGCCGATGGATAGGAATCTTTTGGATGCTGCTAGTGGGGGAGCATTAGTTGATAAGACCCCAGCTGCTGCCAAGCAACTCATTGAGAATATGTCATTGAATTCTCAGCAGTTTACTACCAGAAGAAATTCAGTTGAGACAAGAGGTGTGCATGAGATCCATAGTTCATCTTCCAACCAGGCTGCCCTTGAGAATAGATTGGATGAGCTGACTTCTTTTGTAAGGCAATTGGCAATAGACAGAGTTCAGCCTGCAAAGTTATGTAGCATCTGCAATTCACCTGAGCACCTACATGATCCATGCCCCATCCAGAGGGAAGAGTTTGTCAGTGAAGTATCTCAAGCTTATGCAGTTAATCCATATAGTCAAGGAAACAGTCAGAATCGGTACAACACTCCAGACCTCTCTACCAATAGGTACCATCCCAGTTGGAGGACTCATCCTAATCTGCGGTATGGGAACTCATCCCAACAACAACCGATGGCACCTCAGAATCCTCCTCCAGTGGCCACTTCTGCACCTTCCGGACCTTCAGTAGATGACATGCTCAAACAAATAGCTGCACAAAATCTACAGTTTCAGCAGCAAATGGGACAGATTCAGGCCTCACAGCACGAGTTTGCCAAAGAAGAAACAAATGCCAAGATTAAAAGTTTGGAGACACAGATTGGACAGATGGCCACGACATGAATAACATACAAGAAGGTCAAAGATCCAATAGCTACCAAAGACACAGCCCGGTGATAAATCCTAATGCCTCCAATCCTAATGTGAGTGCCATATCTCTGAGATCTGGAAAAGTTGTTGAGGCCACTTCTGAAAAAGATGAAGCAACTGTTGAGGTAACTCCTAAGCCTATGGTTGAAGTGGAAGCTGAGAAAGTGTATAGACCACCCATCCCATTCCCACACAGATTGCCGAATAATAAGAAGATTGGTGGTGAAGATAAGGAGAAGGAGATTCTTGATGTTTTCAGAAAAGTAGCTGTAAATATTCTTCTCCTAGATGTGATCAAGCAAGTGCCCAAGTATGCCAAATTTTTGAAGGATCTATGCACCAACAAGAGGAAGATGAAGACTAATGAGAGGGTTGACTTGGGGAGAAATGTCTCAGCACTTATCCAGCCTAAGCCAGAAAGAGTTGCTGTTATAGCCCCTACTCAGGCACTACCACAGAAGTGCAAGGATCCAGGCACATTCACCATTCCATGCACTATTGGGGACAGGAAGTTTGAAAATTGCATGCTGGATCTGGGAGCCTCTATCAATGTCATGCCTACCTCCATCTTTAACAACCTTGATCTTGGGCCATTGCAGTATACAGGTCTCACCATCCAGTTGGCTAACAGAACCAGTGCCCGACCCATGGGAGTGGTAGAAGATGTACTAGTGCAAGTTGATGATTTGATCTTCCCTGCGGACTTCTACATCCTAGACATGGCAGGAGAGACTCATTCCAGTAGATCACCAATAATCTTGGGCAGACCATTCATGATGACATCCAAGACTAAGATTGATGTGTATGATGGGACTATGTCTATGGAGTTTGGTGGTATTGTGGCCAAATTCAAGATCTTTGATGCTATGAAACACCCAGTGGAGGAGCACTCTGTATTCCACTTAGAGTTGCTTTCTGAGCTTATTGAGGATACCCATGAGGACTTTATTCCTGATTTTCCTTTTATTTCTGGTTTTGATGATGTATATACTTGTACTAACTGTACTAACACTAACCCGTATTCTGTTTGTTCTGAGTTTTTGGATTCAACTTTGCAGGGTGATGGTGATAGTGATAGTGATAGTGATAGTGAGAATGAAGCTGTTTGTTCTGCAGGAGTCTTTAACATCATGGCTACTCCCAATGTGCCATCCATTGACCAGCCACCATCCTTAGAGCTCAAGCCACTCCCAGAGAACCTGAAGTATGCTTACCTAGAGACAAATGAAAGACTTCCAGTCATCATTTCTTCCAGCCTTGACTCTGACCAGGAAGCCAAACTATTGGAGGTTCTGCAGAAGTACAAGAAGGCTATTGGGTGGACATTGGCTGATATTCCAGGAATCAGCCCCTCCAGATGCATGCAAAGAATTCTATTGGAGGATGGAGCTAAACCAGTAAGACAGGCCCAAAGGCGACTTAACCCACTGATTCTGGATGTGGTGAAGAAAGAGGTGACTAAGCTTCTACAGGCATGTATTATATACCACATCTCTGATAGTACTTGGGTAAGTCCGGTGCAAGTTGTACCAAAGAAGTCTGGTCTAACAGTAGTTAGGAATGAAAATAATGAGCTTGTGCCTACTAGAGTCCAGAATAGCTGGCGAGTTTGTATAGACTATAGGAAGTTGAACTAGGCCAATGATGAGCCTCTGTTTGACTGGTTTTATAACTAGTCAAGACCTTGGCTTTGTGCTTATTTTATATCATTTTCACCCAAATTAGACTTGATTGTCCTTAAGTAGTATTTTGAGTTTGTAAAGTGTTTTTAAGCTAATTTAGTTGATTTAGAGTTAAATAAAATACTTACTGTTATTTCTTATTTTTAGGTTAATAAAAAGGAATAATTCTGGTCTTTCGCCCCGCGAATAATCTCTCGCCTCGCGAGTCACCAAGCCCAGAAAGTCAGAGACGATCACGGTTTACCCGTGTTGAAGATCACGGCTGTGGCAGTTTTGAAGTTGAAGCGTTCGCCTCGCGAGCATCCATTCGCCTCGCGAGACTTGGAAGACCAGAAGCCATCACGGTTTGCGCATGTTGAAGGTCACGGGCGTTACAGTTTGGGATCTGAAGAGATTCGCCTCGCGAAGGATATGCTCGCCCCGCGAGAAGATCAAAAGTCGTAGACTGTTCACAATTTCCGCGTCGCGAGAGAGGCTTCGCCTCGCGAGTCCTCTGATTCCAGAAACGTGTATATAAGACAGACTTAGGCAGAACTGGGAAGAGGGAGTCAGAGTTAGCCAGTTTTGGCTAGCCTTAGACAGTAGTAGTAGCTTTCGGTAGTTTAATTCTTGTCTTTTGTTTTTCTTTTGTAATGGAGAATTAGTCTCCTAGATTAATCTACTGTGATTGGTTTTAATTACACTTGAGGTTCTGTATTTCCTGTTTTAATTGCTTTTCTCTTTTCAATACTATATTATGCATTTCTGTTTGTTTAATTCAGGAGTATGTAGTGTAGTGTTGATTCATTTCAGTGATGCTATGTTCCTATACTTAATCGCGTTTGTTTAATTCGCGTGTGTTCATTCATGTTCGTTTAGTTCATGAGGGCTTAACCCCGTTTGTTTAATTCGGGAATAGGAACATGTATCCGTAGTAGCGATTTCGTTTGTTAATTGTTGCTACAACTGAAAGGGGATTAGAATCTGCTTAGGGCTTGGATTTATTTGAACCAATGATAGTGGGAAACCAAGAACAGTAGGTTAATCGTCTTTAGTTTATTTGTTAATATTTTAACTGCTTTGTTTTTTATTGCTTTGTTTTCTTTATTTTTGCACTCAATCCAAAACCCCCAAAAACTAACTTTGGGTTTTCTGTTAATAATAACAACAACTAAAGAGTCCTTGAGAGACGATATCCGAGTTGTCGCTCTATACTACATTATTTTAATAATCGCTCGTTCTTTTTGGCACGTGGCGACAGCGCGTTCAAAAATTGGCGCCGTTGCCGGGGACTCTGGTTTATTGTTATTAGCAGAAAAAAAAAATCTTTGCTAATTAGTTTTGTCTGCATTGTCTGGTTGTGAATTTTGCCCCATGGATAATTATATGCGAAATTATGTGCCTAATGTTTATTATGAGCAACCATGCATGTATTATCCTAATTTTAGTGAGCCACCACCATGCTATTATGAGCCACCACCATGCACATATTATCCTAATTTTACTGGAAGTTATGAGTCTAATAGCGATTGTGGCATGTTTGGAGTGAATAATCATTTTAGCCAACAAAGTGTAGGACAGAGCACCTTGGATGAGATTGCTTCTATGATACAACAAATGGCCGAGAACAATCAACGGTTGGCACAACAAAATCTTGAATTCCAACAGAGGATGGAGGCTGAATACCAGAGGAGCCAAGCTGAATCTCAAAAGTTGTCCGCTCTAATCGATCAAGTTGTCGCCAACTCGGCTGCAATGCTAACTCCACCGCCTCTTGAAGAACATACAGAGTCACAAGTTATTCCTGAAAATATTTCTGATGATGATTCTGATAGTGTTTCTGATGATGAATTGTGTGTTGAATCCCCTGATGATTGTTATTGTTCTGGCACTGCTTTGTGTGTAGAATGTTATTTTGAAAGGTATGTTAAGCAAAGCATCCATATGGAACAGGAGACAGATGAGGTTGAGGGCCATGTTCATATAGGAAATGAGCATCAGGAGGATCAAGGGAACATTTGCTCCACCGTGCTTGAGGATAAAGAAGAATCTTTGGTCTTAGATGCATGTGTTAAAAGTAATGGGATGGATGAATTAACTGCTGAATTTCCAGACATTCAGAATTTTCCTGATTCATTTTATTGTGATATATGTATTGACTCTACTAACTCTAACCTTTGTGTGGTGTGTGCTGAAATTTCTGCATGTATAGCAGGTGATGAATTTGTTCGTGCAGTGAATGAAAAAAGTGCAGAAAAGGAAGCAGCACCAGTAACCCCAGCTAACTGTTTGCCACCTCCCCCTGAGGAACCAGTGATGGAGTTCAAGCCCTTGGATTTTGCACCATGGGCGGTCCAAGAGGTTGAGACCCACTTCTATTGGGCAGACTTTGTAGATAAAGAGGTCAGCTGTGACCTGAAGGGGAGTGAGAAGTCCGCCGCACTCGACGAGGTCGTCATAATTGTCAAGCACCCACTTCCAAATCAAGGCTGCAAGTCATGGAAGCATGGAATGAGTGGGCCTTATGCTACAAGCAGTGGGATCCTGGTGGAACCGCCCTTCAATGAGTTTTCTTAACCCTTTCTCCTTTTTAATATTCTTTTCCTTACTTTAATTCTGTTTTGTTTTGAATAAAGCTCTTGAATAATTTGAGAAGCTCAGGAGTTGTGTTTGAGTCTTTTGTCGGCAAGTTTATTGGATTTTATTAATTTTTGCATAGATTGATTGCATGATATTGTTGACTGTTTTCCCCCTAGGATTTGAAATTTTTTTTGAAAAATGATCCCCATATGATTGAAAACTGAACTTTGGGATTTTATTATGATGGCATGATTTATGATAAGTTTGGGGTGATAGGAAGCACACACTAGGGATAGAATCTCTGTCAAACAATTTGCACAAAAATGTCCAGGTGAGGTTTTGAGCCTCCAACATGTTCTTTGACTGTGTGAAAATCACTTTTGAGTTGCACTTTCCTGAATTTGCTTGAATCTCTTTTTGGTTTGCATGATTATGTGTTTGCTTCAGATGATTTAGGAATTTTCTTTGTAAATAGCTACTTAGCCTAAAATAACCATCCCTAATGCATGTTCCCTAGTTAGCCCATTGAGCCTATTAGCCTGTTAATTCTTGATAACCTAATGTTATAAGCCCAAAAATCTGGAAAACCATGTTAACCCGATCTTAGGATTAGGAGAGCATGGAATCTTAGAATGGGTGCAAGAAACTAAGTTTGGGGTGGCTACAAGGTGTGACATGTTATTCTGGATTGGGAGAAAGAAAAAGAAAAAAAGAAAATGAAAATGAAAATGAAAAAAAAAAGTATTAGAAAATAAAAGGCTGTAGTCACCCAAGGCATAAAGAAAAATGAGAAAAGGAACTTGAGTGAATTTCAAAGTGTAAATAATGTTCATGCTCTCTTAGTTCCTAGGGTCTTCAGCCTAGTACCTTTGTATATCCTACCCTTAGCCAAGCCCCATTACAACCCATAAAAGACCTTTTGATGTTGCTTGCATGTTTTCTTTGGGAATCATTTTGAGATGAAAATCAAGTTTATGGGAAGTGCTCTTAAAAGTGAAACTGAGAGAAATGTTGATAGCCTGACACAAACTGAGTGATTGAGTGAACATAAATTTCCCTTGTGAGGAAGACAGTTGTTTGAATTTGGTGATCTCCCTTTTGTGTGTGACTTGGATCCCCTGCTTAGATTAATGAGTGTTTGAATGATGAAATTCTCAATTGTTTAGAATAAATGATTGTGGGGATTACTTTGCTTGAAAGGGGGGAACATTGGAAGAAAAATTCTTTTGAAATATTGCTTGAAATTTGTGCAAGGTTGATTGAATCCTTAAGCTTGCCATGTTTTGCCAGGTCTTGAGTCTTTTTAAGATTTTAAGTTTTAGTTTGCTTGGGGACAAGCAAAGTTTAGCCACCAGAAAGGATCATTTTCCTTTGCCGTTCATAGATCAGATGCTGGATCGGCTGGCTGGTCAATCTCATTATTGCTTTCTTGATGGCTTTTCCGGGTATTTCCAGATTCATATTGCCCCTGAGGATCAGGAAAAGACCACCTTCACGTGCCCCTTCGGTACGTTTGCTTATAGGAGGATGCCATTTGGCCTTTGTAATGCTCCTGGCACCTTTCAAAGATGCATGCTTAGCATTTTCTCTGAGTTTATTGAAAATTGCATAGAGGTGTTCATGGATGATTTCACTGTATATGGCTCCTCATTTGATGCATGTCTGCATAGTCTGAGTCTAGTTCTACAAAGATGCATTGATACTGATCTGATTTTGAATTATGAGAAATGTCACTTTATGGTAGAACAGGGGATAGTTTTGGGTCATGTAATTTCTAAAGAGGGTATTTCTGTAGATCCTGCAAAAATTAATGTGATTTCTTCATTGCCTTACCCATCTTGCGTGACGCGAGATCCGTTCTTTTCTTGGACATGCAGGTTTCTACAGTGCTTTATAAAGGACTTCAAAGAAGATAGCACCGCCATTGTCAAACCTGTCAAGAATGATGCCTGTTCCGATTTGATGAAAAGTGCAGGGAGTCATTTGACTATCCGAAAAAAGCGTTGACTTCTACCCTCGTCATCCAGCCCCAGACTGGACACTCCCTTTTGAACTAATGTGTGATGCTTCCAATTTTGCTTTGTGGGAGCAGTTTTTGGCACAAAGGGTGGGCAAGGTTGCCCATGTAATTCATTATGCTTCTAGGACCTTAGATGCTTGCATGGGCAAATTACACCACCACCGAGAAAGAACGCTGTAGTTGTTGTATTTGCACTTGATAAGTTTAGGTATTATTTGCTAGGTTCTAGGGTGACTGTTTTCACCGAACATGCAGCTCAAATATCTCATTGAAGAAGCCTAAGCTAAGCCAAGACTCGATCCAGGTGGATGCTTTTGCTCCAAGAATTCAATGTGGAGATAAAGGATAAAAGTGGAGCTGAAAATTTGGTAGCAGATCACTTGAGCCGGATAGCAAGGGATGAGGATACTTTTCCCATCCAAGATGATTTCCCTGATGAGAGACTATTACATCTGTATGGGGTAACCCCCTGGTTTGCTGACATTGTAAATTTTCTTGTTCTTTGGTGTTGTTCCTGCAGTACAAGTAGACATAAGTTCCACAAGCTCAAAAGCGATGCAAAGTACTATGTGTGGGATGATCCCTACCTGTGGAAGTTTTGCAGTGATCAGGTCATTCGGAGGTGTATCCCCGATCATGAGACAGAGTCCATTTTACACTTCTCTCATGCCTCTCCAGTTGGAGGACATTTTGGACCACAGAGGACAGCAAGAAAAGTCCTGGATTCTGGGTTTTACTGGCCCACAATTTTTAGAGATGCCTATGAGGTATACAGGAATTGTAAAGAATGTCAAATAACAGGCCCTGCCATCACTCGTAGGAGTGAGATGCCTCAGCAGCCCATGCTTTATTGTGAGGTCTTTGATGTGTGGGGGATGGATTTTATGGGTCCTTTCCCTCCTTCTTTTGGTTTTGTATATATTGTTTTGGCTGTAGATTATGTTTAGTGGGTGGAAGCAATTCCCACTAGGACTAACGATGCTCAGATTGTTTCCAAATTTGTTAGGTCCAACATTTTTTGCAGGTTTGGCATACCCAAGGCCATCATCAGTGACCAGGGCACACACTTTTGCAACAGAACCATGGAGGCCTTACTCAGGAAATATGGGGTTGTACATAGAGTGTCCACTGCTTACCATCCCCAAACCAATGGCCAGGCTGAAATATCAAACAGGGAGATCAAGCAAATTCTAGAGAAGATGGTGCAGCCGAACAGAAGGGAATGGAGCCGCCGTCTGGAAGACGCACTGTGGGCCCAGAGGACTGCTTTTAAGACACCTATAGGAATGTCCCCCTTCCGGCTTGTATTTGGCAAGGCATGTCACCTCCCGGTGGAAGTTGAGCACCGTGCATATTGGGCAGTAAAGTGTTGTAACATGGACATGAAGAAATCTGGTGTTGAAAGAAAACTGCAGTTGCAGCAACTTGAGGAGCTTAGGCTGGAAGCCTATGAAAGCTCCAGGATTTATAAAGAGAAAACAAAACTTTTTCATGATAGGATGATTGTTAGGAAAGAATTTTTTGTGGGTCAGAAGGTCTTATTGTTTAACTCCCTTTGAGATTGATGGCTGGGAAACTTAGGTCCAAGTGGATTGGACCATTTGTGGTTACTAATGTGTTTCCATATGGTGCAGTAGAGATCAATGATGCAGGTACCAACAAAACCTTCAAGGTTAATGGGCAAAGGCTGAAGCCATTCCATGGTGTGGATGCTGGTGACCCTGCGGATGCTACTGTTGAGGAGCTCTCCTTGGAAGCTCCCACCTACACTGATACTTGATCAGGGAGTTCCCTTTCCTTTCCCTCACTCTGATTGTATAGTTATGTTGTTCATTGGGGACAATGCATGTTTTAAGTGTGGGGGAGGGAACTAGTTGTAGTTTTTCCTTTTCTTTGAATAAAGCTCCTGAATAATTTGAGAAGCTCAGGAGTATTTGTGTGTTGAGTCTTTTGTTGGCAAGTTTGATGGATTTTGATTGATGTTGCATAGATTGCTTGCATGATTGATATGTGATGATTCCCCCTAGGCTGAAAATTTTTTGTTTTGAAAAGTGATCCCCATGTGAAATTGAAAACTAAACTTTGAGATTTTGTTATGATTGCATGATTTATGATAAGTTTGGGGTGATAGGAAGCACACACTAGGGATAGAATCTCTTTCAAACAATTTGCAAATAATGTCCAGGTGAGGTTTTGAGCCTCCAACATGTTTTTGACTGTGTGAAAATCACTTTCAAGTTGCACTTTCCTGAATTTGCTTGAATCTCTTTTTGGTTTGCATGATTATGTGTTTGCTTCAGATGATTTAGGCAGTTTCTTTGTAAATAACTACTTAGCCTAAAAATAACCAATTCCTAATGCATGTTCCCTAGTTAGCCCCATTGAGCCTATTAGCCTGTTAATTCTTGATAACCTAATGATATAAGCCCAAAAATCTGGAAAACCATGTTAACTCGATCTTAAGATTAGGAGAGCATGTAATCTTAGAATGGGTACAAGAACTAAGTTTGGGGTGGCTACAAGGTGTAATATGTTGTTGGGATTGAGAAAAAAAAATGCAATAAAAAGGTTGGAGCCAAAGGCTTGTAAAAAAAAAAAGAAAAAAAAGAAAAGAGAAGTGTAAAAATGATAAAAATAAAAGAGGCTGTAGTCACCCAAGGCATAAAGAAAAAAATGAGAAAAGGAACTTGAGTGGAATTTCAAAGTGTAAATAATGTTCATGCTCTCTTAGTTCCTAGGGTCTTCAGCCTAGTACCTTTGTATATCCTACCCTTAGCCAGGCCCCATTACAACCCATAAAGACCTTTTGATGTTGCATACATATTTTCTGTGGGAACCATTTTGAGATGAAAATCAAATTTTTGGGAAGTGCCCTTAAAAGTGAAATTGAGTGCAATGTTAATAGCCTGACACAAATTGAGTGATTGAGTGAACACTAAATGCCCTTGTGAGGAAGGCAGTTGTTTGAAGTTGGTGATCTCCCTCTTGTGTGTGACTTGGATCCCCTTTCTTAGATTAATGATTGTTTGATTGATGAAATTCTCAAATGTTTAGAATAAATGAATGTGGGGGTTGCTTTGTTGAAAGGGGGGACATTGAAGAAAACTGTTTTGATGTGTTGCTTGAATTTGTGCAAGGTTGACTGAATCTTTTAAGCTTGCCAGGTCTTGAGTCTTTTTGATTTTTGAGTCTTAGTTTGCTTGGGGACAAGCAAAGTTTAAGTTTGGGGTATTTTGATAAGCCTCTGGCTCATCTAGTTTTATGGCTAGTATGACCAGGGTTTTGTGCAAATTATATCCTATTTTCACCCAAATTAGATTAGATTGTCCTCAAGCAAGGTTTTGAGTCTATAAAGTAGTTTTAGGTTAAATTATCCAGTTTTGAGTCAAATAATATACTTATAGTTATTTCTTTGTTTTCAGGTTAAGTAGAAGTTGAGAGAATAAAGAAGCAGGGGATTCGCCTCGCGAGAGTTCTGCTTGCCTCGCGAACCTAAAAGCCAGCAGAACAGTGAAGTTGACATCCTCTCTGGTTCGTCCCGCGACTGATCTTCTCGCCTCGCAACCCCGAAGGCTGACTGTTCCAGGAAATTGCAAGGTTTCTGTGTCACCTCGCGAAGACTTTACTCGCGTCACGAGTAATCCATCCCTGAAGACCAAAAGTCAGCACGGTTGATGCATGTTAAAGGTCACGGCTGTGGCAGTTTCGAAGTTGAAGAGTCTCGCCACGCGAGCATACATTCGCCTCGCGAGTCTGGAAGTCAGAAAGCATCACGGTTGGCCCCTGATATTCATAACGGGCGTAATAAGAAGACTCTTCAGTTCCTCGCCTCGCGGAAGGTGTGTTCGCCTCGCGAGAATACCAAAGGTTGCAGACTGTTCACAATAATCGCGTCGCGAGAGAGGCTTCGCCTCGCGAGTGTGCATAATTCATGAATGTTATAAATAGCTGTGTTGGCAGATTATGAGGGACTTTTGCTTCTCCATTATTCTGTTTACATTTTTTTCTCGGTATGTTTTTGTTTTTGTTATGGAGAACTAAGTTTCTAGGATTGATCTATTGTAATTGATTTCCATACACTTGAGGTTCTTGTATTTTCCTGTTTTGTATGCTTTTCCCTCTTCAATGCCATGCTTTATATTTCTGTTTGTTTAATTCAGGAGTATATTGTATTGTGTTGATTTATTTCAGGTGATATCATGTTCCTATAATTAACCGCGTTTGTTTAATTCGCGTGTGTTCATTCATGTTCGTTTAGTTCATGAGGGCTTAACCCCGTTTGTTTAATTCAGGAATAGGAACTTGTATCCGTAGTAGCAATTTCGTTTGTCAATTGTCACTACAACTGGAAGGGGAATATAATCTGCTTAGGGCTTGGAAATTGCATGAACCTATGATGGTTGGGAAATCAAGAGCAATAGATTAATCTGCTTTTGGCCATTTGATAACCTCTTTGAACTGTCTTGTTTTATTGTTCTGTTTTCATTATTTTGTTTTCTTTGATTGCATCTCAATCCAAACCCCCCCCAAAACTTATTTTTGTGGAAAATAACACTTTAAGAGTCCTTGAGAACGACATCCGAGTTGTCGCCCTAAACTACAGTTTTAAAACCCGCTCGTCCTTTTTGGCGCGTGCGCGATAGCGCGACCAAAGATTCAATTTTAATGAGATGGAATTTCTTAGGTTTTTGGCGTTAAGTATATCATGTGCAACTCAGGAATGTTACGACGTTTTGATTGGAGACTTGAAAAGTGTTAATTTGATATGATTAGAAGAGTAGACTAAGCCTAAATGGACTAAGACTATGATTACATCTCTTGAGTAGAAGGTTAATTGATGTATCTTCTCCGGCAGAGCTTAAGAAAATGCTGCTATAAGCTTTATCAACTGTTGGATCTGATGAAGAACCTGAAGATCCAATTCCTGAAGAAGAAGACTATGAATATAATCCTTATCTGGAAAACAATGATCCAGATGTTGGATTTTTTGATTAAAATTATCAAAATTGGTTTTTATCGCATCTCCCCCGGGATAAGTAGATGGAAGACAAGGGCCCCCCCTCAAAATTACCCTTTCAGAAAATCAACAGTAGCGTCCTTTGGACACAAATGCATCCGCCCATGTGCTGTGCTACTTTTAAAAAGAAAAGTCGTTTGTCTCGTTGTGCCGACGCATCTTCGTGGCAGACAAAAGAAAATGATCAACAGTAAAAGCAAGGCTCAGAAGTCAAAAGCTCTACAGTCTTTGCTTTTCGGATTTGAAAAATCTGAAATCCGTCTCTCACATTGAAGGCTCTTCTCATCTATATAAGGAGCTTCAAGACTCAGTTGGAAGGCATCTCGCAATTATCTCTGAACTTACTAATCTGTTTGCTTGTGTAATCTTGTAGTGATTTGGTGATCTTTTACAAGTTTAAGAGTAGCTTTCCTTTGTAAGTTCTTGTAATATTTAAAAATCTTGTAATATTTTAAGCTTGTAGTGTTCAAGCTTATAGTGAAAGTAAATATTTTGATATTCAAAATTATTTTCATACTCTGATATTTTTGCTTCTTCACCTGTTTTTCCTCTATACTCTGATATTTTTGCTTCTTCACCTGTTTTCCTCTATTTTCTCTAAGGATGCCACTGTGGATCATTTCACAAAAGATGTTAGAGAAAATAGAGGAGAAACAGGTGAAGAAGCAAAAATATCAGAGTATGAAAATAAATTTGAATATCAAAATATTTACTTTCAAATTTTGCTTGTCTATGCATTTTAATATCTGTGCAAAATTGTAAACCAGTTTTATTAACTATGGAAATTATTCTTCCATAAGTTAATTCTTCAAGAGGGGTACCAGGTGTAACGCCCTAGTTTTTACACCTATGATTAATTATTTTATTTGAATGTTTAAATTTATTATGTTATGTGGTTTAGTTTGAGTAATTAAATTACTCTCTTCAAATTATTTTATTGGGTACGTTAGCACTGACTCAATTCAGTGAATGCACGCTTACTAGACAATAATTACGTTATTGTCACTAATATACCAGATGCAGAAAAAATATTTTAAATAATGTGAATAAGAGAAAAGCATTTTCATATTCTCATTCTATTTAATTTTAGAGTTAAAAATATTTGGGTTTGACCTTTATCGGAGATTAAATTTTGGACTGAGTATTTTCTTAGTTGATCAGTTCAACTATTAATCTTTACTCTAATTTGAATTTCGAAAACATATCCTTATCAATCTTTATTTTTAGATTCTAAAAAGTAAAAACATGTTTATTTTAGGCTTAATATTTATCACTCATTTTGTACCCACTAGTAGAAAAATATGAAATTCTCTCTCCTCTCCCTTTTATACTCGACGTCTCCCACTCTCTTTCTTTCCTTTTCTATTTATTTTCTTTCTTTCCTCTTGCACACGTTCAGACCCTTCTTCTTTCCTTCTTTCTTCTTTCTCTTTTCTTCTTCTTCTTCCTCCTAACTCCATCTCCTTCTTCCTCCTCCTTCTCAACCAACCAGTCGCGCCGCCCTAGGAGCCGTCCGTCGCTGTCCAGCCGCGCTCCGCCAAGGAGGTCGTCGTCCGTTCGCCACACAGTGGAAAGAAGACAGCAACACGCGTTGCTGCCGCCACGGTGACGTCTTCTAGCCGCCATCCATGGTGGATCTGCCATTTTTGGTGGGGTTCGAGCTCTCCTTTTCCTTCCCATGAAGCTTAGTCTTGTTTTTGAACCATGGCTGCTACAAGACTCTCCACCGCCACTGCGATCTGCCGGAGCCGCCGTGACGCCGCCGCACCCATGGCTGGCCGTCGCAACCTCTTTCTTCCACCTTGGGTGAGTTGTTTCCCCTATGTTTTACTCCTCTTTCAAAACCCCCAAATGGATTTTTAAAACCCTAACCCTAACCCTTTGATTTCAGATTTTAATCTTGAAATTTAAGGTTGTTTTATGAGATTGGGACTGTGAATTTGTGTTTCCCTAAACCAATTTTATTATTCTGAGTTTTCCCTAAATTTTAATAAGGAGCCCTAAACCCCCAATTTGATTTTATTTGAATTTGGGTATGTTTTTGTGAAATTAATTATGATTTAGTGCAATTAGGACTCTAAATGGATGATTTCCAAAGTTCTTTTCATGATCTTTTAATCAAAACAAAGTTTCCTTAAAGGGTATTGGGAAGCGTGAGCTTCAAACATGATTTTCTTTAAAAATAACCTTGTTTGGTAATCGGATTAAGTGTTTAGATAAAGTTAGAATGTGGGTTTGATCATGTGAAATTGATTTCTTGATTTTTGGTTGTTGCGCGTTGTTGGATTCCCTCTCTGAGACGTTTGACACGGCTATGCTTGCTTGATGGAGTAGATAGTTACACTTTTGGAGCTAATGTGAGTATTAAGACGAGGATCCTTTACTTGTCTTCAAAGGTAAGGGGAGTTTGCCTAGGGATATTCAATAACTGTATGCATGTGTGTAAGTGTTTAATTGGATATTTACCTGTTGATTGAGCTTACTTGATTATCTAATGTACTTGAACTGTTGTGCTATTATCTGATGTTGAACTGTACTTGTTCTAAATGATATAATGCAGATATGTGATGAACTCGCTTTCAACTGTGATATTAGCATTGCACAGATGATATATACTGTTGTTGATTGAAAGTTTGCTAATCCAGACGTGCGTCTGTGCTCAAACATAAAAAGGATTAAAAACCTTAATAAGCTTTGAAGATTAAGGGATTGGAGTTCTTTTCAAAAAGATCTCTAAACTTAAAGTACTTGTTTTAATTGTTGAAATGGTTTTGGTGTAGTATTGTTATACAAGAGAAAAATCCTTTTCGAAGTATGTGTCTTCAAGTGAAAACGTTCAATTTTATTTGGCAATATCCTATTGGGGAAATATTTCAAAGACAAAAGAATTTCAAAGACGCTTTATAAAAGATTTTCAAAGAAAAGGTTTTTCCTAAATATCTTAGAAACTTTCCGATAACCTGGATAGGTTATCGAGGATTCGGTTTTGAATTTGTTTTTCACTGAACGAAAAATAAGTACTTAAGAAAGAGAATCTAGTACGCGAGACGTCGCCTCTAGTATTCAGTGATGCGCACGTGATCTTGGATCAGTGTTAATTCGGGACTACGAGTCCTGGCTATGATATTATGGACTGAGAGTCCAATTCTCGAAATGGAGGACAGTTTGTTCTGATTTCGTTGTGATGGACTTAGGTCCTAATCACGTTGAGTTGGACTGTGTATTCTAACCTCGTGTGATGAACATGATTAAAGGTGAAGGTTGTTTTCTACGACCACAACCCTTGACTGCGGCCACGGTCTTGGGCATTGTGATTGAGCATTCGGACTACGAGTCCTATGCTTCTGAGTTTTCAAGTGATGGGGAAATGATGATTTAAGTCGTTAGCTTTGAGCAGCGACTGTGAAAAGAATGAACACAAAGAAATCCTTTTAAATAAAATATTTTCTCATGTGCATTTCCCCAAGCAGACGTGCTATTGATGTATATATCAGATACAAAGATGGTATCTGGGAGTCTGTCCATGTAAACCGAGTGAAGAGGCACATGTGACGTTGCTCGTCCTGAGACCTTAATGCATGAGGGTAAGGAGGCAACTGCCCGGTGGGCTAGAGATTGACCAACTCTAATTCTTCTCCAGTGAAAAACGGTGTTGATATCTTATGAGATTAAGTTAGAGCCTGATATTGAAGTGCCATGCATATTTTCAAAAGATTGACTGTGCGGGTTTGAGACCCTTTGATATAACACTGTTATGTTATGTATATGCATGATTTAACTGCTTATATGATTATGTGATGTATGTATCATGTATATGGTTGTTGTGTGATATATCCATTTGTCGGTATCTCACCCTTACAAACATATCAGGTTTCTTCTGGTTTGCTATTGTACCCTGGGTATTTTAGTACAGATGTGCAGAGGAGTCTTCCTAAGTCACTCAGAGACTTAGATCTAGTTGCTTGATGAAGTATTTGATTGTGGAACGATCACGTGAGTTCTTCTCAGGAATAACTTTTAGAATGACCAGCTTAGGGTTTGAGACTTGGATTTTTGATAAGTATGTATGAGTATGACTCAGAGAGTCTATATTTTAAAACGGAATGTTTATGGCTCGGAGAGCGTCTCTTTTGAATGAAAACTTAAACTTTTCCTTTTGGTCATGTATAGCTAATTGATATAACTATCTTTGGCATATTAATGCCTGGTTGTATTTGGTGTAACTGGAATTCTGGAATTAAAATGTAATTATTTTAGCAGGTGTTCTTTTACCTGGGATGTCCGAATTACAGAGGAGACTCTGTCGAAGTTTTCGTAAAATACTAGCTTCATTCAAGTATATTCTTTAAATTAAATAGGCTTGCCATACTATGATAGTAAGTCTGTGTGCCAATCAAGGCTTAGGAGTCGTGACAAAATTTTTATACCCAATTTCAGACACTTGTATACTTATATAAATTATTTTCCGAAAGCACCAGCAAATTATCTTTTAATTTAAATTCCGCACGTGTTACGTAAGTAATGCCCTGAGGGGGTGGCGTTACACCAGGGTACTCCAAGTTAATTTGAGTTCGAACTTTTGTAGCAAAGTTTTTGGGAAGGCCAGATATAAATCTGTCTTTCCAATAAGCTTCTCTACAATTAGTTCTAGTATAAATTTTTGTCAAAAAATTGTCTTTATACCATCTAAACTCTCGAAGAGTTGGACAGTATAAATTATTTAATATCTCAAGAGATCTATCAGCAAAAGTAGATGGGTCACCAATAAATGCTTGAGATATAGCAAAAATTAATGCTTCAACTTGTTGATTTATGGGATAATCAACAGGTTGACCATTTTCATCATTTCTTGTTTCAGTTTTTGTAAAATTTAAGATAGCTTGCCTATCACTTTCTCTTAAATTGTTGTCCCACCAACCTTTCAAACTACTGGTGAAACCTTGTATTAAAATTTTACATGTTGAAACAGCACTATTATTTCTTGCTCTATAGGCTGTAGCAGCCATAGACATTTCTTCCAATTTTCTCATGATTTGATGTTCTGAAAATCCATCAATATTCCACTCGACAATCCCTTCACCATTGTACTGTGAAGCATTATCTAAACTATTATCTTCGAATTGAATATCAGGAAAAGTGGACCTGTGATAATAGTTTCTAGAAGTGGGATATGATCTTGATGTATTTTTTATTTTATTTATAACATCAACATCACAATCTTGGAATTGTTTTTCAAGTTCTAAAACATCTTCATTTTTTATCACATTTAACTTTGAAGAAGATAATTTTAGTGAAGCAAATTGTTTATTTATTTCATCTAATAAATTAATATTAGATTCATTTCCAATTTTAATCTCTTTGATTTCAGAATCAGATAATTTATATGGGGAAATTAAATGTTTATTTAATTTTTTATTAACTTTCGAAGAGAATTCTTCTCTAACAGGTGTATCAAAATCATCAGATGTACTGGCAACTTGATACAGCAATTGATTTGTATAATTTAGTTGATGTTGGATATTTTTGATATCATATCTTATCGGATTTTGAACAGCTAAAGTTTTGTCATCTTCTTTCATTGTTTTGAAAGGAGATGCTGTAATTTCAATGTTATCGACATTTGGAATTGTGATTTCTTCCAAAGGTGGAATAACTGAAATTACTTCTTTACCCTTAGCAGTTTTCCAAATTTTCTTTGCAGAATTTAGAGTTTTTAATTCTAAATTTTGAAAACAGTGATTTTCAAACCATTTGAAGTAGGGAACAGTGTCGTCTTCTACCTCCTCCAAATAAGACAAATAGGATTCCCTGTATTGTCTTATTTCAGATTGTGAAAATGAAGAAAAGAACCATTTTCGTTTTTCTTCATATTCAAGTTTTAAAAAATCATTTTGAATTTTTTGTTTATCAATATAAAATTTTGTGATATCAAAAATTTGATTTGGAGTTTCAAATGCTTGATTTATTTCAGATAGAGTCGGAGACTCTCTCTGAATTTCCTGTTGCACCGGTTGAGAGGTTTCAACCCTATAATCTGGTTGAGGTATAACAGGATGATCTCTCACTCCTGCTAATCTTAAAGAATGGAATGAATCCATTGATCTTCGTGAATTGTTTGAATTAGTTTGTCTTGATCCTTCAGGACAAGTCCTAAAAGATCTAGTTGAATTGCTTCTATTAAAAGGAGCAAAACTTATTGAAACATTTCCTAAAGAATATTCAATGGGTATATTCATTACAGAAGGTTCTGGCTCTTCTGGAGGCAGAATCTCTTATAAATTCCATTCTAAATTTCTAGAGACTTCATTGTGATTCAGTCTCCTTGGTGTAACAACATTTGATTTATTTAAATTTACTTGCTAAAGCAAAGTATCTTCTTTGGAAGATATATTTAAAGCTTTTGGCGAAATATTTGTTCTCATAGCCTTATAATATATTTTATATATTACAGCCATGGGATAGGAATTTGGATTCCAAATTCCTTCCTTTATCTTAATATCCAATTTTATATTATGTTTATTTTTACCAAGACTTTCCAAAGACATGGTATAATTTGGAAAATTATTAATGAAAGTGGGACCATCGTGAAGATTGGTCTCAATTATTGATAAAATCTGATCCTCGAACTTTGCAAGTCGACTATCTCTTAGGCATACACACACAGGTGTATCTATGCCTAATCTATGTAAAGGTTTTATTGCAACTTGGATTAAACCAATATGCAAAAATTTGTATTTTTGTTTATGTTCCTTCAACATAGAAAGATTCAAGAGATTTAAAGATTCTTGAGTCTTATCTACCTTGATGGTATATTCTGCAGTTTTGATAATAAAATCAGATTTGAATTTATCAAGTAATTTTGTCTTATATATTTCAGAAACATTTAATGGAGGAATACTCCAATTATTTAGTTTTTGCTCTGTATCAGGCAAAATTATTTGTTGTTCATTTATCAAAGAAGAATTTTGATTTTCATTTTGAAAATTAGGTGAACTGGATTCACCTATTTCTTCAATTTTCTCTTTACCCTTTCGGGAAATCATCTTCAGAAGGCTAGACATAGCGAACCTAACCTTAAAGCTCTAGTACCTATGACAACGATTTGAATTTTGACCTTACCCACACCGGGACCACCAGGCTTACCAACGGTTTTACTACCCTGTTTGTCGGGATTTACGACCGGGAACACCCTTACAGGCTGACCAACGCTGCAAGAAGGGAAAACTCAAACACTGTATAAGTACCAGAACCCTAAGGCTTTGATACCAGGATGCCACTGTGGATCATTTCACAAGAGATGTTAGAGAAAATAGAGGAAAACCAGGTGAAGAAGCAAAAATATCAGAGTATGAAAATAATTTTGAATATCAAAATATTTACTTTCACTATAAGCTTGAACACTACAAGCTTAAAATATTACAAGATTTTTAAATATTACAAGAACTTACAAAGGAAAGATGCTCTTAAACTTGTAAAAGATCACCAAATCACTACAAGATTACAAAATCAAACAGATTAGTAAGTTCATCGAGATGCCTTCCAACTGATTCTTGAAGCTCCTTATATAGATGAGAAGAGCCTTCAGCTGAGAGACGGATTTCAAATTTTTCAAATCCGAAAATCAAAGACTGTAGAGCTTTTGACTTCTGAGCCTTGCTTTTACTGTTGATCATTTTCTTTTGTCTGCCACGAAGATGCGTCGGCACAACGAGACAAACGACTTTTCTTTTTAAAAGTAGCACAGCACATGGGCGGCTGCATTTGTGTCCAAAGGACGCTACTGTTGATTTTCTGAATGGGTAATTTTGAGGGGGGGCCTTGTCTGCCATCTACTTATCCCGAGGGAGATGCGACAAAAACCAATTTTGATAATTTTAATCAAAAAATCCAACATTTGGATCATTGTTTTCCAGATAAGGATTATATTCATAGTCTTCTTCTTCAGGAATTGGATCTTCAGGTTCTTCATCAGATCCAACAGTTGATAAAGCTTCTAGAAGCATTTTCTTAAGCTCTTCCGGAGAAGATGCAACAACCTTTATTGAATAAGGACTAGTTGGCTGAGATTTTACTGAAGATGCTGAACCAACTATCCCTTTTCCTTTTGATGATGGAGAGTTTGCCGGAGTGATGGACTGAGGAAGTATCCTCTTTTGAAGTCCATGTTTCTTCCAAGTTTCAAACTTTCCAAGAACAATATCTTCATTGAATTTCCTCCACCAAGAGACAATCGCAGTGGAGCAAATGTATTTTGGGAATGGCTCAGGTAAGTGCAAATGAAAATCATCGCTAAATTTTAATAACCATGAAATTCCAAATTGAGCACAAAAATGTAATAGTTTTACATGAGCCGGAATTTTAGGTGTTAAGGTTTTGTACTCCAAATATTTCTCATAAAGAGCATTCGGGAGAATTTCTGCAGATAAACCGACCTCCCAAAACCACTCCATAAACCATGACGGGTAAATGGACTGATTACTGACTATGATGAAGTACCAAGAGTGTTTTGGATTGGGAACACAAAGAAAGTAATCCCAAGCCTTTTTGTAATCCATATAATTGTATATTGGAGGATCATAGACCCTGGAAAATCTTTTGGGCTTAAGTGGGCTTTGACCCCAATCTGTGATGGTCAAAACCTTTGTTCCTGCCGAGATCCGGTTTCTGGAGCCTGCCGTGAACGTCAAACCAAGGATGAATATTGGGGTTGTTTTAGGATTTGGCTTGACAGAATTCAGTAATTCGGTCCCTACGTATCCGAAGGGAATCAAAGCCGGACGTAGTTCTTGATTCAACCCTTGACCGTGGTGATCTCGATCTCTTAATTTTGTATCGGACGAATACTAGGGAGCAAGGACTCTCTGATAGTCTCTTGGTCGACGCTAGTTTCTCTAATACGCTTAAGAGAGAGTCACCGGTATTCAGTGAAAAGTGAGTCTCTTATGAGGGGTACTCCTCCTTTTATAATAGGACTCCCCTATCTCTTAGAGATCTGATTTATCTCTTAATATCTTTTAGAGATTTGATTTATCTCTTAATATCTCTTTTGAGATATGATTTATCTCTTAATATCTCTTTTGAGATATGATTCCTTAATTTAAGGGATATTATCCCTTTTAACCAGATAAGGTTATTTTAGATAATATCAGGATTTAATATCAATATCTTATTTCTTTAATTAAGTGATCTTTGATTTATTATCTTTAATTTCCGGACTGGGCCGGGTACTTGATCTCGGTGGCCGGGTTAGTAACCTCGGCCAGTACACAAGCCCCCCAAGCTTTGAGCTGATGAAGTGTAAAAGCTTTCACGATGTTAGCCGAGCTCAGGAACTCGGTTTCATTTTTTGTCTTTTAGGCGAGGTGAGGCCCTTGGCCGAGCTTCACATTCTGCCTATATATATACGTCCTCCAACTCGGTGAGCGGTTCGGATGGCCGAGCTTATGTCACTCTATATCTCGGCTCATACACAAGCCCCCCAAGCTTCGAGCCAACGGCATGGAAGCTTTTCTGTTGGAGCCGAGGTCAGCCGCGGTGGAGGTGATTAATTGCTTTGTGCTGACGCCATACCTTCTCGAGCCTCGAGATGGAAAAGAAACGTTACCTGGTGTGACACGTGGCCCTCGTGGTATTGTTCCCGAGATTTATGGATTGTGGCATGCTCCTTGGCGTGCTCCTAGTTACCCGTGAGGGCGGTTTAATACCCTGACATTACTGCCACGTGTGGCCTTCCCATTTGGTTGGCGAATTCGGTCAGAGATACGAGGGGACGTTTCCCTGCTCTCGCCCAACAACCCTCATTAATGCAAGGGGGAGGTGTTGCTCTCGTCTTTCATAAGTTAGGGCGAGGCCATAGGTCTTTGTGCTTCCGTGAACCCTAGACCTCTTTATCGTGTCATTTCTAACCCGAGCGTTTATACTTTCCTTCTGCTGCAGGTACGCCCTATTCCTCTCTTTCAAGTTCCCTGACTTTTACTTTCGTGATTACTCCTCCATGGAATCTTCATTTGAGGTATCCCAGGATGTCTCTTCTGGGGTTCAGGTCGTAGATCCTGAAATCCGTCTAATTGGGGGTTCTCCCCGTTCTTCCCCATCCTCTTCTCATGGTGGTGGCGGTGCCGTTGGTGGCTCTTCGTCCTCCGACGGGAACAGCTCAGCCACTGCTGATGCGGTTCCCAATCCCAAACATCGCAGGCGTACTACCAGAGCGCCCAGGGTGCCATACCCAGATATCGTTATTCCTGGGTATTTCTGGGTGAGGCCAGATGTAGGGGCTTTTCACTCCAACTTTAGGAACTTTGAATCCCTCTTCCCATTACAAAACAAAATTTCTTCCCTAGAAGGCGGTGTGGAGTGTCTTCCATGTTCTGGGGATGAACATGTCTTTCTTCATCCTTCTCCAAGGCAGCCCTCTTTCACCTATGTATATAAAACCTTATTTGCGCAAATTGGAGTTCGTCTTCCTTTTTCCCAGTTTGAGTGTGATGTGCTAAAAATTATGAATGTTGCTCCTACCCAGCTCCACCCGAACAGCTGGGCCTTTTTAAAGGCCTTCCAGATCCTGTGTGAGCAGATAGGCGTAGTGGCCACTGCTCCAATCTTCCTTTATTTTTACAAGGTCGGGTTTGGGGACCGGGTTGGTTGGATTTCCCTTAGTGGGGCCGAGTCGGGGGGCATTATTGGACTCTACAAGAGTTCGTATAAGTTCTTCAAGTCGGACTTTTTCAAAGTTCGGCCCACTGCTGGGAACGAGTCTTTATTCTATGACTCGAATGGAGTCTCCAGATTTCCCCTCTACTGGCAACCCCACCCCACTAAATTCCATAGTTATGACGTCGGCTGCATGACAACGCAAGAGAGATCCGACGTCGAATTCTTAAAACTCTATCCTCGGCCGTTGCCCTGTGGTAGACTTTTGTTGCTTCCTAAGTCATCAACTCGGCAAGCCGATTTTGATTGTAAGTAGTTGTTGTTGGGTGCTTTACTTGTTTAGCCGTGTGTTTGTATCTAACCTATTCTCCTTTCTGCAGTGATAATGGGAAAATTCAACTACAAGGCCTTGATGAGGAAGTCGGCTGCTGGCGGATCGGCCGCCGCTGCCAATATTAAGGGGAAAAAGAAGAAGCTCGCTGAAGCTTCTAAGTTGAACATTCGTCCTTCGAAGAGGACGGGGGCTGACCTGGAGCCCGAGGTGCCAATCGGAAACTCTCCCCCGCAGATGATGATCGGAGAGACTCCTCCTTCAGGTAGCCGGTCGAGCAACGCACAATTGGAGACCGATCTCTCCTCGGACACCAAGTGGTACAACGGTAATTGTAACCCGGGGATTAGCTCGCTCTGGGGCAATGAGTTCGATCCTGCTGGCCTAATTGATGGCCAGGTGCTGAAGCCATCTGATGCCCGGTTGTTGCTAGAACAGGGCCCTGAAGAAAGTATGGAGGCGGCTGGCGCCTATGCCCTTCGTATTGCCTCAATCACACGCTTCTGGAGCCAGCATCTTATTGATAACGCGAAGAAGATGGAGATGATGAGGGCGGATGCGGCCCGAGCCTTGAGGGTGAGAGATGAGCTTGCTCAGGCCCTGGCCAAGTGTGAGGAGCAAGGCCGGGTCATCGGTCAGCTGAAGGCCCAGAAGATGCAGCTGGAAGAAGGTCGAGCTGCTCTTACGGCCGAGCTAGAAGCGGAGAGAATTGACCGACTTAACCTTCAGAACGTAGTGAAAGTGCTGGAAGCCGAGAAGGAAGCCATCCAGGAGCTGCGGAAGTTGCTGGAGGCCGAGAAGGAGGAGAGTCAGAGGCTCCGTGCTGATCTAGCTGAAGCTGAGACTTCAATCATGAGGGAGCATGTTAACGGTTTCTCCCGAGCCGTGAAGCAACTCCAACACTTCAACCCTACTACCGACTTCTCCAGTGCCGATGTGGACAAGGATTTCAACCGAGACGGGATCCTTGTGCCATTGGCCGAGCTGGAGGATGAGGATGAGGCCGCAACTCCTGGAGGAGAGGGCGAGGATCAATTGGACGAGGAGGAACCCGAAGGTGAAGTGGGCCAAACTGGCCAGATTAACATCGTCCCTTCCAATGCCGAGGAGAACCTCGATTCCTGAAGTTTTATAAGTGGTTTAGAAATATCTTTGTTTTTGTGAGACTTTATGTATTTGGGGACTTGCCCCTTTATCTTAATGAAATTTCTTATTTTACTTGTTGATCTATTTACATCTTGGTAAATTTTCTGATGTTTTACGGGTTCGGTTCGTTGACCCTGATTGATCAATGTTAACCTAATACATCTTTATAGGCTCGGCACTTCGATCCTAATCGGTCGAATGTGGCTCGGCCAACCTCTTTAGGATTTAGCACCTTTTTAGGTTATAGCTCCTTTTTAGGATTCAAGCACCTTTAGAGGCTTTGGCCTCTTCAGGGTTTAGCACCTCCTTAGGTTTTAGCTCCTGCTTAGGATTCAAGCACCTTTAGAGGCTTCGGTTGGCCTCTTCAGGGTTTGGCACCTCCTTAGGTTTTAGCTCCTGCTTAGGATTCAAGCACCTTTAGAGGCTTCGGTTGGCCTCTTCAGGGTTTAGCACCTCCTTAGGTTTTAGCTCCTGCTTAGGATTCAAGCACCTTTAGAGGCTTCGGTTGGCCTCTTCAGGGTTTAGCACCTCCTTAGGTTTTAGCTCCTGCTTAGGATTCAAGCACCTTTAGAGGCTTCGGTTGGCCTCTTCAGGGTTTAACAGTTTTAACATAATAGCTCAATTGAAGGAAAATAGAATTTTTATTCATTAATTTTTCCTAGTGTGCCTCGTTAAAACCTTCTCGGCCAAAACCTCGTGGGAAAAAGACCGAGATAGGAAAAAGAGTGCATCACTTCTAACTTCAGCTAAAATAAAATTTGAGATGGGAGGTGTTCCATGTCCTGGGAACCAACTTTCTGACAATTCCTCAAGCCTGTAGGCACCATTTCATAGATTTTCTGTTATCCTGAATGGGCCTGACCAATTTGCCGCGAGCTTACCCTCCCTGGAGTCTTTTCTTGCGTCGCTTTGCAGTCTTAGCACTAAGTCGCCCTGCACAAATTCCCTTGGGCGCAGCCTTGAGTTGTACTTCCGAGTTGCCTTTTGCTTGCACAGCTCATCCCTGATCCTCGCTGCATCTCGGACTTCTTCGACCATGTCGAGCTCAACTCGGAGTTGTTCATCATTTTGGCTTTCATTGTGATGCTGCCTTCGAAATGAGAGCTCACCGAGTTCAACTGGAATCATTGCATCGGTTCCATAGGTTAGTTTGAACGGTGTCTCTCCCGTTGAGGATTGTGACGAGCAATGGTAAGCCCACAGAATGCTTGGCAACTGCTCAACCCAAGCTCCTTTTGATTGTCCCAGCCTTCTTTTGAGCTCGTGTAGAATAACCTTATTGGCTGCCTCTGCCTGGCCATTCGTTTGTGGATGCTCAACCGAGGTTACTTTGTGTTTAATTCCGAGGTTGGAATAGAACTCTCCGAGCTCCTTATCGGTGAATTGCTTCCCGTTGTCTGTAACAACTGCATAGGGAAGGCCATGCCTGCATATAATGTTTTTCTATACAAAATTCTGGACCTTCTTGGCAGTTATCGTAGACAATGGCTCTGCTTCAATCCACTTGGTGAAGTAATCTACTCCTACCAGAAGGAACTTGACCCTTGGCCACTGGGAAAGGACCGACTATGTCCATCCCCCACATGGTAAAGGGCCATGGCGAGAACATGGAGTGGAGCTCCTCTCCTGGAGCACGGACTATGTTGGCGAACTTCTGACAAGGGTCACACTTATTGGTCCAGGTTGAACAATCGAGTCTCATGGTTGGCCAATAGAACCCTGCTCGCAAGATCCGAGCTGCCAGAGATCGGCCGCCTGAATGCATTCCGCAGATTCCTCGGTGCATCTCATCCATCACTTTCTCGGATTGCTCCTTTGCGAGGCATTTTAACAACGGGCTGGAGAATCCCCTTTTGTACAGTTCTCCGTCGAGGATGGTGTAGTGACAAGATTTTAGACGGATTCTTCTCGCCTCCCTTTGGTCATCCGGTAGTTTGTCCGAGGTTAGGTACTCCCAGATCGGAGTCATCCAGCCTCGGTCATAGTGCTCGGTCACTGTCACTTCGGCACTCTTGATGCTCGGCTCGAGGAGGTTTTCTTGAATAAAAGTTTTGAGTTGGCCAACCCTCTTTGTGCTTGCTAATTTGGAAAGCAGATCTGCTCTGGAGTTTTCTTCTCGAGGTATGTGCTCAATGGATAAATGCTCAAACTCGGAGATGAGACTATTAACCTTGCAGAGATATCTGGGTAATTGGGGGTCTTTTGTCTGATAATTGCCCGAGACTTGTCCCGTTACGAGCTGTGAGTCACTTCTGTATTTTATCTCCCGAACCCCGATTTCTTTGGCTAACAATAGCCCAGCAATAAGGGCTTCATATTCTGCTTGATTGTTTGAAGCGGTGAATCCAATCTTCAACGTTTTCTCGAGGATCAGATCATCGGGTCCTTCCAGAATTATTCCAGCCCGGCTTCCTTTCCGGTTGGATGATCAATCAACGTATAGGAGCCAGAGGAAGGACTCCGACCTTGGTTTGGAAGAAAGCTCGGCAATAAAATCAGAGAGGCACTGGGCTTTCATTGGCCCCCTCGGTTCATACCGTAGACCGAACTCTGACAACTCCACTGACCAAGTTATCATTCGTCCGGCTAGATCGGGTTTCAGAGTACGCTTTAATCGGATGATCCGTCTTGACGATGACCGATGAGATTGGAAATAGGGTCGTAACCTCCGAACTGCCATCACTAAGGCGAGCCAGTTTTTCAATTACTTGGTATCGCGTTTTGCGTCTTTCAAGATTCTATTGACATAGTATACCGGCATCTGTTGCTCCTCCTCTTCCTGGATAATTACTGCACTGATTGCATAATCATTGATGGAGAGGTATAGGTACAGATCTTTGCCGAGCTGAGGCCGAGTGAGGATTGGGGGAGATGCCAAGAAGAGTTTCAGATCTTCGAATGCCTTCTCACATTCTTCAGTCCAAATGAAATCCTTCGGCTTTTTCAGGAGCTGGAAAAAAGGTCTTGCCTTTTCTGCCGACTTCGGTAGAAAGCGGGATAGGGAGGCCAATCGGCCGGCCAGCCTCTGAATTTCCTTCACATTCCGAGGACTCCGCATTTCCATGATGGCTCTGCATTTATCTGGGTTGGCTTCGATGCCTCGGTGGGTTAGCATATACCCCAAGAATTTTCCTCCCTGTACACCAAAAGAGAACTTCTCTGGATTCAGCCTCATGTTGTACTTTCTGAGTTGGCCGTAGATTTCCTCGTGGTCGGCAGGGTGCCGAGTCAGATCATCGGATTTTACTACCATGTCATCAACATATACTTCTAAGTTCTTTCCGATTTGGCCTGCGAAAACCTTGTCCATAAACCTCTGATATGTCGCCCCGGCATTTTTCAGGCCGAAAGGCATTACTCAGTAACAGTAATTAGCCCCATCAGTCATGAACGCTATTTTTCCTCGTCGGGGGGTACATCCTGATCTGGTTGTAACCGGAATATGCATCCAAGAAGGACAAATCCTTGTAACCTGAGTCCCCATCCACCAGCCTGTCAATGTTGGGTAAGGGATAGGAATCTTTTGGGTATGCTTTGTTAAGGTCGGTATAGTCGGTGCACATGCGCCACTTACCATTGGCCTTTTTGACTAATACCACATTGGCTAGCCAAGTGGTGTATTTCACCTCTCGGATGAAATTTGCTTTGAGTAGTTTAGAAGTCTCCTCGGCCACAGTTCGGCGCCTTTCTTCACCCAGCTTCCTTTTTCTGAGTTACAGGTTTAGCTTCGGGACATATAGACAGCTTATGGCACATAAAGTTAGGATCTATGCCCGGCATATCCGATGTCTTCCAAAGCAATGTCAGCATTCTTTATTAGTACCATGTGAATCTTCTCTCTAAGTGAGGGGTCCAGCTGACTACCGACGTGGGTGCACTGTTCATGATGGGCTCCCAACTGGAACCTCTCTAAAGACTCCGTTGGTTCGGCTCTGGTCTCATACATCTCCGCCCTTGGGTCTAGCTCAAACATGCTGACTGTACTGGCTGAATTTACTGAGCTGACCGAGCTTACCACCTCTGCTTTACCATCCTCTGTTTTCTTTGGGTCGTCCTGGTGACGGGTAACCTTCAGGCTGTCAACATAGCACTGCCTTGCCAGCCTTTGGTCAGCTCGGACTGAAACTATCTCCCCTGAGTCGGCTGGGAATTTCATTGTCAGGTGTGGGGTAGAGACAATTGCCCCGAGCTCATTCAACGTCGGTCTTCCGATAAGGATATTGTACGACGTGGTGGCATCTACAATACCATACCTGACTGATACATACTTGGAGAGTCTGCCTTCTCCGAACGTTGTTAAGAGATCTATATATCCTCGAGTCTTGACTTGTTCCCCGGCAAACCCTACCAGCTTGTCCTCTTACTCTTTTATCAGCTTTTCAGGGATTCCGAGCTTCTTGAAGGTTGCCAGGTAGAGAATATCGGTCGAGCTCCCCTGGTCAATAAGCGTTCGTCTGACCGAGAAGTTGGCCAGCTCGACCGTTATCACCATCGGGTCATCCTGGTTGGCATCTACCCCTTGGAAATCATCATCTGTGAATGTTATGGGGGGCCTTGCTCTTGGAGGTCTTCCAGACACTGTGCTAACAGATCGGAGGGCTTTGACATGCCGCCTCCGAGCTGAGCTCGTTGCTCCTCCTCCTGCAAATCCCCCTGAGATTGTATTGATGACCCCCCTGATTCCTCCCTCCGATTCTTCGACAGGGGGCCTTTGGTTGTTCTGGCGATCTCCGCCCTGATGATTTCTTCGATTGTTTGCATCTCGGTCTCGGTCATCATGACCGTGTCTTCGTGGTCTTCGACCGAATCGTCTGCCTCCATTGTCATCTCGGCGGACGAATCGATCAAGACAGCCTGCTTGCACCAACTCCTCAATCTTTTTCTGGAGTGTTCTGAACTCTTCAGTGGAGTGTCCATAGTTCTGATGCCACATGCATTCTTTGCTTCTGTCAGCATTGTCCAATGTTTTGGACGGTTCAGGTAAGGTAAGCAATTCTGCTCTGCACACCTCCTGCATGATGGCTGCCCGAGATCGGTTCAGCGGAGTGTAAAATGGATACCTGGAATGCCTCTGCGGGAACTCTCTTTCATTGGTTTTTTGGGTCCTTTGTGAGTCAGACCACCTGTTTCTGTCTTTGTTCGAGGCTGAGCTCTTGTCCTCGTAACCTCTTTCTCGCCTTTTAAACTCTAGCATCTCTTCCGAGTTCATAAACCTTGTAGCCTTTTCCTGTAGCTCCTCAAAATCTCTCGGTGGTTTCCGAGATAGGTACTCGAAGAATGGTCCTGGCTGAAGACCAGCCATGACGGTGTGAAGGCAGAGTTCCGAGCTCATATTGGGAATCAGGATCTGCTTTGCATTGAACCGGGCCATGTAATCTCTGAGTGATTCATTCCTTTCCTGCTTGAAATTTACCAGTGAGACTGAGTGCCTTCTATGCCTTCGGCTTGCCGCAAATTGTGCAGTGAACTTGGTTATGAGCGCATCAAAAGAATCAATTGACTGAGGCGGCTGATTTGTTAACCAGGTCAGAGCTGGGCCTTGCAGGGTAGTTGGAAAAACTTTGCACATGACGGCCTCCGAATCAGTCACCAAGTAAATAGAGGAAATAAAGGACTCCGCATGCTCGGTTGGGTCAGTGGTGCCATTGAATTTGTCGATGTTAAGGAGCTTAAAATGGGTTGGCACATTTACCTCGTTAATGTCCTCGGTGAAGGGGAGCCTCGGACGTCGGTCTGATGTCCTTCCTTTCTGACTAGTCCTTTCTGTGTGGGACTTGACTTCTAAAGCCTTGGTTTTGGATGCTCGGTTAGTGCCCCGAGGAGAGTGCGCCGGAGGATCCTTCTGGCCGGTCTCGGGTGAGGATTGCTCTCCGTCTGAAGGTGTCAGGGACCTTTCCCTTTTTCGGGCTTTCAGAAGCTTCTGATTTTGCGCCCGTATCTCCTCGTTCTCCTTCCGAAGCTGCTGGAGTTGCTTCATAATTTCCTCCAACCGAGGGTTATCTTCACTGTGGGGGGAGAAGAGATGATTGTCGTGGTTCTGGGCGTCCGAAGCCTCATGACCCTCGTGATTCATGCTGCTCCCCCCTCCTCACAGTCCATTCCGTGTGGTCACCATCGAGCTTTTCTTGTGGAACCGGGGAAAGTTTCGCCTCGGCCCCACGGTGGGCGCCAAATGTTCCTGCCGAGATCCGGTTTACCGGAGCCCTGCCATGAACGTCAAACCAAGGATGAATATTGGGGTTGTTTTAGGATTTGGCTTGACAGAATTCAGTAATTCCGGTCCTACGTATCCGAAGGGAATCAAAGCCGGACGTAGTTCTTGATTCAACCCTTGGCCGTGGTGATCTCGATCTCTTAATTTTGTATCGGACGAATACTAGGGATCAAGGACTCTCTGATAGTCTCTTGGTCGACGCTAGTTTCTCTAATACGCTTAAGAGAGAGTCACCGGTATTCAGTGAAAAGTGAGTCTCTTATGAGGGGTACTCCTCCTTTTATAATAGGACTCCCCTATCTCTTAGAGATCTGATTTATCTCTTAATATCTTTTAGAGATTTGATTTATCTCTTAATATCTCTTTTGAGATATGATTTATCTCTTAATATCTCTTTTGAGATAGGATTCCTTAATTTAAGGGATATTATCCCTGTTAACCAGATAAGGTTATTTTAGATAATATCAGGATTTAATATCAATATCTTATTTCTTTAATTAAGTGATCTTTGATTTATTATCTTTAATTTCCGGACTGGGCCGGGTACTTGAGCTCGGTGGCCGGGTTAGTATCCTCGGCCAGTACACAAGCCCCCCAAGCTTTGAGCTAATGAAGTGTAAAAGCTTTCACGATGTTAGCCGAGCTCAGGAACTCGGTTTCATTTTTGTCTTATAGGCGAGGTGAGGCCCTTGGCCGAGCTTCACATTCTGCCTATATATATACGTCCTCCAACTCGGTGATCGTTTCGGATGGCCGAGCTTATGTCACTCTGTATCTCGGCTCATACACAAGCCCCCCAAGCTTCGAGCCAACGGCGTGGAAGCTTTTCTGTTGGAGCCGAGGTCAGCCGCGGTGGAGGTGATTAATTGCTTTGTGCTGACGCCATACCTTCTCGAGCCTCGAGATGGAAAAGAAATGTTACCTGGTGTGACACGTGGTCCTCGTGGTATTGTTCCCAAGATTTATGGATTGTGGCGTGCTCCTTGGCGTGCTCCTAGTTTCTCGTGAGGGCGGTTTAATACCCTGACATTACTACCACGTGTGGCCTTCCCATTTGGTTGGCGAATTCGGTCAGAGATACGAGGGGACGTTTCCCTGCTCTCGCCCAACAACCCTCATTAATGCAAGGGGGAGGTGTTGCTCTCGTCTTTCATAAGTTAGGGTGAGGCCATAGGTCTTTGTGCTTCCGTGAACCCTAGACCTCTTTATCGTGTCATTTCTAACCCGAGCGTTTATACTTTCCTTCTGCTGCAGGTACGCCCTATTCCTCTCTTTCAAGTTCCCTGACTTTTACTTTCGTGATTACTCCTCCATGGAATCTTCATTTGAGGTATCCCAGGATGTCTCTTCTGGGGTTCAGGTCGTAGAACCTGAAATCCGTCTAATTGGGGGTTCTCCCCGTTCTTCCCCATCCTCTTAATATCTCTTTTGAGATATGATTCCTTAATTTAAGGGATATTATCCCTTTTAACCAGATAAGGTTATTTTAGATAATATCAGGATTTAATATCAATATCTTATTTCTTTAATTAAGTGATCTTTGATTTATTATCTTTAATTTCCAGACTGGGCCAGGTACTTGAGCTCGGTGGCCGGGTTAGTAACCTCGGCCAGTACAACCTTTAAAATCTTGCACTGGGAATAAGCCACAATTCCTGGTGCATTTTCATTTTCATTTTTATTTATTTCAACTGAACCAGAATCTATTAGCACATATTGGCAGAATTTTAAGGGTTTGTCTGTACCATGAGTATTGATCCATCCAAAACCCTTTTGAAAATATTGAGCTAATATATCCCAAGGTTCATTTTTTATTGGATCACCCATTTCGGGCTCCAAAATTAACTGTTGACTGCAGACAGATTTTGCTTTGCTCTGCAGAGGTTCTTGTTCAAGGACTTTAACATTTTGTGGGTTATTTTGGGGTGTTTGTGGGGGTTTACACAAAGGGGTAAATTTATTTGATATTTCAATTGGGTTTTTTGTAGTGGGCTGGGCTGGTATTGGAGATTTTGCTATTTGAGATGCACTGGGTGCAAAGGAATCCAATGTTAAGACTTTTGATTTTGTAGAGGAAGGGGATACCTCACCCCTAGCTGATCCACCTCGGGCCCTGCTCGCCATATTATTTTGATGCCTGCAAAAATTCCCTAGTTAGATAATCAGGGATATAATTATTTTCTCCTTTTAGAAATTCAATTTCAAAATCAAAACAGCTTAAAAGGCTTTGCCATCTGGCAAAAATATGTTTTGAAACAAGATTTTTAACATCTTTTTCTAAAACATCTTTTGCTGCTTTGCAATCTATTCGTAATAAAAACTTTTTATTAAACAAATCATCTTGAAATTTTGAAATACATAGTACTATAGATAAAATCTCTTTTTTAATAGTACTATATTTTTCTTGTGATGAGATCCAAAGACCAGAATGATATCGGACAATTTGTTCGACTTTTGACTCTGGAAGGATCCGGGTAGGATACCACCATATCCTTTTTCTCAAGCATCCGTCTCGAACTATTAGACTTGCTTGGGATGAGGGATACCAAGACACGGAAGAGACTTGACATCCTTTTTAATATCACCACTAGATTTGACAACTCATCAGACCAAGGTTTAGGATTCTTAGTCTTTCTAAGTCTAGAGTATAGAGGCTTACACTTAATTCTAATGTTGGGGATAAACTCAGACACATAATTTAGACAACCCAAAAATCTCTGTAACTGAGTTTTATCTTTTAATTTATTTGGAAAATTATCAGCAAAGGCAATGCTTCTGCTGATAGGAGTTATGGTGCCTTGAAATATTTCATGGCCCAAAAATCTCATTTTTGTTAAACACAATTTTGTTTTCTTGCCTGACAAAGCCATGCCATTTCTTTTAATGGTTTCTTTGAAAATATTTAATTGTTTAAAATGTTGTTCCAATGACTTGGAAAATATTAGAATATCATCAATGTATATTAAAGCAAATTCAGAATGAGGCTTTAATATTTCATCCATTATATTTTGAAATTATGATGGAGCATTTTTCAATCCTAAAGGCATTACATTCCATTTGTAATGGCCCAAAGGAATTGTAAAAGCAGTTTTATATTTATCTTCTTCTTTTAAGGCTATATGATAATAACCTGATTTTAAATCGAATTTCGAAAAGATAACTGCATCGTGCAGTCTTTTGATAAGATCTTTCTTGTTAGGAACATCATAGCGAATCCATTGTAAAGCTTTATTCAATGGTTTATAATTTATAACCATTCTGGGTTCGCCACGTTCAATTTCAGAATTATTGTTAACATAAAAGGCAGTGCAACACCAAGGGGATTTGCTTGGCCTAATTAAATTTTTATTTAAAAGATCTTGTATATCTTTTTTGCAAAATTCTAAAGTCTCACTATTCATTTGAATATGTCGAGCTTTAGTGGGAATATTCTTTTCATCGAAGTCTTTTTCATATGGTATAGATACCGTATGAACTTTCCTATTCCAAAAAGCATTTGGAATAATAGAACAGACTTCTGTTTCAAATTCTTTTTGTAAAGAAATTATTTTTTCTTTTATAATTGGATCTTGTAATTGTCTTTCAATTTTCTGATAAAGAATTTCTTTTTGTAGAAAACCAATTTGATTTTGTTTTCCTTGTATTATAGACAAAAAATTTGTTTCTTCAAGATTATCATTTATATTGTTTAAATCTTTCGATTTAACAGGATTTAAAAATTCAAAAAGTATATCTTGATTATTTCTTTTTGTTGTAATTCCTTCATCAGAAACTCCAAAAGGATATAACCGTGTTATAAAAGGAGTTCCAAGAATTGTTTGTTCTGACATATTTTTTACAAGTAAAAAGGAGTTTTTAAAACAGACTCCATTATTACAAATACTTGCTTCATCTAATTTATATTTTACTTGAAGTTTTTCATTATTTGCAGTGTATAATTTTTGAATTGTTTTCTTATAATATTGAGTAGGAATCAGACCTTCTTGAATGCAATTAAGATCTGCTCCAGAATCAATTAAAGCAATGAATGGTTTGTGAAAAGAACTGTTAATTTTTAAATTAACTTTCACATGTCATTTTCGCTGTAAAGTTTTGATTCTCAAGAAGAAATTGGCTTCTTTGCTGATCTCAGGGTTATCATTTTTAAAACTTTGAGAAGAGGATGAGGCAGAAATAGTTCCTTTTCCTTTCCCGGAGTTTTTTGAAAAAATTTGTTCCAAAATTTTATATTTAAGTTTTAAATCAGAAATTCCAGATTTTAGCATCTTAATTTCTTTATATAAAAAGGAAAGATTTAAAGGTTCTTGATTAAATTACGATTCAGGAATGTTTTTGGGATTGGGAATCTCATTTAAATTATAACCTTTAAATTTTTCAGTTTCAACTTCTTCGGATTCTAATTCTTTATATTTTTCAAGCATAGCAAGTTTAATTTGTGGATCGTCAATTTGACCAATGAGGTCAAGAAGAACTCTAGCTTCTTTAGAGATAACATTAATTGTAAATTTACAATTACAATTATATCCTAAGCAACCACAACTTAAACAACCAAAGATCGAGAATCGAAGATGTTTCTTGATTCTGATAAATAACCTCTGAATCATCCTCAGAGGATGAGTCTTCAGAAGAATTAGATTCATAAAGAAGAATTTTTGAAATTTGTTCTTTAATTTCATCATCCATTTTTAGTTCTTTTATTTTCTATTTAACTCTACAATCTCTAGCCATGTGTCCAACACGACCACATTTATAACATGTTATGTTTTTCTTAAAATCTTTATTATAGGATTTTTTATAAGATTTTCTTGGTGTTTTCTTGTAAGGTTTAATTTATTTTTCAACCTTTTTATTATATCTTTTATATTTTTTAGGAAACTTTTGGGTATTAACTCTTCTCTGTTTAGAGGGAGGAGTTAATTTCTCATAGCCAAATTGTTCACAAAAATTTCCTAGTTCTTTACTATTTGTTTTACTTTCAAATTTTGCTTGTCTATGCATTTTAATATCTTTGCAAAATTGTAAGCCAGTTTTATTAACTATGGAAATTATTCTTCCATAAGTTAATTCTTCAAGAGGGGTACCAGGGTACTCCAATTTAATTTGAGTTCGAACTTTTGTAGCAAAGATTTTGGGAAGGCCAGATATAAATTTGTCTTTCCAATAAGCTTCTCTACAATCAGTTCTTGTATAAATTTTTGTTAAAAAATTGTCTTTATACCATCTAAACTCTCCAAGAGTTGGACAGTATAAATTATTTAATATCTCAAGAGATCTATCAACAAAAGTAGATGGGTCGCCAATAAATGCTTGAGATATAGCAAAAATTAATGCTTCAACTTGTTGATTTATGGGATAATCATCAGGTTGACCATTTTCATCATTTCTTGTTTCAGTTTTTGTAAAATTTAAGATAGCTTGCCTATCACTTTCTCTTAAATTGTTGTCCCACCAACCTTTCAAACTACCGGTGAAACCTTGTATTAAAATTTTACATGTTGAAACATCACTATTATTTCTTGCTCTATAGGCTGTAGCAGCCATAGACATTTCTTCCAATTTTCTCATGATTTGATGTTCTGAAAATCCATCAATATTCCACTCGATAATGCCTTCACCATTGTACTGTGAAGCATTATCTAAACTATTATCTTCGAATTGAATATCAGGCAAAGTGGGCCTGTGATAATAGTTTCTAGAAGTGGGATATGATCTTGATGTATTTTTTATTTTATTTATAACATCAACATCAGAATCTTGGAATTGATTTTCAAGTTCTAAAACATCTTCATTTTTTATCACATTTAACTTTGAAGAAGATAATTTTAGTGAAGCTAATTGTTTATTTATTTCATCTAATAAATTAATATTAGATTCATTTCCAATTTTAATCTCTTTGATTTCAGAATCAGATAATTTATATGGGGAAATTAAAGGTTTATTTAATTTTTTATTAACTTTCGAAGAGGATTCTTCTCTAACAGGTGTATCAAAATCATCAGATGTACTGGAAACTTGATACAACAATTGATTTGTATAATTTTGTTGATGTTGGATATTTTTAATATCATATCTTGTCGGATTTTGAACAGCTAAAGTTTTGTCATCTTCTTTCATTGATTTGAAAGGAGATGTTGTAATTTCAATGTTATCGACATTTGGAATTGTGATTTCTTCCAAAGGTGGAATAACTGAAATTACTTCTTTACCCTTAGCAGTTTTCCAAATTTTCTTTGCAGAATTTAGAGTTTTTAATTCAAAATTTTGAAAACAGTGATTTTCAAACCATTTGAAGTAGGGAACAGTGTCGTCCTCTACCTCCTCCAAATAAGACAAATAGGATTCCCTGTATTGTCTTATTTCAGATTGTGAAAATGAAGAAAAGAACCATTTTCGTTTTTCTTCATATTCAGTTTTAAAAAATCATTTTGAATTTTTTGTTTATCAATATAAAATTTTGTGATGACAAAAATTTGATTTGGAGTTTCAAATGCTTGATTTATTTCAGATAGAGTCGGAGACTCTCTCTGAATTTCCTGTTGCACCAGCTGAGAGGTTTCAACCCTATAATCTGGTTGAGGTATAACAGGATGATCTCTCACTCCTGCTAATCTTAAAGAATGAAATGAATCCATTGATCTTCGTGAATTGTTTGAATTAGTTTGTCTTGATCCTTCAGGACAAGTCCTTAAAGATCTAGTTGAATTGCTTCTATTAAAAGGAGAAAAACTAATTGAAACATTTCCTGAAGAATATTCAATGGGTATATTCATTATAGAAGGTTCTGGCTCTTCTGGAGGCAGAATCTCTTGTAAACTCCATTCTAAATTTCTAGAGACTTCATTGTGATTCAGTCTCCTTGGTGTAACAACATTTGATTTATTTAAATTTACTTGCAAAAGCAAAGTATCTTCTTTGGAAGATATATTTAAAGCTTTTGGCGAAATATTTGTTCTCATAGCCTTATAATATATTTTATATATTACAACCATGGGATAGGAATTTGGATTCCAAATTCCTTCCTTTATCTTAATATCCAATTTTATATTATGTTTATTTTTACCAAGACTTTCCAAAGACATGGTATAATTTGTAAAATTATTAAAGAAAGTGGGACCATCATGAAGATTGGTCTCAATTATTGATAAAATCTGATCCTCGAACTTTGCAGGTCGAGTATCTCTTAGGCATACACACACAGGTGTATCTATGCCTAATCTATGTAAAGGTTTTATTGCAACTTGGATTAAACCAATATGCAAAAATTTGTATTTTTGTTTATGTTCCTTCAACATAGAAAGATTCAAGAGATTTAAAGATTCTTGAGTCTTATCTACCTTGATGGTATATTCTGCAGTTTTGATAATAAAATCAGATTTGAATTTAAGTTTAGGTTCACTATGTCTAGCCTTCTGAAGATGATTTCCCGAAAGGGTAAAGAGAAAATTGAAGAAATAGGTGAATCCAGTTCACCTAATTTTCAAAATGAAAATCAAAATTCTTCTTTGATAAATGAACAACAAATAATTTTGCCTGATATAGAGCAGAAACTAAATAATTGGAGTATTCCTCCATTAAATGTTTCTGAAATATATAAGACAAAATTGGACGCTACTGTTGATTTTCTGAATGGGTAATTTTGAGGGGGGGCCCTTGTCTGCCATCTACTTATCCCGAGGGAGATGCGACAAAAACCAATTTTGATAATTTTAATAAAAAAATCCAACATCTGGATCATTGTTTTCCAGATAAGGATTATATTCATAGTCTTCTTCTTCAGGAATTGGATCTTCAGGTTCTTCATCAGATCCAACAGTTGATAAAGCTTGTAGCAACATTTTCTTAAGCTCTGCCGGAAAAGATGCATCAACCTTTATTGAATAAGGACTAGTTGACTGGGATTTTACTGAAGATGCTGAACCAACTATCCCTTTTCCTTACCCACACCGGGACCACCAGGCTTACCAACGGTTTTACTACCCTGTTCGTCGGGATTTACGACCAGGAACACCCTTACAGGCTGACCAACGCTGCAAGAAGGGAAAACTCAAACACTGTATAAGTACCAGAACATTAAGGCTCTGATACCATGATGCAACTGTGGATCATTTCACAAAAGATGTTAGAGAAAATAGAGGAAAAACAGGTGAAGAAGCAAAAATATCAGAGTATGAAAATAATTTTGAATATCAAAATATTTACTTTCACTATAAGCTTGAACACTACAAGCTTAAAATATTACAAGATTTTGAAATAGGATGCCACTATGGATCATTTCACAAAAGATGTTAGAGAAAATAGAGGAAAAACAGGTGAAGAAGCAAAAATATCAGAGTATGAAAATAATTTTGAATATCAAAATATTTACTTTCACTATAAGCTTGAACACTACAAGCTTAAAATATTACAAGATTTTGAAATATTACAAGAACTTACAAAGGAAAGATGCTATTAAACTTGTAAAAGATCACCAAATCACTACAGGATTACAAAAGCAAACAGATTAGTAAGTTCAGAGATAATTGCGAGATGCCTTCCAACTGAGTCTTGAAGCTCCTTATATTTTTTTTAAGCAAAAAGGAGTGCAGAAGCATCACTGCAGTGGAAATCATCCCAACTATGTTGGCACCATAACCACTACCAATCATCTGCAGCACCCCATAGTATTATTAAAAACAAAAGAAAGAAATACAAGAAAACATGGGGGGACATAGGACCTTACCCATGAGAAGAGGGGGGATTACAAGAATCTAAAATTAGGCATACCCCACCTATTACAGAAGAAATCATGCCTAATAAAACTGGGAATCAGGCTCCACCAAGTGAAACATTTAGAACTGACTCCAAAATTGGCTAGCTTATCAGCACAGTGATTAGCTTCTCTAAAAACATGAGAGATCATGAAAGTGAAGTTTGAGGCCAAAGCAATACAGTTTCTCCATTTAGTTCTAATTTTCCAAGGAGCTATGTCTGGATTCGAGAAATCAAGAACCACAAGAGAAGAGTCACATTCCAGCCATAATCTAGACTAGCCCCTCTCAAAAGCAATCTGAATTGCTGTCATGGCAGCAAGCAGTTCAGCAGAGAAGAGCCTTCAGCTGAGAGACGGATTTCAAAATTTTCAAATCCGAAAAGCAAAGACTGTAGAGCTTTTGACTTCTGAGCCTTGTTTTTACTGTTGATCATTTTCTTTTGTCTGCCACGAAGATGTATCGGCACAACGAGACAAACGACTTTTCTTTTTAAAAGTAGCACAGCACATGGGCGGCTGCATTTGTGTCCAAAGGACGCTATTGTTGATTTTCTGAATGGGTAATTTTGAGGGGGGGCCCTTGTCTGCCATCTACTTATCCCGAGGGAGATGCGACAAAAACCAATTTTGATAATTTTAATCAAAAAATCCAACATCTGGATCATTGTTTTCCAGATAAGGATTATATTCATAGTCTTCTTCTTCAGGAATTGGATCTTCAGGTGTGACACCCTAACTCGAGTCATCACATGTTTACCCGTTTGCGGAAATAAAACTCAAATTTGCTGGTTACTTTCGGAAAATATTGTTTTCTCAACGTTCATCTTTTCAAAATATGGTGATAAATTTTTTTTCTTTTAATCCTCAAGACAACAACAACGAAATCAAACCACACTTAAATACATACTGTATATAAGTCATACAACTATACTGCCTCATATATTTTCACACCTAAATCATAATCAGTTTTATTCTCAAAACATAATATGACATAATAGGACCTAAGCTGGTCGTCACTAACAGACACTACAACCGACAGGAGCAGCACATCATGCCTCGAACTAGACGGCCTTCTCATTCTTGTAGAGATCATACCCCCTTGTGCGACTCTAATATGGTTGTAAGGGTGAGACACCAATATATGGATTTAACAAAATAACTAAATGCGCAACACAAAAGAAGGCACATGTACAATTTCATGTTATAACAACATAAGCATCCATAATATAGCATACAATTTATCAATGGGTTTCACACCTCAAACATCAACGTTGGAAAACTTTGCATGAGCACTTCAATAGATCATCTAACTTTTTCCTAATCTCCGGAGATCCCACAACACCGCATAAATGAGTTGATCAAGCTCAATAGCCAAATATATTAGGCACTTCGTGGCATGGAATACTTTATTCATCAAAGCACCATACATACGTCGTAGCCAAAATACCCTATCATCAAGGTATCTGACATAGGACATAGCATGAATACCCTATCATCAAGGCATCGTACATAACTTCGTAGCCAGAATACCCTATCATCAAGGTATTCGACATAACTTCGTAGCCAAAATACCCTATCATCAAGGTATCCGACATAACTTCGTAGACAAAATACCCTATCATCAAGGTATCCGACATAACTTCATAGCCAAAATACCTTATCATCAAGGTATCCGACATAGGACATCGTGGGCACGTCTGCCAATGCATGCATATAAAATATTTTGTTGTCGTCGTTTTCTTCGTGTGTAATCTTTCCTTTACCAAAGCTCAAAAGCTTACGACCAACGTAGTTTTCAATGTCTTAAAGTCTTTCATAAACAACACAGGACACGCAGTCTGAGTGCTTAGTCATGAAACCCTAAACCTTGCAATCAGTCTTAGGTTCGTGGTAATAGAAAACATCATAAATCTTTTACCGTCGTTTATTACGTCGTGAAGTAGACACACAGTCTACCTACTAGACACCAAGTCTATAACATCATAAGAACACTAGTACCCCGACGTCTCAGTTACTAAGTTCCATATCGTCGTTTTACATCGTTTTTGTCTGTGAAACACAAATCCAAAATAGGATAACGTCATTAGAACACTAGTACCCCGACATCTCGGTTACTAAGTTCTATATCGTCGTTTACGTCGTTTTTCGTCTATGAAAACAAATCCAAAATAATATCTCCGCAACTTATCCAAGTTACCGGAAATACGTCATTGAGTAAACTCATTTACAGAAAATCTTTTCTACTTGAAATTCGTTTATAAAACGTCCAATCATCAAAAACTTTTTACTGAAACTTCAACTATAAAAATTAAATCAATTCAGATTAAACTTCTTCTCAAAACAAGTACTGCTATTTTTAAACTTTCACCGTAAATAATTTCAAAACTTGCCATCATTTATCATTTTCCAAGAAAATATTTTTAAAGTCAAACTTTGACTTTTCATTTTATATTATTATTTTTTATTATTTTTATAAAGTATTTTTGAATATTAATTTCACAAAATAACTTTTTATAATATTTCGGAATTTCTTGCGTAAAAATTAGCAGTACTAAAAAAATTTCACGGTTACGCTCTCACCGTGGCTCATAAATTTCTTTTAAAGTAATAAATTATTAAAATAATAATATTTCTCAAAACTCATTATTTTTCCAAAATAATATTTCCCCCCACTATTATATTCCAACATTTCCCATAAAACGTTGAATATAATTTTCACAGCTTATTAAAAATTTTATCTGATTAATCGGTTGTGCACTGACCACTGTCAGGCCTCTCAAACAACATTCAACAACATCACCATAATTATATCACCAGGCAGATCATGCATCATAGCAACATAATATACTACTGCAGATAATTAAATCAATTAAAAGCAGATTAATCACCGATGCACAGATAAACAACACAACGTAAGCCACCTAAACAAATAATCACAACCACATATAAATCATATAAACCACACTACAAGAAAATAGTTATTGAGAAAATCCCTCAGGTAAGCTCCCCTTACCTCTTGGAGACTTGAACTAACGGTTTCAAATAATCTCCCGATTTGATCCGGCTTCCTCCGTCGGCTTTAGGTCAAACCTACCCGATCGATTCCTTCATAACGAATTGCAACCAAAATAAATCAAATCAAACAAAAACATACTTGACTCATGGAGGTTAAGGTTCGGCCTCAACAACTTTTCTAGGTTAGGAAAGTTAAAATTTTGTTAACTTAGGGATTTATGATCCATAAGTAACTTAAACATGATTAAGCACTTAAACCAAGATTATGAACCAAGAACATGAACTAAAACTCATCTAGTTCCAAGAACTAGGGTTTCGGCCAAGGGCTGAGTTTGGGGTTAGAAATCTCTAAAATTTCTAAACTCTTGGATTTAATCAACATACAAAACCTAGAGTTGGATTAAAGTGTTACTAGACAACATTTGAATCAAAACTCCATCAAATATTCATAGCTAGGGTTTCGGCCTTAATGAAACAAATAGGTTAGGGTTTGATTGTTGATCTTATATATACTTAATTACAAGAACTATCAAGATATAATCATGAATCAAGACATGAAAATGAATCAAAACCTAAGAACACAAATTTGACCTAGGATCGGCCATGACCAGAAATTAGGGAAAGAAATTTCTCATGATCTTATGCTTCTAGATGATTAATATAGAGATGATTATAAGATCATAGCAATTGGTTTCATGTCAAAAGGATTTTTCTAGAATTAGTTATGAATTTTTGAATCTAGTTCCATGAACTTTGAAGTAAATGAAGAACATGTTGATCTAAGCCATGAATCTACAAAAGTTGTGAAGAGAAAGGATTTAAATGACAAGATAAGATGTTGTTGCCTCTTTATGATCCAAGTAAAGCAAGATTTGGATGATGTTCTTCAAAGTTTTCTTATGGTGTTCTTAAGAAACTTAAAAGAGAAAGATGAACATGATGAGGATTTAGAACAGTTTTAGTAATTTGGGCATATCTCGCAACATACTTGTCCATTTTGTATGATCTTTATGTAGTTGGAAAGAAGAGAGAAATATGAACAACTTTCATGTTGAAAGTTTTCGAGATTCAGAATATAAAATGGTCAGAATTGCTAGGCAGAATCTGACGAATTATGAACATTTTGGAGTTCTTATGGCAAAGCTTAGGTTTTCAAGAAGAAAAACAGAGAAATGAAAGATGAAGAGATACTTAGTGAAGAAGGCAAGAGTGATCCGTGGGTTTTGGATAGGTTTGGTCAAATTTTCCAATGGCATTTGCTTGTAATTGTCATAAAAAGACAGGGGCAAAATGGTCATTTCATAGCAAAAATTCATTTTGTCATAAATACGCCATTATGGCCATTATGACTCGGATAAGCTCATCATAAATGCTCGTCAAGTCGGTCAAATCCATCATCTCTGCTACGTTGCCGACTCCGGGTTTTCATCTGGCGCAAGCTCTTCCTAGAGATATCTCGACGTATACGCCCGCAACAAATATAATATTTTAATTTTTTTACCAAAATTTTTAAAACTTCCAGTATCGTAGTAAATACGATAAAAACATTTTTCATCTCGTTCACGAATTCAAATTAGGTCTTCTGAGCAGTAAACTTTTACTGTCAGTGAAAACGCATATCGGTTTCCGTCTGAATTTTCAACCCAAAATTTCATCGTAACCCTAAGATATAAAACATGACTGGAAAATAACAGTATTTCGCCCAAAATAAATTTCTAGGTCTCGGATAAAAATATATTTTTATATATTAATTACCGACACTAGAAAGCAGTGAAAATCGGGGTGTTACATTACTACCCCACTAAAAAAAAAATCGTCCTCGAAATTTCGTGACACGAAGCTAGACAGGAATGAAAGATCCCGAAGCCTTACTTTCACAAGAAAGTATATAAAAAAAAATTCATCAATCTGATAAGAATACAAGAATATTCTGTGCATAAAGATTCTTTAACAAATTCAGGGAAGTAAAAATGTATGATCGGTACACTTTTACAAACATGAATCTAAGAAAGTTTCTTCTCTCACAAGAATATATTTGCCAACAATTTAAAAGAACTATGGTCCGTCAAGAATTCGGACCGAATCACTTTCTACCAACCGTAAAAGTGACTAAAGCAAGTCTCATTTGAGAAACTAGTTTTGTCAAGAAAGCGTCTATCCTGAACAAAATAGGACAGCCAAACATATTAAATGTCACAGTGACCAATTGAATAGTTGAAATTTGAAACGATCATCTCTTGATAATCACAGGAACAAGTAATTTCAACACATCCACACACAATCCATCGAAACAAAATATGAACTGTACCCGAACGAAATAGTGTAGGTAAGAGGTTACCATCATGGTTTGAAGTTTCAGCTCCCCGCACACTGTATACTCTACCCGCATTCTTTGGCTTGACACCATTGGTGTTATTGACAGCCGATCCATGCCTTGGCGCATTACATTCCTTCGATATGTGTCCCACTTGATCACAATTAAAACACTTGATTCCCCTCACTGGGCTTTTATCAGCCATGTGGTTTATATCCCCACAATTGTAACACCTCCTGACTTGACCTTGGTTCCTCGGGCCTCCACCCCATGATGCAGAAGAATTAGAACTATATTGTTGTTGATTTTGGTTATTTTGGCCACTACTCCCCGTTGCAGTAAAATTCGAATGATGTTGTTATGTATTCTAGTCATTTCCTGGTGGTCGGAAATAAGGTTTTCTCTGCACTTGCTTTTCTCCCTGATTCTCAGATTGATCCTTGGATCTAGTGGGTCCTCCAACATTTTCCTTATCATTTCTTCCTTTCCTCATCTGCTCAATCTTCCGACTCATTTTGACTAAAGCTTGAAAAGTTCGAAGTTGCAGAGGTAAGACAGATTCCTTAATCTCAAACCTTAAGCCCCTTCGAACCTCTCACACTTCCAGCTCTCATTGGGTTGTGCTTGAAAGAAATGAAAGTATTTGGCAAGCGATTCAAACTTAGCCGCATACTCTCCCACAGACATGTCTTGTTGTTGTAATCCCAGAAATTCCATCTCTTTCTCGATCCTAACGCTCTCCGGAAAATACTTATCCATGAATGCATTTCGAAAAACGTTCCAAGTAATGTCTTGATGATCATCCTCCAACAGTAGCCCGGCACCTTTCCACCAATACTCCGCATCTCCAACCAGTAGGAAAGTAGCATAAGCAACCCTAATTTCTGCCGGCGTGACCACCAACTCGAAGATTTTCTCCAGCTCCTGAATCCATAAATCAGCTATCTCATGAGCAGCATCCCCACCAAACTGTGAAGGATCTTGACTTCGAAACGCAATCAAAGCCTTGCCTTCCGTAGTTTGCAAATTCTGGACATTCATAGCTGCAGTTTGATTTGCAATCGCCGCTGCCACATGTTCCATAGCTTGAGCGGCATAGCCCACTACATCCTCATAGTTCTCATTAATATTACCACGGCCACCAATAGGACCACCTCTGCGACCACGTCCACGACCGCGTTCACGTCCTCGTCCACGTCCACCTTCGATCTTTGGTTCCATAACCGACTCAGTAGAACAAAATCAGTTAGACCGCAACCAGAAAATGAAACGTGCTGGTGTATTAACACACATTACTTCTAAGAAGTAATTCAAACAAAACTTAACTCAGAGAAAACACAACGTCAACACAATAGACCTATTTCCCAAAGATCCCGAAAGACTCGACCAGCTCTGATACCACTAATGTGACACCCTAACTCGGGTCATCACATGTTTACCCGTTTGCGGAAATAAAACTCAAATTTGCTGGTTACTTTCGGAAAATATTGTTTTCTCAACGTTCATCTTTTCAAAATATGGTGATCATTTTTTTTTTCTTTTAATCCTCAAGACAACAACAACGAAATCAAACCACACTTAAATACATACTGTATATAAGTCATACAACTATATTGCCTCATATATTTTCACACCTAAATCATAATCAGTTTTATTCTCAAAACATAATATGACATAATAGGACCTAAGCTGGTCGTCACTAAAAGACACTACAACCGACAGGAGCAGCACAACATGCCTCGAACTAGACGCCCTTCTCATTCTTGTAGAGATCATACCCCCTTATGCGACTCTAATATGGTTGTAAGGGTGAGACACCAATACATGGATTTAACAAAATAACTAAATGCGCAACACAAAAGAAGGCACATGTACAATTTCATGTTATAACAACATAAGCATCCATAATATAGCATACAATTTATCAATGGGTTTCACACTCCAAACATCAACGTTGGAAAACTATGCATGAGCACTTCAATACATCATCTAACTTTTTCCTAATCTCCGGAGATCCCACAACACCGCGTAAATGAGTTGATCAAGCTCAATAGCCAAATATATTAGGCACTTCGTGGCATGGAATACTTTATTCATCAAAGCACCATACATACGTCGTAGCCAAAATACCCTATCATCAAGGTATCCGACATAGGACATAGCATGAATACCCTATCATCAAGGCATCATACATAACTTCGTAGCCAGAATACCCTATCATCAAGGTATCCGACATAACTTCGTAGCCAAAATACCCTATCATCAAGGTATCTGACATAACTTCGTAGCCAAAATACCCTATCATCAAGGTATCCGACATAGGACATCGTGGGCACGTCTGCCAATGCATGCATATAAAATATTTTGTTCTCGTCGTTTTCTTCGTGTGTAATCTTTCCTTTACCAAAGCTCAAAAGCTTACGACCAACGTAGTTTTCAATGTCTTAAAGTCTTTCATAAACAACACAGGACACGCAGTCTGAGTGCTTAGTCACGAAACCCGAACCCTTGCAATCAGTTTTAGGTTCGTGGTAATAGAAAACATCATAAATTTTTTACCGTCGTTTATTACGTCGTTAAAGTAGACACACAGTCTACCTACTAGACACCAAGTCTATAACATCATAAGAACACTAGTACCCCGACGTCTCGGTTACTAAGTTCCATATCATCGTTTTACATCGTTTTTGTCTATCAAACACAAATCCAAAATAGGATAACGTCATAAGAACACTAGTACCCCGACATCTCGGTTACTAAGTTATATATCGTCGTTTACGTCGTTTTTTGTCTATGAAAACAAATCCAAAATAATATCTCCGCAACTTATCCAAGTTACCAGAAATACGTCATTGAGTAAACTCATTTACAGAAAATCTTTTCTACTTGAAATTCGTTTATAAAACGTCCAATCATCAAAAACTTTTTACTGAAACTTCAACTATAAAAATTAAATTAATTCAGATTAAACTTCTTCTCAAAACAAGTACTGCTATTTTTAAACTTTCACCGTAAATAATTTCAAAACTTGCCATCATTTATCATTTTCCAAGAAAATATTTTTAAAGTCAAACTTTGACTTTTCATTTTATATTATTTTTTTATTATTTTTATTTTTATAAAGTATTTTTGAATATTAATTTCACAAAATAACTTTTTATAATATTTCGGAATTTCTTGCGTAAAAATTAGCAGTACTAAAAAAATTTCACGGTTACGCTCTCACCGTGGCTCATAAATTTCTTTTACACTAATAAATCATTAAAATAATAATATTTCTCAAAACTCATTATTTTCCAAAATAATATTTCCCCCCACTATTATATTCCAACATTTCCCATAAAACGTTGAATATAATTTTCACAGCTTATTAAATCTTTTATCTGATTAATCGGTTGTGCACTAACCACTGTCAGGCCTCTCAAACAACATTCAACAACATCATTCAACAACATCACCATAATTATATCACCAGGCAGATCATGCATCATAGCAACATAATATACTACTGTAGATAATTAAATCAATTAAAAGCAGATTAATCACCGATGCACAGATAAACAACACAACGTAAGCCACATAAACAAATAATCACAACCACATATAAATCATATAAACCACACTACAAGCAAATAATTATTGAGAAAATCCCTCAGGTAAGCTCCCCTTACCTCTTGGAGACTTGAACTAACGGTTTCAAATAATCTCCTGATTTGATCCAGCTTCCTCCATCGGCTTTAGGTCAAACCAACCCGATCGATTCCTTCATAACGAATTGCAACCAAAATAAATCAAATCAAACAAAAACATACTTGACTCATGGAGTTTAAGGTTCGGCCTCAACAACTTTTATAGGTTAGGAAAGTTAAAATTTTGTTAACTTAGGGATTTATGATCCATAAGTAACTTAAACATGATTAAGCACTTAAACCAAGATTATGAACCAAGAACATGAACTAAAACTCATCTAGTTCCAAGAACTAGGGTTTCGTCCAAGGGCTGAGTTTGAGGTTAGAAATCTCTAAAATTTCTAAACTCTTGGATTTAATCAACATACAAAACCTAGAGTTGGATTAAAGTGTTACTAGACAACATTTGAATCCAAAATCCATCAAATATTCATAGCTAGGGTTTCGGCCTTAATGAAACAAATAGGTTAGGGTTTGATTTTTGATCTTATATATACTTAATTACAAGAACTATAAAGATATAATCATGAATCAAGACATGAAAATGAAACAAAACCTAAGAACACAAATTTTACCTAGGTTCGGCCATGACCAGAAATTAGGGAAAGAAATTTCTCATGATCTTATGCTTCTAGATGATGAAAATAGAGATGATTATAAGATCATAGCAATTGGTTTCATGTCAAAAGGATTTTTCTAGAATTAGTTATGAATTTTTGAATCTAGTTCCATGAACTTTGAAGTAAATGAAGAACATGTTGATCTAAGCCATGAATCTACAAAAGTTGTGAAGAGAAAGGATTTAAATGACAAGAGAAGAGGTTGTTACCTCTTGATGATCCAAGTAAAGCAAGATTTGAATGATGTTCTTCAAAGTTTTCTTATGGTGTTCTTTAGAAACTTAAAAGAGAAAGATGAACATGATGAGGATTTAGAACAGTTTTAGTAATTTGTGCATATCTCGCAACATACTTGTCCATTTTGTATGATCTTTATGTAGTTGGAAATAAGAGAGAAAGATGAACAACTTTCATGTTGAAAGTTTTTCGAGATTCAGAATAGAAAATGGTCAGAATTGCTAGGCAGAATCTGACGAATTATGAACACTTTAGAGTTCTTATGGCAAAGCTTAGGTTTTCAAAGAAAAACATAGAAATGAAAGATGAAGAGATACTTAGTGAAGAAGGCAAGAGTGATCCGTGGGTTTTGGATAGGTTTGGTCAAATTTTCCAATGGCATTTGCTTGTAATTGTCATAAAAAGACAAGGGCAAAATGGTCATTTCATAGCAAAAATTCATTTTGTCATAAATACGCCATTATGGCCATTATGACTCGGATAAGGTCGTCATAAATGCTCGTCAAGTCGGTCAAATCCATCATCTCTGCTACGTTGCCGACTCCGGGTTTTCATCTGGCGCAAGCTCTTCCTAGAGATATCTCGACGTATACGCCCGTAACAAATATAATATTTTAATTTTTTTACCAAAATTTTTAAAACTTCCAGTATCGTAGTAAATACGATAAAAACATTTTTCATCTTGTTCACGAATTCAAATTAGGTCTTCTGAGCAGTAAACTTTTATTGTCAGTGAAAACGCAGACCGGTTTTCGTCTGAATTTTCAACCCAAAATTTCATCGTAACCCTAAGATATAAAACATGACGGGAAAATAACAGTATTTCGCCCAAAATAAATTTCTAGGTCTCGGATAAAAATATATTTTTATTTATTAATTACCGACACTAGAAACCAGTGAAAATTGGGGTGTTACATCAGGTTCTTCATCAGATCCAACAGTTGATAAAGCTTCTAGCAGCATTTTCTTAAGCTCTGCCGGAGAAGATGCATCAACCTTTATTGAATAAGGACTGGTTGGCTGAGATTTTACTGAAGATGCTGAACCAACTATCCCTTTTCCTTTTGATGATGGAGAGTTTGCCGGAGTGATGGACTGGGGAAGCCTCCTCTTTTGAAGTCCATGTTTCTTCCAAGTTTCAAACTTTCCAAGAACAATATCTTCATTGAATTTCCTCCACCAAGAGACAATCGCAGTGGAGCAAATGTATTTTGGGAATGGCTCAGGTAAGTGCAAATGAAAATCATAGCTAAATTTTAATAACCATGAAATTCCAAATTGAGCACAAAAATGTAATAATTTTACATGAGCCGGAATTTTAGGTGTTAAGGTTTTGTACTCCAAATATTTCTCATAAAGAGCATTCAGGAGAATTTCTGCAGATAAACCGACCTCCCAAAACCACTCCATAAACCATGACGGGTAAATGGACTGATTGCTGACTATGATGAAGTACCAAGAGTGTTTTGGATTGGGAACACAGAGAAAGTAATCCCAAGCCTTTTTGTAATCCATATAATTGTATATTGGAGGATCATAGACCCTGGAAAATCTTTTGGGCTTAAGTGGGCTTTGACCCCAATCTGTGATGGTCAAAACCTTTAAAATCTTGCACTGGGAATAAGCCACAATTCCTGGTGCATTTTCATTTTCATTTTCATTTATTTCAACTGAACCAGAATCTATTAGCACATATTGGTAGAATTTTAAGGGTTTGACTGTACCATGAGTATTGATCCATCCAAAACCCTTTTGAAAATATTGAGCTAATATATCCCAAGGTTCATTATTTATTGGATCACCCATTTCGGGCTCCAAAAGTAACTGTTGACTGCAGACAGATTTTACTTTGCTTTGCTTTGCTCTGCAGACAGATTGGTGCATTTTCCAGGAAAACATTTCTCCGGCTGTTATTAGTAGCTCTACTCAGCATGTCTCTTTTTCTATCAATTGGGAGAATCGCTTGTTATATTGCTCTGCTATTTATGCGGCCACTAATTATCTTTCCCGTAGGATTTTGTGGAATGAGTTAAATTTGTTGCAGGATAACCACCCAGGCCCTTGGTGCTTCATTGGTGACTTCAACCTCATTTTAGGAAATCATGAGCATAGAGGCAGATATGCTTCGTCTCAAATTTCTTGTAATGACTTCAAAGATTGGTCTGATGCTCATAGCCTCTCTCATCTTCCTACAAGAGGTTCCTTATACACCTGGTCCAATGGAAGAAGGGGTAACAACCTCACAGAAAAGCGGTTGGATGAGTGGTTTGCAATGATGCTTGGTTGGATTCTTGGACAAGCGTCTCTTGCTGCAGCTTAACTAGAAGCAAATATGATCATTTTCCCATCCTTTTATCTCTGGAAACAGCAGCCAACTCTTACATCTCTTCTTTCAAATTCCTCAGAATGTAGGCTCAACATCAAGACTGCAGTGGTATTGTATCGGACACTTGGAAGTTGCAGGTGGTTGGCCCAATGTACGTTCTTTCTGAAAAATTAAAGCATCTGAAACATAAGTTGAAGGTTTAGAACAGAGATGTGTTTGGCAATGTTCATGACAGGGTTAGCAAGGCTCAACAGGCCGTGGACATAATTCAAGAGCAAATTTCTGTGCTTGGCTTTTCTGATGATAGATCTGAGAGGAAAAAGCTGCCCAAATGGAGTTAAGTCTTGCTCTTTCATTTCATGAGGAATTCTGGAGAGAAAAATCCAGAATTTATTGGCACTCCAATGGTGACAGAAACACATCCTTCTTCCATAAGGTTACTAAATTCAGAAATACAACCAAGAAAATGTCCGTGTTGAAAAAGGATGGTTTGATTCTGGATAGAACATAGGATATAAAATCTCATGTTTGTGAATACTACACTACGCTGTTTTCCCAACTGCAGTGATAACGGTTTGATTGAGCAAGTCATATCTCCTGCAGTGAGCCTTGAGGACAACATTATGCTGACCAATCTGCCCTCTTTGGAGGAAGTTAAAAATGCAGTTTTCTCCATGAATGTTAATGGTGCCCCAGGGCCTGATGGTTTTGGAGCCTTTTTCTATCAGAGATTCTGGGATGTGGTTGGGCATGATGTTTTTTATGCTATTCTTCAGACTTTTGGAGCCCGAAATGGGTGATCCAATAAATAATGAACCTTGGGATATATTAGCTCAATATTTTCAAAAGGGTTTTGGATGGATCAATACTCATGGTACAGTCAAACCCTTAAAATTCTACCAATATGTGCTAATAGATTCTGGTTCAGTTGAAATAAATGAAAATGAAAATGAAAATGCACCAAGAATTGTGGCTTATTCCCAGTGCAAGATTTTAAAGGTTTTGACCATCACAGATTGGGGTCAAAGACCACTTAAGCCCAAAAGATTTTCCAGGGTCTATGATCCTCCAATATACAATTATATGGATTACAAAAAGGCTTGGGATTACTTTCTCTGTGTTCCCAATCCAAAACACTCTTGGTACTTCATCATAGTCAGCAATCAATCCATTTACCCGTCATGGTTTATGGAGTGGTTTTGGGAGGTCGGTTTATCTGCAGAAATTCTCCCGAATGCTCTTTATGAGAAATATTTGGAGTACAAAACCTTAACACCTAAAATTCCGGCTCATGTAAAATTATTACATTTTTGTTCTCAATTTGGAATTTCATGGTTATTAAAATTTAGCTATGATTTTCATTTGCACTTACCTGAGCCATTCCCAAAATACATTTGCTCCACTGCGATTGTCTCTTGGTGGAGGAAATTCAATGAAGATATTGTTCTTGGAAAGTTTGAAACTTGGAAGAAACATGGACTTCGAAAGAGGAGACTTCCCCAGTCCATCACTCCGGCAAACTCTCCATCATCAAAAGGAAAAGGGATAGTTGGTTCAGCATCTTCAGTAAAATCTCAGCCAACTAGTCCTTATTCAATAAAGGTTGATGCATCTTCTCCGGCAGAGCTGAAGAAAATGCTGCTAGAAGCTTTATCAACTGTTGGATCTGATGAAGAACCTGAAGATCCAATTCCCGAAGAAGAAGACTATGAATATAATCCTTATCTGGAAAACAATTATCCAGATGTTGGATTTTTTGATTAAAATTATCAAAATTGGTTTTTGTCGCATCTCCCTCGGGATAAGTAGATGGCAGACAAGGGCCCCCCCTCAAAATTACCCATTCAGAAAATCAACAGTAGCGTCCTTTGGACACAAATGCAGCCGCCCATGTGTTGTGCTACTTTTAAAAAGAAAAGTTGTTTGTCTCGTTGTGCCGACGCATCTTCGTGGCAGACAAAAGAAAATGATCAACAGTAAAAGCAAGGCTCAGAAGTCAAAAGCTCTACAGTCTTTGCTTTTCGGATTTGAAAAATTTGAAATCCGTCTCTCAGCTGAAGGCTCTTCTCATATATATAAGGAGCTTCAAGACTCAGTTGGAAGGCATCTCGCAATTATCTCTGAACTTACTAATCTGTTGACTTTTGTAATCTTGTAGTGATTTGGTGATCTTTTACAAGTTTAAGAGCTGCTTTCCTTTGTAAGTTCTTGTAATATTTCAAAATCTTGTAATATTTTAAGCTTGTAGTGTTCAAGCTTATAGTGAAAGTAAATATTTTGATATTCAAAATTATTTTCATACTCTTACATTTTTGCTTCTTCACCTGTTTTTCCTCTATTTTCTCTAACATCTTTTGTGAAATGATCCACAGTGGCATACAAAGGAAAGCTGCTCTTAAACTTGTAAAAGATCACCAAATCACTACAAGATTACAAAGGCAAACAGATTAGTAAGTTCAGAGATAACTGCGAGATGCTGTAATATTTTAAGCTTGTAGTGTTCAAGCTTATAATGAAAGTAAATATTTTGATATTCAAAATTATTTTCATACTCTGATATTTTTGCTTCTTCACCTGTTTTTCCTCTATTTTCTCTAACATCTTTTGTGAAATGATCCACAGTGGCATCCTGGTATCAGAGCCTTAGGATTCTGGTACTTATACAGTGTTTGAGTTTTCCCTTCTTGCAGCGTTGGTCAGCCTGTAAGGGTGTTCCCATTCGTAAATCCCGACGAACAGGGTAGTAAAACCGTTGGTAAGCCTAGTGGTCCCGGTGTGGGTAAGGTCAAAATTCAAATCCTTGTCATAGGTACTAGAGCTTTAAGGTTAGGTTCACTATGTCTAGCCTTCTCAAGATGATTTCCCGAAAGGGTAAAGAGAAAATTGAAGAAATTGGTGAATCCAGTTCACCTAATTTTCAAAATGAAAATCAAAATTCTTCTTTGATAAATGAACAACAAATAATTTTGCCTGATATAGAGCAGAAACTAAATAATTGGAGTGTTCCTCCATTAAATGTTTTTGAAATATATAAGACAAAATTACTTGATAAATTCAAATCTGATTTTATTATCAAAACTGCAGAATATACCATCAAGGTAGATAAGACTCAAGAATCTTTAAATCTCTTGAATCTTTCTATGTTGAAGGAACATAAACAAAAATACAAATTTTTGCATATTGGTTTAATCCAAGTTGCAATAAAACATTTACATAGATTAGGCATAGATACACCTGTGTGTGTATGCCTAAGAGATACTCGACCTGCAAAGTTTGAGGATCAGATTTTATCAATAATTGAGACCAATCTTCACGATGGTGCCACTTTCTTTAATAACTTTCCAAATTATACCATGTCTTTGGAAAGTCTTGGTAAAAATAAACATAATATAAAATTGGATATTAAGATAAAGGAAGGAATTTGGAATCCAAATTCCTATCCCATGGTCAGTAATATATAAAATATATTGGAATCCAAATTCCTATCCCATGGATGTAATATATAAAATATATTATAAGGCTATGAGAACAAATATTTCGCCAAAAGCTTTAAATATATCTTCCAAAGAAGATACTTTGCTTTTGCAAGTAAATTTAAATAAATCAAATGTTGTTACACCAAGGAGACTGAATCACAATGAAGTCTCTAGAAATTTAGAATGGAATTTACAAGAGATTCTTCCTCCAGAAGAGCCAGAACCTTCTGTAATGAATATACCCATTGAATATTCTTCAGGAAATGTTTCAATTAGTTTTGCTCCTTTTAATAGAAGCAATTCAACTAGTTCTTTTAGGACTTGTCCTGAAGGATCAAGACAAACTAATTCAAACAATTCACAAAGATCAATGGATTGATTCCATTCTTTAAGATTAGCAGGAGTGAGAGATCATCCTGTTATACCTCAACCAGATTATAGGGTTGAAACCTCTCAGCTGGTGCAACAGGAAATTCAGAGAGAGTCTCCGACTCTATCTGAAATAAATCAAGCATTTGAAACTCCAAATCAAATTTTTGTTATCACAAAATTTTATATTGATAAACAAAAAATTCAAAATTATTTTTTAAAACCTGAATATGAAGAAAAACGAAAATGGTTCTTTTCTTCATTTTCACAATCTGAAATAAGACAATACAGGGAACCCGAAATGGGTGATCCAATAAAAAATGAACCTTGGGATATATTAGCTCAATTTTTTCAAAAGGGTTTTGGATGGATAATTTCCTAGTTCTTTACTATTTGTTTTACTTTCAAATTTTGCTTGTCTGTGCATTTTAATATCTATGCAAAATTGTAAACCAGTTTTATTACCTATGGAAATTATTCTTCCATAAGTTAATTCTTCAAGAGGGGTACCAGGGTACTCAAATTTAATTTGAGTTCGAACTTTTGTAGCAAATTACTTCTTTACCCGTCATGCTAAAGGTAAAGAAGTAATTTCAGTTATTCCACCTTTGGAAGAAATCACAATCCCAAATGTCGATAACATTGAAATTACAGCATCTCCTTTCAAATCAATGAAAGAAGATGACAAAACTTTAGTGGTTCAAAATCCAACAAGATATGAGATCAAAAATATTCAACATCAATTAAATTATACAAATTAACTGTTGTATCAAGTTGCCAGTACATCTGAGGAATTTGATACACCTTTAAAACAAGAATCTTCGAAAATAAGTAAAACATTAAGCAAACCTTTAATTTCCCCATATAAATTATCTGATTCTGAAATTAAAGAAATAAAAATTGGAAATGAATCTAATAATACTTTATTAGATTAAATAAATAAGCAATTAGCTTCATTAAAAATATCTTCTTCAAAATTAAATGTGATCAAAAATGAAGATGTTTTAGAACTTGAAAAACAATTCCAAGATTCTGATATTGATGTTGTGAATAAAATTAAAAACACATCAAGATCATATCCCACTTCAAGAAACTATTATCATAGGCCCACTATGCCTGATATTCAATTTGAAGATAATAGTTTAGATAATGCTTCACAGTATAATGGTGAAGGCATTGTCGAGTGGAATATTGATGGATTTTCAGAACATCAAATCATGAGAAAATTGGAAGAAATGTCTATGGCTGCTACAGCCTATAGAGCAAGAAATAATAGTGCTGTTTCATCATGTAAAATTTTAATACAAGGTTTCACCGGTAGTTTGAAATGTTGGTGGGACGACAATTTAAGAGAAAGTGATAGGCAAGCTATCTTAAATTTTACAAAAACTGAAACAAGAAATGATGAAAATGGTCAACCTGTTGATTATCCCATAAATCAACAAGTTGAAGCATTAATTTTTGCTATATCTCAAGCATTTATTGGCGACCCGTCTACTTTTGCTGATAGATCTCTTGAGATATTAAATAATTTATACTGTCCAACTCTTGGAGAGTTTAGATGGTATAAAGACAATTTTTTAACGAAAATTTATACAAGAACTGATTGTAGAGAAGCTTATTGGAAAGACAGACTTATATCTGGCCTTACCAAAAACTTTTCTACAAAAGTTCGAACTCAAATTAAATTGGAGTACCCCGGTACCCCTCTTGAAGAATTAACTTATGGAAGAATAATTTCCATAGTTAATAAAACTGGTTTACAATTTTGCACAGATATTAAAATGCATAGACAAGCAAAATTTGAAAGTAAAACAAATAGTAAAGAACTAGGAAATTTTTGTGAACAATTTGGCTATGAGAAATTAACTCCTCCCTCTAAACAGAGAAGAGTTAATACTCAAAAGTTTCCTAAAAAATATAAAAGATATAATAAAAAGGTTGAAAAAGAAATTAAACCTTACAAGAAATGATCCACAGTGGCATCCTGGTATCAGAGCCTTAGGGTTCTGGTACTTATATAGTGTTTGAGTTTTCCCTTCTTGCAGCGTTGGTCAGAACATCAAATCATGAGAAAATTGGAAGAAATGTCTATGGCTGCTACAGCTAATTATTATTATTATTATTATTATTATTATTAGTTTAATAAAATAATAACATATTCAAATAAATATAATAACTATAATTAACATATTAATCCAAATAGCACACAACAAGCAGCTTAAATATGATAAAATCAGACAACCTCAAATATCATAAAATTAACCTAACGGCGATAAACCTATAATCTCCATATCATCATTGTTACTACTAATTGGTCACTGATGTGATATTGACATTGTCAATTATTCGCCCACTAGTAGGGTTTAGGTCGTCCTACGCCATTAATGGAAAATATGCTACTTAGCCATTTCCGACGATAAGAGGCTTCTTTCTCCCACCTAAAGTGTCATAGACTAGCTTTAGAGCAACGAAACGGGCCCACTCCAATCTCCTCAAATCTGCCACGTGAGGTTCTCCTACCTTCGGGGCTCCAAAAATTCACCTGAACACATATTCATGAAGCACTTGTTACAAGTAACCCAAATCTGAAGACGGAACTGAAAACCGATAAACGGATTGAAAGATAACCTCAATATCGTCACCGATGGAATTTCGGCATAACAAGGACATAGTATTACCTTAGCCTAATCAAGAAAAGAATGATAGGATAATGAAGTAGATATCGCGAGGATCACAACGGTATAATCGGTTTCTCAATAGGACGAACGGATCGCTTGGAATCGGCTCTGAAATTTTCTCTCTCACGGTCTCTCTCTCTCTTTCTCGTTCTATCTATATTTCTCGTTCTTTCTAACTCTCTTTCTATTTCTCTCGCGTCACTCCTCTGATTATTTCTTTCTTTCTACTTTTACATGTTACCTTAAGTTAATATAAAAAATCCTTCCACCTTAAGTTAATGTACTCACCTAACATTTGGATTTAGGTGGCATGGATTTATGGTTGGGAAGGCAGCAGGAGGTCCAACCGTTCCCTCCTTTCATCATTTAATATTTCATCATATAATTTTTTTATTTATTAATTTATTACTTGTAACTAAAGCATAATTAGGCATAGTTAATTATGATTAGTACTAATTAATTATTATGAGTAAAACTTGAGTAAATTTGATTATAACTATCTAGCTTGATTAAGATCTATATCTATGTCTAATTATCTTTTAATTTTATTAATGATAAACCACCTTAATTAAGATTTAGTTTGACGTGTTACCAAAAGGGGTTTTGATGTGCCTACTTGAGGTGCTTGCATATTGAAAATTTTGAGTTGCTTGAATTTTGTTCTAAACTTGCCTATATGTTTGGATTCTTAAATAGTTTTCGTTTATCTAACCTTAATTCCCATCCAATTTAAATATCTATTTTTTTTTATTCTCGAAAGATAGGATGTTACATCAAGCATCTTTTTCTCTCTATGTTCCTTCCTCAACCTCTTCTCGGTCTTGGTGATCTCTGGATCTTATAGCAAGCTTTCCTGTGGAAGGGTACCTCGCATACAACAAAATGAAGGCAAGACCAAGTGGGATCAAAGAAGTAAAAAGAAATAAAAATTCATAAAATTAAAGTAAAAATTGATTAATCAAAAGAATTAAATTTCCTAAAAATTAGGAAAATTGGTTATGCCAATCCCCAGCAACGGCGCCAAAAACTTGATGGGAAACCAGCAAGTGTACCGGTTCGTTGCAAGTAATAAATCAAGGTAAGAAATACCGAGGTCGAACACAAGGATTGGGAGACCAATTTAACCAATTCTTTAAAAGAATATTCAATTCGTTTGACCATGTCAAATAACAGTTGGTTGAGAGGAGAGAGAAAATTAAAATAGCAAAAGGTATCAAATTCAATTAACTAAGCACTAACAGATAACAATGAGATAAAAGTTATGATTTAAAGCTTCTAAGGTTACGAATCCACCTACCCAATCATGCAAGCTACCCAAGTGATGATTTTCTGTTTCCTAGGTTCAATTTCATTGTCAACCGAGACCCCCAAATTCTCCTAAAGACACTATCAATGCTCTAAAGGACGTATCTAAACTATAAATGAATTACCTATCAAGTATCATAACCTACAGTTAGACTAAATTAAGTTCTTGCTCCCTATGTGGTTGCACCAATCTCCTACCCACTATCAATGCAATAATCAATCGGTGTTCCTAATTCAAGTCCTAAGGGTGAATTACCTATCAAGTCTCATCACACTGACAAGTTAACCAAGGGCCCTTTTGATTAACACAACAAACGCGTAATTAAGAAACAAGAATTGAGTAGAAAAAGAAAACATCACATTGAATTTCTCTATGCCTTCAAGGGTGGCTTCATCGTTCCCCTAGAATAGAGGATTAGTTCCTCATAGTAATCAAAATCAAATCAAAGAAGAAGAAAGAATTCATCACTACATAAACCCTAATAAGACTAGAGGCTACACAGCTCCAAGAAAACAAGGAAAAATAGGTCAAAAATTGGATCCTCAACTGTTCCAAAAACAAGCTATTTATTACATTTTGGATCAACACCCGCTCGCAAGGCGAGACTCCTCTCGCGAGGTAAATACTTGATTTTGACTCCATCTGGATTTTGAATGCTTGCGAGGCGAGGTCTGTCTCGCGAGGCTAGACAGAGAGATTGCAGATTCCTTGTGTCTGGTTCACGAGGCGAACCTTTGCTTGCTAGGCGAGCCTGAATATGCACAATTTCTGCTCAGTCTTGAAGCTATGGCTCGCGAGGCGAGCATTGTCTCGTGGGGCAAGACACTCTTCTTGGATTTTAGCTTGTTTTTCTTCACGTTTCCTTATTCTCTTGAGCTTCACTTTTAACCTGAAACATAAAAGTAGCATTTTAATGCTTTATTGACTCAAAAATAATCAAAATGTAGAAAATCTAACCTAAGAGACTCAACTGATGCTTAGGGACAAAAGAAGCCAAATTCGGGTGTTTAGCGATGTTAAATCGCTCAAGTTAGCATAAAACCTTAACCTTTCTAGCTATAAAACTAGGTAAGCTAGAGGCTTATCAGATAACCATGAAACATGATTACCCCCAAGATAAATGATGTAAGCCGAAGTAGAGGTCCTATCATCAAGATTACCACCCCAATCAGTATCACTATAAGCCTGTAATTGAAGATAAGCAGGTTTCTTAAGCTGCAAGCCATGATTGGGAGTGAACTTAAGATATCTCAAAGTGCGTTTGAGCCGTTTAAAGTGAAGATGAGTAGGTTGATGCATAAATTGAGAGAGCTTATTGATGGCAAAGGAGAGATCTGGACGTGTAAGAGTGATATACTACAAGGCCCCAATGATGTTGCGAAACAATTTAGCATCAGCCGGTGTTGTTCCATCTAACAGCTTTAAAGTTGTACTCGAACACAAAGGTGTAGCAGTAGGCTTGGCTCCTGCCATTGGAAATTTTTTCTATAAGGCTCGGATGTATCCATGCTGGGAGAGAAGAATACCACCCTTTGTGGGAATGAGTTCAATTCCAATAAAATAATGAGGATATCCAAGTTATTTAAGAGAGAATTTGTTAGATAATTCCTGTATAAACTGTTGTAAAACCTTGTTTTGGCTGCCAACCAACAATAGATCATCAACATACACTAACAGAAAAGCTTGCACACCTTCCTTATTGAAAATAAATAGAGAAGAGTCACTAAGACTAGTAGTGAAACCATAAGAAACAACAAATGACTTAAGTGACTGGTGCCAAGCACGAGGTGCTTGTCTTAAACCATAGATGGCTTTCTTCAGTTTGCACACATGATTAGGAAATTCATTGTGAACAAAGCCTTGAGGTTGTTGCATATAGACAACTTCATGGAGTTTACCTTGCAAAAATGCATTGTTAACATCTAGTTGGTGCATAGACAAGCCCCAAACAAGTGCAATAGTGAGGACTACCTTGATGGTTTGTGGTTTGACAGCAGGTGAAAATGTTTCTTTGAAATCAAGTACAGGAGTTTGTGTGAACCCTTTTGTAACTAACCTGGCCTTGTACCTAGCAACACTGCGATCAGGATTCCTTTTAATGCGAAACAACCACCTGCACCTACAATATTGGTAGATCTATTTCTAGGAACCAACGTCCAAGTTCCATTATTCATTAGATCATCAAATTCTGCAGAACATGCCTTTCTCCAATGGGGAACTTTGAGTTCTTGTGTCACAGTTGAAGGTTCAAGATTTTCAGGTAGAAAATTATTAGTGACAGCTAGGATTTTCTTAGGTCTGAAAATGTTATTCTGGGACCTAGTAACCATGGAGTGACTGCGTGCAGGATTAGTGGAAACTGAACCAGGAATTGAAGGAGGGAGAGATGAATTACCTGATTGCAATTATGGTGAAATGGGTGAACTAGGATCATGTTCTGCTACAATGACCAACTCAGGTGTAGTGATGGTGGAAGGCTGCTCTTGAGAATGAGTAGAAGCTGCTGTAGCGGGGCAAGTAGGGTGAGGGATTGGAATGACAGTATGTAGAGAAGGATATGTTGAAGGAATGTGAGTAGAGTTGGTGGATGCAAGAAGAAGAGAGATATAGGGGAATGAATTTTCAACAAAATTTACATGCCTATAAACATAGACTTTTTGAGATATAGGTTCAAGACATAAAAAAAATGTTTCAGATAGTGAGTATCCCAAGAATATACAAGGAAGATATCTACTTTGAAGTTTATTTTTAGTGTATGGTCTCAACCATGAAAAGCATAAGCAGCTAAAGGAATGAAACTTGGTGCAGTCTGGATCTTTTGTGAAAAGCACTTCAAAAGGGGATTTCATTTTAAGATTTGTGGTAGGCATCCTGTTTATTAAAAATACAGCAGTGGTGAAAGCATAACTCCAAATTTGGTCAGGGAGTTGAGCATGATGGATGTGTAATGAGATGAGAGATGCCATAAGTGGCCAAAAACCATTTTAACTTAACAAACTCTCCTCCATTACCAGGAAAAAAAAAGTAACAATAGGCAAATTGAAGTACTTTTCAACAAGATTCTTGAATTAAATGAAAATTGAATAAGCATCTGACTTATTTTTCATGGGATACAACCATACATACTTAGAGAAATGATACGAAAAAATCAAATAGTACAAATAACCATCTAAAGACCTAATTGGTGCCGGTCCCCACACATCTAAGAAGATCAGTTCCAATGGTTTACTTCTAGTTAGATGATTGTCCGAGAAGGGCAATGATAAGCCTCTAGCTCATCTAGTTTTGTGGCTAGTATGACCAGGGTTTTGTGCAAATTATATCCTATTTTCACCCAAATTAGATTTGATTGTCCTCAAGCAAGGTTTTGAGTCTCTAGAGTAGTTTTAAGTTAATTTAGCTAGTTTTGAGTCAAAATAATACACTTATGGTTATTTCCTTGTTTTCAGGATAAGTAGAAGTTGAGAAAATAAAAGAACAGGGGATTCGCCCCGCGAAAGCTATGCTCGCCACGCGACCCCGAAGCCTGACTGTTCCAAGAAAATGCTAAGTCTCTGGTTCGCCCCACGAAGAAGGTCTCGCCTCGCGAGTCTTGCAAACCTGAAAAAGTCAGAGACGATCACGGCTTGCCCGTGTTGAAGGTCGTGGCCGTGGCAGTTTTGAAGTTGAAGAGTCTCGCCTCGCGAGCATCCATTCGCCTCGCGAGTCTGGAAGTCAGAGAGCATCACGGTTAGGCCCTGATGGCCATAACGGGCGTAAGGAGAAAACTCTTCATATCCTCGCCTCGCGAGAAAGCACTTCGCCTCGCGAGAATGCCAAAGGTTGCTAACTCTTCATGAAATTCGCCTCGCGAATGTGTGCTCGCCTCGCGAGCCAGCTGAATTCAGAATTTGTATAAAAGGCTGTTCTGAACAATTTGAAAGGACTCTTGCTTCTCCATTGTTTAGTTTTACATTTTCTCTGTGATTTCGTTTTTGCCATGGAGAACTAAGTTCTAGGATTAGTCTACTGTATGAGAATTCTATATACTTGAGGTTTTGTAAATCCCTATTTTAATTGCTTTTCCCTTTTCAATACCATATTATACATTTCTGTTTGTTATTTCAGGAGTGTGTAGTATTGTATTGATTTGTTTCAGTGATGTCATTTTCCTATACTTAATCGCGTTTGTTATTTCGCGTGTGTTCATTCATGTTCGTTTGTTCATGAGAGCTTAACCCCGTTTGTTATTTCGGGAATAGGAACTTGCATCCATAGTAGCAATTATGTTGTTAGTTGTTCTTTATCGCGAAAGGGGATTAGAATCTGCTTAGGGCTTGGGATTACATTAACCAAGGATAGTTGAGAATTCTTGACAGTAGATTAATCGTTGTTTGATAATTGATAATCTCTTTTCAACTGCCCTGTTTTTAATTACTCTGTTTTACTTGTTTCTTATTTGCACTCCAATCCAAACCCCCCCCAAAACTGATTTTTGTGGAAGATAATATTCTCAGAGTCCTTGAGAGACGACATCCGAGTTGTCGCACTAAACTACAGTTTTAAACCCGCTCGTCCTTTTTGGCGCGTGCGCGACAGCGCGACCAAAAATTGGCGCCGTTGCCGGGGACTCTGAGTTGTTATTTTTCGCAATTTGTTTTATTTTCTTTTCTTTTCTTTCTTTTATTTTCTGTTCTGTTTTGAATTGGTCTAGCTACTAGGTCTCATTGCCCTGAACTGTGTGATTTTGACCCGGAAATTGAAAGAACATTGCACACACTCCGTAGGGAATTTCGGGCTAGCACTAGTAGTGATTCCAATTTTAAAACTGCTTTTGAAAACATGGGAGACCAAAGGACTTTGAGGCAACTTGCTGCCCCTGATGTGAATTACAATTGTTTGTGCATTGCTTATCCTGGTGCTGATACTCCTTTTGAGTTAAAATCTGGGCTAATCCATTTGTTGCCAAGATTTAATGGTCTTGCAGGTGAAGATCCACACAAGCACTTGAAGGAATTCCAAGTTGTCTGCTCCACAACTTTGAGGCCAGAAGGAGTAACTGAGGATCATATCAAGTTGAAGGCTTTCCCGTTCTCACTCCAGGGAGCTGCAAAAGATTGGCTATTATACCTTGCGCCGAATTCCATTACCACATGGAACGACTTGAAGAAGCTCTTCCTAGAGAAATATTTTCCTGCCTCCAGAGCCGCTGCAATAAGGAAAGAAATCTGTGGAATTAGGCAAGGAAATGAGTCGCTAGCTGAGTATTGGGAGAGTTTAAAGCAGATGACATCTAGTTGCCCCGACATCAAATTTACGAACAGCTCCTCATCCAATATTTTTATGAAGGATTGCAGCCGATGGATAGGAATATTTTGGATGCTGCTAGTGGGGGACCATTGGTTGACAAGACTCCATCTGCTGCCAAGCAACTCATTGAGAACATGTCATTAAATTCCCAGCAATTCGCTACCAGAAGAAATTCTGTTGAGACTAGAGGTGTACATGAGGTCCGCACTTCCTCTTCCAGCCATGACCGTGATGATAGAATTGACAGGCTCACTTCCTTGGTAGAGAAATTGGCAATGGATAGGGTTCAGCCTGCGGTGTTGTGTGGCATGTGCGGTTCTCCACGAGCACCCATATGAAGCATGCCCCATTTTGCAAGGAGGATCAATTCACTGAATCACCTCAAGCCTTTGCGAGTCCATCCGTATAATCGGGGCAATAACCGAACAGATCTGACATTCCAGATCTTTCAACAAATAGGTACCATCCCAGCTGGAGTAATCATCCTAATCTGCGGTATGGGAACTCATCCCAACAACCGATGGCACCTCAGAATCCTCCAGTGACCACTTCTGCACCGTCCGGACCTTCAGTTGATGACATGTGCAAGCAAATAACTTCACAATTGAATGCACAAATGACTACACTTTTCCAACAGCAAATGGGACAGTTCCAGGCACAGTTCCAGGCCTCACAGGCACAATTTCAGCAGAGAACGGATGCGAGTATTCAGGCATTACATACACAGATTGGACAGATGGCCACAGACATAAATAACATAAAGCAAGGTCAAAGAACAACCCAGCTGCCAGCACAGCCAGTGATAAATCCTAATGCCTCCAACCCTAATGTGAGTGCCATATCTTTGAGGTCTGGAAAAGTTGTTGAGGCCACCTCCAAGAAAGATGAAACAACTGTTGGGGTAACTCCTGAGCCTATTGAGGTTGAAGTTGAGAAGGTATACAGACCACCAATCCCGTTCCCACACAGATTACAGAAAAATTTGAAGAGTGGTGGTGAAGATAAGGAGAAGGAAATTCTTGATGTTTTAAGAAAGGTAGGTGTTAATATCCCTCTGTTGGATGTGATCAAGCAAGTGCCCAAGTATGCAAAATTTCTCAAGGACCTATGCACCAACAAGAGGAAGATGAAGAATAATGAGAGGGTTGATTTGGGAAGAAATGTCTCGGCGCTTATCCGATCTAAGCCGAGAAAGAGTTGTTGCTTTCACCCCTACTCGAGGCCTTTGCCACAGAAGTGCAAGGATCCAGGCACCTTCACTATCCCATGCACTATTGGGGACAAGAAGTTTGAAAACTGCATGTTGGACTTGGGAGCATCAATCAATGTCATGCCTACCTCCATCTTTAACAAACTTGATCTTGGTCCCTTGAAGTATACGGTATCACCATTCGGTTGGCCAACAGGACCAGATGCCCGCCCATGGGAATGGTGGAAGATGTACTAGTGGAAGTTGATGATCCGATCTTCCCACTGATTTCTACATCTTGGACATGGCAAAGTAGACACATTCCAAGAAATCACCAATCATCCTGGGCCGACCATTCATGAAGACAAGCTAAGACTAACATTGATGTGGATGATGGGACCATGTCTATGAAGTTTGGGGATATAGTTGCAAAGTTTAACATATTTGATGCCATGAAACATCCAGTGGAAGAGCACTCTGTATTCCACATAGAGCTGATCTCTGAGACTATTGAGGACACCCATGAGAACTTGTTTTCTAATTTTCCACTTAATTCTGGCTGTGATGATATTTTTCCTTGTCTTGATTGTACTAACGCTAACCATTTTGTGGTTTGTGCTGAGATTGCTGCATGTTTAGCAGGTGATAAAATTGTCAGTGCAGTGGATGAGAACCATGAAGAGGATGAAGCAGCACCGGAGGCCCTCTCTACCTCTTTGGCCTTAGACTGCAAGGAATGGGATCCAGGTGACAGCTCCCGCTTACACTGCACTTGATCAGGGAGTACTCTTTTCCTTTCCCTCACTCTGATTGTATAATTCTGTTGTTCATTGGGGACAATGCATGTTTTAAGTGTGGGGGAGGGAACTAGTTGTAGTTTTTCTTTTCTTTGAATAAAGTTTTCTTTTCTTTGAATAAAGCTCCTGAATAATTTGAGAAGCTCAGGAGCATTTGTGTGTTGAGTCTTTTGTTGGCAAGTTTGTTAGATTTTGATTGATGTTGCACAGATTGCTTGCATGATTGATATGTGATGATTCCCCCTAGGCTGAAAATTTTTTGATTTTGAAAAGTGATTCCCATGTGAAATTGAAAACTGAACTTTGAGATTTTGTTATGATGGCATGATGTATGATAAGTTTGGGGTGATAGGAAGCACACACTAGGGATAGAATCTCTTTCAAACAATTTGCATGAATGTCCAGGTAAGGTTTTGAGCCTCCAACATGTTTTAAACTGTGTGAAAATCACTTTCAAGTTGCACTTCCCTGGATTTGATTGAATCTCTTTTTGGTTTGCATGATTATATGTGTGTAGCAAATGATTTAGGCAGTTTCTTTGTAAATAGCTACTTGGCCTGAATAAACCAATTCCTAATGCATGTTCCCTAGTTAGCCCTTTTGAGCCTATTAGCCTGTTAGTTCTTGATAACCTAATGTTATAAGCCCAAAAATCTGGAAAACCATGTTAGCCCGATCTTAGGATTAGGAGAGCATGTAATCTTAGAATGGGTGCAAGAAACTAAGTTTGGGGTGGCTGCAAGGTGTAATATGTTGTTGGGATTGAGAAATAAAAAAAAATATACAAGAAAAAAAAAAGTTGGAACCAAAGGCTTGTGAAAGAAAAAGTGTACAAATGTGTGAAAAAAAAATACAAAAATGCCAAAAAGAAATAAAAAGGCTGTAGCCACCTAGAAGTGTAAAGAAAAAATAAATAAAGAAAGGAACTTGAGTGAATTTCAAAGTGTAAATATAGTTCATGCTCTCTTAGTTCCTAGGGTCTTCAGCTTAGTTCCTTTTGTATATCCTACCCTTAGCCAGGCCCCATTACAACCCATAAAAGACCTTTTGATGTTGCTTGCATGTTTTCTGTGGGAACCATTTTGAGATGAAAATCAAATTTTTGGGAAGCGTGCTTGAAAAGTGAAACTGAGTGCAAGTTGTTAGCCTGACACAAACTGAGTGATTGAGTGAACAAATAATGCCCTTGTGAGGAAGGCAGTTGTTTGGATTTGGTGATCTCCCTCTTGTGTGTAACTTAGATCCCCTGCTTAGACTTCTGATTGTTTTCATGATGAAATTCTCAAATGTTTGGAATAAATGAATGTGGGGATTGCTCTGTTTGAAAAGGGAGGAACAATGAAGAAAACTGTTTTGATGAAGTTGCTTGAATTTGTGCAATGTTGATTGAATCTTTTAAGCTTGCCAGGTCTTGAGTCTTTTTGATTTTTGAGTCTTAGTTTGCTTGGGGACAAGCAAAGTTTAAGTTTGGGGTATTTTGATAAGCCTCTGGCTCATCTAGTTTTGTGGCTAGTATGACCAGGGTTTTGTGCAAATTATATCCTATTTTCACCCAAATTAGATTAGATTGTCCTCAAGCAAGGTTTTGAGTCTCTAGAGTAGTTTTAAGTTAATTTAGCTAGTTTTGAGTCAAAATAATACACTTATGGTTATTTCCTTGTTTTCAGGTTAAGTAGAAGTTGAGAAAATAAAAGAACAGGGGATTCGCCCCGTGAAAGCTATGCTCGCCACGCGACCCCGAAGCCTGACTGTTCCAAGAAAATGCTAAGTCTCTGGTTCGCCCCGCGAAGAAGGTCTCGCCCCGCGAGTCTTGCAAACCTGAAAAGGTCAGAGACGATCACGGCTTGCCCGTGTTGAAGGTCATGGCCGTGGCAGTTTTGAAGTTGAAGAGTCTCGCCTCGCGAGCATCCATTCGCCTCGCGAGTCTGGAAGTCAGAGAGCATCACGGTTAGGCCCTGATGGCCATAACGGGCGTAAGGAGAAAACTCTTCATATCCTCGCCTCGCGAGAAAGCACTTCGCCTCGCGAGAATGCCAAAGGTTGCTGACTCTTCATGAAATTCGCCTCGCGAATGTGTGCTCGCCTCGCGAGCCAGCTGAATTCAGAATTTGTATAAAAGGCTGTTCTGAACAATTTGAAAGGACTCTTGCTTCTCCATTGTTTAGTTTTACATTTTCTCTGTGATTTCGTTTTTGCCATGGAGAACTAAGTTCTAGGATTAGTCTACTGTATGAGAATTCTATATACTTGAGGTTTTGTAAATCCCTATTTTAATTGCTTTTCCCTTTTCAATACCATATTATACATTTCTGTTTGTTATTTCAGGAGTGTGTAGTATTGTATTGATTTGTTTCAGTGATGTCATTTTCCTATACTTAATCGCGTTTGTTATTTCGCGTGTGTTCATTCATGTTCGTTTGTTCATGAGAGCTTAACCCCGTTTGTTATTTCGGGAATAGGAACTTGCATCCATAGTAGCAATTACGTTGTTAGTTGTTGCTGTAACTGAAAGGGGATTAGAATCTGCTTAGGGCTTGGGATTACATTAACCAAGGATAGTTGAGAATTCTTGACAGTAGATTAATCGTTGTTTGATAATTGATAATCTCTTTTCAACTGCCCTGTTTTTAATTGCTCTGTTTTGCTTGTTTCTTATTTGCACTCCAATCCAAACCCCCCCCAAAACTGATTTTTGTGGAAGATAATATTCTCAGAGTCCTTGAGAGACGACATCCGAGTTGTCGCACTAAACTACAGTTTTAAACCCGCTCGTCCTTTTTGGCGCGTGCGCGACAGCGCGACCAGGCAATTTTTGACTTTTGGCACAATGGCAGGAACTACATTCATGAGATGAGGGAGACCTTAATGGAATATGACTACTGGTTGCCAGATGTTGAAAGACTTTGAAAGAAGGATGACCAAGTTTATGATGTCATGTGGAGATGGATTGAATGCTGGAAGTGAGTGCTTTAGGTGAATGATAGGTGATGAAGGTGGATGTGATAATCCGCTAGATTATGTGATTTTTGTGTGCTTATTGAGAGGATTTTTGCTCCCAATTATACTATTTGATTGAGTTTTGTTCTTAAGTTTAGTTAATTGAGTCTTTAAATAGTGTTTCACATATTTTAGTTTAATTTCATGTTTTTAGAATTAATATAATAATATTTTTATGTTTTTGTTTGTAGGAATTAATAAAGATCTGCGTTAAATTGGGTAAGACGCAAGTCCAATCATATAATTTTGCCAAGCCAAATTAACCATGATGCTGGAATAGGAAATATGATAGCAATTGGAAGTGGACTAGAGAAAGGCCCACGTTAGACAAGCTTATAAGAAGAAAAAAAGTGTGAATTGGATTGGAATTGGAAAGGAAATGAAGCTGAGGCCCATGGTGTTAGCAATTGAAAATCAAAAAGCTAGGCTAATAAAAATGGATGCCCACGTGCAAGTCATAAAGAAATAAAATAGGGTATTAAGAGGTGAGGGGCTAGCAAAGGGAGAGTAACGCACAAAATGCGCAGTAACGCGCTGGGAGAAAATAAAGAGCCGCACAACAGCAATAGAAAAAAGGGCAGTTGTGTCAATAATTAAGGGGGAGCCACACAGTTGGAGACAGATTATTACACAATTACAGACAGTTACGGAGAGTTTTTGAGAGAGTTTCTTATAGAGAGAACTACACAGTGTTAAGGAGAGAAAAGGAAGCAATCATATAGAGTTGAAGCTGCCAAGTAGAGACTCATGATGACTTTCTTGCCTTCATCTTCTTCTTTGTTTGTTCTATTTTTATTATGTCTAGCTAATTCTCTTTTGTTAGAGGTAGATGAAACTGCCTAGATAACTTATTTTGATACTGAATAATTACTTGTTCTGGTTTGTTTAATGTCAAGAGTTTATTCATTGTTTTCATGTTTATCTACTGTATGAATTTTGCAATTGGGAAATTTGGATTCATAGTTACTGTTTGTGAATGAATGATTTGTGCGTGTTACTTAGGAATAAGAACACAATCATATTAGCATTGAGTTGTAACCATTCTCATTGCTCTTGTTAATTTGCTAATACTCGAGGAATTGAATTAGTAATTTAGGCAGGAAGGTTTATCAACCTAAGGAATTAGGGGGTAAATAATAAAAACTCAACTTCTTGAAATTGAATAAACTGTTTGAGTTAGTTTCCAGGATTGAAGAAGTAGGAAAAATAGGGAAATCGATCCTCTAACAATTTCTTCTTGATTGTTAAAACCCAAATTTTCTGTTGCTTAATATTTCTCATTTGAAAAAAATACCAAAAATATTTTCTTTTCTTTGTTAAATTTCTATTCTTACTTATTGGCAAAAGCCAATTTCAAACCATTCGGTTGCTCAAACGAAATTGAGTTGGCACGTTAGTAGTTAACAGTTCAATCCCTGAGGATGATATTTTTATTACTACAAAGCGATTTGGTGCACTTACCAATTTTGCTCAAGAAGTTTTTGGCGCCGTTGTCGGGGATTGATTTTTGTTAATATTAGTTGTGCCAAAGAAATCTCGATTTGAGCATTTTATTTTCTGTTATTATAATTAATGTGATTTTATTTTATATTATCAGTGTGTGCACTGATTTTCTTTTGAGTTGTGTATGCGAGGTACTGTTGACAAGAATTATTTGTTGTTTGATCCTGAAAGTGAAAAGACAGCTAAGAGTAACAGGAAGGCAGCCAAGCTTCGCAAGCAACAAGAAAGGGAACAAGCACTCTTACAACAACAGGTGGTTGAAGTTGAAACAGTCATGGCCGAGCAACCTTCTAGGCAGACATTGAGGGATTATTCCAAGCCCAATACTAAAGGTGCTCGGGGTTCTATCGTGAGACCTACTATGCAGGCTAACAACTTTGAAATCAAACCTGCACTTGTTAAGTTAATGCACCAGAACCAGTTTGGTGGAGGAGCTCAAGAGGATCCCAATCATCATCTGGAGAATTTCTTGCAGATATGTGATATAGTGAAGTTCAATGGAGTTTCAGATGGCACTATTAGATTCAGGCCTTTTCCTTTCTCATTGAAGGATAAAGCTAGAAGTTGGCTTGATCCACAAGAACAAGGCAGTATCTAAACATGGGATGATTTGGAGTCCAAGTTTGTACAAAAATATTTTCCAGCATCGAAGTCAGCAAAATTGAGGAGTGAAATTACCTCATTTGTGCAGCTAGAGTCGGAAACTCTGTATGATGCTTGGGAGAGGTTCAAGGAGCTACTCAGAAAATGTCCTCATCATTCTTTGCCCAATTGGTTGTTAGCTCAAACTTTCTATAATGGGCTGGATCCGAATGCAAGACAGATGTTGGATGCTGCATGTGGAGGAGCTTTTGATTTGAAGAGTCCGGAAGAGACTTTGGAAATACTAGAGACCATGGCTGCCAGCAGTACTAATATGCATTATGTTAGGCAAAACAGAAAAGTCTTGGGGGTGAATGTTGTGGATAATAATCTGATCGAGCAACAAGTTAACAAGGTGATTTCTCAACAACTTGCTACTTTGTTGGGGAATGGCCAAGTTAATACACTGAGTACACCTCCCTTGGTATGTGATTTTTGTGGTGGAGAGTATCATAATGGTGATTGTGGTGGTACAAATCAATTCGGAGAGCAAGTGAATGCATTGGGGCAACAAATTAACCCCTATTCAAACACCTACAATCCAGGTTAGAGAAACCGTCCTAATTTCTCACAGGGTGGACAAGGTCAGAATCAATTCAAGCCTCAACAACAACAGCAAGGGAATTCTTCATTCCAAGGACAATCACAATCTCAAAACAAAATGTCATCTTTGGAGAGTGCTTTGGAGAAATTGTTTGTTAATACTTCTAATTTTGTGGAGCAATCTTCAAGTTTCATGACTGAGACAAGGGCCAATTTCAAGAATCAAGAGGCGTCTATTCGGATTTGGAAGTGCAAATTGAGCAGATTTCAAAACAATTGTCTGAAAGAGCTTCAGGTACTTTGCCAGGTGATACTGTTCCTAATCCAAAAGAGCAATGCAAAGCAATTCATTTAAGGAGTGGCAAGGTTCTGAACAATGTTGTCCAAGAGGAGTTTTCTAAAGAAAAGGATGCTGAAAAAGTTGTTCATGATGAAAAACAAGAGGAGGAAGAAGTAGTGGTTGAAGAGAGGAAAGAAGAAGGTGAAAAATCTGAAAATTCACAAGTTGACAAGCCAACATAGCCGCTGCCCTTTGTTCCTAAAATTCCTTATCCTCAAAGGTTGAAGAAGAAGAATGAAGACAAGCAATTTTCCAGGTTCATGAGGTGTTCAAAAAGCTGCAGATTAATATCCCATTTGTTGAGGCATTAGAACAAATGCCAAGTTATGCTAAGTTCATGAAGGATTTGTTGTCCAATAAGAGGAAGGCCAATGAAGAGGAAGCTGTTATGCTGACAAAGGAGTGTAGTGCTATTATTCAACAAAAATTACCTCTTAAGTTGAAGGATCCAGGAAGCTTCACCATTCCTTGTGAGATTGGTAATATGGAGGTTGGCAGGGCTCTTTGTGATTGGGGTAAAGCATCAATTTGATGCCTTTGTCAATTTTTAAAAGGCTGGGAATTGGTACAGTGAAGCCTACTATGATGTCTCTTCAGTTGGCAGATCGTTGGGTAAAATATCCTAATGGTATTGTGGAAGATTTGCTTGTTAAAATTGATAAATTCATCTTCCCTGCAGATTTTGTAATGCTGGATATGGAAGAGGGTGTCAAAGTTCCTCTTATTCTTGGTAGGCCACTTTTGGCTACAGGTCGTGCTCTAATTGATGTACAGAAAGATGAACTGATTTTGAGAATAGAAGATGAAAAAGTGGTTTTCTCAATCAAAGATGCATTGAAGCATGCTCAAGATTTTGATTGTTGTTTCCGGGTTGAAGTTTTGGATTCCTTAGTCCTAGAGGAATTTGAAAAAAGTGCTGCATAAAGTCCCTTGGAAGCAACTTTGATGAAGGGCAAAGAGATTAAGGAGGTAGATGAGGAAGTCAATTCTAAGGTGGTGGAATGTATCTATAAGTTGGAAGCTTTGGAATCTATCTCTTCTTCTTCAAATAAAAAATTACAAGAATTGGAAAAAGAGGAAGAGGTAGTGAAAGAGGAGCCACCCAGGGAGCTGAAACCATTGCCTTCAAATCTGAAATATTTTTCCTGGATGAGAAAAAGAAGAATCCGGTAATTATGAATGTGGAGTTGTCAGAAAGTGAGGAGGAAAAATTACTCAGAGTATTGAGAGATCACAAGTCAGTCATTGGTTGGAACATCAGTGATTTGGAGGGGATAAGTCCTACATTTTGCATGCATAAAATATTTATGGAGGAGGACTTTAAACCAGTGGTTCAACATCAAAGGAGGCTTAATCCAACTATGAAGGAAGTGGTGAGGAACGAAGTGATAAAGTTACTTGATGCAAGTATAATTTATCCCATTTTTGGCAGTAAGTGGGTGAGCCCGGTTTAGGTGGTTCCCAAGAAAGGTGGTATGACTGTGGTGATGAATGAAAACAATGAGTTGATTCCTACAAGTCAAGTCACTGGTTGGAGGATGTGTATTGACTACCGGAAGCTTAATCAAGCTACAAGGAAAGATCATTTTCCGCTTCCGTTCATTGACCAGATGATAGAAAGGTTGGCGGGGCATGAATATTATTGCTTTCTGGATGGGTATTCGGGCTACTATCAAATTGTAGTAGCCCCGGAAGATCAAGAAAAAACGGCCTTTACTTGTCCATTTAGAGTCTTTGCCTATAGGCGTATGCCTTTCGGGTTGTGTAATGCACCCGCCACATTTCAAAGGTGCATGTTCTCAATCTTTTGATTTAATTGAAAAAATGCATAGAAATTTTTATGGATGATCTTTGTGTTTGGATCTTCATTTGATATTTGCCTATACAACCTTGTTTTGGTTTTAAAAAGATGCCAAGAATAGTTATTCTTAACTGGGAAAATGTCATTTTATGGCAAGAGAAGGTATAGTTCTTGGTCATCAAATTTCTGCAAAAGGAATTGAGGTGGATAGAGCAAAGGTGGAGGTAATTGAAAAGTTACCACCACCGGTTAATGTGAAAGGTATAAGAAGTTTTCTTGGGCATGCTGGATTTTATAGGCGGTTTATAGAAGATTTTTCTAAAATTGCCAAGTCCTTGACAAATCTTTTGGAAAAAGATGCTACTTTTGTGTTTGATGATGCATGCCTGGATGCTTTTAATAAAATCAAATAAAAACTAATTTCTGCACCTGTGATGGTTGCTCCTGATTGGAGTTTACCTTTTGAGATTATGTGTGATGCGGGTGACTATGCTGTAGGTGCAGTGTTAGGACAAAGAAAAAATAAAATTTTTCATGTGATTTATTATGCAAGTCGTGTGTTGAAAGATGCTCGAAAAAAATATGCCACAACTGAAAAAGAGCTACTTGCTATTGTGTTTGATTTTGACAAATTTAGATCCTACCTTGTTGGGTCTAAAGTCATTGTTTGCACTGATCACTCTGCCTTTAGGTATTTGTTTGCTAAGCAGGATGCTAAGCCACGATTGATTAGGTGGATATTACTTCTCCAAGAATTTGATTTGGAGATAAGAGACATGCAAGGAAAGCAAAATGATGTGGCAGATCATCTCTCTAGACTTGTCCAAATTGAGGGGGACAAGGACATTCCTTCCATTTCGGAGGAGTTTCCTGATGAAAAATTGATGATGAAAAATTGATGATGAAAAATTCTTTCCCTTGGTTTGCTGATTTTGAAAATTATAAGGCTGCGGGTATTGTCCCTCTTGATTTAAGTTGGGAGCAAAAGAAAAAGTTTTTTCATGATGCTAAATTTTATGAGTGGGATAAACCGTTGTTGTTTAAAAGATGTGCTGATGGGATCATTAGGAGGTGTGTCCCAGAATTTTGTTAAAAAATATGATAGATGTCAAAGAGTAGGGAACATTTCTAAGAGGAATGAAATGCCTCTAAAATCCATCTTGGAGGTTGAAATTTTTTATGTTTGGGGGATTGACTTTATGGGACCATTCCCATCGTCTTTTTCTAATAAATATATTTTGGTTGCTGTAGACTATGTCTCCAAGTGGGTAGAGGCTGTGGCATTACCAACCAATGATGCCAAGGTTGTGATTTCTTTCCTTAAGAAACACATTTTTACAAGGTTTGGGGTGCCTAGAGCTATGATAAGTGATGGGGGGTCACACTTTTGTAATAAACAATTTGAATCATTACTGAGTAAATATGGTTGAAACATAGGATAGCTACCCCTACCATCCCCAAACTAGTGGACATGTTGAAATTTCAAATAGAGAGCTAAAGAGGATCCTAGAAAAAGTGGTAGGTTCCTCAAGGAAAGATTGGGTTAGAAAATTGGATGATGTGCTTTGGGCATACAGGACAGCTTTTAAAAATCCAATTGGAATGTCTCCATATCAGTTAGTGTTTGGCAAATCATGTCATCTTCAAGTTGAGTTGGAACATAAAGCTTATTGGGCAGTGAAGCTGCTCAATTTAGATTTGAAAACTGCGGGTGAGAAAAGGTTACTACGGTTAGATGAGCTGGAAGAGTTTAGGTTGGAAGCCTATGAGAGTTCTAAAATTTATAAAGAAGGAACCAAGAGATGGCATGATATAAAAATAATTGTGAAATAATTTGAACCAGGACAACAAGTGTTATTGTATAATTCTAGACTAAGACTTTTCCCTGGAAAGTTAAAGTCTAGATGGTCAGGTCCTTTTGTTGTTAAAGAAATTAGTCCCTATGGTGCAATTGAGATTGCAGAGCCAAATGCTGGAAGAAGTTTTAAAGTTAATGGCCAAAGGTTTAAATTGTACTTTGGGGGTGATTTGAACAGGAACAAGGTTAACATTACCCTTCACCCGCCTTCTAAGGAGGGTGAGCAATCTCACTAAGTCCTATAACATGAATTTTTCATGGGAGACATCCCAAGTGGTAGTTTAGTTTAGTTTTTCTTTTCTTTGTATTTTTTTATTTTAGTTTTTTTTATAAAAAAATAAAAATACAAAGAAAAAAATAATTTTTGTTTGTTTTTAGTTTTGTTAACTTGTCAGTTTCTGTTGAAAAAATAAAGAAAAAAATTGAAAATTTAGAAGAAAAAAATTGATTCAGATATATATTTAATTGATTTTTCTTATATGACTTACCTATCTTGTGCTAATGTTTTCTCTATTTTGATATATATATTTAGTTGTGCTTCATGGCGTCTCATGACAAAAAGGAAGGATAGGAGGCACTACTGATGGTGACCTCAAGTTTGGACCAAATTTTGGAAGCACAAGATAGTGGAGTTTTCTTTTCTTTTGCTTTATTTTGTTTTTATTTTATTTTTATTTTTTTTGTGTGCTGTTTTATTTTTGAGTTTTTTTTTAGTGTTTGCAAGTTAAGGTCATTACCCCTCTTTAAAAAAAGAAAAAATAATAAGCATGCTTGTGTAGAACCCCATTCTTGGCAATTTCATTGTATTGTGCACCCACCATGTTTGTTTTCCTTTGATGTGAAGATGACACTTGTGGTTTAGTTTGTCATTTGAGTTTGTTCTTGACTGGATTTCATAACTTTGGTGCATTGTGTTTATTAGAGTATATGTATGATGTACCTGCATAACTGAATGAGCTGAGTCAGCATCATTCAGTTATGACAGTTGGTGACAGTTGTCTAGCAACTGCTTTAACAGTTAGGATCAATGGCTATATAAAGCCAATAGTGTAATATTGTAAACCAAGATTCATTCAATGAAATCATAGTTACAATTTCAATTTCTGATCTTCCTCTCTCTCACACTCTGTGATACATTCTATTATGGTATCTAGAGCTATTTCCTGGGCCTGATTCTTCTCTTCGATTCGATGGCTTCCACCGAAAATCCTTTTAAAACTGTCACCGGAGCTCCCGCGACATCTCCGGCGTCATCAAGCTTCAACCCCATGCTATCGATCAAGCTCGTCGATAGCAACTTTCTGCTCTGGAAGCAGCAAGTCGAGGCTGTGATTATCGCGCACAAGCTGCATCGCTTTGTCGTGAATCCAGTAATTCCTCCTCAGTTCACATCGGAATCCAATCGTGCTCTAGGGATTGAATCTGAAGTGTATTAGCTTTGGATCCTCCAGGGCCAAATGCTCTTTACGTGATTGTTTGGATCTCTCTCTCCTTCGATTCTTCCAAGGTTCATCAGATGTAAGCAATCGTGGCAAGTATGAGAGAAAATCTACAAGCAGTTTCAGGCGCACCTTCAAGCCAAGGCTCGTCAATTTCGCTCCGAACTGAAGAATACGAAGAAAGGCACGCGCTCAATTTCTGAGTATCTCATGCGCATTCGTGCCCTAGTTGAATCTCTACAAACAATCGGTGATTCTGTCACCGAACAAGATCATGTCGACACGGTCCTTGAAGGACTCCCTGAGGAATATAATCCCTTTGTTATGATGATCTATACTAGATCTGGTGTTACCTCCATTGATGACATTGAACCTCTCCTTCTGATGCAAGATGCACGATTTTAGAAGTTCCGTCAAGAGCTACCATCCCCATCAGTAACTGCGAATGTCGCGCAAGTGCCAAACCGAGGTGAAAACTCTCACTCCAGTGGTTTCCCTCAGAGTCAGAATGGTTATCGTAGTAATTGTGGCCGTGGAGGTAGAAACCGTTGTGGTCGTGGTGGTCGAGGCAGAGGCCGTGGAGGCCCCAAGCCTACTTGTCAACTCTGTGATAAGTATGGTCATGAAGCATTTGATTGCAGGTACAGTTTTGATCAAGAATTTGTTCCCCAATGACCACCATCTCAGACTCAGCAATCCAATAATCAAGGGAATCAGTTCAACCATGACTCTCGCGGGTACAATAACTCCCAAGGTTATGGTTCTGGTCCTCATCAGAACTACACTCAGTTTAATCACCCTGTCCAGCACCAACCTAGTGCTAACATGGTTATGCAACAACCTCAATATGTTCCCAACAATCAAGAGCCTTTGTAGAGGTCATTTGATAACCAAGCATGGTTCCCTAACTCAGGTGCCTCTCACCACATCACAGCTGATTCAAATAATCTCAGCTACAGTAGCCCTTTTGGTGGTCAGGACCAAGTTTAAATGGGGAATGGGCAAGGTCTCTCTATAAACTCCATAGGTTCTTCTCAGTTTTCTTCTCCTTCCAATCCTAATATTATCTTTTCTTTAAATAATCTTTTGCTAGTGCCTAATATCACCAAAAATCTTGTTTCAGTATCCAAATTTGCTCGTGATAATAATGTCTATTTCGAATTTCACCCATTTTCATGCTATATGAAATCTTAGGGTTCTAATTGAGTCCTTCTTGAAGGCTCTCTTGGAGGTGATGGTTGAGACACCCCGTTGTGCCCCATTGTATTATTAAATTAAAACCTTAATATTTATTTACTTAATCGCGCGCTTATCGTTGAAAATACGTAAAAATTAAAACTTAAATAATAATCATATAACTTCTACAAATATAAAACACACCAAAACTATATTACATAAATACACACATCAGTATCCTTATTTTACACAACACTGTTTAGGGTATCTTCTCAGTAGGATCCCACACAGGTACTTATTTATACAACTTGCTTACAACTACGGAAAACAAAACATCTTATGTGACTCACTGGCCCTAAACTTACTACGCTACATTATTAGGATCAGTAGGTTGTTCTTCAGCGTCAACTTCATACGGAACGTCGTTCAACTCTTCAACAATCTCCGTCTCTTACGGGGTTCCATCCATCTCCTCAGTAACATAGTCGTCCATCTGGTCTTCTAACGTAACAAAGTAGACATACACCAAAATACAGAAATAGGGAGATAAGAAGCAGTTCTATCATCAAAAGTGGAAAAGATTCATAACATATAATACAATAATAGTCACAAACATGCATCACTCACAATCTACAATCATCCATACTTTATAACATCATCCTCTACCCTCCAACTCATGCAACTAAACCTTTATGCTGACGTGGCCACTACTAATCCTGTCACACATCCCTCGTTAGGAATGTCAGTCAGTCGTCCAAGTGACACGTTCCCAACGCTGGTGCACATTCTCATCCATGGTGAGAACGCTCATGCAAAGCAATGACACTATAGCTGCACAGTACCGTCGGTGCACACCCTGATTCTCTCTCTCACTCTGTCAAGGGCGCTCATGTATAGCAATGACACTATAGTTGCACAACTTAACTTCTAATTTGGAACGGTCCACGAGAACTTCGGACCTCGTGTATCTCAAATATACGGTTATGAACAACAATGCAACACATGATTCTCACTGACTTTTATCAATAACAACCTAGTACCTCAAGCTTTTCCTCAGAACCTCCACTTACACTCTGTATCACATCACTTCTATAAAATAATAGCGAGGCCCCACTAATTCATATTCAAAACTCTCACCCAAACAAAATACCTCCGAGCAATATATATCTTTCCTTAAAATCATCTAAGCATAGTATTAAACCCAGGCAGATCATGCATAACACATTAATCAACGGAATATTCAAACATCTCAATATCATATAAGGCGATTTATCACAACCAACTCATAATAGCCCAATCAAATAAATCACAAAGTCAGACTCTGTCACGGCCTGGCCGTGATAGCCATCACGGCCGTGGCAGACATCAAAGGCAAGAATTCTACAAAACAGAGCCTGTCACGGCCTAGCCGTGACAGCCATCACGGCCGTGACAGACAACAAACATCCTCAATATCATAAATATTCAAACACCGCAATAATACGTCACATGCAGATGGAATACCTCAACCAGCGTATCACAGTAAATTTGATAACATAAAATCAAACATCCTCAAATACTTAAAATCAACTTAATGTCGATAAACCTACAATCCCCGAATCATCATTGGTATTACGGAAAAGTTTCCAATACGATTTTGGTATTGTCGATTACTCGACCACTAGTAGGGTTTAGGTCGCCCTACACCATTATTATAAATTATATACTACTTATCGGTTTCGATGATGGAATGGTTCTTTCCCCCACCTGAGTTATCACCGGAAACATGTACACGACGATCCTCGTTATCCTGCCACGAGTTAACACAACCACCTTCAACCAAACAACATAACTATAATTAATCAACTAACAACCATATATGACACTTTAGGGCTAGGTTCGGCCAAGACTTAGAAAATAGGTTTAGGATTATCTTCTTAATGCCATCTTTTGGATCCTAGTTACTAGAGTCTTAACTAACATAATTTACTTATTACAAGACTAAAATTTGAAAAAAAATCCTCTAACCTTTAAGGTTAGGGTTTCGGCCAAGGACTGACTTTTAGGGTTCAAAATCCTTAAAATTTCTAATCATGATTAAGTCATAGATTAATGGTCCTTAATCAACCAAGATCATTTATGAAAACTTTGAACAAAACTCATCAAATCTCATCCACCTAGGGTTCGGCAAATTAGAGATTTTAAGTAAGGATTTTTATTTTTTTAATAAACTAATCATGGATTAGAGTGTGTAGGCATACATGTCGTATGAAATACATGATCATACATGACAACACATGAACAAAACCCTATCAAACCCATCCTCCTAGGTTCGGCCTAGTCTAGAAATCAAGGAAGGAAATTTCTCATGACCATATGCTTCTATATGATGAAAATAGAGATGATTATAAGATCATAGCAATTGGTTTCATGTCAAAAGGATTTTTCTAGAATTAGTTATGAATTTTCAAAGTTCTAGATCTAGAAACTTAAAAGTGATGAACATAGATGAAATAGACTTTGAATCAAGAAATTTATTGAAGAACATATATATGATTAAGGAATATGAATAGGATTCACCTCTTCAAGATCAAAAACAAGTGAAGATCCAAAGACTTGCTTCACAAAATGATGCTAAAAGGCTTATGAACTTAGAACTTTTGAGTAGTTTTTGTGCAAAGTGTGAAAATGTCAAATAATGAAGTGAAGGCATATTTATAAGGATGTGGGCTGCGCCACTTTTGAAGGATTTAGGAGAAAGGAGGTGGCTTTTCAAAGGATTAAAGTGCAAATAATTCCTAGGGACCATTTTGCAAAGATTCCAAAAGTATAAGGACTATTTTGCAAATTGCCAATAAATTGTAATGATGACCATTTGTCACATTAAATGTGGTCTTATCTTGACTATTCTTCTCTGATTTTTCTTCATGAGATATTTTAAGAAAAAGCTAGAATGTTTGAGAACATGTTAGAAAAGTGTAGAACATGATGGAACATGGTAGAACATTGTGGAACCTTGTGGAATTGTGTGGAAACTTCAAGAATCCACTTGACTCTTCCAAACTAAGGCAGCCCCCACTCCTTCTTGGGCTTGCGCATGGGCCTTGAAAACTTGGGCTTGAATTCATCTTTGTGGGGCCCACCAAAAAGGCTTAAAGCTTAAACATGACATAGGAAATTTTCATGTTTTCTAAATAGGCTTCATGGAATTAATCCATGGACAAGGAATTTGGGCTTCATGGCCACGGTCCAATAAGGGATTTGGAACAAAGATTCTGGCCCAACTCACTTAGAAAACCTAGAAACTAACTTAGGGACCAAAGTGTAATTAATAGAAAGTTCAGGGACTTAAGCGTAAAATTCAAAAATTAACACTTTAACCCTGTAGAACCTTCTAAACTTAAAAGTATGATTCATCCCCATGAATCATCTCAAAATCCTAAGATAAACTCTTCATCTTCTCTTGGAAACTCCGAAATCCATTCTGCCGCTCATCCGATTACGTATTTCGTCCGCAAAACGTAAATTATTTTATTTTTTTCTGAAATAATTTTAAAAATACAGAATTGTAGGAAATAAAATAAAAACCTTAAGTATTTCGTTCACGAATTAAAATTAGGTCTTTTGAGCAGTATAAATATACTGTCAGTGAAAATAGCGGTAGGGATTAGCCGTCGTTTCAACCTAAATTTTAATCGTAGCTTCCTACATTCAAGTAGGATTGAGTGATGAACTCCGTTTATTTAAAATAATTTTCTAATACACATATAAATAAATACAAATAATCGTTCGCATTTCGATTATTTTGAAACAGTGAAAATCGGGGTGTTACATTACTACCCCACTTAAAAAAAAAAATGTCCTCGAAATTTACATACTTCAGAAAAGATGTGGATATCGTTGTTGCATATCTTCTTCACGTTCCCAAGTAGCATCTCCAGTACTTTCATCCCATATGACCTTAACCAAAGGAATTTGTCTACCACGAAGCTCCTTAATCTCTTTATCTGCTATCCTTACAGGTAGAGCCTCATACTCTAGATTATCTCGCAGTTGTATAGACTCAAACTCAATAACATGTGAAGGATCAGGATAATATTTTCTCAACTGAGAAACGTGAAAGACGTCATGAAGGTTAGCAAGGTTAGGTGGTAAAGCAATATGATAAGCTACTGGACCAATCCTTCGAAGAATCTGGAAAGGTCCGATGAATCTAGGAGTAAGTTTTCTAGTTTTGATAGCCCTGCCAATTCCGGTCTTCGGAGTGACTCTCAAAAACACGTGATCACCCTCCTGGAATTCTAAAGGTCTCATTCTCTTGTTACTGTAGCTCATTTGCCTTTCCTGTGCTTCCTTCATCTTTTCCCTTATCTTCCTAACTTGTTCCGTAGTCTGTTGCACCACATCTGGATCCAGGACTTGATTTTCACCAATCTCATACCAACATAACGGTGTCATACACTTCTTAACATACAAAGCCTCATATGGTGCCATCCCTATACTACTGTGAAAACTATTGTTGTAAGTAAATTCAATCAATGGCAAGAACTCATCCCAACTGCCAGTGTGTTCCAAAACACAAGCTCTTAAAAGGTCCTCCAATGATTGAATCGTCCTTTCTGACTGTCCATCCGTTTGGGGATGATAAGCAGAACTCATCCTCAACTTGGTCCCTAAAGCATGGTGCAACTGTTTCCAAAATCTAGATGTAAATCTAGGATCTCGGTCTGAAACAATGCTCGATGGCACACCATGCAACCTAACAACTTCTTTGATGTAGATTTGGGTCAACTTCTCCAAACTATAGCTTTCACCCATAGGTAAGAAGTGAGCACACTTCATCAACCTATCAATGATAACCCAAATCGCATCATGTCTCTTAGGAGTTCGTGGTAGTCCAACCACAAAATCCATAGCGATGCTATCCCATTTCCATTCTGGGATATCTAATGATTGCAATAAACCAGCTGGCTTTTGATGCTCTATCTTAGCCTTCTGGCTGACACACCAGGCAAGATAAAACATACTCTACTACCTCTTTCTTCATCCTCGTCCACCAAAACAATTTCTTTAAATCCTGATACATTTTAGTGGATCCAGGATGAATACTCAACTTACTGTTATGTGCTTCTTCTAATATCACCTTCCTAAGTTCTAAATCCTCTGGAACACATATTCTATCCCTAAATCTCAGTACACCATTTGTCCCTCTACTAAACTCAAATTTTACCCTCATCTATACCTCTACTTATCTCCTGTAGATATAGATCCTGAGCCTGTTTATCCTTAAGCTCTCTCATAAAATCACTACTAATAGTGATCATACCTAAGCAAATTTTATCCTCAACCAACTCCACTCCTAAGTTCAAATCTTTGAACTGTTCCTGTAATTCCAACTCTTTAACCATCATTGCAGACATATGCAATGATTTCCTACTCAAGGCATCCGCTACTACATTCGCCTTCCCAGGATGGTATAGTAAATCAAACTCATAATCTTTGATAAACTCCATTGATGTGTGGCGTAAGTCGACGCGCGACGACGCTCGTGCGATTCCGGCAAGTGTACCGGATTGCCGTCAAGTAATAAAAGATATCGAACCCACAGAGACTGTGTTCTCGAATCGCAATCGGTTTTCGAATCGATTAGATCTGGACTTTGTAAAAAGGATTTTTATATTTTGAGTGAAAAGGGTTTTTGAATTTGAAATTAAATGATAAACAAACAGAAAACAAATGTTTATGAGGTTTTGGATCTAAACGGATTCCTAGGGATTTGGGTTACCTTTGAGGCTGTTTATGTTGCTAATCTGATTTACCTTTGTTGGTTACCGAAATTGCCTTGAAGGCGAGTTTATCCTCTAATAGCTTAAGCTCCCTCTCGGGTTACAAAAGCCGTGCCCAATTGACCCGACCCCTACTCTCGTGGTAGTCGATCCCAGATTGGACCCTTTGCGTTCCGTGACAACTCATTGCTCCTCGAGGGACGGCTTCTAACTCTCGTGATTTCAGTCCCAAGTCTGACTTCTATAGGTCCGACACCTAAGTTCACCGCTAGGTTCCTCCTTAGAATGTCTCAGTCATGCAAATAACCTAAGTTCACCGCTAGGTTCCTCCTTGGATCATCCACATCTCACAAACCAGTGGCCGCCGAATTTTACGAGTGAAATACCCTAGAAATCCTAAGTTCACCGCTAGGTCCCTCCTTAGAACGTCTACGTCACGCAAATAAGCGGTTGCCGAAATTTATGAGTGATTAACACACTAGAAATCAGATCTAAAACAATAACGAAATCAACAACGATTTTACATCAAATCAACAACATTTACAAAACTCGGGCAGAGCCCCAATCCCTAGAAACAAACTACTACTCCAGTCTTGCCGTGGAGATGACAAGCTGGGTTGACAACATAATACAAAAATCAGAGAAGAGAAGAGAAGAGGAGAAGGGATCCTAAAATGTAGCCAAAAGGTGTCCTAGATGATGTCTCTCTATGATCCTCTTTTTTTTTTTATGATCTGATGCCTTGATCCTTATTTATAGAAATTGGGAAGTTAGAGTCCCAAACCAACTCAAAATCTGATCTATTTCGGTTTCTTCATGTCCAAGTAATGCGCGTCACGGCCGTGATGTCCATCACGGGCTGGCCGTGACGGTCTCTGTTTCTGCCAATTCTGGAAAATTCAAATTCTCGCGACGCGAGCCCTCAGCTTCATGGCCCGTGATGAATTTCACGGCTTGGTCGTGATGTGCTCTGACTTGTGGTGGTTTTGTGTCACGGCCGTGATGGCTATCACGGCTAGGCCGTGACAGACTCTGACTTCAGCCTTTGTTCTTTTTCAGTTTTGCTCGATCATGGCCGTGATGGGAATCACGGCTAGGCCGTGATAGACTCTGTTTGGCTCATTTTCTGCACTTTTAAAGCCCTATCTTCATCCAAACTTCATCATGGTTGATCTTGAGCATTTTACCCTTGATATCTGCAAAACAACACACGAAAACCGCCTTAGCCGTTCCAAAGGAAAATTAACCAAAAATCTAATAAAAATATGCCTAAACTACATGAAAATGCATGCAAAATGATGGACAAAGATGAGGTGAAATCACACTCATCAAATCACCCCAAGCTTAAAACTTTGCTTGTCCTCAAGCAATTACTCAGGCCATAAGATATATCAATCAAAGCATGGATAGTGAACCAAAAACCCTAGAAGCTAATCCAAGTGACAGGCATATTCAATAAGCACTTAAGAGACAATCAATTTCAAGTCCAATTAGAAGCTTAGGTGTTCTCACTGATTTGGGCACTCATCTCACCTCACTCGAGTGTTTTAGGGTTTATGACAATTCACTCAGTTTCCTCAAGGAAAGTATTTTACCATAGGCTTGACTATTAATCAAATCTCTACTTTATTTATGAAAACACTTAAGAATCAAGAGGTCTTTTCCTTTGGTTGTAATGTGGCCATGGGATTTATTGTTAGGTGGGAAAATCAAGGAAAGAGAATTTCAAGAAGGCTAGACAAATCATCAAACATTGCAAAGCATGACACCTTCTAAAATACCTTTTAGGGGACTTTGATTTACTTTTCCACCCTTATTTCTTCTTCTTCTTCTTTTTTTTTTTTTTCATTTTCATTTCTCACTTTCTTTGTCATCCCCTTCTCCAATTTTTTTTTTCTTTTTTTCTGTTTATTTCATTTTTATTTGTTTGGAGAAGGGGAGATTTATAGCTCAAGAGAAATTACTTTCTAGCTTTTTCATCCCATACTTTTTCCAACTACCAATTACCCTTTTTGTAATACTTTAAAAGGTGCCATACCAAGCATTATTTATCAAAGTAATTCAAGGTACCAAGAAAAGTATTTTATCTTTAGGCTCAAACTTGGGCAACTAAGGGGTAGCATTTATCATTCAAAGCTCGGGAGGCCGGAAAAATACCTAGTGCCTCAATCATTTCCAAAAATGTTTTCAGAAATTTTTAAGTTTCAAAATGGTTTCAAGTCAAGTTCTAGAAAATACAGTCCAAGAGGAATTACAACACTCTAGCACAAGAAATGGGGTAGATTTAGTGAGTTACCCCTTTTTGGCTCAAAGTCTTACATTTAGTAGTTCAAAAATCAGTAAGGTACACAAACTTAAGGAACCACATGCTAATTATCAACTATCAAATGACTATCTCAAGAATTTTTATTTTTAGCCATATCACAAGAATAATAAAAAATTGGGTTCGAAAATTCACTATCTCAATTCATTTGGCTCCAAGTTCTCACAATCGGATGCATGTTCTAAGTGAGGGGCAATCTAGAGAATGTGATCATACCAAACTATGCCTATGTGAATGCAATATGAATGCAACAATGCAAATGTAAAAATAAATACCCCTACCCCAAGCTTGATTACTTACATTGTCTCCAATGTAAATAATCAAGTCGGAGAGAGGAGAAAAATGGAACAACTTACCGAATCGGTAGCGGGTGTTGGCTTGCATTCCAGTCAAAACTTGGGTGGAAATTGTATCACGGCCGTGAGGCTCATCACGGGCAGGCCGTGATCGTTTCTGGTCCTCAGGAGTTGCCCTGTCACGGCCGTGATCTACATCACGGCTAGGCCGTGATGCTCTCTGGCCTTGGTATCCTACTCATCACGCCCGTGATGGTTGTCACGGCTAGGCCGTGATCCTTTCTGTGCTCTAGTATAGCTTATCACGGCCGTGACCACTGTCACGGCCAGGGCGTGATGGCCTCTGACTTTATCTTTCTCTGCTCTTCTTCCCTTTCTCAACCTGAAAACACTAGACAAACCTATTAATGATATTTTTGCCTCTTGATCTTCTCAAATTATTCAAGAGGTTAATTCAAAAACAAAAGGAAAAGGGGAAATAAAACTTGGGTTGCCTCCCAAGAAGCGCTTATTTATGGTCTTAAACTTGACCATACTTCCTTCAATCAACCGGGGTCGGCTGGGCGTAGATGTGCCGGAATACTTTTCTTCCAAGGAACTCCTTCAAAAAGCCGTTTCTGCTCATACGGCCAATAATGCTTCCGCTTCGCTCTTTTCTCTTGGAGCTTCCTAGCCTTCCTTCCTCCCGACGGAAGTTTTGTTTCAGTATGGACAACAACTCCAATTCCATCACTGCTGGGTGCATCATTAGACATGCATATATTTGGAGTTGCTTCCATGTTGAGCTCTTCTTTTACAACTGAAGACGTTACATCAATTCTGCACACATGGCTCTCAAAAGGAGGGTTGTTACAAGAGTTAGTCAACTGAAAATTTACCCTACCTTCCTCTACATTTAGAGAGAGTTTACCATTCCTTACGTCTATTACTGCTCCAGCGGTTGCCAAGAATGGCCTTCCTAAAATGATGGGGAATTTAGAATTCCCTTTCATATCCAATACCAGGAAGTCGGTAGGGATGAAGAATTTCCCTACCTTTACAGGAACATTCTCTAGTATGCCTAGAGGAGTCCTAGTTGAGCCATCCGCAAATTGTAAGGGGAATTTGAATGGTCTCAACTCTTTGTTTCCCAACCTTTCCATGATAGTGAGGGACATCAAGCTCGTGCTAGCCCCTAAGTCACATAAGGCTGGGTCTATTTGCACCTGTTCGATCGAGCAAGAGATGGAGAAACTACCTGGGTCTTTCAGTTTAGTAGGCATTTTAGTCTCTACATCTACTTGCTTTTTCCTGACCAACCTTTGTGGGAAAGGTATCGGGGGTTGGTATGGTGGTGGAGGGACATACTTCGGTTCTGGATCTTCTTTCTCGCTCGTGTCCTCCTCCGGTTCCACCTCCATTTCAGCTACCCCCACCCCAAGCTTATCATCCCTCAAGTGTATGACATTGCAATGCTCATTGGGATTTGCTTCGGGTTGCCCCGGGAATGTACCCTTAGGTCTCGAGTACGTGCTGGCTTGTTGGGCAATTTGTGTTTCTAGCATCTTGTTATGAGTTGCTAAGTTGTCTACCTTAGATGCTAGCTCCTTTATTGCTTCACTCACTGCCCTTCCTTGTTGTCTAAACTCCTCATTCTGTTTTGTCTGAGTTTCAACAAAACTTTCAAATAAAGTCTCGAGTTTAGATCTTTGTACCTGAGGATACCCCGGTGCTGCTCTCTTATTACCTTGACCCTCTTGGAACTCATGGTTGAGCGTATTGCTGTAGTTGCCGTATGAGAGGTAAGGGTTGTTCCTTCTTTGGTTGTAGGGATTTGGGGGAGCATAGTTGGGCAGCTTCGGGTTCGTGTCGTAAAAGTTGTGACAAGAGTTCACTTGCTCACTCGAAGCGCCGGATCCATGAGCGATGCCACGAGGGCATTCCATCATGTCATGTCCCTGCATTCCACAAATCTCACAAATAGTGTTAGTAGCACCTATTGCACTCACATAAGCTCTTTCAATCTTATCTAATCGTTTATTTAGTGAGTCAAATTTAGACATAATCAGATCAATGCTACTTACTTCAAACTTACCCCCCGAAATCTTGTTCGGGTTATTACCTCTTTCGGATCCCCATTGGTGGTAGTTGGTGGCGACATTCTCGATGATGTTGAATGCCTCAGTGAGAGGCCTATTCATAAACGCTCCACCGGCTGCAGAATCTAGTGACACCTTCGAAGAGTAGTCCAATCCGTTATAGAAGGTGTGCACTATTAACCACCTCTCGAGTCCGTGATGTGGGCACGACTCCAGCAGTCCCTTGTAACGATCCCAAGCTTCCGATAATGATTCTCCATCTTTTTGGAAGAAGCCGGTGATCTGGGTTCTTATGTAGGCCGTCTTGGATGGAGGGAAGAATTTCTCCAAGAACGCCTGCTCCAGTTGGTCCCAAGTGGTCAAAGTGTTAGCAGGGATTTGCTTAAGCCAGGCCTTCGCCTTTCCAGTGAGAGATGAGGGGAACAGTCTCAAACGCACAACATCGACTGAGGCTCCATTAATCTTGATTGCATCGGTGAACTCTAAGAATGTCTCTATATGATCGGTCGGGTCCTCCGAAGGCAATCCTCCGAATTGATGTTGCCTAATCATGTTGATTAGCATGGGCGGTATAGTGTAGTTCTCCGCCTCAATCTCTGGCCTTGCAATCCCAGTTCGCAAGCCTCTCACATTTGGGGCTGCGTAGTCCTTCAAAGGTTTTGTATCCGTTTGATTCGCCATTAGTGGAACGGGACTCAACATTTCTCCCTCTCTTTGTAGTCTTCTACGTCTGTGGAAGGTCCTCTCGATCTCCGGATCAATCTCACTAAGGCTCCCGAGACTTAGGGATCTTTGCATATAACACACAGAGAGAGATGGATACAATAGAAGGAAAAGAAATTTTTTTGATTTTTTTTTTTTTTTTTAAATTTCAGAAATAAAAATCAAATAAAAAGAAAAGGGTCCAGAAAAATCAATTTAAAAACTAATTGAAATTCGAAAAGGCACAGTCCCGGGCAACGGCGCCAAAAACTTGATGTGTGGCGTAAGTCGACGCGCGACGACGCTCCTGCGATTCCGGCAAGTGTACCGGATTGCCGTCAAGTAATAAAAGATATCGAACCCACAGAGACTGTGTTCTCGAATCGCAATCGGTTTTCGAATCGATTAGATCTGGACTTTGTAAAAAGGATTTTTATATTTTGAGTGAAAAGGGTTTTTGCATTTGAAATTAAATGATAAACAAACAGAAAACAAATGTTTATGAGGTTTTGGATCTAAACGGATTCCTAGGGATTTGGGTTACCTTTGAGGCTGTTTATGTTGCTAATCTGATTTACCTTTGTTGGTTACCGAAATTGCCTTGAAGGCGAGTTTATCCTCTAATAGCTTAAGCTCCCTCTCGGGTTACAAAGCCGTGCCCAATTGACCCGACCCTACTCTCGTGGTAGTCGATCCCAGATTGGACCCTTTGCGTTCCGTGACAACTCGTTGCTCCTCGAGGGACGGCTTCTAACTCTCGTGATTTCAGTCCCAAGTCTGACTTCTATAGGTCCGACACCTAAGTTCACCGCTAGGTTCCTCCTTATAATGTCTCAGTCATGCAAATAACCTAAGTTCACCGCTAGGTTCCTCCTTGGATCATCCACATCTCACAAACCAGTGGCCGCCGAATTTTACGAGTTAAACACCCTAGAAATCCTAAGTTCACCGCTAGGTCCCTCCTTAGAACGTCTACGTCACGCAAATAAGCGGTTGCCGAAATTTATGAGTGATTAACACACTAGAAATCAGATCTAAAACAATAACGAAATCAACAACGATTTTACATCAAATCAACAACATTTACAAAACTCGGGCAAAGCCCCAATCCCTAGAAACAAACTACTACTCCAGTCTTGCCATGGAGATGACAAGCTGGGTTGACAACATAATACAAAAATCAGAGAAGAGAAGAGAAGAGGAGAAGGGATCCTAAAATGTAGCCAAAAGGTGTCCTAGATGATGTCTCTCTATGATCCTCTTTTTTTTTTTATGATCTGATGCCTTGATCCTTATTTATAGAAATTGGGAAGTTAGAGTCCCAAACCAACTCAAAATCTGATCTATTTCGATTTCTTCAGGTCGAAGTAATGCGCGTCACGGCCGTGATGTCCATCACGGGCTGGCCGTGACGGTCTCTGTTTTTGCCAATTCTGGAAAATTCAAATTCTCGCGACGCGAGATATGTCTCGCGACGCGAGACCTCAGCTTCATGGCCCGTGATGAATTTCATGGCTTGGCCGTGATGTGCTCTGACTTGTGGTGGTTTTGGGTCACGGGCGTGATGGCTATCACGGCTAGGCCGTGACAGACTCTGACTTCAGCCTTTGTTCTTTTTCAGTTTTGCTCGATCATGGCCGTGATGGGAATCACGACTAGGCCGTGATAGACTCTGTTTGGCTCATTTTCTGCACTTTTAAAGCCCTATCTTCATCCAAACTTCATCATGGTTGATCTTGAGCATTTTACCCTTGATATCTGCAAAACAACACACGAAAACCGCCTTACCCGTTCCAAAGGAAAATTAACCTAAAATCTAATAAAAATATGCCTAAACTACATGAAAATGCATGCAAAATGATGGACAAAGATGAGGTGAAATCACACTCATCATCCATCCATCTTCGTTGTCTCATATTCAACTCCTTTTGGTCGAACAGATACTTCAGACTTTTATGGTCACTGTAAACATTAAATTTTGCTCCATATAGAAAGTGTCGCCATATTTTCAATGTGAACACTATGGCTGCTAATTCCAAATCATGAGTCGGATAGTTCCTCTCATGAATTCTCAATTGTCGGGAAGCATAAGCCACCACTCTTCCCTCTTGCATTAGAACACAACCTAAACCTTGGTATGACGCATCACAGTATACGTCAAACTGTCCTAATGGATCCGGTAAAGTCAACACAGGTGATGTAGTCAACCTTTCCTTTAGCTTTTGGAAACTCTGCTCATAGTTGTTCGTCCATACAGAAGCTGTATTTTTCCTCGTCAACTGCATCATAGACAACGCAATCTTCGAGAAACCCTCTATAAACCTCCGATAATATCCAGCTAACCCTAGAAAACTTCGTACTTCACTTACTGACTTAGGTCGTTCCCATTTAAGAACTGCCTCAACCTTTGTTGGATCTACTGCTATACCTTCCTTGTTGATCACATGTCCAAGAAATTGGACTTCTTCTATCCAAAACTCACACTTGGAAAGTTTAGCATAAAGCTGCCTATCCTTCGTAACTTGCAAAGACTATCCTTAAATGTTTCTCATGATCTTCCCATGTACGAGAATAGATAAGGATGTCGTCGATGAATACAACAACAAACTTATCAAGGAACGGTCTAAATATCCGGTTCATATAATCCATGAACACTGCTGGCGCGTTAGTCACACCGAACGGCATCACTAAATACTTGTAATGTCCATACCTTGTCCTAAAAGCCATTTTTAGTATATCTTCCTTCTTTACTCTAATCTGATGGTATCCATATCTCAAATCAATCTTGGAAAATACTCCTGTTCCTTTCAATTGATCCATCAGATCATCTATCCTAGGCAATGGATACTTATTCTTAATTGTTACCTTGTTTAACTGTCTATAATCCGTGCACAACCTAGCACTTCCATCTTTCTTCTTAATAAACAACACCGGAGCTCCCGATGATGAAACACTCGGTCTTATGAACTCTTTTCCCAACATATCATCCAACTGTTTCTTCAACTCCGCCAATTCTATAGGTGACATCCGATAAGGCGCCATAGATATAGGTCCTGTCCCTGCTACAAGATCTATGGTGAATTCCACTTCTCGTTCTGGTGGTAAACCTAGAACGTCGGGAGGGAAAACTTCAGGAAAATCTCTCACAATAGGCATAGAATCTATACTAGGGGTCTCAATAGTTTCCACCGTGAACAGTATCTCGTACTATCGAGAATCGTCACTCCTCACGGATACTCCCTCATTGGTAGAGACTATACTAGAAGACTCAAGAAATGATAAGGTCTTACTAGAACAGTCTAGCATTACATGGTTAGCCGAAAGCCAATCCATGCCAAGAATAACATCTATCTGTTGCATAGGCAAACAGACAAGGTCTACAATAAATGTCCTATTCTCAACAACTATATGACACTGTAAACAAATAGACATAGTAGTCAAAGGATTACTAGTTGGAGTAGATATTGTAAGGGTATAAGGTAATTGAGAAACAGTTAATTTTAATTGATCCACACACTCATACGAAATAAATGAATGTGTAGCGCCTGAGTCAAATAACACATACGAGAGTCTACAACCTATCAAACACATACCTTGTATAAGATCAGCAGATTGAGAGGATTCAGCTCCCCTCACGGTAAACACTCTTCCAGTGGTCTGATGTCTTGCTCCCTGTTGCCCTGCTGATATGACTCCTCTTCCAGCTTCACCCCTATTGCCTCCATTTCCTCTACCTGTAGCTATCGGTTGTTGCCTAGCCTGCTGTTTGCAATCTCGGGCCATATGACCTTTTTTTCCACAGTGAAAACAACTAGGTCGCTCCATGCAGTCTCTAAGATAATGCGGTCCTCCACATCTGAAACAAGATAAGCCTTGCTGCTATTGACCAGCTCTAACCACTAGTGTTGGTGCTGGTGTCTGCACTGGTCGGGTATATGGTCTCTGTCTCCATTGAGAGTTACTACCTCCTTGCCTCTGAAAACCCAGTCGAGTAGGACCCCCACTCCTCAATTGTTTTTGCTCATTAGCCAGCCTCTAATCTAGACTTTCGATCGCACTGCATCGTTCCACTAGCTCTGGAAAACTCTGTATATCATGAGATACTATAGCCCTCTGGAGTTCATGTCGGAGTCCTTCCTCAAACCTTCTACATTGCCAATCTTCATCTGGGAAGCTCTGATAAAATTCAGAATACTTAATCAGAGTCTCAAATCGTGATGCATAATCACCAACAGTCATGTTGCCTTGTTTGAGACTCATGAATTCCTTTTCTTTCTCGAGTAGAACTAGACGCGGAAAATACTTCTCAAAGAAGCAGTCACTAAACAGCTGCCAGTTGATAACTCTGCCTTCGGCATCCAGCAATCTTCGCTTGCCTCTCCACCAAGACTCTGCTCCTCTAGTTAGCATGAAGACAACATACGTCACTTTCCTATCCTCTCTGCAGCACATGGTATCGAATATCTTCTCAATCTCTTGTATCCACCATTCCACCTTCTCTGGATCATAATCTCCTTGGAATTGGGGTGGCTTCCCTTTCAGGAAAGTAGCCATTCCGACATCTTCAGCTGCTGCAGCTCTCCTTTGGTTCTGTTGTTCCTGCTGTTCTTTGTTCATCTGTAACATCTCAGCATTCTGCTGTGTTTGTAATAACAGATCAGTAACTATGTTTTTCATGGTATCTTGAGTCTCAGATGACTCTCCTCCACTTACGGTATGATTATTTTCTACATTGTTAGCTCCAACAATTCTTTCAGGAGTTCTGTCATTACTGTTGATCAGACGTCCTCTTCCAAGAGCCATGATTCTGTAAAAGAAATCATTCGCTCTTATCAGTATGACATATAATACCACATAGACAAGTATATAAATACCATATGCCACACTAATGTTATTTATCGCGTCGGATTCGGACACACTACCCATCTTCTAAGCATAGTTAAAATCCGATGTGGACTCAACTAGACACGGCCAGTAACAACTTCCTAGACCTCACAGTCCGATTAGAATCAAAATGCTCTGATACCACCAAATGAGACACCCCGTTGTGCCCCATTGTATTATTAAATTAAAACCTTAATATTTATTTACTTAATCGCGCGCTTATCGTTGAAAATACGTAAAAATTAAAACTTAAATAATAATCATATAACTTCTACAAATTTAAAACACACCAAAACTATATTACATAAATACACACATAAGTATCCTTATTTTACACAACACTATTTAGGGTATCCTCTCAGTAGGATCCCACACAGGTACTTATTTATACAACTTGCTTACAACTACGGAAAACAAAACATCTTATGTGACTCACTGGCCCTAAACTTACTACACTACATTATTAGGATCAGTAGGTTGTTCTTCAGCGTCAACTTCATACGGAACATCGTTCAACTCTTCAACAATCTCCGTCTCGTATGGGGTTCCATCCATCTCCTCAGTAACATAGTCGTCCATCTGGTCTTCTAACGTAACAAAGTAGACATACACCAAAATACAGAAATAGGGAGATAAGAAACAGTTCTATCATCAAAAGTGGAAAATATTCATAACATATAATACAATAATAGTCACAAACATGCATCACTCACAATCTACAATCATCCATACTTTATAACATCATCCTCTACCCTCCAACTCATGCAACTAAACCTTTATGCTGACGTGGCCACTACTAATCCTGTCACACATCCCTCGTTAGGAATGTCAGTCAGTCGTCCAAGTGACACGTTCCCAACGCCGGTGCACATTCTCATCCATGGTGAGAACGCTCATGCAAAGCAATGACACTATAGCTGCACAGTACCGTCGGTGCACACCCTGATTCTCTCTCTCACTCTGTCAAGGGTGCTCATGCATAGCAATGACACTATAGTTGCTCAACTTAACTTCTAATTTGGAATGGTCCACGAGAACTTAGGACCTCGTGTATCTCAAATACACGGTTATGAACAACAATGCAACACATGATTCTCACTGACTTTTATCAATAACAACCTAGTACCTCAAGCTTTTCCTCATAACCTCCACTTACACTCTGTATCACATCACTTCTATAAAATAATAGCGAGGCATCTCTAATTCATATTCAAAACTCTCACCCAAACAAAATACCTCCTAGCAATATATATCTTTCCTTAAAATCATCTAAGCATAGTATTAAACCCAGGCAGATCATGCATAACACATTAATCAACGGAATATTCAAACATCTCAATATCATATAAGGTGATTTATCACAACCAACTCATAATAGCCCAATCAAATAAATCACAAAGTCAGACTCTGTCACGGCCGTGACAGACATCAAAGGCAAGAATTCTACAAAACAGATCCTGTCACGGCCAGGCCGTGATAGCCATCACGGCCGTGACAGACAACAAACATCCTCAATATCATAAATATTCAAACACCGCAATATTACGTCACATGCAGATGGAATACCTCAACCAGTGTATCACAGTAAATTCGATAACATAAAATCAAACATCCTCAAATACTTAAAATCAACTTAATGTCGATAAACCTACAATCCCCGAATCGTCATTGGTATTACGGAAAAGTTTCCAATACGATTTTGGTATTGTCGATTACTCGACCACTAGTAGGGTTTAGGTCGCCCTACACCATTATTATAAATTATATACTACTTATCGGTTCCGATGGAATGGTTCTTTCCCCCACCTTCGAGTTATCACCGAAAACACGTACACCCACGATCCTCGTTATCCTGCCACGAGTTAACACAACCACCTTCAACCAAACAACATAACTATAATTAATCAACTAACAATCATATATGACACTTTAGGGCTAGGTTCGGCCAAGACTTAGAAAATAGGTTTAGGATTATCTTCTTAATGCCATCTTTTGGATCCTAGTTACTAGAGTCTTAACTAACATAGATTACTTATTACAAGACTAAAATTTGAAACAAAATCCTCTAACATTTAGGGTTAGGGTTTCGGTCAAGGACTGACTTTTAGGGTTCAAAATCCTTAAAATTTCTAATCATGATTAAGTCATAGATTAATGGTCCTTAATCAACCAAGATCATTTATGAAAACTTTGAACAAAACTCATCAAATCTCATCCACCTAGGGTTCGGCCAACATAGAGATTTTAAGTAAGGATTTTTCTTTTTTAATAAACTAATCATGGATTAGAGTGTGTAGGCATACATGTCGTATGAAATACATGATCATACATGACAACACATGAACAAAACCCTATCAAACCCATCCTCCTAGGTTCGGCCTAGTCCAGAAATCAAGGAAGGAAATTTATCATGACCATATGCTTCTAGATGATGAAAATAGAGATGATTATAAGATCATAGCAATTGGTTTCATGTCAAAAGGATTTTTCTAGAATTAGTTATGAATTTTCAAAGTTCTAGATCTAGAAACTTAAAAGTGGTGAACATAGATGAAATAGACTTTGAATCAAGAAATTTATTGAAGAACATAGATATGATTAAGGAAGAATAATAGGATTCACCTCTTGAAGATCAAAAACAAGTGAAGATCCAAAGACCTGCTTCACAAAATGATGCTAAAAGGCTTATGAACTTAGAACTTTTGAGTAGTTTTTGTGCAAAGTGTGAAAATGTCAAATAATGAAGTGAATGCATATTTATAAGGATGTGGGCTGCGCCACTTTTGAAGGATTTAGGAGAAAGGAGGTGGCTTTTCAAAGGATTAAAGTGCAAATAATTCCTAGGGACCATTTTGCAAAGATTCCAAAAGTATAAGGACTATTTTGCAAATTGACAATAAATTGTAATGATGACCATTTGCCACATTAAATGTGGTCTTATCTTGACTATTCTTGGCTGATTTTTCTTCATGAGATATTTTAAGAAAAAGCTAGAATGATTGAGAACATGTTAGAAAAGTGTAGAACATGGTGGAACATGGTAGAATATTGTGGAACCTTGTGGAATTGTGTGGAAACTTCAAGAATCCACTTGACTCTTCCAAACTAAGGCAGCCCCCACTCCTTCTTGGGCTTGCGCACGGGCCTTGAAAACTTGGGCTTGAATTCATTTTTGTGGGGCCTACCAAAAAGGCTTAAAGCTTAAACATTACATAGGAAACTTTCATGATTTCTAAATAGGCTTCATGGAATTAATCCATGGACAAGGAATTTGGGCTTCATGGCCACGGTCCAATAAGGGATTTGGAACAAAGATTCTGGCCCAACTCACTTAGAAAACCTAGAAACTAACTTAGGGACCAAAGTGTAATTAATAGAAAGTTCAGGGACTTAAGCGTAAAATTCAAAAATTAACACTTTAACCCTGTAGAACCTTCTAAAATTAAAAGTATGATTCATCCCCATGAATCATATCAAAATCCTAAGATAAACTCTTCATCTGCTCTTAGAAACTCCGAAATCCATTCATGCCGCTCACCCGAGATTACGTATTTCGTCCGCAAAACGTAAATTATTTTATTTTTTTCTGAAATAATTTTAAAAATACAGAATTGTAGGAAATAAAATAAAAACCTTAAGTCTTTCATTTACGAATTAAAATTAGGTCTTTTGAGCAGTATAAATATATTGTCAGTGAAAATAGCGGGCCGGGATTCACCCGTCGTTTCAACCTAAATTTTAATCGTAGCTTCCTACATTCAAGTAGGATTGAGTGATGAACTCCGTTTATTTAAAATAATTTTATCATACTCATATAAATAAATACAAATAATCGTTCGCATTTCGATTATTTTGAAACAGTGAAAATCGGGGTGTTACAATGATCTATACAGTTTCGAGAACATCAGCATACTCAAGGAGCCTTCCTCCTCCTGTTTCCAACATTCTGTGCATTCTTCAGCTCATAGTGAGCTTCTAGCTAAGTCCTCTATTGTAACTAGTACTTTTGCCACTTGGCACTATAGGCTAGGACATGCCAACAACAACACTATAAAGGTTGTCCTTCAATTGTGTAAAATTCCTTCAATGAATAAAACATCTGATGATAACTATTTCAATGCATGCTGTCTAGGAAATGCTCATAGATTACATGCCTCCCCTTCCCTTACTACTCACACTATTGCCTTTGAACTCATTCACACTAATATTTGGGGACCTGCACCTTACACTTCCTTTGGGGGATACACCTACTACATCACTTTTGTTGATGCTTACACTAGGTTTACATGGATTTACTTTCTTAAACAAAAATTTGATGCCCTAACAGCCTTCAAACAATTCTCTACCTTAATTACAACTCAGTTTTCTGCCACTATCAAGGTTGTCCAGTCATATTGGGGAGAAGAATATCGTCCCTTCTCCAAATACTTGGAAGAATTAGGCATTGTCCATCGCTTGACATGCCCTCATACATCCCATCAAAATGGGACTGTAGAGAGAAAGCATAGACAAATTGTGGAAATGGGACTTGCCATGTTGTCCCATGCTTCTCTCCCTCTTAAATTTTGGGATCACAGCTTTACACAAGTTGTTTACCTTATCAATAGGCTTCCAACAATGGCTCTAAAGTCTCATCCCTCACCTTATCATGCTCTTTATAACTCCAATCCTGATTATTCTAACCTTATAATTTTGGGGTCTGCTTTTTTCCCCTTTCTCAGACCTTATAACCAACATAAAATGCAGTTTAGGTCTTCGAAGTGTATCTACTTAGGGCTGTCACCACAGCATAAAGGCCATAAACGCCTAGACTCTATTGGACGCATCTTCATCTCTAAGGATGTTTTATTCAATGAATCCAAGTTCCCCTATAAACAATTGTTCCTCTCTCAGTCATGTTCCCAAAATGTCCCACCTAAATCTCCATACCCTGCATCTATTCCCATTCCCTCCTACCCTCCTCTAGCTACCACACCCTTAAATCAACACCATAAAGCCAATATGGTTGAGACAAAAGGGCTTTCCTCTCCCATGATTAGCAATAGCAAGCTTACTAAAGCTGGTACTGATACAATGTCAGACCCTCATCTCTACAGATCTATTGTAGGTGCCTTACAATATGCCACGCTTACTCGTCCAGACATGGCCTTTAGTGTCAACAAAGTTTGTCAGTTTATGTCCAATCCACTAGACACTCATTGGCAAGCTGTCAAACGCATACTCAGGTACCTCAAAGGCTCCATTCAGTATGGTTTGCTTCTGCGTCCTGCTGCCCACACTGCTCCTTTTCGTCTGCTGGCCTTTTGTGATGCTGATTGGGCTAGTGACCCTGATGATAGAAGGTCCACCTCTAGTTCATGCATCTTCTTTGGCCCAAATCTTGTATCTTGATGTTCTAAAAAGCAACAATTGGTTGCCCAGTCCAGCACAGAGGCTGAATACCAAATAATGGCTAACACTACTGCAGAAACTCTTTAGATTCAATCTCTGCTAACTGAACTTGGAGTCCCATTCACTGCTCCAAAACTCCTCTATGACAATCTTAGTGCGGTGAATTTGGCACACAATCCTATCTTACATGCTAGAACCAAGCATATGGAGCTTGATATACACTTTGTTCGTGAGAAGGTTCTCTCCAAAGCACTCACAGTGGTCCATGTTCCTAGTCAAGACCAACTTGCAGACTGCTTCACTAAGCCACTCTCCTCAGCTAAGTTTAGTGAGTTAAGAACCAAGCTCAATGTGGTTTTCTCTCTTGACCCACCTTGAGCTTGAGGGGAGGATATTATAGTATATGTATAATGTGCCTGCATAAATGAATGAGCTGAGTCAGCATCATTCAGTTATGACAGTTGGTGACAATTGGTTAGCAACTGCTTTAACAGTTAGGATCGATGGCTATATAAAGCCAATACTGTAATATTGTAAACCAAGATTCATTCAATGAAATCATAGTTACAATTTCAGTTTCTGATCTTCCTCTCTCTCTCACTCTATGATACATTCTATTAGTGTTAAACCTTGTTGATTAAAGTTCATGGCAATAAAATTTTGGTGAGAATTAATTGGATTGCTTAACTTTACTCTTGTGAGTCATTTGGGCCTATAATCGTCAAATTCTTTCTTGTGAGTGCACCATTGAAATTCATGCTCTTGAGTTTGCTTGGTTCTTGTTTAAAGTTCATGATTCACATGCATGTTATAAAAATGGTTTGGGCCTTTTTTTCATGTAGCAACTTTGACCAAATAACCAACCTTGAATTTTTCCCTTTGCTTAGCCCATTTGAGCTTTATATGTAAATCTTTGTTTATTTTTACCCATGATCCTTAACTTGAAAAACAATGTTTCTACCCAAACCTTAGTGGACAGGAGAGCATTCAATTATTGTGTGTGGATTTGACATAAGTGTGGGAGAGAATATTTTGTGCTTATATGTTGGTGAAAGGAAGGGGTGGTTATCAAAAAGAAGGAAAAAAAAAAAGAAATGCAAGAAGAAGGAATATGAAAAATGGTATGAAATACTTGAAAAAAATAAAGTGACGCTTTGAAAGAAAAGAAGGTGAAGGAAGTAAAAAAGAAAGAGGTGGGAAAAGGGTTGTATGCAAAGCATGGTTCTTTAAAAGTAATTGTTGCTCTCCTATTTCCTTTGGTGCTAGCTTGTTTATCCTTTTTTATCCTTCCCATTTACCTTGGCCACAATACATCCGAAATAAAGTCCTTTTGATTTATGCATGTTGTGAATTGTGGACGAATGATTGAAATGAAAATCAAACTTGAAGTTGCATGGTTTTGATGTGTGAATTTGAGTGATTCACTTGCAATTATTACCCACATAAATTTGAGTGATTGAGTGAAATTGCACTTCATGTGAGTAGTTGGGTGTCCAATAGTTCTTTCTTAATTGAATTAGCCATGTTCTTTAATTTTTCAAGTGTGGAAATATTGGTGTACCATTGTTATGATTTCTTCTTTGGAATATTCTGGGATGTGAACTTGTTATAAGGTGATTCTTTTGTTTTAGAATTTCTTACATGGTTGGGTGGTACATTGCTTTGTTATTGTTAAGTTGCGGGTGTCCCTTGAGTCAATGTTTGTTTGGTCTTTGCCTATTTTGCTTGGGGACAAGCAAAGTCTTAGGTTTGGGGGTGTGATAATCCACTAGATTATGTGATTTTTGTGTGCTTATCGAGTGGATTTTTGCTCTTAATTATGCTAATTGATTGAGTTTTGTCCCTAAATTTAGCTAATTGAGTCTTTAATAGTGTTTTACATATTTTATTTTAATTTCATGTTTTTAGAATTAATATAATAATATTTTTATGTTTTTGTCCGTAGGAATTAATAAAGATCTGCATTAAATTGGGTAAGAAGCAAGTCCAAGGATATAATTTTACCAAGCCAAATTAACCATGATGCTGGAATAGGAAATATGATAGCAATTGGAAGTGGACTAGAGAAAGGCCCATGTCAGACAAGCTTATAAGAAAAAAAAAGTGTGAATTGGATTGGAATTGGAAAGGAAATGAAGCTGAGGCCCATGGTGTTAGCAATTGAAAATCAAAAGCTAGGCTAATAGAAATGGACGCCCACGTGCAAGTCAGATAAAAATAAAATAGGGTATCAAGAGGTGAGGGGCCAGCAAAGAGAGAGTCACGCACAAAACGCGCAGTAACGCACTGGGAGAAAATAAAGAGCGGCATAACAGCAGTAGAAAAAAGGACAGCTGCATCAATAATTAAGGGGGAGCCGCACAGTTGGTGACAGATTATTACACAAAGAATTACAGACAGTTACAGAGAGAGTTTGAGAGTTTCTTACAGAGAGAACTACATAGTATTGAGGAGAGAAAAGGAAGCAATCATATAGGGTTGAAGCTGTCAAGTAGAGACTCATGATGACTTTTTTGCCTTGGTTTTCTTCTTCTGTTTGTTCTATTTTTATTATGTCTAAGCTAATTCTCCTTTGTTAGAGATAGATGGAACTGCCTAGATAACTTATTTTGATTATGGATAATTACTTGTTCTGGTTTGTTTAATGTCAAAAGTTTATTCACTGTTTTCATGTTTATCTACTGTATGAATTTTGCAATTGAGAAATTTGGATTCATCGTTGCTGTTTGTGAACGAACAATTTGTGCGTGTTACTTAGGAATAAAAACACAATCAGATTAACATTATTGAGTTGTAACATTCTCATTGCTCTTGTTAATTTGCTAATACTCAAGGAATTGAATTAGTAATTTAGGCATGAAGGTTTATCATCCTAAGGAATTAGGGGGTAAATAATAAAACTCATTTGAGTTAGTTTTCGGGATTGAACAAGTAGGAAAGGCAGGGAAATTGATCCTCTAATACTTTCTTCTTGATTGTTAAAACCCAAATTTTCTGTTGCTTAATATTTCTCATTTGAAAAAAATACCAAAAATATTTTCTTTTCTTTGTTAAATTTCTATTCTTACTTATTGACGAAAGCCAATTTCAAACCATTCGGTCGCTCAAACGAAATTGAGTTGCCACGTTAGTAGTTAACAGTTCAATCCCCGAGGACGATATTTCTATTACTAAAAAGCGATTTGGTACACTTGCCAATTTTGCTCAACAGGATGGCAGGTGATAGAGATATTGCTTAAGTGGTCCTTGCAGCAGAGCTTGACTCGAGTTCAAGTCCTTCACAACAAAACAATCAGGAAAGAATTCAACAGAACAATTATTAGTTTCGCACAGTTTAGAAACTGATAAAAGATTGGACTGTATATGTGGAACATGTAAAACATGATTGAGATGAAGAGGTTTAAGTGAAGTGGAAATTGAAGAGTGGCCTATATGTGAAAATTTCAAACCTAGTCTGAACCTGGATAGGGATTGCCCAAACTGAGCTGCTGAAGATCCTGAGTTACATGGTGAGAAGCACCTGTATCCATGATCCAACTAGAGTTATGAACTGCAGGTCGATGAGTAGCAACATTGGTTGAAGGCCTGTTTCCATTTCTCTTTGAATACCCTTCAATCTTACAGGAGTTCCTTGCAATGTGCCCCTGGCTTATCACAAACCGACAAACTAGCTTGTTATCCGGATTGGAGGCGGTGGAGAGGAGGCTGCGATTGGATTGATACCTTGGCCTAGGATTTTGATGGCCTTGTTGCGAGTTACAACATTGATCAGTAGCAATGAGTGGTTCCTTGGTGATCGAATCCTCCCTATGAAGAACAGTCTCAAAGTCCATGATTTTCTCATGGAGTTCAAGCAAAAGCAATAAGAGATTCCTCCTTTCTAAGAACTGCTGCGATTTCACAATATTCAACACTCAAACCATTCAAAGTGTGAATAAACAGATCAGTGTTATCCAGTGGATGATCAATGATGGAAAGTTCATCAGAAATGGCTTTAATGCCTTGAAGATAAGTAGATATGGATTGTGTACCTTTTGTGAAATTGGAGATTCTCTACTTGAGAGCCATCTTGCCCACTCTTGAGCGACCAGTATACATGGTTTTGAGAATGTCCCAGGCTTATTTAGCCATTTTTATAGTACCTAGGTGAGTGACCACAGTTGCAGCAACAGAGGAGATAATACCATGCAAGATGAGTTGATCCTGCCGGGTTCAATGAATGAAAATAGGATTGACAGCAGTGGCATTGTTCTCCAATTGCTTGGATGAACAGGGTGTGCTTCCATCAATATAACCGAGAAGGTCATAGCCAGTTAGCAGGGCAAGAAACTGGATTCTCCATGCTGGATAATTGTCTCCTTCAAGTTTGATATAAAGCTGAGAGCCAGCATTAAGAGCAACAAGCTTTTCAGATGGAGAGGAACGGGTGGGGTATTGGTAGGGGTGATTTCGGTTTCAGAAGAGGAACTCGTGATGAGGTAGGATCAAAAAAAAATGCTGTTAAGCTATATAACTCTGTGATACCATAAAGGAATTGTAATTCTCATTAATGAATATTGATTACAGCCGAAGTTAAATAGAGGAAGATACAATTTGAATGACAACAACCTAAGCTAAAACTAAGGGAAGAAGTTACGATAGAAACCAACACAGCTGTGCTATCCTTAGCTGATAACTATATCAGATAAATCAGACAATCAAATTGCCAACTTTCCAGTTTGAATTTAAGCAGTGTTAACTTACATTTAAGAGCATTTTTTACTTCGGGAAACTAATTTTATAAATGATTTTTAATATCTTATAAAATAATTAGATTTAATAAATTGTAATGTTTTAGTTATTAAAAACACTTACCGTCGATATTCCAATATTCCCCCTAATTAATTACAAGCAAGTGACAAAAAACAAATTATAGATGAACAAGACAAAACAATAATGTTTAAGTGTTAATATCCTATTTTCATAAAATAAAATAAAAATGTTAATATCCTTCCTTGTTCTCCCGTGTGAATCTTGCCAGATCCTACCGCCACCGGTCACTATGATATTTTTTTTAAGATAAAAATATGATACTTTTTTATGTGTATACAAAATATTTATTTAATTACTCTATCTAAATAAAGAATTTTAAGAATGAAGAAATTATCCAAAAAATAAATTATAAAAATGAACGGAATTTAATTGAAGCAATTGGATTTTTAGAATTTAAATTCCTTAGAATTTTCAATTTTCTCATCCAAACACAAGGCCGTAAAGGTTTGAATTAATATATAGTGAAATGAGGCCACAACTCCATCCAGGAAATGAATTACTCTAGGATTAAATGGATTTGATTGATACCCTCACAACGCACATGGTAGCTTTGAACTTGTGTACACTCCATAATAACAAACACATAGTTGAGGGCTCTATGCATACATTGGGTTCTCATAAGTGTCTTAAAAAGAATACATAATTTTTTTAATAGAAGGTGATTCCACATTCTCACTCACTTAGGTGAATTCATCAAGTATGTCTCAAAAGCACCACAATTGAGGGTTGTGGGTCCATCAACAGCCTATATAGCTCAACTTCATAATACCGCTCTTACACGCCATAGGGGTGGTTTAGGTATAGTAACCACTACGTAATTTAAGTTTTTTTATAAAAAAAAAAAGCTACGCGAACTTTGTTTAATTATTATAAGACATTGCAGTTTATTGTCCAATTTAATATTCAAATTGTGACACCCTTCTACCCCGCATGTAAATATAAAACATTTACTTAAAAAATGTAATTATAAAACATGCATTTATTTGAAAAAAAATAAAAACTTGGATAAAAAGGTTTCACATCTCAACAAAAACAACGCGGAAATAACATAGTTTTAAAACAGTAAAACATAAACAAGACAGATAAAGAAAAACCCAACCCCAATGTCACATACAGAGCTGGTATAACCAAAATCCGGATACATCACGGAAACAAACTAAACAACTAACAAAACTAACAACTATAACTCAACATTCTAACTAGATCTGTCACAGCTCCTCAGAGTCACTACTCCGCTGGCTGCTCACCGTCCTCTGCATAAGGAAATACATGCAATAGCATAAACAGGAAAACAGGGAGTAAGAAATCGTGTAAACACAATGGCATGGGAATAGGGAATAAGATGAACATACATCATAGCATGACATAGCAATATAACAACATACAATATGTATACATCATTATATAATACCATAACAACATGTTAATCATCCAACATATGCTATACGGTACAATGCAACCCTACTCCACTACTCCATCAATGCATGTGGATCCAACTAACTCAGGAAGTCAACTTCGGAGTTACATATCCGTATTGGCCAATGGGTGAACCAGCCGAGACTTGGGCCATATCATCATAACTAGGACGACCTCCCCTATTTTGACCATCCCCCTCAACATCAACTCCAATGCTCTATGCAAATGGTACAACAACACACAAGGTAACCACCTCCTTTGCTTGGGCCTAAAAGCACCCAAGACTTATCACCAACATCAACATTAACACCTTAGACCCACACCGTGGGGTCAAGGTCCCCTTGGCCAAAAAGCACCAAGGTCCAACATAACAACATCTCGACCAAAAAGCATCGAGAGCACTTTGGCCAAAAAGCACCAAGACGTGACAATGTGCGGTAACCCATCAGGTACCGGCTTAACCAGTTTATCAGTCTTTGTTATCTTAAATAATCTTTAATTAAGTTATCTAACTTGTTATCATTTGATTAATGTATTATTACATCATCTGGGGATAATTGAGGTAAACACCCCTTTAATTCATTAATCTTGTTCTGACCAGTAGGGGGAAGCACAGGCGTACTAAACCCCCAACACGGTCGTGCTGCCACTTAAGTGGAGCACGGTCGTGCTCACTGTCCTGCACGGCCGTGCTCAATGCACGACCTGTTTTCCATAATTTAACTGGGAGCACGGTCGTGCTCCCTGTTCAGCACGACCGTGCTCCTGGGCAGGGTCATACTGTTATGGACAGAATTTAACGTGTTCTTGGAGTTTAGGCTCCCTAATTCCCTCAAATCAGATCCTAGGGTCTTAAATAAAACATCCGGCATGAAACTTCACCCTTACTAACACAGTTCATGTCCTATGAAGCTTGGGGAAATTAATCCCTTAATTCCTATGTTAACTAAGAGTCCTAATTAAGTCAATCAGAGTCTTATTAACATATTCAACATAACGGTAACATCATCATCAACAACATATCCAGTCAATGTGATCAACATAATCCATGTCATAACAACAACATCCATAATCATGGGTATTCATACCAATATATTCCACCAAAAATCATGTCATAAGACAATTCAATAGGCATACCACATCATGAACAACTCAACAATTATAACAAATAGGCATACCAATTAATCCAATTAAACATATAAACAATTCAGTCATACACCCAGGCAGATCATGGCATCAATACATTATAACGACAATAAACGGGGCTATGGGAATCCTTCATCTTACGCTACTCCCCAGCCTAGTGTATACATTATTCTTCTCCCATACCCGGTACGAGGTTAGCGTTTCAAAAGAATAAAGAAGATCCACTAGGGTCCCGTCTCACTAACGCTTGTCTATGACCTTAAGGATGCCAAAGAGACATTTTGGTTCAACTCTAAGATCAAGAAATCAAAAGGAAGAGATCAAGAACTTGAAAGAAAGAACACAAGGGACAAGGTGCACGAATTTTACCTTTTCTAAATCCCTAAACAACAAGCACAACGAACCCCTATTCGTGTAGCGATGTTCTCCTATCAAGAAGCAGTGAAGAACTGTACAAAAACGGGTTCCTATTTCAGCCCAAACTGTATACAGTTCGGTATTTTGACCATAACTTGAGCTACAAATTTCCGATTGAGGCGTTATTTGTGACGTTAGAAAGCTCAGAGAATTATCTACAAAGTAATGTCTAATGATCGAATCCTAAATCGGAATCTAAGATGGTCAAAAGTTCGATGGAAGTTTAGCGACAAATTTGGTAGTTATTCCTAGATATGATCCTTAGGAGATTATGATAAGATCTTAAGATATAAACAAAAAAATGATGATCCTATATTGATAAGGACTCAAATCTGATTGGTTAAGGGGTTAAAATCTAAAAATAACACTATCTCTGTTTAAATACTAAATCACACGATATCTTATCATATTATTCTTAATCGCTTATTATTAATAAAATCACATGTCATATATTAACATATAAAATCAAACTTTAAACATATTAATTCTAAATCACACGATCTCATATTAATTCAAATAATCATATATTAATATACATATTATCATATGCAATAATATATACGCATATATATAAATATTAAACATATATATACCAGAACTAACACATATAAATATATGGGTGAATCTTGAGGTGTTACACAAATAACGTGACCTAAACTTCTTTGCATCAAACAAAGATGAAAAAGAAGGGCACAGATAACTATTTGACACAAACCACACGATACATCGTCATTAACCTTCTGCCAAGCCTTTTTTTTTATTTATGAAATAAAGGGGATTAACCCCAACCAAACACAAACCTAGAAACCCCTATGAAAAGAAATACCAATAGCATCTGCTCTAAGAGCGTTACAAATAAAAGAAGGTGGAAATTCGAAAATTCTAATTTGGCCATCTAAAGACAAGCCAAATTTAGCTAAGGAATCAGCCACTTGATTGGCTTCTCTCATAGTGTGATGCCATGCAAGATCACCTTCCCCTCTATGCACCTTATGGATAGCTGCCAGAAGGGAATAGCAGGCACTAGTTCTGCAGCAACCATCGTGAAGTAAATCAATAGCAGTTTTGGAGTCAGAGTAAACCCGAACTTTCCGAAAGCCCATACTCCAAGCAATGGATAAACCATGCAAAATGGTCCACAGTCCCTAAACGTATGGAAATGATTTTCCACTTGGTTAGGGCACAAAAAACAGTGAGTTGAAATAGCCATACCACGCCTCACTCTTCCTTCATTGCTAAGCAAAGACTCATGCACAATCTTCCACAAGAAAAACCTCACCCTTTCCGGACCTTTCCACCTTCAAATCAGACTGAAAAGCCTTTTATCATGGTGAGGAATACAGTTTTGGAGCGCCTCATAAGCTGATGCAAGGGTGAATTCTCCATCATTTCGTGTTTCCAAGCAAGGCAATCATCTACATTATCAACACTTGGAGCGACCATTCCTTTAATTATGTTAGAAACAGAAGCTGGTAAAAAAGGCAAGAAGCATTGAAAATCCCAACCAGATCTCAACACACAATCTTGAATGGTTTTTGTGGTATTAATCTGGATAGGATTTCCAACAGCATGATCCAGAAGAGGACCTGTATTGGGCACCCAACTATCTTTAGTTCACCATCCTCCCATTGCCTACTCTCCAAGTAATGTTGTGCATGAAAGGCTTCCAAACATTACAAATACCTTTCCAGAAGTTGCTACTAGAGCTGGCTTTTTTCACAATAGGCAGATTATTGACTCCACACCCATACTTCCTGGGCACTACTTTGGTCCAGAGCAAGTCAGGTTTTACACAAAATCTCAGCTCTCATCATGTACGTTGAGTTAACATCTCTATTTTTCCTTAGGCCCAAACCTCCATACTTCTTAGGCTTGCATATTAAGTCCCAAGAAATGAGATGACTCTTCTTTTGGTTATCTGTATCACCCCAAATGAATCCTCTACAAATTCTATCAACCTCATCACAAATGGCTTTCGTAAGGCTCACTATTTGCATCACATAAGAAGGGAGAGCTTGGATATATAACTGACTTTGTCAAAGTAACTCTACCCACAAAGGATAAATTCTTTGCTTTCCAAGAATTGAGATCAGGAGCGGAGTTAGGAAATTCATATGAGGGGGACCATGAAATAAAAAACAAAAAAATTAACTAACATATATAAAAACAAATTTGATATATATATTTTTTGACAAGAACAAACTACTGCATTTCATTAATAATCAAGATGCAATACATGTCGGAATATCAGAAAAGAAATGAGGATTAGCATAAAGAATGACCATCCTAACTAAGTTATGAGCAACCATATTAGCTAGCCTCCTACCGAACTCCACATGAAAGTTTTGACAAAAAGACCTAAGTAACTCATTGCAAGAGGAAATAATAGTACCAAATTCAGAAATATATTCTGGTTTATAAGCTCGGATTAGGTTCTTCAATGTAGGTTTATAAGCGTAGGCCGTGACTCGGATATCTTTACCCTTGGCCATGAACCTCTTTTGGGTTTTTGATTCACTTAACTCTTCAATTTTTGGATTCCAAGAAGAAGAAAGGAATGAAAAAAGTAGAAGTTGATAATTCGAATCACAGTGCAATATTTCAATTTTCGTTTAAGTATCATGTATAATATTGTTGCCTCCGTCCTGGCCATTTCATTTCCATTCTGGTCTCACTCTATTATTAATGGAAATCAAATTGAATTAAAAATTCCACATTTTTTAATTCAATTCCATTTCAGCTTGTGCCAGATTCCGAGTTTCGCTGAGGCCAAATCCACCTTTATTGTTTCTCTTTTATAACTTATTAGAATTAAAAAAAAAAAAAGAAGAGAAGAAAAGGATTAATCACAGATATGGTGGTTAGATCTCGAATCTTCTTCAACCCTTCCTGTGCCAATAACTAGAATAAAAAAAAAGGGATATCAATGCATCTGTGAATAAACGATTGATCTCTATCAAGAGACGCGCCAAAGCCGTGAACCATAGAGTACTTATCACTGGTGCCACGGAGAGATATGTTTTTAGATCTCTCATTTAAAATCCTCCTTATTTTTATTCTTTTCGTTATTGTAATTTGTAATACACAATCACATAGAAGAATATGATCAGATGGTTATTTAATTTACAACCACTTGTATTTGTTGGCGGAATTCCTAATTCAAATTGAAATGGACAATGATTCTTTAGATATTCTTTTTTACAGAAAAAGAAGTCTATTTCTGCCCGAGCGTTCCCTAAAAATATTTTTCCGGTTTAGTTTCGGGAAATTTCCTATTTAATTGATTTATTTTTTCATACATATATATTCTTTCTTTTTTTATATTCTAAACATTCTATTTTTTAGTTAATTAAACATTTTTATTTTCTTCTATAAAATATTCTTCTTTTTCATATCCTTCCTTATAATATAGTCATAATATAGAATAGGAAACTAAAAAGAAAGAAAAAATGGTAGAATAATTGATATATATATATATATATCAACAGAGAAAAGAAAAATATGGAAAACAAGACAAAGATTCTTTACAATGACACTAGAAACCAATTGAAAGGGATGTAGCGCAGCTTGGTAGCGCGTTTGTTTTGGGTACAAAATGTCACGGGTAACAACTTCATATAATATATATTAAGCTTTGATAAAAAAAATATAATATAAATTAGGCAAATGCTAACGAGTGTCTTAATTAAGGACATTGTTTATGAAATCCAATAAAGTAAGTTGTTATGAGAAGTTGTGTATTCAATACTAGTACATTGAAGATTAAATATATATCTTTAATTTTTCAATGAATAATTACCTTGTTTAATTTGAAATCTTTATACAATGCCCTTATGGCACTTGAAATCCTTAAACAATGTCATTAAGACATTCGTTAGCAAGACCCTATAAATTATTCAAACTATATAAAATAATTTATTAACCTTGATTTTTCTTGTAAAATCATTGTTGTAAAATAAAAGAAACTAGTAAGTATACATATATTAGTGTTGAAAGTTGTCATACATAAACTCATGGATTCAAAAAAGCGCAGTAGGACAATACAAAGCTTTAGAAAAATTATCTATAGTTATATTATATGTAAAACTTACATGTAAAATTAAAAAAAAAATTATGAAAATGTGGGGGAGGGCATGGCCCATATAGGCCTCCCCCTCCCTCTGCCCGTGACTGAGATGATTATTTACTTTCTCCAACACAAATTGATAAATATTTTTTGAAACTTTTTTGTGTAGAATAGACACACCAAGATACTTACCTAGATCCTCAGTCCACTGGATTTCCATACTGTTAATCAATTGCAGCTTGACCTACCAACCCACATTATTTGAAAAGAACATTCTAGATTTCTCCTTGCTAACTTATTGGCCCGAGCTACTACAAAAGAGATCCATGATAGATTGAATAATATGAACCTGTTCCATAGAAGCCTCAGCAAAAAGTAATAAATCATATGCAAAAGCTAAATGAGAAATACTAGGGCCTCCTCTACTCAAGCATATAGGTTTCCAAAGCTTATTATCCACAGCTAAGGAAATTGTTTGGAAAAGCCGTTCAATCCACATAACAAAAATATAGGGCGATAAGGGGTCACCTTGTCCAATACCTCTAGCAAGGACAAATTCATCAAGAGTTTCCCCATTCCAAAGAATACGGATGCTAGAAGAGGAGATACAATGCCAAATAAGAATGATAATCTTTTCCGAGATGCCAATATCAATAAAGGTATCTTTGATAAAACTCCACTTCAATCTATCATAAGCTTTTTCCAGGTCCACTTTAATAGCCATTCATCCCTTGTTTCCCTTTTCCTTTCTCATAGAATGGAAAACCTCCCGCGCCAAAATAATATTGTCCCCTGTTTGATGATTAGGAACAAAACTAGTTTGACAAGGACCAATCAAATTATCCATAAGACTCGTAATCTCCGAGTGACAATCTTAGTGATAATTTTATAAGACACCTTACATAAGCTGATTGGTCCGAAGTCTTTCATGTTTGTAACCACCTCTTTTTTGGGAATCAGAGTGATCAAAGTGCTGTTGATGCTTTTAACCAAACAGGGATTTTCAAAAATTTGAGCAACTTCCATATAAATCTGCTCCCACCATATTTCACTGATTCTTGTAGAAAATCGCTTGGAGACCATCGGGACCTGGAGCCTTGTAATTACCCGTGTGGTTAGAGTTTGGAAAACCTCTTCCACAGTAACCTGCTTCTCCAGCAACCCTTTTTCATGATCATTTAGCGCTGGGAAAGCTCCATATAAGAAGAAATCTTGGGGTACCTCATCATCAGAGAAAATATTTTTGTAAAAGCTTGTCACCAAGAGCTCTAACTGTTTTCCATCCTTAATCCATTCTCCATTCTCCATTTGCATCTTGAAGTATATCATATTTAATTTTGCTTCTCCGGACAGCTGTTACACCATGAAAATATTTTGTATTCCTATGTCCTATCCATCTAGTCCAGGATTTTTGGAACCGTAAAATCTCATCCTGAGCAAAAACCTTCTCACATTCTCTCCAAGTGCTTGAATACTCCTCATCTAACATAGGATTATGAGTTGTCAAACGCTGTTTGTCCAGGAATTCTAAGTAATTAAGCAGCTCCTTTTTCTTGCCAAAAATACAAACGAAGACCTCTTTGTTCCATTTCCTAAGGGTCCTGTTGAAACCTTGCAATTTCCTCCTCATCCCTTCTTCTCGCCCAGTGGTCTCTCATAAAGCTTGGAAACAAATCATGAGTGAGTCAAGCTGCTTCAAAACGAAACGGCCTCCTCCTCAGGTTCTTCCTTGCAAAACTATTCTCACAAAGCAAAAGAGGTTGATGATCTGACTTGAAATGGGGTAGATATTGTACGTTGAATGAAAGTTTGTCTAAATTTTAACCTCCAAGCTAGATTGATAACACATCTATCAAGTCTTACCTCCATTTTCCTTTTTTCCAAGTGAAAGGATCGCCTTGGAACCCAGCATCAATAAGTTCACATTCTTGCAAAGTACGTCTGAACAAATTGACATCTCGATGAGGAGATGAGTGAACTCCTCCCGTACGGTCATGCACAGCTAGGGTGTGGTTAAAATCCCCCATAAGCGCCCAAGCTCCTGAAACTGTCGCTGCTAAATAATAAATATCATCCCTGCAGTTCCATGCTAAAATATTCATATCGACATATTGGTTTGGGGTGGCAACTCAGTGCCATTATCTTCCTGATGCAAATCATCTGTGCCATATTCAAACAACCTTTGCCTACATTTTTAGTTTCATGAACAAATTCAGCCGCCTCCACATCAACATGCATGAACATTTGTACAATTCAAAACACTACTCCAACCTTCGCACGCCTGAAGGATTTCTGCTTGTTGGAGTTGTATTTGTTTCATACGTTCAAGGATATAGTTTTCTTCATCCTTTTTTGACTTTAACTTCTGTCCTTTGACTTCACTAGTTATCACTTTTTCAAATTTTTCCACATGCTTAGGCGCAGCCTCCACTCCTACTTTCACACCAACAAACTCCCAGCCTCCGCAGAACCAGCATTCTCACCGATAGGAGAAAGTTGTTTTTTCACTATACGACAACTCTTTAACTTTTTTAGTGCTTCTTTGGAGGAGATCTTCTTCCTCCTGAATTACCAGATTGCTCGAGACTCCTACTACTCTGGAAACCCTAGCAGAGCTCACCTCGACCATATTCTTGTTACCTTATCCTTTTTTCCAAATCAGACTCTCACCTTGTTCCCTTCTTCCAACAAGCCTTATTGCATATGAAACTATCCAAAACCCGTTCCCACTTAAACTTAGTACAAAATTAAATAGAAGCTATTTTAAAGCTGCATAATCCAATAGCGAGCACAAGTCATTCAACCATGACATTGGCAAGTTTTCTATTAAGCATGTTTCTCCATCAGTTGTCTAAACAAATCTTCTGGTGCTGGAATTGAAAATAAAAATCAAGTCACCAACAACAACAACCAAGCCTTATCCCACTAGATGGGGTCGGCTACATGAATCTTACGGCACCATAATGTTCTATCATGAATCATGTTAATAGTTAAATCATTGGCCTCCAAATCTTTCTTTATAGTTTCTCCTATAGTTTTTCTTGGCATACCTCTACCTCTAGCTATTGGATTGCCCTCCACCTGGTCCACTCTCCTTACTACAGAATCTAAAGGCCTCCTCTACACATGCCTAAACTACCTAAGTCGAGATTCAACCATCTTTTCTACAATAGGTGCTACCCCAACTCTCTCTAATGCTTTCATTCATAATCCTATCACGTCTAGTTTTTCCACTCATCCCGTACAACATTCTCATCTCTGCTACATTGATTTTACTTTCATGTTGATTTTTTACCGCCCAACACTCCGTCCCATACAACATCGCCGGTCTAATAGCTGTAAGGTAAAATTTTCCCTTTAGCTTAAGAGGTACCTTTTTATCACAGAAAAAACCCGAAGCCTTCCTCCATTTCGACCACCCTGATTGAATCCGATGGTTTACATCACCCTCAATTTCTCCGTCATTTTGTATAATAGACCCAAGATATTTAAACAATGTGACTTGTGGCATGTTGTGGTTTCCAACTTTCACCTCTAAGCTAGAGGTGTTTCGCCTTTTGCTAAACTTACATTCCATATACTCTGTCTTGCTTCTACTCAAACGGAAGTCATGTGCTTCTAAAGCTTGTCTTCAAGTCTCCAACCTTCCATTTATATCATCTCTCGACTCTCCAACTAGAACTATATCATCTGCGAAAGAATGCATCGCGGTGCTGACTCTTGAATGTGCTCCGCAAGTACATCCAAGACCAAGGTCAAAAGATAAGGGCTTAAAACCAACCCTTGGTGCAGACCTATCGTTATTGGGAAATATTCTGTGGCTCCACCCTGCGTTCTCACACTAGTCGTGCCCCCCTCATACATATCCTTAATAGCTCAAATATAGGCAATCCGAACACCTTTCTTTTCTAGGGCTTTCCACAAAACCTCTCTTAGCACCCTATCATACGCTTTCTCCAAATCAATGAAGGCCATGTGTAAATCTTTTTGATCCATTCGATATTGTTCCATCATTCGTCGTAGCAAGTAAATTGCTTCCATGGTCGACCTCCCGGGCATAAAACTAAATTGGTTGTTGGTGATTCTGGCTTCTTTTCTTAGTCTCCGTTCAAGCACCCTTTCCCATAGCTTCATAGTATGACTCATAAGCTTAATCCCCCTATAATTTGCGCAATTTTGTATATCTCCCTTGTTCTTGTAAATCGGAACTAAAGTGCTTATCCTCCATTCGTCTAGCATTTTCCTTTGACCTCATAATCTCGTTAAAAAACTTCGTGAGCCAACTAATGCCTCTATTTCCTAGACTCTTCCATACCTCCACAGGTATATTTTCTGGTCCAACTGCCTTGTCATTATCCATCCTTCTCAAGCTTCTTTTACCTCATGCTCTTGGATTCTACGATAAAAAGTGTAATTTTGGTCCTCCTCTCTGATGTCAAGCACCCGTGTGCATGATAAAACTTCATATCCTTCATTAAATAACTTGTGAAAATAATTCTTCCATCTATCTTTTATATCTTGTTCCTTAACCAAAACTCTACCCTCTTCATCCTTAATACACTTCACTTGGTCCAAGTCTCTTGTATTTATTTCCCTATTTTTAGCAAGCCTATAAATAGATTTCTCATCATCTTTGGTGCCTAAGGATTGGTACAACCCGTCAAAAGCTTTAGTTCTAGCTTCGCTCATTGCCTTCTTGGTCTCTTTTTTGGCCACCTTATAATTTTCCCAATTTTCAGCATTTTTACATAAAGACCAAGCTTTAAAACATTCCCTTTAACCCGAACCTTAGCTTGCACACTTTCATCCCACCACCAGGATTCTTTACCCCTAGGTCCGAATCCTCTTGATTCACCAAGCGTCTCTATAGCTAACTTCCTAATCCCCTTGGCCATCTTGTCCCACATATCATTTGCACGTCTGTTTGCCTCCCAAAACCCCTCCAAAACCTTGTATTGGAATATCCTTTGTTTTTCACCCTTTAGTTGCCACCACTTGATCCTTGAAACCTTTTCGTGGCATCTTCTCTTCACACTCCTCTTAACTCTTACATCCATGACCAAGACTCTATGTTGGGTAGTCAAGCTCTCTCCAGGTATGACTTTACAGTCCAAGCAAATCTTTCTACCCGATCTCCTAATAAGAAAGAAACCTATTTGAGAGCTTGTCACCCCACTTTTGTACGTGATAAGATGCTCCTCATGTTTCCTAAAACACGTATTGACTATAGTAAGATCGAAAGCAGATGAAAAGTCCATAATTGACTTACCCTCACCATTTACCTCCCCTAGGCCATATCCCCCATGCAAACCGTTGTAACCTCTAGGTGCCCTCCCTACATGCCCATTTAGATCCCCTCCTAAGAAAATCTTTTCACCTAGCGGTATTTCCTGAATTAGGCCTTCTAAATCCTCCCAAAATTTTACCTTGAAGTGTTCTTCTAACCCTACCTGAGGTGCATAAGCACTAATCACATTAAAGGTGTCTTGTTCCACTACAAATTTTAGGGCAATGATCCTATCTCCAACCCTTTTAACATCCACAATATCATTCTTCCAATATTTATTCACAATCATGTCCACCCCATTTCTCGATTTTACTTTGCCAGTGTACCAAAGCTTAAAACCCGAAGAGTCTAATTCTTTTGCCTTTTCTCCCACCCACTTAGTTTCTTGTAGGCACATGAAATTGATCTTCCTCCTAATCATAGTGTCAACTATTTCCATTGATTTACCTGTAAGTGTGCCTATATTCCAAGTTCCAAAGCGAATCATATTCTCGTGAACTAGCTTCTTTACCCACACTCGTTCACAAAAATGTGGGAACCCTTGCTTATTTTTCATTACATCCAGGCGGCGCCGATGCAGCGGCCCTTGCTCAATTGACACTGTACTCGAGCTATACAGCGCGTTGCTTCTGGACAACAACCTAGCATTAACATTATTACGTCGTTGATCCATGTCATAGATATTCGACTAAGTTTTACGTTGGTTGTCGATGGATTCACTTTTTCCTCTCTTCATCCACAATTACAACCCTTAATTTAAGAGTCACAATTTATGTTTTAACTTTTTTATGTTTCAAAGTCAAAATAAATTGTGAGCCTTATAGATGCGTAATAACGTAGATAAAAAGAATTGAAATTAGACGGAGATGATCCATATATCACTGAATATCATCAGAAAATATAATTAGATTCTCTCCTTTTTTTTCTCATGTTTTTGAATTGGATAATTCATTTTTTTTTTCCTTATGTTTTTTCTCGTGTTAACAAATATATATCTATTTTGTATTTTTAAGATGACTCGTTGAACTTAACACATCTTACTAAGAACTTTTTTTTTTTGGGTTCATGTTACACTTACCAGGTAAGCCAGTGAAGTTTTTGTACTGCTCAAAGCATTGGCGGATCAACATCTCTGTCCCATAAACAATATCAGCTCCTGTCTTTCTGGCATCCCTTAAGAGCCTGGTATCTTTTGGCGTGTAGATAGCATCAAACACTAAGCAGTAATGTGTTAAAGCATGCTGCAAGTTTTAGCATTGAATTCCTTATAATATGGGATATGTCAATTTGATACATGGAAAATTTAGTACCCATGAAAATTTGTGATTTGTGTTAAATGATAACTAGTTAAAGTAGTTAGTGATTAGTTAAACACACGTGATTAGTTACAAGTTAGTTATTTTCTCAGATTGCATATAAGCTACATGGTTTGTTTTATTGACTTTTCCTCATGCATTAAAATTTAGTTTCTTATCATCTTTCAATTCTTTCATTTCTCTCTTCCTTACCACATTTTCCTAAATGGTATTGGAGCGATATCACCCATGTTAAATCCCTTCATGCAACACCAAGTTCTTGGAAAACATGATAGGGAAGAGAGAAAAGAAAGATTTGAGAGAAATTAAATTTTACTAAATGAGTAAAATTTAATACAATAAGCCAACTCCGTGGCTTATATACAATGTGAGAAAATAACTAATTCTTACTTTCTTGCATTTTTCCATTTTTTTACCTACTCAAATAAGCATGGTCTTAGCTTCAGGACATGAAGATTGACAGATGAGATTGAGGAGCAAACCTTGGGTATGGGGGTCTGATCAATATTAGGCTTCATTCCCACAGAAGTTGTATTTGCAAGCACCATCCCTTCTTCTGGGTGGAAATTTTCCACTTCACTCAGAGTCGTAGCTTTTCCTCCAACTTTGTCGGTCAATTCTTTAGCACGTTTTGTAGTAAGTAGACAACACTCTAAGGCCCCAGTTATCACAAGTATATCAATTCCCCTCAGTCATTTTAGGCAATAAAAAGAATAGGGCGGTGAAGTGAAGTCGAATGTTATGTGATTGCATTTGATAAGCATCCAAGCACTAGGGTAACCCTCCCTTAAAAGTTAGCCATCAAGAGGGGAGAATCAAGTCACTCAAGTACTCCACTGAGCATCCCATACCCATAATCAGCTAAGCATCCAAGCACTTGCACTTTACGAGCCCTCCCTTATAAGCTAGTTGTTATGGGGAGAGCCAAGTCAATTAAGTACTCCATCAAGCATATCATACTACTCGATGTGGGACTTAGGCATCTCATAATACCCCGGTCCCTACTCCCTATCAGCATCTAACATGGTTTTTAAGGCAAATTATCTAAAGTTTGCAAAATACTATTTTTTGGGATGCATTCAACTCAATGACACTATATGGTTCACATTATCTCACAATGTAGGGCTAAATGCTGATGACTTACCAAACGTGCGGTTAGCAACAACAACTCTTGCCCCTTTTTGTGCAGCACCATAAGCAAGTGATTTTCCAGCACCACCAGCTCCCAGTACAACAAACAGCTTGCCAGCCAAAGGTGACCCAGCTTCTGGTATTGCACCATCCAAACCTGTAAGAGAGAAGCAACAATCAAATAAACCATTAGTTGAAAAGTCCACAAAAAAATTTTAAGCTTATTTTGCATTAGTTGTTGAAGTCAACTAAGAACCCTGTAATCCATCTTTAATGGCAGTGATAGCCCCAATGTAATCAGTATTAAAAGCTATTAACTTTCCATCAGGTCTCCTGACAATGTTATTGATAGCTCCTATTTTCTGTGAGAATTAAAAGAATCATTTGAAAGATCGGGTAAAATATGATTTCTGTGCTGATACATTAACTACTAGTTTAAGGGAGCATTTATTGCCACTCTAAGGTGGTATTTGATTTGTTTTCTGTTTTTTTTATTTTCAATTGATATGATTCAAAGTGGTGACGTTTATGTAAATATTGATGAAAACATATCTGTTAGAAAACATGGCAGAGACAAGAAGATAGAATAGTTGATAGAAAATATGAAAATTGATTGAATAAGTAAAGTTGATACAATGAGAGTATAATAGTTCTTATATACTACATAGACTAGTTAACCAACCAACTAACCTCTAACTCTCTCTAACTAACTCTAATAATATCAACTGAAAATGCAAACAAATGACATACATACCAAACACCCCAAAATAATATTTGTTATCATTTTCATAAAATGCTCTTTGTTTGTTCATACAACAGGTACTTTTTAAGAGGATAATCAGTACCTTGGCAATGGGATCAACCTCATCCATGCATTTAAGTGCAACTTCCTGATGAGGAATTGTGCAACTGCATTTTATAATTAAGTTGCATTACTATACTTCCTGAGGCAACAATGTAAAGACTGTTGAAATTTCTGTTGAATTAAATCTAATTTGGCAATTATTTTCCAAAAGAGTAAACTGAGGACGAAGGTAACAGAAAAATCCAAAGTAAAAAATCTATAGCGTTGAATCAAATATATAGTGAACCTGCATCCAAAGGCAAAGTCAGAGGATGAGTAGGTATTGAAAAACTTCTCCACATCATCCACCAAAAAGTGCATATAAACTGCATTCAGCCCAACTGACTTGAATGCTGCATTGAACAAAAGAGGACTCTTGCTATGACCAACTGGCTTTCCTATAATTCCATACACTTCAGTATTAGGTCTTATAAGCCTAAAATTGTACAGTTCTGGCAAATCTTTTGCTGTTGTTTGCCCAGGAGCTGAGACTGCATCTGCCTCTAGTTCACCATAGGTGAGATAACCACCAAATTTGGGGCTAAGTAACCGCGAAATTAGACCCCTCTCACCCATTACAATTCCTATTATTGGGATCTGTCGTTTTTCATGTGTACACACATATAAATATATGCTTCAGAAACAAGGTATACACCAAGAAATGCATACTGATGCTTAAGGAAAATGGGACTGATTCAGTCTGCAATATAGGTGGAATGTAATTATGCATTGTTACATTGTTATTAATTCAGTCTGTAATGTCCAATGCTGTGGTCATCTTCACAATGTCAGCTCCAGTAGCTTGTATTCTAGCTACCAAATTGCCAATGGCCTCAGATGATGGAGTATCATGAAAGTTATGGGAAGAAACTATGACCTTGAAATTATCAGGCTTCTTCCCATATGTGGAGCTATTGAAGCCATGAGCAACCTGCATACAAGGTGAGAATCACATTATAAATTATAACATAACAAGTACCACTAAATAACTATACATTCCACATGGTTGAAAATAAAAATTTGCGGAAATATGATGTATATTTCACTTGTATTTTTCAATGAATAGGACTACAATAAATATACACTTGAGTATGTACTTGATTCGTAGAACATTAAAAGCCTATGTTAAGTCCTATGAGAGAAGATACATTGAAACTGAGAATACAATGAATAGGACTCCGCCGTCCACATACATCCCATGTCCACATACAGTCAACACACCGTCCACATACTTCCACCGTCCAATGACATTTATTATAGTCAACACTCCCCCTCAATCTGGGTGGTAGATGTCTATCATACCCAGATTGGATCTGATGTTTTCATACGTGTTCCTTGGAAGAGCCTTTGTTGGGATATCTGCCGTTTGCCTACATGATGGAACATGGTCAACACTTATAATATCAAGGCCAATTTTCTCTTTAATGAAGTGTCGATCAATCTCCACATGCCTTGTCCTATCATGATGGACTGGATTCTTTGCAATGCTTATAGCAGCCTTGTTGTCACATAATATCCTCATAGTGTAACTGATTGGAATTCTGATTTCATCCAGCATCCACTTAAGCCATATTCCTTCACAAATACCTTGAGCCATAGCTCTGAATTCAGCTTCAGCACTACTCCTTGCCACCACAGACTGCTTCTTGCTTCTCCAAGTCACCATGTTCCCCCACACAAAGGAGAAGTAGCCGGTAGTTGATTTTATGTCAAATGAGCATCCTGCCCAATCCGAGTCTGTATAAACTTCAATGCCTCTATTTGAGTTCTTCTTGAAGTAAAGCCCTCGGCCTGGTGTACCTTTGAGGTATTGGAGGATTCTGTTCACAGTTTTCATGTGGGCCTCGGTTGGATTAGGCATATAGCGACTAGCCAAGCTCACAGCAAACCCAATGCCAGGCCTAGTGTGAGTTAGGTAGATTAGCTTCCCAACTAGGCTTTGATATCTATCTTTATCAGCTGGTGGACTATCCTCTTCACTTCTTTTTACCGGTTCTATGGGAGTATTGGTTGTCTTGCATCCAAGCATGTTGGTTTCTTGAAGTAGGTCCAGTGTGTATTTCCTTTGTGACACATAACTACCATTTTTTGTCCGAGCAACTTCCATCCCTAGAAAATATTTGAGTTGACCCAAGTCCTTGACTTCAAATTCTTTGGCCAAGAGTCTCTTCAGATGCTTGATTTGTTCATAATCGTTTCCTGTGATAACGATATCATCAACATAAATGATGAACAAGGCTACCTTCCCTTCCACGGAGTGTTTGACAAACATAGTGTGATCTGATTGGCATTGATTGAACCCGTCTTCCTTGACAACTAGAGTCAATCTATCAAACCACGCTCTCAGAGATTGCTTGAGGCCATATAGAGATTTCCGGAGCCTGCACACCATGTTTGAGGAGCTGGATGATTCAAGTCCTGGGGGAATTTGCATATAGACTTCCTTTACTAGCTCACCGTTTAGGAAGGCATTCTAAATGTCTAGTTGATGGAGTGGCCCATCTAAATTTGCAGCTAAAGAGAGTATGACTCGGACTGAATTGAGTTTGGTCACCAGTGCAAAAGTCTCTTCGTGGTCCACTCCATATGATTGGGTAAACCCCTTTGCCACCATTTGAGCTTTGTACTGGTTTATACTACCATCGGCATTGTATTTGATGAAGAATATCCACTTACATCCAACTGACTTCTTCCCTTCCAGTGGAGTGGTGATCTCCCACGTTCCATTTTTAACCAAGGCCTGAACTTCTTCTGTTATAGCTGCTGCCCATTCAGGTTGTTGGAGTGCCTCTTGAACATTCCTTGGGATATGTGTGCTGTCAAGAGCTGCTACAAAAGTCCTGTACCCTTGTGAAAATTTTCCATAGGACACATACTTCTCGATGGGGTGTTGAGTGCAAGATCTCACCCCTTTCCTTAAGGTAATAGGAATGTCAATGTCATCACCAGGTTCAGGGTTAAGAACAATATTACCTGGGGAAACCTCATTTTCTAGAGCCTGGTTGGATTCATGGCTTTGCCTTGGAGCTGTGCTTGACTCAACTCCCTTCCTTCTCTTTCTGAAGTACGTCGTCCAGTTATCTCCTTGTGCAGCAGGGCCTTGATTATGTTGAGATGAAGTATTCTCTATTGCTTCAACTGATGCAGTTTCATTAATTTCCGATGCAGTCTCTACAGCATTTTCCCGTTTAGTTTCTGTTGTATTTTCTGCTGCAGTTTCCTTTGGTTCAGGTGCAGTCTCAGCTGGTTCTGCATTTGAGGCAGATTCGGTTAGCTCAAATCTCAAAAGTTGGGATTCTACCACTTCATTTGGATAAGTCCGCTCCCCCTGAATGCCAACTTTGGTGTAATAAGACTAATTTTCAAAAAAGGTGACATCCAGGATGTGGTAAAACTTTCTGGTTTTGGGTGAATAGCATTTGTACCCCCTTTGGTTAGGAGAGCAGCCAAGGAAAATGCATTTGATGGATTTCAGGTCAAGTTTGCTGCAATGATGGTTTAGGTTGTGGACAAAAGCTGAACATCCGAATATTTTCAAAGGAAGGGATGTAAGGATACGGCTGGTTGGATAAGAGGTTTGGAGAGTAGAGTGAGGAGTGTTAAAGTTAAGGATTTCGGGATGGCATTCTATTTATAAGGTTGGTTGCAGAGAGGATAGATTCTCCCCAAAATTAGTTGGGTATGTTTGTAGCTAACATGAGAGATCTGGTCACTTCTAAGAGATGTCTATTCTTTCTCTCGGCGACCCCGTTTTGCTGAGGGTGTTGGTATAAGCCCTAGAGGCCAATGTATTTCTTTAGACTTACATTTGTATCTTGCTATTATATATATATATATATATATATATATATATATATATATATATATATATATATATATATGATATGAGGCATTCCAGTTTATTGTGTTAGTTGTTTAAACATAATAAAGTCCTTAGAATAGGGATTTCAGTTCAATAGAATATCAAGTATATGACTTGATCGTGAGACACTATTGAACAATGAAATCCTATTCTTAAATATCCGTAGTCAAGTATTTTATTAATAAGGACAATAATAAAACAATTGAGACTATTATGTGTGCAGACTGATGACCATATCTCACGGGTCATGGATATGAGATATCGAGTCGACACATAGGTACACATTAGAGTAATGATGTACTGGATTGACCCGCCATGAGAACACTACATGGAGCGTTATGTGAGTGTCATAAGTAGTTCTCATAGTGACAATGGTGCATACAATCCTTCGACACGAAATCACTACGATCCCTACATGAGGAGTCGTGGTGCTTTAATATCGTCAAACGTCATCTGTAATAGGATGATTATAAAGACAGTCATTGGGCATACCACGAGCCATGCGAGAGGGATGTGAGTGACCTAGATGGAATTTGTCCCTCCTACATGACAGGAGTAATATCTCATGGGCCCCCGATAGAGTGAGATCAGAAAATGCATGGCCATCTTTGAAATGAGTCAATATGAGATATTGACCTCATTTGTTGTTAAGTCTACTCGGGTATCGGGGAACATGATATTGAACCATACAAGGGTGACACATTCTATGCCTTGTGTTCAATATAGATATATGGACAAAGGGATAATAATGCACATGAATATTTGTCACGAAAGGTTTCGTCAAATCATCGACTTTCTCACTACTTAGGTAGTAGTGATGTATTGCTAGATACCGCTTCTTGTTTGTAATATTAAATGGGATTTAATGTTACTACTAACGTTTTGGGAACCTATAGGGTCACACACATAAGAGCGGATTAAAAGAAGCATTAAAAGGAGAGTTGGACTTTCCTATTGGGCCTAGCGCATAGTACATGGGCTTAGGTCAAGTGCTGCTCACTAACTCGCTTAAGGAGGCGCTACTATAAGTAGAACACTTAAGTTGTTGTGCACACAAGGTTGATACCCTAGCCGCACAGAGAGAGTAAGAGTGAACAGTAAGCCTCGGTTTTGAAGCTAGCACTGCAAGACAGAGACGCTTCAGGTTCGTGACGTTGGACGTTCACGGAGTCCGCTCGTGTGGATACCTCTGGAGACACCGTTCGTGCGGTGTTCGTGATAGACGAATTTCAACCAACAGCCATCGCTTCAAGAGGTAAACTTTCTAATCATGAATCATGACCATTCGCATGGATCCTTCCATGGGAATTTTTCCGCTGCGTTTTATTTTGTTTTATACGCAAATTCCCTACAGAGGGGTATCTACACATGAGCTCTGGTGTATGATTCCATGTTTCTGAAGGTAGGAATTTAGTGCAGAGTGGTAGTACTCTCGGTCATTGTCACTCCTAAGCGCCTTAATTCTGCTTTGAAATTGTGTTTGTACCATAATATGAAACAACTCAAATATTCTTCCAACTTCTGATTTTTCCTTCATTAGGAAAACCCAGGTGACCCGTGTGTGATAGTCAACGAAGGTGACAAACCATCTTGACCCAGTTACATTGCTGACCCTTGATGGTCCCATACATAGCTGTGAATGAGGGAGAAAGGTTGAAAGGGTTTATAGGGTTGAGGCGGGTAGGAACTGCGGGTATGTTTGGACAATTGGCAAATTTCACATTGAAACAAATTCCGATTTTTGAATAATGTGGGAAACATTTTTTTCAGGTACAAAAAATTTGGGTGGCCTAGCCGATAGTGCCACAACATTACAGACTTTTGCACTATTTGGAGGAACTACTACACAAGAGTTGGCCTTGGGTTCCGATTCTGACTCCTCTCTTTGGAGGAGGTTTCTGACTCCTGTCTTTGGAGGAGGTAGAGTCCAGCACACTCTTCAGCATTGGCAATCGTCTTCCCCGACTCCAAAATCTGAAATTCACATAGGTTTGGGAAGAATTTAGTGACACACTTTAAATCTCTTGTCAGTTTGCTAATGGACAGTAAATTACAGTCAAGTTTAGGCAATAAAGGACTGAATTCAGGGTAATATTTTGTGAGGTAATAACTGAACCTTTACCCATGACCTTAGAAAGAGTACCATCAGCTATCCGAACTATATATTTATTTAGGCATGGAGAATAGCTGCTAAATACAGTTAAGTCTCCAGTCATGTGATCTGAGGCTCCTGAGTCAATGGTCCATGATTTTGGTTTTCCCTTGCTAGTATATAGAGCATGCAAGAAATTACCTTTTTTTGTGCCACTGCAACTGTATCTTTTTGTGCCACAGATGTATTGTCCACATTTGAGTAGGTTTGCTTCACTGCACCCCACATCTCCTTAGCGGTGTCATAGTACATGAAATTTTAATTTCCCCAATTTCATTGGCCATGGTGTTGAGCAGCCATGACATGACTAATTAAACTGTTTTCTAGTTGCCATTTGTTGAGGTTGGGGTCCCTTTTGTCTGGGCTCTTGGGGTCCCCTGTGATGTAACCCTCCTTCCTTTTTTCTTGAAGGAAGATACTGACCGCACTTATTGAGTGTAGTTTTTGGCCATTCAATTTGTGACCAGTGATAGGAAGAGCAGGCCCTTCGACCAAACCGGTGGCCGAACCTTCTGGCTTGTTCTTTTGATAAGCCTTTGGCTTATCTAGTTTTATAGCTAGTAAGGTCACGATTTTTTTACTAATTATTCGAGTTTAATCTCGTTTTCGCCCAAATTTGATTTTAATTGTCCTCGTGGTTGGCGGCGCTAGGTTAGGGATGGTTCAGATCATGCTCTGATACCATGCAGAAATATGATGTATATTTCACTTGTATTTTTCAATGAATAGGACTACAACATATATACACTTGAGTATGTACTTGATTCCTATAACATTAAAAGCCTATGCTAAGTTCTAGGAGAGAATATACAATGAAACTGAGAATACAATGAATAGGAGTCCACCGTTCACATACATCTACCGTCCACATACATTTATTATAGTCAACACACGTACTTCCACCGTCCACGCACTTCCACCGTCCAATGATATTTATTATAGCCAACAAAATTATTTAATTAGATTTCGGTTACAAGACTGTTGATAGTATTGCTCGCATATTATCTAGGTAATTTTCTATACCTTGACAGTGTAATCTATTTTAATTAGTTAATATCATTCAGTTTTTCATAAACAGTAGGAAATTATCCTTATTATTAAGTAGCTACCTGAAGTTCAACATCAATATAATTAGCTCCCACTTCTATTGCTAGACGAAGAGCATCCTGTCTCTCGGTTTCATCTCCTTCATATTGACCACGTTCCCATATTGGTTCGAAAAATGAGCATACCATACACTTGTATGTTAATTCTGGATACCTAACATTTTTCCTAAATAAAAGAGAATTCCAAAAAAGAGGTATATGCACTTAGATTTTAGATTATACAATCATTGGTTAATATTGGATGTTTATGGATTTGGATTTTTTAAAGCAAGAGGTGCACTTTATAGAATAATGTGCGGTACGTAGGATTCTAACTTCTAACCAAGGGTTTAAAATTATATAAGATACACACACCAGCATAAATAGATTATGCATGTGTGACAATCCACTCCTTTGATTTTGTCATTAACAATTGCGACACGCACGATTCTCTTTTTATAGGAGCCAAATCTTAAACATTCACTTTTAAACTCCCATGTTATGTTTAAAGGTTTAACAAGCAAGGCTAGAAACACACTTTTTTCGACACACTATTCATCATTGGGTGGATTTTATGTGATTCCTACTAAATCACACGAACTCACTCTCTATTAAATGGGTCCACATGAAATTTACCCAATATACGAGATTGTGTTAAAGAATGTGTTAGAATGTATTACTAGCACTCCTCAACGTTTAACATAAGGTATGCAATGCATCTATCTATTTGTCTCTACCTGTAAGTAACAAGAGTGGGTAGAGGACTGTGCTTTATAAGTAGGGGCGGAGCCATGAATTTGACATGAAGGGAGTCAAGATCGAATATCTATAACATCAAATAACAATAGAAAAAATTAACTAACATATAAAGGCAAACTATATGAAACAAAATTGATATATGATTATCAACTTAATATAACATGAAGTTTAAATTACACTCAACTACTTCTAAATTTATTAAAATATCATCAAACCCCAAGTTTGGCTATAAATTACACAACTTTTTTTAGTTATGAGCAGGTATTGACTTAACACGATTAAGTTACTAAAAAGAAAAAATATTTATAAACATTTATTGGATAAAGAAACACTCGTCACGAATTTGAATAGCTTGAATATTATATATAAAAGAACTTTCTCAAAATAGAGTTTTTCGACGATAATCTCTTAACTTTTGAACCAATGATTTTGTGTTAGATACAAAATACATGACATTCAAAAATATCTTGGGATTTTTATTGCAAAGCTTGTCGATCGGTGATTCCCATGAGACCAGATAAAAATAGAATTAAATAATATCAATGATTTAAAAGCATAAGAAGCATCACCTTATTAAGAATATGTAGATACTTAATAGCAAAAGACACCGATCATATTATTTAATAGTATGTAATTTTTATTTAAAAAATAGTATGTAATTTTATGAGGTTACTAATTAATATATAATAATAATAATAATAATAATAATAATAATAATAATAATAACTCACTTAGAGTTGAGGAAGGCCATGGCATCTAAAGGCCCCCTCTCCCTCTCCCTCTCCCTCTCCCTCCGACACTACTCAAAACATCAAGGCGGATCTCAACAAGGTCAGCACCAATTTCATTGGCCCTGCATCTCAATCAGCATCTGATTGATTGTGGTTGCTAGAAGTGGAGTGAAGTGTAGGACTGTCCCAACTCCACTAGTATAGTACCCCTTGCAAATTGGTGGTGTCTAGGGGTTGCAAATGGATGGATTGGATAAATTTTTATGTGGATTGTAATGGATGGATTGAAAATGATCCATTAATCCATTATGATCCATTAAAAATTCATTAAAAAAAATCCAATCCATCCATATCTATTTAGTAAAATCCATCCAATCCATCCATTAACAATTTTTTTATAGATGGATATCCAATCCATCCATAAAAATTATTTTAAAGAATAATTTTTTTTTACAATTAAATAATTTTGATGGCGGTCAAGATCTTCGACAATTGATGGCGTCAATTTAGGTTTTCCTGCTGATGTCCCTGAACCGCACATACCATATCATTAAGAATGTTAACATAAAAATACAAACAAAGAAACTTATATAAAAATACAAACAAAGAAACTTATAATGGAATGAGAAAATACTCTGCGATGGCGATGCAATCCGAATCCTCTTCAGCGAGTTCAATTCTCTTGGCCAATTTTGTTTGCTTAAATTTAACACATGTCGCATGTAGTATTCATATGTTGTGTGTTTTTGTTTTTAACTCACAAATGGATCGGTAGTGGATTTTGTAAATTTTGTTTTTATTTTCAATTTTATCCAATGGTTTTTTTTTTTATTTAAGTATATCATCCAATTGATTTAGTAACATAGTGGATGGATAGTGATCCATCCTTAATATGAAATGATCCAACTTGATCCAATCCATTAAAGTTTTTTTTTTTTGTAATGGATGGATTGGATGGATAACTCTTTGGATGGACTGGATAATTCTTTCAATACTTTTATAGTGTTTTTCCTTAAGACAATAGGCACAGTAACTAGAATACTGTACCTAAGTTTGATCCTAAATAAAATAAAAAATAGTGAAGAAAATATAATAAGGAACGGAAGAGAAACTTAGATAGACTTTTTTTTTGCAAATGGAGGTTTTTTTATTTGGTGAAAAATAATATGAAAAAAATAAATTGGTTTTGGAATTGATAAAAGTTGATCCGTTACATTTTTGATTGTTGGTCCAATGGATTCTAAAATATATTGGATGAATCATAAACCATCCACTAAAAAAATAATCCAATCCATTTATATTATTTTTTTATAAATGGATGAATTTGATGAATTTTTTCATGGATGGACTGGATGGATGGTGGACAAATGGATCATTTTGCCACCCCTGGTGGTGTCCAACTATTTGACGTTAACATGCATTCTCACAAATACAACAAAAGATTTAAGATTACACAAACCTTTAAAAACTTGCACATCATAACTAACATTGAATGCTAGTTAACCATTCAAAGGAACACAAATGAGTTATTACGTGACAATATGCAGCTAGTTTTGTTCATTAAATATAAATAAATGTCAAAGTTGCCTCAAGTGGAAGAAAATGATGCCAGTTGAAATTATTAATTAGTTTGATCCTTAACGGTATTAACATCAATGGTGCAACATTTTCTAATCAAAAGAGGAAAAAAAAGAAAAGAGAAGAGAATACCGAAAGGCTTCCCATGTTGAATAAAATAATGTTAAAGCTTGAGAAGACAGTCCAAGTTGAATTCTTATGTTTATAATATACTTCTTCTGTTCCATTTCTATGGTAATTTAATATTTCTATACATAGATTAAGAAAATATTAATTTGTTTATATTTATACCAAATTATCCTTATTTATAATATCATTAATTATTTACACATTCTAATCATATTTACTCTACATTCCACTTGCCATTAATAAACACTCAGAATGTGTACATTTATTGGTCAAAAAAATGTGTATGCACGTGACTTTTGTTTTGGGACAAGTAGTAGCATTTATGGTTGAATTTAAGTAGGGAATAGTGATTGAATTTAAGTAGGGAGTATAAGGGTATATATGGAAAAAAATTATCAAATGTATCTTGGATTTATAAAAGACCTATTGTTTTGGACAAAAAAAAAACTAAATTTACCATAGAAATGGACCGGAAAGAGTATCAAATTGTTAGCCTACCTAGCCAAGAATGGCAGTTGAACGGTAATCTGAAATACTTGTAAGTGTGTGTTTGGTTCCACTTATGGAGACACCAGAAGTGCTTCTTCACCCGTTAAATGTGATTCTGGTAAAAAAAAGAGTGTTTTGTTACACGTTTGGGGAAACAATTTTGCATCCAAAATTGATTCTATCAGAAGCAGCTTGAAGTAACTTCTGCTTTTGGATTGAAAAATTACACTATGTTTTACATCAAATTTGCTTTCAAGTAAAAACATCTAAACATAATTCACTTTACTTCAAACTTGATTGTATTTAAATCAACTCTACAAAATCAATTCCATCCAAAATCATGTTTGTCAAACACTCATTCAAACACATACTAACTCAATGTTTGTTTTAGATTTTGTAAAGACAAAATCACGTTTACATTGGAGGATAGCTCCTCTCACATGACTTTCAAAATAATTGTCTTTGAAAAGTATTATTTTCATAGATTTATGTTTGTATTGAGATTTTTTGTTTTTTTTTTTTGGGTAAGTCAAAAGAGTATATTGAATGGGGAATAAGGAGCGCCCCAACCCAAATGCATAAATACCAATAAACAATAGAAATGACCAATATAACTAAAATACTAATTCCTAAAAAGTCAGCATTTGCATTACACAAGCCTAGCCAAGGGAAAAGAAAATAAGAGTCCAAACAGATGGACATCATAAGCATCCACCCTTGAGTCTATCACTAGAACTGACCACCACAGAGAAGACGAAACAGCAACCAATTCTCCCAGCAATAGAATAGCCAACCCCTAACTGAATATAAATCCAAACAGCAACACATATCAGTGCAGTTTTCAGTAACCACATCACCATAGAGCAGTTTTTCCTGAGACCAAAAAACAAGGAGAAAGACAGACACATAACAGCAGAGGCATATCACAAGTGTTTTATGTCATGAAACCAGAACAAGACCGCAACATTCCAAGATATTCCAGCAAAGAAGAGACAAAGAGAACTACAATATCTGCATAGAAGAACATGACCGAAGACAAGCAAGTGGATTAATGCACCAGTCCGAGCAAGAAAAGCTTCCCTTCTTAGCTAAACTGCTGCTACCAAGTCCACACCCTTAATTTAATTAGATCAGTAATCTTGACAAAGTCCACCGAACCCTGTTTGAAAATGATGTCATTTCGGGTAGCCACAGTGACCAAATTGTGGAAAAACCCAACATTCTCCAACACCTAGACAAAATGTTTCCCCGAAATTAAACCAGAATGTTGCAACAGGAGTTCCTTGATTGAGCCAGCTAGCATCGTGTCCAAGCCAATCCAATTATACACATACATCCACACCCCGTAAGAGAAATTACAAGAAATGAATAAATGTGTGACAGATTCCAGATTGTTATTACAAAAGCACAATTCTGACTTCCTTTTGCAGAAATTATACCTCTCCTGAAAAGATTTGTGTATGTAGGAATTCTATTTTGACATGCTCTCCAACAAAAGGCCCTACCTTCAAAGGGATACTCTTGTCCCAAAGAAATTTGTAAATATCATTACCTGGCAGCCCATCTATTGATGTTAATATCTGATATGCTGATTTAACATTGTATGAAGGCTCAACTTTGCCCAACTAGCACCATCCATCTTGAGAGTCCACTGATACATTGCAGTGGTTCAATAGATCTAGCATAGACTGCAACAAGTCCTCCTCCCGTACAAAGAGACCTCTTCTTCAAGCTAATTTCCAAGCCCAAATGACATCCCTCCACTCACCCATATCAACCATTGAACCTTCCTTTAGTATAGAAATACTAAATAGCCTGCCAAACCTGCTAGCTAAGGTCCCTGAATCCACCCAACTTTCATTCCAAAAATATATGCCATGACCGCTGCCCGGTTTCCTTGTAATACTATAGGACACCCACCCCTCTTTGGGAGAATCACTCCCCTCCAACCTACCCAAGTCTGCCCACCAAGCCGAGACCGTCCCCCCGCCCACGGCTGAATCACACCAGGACACACCCCAAGAGGAAGCATCACCATATTTGACCCTAAGAATTCTAGCCCACAAAGCTTCTTTTTCTATTAAAAACCTCCATCTCCATTTACCCAGAAGTTCCAAGTTAAAAGCACGGATATTTTTTATTCCCAAACCACCCTCTTCCCTTGATTTACAAACAACATCCCACTTAACCCAACATATTTTCCTACATTTCTCAACACCCCCCACCCCAATAAAAAATTCCTTTGAATCTGAGTGATTTTGTTAACAACATTTCTTGGTGCCATGTAAAAAGACAAATAATATACCGGAAGAGAAGACAGTACCGCATTCATCAGAATAACTCGTTCATCAAAAGAAAGATACTTGTTCCTCCAACCAAGTAGGCGTTTTTGCAGTGAATTAATTAGTGGACTCCAAGTGGATGACCTCCTCGGATTTGCACCCACCATGATACCCAAGAACTTAAACGGGAGAGTTCCTATTTTGCAGTTGAGAGTCTGTACAGGAAATTCCGCCAAAGCATAATTCATCCTAGCACAAAACAATCCACTTTTGTGGAAATTTAACCTCAAGCCAAAAACCAGTTCAAAGGCCCTAAGAATACATTTCAGAGCCTAAATATTAGGCTTGGACAGTTCCCCAATCAAAATTGTGTCATCGGCATATTGGATTTGGGAAACCGCACTCGCGATCGCCCTGACGATCCAAAACTCCTTATAAAAGTTCTTCTCCACCGCACTATGGATCAACCCACTAAGACCTTTTGCCTCGATTAAAAATAAGAAAGGAGCCATTGGGTCTCCTATGTCGATACCTTTGGACATCCTAAACTCCTTTGTTGGTGATCCATTTACCAAGACCAGGCAAGGATCGATTAAGGCACTCTCGAACCCAAGATATCCACTTTGAATCAAACCCCAATCTAACGAACATATAATCTAAGAAATCCCAGCACACCGAATCGTAGGTCTTTTCAAAATCGATCTTGAACAACATACATGATTTTCCTTTTTTCTTTGCATAATCCAGGATCTCATTTACCACCACTACCACGTCCATGATGTTTCTTCCCTTAAAAACGTGATCCGATTCTCGGAGATTCTCGAATCCATTACTAAGCTCAATCTCCCTGCAAGTAGCTTTGCCCGAACCTTATACAGACACCCCACCAAGGAAATTAGCCTATAATCATTTAGCCCCACCGAATTATCCTTTTTAGGAATAAGAACCACAAACGAAGCATAACACCCTCTAGCCAATCTCGCATTCCTGTGAAAATCTGCCACCATCCTGCAGAAATCTTCCTTGACAATTTCCCAAAAAAATTTATCAAATTAAAGTTAAACCCATCAGGCCCTGGGCTCTTGCTACCCTCACATCCCCACACCGTAGCCTTGATCTCCTCAAAAGAAAACTCAGTAATAAGCAACCTTACTTGAGATGCTGAAATTTTCTTAAAGGAGACATCATTTAGGGTTGGTCTAACACCAGCGCTTTTGTTGAATAAGGCATTGAAGTGCTCAAAAATACCTTTTAACCAAATTTGGCTCCTCAACCTAACACCCCACAGTGTGAATACCATGTATAGTGTTTTCCCTCCTCCTCTTATTAATGCAAGCATGGAAGAAGCTTGGTCCGAGTCACCAATTTGCGGTCATTTGATTCTAGATTTGTGGAAAGCTAAAGATTCTTTCAATCTAGATAGTTTCCGAGAAGGATGCAAAAGCTTTTCTCCTCTTCAAAATGTCACCTTCAGAAATGTTTCCTTGTTCCCATTTGTCATCAAGGTGTTTTATCTCCTGCCACAACAAGTTGTATGTTATCGTCGATGTTCCCGAACAAATTTCTTTTCCACACCTTGAGCTTTTACTTCATTAAATTCAATTTTCCCCTTTGCCACTAAAAGAGCCCAACCTGTTACACAAAAAGTATTCCACTTGTCCGAAAATAATTTCACAAAGTATTTATTTTGTAACCAACAGTTCAACACATGAAAGGGCTTGGACCCCCAATCAATATAAGTTGATTTCAAGACCAATGCACAATGATTTGAAACGGTCCTTTCCAATCCCCACCGAGATAAATCTTGCCAAACAACTGCAATCCACTCATCACGAGACTAAAAATCGATCAATCATGCTCATCTGATTCCATTTAATGCGTACTAACTGTACTTCCTACCAATTAAAGGTAAGCCATTCAAACCCATATCATCAATGAACTCATCAAACTCGGTCATTTCTCTATGAGCCGTCTCGAGAGGAAGCCCTCTTCTCTCATTTGCACATCTAACGACATTGAAATCCCGCTGCAACGCACCAAGGATCGGTAAGATAGTTTGCCCTTAACACTTTCAACTCCACCCACAGAGCCACTCTTGCCCGCTAAACGCAAGGGGAGTAGACATTAAAAATGAAGCAAGTGGTAGATGATTTCTTCCAAAGCCCTTTTACCCCAGGTAACTGGACCATCAAAAGAATGTTGCGGTTCAAAAGAATTTTTGCACCACATGCGGAGCAATCACTTTGATTCCCTTCTTCCTCCACTGAACACCCAATCCACCTCTGAATCGCCCCAAAGATTACGACACGGAACTGATCATATATCTCCATCTTTGTTTCCTGAATGTATAAGAAATCCAGCTTCTCCTTTTTTACTAAATTTCTAATAGAAAACTTCTTTATCCCCCCCCCAATGTTATAAGAACCTATCTTCATTGGTTAACTTACTGAACCCCTTCCTTTCCTCTGTTTTTGTGAGTTTCAAGCCATTGCTTCCTATTTCCAGCCTCCATATCTGCCAAATTTTCAATAATCTCATCCTCTTTATCTTGTGACACCAATCCTAGCTTTTTCCTCAATCCCAAATTTTGGTAGCCTCTAGATAAACCTCTGATATGATGGTTGCACGATCCATGTTCCGAATATGAGAAACGGAAATTGAATTGCTTACCCGTGTAGCACCAATGGAACTTGTGTTGACCACCAAAGGTCTCTTGCCCTCCTTGATCTCAACATGCCTCTTCGCCCTCCTAACTGCCTCCTCGATTCCACTCAGATCAATTAGACGTGTTGATGGAGTTGAAACAATCACAGGTCCTTGAGTGACCCATTTGCGTTTTGTTTTTTTCGAAGCATGTTTGTGTTTTTTTTCTTTTTCATTGGCTTTCTTCTCTGGTTGTGTATTCTTAGCCTTGTTTCTCCCACCTTTTCTGCCCATCTTTACTCCCTCCTCACCCAAAAGGATATTTTCGAGTCCCACATCTTTCACGATGTCCACAAAATTCTACTCAAAGGTTGAAATTCGATCTGACCCCGAGGATTTAGCTTCCCTGCGATTGGAGACCTGGCAGATCTTCTAACAGGGACAGCATCCTGTTGAGATTCAGAAATGTGAGTATTATTTTGTGTGGATGAATCAATGTTAGTAATAGGATTCACTAATTGATGGGAGGGGGTTCATAAGAAGAATTTGGCTACTTACAGGTTGATATGTTTCATTTAATCCCTTCAAAAAACAAATGACATGTTCTTTATCTTTGTAGAGTTGAACAGATTTGCTCAAATCACAGGTACAGGTATGGAAACAAGAACAAGAAGGGATAGGGCGAAGAAATTCAAGTTCATCCCAAAGAATTTGCATGTCAGTGAAAAAGGTAGATAAAGAACACTCACCCTGTTCATAGAATGGAGATCTTGGAGAAGATCGGACATGCGAAAATGGTTTCCACGGGTGAAGCGAAGTTGAAGATTGTGCCACAAATCCCTAGCTGTGTCAAAGGAGGCTGTGCTCTGCGAAATCTGTGGTGATAAAGTTCTGGAAATCCAAGAGACGACCATATTGATGCATCGCTGCCAAGCATCGAAAAGGGGATCTAAGGCAGCAGGGGAAGAAAGAGAACCATTGATGAACTTAATTTTGTTCTTCGAAGAGAGAGCACGAATAATGGCACGGCTCCGGTGGTAGTAGTTGTCACCATGGAGAGGAGGAGAAACGAGGACGTAACCAGGGTTTTCGCCGGGGTGAAGGAAGAAGGGGCTCAAAGGGTTTTGGGAAGGGTCGATTGGTGATGGTAGTGGAGCCGTCGGCGGGTTTTGGTCATCGCCATCTTCGTTTATGGAGCTGGGGCTGTTTGGTGAAGTTTCGGCCATGAGAGAAAGAGGGATGAATTTGGAATGTAGGGTATGAAATAAAGAAGACGAGAATGCGGAAGCTTTTAGGGAGAAGAAAATAAAACCGATACCATATTGAATGTAAAGGAAGGAAAAATATTAATTGTTTATTGAAAAATTATTATATGTTGAATACAATAGGAGGATGTTTATATAACATCAGCTTAACAAACTAAACCAAAAATAATGGATCTAACTGACTAACAAACTAAACCAAAAATAATGGATCTAACTAAATAATTATCTATTAATCTAATACACAGACCCTTTGATTGCACATGTTTCCTGCTCTGAAGTCTCAACTGACTCGTTTGGGCTCCCTCAAAACCAGGGTCCACACCTCTCCAACTCCTTATGGACCAAACCGAACACCCTCAGCCCCATTTAGGTTGCTTATAACCCCTACCGTCACTTTTGCCTGTTCGACTAGACTCGGGAAGATTACCTAGCTAGTGCACCGACTTTGTGTTTCCACTACGACATTTCCACCTTTCTCATATGCAAAGCCATTTTTTTCACAAAACCTTCCTCAGGGACGCCTTTCTCACATAAACCCCTGCGTCAAAACACGCTCTTTGCTCCTATGGTCCTTGTCTCGAAATCCCTTTTTTTCAAAAGTTTGGTTTGAAAATTTTTCTTGTAGGCATTGAAAGTCCTCCTTTCCAGGCATCCACCGAGAAATCGATGTCCAGGCACAACGAGGATATTGTTCCTTAGAATCCTCATCCTCGGAGGAAAGCTCTTCAAATTGTTGGTATTTCCAATCGAGTAAAATGCAGTAACATTGTCTCCAAATGATTATTCGGGACCACTAATGGAGAATATAACCCCATTAAATTTAACCCAGAACACCTTGTTTATAATTTATGGCGTTGTAGTACCGCCAGACATCGAGCCTCACTTTGTCCCTTGTAGACTCATCGATGCTAATGTCCGTCCCCGTAGTTGTGCCATTGTTTTAAAAAAACCTTCACCCCAAATATGTGCAGGGAACCCCAAGAAAGTTCAGCCAGAATCGACCTCTCTCCTGTTCACTAGATTCGGTTCCCATGGCTTTATTTACGTGAACCATCTAGAAAAAGATTTCTTGTTGCTCTTCATAGCTTCCACTAGATTTTCCCCTTCAATAGTAGTGATTAAAACCGAATTGCCACCCATTGGTGTGAGTAGTGGCCAAACGGAGGCCTTCAATTTGGAACTTCTTCTTTATGCATTGCAACCCTTATGGATCTCCAACCTTCCCAGTAAGACCCTTCAAGCCAAGCCATATCTGTTCGGTCATGTTAAACTCTACACCATACCAACTATTGTCTTGCCCCTTTTCGCGTGTCTATTGCTTTATCTTGAGCCACTCCTTTTTGGCATGACATTATTTCTCCCACCAACCACACCACAGCAAAACTCTTGTTATCATCAATGTATCTCAAAAATTCTTTGCCTCGGCAATAACACGATCTTTGTTCAATGCTTATCTTTCATTGCCCTTAGTGAATTTCGGTATATTCACCATCGGTTTATAAGAGAATCCATATATTATCAAGTTTTACTTGAGGGATTTTGGATTTTGGACGTCAAGAATTTGACAAAACCAAATCTGCTTCCAAACTTGTCCTTTCTGGTTGGAATGTAGATGTCTATTACCCTTCCCCATTTGAGGAAAATGTTCACAAATCTACATTGCCTAGATGATCAGGGAAGTTTGAGAAGTAGAAAGAGTAGTATTTTTGTAGTAACCAGGAAGTAATTCTGATCGGGAAAGTGATGATTATGATCATTGAAAGTCCCCCCCCCTGCATGTATTCTCGCTCTCTTATGTTTCCACCCACGCTCTCTCATTCTCGCTCTCGAGGTGAAGCGGCGCCTAGTTTGTATTAAGAAGAATCTAAACCAAACACTAGTTCCTTATCTTGTGACTTCGTGAATGCGGGAATCCAAATCCTTATTCCATGCATGGTTGCATTAGTAACGTTTTTGGCTGGATGGTTGTATTAGTAACTTAATTAGATACACAACACTCAATTCCGAAAACTTACTTAAAGGTAATCGAGATTATTATCACGGTCAAAGAACTTAAGTTGAATTTACTAAACCAACTTTATCATAAATTAAGATTGGTGTAATTCACTCAATTAAAATACTCTAAATTTATGGAAGAATTTCTTAGCAACAACAAAGAAAAGAATAATTTGGTTGCTCCACAGCGTGAATAGCGATGTGGCGGCGAATACCAACGGGTGTTCAATATATCTCGTAGAGTCATTGACAAACAAGTGTCCTAGCCTAAAATGCTACTATTCGGTTGACAACTACAATTGATTTAATTATCCAATGTTTTCTCTTTTTCTTGCACGAGTTGAGACAACAATTTGGGTTTAGGGAGATTAACCGAAAATTCAAATAACCAAAAGCATTGAAGCAATGGTTTGAGCGGTTCTCGGTGCCAATGATTGAAAAAGATGATAATAGAGAGAGTTTAGAGAGAATTTTTTTTGAGCTGCGGCTTATCGTAAAATAGAAACTAAGAACAATCGGTACCAACATTCGGGATCGGCCATGGTTGGGGCATACCCCAAATCGGGTTCTAGAACAACATGCTTTGCTATCCCTACCAAATTATGAGCTTCTAGATTAAATTGCCTTCCTCGTGATTAACACTAACAAATCCTATTCAGCCTCATAAGAGCTATACAGTCTTGAACTATAGGAGCAATGGGCTGCTATGTGTGATTTTACTAAAATGCAATTGACAACCACTAAGGCATCAGAAAACACGAGAAATACAATTGATTCGGTTCTAAGAAGCGAGTTGTAGGCACCATCTCACTCCCAAAGCTTTTGCAAGAATAGGATCAGTTGTAATGTCCTCCCTTTTGCGGGCGACAACAATGATCTCACCATTTTGTTTCTCGATAGTGCATCCCCAACAAGTTTTCCATCAGCAAAACAACTTTTTGCATCAACTGCGAGTATGTAGCTATCTGGATCGGGAATAATCTGCAATTGATCACTGGATTGGACCTGCAATTGTTGTCTTCTTGCATTTGCCTAATTATAGTGTTGTACATACTCACTTGCAGCTCGGAGATCTCCTCTGGTTTGATCATTGATAAGCCTCTGTGGCTTATCTAGTTTTATAACTAGTAAGACGGTGGTTTACGTGCTAATTAGTCGAGTTGAATCTCGTTTTTAGCCCAAATTTGCCTTGTTTTGTTCCTAAGTTGGACTTTGACTCGTTTTGCGTCTTTTGTGTAGTTTTTAGGTTATTTTGAATAGAATTACGCTTGTGGTTGCTTACATTGTTTCAGGTCAATCATAAGTGAAGCTCGACGAGAATTAGGGAAAGTCAAGAAATAGTGGAGATTGCCATTACGGAGATTCTGCCCCATGAGAGGAAGATCGCCTCGCGAGGTTTGAAGACCCGGGAAGACAGAGACCATCACGGCTTGGCGTGATATATATCACGCTAGTGACCTAAAATCCACACAAGTCGAGAGACCATCACGGCCTAGCCGTGATGTGTATCCTGTCCGTGACCTAAAAATCCACACAAGTCGAGAGCCATCACGGCCTGGCAGCGATTCACATCACGGGACCGTGAAAAAAGAAGGCTCGTGTCGCGAGACATCCTTAGCGTCGCGAGGTTTGAATTCAGTGCGCGAGAAACGAGCCGGTCACGCGGCCTGGCGTGATGACCATCCGCGGCCTGGCCGTGATGACCATCATGGCCGTGACGCGTGGCCTCCTTATAAATAAGGCAGCTGCCAGGAAACGAAGAGACTTTTTGGATCGAGAACTTTTATAGATCTTTTAGATTCCCTTATTCGGGCTGCGTCTCCTGCTTCTCTATTCTTATTCTTAGTCTTAGGATGAATTCCGATTGTATGTGCGTCGTTATTACGGACGCGAGGAACTAATCCCGCTATAAGGGATCGATGAAGCCACCTATGGCGGCATAGTATTCATGTGATGTAACTCTCTCTCTCTTAATTCAATTATTGTTTTCCAATTCTGATTTCATTGTGTTGGTTATATGCTTGCGTGATCGACTAGTTAAACGTGTATGAGGCCGAGAGGCGATTCGCGTTTGAACTTGAATTGGGAACATCGATCAGTGTTGACGCAGTGAATAGGAGATCGATGCAACTCTTAGGAACAAGAATTAATAGAATTCGAGATTAGGGTTAAGAGACCTGGTAAGTAATTAACTCAAATCATCGAATACGTCCTGTTGACCACGACGGTGGATATAGGAGAATTTGGGGGTCCCGTTGACATTAAGAATTGAACCTAGGGGGGAGATCAATATCAACTTGGGTACTTTGCATGATTGGGTGGGTGGATTCAAAACCTTAGATGCCTTTAATTCCCATATTTCATCACCGTATCTTAATTGATTTGATTTGATTTGTTAATTTGAATTGTGATCCTAGTTTCTCTCAACCACTTTCTCTACTTAACCAACTTATCGGTTTCTCACGAAATTAGTGAATTGGTAGCCAATCCTTGTGTTCGACCTCGGTAGACTCTTCCGTGTTTTATTACTTGCGACGACCCGGTACACTTGCGGCGTAACAACAAGTTTTTGGCGCCATTGCCAGGGATTGGCACGACCAATTTTCTAATTTTTAGGAAATTCGGCTGTTTAGTTAAGCTGAATTTTAGTTTTATTTTCTTTTATTTAATTGCTATTATTTTTCTCTGTTCGTTGATTCCATGGTCTTTGCTGTTTTTGTATCACAGGTACCCTTCTACAAAAGGACTTGCTATTTGATTCCGAGATCACCAGGACCGAGAGGAAATTAAGGAAAGAAGCCAGGAACGGAAAGAATTGAAGGAATAAAATAGAGGCATGGCTGAAAAAATCCTCCTCCTCCTCCTCCTCCTCGTTACAAGCCTCTCTTTTGTCGATCTACCCGGCTGGAGGTTGTGACTCTTCTATTGTGAGGGGCAACCTGAATACAGACTCCTTCGAGTGGAAGCATGTGTCACATTCCGGATCCGAGAATTAGTTTGATGGGAGTGGGAAGCAGGACCTTCATAGACCCGTCACTCGACTTCATGAAGCTTGTGACTTGCGGGAAGACAGAGAGTCTCTCGGGATGAGTTTCGCTTAACTTTTCCCTCTTTCTCTTAGGGATGTCACTCGCGGTGGGTTGAGCATTTGGATAGAACGGCATCATAACTTGGGAGCGGATGGCACAGAAGTTCCTAACCAAATATTTTCCTCCTCGGAAGGCGGCCCAACAAAATAGCCGTCACATCATTCGGGCGGAGGAGGATGAAACTTACAATGGCGTGGGAGAGGTACAATGGGTTATTGAGAAGATGTCCTCAGCGTTCTTTGACCGGTTTCCAAAGTTCGCATTTCTTTAATGGGTTGAGGGACACTATCAGATGAACTATGATGCCGCGCTGGCGGTTCTTTCTCTTGTTATCAACGGAGGATGGATGGACATTGTTAGAAGATGTCATATAATGATTACAACCGTGGTAGGAGACCTCAGTGGAATCGGTTATGGACAATGGAAACCATTTTAGAGCAAAACAGACTTTTGAAGATGCGAATGAGGCTTTGTCTAGGAACAAGAGGTTAATGCGATACAGGGGAATGCCTCGGGTTGTGCAAATTGTAATGGAGATCATGACACTCAGATTTGCCCGCTAAATTTCTCTCAGGGAACATGTGGACTCGTGCCCGCAACTTCATGACACTGTGCCCCAGAACAACTATCGAGGAACAATCGAATCGAATAGGGGCTACATGAGGAGAGACCATCGGGATTTGCTTGGAGTGATGTTAATGGTGGTCTAGCCGGTCAACAACATCCTCAGCTGGAGTGGCAACAACCTCGACGGGGGCTGAGACCAGAGACATTGGAATTCAGCAGCGTAATACTCAGTTGGCTCTTCGGGGCCTAATCAGTTGTAAATATCGATGGTGGAAGACAATAGTGGGAGTGGCCTTTGAGAAGATGACGCGACAGTTGAAGTTGTCACCTTACACAGGCACAGCTTTAGAGAAAGTGAATCATCGGTTGACAAGTTGGCTACTCATACAGGGTCGGCAATTCACAATCTAGAGACGCGGTTGCTCATTTCATGAGGCAACTTAATAGCGTCTCGAGGCACTCTCCCGGGTGACACCGAGAACAACCCGAAGAACCAATGCAATGCCATCACAACTAGAAGCGGAAGGGTGTTGGAACCTAGCAAGGTACCACTAGTTCTCGGGGATGACAGGGCCGGGAACAACTACCCGTTGAGGAAGACACCGAGAAAGAAGGGTTGGCAGTGACAAGGCACCGGAGCAAGGGGAAGCTGAAACTTGTGGATGAAGAGTTAGAAGGAAGAAGTGGGTTGAACCCAAGACCTCCCGCCCTACATGAAGGTTCCGTATCCCGAAGGTTGAAGAAGCATCAACAGGATAAGCAGTTCAACAGATTCCTTGATGTCTTCAAGAAGCTCAGATTAACATTCCATTTACGGAAGCCTTGGAACATATGCCATCATATGCCCGGTTTATGAAGGAGCTTCTCACCAAGAAGCGGAGGATAGTGGATGAAGAAACGATTGCTTTGATAGAGGAGTGTAGTGCCATTCTTCAGAGAAAACTACCTCGAAAGTTGAAGGATCCGGTTCTTTTTCGATACCGTATGCACCATTGGGGGGGATAAGCGTAGGAAAGGCATTGTGATCTAGGGGCAAGCATCAACTTGATGCCTCTCTATGATGAAGAGGTTGGGGATCAAAGAATTCAGGATACACGGATGTCAACTCCAACTAGCCGGTCAACTCATAAAATATCCTTATGGGGTGGTCGAAGACTTCTTAGTAAAGTGGACAAGACTCGTATTTCGTAGGTTTGTAGTGCTTGATATGGATGAAGACGCTTGAAGTTCCTCTCATATTGGGTAGGCCCTTCTTGTACTTCAGGGGTGCCTTGATAGATGTGCGACAGGAAACTCACTCTAAGGGTGCAAGATGATGAGGTAGTCTTCAATCTCTTTGAAGCAATGAAGCACCTGCGAGAGAGGTGGAAGTGTATCAGTGGATACGGTGGATCCAACTTGTAAAGGCAACTAGAGGGGCCCATGGTTCTTCACTTGCTCAAGTGTTGGTAAAATCCATGATGATAGAAAGGAAAAAAGACCGCTTTGGGGGATGAGGTCTACCTCGAGTGGTTGAAAGATATGGAAGCCTTGCGAGTTCCCCCGGGATGAATGTGCAAAGGAAGAGGCTCATCAGCAAAGGCATAAAAAAGAATGGTAAGGCAGGAATTGAAGGGTGGCACAAGCAGGTAGTGGTCAGTCTGAACAATGAGTTGATCTCAAAAAACCACCACGGGTAAAGAGTTAAATCTTTGATTATAGAAGGTCAGAACTTAAATGAGTTGTCAGGAACGCATGCGAGCATATAAAAGGGCACAAACCTACAAAAGAACAGGCCAAGGAATGGCATGGCAGCGGGGATCTTCCTCACGGATTAACCCTTAGGGCGACTTGAGTCGAGGCTCGGGCGTTAAACAAAGCGCTACTTGGGAGGCTGACCCAAGCTAGGTACCTACTCGCTTTCCTCGCTCTTGTTTTTGTTTTTGTTTTTTGTGTTTGTTTTTGTTTTGTTTGTCACTCTTGAATAATTTGAGAAGATCAAGATTGTTGTTATGAGATGTTGTGTCAGCAAACATTTGGATTTTAATTGAATTGAGAATGGATTGATCGCATGAATTATATTGACCATTGATGATTTCCCACAGGGTTACGATAATAGAAAAGTTTATCCCCGCTCAAAAATTGAAAATTGAACTTTGAGAATTTTATTGCTTGATTACTTGATTTATGATAAGTTTGGGGTAAGGGGGTGCTACACTAGGAATTGTATCTCGGTCAAACAATTTGCAAAATGTCAGGTGAGGATTTGAGCCTCGAGCTCTATTTTTGATTGTGTGAAATCACTTTTAAGTTGCACTTTCCCGAATTTGCTTGAATCTCTTTATGGTTTGCATGATTATCGTTGCATCAAATGATTTGGCGATTTTCTTTTGAATTAACTACTTGGCCTAAAATGAACCATCCCTCATGCATGTTCCTAGTCAGCCACATTGAGCCTAATTAGCTTTATTGTTCCTTTATAACCCTATTTTGGCCGGAAATCTAAAAACCATGTTAGCTTGATCTTAGGATTAGGAGAGCATGGAAGCTTAATGAGAAAAGAGTTGTGAGAAACTAAGTTTGGGGTGGCTCACGGGGTGATATGTCATATTGGGATGAGAAAAAAGAAAATAAAGAGTTGACCAGGCAAAAAAAAAAAGAAAGAAAAACAAAAAAATTGCCAAAAGAAAAGGGGCAAAACAAAAGATTAGCAAGGAAAAGGATGTAGTCACTTTGAGCCCCGAATGAAAAATGGAAAAGTTTGAGTGGAAAAAGTGTCAAAATGCTCGTACTCTGTAGTTCCTAGGGACTTAAGCTTAAATATCCTTCATTATCCTACCCCTAGCTAGAGCCCCATTGCAACCTTTAAAGACCTTTGATGTTGCATACGGTTTTCGTGGAACTATGTTTGAGATGAAAATCAAATTCATAGGAAATGCTCTTAGAATGTGAAAGTGAGTGAAAAGTTGATAGCCTGGACAAACTTGGCGAATGGGTGAAATACTAAATGCCCTTGTGAGGAAGGCAATTGTTTGAAGTAGGTGATCTCCCTTTGTGTGTATCTTTGAGCCTCGACTTAGAGTAATGATGGCATGAATGATGAAGTTCTCAATGGTTTAAAGTAAATGAATATGGGGATTACATTGATGCAAAGGGGGAGTCATTGGAGAAAAACTGTTTTGATTGCATGAAATTTGTGCGAAATCGATTGAATCCCATAAGCTTGCCAAGTCTTGAGTCGTTTTTGAGTTTTAGCTTTAGCCAGGGACGACAAGGTTTTAAGGTTTGGGGTGTTTGATAAGCCTCTGGCTTATCTGGTTTTATAACTAGTAGGGGTGGTTTCACGTGCTAATTGATCGGGTTCAATCTCGTTTTTGCCCAAATTTGCCTTGTTTTTGTTCCTAAGTTGGACTTTGGCTCGTTTTGCGTCTTTTGTGTAGTTTTTAGGTTATTTTGAATAGAGTTACGCTTGTGGTTTCTGCTTGTTTTGGTCAATAAGTGAAGCTACGAGAATTAGGGAAAGTCAAGAAATAGTGGAGATTGCCATTACGGAGATTCAGCCCCGCGAGAGGAAGATCGCCTCGCCGAGAGTTTGAGACAGGGAAGACAGGGGCCATCGCGGCCTAGCCGTGATATATATCCGCCAGTGACCTAAAAATCCACACAAGTCTCGAGACCATCACGACACTAGCGTGATGTGTATCAGCCAGCGTGACCTAAAATCCACCGCAAGTCGGGAACCATCACGGCCTGGCGTGATTCACATCAGTAGTGAAAAAAGAAACTGTTAATCGCGGGAGACATCCTTGGCGTCGCGAGGTTTAAATTCGTAGTGCGCCGTGAAGCGAGCGACCACGGCTGGCCGTGATGACCATCCGCGGCGTGAGCGTGGCCTCCTTAAATAAGGCCAGCCAGGAACGAGCGAGAGAGGACTTTTTGGATCGGAACTTTTATAGATCTTTTAGATTCCTTGTGCGGGGCTGCGTCTCCCTCTTCTCTATTCTTATTCTTAGTCTTAGGATGAATTCGTTGTATGTGCGTCGTTATTACGGACATGAGGAACTAATCCCCTTGTCTAAGGATCGATGAAAGCCACCTATGGCGGCATAGTATTCATGTGATGTAACTCTCTCTTGAATTCAATTATTGTTTTCCAATTCTGATTTCATTGTGTTGGTTATATGCTAGCGTGATCAACTAGTTAAGCGTGTATGGTAGGCGGTCGCGTTGAGACTGATTGGGAACATCGTCGAGTGTTGCAGTGAATAGGAGATCGATGCAGCTCTTAGGGAACAAGAATTAATAGGGTTAGAGATTAGGGTTAAGAGACCTAGTAAGTAGTTAACTCAAATCATCGAATACGTCCTATTGACCAGGCGAGTGGATATAGGAGAATTTAGGGGTCAGTTGACATTAAAAAATTGAACCTAGGGAGGAGATCAATATCACTTGGGTACTTTGCATGATTGGGTAGGTGGATTGAAACTTAGATGCCTTTAATTCCATATTTCATCACCATATCTTAATTGATTTGATTTGATTTGTTAATTTGAATTGTGATCCTAGTTTATCTCAACCACTTTCTCTACTTAACCAACTTATCGGTTCTCGTGAAATTAGTCGAATTGGTAGCCTCGATCCTTGTGTTAGACCTCTCGGTAGACTCTTTACCGTGTTTTATTACTTGCGGCGACCCGGTACACTTGCGTAGTAACAACAATCATTTCTGCTTGAAAACTACTCGATTCCTTGCATGCCAAATTTTCCCATGGTTACCTGAGACAATTGGGAGCCTATAGGTTCCTTACAAGTTAGCCATTTAAGCGATCGGTTATTCATATCAATGTGGTTTTGGGACATGTATCCTAATGGAGAGGAAAACCAGACCAATTTAGCTATAGCATTGCATAAACAAATGTTCAGTAGATTCCACGGTTGAACTACAAAAAGGACATAATATATCCACTTGCCGCTTTTTGTTTGGTTGCTGCAAGTGGGAAGGATGTTCTTTCCCAATCTCAGAGAAAATTCTGATTTTGGTTGGCCCCTGGGACTTTCCAAATTTCATTCGAGAGATTACAATTAGGTTCATTCGATGGACCAGGCAAGGTTTCCTCATCACAGGATGGTAGGCGGATCTTACGAATATTCACCATCTTTCTCCCGATACCATATCGGCTTGTCCTCCGTAGTCACGGAGGAAATGGGAATATTTTGTGATTTGTTGAGCTTCATGGTGGTTGAAAGCAGGAGAATATGATATCTCTTTTCCATTGCCTACTACGGCATCAATTAACTCACATGACCGCATACTGCGTTCAACACCCCATGGGGACTCATATCTTGAATCCGGCCGGTGAAGGAACCCCTATCATGTCATATTTTGATTCTTTCACCATTTCCCGCACAACCAACTTGTTCCTTTCGTCGAGAATCTCTCTTGCACTCAGCGGGCTTCTCCCAGCATAGCTAGGTAAAAAAAAACCCATTTTGCATCCATAAAAGGCTCTCTAGGATGATACTGCTCTTGAATATCTTTCCCGTCAAGGTAGTTTCCCCGTTTAGCAATCTCGAACAATGCTTCCCAAGGAGAGCCCTATTGAAGTCACTTATGGATCTGAATCCCATTCCTCCTTTTTTTCTTTGGTTTTGACATCCTCTCCCGGCTTCGACCGGTGGATTTTCCTCTCTCCATCCTTTGACCCCCACCCAAAATTTATGCAAGCAGATTCTGTTTCATTCACAACTGACCCTCGGGCAATTTATAGCAGCTCATAATGTAGTTAGGGATAGCTTGAGCTACAGCCTTTATAAGAGACTTCCTTCCACAGCTCTTGAAAGGCGCTTTCTCCTTCAACCCTTCAACTTCTTCCGGATCCGATCTATGACAAAGGAAAAGATTTCCTTTTAGATCTTCCCAATCTGCAAGGAGGCCCAAGTACTTGGGTGAGACATCACATTCTTAACTCTCATCCTATTACAGATCATTTCTTTGTCCTCTTGGTACATTTCGACTAAAAGCGCCTCGGTTTATCCAAGTTGACCAGCTGTCCGGAAGCTGGTTGATAGGTAGAAAAAGATATTTAGAATATGTTCTGCCTCGAGAATGGTTGCTAGGGCAAATATAAGGCTATTGTCGACCAAGCATTAAATGAGGTATTTACCGGGCATTTCTAGCCACCTTAATCCCATGGATCCTCTTATTCCTTACTTCTGAGAAAGAAGGCCGAGAGAACATCAGCACACAAGATGAATAGATACGGAGAGGTGGGTCTCCTTGTCTTAGACCTCTCTCAGGGTTAAAACCTCTGCTTGGCTGCCCATTTAGCATAAGCGACAAAGTGATCACGGGAAACCCATTGCTTTGTTAGGACACCCTTTACAAACTCCCGTTCAATTCTATCATATGCCTTGGACATATCAACTGAGCCATCATACCTTTTTCCCTTTTTCCTTTTTCTTCATCGATGGAAACATTCCATTGCAATGAGTGTTATTATACGTGATCAATCTTCCTTTTACAAAAGCAACTTTGTTCCTCATCATTGATATACGGAAGGATACACTTAATTCTATTGGCTATCACCTTAGTTACAATCTTCATCACAACATTGCATAGGCTAATCGGCCTAAAATCTTTTGGACAAGATGGGTTCTTACAGTTTGGGATTAAGACAATAAAAGTTTTGTTGATCTCATTAGGGGCCCTTTCTTCATTTAAGATTTTCAAAACTAGCTCCTTGGCGTCTCTTTGCCCACTATGCGCCAATATTTACGAAAGAACAATCTTTGGAAGGCCATCGGGTCTGGAGATTCGGATGGTGCATCTGATTTCTTGTTTCAATGACCTCTTCCTCTTTGGACAGCCTAGAACACGTTCTTTTATGGTCTTGAAACTTCCCTTAACCACTTCATGTGTTGCCTATATTAGATGGGTAGGAGGTAGCGAATAAATCGGAAGAAATAATTTATTAGAATCCTATCAACATTATCATCCCATACCACCACCCCCCTTTTCATCCTTGAAAGGCTTCTATCTCATTTACTTGTCTTCTTTGGTGGCTTTGCATGGAAGAACTTGGTATTTTGTCTCCTTCTTTAAGCCTACTTTGCCCTTCTCCTTTGGCGCCATATGAGCTTCTTCAATTTGGGTAACTACTGCATGTTGTTTTTCAGCTCTTTGTACCTGCCTATGTCTTCGTTTGAGCTAGACCACATGCTTGTTTTCAAAATCTCCTGAGTTCTTTTTGATTTCTTTCTTCACTGCCCCACGTTATATTCCTCAAAAAAATTTGTCTAGTGCTTGCATCGCATTGATTTTTGTAGTACAGACTTCCTGCGTTTCCCGTGTTTGCTTTACCACCTCTTCCATCTCACATCTTTTGTCCAACATTTTCAAATCTAAAATGATGAGGCCTTCTTCTCTTTTCACCATGATCCCGGGCTTCTAAATCAATCATCAAGGTGCATGATCTGATCCAAATCTCGGAGATGAAACACCTTGATAAATGTTATATGTATTCCAATATGGTTCCTAGCTAATACATATAGCATCACAAGGTGCAACAAGGAAAGTTTGTAACAAACTTTCACTACCGAATCTTGTTAGAGATGAGCAGAATAAATATCTATTGACTAGAAAGACCCTAGCATAAGCAAAATAGAAATAAGCTAAATATTACGGCATTATTAGCACTAGGAATTGTTGTAACACGAGCATTTCCACATCATGTATGATTTAGGGGTGCATTTCTATGGGCTCCTAAGTCTTAACTTCTCTTCACCATATTATAATGGCTTTTACTCAAGTTTATTTACCATTTGAGTGACATAATGGCCTGTCTTGACCTTTTTCCCCTTCTAAAACTTTTGGCATTTTAAGAAGTTAATTAATACATAGCCCCTTTTGCTGTCAGTCCAACTTTCACAAACCATCACGGCCTTAGATATCAATTGAACCTTTGTCCCTCTCCACCCCGGCACGTGAGATCTGTTAGAAAATGGGATATGGATTTGCAACAAAGAAGAAAGAAAATAATGGTAATGCGCAATCTCAAAGCGTGTGAGGACACTAGGCTTTAGGTTGATCGACCCCAGCTGTCTCCTCGTAGATTGGATGCAGTGTAAGCTGGCAATCCCCGCCGAGGATACAATGGAGAACCTTGGTTTGGTTTGTAGACCCTAAACCAAGCGTATCGATAATGGTAGTTCTGAGACAATAGTCTCCTTAACTTTCTCTGCATAAGGGAGAAAAAGAAGGTGATTTGGAGTGAAGAAGCGATTGAGAGATCTGAGTTTTACGGTGTCAATTCTTTGCATCCGAGATGGTTCTATTTATGGATCAACTCATGTCACTTGGTGAAAAGAAAACAACTCTTCAAAAAGTTCCACAAGCGGTCAAATTCGATACATAAGTAATATTAACGTTCATTAAGCGACACAAGACATTAGTTGGCCTAGCGGTCAATGGATGTGCCCACATCGACCTTCAGTATCGTGTTCAGTCTTGCCAACATCTCTTATTATTAAAAATTTGGTGGGTTACATAGCTAACATAAAATTCAAAATCTACATGCGCTAGGACTTGAACCTGGACCGCATGGTTTACAATGAAGGGACTCGGCCACTCTCCGATCAACGTTTGTATATCAGCTATACGCCATTATATTAATTTAACGTTACCAAGCAACCTTTTAATAAGGATTTTGAAAATCTCTCACAATCCCCACCATTTTCAAAATGAATCCAAATCCCATTATTAGGAAATCGCATTTTTTCGGACAAAGGTATCTTGGAGATTTGAACCTTTGCTTAGTAAGCCATGGGTTTCACTCATCCCGAATAAAATGGTAGACAAGCTGTGAACCAAATATTCATTAGAACGAGCTTGCATGACTTACACATGAAATCTGACCATTGACCTGGCCGATGTGGTAGTGTGACACATTTGGTAAGGCCTTGTGTCGTGTATCCTTTCATGAGAGCTTACAGATCAAGCCCGACTCTAAGAAGCGACCACACTTCACTCTCACGTAGGTGGACTTTACGGAAGCACCCCATAAGTTAGGCACCTCGGCACATATATGCTATAGGTCCATTAAGAGCAAAAGCTCACCCTTTTCTTTTATGTCCTTATGGTTTCCAAGTACTTTTAAACCTTGGGATGTATCTATTTGTCAAGTACTTGCAATCACTCTATAGTGTACTTTGGCCCATTGAACTCAAGACTTGATGCTACTCAGGTGTGAGTCGGGTTTCCACCATTAGTGATCATGTAGATATGGGCTTGAGTCCCATCCCTAATGTTGTTTTCAACACCATATCCCTTGTCAGTCCTTTCATCAAAGGATCTACAAGATTCCTCTCTGTTTTCACAAAGACTATGGATATTACTCCATTTGTAATCAAATCTTTTACATAGCTATGTCTTAGCCCAATGTTCCTGGACTTTCCATTATAAACCTGGCTATATGCCTTTGATAGTGTTGATTGACTATCACAATGTATGGATATTGGTGTTATTGGCTTTGGCCAAATTGGTATCTCATACATCAAATTTCTAAGCCATTCGACTTCTTTTGCTTCCTGCTGCCAATGCTATGAATTCTACATCCATGGAGGAGTCAGCGATGCAAGTTTGTTTCTTGGATCCCCAAGAAATAGCACCCCCACCAAGTGTGAAGACCCCAGCGCTTGTTGAAGCATGATCTTCTCAGATAAGTCACCCAGGCGGCATCAGTATAACCTTCTATCTTGAAGGATATCCATTATAGTTCAAACTATAATTCATTGTCCCCTTCAAGTATTTCAATACTCTTCGGACAACATGCCAATGTCTTTGCTTGGATTACTTGTATACCTACTTAGTCTCCCTACAGCATATGCAATGTCTAGTCTAGTACATGTCATGGCTTACATTAAGCATCCAATTACTTTTGAGTATTCAAGTTGTGCTCTTGGACAACCTTTATTTGGTACTAAATTAGTGTTGTGATCAAACAGAGTAACAACAGATTGACAATCAAATTCATTAAATTTCTTTAACAACTTTTCTATATAGTGAGATTGGGACAAACCTATGTTCTCGCCATCTCTTATTATTCTAATCCCTAGTATCACATCGGCTTCCCCTAAGTCTTTCATATCAAAATTACTAGAGAGGAAACTTAGTTTTTTCCACCTCATCTAGATCAGTACCAAATATTAACATATCATCAACATATAAACAAATCATAACACCTTTTCCATTATGGAATTTACTATAAATACACTTGTCAAATTCATTTATTTTATATCCATTAACTAGCATAACTTGATCAAACTTTTGATGCCATTGTTTAGGAGCTTGTTTTAGTCCATACAATGCCTTATTCAATTTACACACCTTCTTTTCTTGACCATTAACCACAAACCCATCGGTTGGGACATATACACCCTCTTCATCTAACTCCCAGTTAAGAAATGTTGTTTTCACATCCATTTGATGAATGACAAACTTATAGATGGATGCAAGTGCCAATAGCACTCTAATTGAGGGAATTCTTGCCACGGTGCATATGCATCAAAATAGTCAATGCCCTCTTTTTGTGTAAATCTCTTAGAAACTAGTCTTGCCTTAAACTTATCTATGGTTCCATCTACCTTCATTTTCCTTTTGAAAATCCATTTACAACCTATAGGTTTGGAACCAGGGTGGGAGGTCTACTAATTTCCACGTTTTATTCCCCATTATTGAGTCTATTTCCTCTTGTATAGCTTCCTTCCGAAAGCGGCATCTTGAGACTTTATTGCCTCTTGAATGTTTCTGGATCACTTTCTGTATTATAACATATTGGTTCATAATTGTCTATGGACTCTCTTGTTCCTTCAACAAGGAACATGAAAAAGTCTCAGTCCATAAGTTTTCTCTTTCCTAGCTCTACGACTTCTTCTAAGTTACGAACTCTCTAAAGTATCATTATTAAATACATTGGTTTCTAGATTATGTGCATTACTATGAACATCATTTTTGTGACTTGGAATTGAGTTAAACCTATCTTCTTGAAAGATAGCATCCCTGGACTCAATTCTTTGTATTTACAGGATATGAGTCATTAGATTCTATAACCATGAATCTATATGCTTTGCTATTTTTAGCATAGCCTAGGAACACACATTCAATTCCCCTTTCACCTAATTTCTTTCTTTTTGGTTCATGAACTTTTACTATTGCCCTACAACCCCAAACTTTGAAATAGTCAAGGTCGGGCTTTCTATTTTCCAAAGTTCATATGGGGTTATTTTGTTCCTTTTGTTTGGAACTCTATTCAAGATATAACAAGCCGTCAACAAGGCTTCTCCCCAATAACCCTTTGCTAGACCAGAATATGATAACATTGCATTTACCATTTCTTCTAATACCCTATTTTTCCTTTCAGCTATCTTGTTTTGTTGTGGGGAATAAGGTGCGGTTGTTTGGTGAATTATTCAGTAGACTCAAAGTAACTAGGGTTATAGAACTTTCCTCCTCTATCACTCCTAAAACATTTAATAGATGTTTCATGTTGAAGTTCTACTACTTTTTAAATATCTTAAATTTATCTAACACTTCATCCTTTGAATGCATTAAATATACATAGAAATATCTAGTACAATCATCTATGAATGTCAGAAAATATTTTTTACCACCTATAGTGGGTCAACCATGTAAATCACATACATCAGAATGAATTAAATCTAACACTTTAGAACTTCTTTCAACTCTAGGAAAAGGAAATCTAGTTATCTTAGTTAGCATACAAAGTTTGTACATGCATCCGAAATCCTACTTGTTTTAGGAATTAAACATGAATTCATCATTTCATCCATTTTCCTAAAATTAACATGTCCTAAACGAGAATGCCATAAATTACAAGACTCAAAAATATAAGCAAAAATAAATCCATTATCATTAATAATATTGAGTTTGAACATATTCTCACAAAGGTATCCCTTTCCTACAAACATTCCTCCCTTAGAGAGAATAAACTTGTCTCCCTCAAATACACATTTGAACCCGTACTTATTAAGTAACGGTAAAGAAATTAAATTCTTCCCTAACATCCGGTACATAATAAACATACGCAGAGTGACTACTTTTCCGAAGTGAATTCTAGTTCCACCGTCCCTTTGCCTTTAACTTGGACAGTTGATGCATTTCCCATATATAGAAGCGGTTCCATCTTCTTCATTAATTGTCTTGAAGATATCCTTGTTCTTACACACATGGCGAGTTGCACCGGGAGTCGATCCACCATGATCAACATCTTCTATCATGTTGATTTGGAAATGACCGCAACAAGATTGTCCTTTGTTGCACTAGATTCCTTCTCTTTTTCCTTTTTCGAGAGACGACAATTCCTCTTGGAAATGTCCCGGTTTTCCACAATAGAAACAACCATTTTTTCTTGTAGTCATTCTCATTGTTGTTTTCATGAGATTTTCAAAATCTCGATTCCTCTTTTAGAGGACTTACGAGTTTCCTTCCTCTACTATTCTCATGAACAAAATGTTCTTTAGTATCATCTTGTTTACGATACTCTTCTTCTAAATGAAGGTGATTACCCAATTGTTCAAGAGAAATGTCATCTTTCCGATGTTTAAGACTTCTTTTAAAGTCTTTCCATGAAGGAGGAAGTTTGTCAATGATTGAGGAGACAATGATAGTTTCATCCATGTGCATATTATGTTGTTTGTAGTTATTGAGAATACGTTCAATTTCATGCATTTGTTCCATGATAGGCATACCATCAACCATTTTATAATTATTAAAGCGACTAACAAGAAATTTCTTACTTGTTGCGTCCTCCATCATGTATCTTGCCTCAAGTTTCTCCCACAGTTCTTTGGAGGATCCCGTATTTTGATACACATCGAACAATAAGTCAGTCATGCCATTCAAAATATGCCCCATGCAAATGTAGTCATCATTAACCGACTTGTTCCTCTCACGAGTCTCATTGATGGTCTCATCTTCTCTTTCCTCTGGTCTTGGTATGTTCACACATAGGCCACCTTCAATGTTGTAAGAAGGAAGTGCATCTTCTTTTGCCAACTATGAAAGTTTCAGCCTTCGAACCTCTCAAGTTTCATAAAGTCGAAGTCATCTCCTTCAACGTTGCAGCCATTATTACAGAAATCGAACCTAAAGATTGTTAGAAAATGGGGTATGGATTGCAGCAAAGAAGAAGAAAATAATGGTAATCGCGCAATCTCCAAGGCGTGTGAGGACACTAGACTTTGGGTTCGATTCGCCCCCACCAATATCTCCTCGTAGATTGGATGCAACAGAGTGTATCGGGCAAATCCCCTTCAGGATACAATGGAGAACCTTGGTTTGGTTTGCACACCCTAAACCAAGCGTATCGACAATGGCGGTTCTGAGAACAATAGTCTCCTTAACTCTCTCTGCGCATAAGGGAGAATAGAAGGTGATTTAGAGTGAAGAATGGTTGAGAGATTACGAGTTTTTACGTGTCATTTCTTTGCATGCAGATGGTTCTATTTATAGACCAACTCATGTCAATTGGTGAATGAAAACAACTCTTCAAAAGTTCCACAAGCGGTCAAATTCGATACATAAGTAGTATTAACGTTCATTAACTACCACAAGACATTAGTTGGCCTAGTGGTCAACGGATGTGCCTCATCAACCTTCATGTATCGTGTTCAAGTTTACAATGAAGGGACTCAACCAATCTATCAATCAACATTTGTATCTCAACTATACACCATTATATTAATTTAACTGAATTACCAAGCAACCTTTTAATAAGGATTTTGAAAATCTCTCACAAGATCTCTTGAATAAATAATAAATACATGTAGTTTATTTTTTGATCGAGAGGAAACAATAAACTCCGATAAAGTGAAGAGATAATTTTTGTTTGGAAGTATAATCATATTACAAGAGTTACGGGTGACTTATTGAATATAATCTAGAAACAAATGTAACTTGAGATTAATAGTGTGTGTGTGAGTGTGAGAGTCCAAAAAAGGTAGGGCTCTTTTTATATAGCCTTTTTAGAGTATCTCCAATGACAAATTTTAAGGAACCATTTTAAGTTTTTAAGTGAGTCCAATGAGAGTTTCTAAACTAAGTTCCTTAACTTCTCTCTCTTTAAAATCACATGTTCTTTCTCCTTCATTTACACTATCAAATGCAAAAAAAAAAAGTTATTTAAATGCTAAGGAACTTACTTTCAGGGTTCCTTATATAAGGAGTTCATTTCAAATTTAAAGAACCCAAAATCACATGTAAATTTTATAATAATATTTTAATCTTAAGAAACCCCTAAGGAACTCCCACTAAAGATGTTCTTAGTGGGTCTAATTTATTTTAATTTTCAAGGAATTAGGCCTTATCCTAATCAAGCCAGCTATCATCCTCTTGTCCGAATTGAGTTGCCTTCTTGTTGGGCCTAAGTCCAAAATTTCAAACTCACCTTCCATAAGGGGCATTTCAGCTAGAATTGAGCTTCACCAAACTCAGGCAGGAACACTTTTTTAATAGTGATGATGATCCCCTGTTCTAATTTTGTGTATCAAATAATGTCATAATCAATAATATATTATCATATATTCAACTTTTTTAATATTAAATAAAATTTTAACTTATATGATAATATATGATTGGTTGAGGCGTGATGTGATACGTCAAAATGGGACGAGAGATGCTATCATTTTACTAGACGCTACATACAAATCTAAGTTCCTAGCATTACTCCTGTTCGGTTACAGGTCTCATAATCCAAAGTGTATATTGATAGGTCCACCAATTCACCCCATTTAGGTCCATTTGTTTAAGTTTGAAAAAAAAATGACTTTCAGGCATTTTTAAAAAATAATTTTACACGAAAGTAATTTTTTAAAAGTTAAAAAATATAACCTTTTCATATAAAAACTGAATTTCAACTATTTTTTCAACTTCTACTTAATAAAAACTAGAAAATATATTTTCATCAATATGAAACCACTGATGAGACCCAAGGTAACATACCAATCCCGAGTCCTATGACCAAAATATAAATTGGACTACTTCTTTCAATTTCGGTGGCATCCATAATATCTGTTGCCAATTGTGTCGTCTTTTGTTTATTACATTGTAGTTGTAGTCCCAACCAAGAATAAGTTACATTAAAAAATATTTATATTCTGAGAGATATGATATATATTATATATGAACTTCTTCAATGGTGCAGCCTCAATCAAGTTGCATGATCATTTATTGGAAGCAACTCCATCAAAACTTGGATAAAACGGTTTCCCGCATAAATTCTTCAGGGGCTGCACAAAGAGTAAACAACAGGCAATGGGATCAATTTAACAAACTTTACACCTATCTCCTATATGAAACTGAGTTTAGGTACCTTGGTTGGTTGCATTGTAGCAGGAAAACCAGTATACAGAATTAATTTTGAGTGATTAAGAAGAAATTTTTTTTGTATTTGTTCATGGTTTTAGTTTGCGCATAATTAGGATCCGTTTGTTTTAGATTTAACTAAAGAGAAGCTACCCCTTTTGCGTTGGATAAAATTTAGGCATTAGTTTATCAATGAAAACTTACCATTTTTTTTTATTCATTAACCAACGTCCTTAGGACATTGATTAACAAAACCCTAGAATTTATATCAAACAGGCTCTAAACCTTTTCTTGCAACCATAAGCACATTAAACAATAAAATGTTTCAGTGACAGTTCAACTCAAGTATTTCACTAACCATCTCAATATCTTGCCCTATAAGCTTCAATCTTTTTGGCTTGTCATGTAAGTTATATTCAATTTTGATGATGCAAATTTGAAAGGAGAAAGTCAAGATTGTACCTTCTAGACCTGTGAAGAGATTGAACTGAGCAGTAGCCTGCCTTAGGAACATTTCTACCCCACTCACAGTTATTGCTCCTGCAGCTTCAGCTTCTTTCAACAATCTGGTTCTTCTGGGAGTATAGACAGCATCAAAGACTAACTGATAGTCTCCCATAGTCGCCTTGAAAAATAGACTGGCTTTAGAAATTAAACTCACATTAAACATTACCTTTCTAGGCTTAAATATGTTTCTAGTCCTCCAAAACATACTAATGTTCAATTTTAGTCCCCAAAGTTTAAAAGTGCGTTTTAGTCCTTCATTTCCTGAAATGTGTGGCTCGTGGTCCTCATTGATATATTTTGGAGGACTAAAAACATAATTAAAATGTCCTCACGAGGACCACAAGTGATAGATTTCAGGAAAACGAGGGACTAAAAAGATATTTTTTAAATTTTAGGGACTAAAACCAACACTAGGATAATTTGGGGGACTAAAAACATATTTAACCCTTTTTTTATTTACATAAAGCGTGTAGAACCTCTGCCACTGAAATTCTATCTTTATTGGGATGCATTCCTATAGGTGTTGCATTTGCAAGAATTGCCCCTTTCTCTGGCTTAAAGTTGACCAACTCTTTGTAAGGCTGAGCTTCACCAAATACAGCACAAGCAAGAGATTTTGCTCTGTCTTTTTTTAACAAAATGAGAGAGTAAGGAAATATGTATGTACATAAATATCCTCTAGAGAAGTTTGTATAACAGTCTAGACCAAGGTATGGGAAACTGATTTATCAACATCATGCAAGGTGAGGTAAGGATGGTTTGTGACTCTTATGTTTAGTGAAACTTCTGTTCCAACATGAGAAAGGATCAAAGGAAAATTAAAGTTCACTATAGACATGATTTGCTTGATGTTTATACCATAATCAATGTCAAAAATGACTATATGAGCTCCTCTGCTTCTAGCACCAAATGCTAGTGCTTTTCCAGCTCCACCAGCACCAACTAGCACAAACAATCTTCCAGCAAGGGGTGAACCTAAAGATACTCCACCATCATTGGATCCATGCTCTGACAATTGGAATTGGTATCAGTAAGCCAGTATCAGTTAAAATTACACTAATTATATCTTGCTAATGAAGAAAGCCTAGATCAAAGAAGAATTTCATTGTGATTACGATTTACAGGAAATAGGATAACACAAAATCCTTCAGTGAACAAGAAAAAAGTGAAACATGCTCAATAATTACTGTTAAAGATGGAAATCATTCTTATCATAGCTATTTAAAATTCACTCATAGACTAATTTATGATTGGTTAACGGTATAAAAAAAACTTTGTCTGACGAGTGTATCAAAATTAAACTCTCATTATATTGTTTTACAAGCTCTTTGGCCAAGTGATAAAGGTTTGACTTTTCACCTTTGGACATTCACATAATAGCTTTAGCTTTTTAGGATCATGAGTTTTTTACAAGTACATTGACAAGTTCAAGGAAATCATAATGAACACAGCAATTGTGGAATATTACCTATAAGAGCATCTTCAATTGCAGTAATTGAAGCCTCACAATCTGTATTATAACCAACAAGCTTCCCATCTCTCTGTCTCCTTATAATAGTATTAACAGCTCCTATAGACTGGTGGAGCATGAAGTGAAACAAATTGATTATGTATCACAAAAATTATAATATGGAAGAGCAACCACTTCTTAAGTCCATAATGGGGAAGAGAAGAACTATTATTGAAGTACATATTGAGACATGAGGAACAATAGAAAACAATTTTTTTTTGCTGAATTTTGACATTATTCTAATTGTTACATGGAAGAATAAGCCAACCTGAGCAAGTGGATGGACTTCATCGCAAAACCTTGTAACTTCTTCCTTATATGGAAACCCAACACTGCAATACAAAATGAAAAGGTAGATGAGAAATTATCAAAGAAGAAATAAATACAAACATTTAGATGATTAATGTGATAACAAAAAAGATATAAACACCATGGTTGCAGAAAATTTAACTGCTTTAGCTCAAGTCTAAAAAAAGATTCATGCAAACCACAAAAACAAGTAGTCCTACTATTCGAAGGATTTAATTAGTATGCACTCTTATTGTAAAGATTTTTTATATTGTCAACCAATAATAAATTATTACATCATTAAAAATGTTTGACTCTTATTATAATTATCTTAAAAATCACACATTTGATGATTTGCTATTGATTGACATTTACACTGTCATTGTTTCAAAATTATACTGTTGTTTGAACACGCATACTATATCCCATCCACATTTGCATATATATCCATTCCAACTTTTTGTATAGTATATGACAGTATCTAACCCCACTTACATAAATATCCTATTGGATGCCAAATTGGAATGCACAAAAAACATCATTGGAACAAATAGGAGACCTCAATGATAAATATGACTCCAACTTTCAAGTGAGATAAGAGTTAACACATGGCATACCTAAAACCAGCAAAATCAGGACTTGAATAGGCACTAAAGAACTCTTTAAGATCATCAACAAACATGGGGACATAGATTCCATTATAGTTTACATGTCTGAAGGAAGGATTATGCAATATAGGGCCTTTGCTGTGGCTAACTGGTTTTGAGATGAGTCCAAAAACTTTAGTATCTGCATTTACATGATCCAATTTATAGGCTTCCCTAAGATGATCTAGAGAAGGCAAACCAGGGATTGGATTTCCAGCCAAATATCCACACACAAAGAACCCCCCAAATTTTGGACATAGAAGCTGGCTTATCAATCCTCTTTCTCCAACAGAATAAGCAATTAATGGTACCTACAAATTGTTACCATAATAACTGGCTAATTATTGTTGACATTAGAAACTTGAACAAACAATAAGGATGAGTGTTAGCCACACACTATGTAACACTCTTTTTTTAACACACTCTCTTCTTCTATTGATTGAAATTTACGTGGAGTGCCATTATTTTGGAAATAGGTCCATCGAATTCATATGGCACCACTTAAATTTTGTAGGACCCATATGAACATGAATTTCAATCAATAAGAGGAATGTGTTGGAAAGAGAATGTTAGAAAGTGTGTGGGTAACACTTGTCAACAAGTAATATGAAGAAAAAAAAATTCTCATGCCTGACAATAGGGAAGCAAGCTAAATATTCTTGTAATTTCTGCTATATCATCAGCATGTGTGACAAGTTTAATGATATCTGCTCCTGTAGCTTGCATGAGTGCAACAATTTGAAGTAGTTCTTCTTTTGGAGGGGTCATGCCATCTACATAGTAGGAAACAATTATTTTGCCATTACTCTTATGATTTCTCTTATGCTCCACCATGGTCATAAAACGAGAAGCTGCCTGAACAACCACACAATATAAGTAAAGGAGATTTACATAATAACAAACAAAAAAAAAAGCTATATATGGTGAAATTTTTTATATGTATTACATGATATAGACAACCCATTAGAGACCACTCTCTGCATGGCATGGCCAGTCTAGTTCTTGGTTTTCAATCTCAAATAAAACCTGTCATGTTGATATATTTTCTTCATTTTAGTTAAAATAAACAATTTGTTCTTGTAATCTCACTCGATATAGACTTATATTCTTATTCAATTTGGATTTTGGTTCCTATATTATTATTTTTTTATATTAATTCTTATATTTTTCACCTATTTGGATTTTAGTCTTTACGTTAAGGTATCCTGGTTGATGCTTGTAATTTCTAATTGCTAAAGTATTGATCCTAGATATCAAAATTTAAATGATTAAAAATATGGGGACCAATATCCAAACAAAAAATTATAGAGATTAAAATCTACATCAAATGAAATTATAAATACTAATTATTTATTTTAATTTTCATTTTATAAGTTGGTAAATGACAAATAATTGTAGATAAGAAGCAATTTGCACTAGTGGTACAGATACTACCGTACATCTGTACCAGTACCATTATATTTAACTTGCAAAAGCATACTGCCATGAAATGTTAAGTGGTCCATGGTCCCACTTTCATCCAGTCCAATTGAGCCCAATTTCAACCAAGGAGGCCTACCTAATAAGTTTTCTTCATTTCTTTGGATCTATTTTTTTGGTACAATTTTTGTTTTGGGTGCAATTTCTTTGGATCTATTTGATATGTTAATTTATTATATAAAAATTTAAAATACACATTTAATTAAAATCGATTGGAGCACAGTTAAATTAATGAACTATAAATAAGTGTTTTCGCCGATTTAATGACATATAATTTTTAAAACATTTTTCTGACCAATTAAAACATTCTTTTTTTTTTGTTTCATAAAACATTCTTTATGAGTTAGGATAAAGCTTTTCATATATCATATGTGTGCTCTCCTTACACCTGAGTTACTGGTAGAATTAAAATGGAGATGCATAAGAAAATGACATGAGGCCCAATAATAATAATTAGATAATATAAGAATATAAAGTAATGTGTATAATTTAGTAACATTATTGAAAAGATAAGAGAAAAAACAAACTATAGATTGGTCCAATGGACGACGTGGCACTTTATCCAAGAAACCAAAAAGTTTGATGCTAAAAGAATATAGTATTATCATACCTCTCGATTCGATTATAAGTAAAATTAACCAATTTACGTATTTATTAAGGAAGTTAGTTGATTTAGTTTAATTATCTTGATTTATATATTAAAAAAAAATTCCGATTCTAAACTACCCTTTAATTCGAGAGTGTACAATGCTCTTGGAAAAATAAATGAAAAATTAGTTGGATTGATTGATTATTTTGAGTTTAGAAAAACTGATATTAAATAAAATTGAATTGATTGATTTTTACTTATATTTAAATCCATAAAATATATTTATTTTTTTATTTATAATTGAATCCACCTTAAAGTACCTTCAAATCAACTTCTACGAAATCTGCCCCCATTTCCACCGCTTGCCGTAACGTTTCCAAACGCATTTTCTCATCCCCGTCATGTAAACCATCTTTCCACTTTGGCCTTAAAAAAAAGAGAACAAAAATATAGATCAATTGAATGCGAATGCAAATGATTAAGCATATGAAAGTAAAGACCACAAATCACAACTTTTTAAGCTTTGTGTTGTGTGGCAATGGAATATAACATAATATATGTATATTTTTGTCAAACAAAAATGTTTCTTATATTTAATTTTTTTACACTATTTTTATGCAAAAAAAAAAAAGAAAGAGAGAAAAGGAATATAGAAATAACATATATCATAAAACACAGCGTATGGTAAATTTGAAGACAATTTCTCTCGCCAATAAGGATTATGTTCATCACGTTAAAGTATATCGAGGGAGTCATCATGTAACCAGATGATTTGAGGTGTAGAATAAATGTGTTGATATTTTATAAGATGTAGAATTCGAATTTTATTGCTACTAACATAATAAGTTAATAACTAATATTTATCTATAAAAAACATTAAAGTATATTAAAATCTCATGAAATAATATAATACTTGTATGGTGTATCACTGTACCACTTTGGTTGATGGCCTTTAGATAACACCTCGAATGATGTAGTTAGCTTATTCTTTAGCTAACCATGAGATGAGATGTATGAGCCATAAAGAATGGAGCACTTACCGGTAAGCAAGGAGCACTGGGAGTGGCTTATTTGTGAGAATGGTTTGAAGGTCACGGTGAGGGTGGAAGTTGGCGATATACTCCATCCTAACCTCCACTAAATCAGCACCTTGTGCCTTTGCTTGATGCATGTCACTCACAATTTCCCCAACAGATTGGCTTGTGAGTGAACCACAAATCATAATAGAATCATTTGACACCACCCCATTACAAGCACTACCCATTTTGATTGAACAAAAATGGACGATTAAAACACCCTATCAACACAGCTATTGAAGAGAAATATTAAGGCACCCCAAGTGGATAATAACGTCACTAAGGTAGGTACATGTATCACACGACCTTTATATATTAATTTCAGAGCCCAAAGTTGTAGTTGGTAGAGTCCTTATCTGCAATTCCAACTAAATTAAAGTGGAATTAGATTTTACTAATATGGGTTGGAGTAAAATTTAATTGAAAGCACCAACATAACAACCTCGGAAGACAAAATGGGATTTTGATAATACTACTACTTTCCCATCACTTGCAATATATGGGGAACTATAGCTAGAGGATAAGGGAAGAAAAATGGTTGGTGGGAAAGGTGATGAGTGGGAGAGGTTTGAACTTCAAAGCATATCTATACTAGCAAAAGAAAAGCTGCCAGGAAATGCTAGGCTGGAGGAGGGAAGGACCGTAGTGGAGTCGAAATAACTTTAAGCAATACAAAAATTCTGATCGGAAAGTTAATGGTATATTTGCTTTATTTCTAATTTGTTGTTTTCATTTCATGTTTTTATCAATAATTAAAAAACTCTTATTTTGTTTTCATTTTATTTTTAGAGATTTGTATAGGAAATATAGAAAATAATGTAATAATTTTATAATTATTTATGGAAATGAAAAATGAGAACAAAACATTAGAAACAAAATAAACAAGTCCCAAGTTTTTTGTTCTTTAAAATATTAAATGCATTAATTTTTAATGATTTTTTTTCTCAATATGATTCTTTAACAATCCTTATGGTTAGCATTAACTTAAAAAGCAAAAAATAAAAACAAAAAATGAATGTTTGGTGATGCTGAGTAGTTGTAGGTAGTGGGTGAGCAGTGAGCAACTTGGACCTTGCAGTCAGCGAGCAGGCAAGCATGAGTTACACGCAATTTGTGAATGAATGTTGCAGCCGTGAAATCTTGGCGTTTAGCAATGATGTGAGTGTTTTTGAATCAGGAGGTTGGTGGATTGGGTACGTTATGTCATTATTAATGTTTTGTTTTGTTCCACAGAAGAAAGTACAGTCAACTCAAAGAGATGAAAAAGAAAATCAATTTTTATATTGTTTGGTAAGATGAAAAAAAGGAAAGAAAGAGAATAGAAAAAGAAGAGATAAATAATATTATTTTTAAAAGGATAAAACATCTCTAAAATAAAGAGAAGATAAAGAAGATTTATTTTTTAGGGATATAAATGAAAATGCACATCTCTCTTCCATCGCTCTCTCCTTTTCTTTCTCTTCACTAGTATTTTTGCATCCCACGGGATGTACTAAACTTTTTTTTTTCTTTATCTCAAATTAAGTCCATTATATCAAATATTTTCTTTACTTATTTCACATTTTGTTTTCAATATTTCCTTCACACCCATACTGATGGTATTCATTCATCTCCAAGGCTTTTTATTTATAGACAGAGGTGATCAGCAAAAATCTTGAAATAATTTTATCTATAATTTGAGTGCAAAGAATTGAATATTATTTTTATTTGAAAATGATATTATAATACGTAATATAACATTATGTGTTAAGTGTTCCTCTCTGGTTATTACTAATAATCAACTAATCCTCTTAAATCATGTGGTGCTGACACGTGTCCCTTTATTATAAATCAGCAATTACCCTTATTAATTAGTATAGATATAGATTTATTATTTAAAATAGAAAATAAAAAAAAACAAAGGCAAGGATGTAGAAAAAATAGATTAGAAAATATGAACAGCTTTGTCTCTATTTATGTCAATTCAGAGATTATCGTGTTTGACTCCCAAAACATTGTACCTTTACCGGTTTGTAAATATTTTAAAACGAAAAAATTTATAAATTTTAGAAAAAAAATAAAAAAAATTCATCACATGACATATGGCTTGCACCATCGTGCTACACTAAAATCAGCATTTACCTTTATCAATTAGTATAGATATAGATTTATTATTTAAAATAGAAAAAAAAGAAAGGCAATGATGTAGTAAAAAAAATACAAAATATGAATAACTTTGTCTCTATTTATGTCAATACTGATTATTGTCGTGTTTGATTGCTTAAAACAATGTACATTTACCGGGTTGTAAATATTTTAAAACAAAAAATATATAAATTTTAGAAAATAAATAAAGTAATAATAAAAATATTCCATAACTTAAGACGTGGCTTGCACTTTTGTCTTTATACTAAAATCGAAATTTCCCCTTATCAATTACTATTGATATATATTTATTATTGGTTTGGTTTGATTCGTTTCGAAACGAAAAATATTAAAATATATATATATATATATAATATATAAAATATTAAATTTTAAACTATTAAATTATATATACATTAAAATATAAGTATATAAAAATTAAAACATCAAGAATATGACAACTCTACTTTTATTATCTGCCAATTTATGATTGGTTGACAGTATAAAAAAACTTTACACTATCATTATATACAAATAAATTAAAAAAAAAGTATTAGGAAAAAAATTATTAGAAAAAATTTTAAAAAATAATGAAAACGTAAAAAAAAATAAAACTTTTAAAAATTTAAAAAACTAAAAATTAAAAAAAAAGTAACAAAAGTAAAAAAAAAAGTAAAAAAATTAATTTTTTTTAAAAACAAATAATATTAAAACATATGTATAATATATAAAATATTAAATTTTAAACTATTAAATTATATAGACATTCAAATATAAGTATAAAAAATTAAAACATAAAGAACATGACAACTCTACTTTTCCTATCTGCCAATTTATGATTGGTTGACAGTATAAAAAAACTTTACAGTGTCGGTATATACAAATAAATAAAAAAATATTAGGAAACAATTTTAAAAATTAAGGAAAACGTAACAAAAAAGTTAAAAAAAAATTTAAAAAATGATAACTTTCAAAAAAAATAAACGTAAATTTTTTTTAAAAAAAAGTAAAAATTCATTTTTTTTAAATCAAAAATTCCTGCCGCTGACACGTGACATATACAGTAAAAACAAAGGCTCGGCCTTCATCACTTGACATGTGGCTTGCACCATTGTGCTACACTAAAATCAGCATTTCTCTTTATCAATTAGTATAGATATAGATTTATTATTGAAAATAGAAAAAACAAAGGCAAGGATGTTGCCAAAAAAAATATACAAAATATGAATAACTCTGCCTCTATTTATGTCAATATAGATGTTGTCGTGTTTGACTCCCAAAACAATATACCTTTACCGGTTTGTAAATATTTTAAAACAAAAATATATAAATTTTAGAAAATAAATAAAATAATAATAAAAATATTTCATAGCTTGACACGTGGCTTGCACCATTGTGCTACACTAAAATCAGAATTTCCCCTTATCAATTAGTATTGATATGGATTTACTATTGATTTGGTTTGATTCGGTTCGAATCGGAAAATATTAAAATATATATATATATAAATAAAAAATATATAAAATTTTAAATTTTAAACTATAAAATTATATATACATTAAAATATAAGAATATAAAAATTAAAACATCAAGAATATGACAACTTTATTTTTTTGTCTCATCAATTTAAGATTGGTTGATACTTTAAAAAACTTTACACTTGTCAGGATATACAAATAAATTCAAAAAAAAGTATTGGGAAAAAATTATTAGAAATTTTTGATAAAAATAAAGGAAAACGTAAAAATAAAAATTTAAAAATACAAATTAAAAAAATTAAAAAAATACAAATTTTAAAAAATTAAAAGAAAATGTTTAAAAATAATAAAAATAAATGTAACAAAAACTTTACAAAGTTAAAAAAATTAATCTTTTTTAAAAAAGTAAAAAAAATTTAAAGAAAAGGACAAAAGGCTGCCGCTGACATGTGGCATGTACAGTAAAATTAGTATAGATATAGATTTATTATTTAAAATAAATAAAATAAAGGCAAAGATGTAGCCAAAAAATACAAAATATGAATAGATCTGTCTCTATTTATGTCATTATAGAGATTGCCGTATTTGACTCCCAAAACAATGTACTTTTATCGGTTTGTAAATATTTTAAAACAAAAAATATATAAATTTTAGAAAATAAATAAAATAATAATAATAATATTCCATATCTTGACACGTGACTTGCATCATTGTGCTACACTAAAATCAGAATTTTCCCTTATCAATTAGTATAAATATAGATATAGATTTATTATTAGTTTTGTTTGATTCGGTTCGAATCGGAAAATATTAAAATATATATATACATAAAAATAAAAAAATAAAAAATTTTAAATTTTAAACTATTAAATTATATATACATTAAAATATAATTATATAAAATTTAAAACATCAAGAACATGACAACTCTATTTTTACTGTCTGTCAATTTATGTACTTTTACTGTTTGCCAATTTATGATTGGTTGACAGGGTAAAAAAAGTTTACACTGTTAGTATGTACAAATAAAGTCAAAAAAAAAGTTTTTGGAAAAAAAATTATTAGAAAAAAATTAAAAATTATGGAAAACGTAAAAAAAAAAACAGAGTAATTTTTTTTAAAACAAATACAAATTTAAAAAAATAAAAGAAAATGTTAAAAAATAAATTAAATAAATAAACTTAACAAAAATTAAAAAAACTAAAAAAAACATTAATTTTTTAAAAAAAGTAAAAAAAAATTAAAAAATTAAAAAATTAAAAAAAATGGACAAAAAACCTGTCGCAGACACGTGGCATGTATAGTAAAAATAAGGGGTTCACCCTTTATATTAGTACTAGGGTTGTTGACCCGTGCTGGACGCACGGGTACCTTTTTTTTTTAAGTAACAACAAATTTTTTTTATAAATAATAGTAGGTTTCAATTTTTTTTAGGTTAGAGATAAATTTTAGTTTACATAGCATAAATCACTCAAACCCAATGAATTTTACTAATTTACAATAAGTCACTTAAAATGAGTTAGAGTTTAATTGATATATACTGTCAGTGTAAAGTTTTTATCACTGTCAACCAATCACAAATCATGTTATGAATGACTTTTAAGGTGGTTTGGATAAGAATCAAAGATTTTCAATGACATGGCAATTTATTATTGATTGACAGTGTAAAAAAATCTTTACACTGACAATACATACCAATTAAAGTCAATGAGTTACCACACATTTTCAATATTCAATAGTTCAATAGTATATATGTGTTAATTAAGAAACACTCCAAATTAGAGAAATTTAATTTAGTGAATAAAATAACACTCAATATAATGAAATGTTTATTTTATTTCTCATTTCCCTTCTTTCTAACTTTAAGTCCTTTTTCCCGTCTTTCTAACTTTAAGTCCTAACATAAAGTTGATTGATTATGTATTTTTCATGTTAGTATAGCAGTTGTTATTTCTTTTTCTCTTCTAAAAATTTAAAATCTAAATATACAAATCATTAAAAATCTTTTTTTTTTTTTTGCAATTTATAATGCTTCAAAATATTAAACCTATAAATCAAACCAAATGACTATTTCATGGTATTATGTTTACCCCATTGATTCGCACGGGATAATTGTTTATTTAAATAAACAATTATAAAATATAATTAAATGATTAACTATAGTTATTACTTATATTTTGGATTATATTTTATTTTATGTATTTAATTTATATGTACGGTCAAATTAAACAATTTATACACCGACATCCAATATTATTTTGTCAAATTTACATTATAGTTATTTTTTGAAATTACTAAAATAAGTATACACATATTAAAGTATTAATGAATAACCATTTAAAATCTTTTACACTAATAACCTATCATAAATTTCATGTCCTGAACTAAATAAGGGCATGCTTGTTATGAATTAAAGAAAATTAATTTTGATATTCAACAATTTAGAAATTATTTTTAAAAGCATAAACTATTCTATTTTTATTTAAAATAATCATTTGGGTCTCTACATGTAACAAATCTGATTTTCATTTTTAACCTAACTTTAAGTGTGTTATACTATATTCTTACTTTTAGTTATAACATATATAATATAATTTAATATAATAATATTTATTTATTAGTCAACAAAATCTTTGAAATTGAAATGTATCAAAGTTTGCAATGGATATATTTCATAAATGCTAGGTTTGAATGTAAAAAAAATTAGCCTTGATAATACAGTAGATATCTGTATGAGAAAAATATTGGAAATTTGATAAGGTTAAATTATAATGTCAATTTAGTGTTTGCCAATTCTATAAGTATATAACAACATCGATACCAATATTAGAGTGAATATAGTATCAAATACAAAAATTCAAATAGAATATATATAATAAGCATTATAAATTGTAGAGATTACATTTAATTCAAAGAAAGAAGGGCTGAAAAAAATACTCCAAGATTAATATGTGAATATAAAAAACACTTGTTTTCCTTTCCACTTTATACACACGATCAAATTTTCTTACAGAATAAATTATTACAATATTTAATTCAGCCTCATTGGATTTGTTGTTTATATTTTGAAACACATTTACATTATATTTTATTGATTGAAACAAAATACTTAAATTATTCATACTATAATTGTATTATGTTAATAAAAATATAAATAGCAAGTGGTTTTAAATCTAAACCTAGCATCAAAATCACAATATATACAAATTTATCAATGAACTGATGAAATGACGCAACTAATAAGAAGAATATACCTGGATTAGTGATGAGTGTGATTTCACCTCATTTTTCATGTACATTTCTGCATGCATTTGCATATAGTTAGGCCAATTTAGTGTTGATTTTGTATAGTTTTTCCTTTGGAACGGATGAGGTGGTTTTTTGTGTGTTGTTTTGCGAGATTTAATGGAAAAATGCCCGGAAATCAGCCTTGGTGGAGCTTGGATGAAAAAGAGCCTGAAAAGTGAAGATTATGAGCCAAACAGAGCCCATCACGGCCTGGCGTGATGACCATCACTGCTGTGATCAAGCGGAAGCGAAAGGCAAAAGTCGAGAGCTGTCACGGCCGCCAGTGATATGAATCACGGCCGTGACCTAGGATTCGCGTCGCGAACAAAGGGCTCGCCTCGCGAGTGACCATTTTGTGCAAATTCGCCCAGTCGGAGACCATCACGGCCTGGCCGTGATGGGCATCCTGTGCCGTGACGCGGGCACGATCTATAAATAAACTCGCACCGAAGAATTAGGGATGCACTTGGAGGCGGTGGTGGCCGGTGGAGAGGGTTTCTACCCAAATAGGGGGTGTTTTCTCTGCTCTTGGATGGGGAGAAGATGGAGGAAGCTTGTCTATGAGTGTTCTCCATCCCTTTTTTCATTCTGTTTTGTATTTCCTTTTATCATGAGTAGTTAAATCCCCATTGTTGGGGTTAGATGTAACTTTTCCGAACTTGTTGTAATTGATTTGGTGTTTTAATGCAAGTCTTTATTTCTTTATGAGTATGTGATTACTGTGCTTAATGCTTTCCTTGGATTAGCTACCCATAGGAATGATTTGTTGCTTTGATAGATGACTGGAAGGTTGGTATTAAGGCATGCTCATGAATCATTTGCCAAGTAGTTCAAGAATCTAGACATAGGTGTTGAATGCTTGCAATCGTATAAGTCTTGACTTAATGCAAAATCACAGATTAATCCACCTAAGACATTAGGGTTTAATTTGGGGTTTTATGCTCAATGCACCTAAGACATTAGGCTTGAGTACTTTAGAAAAGGCTTGATTGGCATAATTGAATTAGGACTTGTGTTGATAACCATTTCATTGCAACCGAGGGAGGATTAGTGTAGTCTAACCCTGACAATTCTAGCCACATCCCTGTTTGCATACCAAGTGTTTGACAAAATTCCAAAAAGACAAAAATATTTTGTTTCTTTATTTTCTGTTTAATCTCTCATACTTTATTTTAGTCTAGATAGTTGTTAAGCTTGCGAATTGGTAATTGACAACCAATCCCCGTGGATACGATATAACGGTCTCACCACCGTATTACTTGTTTGCGACGAGGTGCACTTGCCTTTAATTCTAAAAATCACGCATCAAGTTTTTGGCGCCGTTGCCGGGGATTGGTTTTGTCAATATCAGTAGTAACAAATGAGACAACTAGTTTAGACATTTTTTTTATTTTATTTATCTGTATATAATTAATCTCTTTCTTTTGTTAGTTTTGTATATATTTGAATTTTTGTTTCTTTGATCTTGGGCTTAATTGTCTGTGAGGTGAAAATTGGTTTGGCAGGATCATGGACTATAATTATTATCAGCCATCTGATGCAGAATTGGAGATATCCGAGTTGCAGCTGCGGGTAGATATGCTGCAATTGGCCGTAAACATCCAACAAGTGAGTAATGAGCTGTCAAGGGCAACTGTCTCTCCTTCACCAGTGGTAGGTTATGCTGAATGGGGAAATCAATTTCCCAACACTTCCACTCCATGGTGGGGGAACCCTCCAAACAATACTTTGATGGATGAAGGGGAACATTGGGAATCTTCCACACCTTGGTATGATGAGCCATCCCCATTGGAAGTTGCTTGGGAGAACTTCAAATCCGCATTCCCAGTCGAGGTTGAGCAACCTATCCCGGATAGTCAACCTCACTTAGAGGCTGTTTTGGAGAACTTCATGGCAACAACAATGGAAGAATTAAAAAATCAAGAAGATGCTATTCGAAGTCTCGGGGAGGCGTGTTGAGGAACTCTCTAACCTACTATCCGAAATGCCAAATGGGAACTTGATGGATGATGATGAAGATGATGCCAAAATGGATGAGGAGGCAGAAGAAGAAGTGGGAGCAACCGAGTCAAGAAGTGAAGCCCCTGTTTTGGAGAACATAGTTGCACCATTCCCTATTGAACCCTTGACTAAAGAGCCTGAAAGGAAGAGGCAATTGGAGGACATCTATTTCACCATGCTTGGAGATGATGAAAAACTTTTGGAATTAGATGGTGCTATTGGTTCCTATGCATGTGTGGAATGTGATGGGAGAAGCACTTGTGTGGTTTGTGCGGAGATTTCTGCATATTTGGAAGGTGATGGATTTGGCAATGCTGAGAGTGAAGATTGTCATGAAGCGAGCTCAGACACCAATGATCCTCTCGAATTGTTTGCCACCTCACATTTTAAAGCGATCAACAATGGAGTTCATGCCTCTGCTCGAGGTTGAACCCCATTTTTATTGGGAAGATTTTATGGATAAAGGGGTCATCTTTGACCCGAGAGGAATTGAAAGCGCTTCCCGGTTGAAGAAGTCGACATGAAATTCGAGCGCTCACTCCCATACTTTTGTTGCAAACCGTGGGATCCGGGTGAAGGATCTCACATGGTTAGCATCCCTTGGTCCTTATGCCACAGGTTATGGGATCCGGTGGATGCTTCTTAATAAGTCAAGCTAGTGACGTTAAAGAAGCGCTTATTGGGAGGCAACCCAACTTTTCTTAACCCTTCTCTTTAGGTAGTTTTTGTTTTTGATTTTCAACCTCTTGAATAATTTGAGAAGCTCAAGTGGAAAATAATAAATTGTCAATTGTCAAGTGTTTGCAGTGTAATAAAGAAGGAAGGAGAAGCAGAAAGAGCAGGGAGAAACAAAGCCAAAAAGCATGTGAGCCAACACCCGTTACCGCCTCGGTAAGCCGTTCCAATTTTCTGCTTTATTTTATTTTATTTTTCTTCTCCCCTCTCCAACTTGATTGTTTACATTGGGGACAATGTAAATCTTTAAGCTTGGGGTAGGGGTAATCTTTTTGCTTGCATTGTAAATATTGCATTCATATAGGTTTAAGTTTGCATGATCGCATGATTCGGTTACCCCTTGCTTAGATTGAGCTTATGATTGTGAGAGCTAAGTGCCAATTTTTTTGTGATAGTGAATTCTTGAACCCAATTCTGTTTATTCTTGTGATATGGCTGCAAATGAATATGCTTGAGATGATCTTGGATAGTTGATGATTAGCATATGTTTCTTTAGACTTGTGTTTTTCACTGGTTCTTGAACTGATAAATGTGAGCTTTTGAGCCATTAGGGGGTACTCACTAAATCTGCCCCCATTCTTTGTGTAGAGTGTTATTCCTCTTGGTTTGTTTTCTCTAGAACTTGACTTAAAACCATTTTGAAGCTTAAAATTTTTTTGAAAACATTTTTGAAAATGATTGAGGCAATAGGTATTTTTCTGGCCTTCTGAGTTTTGAATGATGAAATACTACCCCTTAGTTGCCCAATTTTGAGCCTGAATGAATAAAATGCTTTTCTTGGTTCCCTGAAAAATTTTGATAAATATACTTGACAAGGGACCTTCTAAAGTATTACAAAAAGGATGAAAAAGGTAGTTGAAAGTTTGGGATAAGAATCAGAAAAAAATAATTCTTTTGAGTTGAAAAATTTCCCCTTCTCCAAATAAAAGAAAAGAAAAAAAAAAGAAAAATAAATAGAGAAGGGGATTGAAAAAAAAAAAAGAGAAAGAAAAGAAAGGTGGAAAAATGTATTGAAAACCCAAGAAGGTATTTTAGAAGGTGTCTTGTGTTGAATTGTTGATACTTGGTTTAGCCTTTTGAAATATCCCTTTCTTGTTATCCCCACCTAAAGAGTAATCCCATGGCCACGTTACAACCAAATAAAGACCTCTTGATTCTTAGGTGTTTTCATAAATAAAGTGGAGATTTGGTTGATAGTCAAGCATATGGTAGGAATCATTCCTTGAGGAAAATGGAGCGAATTGTTATATATACTTGAACACTTGAGTGAGTGAGGCAAGAAAGAGAGCCAAGCAAATAAACAAGCTTGGGGTGAGCTTCAGGTGAGAAAGAGTGCCCAAATCAGTGAGAATGTGAGTCTAGGAAACTTAAGCCCTAATTGGACTTGAATTGATTGTCTCTTGCTTGAATTGTTTGAATTGCACATTACTTGGATCATTTTACTCGGGTTCTTGTTTCACTATCCATGCTTTGACTGTTTATCTCTTCTGGCCTTAGTTTTTGCTTGTGGACAAGCAAAGTCTTAAGCTTGTGGTGTTTTGATGAGTGTGATTTCACCTCATTTTTCATGTACATTTCTGCATGCATTTGCATATAGTTAGGCCAATTTAGTGTTGATTTTGTATAGTTTTTCCTTTGGAACGGATGAGGTGGTTTCTGTGTGTTGTTTTGCAGGATTTAATGGACAAATGCTCAGAAATCAGCCTTGGTGGAGCTTGGATGAAAAAGAGCCTGAAAAGTGAAGATTATGAGCCAAACAGAGCCCATCACGGCCGGGCCGCGTGATGACCATCACGCACGTGATCAAAGCAGAAGGCAAAAGTCAAAGACTGTCACGGCCTGCCCGTGATATGAATCACGGCCGTGACCTAGGATTCGCGTCGCGAACAAAGGGCTCGCCTCGCGAGTGACCATTTTGTGCAAATTCGCCCAAGTCAGAGACCATCACGGCCTGGCCGTGATGGTCGCTATCCACGCCGTGACGCGGGCCTGATCTATAAATAAACCTGCACTGAACAGAATTAGGGATCTGCACTTGGAGGCAGGCTGAGGCTGGCGGCTGGAGAGGGTTTCTACCCAAATAGGGGGTGTTTTCTCTGCTCTTGGATGGGGAGAAGATGGAGGAAGCTTGTCTATGAGTGTTCTCCATCCCTTTTTTTCATTCTGTTTTGTATTTCCTTTTATCATGAGTAGTTAAATCCCCATTGTTGGGGTTAGATGTAACTTTTCTGAACTTGTTGTAATTGATTTGGTGTTTTAATGCAAGTCTTTATTTCTTTATGAGTATGTGATTCTGTGCTTAATGCTTTCCTTGGATTAGCTACCCATAGGAATGATTTGTTGCTTTGATAGATGACTGGAAGGTTGGTATTAAGGCATGCTCATGAATCATTTGCCAAGTAGTTCAAGAATCTAGACATAGGTGTTGAATGCTTGCAATCGTATAAGTCTTGACTTAATGCAAAATCACGGTTAATCCACCTAAGACATTAGGGTTTAATTTGGGGTTTTAGGCTCAATGCACCTAAGACATTAGGCTTGAGTACTTTAGAAAAGGCTTGATTGGCATAATTGAATTAGGACTTGTGTTGATAACCATTTCATTGCAACTGAGGGAGGATTAGTGTAGTCTAACCCTGACAATTCTAGCCACATCCCTGTTTGCATACCAAGTGTTTGACAAAATTCCAAAAAGACAAAAATATTTTGTTTCTTTATTTTCTGTTTAATCTCTCATACTTTATTTTAGTCTAGATAGTTGTTAAGCTTGCGAATTGGTAATTGACAACCAATCCCTGTGGATACGATAGCCGGTCTCACCACCGTATTACTTGTTTGCGATGAGGTGCACTTGCCTTTAATTCTAAAAATCACGCATCAATTAGCGACGAATTGGATTAGTGACAAATTGTATAAATACTAAAAGTAAATGATAGTTTGATTTGATTTTCCTTTCAACTTAACCTTTATTTGTTAAGCAAAATATAGTGAAAGGTAAATAAAAAGAAAAATGTTATTTGTCATGTTAACACAATAGCAGGTAAGTATTGTGACTTTAATATAACGTTATCACTTGGTCTTTATAAATAAGGCATGGCTTGAACCTAACCATTTTCATCAATATTTTACATTGAAGTTGTTTGTTTATATGCATTGATTTAAGAACGTATTAATTGCTAGTAGCAATATTTTTTTGGTGAATTTTCTAATACCTATATAATTCAATTGAATTTGAAAGTAATCAAGTCATATTATTACTGAGAATATAAGACATCCAAAATTTTGGCCACCAAAGTGCATATGAATAAAATCAAGAGTGGTAGCCATTGCTATCCCTTAATAAAGCAAGGACTTCATTGCTACAACTCAAGTAGCATCACTATGGTAAAGTCACTTTCTGTACTTGCTCTATACTTCAATAAAAATATAAAATATAAAAAACATCTAAGACTACTCTCACATCAACTAATAAGAATCAATAATCAGTACATCTTGCCAATATTTTCCTACAACTAATTAATGTTGATGCAAAACTCTTCCTCACACACTCGTATCAATTTTGATACTTGTCACGACACTCAAAGGAAAGGATCGGGAAGAAAAAGAACTGCGGATGTAGTGCTATACTGATGTGTGAGTATGCATCATAGCCAAAATTTCATTCATTTGCTATATTTATATACAAGTCATAAGTCCCACCTTGGCTGGGATAGTTCCTAACTACTTTCTCCACTTTTTCCTCTAACAAACTAACTGACTTAACAACAATAACTATCATTCTAACTAACTGAATTACACCAATACACCCCCTAATTCAGATTAGTCATAAGCTGCACTCCTAGCATACTTCTCAATTCTGCAAACCTTGCATTCTTCAGGGGCTTAGTAAGTATGTCAGCAACCTGTATTTCTGTACTGCAGTGTTGTACCATTAGTTTACCCTTGCTGACTTGATCACGAAGGAAGTGATACTTGGTTTCTATGTGTTTGCTCCTGCCATGAGCAATTGGATGTTTTGCCAAGTCAATAGCTGACTTGTTGTCAATTAGAAGCTTCACTGGATTGGCTTCTCTCAACTTCAATTCTTCTAGTAATGTTTCCAGCCATAGAGCTTGACAAGCACCTATTGAGGCTGCAACATATTCAGCCTCACAGGATGATAAGGCAACAACAGTTTGCTTCTTTGAACACCAACTTACTGGCTTGTCTCCAATCATAAACACATAGCATGTGGTGCTTTTCCTATCATCTTTGTCACCACACCAATCAGAGTCACAATAGCCAAATAATTCAGCTGCACTTCCACTTGAACTGTTAGGATAAAGAATGCCAAATCCAAGAGTTCCTTTGACATATCTAAGGACCCTCTTGGCTGCATTGAAATGAGAGATCTTTGGATGCTCCATATATCTACTAATCATGCCAACACTATAGGCTAAGTCAGGCCTTGTGTTGCACAAGTATCTTAAGGATCCTACCATTTGCTTGTAAAGAGTAGGATCCACTGCTTCATCAGTACCATCCTTCCGCAGCCTTGATTCCACCTCTGCGCAGTGTGCTTGCAGGATTACAATCGAGCATGCTAAACCTCTTTAAAACATCTTCAAGATATTTCCTTTGGCTCATGAAGATACCTTTGCTTGTATGAGTAAACTCAATGCCAAGGAAGTAGGATAGCACCCCAAATCACTCATTTCAAATTCCCTCATGATTCTGTTTTTGAACTCGGCAACATCAACTTCACTGCTTCCTCACAACCAGAAATCATCAACATATAAGCATACTATAAGTGTGTTTGTTGTAGAGGCATGCCCGACATACACACCATGTTCCTGTGGTGCATTTTACAAATCTCAGTTGCTTCAAAAAACTATCGATTCTCATATTCCAGGCTCTTGGGGCCTGTTTCAGGCCATATAGAGCCTTCTTCAACTTGTAAACTTTGTCTTCATGCCCTTTTACAATGTAGCCAGGGGACTGAGAAACATAGACTTCCTCCTCTAGTGGACCATTTAAAAAGGCAGATTTTACATCAAGTTGGTGCAGTGACCAACCTTTGAAGCTTGCCAATGCAACCACTAGTCTTATTGTTTCAATTCGTGCAACAGGTGCAAAAACTTCATAGAAATCCAAACCAGGTTTCTGTAGGAAACCTTTAGCAACTAACCTGGCCTTATGCTTGGCAATATCACCATTAGGCTTCACTTTTGTTTTGTAAACCCATTTTACATCAATAGGCTTTTTCTGTTTTGGCAAGGTCACCAATTCCCAGGTCTCATTCTTTTCAATTGATCTGATTTCCTCCAACATGGCATTTCTCCAACTTGAACTTTCCATAGCCTGCTCAAAACTGACAGGCTCGGCCACTTCACCTAACAAAGGCAAAGTGCACTAGCTCACCTTCTCGTTGTAATTGAAGAGTCCGGAAGCAGCTCATACTCATTGAATCTTGGTGGTGCATGTCTTTCTCTTTGTGACCTTCTCGATCTGAGTTTTCTGCAGCAGCCTTCCACATCTTCTTGATCATCTTCACATCGCATCGAATCTTTGTTAGCATTACTATCAACCCGCCCCCGCCTCCCAATTCCAGTTTTTCTTTTCATCAATCACAACATCACTACTGATCACAATTTTCTTCTTCTTAGGGTCAAACAACTTATAAGATCCAGTTGAATGATAACCTAAGAGGATCATCTGTCACTTCTATCATCAAGCTTCTTTCTAAGTTGTTCGGTACATGCCTATAGCATAATGAGCCAAAAATTCGAAAGTGGCTTACATTGGGCATGTTACCCGACCATGCTTCCTCAGTGTCATGCCTTGCAGCCTCTTGGTTGGACTTCTATCCAAGATATAGGCTGCAGTTGCAACTGCTTCACCCCAAAAATAGGCAGGCATTTTCTTTGCCTTCAACATGCTTCTTGTCATATCAAGAAGAGTTCTGTTTCTCCTTTCTGCAGTTCCATTATGTTGAGGTGTATATGGAGCTATCACCTCATGTATGATTCCCTCTTGATCACAGAATTTCTGAAATTCATGTGAGACATACTCACCTCCTCCATCAGTCCTCAACACCTTGATTGCCTTCCCACTTTGCTTTTCAACCATTAATTTGAACTTTTGAAAGACACTTAACACATCATTCTTCCTTTTAATGAGATACAACCACATTTTCTTTGTAAACTCATCAATAAAGGAAACAAAATAGCTGTTGCCACCAAGAGAGGTTACCTCAAAGGGACCACACACATCTGAGGAAATGACAGCAAGTTTCTCATTTGCCCTGGTTGGAATTTCAGATTTGTAAGATTTCCTTGTCTGCTTGGATTCACAACATTCAGCACACACTTCCTTTGGCTGCACGATGGTGGGAAGGCCTTTAACCATGTTCTTGCTCTTTAACAGGCCAAGACTTCTGAAATTCAGATGTCCAAACCTGTGATGCCACAGCCAAGTTTCACTGCTGCACTCACTGGCTAGACACTGATGCTGCAACATTTGAACACTAATCTTGAAAGTCCTATTTTTTGACAAAGGAGCTTTCAGGACTAATCTTCCTTTATTATTAAACACTTTCAACTGATTATGCTCCATTTTCATTGAGTAGCCTCTTTCCAGTAATTGACCAAGGCTTAGTAGATTCTTCTTCATGTTGGGAACATACAGAACATCAGCAATGGCAGCATGCTGACCATTCTTCTGCTGGATCATTACTCTCCCCATTCCTTCAGCAGTTACAATGCTATTGTCTGCGAATCTAACCTTGCTCTTCACATTCTCATCAAGGTTTGTGAACCATTCCTTATGGCCAGACATATGATTAGAACATCCTGTATCAAGATACCATAACTCAGATTTTGCATTTTGAGTTAGTGGTAGCCATCAAGAGGACTTCATCCGAATCAGAATCTTCCTCATGAGCCATTTGTGCCTCTTCACGCTTTCTTGGCACCTTCTTGCCTCTGCACTCACTTGCATAGTGACCAAATTTCTGACAGTTGTAGCATTGCACATCCTTTCTTGGAACTCTTCTTTTATCATTGTTTCTGCTCCCTTCATATTTCTTGGAGCCTTCATCATTGTGATTCTGCTCAGTGCTACTGCCTTGGACCTTTTCTTGATACTTCCATTTGTTGTTTTTCCACTTTCCTTTGCCCTTGTAGTTCTTTCCCCCATCTCCTCCTTTCTGTTTGGACTGAGCTTGAAGAGCTTGCTCAGTCTTCACAGGATTTCTTTCATTGAGCCTTAGCTCTCGGGCTTCAAGGGATGATCCAAGCTCTTCAATTCTCATAGTAGCAAGATCTTTGGATTCTTCCAATACAATAACCACTTGATCAAATCTAGTGGTTAGTGTTCTCAACACCTTTTCAATTATCATTACAGTTGATAGAATCTCACCACAAGATTTCATTTGGTTTGTAAGTGCTATCAATCTGGTAAAGTACTCACCTACACTTTCTTGATCAGTCATCTGCAGCAGCTCATACTGCCTTCTTAGGGCCTGCAACTTAACTTTCTTTAACTTGTCAGCACCCTCATAGAACCGAGTCAAGTTGTCCCATGCTTGCTTTGCAGTTTCTGCTGATGAAATCTTCTCCCAGTTATCAGAATCCATGCATTGCTGAATCAAGAAGAGGGCTTTAGCATCCTTTTTCAAACTTACTTGATGGGTAGTTCTTTGTTCATCAGTGGGATTTCTGGGCAGTTCCCTATATCCATCATTCACAATTTCAAGAACTTCTTGAAACCGAAAAAGAACTTTCATTTGTGCCTTCCATCTGTCATAGTTCTTCGAGGTCAAGGTTGGGAGATTCAAGGGAAGATTTCCATTAGATGCCATGCTGTTCTTTGTGGAACCAGGATCAAGAAACACAGCTCTAGATACCACTGTTGATGCAAAACTCTTCCTCACACACTCTGTGTATCAATTTTGATACTTGCTGCTGACACTCGAAGGAAATGATCAGGGAAGAAAAATAGAATTGCAGACAGAAGTGCTATACTGATGTGTGAGTATGCATCATAGCCAAAATTTCATTCATTTGCTATATTTATATACAAGTCATAAGTCCCACCTTGGCTGGGATAGTTCCTAACTACTTTCTCCACATTTTCCTCCAACAAACTAACTGACTTAACAACAATAACTATCATTCTAACTAACTGAATTACACCAATAATTAACACCGTATAGTGGAATTGCTGTCATCCTGCACCTTTTTTAATCTTGCACCTTTTTTTTTTGAAGGCTTAAGCTTGCACCAATTGAAACAATTTATGCAAATAGAAAGCGCTAATCAAATCAACATAAACCTTGGAGCAAAATCACCCGGTTCAAAAAGCAAAAGTCACAATAATGAAGTTTATATCAAATGTTAACAACCATGTGGCACTTGCATGAGGTCAAGCAATGAATTGATAGTGTTTAGGACTTTGCACAATGAATACATCAACCTTCAAATATGTCAAGCAACAATATGCCAATGTTGCCATATTCTAAAACCACTTGTTCTAGTCATTCTAGTCATGTCTTATTTCTAAACATAGTCATGTGTTATTTCTAAACATCCCATGACAAGATGTTGTTGCACAGGTCACATTCCTCTTTAACCATATTCTAAAACCATTTATGTAGATAATTAGTATTTACTTAAATATAATAGGCTTCACAAAAAATAATTTTGTTGAGTAAAACAACTCATCACAGTTTTACTCTTATATAATATGCTTTTGACAATTAAGTCCCATACCATATGTTACATAAGGAGTAATACCAAGAAAATAACTCCGGGTTTCATGCTCTGTCTTTGGTTTCAAAGGACAACTGCATTAGAGATGTTGAGATGAATTGACCTTTCAAAACACATATCAGAATCCCAAATTCTGTCATATAGTTCATCTAGATACATGATATATATTTGTTAAATAAATAAATGAAGCTAATGGCACCAAATATATGGATATTTTTTCCCAGTTAAGCTAGGCATGTTTAAAAAAAATAATAATTTAGCTTCTATTTTTTTCGTTCTCTTCCACCGTTCTCTCCTTTTCTTTCTCTTCACTAGTATTTTTGCATCCCGCGTGATGTACGAGTCATCAATTATTATTATTATTGATAGCATTGTTATCATTAATAACTTGAATTATGTCTCTATATCTACCAAACTTTTTTTTTTTGCTTTATCCCAAATTAAGTCCACTATGTCAAACATTTTCTTTATTTATTTCACACTTTGCTTTCAATATTTCCTTCTCACCCATACTGGTGGTACTCATTCATCTCCCAGGCTTTTTATTTATAGACAAGTGATCAGCAAAAACCTTGAAACAATTTTATCTATAATTTGAGTGCAAAGAATTGAATATTATTTTTATTTGAAAATGATATTATAATACGTAATGTAACACTATGTGTTAAGTGTTCCTCTTTGATTATTACTAATGATCAACTAATCCTCTTAAATCATGTGGTGCTGACACGTGTCCCTTTATTATAAAATCAGCAATTCCCCTTATTAATTAGTATAGATATAGATTTATTATTTAAAATAGAAAAAAAGGCAAGGATGTAGAAAAAATAGATTAGAAAATATGAATAGCTTTGTCTCTATTTCTCAGATATTGTCGTGTTTGACTCCCAAAACATTGTACCTTTACCGGTTTGTAAATATTTTAAAACAAAAAATTTTAAAAATTTTAGAAAAAAATAATAAAAAAATTTCATCACTTGACATATAGCACCATCGTGCTACACTAAAATCAACATTTACCTTTATCAATTAGTATGGATATAGATTTATTATTTAAAATAGAAAAAAAAGAAAGGCAAGGATGTAGTAAAAAAAATACAAAATATGAATAGTTTTGTCTCTATTTATGTCAATATAGAGATTGTCGTGTTTGACTGCTAAAATAATGTAAATTTATCTGTTTGTAAATATTTTCAAACAAAAAATATATAAATTTTAGAAAATAAATAAAATAATAATAAAAATATTCCATAACTTAAGACGTCGCTTACACCATTGTGCTGTACTAAAATCAGAATTTCCCCTTATCAATTACTATTTATATATATTTATTATTGGTTTGGTTTGATTCATCTCGAAACGGAAAATATTAAAATATATATATATAATATTAAATTTTAAACTATTAAATTATATATACATTAAAATATAAGTATATAAAAATTAAAACATCAAGAATATGACAACTCTACTTTTACTGTCTGCCAATTTATTATTGGTTGGCAGTATAAAAAAAACTTTACACTATCAGTATATACAAATAAATTTTAAAAAAAGTAATAGGAAACAAAATTATTAGAAAAAATTTAAAAAATTAATGAAAACGTAAAAAAAACTTTTAAAAAAATAAAAAATGTAACAAAATTAAAAAAAGTAAAAAAATTATTTTTTTTAAAAAAATAAATAATATTAAAATATATGTATAATATATAAAATATTAAATTTTAAACTATTAAATTATATAGACATTCAAATATAAGTATAAAAAAATCAAAACATAAAGAACATGACAACTCTACTTTTCATGTCTGCCAATTTATGATCGATTGATAGTATAAAAAAACTTTACAAAGCAAGATATACAAATAAATTTAAAAAATATTAGGAAAAAATTTAAAAATTATGGAAAACGTAAAAAAAAGTTAAAAAAATTTAAAAATTGAAAACTTTCAAAAAAACAAATAAACGTAAAAAATTTAAAAAAATGTAAAAAAATAATTTTTTTTAAAAAAGTAAAAGATCGTTTTTAAAAAAATAAAAATTCTTGCCATCGACACGTGACATGTACAAGGAAAACAAAGGCTCACCCTTCATCACTTGACATGTGGCTTGCACTATCAGGTTACACTAAAATCAGCATTTCTCCTTATCAATTAGTATAGATATAGATTTATTATTTAAAATAGACAAAACAAAGGCAAGGATGTTGCCAAAAAAATATACAAAATATGAATAGCTCTGCTCTATTTATGTCAATATAGAGATTGTCGTATTTGACTCCTAAAACATTATACCTTTATCGGTTTGTAAATATTTTAAAACAAAAATATATAAATTTTAGAAAATAAATAAAATAATAATAAAAATATTTCATAACTTGACACATGGCTTGCACCATCGTGCACTACCTAAAATCGAAATTTCCCATTGACAATTAGTATTGATATGGATTTATTATTGGTTTGGTTTGATTTGATTCGAACCGAAAATATTAAAATATATTTATATATATATATATATATAAAAAAAAATATATAAAATTTTAAATTTTAAACTAAAAAATTGTATATACATTAAAATATAAGAATATAAAAATCAAAACATCAAGAACATGACAACTCTACTTTTTACTGTCTGTCAATTTAAGATTGGTTGACAGTGTAAAAAAACTTTACACTGTCAGTATATACTAATAAATTCCAAAAAAAGTATTGGGAAAAAAATTATTAGAAAAGTTTTTAAAAAAATAAAGGAAAACGTAAAAAAAATGTTTAAAAAATACCAAAAAAAAGTAAAAAAATAAAAAATTTAAAAAATTAAAAGAAAATGTTTTAAAATAATAAAAAAATGTAACAAAAACTTTAAAAAGTTAAAAAAAAAAAATCTTTTTAAAAAAAAGTAAAAAAAGGACAAAAAGGATGCCGCTGACATGTGGCATGTACAGTAAAATTAGTATAGATATAGATTTATTATTTAAAATAGAAAAAACAAAGGCAAAGATATAGCCAAAAAAATACAATATATGAATAGATATGTCTCTATTTATGTCAATACAGAGATTGCTGTGTTTGACTCCCAAAACAATATACATTTACCGGTTTTTAAATATTTTAAAACAAAAAATATATAAACTTTAGAAAATAAATAAAATAATAATAAAAATATTCCATAGCTTGACACGTGACTTGCACCATTGTGCTACCCTAAAATCAGAATTCCCCCATATCAATTAGTATAAATATAGATATAGATTTATTATTGGTTTTGTTTGATTCGTTCTCAACCGAAAATATATATATATATATATATATAAATTTAAATTTTAAACAATTAAATTATATATACATTAAAATATAAGTATATAAAAATTAAAACATAAAGAACATGACAACTCTACTTTTACTCATTCTGCCAATTTATATACTTTTACTATCTGCCAATTTATGATTGGTTGACAGTGTAAAAAGAGTTTACACTGTTAGTATGTACAAATAAAGTCAAAAAAAAGTATTTGGGAAAAAAATTATTAGAAAAAATTAAAAATTATGAAAAACGTAAAAAAAATTAAAAATTAAAAACAGGGTACTTTTTTTTTAAAACAAATACAAATTTTTAAAAAAATAAAGAAAAATTTAAAAAAATAAATTAAATAAATACACGTAATAAAAATTTAAAAAAGTAAAAAAAACATTATTTTTTAAAAAAAAAGTAAAAAAAAATTAAAAAAAGGACAAAAAACCTGCCGCTGACATGTGGCATGTACAGTAAAAATAAGGGGTTCACCCTTTATATTAGTACTAGGGTTGTTGACCCGTGCTGGACGCACGGGTACCCTTTTTTTTAAAGTAACAACAATTTTTTTTTATAAATAATAGAAGGTTTCTATTTTTTCTGGTTAGAGATAAATATTAGTTTACATAGCATAAATCACTCAAACCCAATGAATTTTACTAATTTACAATAAGTCACTTAAAATGAGTTAGAGTTTAATTGATATATACTGTAAGTGTAAAGTTTTTATCACTATCAACCAATCACAAATCATGTTATGAATGACTTTTAAGGTAGTTTGGATAAGAACCAAATATTTTCAATGACATGACGATTTATTATTGGTTGACAGTGTAAAAAAATCTTTACACTGACAATACATACCAATTAAAGTCAATGAGTTATCACCCATTTTCAATATTCAATATATGTGTTAATTAGGAAACACCCTAAATTAGAGAAATTTAATTTAGTGAATAAAATAGTACTCAACATAATGAAATATTTATTTTATTTCCCTTTTCCTTTCTTTCTAACTTTAATTCCTTTTTCCCGTCTTTCTAACTTTAATTCCCAACATAAAGTTGATTGATTATGTATTTTTCATGTTAGTATATCAGTTGTTAGTTCTGTTTCTCTTCTACAAATTTAAAATCTAACCCTTCAAATCCTTGAAAATCTTTTTTTTTTTCAATTTATAATGCTTCAAAATATTAAACCTATAAATCAAACCAAATGACTATTTCATGGTATTATGTTTACCCCATTCATTCGCACGGGACAATTGTTTATTTAAATAAACAATTATAAAATATAATTAAATGATTAACTATAGTTATTACTTATATTTTGGATTATATTTTATTTTATGTATTTAATTTATATGTACGGTCAAATTAAACAATTTATATCCCGACATCTAATATTATTTTGTCAAATTTACATTATAGTTATTTTTTGAAATTACTAAAATAAGTATACACATATCAAAGTATTAATGAATAATCATTTAAAATCTTTTACACTAATAATCTATCATAAATTTCATGTCCTGAACTAAATAAGGGCATGTTTGTTATGAATTAAAGAAAATTAATTTTGATATTCAACAATTTAGAAATTATTTTTAAAAGCATAGACTATTCTATTTTTATTTAAAATAATCATCTGGGTCTCTACATGTAATAAATCTGATTTTAATTTTTAACCCAACTTGAAATGTATCAAAGTTTGCAATGGATATATTTCATAAATGCTAGGTTTAAATGTAAAAAAAATTAGACTTGATAATATAGTAGATATCTGTATGAGAAAAATATTGAAAATTTGATAAGGTTAAATTATAATGTCAATTTAGTGTTTGCCAATTCTATAAGTATATAACAACATCGATACCAATATTAGAGTGAATATAGTATCAATTACAAAAATTCAAATAGAGTATATATAATAAGCATTATAAATTGTAGAGATTACATTTAATTCAAAGCAAGAAGGGCTGAAAAAAAATACTCCAAGATTAATATGTGAATATAAAAAAAAACACTTGTTTTCCTTTCCACTTTATACACACGATCAAGTTTTCTTACAGAATAAATTATTACAATATTTAATTCAGCCTCATTGGATTTGTTGTTTATATTTTGAAACATATTTACATTATATTTTATTGATTGAAACAAAATACTTAAATTATTCATACTATAATTGTATCATGTTAATGAAAATATAAATAGCAAGTGGTTTTAAATCTAAACCTAACATCAAAATCACGATATATACAAATTTATCAATGAACTGATGAAATGATGCAACTAATAAGCATAATATACCTGGATTAGCGATGAATTGGATTAGTGACAAATTGTAGAAATACTAAAAGTAAATGATAGTTTGATTTGATTTTCCTTTCAACTTAACCTTTATTTGTTAAGCAAAATATAGTGAAAGGTAAATAAAAAGAAAAATGTTATTTGTCATGTTAACACAATAGCAGGTAAGTATTGTGACTTTAATATAACGTTATCACTTGGTCTTTATAAATAAGGCGTGGCTTGAACCTAACCATTTTCACCAATATTTTACATTGAAGTTGTTTGTTTATATGCATTGATTAAAGAACGTATTAATTGCTAGTAGCAATATTTTTTGGTGAATTTCCTAATACCTATATAATTAAGTTGAATTTGAAAGTAATCAAGTCATATTATTTATGAGAATATAAGACATCCAAAATTTTGGCCACCAAAGTGCATATGAATAAAATCAAGAGTGGTAGCCATTGCTATCCCTTAATAAAGCAAGGACTTCATTGCTACAACTCAAGTAGCATCACTATGGCAAAGCCACTTTCTGTACTTGCTCTATACTTCAATAAATATAAAATATAAAAAACATCTAAGACTACTCTCACATCAACTAATAAGAATCACTAATCAGTACATCTTGCCAATATTTTCCTACAACTATGACAAATCTAATTAACACCGCATAGTGGAATTGCTGTCATCCTGCACCTTTTTTAAGCTTGCACCTTTCTTTCTTTTTTTTTTTTGAAGGCTTAAGCTTGCACCTCTATATATAGAAATATGAAATAAAATATTAACAAACTCTTGCATCGATTAATTGAAACAATTTATGCAAATGGAAAGCACTAATCAAATCAACATAAACCTTGGAGCAAAATCACCCGGTTCAAAAAGCAAAAGTCACAATCATGAAGTTTATATCAAAGGTTAACAACCATGTGGCACTTGCATGAGGTCAAGCAATGAATTGATAGTGTTTAGGACTTTGCACAATGAATACATCAACCTTCAAATATGTCAAGCAACAATATGCCAATGTTGCCATATTCTAAAACCACTGGTTCTAGTCATTCTAGTCATGTCTTATTTCTAAACATAGTCATGTGTTATTTCTAAACATCCCATGACAAGATGTTGTTGCACAGGTCACATTCCTCTTTAACCATATTCTAAAACCATTTATGTAGATAATTAGTATTTACTTAAATATAATAGGCTTCACAAAGAAATAATTTTGTTGGAGCGAAAACAACTCATCACAGTTTTACTCTTATATAATATGCTTTTGACAATTAAGTCCCATACCATATGTTACATAAGGAGTAATACCAAGAAAATAACTCCTGGTTTCATGCTCTGTCTTTGGTTTCAAAGGACAATTGCATTTGAGATGTTGATGAATTGACCTTTCAAAACACATATCGTAATCCCAAATTCTGTCATATAGTTCATCTAGATACATGATATATATTTGTTAAATAAATAAATGAAGCTAATGGCACCAAATATATGGATATTTTTCCCAGTTAAGCTAGGCATGTTTAAAAAATAATAATTTAGCTTCTATTTTTTTCGTTCTCTTAAGTAAAAATTTGGTAAGTCTCCATTTTTGTGCCAAAAAAGATAGGAAACTTAGAAAAGAAAGTAATAGAAGGAGCTTCCAAACCTGACAGCATCCTCACTTGGAGCACCAAAGTTAATTCTTGCAGCTACTTTCAAGAAGAAATTGTGTCCTCAAGATATGTGGCATACATAGAAAGATTCAAGGGCCTTAGCTCAATGCTGATAAATTCTGCATCCCAATCTCATAGATTTAGACTCCTCCCATCATGCTTCTTTTTTCTGCTTTCTATCATAAAATGACATGTTTTTTTCACAAAACAAACAACTTCCACTTTGGATTTCATAGTTGACAAGAATAAATTTAAGTTCTAGCATGAATGATTGCTTGAACTGAAATTGAATTGAAAACAAACTTCCTAAGTTTTTAACTACTAAAGAAAACATAGAACATATCTTCAACCTGGCAAACTGCAATTGATGTTAATAAAGAAAGAAAAACCAAAAAGAGAGAAAATAAATCCATCGAAGTTAGGAAGGCAAACTAATAATTTGCATCAAGAATTTTGGGTGATTGATAAATTAACTGCTTATTTGAGTTCAATAAGTCAACCCTGCTTTCTCCCATGTTCAACTTCCCCGCACCCAAACTATCTATTAGAAGTACACATATATAAGTTTCGTTTTCTCTATAATATACTAAAGTTTCCATCAGCTTTCCTTTTCTTAACTTACAATATTCTCCTTTCCAACAAAATTAAAGATTATAATTTTCATAAAATAAGAAAAAAGAAAATGGGATGAAAGAAACCATATACGTAGCTGTCATAGATTTGTATCCTGTGGGATCAAAGAGTTGCGGGTAACTAGCCATGAATATCCCCTGCTCAATAGCAATACCTTCACCTATTCAAAAGTTGAAACGTTGCTAGGTTCCACATTCATGCCACTATTGTGACACATGGTATTGTATTTTAAATCGGTTGAAAAATAAGTGGAAATTAGTAAACTTGTTAAGTAAGAATCCAAAATAAAGACCGTAGTTCAGAGTGAAAATCGAATTTAGTACTCGCCAATGTGATGAGGATTTTTCACTCGGCATTGGGATCAAATCCACCAGCCTGAGAAGAAACCTCATTTGTTGGCCTTTCATCCATTATTCATGTCACAAAAAACACATGATTGCAAGTGACTCAAAAGGAAATAGCCTTGTCCAATAATCTATATAGGTCATTGCCTGAACTTTGTGCACTCTATTTTCCTCATTCCGCTCTAGTTTGCTATCTTCATTTATCTTGCATTAAATTCTATACCATAATATCTCATCCTTAATTTTCATCTATTGTGGCAGTTGGCTCATCAATTGTTAGTCAGTTAGGCTATGCATAAAGTTTCTTGTCAACTATGTGATATCTGAAAAGTAGTTAAGTCTGTTAGGTAGTTAGATCTATTTTTTTGTTATGTAACTACCTTGAGAGAGACTTGGTTTGTACAGATATATAAGTCATTGTTGAGAGAAACTTGATACACACGAAAGTAAAATATACACTGAAAACAGAGAGAGGGAGTGATTCATTGAGATCAAGAAAGAGAGAGCAAGTGAGGATTGAGAAGAGAGTTAGCTTTCAACCCTGAAAGTCTTGTACCCAGATTCTTTTTGATCTAGTGGATAGAAAGTCTTGCCTCAGTGTGGATGTAGGAGCAATTTGCTCTGAACCACGATAACATACTGTTGTTAATCTTTTCTTTCGTATACTTCTGCATAATCTTGTTTCTTGCATTCTGCATTCTGAACAATATCGATTTCAGCATTTTCTGTCAAGTTGCCATTTCCGTCAAGCAACGCATTTCTATCAAGAAGCTTTTCTGTCGGAAGAAGCATTTCTGTCAAACCAGAGGAATAGTGCGTTGGGCATAACAACTAGTTGCGATTTCGCTCAAAGGCGATTTCACAAGAAACATTTTCTGTCAAGAAAGCATTTCTGTCAAGAAGCGTTTCTGTCGACAAAGCAATTTCTGTCGACAGCAGCAACTCTGACTTCTTGTCTTTACAACTGGTATCTAGAGCTTCGTTGAATCGGGGCTGCTTCCACGATGGGCACTGCAAAGTTCGATTTGGAGAAGTTCAATGGGGAGAATGACTTCAGCTTGTGGAGGATCAAGATGAAGGCCCTTCTTGTCCATCAAGGACTCAAGGAAGCCTTAGGAGGAATCAACAAACTTCCTAAAACATTTTCAGAAAAAGAAAAGAAAGATTTGATCAACAAGGCTCATAGCTTGATCATTCTTTCTTTAGGAGATGAAGTTCTTCGTGAGATAGCAGATGAGTCCACTGCTGCAGGTGTTTGGCTCAAGCTTGAAAGCCTATACATGACTAAGTCATTGACGAACAAACTCTACTTGAAGAAGAAACTCCATCAGCTGAAAATGGAGGAAGGATCATCAATCAAAGAACATGTCTCTCAATTCACCAAGGCAGTTCTTGATTTAAAGAATCTTGATGTAAAGATTGATGATGAAGACCAAGCTGTGATGTTGCTGTGCTCCATTCCTCCTTCCTATGAGAACTTGGTTGACATAATGATGTTTGGTAAAGAAAGCCTCACCTTGGAAGAAGTGAAAGCCACTCTCAATTCTCGAGAAATGAAGAAGAGAATTACTTATGATAAAGGTGAAGGAGGAGATGCAGAAGGGCTGTTTGTCGAGGCGTAATCCGATAATGAGAGAAACAAAGGGCAAGAATAGGAGTAACCGATCCAAATCCAAAGGCAAGAAAGAGTGTTACTACTGCCATAAGGAGGGACATTTCAGAAAGAACTGTCCTGAGAGGAAAAGGAAGAATAATGGCAAGCAAAACTCAAATGATATGGCTGTGATAGCAGATGGTTATGAGAGCTCGGATGTGTTGGCAGTGACTGAAGATTCTTGCAGTGAGGAGTGGATTCTTGACTCAGGGTGTTCATTCCACATGACCCCTAATCAAGAATGGTTTGAATCCTACAAAAGGATCGATGCAGGAAAGGTGCTAATGGGGAACAATGTTGCTTGCAAAGTAGCTGGAATTGGCAATGTCAAGATCAAATTCAATGATGGATCAGAAAAATTTCTCACAGATGTCAGACATGTACCCGAGCTGAAGAGAAATCTCCTTTCTCTTGGCATGCTGGATCAAGCAGGGTGTACATTTAAAGGAGAAGGTGGTGTTCTGAAGATGTGCAAAGGCTCACTGGTCATGATGAAGGGAACCAGAAAGAATGGCTTGTACAGATTGCAAGGTACAACTATATCAAATCCTGCCAGTTTGATTTCTGCTTCAAAGTTGAATTCCACACAGCTTTGGCACCTCAGACTAGCTCATGTCAGTGAAAGAGGCTTGGAAGAATTGTACAAACAGGGTCTAATAGGAAATGGAGACTTTGAAAGGTTAGAATTCTGTGAACACTGTCTTTATGGCAAACAGAAAAGAGTTAAGTTTTCTTCTGCCATACACACAACTAAAGCCTCGGTTGATTATGTGCATTCTGATATATGGGGACCAGCAAGGGCTCCCTCATTAGGTGGTGCTAGATATTTCATAACATTCATAGATGATTGGTCAAGAAAAGTGTGGGTGTATTTGTTGAAACACAAGAATCAAGCATTCAAGTGTTTTAAACAATGGAAAGCACTTGTTGAGAATCAAACAGGAAGGAAGGTTAAGGTACTTAGAACTGACAATGGACTTGAATATCTAAGTGAAGAGTTCACTGAGTTTTGCAAGGATAATGGGATAGCTAGGCACAAAACAGTAAGACTAACTCCTCAACAAAATGGTCTTGCTGAGAGAATGAATAGGACCATTCTGGAGAGGGTTAGGTGCATGTTGTCCAATGCCAACCTAAGCAAGGTGTTTTGGGGAGAGGCAGTTCACACATCGCATGCTATCTAATCAATAGGTATCCTTCACCTGCTATTGATTTCAAGACACCGGAGGAGTTGTGGACAGTAGAGCACCAACCTATGACAACTTGAGAATATTTGGATGTACAGCCTATATCCATGTAAATGAAGGGAAATTGGAGCCTAGATCAAAGAAGGGAATCTTCTTGGGATATCCCGATGGTGTAAAGGGTTACAAGGTGTGGTTAACCAAACCAGGTGGAGGAAAGGTCATTATCAGCAGAGATGTTGTCTTCAAGGAAGAATGCATGCTTGAGGATGCAGCCGAAAGTCGAGATGTCTAAGGAACCAGATGAGCCCGACAACAAGGTTCAATTGGAGGTGGAGCATGGTACTGCAGATACAACAGATGATGACGATTTCACCACCTATCAAACCGATGAACAACATGTAGCATCAAAGTCATCCTATAATCTGGTCGGAGAGATGGGCTAGAAGACAGTAATGCACCACCTCAAAGGCTCGGCTATGCAAACCTCATTGCTTATGCACTCGAGTGTAGAAATTGAGGATCGTGTAATTGATCCTATTAACTACAAGGAGGCAATGGAAAGTTCAGATAAAGGGCACTGAAAACTGCTATGACTGATGAGATAAACTCCCTTATGAAAAACAACACCACGGGAACTTGTCGAAAACCTGCAAGTCACAAAATTGTAGGTTGCAAGTGGATTTTTAAGAAAAACCAGAAATTCCAGGGGTTGAAGGAAGTAGATACAAGGCTAGACTCGTTGCAAAAGGCTTCACACAAAGGGAAGGAATTGATTACAATGAGATTTTTTCCCTTGTAGAAACACACAAGCATTAGAGTCATTCTTGCTCTAGTTGCGCCTACAACTTGGAACTTGAGCAAATGGATGTAAAGACAGCCTTCTTACATGGTCACCGGATGAAAGGATATACATGAAACAACCTGAAGGGTATGAAGTAGAAGGAAAGGAACAAATGGTATGCCTGCTGAAAAAGTCCTTGTATGGATCAAACAAATCACCAAGACAATGGTACAAAAGATTTGACACTTTTGTAGTGTCAAATGGCTACAACAGAAGTTCTTTCGATTGCTGTGTCTACTTCAAGAAAGCCAGCTCAGGTCACTACATATATCTCCTACTCTATGTTGATGATATGCTCATTGCAAGTAAAGATCTAGAGGCAATCACCAAGCTCAAGGGTCTGCTAAGTTCTGAATTCGAGATGAAGGACTTAGGTGCAGCAAGAAAGATCTTGGGGATGGAAATCCTGAGAAAGAGAGATGAAAGACTTCTCTTCTTGCATCAGTCAGGGTATGCTGAAAAGGTGCTTAGAAGGTTCAATATGCAAGATGCCAAGGCAGTTTCAACTCCCATAGCTGGTCATTTCAAGCTATCAGTTGAACAATCTCCCAAGACTGATGAAGACCAGCAGTACATGGATAGCATCCCTTACTCCAATGCCATAGGGAGTTTGATGTATGCTATGTTATGTTCAAGGCCTGATCTCGCCTATGCTGCCAGCATGGTCAGCAGATTCATGGGGAACCCAGGGAAGGAGCATTGGCAGGCAGTCAAGTGGATTCTTAGATACTTGAAAGGGACAAAATCTGTTGGATTGATATTTGGAAAATCAAAATCAGAAAACAGCAATGCAGCAGGATATGTGGATGCTGATTTTGCAGGGGATATTGACAGAAGAAGGTCTCTAATAGGATATCTGTTCACTCTCTATGGAAATGTGGTAAGTTGGAAGGCAAATTTGCAATCAATAGTTGCCTTATCTACCACTGAATCTGAGTATATTGCTTTGACTGAAGCCATAAAGGAAGCAATATGGCTCAAAGGTTTTGTAAAAGAACTGGAAGGGAGGGAAATTCCTATGACAGTATGGTGTGATAGCCAAAGTGCTATACATCTCTCAAAGAACCAAATGTTCCATGAGAGGACAAAGCATATTGACATCAGAATGCACTACATTCGTGACATCATTGCAAATGGCATAGTTGAAGTGAAAAAGGTTGCTACTGAAGACAATATGACTGATATGTTAACCAAGGTGGTTCCAAGGGCCAAATTCCAGCACTGCATGAATTTGGCAAGTATTGGAACCTGTGATAAATAAGTCTCTTTAAGGAGACTGGATGCATACCTAGCTGGTACGTGAATTGAAGATCCAAGGTGGAGAATTGTGGCAGTTGGCTCATGAATTGTTAGTCAGTTCGTCTATGCATAGAGTTTCTTGTCAACTATGTGATATCTGAAAAGTAGTTAAGTCTGTTAGGTAGTTAGATCTATTTTTCTGTTATGTAACTACCTTGAGAGAGACTTGGGTTGTACAGATATATAAGTCACTGTTGAGAGAAACTTGATACACACGAAAGTAAAATATACACTGAAAACAGAGAGAGGGAGTGATTCATTGAGATCAAGAAAGAGAGAGCAAGTGAGGATTGAGAAGAGAGTTAGCTTTCAACCCTGAAAGTCTTGTACCCAGATTCTTTTTGATCTAGTGGATAGAAAGTCTTGCCTCAGTGTGGATGTAGGAGCAATTTGCTCTGAACCACGATAACATACTGTTGTTAATCTTTTCTTTCGTATACTTCTGCATAATCTTGTTTCTTGCATTCTGCATTCTGAACAATATCGATTTCAGCATTTTCTGTCAAGTTGCCATTTTCGTCAAGCAACGCATTTCCGTCAAGAAGCTTTTCTGTCGGAAGAAGCATTTCTGTCAAACCAGAGGAATAGTGCGTTGGGCATAACAACTGGTTGCGATTTCTGTCAGAGGGCGATTTCTGTCAAGAAACGTTTTCTGTCAAGAAAGCATTTCCGTCAAGAAGCGTTTCTGTCGACAAAGCAATTTCTGTCGACAGCAGCAACTCTGACTTCTTGTCTTTACAATTCTCTGTAGTTTTCCACTCATTGAAGCTGTTACTATTTCTGTTTATTTTGTCTTTGCCATTCTGACTGCACAGTACTAAAGCAAAAGTAATTATAATTGGAATAGGGCAATCAAAAGTTAAGATTCATCTTGATTCCTCACAAATTTGTTCAACAAAATCATTGATGCAAAGAAGGGGAGTTAAATGCAACCCTTTGATGGGACACCACCTAGAGTGTATATATCAAACATTTACATCACACTAAGTCAAGTTGCACACCAGGGTCAAAACCCAGTAAACGATGTAAGTAAAGCATAACACTATAACTTACCCCCAAAGCATAATGTATTCATCTTTATCTACCCCCAAATCAGTCTAATCAACTTCATCTATCTCCCAAAACCTACCCTATTCTTCAACAAAAATAAAAAAAATAATACAAAAGTGATTTGTCATCTGAAATGCAGCTGAAATAATGTAACACCCCGATTTTCACTGTTTCAAAATAATCGAAATGAGAACGATTATTTGTATATATTTATATGAGTATTAAAAAATTATTTTAAATAAACGGAGTTCATCACTCAATCCTACTTGAATGTAGGAAGCTATGATTAAAATTTAGGTTGAAACGACTGGTGAATCCCGGCCCGCTATTTTCACTGATAGTATATTTATACTGCTCAAAAGACCTAATTTTAATTCGTGAACAAAAGACTTAAGGTTTTTATTTTATTTCCTACAACTCTGTATTTTTAGAATTATTTCAGAAAAAAATAAAATAATTTACGTTTTTCGGGCGTAATACGTAATCGGGTGAGCGACAGAATGGATTTCGGAGTTTCCAAGAGCAGATGAAGAGTTTATCTTAGTATTTTGAGATGATTCATGGGGATGAATCATACTTTTAAGTTTAGAAGGTTCTACAGGGTTAAAGTGTCAATTTTTGAATTTTACCCTTAAGTCTCTGAACTTTTTATTAATTACACTTTGGTCCCTAAGTTAGTTTCTAGGTTTTCTAAGTGAGTTGGGCCAGAATCTTTGTTCCAAATCCCTTATTGGACCATGGCCATGAAGCCCAAAATCCCAGTCCATGGATTAATTCCATGAAGCCCATTTGAAACCATATAGGTTTCTTATGTCATGCTTAAGCTTAAATCTTTTGGTGGGCCCCACAAGAATGAATCCAAGCCCAAATATATTAGGCCCATGCGCAAGCCCATGAGGAGTAGAGGCTGCCCTCATCTTGGATGAGCAAAGAGCATTCTAGAATTTTCTACTACATTCCACACCATTCTACATTTTTCTACTACATTCTACAATCTTCTCAACTCTTCTCAAATGTTCTAGGTTTTTCTTAAAATATATTATGAATAAAATCAGCCAAGGATAGTCAAGATAAGACCACATTTAATGTGGCACATGGTCATCATTACAACTTATTGACAATTTGCAAAATAATCCTTATACTTTTGGCATCTTTGCAAAATGGTCCTTAGGAATTAATTTCACTTTAATCCTTTGAGAAATCACCTCCTTTCTACTTGGTCCTCAAAAAGTGGCGCACAACATGCCTATAAATACCTTGCTCTCACATTTCATTTAGTTTCTATTGCCTTTTCTTTCAAAAACTCTTAAGTTATAAGTCTTTTAGCATCACCTTGTGAAGCAAGTCCTTGAATCTTCACTTGTTTTTGATCTTCAAGAGGTGAATCCTATTCTTCTTCCTTAATCATGTCTATGTTCTTCAATAATTTTCATGATTCAAAGTCTATTTCATCTATGTTCATCACTTTTAAATTTCTAGATCTAGAACTTTGAAAATTCATAACTAATTCTAGAAAAATCCTTTTGACATGAAACCAATTGCTATGATCTTATAATCATCTCTATTTTCATCATCTATAAGCATATGATCATGAGAAATTTCCTTCCTTGATTTCTGGACTGGGCCGAACCTAGGAGGATGGGTTTGATAGGGTTTTGTTCATGTGTTGTCATGTATGATCATGTATTTCATATGACATGTATGCCTACACACTCTAATCCACGATTAGTTTATTAAAATGAAAATCCTTACCCTAAAATCTCTATGTTGGCCGAACCCTAGGTGGATGAGATTTGATGAGTTTTGTTCAAAGTTTTCATAAATGATCTTGGTTGATTAAGGACCATTAATCCATGACTTAATCATGATTAGAAATTTTAAGGATTTTGAACCCTAAAAGTCAACCCTTGGCCGAAACCCTAACCCTAAAGGTTAGAGGATTTTGTTTCAAATTTTAGTCTTGTAATAAGTAATCTATGTTAGTTAAGACTCTAGTAACTAGGATCCAAAAGATGGCATTAAGAAGATAATCCTAAACCTATTTTCTAAGTCTTGGCCGAACCTAACCCTAAAGTGTCATAGATGGTTGTTAGTTGATTAATTATAGTTATGTTGTTTGGATGAAGGTGGTTGTGTTAACTCGTGGCGGGATAATGAGGATCGTCGTGTACGTGTTTCCGGTGATAACTCAGGTGGGAGAAAGAACCATTCCATCGTCGGAACGGATAAGTAGTATATAATTTATAATAATGGTGTAGGGTGACCTAAACCCTACTAGTGGTCGAGTAATCGACAATACCAAAATCGTATTGGAAAATTTTCCGTAATACCAATGACGATTCAGGGATTGTAGGTTTATCGACATTAAGTTGATTTTAAGTATTTGAGGATGTTTGATTTTATGTTATCAAATTTACTGTGATACGCTGGTTGAGGTATTCCATCTGCATGTGACGTATTATTTCGGTGTTTGAATATTCTGTTGATTAATGTGTTATGCATGATCTGTCTGGGTTTAATACTATGCTTAGATGATTTTAAGGAAATATATATATTGCTCGGAGGTATTTTGTTTGGGTGAGAGTTTTGAATATGAATTAGAAGTGCCTCGCTATTATTTTATAGAAGTGATGTGATATAGAGTGTAAGTGGAGGTTATGAGGAAAAGCTTGAGGTACTAGGTTGTTATTGATAAAAGTCAGTGAGAATCATGTGTTGCATTGTTGTTCATAACCGTGTATTTGAGATACACGAGGTCCGAAGCTCTCGTGGATCGTTCCAAATTAGAAGTTAAGTTATGCAACTATAGTGTCATTGCTATGCATGAGCACCCTTGACAGAGTGAGAGAGAGAATCAGGGTGTGCACCGACGGTACTGTGCAGCTATAGTGTCATTGCTTTGCATGAGCATTCTTACCATGGATGAGAATGTGCACCAGCGTTAGGAACGTGTCACTTGGACGACTGACTGAGATTCCTAACGAGGGATGTGTGACAGGATTAGTAGTGGCCACGTCAGCATAAAGGTTTAGTTGCATGAGTTGGAGGGTAGAGGATGATGTTATAAAGTATGGATGATTTTAGATTGTGAGTGATGCATGTTTGTGACTATTATTGTATTATATGCTATGAATATTTTCCACTTATGATGATAGAACTGTTTCTTATCTCCCTATTTCTGTATTTTTGTGTATGTCTACTTTGTTACGTTAGAAGACCATATGGACGACTATGTTACCGAGGAGATGGATGGAACCCCATACGAGACGGAGATTGTTGAAGAGTTGAACGACGTTCCGTATGAAGTTGACGCTGAAGAACAACCTACTGATCCTAATAATGTAGCGTAGTAAGTTTAGGTCCAGTGAGTCACATAAGATGTTTTGTTTTCCGTAGTTATAAGCAAGTTGTATAAATAAGTACCTGTGTGGGATCCTACTGAGAGGATACCCTAAACAGTGTTGTGTAAAATAAGGATACTTATGTGTGTATTTATGTAATATAGTTTTGGTGTGTTTTATATTTGTAGAAGTTATATGATTATTATTTAAGTTTTAATTTTTACGTATTTTCAACGATAAGCGCGCGATTAAGTAAATAAATATTAAGGTTTTAATTTAACAATACAATGGGGCACAACAGGGCGTCTCATTTGGTGGTATCAGAGCAGTTCGATTCTAATCGGACTGTGAGGTCTAGGAAGTTGTTACTGGCCGTGTCTAGTTGAGTCCACATCGGATTTTAACTATGCTTAGAAGATGGGTAGTGTGTCCGAATCCGACGCGATAAATAACATTAGTGTGGCATATGGTATTTATATACCTGTCTATGTGGTATTATATGTCATACTGATAAAAGCGAATGATTTCTTTTACAGAATCATGGCTCGTGGAAGAGGACGTCCGATTGACAGTAATGACAGAACTCCTGAAAGAATTGTGGGAGCTAACAATGTGGAAAATTATCATACCGGAAGTGGAGGATAGTCATCTGAGACTCAGGATACCATAAAAAAACATAGTTACTGCTCTGTTATTACAAACACAGCTGAATGCTGAGATGCTACAGATGAACAAAGAACAGCAGGAACAACAGAACCAAAGGAGAGTTGCAGCAGCTGAAGATGCCGGAATGGCTACTTTCCTGAAAGGGAAGCCACCCCAATTCCGAGGAGATTATGATCCAGAGAAGGCAGAATGGTGGATACAAGAGATCGAGAAGATATTCGATACCATGCGCTGCAGAGAGGATAGGAAAGTGACGTATGCTGCCTTCATGCTAACTGGAGGAGCAGAGTCTTGGTGGAGAGGCAAGCGAAGATTGATGGATGTCGAAGGCATAGTTATCAACTGGCAGCTGTTTAGTGACTGCTTCTTTGAGAAGTATTTTCTGCGTCTAGTTCGACGCGAGAAGGAAAGGGAATTCATGAGTCTCAAACAAGGCAACATGACTGTTGGTGATTATGCATCACAATTTGAGGCTCTGATTAAGTATTCTGAATTTTATCAGAGATTCCCAGATGAAGATTGACAATGTAGAAGGTTTGAATAAGGACTCCGACATGAACTCCAGAGGGCTATAGTATCTCTTGATATCCAGAGTTTTCCAGAGCTAGTGGAACGATGTAGTGCGATCGAAAGTCTAGATCGTAGGTCAAGCTAATGAGCAGAAACAATTGAGGAGTGGGGGTCCTACTCGACCGGGTTTTCAGAGGCGAGGAGGTAGTAACTCTCAATGGAGACAGAGACCATATGCCCGACCAGTGCAGACACCAGCACCAGTGGTTAGAGCTGGTCAACAGCAGCAAGGCTTATCTTGTTTCAAATGTGGAGGACCGCATTATCTTAGAGACTGCAGGGAGTGACCTAGTTGTTTTCACTGTGGGAAAATAAGTCATATGGCCCGAGATTGCAGACAGCAGGCTAGGCGACCACCGATAGCTGCAGGTATAGGAAATGGAGGTAATAGGGGTGGAGCTGGGAGAGGAGTCATATCAGCAGGGCAACAGGGAGCAAGACCTCAGACCACTGGAAGAGTGTTTACCGTGAGGGGAGATGAATCCTCTCAATCTGCTGATCTTATACAAGGTATGTGTTTGATAGCTGGTAGACTCTCGTATGTGTTATTTGACTCAGGCGCTACACATTCATTTATTTCGTATGAGTGTGTGGATCAATTAAAATTAATTGTTTCTCAATTACCTTATACCCTTACAATATCTACTCCAACTAGTAATCCTTTGACTACTATGTCTATTTGTTTACAGTGCCCTATAGTTGTTGAGAATAGGACATTTATTGTGGACCTTGTCTGTTTGCCTATGCAATAGATAGATGTTATTCTTGGCATGGATTGGCTTTCGTCTAACCATGTAATGCTAGACTGTTCTAGTAAGACCTTATCATTTCTTGAGTCTTCTAGTATAGTCTCTGCCAATGAAGGAGTATCCATGAGGAGTGACGATTCTCGGCAGTACGTGATGCTGTTCGCGGTGGAAACTATTGAGACCCCTAGTATAGATTGTATGCCTATTGTGAGAGAGTTTCCTGAAGTTTTCCCTCCCGACGTTCCAAGTTTACCACCAGAACGAGAAGTGGAATTCACCATAGATCTTGTACCAGGGAGAGGACCTATATCTATGGCGCTTTATCGGATGTCACCTATAGAATTGGTGGAGTTGAAGAAACAGTTGGATGATATGTTGGGAAAAGAGTTCATAAGGCCGAGTGTTTCACTATAGGGAGCTCCGGTGTTGTTTGTTAAGAAGAAAGATGGAACTGCTAGGTTGTGCACGGATTATAGACAGTTATACAAGGTAACAATTAAGAATCGGTATCTGTTGCCTAGGATAGATGATTTGATGGATCAATTGAAAGGAGCAGGAGTATTTTCCAAGATTGATTTGAGATCGGGATACCATCAGATTAGAGTAAAGAAGGATGATATACTAAAAACGGCTTTTAGGACAAGGTATGGACATTACGAGTATTTAGTTATGCCGTTCAGTGTGACTAACGTGCCAGCAGTGTTCATGGATTATATGAACCGGATATTTAGACCGTTCCTTGATAAGTTTGTTGTTGTATTCATCGACGACATCCTTATCTATTCTCGTACATGGGAAGATCATGAGAAACATTTAAGGATAGTGCTGCAAGTTCTGAAGGATAGGCAGCTTTATGCTAAACTTTCCAAGTGTGAGTTTTGGATGGAAGAAATCCAATTTCTTGGACATGTGATCAACAAGGAAGGTATAGCAGTAGATCCAGCAAAGGTTGAGGCAGTTCTTAAATGGGAACGGCCTAAGTCAGTAAGTGAAGTACGAAGTTTTCTAGGGTTAGCTGGATATTATCGGAGGTTTATAGAGGGTTTCTCGAAGATTGCGTTGTCTATGACGCAGTTGACGAGGAAAAATACAGCTTTTGTATGGGCGGATGGTCGCGCTGTCGCGCACGCGCCAAAAAGCGAGCGGTTTACAAAATATGTAGTTAAGGGCGACAACTCGGATATCGTCTCACAAGGACTCTTGAATTGTTATTTATCACAAAAATCAGTTTTTTTTTGGGGGGGTTTGGTTTGAAATTCAATTGGAAAACAAAGCAATAACAAAGCAATAAAAATAGAGCAGTTTAAAAGATTATCAAACAGCTAAAGACGATTAATCTACTGTTCTCGATTTCCCAACTATCATCGGTTCATGTAAATTCCAAGCCCTAAGCAGATTCTAATCCCCTCCCGGTTGTAGCAACAATTAACAAGCGAAATCACTACTACAGATATATGTTCCTATTCCCGAATTAAGCAAATGGGGTTAAGCCCTTCGTGAACTAAGAGAACACGAATTGAACACACGCGAATTAAGCAAACGCGATTAAATATAGGAACATAACATCACCGAAATAAATCAACACAACACTATATACTCCTGAATTAAGCAAACAGAAATATATAGCATAGCATTGAAAAGGGAAAAGCATACAAAACATGAATTACAAGAACCTCGAGTGTGATGGAAATCGATTACAGCAGACTAATCAAAGAAATTTAGTTCTCCATAAAAACGAAACACAACCAGAATTCTATAAAGAAAAATAGTGGAGAATCAAAGGTTTCTCCAATCTGCCCAGAACATCAATTTATAATATTCAGAAACTGAGCCCACTCGCGAGGCGAACCCTCACTCGCGAGGCGAATATCATGAAGAGTCTGCAACGTTTGGTCTTCTCGCGGGGCGAAGTACCGCTCGCGTGGCGAGGAATGGAAAAGTCATGGCTTCTGGTCTTCAGTCTCGCGAGGCGACACAGAATGGGTTGCATTTCTCTGGAACAGTCAACTATCAGGGTCGCGAGGCGAGGTGTTGTTTGCGGGGCGAACCAGAGAGGATGACATTTTGCTGTTCAGGCTGGTTTCAGGGTCGCGAGGCGAATATACACTCGCAGGGCGAACACCTCCAGGATTGGAATTTTCCTTGTTTCTTTATTCTCTTGACTACTAAGTTAACCTGAAATCAATAAAATAGCCATAAGTGCTTTATTTGACTACAAACTGGCTAAATTAACCTAAAACTACTTAAAGGACTCAAAATGTTGCTTAAGGACAATCAAGTCTAATTTGGGTGAAAATGAGATATAATTAGCACAAAACCCTGGTCATACTAGCCATAAAACTAGATGAGCCAGAGGCTTATCAAAATACCCCAAACTTAAACTTTGCTTGTCCCCAACCAAACTAAAACTCAAAAACTTAAAAAGACTCAAGACATGGCAAGCTTAAAGGATTCAATCAACTTTGCACAGATTTCTAGCAATACATCAAAACAGTTTTCTTCAATGTTCCCCCCCCTTCCAAGCAAAGTAATCCCCACAATCATTTATTCTAAACAATTGATAATTTCATCATTCAAGCAATCATTAATCTAAGCAGGGGATCCAAGTTACACACAAGAGGGAGATCACCAAATTCAAACAACTGCCTTCCTCACAAGGGCATTTAAAATTTCACTCAATCGCTCAGTTTTCTTGTCAGGCTAACAACATTTCACTCAATTCACCTTTCAAGAACACTTCCCATAAATTTGATTTTCATCTCCAAATGATTCCCACAGAAAACATGCATGCAACATCAAAAGGTCTTTTATGGTTGTAATGGGGCCTGGCTAAGGGTAGGATATACAAGGGTACTAGGTCAAGTCCCTAGGAACTAAGAGAGCATGAGCATTTGATACTTTGAATGTCCACTCAGATTCCTTTCTTCATTTTTCTTTATGCTTTGGGTGACTACAGCCATTTCTTCTAATACTTTTATTTTTATCATTTTTACACTTTTTTTTCTATTTTTCTTCTTTTTTTTTCTTTTGCCCTTTGGCTCCAACCTTTTATTATATATTTTTTCTTTTTCTCAATCCCAAACAACACATCATATCTTTGTAGCCACCCCAAACTTAGTTTCTTGCAACCATTCTCTTTCAAGATTCCATGCTCTCCTAATCCTAAGATCGGGTTAACATGGTTTTCCAGATTTTTAGCTTATAACATAAGGTCAACAAGAAACAATAGGCTAATTAGGCTCAAAGGGCTAACTAGGGAACATGCATTAGGGATGGTTATTTTTAGGCTAAGTAGTTATTTACAAAGAAAATGCCTAAATCATCTGAAGCAAACACATAAACATGCAAACCATAAAGAGATTCAAGCAAATTCAGGAAAGTGCAACTTAAAAGTGATTTCACACAGTTTAAAACATGTTGGAGGCTCAAATCCTCACCTGGACATTTTTGCAAATTGTTTGACTGAGATTCTATCCCTAGTGTGTGCTTCCCTTCACCCCAAACTTATCATAAATCATGCCATCACAACAAAATATCTCAAAGTTCAGTTTTCAATCACATGGGGATCACTTTTCAACAAATTTTTCAACCTAGGGGGAATCATCACATAAATCATGCAAGCAATCTGTGCCAAATCAATCAAAACCAATCAAGCTCATCAACCAAAGACTCACACAATTTATTCAAGAGCTAAAAGAAAAACAAGACAAAACAATCAAAACCAATCAATCTGTTCCCTCCCCCACACTTAAAACATACATTGTCCCCAATGAAACAACATAACTATAAAATCAGAGTGAGGGAAAGGAAGGGTGTTCCCTGTAACACCCCGATTTTTGCTGTTTTGTAATATCGGTAATAAATATATAAATATATATTTTTATCCGAGACTTAGAAAATGATTTTGGATAAACCAAGGTCATTTCCTTGTTATACTTATTTTCATAAGGTTCGGGGAAGTTTTTGGTTGAAAATTCAGACGGAAGCCTATTTGCGTTTTTAGTGTTTTTATTGACAATAAAAGTTTCTTGTTAAAAACCAAATTTTAATTCGTGAACGAAAGACTTAAGTTTAGTATTTTATTTTCTACGATTCTGTATTGATAGAATTTTTTCAGAAAAAATAAAAATAATTTACGTTTTAAAGTGAACACGAATCGGGTAGACTTACGAAAAGGGAAATTAGAGTTTCTAAGAGTGGATAGAGGGTTTATCTTTGGATTTTGAGATGATTCAATGGGATGAATCATATTTTTAAGTCTAGAAGGTTTTTTAGGGTTAAATAGAAAATTTCGAAATTTACGGATAAGTCCCTGAACTTTCTGTAAATTACCATTTTGTCCCTAAATTAGTTTTTTTGTTTTTTTTCAAGTGGATTGGGCTAGAATCCCTTTTTCTAATCCTAAATGGTCGTGGCCTATAAGCCCAAATCTTGTTAGTCCATAGTTGAGTCCATAAAGCCATTCAAGTTTTCCTATCTTATGTTAAAAGGCCAAAATCTTCAAAGTGGGTCCCACAACCCATAAGAAAATGAAATCAAGCCCAAATGTTCAAGCCCATTTCGAAAGCCCATGTAAATTATGGCTGCCCATTTTAGTTGGAATTGTCAAGATAATTCTAGAATTTTCTAAAGGTTTCTACTTAACCTAGATTTGTCTACAAGTTTCTTCATTCTTCTAATACATTGAATTATCTACTTTCTTAACTTGTTTTGCACTCATAAATTCAGCCAAGTAAGTCAAGGATAAGATGGCATTTAATGTGATTAAACCCATCATCATGACATTCTATTGTCTATTTGCAAACTAGTCCTTCAACTATTGGAATCTTTGCAATTTGGTCCTTGGAACTTAATTGCACTTTAATCCTTTTAACATGACAACTCATCTTATCTAGATCCTTCTTGAAATGTCGCCACTTCTACTATAAATACCTTTCTCTCATTTTGCATTTAGTTCTTTGGCTACTTGTCTTCTAAAACTCTAAAGTTCTAAGTTCTTAGTTCTAAGTTTCTCAAAGCAAGTTCTTGGATTGTCTTCATCATTGATTCTCAAGAGGTAAATCCTAATCTTTGTCTTAAATCATGTCTATGTTCTTTAGATAGTTTCTTGATTCAAGACTTATATCATGGTGGTTCATCATTTTCAAGTTTCAAACCCTAGAACTTTGAAAAATCATAATAAATCCTAGGAAAATCTAATGATGATGAAACTACTTTCTATCTTCTAGATATCATGTCTACTATCTAAATCCAAGAGCATGAAGCAATCAAAATTTTCTTTCTTGAAAACCTAGCCTTGGCCGAATTTATCAAAGTAGGTTTGGTAGAGTTTTTGTTCATGGTTTTCATTAATGATCTTGTTAATCAAGCTATTAGTATGTATGATTAATAAATCCAAGTTGGTTTATTAAACTAAGAACCCTAACCCTAAGATTATGTTGAGGCCGAATCTATGTATAAAAGAGTTAGAAAGTTTTGAGTTTGAACTTTAGTTGTTTAGTCACTAATCCATGATTTAGGTTAATCAAGGATCATTAATCTATGACTTAATCATGATTAGGAATTTTAAGGATTTTGAACCCTAAAAGTCAGCCCTTGGCCTAAACCCTAACCCTAAAGGTTAGAGGATTTTGTTTCAAATTTTAGTCATGTAATAAGTAATCTATGTTAATTAAGACTCTAGTAATTAGGATCCAAAAGATGACAGTAAGAAGATAATCCTAAACCTATTTCTAAGTCTTGGCCGAACCTAGCCCTAAAGTGTCCTAGATGGGTGTTAGTTGATTAATTATAATTATGTTGTTTGGTTGAAGGTGATTGTGTTAACTCGTGGCGGGATAACGAGGATCGTCGAGTACGTGTTTTCGGTGCAAACTCAGGTGGGAGAAAGAACCATTCCATCGTCGGAATCGATAAGTAGTATATAATTTATAATAATGGTGTAGGGCGACCTAAACCCTACTAGTGGTCGAGTAATCGACAATACCAAAATCGTATTGAAATCTTTTCCGTAAAACCAATGACGATTTGGGAATTGTGGGTTTATCGCCTTAGGTTGATTATTCATATTTGAGGATGTTTGAATTAGTTACTTTTGACTGTTTGTGATACGCTGGTTGAGGTATTCCATCTGCATGTGACGTATTGTTTCGGTGTTTGAATAATTATGATATTGAGGATGTTTGCTGTCTGTCACGGCCGTGATGGTTGTCATGGCCAGGCCGTGACAGGTTCTGTGTTGTAGGATTCTTGTCTTTGCTGTCTGTCACGACCGTGATGGCTATCACGGCCAGGCCGTGACAGAATCTGACTTTGTTATTTATTTGGTTGAACTATTATGAGTTGGTTATGATAAATTGCTTTATATGATATGGAGATGTTTGAATATTCTGTTGTTTAATGTGTATGCGTGATCTGCCTGGGTTTAATACTATGCTTAGATGATTTTAAGGAAAGATATATATTGCTCGGAGGTATTTTGTTTGGGTGAGAGCTTGGATTATGAATTAGAAGTACCTCGCTATTATTTTATAGAAGTGATGTGATATAGAGTGTAAGTGGAGGTTATGAGGAAAAGCTTGAGGTACTAGGTTGTTATTGATAAAAGTCGGTGAGAATCATGTGTTGCATTGTTGTTCATAACCGTGTATTTGAGATACACGAGGTCCGAAGTTCTTGTAGACCGTTCCAAATTAGAATAGGTTGTGCAGCTATAGTGTCATTGGTTTGCATGAGCACCATTGACAGAGTGAGAGAGAGAATCAGGGTGTGCACCGACGATATAGTGCAGCTATAGTGTCATTGCTTTGCATGAGCATTCTTACCATGGATAAGAATGTGCACCGGCGTGGGGAACGTGTCACTTGGACGACTGACTGGCATCCCTAACGAGGGATGTGTGACAGGAGTAGTAGTGGCCACATCAGCATAAAGGTCTAGTTGCATGAGTTGAAGGGTAGAGGATGATATAGTGAATTGAGGATGATTGTTGATTTTGAATGATGCGTGTCTGTGACTATTATTGTATTATATGCTATGAATCTTTTCCACTTATGATGATAGAACTGTTTCTTATCTCCCTATTTCTGTATTTTTGGTGTCTGTCTACTTTGTACGTTAGGAAGACCATATGGACGACTATGTTACGGAGGAGATGGATGGAACCCCATACGAGACGGAGATGGTTGAAGAGTGGAACGACGTTCCGTATGAAGTTGACGTTGAAGAACAACCTACTGATGCTAATAATGTGGCGTAGTTAGTTTAAGGCCAGTGAGTCATATAAGACGTTTCTTGCTGTCAGTTAGTTATAAGCAGGTTGTGTAAAATAAAGGATACTTATATGTGTAATTATGTAATATAGTTTGGTGTGTTTTATATTTGCATAAGTTATATAATTATTAATTAAGTTTTAATTTTTACGTATTTTCAACAGTAAGCGCGCGATTAAGTAAATAACTAATTAAGGATTTAATGTAATAATATAATGGAGCACAACGGGGTGTCTCATTCCCTGATCAAGTGGCAGTGTAGGTGGGAGCTTCCAAGGAGAGCTCCTCAACATTAGCATCGTCAGGAACACCAGCAGCCACACCATGGAATGGCTTCAGCCTCTGCCCGTTAACCTTGAAGGACTTGTTGGTACCTGCACTTTTAATCTCTACTGCACCATAAGGAAAAACGTTAGTAACAACAAAGGGGCCATCCCATTTGGACCTAAGTTTCCCAGCCATCAATTTCAGGCGGGAATTAAACAGTAAGACTTGCTGGCCCCCAGAAAATTCTTTCCTAGCATTCATCCTATCATGAAAATGTTTTGTTTTCTCTTTATAAATCCGGGAGCTTTCATAGGCTTCTAGCCTAAGCTCCTCAAGCTGCTGCAACTGGAGTTTCCTTTCAACACCAGCTTTCTTCATTTCCAAGTTACAGCACTTGACTGCCCAATACGCACGGTGCTCAACTTCCACAGGGAGGTGACATGCCTTACCAAATACAAGCCTAAAGGGGGACATCCCTATTGGCATCTTGAAAGCGGTCCTCTGAGCCCACAGTGCGTCTTCTAGACGGCGGCTCCATTCCTTCCTATTCGGCTGCACCATTTTCTCTAAGATCTGCTTGATCTCCCTGTTTGATATCTCAGCCTGGCCATTGGTCTGGGGATGATAAGCAGTGGAAACTCTATGCACAACTCCATATTTCCTGAGTAAGGCTTCCATGGTGCGGTTGCAGAAGTGAGTGCCCTGGTCACTGATAATAGCCCGAGGTATGTTAAACCTGCAAAAAATATTGGACCTAACAAATTTTGAAACAACTTTAGCATCGTTAGTCCTAGTGGGGATAGCTTCCACCCACTTTGAAACATAGTCAACAACTAAAAGAATGTATAGAAAACCAAAAGATGCAGGGAAAGGACCCATAAAGTCGATTCCCCACACATCAAAAACCTCACAAAAAAGCATGGGCTGCTGAGGCATCTCACTCCTACGAGTGATGGCAGGGCCTGTTGTTTGACACTCCTTACAATTCCGGTAGACCTCATAGGCATCTCTAAAAATTGTGGGCCAGTAGAACCCAAAATCTAGGACTTTTCTTGCCGTCCTCTGTGGTCCAAAGTGTCCCCCTACTTGAGAGGCATGAGAAAAGTGTAGGATGGACTCTGTCTCATAATCCGGGACACACCTCCGAATCACCTGATCACTGCAAAACTTCCGAAGGTACGGATCATCCCACACATAGTACTTTGAATCACTCTTGAGCTTGTGGATCTTGGATCTACTTGTACCTGCAGGAACAACACCAGCAACAAGAAAGTTAACAATGTCAGCAAACCAGGGGGTTACCCATGCAGATGTAGAAGCTGTTCATCCGGAAAATCATCCTGGATGGGAGAAGGATCCTCGTCCCTTGCTATTCGGCTCAAGTGATCGGCTACCAAATTTTCAGCTCCACTCTTGTCTTTTATCTCCACATTGAACTCTTTGAGCAAAAGCATCCACCTAATCAATCTTGGCTTCGCTTCTGGTTTCTTTAACAAGTATTTCAGAGCTGCATGGTCAGTGAAAACATTAACCTTGGACCCTAGCAAATATGACCTAAATTTATCAAGTGCAAAAACAACAGCTAGCAGTTCCTTTTCAGTGGTGGTGTAATTTGATTATGCAGCATCTAATGTCCTAGAAGCATAATGAATGACATGGGCAGCCTTGCCCACCCTTTGTGCCAGAACCGCTCCCACATCATAATTAGAAGCATCACACATGAGTTCAAAAGGGAGGGTCCAGTCAGGGGGCTGGATGACGGGGGTAGAGGTCAATGCTCTTTTCAGGTAGTCAAATGCCCTCTTGCAGTTGTTATCAAAATGGAACATGGTATCATTCTTCAGCAAGTTTGACAATGGCAGAGCTATCTTGCTGAAGTCCTTAATGAAGCGCCTGTAGAAACCTGCATGACCAAGAAAAGAACGGATCTCGCGAACGCAAGATGGGTAAGGCAATGTTGAAATCACGTCAATTTTTGCAGGATCTACTGAAATACCCTCTTTAGAAATAACATGACCCAAAACAATCCCCTGTTCTACCATAAAGTGACATTTTTCATAGTTCAAAACCAGATCAGTCTGAATGCATCTTTCTAGAACTAAACTCAGACTATGCAAACATGCATCAAATGAGGTACCATATACAGTGAAGTCATCAATGAACACTTCCATGCAATTTTCAATAAATTCAGTAAAAATGCTAAGCATGCATCTTTGGAAAGTGCCAGGAGCATTACAAAGGCCAAATGGCAGCCTCCTATAGGCAAACGTGCCGAAGGGGCACGTGAAAGTGGTCTTTTCCTGATCCTCTGGGGCAATATGGATCTGGAAGTAACCGGAAAAGCCATCAAGAAAACAGTAATGAGATTTACCAGCCAAATTGCTCCAAAGATCTCGATCTATGAACGACAAAGGAAAGTGATCCTTTCTGGTGGCCTGGTTCAACTTCCTATAATTTATACAGACTCGCCAGCTATTCTGGACTCTAGTGGGTACAAGCTCATTATTATCATTTCTTACCACTGTGAGGCCGGACTTCTTGGGTACAACTTGCACCGGACTTACCCAAGTACTATCAGAGATGGGGTATATGATACCCGCTGCGCAGAGTTTAGTCACCTCTTTCTTCACCACATCCAGAATCAATGGATTGAGCCGCCTTTGGGCCTGCCTAACTGGTTTAGCCCCATCCTCCAACAGAATTCTATGCATACATCTGGAGGGGCTAATTCCTGGGATGTCAGCCAAGGTGGTCGTGCTGTCGCCACGCACCAAAAAGAACGAGCGTTTACAAAATAATGTAGATAGGGAAGCGACAACTCGAGTATCGTCTCACAAGGACTCTTAGGTTGCTATTATTAACAGAAAATCAGTTTTGGGGGGTTTGGAGTGAATGCAAATAAGAAACAAAACAAAACAAAACAATGAAAACACGCAGTTTAAGAAATTAACAAATAAACTAAAGATGATCAACCCACTGTTCTCGGTTTCCCACTATCATTGGTTGATATAATCCCAAGCCCTAAGCAGATTCTAATCCCCTTCCAGTTGTAGCAACAATTAACAACGCAATCGGTACTACGGTATATGTTCCTATTCTCGAAATAACAAACGGGGTTAAGTCCTCATGAACTAACGAACATGAATGAACACACGCGAAATAACAAATGCGATTAAGTATAGGAACATAACATCACCGAAATGAATCAATACAACACTATACACTCCTGAAATAACAAACAGAAACATATAGCATCGCATTGAAAAGAGATTAGCAAACAAAATAGGAAATACATAACCTCAAGTGTAATTGAAACCAATCACAGTAGATTAATCTAGGAGACTAGCTCTCCATTACAGACTTAAACACAAAAGAAAGAAAAGAAAATAAACTACTGAACTACAACTACTGACTAACTAGCTAACTTTCAGTTCTGCCTTCAAACAGGCTTAAATACAACTTCTGGAATTCGCTGACTCGCGAGGTGAACACTGTCTCGCGAGGCGAATCTTGCAGCGTTTGGTCTTCTCGCGAGGCGAAGTACGGCTCGCGTGGCGAGTAATGGAAAGGTCATGGCTTCTGCTATTCACTCTCGCGAGGCGAGGATTTGATTCGTGGGGCGACACAGAAAGGATGCAAATTTTCTCGCACTGTTCACCTTCAGGTTCGCGAGGCGAATGCCTTCTCAGGGGCGAAAGCTCCAGATTTATTTCTTTTTATTAACCTGAAAACGTAAAATAGCATAAGTGCTTTATTTAACTCTAAATCAACTAAATTAACCTAAAAAAACTTTACAGACTCAAAATGTCTGCTTAAAAACAATCAAGTCTAATTTGGGCGAAAATGATATAAAATTAGCACAAAACCACGATCATACTAGCTATAAAACTAGATGAGCCAGCAACTGATCAAAATACCCCAAACTTAAACTTTGCTTGTCCCCAAGCAAACTACAATTCAAAAATAAAAAGGCAAGCTCAAGGATTCAATCAACTTTCGCATACAGGTTTCAAGCAATTCATCAAAATAATTTTTCCTTCAATGGCCCCCCCCCCCCCTTTCAAGCAAAGCAATCCCCATAATCATTCATTCTAAACAATTGAGAATTTCATCATTCAAACAATCATCAATCTAAAAAGGGGATCCAAGTTACACACAAGAGGGAGATCACCAAATTCAAACAACTGCCTTCCTCACAAGGGCATTTAGTGTTCACTCATTCGCTCGCCAGTGTCAGGGCTATCAACATTGCACTCAATTGCACTTTCAAGAGCACTTCCCATAAATTTGATTTTCATCTCCAAATGATTCCCACAGAAAACATGCAAGCAACATCAAAAGGTCTTTCATGGGTTGTAATGGGGCCTGGCTAAGGGTAGGATATACAAAGGTACTGGGCTGAAGTCCCTAGGAACTAAGAGAGCATGAACTTTTTACACTTTGAATTTCCACTCAAGTTCCTTTCTTCATTTTTCTTTATGCTTGGGTGACTACAGCCTTTTTATTCAAATAGCCTTTTTGACTTTTTTTTTTGGCTCCAACCTTTTTATTATTATTTTATTTTTCTTTTTTTCTTTTTCTCAATCCCAAACAACACATCACCTTGTAGCCACCCCAAACTTAGTTTCTTGCAACCATTTTCTTGCTAAGATTCCATGCTCTCCTAATCCTAAGATCGGGTTAACATGGTTTTTTCCAGATTTTAGCTTATAACATTAGGTTATCAAGAATTAACAGGCTAATTAGGCTCAAAGGGGATAACTAAGGAACATGCATTAGGAATTGGTTCTTTTTAGGCTAAGTAGCTATTTACAAAGAAAACGCCCAAATCATTTGAAGCAAACACATAAACATGCAAACCATAAAGAGATTCAAGCAAATTCAGGAAAGTGCAACTTGAAAGTGATTCTCACAATTTAAACCATGTTGGAGGCTCAAATCCTCACCTGGACATTTTTGCAATTTGTTTGACCGAGATTCTATCCCTAGTGTGTGCTTCTTATCACCCCAAACTTATCATAAATCATGCCATCACAACAAAATCCCAAAGTTCAGTTTTCAATCACATGGGGATCAAATTTTCAAAAATTTCAAATCCTAGGGGGAAACAGTCAACACATAACATGCAATCCATCTATGCAAATTCAACCAAATCCAATAAACTTGCCAACACAAGACTCAACACAACTCCTGAGCTTCTCAAATTATTCAGGAGCTTTATTGAAAACAAAACAGAAATAAAGCAAGCATAACTAAAAGGAAAAGGTTTAGAGAAAACTCATTGAAGGGCGGTTCCACCAGGATCCCACTGTCTGTGATACAGTGGCCACGGAATGCCCAAAGTACGAAGTGATCCTCCCGGATCCCATGGCCTACAGCATAAGTATGAGAGCGGGTGCCTGATAATCTTGGTACCTCCACCAAGTGCGGCGGACTTCTTGCTCCCTATCAGGTCACAGTTGAGCTCTTTGTCAACCTTGTCAATAAAATCCTCCCAATAATATCGGGGCTCAACCTCTTGGACTGGCCATGGTGCAATTTCCAGAGGCTTGAACTCCATCACCGGTTGTTCCACAGGGGAAGGTGGCTGCTCAATGGATGGTACAGTTGGAGTATCCATGACGTTAAGAACCTCGGCTGAAAAATCAGCTTCACTCACACTATCACCATTTGATTCCACAGGTTCTTCATTATCTTCAAGCTTTTTTCCTTGATTGTCAGGATGGAATGTATAAGCTAGAGGCCAATAAGTAGCATCTGTCAGAATGGGGCATGCCTCATACAGGTGCTCAGGAGAGCCGCACATGCCACAAAACTCTCTCTGCTGAAACAATTGCTTCAAATAAGTGAGCTTATCAGTAAGATCCATAACCAGACAAATTCGGCAATTTTTTTTTTATTTTCTGCTAATAACACAACAAGAGTCCCCGGCAACGGCGCCAATTTTTGGTCGCGCTGTCGCCACGCGCCAAAAAGAACGAGCGTTTACAAAATAATGTAGATAGGGAAGCGACAACTCGAGTATCGTCTCACAAGGACTCTTAGGTTGCTATTATTAACAGAAAATCAGTTTTGGGGGGTTTGGAGTGAATGCAAATAAGAAACAAAACAAAACAGAACAATGAAAACACGCAGTTTAAGAAATTAACAAATAAACTAAAGATGATCAACCCACTGTTCTCGGTTTCCCACTATCATTGGTTGATATAATCCCAAGCCCTAAGCAGATTCTAATCCCCTTCCAGTTGTAGCAACAATTAACAATGCAATCGCTACTACGGATATATGTTCCTATTCCCGAAATAACAAACGGGGTTAAGTCCTCATGAACTAACGAACATGAATGAACACACGCGAAATAACAAACGCGATTAAGTATAGGAACATAACATCACCGAAATGAATCAATACAACAATATACACTCCTGAAATAACAAACAGAAACATATAGCATCGCATTGAAAAGAGATTAGAAAACAAAATAGGAAATACATAACCTCAAGTGTAATTGAAACCAATCACAGTAGATTAATCTAGGAGACTAGCTCTCCATTACAGACTTAAACACAAAAGAAAGAAAAGAAAATAAACTATTGAACTACAACTACTGACTAACTAGCTAACTTTCAGTTCTGCCTTCAAACAGGCTTAAATACAACTTCTGGAATTCACTGACTCGCGAGGCGAACACTGTCTCGCGAGGCGAATCTTGCAGCGTTTGGTCTTCTCGCGAGGCGAAGTACGGCTCGCGTGGCGAGTAATGGAAAGGTCATGGCTTCTGCTCTTCACTCTCGCGAGGCGAGGATTGGATTCGTGGGGCGACACAGAAAGGATGCAAATTTTCTGGCACAGTCACCTTCAGGTTCGCGAGGCGAATGCCTTCTCGCGGGGCGAAAGCTCCAGATTTATTTCTTTTTATTAACCTGAAAACAGAAAATAGCATAAGTGCTTTATTTAACTCTAAATCAACTAAATTAACCTAAAAATACTTTACAGACTCAAAATGCTGCTTAAAGACAATCAAGTCTAATTTGGACGAAAATGATATAAAATTAGCACAAAACCACGGTCGTACTAGCTATAAAACTAGATGAGCCAGCGGCTGATCACAAGGTCCACCCAATCGCCTTCTTGTGCTTCTTCAGAACTTCCAAGAGTTTAGCTTCCTGGTCAGAGTCAAGGCTAGAGGAAATAATGACAGGAAGTTTTTCATTCGTCTCCAAGTAAGCATACTTCAGGTTCTCAGGAAGTGGCTTGAGCTCTAAGGAGGGTGGCTGCTCAATGGATGGTACATTTGGAGTAGCCATGATGTCAAGAATTTCGGCTGAACAGACAGCTTCACTCACACTATCACCCTGAAAAGTTGAATCAAGAAACTCAAAGACAAACAAAGACATGGGTTAGTGTCAAGATGACAAGACGTGAATATATATCATCAAAACCAGAAATAAATGGAAAATCATAAACAAGGTCCTCATGGGTGTCATCAATAATGTCAGAGAGCAACTCTAATTGGAAAACAGAGTGCTCTTCCAATGGATGCTTCATAGCATCGAAGATGTTAAACTTTGCCACAATATCACCAAACTCCATGGACATAGTCCCATCATCAACATCAATCTTTGTCTTGGCTGTCTTCATGAACGGTCTGCCCAGGATGATTGGTGATCTACTGGAATTTGTCTCTCCTGCCATGTCTAGGATGTAGAAGTCAGCAGGGAAAATCAACTCATCAACTTGTACCAGCACATCTTCTACCATTCCCATGGGGCGGGCACTGGTCCTGTTGGCCAACTGGATAGTGAGACCTGTATATTGCAAGGGACCAAGATCAAGGTTATTGAAAATAGAGGTGGGCATGACATTTATGGAGGCTCCCAAATCCAACATGCAATTTTCAAATTTTCTGTCCCCAATAGTGCATGGAATAGTAAAAGTGCCTGGATCCTTGCACTTCTGTGGTAGTGCCTGAGTGGGTGCTGAAACAGTAACTCTTTCTGGTGCAGGCTTAGACTGGATAAGAGCTGAAACATTTCTTCCCAAATTAACTCTCTCATTACTCTTCAACCTTCTCTTGTTGGTGCATAAATCCTTCAGAAATTTAGCATACTTAGGAACCTGTTTGATCACATCTAGAAGGGGAATATTCACCGACACCTTTCTGAACACATCTAAAATTTCCCTCTCCTTGTCTTCCCCACCAATCTTCTTATTTTTCTGCACTCTGTGTGGGAAGGGGATTGGTGGTATGTACACTTTCTCAGCTTCAACATCAACTGAAGGCTCAGGAGTTACCTCAATAGTTTCTTCATCTTTTTCAGAGGCTGCTTCAACAACTCTTCCAGATCTCAGAGAAATGACACTCACATTAGGATTGGAGACATTGGGATTTATCACTGTTTGTGCAGGCAGTTGACTTGATCTTTGAGCTTGTTGTATGTTATTTATGGATGTGGCAAGCTGTCCAACCTGTGTCTCTAAATTTTGAATGCTAGCATCCGTTCGCTGTTGAGTTGACCAAACTGTGTCTGTAAATTGTGAATGCTAGCATCTGTTTGCTGCTGAAACTGTGCCTGTGAGGCTTGGAACTGTGCCTGGAACTGTCCAATTTGCTGCTGCAACTGGAGATTTTGTTCAGTCATTTGTTTGAACACGTCCTCTAGTGAAGGTCCAGAAATGGTCACTTGAGGAGGATTCTGAGGTGCTGCCATCGGTTGTTGTTGGGATGAGTTCCCATACCGAATATTAGGATGATTCCTCCAATTGGGGTGGTACCTATTTGTGGAGAGGTCAGGAACGTTGTACCTGTTCTGATTATTGCCTTGATTATAGGGATGGACTGCATAAGCTTGAGACATATCAGTAACTAACCCTTCCTTCGAAATGGGGCATGCACCATACGGCTACTCAGGAGAGTTGCACATGCCACACAACCTTGCAGGCTGAACCCTATCCATTGCCATTTGCTTTACCAAAGAAGTGAGCTCATCCATTCTATTCTCAAGGGCCTGGTTGGAAGAAGTAAGCCTATCAATCCTATTCTCAAGGACCTGGTTGAAAGAAGAACTATGGACCTCATTCACACCCCTTGTCTCAACAGAATTTCTCCTGGTAGTAAACTGCTGGGAGTTCAGTGACATATTTTCAATTAATTGCTTAGCAGCAGCTGGAGTCTTATCAACAAGTGCTCCCCCACTAGCAGCATCCAAAATATTTCTATCCATCGGTAATAACTCTTCATAAAAATACTGGATTAGAAGTTGCTCAGAAATCTGATGCTGGGGGCAACTGGATACCAACTGCTTGAATCTCTCCCAATATTCAGCCAATGACTCATTTCCTTGTCTGATGCCACATATTTCCTTCCTGATTGATGCAGCTCTGGAGGCAGGAAAATATCTCTCTAAGAAAACCTTCTTCAAATCGCTCCGTGGTAATAGAGTTTGGCTCAAGATATAACAACCAATCCTTTGCGGCGCCCTGGAGTGAGAACGGGAAGGCTCTCGACTTGATGTTATCCTCGCTTATTCCTCCGGTCTCAAGGTTGTAGAGCGGATAACCTGGAATTCCTTGAGATGCTTATGTGGATCCTCACCGCAAGACCACTAAACTTTGGCAACAAGTGAATGAAACCAGATTTTAATTCAAAAGGAGTAATAAACACCGAAATATGCAATACACAAGCCATTATAATTAACATCGTGGGCAGCAAGTCGCCTTAATGTCCTTTGGTCACCCATGTTTTCAAAAACAGTTTTAGAATTAGAATCACCACTAGTGCTAGCCCGAATTTCTTTACGGCGTGTGTGCAGTGTTCTTTCAATTTCAGGATCAAAATCACACAATTCAGGGCAAGTAGACCTAGTAGCCAGACCAATTCAAAACAAAAACGAAATTGAAAGAAAAAAAAAGAAAAAATGCGAAAATAACAAACAAGAGTCCCCGGCAACGGCGCCAATTTTTGGTCGCGCTGTCGCGCACGCGCCAAAAAGCGAGCGGTTTACAAAATATGTAGTTAAGGGCGACAACTCAAATATCGTCTCACAAGGACTCTTGAATTGTTATTTATCACAAAAATCAGTTTTTTTTGGGGGGGTTGGTTTGAAATTCAATTGGAAAACAAAGCAATAACAGAAATAAAAACAGAGCAGTTTAAAAGATTATCAAACAGCTAAAGACGATTAATCTACTGTTCTCGATTTCCCAACTATCATCGGTTCATGTAAATTCCAAGCCCTAAGCAGATTCTAATCCCCTCCCGGTTGTAGCAACAATTAACAAGCAAAATCACTACTACAGATATATGTTCCTATTCCCGAATTAAGCAAACGGGGTTAAGCCCTTCGTGAACTAAGCGAACACGAATTGAACACACGCGAATTAAGCAAACACGATTAAATATAGGAACATAACATCATCGAAATAAATCAGCACAACACTATACACTCCTGAATTAAGCAAACGGAAATATATAGCATAGCATTGAAAAGGGAAAAGCATACAAAACAGGAATTACAAGAACCTCAAGTGTGATGGAAATCGATTACAGCAGACTAATCAAAGAAATTTAGTTCTCCATAAAAACGAAACACAACCAGAATTCTATAAAGAAAAACAGTGGAGAATCAAAGGTTTCTCCAATCTGCCCAGAACAACAATTTATAATATTCAGAAACTAAGCCCACTCGCGAGGCGAACCCTCACTCGCGAGGTGAATATCATGAAGAGTCTGCAACGTTTGGTCTTCTCGCGGGGTGAAGTACTGCTCGCGTGGCGAGGAATGGAAAAGTCATGGCTTCTGGTCTTCAGTCTCGCGAGGCGACACAGAATGGGTTGCATTTCTCTGGAACAGTCAGCTATCAGGGTCGCGAGGCGAGGTGTTGTTCGCGGGGCGAACCAGAGAGGATGACATTTTGCTGTTCAGGCTGGTTTCAGGGTCGCGAGGCGAATATACACTCGCGGGGCGAACACCTCCAGGATTGGAATTTTCCTTGTTTCTTTATTCTCTTGACTACTAAGTTAACCTGAAATCAATAAAATAGCCATAAGTGCTTTATTTGACTACAAACTGGCAAAATTAACCTAAAACTACTTAAAGGACTCAAAATGTTGCTTAAGGACAATCAAGTCTAATTTGGGTGAAAATGAGATATAATTAGCAGAAAACCCTGGTCATACTAGCCATAAAACTAGATGAGCCAGAGGGTTATCAGCGGACAACTGTGAGCAGAGTTTCCAAAAGCTGAAGGAAAGGTTGACTACATCACCTGTGTTGACTTTACCGGATCCATTAGGACAGTTTGACGTATACTGTGATGCGTCATACCAAGGTTTAGGTTGTGTTCTAATGCAAGATGGAAGAGTGGTGGCTTATGATTCCCGACAATTGAGAATTCATGAGAGGAACTATCCGACTCATGATTTGGAATTAGCAGCCATAGTGTTTTCATTAAAAATATGGCGACACTTTCTATATGGAGCAAAATTTAATGTTTACAGTGGCCATAAAAGTCTGAAGTATCTGTTCGACCAAAAGGAGTTGAATATGAGACAACGAAGATGGATGGAGTTTATCAAAGATTATGAGTTTGATTTACTATACCATCTTGGGAAGGCGAATGTAGTAGCGGATGCCTTGAGTAGGAAATCATTGCATGTGTCCGCAATGATGGTTAAAGAGTTGGAATTACTGGAACAGTTCAAAGATTTGACCTTAGGAATGGAGTTGGTTGAGGATAAAATTTTCTTAGGTATGATCACTATTAGTAGTGATTTTATGAGATATCTTAAGGATAAACAGGCTCAGGATCCATATTTACAGGAGATAAGTAGAGGTATAGATGAGGGTAAAATTTCTGAGTTTAGTAGAGGAACAAATGGTGTACTGAGGTTTAGGGATAGAATATGTGTGCCAGAGGATTTAGAACTTAGGAAGGTGATATTAGAAGAAGCACATAAGAGTAAGTTGAGTATTCATCCTGGATCCACTAAAATGTATCAGGATTTAAAGAAATTGTTTTGGTGGACAAGGATGAAGAAAGAGGTAGCAGAGTATGTTTTATCTTGCCTGATGTGTCAGAAGGCTAAGATAGAGCATCAAAAGCCAGCTGGTTTATTGCAATCATTAGATATCCCAGAATGGAAATGGGATAGCATCGCTATGGATTTTGTGGTTGGACTACCACGAACTCCTAAGAGACATGATGCGATTTGGGTTATCATTGATAGGTTGACGAAGTGTGCTCACTTCTTACCTATGGGTGAAAGCTATATTTTGGAGAAGTTGACCCAAATCTACATCAAAGAAGTTGTTAGGTTGCATGGTGTGCCATCGAGCATTGTCTCAGGCTGAGATCCTAGATTTACATCTAGATTTTGGAAACAGTTGCATCATGCTTTAGGGACCAAGTTGAAGATGAGTTCTGCTTATCATCCCCAAACGGATGGACAGTCAGAAAGGACGATTCAATCATTGGAGGACCTTTTAAGAGCTTGTGTTTTGGAACACACTGGCAGTTGGGATGAGTTCTTGCCATTGATTGAATTTACTTACAACAATAGTTTTCACAGTAGTATAGGGATGGCACCATATGAGGCTTTGTACGGTAGGAAGTGTAGGACACCGTTATGTTGGTATGAGATTGGTGAAAATCAAGTCTTGGATCCAGATGTGGAGCAACAGACTACGGAACAAGTTAGGAAGATAAGGGAAAAGATGAAGGAAGCACATGATAGACAAAGGAGCTACAGTAACAAGAGAAGGAGACCTTTAGAATTCCTGGAGGGTGATCACGTGTTTTTGAGAGTCACTCCGAAGACCGGAATTGGCAGGGCTATCAAAACTAGAAAACTTACTCCTAGATTCATCGGACCTTTCCAGATTCTTCGAAGGATTGGTCTAGTAGCTTATCATATTGCTTTATCACCTAACCTTGCTAACCTTCATGACGTCTTTCACGTTTCTCAGTTGAGAAAATATTATCCTGATCCTTCACATGTTATTGAGTCTGAGTCTATACAACTGCGAGAGAATCTAGAGTATGAGGCTCTACCTGTAAGGATAGCAGATAAAGAGATTAATGAGCTTCGTGGTAGACAAATTCCTTTGGTTAAGGTCATATGGGATGAAACTACTGGAGATGCTACTTGGGAACGTGAAGCAGATATGCAACAACGATATCCACATCTTTTCTGAAGTATGTAAATTTCGAGGACGAACTTTTTTTTAAGTGGGGTAGTAATGTAACACCCCGATTTTCACTGTTTCAAAATAATCGAAATGCGAACGATTATTTGTATATATTTATATGAGTATTAGAAAATTATTTTAAATAAATGGAGTTCATCACTCAATCCTACTTGAATGTAGGAAGCTACGATTAAAATTTAGGTTGAAACGACGGGTGAATCCCTACCGCTATTTTCACCGACAAGATATTTATACTTGCTCAAAAGACCTAATTTTAATTCGTGAATGAAATACTTAAGGTTTTTATTTTATTTCCTAAAACTCTGTATTTTTAGAATTATTTCAGAAAAAAAAATAATTTACGTTTTTCGGGCGTAATACGAATCGGGTGAGCTGAGAATGGATTTCGGAGTTTCCAAGAGCAGATGCAGAGTTTATCTTAGGATTTTGATATTATTCATGGGGATGAATCATACTTTTAAGTTTAGAAGGTTCTACAGGGTTAAAGTGTCAATTTTTGAATTTTAGGCTTAAGTCCCTGAACTTTTTATTAATTACACTTTGGTCCCTAAGTTAGTTTCTAGGTTTTCTAAGTGAGTTGGGCCAGAATCTTTGTTCCAAATCCCTTATTGGACCATGTCCATGAAGCCCAAAATCCCAGTCCATGGATTAATTCCATGAAGCCCATTTGAAACCATATAGGTTTCCTATGTCATGCTTAAGCTTAAATCTTTTGGTGGGCCCCACAAGAATGAATCCAAGCCCAAATATATTAGGCCCATGCGCAAGCCCATGAGGAGTAGAGGCTGCCCTCAACTTGGATGAGCAAAGAGCATTCTAGAATTTTCTACTACATTCCACACCATTCTACATTTTTCTACTACATTCTACAATCTTCTCAACTCTTCTCAAATGTTCTAGGTTTTTCTTAAAATATCTTATGAATAAAATCAGCCAAGGATAGTCAAGATAAGACCACATTTAATGTGGCACATGGTCATCATTACAACTTATTGACAATTTGTAAAATAGTCCTTATACTTTTGGCATCTTTGCAAAATGGTCCTTAGGAATTAATTTCACTTTAATCCTTTGAGAAATCACCTCCTTTCTACTTGGTCCTCAAAAGTGGCACACAACATGCCTATAAATACCTTGCTCTCACATTTCATTTAGTTTCTATTGCCTTTTCTTTCAAAAACTCTTAAGTTATAAGTCTTTTAGCATCACCTTGTGAAGCAAGTCCTTGAATCTTCACTTGTTTTTTATCTTCAAGAGGTGAATCCTATTCTTCTTCCTTAATCATGTCTATGTTCTTCAATAATTTTCATGATTCAAAGTCTATTTCATCTATGTTCATCACTTTTAAGTTTCTAGATCTAGAAATTTGAAAATTCATAACTAATTCTAGAAAAATCCTTTTGACATTTTTGACATGAAACCAATTGCTATGATCTTATAATCATCTCTATTTTCATCATCTAGAATCATATGATCATGATAAATTTCCTTCCTTGATTTCTAGACTGGGCCGAACCTAGGAGGATGGGTTTGATAGGGTTTTGTTCATGTATTGTCATGTATGATCATGTATTTCATATGACATGTATGCCTACACACTCTAATCCATGATTAGTTTATTAAAATGAAAATCCTTACCCTAAAATCTCTATGTTGGCCGAACCCTAGGTGGATGAGATTTGATGAGTTTTGTTCAAAGTTTTCATAAATGATCTTGGTTGATTAAGGACCATTAATCCATGACTTAATCATGATTAGAAATTTTAAGGATTTTGAACCCTAAAAGTCAGTCCTTGGCCGAAACCCTAACCCTAAAGGTTAGAGGATTTTGTTTCAAATTTTAGTCTTGTAATAAGTAATCTATGTTAGTTAAGACTCTAGTAACTAGGATCCAAAAGATGGCATTAAGAAGATAATCCTAAACCTATTTTCTAAGTCTTGGCCGAACATAACCCTAAAGTGTCATAGATGGTTGTTAGTTGATTAATTATAGTTATGTTGTTTGGATGAAGGTGGTTGTGTTAACTCGTGGCGGGATAACGAGGATCGTTGTGTATGTGTTTCCGGTGATAACTCAGGTGGGAGAAAGAACCATTCCATCGTCGGAACCGATAAGTAGTATATAATTTATAATAATGGTGTAGGGCGACCTAAACCCTACTAGTGGTCGAGTAATCGACAATACCAAAATCGTATTGGAAACTTTTCCGTAATACCAATGACGATTCGGGGATTGTAGGTTTATCGACATTAAGTTGATTTTAAGTATTTGAGGATATTTGATTTTATGTTATCAAATTTACTGTGATACGCTGGTTGAGGTATTCCATCTGCATGTGACGTATTATTTCGGTGTTTGAATATTCTGTTGATTAATGTGTTATGCATGATCTGCTTGGGTTTAATACTATGCTTAGATGATTTTAAGGAAAGATATATATTGCTCGGAGGTATTTTGTTTGGGTGAGAGTTTTGAATATGAATTAGAAGTGCCTCGCTATTATTTTATAGAAGTGATGTGATATAGAGTGTAAGTGGAGGTTATGAGGAAAAGCTTGAGGTACTAGGTTGTTATTGATAAAAGTCAGTGAGAATCATGTGTTGCATTGTTGTTCATAACCGTGTATTTGAGATACACGAGGTCCGAAGCTCTCGTGGACCGTTCCAAATTAGAAGTTAAGTTGTGCAACTATAGTGTCATTGCTATGCATGAGCACCCTTGACAGAGTGAGAGAGAGAATCAGGGTGTGCACCGACGGTACTGTGCAGCTATAGTGTCATTGCTTTGCATGAGCATTCTTACCATGGATGAGAATGTGCACCGGCGTTAGGAACGTGTCACTTGGACGACTGACTGACATTCCTAACGAGGGATGTGTGACAGGATTAGTAGTGGCCACGTCAGCATAAAGGTTTAGTTGCATGAGTTGGAGGGTAGAGGATGATGTTATAAAGTATGGATGATTGTAGATTGTGAGTGATGCATGTTTGTGACTATTATTGTATTATATGCTATGAATCTTTTCCACTTATGATGATAGAATTGTTTCTTATCTCCCTATTTCTGTATTTTTGTGTATGTCTACTTTGTTATGTTAGAAGACCATATGGACGACTATGTTACCGAGGATATGGATGGAACCCCATACGAGACGGAGATTGTTGAAGAGTTGAACGACGTTCCGTATGAAGTTGACCCTGAAGAACAACCTACTGATCCTAATAATGTAGCATAGTAAGTTTAGGTCCAGTGAGTCACATAAGATGTTTTGTTTTCCGTAGTTGTAAGCAAGTTGTATAAATAAGTACCTGTGTGGGATCCTACTGAGAGGATACCCTAAACAGTGTTGTGTAAAATAAGGATACTTATGTGTGTATTTATGTAATATAGTTTTGGTGTGTTTTATATTTGTAGAAGTTATATGATTATTATTTAAGTTTTAATTTTTATGTATTTTCAACGATAAGAGTGCGATTAAGTAAATAAATATTAAGGTTTTAATTTAACAATACAATGGGGCACAACGGGGCGTCTCAAATAACCTATGGATAAGACGGGTAGCATGATGTCATTGCTGGTCAAAGCATAAATCTCTCCCATAGCAGTTAAGTTAACATGAATGAAAATCACAGCAAAAAAGTGTAGACCCTCGAGCACACAATTTGGAGTTAAAATTTATTGAGAAAATAGCATCGTCCCTATTAATTACAACAATATGTAAAACCTCTTGTTCCCCCTAGGTGTCTATAGAAAAATTATCTTTCTCCCTATTAGCCCATACTTTGATCCTTATTACAATGTTTTATTTTTATCATTTATCAACCATTGTTTTAAGTTTAAGGTTAGTTCTAATGACATTGGCACATTTCCATACTTATGACCTTACTATTACATTACAAAACCAATGTAACTAACAATGAAGTGACATGGATACATGATTTCCCTTAGGTTTAGTCTCCTGGGCACCATTTATTGCATTCAAGTAAAAATATGGACTAAAATAGGAGACTTTAATTTTCTTCCTATCTATGTTCTAAGTTTTGACAAATATCTCATAGGGCATTCAAGGAGAGGAACAAATCCTCTATGAAGCAGAAAATGCAGCTGTCCAAATTCTACATTGGATGTTTATATGGGCTGTCAATCACCCATTCGCTTGCCTAGAAGCTAATGCAACATAGTTTATATCCTCAGACCACATTTCCAACCATTGAGCAGCAACCACATGGTCCACATCTCAACAATGTATGGAGCATAATTGATGTGATCATATATTCCTTTTCACATAGTTGTACAACAACATTGATTGAGTACCTAGCTATATCTCTGAGTACTGTAGTAACTTTGATGCACAATCGTTGTTCACGTAGTAAGAAAGCTTTGGTTTATGGCCCTGCTCCTTTTCAAACGGTTTATAGGATCACTAAATAAAGTTTCACGATAATGGAAATATGCATTCTTGCTGCACCAACTCCTTTGGTTTTTTACATCCATTAAATCAAATTTTTATTATGCAGAATTTCAATGTGCCAAAATTATAATCTTCAAATAATTGCACAATTTTCTCTTTGGCAAGCAGAAGTTTTTTTGCCAATACTCAAGTGTGGAATAACCTATGCCCTCATATTTTTCTTATATTTCTATCGAAAGCATACACTTTATACTAACATAAAAGAGTTGGTAAAAACCCTTTATCAAACTCTATTATCTACCATGTCAAACTGTTGTTTCTATTAGATGTTCTAAGGACATAAGAATCACAATAAGAAAGCTATCAAATACTACTACTACTTGGAATTGTAAAGAAATATACATAAAATTATAACACATACCAATATAGATCCCTTAAGATTCATGCTATGTATATATGTTAATGCATCCTCAATCACCCAGTTTTATTATCATAGGTCCTATTCCCTGCCATTACCATAAGCAGAAGTGCAAAAAACAATATTATTTGTGAGAAAGCATAGAATTTAAAAATGCTATCAATTGGATGCAAGCATAAAACAACACCTGATTATCAAGATCATTCCCAACATAAACTTCCTTATATGCCCATTCACCCTACCACAAAAAAGATGAAAAAAGATTGTGAATAAACTAATTAAGATGACAAAGATTGCATATATAAGAGTAAAAGATGAAGAGGTTTCACTGTTTCAGATTCTCTACACAAGTCATGAATTTTTGTTTTCCTCAAAGTCAACACTAACAAAAAGAAATTTCACAACATCTTTGGTGGTGGTTTTTCAACATAATATAAGGTATACAATGCTTGGACTCGTGCAAAGAATTACCCGTCCAAAGGTTATTTAAACTGTTTATAATTTAATTGATAAGTAGACTGGTTTTTTCTTAGTGGACGAGGCCATAAATGAATACCTAAATAACTTGATAAGAACAGCAAGTCCAAAGACTTGAAAATAAGCGCGTCCATCTTGCCACGTCAGTAGATAATGGTTATTCTTGTAACTCAAGTATACATCCATAATTCCTAACTAAAATTCAGTATTCGTCCACGGTGCCACGTCACTAGACGGATTTTCTCTTAAGGGCTTAGCAAGTTCAAAGACTTGTGTGGACCAGCGCTTCTGTCACTTGTGTGGACGAGCACTTCTGTCACTTTAGTGGACGAGCGCTTCTACCACATCAGTGGACGAGCAGAATAAAATCTTGTATAGATGCGTTCTTAAAACTAAGTAGACGGCTATATATCTTTACTGCCTTGAATATGATTTAATGCAATCTGGTCCACGATGAATTTATTTCAAATGATTGATATTTATTTCACACTCTTGCTATGGTGGCTACACTCTTGCTTATTTTCATATTTTTGATTATATTGCCCAATATATAGCTGACATTATTGCTATTTATTTGACGAATCTTGGCAAGTATACCAAGTCGTACAAGTAGTAAAGAGGTAAGAGGGATATCGTTCCCACGAGGACTGAGACAAGTACTAGCACGTGACAAATCAACTACTATCTAAGCGGATATTTGGATGGAAGGGAGCTCAATATTAAATACCAAGCCCAACAAGATTTAAAACCTAAAATAAACAAAATAAGAGGAACAAGTTCTTTTAGGATTTCTATCAAACACTTGGAATGCAAAAGAAGGAATTCTTCAAATATGATGAAAGATGTTGGGATTAAACTTCACTAAACCTTTGCCTCATGCAATACTAAGACCACCAATCCAGTTTATACTTCAAATATTAAAATCAACCCACAAGATTACTCAAGTCCTAATTCCTTAGATGACAAGAGCCTAAATCCCCTAATTAGACCCTAATTCCTTAGGTGGCCTAATTAATGAATTTGCATTAAGAGTAGGGATTACACGATTACTAATAAACCAAAATCCATTCCTAGATGCAAGGTTTACTAGGTGATTAATTCCAGATCAAGAATTGATAAGAACTTCCCAATTGCAAATCAAATATTAAAACAATTCATGGATGATCAAACCACAAAAAGTATTAAGCATAGGAATCAAACACTAATAAAGAAGCATAAACATAGATTAATAAATCAAGGCAAATACATGAGATTCGGTTTAGCTACATCTAATCCCAACAAAAAAAAAGGGAATTTAGCTACTCATAGTCATAGAGAAAGCCAAAAGAAAAGAAATAGGAACAAAGGAGAGAAGAAACTCCATGGAAGCTTTCCACAGTCGTCACAATAGCCCCTGGTTCAGAGAAAAACGTCCTTTTTAGTGTAAAAGTCGTCCTTATGTTCTGCCCAGATGCCTATTTATAGATTAGGGAAGCCCAATCATAAATTCGGATCCAAATAATGCGCGTTACGGCCGTGATGGGTTCTGCCATGGGCGCTTCTTCAATTTTTGGTTTGTCACGGTCGTGAACAGTTCTTCCTGTTGAGGGTCTGGTTCAGCTGACATGTCACGGCCGTAATGGGTATCACGGCTAGGCCGTGACCAGTTCTGACTTTTGCCTTCTTTTCTTTTCAGTTTTGTTTGATCATGGCCGTGATGGTCATCACGGCTAGGCCGTGATGGGCTTTGTTTGGCTCATTTTCTTCACTTTTCAAGCCCCATCTTCATCCAAGCTCCATCAAGGTTGATCCTGAGCATTTAATCCTTAATTACTGCAAAACAACACCACAAAACCGCCTTACCCGTTTCAAGGTAAAAACTAACAAAAATCAAATAAAAATTGCCTAAACTATATGAAAATGCATGCAGAAATGTAAATGAAATATGAGGTGAAATCACACTCATCAAATCACCCCAAGCTTAAGACTTTGCTTGTCCTCAAGCAATCACCAAGGTCAGAAGATATAAATAACCAGAGCATGGATAGTGAACCAAGAACCCGAGTACTAATCCGAGTAACAGGCATTTTCAAATAATTCACCAAGAGACAATCAATTTCAAGTCCAATTAGAAGCTTAGGTTTTCTAGACTCATATTCTCACTGATTCGGGAACTCTTTCTCACCTCACTCAAGTGTTGAAGGATATATAACAATTGTCATTCGCTCAATTTCCTCAAGGAATGAATTTTACCATAAACTTGATTATTAACCAAATCTCTACTTTATTAATGAAAACACATAAGAATCAAGAGGTCTTTTACTTTGGTTGTAACGGGGTCATGGGATTAATCGTTAGGTGGGGAAATCAAGAAAAGGAAATTTCAAGAAGGCTAAACAAAATATCAAGCATTGCAAAGCATGACACCTTCTAAAATACCTTTTTGGGTTTTGATTCATTTTTCCACCTTTATTTCTTTCTTTTTATTTTATTTCTCACTTCCTTTTGTCATCCCCTTCTCTCTCTCTCTCTCTCTCTCTCTCTCTCTCTATATATATATATATATATATATATATATATATATATTTTAGAGAAGGGGAGATTTTCAATTCAAGAGAAATATTTTTCTAACTTTCTCATCCCATACGTTTTCAAACTACCTTTTTACCCCTTTGTGCAATACTTTAGAAGGTCTCCTACCAAGCATCATTCATCAAAATATTTTAAGGTACCAAGAAAAGTATTTTATTCTTGTAGGCTCAAAATCAGGCAACTAAGGGGTAGCATTTAATCAATCAAAGTTCAGAAGGCCGGAAAAATACCTAGTGCCTCAATCATTTTCAAAAATGTTTTAAAAAAATTTTAAGCTTCAAAACGGTTTCAAGTCAAGTTCTAGAGAATACAATCCAAGAGGAATAAAACACTCTATCACAAGGAATGAGATAGATTTAGTGAGTACCCCTTTTGGCTCAAAAATCTCACATTTAGTAGTTCAAAAATCAATGAGAAACACAAATCTACGGAACCACATGCTAATTATCAACTATCAAAGATCATCTCAAGCATTTTTATTTGTAGCCTTATCACAAGAATAAAAAGAAATTGGGTACAAAAATTCACTATCTCAATTTATTTGGCACTAAATTCTCACAATTGGATGCATAAACTAAGCAAGGGGCAATCTAATCATGTGATCATGCAAAACTATGCCTATATGAATGCAACATGAAAAATGCATAAAATTCAAAAATTTGCAAAAATACCCCTACCCCAAGCTTAAAAACTTACATTGCCCCAATGTAAATAATCAAGTCGGAGAGAGGAGAAAAATGGAACAACTCACCGAGGTGGTAGCGGGTGCTGGCTCACATGCCTAGTTAAAGGGATGCTGGAAAATGTGTCACGGCCGTGATGCTCATCACGGGCAGGCCGTGATCAATTCTGGTCCATAGGAGCTGGCCTGTCACGGCCGTGTCCTCCATCACGGCTAGGCCGTGATACTCTCTGATCTTCAGGGTCCTTCTCATCACGCCCGTGATGGATATCGCGACTGGGTTGTGATCCTTTATGATATTCTCATTAAGCTGATCACGGCCGTGACCACTATCACGGCCTGGGCGTGATGACTTCTGCTTTATTTGTCCTTCCCCTTTTGCTCTTCCTTCCTTCTTACCCTGAAAACACTTAACAATTCTATTAATTTGTGATCTTTTTCCTCTTTATCTTCTCAAATTATTCAAGAGTTAAATTCAAAAACGAATGGAAAAGGGAAAAGGGAAAGAAAACTTGGGTTGCCTCCCAAGAAGCGCTTATTTATGGTCTTAAGCTTGACCATACTTCTTTCAATCAACCGGGGTCAGCTGGGTGTAGAAGTGCAATAACACTTCTCTTCCATGGGAGTCCTTCAAAGAGCCGATTCTGCTCATATGGCCAATTGCGCTTCCGCTTTGCTCTTTTCACTCTGAGCTTCATGGCCTTGCTCCTTCCCGGCGGAGGTTTTGTTTCCACTTGATTAGCAACTCCAACTTCATCACCACTGGTGCATCAAGATCCTTCTCCTCTTTCTCATCAAGATTTTCAATAGAATTCATAATTACCTTCTCAAGAGTAGAGGAGTGGTGCTGATGTGCAAAGACTTCTTTAGCCACTACATCCACAATGTCCATGCGGAAACAATTCTCTTCATCACTCGGGCGATGCATAGCTTCAAATACATTGAAAATAACCTCTTCATCTTGCACTCTGAATCGAAGTTGGCCTCTTTGTACATCTATCAAAGCACGACCAGTTGCTAGAAAAGGTCTCCCTAATATAAGTGGAACTTCTGCATCCTCCTCCATGTCTAATATCACAAAATCCGCTGGGAAGATAAACTTATCCACTTTAACCAAAACATCTTCCATAATACCCAGAGGACACTTGATTGATCTATAGGCTAGTTGCAATGCCATCCTTGTTGGTTTCACTTCACCACCTCCAAGCTTGTTCAAGATTGAAAGCGGCATCAAATTGATACTCGCCCCCAAGTCACACAAGGCCTTCCCAATAGCAACACTCCCAATTGTGCAAGGGATTGTAAAACTACCAGGATATTTAAGCTTTGGAGGTAGCTTCCTTTGAAGTATCGCACTACATTCTTCCGTCAAGGCAACAGTCTCACCTTCTTTAAATCTCCTTTTCTTCGTAAGTAACTCCTTCATAAACTTTGCATAAGTTGGCATTTGCTCTAGTGCTTCAGCAAAGGGTATGTTGATTTGTAACCTCTTAAAGATGTCAAGAAATTTGGTAAATTGCTCTTCCTTCTCCTTCTTCTTGCTTAAGTGAGGATATGGCAATTTTACATAAGAAGGGATCTCTTGAGGCTTGTCCCCATCTTTCAAAATCTGACTTTTACTTTTCCTCAAAATTGAATCTTCATCCACTAACTTTTCTCTCTTGTCTTTTTCACTGTCTTTTTCTTCTTCCTCTATTACAACCTCTTTGCCTTTTTCCTCATTTTTCGCTCTTTTTTCAGCACTCAACTCAGTTTTTTCAGCAACTCTCTTATTTTTCAACAAAGGCTCACCGCTCATTTTCTCAAGACTTCTACCACTCCTCAAAACAACAGTCTTACAATGCTCTTTAGGATTTATTTGAGTATTACCTGAAAAACTGCGTCGCTAGATTGTTCCGCTAGGTGCTTTGCAATTTGTCCAACTTGAACCTCCAAGTTTTTTATGGAAGCATCGGTGTTTTTCTGGTTTGACATGGACATTTGCATGAATTGATTGAGGGTGTTCTCCAAGATAGAAGTCCGATCTTGAGGCGGTTGTGTGGGATGAGGCTTACTTGCTTGTCCGGCATCTTGTTTCCAACCAAAACTTGGTTGATTCCTCCACCCTTGGTTGTAATTGTTGGAATATTGGTTGTTACCTTGCCGCCCATAGTTCCCCATATAATTAGCTTCCTCATGGGAACTAGGTGTGGCCTCACAATTTCCATCATCATGATCTCCCCGCACAAAAATTACATATCATTACCTGTTGAGGTGGCATGGTGGTCCCTTGTATGGTTTGGAGTTGTTGTGGGAGTTGAGCTAGTTGCTTGGTAATGGACTCAAGTTGTTGTGTCATAAGCTTATTTTGAGCCAAAAGTGCAGTTTGTGAATCTAACTCCAACACTCCCTTTCTTGATGTGGTACCTCGGTCATGACGCATCAGATAGTCATTAGATGCCATAGCTTCTATCAAAGTCAATGCTTCCTCCGGTGTCTTTGTGTTCATGGAACCTCCAGCTGAGGCATCCAACATAAGCTTGGTTGACGGCCTCAATCCATTGCAAAATGTTTGCATTTGGACAAGATCATCAAACCCATGATTTGGATGAGACACCCCGTTGTGCCCCATCGTATTATTACATTAAAACCTTAATATTTATTTACTTAATCGCTCGCTTATCATTGAAAATACGTAAAAATTAAAACTTAATTAATAATTATATAACTTATGCATATATAAAACATACCAAAACTATATTACATAAATACACACCTGTTATTTATTACATTCCAAAAGTACTGTTAAGGGTACCCTCTCAGTAGGATCCCTCACAGGCATAAACTTCACTACGACATACTCAGTGAAATATAAATACTCTTTAGACACACTGGCCATACTGCCTATACTCTAATCGCCTTGAATCACAGCTCGACCTCCAAAGCATCTGGTTCGTAAGGAGTTCCATCTAACCCTCAAAGAATTGGTTCCTCCATCGGGTCTTCTCGCATGTATCACATCAGAAATAAAACACAACACACAAAAAGATATAGGGAATAAGAAACAGTTCTATCATCAAAAAGCGGAAAAGAGTAATAGTAAATTATACAGTAATTGTCACAGACACGCCTCAATCAAAATCAGCAATCATCCTCAATTCACTATATCATCCTCTACCCTCAGCCCATGCAACTAAAACTTAATACTGATGTGGCCATCTTCACTCCTGTCACATTAGTCAGTTGTCCAGAACGGTCCAGTACCAATAACTTTCGAACGCATCAAAGACTAAACACTTATTAGTCTAAAATGGTCCAGTGCCAAGATCATACGAACTCGTCAAGGAATATCATTCCATAACGGTCCAGTGCCAAGTGCCAAGAACATACGAACTCGTCAAGGAATATCCTTCCATAACGGTCCAGTGCCAAGAACATGCGAACTCGTTAAGAACTAAAGAGTATTACGGTAGTCTACCTCGGCATCCACATCCGTAGGGCACTCACCCGCAATATCCGATATCCCCAAAATAGGATATCCTGACCTCGTGTGTTCCACTCACACGGCTGTGAGTAACAACACCTCGATAAATGAATCTCCCTAAATTACATCAATAACAACCTAGTGCCTCAACCTTCCATCAAAGTCTCAACACCTTTTTCCTCATAGATAAAACCACTTAATTAGGCTAGGCACCTCTAAATCACCTTTATTCTCTCACCCAAACAATCATCTCCCGAACAACACATATCCTTACTTAAAATCAACTAGGCATAGTATTAAAAACCAGGCAGATCATGCATAACACAATATCAGAAAATAATTCAAATACCACAAAATATCACATAAGCAATGAAATAATAATAATAAATTCAATCAACCTCAGATAAGATAAAATCATCCTAATGTCGATAAACCTACAATCCCCAAATCACTATTGGTTTTACAGAAAAGGTTTCCAATATGATTTTGGTCTTGTCGATTACTCAACTACTAGTAGGGTTTAGGTCGCCCTACACAATTATCATATAATCTACTACTTATCGATTCTGACGATAGGTTGATTCTTTTCCCCACCTGAGTTTTCACCAGAAACACGTACACGATGATCCTCGTTATCCCGCCACGAGTTAACACAAACACCTTCAACCAAACAACATAACTATAATTAATCAACTAACAACCATCTATGACACTTTAGGGCTAGGTTCGGTCAAGACTTGGAAAATAGGTTTAGGATTATCTTCTTAATGCTCTCTTTTGGATCCTAGTTACTAGAGTCTTAACTAACATAGATTACTTATTACAAGACTAAAATTTGAAACAAAATCCTCTAACCTTTAGGGTTAGGGTTTCGGCCCATATTAGGAAAATAGGCTAGGAAATTTAGTTGGATTCAAGCTCTTGGATAATGAAAGTGGAAGACATCACAAGATCATAGAAATTGGTTTCACATTAAAAGGATTTTTCTACAATTTTCTAGAATTATTTGAAGTTCTAGATCTAGGAATGGAAAAATATGATTCATGGCATAAACATGAGAAATACATGAATATGAAAGCTTATATGATCAAGGAGATGAGCTTTTACCTCTTGAAGATTGAAGAAATGAAGAAAATGATCAACCTTCACTATGTTGAAAACTGGACAGCTTGAGGGTGTGATGGTATTGTGAGTGTATCTCACAATATACTCATCCAAAAATTACGAACTTTGGCTTGATAAAAAGATAAGAAGAAAAGGAACAACTTTGGTGTTTAAGGTTTCATTTGGTTCGGATCATAACAGGGGTGAAAAGGGCCTTCTTTATGCTGTTTCGTGGGTTGCTGGGAATTCTGGGCAGTTTCTGTATTTTGAGCCTTTCTCCCAATCCACTTATCCGTTTTTGATGATCTTTATCTTGTTGGAAAGAAGAGAGAAAGAGGAACAACTTTTGTGTTGAGTGTTTTTCGAGTTTCAGAAAGGAAGAGGGTCATATGTTTGGTGGGAATTCGGTGTTCTTAGGGTTTTGTAACTTAGTTGGTGGGGAAGATGAAGAGAATGAAGAAGATGAGTGAAATGGTGAGGGAGGCCACGGTTTGGAGGGTATTTATAGGAGTAATATTATGCCTTGTTTGGTTAAAAGGAATTGGTTTAATGGGTTTTGTGATTATTAAATTAATATAAGCTTAACCATAGTTAATAATTAACTCAACTAGGGTTACTTTGCTTAACTATGGTTATTAAATGTGTGGCTCACATTTGATGGAGGTGTGGCTGATTTTGGGCCACACAAAGTGACTCACCAATGAGTCACCGATCTTATTCGTTAGCGGTTCCCGGAAATTCCGTACGCAGCTCCGTCGTTTACCCGATTTCAGTTTTTGAGAGGAAAATAATGAAACGAAAGCAAAATAAAATAGGTAAGATTTATTGGAGGTGGATGCACGAAATTGTAGAGATGTGGGAGGTTTTCAACCACGTAAAATGAGTGGATAAGAGTGCGTAGATGCGTCTTGTTAATAACCGCAAAAGCTTGGGGGTATTTTGGTCTTTTTACCTAAATGTCATGATTACTTGCATTTAATGCTCATAAATGCTTGGTGACTCATACTCCATGAGTCATCATGTATGACTCGTTGTCCCGATCTCTTGACAGGTCTCTGCACTTCCCTTCTCGACTCCGTCGGTTTCCCGATTAGGGTTTTACGCCTGCGTAAAAGCGTAATATTTCGCTTTTACCGAAAATTTTCAAACTAACCAAACTCGTTGGAAATATGATTTAAATATAAACCATTTCGTTCACGAGTCAAAATTAGGTTTTCTCGCTCAAGAAAATTATATCGCCAATGGAAAACGCAGACCGTTCCGTCTCAATTTTCAACCCAAATTTTTATCGTAGCTTCTACCCTAAGATAGAGTATGAATATGATTTTTATTTCATAAAAATCAATCTCCATGAACTCGGATAAAAATATAAATAAACACATTTATACCGGTTAATACAGCGAAAATATTTTTATTGAAAAAAAATCGGAAAATAAAAAGTAGGGTGTTACATTGGACATTTTTGGAGCAAGTCTTTGAACCTTTCCCATGTGTCATGAAGAGTTTCACCCTCTTGTTGAACAAAGCTTGTGATATCACCCCATGTCTTCACAAATCTTGAGGCGGGAAAGAACCTTGCAAGAAAGTTAGCCTCTAAGTCATCTCATGTAGTGATGCTCCCCTTGGTTGAGATTGGAGCCAAGCCTTGGCTCTATCTCTTAGAGAGAAAGGAAACAACCTTAGACGAATTGCATCATCGGTAGCACCATTTATCTTCACCGTATCACATAACTCAATGAAGTTGGAGACATGATTATTAGGATCCTCCTTCTCCATCCTGGCAAATTGATTTTGTTGCATCATATTCAGGAGAGCCGGCTTGATCTCAAAATTGTTGGAATTCACTGGAGGCCTCACTATGCTAGTGACATGCCGATTGACATTTGTATTGGCATAATCCCCAAGTGTCCTCCATGGAACACCCTCACCATTGCCTGCCATCTCAAGTGGTTCTTGACGAACTTGTGCAGTGGAGGTCTCTTGTTCTCTTTCTTGTTGCTCTAATAACTTCCGCTGTCTTGCTTGACTCCGATTCTTCCTAGCCGCTTTTTATATTTCAGGATCGTAGAGAAGTTGGTCAACTGGGATAGTACCTCGCATGCACAAAAGCCTAGAGACCAAGAATGTTAGCACTAAATGAAAGCAAAGAGAAACAGATAATAAAACAGAAAAAATAAAATTGTGCTTAAATTAGTAATCGAAATGTGTATGCTAATATTGAAACACAGTCCCCGGCAACGGTGCCAAAAACTTGTTTGACGAATCTCGGCAAGTATACCAAGTCGTACAAGTAGTAAAGAGGTAAGAGGGATATCGTTCCCACGAGGACTGAGACAAGTCCTAGCACGTGACAAATCAACTACTATCTAAGCGGATATTTGGATGGAAGGGAGCTCAATATTAAATACCAAGCCCAACAAGATTTAACACCTAAAATAAACAAAATAAGAGGAACAAGTTCTTTTAGGATTTTTATCAAACGCTTGGAATGCAAAAGAAGGGATTCTTCAAATATGACGAAAGATGTTGGGATTAAACTTCACTAAACCTTTGCCTCATGCAATACTAAGACCACCAATCCAGTTTATACTTCAAATATTAAAATCAACCCACAAGATTACTCAAGTCCTAATTCCTTAGATGACAAGAGCCTAAATCCCCTAATTAGATCCTAATTCCTTAGGTGGCCTAATTAATGAATTTGCATTAAGAGTAGGGATTACACGATTACTAATAAACCAAAATCCATTCCTAGATGCAAGGTTTACTAGGTGATTAATTCCAGATCAAGAATTGATAAGAACTTCCCAATTGCAAATCAAATATCAGAACAATTCATGGATGATCAAACCACAAAAAGCATTAAGCATAGGAATCAAACACTAATAAAGAAGCATAAACATAGATTAATAAATCAAGGTAAATACATGAGATTCGGTTTAGCTACATCTAATCCCAACAAAAAAGGAATTTAGCTACTCATAGTCATAGAGAAAGCCAAAAGAAAAGAAATAGGAACAAAGGAGAGAAGAAACTCCATGGAAGCTTTCCACAGTAATCACAAAAGAGCCCCGGTTCGTGAGAAAACGTCCTTTTTAGGGTAAAAGTCATCCTTATGTTCTGCCCAGATGCCTATTTATAGATTAGGGAAGCCCAATCACAAATTCGGATCCAAATAATGCGCGTCACGACTGTGATGGGTTCTGCCATGGGCGCTTCTTCAATTTTTGGTTTGTCACGGCCGTGACACTCATCACGGCTAGGCCGTGATCAGTTCTTCCTGTTGAGGGTCTGGTTCAGCTGACATGTCACGGCCGTGATGGGTATCACGGCTAGGTCGTGACCAGTTCTGACTTTTGCCTTCTTTTCTTTTCAGTTTTGTTTGATCATGGCCGTGATGGTCATCACGGCTAGGTCGTGATGGGCTCTGTTTGGCTCATTTTCTTCACTTTTCAAGTCCCATCTTCATCCAAACTCCATCATGGTTGATCCTGAGCATTTAACCTTAATTACTGCAAAACAACATCACAAAACTGCCTTACCCGTTCCAAGGTAAAAACTAACAAAAATAAAATAAAAATTGCCTAAATTATATGAAAATGCATGCAAAAATGTAAATGAAATATGAGGTGAAATCACACTCATCACTATTCAAATGAAATAAGTTTATTTTGGGAATAAAAATAAAAACTTATTTGTCTACCTTTCTTAATACTTTAATATAACATTTATTCCCCGATATAGTCAACATCAAAATTTTAGAACTGAATTAACTATATTGGCTGCATTATACTCCTTCTGATCCACAATATAAGAAACAAAAGACTAAAATACACATACCAATGAAATACATTGGAAAGAGTTACCATAAGATACGACTTGTGTTAAGTTCTGGACCTTAATTTTAAAAGACAATTGGGCCCTTAAGTAAACAATTTAACTATATATTTTTTTATTTTAATATATACATTAATATATATATATATACCAAGTAAAAAAAAAAATTGGTGCCCCCGAAAAAATGGGGCCCTGTGCGGTCGCACCACCAAATCATAGTCAGGGCCACCACTAGTCAGTTACTAGTTTGGGTTGTCAACTTATCATTTCTCTGAATATATATGGAGTAATGATAAATGAACATACTTTTGGTTTCCAAGATCGTGTCTATATATATATATATATATATATATATATACACACGTATTTAAGATACAAGTCCAAATCATAATATAAGCAATTATAGGGAATCCAAATCCATAAAAATCAAAATTATCCAGAAGTTGCCAACAATGGTTGGTCACAAAATATTTTCAATGTACTATATACAATGCATCCACCAGTTCAAGTTTGATTATACTGATCTGATTAAACATTCTTTGATTGTGAAGATAACACGATCATAAAGAAAGGCAAGTTGAAAGTAAAATCAGGGATCCTTAGCTTATTTATAAAAATGCATTTGCGTGAATACACACAATGAATATACAATTTCGAAGGCAAAAGGAGCAAAACTGAGATCTTGTAAAATAGAGATGAAAACCAAAGGCATTCATCATAGCAAGATTCATCAGCAAAAGCAACATCAGACATAAAACGAAAGAGAAGATATCAAAGGAATTGAATACAGTGAAAACTCAAAGAAAATTATATCATTCGTCCACTTTGACAACTCACCCTCCCGATCCCAAGGCCCCTCTTTCTCTGGAGTTCCAGAAGCAGCAGCAGAAACATTCTTCTATGTCCTTATTCTCTTATTGCTTCCTTTCACATGAGCCATCATAAGTCTTGTCAAGTCAATCGAATCACAACAGTCCTAGGATTTGGGTAGGCAAAGTCTGCAAGAACCACAAAGAAAGATTATATAAAAACAAAAAGAGAGAAGATTCATTACTATGATGATAGAATACACCACCATAAATCTTAGAGAACGATAGGCAGTGAACAATAAACCTTAGCAAACGATAGGCAGTACATAGGGTAATGGTTAGCTGCAGAGAAGAGTGTGTAAATGGGTGTTTGGTGTATGAGACTTTGTCGCTGTGCCACATAACACAAAAAACTAAAGGGTGTGGCCAAAGAACCATGTCTCAATTCTTGAAACAATTATATATGAAAATTGATTTGGAGGGACAACACAACAACCATGTGCTAGTCATTTCTATACTACCTATTAGATTAAACATCCTTTAGAACAACTTCAAACTCAAGTTTGTTTCAAAGATGAAAGCCAATAGCAAATAGGCTTTTCTCCCTGTCATATGCAAAAGAAAATAAGTAAAAAAAATCAAAAGAATAAAAAATACAAAACTTGAACAACAATCACCTCTTTCAGCAAGAAACTTAAAGTATCTCAACTAATTGTTGTAAAAGATTAATAAATTGTCATGCTAAACCCATACTGATAAATTAGGCCCATATACTGTATAGAAGGCAAGGGCAATTGGTGCTCAACTTTATTGAGATAGAATTTGGAAGTGAACCAAATTACAGAATGCCAAGGTTCAGTGGAAATACAACCAAAAAAAGTATTTTTTGTCTTCACAAGCAGAGCTTCAAAGCCAAAGTCTTATTCTTCTGTTTGTAGCATTAATCATAATAGGAGAATCGTACTACAATGTACAAAATGTCAAAAGAAATTGAACAAAAAATCATTACAACTTGAACTAAACTTCCATTAAAGATTGAAATATAAACATGAAAATAGGAAATACAATAAGATGGTACAAAAAGAAGAGCAAATATATCACTTAAACATTCATTCAAATAGCTGGAAGATATGAAGCCTTTACTAAGTCATAGCAAATAAACCTATAAGAAATAGATCCATAGTTATGTTTCTTATAAGATTTATTATATCACTCCAAGCAAAAGGGAATGAAGCATAAATATATGTATATCAGTCCAAGCATCAATAAGTAAACAAAAATATATGAATAAGCAAAAGTTAAAAGAAACATTGAAATGAGCTGAACTATGACATTCCAAAAAGAAATTTCGAAGGATAAATTGCTTTAAGTTTAAAGGGTATAAACCAAAAAAATATGGGAACACTTCATCCCTTGGTGAAAGTTGTAGTGTGGGTAGAAGGAGGAGAAATGATGGGAACAGGGTTGAAGGAAAGGAGGAGGAAAAAAATCACATACTCATTTCAACAAAAAAAAAAAACATAACTTTAGTAATGAGGAAGAGAAAATAGACAAAATCACATACCCACCAACATCGACCAGATAACCGCCCTATTCGCCACAATCTTCTAGCTTCTATGTGTGTGTCCCAATAACAGGACTGCATCAGATCCCTTCCACCATCGACATCGTCGGCATCTTCCCAGCAACCACCCACACCATCAGTCACCGACATCAATGGCAAGCCAGAGAAGAAAAGTACAAGGGGACGAAATGAGAGAAAGAGAGATCGAAGAGGAGAGGGTTTCATTTTGATGTAAAAGAAAAAGAAATGGAAGATAATATTGTATCTATCTTAGCATTAGTTTCATCCTATCATATGGCTTCAAGCTTTACGCCCCTATCTATATCTACCTTAGCTTCAAGCTTTACGTCCCTTCCTATTTTGTTACCTTTGGTTATTTTACTGAAAATAAAGTCTATCCTACAAAGAAAGAAATGATGGTTAATAGGCTAATTAAGCTATCATCTTCAACAAATGATCAATAAAAAACTAATTTAACCCCCAAATCACGATTAAGATGACAACTAAGTAAACAGTAAAAAGAACACAACACCCAACAGCCATTATAAAGTTATGATGATTCCATTTCTCCTCTATACCAAATCAGAGAAATATTTCATTTCTCCTCTCTTTCTCTCTTTCTCTCTTTCTATTGTACCAATTACCAAAAATAGCATAAGCTTTGATAAAGAAATTTTTTAAAAAAAAAAAAAACGAAATTGGGTACAAATAATCTCCAGTGTTGCAGCGACTGATTCTACTCATGATAATGTATGTGGTATCATGGATGTGTTTTTTTTTTTAATCTTAGCAGCGGTGCAGCTCTCTCCAACAAATATTAACCATTTAATATGACCGGAGAGAAGATGGGATGGTGTGGCTAGATCATTAAAATAATATCATGTAATTCAATGGTTAATAATTAAGATTCGTTTTAATATAAAGAGTGAAAAAATAAAATATGACATGAAGAGAAATATTAAGAATCTTGACTTTCATTTTTTTTTAAAAAAAAATCACCTCTTTTTACACCTAATTCATAACTATTAATTATCTAGTTATTGTTGTTGGTAAAGTAAAAATCTTCGTTAAATAATTATAAAGTAAGTGTAAAAATAGCGTGAAGAAAAATTGCAGAGTCCCACTTTTGAATAGATAAGGTACAAAAGTTACAAAATTATAAGGTCAGTATTCATTCATACAAGAGTGACAACATTACAATGACTGAAATTCCCAACATCTTTCCACACACAACCTAATTGGTGAGGAAACACGATATTATCATAATCTCCGCAGAACCTGCATCTGAATGAACGAGTCCTCATTTATCAAAATACTTCCTCAAGAGCCCTTCCTATACAACCAAGTCAATAATATTTGATACTTCAAAGATAGCAAATAAACATTCCCCGGTCCAGTAAACTTATGACAAACGAGCTCGCAGACATCAAAGCATAGTTTTGAACAATGCTAATGCTTCCACTCCTACTAGTGTAATACAACTATGAAATCATCATGCTTTTATACGGACCACAAATGAACCTGCTCAATGATGTACAAAGAGGGACTATCAGAGCAAATCAAGCAAACAAGCAAAGTTTTCAGACGCAAATATATCATATTACTTCACAACTTCATATTGCAGAAAGATTATTAGAACTGCAACTTGGACACAAACCAAAGGAATCAGCATACCACAATGACAGTAGTTTGTCATTACTAAATAGAGTGAAAGGTGCTTCGCTATTATGACAATGGCAGCATCATGTATTCCAGATATAGAGCAATTAAATGAATGATCTTAAAATCTCAAATCAAGCTAAATAAGTAATATCATGACCCCCACACCTCCAATAGTGAACTCATGCACGGGGTCTACTGGATTTACTATGTGCGAGGTCCCACAAAGGAGCCAGCGCTGGGCGAGAATAATGATATTCTCACATTTTTTTTCATACCTCTTTTTACACCTAATTCTTAATCTATATTTATTTAGATTCTATTTGAATTTAAGAAAACATGTGCAAAAGCAGGACTAAAACAAATGCACAGACTAAAACTTCCTTAACTAAAGCAATTATTGAAGGGGCTGTTAGTATCAAAGTATTTCGCTTTACCATCAGCACCTTTTAATAATTTTATCCCATAATGGAAACATTCACAGATCACAGATGATTCGAGAACTTAGCGACATAATTATCATAAATCAGGACCATAAAAACTAAACCATTAAAAAAATTCAGACTTTGGTTTTTTCTGTAGCTGGAGGGTGAACCCATATACCGGGTTACCTCATTAACACTTCGTACTGCATCCCGAATTCACCATACCACATATTGGATTCACCTTAAAGAAAGTTTTATGATAATAATGTAAAAAGTGATAAATCGTGTACCCAAATGAACCGCATACACATACCTAGAGCTGTCAAAATAGACCCGGTCCGATGGGCTGGCCCGTTTGGCCTGATATAAATAGTGGGCTGGGTTGCCAAAACTAGAGCCTGAATAAAATCTAGCCCGGCCCGAAAATTTATTGACCCATCATGGGCTGGCCTGCGATGGGCTGGGCCAACCCGGTGGCCTGAAATGTTATCTGACTAACAGAAAAAGAAAACAAAAAAAATATTTATAAAAAACAAAAAGTATTGTACCAAGTGAATTCAAGGCACAAAGGTACCTATAAGGCTATATTAGATCATCCTCCCAGAGTGAATTCAAGCAATCAATAGTACAGCGTAGTTCTACCAAAGGCATTCTAAACGGTGACATGAATTATTGTAAAAGCATAATTTACAGCAACTAGATTTTTTATTCTCATTCAAGTTTTACACAATTTACGTAAGACAAATTTCTCCTAGGACTCGTATTCATAAAAGCAACACATTTGACATACATTAACCAGCGCTTTATAGCATCTTAATAATTTTTATAGCTTCAATGGGGTATCTTGATGAACATATGACGGATTCTGTTAAAAAAATACAAAGAAAATATGAACAGATCCTACTTATGTCATAATTTTTCTGGTGAATAAAAAGTCAAATATAATTCATAATCATATGAACAAAATTTTATAGTTAAAAAAGAAGAAATTTTAAAAAAGAAAAATAATAATTTAAAAATATATTGGTCCATGGGCCAGCCCCTTTGGCCCGCAGCCCGTAGAGGGCTGGGCTGAGCTAGCAAATTAGCTGCACGACCTAATTTTGGCAACCCAGCTGGGCCCGAAAGGGCAGCTCTACACATACCCATACTCTGTACACGCTAACTGGGTAAGCTTTGGTGCAAGAGTAAGGTTGTTATATCGTGACCTGATGAACCCAAGTTCTAATCACAGAAACTGCCTCCGCCAATGGGGGTAAAGCTAAGTACATCTATTTGCAAAAACATACAAGTTTGAACACACATGCATGCACACACAGATGGTTCCATCCATCATAAATTTGATCTAGAAAACTATAACCCAAATCTAACAATGATACATAAAAATTAACGATATTCTAACACTCTTAACTCAAACTTCTTGCTGTAAGCCATTAGATGCCAACTGGACTGGATCCCATTTAAAATTTCTGCCAAAGATCAGATATTCACATCACACCTGACACTCAATTTGAGACAATCATCACCAGACTTAGAACTTAGAAGAGTACAATATTTCCAGAAAACATTCATAATGAAAAGGATTTTTCCCTAAAATACTGTTCTAATCTGTGTGTGTGAGAGAGGGAGAGACAGAGAGAGAGAGAGAGACACACATGCTGGCAGGTTTGATATATCTGCAGAAACAGCACAAGGAATTCCCAAGTTTGAAAGAGCTCCTCTAATGATCCCGCATGGGAAATAAAGATGCATGCTCATTGCTTGTGCTGCCTTATTTTCAGCCGTAGGTGCAGAACTATCTTCAACTGACTTACCATTATCAGTCGATGGATCAACTGACATCCGCGCAAGCCAGCGAAATTTATTATCTTGCAATACAAAGGTACCCTGAAGCAGAAGCAAATACAATGACCATCCCAATAAAAAACAATATAAACCACCACCTATTGAGTTCAGCTCTGAACTCACCCTATGGTTTGTCTTCAAATTGTCTATCTGCTTCTTAAAGAGCTCAGACCAAAAATCCTTACAAATAAACTTGATAGCCTCCAGATGATCACTGAATCGAGGCCGCTCCATGGTATACCTGACATTTAGTGTTAACACATACGCCACAATTTTCTCAATTCATCAATGTTTCATGGTAAATGGTAATCATCTACATAAAGTCATAATGTAAAACTTCATGATATATAGAAACATTACCAAGTTAACCTACCACAATAATCACAATAATTGTTGTCTAGTTTTAGCTAAAAATAAAGATTTTGATAGGAAAAAAATAATCAATTTTAAATTATTTCTTACTTTTAGGAAACGCTTGGGCAGAAATAGACTTTTTTTTTTGTTAAAAAAATATCTGAAGAATCATTGTCCATTTCATTTTGAATTAGGAATTCGGCCGAATACAACTTTGCCCTCCACCTAAGCTGTGCAGGAAAATCCCAAAGCCAATCCCAAGGAACAGTGAAGCTTCATAGCGCCTTTCTATCCAGGTATATCATAAGACATAAAGTAATTTTACAGGTTTTTCCGCATTTGATAGTTACCAATTACCATCATGTGATTTTGTTATCTGTCTACCTTGGCAGAATCAAATTTTCAAACAATAAATATCAGATTTAATTAATCTATGGGTCTTTTAATTATTTGGGAATTTTCAAATAAGTTTTAATACTTTAAAAGTTTGTAACTGGATCCCTGAATACATAGAAAAATCATAATCGGGTCTCTCGTACACTTTTACGTTAGGGTTTCAAAAAAGTATATAGCTTATTTGAATCTTCCTAAAAAGTATAGGACTTGTTTGAATTTTTCCATAAAATTTAGGGACCCACAAATGACGAGTGAATAGATCACTTAACGGAACCTGAAGAATACCTCACGAAACCCTAACCGAAAAATGTACGAGGAACCAATTACAAATTTTCTATGTATTCATTGACCCAATTACAAACTTTTAAAGTATAGGAACCAATTTGAAAACTCTATAATAGTCATTACTGCTCAGGCTACACATGACCTTAGTTTCAGTGATACTTGTTTGTTTTTCACTTTTTACCAGAGTTAGCAATTCTCATCCAGAAAGCATAAGCCATATAGATTATCTTTATCTTAGTAATTTAGTTCAGACTTGACATTGGGAACTTATCTAGTAAATTGTTATTCAGCACAGATCTGCATCATCCAGATCCAGAAATTTAATTTAATCCAAAAGAATACGAAGCGATACAGATCTACACTATACAACTAAAAACTTAGAATAATGAAAGGAAAAATGACATAGGAGAAAGCTCCTATTGTAAATAAGTTAATATCTATCACGATTCAGTTTAATCACTTTAGGATTAAAGCGGTTATAGCTGAACATTTTGTGTGAATTGAGATTAGGGTTAAAAAAAATAAAAAAAGGAAACAAACCTTTCAGAGAGTTGGTGACCGACCTGATATCCAATGGCTTCGATCCTTCGAGCGGCGAGCTCAGGCTTATTGGCGTAGAATCGATTACAGTAGCACGCTACCATCTCCGTCAATAAACTATCCACGCAACTCTCTGAAACTTCCCTCACCATTTTCTTTTCTTTCTCTCTCGCTCTTTCGCTATACCTATAAAATATAAATAATGAGCTATGCAAAGTGGATGAATCGGAAAAATCACTATTCACCTCACAGAATTTTTAATTACTCGTTACTCATCGTCCCTTGGCTTCCCTCCCTTTTCCCCCTGAACATTGACGCCAACACTGCAAAATTGCATCCTTGAAGTTAATTTCCAAATGGGCTTAGGCCTACGATGTAAGTGGGCTTTTACATGGTTTTGTAAGGCAATTATTATGGGGGTAAATAGCTTAATTAAATATTTATTCAATATTTATTAAATAAAGGATTAAAGCATTCTGTAACCCTAAAAAAAATTGATATACATTTTTGGTGTAAAAAATTTTATAAAGATATTCACTAATATTTTGATATGTATACTTTTATTTTAACTAGTGTTTTTAATCGTGCAATGTACGGGTTAAAACAATTTTAATATAATATTTATATAATTTATAATTAAAATATTATTTTATAAATAATTATTTATATATGATTTAAAAATATTATATCCAAATTTATGTTATCTAAACTCAATTTTTTTTACATAAAAATGACTTGTATACAATATCCCTCGAGTTAATTGTGTCAACTATTATTTATCCTTAAAAAAAATCAATTTTTCATCACTTTATCTTCTACGTTCCTACGATATTTTGTTCATGCACACCGTGCGATGCAAGATATTATAGAACTAATTTTCACCCTTCAAATATTTTGATATGTCTTTGTTCTTTAATTTTGTTAAAAAAGTTTGTAGCATACCTGAGATATGTGCCATTGAATAACATATTAACGCAACCTCTAAGAAGTCATAAACCATTCAATAATTTATCCAATAAAAACTGGATAAACTTAAATGATTAAAAATGAATAAATTTTAAAGGGAACGATCCTCAAGAAAGTAAAATAATAGCATATGTTGAAGCAAATCATAAAATGTTAGTGTCTCCTCGATTAAGAATTTGCAAGCCAGGTTTATTTGTTTACTATATATATGGAGAAATTTTCTATTGAGAATACACAAACCAAAAGCAAGTCTATCTTGATTATAAGAGAAAACATCATATACAATTTTAATTTAAAGAACATATCATTAGAATTTAAAAAGACAATAAACTCAAAATTGAAGTAGTTTGAAAATTTACAAATTACAATGAAATGTTTGTATTTGTCATGAAAAAACGTAATTTGATCATTTCTTTATTTATTTCTTTTCTTGTGTATATCACTTTCTATTTAAAGGGGAAATCCAAAAATATATCCCTACAATTGTTCTCATATAAACACTTCAGCCCAAACAAAATGACTTGTTCCATTCATGAGGTATATATTGTTTCCGAACATCTATTTAAAATATTTTAGGTTTTAAATACATAAGAATTTTTAACAATTTGTATTAGGAATCATCTACAAATAATTATAATAAAATTAATTTATTTCTCAAGCGAAATTGGGAATAAAAACTCATTGCACAGGATACATATTAATTTAATAGTACATATTTTAATATCTTTAAATTAAAAAATATTTTGTATTTATATATTTTTAGGTATAATAAATTTCTTCTACCACATATCAAATATTATTAAGTTCAATTAACTAATCAATAAATTAAAAGAAGAAATATTTAATTTTAATGTTTGAAATCTAATTACATACTCAACCAATTAGAAATTACCACATAAGTTAAAATGTTTGACTCTTATCCTAATTAACTACCTTAAAAGTCACCGTATAATGAATTCTATGTACTGTCAGTATAAAAAACTTTACACCGACAATGTTGTAATTCTGATGTTGCTTTCTTCAGAGAGGAAAATGCTACAGCCGTTGGCATGTGTATTAGGGATGAGAATGGATCCTTTGTTCTTGCTAGAAGTGACTGGAGTAGTCCCCTTCTCATGGTTTCAGAAGGAGAAGCAGTGGGTCTTCTATCTGCCTTAAAATGGGTGTGCGAGCTGGGGCTTTCAAATGTTACCTTTGAGCTTGATAGCAAAGTTGTAGTGGACAACCTTAGTAGCAAGTAGCAACATTGAAGACATTTCAGATTTTGGAGCCACGATTTCTCATTGTAGGGTCATTTTGAATACAAATCCAACTTTTAAGGTTGTTTTTATTAGGAGGCAGGGTAATTTAGTTGCTCACAAGCTAGCCAGGGCGGCTATTTCTTTTCCTAGTCTCCATATTTTATTGATTCTTAATGTTAAATAATAGATGTGCTATCGAATTATAATTCATATCATGTATATTGTGCTTGAATTCATATCGACTTATAGAGAATGATATGTTAAAATCCTGAAAATTAGAGGCAAAATTTTAAATTTGCGATTTTATTACCATACAGTAATGCCTTTTTATTGCTTTCAAAATTCAAAAAATATGAAGTCTTAATATTTATTGAATGTTAATATAGATGGTTGACTATTTCCATTTTTAATTTTCATTTTTAATGTAATAGAATATTTTCTTTTGAGATCCAATTAAATATTTACCTGGACATCCCTTAGTCTGTGCTTTGATCGACACATAGAACTCTGAGGAGATGGATGCGTAATAGAGAGACACGTGTTAGAAATGTTCATGCATACATTTTCGTATGTATAAATTATATGTTATATATTAATATATAAAATATAAAAAAATAATTATTTGTATTTAATAATTAAGACCCCTACATTCATAGTAAAGCTGTTAAGCATAAACTGTAACATCCCTGACTGTTCTATGGATTGAGACTGTCCCCACAAACCAACACGTACCTTTTCAGCGTGCTTTGTTCTCACTCAAGAGGTCACCCATCCCATAAATGCTCTAAGTCAAGCACGTTTAACTGTGGAGTTATTAAGTGATGGACTCCTTAAAAGAATATGCATCTTGTTAGTATAGGTAGTACCAATCAATTCATATAAGCCATCATCAACTGTATAGTCTCATACCTACACAGTCTCAGGATCCCTCTCATTGTGGCGTGTAATCGATTCATTCATGTATCCCTCCGCCTAGAAGCTTGCTAGGAGCCGCTCATCGAGAGTGCCTTTTTGCACTGGCGACCACTCCCCACCCTCGTCGGCCCCGGGTGTCACAAACGAAAAAAAACAAGTAATCCACAATTTCGGGTTTAAATAAAAATAATATTATAAATTAATTTACACCATTGAAGAAAATTAATTTGAAGGATATTTATTTAAATAATTAATTTTCATAGTTAAAGGTAAATGATAGGGGAAATTAATTTACGTAAGATCAGAGATAATTAATTTGGAGTATATTTCTACAGACAATTAAAAAGTTTAAGCATGTATATAATCAACTGATTAAATATAAAAAAAGTTATTAAATTTTATATTTAAAATTAATTATTATATAAATTAATATAAAATGACATGATATATTTTTTTACTTCTTTATTCAACAACGAATTCATATTTATTATGTATGATTTTATTCATTCATATTAATTATTATAATTTATTTATTTGTTAAAATTGATTTAATTAAATTAGATAGTATGGTTTGAAACCAAGCCTCTTAGCCCAGTGATTGTAAGGCCTGCCTTAGGACACTCTAGGGATCGACTCGGTTTGCTCCCGGGTTCGATTCCTGACAACGTGAAAATAATGTTTGGCCAGTGGAAGCCACGCCTCGCGAACAGCGATTAGTCTTTCGTTGACAGCATTGAGATACACTGGATTTAGACCCAAAAAAAAAGATAGTATGGTTTGTGGATAAATTACTTTAACGGATTCTGAGGCGCGCCATTGAAGTTGAAGAGAATATGACAATCAAATTGCCGTGATTACGCCCATTAGAAGGGAAAATATGACTATTAAAGATATATTAATTTATTTTTCATATCATCTTTTAAAAATTGTTATTTTAATTCACTTTTGGATTTAAAAATATACGCCCTTTATTAATATCCCCTGATATCAGCATTCCTGATATGATTTAATCTCATATCAATTTTTACTTCAAAATAACAGTTTGTATCCGATTTGAATATATTTAATTAATAATCAATATATTTAATCATTACTGATATAGTATCAGTTTTATCAAATATACATTTATTTTCATTTTTAAATTGCTTTAAAAAGTTTTCTCCACGTTTTTGAATATTAATTACATTAAAAAAAATATCAAATCATGTATTGTGTTGCACATGTTTGAATATTAATTGCATTAAAAAGAATACCAAATCAAATTGTTAATATGTGTTAATGTTGGAAAATATAATATGTGATTTGTACTTCATTCTTTCTAAAAATAATTGTTCCCTCCATTATTGAATATGCATATTGACATGCATAAATTCATTTATCAAAACATGAATAAGCAAATTTATTCATTTGCTTTACAATATTTTAAATTTGTCGACGTGCAAAATTTGTTTCATGAATATTAATGCTATAAATTTTAAATATGTAATATGTACTGTCATTCATGATGTTTGCTATACGTTTTTTTGTTAAAATTAAATGTCAAATTTTAATATCCATTAAGTTAATGCTATTCGTTTTAAAAAAAAACGTTAATGTTATTCATTTTTGTAATCAACGATGGTAACCAAATAAATTGTTTTTTCTAATGACATAAATTTGGCCGCCTTTGTATTCAAAAAAAAAAAAAAAGGCCGCAACTTGATTGAATATATTTTGATTAGTACGGTTCAAGTTTAAATTCAAAAAATATGTAATCAACATATATTGAACTCAGTTATATGAAATCAATCACAATTAATATCGAATATTGACTCCATTATATGAAATCAGTCTCAATCACAATTATCAAATCAGAAATTTTCTCCCACGTTTAATGACTATGTTAAAGGCTTGCGTTTAATGATATGAAATTTATTCAACATGATATGGAAATAATTCGGAAAAATATTTCGAATGATACTGTTCAGGTTTAAATTCAAAAGATGTGGAATCAACATATATTGAACTTAATTATATGGAATCAGTCACAATTAATATTGAATATTGAAATCATTAAGTGATAAAACCAAATATATCAAATCAAAAATTTTCCCATGCATTTAATGACTACATTAAAGGACTGCATTTAATGATTTAGAATAAATTTAAATTGATATCGAAATAATTCAGAATCGAATTCGAATGGTGCTATTTAGGTTTAAATTTAAAAGATATGGAATCAACATATATTTAACTCAATTATATTGAATAATCACAATTAATATTGAATATTAACACCATTAAATGATAAATCAATCCTATTGAATCAACATTAATTTAAAATGATACGAAATTAATTCAGGTAGGACTTCGAATGGTACCATACACGGTTCAAATTCAAAATTTAGTCCTCCAGATAAAAAATTAAGAATTCAAAAAAGAAACATTAAAAAACACAAATAAGAAAACCAATTCTGAATACATGAATCATGTTATGTTTTCACTTGCAAAAAAAAACATAAAATAATAATGATAATGATAATAAATAAAAATGGAGGAGAAGAAAACCAAAAACCCTCTCTAGGCTTGTGATGGCGGTGCTTCTAGCGACATGCAATATGAGCACACATAGAGGGTTAGCATTTAGCAACATGGAAATGAAAAAATAGAGAACAATTATCACCAATACAGTAAAAAAGGTTGAACAGAAAAGAGAAAAGAAAGAGAAAAGAGAGTTCACTCGAGAGGGAGAAAACAAAAAGAAAACTAATAGATGGTTATGGAAAAGAAAACGGAATTGAAACAAAAAGGGAAGAAAAATGTTTACCTTCTAGTGATGGTGGTGCTTCTCACGACGCGCAATATCAACACACACAGAGGTTAGCATTCAGCAACATGAAAATGAAAAAACAGAACAGACAATATCACCATCACAGTACAGAAGTTGAATAGAAAAGAGAAAAAAAAAAGAGAGAGAGTTTACCTAAGAGGGAGAAAACGGAAATAAAACTCTAAGAAAGGAAAATGGAAAAGAAAGCATTATAGAAAAAAAGGGAAAGAAGATTGTTTACCTTATAGCAGCTCGTCGGAGTGACTGAGAGAGATTGATGAGAGTGGTACTGCACGACGGAAGAAGTGAGAGATAGAATACGACATGAATTTTTTTAGAATAAAATGTTGAATCTACTTGTTCAGTAAATATTTGAAAATTTATAGTGCAAATCAAAATCAAATTTGAATAAATCATGCATTAATGAGTAATCCCTTGAATCTCTCTTGTAGTAACACGTAAGGCTTGTTGATGTGTCATTGTTCAGAGAATGACACCTAAGCAAAAATGTTTTGAGACATATTCTAAATTGTATATATAATAGATTAGAATTGGGAATTTTATTTATATAAAAGTGGCACCTAGCGAACAAGCTCCCCTGATGTCATCTTGTAAAAGCAAATTTAACAAAAGACTACGCCTATCAACAAATGTCAAAGAATAAGGGCCCGAATGGTCTTTATGAGCAAGAGAATCAGCACAAATATTAGCTGATCTAAGAATGTGGGATGTGGGATATATCTACATGCCAATGTCTCTTTCGAAGAAAAGCCTGTACTTCATCAACCAGGAAGTTGAGAGCTGGATTTGAGGAATGCCCTCTACAAATCTTGAACTGGTTTAGTTCTTTTTGCATGGCTAGAATCCAGCTTTCATCTTGTAAGGCTTCTTCAATCTTTTTGGCTTCCAAATCTGATATGAAGGCCATGTTGTTGTTTTCATTGAGAGCAGATCTGGTTCTAACTCCTTGAGATGGACTTCCAATGATAAGATCTTCTAGATGACAGGTCTTGAATTTCCAATCTTTCTTCAAATTCCGAGTTTCAGACGCATCAGCACTTGTCTAAATTTCAGACATGTCTACTTTTGACTTGTCTAAAGATTCTTCCACTGCAGGATTAAGTTCGAACCAACAACAGCATCCTCTAGATCTGATAGTTCCCTATCAGTCTTCAAACCATCATTAAACTTTACATGAATTGATTATTCTACAACATAAGTTCTAGAATTAAAAATTCTAAAAGCTTTTGATATTTCAGAATATCCAATAAATATTCTTTTATCTATTTTAGAGTCAAATTTGCCAAGATGATCTTTTGTATTAAGAATATAACATTCACATCCAAATGCATGAAAATATGATATGTTGGGTTTTCAACCTTTCCATAATTCATAAGGAGTCTTGTAACATCCTAAAAATTCAAATATAATTATTTTAATAAAAAAGGGCAGTATAAGAGTTTATTATAATTATTTTCTTTATAATAAAAATCCAGTGGGTTCCACAATAATGTAAAATTGATTTTAAAAAATAGAATAAAAATAAGGATAAGAACCTACCCTGGACTAAATTATTGCGGCAATAATGATAGGAAACATAAGCATATCAAGGCCCATGCTGTGTTACCCATTATAAATAGATAGTTTGAGTATTTTAAGCCTAATTTCGCATAATATGACTAGATACCTAACTTCAGATGGATATTTTGTAACCAAAGAGAACTTGTTTGAATTCGAGATCTGCATAAGAAATATAGCCCTGTCTCTTAGCTTTCCATAGACACCAAATTCGTCCAAATTGGATTCTTGTAGCTCAAGTTATGACCAAATTCGTACACACTATTCATGTTCCAGCGCCAGAACCATTTTTTTTTAAATTATATCCACGTTCTTACTATCTAAACGTCGGTTTCAGATTTTGTGGTCTTCATAACAGTTGTAGACAATTCTTTTATCTTTCCAACGATATAAAAGTTATAATTTTTGAATGTCTATTACTCAAGATATGTGCGAAATACAACACCATATGCAGAGTAAGCTGGCTTAGCGTGTTTTTACACATTTTGGGCTATTGGGGGCTCTATAAATAGAATCTTAACACTCTTATGGTGAGTTTTTGAACCCTAATTACACATAGAAACTCAGAAACGGCTAAGAAGAGAAGAAATTCAAGGATTAAGAAGAGATTGTTGTGGAAGAGGGAGTCTAGGAAGAGGAAGATGATGATAACTCCTGGCAAACGTTAAGATTCGCAGTAGGAAACGCTTAGAGCTATTTGGAGGTCTTCAAGAGATAAGTAACAGTACTTTTTATGAACCATTTCCATGGTATATATATATATATGATTGTTTTTGTTGATAATGGATTACCATGTGGTTTTGGGAGTCTTTAATTGACTTGATGCATATTGTTAGTAACCTAAATTCTAAAATTGGGATTTTGTTTAAAAGGGAAATTAATTGATTAATTGATGTTGTAATGTGCCTATTCATGTATGATATGTTGTGATATTCATGATTGTTTGTTATTGGTGGAAGTTTATATGTTTAAAATTGAGGGAAATAGTTTGTTACATGCATGAGACATGACATATTTGAGTTATAACATGTTGTATGATGTTTGCCGCAATACCACCTATGATAGGAGTATCGAAAAGTAATACCACCGTAATGGGGTATCGAAAGTAACATCCCCATATAATTGGGATGTCGAAAAAGAGAAATACCGCCTAAAAAGGGGTATCGAAAAGTAACACCGCCACGCGTTGGGGTGTCGAAAAGAGAGAAATACCGTCATGTGCACATGGGAGGTATCGAAATAGAAATGTCCCCGACAGGAGGGTGACATCGAAACATTCCTCATGAGTAGGGGTGGGCAATGGGACGCCATTGTCATGTGATGTGTGAGATTTATGGCATGCCGGCAAGAGATCAATTTAGTTATGAGGCCTTCGAGCCACTTGGATTAATTTAGAATTTACTTGGTATGTGGAATGTGATGGCTTGAGACGAGTTGATCTTATGCTATATGCATTTGACTTGATGAAATTTTTGTTGTTATTAAAAGTATTTTTTTATATATTATTTTGGGAAATTAGCGGATACCATGGACAGTTTTTCCGGTTACTGCACCGGTTGAGAACAACATTATTTTTCAAAACATTTTATAAATATATTGTTGTGCACTAGGATTTTATATCTCATTATAAGTGTTATTTTTAGAGCCCGAGGACACCGCTGCTGAGGATCCAGAGGTCTGAAGAGTTATCATTGATTAGCTAGTTGGTTAGTAGTGTAGTATGGTTTAGAGTATTATGCGGACGACGTTCTTTGGTTTACATACTAATTCTCTCAGATTGTAATTAGACGCCCGGTTTTGAGGCTTTTAGTTTTTATTCAAATGATTGGATTTAATAATATTTTTCAATACTTTGTAAATGCTATTATTTTATTTAATACGAGGTATTTTCATACTTAGTTATTTGAGAAAAATTTTTATGACTTATGTTCTTTAATTAAATGTTTTGAAGGGTTTTTATTGAAATTAATTTGGGTTACTAATGTAACGAAGGGCCTTACATTTTTGGTATCAGAGCAGTTCGATTCTAAATCGGACTGTGGCATTGAGACTTTTATAAAACAAAACTTGGGCGCATAGGATACTTGTTAGAGTTATAAATGCTGCATGCTATTCTTTGAGATATTGGACCTGATCAACCCAGTATTTCATTGGTAGTGAGCATATTTATGGCGATTAATAGGCGAGGGACGAACGTTGCACTTGCACCAGCTTTGGATTGTATAGCCAGAGTTTTGCAAGAGCATGCGGGGACTCTCCGTCAACTGAATGGGAATGGAGGCCAATCACTAATGGAGTGGTGGCAACCTAGGACCCTTAGCACGTGTGACTTTCCGAATTCAAGAAGAACAATCCGCCATCATTCCGAGGCAGCTTAGATCCGAAGGAGACTGAATTTCTGCAACTCGTACAGGAGAAAAGTTACTCTATTGTTTGATTCAGGAGCAACACATTCTTTTATATATCCTTCATGTGCGAAGTTTGGAGTTACCTATCTTTCTTTTGTCCTTTGATCAACGTGTTTCTACTCCTATGGGGATAATCTTATTTCTTCCAGTTCTTGTTTCAATTGTTTTCTTGTGCATCGGGACGTGCCTTATGTTTTCAATCTTATTTGCTATCTATGTCTGGGTTAGATGCTATTCTTGGTAAGGAGTGATTGTCTTTTAGACTTGTTGTTATAAAGTACTCTAATAGAACTATTTTTATTGTTGATATCTCTTCACAACCAATGTCTATCGATTTTTCTTCGGTGTCAACACTTATTGTATTGGTTGTTTCTTCTAATAAGTGCTTAGTTGAGGGAACTCAAGGATTGACACATACTCTAGTTTTCTGGTAAGGTGGAGATTTATAGTGACGTGACAGTAATACTCATAGCATGTGAGTAAAACATTTTCTTAAAACCTTAATGGAATGAATTATCGAAGGATGTGATCTCTTAATTTATTTCGATTTTTTTTATGTGGGAATTGAGGTTTTCACATGTATATTTGTCTAATATGAAGAATCGAGGTTTTGAGATTCTTGATTATTGATTTGGGATTCTTAAAATGTTTTAATGTTATTTGATGAATTAATTTGATAATTTTTTTAAAAAAAAATTTTAGACTCTTTTATTTGTGGTTTTGTTTCTTTTGTTGTGGTGTATATGTGGCCCCTTAGTTTTATTTTCGTACAAAATGTGCAGTCCTATCTCATTTGCGTTTACGCTACTTGAATTAACTTTTTATTTTTGTTTGGTGGCAAAATCACAAATCTCACTTGAATTGACTTTACTATTTCATATTTAGAAGCATTGCTTCACTTGGTCAAGTCACTAACGTTTGAATTAGTTTCACTTTGCCAAATCCAAATTAGACTTATTTGGAATCACAATTTGCTTATGTATACTCACACACGACTTCAATCTGTAGCGATTTTTATCGGATCCTAATTAATTTTTTTTATTATAGTATGAGTCAAATTCCACTTTAGTCAATGGTAAGAAATATGTTTGATTTTGTAATAACTTTTGAGTGATTTTCGTGGAATTTTTTTTTATTGGAGTATGAGGTTGTGTGTGGACAATATGCAATTGGACAAAATAACCATTAGGTATATGTATCGTTTGCCTATGATAGATGACCTTAGATCGTTGAGTAGAGTGATGATTGATGTTAGTAAAGTAGATCTAGAGATGGAGTAAGAGAAGCCTAAGACAGTGACAGACGAGAGAAGTTTCCTAGAATTGGAGGAGTATTATAGAAATTTATAAATGGGTTCTCTGGACTAACCTTACCTCTCACCAAGCTGACTAAATGGAAAATCGCTTGTACGGGATAAAGTTCGAAGTTTTTTTTTTATGATCATAAGAGCCTTAAATAGTTGTTAAAAAAAAAGGAGAGAGGGGGAGAGAGTTAAATATAAGGGAAAGAAGGTGAATAAAATTTCCTAGGAACTATGATTTTTTTGAGTTGAAGTACAGTCCAGGAAAAGCCAATGTAGTAGTCGATGCTCTGAGTAGGAAATTTTCGCACATGTCTAGCTTGAGGTTGCAAGAGATGAACCTAATAGAAAAGTCTAGAGATATGGATTTGGATATCTTTTTAAGCCTTTAAGTTTGAAAATGAATAGGTTGAAAATTTGTAGCGACCTTAGAAAATATATTAAGCGAGTGTAGTTTTTAAACTAGGATTTGAAATCTATTTTGGATCAAGAGAATTATGTGTTATATAATAATGGTGTAGTGTTGTTTAAGAATAGGATCATTGTCCCTAAGGAGGGGAGCCTTAGAGGAAAAAAAAATGTTATAAGAGACACATAAAAGAACATTAACCATGTGTCTAGGAATAGCCAAGAAGCATCAAGATTTAAAGAAGTATTAGTGGACAAGAATAAAAATGGAAGTGAGATTAAATAATTTTATATATATGTTCAAATTTTATTATAATGTTGTAATTTTGTTATATAATTTTTAGAGGCTCACTTTCCTTGAAATTTCAAATTGCTTCTCAAGTGACAAAACATTAATCGCGATTGATATTCCCCTATGATTTGTTTTCCATATAGATTAATGGCATGTCTAATCCTAACAAACTTATATTTCTTAACAAAAAGTGAAAAAAATGTTATTTCTTATTTGTATGTGTCTACTCAAGGATCGAGATTGAATTGGTTTCTTATACTATTGTGGTGTTAATTTTTACCGTTGTTTTTGCATAATGTCTGCACAGTTTAATTGTAATTTTGTTAAACATTATTCTTCATTTTGTTATCACATATTTTTTTTTTTAGTAAGATCTTCTTATCAACATAAAGTGAAACTATTTCTTCCTCTTTTGAAATTATCATTTTGGGATAGCTAAAAATTAGTATATGAACGTGCTTCTGCTTCATATTTCTTTATTTATAAAATTTATAAAATTTATAAAATTTCTCAGTTCTGTGTAGAATATAAGAAATTTGGTATATTGTTCGTAAGAGATATTATGTCTACGTGTGGATGATATAAAATATTACATCAATTTCTTTTATGGATTGTTTGTTAAATTAATTTGTGAGAATGCTTATAAAGATGAAATGCAAGTGAAGGTGTTCTAATTATAGGCCGATGGATAGAAAAAAATGCTTAAATGCATGATTTTATTATATAAATGTTATTATTGACTTCATTTTAAAATTAAACTTTTTTTCTTTAAAAAAATAATTTTTTTAAGTTAAGGGGCCATGAATTGTACATTTATTATTTGGTGGAATATTTAATGACTATACATACATACATACATATATATATATATATATATATATATATATATATATATATATATATATATATATATATATATATGTATGTATATATATATATATATATATATGATGTGATTAGGAATGTAGATCCCCTTTTATGATAGTGCGAAGTAGGTGAGAAGATATTGTTAAGATCAGATTTAATCAAAGAGATCGTAATTAGGATTAATAATTGAGGGAAAGATGTGCATTGTGAAGAATAGATAAAAAGTGTTATGTCGACAAGAGAAGAAAGCATTTATAATTTTAGGAAGAGGAACATGTAATCTTGATAGGCACTCTTAAGTTTTGGATGGGGAGGTCAATGTCATTCAGAAAACTGACTCTTTGTTTCATGGGACCTTTCCTAATTCTCAAAAGAGTCGTGCCCGTTGCTTACCAATTGGCTCTTCTGCCACAATTGGCAAATCTTCATGATGTTTTCCATGTGTCACAACTTAGAAAATATGTACCTGGTGAGTCTAATGTGATAGCTCCTGAGTCTTTATAATTGAAGGATAATTTGATCTATAAGCCTAGGCCTAGTCAAATCTTGGACAAGGGCACAAAGACTCTAAGGAACAAGACAATTCCATTTGTGAAAGTGTTATAGGAAAGGATTAACTCCGAAGGAAACTACTTGAAAGATTGAAGAACACATCGTATGTCAATACCCAGATCTTGTTGTTTAAGGTACGGTAACCTTTATGTTTGGTTTTCAGCATATGTTACAATATGTGTGTGAGTATGTGATGAATTTCGGGGACGAAATTCTCTAAGGAGGGGAGAAATGTAACATCCTAAAAATTCAAATATAATTATTTTAATAAAAAAAGGGTAGTATAAGAGTTTATTATAATTGTTTTCTTTATAATAAAAATCCAATGGGTTCCACAATAATGTAAAATCGATTTACAAAAAATAAAATAAAAATAAGGATAAGAACCTACCTTGGACTAAATTACTGCGGTAATAATGATAGGAAACATAAGCATATCAAGGCCCATGCTGTGTTACCCATTATAAATAGATAGTTTGAGTGTTTTAAGCCCAATTTTGCATAATATGACTAGATACCTAACTTAAGATGGATATTTTGTAACCAAAGAGAACTTGTTTGAATTAGAGATCTGCATAAGAAATATATCCCTGTCTCTTAGATTTCCATAGACACCAAATTTGTCCAAATTGGATTCTTGTAGCTCAAGTTATGACCAAATTCGTATACACTATTCATGTTCCAGCTCCAGAACCGTTTTTTTAAAATTCTATCCACGTTTTGACTATCTAAAAGTCGGTTTCAGATTTTGTGGTCTTCATAACAGTTGTAGACAATTCTTTTATCTTTCCAACGATATAAAATTTATAATTTTTGAATGTCTATAACTCAAGATATGTGCGAAATACAACACCATATGTAGAGTAAGCGGGCTTAGCGCGTTTTTACACGTTTTGGGCTATTAGGGGCTCTATAAATAGAATCTTAACAGGTGCGTTTTTGAACCATAATTATACCTAGAAACTCAAACGGCTAAGAAAAGAAGAAATTCAAGGATTAAGAAGAGATCGTTGTGGAAGAGGGAGTCTAGGAAGAGGAAGATGATGATAACTCTTGGCAAACGTTAAGATTCGCAGTAGGAAACGCTTAGAGCTATTTGGAGGTCTTCAAGAGGTGAGTAACAATACTTTTTATGAACCCTTTCCATGGTATATATATATGATTGTTGTTGTTGATAAGGGATTACCATGTGGTTTTGGGAGTCTTTAATTGACTTGATGCATATTGTTAGTAACCTAAATTCTAAAATTGGGATTTTGTTTAAAAGGGAAATTAATTGATTAATTGATGTTGTAATGTGCCTATTTATGTATGATATGTTGTGATATTCATGATTGTTTGTTATTGGTGGAAGTTTATATGTTTAAAATTGAGGAAAATAGTTTGTTACATGCATGAGACATGGCATATTTGAGTTATAACATGTTGTATGGTGTTTGCCGCAATACCACCTATGATAAGGGTATCGAAAAGTAATACCACCGTAATGGGGTATCGAAAGTAACATCCCCATATAATTGGGATGTCGAAAAAGAGCAATACCGCCTAAAAAGGGGTATCGAAAAGTAACACCGTCACGCGTTGGGGTGTCGAAAAGGGAGAAATACCGCCATGTGCACATGGGAGGTATCGAAATAGAAATGTCCCCGACAGGAGGGTGACATCGAAACATTCCTCATCAGTAGGGGTGGGCAATGGGATGCCATTGTCATGTGATGTGCGAGATTTATGGCATGCCAGCAAGATACCAGTTTAGTTATGAGACCTTCGAGCCACTTGAATTAATTTAGAATTTACTTGGTATGTGGAATGTGATGCCTTGAGACAAGTTGATCTTATGCTATATGCATTTGACTTGATGAAATTTTTGTTGTTATTAAAAGTATTTTTTTATATATTATTTTGGGAAATTAGCGGATACCATAGACAGTTTTTCCGGTTACCGCACCGGTTGAGAACAACACTGTTTTTCAAAACATTTTATAAATATATTGTTGTGCACTGGGATTTTATATCTCATTATAAGTGTTGTTTTTAGAGCCCGAGGACACCGCTGCTGAGGATCCAGAGATCTGAAGAGTTATCTTTGATTAGCTAGTTGGTTAGTAGTGTAGTATGGTTTAGAGTATTATGCGGACGACGTTCTTTGGTTTACATACTATTTCTCTCAGATTGTAATTAGACGCCCGGTTTTGAGGCTTTTAGTTTTTATTCAAATGATTGGATTTAATAATATTTTTCAATACTTTGTAAATACTATTATTTTATTTAATACGAGGTATTTTCGTACTTAGTTATTTGAGAAAAAATTTTATGTCCTGTGTTCTTTAATTAAATGTTTTGAAGGGTTTTTATTAAAATTAATTTGGGTTACTAATGTAACGAAGGGCCTTACAAGTCTTATTTAGGATAGGTCTAATCAGTATTATGTTTTGCACATAACAAGCAGGGTTAATGGCTTCTCCCCAGAAGTACTTAGGAATATTATTTCATTAAGCATTGTTCTTCCCATCTCTTGAAGAGATCTGTTCTTTCTCTTAACCACTCCATTTTGTTGTGGAGTTCTAGGTGCAGAGAAATTGTGGGAAATACCATTTTCCTCACAGAATAGTTTGAACTGCTTATTTTCAAATTCTCCCCCATGATCACTTATGATAGCAGAGATACATAAACTCTGCTCATTTTGTACTCTTTTACTAAATATTGTAAAGATCTTATAAGACTCATCCTTGTGGGTTAAGAAGAGTACCCATGTAAATCTAGAATAGTCATCAACTATGACAAAACCATATTTCTTTCCACCTAGGCTAGCTACACTGACTGGTCCAAACAGATCCATGTGTAACAATTGCAAAGGTCTAGAGGATGTGACTTCTTTCTTGGATTTGAAACTTGATTTTACTTGTTTACCTCTCTGACATGCATCACACAAAATATCTTTCTTAAAGGAGATATCAGGTAATCCTCTCACAAGGTTATGCTTTTTCAATTTAGAAATTTGTTTCATACTAACATGTCCTAGTTTCTTATGCCATAGACACTTTTCATCCTCTTTAGACATAAAGCTTGTTACACTTTGATCTGAAAGTTCAGACAGGTTAATCTTCTACAGATTGTTTTGCCTTTTGGCAGAAAAGGGGTCTTTCCATTACTGTCATTGACTATGCATGCATCCTTAGAAAAGGACACAAAATCCACTATCACATAATTGACTTATGCTAAGCAGATTATGTTCTAACGCTTTCACATATAAAACATCACAGATAATAGGCAAGGGGGGTTTACCACCAATTTTACCTAAACCAACAACTTTTCCTTTCTAGTTGCCACCAAAAGTTACTTGTCCACCTTTCTTAGGTTGGAGGTCTAGGAACATAGACATTTCTCCTGTCATATGTCGCGAGCATCCACTATCTAGATACCATGACAGGTGTTTCTTTTTTCCTGTTAAGTAAGTCTGCAACAGGAATTATCATGGACTTAGGTACCCATATTTTCTCGGGTCCTTTTCTGTTAGTATAAGGAGTCTGTGAAGACTTCTTTCTCTTTTTGTGGATACACTTAGACATGATATGTCCAGCTTTTCCACAGTATGTGCATATAGGTTTATTTGAACTAACTGACACATATTTGACAGTTATTTTTGAGAACTTTGTTAATCCTTTATGATGTTCTTGACTGGAATATCCTATACCTTCTTTGTTAAAGGCGTGCTTCTAAAATCCAAAAGTTTAGTCAGATTATCTCTACCATTAACAAACTTGGCAAGATCTAAGGTGAGCTCTTCTACTTTCAGTTGAAGTTTACTAACTTCGTCAGAATATAGAGTTTCAATTGAGATCTCGGCTTTAGACTTTTCAGTCCTAAGCATACTATTTTCTTTAGGTAACTTTTCACACTCTTGAGATTTCTGTGTATACTCATTTGAGAGTTTGACATACTGTCTCTTGAGGAATTTGAAAGCTTTAGACATATAATTGGATTCCTCCAATAGTTCATCATAAGCATCATTCAATTTCTCAAGTTCAGAATGTACCTTAGTGTCTGATTCAAGATCAGTATCTGCCATAAGACAGAGATTTGCTTCAAGCTCCTCTTCTTCACTTTCAGTGGAGCTTTCATCAAGATCTTCCCACGTGGCCATCATTACTTTCTTCTTTTTGTTGAAGAACTTCTTGGGAGATTGTTTCTTGAGTTGAGGGCATTCTGCCTTGATATGACCAGGTTTCTTACATTCATAGCACACAATGGAATTCCTGTCATTAGATCCACCATCTTTGTTGTATTTTTCTTTGTTGAAATGCTTGAAAGGTTTGTCCTTTCTGAAGTTTCTTTTCTTCCAAAGCTTTTTCATCTTTCTGGTGAAAAGAGAAAGTTCACCATCTTCATCATCAGAATCATCTTCATTTGATTCCTCAGATTCCTCTGAAGATTCATCAACTTTGAAAGCTTTTGAAGTGGTTCCTCTAGATGATTTCTTGTCAGCTTTAAGGGCAATGGATCTGTTTTTATTTCCATTGTTTTCTTCAATCAACTCTTGTTCATGGATTTGAAGAGTGTTAAGAAGCTCATCTAGCTTCATTGTTGTTAAGTCTTTGGCCTGAGATACAGGAGTTACAAGTGGTCTCCATTGTTTTGGAAGACTTCTGAGAATCTTTTGAACGTGTTCCTCAGTCTGGTAAACTTTTCCCAGAGATTTCAATCCATTGGTTATAGTTTGAAATCTTCCATACATTTGACCAATAGTCTCTCATTTTTCCATTTTGAACAGCTCATATTTTCTTATTAACATGCTGACTTTGGTCTCTTTGACATTGCTGGTTCCTTCATGAGCAATAGCTGGTGAATCCCACATTTCTTTTGCAGATTCACAAGTACATACTTTTTGAAATTCTTCACTGCTCATAGCACACATGATTGCATATCTTGCTTTGGCATTAAACTGACATTTTGTTTTTTGATCAGCGGTCATGGTTGCTTTTGGAACAACAGTTCCTGCTTCATCTTTAGGAACAAACGGTCCTACTTCAATGAAATCCCCGAGTTCAGAGTTAGTGGATTGTAAAAACCACTTCATTTTTTCTTTCCATTAGATGTAGTCCTCTCCATTGAAGTAAGGAGGTCTCGACATTGAGGATCCTTCTCCAGTATAGTTCTTGCTTGTGCTAGCTTCTCCTGCCATCTCCAAGATCTTTTCCTCTACACTGTTAAGTGCTCAACCCAGAGGCTGAGCTCTGATACCAACTGAAATAACCAAAGTTAACACAAGAAGGGGGTTGAATTCTGTTTACCAACTATTTTGGGTTACTTAAAAAGATTTTCACAGGCACAACAAACAGAACTTAGATTAGAGAAAATCAGACGAGTGATACGTCTAATATTCAGACAGAACATGCAAGCAAACAGAGAAGAGTAAAATCGAGTTTGATATTCACAATATTAATTCCCCAAGTTAAAAGCTTAAACAGAATAATACTTAAGCAAAATAAAGAGATAAGGGAAGAGGAATATCACTCAAGAGTTTTATACTGGTTCACCCCAAAATGCACAGGGCTACGTCCAGTTTCTTGGTGGCACCAAGTTTCCACTATAACAGAGTAAATTACAGTACAAGTATTATTTGCACACCTAGCTTCTTCAGGCTCAACACTCAAACAAGTATTCTTTGCTCACCCAGCCTCTTCAGGCTCAACACAGTAAGGAATAAAAAGGTTTTGTGTAATTAATACAACTTGCAAGTCTTTCAGATCACACTCAAAGAGTGGAATAAATATGAAGTATGAAAGACTGTAAATTAATATCAAATGATTGAAAGTGTATTCAATGAAAGAATGAAGAAGTTAATGAAGAAAGTAAATGCTTCTGCGCAGTGTTCTTAATGATATACAACTTCTTGTCTTCATCTTCATTGTTTGATCTATTTAAAGACTTCAATCAAGAGATTAGTTTAGACACAACTTCAGAAAATGTGTTCTTCTGATTTGAACTTGAGACACCATTAATGCAAAAGAGTTGTTCTGTATAAACATTAAATGCTTGGGAACGTTGAGCTTTGACAAGGTTGTCCAAGAGTACACTTTATTCTGAGTAGCCATTGTTTCAGAGTATGCAGTAATAGGTTTTTTGTACTTGTAGCAGAGAGCTTTCCTCTTTCAGTGCAACAGTCGGTTCACTTTCCAGAAATCACTGCTGTGGTACAGAGATTGCGTGTTTATTCCTTAAAACTTTGAAACAACCGTTCTTTATTTTTTGTCATTTGAGCTATTGTCCATAGGTCTTCGAGTTCCTTAAGGAAGGCATCTAATTTGAATAAGGTGACTTTGACTTCATTTATGACAAACTAACATCATAGCAGTGTTGGAAAATTTAGACGGGTGAAAGGCAATCCAAAAAGTAGACGGGTGATCATGTAGTCCAAAACTAGACGGGTGATCATGCAGTCCAAAACTAGACGGGTGCTAGCGTATTCCAAAAACTAGACGAGTGATCCACTAAGTCTGTTTCAGACAGATGCTTCTTGCCACATCATAAAGTAAACTCAGATCTTGACTGAGTGTTGACTTGGTCTTTGACTGAATTTCACACGAGTGGTTTTCAGATAAGTCTAAAAACTTAGCTCTACTAAAAAGTAGATGAGTCAAAAAAAATAGAAGAGTGACCTTAAGTCTGTTTTGCTGCACACTTATCAGATATGTCAGTAATTTCACATGGTTCAATATTACCATACTTAATCTATTTGGAATCATCAAAACTTAGAGAATCTACACATGGAATGTGTCTTAGACTTATGAGGTTTCAACATTCTCCCCCTTTTTTATGATGACAAATAACTTTTCTGATTTTATTGAACATCAAAAAATAAAAATAAAAATTCCAAACATATATAATTGTTCACCGTATGCTATGCTCCCCCTTAGTTTATGTATCAGATAAAAGTTTATCTATAGAAAAAACAAGGTATAATAACAGATAAATATATTTAATCAAATTATATTAGAGCAAACATAACTTTTGGAACATAAAGGCACAAAGTCAAAAATAATTTTCTTATTTTTCTATATTACTTCCTCCCCCTTTTGACATCAATAAAAAAAAAAGTAAAACATATATATTAAGACAGATAGCCAAAAGAAATACCAAAATAACAATTTGTTTCATATAACCAGAGTCATAAGTGTTACAAGTGATAGACATCACTGACTAGTACATTGCATGACTCAAGAAGGAAATGAAAAAGACTAAGTCCTAAGATCTAAGAACTAAGGCCTCTATGACTTTTGAAGAAAGCTTCCATCATCTTCTGCATTGCTTGCTGCTGAGCTAACATCTGAGCTTGAAATGCAGTTTGCTGAGCAATTGCTTCATCCTATCTTTGGATGATAGTCTGCAAACTCGGAGGGATTTCATCTAGCATCTGATGAGCAGTAGGATCATAAGCAACTACTGGAGTAGTAGAATTTGTTGTGTCCAGTGTAGTTGCAGATGCTGATGGAGGAGGTGGACAAGGAGGTGGGGTAGGAGATAACTCTTCAACAAGAATGTCATCCTCGGGCCGAGGGTCTAGAAAAACACAGGTTGACAGAGTTGTCACAAAATCATTATTTGGATAGAATTCCTCTAGAAAAGCATGTATTTGTTCATGGTGAAGAGGAGAATCTACTACATAAAGAAGAAATTCATAAGATCTCCTAATGAGATTTATGTGAGTAAGAGGAGTAGATTCAGGGAAGTTTAGTAAAAAGAAGGGGAAACCCATGAAGAAGGGAGGGATTGTGTAAATGGAAGGTGAAAAAGGATAAATAGCATAGGCTTGGCTACCTCTGGTTGGAATGGAGACTTTTTCTTCTTCCTTCAATCCTAAGCTAGAGCCACATCTCCAATAAATGTCTCTGACTTTCAGAAACTGATGATGAGTCTCAGTGGTCAGAAGCTTATTCCTGTACTTGCATTTGTTGTCATTGATCTTGATGAGACATAATTGTTGATCTCCAGGCAAGTCAATGATCTTTTGCTTTCCTTTCAGGGTCATGGAGTCAGGCATTACTTTGATGTTAGTTGAAGACTTCATGAAGATATGTGGATTGAAAAGCCATTTTCCAACAGGCTTATATTTTCTATCTAGCTTTACAAGCTGCCTTTCAGCTTCAAGTGAGGCAATCACATCCAAGTCTTTGCCATTTAAGTAGTTGGAGCAAGATTCATCTGTGACAGAGAATGGAGTAGTTCTGGAATATAGGTGATAGGGAGATATAGTGGCTAAGGGCATAGGGTTGTGTCTGGTTTTAGAGAATAAGTTTGGAAAGACTACTCTCAGAGGGACTTGGCACTGGTTTCTGATGTGATCAGGGGTTAGTATTTTGGGTGAAGGTGGAGGAGGAGTGGGATTGTCAAAAAATGCAAAGTCATTGACATCCTCAGTGAGAAGAGTGTCAGTATGGTGAGATGTTTGTGGTGTGAAAGGTTTTGAGGGGTGAATTTCAGACATGTGAGTTTCTGAGATGGTAGGGTTGGGTTCAAAAGTGTGATGGATAGGGTCAGAAACAAAAGTTTGATGGATAGTTGATGTGTGTAATGGAGTTGGAATTTTTGCTGAGGTGGGTGGAGTGAGGATTTTTTGTTGTGGTTGAGGTGATGGTGTTCTTTGTAGTGGTGGTGTTGGTGCTTTTTGTTGTGACATAACAGGTAATGGTGATGAAGGTTGTGGAATGGAAGTTGTTGTGGCTGTTTGTTGAGGTTGAGAAGATGATTCTCTTTTAGGTGATGGTGATGGTGGGGGAGTAGGAAGCAAGACAATCTTCCTCTTTGCCACAGTAGTTCTCTTTTTCTTAGGGATCACAGTCTCTTATGATTGAGACCCCCCTCAGCTTGCACAACTCTCTTCCTCTTGAAGACTTTTGTTATATTAGGTGCAATAGGAGTAGAAGCAGCTGCTTGCTCAGAAGATTCAGCAACGGGTTCAACAACCTGAGAGGCATTAGCAGCATCTTGAAACACATAAGCTTCAGCAGTTGATTGAGTAACTTTCCTCTTCTTCCTCTGAAGTTGAGACCATTCTTCTTAAACTGGTTCCTCAAAAGGTTCAGCCTTAACAACTGGAACACTGAGCCTTTCACTAGTAGGTGCAGCAGATGATGATGCTTCAGCAGTAGAAGGTTCAAATATAGGTTGAAGTTGTACCTTCATCAAAGACAGTGTCTTTGAAGTTATCATTGTGCAGATATCAGCATGGAAGGCTTTTGACATGTTTTTCAAATAATTAGCCCTGAAGACTCTTGTCATAAGCATGCCATAGGGATATCCACCCTTGCATTTTCCTTTCACAGTCTTCTCCATGTGTCTAAAAATCAAATCTATGATATCTATTTTGATTCTTTGGACTAAGTGATAAATAGCAAGTTTTTCTATCTTACTCACATGATCCCTAGAGCCAATTTCAGGTATGACACAGTTAATTAAAAGTACATGAAGAAATCTTGCCTTAGGTGTTAGGTACTTTGAATCAAAGTCCTTTGGCTTAGGAACTCCATACAGTATGAGGTTTATAGCCATCTCGCCACCTTGATTTTTCATCCAACTATTGTTGTACCCATCTCCTTGTTGTGACTCCGGCAAGTGTACCGGGTCGTCGCAAGTAATAAAAATAACACGGTAAGTAAATACCGAGGTCGAACTCAAGGATTGGGATCCCAATTCGACTTATCCGCGGGAAGTCAGATACGTTCGGTCAAGTTACAGAAAAGTGGTTGAGGAAGAGAGATTAATATCTAAATTCAATTAACTAGTCTAAATAAATAATTAACTAAAATTCAGAAAACTAAAATGTCCAAAATCACAAATCCACCTACCCAATATGTACACCCAAGTGATGATGAATTCCTCCCTAAATTCAATTACAATGTCAACCGGGACCCCTAAATTCTCCTAAATCCACTCTCGTGCTCATTAGGACGTATTCGACGATTGGATTAATTACTTACTAGGTCTCATAATCTAATCTCGAATTCTGTTTATTCTTGTTCCCTATAAGGTTGCACCGATCTCCTACTCACTCTCGTGCAATATTCGATCGATGATCCTAATTCAAGTTCTAAACGCGAATCGCTGACTAAGCCTCATCACGTTAACAAGTCAATCACGCAACACATATGATTAACACAACCAAATCAGAATTAGAAAACGTGAATTGAATTAGAGGAGAAAGACATACATCATATAGAATCTACACTGCCATGGGTGGCTTCATCGTTCCCTCGGACGACGGGGATTAGTTCCTCATGCTCATAGACAAGCAATCGGAACTCATCCTAACCCTAAGAATTAGAGAAGAGAAGAGGGGGACGCAGCCCCAGAATAAGGATTACAAAAAGTCTCTGAAATTTCTGATCCAAAAAGTCCTCTTTTCTGTTCTGATCTGCTCTATTTATAAGGAGGCCACGCGTCACGGCCGTGACGGTCATCACGGCCAGGCCGTGAAGGTCATCACGGCCAGGCCGTGAAGGCTTCTGCTTCTGGCGCACTTCTGGGATTTGAACATTCGCGACGCGAAGGATGTCTCGCGACGCGAGTCTTCTTGTCACGGCCCGTGATGTCAATCAGGGACTGGCCGTGATTTTCACTGCCTTGTGTAGTTTTGAGTTCACGGCCGTGATATACATCACGGCTGGCCGTGATGGTCTCTGACTTGTATGGCTTTTAGGTCACAGCGTGATATACATCACGGCTGGGCCGTGATGGTCTCTGATTCTGGTACTTTTCTGAGGTTCACACACTCGCGACGCCGAAGGACGTCTCGCGACGCGAACCTTCCCGTCACGGCCGTGATGTAAATCACGGCTAGGCCGTGATGGTCTCTGTCTTCCCGGATCTTCAAACTATCGCGGGCGAGCCTCCTCTCGCGGGGCGAGAATCCCCAGAATGGCAATCTCCACTATTTGTTGACTTTCCTTAATTCTTAGAGCCTCGCTTATGGACCTGAAAACAACACAAGCAACCACAAGCGTAATTCTCTCCAAAATAACCTAAAAACTACACAAAAGACGCAAAACGAGTCAAAGTCCAACTTAGGAACAAAACAAGGCAAATTTGGGCGAAAACGAGAGTAAACTCGAATAAATTGGCACATAAACCCTAGTTTATCTAGTCTTAAAACTAGATAAGCCAGAGGCTTATCAAAATACCCCAAACTTAAACCTTGCTTGTCCCCAAGCAAGCTTAAAACTCAAAAACGACTCAAGACTCGGCAAGCTTAAGGGATTCAATCGATTTCGCACAAATTTCATGCGACTTTACAAAGCAGTTTTTCTTCTTTGATTCCCCCCCTTTTTTTCATCAATGTAATCCCCGCATTCATCTACTTTAAACAATTGAGAAATTATCATTCATGCCATCATTACTCTAAGTTGAGGCTCAAAGATACACACAAAGGAAGATCACCTATTTCAAACAATTGCCTTCCTCACAAGGGCATTTAGTATTTCACTCATTCACTCAAGTTTGTCTAGGCTTTCAACTTTTTCACTCAATTTCACTTATCAAGAGCACTTCCCATGAATTTGATTTTCATCTCAAACATAGTTCCCACGAAAACATGCATGCAACATCAGAAGGTCTTTTAAAGGTTGTAATGGGGCCTGGCTCAGGGTAGGATAATGAAGGATATTTAGGCTTAAGTCCCTAGGAACTAAGAGAGCATGAGCATTTTGACACTTTTTCCACTCAAGTTCCTTTTTCCATTTTTCATTTGGGCTCGGGTGACTACAACCTTTTCCTTGATATTATTTTTGTTTTGCCCCTTTTCTTTTGGCAATTTTTGTTTTCTTCTTTTCTTTTCTTTTCTTTTTGCCTTGGTTCAACCCTTATTTTCTTTTTCTCATCCCCATATGACACATACCTTGTAGCCACCCCAAACTTAGTTTCTCACAACCTTTCTCTTGCTCATTTCCATGCTCTCCTAATCCTAAGATTGGGTTAACATGGTTTTTCAGATTTTGGCTCGTAATGTAGGGTCATCAAGAAACAATAGGTCAATTGGGCTCAATTTGGCTAACTAGGGACATGCATTAGGGATGGTTCATTTCAGGCCAAGTAGTTATTCAAAGAACATTGCCTAAATCATTTGATGCAACACATAAACATGCAAACCATATAGAGATTCAAGCAAATTCGGGAAAGTGCAACTTAACAGTGATTCACACATTCAAAAACAGAGTTGGAGGCTCAAATCCTCACCTGGACATTTTGCAAACTGTTTGACCGAGATACGATTCCTAGTGTGTGCACCTCCTCACCCCAAACTTGTCATAAATCAAGTAATCACAATAAAATTCTCAAGGTTCAATTTTCAATTTTTAAGTGGGGATCAACTTTTCTATTATTAGAACCTAGGGGGAAATCATCAATGGTCAAATAATTCATGCAATCAATCTACGCTCAATCTAATCAAAATCCAACAAGCTTGCCGACACGACATTCATACAAAAACTCTTGATCTTCTCAAATTATTCAAGAGCGACAAACAAAAACAAAACAAAACAAAAGTTAAGAGAAGAGAAGGATACCTAGCTTGGGTTGCCTCCCAAGAAGCGCTTGTTTAACGTCCCGAGCCTGACTTATTAAGAAGCATCCACCTGGATCCCATAGTCTGTGGTACAGAGGCCAAGAGATGCTCATCATATGCGATTCTCCACCCGGATCAAAAGGTTTATGAAGTGGCCCTCGTAGGAGCAATATGACCTTATCATCAACTCCACCCGGCCAGTGTGTGAAAACTCCATTGACCTCTTCAATTATGAACTCACTTCCTCTCGGGTCAAATGGTGTTTTCACGAGGAAGTGTGCTAGACAAGTGGGAGGGTCTAATTTACCGGTGTCCACACATGCATGCAAGCCAACATATTTATTTAACGCATCAAAATCAGGTTGCTTGGCAAGCATGGTGGAATCCTCCGCCACTTTATCTTCATCTTGATCTCTACCCTCTTGCTCCAGTGCCTTGTCCTTTGCCAACTCCTCTTCCTTAGGTTGCTCTTCCTCAACATGTGGTTGTTCCGGGGCCATGACACTTGCCAATTCCTTTTCCTCCGGTTGTTCTTCCTCAACATGTGGTAGTTCTTCCTCAACTCCCTGAGAACTAGTTACATCCCAGTCATATCCCAACACCCCACTGCTTCTAGTTGTTGTGGCATTGCATTGGTTCTTAGGGTCGTTCTCGGTATCAACTGGGAAAGTCTCTGGGGGATGCTCATTTTGTTGCTCTACGAGCTGACCCAACTTCTCTAATGCCGCATTTGCCTTCTCAAATGATGTCTCCATAGAACTCGCCAACTTATCCATTGCCGCATTTGCCTCTCTCAAGAGCCAACTCCCAAGGTTGTGGCTGCCAATTCTGTTGAGGTTGTTGTTGCCAATTTTGTTGAGGTTGTGGCTGCCGAGGCTAGACCACCGCCATCATTACTCCAAGTGAAATCCGGATGGTCTCTACTCATATAACCCCAATACTGATTCTCGACTCGATAGTTGTTAAGGGGCACGCTTTGTCATTATGCCATGGTTCCACATATACTTGAGGGAAGTAGAATGGACAACTCCAAGTGTCATGGTTCCCATCACAATATTCGCAACCCGGAAGCATTCCTTCGTGTACCTCGCATACAAAACAAGGCAAGACCAAGTGGAATCAAAGAAGTAGAGAGATAATGGTAAATAAAAATAAAATTAAAAATAAAAGAAAAATAATTTAACCAAATAATCAAACTCCCCTAAAATCAGAAAAATTGGTTGTGCCAATCCCCGGCAACGGCGCCAAAAACTTGTTGTGACTTCGGCAAGTGTACCGGGTCGTCGCAAGTAATAAAAATAACACGGTAAGTAAATACCGAGGTCGAACTCAAGGATTGGGATACCAATTCGACTTATCCGCGGGAAGTCAGATACGTTCGGTCAAGTTACAGAAAAGTGGTTGAGGAAGAGAGATTAATATCTAAATTCAATTAACTAGTCTAAATAAATAATTAACTAAAATTCAAAAAACTAAAATGTCCAAGGTCACAAATCCACCTACCCAATATGTACACCCAAGTGATGATGAATTCCTCCCTAAATTCAATTACAATGTCAACCGGGACCCCTAAATTCTCCTAAATCCACTCTCGTGCTCATTAGGACGTATTCGACGATTGGATTAATTACTTACTAGGTCTCATAATCTAATCTCGAATTCTGTTTATTCTTGTTCCCTATAAGGTTGCACCGATCTCCTACTCACTCTCGTGCAATATTCGATCGATGATCCTAATTCAAGTTCTAAACGCGAATCGCTGACTAAGCCTCATCACGTTAACAAGTCAATCACGCAACACATATGATTAACACAACCAAATCAGAATTAGAAAACGTGAATTGAATTAGAGGAGAAAGACATACATCATATAGAATCTACACTGCCATGGGTGGCTTCATCGTTCCCTCGGACGACGGGGATTAGTTCCTCATGCTCATAGACAAGCAATCGGAACTCATCCTAACCCTAAGAATTAAGAGAAGAGAAGAGGGGGACGCAGCCCCAGAATAAGGATTACAAAAGGCCTCTAAAAATTCCGATCCAAAAAGTCCTCTTTTCTGTTCTGATCTGCTCTATTTATAAGGAGGCCACGCGTCACGGCCGTGACGGTCATCACGGCCAGGCCGTGACGGTCATCACGGCCAGGCCGTGACGGCTTCTGCTTCTGGCGCACTTCTGGGATTTGAACATTCGCGACGCGAAGGATGTCTCGCGACGCGAGTCTTCTTGTCACGGCCCGTGATGTCAATCACGGCCAGGCCGTGATGTTCTCTGCCTTATGTGAATTTTAGGTCACGGCCGTGATATACATCACGGCTAGGCCGTGATGGTCTCTGACTTGTATGGCTTTTAGGTCACGGCCGTGATATACATCACGGCTAGGCCGTGATGGTCTCTGATTCCGGTACTTTTCTGGAGTTCACACACTCGCGACGCGAAGGACGTCTCGCGACGCGAACCTTCCTGTCACGGCCCGTGATGTCAATCACGGCTAGGCCGTGATGGTCTCTGTCTTCCCAGATCTTCAAACTATCGCGGGGCGAGCCTCCTCTCGCGGGGCGAGAATCCCCAGAATGGCAATCTCCACTATTTGTTGACTTTCCTTAATTCTTAGAGCCTCACTTATGGACCTGAAAACAACACAAGCAACCACAAGCGTAATTCTCTCCAAAATAACCTAAAAACTACACAAAAGACGCAAAACGAGTCAAAGTCCAACTTAGGAACAAAACAAGGCAAATTTGGGCGAAAACGAGAGTAAACTCGAATAAATTGGCACATAAACCCTAGTTTATCTAGTCTTAAAACTAGATAAGCCAGAGGCTTATCACTCCTTCTCTAGGACACTTGATCACATCAGCGAGTGACTCATGAGTAATGAAGACGTGGTCATCATCTACATCTCCAGAAATCATGAAGGTTGAGTTGTCCTTGGTGACTATAGAGTTTTTCCAGAAATCCCTAACCAAGGAAGGAAATACATCTTCCATAATTTAGAAGAATAGTAGCCACCCAGCATAAGTAATTTCAGGCTTAACATCCAGTCCTTTGTTCTTCAACTCAATGAAGTTAGGGACCCTTCCAGGGTGTACTTTCTTCATTTCTTTTAGAGAAAGTCTGGATTTTTCAGCAACTTCTTCAAGAAAGTTTTTGGGTGCCATCGTTTCAGAAGAGAAGATTTTTAGGGTTTGGAAAGTAACGGTTTCGAGATAATGAAGACGAAGAGGATTCAGAGAGAGATTGTGAGCGAGAAATTGTGAGTGTGTAGTTTTGAAATGACATGGGTTGCTTTTGTTAAAACTCTTGAGAGCTTTTTGCGTTGGGAACAAGGAGAAAGAGAGTTGCCATAAATAGACATCAATCAATTTTGAAAAGGCAGTTGGTAATATAATGAAACGTTTTTCAGAAAAGGAGGGGAATGCAATGTACACGTGTCTCAGTCAGGGTTTAGCACTAAGTGCTTTTAGCCACGTCATCAGACGCTTGGCTAAAGTAGACGAGTGAAGCATAGAGAAAATAGACGAGTCAAGCAGATATAAAATTTAGACAAGTAAGTTTTCAGACATATCAGCAAACACTCATTCAGACACATTATGCATATTAAGATTCATTCTAATAAAAACAAATCGATCTTCACTTAGAGGTTTAGTAAAGATGTCTGCCCACTGGTAATCAGTTTTTACAAACTTAATTTTAAAAACACCTTTCTAAACATAATCTCTAATAAAATGATGCTTTATTTCTATATGCTTTGCTCTAGAATACTGCATGGGATTCTTAGACAGATTAATAGCACTAATATTATCACACCAAACAGGTATATTATGCTCAAACATTGAATAATCTTAAAATTGACATTTTACCCAAAGCAGTTGTGAACAACAACTAGCCGCAGATATATATTCAGCTTCTTTTGCTTGACCAGGAGATCATATTTGCTCCAATGAAGTGACATCCTCCACTAGTGCTTCTTATATCAATTCTATCTCCAGCAAAATCAGCATCATAAAATCCAGCAAACCTGAAATCTTCATTTTTCTTATATAATAAACCAAGGTTAGTGGTTCCTGTCAAATATCTGAAAATTCTTTTAACAACCTTATGATAAGATTCTTTAGGATCTGATTGAAATCTAGCACAAAGACAAACATAGAATTGAATATCAGGTCTGCTAGCAGTTAAGTATAGAAGAGATCCAATCATACCTCGGTAGACAGTTTGATCTACCTTTTTACCTTCCTCGTCCTTGTTTAGTGAACGCGTTGTTGGGCACGCGTCAAAAAGCAAGCGGTTTGTAAAAATATGTAGATAGAGAAAGTGTGACAACTCGAGTATCGTCTCACAAGGACTCTTGGGTTGTTGTTAACAGAAAAAGTCAGATTTGGGGGGTTTTGGATTTGAAATTAAATAAAGAAAACAAAGCAGAAAACTATACAAACTAAATAATTACCAAACAAGCTAAGCAATCAACCTACTGCTTTCGGTTTCCCACTATCATCGGTTTATATAAATCCAAGCCCTAAGCGGATTCTAAACTCTTTTCGATTGTAACATCAATTAACAAGCGAAACCGATGCTACGAGACATATGTTCCTAATTCCGAATTAAGCAAACGGATTAAGCCCTTCATGAATTAAGCAAACACGAATTGAACGCACGCGAATTAAGCAAACGCGATTAAGTTTAGGAACACACAATCATCGAAACAAACCAATATATATTCTATATAATCCTGGATTAAGCAAACAGAACATACAGAACAAATATTGAAAGAGAATAACAATTAAATCAGGAATTACAAAACCTCAAGCGGCAGTGCGAGTCGATTACAGCAGATCGATCAAGGAGACTAGTTCTCCATTACAAAAGAAACACAAAACCCTAATTTCGCAGCCGTCCTAATCTAAAAAGAAAATAAGATGATGAGAATATCTCAGTTCTGCCCTAAAACAGATATAAATACAGATTCTGGGCTCCGCGCGCTCGCGAGGCGAGCAAACTTTCACGAGGCAAATATTATGAACAGTCTTCAGTGTTTGGCTCTATCGCGAGGCGAGCTGATCATTCGCGAGGCAAGACTCTTCAAATTCCAATCTGTCACAGCCGTGACCTTCAACACGGGTAAGCCATGATGGTCTCTGTCCTTCAGGGTTGGATTACTCACGGGGCGAGACAGTGATTCGCGTGGCGAGACAGAGAGGATGACATTTCTTGCACAGTCAAGCTTCAGGTTCGCGAGGCGAGTAGCCTCTCGCGGGGCGAAGACTCCAGAATTGCTTCTCTTTATTAACCTGAAAACAAGGATTAGCAGTAAGTGCTTTATTCGACTCCAAATCAACTAAATTAACCTAAAAATACTTTACAGACTCAAAATGTTGCTTGAGGACAATTTAATCTAATTTGGGCGAAAACGAAATATAATTAGCACAAAACCATGGTCATACTAGTCATAAAACTAGATGAGCCAGTGACTTATCAAAATACCCCAAACTTAAACTTTGCTAAGCAAACTAAAACTCAAAAAAGACTCAAGACATGGCAAGCTTAAAGGTTCAATCAAATTCGCAGAAATTTCATGCAATTTCAACAAAACAATTTCTCTTCAATGTTTCCCCCCTTTTTCAACAATGCAATCCCCACATCCATTTACTTTAAACAATTGAGAATTTCATCATTCATGCAATCAATAATCTAAGCAAGGAATCCAAGTTACACACAAAAGGGAGATCACTAAATTCAAACAATCGCCTTCCTCACAAGGGTATTTAATGTTTCACTCATCCGCTCAATTTTTGTCAGGCTAACAACATTTCACTCAATTTCACTTTTAAGAGCACTTCCCATAAATTTGATTTTCATCTCAAAATGGTTCCCACGGAAAACATGCATGCAACATCAAAAGGTCTTTTAAGGTTGTAATGGGGCCTGGCTAAGGGTAGGATATACAAAGGTACTGGGCTTAAGTCCCTAGGAACTAAGAGAGCATGAACATTTTGATACATTGAATTTCCACTCAAGTTCCTTTTTCCATTTTTCTTTATGCTTTGGGTGACTACAACCTTTTCCTTTAATACCCCCTTTTTTTCTTTTCTTTTTTTCTGCTTTTCTTTTCTTTTTGCCTTTGGCTCCAACCTTTTTATTATATATTTTTTCTTTTTCTCACCCTAGAATGACATGTCACATCCTTGTAGCCACCCCAAACTGAGTTTCTTGCAACATTCTCTTGCTAAGCTTCCATGCTCTCCTAATCCTAAGATCGGGTTAACATGGTTTTTTTCAGATTTTAGGCTCATAACATAAGGTCATCAAGAATCAATAGGATAATTAGGCTCAATGGGACTAACTAGGGAAAATGCATTAGGAAGGGTTCAATTTAGGCCAAGTGGCTATTTACAAAGAAAATCTGCCTAAATCATTTGATGCAAACACATAGACATGCAAACCAAGAAGAAATTCAAGCAAACTCGGGAAAGTGCAGCTCAAAAGTGATTCACACAGTTAAAAACATGTTGGAGGCTCAAATCCTCACCCGGACATTTTTGCAAATTGTTTGACCGAGATTCTATCCCTAGTGTGTGCACCCCTTCACCCCAAACTTATCATAAATCATGCAATTATAACAATATCTCAAAGTTCAGTTTTCAATTTTTCAAAAGGGGATCAATTTTCAATTTCAAAACCTAGGGGGAATCATCACATAAATCATGCAATAAATCTGTGCCAAATCAATCAAAACCAATCAAGCTCACCGACACAAGACTCAACACACAAGCTCTTGATCTTCTCAAATTATTCAAGAGCTAAAAGAAAAGAAAACAAAAATAAAGCAAGGCAAAGCAATTAAAAAGAGTAAGGTTCAGAGAAAACTCATGGGGGCGGTTCCACCGGGATCCCACTGTCTGTGATACAGCGGCCACGGAATACTCAAATTGCAATATGATCCTCCCGGATCCCATGGCATGCAACATAAGTATGGGAGTGGGCACTCGACAATTATGGTAACTCCTTCAAGTGCGGCGGACTTCTCAGTCCCTCTCGGGTCAAAGATGACCTCCTTGTCAACCTTGTCAATAAAGTCCTCCCAATAAAAGTGGGGTTCAACCTCTTGGACTGGCCATAGTGTCTTCATATCCAAGGGTGCAAAACCCAGAGGCTTGAACTCCATCGCTGGCGGTTCCACAGGGGGAGGTGGCAAATAGGTAGAGAGGGTCTCTGGTGCTGCTTCATCTTCTGCACAATTCCCATCCACTGCATTACCAGATTCATCACCTTCTGTCTATGCAGTAACCTCAGCACGCACCACACCAGTATTTCTCCCATCACAATTGGCACATGCGTAGGAGCCAAATGAATCATCTAATCCCGGAATTTCTTCATCATCCTCTAGCATGGCGGAATGGATGTCCTCCATATGCCTCTTCCTCTCAATTTCCTTAGCCAAGGGTTCTGATCCTTGAGCTTGTTGCATGGCATTCATTGAAGTAGCAAACTGTTCAATCTGTGTCTGCAAGGCCTGAATACTAGCATCCGTTCGATGCTGTAACTGTCCAAATTGCTGCTGAAACTGGAGATTTGCAGTTATTTGTGCAGTCATTTGTGCAGTCATTTGCTTGAACAGGTCCTCTAGTGAAAGTCCATAAGGTGCAGAGGTGGTCACTTGAGGAGGATTCTGTGGTGGTGCCAGCGGTAACATCAGTTGTTGTTGCATGGGTGAGTCCCCATACCAAGGGTTTGGATGGTTTCCCCAGCTGGGGTGGTACTCATCAGTGGAAGGGTCAAGAATGTTGTGCTTGTTCTGATTGTTGCCTTGGTTGTAAATATTGGCTGTATATGCTTGAGGTGATTCATTAACTTGTCTAATACCAAATATCTCTCGCCTGGTTGATGCAGCTCCGAAGGCAGGAAAGTATCTCAACAGGAAGAATTTCTTCAAATCAAACCAGCTTGAGACGGAATTCGGCTCAAGGCAATACAACCAATCCTTTGCAGCGCCTTAAAGTGAGAGATGGAAGGCTCTCATCTTGATGTGGTCTTCTGTTATTCCTTCAGGTCTCAACATTGTAGAACAAACAACCCGGAATTCCTTCAGATGCTCCTGCGGATTCTCACCTGCAAGACCACTAAACCTTGGCAACCAGTGCATTAAACCAGAAAAGTCAGGATAATATATGTATGGCGGTTCATAATTAACATTAGGCATATATCCTTGCATATAATTATCCATGGGTAGATTCACACTCAGACCAATTCAGCAAAATGGTTTTTTTGTTAATAACAACAAGAGTCCCCGGCAATGGCGCCAATTTTGAACGCGCTGTCGCGCACGCGTCAAAAAGCGAGCGGTTTGTAAAAATATGTAGATAGGGAAAGTGCGACAACTCGAGTATCGTCTCACAAGGACTCTTGGGTTGTTGTTAACAGAAAAAGTCAGATTTGGGGGGTTTTGGATTTGAAATTAAATAAAGAAAACAAAGCAGAAAAACTATACAAACTAAATAATTACCAAACAAGCTAAGCAATCAACCTACTGCTTTCGGTTTCCCACTATCATCGGTTCATATAAATCCAAGCCCTAAGCGGATTCTAAACTCTTTTCGATTGTAACATCAATTAACAAGCGAAACCGACGCTACGAGACATATGTTCCTAATTCCGAATTAATCAAACGGATTAAGCCCTTCGTGAATTAAGCAAACACGAATTGAACGCACACGAATTAAGCAAACGCGATTAAGTTTAGGAACACACAATCATCGAAACAAACCATTATATATTCTATATAATCCTGGATTAAGCAAACAGAACATACAGAACAAATATTGAAAGAGAATAACAATTAAATCAGGAATTACAAAACCTCAAGCGGCAGTGCGAACCGATTACAGCAGATCGATCAAGGAGACTAGTTCTCCATTACAAAAGAAACACAAAACCGTAATTTCACAGCCGTCCTAATCTAAAAAGAAAAGAAGATGATGAGAAGATTTCAGTTCTGCCCTAAAACAGATATAAATACAGATTCTGGGCTCCGCGCGCTCGCGAGGCGAGCAGATTTTCGCGAGGCGAATATTATGAATAGTCTTCAGTGTTTGGCTCTCTCGCGAGGCGAGCTGATCATTCGCGAGGCGAGACTCTTCAAATTCCAATCTGTCACAGCCGTGACCTTCAACACGGGTAAGCCATGATGGTCTCTGTCCTTCAGGGTTGGATTACTCGCGGGGCGAGACAGTGATTCGCGTGGCGAGCCAGAGAGGATGACATTTCTTGCACAGTCAGGCTTTAGGTTCGCGAGGGGAGTAGCCTCTCGCGGGGCGAAGACTCCAGAATTGCTTCTCTTTATTAACCTGAAAACAAGGATTAGCAGTAAGTGCTTTATTCGACTCCAAATCAACTAAATTAACCTAAAAATACTTTACAGACTCAAAATGTTGCTTGAGGACAATTTAATCTAATTTGGGCGAAAACGAAATATAATTAGCACAAAACCATGGTCATACTAGTCATAAAACTAGATGAGCCAGCGGCTTATCATTTAGATTAACTGTTGGATACATAGGAGGACTCAGGCTTTGAATTTTACATTTTATACTTTTTTATAAGCTCCTTGGTGTACTTCTGTTGATGGATATAGATTCCATCACTAGACTTTTTTATTTGAAGACCAAGGAAGAACTTCAGTTCTCCCATCATGCTCATCTCAAATTCATTCTGCATCAACTCAGAACTTTTTTCAGAGCTTTTCATTAGTAGCACCAAATATAATATCATCAAGATAAATCTGTACTACTATGAAATCTTTCTTTGAGCATTTCTTGAAAAGTGTAGTGTCTACTTTTCCTCTAATGAAATTATTTTCCATTACATATGTGCTTAGCCTATCATACCAAGCTCTACGAGCTTGTTTGAGTCCATATAAAGCGTTCTTAAGCTTATAGACATGGTGAGGATTTTCGAAATCCTGAAACCCAGGAGGTTGCTTGACATAAACTTCCTCCTCAGTTATTCCATTTAGAAATGCACTTTTAACATCCATTTGATAAAAAGTTATATCATGTTGTGCAACATATGACATGAGAATTCTAATTGCTTCTAATCTAGCTACAGGTGCAAATGTTTCAATGAAATCAATACTTTCCTGTTGATTATACCCTTGAGCAACTAGTCTTGATTTGTTTCTTACCACTTTTCCATCTTCATCCACTTTGTCTCTAAACACCCATCTGGTTCCAATAACAGTTTTCTCTTTGGGTTTAGAAACTAGAGTCCAAACATCATTTCTCTTGAACTGATTTAGTTCTTCTTGCACGAGTAGAATCCAGCTTTCATCTTGCAAGGCTTCTTCAATCTTTTTGGCTTCCAAATCTGATATGAAGGCCATGTTGTTGTTTTCATTGAGAGCATATCTTGTTTTAACTCCTTGAAATAAACTTCTAATGATAAGATCTTCTGGATGATAGGTCTTGAATTTGCAATCTTTCTTCAAATTCTAAGTTTCAGACGCATCAACACTTGTCTGAATTTCTGACACGTCTACTTTTGACTTGTCTAAAGATTCTTCCACTGCAGGATTAAGTTCAATACCTACAACATCATCCTCTAGATCTGATAGTTCCCTATCAGTCTTAGAAACCATTATTAAACTTTACATGAATTGATTCTTCTACAACATAAGTTCTAGAATTAAAAATTCTAAAAGCTTTTGACATTTAAGAATATCCAATAAATATGCCTTTATCTACTTTAGAGTCAAATTTACCAAGATGATTTTTTGTATTAAGAATATAACATTCACATCCAAATGCATGAAAATATGATATGTTGGGTTTTCCACCTTTCCATAATTCATAAGGAGTCTTATTTAGGATAGGTCTAATCGGTATTCTGTTTTGCACATAACAAACAGTGTTAATGGCTTCTGCTCAGAAGTACTTAGGAAGATTATTTTCATTAAGCATTGTTCTTCCCATCTCTTGAAGAGATCCGTTCTTTCTCTCAACCACTCTATTTTGTTTTGGAGTTCTAGGTGCAGAGAAATTGTGAGAAGTACCATTTTCCTCACAGAATAGTTTGAACTGCTCATTTTCAAATTCTCCCCCATGGTCACTTATGATAGCAGAGATACAGAAACCCTGCTCATTTTGTACTCTTTTACTAAATACTGTAAAGATATTATAAGACTCATCCTTGTGGGTTAAGAAGAGTACTCGTATAAATCTAGAATGGTCATCAACTATGACAAAACCATATTTCTTTCCACCTAGGCTAGCTACACTGACTGGTCCAAACAGATCCATGTGTAACAATTACAAAGGTCTAGAGGAGGTGACTTCTTTTACTTGTTTACCTCTCTGACATGCATCACACAAAATATCTTTCTTAAAGGAGAATTCAGGTAATCCTCTCACAAGGTTATGCTTTTTCAATTTAGAAATTTGTTTCATACTAACATGTCCTTGTTTCTTATGCCATAGCCATTTTTCATCCTCTTTAGACATAAAGCATGTTACACTCTGATCTGAAAGTTCAGACAGGTTAATCTTATACAGAGGCAGAGCTCTGATACCAACTGAAATAACTAAATTTAACACAAGAAGGGGGTTGAATTGTGTTTACCAACTTTTTTGGGTTACTTAAAAAGATTATCACAGACATAACAAGCAGAACCTAGATTAGAGAAAATCAGACGAATGATACGTCTAATATTCATACAGAACACGCAAGCAAATAGAGAAGAGTAAAACCGAGTTTGATATCTACAATATTAACTCCCCAAGTTAAAAATACAGAACACGCAAGCAAACGGAGAAGAGTAAAACCGAGTTTGATATTCACAATATTAATTCCCCAAGTTAAAAGCTTAAACAGAATAATACTTAAGCAAAATAAAGAGATAAGGGAAGAGGAATATCACTCAAGAGTTTTATACTGGTTCATCCCAACATCCACAGGGCTACGTCTAGTTTATTAACAGCACCAAGTTTCCACTATAACTGAGTAAATTACAGTACTAGTATTCTTTGCACACCTAGCCTCTTCAGGCTCAACACTCAAACAAGTATCCTTTGCTCACCTAGCCTCTTCAGGCTTAACACAGTAAGGAATAAAAATGTTTTGTGTAATTAATATAACTTGCAAGTCTTTTAGATCACACTCAAAGAGTGGAATAAATACGAAGTATGAAAGACTGCGAATTAATATCAAATGATTGAAAGTGTATTCAATGAAAGAATGGAGTAGTTAATGAAGAAAGTAAATGCTTCTGCGCAGTGTTCTTAATGATATTCAACTTCTTGTCTTCATCTTCGTTGTTTGATCTATTTAAAGACTTCAATCAAGAGATCCGTTTAGACAAAGATTCAGAAAGTGTGTTCTTCTGATTTGAACTTCTAAGACACCATTAATGCCAAAGAGTCATTCTGCATAAACATTAAATGCTTGGGAACGCTGAGCTTTTACATGGTTGTCTGTAACGTTCCGAGTTTTACGATTTTTTTTTTACGTAATAGGTACATGTTAAGATTTGGATTAGGTACGTAACATGTGGTTTAAGTCTTAGGAATCTTTGCAAGGAAGGTACACGATCTTTTGGTGTCAGAAAGAATGTGAATGAAATCTAGGGTTTTTGTAAGTTGTTTTAAAAGGGCATAAGTGTGTGAATTAATAGATTTGGATTTAAGGATGAGTTTAGGCACTTTTGAGGGTTTTAAGTTGTTCTTTAGGTCTTGATGAGCCTATATCTCAAATTTGAGCTCAATCAGACGTTAAACGGGTCCTGAAAGTAAATAGGTGACTTCTGGTCAAAAGTCAACACTTGAGCGTGGATACACCAGCGCTCAAGCGCTCCAGTCAACCAGACCAGCTCTGGCATTGACTTTCCACGTCTCAATCAGGGCTTACGTGGCATTATGTGGTTGGTTACATGACGTGGTGGCATACCAACCCTCCAACGCTCAAGCATGGAAAAGCCAACGCTCGAGCGTTGGCACAAATTTCAGCAAAATAAAATGGCTTAAGTGACATAAGTCACTTAACCCAGAAGAGAAAGGACAGAAGATAGAAACGAGAGCTGAGACTTGAGAGGAGAAAATAGAGAGTTTTAGAGTGAGAGAGATAAATCTAGAGAGAGAAAATATATAGCAAGAGTTTGAGAGTTTCGATCGTCCCGTTGCGAATCAGAGTATGTGGTTGTGATCATAGTGACGATACCTTCATTCTCCTCTTCTCCTTTTTCTTCAATAGAGAACGTAAATCATCCTCGTTTATGTCGAAACTCATTTCATTACGTTTCTCGAAGTATCTTTTGTTTCGTTTGTCGGAATTCAATTCCGTCTTCGATTTTGAACTCGTAGTAATGTGTGCTTCGTAACGTGATGTCTAGGTGAATTTTTGGAGGCTTGGAGACCTTGCGTGGCAGAATTGAAAGTGTAGAGGGAGTGTTCATTTCGAGATGTTGGTACAATTGTACACAAGGTGAGGGGGAAGAAATTCCAATTATTTGGATTATGGGCATAAAATATGACTATTTACATGTGTGGGGATTCTCAACCCCCGTTGATTGTTGATCTAAAATATGATATATGATAGCATGCTTAGTTGATTACGTGATATATAGTTATTCTTTTATTTCTCCGTTGATTATATGATGCCGTTGATATATTGATGTATGGTGGATCAATATTGGTGATACTTTGGAGATGTTTGATATGAAACTAGGTTGACAGCTTGATTAGGAAATTATGATGTCATGTGGTGATATTGAGGTGTTAGATGGAAAGGTGGTGTGTGAAATTATGTAGTGATGGATGCATGTGCATATCATTGCGTTGGCCAACCTTATGGGTAGCCGCAATAGCTGTTTGAGCGGTTACTAATATGAGGTTGATGTTAGTGTATTGTGAATGACTACAACAAAAGCTGGATAGTTTTCACAAGGGGACGTATGACTGGCTACGATAAGCCGTTTGAGTGGCTATCATACGAGGTCGGATAATACTTGTGCATAGCTGGGCTATTGCACAAGAGGTGTATCTGTGTATCTGTACACAGAGGGGCCGTGTGAACAGTTGCAATAGTTGTTTGAGCAATTATCCCACAAGGTTGAGGTGGACTATCCGGAGCGACCAAGATGACGGAACTCATGTTGCTGACGCAGGAGTTAGTAGCCCAACTACCGACTGAACGTTGTTGTAGAATTGATCAATCATACATGTAGGTCCAGTTATGCATTATAATAAGTTATGATCCTAGTTACTGAGATGTTGAGGTTGATTGATGTGACGATGATCTTGGGAGACGACTGTGTTTGTTTATATACGTGTTGATAAGTAGTATTTTATGTTGTTTCCCCTTAATGATGATTAGAGTTTCTTACATCATGTATGTCCCTGTTTATATTTATTTTGGGTTTGGTTTGTGATTCGAAGACGGAGATGAGCTGTTAGCTAGTGCCGAGACGAGGAAGGTGATGAGAATGCTAACGTCTCTCACGAGGATTTTCAGAGTTGAAGTTGAGTCTTTTTATTAGTTATATCACGACCAGTGGAATGTCTGTATTGCATATGTCATTACTTCTATGAACTCTGATATGTTGTATATATGTTTTATTGATTTAAAATACATGCTGTAAATGTTTTAAAAAGGGGTGTCACATTGTCCAAGAGTACACTTTATTCCGAGTAGCTGTTATTTCAGAGTATGCAGCAGCAGGCTTCTTGTACTTGTAGCAGAGAGCTTTCCTCTTTCAGTGCAACAGTCAGTTAACTTTCCAGAAATAACTTTCTACTTTGTACTAAAAAAGCTAAAAAGTTACTGTTGTGGTACAGAGATTGCGTGTTTATTCCTTAAAACTTTGAAACAATCGTTCTTTGTTTTTTGTCCTTTGAGCTATTGTCCAGAGGTCTTCGAGATCCTTAATGAAGGCATCTAATTTGAATAAGGTGACTTGGACTTCATTTCCGACAAACTGACATCATGGTAGTGTTGGACGGGTGATCATGCAGTCCAAAACTAGACAAATGATCATGTAGTCCAAAACTAGATGGGTGATCATGCAGTCCAAAACTAGACAAGTGCTAGCGTATTCCAAAAACTAGACGGGTGACCCACTGAGTCTATTTCAGACAGATGCTTCTTGCCACGTCATCAATTAAAGTCAGATCTTGACTGAGCGTTGACTTGGTCTTTGACTAAATTTCAGACGAGTGGTTTTCAGACAAGTCTAAAAACTGAGCTCTACTAAAAAGCATACGAGTCAAAAAAATAGACGAGTGACCTTAAGTCTATTTTCCTGCACACTTATTAGATATGTCAGTAATTTCACATGGTTCAATATTACCATACTTATTCTATTTGGAATCATCAAAACTTAGAGAATCTACACATGGAATGTGTCTCAGACTTATGAGGTGTCAACAAGACATTCTTGGTCAAAGAGTCATTACTCTGCACATTTATTTTGTCGATGATTTAATTGAACTAAATATTGGTTACCGACTTGTCTACTTAGTGCGCAGATAATTATCTAAGTGTTTTAATCACTGTGTGCCCTAAGACTTTCTTGGTCAAAGAGTCATTACTCTGCACATTTATTTCTTCATTCTTTCATTACTTATTCTTCAATCATTTGAAGTTATTACGCAGTCTTTCAAACATTCACATTAAATTCACTCTTCTGAGTGTTAGTGAAAAAATACTTGTCTGTAATCTAATCAGTTATAGTGGAGAAAACTTGGTGCTGCCAAGGACTGGACGTAGCCCTTGTTGTTAAGGGGTGAACCTGGATAATATTGTTGTGTCTGTCTCTATCCCTATCTCTTTAGTTCATTTGTTTATCTTAACTGTTAAACTAACTAAGGGGGTTAAAGTGTAAATATCAAACAAAGCTTTTAATCTTGTATGTTTTTTGGTTGAAAAACCTTCAAACAAATCACTTGTCTGATTGCTTTGATAATCACTCGTATGCTCTTAGCTCTTGCTTGCAATTTTTTTTTAACTTTCTCTAAAAGTCTAATAAACACAATTCAACCCCCTTCTTGTGTTTGTAGTTGTCTATTTCAACTTTCACTTTGTTTCGTGCCCAATAAATTTAGAAATAAAAACCCAATTTCACAATGAGTTTATTTCTATCGACATTGTTGTGGTTAAGGGTTTTAGAAACAAAATTATATATTTGGAAGAACCTGCTTTATCTTATGTCTTGTGATTAAATTTTATAGTATTGGTTGTCCTCTTTTCAATTGGAAACCAATAAAAATGGATTGATTTACTTGATAAAAAAATGGATTGGTTTATAGGTTAGTTCGGGTTGGTCAATTTTAAGATATCAAACTCAAATCAAACCAACTTGAACACTAAGGGTGTGTTTGTGAGTTGTTTTTGAGAGGGGAAATGAAAGGAAATGAAAGGTTTATTGGAAGGACACCCTTGTTTGTGAGAACAGAAAATTAGAGGGGGATCTTTTTAGGATTTTAATAAACCCTCCAAATCCCCCTCTTCCCACTTTTTTTTATTCTCCCAGTTTGATGTATTTTGGAGGAAAACTAACCTAAATTACTAATATGAGGTATTTTTGGAGAAATTTTAATTTTTATTAATATTATTTAAAGAATATTACTTGTGTTAATTTTTTTAAATAAGCGCAAAATTATAAAAGTAAGTCATAAACCCTACATTTCCTTCCCCTCGCATAAAACATACTCACAAACAAGGAGAGAAATAATCTTCTCCCTCTCATCCCCTCCCTCCAATTTCTTTCCTCTTTGATCACTTCCCTTTCCTTTCCCTCCTAACTAACAAACAAAGCCTAAGGGTTTGATTTGGGTGGTTCATTTAGGTTACCCCCTGATTTATTTTATTGTTTTTCACAAAATATAACATAAAACTTCGATCATTGTCATAAGCAAAATTTGACCAACTAGAAAAAATAAGCAATTACTCAGTTGATAAAATTGACTCTTAAATAAAATATAACAAATTTTTAAGTATAGATTAAGAGTGTCGGAGCATATTTTGATGTACATTTAGAGTGTTTCGTATTCATACAATTTAGACCTTTATTTCCCATTATTTTTTAGAGGATAAACAACTCATAAATGTATATTGGTGGATTTTTTCACCTAAAAAGTAGAGAAAATTATAAGTTAAATAAATTTCATAGAATAATGTTGATTGAAAATGAGATTTTTATATTAAGATATCTCATTAGAGTTGGCATTATTTTTTTTCCATACAAATGCAAGGCATGTGGATTGAACAATTACCTTTATCACACAAATCACATGAAAATAGTTTATCTTGCAATTCACATGAAAAGTGAAAACAATTATTGTGAGTCATGTTCATATATATGGAAAAAAGTTGCAATAGCAAGAAGATAAATATAATAAGCAATGTAAGCATTACCGGATATTGAATCAATTAATCTTTCAATGTTCTATGTTTGCTACAAATTCAAATCAGTCGCTATTCGTGATGAATTCATATTTGTCGCTGCTTGCAATGAATTCATATCCGTCACTATTTGCGATGAAATTGTATTTGTGTTATTTAAGACGAATTCAAACATGTCTCTATTTATGACAAACTCAGCTACAAAAATATAATTTTTGCATTGGGGTGGATAAAAAATCCATTATGACCCAGACCAGAACAACCCAGAAGAGAAGCAGTCAAACGAGCATGTCTTTTCGAGTTTACGGGTCTTTCGGCTTCTCCCTTTCAGTTACACACGAATAGTCTCGGACGGGCTCATATTGGGCAAACAAAAAATTATGATCCCGCCCATACCCGACTGAATACCCAATGCATATAATATATTTTTTAATTGTGATACTTACTCCTCAGGTCCTTTTAGTCACTCTTATTCATTGGAAAGATAAAAAGCTGGCATTGGGAAGATAAGAACAGTGGCACAAAGCGCAAGGTTAATCAATTGATTTCCCATTTCCAACAAAAAATTTCAAATTGAATGGTCAATTTGATTTCTTTTCTGATTTATGAGTAAACCCATAAGTTTCTTCTAATTTATTCACACTCATCTCAAAGAACCCAAAAGTTGATTTGATTTCTTTTCTGATTTATGAGTAAACCCGGAAGTTTCTCCTAATTTATTCATATCTCATCTCAAAGAAAACCCCCTAGCAGCCTAACCCTATTGCGAATCTCCCGCCTCTCTGTCAATGGTGTTAACATATCATATCCCTTCTCTCTCTCATACCGGACGCATCGTCACCTGCTTGCCTCCTGCCAGATATGAGCTCACCACTCACCAGATATGCCCCACCCAAGCCCATCTCCAACAACCTTGTTCTGTTACGACCGGCACCGCTGAGCTGCTCTGCCACATCTCTTTGTCTTCCACTCCTCCACGAGATGCATCACAGCTCTTCCGCCACGATTGGTTGGGAGCCGCTCTGCCATTTCATGTCTCTTCGTCTACCTCCTCAAGATGCACAACTCTTCAACACCCAAACCGTCGCATTGTGGAGTTGCCCACCAACAACAAGTACCCATATATTGAAGAGGTGCTTTTTTGTTGTTGAATATTTTATATAATATTAAATATTCCCTGATAGATCAAACAAATAGCCAACAGATCTCAATGATAGTGCAAAGATGCACTCAGTCACTAACTTACAGTACGCACTCTCTCTTTATTACTATCACACTTCCTCACACTCGTGCTTCACTCACACACACTTTAGGAAATATGCACACAGAGTAATCTGAAAAATACTGAATGTACTTCACTAAATTTTATTCACCATCAAGTATGATATTTATACTACACATATGGTCCCACACTACTTGGGATAAGCTCTAACCACTTTAACTACTTTAGCTCTAACTAATACAACAAACTAACCGCTCTAACAGATTAACTAACTAACTGAATTACATCAACACACCTTCTAATTCAAATTAGTTATAGACTGCACACCAAGTCTATCTCTAAGTTCTACAAACTTTGCATTCTTCAAAGGCTTAGTTAGAATATCAGTCACTTGCACTTCTGTCCTGCAATGCTGCAACTCCAATCTACCTTTGCTCATTTGATCACGAAGAAAGTGATAATTTATCTCAATATGTTTGCTCCTGCCATGAGGTATATATAGGATGTTTAGCCAAATCAATTGCTAACTTGTTATCAATCAGCAGCTTCATTGGTTTGGCTTCTCTAAATCTCAGTTCTTCAAGTAGAGTTTATAGCCATAGAGCTTGACAAGCTCCTATTGAAGCAGTCACATATTCAGTTTCACAAGATGATAAACCAACCATGAAATTGGTGTTTTGTCAAACATGAAAACATAGCCAGTGGTGCTTTTTCGATCATCTTTATCTCCACACCAATCTGAATCACAATAGCCAAGTAATTCAGCTGCTCCTTCACTTAGACTATTAGGATATAATATGCCAGGGTCTAGAGTACCTTTAACATATCTAAGAATCCTCTTAGCTGTAGTGAGATGAGACACCCTTGGATGCTCCATATATCTGCTTATCACACCAACACTATAGGCTAAGTCAGGCCTAGTGTTACACAAGTATCTCAAATAACCTACTATCTGCTTGTAGTGAGTAGGATCTATTGTCTCATCAGTGCCATCCTTTTGCAACTTGATTCAAGTTTCTGCTGGTGTACTAGCAGAATTACAATTCAACATACTAAACCTCTTCAACACATCTTCAGCATACTGCTTTTGAATTTTGAAAATACCCTTGATTGTTGGAGTAAATTCAATGCCAAGGAAATAGGATAGCACCCCCAAATCAGACATTTCGAATTCCCTCATTATTCTGGTTTTGAAATCTGCAATCTACTCTTCACTGCTTCCAGTTATTAATAGATCAGCAATATATAGGCATACTATCAGTATGCTTGTTGCTGTGGAATGTCTAGCATACACTCCATGTTTTGTGGTGCATTTCACAAACTGCAGTTGCTTTAGGAAGCCATCAATTCTCATATTCCAGGCCCTTGGATCCTGTTTTAGGCCATACAAGGCCTTCTTCAATTTGTATACCTTGCTTTCATGCCCTTTCACGACATAACCAGGGGGCTGGGAGACATAAAATTCTTCTTCTAAAGGCCCGTTTAAAAATGCAGACTTCACATCCAATTGGTACAAGGACCAACCCTTAAAGGTTGCTATTGCAACTACAAGCCTTTTGGTTTCAATCCTTGCTATAGGTGCAAACACCTCATAGAAATCCAAGCCAGGTTTCTACAGGAAACCTCTAGCCACTAGCCTGGCCTTATACTTAGCAATGTCACCATTAGGCTCCACCTTTGTCTTGTAAACCCATTTCACATCAATAGGTCTTTTCTTCTTGGCAAGGTTACCAGCTCCCAAGTCTCATTTTTATCAATTGATATGAGTTCTTCCATCATAGCATATCTCCAACTTGGACTCTTCACAGCCTGCTCAAAACTGATAGGTTCAGCTTCTGCTAACAGTGCAAAATGCACCAACTCTCCATCTACTGTGATTGCTGAGTCTGGAAATAGCTCATAATCATGAAACATTGGTGGCATATGTCTTTCTCTTTGTGAACTTCTGAGCTGAGTTTCTGTTGCACCTTCCACTTTGTCCTGATCATCATCAAGACTCATAGTAACACTGCTAACACTGTTGTCAGTCTTACTTGCCTCCCAATCCCAACTATTCTTTTCATCAATCACAACATCACATGCTTATCACAACTTTTCTCTTCTTAGGATCAAACAACTTATAAGATCCAGTTGTATGATACCCGAGAAGAATCATCTGCTCAGCTCTATCATCAAGTTTCTTTCTAAGCTATTCAGGTACATGCCTATAGCACAATGAGCCAAATATTCTGAAATGACTAACATTTGGCTTCTTACCTGACCAAGCTTCCTATGGTGTTATTCATTGCAGCCTCTTTGTTGGGCTTCTATCCAATATGTATGTTGCAGTAGTCATAGCTTCACCCCAGAAGTAGGCAGGCATCTTCTTTGCTTTCAGCATGCTTCTTGTCATGTCAAGAAGTGTTATGTTTCTCCTTTATGTTGTTCCATTGTGCTGTAGTGTATATGGAGCTATCACCTCATGTATGATTCCTTCTAGGTCACAAAACCTCTGAAACTCATGTGAGACAAACTCACCCCCTCCATCTGTTCTAAGGACTTTGATAACCTTCCCACTTTGTTTTTCAACCATCCGTTTGATCTTTTGAAAAACATCAAACACTTCACTCTTTCTCTTGATGAGATATAGCCACATTTTTCTAGAATATTCATCAATAAAAGAGACAAAATAACTCTTGCCACCTAGGGAAGTTACCTCAAAAGGTCCACACACATCTGAGGAAATCACTACTAGCTTTTCATTTGTTTTAATTGGAATTTGTGACTTGAAGGACTTCCTGGTTTGCTTGGACTCACAACAGTTAGAACACACTTCATTTGGCAGCTTAATTGGAGGAAGACCACTCACCATCTTCTTGCTTATTAACAAGCTTAGACTCTTGAAATTCAAGTGTCCAAACTTGTGATGCCATAACCCACTCTCACTGCTACATTCACTAGCAAGACAGTGATGCTCCGTTAGTTGAATACCAATCTTGAAGGTCTTGTTTTTTGACAAAGGAGCCTTCAAGATCAATCTCCCTTTGCTATCAAACACTTTCAACTGATTATACTCCATTTTCATTGAGTAGCCTCTTTACAACAATTGACCAAGTCTAAGCAAGTTGTTCTTCATGTTAGGAACAAAAGGACATCAGTTATAGCAGCATGTTGACCATTCTTTTGCGGAATCATCACTCTTCCCATTCCTTCAGCAGTTACAGTGTTGTTGTCAACAAATTTAACCTTGCTCTTCACACTTTCATCAAGGTTTGTGAACCACTCGTGATGGCCAGACATGTGATCGGAGCATCATGTATCAAGATACCACAAATCAGACCTGACATCATCTGCATTTGTAGTAGCCATCAACAGAATCTCATCAGAGTCAGAATCTTCCTCATGAGTCATTTGAGCTTCTTCATGCTTTCTTGGAACTTTCTTGCCCCTACATTCATCTGCATAATGGCCCCACTTTTGACAGTTATAGCACTGCACATCTTTCTTTGAAAATCTCTTCTTCTCATGGTTTCTTCTCCCTCCATTTTTATTGGAACAACCATCACTCTGATTTTGTTCAGAGTTGCTGCCTTGGCCCCTTTCTTGGTTCTTCCATTTGTTGTTCTTCCATTTTCCCTTCCCTTTGTGATTCTTGCCTCCATCACTCCTTTCTGTTTGGACTGAGCTTGTAAGGCTTGCTCAGTCTTCACAGAACTCCTCTCATTGAGTCTCATCTCTCGAGCTTCAAGAGTTGCTTGCAGTTCTTCAATTTTCATTGACTCAAGATCCTTGGACTCCTCCAATACAACAACTACTTGATCAAATCTACTAGTTAGTGTCCTCAACACCATTTCAATTATCATTACAGTTGATGGCGTCTCGCTACCGGATTTCATTTGATTTGTTAGAGCTATCAATCTAGTAAAGTCATGACTTACACTTTCTTGATCAGTCATCTGCAGTAATTCATACTGCCTTCTTAGGGTATGCAATTTCACCTTTTTCAACTTGTCAGCACCCCCATAGAACCGAACCAAGCTGTCCCATGCTTCTTTTGCAGTTTCTGCTGATGAGATATTCTCCCAATTGTCAAAATTCATACATTGTTGTATAAGGAAGAGAGCCTTGCCATCTTTCTTCCACCTCAATTGGTTTGCTTCTCTCTACTCCTTTGTTGGATGCTTCTCAACCTCCTTAACACCTTCATTTACCACCTCCAACACTTCTTGAAACCGAAAGAGCACCTTCATTTGTGAGCTCCATCTATCATAATTTTTTGATGTTAAGATTGGAAGATTCATAAGAACATTTCTATTTGTGGATGCAATGCTTTCTCTCTCAAGCACTAGGATCAAGAACAAAGCTCTATGATACCACTGATAGTGCAAAGATGCACTCAGTCACTCACAGTACACATACTCTCTTTATTACTCTCACACTTCCTCATACTCGTGCTTCACTCACACACACTTTAGGAAATATGCACACAGTAATCTGAAAAATACTGAATGTACTTCACTAAATTTTATTCATCATCAAGTATGATATTTATACTACACACATAGTCCCATACTGTTGGGATAGGCTCTAACCACTTTAACTACTTTACCTCTAAATAATACAACAAACTGCTCTAACAGATTAACAAACTAACTGAATTACATCAACACTCAATACCAAATATAAATATAGGTTTCAAATATACACCAAATAGATCTCAATATAAAAAATATAAGTATTATCAAATATACATCAAAAGGATGTAATATTAATATCAAATATATTATAAATATGTTGTCCCCATATGTTGAAATCTCAATGGAGCAAAACATAGAAAAAGGGTTCTACGATTTCTGTAGCATCTAAACTTCTAGCAATTGCATTACTATTTGTTAAAATGCAAAACAGCTCTGCTATTGTGGAGCATAATGAGCTAGGATCCAATTGGAGTAGCTTGAGACAATTATTAATAATGTCAACTTTTATCATGTCTAGTTCGCTTGGAGTCGTGTCTTTTCCCAATTTGATGAGAGCAGATATGCTAGCCTCAATAAGTTGATAGTTTGTACCAGAAACCAAGCTGGCAAGGAGATCCGCAACATTATAGTCTACTGCAAGCTAAATCTGTTGTTCATCTTCCAACAATCTCTCATTAACACAAACCCCGGATTCTATTGTCATCCCAGAATCAGATCACATCGGTGATATAAGGGGTTCTATGCATTCTGAGGTAATTGGGTCTGCCCTGATATTGTTATTACCAAAAAGAGCAAATAAAGTTGTGCAACATGACACCTTAGTTGCAACTATGAAGCAGCAGAAGACAATACTATGTATAAACTTTCAAGTGGATTCCCTTCCACATCAGTAAAAAGAGATTATTTTGAGGAATTTCCTGAGGTTAACTTGATGAAGGTAATGAGAGCAGCCATCCTACTCAGTCCCATATGTGGTATTAAACATGTCAACCAATGGTCAAATGGTCTCTTTAGCTAATTCTGAGCCCCTAATACTTTCATCATCAAAAAGTTCATGAAGTGTTTTTTCTGCATAATATCTAGACTTTCTTGATCCAAGATCAAAACAGCTATGAGTTGGTTCAACAAACTTGATGATGCTATGTGTTTATCAAGGTCATGGTTGCAAAATAATATTTTCCACAACTCATAAATAGAAACCTTAGTTGAGTCTTGAGGGCTCAAGGACAGGTACTTGTTCAAAGCTTCCAAAGCTCCAGCTTCAGCCAAGATTAATTTATTTGTATCACTTTCATCTGCAGTGGATATCAAGAGTCTAACAACCACTAGTGGAGCACTAGCCCTTTCTGGTGATGGTCTCAAGAGATCCACTAAGAGTAGTATAGATTCACATGCAGTAGTCCCCACTCTTACATCTTCTATTGTGAAAAGAAGATCCAAAACAATTTGATTAGGGTTTCGCACCAAACCAAACTCTTCAAATAAACCTATCAGGATTGACATATATGATTCTATATCGCCAATAATAGTTATCAATCCAGTAGCAACATCGAAATTTTCAATAATCAATATTATAAGACATAAAGCAATCACTACAAAAAAACAACTGTTTAGCGACCGGCATATTCGGTCGCTACACTTTCTAAATCGGTCGCTATTTAATTTAGCGACCGAATTAACGATCGATTAATGGTGGTGACTGAATACCTGGTCGCTAAGTTTTTAGCGACCAAAATATTAATTTGGTCGCTAAATGGCGACCGTAATTTCGGTCGCTAAATAATAAAAAACGGTCGCTATAAGGTTGGTCGCATTGTTTAGGTAACCATTTTTAGCGACCAATAATCGGTTGCTAGTTCGGTCGCCAATTTTGGTTACTGTTAACCTATATTAGCGACGGATTTTCGGTCGCTATACCTCATCCGTTAATGTTAAATAAAGTTTAGCGACCGAATTATTGGTTTCTAATTCGGTCGCTAAACTGGTTATTATTATTTTTTAAATAAAATTAATTTTAAAAATATTTTTTTTCTTTTTTTCTTTAAACGTTAGAAAAATTACTAATAAAACACACCAAATTACTAATGAAATATACAATCATAAGAAATAATAAATATATATAAAAAAAATAATCCAAAGTGTCATACAAGAATCGTTTAAAATCAAAAATATGAAGAAAAAAAAATCAGTCATGATGAGGGGGAGGTGGAGGAATCCATTCATCCTCAGTGTCCGTACCACTGACGTCTGCTATCTGATCGTCCTCTGCAATAGCAGCATCAGTAGCTGGCGGTGGAACTGGAGGAGCGGCAGCAGGCGGCACAACCGTCATAGCATCACCCTGGGCAATTGGAGTGTGGATCCTCATCTGCTCCAACACCAGCCACAGTGTCTGGCCCTGCTCGAAGCTCGTCTGCATCAGCTGCTGCTGTGCCTGAGTCACTGTGCAATCTGGTTCGCCATCTGCTGCTCTCTCTCGCTCTTCTCCCGAAGCTCCGCGTTCAGCTGCGTGATGGTGTCCTGCATTTGGTTGAACTGCTCCTGAGGGACGATATCGACGTAGGAAGGAGCAGGCGTGCCGGATGATGAAGCGATAAACTCGCCTCCCAGGTGTCCGAGGCCATACACGTGCCCCTTCTTGTTCCTGCCCCCGACGACCTCCAAATAAATGGCATTATCATCAACGGAGATAGGAGAGCTGAGCCCATCACCAGTCAAAGCCTCATCTTGTGACTATGAGGCACGTGATATGACATCGTCCTTCTTCTCGTTGAAGCCCACCTACAAAGTATAGTTGAAGAGATTTAGTTAAAATTACATCCAATATTAACAAATCATTTATAATAAATTACAAGTAAACACTAAATTGTTATTTTGCTTACAACATAGTTACGGGTCTTGTCGTTGACCCATGTCCCCGACTTCAACTTTTTCGTCCTCTCCACCAACTCCATAGCAGTGAGGTCCCGCTGTTTCTGTGCTTTCTGCACAGAAAAATATAATCTTAAATTCATAAGAATAATTAAAAATTAAAACTAATTAATTAAATAGTATATTAAGTGAAAAGTTTAATGTATTACCAGCTCGTCGTAGTGGGCAACCGCTGATTTAGACCCACCGGTCCAAGCACATGTGCCACCATCAGAAGCTCGATTACGCCGAGCTGTGGCCTGGATCTCCTGGAACTTCTCAGTAGCCCAGTACTGGTCCAGCTGCCTCCTGATCTCAGGATCCACCCACTTCCCCTTATTCTTATCCTGCCTCAGCTTGTTCATCAGATTCTTCATGACCAGTGAGCCTTTATGCTCAAATATGTCCCTGACGAGAGCCTCTAAAGCTACGTCTCACCTATACTCTTCCTGCAACTTACAGTTGCTAGGAAATTCGTGTGTATATATATAATGTAAATTTAATTTAAATAACTTAATAAATTGTTACCTTAAACTCTTTAAACAACTGATCCCTATGGCCCCCTAGGATGGCCTTCCGTGTAGGCCATGGACCATCAAACTTGCGTCGCAGGATCTTCGATATCGAATCAGAAGGGCCCTTCGCGGGCAGAAAGCTCAAAATTAGAGCATTAATAAATGTTATAAATAAATTAAAAAAACAAGTAAATAGAAATTAACGATACTTTATATATATTAAAAAATTAAATTAGCTTACTCGTTATCCCCCCTGGGGATAAGAAGAATCCTCCTGTCGGATGGACCACGACTCTCCTGTCCCGATGATGATGATGGTCCTGTCGTAGGTGTGGATGATGAGGGTGCAGCCTGTGTACCGACCACATGAGGCTGGGTAGGGGGTGCAACTCCATCACCCTGAGGTGTCCCGGGCCCACAGAGAGTGCTTTGGTAGGGTGGTCTCGATCTGAAGGCTATGGGTCGGCCGACGAAGGGACTCTCGCAGCACGACCTCCACGACGACCCCTACCTCTAGAGGAATCTGCCATCTGTGAAAAAAATTAAAAGATGATTACACAACAGTGTAAATAATACAAAAATAAATTACCTAAGTAGAAAGGCATTTACACAATGAATTATGAAATAAATAAATTACCTAAGTAGAATCTCCGTCACTAAATTCACCCTCACTCTCATCAATATCACTTGATTGGAATGTACCTTCGCTAGATGCATCCAACTCGGATTGATCCATTAACTCTCTTTCAACTTCTTCCCCATTTCCAGAAATGTCCGCCAGAGAATTAACAATAATGTCCGGCATAATTTGCAACGGTACGTGGGGTCTTGAAAACTCATCATCTTAGTACGGAGCATCTTTTTCAGGTTGGTTGATTACATTATCAGTAATTATACTACGAGCCTTTATCTTAATAACACCGAACTAGCCTTGATGTCCTTCGGGATATGGCGAGTAATAAACCTGATCTGCCTGTTGTGAAAAAATGAATGGGTCGTACGCCTTATTATACCTTCGAGACAGTCTAACTTGAACAATACCATATTTGTTATCGATTTTTATCCCTACGTCAAGAGTAGGATCAAACCAATCACACTTGAAGATAACTAACTTCATCACGGGGAAACCGGTATAATCGAGTTCAAGGATGTCAGTTAGAACCCCATAGAAATCATCCTCTACATTGCCATCAGTGGCTTGCACACAAACACCATAGTTACACGTCTGCATTCCTTCATTCCATGTTTTTGTGTTAAATTTATATCCATTTACAATATAAGTATTCCATGATGTAACCCATCTGTTAGGCCCCCATGCCAAATTTGTTAACAATGGATTTTGAACATTGTTTTCTGGATCTAGTACCTAAAAAATCAAATATTATATCATTCTTATACATGCTATATATTTAAGGAGATAAAATGTATTGCAACAAATGAAGATGCTTAACCTACATATTTACTGAACCACGTAGCAAAGTGAGAAGTAATTTCTCGATCAAACTGATCGTTTGAAATGTCGGGTTGAAGATCCCTTAGAAAATTGCCGTACATCCTACATATGGGAGATTAACAGCAGGACGATTAATAATCATAAATGTCAATTGAACTTATAAAAGACATTGTAGAAACTTACTCTAAATATGGCGCCACCTCTTCACAATTTTGAAGGATATACAGATGAGCAGCATTAATGTCACGCTGCTCCAAGAAATATCCTTTTGATTTGCCACTAAATCTGCCCGGATAGTTGAATATTGATATAGGAGGACTAGTTGAACTTCCTTCGCCCGAATCAACGTTTCTAGGCATCCTTGTCCTTCTCGTGTTAACTTCGTCCGGATAGAAATAAGAGGCAAAAGTGGAAGTCTCCTCTACTAAGTATGCTTCACAAATGGAACCCTCCACTCGTGCCTTGTTCTTGACTTTGTGTTTAAGGGAGTGCAGGAACCTATTAAAGAGGGATACATAAAAATAATTACTAGTTTTAGGGAAAGCTAAACTACGCTCTCATGTTCGTGAATTTCATATGTATTAAATAAAATAGTTGATGTTGTTTACCTCTCAAATGGATACATCCAGCGGTATTGTACTGGCCCGCCAACTCTTGCTTCATAAGGTAGATGGACTGGCAAGTGTTCCATGGAATCAAAGAAACTCGGCGGGAAGATTTGCTCCAGCTTACATAAAAAAATGGGTATCTTGACTTCCATATCCTTTAATTGATTCACATTTAGTGTTGTCGATGTAAGCTCCCTGAAAAAGTGGCTAAGCCCAACAAGTGGGTTCCAAATTTGCTTCGGTAATGCGTCGAACGCAATTGGAAGCAACCGTTGCATGAACACGTGGCAATCATGACTCTTCATTCCATGTGACTTTGCTTCCTTAATGTTAACACATCTACCCATATTGGAAGCATACCCATCTGGTAACTTTAGTTCTTTAACCCACTTACAGACGATCAATTTCTGTGTTTTGCTTAGTGTATAACTTGCCTTCGGTTTGATAAGTCTGCCACGACCACCGTCCTGCAACTCAAGCTCCTTCCGATTACAAATTTCAGCCAGATCCAATCGGGCTTTATTTGTATCCTTTGTCCTTCCCTTGATGTCCATAACAGTATCAAACACACTCAAAAACACATTCCTCTCAGTATGCATGACATCAATGTTGTGACGGAGTAGCTGCGTCCTCCAATACGGCAACCTCCAAAATATACTTTGTTTTGTCCAATTATGGTTGACGCCATAATCAGGAATATGTTCTCCTTGGGATTCATGGATGAGCGGTAAGTACTGTACTCTGTGCCATACATTAGGACCAGACAAACGTGGTGGAGGCGGTGTTGTCTCCGCACAACGCTTCTTGAATGCATTCTTGTTCCGCCTATAAGGATGATCTTCTGGAAGGAATTGACGATGACAATCAAAATATGAGATCTTTCGATTGTTTTTAAGCATGAATGCCTTCGATCGCTCCATACATATTGGGCATCCAAGCTTCCTCGCGGTCATCCAACCCGACATCATCCTATAAGCGGGAAAGTCGTTGATCGTCCACATCAAAGCTGCTTTCATGATGAAATTCTGCCTCAAAGATACGTCATATGTCAACACACCATCATTCCACAGCATCGTCAACTCATCTATCAGCGGCTGCAAGTACACATCAATCTTACCTTTTGGATTAGACGGACCCGGAATTATGACTGTTAGGAACATAAACTCCCGCTTCATGCACATCCCCAGGGGAAGATTGTACGGAGTCAGGATAACCGGCCAACAAGAGTATGCTTTTCCAGACTGCCCAAAAGGATTAAATCCATCAGTAGATAACCCCAATCGGACATTACGAGGGTCCTGCGAAAATACCATATGAACCCTATCAAAATGCTTCCAAGCTTCTCCATCAGATGGATGACACAAGACATCTTGCTCCCTCTCATGCTCACTATGCCACCTCATGTGAGCTGCAGTGGCCATCGAAAAGTACAATCTTGTAAGTCTTGGCACGAGCGAAAAGTACCACATCTTTTTTAGCGACCTCTTCTTCTCAATGCCCATCCTAGTGGTTGTCTTATACCGATCCGCACCACAAAATCGACAACATGTTATGCTTTCCGCTGAATCATCCTTATAGTACAACATACATCCATTCGGGCAACAATCAATTTTCAAACACCCAGACCCAAATTTTCCACAGACTTCTGTTGTGACGCCGGCAAGTGTACCGGGTCGTCGCAAGTAATAAAATAAACACGGTAAGTAATTACCGAGGTCGAACTCAGGGATTGGGCTACCAATTCGACTAACCCGCGGGAAATCAGATACGTTGGTCAAGTTACAGAAGGTGGTTGAGAGAGAAGATAGGATTGAATTCAAATTAACAAATCTAATAAAATAATTAACTAAAAATCTGAAATTAAAATATCCAAGGTCTCAAATCCACCTACCCAATCATGTATAGTACCCAAGTGATGATGAATTCCTCCCTAAGTTCAATTACAATGTCAACCGGGACCCCCAAATTCTCCTATATCCACTATCGTGCTCAATAGGACGTATTCGACGATTGGATTAATTACTTACTAGGTCTCATAATCCTAATCTCGAATTTGGTTAATTCTTGTTCCCTATAAGGTTGCACTAATCTCCTAAATCCACTGTCGTGCTCATTATTCGATTAGTGATTCCAATCCAAGTTCTAAAACGCGAATCGCCGATCGGCCTCAAACACGTTTAACTAGTTAATCACGCAACACATATGATCAACACAATCAAATCAGAATTGGAAAACAAGAATTGAATTAAAGGAGAGAAAAACATACATCACATCGAATCTACACCGCCATGGGTGGCTTCATTGTTCCCTCGGACGAGGGGATTAGTTCCTCATGCTCATAGACAAACAATCGGACTTAACCACCATCGTAAAATAAAAAGAAAAGAGGAGACGCAGCTCCAAAGAGAAACAAGGATTCGTAACTACTGATCTAAAACAAGTGGAAAAACCTCATCCTCCTAAATCTGATCTGAAACAGCCTTTAAATAAGGATTCTGAATCTTGCTCACTCGCGGGGCGAATTTTAGTATCGGCGCGCTTTCAAATTTGGATTTTCGCGAGGCGAGGGTGTGTTCGCGGGGCGAGTCTTCCAACTTCAATCTGTCACAGCCGTGACCTTCATCACGACTATGCCGTGATGGTCTCTGTCTTCCAGGGTCTTCAGGTTCTCGCGAGGCGATCTGTCTCTCGTGGGGCGAACCAGAGTGATGACTGTTACTGCTTCAGTTGATGTTCAGGCTCGCGAGGTGAGCTTCAACTCGCGAGGCGAGTATCTCCAGAAGTGCTTTTTCCATTGCTTCTTGACTTTCCTTGACTCTCAGAGCTTCACTTATTGACCTGAAACAACAAAAGAAAACAAAAAGCGTAATTCTATTCAAAATAATCTAAAAACTACTAAAAATACCTAGAACGAGTCAAAGTCCAACTTCGGAACAAAACAAGGCAAATTTAGGCGAAAACGAGAGTGAACTCGACTAATTGGCACATAAACCCTAGTTCATCTAGTCATAAAACTAGATAAGCCAGAGGCTTATCAACTTCTTAGCATGATAAAAACTAGTAGGCATCCGATTGTCTTCTGGCAACGCCTTGGACACTGACCTGGTGAGGCGATTAAAACAGCCTTCTTGCATATTGTAGTCAGATTTGATACTCCACCATTCCATGCACATTGACAACTCCGTGTACTCCCAACATCCTTCCCACAATGGAGATCGTGCAGCACTCAGCATATCATAGAATCTTTGAGCTTCGGGATTCGGATTCTCCTCTATGTATTGGGAACCCATTCCACCATCTTCTCCCCCATCTTCTTCTAGTACAATACCAACCGATGGTCCAGCATGATCCATTATCATCTGCTCGTATGGGTTCAATTCTTCCCTCCGGTCACCACTTTCATAGTACGAACCTTCAAACACAATCGGGTTTAAGTCAGGCAACGTCTCACCATGGTTACTCCACCAATAGTAATAAGGCATGAAGCCCTTCTCATAAAGATCGGCTACAACTCCATCCACGCTTTTGAAAGATTGACACTTACATCTTTTGCAAGGACACTTCAATTGATCACCGCCCAGCCGTATAAATCTCTCCTGGCTAACAACAAACTCTATAAACTCACCCACTCCAACTCTATACTCTTCCCTAAGACGTTTATTCCTATCCAACCTACGATACATCCATTTCCGATTCTCCGGAATATCCATTGCTGGCAATTAAATAGCCTGACCAATCCTACAATAACACATATATATTACGGTGCATTCCAATAACTCCATCAATCTCGTTCTTATGACAAGGTAAGAACCTATCCCATTCGAGAAGAAACCTTTACCACACTCGGCTAATAATAGTTATTCCCATATTCAAATACCTTATACTTGACAAAATTTTGGCAGCATTTCCCATCGGTCTCCAAGTACACGACTCGAGCACGGTGAGAATCACCGCGATCAAGTATGCACCAGGAGAACAAAAGGAAATGCATCAGATCGAGATTTCAACAAGTATATATATAAGGCATTTGAACATGGAAATGACTATTGTACGAGTGTGAAAATGTTTTTTCCCAAACTGTCCCACTTGGACAATTCAAGATTCAATACAATGAGCATGCATACCTTGATAAGTTACGCACGCTCATTAATATTGAAACTCAAATATGAAACTAAGGCTTTCGTAAATTAATTATTAACTCTAACAGAAAATAAAACCATTAACCTATAAATATTGCAACATTGTTGAGCTTATATAAATTGCAGCGTAAATCAATACAAACTTAGATTAAATATTATAGCAAACATTCTATTGAGCTCCGCTCTCCACTAACAAGTAGCAGTTAATTGTCAAACACATGCATAATTTCTAAATTATCAGCACACAACCAGCATCCCGCCTTTCGGACAGGATCACATCCTATTGAGCTCCGCTCTCCACTAACAAACAACACATATTGACAAACACATGCATAAACATTAAATTATCAGCATACAATCAGACAATACCACATCTTATTGAGCTCAGCTCTCCACTACCAAACAACACGATAATTCACATAATACATTAGAAGCACCACACATATAAGTACCTATTAGACAAAGCAAAACCTTAAAAGAGAGTATTGAGAGAACTTACCTATTCGACAAAGCAAAACCAAGTAAGGATAAGGGAGGAGCCGCGGACAACGAAGATCAGACAATGACCAATAATGCATAAATAAAAATAATCGTGTCAGAGCTGAAATGACAACATTTGATAATATTACTTTAACCTTATACTAATTTGATATATATTTTTATAAACCAAATTTCATATTGAGATTTTCACTTAAAAGAGTTATAATTTACTTTTGGATCCATGCAGAGTTGGGAAGTTATCATGGTATTGCAACTGCTTATTAAAAAAAACAGTGAAACACAAAAATGGTTTTGTTGATCTCATTCGTTGATGACACAAAAACAATGAAACACCAAAACGGTTTTGTGGTGTTGTTTTGCAGGAATTAAGGATCAAAATGCTCAAGATTGACCATGATGGAGCTTGCATGAAGATGGGGCTTGAAAAGTGAAGAAAAATGATACAAACAGAGCCCATCACGGCCTAGCCATGATAGGCATCACGACCATGATCGAGCAGGGCTGAAAAAGAAAGAAGAACGAAAAGGTCAGAAGCTGTCAGGGCCAGGCCGTGATGGCCATCACGGCCGTGACAAACCAACCAGTGAAGAATTGCCAAGGCAGAATCCGTCACGGCCTAGCTGTGATGGCCATCACGGTCGTGACGCGCATTACTTGGATCTGAAGCAACCGATTTTGATCTCAATTTGTGTCAGATTGGGATTCAAACTTCCCTAATCTATAAATAAGGCATCTGGGCAGGTACTGTTGAGTCACCGGTAAGTGTACCGGATCGTCGTAAGTAATAAAACACGGTAAGTAATTACCGAGGTCGGACACAGGGATTGGGCTACCAATTCTACCAATTCGCAAGAAATTAGATACGTTTAGTCAAGCAAGGCAAGTGGTTGAGGAGAGATAGAGATTAGGATCGCAATTCAAATTAACAAATCAATTAGACTAAGGTATTAAAATCTGGAATTTAAAACATCTAAGGTCACAAATCCACCTACCCAATCATGCATAGTACCCAAGTGATGATGATTCCTTCCCTAGGTTCAATTACAATGTCAACCAGGACCCCCAAATTCTCCTAAATCCACTGTCATGCTCAATAGGACGTATTCAACGATTGAGTTAATTACTTACTAGGTCTCATAACCCAATCATCAAACTCTATTAAATCTGGTTCCTATAAGGTTGCACCAATCTCCTATTCACTCTCGTGCAATATTCGATCAATGATCCCAATTCAAGTTCTAAACGCGAATTGACTACTAAGCCTCAACACGTTAACTAGTCAATCACGCATGCATATGATCAACGCAATAAATTCAGAATTAGAAAACATTAATTGAGAAAAGGGAGAGAAACATACATCACATTGAACGCTACACCGCCATGGGTGGTTTCATTGATACCTTAGACGAGGGGATTAGTTCCTCATGCTTGTAACAACGCACAAACAATAGGCCATAATCATAATTGTATAAAAAGAAAAGAAAAGAGGGAGACGCAGCTCCAGAGAACAAGAATTCGTCCAGAAAACGCCCTAAACAAGTGGGTAACCAAAAGCTTTCGTTTCTCCCCTAAAACAGCAATATATAGATTTCAGATTCTGTACGCGCTCGCGAGGCGAGTAGCCTCTCGCGATGCGAATATTAAAAATGGCGCCAGTTCAAATTTGGATTCTCGCGAGGCGAGACAGAAAGGGTCTTCTCATTACGCCCGTGGTGAGTATCACGGCCTGGGCGCGATGGCTTCTGGTCTTCAGGCTCGTGAGGCGAGACAAGGTTCACGAGGCGAGACAGAAAGGATGACTGTTGCTGCTCAGCTGGTCTTCAGGCTCGCGAGGCGAGCTCCTGTTTCGCGAGGCGAAACCTCCAGAATTGCTTTTCCACTGTTTTCTTCAGTTTCCTTGACTCTAAGAGCTTCACTTTTAACCTGAAACAATAAAAGAAAACGAAAAGCGTAATTCTATTCAAAATAAACTAAAAACTACAAAAAATGCATAAAACGAGTCAAAGTCTAACTTAGGAACAAAACGAGGCCAATTTGGGAGATTAGCGAGGGTGACTCGCCCAATTAGGCACAAAATATACCCCTTTTCTAGCTGGAAGCAAGATGAGCCAGAGGCTCATCAAAACACCCCAAACTTAAACCTTGCTTGTCCCCAAGCAAGCTAAAACTCAAAAAGACTCAAGACTTGGCAAACTTAAAGGATTCAATCAATTTCGCACAAATTTCATGCAATCTTAACAAAACAGTTTTTCTTCAATGATCTCCCCCCTTGCATCAATGTAATCCCCACATTCATTTACTTTAAACAATTGAGAACTTCATCATTCATGCAATCATTAATCTAAGTTGAGGATCCAAGTTACACACAAAAGGGAGATCACCAATTTCAAACAATTGCCTTCCTCACAAGGGCATGTAATATTTCACTCATTCGCTCAATTTGTCTAGGCTATCAACTTTTCACTCATTTTCACATTTAAAGAGCACTTCCCATGAGTTTGATTTTCATCTCAAAAATAGTTCCCACGAAAACATGCATGCAACATCAAAAGGTCTTTTAAAGGTTGTAATGGGGCCTGGCTAAGGGTAGGATACTCAAGGATACTAGGCTTAAGTCCCTAGGAACTAAGAGAGCATGAGCACCTTGACACATTGAACTTCCACTCAAATTCCTTTTTCCATTTTTCTTTTTGCCTTGGGTGACTACAGCCTTTTCCTTGCTAAGCTTTTTGTTTTGCCCCTTTTCTTTTGGAAATTTTTTTCTTTTCTTCCTTTTTTTTTTCTTTTTGTCTTGGGTTTCAACCTTTTTTTTTCTTCTTTTTCTCAACCCATAATGACATATCAATCCTTGTAGCCACCCCAAACTTAGTTTCTTACAACCCTTCTCTTGCTAGGTTTCCATGCTCTCCTAATCCTAAGATTGGATTAACATGGTTTTTTCAGACTTTTGGCTTATAACATCGGGTCATCAAGAAGCAATAGGCCAATTAGGCTCAATGTGGCTAACTAGGGAACATGCATTAGGGATGGTTCTTTTTAGGCCAAGTAGTTATTCAAAGAAAATTGCCTAAATCATTTGATGCAACACATAAACATGCAAACCATGAAGAGATTCAAGCAAATCCGGGAAAGTGCAACTTAAAAGTGATCCACACAATCAAAAACAAAGTTGGAGGCTCAAATCCTCACCTGGACATTTTTGCCAATTGTTTGACCGAGATACAATTCCTAGTGTGTGCACCCCTTAACCCTAAACTTGTCATAAATCCAACAATCACAATAAAATTTCTCAAAGTTCAATTTTCAATTTTTTCACATGGGGATCAAATTTTCGATTTTCAGAACCTAGGGGGAAATCATCAATGGGCAACATAATTCATGCACTCAATCTATGCTAAATTTAATTAAAATCCACCAAGCTTGCCGACACAACACTCATACACATACTCTTGATCTTCTCAAATTATTCAAGAGCGACATTCAAAAACAAAAACAAAAACAAAAACAAAAACAAAACAATTGGTTCCCTCCCCCACACTTAAAGCATACATTGTCCTCAATGAAAGAACATAGATATAGAATAAGAGTAAGGAAAGGAGAGGGTGCTCCCTGATCAAGTCATAGTGTAGGTGGGCGCTTCCACGGAAAGCTCCTCTACGGTTGCATCCTCATCCAATTGGTTTCTCGGGCACCCTCTGTTGGGCCAAAGGTCTTTCCCGGAAGAACTCCTGCAAATTAAAACCTTAATTGCAGATTCGCGAGGTGAATCTAGAAAAATTGTTCTTCACACTTTTCCAGAATCGCGAGGCAAGTAGTAGCTCGCGAGGCGAATCCAGAATTCCAACAGCTGATGATACCCAGAATCGCGAGGTGAAAGTAGCTCTCGCGACGCGAGACAGAAGCATGAGCAAGCTTCTGAGATTCAGGGCTTCTGTCTCATGTGGCCACTATGGATTCGCGTGGCGAATCTCTTTTTTTTTTTTATATATATATATATAAAATGACATAAAAATAAAGGATACCTAGCTTGGGTTGCCTCCCAAGTTGCGCTTGTTTAACGTCCCGAGCCTGACTCAAGTCACCCCTAAGGGTTAATCCGGAAGAAGATCTTGCTTGCCATGCCATGCCTTAGTCCGCTTTTTGTAGGTTCTTGCCCTTTCATATGCTTGCATGCGGTTCCTGGACAACTCATTTAAGTCCAACAACCCTCTATAAACAGCACGTACTCTCCTCCCCGTGATGGTCCTTGTTGGGATTGATTTATTGCTTTTATTGACCACCACGGTCGTGCCACCTTTCTTTGGGACCACATGAATTGGACTAACACAACTACTATCCGAGATTGGATAGATGATTCCGGCCTCTAAAGGTTTAATCACTTCCTCACGCACAGCTTCTTTCATTCCTTCTTTGTTGAGCTTTTCCCTTGTACCTTCATCCTTTGGGAGACTCGATAAGGCTTCCATGTCTTTTAACCACTCAAGATAGATCTCATACCCCAAAGGGTCTTTTTCCTCACTATCATCATTATGGGATTTTACTAACACTTGTGCAAGTGAAGAACCATGGGCTTCTCTAGTTGCCTTTGCCTTGACAGTTGAGTCCACCATATCCACTCGATACACATCCAACCTCTCAGCAGGGTGCTTCATTGATTCAAAGACATTGAAGACTACCTCATCATCTTGCACCCTTAGAGTGAGTTTCCCTTGTTTCACATCTATCAAGGCACGCCCAGTGGCCAAGAAGGGACTACCCAATATGAGAGGGATCTCGACGTCTTCATTCATATCAAGCACCACGAAATCCACCGGAAATATGAACTTGTCCACCTTCACTAACAAATCTTCGACCACCCCATAAGGATATTTTATAGAACGATCGGCGAGTTGGAGTGACATCCGTGTATCCTTGACTTCTTTGATCCCCAACCTCTTCATCATAGAGAGGGGCATCAAGTTGATGCTTGCTCCTAGGTCACACAACGCCTTTCCTAGAGTCATCCCCCCAATGGTGCATGGTATAGAAAAAGAACCGGGATCCTTCAACTTTGGAGGTAGTTTTCTTTGAAGAATGGCACTACACTCCTCGGTCAAAGCAACCGTTTCCTCATCCACTATTCTCCGCTTCTTGGAGAGAAGCTCCTTCATAAATCGGCATTTGTTCCAAGGCTTCCGCAAATGGAATGTTAATTTGAAGTTTGCGGAAGACATCAAGGAATTTATTGAATTGTTTATCTTGTTGAGGCTTCTTCAATCTTTCAGGATATGGTACCTTCATGTAGGGCGGGAGGTCTTTGGGCTCAACCCACTTCTTTTTTCTGAACTCTTCATCAACAAGTTTCAGCCTTCCCCTTGCTCCGATGCCTTGTCACTTGCCAACTCCCCTTTCTTAGGTTGCTCTTCCTCAACATGTGGTTGTTCCTCCTCAATTTCCTGAGAACTAGTTGCACCCCTGTTAGATCCCAACACCCTACCGCTTCTAGTTGTTATGGCGTTGCATTGGTTCTTAGGGTTGTTCTCGGTATCACCCGGGAAAGTGCCTGGGAGACGCTCATTTAGTTGCTTTGCGAGCTGAGCTATCTGCGTCTCTAGATTCTGAATTGTCGCCCCTGTATGAGGTGCCAACTTATCAATGGTTGTGCCTGCATTGATTGCCAACTTCTCAACTGCCGCATTCATCTTCTCTATAGCCAACTCCCAAGGTTGCCTTCCACCATCAGTTATTTGTAATTGATTAGGCCCCGGAAGAGCCTGCTGAGTATTATGCTGATGGATTCCATAGTTTGGCCTCTGACCCTGTTGAGGTTGTTGTTGCCAATTCTGTTGAGGTTGTTGTTGCCCGGCTATACCACCACTAGCATTACTCCAAGCGAAACCCGGATGGTCTCTCCTCATATAACCCCTATTCTGATTCTGACTGTAATCATTCTGTCCGTTCCTCTGATAATTGTTCTGGGGCACGCTGTCATAGAAATTGTGGCATGAGTCCACATGTTCTTGAGAGAAGTTGAACGGAAAATTCTGAATGTCATAATCTCCATTACAATTTTCACAACCCGGAGGCATTCCTTCATGTATCACATTTACCTTCTTGTTCCCAGACAATGCCGCATTCTGCATCTTCAACAATTTATTTTGCTCTAGAATGGCTTCTATTGTTGCAGAACTGACTCCACTTGAGGTTTCCCTACCACGGTTGTAATCATTGTACGACATCTTCTCCCATAACGCCCATCCATCCTCAGCTGATAAATAAGAAAAAGACCTGCCAGCTGCGGCATCACAATTCATCTAGTAGCGTCCCCTTAACCCGTTAAAGAAATGCTGAACCTTGGAGACCGGGTCAAAGAAAGATGAAGGACATCTTCTCAAGAGCACATTATACCTCTCCCAGGCTTCATTATAAGTTTCATCTTCTGTCTGCCTGAAAGATGTGACGGCTACTCTTGCTTGTGTCGCTTTCTGAGGAGGAAAATACTTGGTGAGGAACTTTTGGGTCATTTGCTCCCATGTTCTGATACTGTTCCGATCCAAGCTGTCAAACCAATCGCGAGTGACATCCCTAAGAGAGAGAGGGAATAGCCGCAAGCAAAACTCATCTTGAGAAACACCTCTTGTCCTCTGCAAGTCACAAGCTTCAAGGAAGTGAGTGATGTGTCTATGAGGGTCTTGTTTGCCACTCCCATCAAATTGATTCTCACGGATATAGGCTGTGACACATCCTTCCACTCTGAAGGGATCTGTATTCAGGTTGCCCCTCACGATAGAAGAATCACAATCACCCAAGTTGGGTAGATTGTACTTGAAGAGAGGCTTGTAAGGAGGAGGAGGAGGATTTGCGGCCATCTCCTCAAAATCAATTGCTTCAAGCCTCTTTCACTCTCTGGATTCTTTCCTTAATCGCTTCTCGGTCTTGGTGATCTCTGAATCAAATAGCAAGTCCTCTTGTGAAAGGGTACCTCACATACAAAAACAAGGCAAGACCAAGTGGAATCAAAGAAGTAGAGAGCAATAATAATGAGTAAATAACAGAAAATAAAAGGAAAAATAGCTTAACCAAATAATCAAACTTCCTAAAAATTAGGAAAATTGGTTGTGCCAATCCCTGGCAACGGCGCCAAAAACTTGTTGAGTCACCGGCTAGTGTACCGGGTCGTCATAAGTAATAAAACACGGCAAGTAATTACCGAGGTCGGACACAGGGATTGGGCTACCAATTCTACCAATTCGCAAGAAATTAGATACAAGTCAAGCAAGGCAAGTGGTTGAGGAGAGATAGAGATTAGGATCGCAATTCAAATTAACAAATCAATTAGAGTTAAGGTATTAAAATCTGGAATTTAAAACATCTAAGGTCACAAATCCACCTACCCAATCATGCATAGTACCCAAGTGATGATGATTCCTTCCCTAGGTTCAATTACAATGTCAACCAGGACCCCCAAATTCTCCTAAATCCACTGTCGTGCTCAATAAGACGTATTCAACGATTGAGTTAATTACTTACTAGGTCTCATAACCCAATCATCAAACTCTATTAAATCTGGTTCCTATAAGGTTGTACCAATCTCCTATTCACTCTCGTGCAATATTCGATCAATGATCCCAATTCAAGTTCTAAACGCGAATTGCCTACTAAGCCTCAACACGTTAACTAGTCAATCACGCATGCATATGATCAACGCAATAAATTCAGATTTGGAAAACATTAATTGAGAAAAGGGAGAGACACATACATCACATTGAACGCTACACCGCCATGGGTGGTTTCATTGATCCCTTAGACGAGGGGATTAGTTCCTCATGCTTGTAACAACGCACAAACAATAGGCCATAATCATAATTGTATAAAAAGAAAAGAAAAGAAAAGAGGGAGATGCAGCTCCAGAGAACAAGAATTCGTCCAGAAAATGCCCTAAACAAGTGGGTAACCAAAAGCTTTCGTTTCTTCCCTAAAACAACAATATATAGATTTCAGATTCTGTGCGCACTCGCGAGGCGAGTAGCCTCTCGCGACGCGAATATTAAAAATGGCGCCAGTTCAAATTTGGATTCTCGCGAGGTGAGACAGAAAGGGTCTTCTCATTACGCCCGTGATGAGTATCACGGCCTGGGTGCGATGGCTTCTGGTCTTCAGGCTCGCAAGGCGAGACAAGGTTCGCGAGGCGAGACAGAAAGGATGACTGTTGCTACTCAGCTGGTCTTCAGGCTCGCGAGGCGAGCTCCTGTTTCGCGAGGCGAAACCTCCAGAATTGCTTTTCCACTATTTTCTTCAGTTTCCTTGACTCTAAGAGCTTCACTTTTAACCTGAAACAATAAAAGAAAACGAAAAACGTAATTCTATTCAAAATAAACTAAAAATTACAAAACATGCATAAAACGAGTCAAAGTCTAACTTAGGAACAAAACGAGGCCAATTTGGGAGATTAGCGAGGGTGACTCACCCAATTAGGCACAAAATATACCCCTTTTCTAGCTGGAAGCTAGATGAGCCTGAGGCTCATTAGGTACCTACACATTGGTTTAGGTATCGAGTGAAGTGAAATTTTGCTATTCTGATGGTTTTCGAGTAGCTACTGGTTTTGTGCAGAAAAATATAGCTAAACAAGTTTGTTACCAACTTAGATAAATGGAGAAATGGTGAGAAATGGAATGAAGCATAAACTTGGAGAAATGGCCTAGAAAGTGGAGTTTAGAACTACATAATGCTTAAAATCATGATTCATGACTATACAATACCAAGTGGATCAAAGGAAGTTAGGACTGGTTTATCAGCTTCCCCACAACACTTAAAGACATCCATCACATTAAGCCCGTAGGACCTAAAAATAAAAGACATCCATGCCAAACACACAGAACATGTTCTGCCCCACCTTAGGCCGATTCTACACCAATAAAAGTCCCAAGCAAACTAAAATTTCAACTATCATTGCCATGTTTTGCATTACCATGCCCCTTCATAATTTCTTATAAGCTGCGAGCAATAATGAACGCGCTGTCGTGCACGCGTCAAAAGGCGAGCGGTTTACAAAATTATGCAGTTAGGGAAAGTGCGACAACTCGAGTATCGTCTCATAAGGACTCTTGGGTTGTTGTTAACAGAAAAAAAAAAAGTCAGAATTGGGGGGGTTTGGATTTAAATGCAAATAAGAAAACAGAGCAGAAAAATAATGCAAATAAAATAACTATCAAATAGCTAAAAACGATCAACCTACTGTTCTCGATTTCCCACTATCATCGGTTCATATAATTCCATGCCCTAAGCAGATTCTACTCTCTTTTCGATTGTAACATCAATTAACAAGCGAAACCAATGCTACGAGACATATGAACTCCTATTCCCGAATTAAGCAAACGGGGTGAAGCACTCATGAACTAAGCGAATATGAACGAACACACGCGAATTAAGCAAACGCGATTAAGTATAGGAACACACAATCATAGAAATAAATCAACACCTATTCTATACGATTCTGAATTAAGCAAACAGAACATATAAAACAAGTATTGAAAGAGAATAGCATAAAGTTCAGAAATTACAAAACCTCAAGGGACGGCGGAACCCGATTACAGTAGATTAATCAAGGAGACTAGTTCTCCATTACAAAAGAAACACAAAATGCTAAACCTACTGTTGACAGGCGTCCTAAAAGAAAAGAAGATGAAAAGATAAAAACTAACTGAGTCTGCCCTAAAACAGACTTAAGTACAGATTCTGGATTCCGCGAGCTCGCGAGGCAAACTACCTTTCGCGAGGCGAATATTACGAACAGTCTTCATTGTTTGGCTTTCTCGCGAGGCGAGACTCTTCAAATTCCAAACTGTCACAGCCGTGACCTTCAACACGGGTAAGCCGTGATGGCTTCTAGTCTTCCAGGGTTGGATTACTCGCGAGGCGAGTCAAGTATTCGCGGGGCGAGACAGAAAGGATTGCATTTTCTGGCACAGTCAGCCTTCAGGTTCGCGAGGCGAGTAGCCTCTCGCGGGGCGAAAAACTCCAGAACTACTTCTTTTTATTACCTGAAAACAAGGATTAGCAGTAAGTACTTTATTCGACTCTAAATCGGCTAAATTAACCAAAAAATACTCTAGAGACTCAAAATGCTGCTTAAAGACAATCAAGTCTAATTTGGGCGAAAATGAGATATAATTAGCACAAAGCCAAGGTTTTTCTAGTTATAAAACTAGACGAGCCAGAGGCTGATCAAATAACAACTTTACCAAATCTTATACCCAACAAACACCCAGGTATCAGCCCCCATTAGGCAAAACTAAAGGAACCCTCATTCAGCACTTGCATCCCATGATCCTATGTTCCCACTTTCAATTATAGTTGAGGCCACTTCTGTAGTAGAGCATCACTCCAGCAAAAACATCAAATCTCATAACCAAAGTCCAAGCTATCTATTACATATGACACCTACTTTTCAGTATACAAAAACACTGGTGAAGATCAACTTAGCATCCAAACAGGTAAAATTGAGAAGCACATAAATAAATACTTTAAGAACAAAGCACAGAAGAACCTCACCATCCACTCTACAGTTAGCAAATAATGTTCAGTATATTAACTCCCGTCTAAAATTTTTTTGGAACATTCTCAAGTAGAGAAGCACAAACAAAAGAGGACAAGACATTAGAAAATCAGCTTTTCTATCAAGTTGTAGTGCTCGTGAACACAGCAAGGCTACAATTACCAAATATCTGCTAGCCACACACAACATATAGCAGCAAACTAGGACCAACAGGAGAAACTCCACACGACTTACAAAACAACGCCAAGACTAATATACATCAAATAGAACATATATCAAAAGCTATATAATAAAATTATGAAAAAAACACCAAAACTATAACTCAAAGGCACACCCAACTCTTGAAAACCTGCTTTCAGACCAACAGATCCAAAGAACCAATTCCCAGGACACCGGAGGAAAAAAAACATCCAGTATGACCCCCTCACCAGTACAAATTTTATGATCTTAACCTGAGCAAAGATTTCCTCAACCAAAGAGCTCCACTCTACACTATATATACACTGCATTCATGACAGATTTAGGCAAGAATAGGGACTTAAACTCGACAATAAAAATGGATATTTATCCTTCTTGCATATCAACCTCCTCCACCAATTAATTAAACTCGATCATATTTTAGCAAGTACTTTTGACTCTCAGTGCTCCATTAATGCATCATCAGAGATCGTGGTTCGATTGTTGGTTTTTCTACTTATCCAGTATTTTTACATGGTAACATACATATTTCCACAACAAATAGAAAAGATCTAGGAGCGAGTACTGACGTTATGATAGGAACTGGTAGTAATAAGAGAAATAGTAAAACAATGATAAGCAACAAACTCCAATTGTAGAGAACAGAAGCTATGAATGCAGAAAAGAGTATAGAAAAATTAAAAAATACCATAGAAAGCGCAACTATCTCTGCCCTATGGCTTTAGCCACCCCTCTTTACTTAAAATGATCTCATACCCCTTCCACCATCCTCCATTTTCTTTATATTCCCATTCCCTTCCATGACTACACCACCTTCTACATTAATTCCCTTACCCTTGCTACCAAATATCCATTATGTTAGAGAAACAGAGAATAAGAGAAGACAAGGTAGCTTACCCTTGGTGGTGGTGGTGTCACCGGAGCTGTGGACAGTGGTGGCTCAAGGGAGGCGGCTCAGGTGCGCTACAAGGACAAAGATAGAGAGACATCAGAAGGAGGGAGAGAGAGAGAGAGAGAGAGAGAGAGAGAGAGAGAGGGAAGGTGGAATCACTCACCCGATCGATGTGACCTGGCCGTGACCGGAGCATAGACGTCGCGTGGTGGCAGGGAGGAGCAGAGCGTGCAAGAGAGAGAGAAGAAAAGAGAAGAAATGAGAGAAATGAGGAAGAAAGGGGAAGGGCTCGCGATTTAGGGATTTTAGTTTTAGCGACCGAATAAATGGGTTGATTTCAAATTTGAATTCATAAATTCAGTGACCGATTTAAAATTTGGTCGCTAACACGCTCTATTTTAATTTTTTACGTGCCGTTTAACTACCGATTTAATTTCGGTCGCAAATATAAATAAATTTTAACCGTTGCATTTAACTCGGTCACCATTTCGATCGCTAAAAAGTCATAAATTTTTTACTTTTATTTTCCTTTCTTTTGCGACCGAAATAGAGACCGATACCTCTGCTACGCTCTATTTCGGTCGCTATTTCGGTCGCAATATCAACTCTAATCAGTGTTTAATTTAGATCCTATATTCGGTCGCCAATTCGGTCGCAAACAGCAACCAACAAATTCGATCACTATTTTCGGTCGCTAAATGAGCTTTTTTTGTAGTGAATTTTACAGGTTTTTCCGCATTTGAAAGTTACCAATTATTATCGTATGTCATTTCGTTATGTGTCTTCCTTTGAAGAATCAGATTTTTAAACATTAAATATCATTTTAATTAATTTGTAGGTTCCTTAACTATTTGAGAATTGTCAAATAAGTCCATATACTTTAAAGTTTGTAATTTGATCCATATCTCTTTGAACATATGAAAAAAATTAGCTCTTGCTTCGACGTCTGTGCTACCATCTTACTCCTTCATCCACAAACCATCGTTGCCACCTTCCTTATTGGTGGTGCCTGCAATGAGTGAACCAAATGAATTGAGTTGAGAAGAAGTTAAGAAATTTCTTTTATCATATATAAATATCATTAATAATTATATTGTAATGATATTCTATCAATGTGGTGTTGGTCCAAGTGATAGGAGGATTGGGTCCTTTGAGTATGTGGTCCTGGTTCGATCCCTTGATCCGTGTGTATGGAAAAAACATCCTTGGGAGGGGTTACCCGCTTAGGCGCGTCAGTACCCCGGGAGATTAGTTTCTCACCTATCGGGTGAGAGAATACTATGGGAAACAAAAAAATTGTAATGATATACTAGGGAGTTGTTAGTTTATGAGATTGTGTTACTCCACATTTATGAGAACTTGTTACTCATCTTATAAGACTTCTTTTATTTTTGAAAGATTTTCTTATAAAGATATTTTGGATAAATTAATTATATTCTTGGAAATATTTCACATGAACCAAACATGATAACAAAATTTGTTGGGAATGAGTCATATTATTCGTAAGAAAGTAAAGTGTTACAAGCTAATATATTTTGAAACTTCATTATGGGTCCCATTTCTGATGATGAGTTTTTCAATAATTAATTTATTTTAAAATAAACATTACATGAAATCAACATAGTTAAGAGTTATAAGTGAGTCTGCTGCTGTGAATCCTTATCGAGTTGTCTTTTGCAATGTGTTTAGTTTAGCACAAAATAGAGGGAGAAAATGAAAGAAAAGAAAAGTGGAGAAAAAATATGGGATCTCTTGTGCGGTTCAGAGATGAAAAGGGAAGAAAATATGATTTTCATGAGCCCCATCTGAAATTACGGTGGCTTCTAAGGTGAGGGATCTATTAAATCCCTCGCCGGTGAGGTAGGAAAAATAATCATCGGATATATTAATTTAAAAAGTGGGTGACTGAGATTAGTTCCCTATAACTTGATCTTCTGGTTCCCTCAATATTGAAATGAACTCCCCAAACCCCCGTCCAACTACTCCTTCACCTAATCAAATACAACCAAGTTTGCAATGTACCAAGAGTCTTTGTTGTTGTTTTCGAGCATGAATGAATCGGGTTTTATGTCGGACGAGTACTTGTTGGGCAGTGTGCCCAATTGAGAGCTTTGTTTGCAGAGTTGCGGGTTCATGCTTATGTTATTAAATGTGGGTTTGAGTTTAGTTTGGTTGTTGGATGCCCTTTAGCTCATATGTATATGATAGTCGGAAGACTGAATGACGTGGAGAGAGTTATCAAATTGATACCGAATTGTATTATGGTTGTTGCTTTCATTACACTTATGGATGGAAAAGCTCAAAATGGGTACTTCGAGGGAGTTCTGTATTAATACTGTGTTGATGAAAATGGCAGGTTTTAGACCAGATAGAGGGTGGCGGAAGAGAGGTAGAATGCTCCTCTGCCATGGCATTGGCCACCCATCTGATAGAATGTTCAGATTCTAGAAATCCCAGCAACGCCAAAAGTTTACCATTAATAGAATACAATATTTACCTGTTATTGCCTGTTTTTTTCCTCCCTCACCTTAGAAGCCACCCTAAAATTACATATCCTCTCCCAGATCGAAAAGAAAACTGGCGGAACTATATTGGTTTTGGTGGAAAAGACGAAAATCCCCTCTAAAACAATTGTTGCTATGGTATGCTATTCTCTCATTCGTCTATGTTTTTTTATGAATAATGCTAGCAACACACACTCTACTATTGGATTGATTTCATGTAAGTCTCATTGAACAAAGCATGGACCCACATGATTTAGTAGGTCCTACATGAAATCCACACAATAATAGTGTGTGTGTGTGTTGGGGGGGGGGGGGGGGGTGATAACGAGTGTGTTGCTTGCACTTCGCTTCCTTAATTTATGTTGGTTCGCTGTGCTCCTTCGTCTATTCTTTGTTTTAACATTTTATTTTATTAAATTTATTAATATTTAAAAAAAAACTGAGTTCTTTTTTGGTTAAACCCATCATGACTAGGGTTTTGGCTCCCTAGTGTGTCTACGGAGTATTGCAAGAAGCTTAGATTATTCGGACCTACTATGAGACTAATCTCTGCTCGAGTGCTTAGTCACAGTTAAGGTTCTTCGCCCCTCCCCAAAGATATGTTATGCGGGATTCGAACAGAGGTCCCCTCCCCCACAAGTTCAACCTACACAACCAATTGAGCTGCACTCATTGGGTAATTTATTTTGAGTTCTTACTGTGTGTTTTTTTTCCTCAATGAAAGTATATTTTACATTGTATTCTATTTATTACATTTCATTTTTTTTCTCAAAGGTATTTATATCATTTCAAAAATATTTTTTTTATTTGTGTAGATGTGAAATTACATAGTTATTGATGATGTAAACAATTAAATGAAATTTAAAATTGATTTAATTGGTTGCATTGTAAATATAAAGATTTCTTATACAATCAACCAATCATAGTTTATCACATTGATTAACTTGAAAGTCATCCATATCATGATTTGTAATTGGTTGACAATATAAAAAAAACTTTATGCTAATAATACGTACCAATAAAACTCATTTAAATTTGTAGAAATATTTTTTGATTAAAAAATATATTTAATTGGTGTGCACTGTGAATGCAAAGATTTTTTTATACTGTCAACTAATTATAGATTGTCACGTCATTAAAATCTTTGACTATTATCCAAATTACTTTAAACGTTACTCATACCAAGATTTTTTTTTTTTGGTTTCCCAGGTTATCCTCCACATGTAACTGCGTAGACTAATCCCTCGAGGTACTGGATGACATTTAAGGGTTGACCTCATACCAAGATTTCTAATTGATTAATAGTATAAAAAACTTTACACCAACAATGCCCACCAATTAAACTCTTTAAAGATTTTTTTTAATAGGCAAATGTTAGTAATTAGTATATTATGTTAGTGGAGGGAGTTGAACCCATAACCTCCTTATCACTCCAATCTCTAAGTTCCTCCCCAAACTACCTTGGCTAATTGTTTATGTAATTCAAGTTTACAAATTGTCATTAAATTGACTATTATCCTAATTAATTTAAAAGTTACTCATACCAAGATTTCTAATTGATTAATAGTAGAAAAAACTTTACACCAACAATGCCCACCAATTAAACTCTTAAAAGATTTTTTTTTTTTTTGGATAGGCTAATGTTAGTAATTAGTATGTTATGTTAGTGGAGGGAGTTGAACCCATGACATATCACTCCAATCCCTACGTTCCTCTCTCAAACCCCCTTGACTAATTGTTTATGTAATTTAAGGTTGCGAATTGTCATTAAATAATACCCACCTCTATCAATCCAGGGTTGGTCGAATGGTAACCATCCCAATCCCATAAGAGGATGACACAATTTTGAATCCTGATGATTAGAGGTGGGTATATGGACCCGGGTTCGCGGACATTCCGCTTAACCCGCAGTCCGTGTGGATTTGGATTAGGCAAAAAACGAGTCCATTTAAATGCGGGCTTTTTGGGTCCGGTCCGTTTAACCTGCGGGTTTAACGGACTCGATCCGCGGATTTACGGACTGGTGCACTTTTAGTTTTTTTTTTGCCTATACTAGGCCACAAAAATCAGATCATTGACCCAAACTTGTAATATTGTTGTTTTTGTTCCTTATTTTGCATTTCAATTTCGTTGGTATTTTGTATCAAACTTGTGAATTGTGATGCTTATTGGTTATACTTTAATGGTCCCCGTTGTTGATCCCACTTCTTCTAAGACTATACCAAAGTGTTTGGTTTGGTATAATGTCTTGGATTTAACATGAATTTGGTTTGGTATGTGCTTTGAATTTAATTTTTATTTGGCTTGCTTTTCTCTACAAGGCGTTATTTGTTTTTTATGTTGGATGCAATATATATATATATATATATATATATATATATATATATATATATATATATATATATATATATAATTGGTGCAAAGTCCGCGGACAGTCCGTTTAGTCCGCGGACTGGACGCGAACTCTGTTTATCAGAGTCCATTTAACATGCAGACTTTTGGGTCCGGTCTGTTTCAGTGCGGATCCATGCGGACCAGACTTAAACGAACCAAACCGGTCCACGCACCCAGCTCTACTGATGATAGACACCCCTTGTTGGGATGTAACGAAAATCATGATTATTAATTCTATGCTCTAAGCAGCCGACTGATGATTAGTCTCATAGCTGATCCAAAGGACCGAAGTTTGTGAGAATACCTCAATATGTCACTTGGAACCGAGGAGATAAAGGCCTTAATTACGGTAGTTAAAAAAAATTACCCACCTCACCTCATCAAAGGCTGTTAAATTCTTGAGGAAAACAATAATTAACAAAAACTAAAGAGATTTTTTCCCCCAAAAAATTTAGAGGACCCACTTTTGGTCCCTAAAAAATATAAAATTACTCATTTAGTCCCTCAAATTTATAAACGCGGGACACATGAGTCCCTCCTTCCACTTTCAACGTCAGTTTACTTGCTTATGTGTCCCGCTAACCATCATGTCCGACTCGTTAGTAGTCCTGTGTGACCTATGACAAATTTCCACCATGAAAAAATAAAAAAAAATGAAAAAAAAGGTGCAAAATTTTATAACCCTAATACCTGAAAATTGTGCATGTTTTTCACTATGGAAATTTGTCATAAGCTATATAGATCACTAATGAATTAGGTAGGATGATTAATAAGACACATAGACAAGTAAACGAGCATTGACAGTGGAAGGAAGGATTAATGTGTCCCACATTTATAAACCTGAGGGACTAAATGAGTAATTTATTTTTTTCAGAAACCAAAAGTGGATCCTCTAAATTTTTCGGGACCAATTTGGGCATTTAATTTTTCTTTTACATGGAAAAAAAGGCTAAATTAGTATTTTGGTCCCTTATCTTTATTTTAGTTTTCATTTTGGTCCCTTATCTTTTATTTAGTTTTCATTTTCGTCCCTTCCGTCAATTTTGCACTGACGGCATTAGGTATCCGCCGTGAGCCACCGGAAACCGTCGCCGGAATCTGGGTTTTAGAGAGAGAAAATCACGTTTTCTCTCTCTCTCCCCTTCCTCATTTCTTCCTTCTTCCTTCTTCCTCCATGAAATAGTGACAACATCAATGGGATTTAAGGAAGGGGAGAGGAAGGAGGAGGAAGGAAGAGGAGGAAGAAGGAAGACTTAGATTCCGGCGACAATTTCCGACGACTGACGGTGGCGATTTCCGGCTACTTGCGGCGGCGGGCTGACGGAAGTGACCAAAATAGATTAACGGTTGAAAGATAAGGGATTAAAATAAAAACTAAAATAAATATAAGGAACCAAAATAAGGGTTTAGCAAAAAAAAAAAAACTAAGACTAAGAAAATATAAATAGTCCTTTCAAAAAAAATAAAACTAAAATAAAATAAAAATAGTGATATAGGCAAGGCAATGGTCCTGTTAATTACATTAAGTTCGGAGACCGTTACAAAATGGAAGGATTTGCATCCGCATCCGCGTCATACCTCCCAACCTATTCTGTGTTAACGAACGCATGCTCCTTCCTCACTCCTCATTTTCTCATCTTTTTTGCTCTTTTGCCATTGCTAAAAAGATCCATGAATTCAGTTACCGATGTTTCTGCATTCTTCTTATTTGAAAACATATAGGTAGATTCAATAATCACATGCAAGTTACCAAATAGTTCTTATGATGATATCACTCTGATTTTTCTTATTGTTATTGTTCTAGTTTTCTTTTCAATTTTTTTTTTGTTTGGTTTTGAAGATGGATCGGCGTAGAGTGTACGATAGGCAAGCGAGCTCGACGGGGACGCCGGGGACGCCGTCGTCACCGGTGGCGATGTCGCCGCTGAGCCGCCACTCGCGCGCAGGTTCCACTGGCTCCGCCGTAACTAACGTCAGGAGAGCACAGAACAACGCCACCAAAGCCGCGGCTCAGAGACTCGCACAGGTTATGTCGCATCAAACGGCACCGGACGACGACGACGACGACGACGACATCCCTCTCGACTATTCCACGCTCGGCGCCGCCGGAAGCATTGGCCTCGGAGGTTCAAGACCAGTACGACCTCGTTCTCCCGTGGTAACTTATCTTCCATATCACTGCATTATTTTGTTTTTATTTATATTATGTTATACAATGTTCCTTTTGAATGTGCTTGAAATTCGATATTGTTGTTATTTCTATTGTATTAGACGGTTCGTACCGTTCATGAACAAGCTCCATCAGCAAGACCGCGATCGCCAATGGTAATTTCGCTACACCGACTTTGAATTTGAGTCATTCATTACATTGTCATTTTAATGTGAGGAAGAAAGTAAACAGTGAAATCAGTCCATGAAAAATACAAAGTTGGATGTAATAGTTACTAAACATGGAAATTAATGAGAGGTTTATTTAAATTGATCCTTATAAACAAGGTTACTTTGCGAATATGAACTAATTTGAACAACAAAATGTATCTAACAAAAGCATCAACGGGTTTGGTTTAGATTTTGGTGGAAGTAAACTGAAAGAAACTATTTTCTAATGCACTTTCAACTGGCTTTTGACTGAAACAATAATACATTGCATTGATCAAAATGCATTGAAAAGCCATTTACTTCCACTAAAATTTAAATCAAACAGCCCTAACTCTATATCCTTAAGACTTAATTTGAATATCTATATGACTATATCCAAGGGATTCAGTTCAGTTTTTAATTTTTTTTTAAATATGTAACTTCCACTAATATGTTCATCAAAATTCAGTTTAGGTTTTTAACTACTACTCTTATCATAATATTTTTAGAAAATTGATTGTTGGTTTCATTCTTTTTCAATGTAACTTAACTGCCTTCATCGCGTTCCACATCACTGCATTTTTTTTTTTACCTCATTGCTTGCTTTTATTTATATTTAGATTATATTCCTTTTGAATATGGTTCAAATTCGATGTTGTTGCTTTTCTATTAGGCAGTTCGTACTGTTCAGGAACAAGCTCCATCTGCAAGATCGCGCTCACCAATGGTAATTTCGCTCCACCAACTTTGAATTTGAATCATTACATTGTCACAGCGAAATTAGTCCATGAAAATTACAAGGTAATAGTTACTAAACATGGAAATTACTCAGAGGTCCTCATTGACTGTGCATTTTGTTATTTAAATTAATCCTTATTAATATGATTACTCTTTGTGAACATGAACTAATTTGAACCGCAAGATGTATGTTGTAAAATCGCATAGAGATTAGAGAATGACTTTCATTGTTTAAAGATTGATAAGTAGCTGTAGCTCTATATCTTTAAGAATTAATTTGACTATTTAGTAGTGCTTCATGAGTAACTTTCATTGTTTCATCATTTAAATTTAAATACTAGTATCAGTGTACGGCATCTAGTTGGTAGCCATCAAAACGGAGTTTCAAGGATGAGTGAGGGTTTTGGTACATTTTAATTTTTTCAGTACATTTGAATTTCCAGATGTTTTGGAGTTCAAAGAAGAAGTGAGACATTAACTCAGTTTGGGTTTTAAACTTCTACTCTCACTGTGATATTCTTATAAAGTTAATCGTTGTTCCATTCTTTTTCAATGTTTATATCACCAATTCAATAATTTCATTTCTAAAAATTAGTTTGATTAACCCTACCCAGACATAAATCGTTTACTGTAAATCCACTTTTAAAAGAAGACCACTTTTGCGAAATCCTGCCCATCACAGCTCAACGTTACGCATGGTTTGCAAACACATGTTTGAGAATTAATTTGACCGTGGAGCAATAGTGCTTCATTTGAATTTTGAAACCTCTGTTTGTGTGTTGTTTCTATTAGTCAGTTCGCTCTACCCCAGAACAACCTCCGTCGGCAAGATCACGATCTCCAGCGGTAATTGGCTTCTTCATGGCATTCATTCAGATTTGATGTTACTTAATTGGAAGTTGTTGTTGATGATGATACTTCATTTTTTGTTTTCTATTAGTTAGTTCGCTCCGTTCAAGAGCAACCCCAATCTGTAAGAGGCATATCAAGCGTTCGATCAACTTTGTCTGCAGCTGCAGCTGCAAATGCAAATGCTACTGTTGAGCAACCTCCTCCTCCACCTCGACCAACCACACCTGTCAATTACATTGTGGAGCAACCACCGTCTGCTCGTTCAACAACAAACCGAGCCCTGGAGTTGTCTCCCTCTGCTCGTACTATAATCGTTGCTCGCTCACCTCAACCCATCAATGCCAACAATGATCAACCTCAACCTCCATCTGCTCGCTCGATCCGTCACAGTGGACTTACTAAGGTGGTTCCCATGGTGCCGCCTAGTGTACCCATCACACTAAGGCCTACCTCTTCTGGTGTCATTCCACCAGTAGAACCTCCTATGGATATTAAAAGAGACAGGAGGTATGCTGCTGCTTCTGTTTTCCTTTTCTCTTACATCTCCTTTTTTGAGAAATGAGAATACATTGCAAAGCAGTATTATTTGACAACTTATTCAGTTAACTTTTGCAACACCCAATAGTTTTATACACAGAATTACTTTGCTAAAAACTATCACGTGTTGCAAAAAGTTATGTTGTTTCAAATCAATTTTTTGTCACATTATAGAATCATGTTTGTTTACTTTGTTTCAATTCCAATTTCCAATTAATATATACCGGAGGTGACCTGATAATAAATTTTCGCATGTTCTCTTAGTAAAAAGGGTGAGCCAGTGCACGGGTCTGCTCCACGTATTTTTAATAATGCGTTCAAATTGCATGCCATATAGTTAGGGATGACTATCATCTATATAATGGAATGTGTTTCTGACGATCATGCAGATTGTCACTTGATCTGGGGAGTATGAAAGTTAGAGAAACTGTCACTCAGCAGCGTCCTGCTACTGAGCTTGAGGATGAGGTATGGTCCATGGACCATGGACACCTGATCTAATAATTATATTCATGCCTTTAAAGTTTCTTAGTTGTTCCATTTCAATGTCACTAATAAAGCAAACGCCATGTTTTTATACTTCTTCCTTCCTTCCTTCCACCCCCATTTAATTTCATTGCACCTGCATTTCTTAATCTTCAACTACCTTATCCTTGCTTGCATGATTGCTATCCCTTTTCAGGAATATACTAATCAGATGTGAATTTAAATGCAGCTTGATATGCTACAAGAAGAAAACGACAATTTGGTTGAAAAGGTGATAAAATACAACAGATTGAGTAATTTGTTCTCCTTATAGATCCTCTAGTTTCGAGATTCTTGCTGTCTTGCTTATAAGTTATAACATAACATTGTAGAAGAAAGAATCGTGTGCTACCTCCGCTTTCATCTGTTGAAACACTCAGTTCATATTTGAATATTGGCAATAACTTCTTTTTAGATTCAGTCTATAAAATTGGGTTGGACTGGATGTTACAAACTTAGCAGTAGCACTATCATGAATATTATGATAAAAGATAATATGGCTGAAGGCTGATAATAGCAAAATTTTCATAATGTGAAATGATTTTCTTTTAATATATACATTCTTTTCCGGCACACTATTTTGATACATGTATCAACAGGTTCGACTTGCAGAGGAAAGGTGTGAGGAAGCTGAATCAAAAGTCAGGCAACTAGAACAACAGGTAATTCACCTGGGGAGCTGCCAGCCAATGTCTGAATTTGACAATGTTTATTTCTTCGTTGATCTAGTGTACAAGCATCCATGTGATGTCCATGTGGCAACCAAGAACGTAATCAATGGTTATGGAACAAGGTTTATTATGATTACATTTTTTTGTCAAAGGAATTTGATTTTAGAAACTGCTTCATTTGCTGCAACTTCTGTATATATGACAGAATGAAGACAAGGTCTAAAATCTTGATAATATTTTGGGCAAATGCTTTCCAGGTCATCATGTATTGGGTAAAGAATCAACAAATTGAAATTTTTTTATAAAAATTACAACTATTAAATTTTCAATATATTAAATACTTCATTTTCTTTAAAAAGTTCATTTTAAATTTCTTAATCAATATCATAATAGAATGTGTTTGTAAAACTCTATATTTTATTTTTGGGTGAAAAATGTTGATAATTTTGATGGATACTTATCAGTGCCATAGATTGTTCACTGCTGGTGTCCTTGATTTTAGCTAAATATTTGCAACAAAAAAAAAAATGAGGGGGAGGGGCTTGTTGAAGGACCAGTGTGCATTCCAGTATTCTACTCTGGTAGTAGAATCTCAGGTGGGATCATATAATTAGAACTAATTATAACTGACTTTTCGTTTACTTTCCTATAGGTTGCCAACCTTGGAGAAGGTGTAACTTTGGAGGCTCGCATTTTAAGCAGGCAAGTATAGCATTGAGACGAGTCGGTATGATACATAATTCCCCAGGCAGACGCCACACATCAACACTTGTGGGGCTTCAAGTTCCTTCCGCCCACCATTTTCTTGAAGTGTTTTTCAGGAAAATTATCAACTGCAGCAGAAAAATTAACTGAAATTAATAAGAAAGACCATAATCAAGCTAAAAGTTTTCTTTTAATCGAACAGCGGGTAGCAATGTAAACTTAAGCAAAACCACGAGTGATCGGGTAAGGGTATGAGACGAGTCGGTATGATACATAATTCCCCAGGCAGACGCCACACATCAACACTTGTGGTTTGGCTTCAAGTTCCTTCCGCCCACCATTTTCTTGAAGTGTTTTTCAGGAAAATTATCAACTGCAGCAGAAAATTAACTGAAATTAATAAGAAAGACCACAATCAAGCTATAAGTTTTCTTTTAATCGAACAGCGGGTAGCAATGTAAACTTCAGCAAAACCACAAGTGGTCGGGTAAGTTCAGTTTCTCTATAACCATTTTTGTATTCTGACATGTGTCGTTCGTTTTATCTTCAGAAAGCAGGCAGCACAGCAGCAAAAAGAGGTTTATCTTCTTTTCCTATCTTTCCCCTTTTCTTTATGCGTTATATGGTTACTGCTTGGAGAGGTTTATATTCCAGGAAGTCATGCATCTATTACTTAATTTTTTATCCACACACATCATTAATCAATCATAATTTTTTAAAAATCAAATCAAAGTTTTAATTAATAAAAAAGAAATCTTAATAAGTATTTAAGAGTGTCAATAGTATTACGCTATGAACAAATCTGAAAACTTGGCCGAGGAAATAGAAAACAAGTGAAAATTGATTTCATCTTCATCCGAGTTTCTTAGAAAATTTGATTAGAAAGTTGAATAATGAATAATGTTTTCCATTTTCAGGCTGCTCTAAGAAATGCCTCAAAGAATCATGGAGGTTTTTCAGCACTTCAAGCGGATGCTGAGGTATCCAGCATTTTATCTTGTACGTTTTATGATTTTGTTTCAAATTCTTATATACTTATTTTAATGCTTAGTCACATTATCCTTATGGAATCTAATTTAATTTTCTTATATATTATATCAGATTGCAAGGGATGAGGCTACGACTGCATTAGAAAACCTCCGACTTATGACTCAACGAATGATACTTACCCCGGAAGAAATGGTTAGTGTTTAATTTTTTTTTGACAATAAGTTAGGGTTTGATTTTACTCTCGAAGTTTTCAGTTTAATATCTTCTTCATAGTTTTGTGATTTTCCGTTTTGTCTCTCAGGAAGAGGTCGTTTTAAAGAGGTGTTGGCTAGCTCGGTATTGGGGTATATGCGTTCGACATGGTAAAGTCATCTTTGCGCAAATTTAATGCAATGATTCGACTTCATAACTTCTTACTAACTTTGCTTTTTATACAGGTGGCTTCTAGGGTGAGGGAGCAACTAAGTCTCTCACCCATGGCCATGAGGGAGTATTTTTTATCATTAGATTTAATAGTTAAATAAGTGAATGGTTATGATGATTTTAGGGTAACCTGATTTCCAAGTTCTTGTAATATTTATGAAATAGTTTGTTAAATTATTTTCCAAATTTTGCCATGGGAATTACTATCGAAAATCCCTATTCCTCTTGCACAGCTCCACTCTCTGTTCCTTCAACCGAGTACCACGGCCCCACCCTCCGTTCCTTCCACCGAGTCTTCACCGAGTTTGCTGACTCGGGCTTTGTTTCTCCTTAAACTTTTGTCTCAAATGCTAGTCAAAGTGGATTTAAAACAAGTTCTGCCTCAGCCCCTTCAAGTGTATGGGTGCTTGAGTTACAGAAATAGCCCTTATGTTGTCGTTTATGCTGATCAAACGGCGTTGACCCATATCCGTATCGTCGCCGTTGTGAATGAATGAGAGGAATGACTTTTCTTTTGTACTACTACACCTGCAAAATGCTTCTCCCTTGTCTGCACGCATTTGATTTTGAACAATCAACACTCCTTTTTTCCTTTTATTCACCTCTTTTTATGTTTTATTTATTAGAGAGAGGAAAAGAAATAGAATAGTAAAAATTTAACGAGAGGAAATTAATTATGAGAGGGAGAGAGTAAAGGAAACTCTCTAAATATGCTTAGAGTTAGTTTCAAGATCGGTTGATTTGTTGGGGCGTGGGGGGAGCTTGCAGGTTTTGTTACATCAAAGATAGCATGTTGTGGTCAAGGTCCATTCAATGTGCTAAAACAAGAGTAATATTTCCACTCTTAGGCTTGCTGGAGCCATGATATGCTGCATTAGAAATTAAACATGCTCAACCTTCTGTGACTGATATGAACAATATGGGTGCTTGGTGTCCACAACCCAGAAGACTCCAGTTTTTTCAAAAAGTTAGCACCTTTGCTCCCCACACCCACCTAGAACCGGTTTCAAAGCGTGAATATGGACAGATGGAGTGTGGTTTACAAATCCAGAAACAAGGCGTGGATGATTTAGAAGATTGGGGCTTTATTGCAAAAACGAAATTTACATTAGTATACCATAACACCTTAAAAATAAACATAGACCACCAGTGACCTGTTACATCAGGTCAAAAATACTCCCTCATAGGTGAGGGACATAATTGCTCCCTCACTCTAGATGCCACCTTTTATATGACTAAATTAATTACATTTTGTTGAGTATCATTCGTTGAGTCATAAGCCGTAGGTTTTCCAATGCAATTATCGCCTCATCCCTTGCAATCTGATACATTATATAAGAAAATTAAATTAGATTCCATAAGGATAATGTTACTAAGCATTAAAGCAAGTATAAGAATTTGAAACAAAACCATAAAACGTACAAGATAAAATGCTGGATACCTCAACATCAGTATCCATATTTTAAGGGAGTGATTGTTCATGCACATTTTTGACTTAGTCAACTCGTAAACTATCCTTCATTCCAGCTAATCAGCTTTTATCTTCATATTCTCTCTCCTAAGCCACCTTCAACTTTATCTCAGAAATCTAGGGAAACAGTTATATGGCTGAAATTGCTCTTGACTTGGTCAGCTCTATGCCACTTCTTAAAGCCTCTTGGACCCATTTAATCAACATTCACACGAGCCCATTAAGGCCCAATAATGACCTCCAAGACCATCTCGACTTAGCAACTTCTTTCAGTTGATTCTGTTTCAGCTAAATCTCCTCATGTAAATCTGGCTCAGCTATGGTTTCTAGGCTACCTCTCTCAGCTCAGCAGCTACGTTCAACTCATCCTAGTTCAGCCGGTCTTGGTTCAGTCAATCTTGGCTCAGTTGATCTTCTTAGCTAAATTCAACAAACCACATTCGGCTATTTAATTACCCTTTTTAACAGCTGTACCACATATATAATTAATAAAGCATATTTGATACATTTGAATCCCAATATCCACTAGTCAGCTCTCAGAGCTATTCATCATCTTAGCTGATTTAATCAATCGGCCGTTTGTCAGCTAACTCCTTATTAACTGACGAGTCATAAACAATTTTTTTGATGTTAACACTGCCCATATATTAAATTTCACCCTACTACCATGAGTGTCTAACTAGTGGCTTGGGGGTTTTTATCACATTTTTGTATTTGACTTGCACATTAAACCACATGGGATGAGTCGAGTTTGTTCGGTAAACTTTTTATTCTTCAACATGATTTAATTATCTTTTTCAAGAGTGCGTTAAGTTTTTTTGGTCAGAACCCATCGTAATTAGGGTCTTTGACTCTCCAGCGGGTTTATGGAGTATCCCGCAAGCTTAGATTCTTTAGACCCGCTATGGGACTAATCTCGACTCGGGAGCCTAGTCACAGTTAAGGTTCTTCGCCCGTTCCTAAAGCTATGTTCTGCGAGATTCGAATTGAGGTTCTCCGCTACGAGCTCAGCATACGCAACCAACTCATCACACTCATTGAGTAGAGTGGATTAAGTTTGATTAAATTTGTGAATTCAAAAAATATTTAATTATTGTAATACAAAATTGAAAATTTGTTATATATAATACATATTAATTAAAAATTATATATGTGCTGATAAATTTTAAAAAAATATAATCATTCTTGTAAAAGGTATTAAATCTGAAATAAAATAAATAAACGTAACAAAATTTACTAAATTAACATAGTCTGGAAAAATATAAAATAAGCTCTCAAGTTTCGAAAGATGTAAACATTAAACAACACATTAGCCAACTAAAGTTAATGTTGTTACATATATATGTTAACACCAAAAAATAAATTAGCTAATAGGCGATTGCGATAGTTAACTGATTCATTTAGTTAGTTGATTTTGGTAGCCAATGCTGTTAATAGCTAATTGGAAAATGACATATTCAACTGGTTATAATTCCTCATGGCTAATTAGCTGATAGATGGAACTGATTAAGTTAGCTGACACATGGTTGATTGATTAATTCAGTTGAGAGGACGAACGACTGAGATAGCTGGTTAGTAGATATTGAGCTTCAAATGTATCAAATAGATCTTATTAATTATAGATATATGGTCCAACTGTTAAGAAAGTGATAAAATACTCAAATGTGGTTTGCCAAATTTTGCGGAGAAGATCAATTGAACCTAGACCGACTGAACTAGAATAAGCTGAATGCAAGTGTTGAGCTGAGAATTCTATGAAGCACAGACACCTCTACCTTTTGCAGCGGCAAAGTGTCGGACTTCGTGCAACATCTATACGATACGTGTCCGACACTTCTTGTCAGGTGTCCAATTTAAAATATATTATTATTTGGCTCAGACACTTCCTGGATACTTTGTCGGCACTTCTATGTGGCTCAGACACCTCAAGGCCACATCACAATTTTTTTAAAGAAACAAGATAAATTAAAGCTTCTAAAGAATAAAAAAAAGTAAAGAATAAGACTTCTTTCATTGACATTTCTTCCATTTCATAAAACGGCCTTGTTACTCCCTCCTCACACACGCTCATTCCTTCTTCCCATCAGTCTGTTTTTTGTCGTACCTCCACTTTGTAAAGAAACAAAATGCTCAAATTGTACAATGATGTCTCTTACTTTTTTTGAGACACATTATTATAGGAAAAATATAATCCTTAACAAGTTATTTGAGATGATGAATATATAAATCTTGATACTCAAGTTAGATCTTCTATAATGATGCTCATACTTAATTATATATATATATATATATGTGTGTGTGTGTGTGTGTGTGTGTGTGTGTGTGTGCGTGCGTGCGTGCGTGCGTGCGTGCGTGCGTGCGTGCGTGTCGTGATGCTGTATATTTTGGACATTGTCGGTGTTGGCGTGTCCGTGTCTGTGCTTCATAGAGTGAGATAGGTAGCCGAGAAGCAGTAGCTGACTTAGGTTTGTTTAGTTAAGGAGATTTATCTGACGCAGAATTAGCTGATGCAGAATCAGCTGACGTAGAACTAGCTGATGCAGAATTAGTTAAACAAGTTGCTAAGTTGAGATGGGCTTAGAGGTTATTATTGGACCTTAATGGGCTCATGTGGATGTTGACTTAGGTTTGTTTAGTTAAGGAGATTTATCTGACGCAGAATTAGCTGATGCAGAATCAGCTGACGCAGAATTAGTTAAACAAGTTGCTAAGTTGAGATGGGCTATGAGGTCATTATTGGACCTTAATGAGCTCATGTGGATGCTGATTAAACAGGTCCATGACTTTAATAATATTCGGAAAAGGAAGAAGTCAAAAGTAATTTCATCCATTTAACCACTTTTCTAGATTTTTGGGATGAAGTTGGAGGTGGTTTTAGAGAGAGAAAATGAAGATAGAAGCTGATCAACTATAATCAAGGGTAGATTGTGAGTTGACCAAATAAAAAATGTTCATGAACACCCACTCCCTTAAAAATAGGGATATGGAAGACATGGACAACTTATAAGGTAGTTAAGAAAGTGGGATTTGCTCCATAACTTAGCTGATTGGATAGTTATTGACATTTCATAAGTTGGCCAAGCCAAAGATGTGATTGAGGATCTAATCCCTTAAAAATAGGTTGGTGGAGAACATGATCAGCTGATGGGGCAGTTAGCTGAGATAGTGGATTTTGGCCCATAACTTAGCTGATCAGTTGGAACCCAAGGCATTTTGTGAGTTGACTAGGCCAAGGAGCATCATTGAAGACTCATTCCCTTAAAAATATGATCACGGAGGACGTGGTCAGTTGATGAAATTTTAGTCACTTAGCTGAGGAATGGAGTTTTCGCTTGTACCTTAGCTGACAAAGTAATTACCTATATTCTTATTGTTAGCCATGATTTTTTATGATGTAAAATGTGGGTTAGTGGGCTAAAAATGTGGTAGATAGCGGTGGTGTAGGTTAACCGGGTAGTTTAAGACCATAAGTACCAATTGTAATGTCATTTTTTACAACACACTCAATCAAACACAAGCCTTTACATTCCTTTATCGTTTTCCTTCATTCCTCCTTTTCATGCAACCTTAGTTTTATAGTTCAACTTTCAACACTAGATGCTCCCTAGATTAGTCTAGGAACCCGCAGCTCAGAGACAAAGTCCCTTTCTCAGTGTATCGCCTAGATAGGGGGAATCAACTATACGAGTTAATTGACAGCTAATCAGCTAACGACTAATCGGTCAACTAGTCGATTAAGCACCAAATTTGCACGACAACAATACAGTATATTGATAAATTGATGAATATATATATATATATAATCATGTACTTCATTCTCAATTTTTTTTCAATTAATTCTTTATCATCCAAGAGATCCATATTCCATTATATTTTCATTGCAATGGTCTTTTAGATGCTTTATGAGTTTCTCGTCAACATTTTTTTGGTCACTCTTAATATGACTACAATGCTTACACTTCAATTTAATTGACACTATATATAGAAAAGTCAAAGAGAAACAACTTAAAATAACATAATAGCTATATAAAAAAAAGTGACTTATATGGGTTAGAGTTATGCATGTCGGTACCTGAGAGTTATGGCCATGCAGAATAAGCGTATTGGCTCAGAAATTAAAATTAGGGGAGGAGTCAATAATTGATTGAAGCTATCCTCTTAATTAACGCAAGATAAAAAATTAAAATCTCATAATATATTTAATTAGTGCCCCTGAGATTTATGGCAGGTATTCATGCTGAGATAGCTGAAGCAAAATACAAATACTGGTCTACGTTCGCCCCTAATCCGACTGAAGTTGTATTAGCTGCTGCAGAGAAAGCTAAAGAGGAAACAGGTTTTTTTTTCCTTCTGTTCTAGCATTATGTACATTTTGATAGTAAGTTGGAATGATTAACTATCCTCAGTTTTTGTACTGCACCGTAGACCGCGACTTAGATGATACAGAAGTTCAAAGGGACCTGAATGAACTTTCTGGAGAGGGAAATATTGAGAACATGCTCTTTGTCGAGCAAGGTTTGCGGGAATTGACTTCACTAAAGGTGCGTATTTTATCATTTTAATAATTCTGCAGACTGCAGGCCAGTCCTTCATTGAGTTACTTTGTCTAAACGATATGCAGTGAAGGGAGACCCTCTGAAAGTTATTCGAAATTATCTGCTTTCACGACAAATACAACATTACTCTCTTCGGTCTTTATTATAAGCAAAAAAATCCCAAATTTTTTGATCCAATATATAAGTAAATCTTGTTTTCCAATGACATTATTCCCAAAATACCATTCATTTAATACAAATTTCAATTCCAATGACTCATTTAATGAAGATTCAAGTTTTAGATGAAGGGTAATTTAGATAACAAACCTAATTTTTTACAAGATTCAACGAGAGAAACTAACCACCTTAATATGTGTGTTTTATATAATAGAGACCAAAGGGAGTATATATCTGAACATAATGTATGTTGTCTTTATTCTCAAGCAACCTTAAAGATTCCTGTTCACAGAATTTCTATCACGGTCAAGATTTTGCTAAGAATGTAATCTAGCAATCAACTAGTAAACCGAGGTTTGATAGGAGGTTAATGTAGGAATTTTCGATCCAAGTATACTCTATTATCAACATGTATACAGCTCGCAGAAATTACAAACCAAATACTTGTGCCATTTAAGCAGTGTTTTCATTAGTTTCAATGGCAATTGTTAGTTACCCAGAAGAACCAAGGCGGTTTCTCATAACTGGCTTTTTTCTTTGTAATTGCTTTAATTTAAAGGTAGAAGAAGCACTGGCAGTTGCAATGGCTCAACACAGGCGACCAAATTTACTGAAAGCTGGTTTTTCAGGTGCAAAATTTTGTACTTCATGCACTAAAATTATCTGGCAAATGCAGCTGACATGTCTCATTTAGCGCGTGTTGTAAATTTTTCCACGAAACATCCATTATATTATTAGCAATTTTCTTACGAAGTGATTCCAATTCATTTTTTTCAACTTGATAGTGGATAGAGTTTTATTGTGTGCAAATTTGCTATTTTTCTTTTACACTATCCGGATTGATTTCCTGCCACGTGTCGAGTATCAAATGCTATCAATAGAAATTTTACGTCCTCTGCTAAATAAGAAAAACAACGGAGAATAGCTGATGTCCTATTATTACGGGTTATTCAAAAAGATACACGTGGGTTATTTCTCTCAAAGTTTCCTATGTGCTTGGAATCTGAGTCTTTTCCTGATTTTTGGTGTAGATGACTTGAAGCTACCAATTGAAGGGCAGTGTGATGCATTTGGTAAGTTTTACAGGTCACATTTTGCATTATTCATGCTGTGGTAAAAAGTTGCAATGAAGTGCTGGTGGAGTCATAATATTGCCAGATAGTAAACAAGTATTAAGCTCTGCTTTGTAACCTGCTGTCATGAGAAGACCAGCTTGTGGCACTTGAATTTATTATATGCACATGCATATGTATTTTTAAACAAAATCCAGCACTTTGACAACCTTGGGTAACATATCTATAACTTACCTCACATCGAAGCTATCATAGGACCTGAATGTATCATAGGACCTGGTTGGCATTAAAAAAAACTAAATTATTCAGTTAGTGTTTTTGTATATTTCATTTAATGGTAAATCTTTTTGATTTCAGAATTAAGCAAGGAGGAAGCTGAAGATGTGATTTTTAAGCAGGTACATGCAGCAATGTTTTCATAGTATTTCATTATTCATTATTCTGCTCTTGTTATTTCTTTGATAACGTCCTCTCCTTAGTCGCGTCTCCTCCTCCTCAGAGTATTAACACTGAGATAACAAATAGAGAGAGAGTTTGGTGAATTGAGAATTCGTTTCTGAATGAATGAGCAAGGGCCTTACAAGAGGATTTATAACTAACTTAACTAGAAGCTAACTAATTAACTGAATCTGTTACGAGTTAATTAAATACAGTGACAGCTAATACTCCCCCTCAAGTTGGGAGATAGATGTTCTGAATGCCAAACATGGGTAGTAGAGTGGAGGATGGGAGCCGAGACTGGCTTTGTGAGAATGTCAGCAAGTCAGAGTGGCTCTTTTTCTTGGAAAAGGAAAAATGCATTTGGCTACTTAATTAGGCTTTCATTTTTAACTGGTTTATCTGAAAACTATATTCTTACAAAAGACTAAAATTTAAGGCTTGCAGCCAGAGGACCTAATTCATTGTGTTTCGAAGGGGTTAATGGAAGCAAGACTTTCAATGTAAAGTTATCGACATAAGTTGATTTGAGGTTGGGGGCCTGGGGAAGGAAGAGGAAGAAAGAAACACATTCAGCTTGTATCTGCCTGGGGAAGGAAGAGGAAGAAAGAAACAAACATTCAGCTTGCATCTTGAAACGAGCTTACTGTAAATTATAATCTGCCGAATCTCAGACAACTCTATCATATTGAAGGAGGTTGATAAATGCTAAAAATTGTGATTACACACCGAGTTACTTGGAGGAAAACCAAGGGAAATCTCCATGTGTTTTCTGTTATTGTGATCTAGGGTCGCATAGTGTGTGTGTTATTTCTTCTGTTTGGGGTTTCTCCAGAAGGGATTTCGGATTTAACTATTTGGAAATTTTCTGGAGTTTTCTTTTTAGACTTGTACGCATTTGCTGCATTTGATTATCTGTGGGTTCTTGTGTATCATGTACGTCGTTTAGGCTTGGCTAACATATATTTGGAGGAGAGCTAAAAGGCATGAAATAGAACCTGACATTGCAGATGAGCGTTTGCAGTACTGGATCAATCATAACTCAAAGACACCTACATCACAAGTTGCTGTTGATGGTACAATCCATCCCTTTCTTTCCAACCGTTAATTTACCTGCAAAGTGCAGCAAACCTTAAGTATCAGTTTTGGATATTCATTTTTGGGTTAAAATTAAGACTTCCCTATTGTAGTTTTGCCTTGTGTAGTCAGTGCTATGTTCATTTTAGGTGTCGAGAAGAACAGTAGTATATATAAATTGAAAACTGCTAGTAAGATACTTTTTATATACTTTTAACACACTCTTTTCTTTTAAATATGATTTTTTTTTTCAACAAAAAAGAGAGCATGTGTGGTATCCCATGAAAAACGTGTGCAAAAAAATGTTACTAGCATTCTTGTATAAAATTGATGTTAAGAAATTGCACCTTTTTCAACAAAATCACCCTTTATGATGTTTTCTGCTGTGAAGATTGAAAGCTCTACACTAGTACATATATTCTGCCAACTTTTATGGTTTGTCTTGTGAATAATGTATGGGTATTGCATACTCAAGATACTCTAAGAATTATCATTCTACTAGTAAGTAGTAATTAGTGAATATCGACAATATTGATAGCTTTCTATTGCAAATTTCTTGCATCTTGTTAGAATATGATCTTCTAGTAATTTATCCCTTCTGCAGTTGAGCGTGGACTTGCAGAGATCAAGAAGTTGGGCATTGAAACGCAGCTGTGGGACGAATCTCGCAAAGAATTGGAGCCAAATGGTGACGACTCCAAAATGCCCACTCGTACGGATTTTTGATAGACAGTAGAAGTTTTTGGTTCCAAAAACTTTTCCTTTCACAGAACTATATTCCAAAAAGGACTCTGCTTACTTACAAAGCAATGGAGTAAAATAGGCTATATTTATAAAACAATGTTATTAGTTACTCCCTCCGATCCCCAGTATAAGAAACAAAACACAAAGACCAAGGAAATGTATTGGAATGAGTTAATTGTAATTAATACTCATAAATTTCCAAAAACACCCCTTCTAATTTTAATTAATATTTGATAGCCTATAATTAATGACAATAATTAATAAGGGTAATGTTGGAAATTAACATTTAATATATGTGAAAATTGATGCATGTTACTTATATTTTGGAACAAAAAAATGACCCATTTGTTTCTTATATTGATAAAAACATTAATGCTTATAAGAATCAATTTAAAATATATTTATTTTCTCTCACGTTATTTCATTTTTCTACTTTATATTCTCTATTATTAAATATTATTACCTATTTGAGTTTTTTTTTTGGAATAACCTTAAAAAAAATTTATATTCACCCCTTTCTCAATTATATACATCTTCCCTATGTATCCCTTTTTTGTTAAGCCCTTTGGGAAGTCGGCCTTGGCATAATAATCGACTTCCCTTCCTACTTTTTTTTTCGCTTTAGCTTGTGGGGTCACGTCACGTGCCTTCGGAAGTTTCGTAGAAAGTAAAACCATACGTCCGTCGTCTCACCCTCGACGATGACAAAGGCAATGTGGAATATGTTGTTCCCATCTTGAGCAATTGCCATCAAAATAGTCCCCCTTATACTTTCCGTACAACCAAGTGCCATCAATTTGGACGGGTTTGCAAAATGGAAAGAAACCCTTTGATGCAAGCGTCGAAGGCCCAAAAAAGACGACAGAATATCACCTTGTCACACACTAATTGGTTCCCTTTGTAGGACGGCATTGTCTCCAACTCTACGACCGTGCCTAGGACAAACTGTTGGATGGCAAGGAGCCATCTCGGTAGTTTAGTACGACTCTTCCCAGTTGACGTATACTTTAGTCTCCAACTCTTTCGATAGCCTTTTGCTTGACTAACCATGCCTTCCTGTAACTGGTGGTGTGCCCGTATTGTGTTCTGAAGTGTGCGATCAACACTGACACTGTTATCGAGGGATCCTCTTTAACATGCCTTAATGCTTTCACAGATCATGTTCGAGTCAAGCTTCTGATGATCTTGTGAAAGTGTTGTTGCCACACACGTATGCTCTGCTTCCCGTTTTCGGATCTCCTGAAAATGGGTCTTCGTGCGGAGGATAGCTCTACACCTCCACATGCATCTATCATACGAACACTTGGCAACAAATCTCTCCGGATCAAACTACACCACCTTGAAGTCCAGAGAGTTAGTGATATAGCAGTTCTTGATCACTGACAGTGTTTCTTCTTTTGTATGGAACCTCATGCCAACCTGAAGGTGTCCTCTAGCATCATATGTCTGTAGAGAGGGTATGGTCAGAGCGTGACCGTATTCCCCCTGATGCACAACATGGCCTAAGTTCACATTTTGCATGTGTGATGGCACATCGTGTGAAGGAGAAGATACGGGGACCACCTCAGGTTTGGCGTTAATGTCGTCGTCGTCGGAGCGAAGAAGAACATCATCCTCATTGTCACTGAAAGGACCAACTTCTTCGTTCTGAAGCCCAGCTACATGACTTACAGGCAGTGTGGGTTGGTCTTGAACATGAGTGTGTGTTGGTTGGATTGGAAAAGGTGTGTACGACGTTGCTTGGTCAAATAAATGGTATGTTTGTGGTTGGTCAAACGTTGGGGGATGATTATAAGATGGCGTTGCCCCCCCAGTCGTTCACACTGAATTGTGAGGTTGCTCTCAGAAGGTTGAAAATGTTCAACATCTTCCAAGTACCTCAATGTAGCCAAGGCTTCTATACTGACTAGAATACTCGAACATGTTTCGTACGTCTTCATCGGACTTGATCTTTAAAGACTGATATTGGACACATCCTTCGACGATGGATATTGGGAATCAATAAATTATATCGTTAACCCTTTTGCTTGGCCCAATGTTGATCTTAGTGTGGATCCTCTCCCTTAGGACAGCAATGTTGATGTTGATCCAGACCTTCAAGGTCTTTGGATCATCACACTGGAATTTCACCCCTTCGTTGGTCATCGTCATTTGTCCATTGTAATAGACAAAGATGTATGCACCTGAGGAACTCATGACTCCGGTAGGATAAGTAATGGTTGAAGTTTTTAGAATAAGAGTGATGGTTGTAGGTGTTTCGTTTGAGTGATGCAAAATGAAATGGGAAGTCTCGTATTTATAGACTTTGCACCGACGAAATTAATGGTTCAGATCTTGCCGACGAAATGAATGGTTGAGATTGCATCGAATAAATTTCGAAATCAAAGTTACTGCATGCACATCAGAGAAGCATGTGATATAGCTGTTTGTATTGTTGTGATAATGGCATTTCAGAGGCATGTGCGTGGGGCCGACCATATTTATTGTTGATATTAGTTGGACGGTGTGGACGGTGAGGACGGTGTGGACGGTGTGAGCTTATCTATGTTCCTAGGAATTAACTTAGCATTCATTTCCTTGTAAATTGTAAACTCTATTTAATATTCAGTGTGTATATATATATATATATATATATATATATATATATATATATATATATATATTCATTCAAGTAATTCACAAATACTGTTGTCTATTTCAATATGGTATTAGAGAGCAGGTTCATTTGTCATTTGAAGGTGTTTGCTTCTGGTCCAGCAAAACCCTCAAAATCCCAACGTACGTTTGTCCTCTGTTTTGACCCAAACAGCCACTGGACGTTTGTCCTTTGTTTTGACCCAAACAGCCACTGTCCAAGTTCAAAACTCACTGTCGCCGTCTGCCCACCGTCCCACCGCCGGGATATCTAGTCAGAAGCCGCCGATCGGCCAGCCACTGGAGACTCGTCGCCAGCAAACCCCCCACGCGCCTCCATGCGCACTCCTCCCTGACGGCGCGTGCAAACCACGCGCCACCTCTCCGACTTCGGAACAACCGCGCGCCCGCCCGCTCCGCTCGCCGTGTCTCCTCCTCTTCCCGCCTAGGGGGTCGGTTCTTTGATTCTCCAACTCTTTGACAAGTGGGTCTCCTCCACTTTGTTCTCAGTTTTGCAGATTTGCTTTCTTTTGGTTCTGGTCCTTGCTGCTGCTCTCTTCTCATTCACAGGTGTTAAGATGGCTTCTACCTCACAGAAAAATGATGGTCCTGCCTTCTCCATCTCTGGAACGCCTACAATTACTTCAGAGAAATTGAATGGTAAAAATTATTTTGCATGGTCACCTGTGAGAACTTTGGTTTCTTGGTCAAGGATATTATGAACATCTGGAAAAGTCCTCAGAGAAAATTTCAGAAGAAAATTGTGAGCAATGGAAGAAACTTGACTATCAACTGTGTGCTCTCTTGTGGCAATCTGTGGAGCCAGCCATCCTCACAAATTTCAGAACCTTCAAAACTTGTCACTCTTTCTGAAAAAAGGCTCAAAGTGTCTTTGCTAATGACATTCAACAATTGTATGATGCTGCCCAAAAATTGGCCACTCTTAAACAAACTGATCATGACATGGTTGCCTATGTTTCGAAAGCCCAATCAGCAGTTGAGGAGTTAAAATTATCCTTGAAGCTGATAAACTCGAAGACATGAAGAAGAAACTTGATAACCTGTATATGGTGTTGGTTCTACGAGGAATGCATCCAGATTTTGATCATGTTCTCGATCAAGTCTTAACTGGCCAAGAAGTTCCTTCATTAGAGAATCTGATTACTCGACTCCTTCGGGTCCCCTCATCAAGAACAGAAGGAAATTCAGTTGACAGTTTCGAAACTTCTGCCATGGTTTCCAATCGAGGGGGGAGAGGAGGTCATGCAAACAGAGGAGGACCAAACAGAGGAGGACGAGGTGGAAGAGGAGGTCGCCCTCAGTGTTCCTATTGCAAACGGATGGGCCATTCTCAAGACACTTGCTACTCCCTTCATGGATTCCCCGGAAAATCCGTGAATATTTCTAAGTCCGAAACACCAGAGAGAAAATTTTCAGAAGCTGATCACCAAGAGTACCTCCAGCTAAAGGCTGCCAAGGAATCTCAAACATCGTCTGCTATAGGAGCTCATAACTCTACTGCTTGTGTTTCTAGATCTGGTAATGATCAAAGTCCATCGATAATTGATTCAGATGCCTTTGATCACATTGCTGGTAATGGTTCTTTATTTTCATCCATTTCTCCTCCTGAAATTCCTCATTTCATTACTCTAGCTGATGGTTCTAGAGTTGCAGCAAAAGGAATTGGTCATGTTACACCCTCTTCTTCTTTGTCTTTAAAATCTGTTTTGTTCATACCAGGTTGTCCTTTCAATTTAATATCTCTTAGCCAACTTACTCGTTCTCATAATTGATCAGTAACATTTGATGCTAACTCCTTTGTCATACAGGAACGTGGTACGGGTCGAACGATTGGCGTAGGACACCCACATTTAGCTAAATTAAAAATAATGATTCCAAGCCTTGAAAAAATAAAGACTTTCACCTGTGAGTCATGTCAGCTAGGAAAACATGTTCGTTCTTCTTTTGTTAGACATCTTGAAAGTCGTGTTGATTCTCCTTTTTCAATTATTCATTCTGATATATGGGGCCCTAGTTGTGTTTCTTCTATGGGTTATAGATATTTTGTTACCTTCATTGATGAGTTTTCTCGATGTACTTGGGTGTTCTTAATGAAAGAACGTTCTGAAATTTTGTCCATTCTCACTTCTTTTGTTAATGAAATAAAAACTCAATTTGATAAGACAATTAAGATCTTTAGAAGTGATAATGCAAAAGAATATTTTTCTTCTTCTATTTCTTCTTTTTTGTCATCACAGGGCATTCTCCATCAATCCTCTTGTCCTCATACCCCTCAACAGAATGGCATTGCCGAAAGGAAGAACAAACATATTGTTGAGACTGCTCGGACATTATTACTTCATGCAAATACACCTGTCCGACATTGGGGTGATGCTGTTTTGACAGCCTGTTTTTTGATAAATCGAATGCCTTCTTCCTCTATTGAAAATAAAATTCCACATTCCATTTTGTTTCCTAAAGAACCACTATTTCATGTTGAGCCACGTATTTTTGGATGCACTTGTTTTGTTCATGATTTGTCTCCAGGTCTTGACAAGCTTGCTGCTAGAGCCATCAAATGTGTCTTCCTTGGATATTCCAGATTACAGAAAGGCTACATTGTTTCTCTCCCGATTCACAATCGTTATTATATCACTGCAGATGTAACCTTTTTTGAAGAAAAATCATATTTCTCGCCCTCCATCGTTGAGTCTAATACTCTTCATGAAGTTTTTCCTATTCCCTATCTTGGTCCATCACCTTTGCAGGAATCAGAGTCAACTGTCGATTCTTCTGTAGATATTCCTGTCAATCCTCCACCTGAACAGACTCAAAGATCACCCATCCTATATCGGCGTCGTCCACGAATTCCCAATACATAACTTGAAGGTACTGAAAGACCAGTTGAATCATGTCCTACTTCAGCGGACAACCCGACTACGGACCTACCTGAGGTTAATCATGACTTGCCCATTGCTCTTAGGAAAGGTACTCGATCCACACGTAATCCCCATCCTATTTATAACTTCTTAAGTTATCATCGTCTCTCTCCTTCTTATCATTCTTTTTTGTCTCCTTTATCTTCTGTTACTCTTCCTAAAAATTTTTGTGAAGCACTTGATCATCCAGGATGGCGACAAGCCATGATTGATGAAATGCAGGCTTTGGAGCATAATGGTACATGGGAGTTAGTTCCTCTTCCTCCGGGCAAGAAACCTGCTGGTTGTCGGTGGGTTTATGCTATAAAAGTTGGGGCCGATGGACAGATTGATCGTCTCAAAGCTCGATTGGTAGCCAAATGTTATACCCAGATTTATGGCCTTGATTATGGAGATACTTTCTCTCCTGTGACTAAAATTACTTCTGTTCGACTATTTCTTGCCATAGCCGCCATCCGTCATTGGCCACTGTGTACGCTTGGATATTAAAAATGCATTCCTGCATGGAGAATTAGAAGAGGAGATTTATATGGAGAAACCACCTGGATTTGTTGCTCAGGGGGAGTCTAGCTTGGTTTGCAAACTACGACGGTCTCTTTATGGACTCAAACAATCCCCACAAGCTTGGTTTGGAAAATTCAGCTCAGTTGTTCAAGCTTTTGGGATGAAACGTAGTGAAGCTGACCATTTAGTTTTTTACTGTCATACCTCTCCAGATAAATGTGTTTACTTGGTGGTCTATGTAGATGATATAGTCATCACGGGAAATGACCAGAAAAAAATTGCTGACCTAAAGCAACACCTACTTAGTCACTTTCAACAAAAGATTTGGGAAAGCTAAAATACTTTCTTGGAATTGAAGTTGCTCAGTCAGAAGACGGGATTATCATCTCACAAAGGAAGTATGTGTTAGATATACTTAAAGAAACTGGTATGTTAGATTGTCGACCAGTTGATAGTCCTATGGATCCAAATCAAAAATTGCTACCCAACCAGGGGGAGCCTTATTCCGATCCAGAAAGATATCGGAGATTGGTTGGGAAGCTCATCTATCTCACTATTACAAGGCCAGATATTTCCTTTGCTGTTGGAGTGGTGAGTCAATTCATGCAGTATCCTCATAATGATCATTGGGATGCGGTAATTCGAATTCTGAGATACATTAAAAGGACACCAGGACAAGGACTACTTTATGAAGACAAAGGAAGCACTCAAGTAGTTTTGCGATGCAGATTGGGCAGGATCACCCATTGATAGGCGTTCCACTTCAGGGTATTGTGTGTCTATTGGAGGAAACCTTGTCTCGTGGAAGAGTAAGAAACAAAATGTTGTTGCAAGGTCTAGTGCAGAGGCTGAATATAGAGCCATGGCGATAGCCACGTGTGAGCTCATTTGGATTAAACAACTTCTTCAGGAATTGAAGTTTGGAGATACTCAACAAATGAAGCTATGTTGTGATAACCAAGCAGCCCTCCATATAGCTTCCAATCCAGTATTTCATGAGAGAACTAAACATATCGAGATCGATTGTCATTTTGTCCGAGAGAAAGTTCTTTCTAAAGAAGTCGTCACCGAATTTGTTAGCTCTAATGATCAACTAGCAGACGTCTTTACAAAATCTCTAAGAGGACCAAGAATTCAAAATATTTGCTCCAAGCTTGGAGCATTTGATTTATATGCTCCAACTTGAGGGGGACTATTGATATTAGTTGGACGGTGCGGACGGTGTGGACGGTGTGAGCTTATCTATGTTCCTAGGAATTAACTTAGCATTCATTTCTTTGTAAATTGTAAACTGTATTTAATATTCAGTGTATATATATATCAAGTATGATGAATAAAATATTCATTCAAGTATTTCACAAATACTGTTGTCTATTTCAATATTTATCACGGTTGTCTTCATGTGATAATTCGGAGACAATGGCTATAGCCTTTTGTCTTGCTGTGATAAGGGCGTTTTAGAGGCATGTGCACTTCAGGGCATGATATAGCTGTTTGTCTTGTTATGATAATGGCGCGTCAGGGAAGCATGTGAAATAGCAGTTTGTCTAGTCCATTGGGTTACTGTGCGCGTCAGAGAAGCATGTGATATAGCCGTTTGTCCTGTCCATTGTGATAATGGCATGTCAAAGAAGCATGTGATATAGTCGTTTGTCTTGTTGTGATAATGGCACATCAGAGAAGCATGTGATATAGTCGTTTGTCTTGTTCGTTATGATAATGAGTGGTCATTGTGCGCGTCAGATCCCGTTGAATAATTTTGAACGGTCGAGATCTTGCCGACAATTTTTAACGATCAAGATCTTGCAGACACTATCCAACGGTCAAGATCTTGCCGACACACTTGAACGATCGTGATGTTGCCGACAATTATGAACGGTCAAGATTGTCATCAACACTTCTATAAATATACATGTTCCCATCGTCACAAATACACACTTCTCATCCGCAAACCTTGTCATCTTCAACAACACTCACACTTCGTCTCTCAATCATGGTTCAAAAGGTTGGAATTGACACAACCATCGGAATTTGAGTGGAAACCAAATATCGATCTTAGTTTTGTCTATTACAACAGACATATTACAAGTTCAAATGCTATTACCATAGGTCTCTCCGTATCAACGAAGACATATCTCTGCGATCTTTGAAACAAAAGATTCATGCTAAGATCGGAGCAAACAATAAATCTCAGCACAAGAGTTGACACTTGTGAGGGACAATGACATACGTCAGATTTTTGCTGTGTTTAATCAACACAGGAGGGTGACCTATAGAGTTGTACGTTGTCTTGGGACGATCGACTGACGAGATACTGGCTTTGCTGAAGGAACCATCCTCATCTAATGGGCAGGACTGAGTCAACGAGCACAATGTTTGTTGAGCATTTAACTATGTGTGTGTTCCAATTTTATAATCCTGTCTATGTTGTGCTTTGTAAAAAAGCTAAACATAGCCGGTCCCAAGCCCGGATAAAAGGAGAGGGTTGTGTTAGGCCATCGACGGCCAACGTAAAACTTAGTCGAATCTCTATGACATGAATCAACGACGTAATAATGCTAATGCTAGGTCGTTGCCCAGAAGCAACGCGCTGTATAGCTCGAGTACAATGTCAAAAGAGCAAGGGCATTGCACGCGCCTTTGGATGTAGTGAAAAATAAGCAAGGGTTCCCACATTTTTGTGAACGAGTGTGGGTAAAGAAGCTAGCTCACGAGAGTAGGATTCGCTTTGGAACTTGGAATATAGGCACACTTACAGGTAAATCAATGGAAATAGTTGACACTATGATTAGGAGGAGGATCAATTTCATGTGCCTACAAGAAACTAAGTGGGTGGGAGAAAAGGCAAAGGAATTAGACTCTTCGGGTTTTAAGCTTTGGTACACTGGCAAAGTAAAATCGAGAAATGGGGTGAGCATAATTGTGGATAAATATTGGAAGAATGATATTGTGGATGTAAAAAGGGTTGGAGATAAGATCATTGCCCTAAAATTTGTAGTGGAACAAAACACCTTTAATGTGATTAGTGCTTACGCACCTCAGGTAGGGTTAGAAGAACACTTCAAGGTAAAATTTTGGGAGGATTTAGAATGCCTAATTCAGGAAATACCGCTAGGTGAAAAGATTTTCTTAGGAGGTGATCTAAATGGGCATGTAGGGAGGGCACCTAGAGGTTACGACGGTTTTCATGGGGGATATGGCCTAGGGGAGGTAAATAGTGAGGGCAAGTCTATTTTGGACTTTTCATCTGCCTTCGATCTTACTATAGCCAATACGTGTTTTAGGAAACGTGAGGAGCATCTTATCACGTACAAAAGTGGGGTGACAAGCTCTCAAATAGATTTCTTTCTTATTAGGAGATCGGATAGAAATATTTGCTTGGACTGTAAAGTCATACCTGGAGAGAGCTTGACTACCCAACATAGAGTCTTGGTCATGCATGAAAAAGTTAAAAGGAGTGTGAAGAGAAGAGGCCACGAAAAGGTTTCAAGGATCAAGTGGTGGCAACTGAAGGGTGAAAAATAAAGGATCTTCCAACACAAGGTTTTGGAGGGAGGGTTTTGAGAGGCAAACGGAAGTGCAAATGATATGTGGGACAAGATGGCCAGGGGGATTAGGAAGGTAGCTATAGAGACGCTTGGTGAATCAAAAGGATTCGGACCTAAGGGTAAAGAATCCAGGTGGTGGGATGAAAGTATGCAAGCTAAGGTTCGGGTTAAAAGGGAATGTTTTAAAGCTTGGTCTTTATGTAGAAATGCTGAAAATTGGGAAAATTATAAGGTGGCCAAAAAAGAGGTCAAGAAGGCAGTGAGCGAAGCTAGAACTAAAGCTTTTGACGGGTTGTACCAATCCTTAGGCACCAAAGATGGTGAGAAATCTATTTATAGGCTTGCTAAAAATAGGGAAAGAAAGACAAGAGACTTGGACTAAGTGAAGTGTATTAAGGATGAAGAATGTAAAGTTTTGGTTAAGGAACAAGATATTAAAGATAGATGGAAGAATTATTTCCACAAGTTATTTAATGAAGGATTTGAAGTTTTAGCATGCTCACAGGTGCTTGACATCAGAGAGGAGGACCAAAATTACACTTTTTATCGTAGAGTCCAAGAGCATGAGGTAAAAGAAGCTTTGAGAAGGATGGATAATGGCAAGGCAGTTGGACCGGACAATATACCTGTGGAGGTATGGAAGAGTCTAGGAAATAGAGGCATTAGTTGGCTCACGAAGTTTTTTAACGAGATTATGAGGTCAAAGAAAATGTCGGATGAATGGAGGAGAAGCACTTTAGTTCCTATTTACAAGAACAACGGAGATATACAAAATTACGCAAATTATAGGGGGATTAAGCTTATGAGTCATACTATGAAGCTATGGGAAAGGGTGCTTGAACGAAGACTAAGAAAAGAAACCAAAATCACCGACAACCAATTTGGTTTTATGCCCGGGAGGTCGACCATGGAAGCAATTTACTTGCTACGACGAGTGATGGAACAATATCGAAGGGATCAAAAAGATTTACACATGGCCTTCATTGATTTGGAGAAAGCGTATGATAGGGTGCCAAGAGAGGTTTTGTGGAAAGCCCTAGAAAAGAAAGGTGTTCGGATTGCCTATATTCGAGCTATCAAGGATATGTATGAGGGGGCCACGACTAGTGTGAGAACGTAGGGTGGAGCCACAGAAGATTTCCCAATAACCATAGGTCTGCACCAGCGGTCAGCTTTAAGCCCCTATCTTTTTACCTTGGTCTTGGATGTACTTACGGAGCACATTCAAGAGCCAGCACCACGATGCATGCTTTTCGCAGACGATATAGTCCTAGTTGGAGAGTCGAGAGATGATATAAATGGAAGGTTGGAGACTTGGAGACAAGCTTTAGAAGCACATGGCTTCCGCTTGAGTAGAAGCAAGACGGAGTATATGAAATGTAAGTTTAGCAAAAGGCGAAACACCTCTAGCTTAGAGATGAAAGTTGGAGACCACAACATACCACAAGTCACACGGTTTAAATATCTTGGGTCTGTTAATCTGGTTTGAAGCCATTCCTCAGAAGCAAAGCCTCCAACAATCTGCTGTATAACATATTTCTGTTATATCAGTTATAACAGTTTTCTGTTATCTGGTGCTCCTCCCTCCAAGCCACACTCTTCTAACCAACTCCTACATGCCTATATATATGATTCCTATTGTATTGTAGAAGTGTAGAGAATATACAAGAATTCTGTAAAATCTGAGAGATAGCTTAGAGTGTGAGGAACCTACTTTGTAACTTTGATTCTTTGATAGTGAAGCTCTTTTCTCCTTCTGCCCGTGGGTGGATGTAGCCACAATTTGGTGAACCACCCACGTTATATCTTGGTGTTCCTTTTTCTGTGTGATCATTTTATCAAACATCTTCTGTGCGTGTGAATTACTGCGATTTAAACTCAACAAACTGGTATCTAGAGCTCGGTTAGATCTTGATTACGTTACTGCGTCCAAAGATCTCTGTCAAGAACTCATTAATTCAACAAACCGATCTTCGCTTGCTTCACGTCCAAAGATCTCTGTCAAGAACTCTGTTAATTCAACAAACCGATCTTCGGTTTTGTTCTAAGCGTCTAAAGAACTCGTTCAAGAACTCGTTAATTCAACAAGAAGATGGCCAGCACCATCAAGATCGAGAAGTTTAATGGGAGAAACAGCTTCAACCTCTGGCGCATCAAGATGCGTGCTCTGCTGAAGGAACAAAGTGCATGGGCTCCGCTTTCGGGTCAAGGTGGCAAGGCTGCCAAAGCTGCTACCCTGGAACAAGAAGAGAAAGCTCATTCTTTGATTCTTCTTTCTCTATCAGATGAAGTACTCTATGAAGTCTCTGAAGAATCCACTGCTGCAGGCCTATGGTTGAAACTAGAGAAACTCATGACAAAATCTCTATGCAACAAGCTATTACTCAAAAGGAGACTATTTGGTCTTCGAATGAAGGAAGGTACACATCTTAAGGATCATCTTGATGAGTTAAATTCAATTTTACTAGAACTCAGAGATATTGATGTTAAAATGGATGATGAAGATATTGCTATGATTCTATTAGCCTCTTTGCCACCATCTTTTGAAAACTTTGTCAGTTCCATGAGCATTGGCAAAGATAGCATCACCTTGGAAGAAGTGAAATCCAATCTGTATTCAAGAGAACTCAGATTGAAATCTAGTAATCTTAAGACAAGCAATGCAAATGGTCCGATAGCTTCAAATCCCTCAAAATCTCAAAGACAAGAAAAGGGGAAAGGGAAAAAGAAGAGCAAGGTTGATCCAAAAGATATATGCAACTACTGCAAACAACCAGGCCATTGGAAGAAAGACTGTCCCTAAGAAAAGGAAGAAAGAATCGGTGTGGCAGCAAATGTTTAGGATGACTCCTCATCCGATTCCGATCTAGTTCTCTCCATTGTTGATGATCAACAACATCAAGTCGATAAATGGGTCTTGGATTCAGCTGTTCTTATCATATGTGTCCACATAGAAGCTGGTTCACCACCTATGAGGAGAAATCGGAGGAAATGTCCTAATGGGAAATGATGCTCCATGCGAAACGAGCTTGGCACCGGTTCCATACAGCTCAAGATGAATGATGGAGTTGTAAGAACCTTAACCAATGTTAGGCATGTCCCCGAGCTTAAAAGGAATTTGATTTCGGTTGGAGCATTAGATGCAAAAGGTTTCACTTGCTATGTGGAAGGTGGAGAAATGAAAATCAAGAAGAATGGAGGTTACGTGGTGATGATGCAGGCAAAAAGACAAGGAAATCAGTATATCCTTCAAGGTTCCACAATAACAGGCTCGGTCTCATCTGCTGAGTGCAAGCCCTCGATTGTAATTCTCTATGGCACTGCGTTTGGGCCATATGAGTGAAAAGGGACTTGAAATTCTCAAGAATCAAGGCTGTTACATAAATATAAGAAGGAGCCACTCAAGTTCCGTGAGCACTTTGCATTTATGGGAAGCAACATAGAGGTAAATTCCCAAAAGCAATCCACAATAATAAGACATCTCTAGACTATATTCATTCGATTGTTGGGGGCCATCCAAAGTTCCATCCTTAGGAGGGGCAAGATACTTTCATCAATAATTGATGATCATTCCGAAATGACATGGATTTTTCCAATGAAGCGAAAATCGAAGCATTCAAACACTTCAAGCAATGGAAAATCCTGATTGAAAATCAAGTGGGAAAGAAAGTAAAACGACTCGAACCAGATCAATGGACTAGAATTGCACTCGGAAGAATTCACGAGAATTTTGTAGGAATGAAGGGATAACTCGACAACTCACAATCGGAAACACTCCACAAAGAATGGAGTAGCGAGAAAGGATGAATAGAACCTCGCTAGAGAAGGCAAGATGCATGCTTTGTCCAATTCGGCCTAGGCGAGAAATTATCGGGCAAAAGTCATAATACTGATATGTTACCTTGTGAAACAGATCTCCGGCTTGACCATTGACTTCAAAACTCCCATAGAAGTTTGGTCCAACAAACTGCAGATACTCGGTCTTTGAAGGTATTTGGTCGCCCTACATATTACCATGTAAATGAGGGAAAGCTTGAACCTAGATCGAAAAAGGGGATTTTTGTAGGATATGGAAATGGAATTAAGGGTTACGAGAATATGGTCACCATCGGAAAAAGGGTAATCATGAGCAGAGATGTCATCTTTGATGAATTGTCCTTGGTTCAAGGTAAAACTACATCGGAAGAACCAACAACATCAAAACAGGTGGAGAAATCAGAATTGAACTCACGGGCCAACAACATGAAGAATCAACACCAAATTCAGAATTTGTTCAAACAATACAAGCAAATTGCTAAGTGTGAATGACAAGGCTCCAACAAGGAAGTCATCAAGAAACACAAGACCTCCAATCAAATATGGCTTTGGGGATATGGTTTCTTATGCCCTCCACATAGCGAAAGAAGTTGATTCATCGAACCGATTAGCTATCGGGGAAGCTATAACTAGTCTTGAATCATAAAAATGTATTACTGACCATGCATGAGGAAATGGAATCCTATGAGAAAAATAAGACTTGGCAACTAGTCAAGCTACCTGAAGGAAGGAAAGTTGTTGGATGCAAATGGATATTCAAGAAGAAACCTGGAATTTCAACTAATGATCCAATTAGGTACAAGGCTAGACTTGTGGCCAAAGGATTCAGTCAAAAGGAAGGTGTAGACTACAATGAGATCTTCTCACCTGTGGTAAGACACACCTCAATAAGAGTCCTACTTGCACTTGTAGCAAATTTGGATATGGAGCTTGAGCAACTTGATGTCAAAACTGCTTTCTTACATGGAGATTTAGAAGAAGATATACTAATGAAGCAACCGGAAGGATTTCATGTATATGAAGAAAAAGAATTGGTATGCAGCTTGAAGAAATCTCTGTATGGATTGAAACAATCCCCAAGGCAGTGGTACAAGAGATTTGACCAATTCATGATATCTCATGGTTACAACAGAAGCCTCTATGATTCATGTGTATATCACAGCAAGGTGGAGGATGGTTCATTCATATATCTGCTTCTCTATGTAGATGATATGCTAATTGCATCAACTGATAAAGATGCAATACGTGAGTGAAATCCCTTCTTAGTTCGAATTTGAGATGAAAGATATGGGGGTTGCGAGAAAGGATTCTAGGCATGGAAATTTTCGAGAGATAGAACTCGAAAGAAGTTGTTCTAATGTCGAAAAAGCTACATTCTTAAAGTCCTTAATCGATTTGGCATGTCTACGGACCAAACCTCGTGAGCACACCTCGACATCGAGGCATTCATCTTTCAGTTTCTAATCACCCACAATCGAATCGAACAGGAATATATGACTCGAGTTCCATATGCAAGTCTTTGTTGGGAGTCTTATGTATGCAATGGTATGCACAAGACCCGATCTAGCACAAGTCGTAAGTGTGGTCAGCAGATACATGGGAAGACCAGGGAATGATCATTGGCAAGTCAGAAACGAATATTCAGGTATCTTAAGGGCACAATTGATGTTGGTCTCATTTATGGAATTAATGCATCATGTACTGTTGCAGGCTTCTCAGATTCAGATTATGCAGCTGATGTTGATAATAGAAGGTCCATTACTGGGTATGCCTTCACTATGGGAAGCTCCTTGATTAGCTGGAAGGCTACACTACAACCTCTGATTGCCTACTCCCACAACAGAGGCGAGTACATGGCCTTAACGAAGCGATAAAGAGGGAATTTGGTTAAAAGGTCTTATAAGTGACCTTGGTTTCCCTCAAGAACAAGCCATAATTTCTGTGATAGCCTAAGTGCTATCTCTGCAGCTGAGGATCAAGTCCATCATGAAAGAACCAAGCATATTGATGTTAGGTATCATTTCATCGAATCGAGAAAAGGATAAAGGTCCGAAAGATTGATACAAAAGAGAATCCTGAGACATGTTTACTAAACCTCGTGCCTAAGAGCAAGTTCATGCACTTTGTTTGGACTGCTCAATGTAGATTCTTTGGAAATAACAACGGTGAGATGGCGGTGAAAAAGGAGATTTTGAGTTGATATCAAGGAAAGGAAAGCTATCAAACCAAGGTGGAGATTGTTAATGCGGTTTGAAGCCATTCCTCGAAGCAAAGCCTCCAACAATCTGTTGTATATCGATTTACGTTATATCAGTTATAACAATTTTCTGTTATCTGGTGCTCCTCCCTCCAAGCCACACTCTTCTAACCAACTCCTACATGCCTATATATATGATCCCTATTGTATTGTAGAAGTGTAGAGAATATACAAGAATTCTGTAAAATCTGAGAGATAGCTTAGAGTGTGAGGAACCTACTTTGTAACTTTGATTCTTTGATAGTGAAGCTCTTTTCTCCTTCTGCCCGTGGGTGGATGTAACCACAATTTGGTGAACCACCCACATTATATCTTGGTGTTCCTTTTTCTGTGTGATCATTTTATCAAACATCTTATGTGCGTGTGAATCACTGCGATTTAAACTCAACAGGGTCTATTATACAAAATGACGGAGAAATTGAGGGAGATGTAAACCATCGGATTCAATCAGGGTGGTCGAAATGGAGGAAGGCTTCGGGTTTTTTGTGTGATAAAAAGGTACCTCTTAAGCTAAAGGGAAAATTTTACCGTACAACTATTAGACCGACGATGTTGTATGGGACGGAGTGTTGGGCGGTAAAAAATCAACACGAGAGTAAAATCAATGTAGCAGAGATGAGAATGTTGCGCTGGATGAGCGAAAAAACTAGACGTGATAGGATTAGGAATGATAGCATTAGAGAGAGAGTTGGGGTAGCACCTATTGTAGAAAAGATGGTTGAATCTCGACTTAGGTGGTTTGGGCATGTATGGAGGAGACCTTTAGATTCTGTAGTAAGGAGAGTGGATCAAGTGGAGGGCAATCCAATAGCTAGAGGCAGAGGTAGGCCAAGAAAAACTATAGGAGAAACTATTAAGAAAGATTTTGAGGTCAATGATTTAACTGTTAACATGATTCATGATAGAACATTATGGCGCCGTATGATCCATGTAGCCGACCCCACCTAGCGGGATAAGGCTTGGTTGTTGTTGTTGTTGTTGTTGTGTTCCAATTTTATCACTTTGTTATGTGTGTAATAAATGTAACGTTCCATGTGCGCCGAATCAGCTAATAAAGTGATTTTGTTTGTGCGATTTTTGTCAAACTTTAATTATTCAACCATATCGGTTAATATCACACTACGCAGAGTTAGCACGGGGGTCCCGGATGTATGGCTTATATTTTGTTATAAGTGCTCATATTTTGTTCTACACCAGACTTAGAGGAGGTCCGTACTTCACGGTGATCGGCTCGTACCGTATTGCCCAGCGACTGTCATTCTCTGAGATGTCGTATCCACCACGTCAGCAGAAGTTTCCCAATGATATGTGGAATATGGTGGATAACTCTCAGGCACTGAGTAGAGTTGGTATGGTGAACATAGGTTAGAGGAGGAGGAGCGCACAGGCTATGTCTGAATATCGATGTCGCCAGGTTGTGATGAGCAGTGACGAGTCTGTATGAGAGCCGAGGGTGAAAGTTTATAGACGCAAATTCGACGAGCGTGACGGTAGTTCCAGATACTCACATCACTGAGGGTGTGGATCTGACGAATGTGTCTGTAGGGTTGGAGTGCCTATGTGAGTTTTTTGCTATTTTGATGTATTTTGAGAGGCGGGTTGGATATCTTTAGGACCTTTATATGAATATCTTTTCTGTGACCAAGTTTATGTAGCACCTTTTCAGGGGACGAAGTAAGAAGCTCTTCAATATCATGAGGCAACAAGAGAATACAAGATTAATCAGTCTTCCCAAAACACAAAGTTTGAAAAAAATGAAACAATTTTAATTGAAAATAAAATAAAAACTAACGAAGAAAAGCATTGCATATTTCATTACCTGACTGTCATCAACCAATTCCACAAGCTGAGGTGTCTTCTTAAGTTTGTGACCTGCCAAAAGTTGGATTTGAAATTGCCAAGAGAGTGAGGAAAAGAGGGCAACGACTAAGTGATCATTTCTAAAGCCAAAAGAGAGCAAGTCAAGAAAAGAAATAATCTCAGCACACAGGCAAATTCAAATAACTAAACTAAAAATAAATGAGCCTTTTTACCTTAATGATTTGGGAAATCAACCCTAGAACAAGATGAGGCTGCAACATAAACAAACACATAATAATGATTGAAGATTTATTAGATTTTGGGCCTAACTCAATCCCAAAAGCTAGCTCATAGGATGAAGATTACCAACTACTTATAAGCTCTTGTTAGATACTATCTCTAGTCAATGTGGGACTTAGGTTTTTCCCAATACACCCCCTCACGCCCAGCACTATTGGGCTTGGTGCGTGGATAACATGGTGGGTGGCCCAACAATGGATCTAGGATAGCTCTGATACCATATTAGATTTTGGGCCTAACTCAATCCCTAAAGCTAGCTCATAGGATGAGGATTACCCACTACTTATAAGCTCTTGTTAGATACTATCTCTAGTCAATGTGGGACTTAGGTTTTTCCCAATAAGATTAAGTACCTAAAGATCCCAAGTAAATGTCATGAAAAGAATATCAGAAGTTCAGATTGCTAAGACTCACTATTCCTTCAACTAAGTCTTGCGTGCCAATGTTAACCACTGTGCAGCTAATAGCCTCGGCAGAATTGAAGCATAAAGTGTGGTTCTCATTCCTCTCCCAAAGACTAAGATTTCGTTTGGCATTGATGGCTCGCTCATCTAAAGTCCCAAGCACAGCAACATTGATAAGCTTACTGCATTAAGCATGACATATATCAAAGCCAGCACATAGTAAAACTTGTACATATTTAATAAAGCAAAAATTCAGCAGGTCCTGCTTATATACCACAGAAGAACGCCATCTTTTACAAGATCAAATAGATCATTTATAGCTGGGTCTAGAGGAAGATATTGTTTGAGAAATGGATCATCACAGCATAGAATTTCAGCAGGTACAAAGCAATTGCAAGGAATCAGCAGCTTAGTAGTAGAAAGAGTCCATTAGACAAGCTCCTATCTTGTACATAAAATAACATCCAAAATTGTGTCACCAATAAATCATCAGCTTAGTTTACTCTTGTTCGGAGTTTTTAACAGGAAATCTAACATAGAATTTCCAATGAAGACCTTGAAACTCTATGTGAGAAGTTCTGCCAGTGGTCTTCACTTTTCTGTTTGCCCATTTTAGGATATCAGCATCACTGATTTCCTTTCCCTGGGAGTGATATCTCAAATTTTTCAACAGTTGAAGCATTGTGAATCTCATCAATTGCCACAATAAAGCTGGAAAACAAAATCATAGTATTTTAGACTATGAAGTACAAACAGAAAGTTTCTTTGCTGCACAATGCAATATGAAGTCTGTACGAAGATTAAGCAAGGCAACATCATTTAGATGAGATAATCACGATACACCAAACAAGATCGTAATATATCACTATAAGCTTAAGAAGAAAATACGCTCCTCATTAATTTTTGTGATAAACCAGTCAAAAGGCATATGCACAAACGTTTAACTTAATCATTCTTGCATTCCCGGGTACCGTAATCTGTCCAATAAAACCATTATCCTGCCGACTTACGCCTTATTAGCTTTAGAGAATTCAGAGAGAACAAGAGAGGAAAGGGATCGAATGAGAATTTGTATTATTCATTCTGAACGATTACAGTATAGCTACTGCCTTATATAGCAGTAGTAGTAACAGTTAGGATCCTAACTGTCTAACAGAACTAACAGAATGTACAGCTGTACAATAGCTGAAACTAAACTATCTCTAACACTCCCCTGCATAAACTCGGTGTTTGAGCAAGTGAGAGCTTGTCAAACACACTGAGTTTATCTCTGAGAGTGCTGAACCTAGCAGCTGATAAAGGCTTGGTAAGCACATCACAGCCCATTGATCATGAGCTGGAACATGAGTCACACTCAGTCTGTGATTCAGCACCTTCTAATATGTCAAAAGTGTATATCAAAATTGCTTCCCATTCTCATATGAATAATTTGAACTCTAAAGTGTACTGCAAAGGTTTAACTCAGTTCTGAAAGTACTTTGATGAGGTGCATAAGTTAGTTCCGTTTACATGCAAGGTTATATAATTGGATTATAATGTTCAGAACAAAACATTAGTTTAAATAGCATCTTCACATTGAAATTCTTTTCTGGCCCTCACTCTGATATACCATATGCTAAATATATCATCAACTTTTTTTTTCCAACTAAACATAGAAAAGTAGTAAAAGAGACATAAGAATTGATGAAACACACCTACAATGATATAAGTTGTATGTAACTGAAGCATATATTTTCCTACAAGATTTAAATATTAAGAAGCTTTATATGCAGAAATAGATGCATGATTTGAAATAAAGGTTACCTAACAGGAGAGTCAAGTGTTGTAAGACTGAATTTTCTTACCTTAGCGATTCAATCTTCTGAGTGTCTTCAACAATAACCTGAGTTTCTTTAATAACAGGAGGTGTTTCTTCAATAAGTTTCTTTGAATTCTCTCTCTCTCTCTCTCTTTGATAAGCATAGCATTGGTTTCATCAGCTTTGTGCTGTACCGCCTGCAGTGAATTCTGCAGTTTTGGTACCTCCTGTGTGAATCCACATAGTTTTCTTTAGGGCTTACAAATTCAAAAGATACTCGGTTACCCCCCTCTCCTATTTTTCTTCCCCAATTATGCAAAATGTTTAATCCATGATTGTTTAATCCCGGTTTTGTGGGGTTGAGTTAGGCCCAAAAATCCAAGATGGTATCGGAGTCTATCCTAGATCCGTTGTTGGAAAGCCGCCAATTGCGGCAACTTTGAGCTGCCTTCATTGCAGCATCCAGCACCTTCACCGTGCTGGTTGTGAGGGTATGTTTAGTCCCACATCGCCTAGAGATATGGCCTAATAAGAGTTTATAAAATTCGGGCAATCCTCACCTTACAAGCCGGTTTTGTAGGGTTGAGTTAGCCCCAAAAATCCAAGAATATTCTTTTGAAATAAAAAACCAGATAGCATCTTTTGCCTTGTGTGGCTTTAGTTATGTAGGTTGAATGAATTACATCTTTACTGTTCTATCTCTGAGGGTAGATGATTTAACAATCGTGGAAAACATAGAGATTTACCATTTTCAGATTCTTAAGTTTTTCCTGGACATACGTCCCCTCCATCGGCATTGTGTGACTATTGAGCATTTCTTGAGCATCTTATAATATGAAGCAGCTTTGTGGCACCACCACCGAGCCTGAAATTGAGAGAGAAATTAAATATTGAATACTGATCACCCTTGTGGATGATTCTAATCATATAATAGTCAACTGTAACTGAATAATGATGGAAGCTTTAGTCTGTTTCCTAAAACTGAACTCCTTAAGGGAAGCGATTGCCCTTAAAGCTGTTTGCAATGTAAGTACTGATGCATGAAGTTTAGTATAAGCTTTCCTAGATTTATATATGCGTATGTTCTTCTGAATTTTCACAGCAGCAGCCACCTTTCTCATGTTCTCATAAAATTTGCATGCAAGTCTACCTACAGAATATATTATGCATTTAAAAATATGTAAATAAAGGAGACTGATTAAGCAGTGAGATGTCCTACAGCATGGAACAGACCATTCTATTTAGGGAAGTCCATATGATATAGCACCTACCCCAACAAATGATTTAGGAATACCTTCGTTTTTCCTATCTACAACAATTGACAGCCAATCAAATGAGCTTTGTAGTGATATGTAAATAAAGGAGACTGATTAAGCAGTGAGATGTCCTACAGCATGGAACAGACCATTCTATTTAGGGAAGTCCATATGATATAGCACCTATCCTAACAAATGATTTAGGAATACCTTCGTTTTTCCTACCTACAACAATTGACAGCCAATCAAATGAGCTTTGTAGTCATGAATGCGAGCATAGCATAATATTATACATATATGCATGTTATATGATCATATTATACATATATGCATGCTATATGATCATAAAATACCCCTGTTGAATTAAATAATTATAGCTGAAACAGTTATTATAAATTACTGATGCAATTTCCATGATTGTAACTGATGCTAAGGCCTTCAGAGCTCTAAAGATATTTACAATTTACAAATAAGAACACCAGACCAAAATCATTATTCTGGTGAAACATTTGAAGGTACCTGAAATCCTTTAAGCCCCATCTTTTCCAGTATCTTTTGGCAAACAGTCTTCTCATCATTGCTGCCCATTGGTGAAAAAATTTAACAGATTAGCTCCATCTAAGTTTGGTACAAAATGTTTGAAAACATGAAGCCAAAACTTCCTTCCTCTTGGGATAAAAGATTTACTAGAAGACTTCTTACTGTGCTCATAAATCGGTTTATAAATTCGAAGAATGGCTTGCGAGTAGGATAGCCAGCACAACTGGTTCTGATCGCATCCAAAACACCCAGTGGGGACAAGCATTAGAGACAACTGATGAGAAGTTGAAACCTGAAAACGTGAAGAAACTACTAATGTACTTTTGGAAAACCATCAACCAAAGAATGAAATAAAGGAGGAACGTCGAAGTGTACTCACACCACAGCGAAGTTGGTACATAATGTTGACATTCTCAAAAATGGGAGGCTTGAGGACGTTGTTTGGTTTCACGCATCTAATGTAATGAGGCTCTGTAGAGTTTAGTGCCTCCATTAGTTGTTGTAGTTGCAGCATAACCATTAAGGATGCAAAAACATTGTTTGTTAGCCTCCTGATATTAAGAATGCAGTTCAATTTTTGTAGACAGTGACATTGGCATGGGCACAAAGTCCAAAATGTGATTCAAGAAGTTTATTGTTATTTGTGACAAAGTCCAAAAGCTTAATAATGATGACTAGAAAAATGAACGATACCTTAATACGAGAACCAATTGAAGAAAACTTGGAAGATTTTGATGTCTCTTCTGGAAGTGGAGGAAAAAAGCCTGCCACAAAAGGACATTTGGAAGCACTCAATAAATCTTGATGTTCACGAACCACATAATCCTTGTTTTTGTCTAAAAAATGGTCAGACTGGTATGTCACCTGCACATTTATGACAGTAAAAATTAAATAAGCAAAGATGTCTCATTTTTGCTGAAGCTAATGCTATGACAATAAGCCATACCTCTCCAGCATAATGAGAAATAGTGAAATCTGTTCGAGACAATTTTGGCATAATGAACCGCTTGTGATTCTTAAATGTTTGATAAAGCTTGTTTGCAAATGTTTCATGTGTTGACTTTGGAAACATGCTGAAAGACCAAAGGAGGGGGGGAAAGTGAGAATGAAGGAGTAAATTTGATATGTTATAACAATGAGCTTTAGACTCAAAACAAGACAAAAACTGGATCTTGTCCAATTTTTCTAACCAAAAGAAGAAAGTTAAAAATCATCTAGCAAGCTATAAATTTCCATCCTTTAAAGGAAGAAACTCGGGAGAAAACAATATTTTACCAAGCTTCATCAAGGAGAGCAACGACTCCTCCAGGTTTCTACAAAAGAAAAAACAATGTTAAAGAGTAGTACAAAAATAAAGGGGGACAGAAGGGAAGGAAAGGCCAAAAAAGGGATTGAATTTTGGCAGACGGTGAAAACTAAAATTACAAACTAGGAAAATATTAATCAGAAATAGCACTTCCTTAACTGTAAAGTTATGTTCCTCCCGAAACCCAAATATAAAAGATTCTGCAATACTGAATAGGGCTCTTGTGGTTCAGTTGATCAGTTCCAAAGAAACAACAATAAAACCGATTAACCAAGTTCATTTTCACCCTCACCCTACTCCCTTCTGCTTCTCTTCCTTTCTAAATGTATGCAGATGTTTTGTAATTCTTTAGTTGATCTTTGAAGATTAGGATCAAAAGAATTTTCATTATTTATAAGGGATGTATAATCGCACAAAATAGATTGTGAGAAGAAACTTAAATAATAGGATAATCAGACAAGGCATCATAATAAAGATCATCAATAAGAATATCAAAAGCAATATAGCACCAGTTTTCCATTTCATTAAGTTTCTGAACATCTAAGTTGACTGCTTTCAAACTCAAAATGAACTAAGCATTCTCATGCCCCTAATGCGATAGGTTCCCCCCCACCCCTCATTTCAAGATCGATAGGTGTCCGAGTTTACGGCTCATCACCGACCCCTGATGGGATAGGTTCTCCCCCCTCCCCCACCCCCACCCCATTTCGAGTGCGATAGGTGTCCGAGTTTACGACTCATCACCGACCCCTAATGGGATAGGTTCTCCCCTCACCCCCACCCCATTTCGAGCGCGATAGGTGTTCGAGTTTACGGCACATCACCGGCCTCTGATGGGATAGGTTCTCCCCTCACCCCCACCCCATTTCGAGCGCAATAGGTGTCCGGGTTTACGGCTCATCACTTGCCTCTGATGGGATAGGTTCTCCCCCCTTGCCACCCCATTTCGAGCGCAATAGGTGTCCGGGTTTACGGCTCATCACCGGCCCCTGATGGGATAGTTTCTCCCCCCTCCCCCACCCCATTTCGAGTGCGATAGGTGTCCGCGTTTACGGCTCATCACCGACCCCTGATGGGATAGTTTCTCCCCTCACCCCACCCCATTTTGAGCGCGATAGGTGTCCGAGTTTACGGCTCATCACCGGCCCCTGATGGGATAGGCTCTCCCCCCCCCCACCCCATTTCCAGCGCGATAGGTGTCCGAGTTTACGGCTCATCACCGGCCCCTGATGGGATAGGCTCTCCCCTCCCCCACCCCATTTCAAGCGCGATAGGTGTCCGAGTTTACGGCTCATCACCGGCCCCTGATGGGATAGGCTCTCCCCTCACCCCCACCCCATTTCGAGCGCGATAGGTGTCCGAGTTTACGGCTCATCACCGGCCCCTGATGGGATAGTTTCTCCCCCCTCCCCCACCCCATTTCGAGTGCGATAGGTGTCCGCATTTACGGCTCATCACCGACCCCTGATGGGATAGTTTCTCCCCTCACCCCCACCCCATTTCGAGCGCGATAGGTGTCCGAGTTTATGGCTCATCACCGGCCCCTGATGGGATAGGCTCTCCCCTCCCCCACCCCATTTCAAGCGCGATAGGTGTCCGAGTTTACGGCTCATCACCGGCCCCTGATGGGATAGGCTCTCCCCTCACCCCCACCCCCACCCCATTTTGAGCGATAGGTGTCCGAGTTTACGGCTCATCACCGGCCCCTGATGGGATAGTTTCTCCTCCCCCCTCCCCCACCCCATTTCGAGCGTGATAGGTGTCCGAGTTTACGGCTTATCACCGGCCCCTCCCCTCACCCCCATCCCATTTCGAGCGCGATAGGTGTCCGAGTTTACGGCTCATCACCGGTCCCTAATGGGATAGGTTCTCCCCCCACCCCCATTTCGAGCGCGATAGGTGTCCGAGTTTACGACTCATTACCGACCCTTGATGGGATAGGTTCTCCCCCCCCACGTTAATTCAAAATTATAAATCTTATCAAATGAAATAGCCATTGCAAGTAAATGAACTTGGAAAACAGGACCCAAATCATCAAAATGTGTTGTTCAACGTTGATATATTCATGTTTTTTCAGTTTCACATAATTAAACTATGCACATAATTAATTTATTGAATATATCTAACATGTGAACAACATTAAGCAAACAACCAAAAATGCACATATAACCAGTTATGAACAAAGGAGGTCAACAGTACACTAGAAAACTAACGAGAAACATTTTAAGGCAGGTATCGGCAACCTCTTTAATTTCTTCATCTAGAAAAACATTTAGTCCAGGAGATAAGCAGTTAGGGATCCTGTCCTACCAATTTCTCTTCATCCTCTCTCCAGAACACTACTCATTTTAAACCCCTGTATTTTTAGTTCTATTTTAATTCCTATCAAGTACCACAAACTATAGTTATAATTGCCAATACGTACACATAATTTTATTGCTTACTTATCATGGGTAATACTTTTTTGTGATATTCATTAAGTTAACCTGAAACATTAAGATCAAAGTTTCTTTGAGTTTAATTCTTCACGAAGTTGTATAGTTTCCACTTTCCAGGGTCTCATGGGAAAAACTCTATTAAAGATTATATACAGGGTCTCACGAAGTTGTTGTAGGCTTAGATATGATTTTGGATTTCATTTTCCTAGAGCATATACATCTATGCATGCAAAATCATTATATAAGATAATTATACTCTTAACTTATTCATGAAGTGAAATATCGTTACTTATCTGGTCTGGGTGCCTAACTGTCAATTGAATCATGTATCATGCAGATAAACCCCCAATAGAGGAACTTCATCCATTCCTAGAATTTCAGGTGCTTCGGCAATGGGCTCCAAGTTATGATCTGCCTCTTGCATAGAAGAAAAATGTCTCCAGCACTGCGTTTCACATTCATGGGACACAAGCTTTATGCTAATACAGTGCAGTGCAGGTAATTCGATTTAGCAGTAATAAGTGAGAGTAATGCATAAACTGCAGTTAAAACAAATGTCAGCATCATATACTTTTGCCCCCTCCTAAGTCCTAAGATGGTTTATGGCATACTATGTCTGTTTTGACTATTAGAGCTTGCTTTCAATTTTATTTAGGATAACTGGAAGGAAGTGATGTACCATTCTCCTATATGGCTTTGACAATGAAAAATGAATGAAATAAATGTTAGCAAGATACTAAACAGTAGGGCTTATAGGTACAGAAATAGCAAGATACTAAATTTTACTTGTCCATGGCACCCTCACATCACATGTCACTTGAGGATGAAAGTTGATTACCTTCTATTAATTTCTTCTTATTCTTATTCTTCTCTGTTTCTGCTCCTTCCTCGTCACACCATCTCTCCATCCCCCTGTTTTCTTTCTTGCTTCTGATACAAAAATTGGAATGCTATTATTAGGTATTAATGCGTTTAATTGCAGAGAAAAAAAACAATAATTAAAACTTGTGCAAGAAACAAGAGAAAAGAAGATGCTAACCTTTGTCTTGAGCTGAAAGAAGAAAAGATAGAAGCAGCAGTTGAATCTTTTAGAGCCGTTTCAATTTCGACGCTCTCTCTCTATTTGTTTGCGGTGATTGAAAGGGAAAAGGAAGAGGAAGAGGGTTCTGAAAATACAAAATAGTACCGTTGGGAATGGGATGCTTGGAGGTTGAATAGTCAAACGACTCAAACCTTGCGGTGTGCTATCTATCTTGAAGATTTTTCTTCAATATTTTTTATTTTCTTACCCAATAGTATAATGGTTTAACTATTTAAACTATTTGATAATTTTTAATCAGGTCTTTAAATTGAAAAAAAAATTGTAATTGATCCTCGACTTTTATAAAGTTTTTTAATTTGGTCCATAAATTAAAAAAAAAATTATTTGTATCCCTAAACTTATATAAAAATTTTAATTTGGTCCATAATTAAAATAATAATGATAATAAAATAAATAATAATATTATAATAATAAAAATAATAAAATAAAAATGAAACTTAGTAGGAAAAACTATTGTTTAACATAATAATTAAATAAAAATAGATAAATTTGAGAGACAAAATTTAGTTTTTAAAATGATAATAACAATATAATGAAATATGAAATTGTGCTAGAAAATTCATGTTTTATAACAAATTATTAAGAGATTAAATTGAGTCAATTATTTAATATTTAAAATAACATTAAAATAATAATAATACACATCGCATAACCTTTAGATTTTTAATTTTTGAAGATTTAGAACAAGAAGTTTGATTTTTCACATTAGCAACTTTACCTTTACCTTTAATAATATCAGACTTCAAATGAAAAGAAGGAAGAGAAAAAGAAAATTTACTGTCTGTTGCCAATTCTCTTTGTACAGCATTGTCTTCTTCAGGGACTTGAGAATTGGTACCAGAGGGTTCACCTCTTTCCAAGGCTATAAGATTTTTAACAGGAGCACTGGTTTTAGGACCAGTTTTCTTTACTTCAGGACCTTTCTTGGCTTCGGCATTCTGCTTACTCTGACCTTTCTTCCTTGGTTTCCTTTTCACTAGCATCCAATCACCATAAGACTCAAATTCACCAGGATCTTTTTCCATAGGCTTGGCCTGATCAACATTAATATTGATTTTAATTGAGGGATTATCCTCAGAAACCAGACTCTTAGAACTATCTTGCTCAACATAGATATTCTCTATGGCAGAAGCATTACTCTCAAGAACCTTTTGCTTCAAAGATTCTTCCTTATCTACTGACATCACATGACTTTGATCCTTTAGAACATCTCCACCCACTTTTCCTGAATCTTGAACATTACCTTAATCATTACAAGAAGGTTGTTCTATACAAGATTTTGATTTGTGACCTTATTTTCCACACTTAAAGCAAATTGAATGCAGACCTTCATATTCCAAGAACAGCTTATGACCACGAATCACAATGAAAGGGATCAAAGGCTTATCTAAATCCATCTCTACACAGATTCTAGCAAATTGCCCTCTAGAATGTATAGATGTAAGCTTATCAATCTTTAACATAGATCCCAAAGAAGAGCCAATCCGCTAGAGAAACCTTGCATTATAGAGTTCAAGAGGAAGCCGAGGGATCCTAATCCAAACTGCAACTTTCTTGGACAGTTCTGCTTGTTGAAGGAACATAGGAACCCATCTCTGCACTATAAGATAATGATCAGCAACATGCCATGGTCCTTCAAAAAGAGAAAAACTGTAATCTTCCATTGCAGAAAAATGAACCAGAAAGTAACCATCAGCCATATCAACCAAGTTAACCGTTCCTTTCTTGGTCCATTTTCTTTTAAGGTTTGCCTCCAAGAACTTAAAGTTCACAGACTTTCCCATGAGTTTGACCAGCCATGGAGTTGACCATGTTTCCATTCATCTTCCAGGGGAATCTCTACACCTACACCAGCAGCTTGAGGGATTTTCTTTTGAGAATTCATAGCTTTCACTTCTTCCATAATGCTACTATTGATCTTTGAATGACACAGGACCTTCAGAAGATGACTTTGCAGGATCATTAGCCACTCCCTTCATCTTTGGAGGCTTCTGGATCACGAATCTTGTGAAAAGCCTTTGAAGAAGATCAGATTATTCCTCAGTTTTCTTGCTTACTTGTGACACTTGCCTTTTGCTTAATACTGAAAACAAACTTTTCATACAACAAATCTTATTAAATCAAATAAAAATAAAATTCCAAAGGACAAAATTAACTACCACATAACAAGGTTAAATAAATAACTCCTTTTAAATATACTAGCAAATCTTTCTCGTTATGCAAAGAGTCCTACTAACAATGCCTTTAAGGATTATCGATAGAAGTATAGTTTATATCGATGAACTAATTAAAACCTTTCAATATATTAAATGAACCAATTTCTTATATAAACTTACTTTTTATTTATAATTTTAATAGTGTCCATATAAATGTTAAAACAGAACTATAAATAATAAAGTCAACTGCTATATAGTATTTTTAAGTTTTAGGTTAAGGTAATATTTTGGTCCCTATATTTGACATGAATTCTCGATTTGGTCCTTATACATAAAAATTATTAAAATTGTCCTTATAGGTACAAAAAATACATGTTTGGTCACTGTCGTACGTATATCATATTAAGGATTGATTTAATAATTTTTTGTTTCGTATAAGGACCAAACGAGTAATGTATAAGGACCAAACAGATACTTTTTATACGTATGGAGATCATTTTAATAATTTTTTATGTATAGCGACCAAATCGAGAATTTGTGTTAATTACAGGGACCAAAACATTACTGTAAGATAATTTTTAATATATGATATAAATAAATATAAATATAAATAATAGATTATTAACATGAGAATGACAAACTCTTGAGGGTGAGCTTTGTCGTCCTTGTGGTTCTACCCGATTCGAGGGATTGGTCTCCACGATTGTGCGTGGAGGATAGCCTAGAAAGCTAAAAAAAATTAACATGAGAATGACTGAGTGTGTGTTTGGTTTAACGTTATAAACCTCCATAATTGATTCTGTCATCTATCAAATGTGATGTGGGTAAAAATGAGATGTTTGGTTACTATCAGGTAAAATTGATTTTGCCTCCAGAAGTAATTTTGATTAGAAGCTACAAAAAATAGCTTTTGAGTTGAGTTTGAAAAATTTACACTAAGTTTTACATCAAACTTAACATGTAAACATAAATCACTTCACTTTAAACTCAATTTTAATCAAATCAATTTTATAAAATGAATTACATTCAAAATTATTTTTATCAACGCCTAAACTTGCACCAAATGTGGTGGGAGTTGGGTTGGTGAGAGTGAGAGTGGCTACTCGAAGACTCAATAATAAATAATAAATACTAATAATAACTCTGGACTAAGCGCATTCGGGCATCTCGTGCTCCTCCTCACACCTCACCCACTCTCTCTCTATATAAGAACAAACCACGTTTCATTTCATTTCATGTAACTCACCTAATTCTAGATTCTTCTTACTCAAGGGGCTTCCTGAGGTAACACCTTCTCCTCAATTTTCTTTCGTTTCTCTCTACTTGTTCCATCCATAATCTATCTCCTCCTCTCTTTTCTCTCCTCCGATTCCCAATTCCATCTCGTAATTTTTTTTTCAAAATCGCAAGCTTGTTACTTTTTTTGTTTTGTTTTTTATTTACGATCCTGTGTAGATCGCCTAAGTTGTTGATCTAGGTGATATCAATTTTTCTTTAATTTTGATTTTTAACTTTGATTACTTTTGATGTTTCTTAGTTCACGCGGATGAAATTACTTTATAGTAATTTATTTATTTAATTTATTTTGTTGGAGTGAGCTGATCTACTGAGCTGGCAGCTAGTTAGTGTATTGGAATTTGGAATTTGTGCTTTTTGACATGATAGTTTTTTTTTCTTCAGTTAATTGAATTAATTCGTTCTCTTATTTTATTTTTTAAAACATGAGAAACTACAGTAAAATTGAACATATGATATCTGGATCCAATGTTTTGAAAGAGTTTGTTTGATCTTTTTATTTTGGGAGAGTTTGAAAGTTGGACAAACTTTTAGTATTTGGGGTTTTAGGTGTTTTAAGCTTTGTTTAGGTATCAGCTGTTCTGTTCTAAATATCTGTTTTCCCCCCTTTTCAGATCACATTTAAAAATGGCGAAGGCTGTGGCAGTTCTTGGCAGCAGTGAGGGTGTGACTGGAACTATTTACTTTAATCAGGAAGGAAATGGTAAGTTTCAACCTTCCTCAAGATCATGTTTCTATTTCCCTATATTATACAGTATTAATCAAATAACTTAATAATATATATGTTGTGAATTGTCCAGGTCCAACCACTGTAACTGGAAATCTTGCTGGTCTTAAGCCTGGTCTCCATGGCTTCCATGTCCATGCTCTTGGTGACACCACAAATGGTTGCATGTCAACTGGTATACTCCTTAGAACATAACTTTATCAGTTTCTTTTATTACCCTGATGCACTAATGAGCTGGAAAAATTGTAAACCCTCAATTTGATTTGGAATGGATCATCTTATGTTAAATTTCCACGTGACCTTGTCATTGAAGAGAGAAATAGATACAAAAACTTTAGATAATAGGGCTCTGTTAAAATGTGTGGAACCCTGTGTTAAGATTTTTTTAGTCTTTATATATCTGTATATCAAAATAAAAGTCAAGCATTTGCTGTTGAAAGATTTTTTTTTCTCTTGTATCGGTTATATAACCTTGTTTTCTACTTTATGGTCTTCAAATGTCCAAGCATGGGAATGAAATCTGTTAAAAGTCACTAAATTCTGTAATTCTTATCATTTAATAATATTAATTCCACATAGCCCAAACGTTTGATTTTCTGTTTTTTTTACAGGACCACATTTCAATCCTAATGGTAAGGAGCATGGTGCTCCCGAGGATGAGAATCGTCATGCTGGTGATCTAGGAAATGTTAATGTCGGCGATGATGGTATGGCTTTGTTCTTTTATTTATCTGCTAATTAAGATGTACTTATCTTTTTGGTGACGGTTCATCTTTAAAAGAACTTGTGTATTTTGTGGTATCCTAGATGTATGTTTGGCTGGTCATTATTTTAAAATGGTTTCCTTTCATTGTGTAACTCAGGAACTGTCAGCTTCTCTATCACTGACAATCAGGTATGTTATTCACCTCCTAGTCAAAACCTCTGATGAATTCTTCTAGATTGACACCAAGACTTGAATGTTTGAAATTTATTAAATTACTAAATGTTTGCAGATCCCTCTCACTGGACCAAACTCCATCATTGGAAGAGCTGTTGTTGTCCATGCTGATCCTGATGATCTTGGGAAAGGTACTCACTAATCTATATTTATTTCTTGGTATCTTAGTCATTGATTATCCTTCTGTTCTGTGCATATATCAAATATTGTCACGATTTTGTTCACTTTCGTCGTACATCAGAGCTATTGTTTTTTTTTTCCTTCATGTCAAACCTTTCTATGTTTTTCAGCTTACTACATGTTAATATTCTCCGTTTTCTGGTGTAGGTGGACACGAGCTTAGCAAAACTACTGGAAATGCTGGTGGCAGAGTAGCTTGTGGTAAGCATAGTCTGCTACAGTAAATACTTTTTTTTTTTTCTCTCCTGACATTCTATTTTATCTATGTAATATCAAAATTTCCTATGGGCATATGTTGCTACATAGAAAGGTTCCCAGATCTTTGGAGACTATCAACCAGACAACCATTCATTCGATATTTATTTTGTTGTTTACTATGTTGACTGTACCGATCTCATCTTGCTGGTGTGTAGGTATTATTGGTTTGCAAGGATAAACCTCTCGACCCCTGGGTTGCATGAAGTTGAAAGTGTGCGGTGATCATATGATGAAGGTTTAGAATTATGGAATAAACGCATACCCTTCTCCTGTTGGTTAGGCTTGGTCTGTACTGCTGTATGCTGTATTTTGCTCCTGTCTTATCTGATGCTATATGTTAGCACTCGATGCGTAATCAAACTGTTACTTTGCCTCAAGTTTGTGGTGTTGGTGGTTATTGTTATTTCTTGTTTATCAATTCGCAGTATGATCTGAGTTAATGTGGGTTTTCATAATAAAAAAATAGATTAGATTTTTCTTTTTTCGGCTGTAAATGAAGATGATAATGATTCAATAATTAGGTTAAATTAGGTGATAAAATAATTACGTTAAATTAGGTTACAACGATGATGATACTGATAGTCTGATACAATCCCATTGCCACATATTAGTTACATTATAATTATATTTTTAATAGTTAAAAAATAAATTTTTTATCTTTTTCATACACTTAAGTATTTTTTTATTCCTAATGTGGAAATTTTTTTTAATATTAAAATTTATCAATTTATCCTGATATATTTAAATTTTTAAAATTTATTTATTTTTATTCAATATAAATAAATTAATTATGGGTATTTTATTATAATTTTAATCATGTATGTATATATATTATTTTAATCTATATTTTATTTTATTTTAATTATTTATATAATGCATGTATTTGTTACTTAGTCTTTCATCGTATTAAACTTTTTTCCTAATAGGAAAAGAAGTCACCAATTTCCAAAACCCGGTTGTGCTAAGTTGAGTTTGAATGGGAAATATCGATTTAGCTTAAGCCTTTCAAATTTTTAGTGCTATTTTTTTGGTAGAGTAACGACAAGAAAACAAAAGAAACAAAGCAAAAGTTACATCCTTAATCGAGATGCCCTGAGGAGGGAATCAAAAAACTTCATCCGGTCTGCATTAGATGCTCCAAAATCTTGGCCATAGATGATGGGTTAGAGAATCCAAAATCGAATATTATACATTTGCTGGTCTGATGCAGTAGAACCGGCTCTGTTTGTTAATCAGGCAGGTTGTAGTTTATTGAAAAAGTCAATTGGAAAAATCTCGTGCATATGTTTCAGGCTATGTTTGGATTAATGAAAAGTGATGGAATGAAATGGAACCATATTCCATTGTTTGGATTTTCTTAATTAAAATGGAATGATACATAATCTCATTCCATCAAATCCCCCTATTTTTGTTTTCTCTCAAATTGGGGTGAACACCATGGAACCAACTTTTCTTTTTCTTTTTTTTTTTAATCCAATTACGTTTTAATCCCTTCGACATAATTTCGCTCCCTTCTAACTCACATCATGTAATGAGAGGCAAATTTGGCAAACTAGTCCTCAATATTAGTTAGACTCCTTTTAGACGGTAGATATGCGAGCATCGAAGTCTGAAACTCCGCGGTCACTTCAACGTTCCTTACTGCTAAAGCTAGTGTTGTAAAATCTTCCATATGAGTTTGCTAGCCTTAACCGCACATCTGGTATTGCTGGAACAATATTTGCTATTAGTCACGAGGGAGGAATCCGTCGGCAACAATTGTGTCATTTTGTATAGGGGATTGTAATCGGTTTGGGTTGGATCGGATTTGAGGGGTTTTATCATCCGAACCGATCAAATTTGATCGGTTCGGTTCGGATTTGGCAAATTTTTAGGTACGGATCCGAATCGAACCGATCACAATCAAGTGGGTGCAGTTCGGATCATCGGGTTACCTTTTTTTTTTTAAAAATTTACACTTAAATATTAATAAAAAATTAGAAAAATAAAATAAAATATACATATTTAATTATTAATTATATTAAATTTATATATAATAATATATTAATATTATATAAAAAAATTAAAAATAAATATTTTAAAGGGTTCGGATCGGATCAGAATTCTCGGATCCGAGACCCAAACCGATCTGGTTCGGATCGACGTTTTGGAATCCGATCCAATGATCCGAACCAATCCATCAAAACCGGTTCGGATCGATTCGGATCCGCCGGGTTTGCGGATTGGATCAGATCCACTTACACCCCTAATCTTGTACCTAGTTCCGAATCTGATTGGTGCTTTCCATTGATGAAATCTCCTCTGCAATCAATCGTTCACACTATGCAGACACCTCGCGCGTTTTCAGCGTACATGCAACTAGTGAACTAGTTTCACCTGCTTTTCCTCATAAACCCCTATACTCAAACCATCGTTCTATGGATGTGATCCAATATACGGATTCTTCAATTTTCGGGCTTCCATCAAAATAAGGAATTGTGTCATGCTATTTGCATCTTGTTTTTTTCTCCCCCACACCTTACAAAAAAAAATTATTTTTTGAATATCTCCTTAATGTGTTCATGTTAAAACTTTTCGGAAATTAAATTCCGAACATTTAAAATATTAATCTGAAATAAAAAAAAATTTACATATCTGAAAATTTATTTTCGTAAAAGTTCTAAAATTTAAAATTTGGGACCTGAATACTATATCTGAAAAATAAAATCCGGAAAGGTTCCAGAAAAATAATTTCGGGAGGCCAATAAAAGGAGATAAAGAACAAAAGGATGCTAGTGAATCTAGTGTGAGGTCCACAACATTGTGTGGGTGAAGACGATGCAGTGTTGTACGTCACAAGGATGGCAGAGTCTCTCTGCTTACAAATCTGTAGACCACCGCCATTGCTAAGTGGGTCTTCAAATTTTGGGTTTTGGGTAACAGAATTAAATAAAAAAATTAAAAGAAAGAGCACCAAAGTTTGAGTGGCGGTGGTGATCATAACGCAACTATCAGTGTGGAAATTGAAAACGAGTTAGCATGTTGCAAATAGGAAAAAAATGGCTGGAGTGGTTATTGTTTATGATTCCCGAACAACAATAAAGAGCTGAGAGAGAGGGGGAAGGTAGGTAGGTGATGATGCCCTTTTATTGTTCCTTAATCCTGTTATTGGACTTCCGGAATAATTTTTTCGGATTTTATTTTTCGAACATAAAATATATTTTTCGGATTTTAAATTTTGGAATGTTTTCGAAAATAAATTTTCGGATATATGAAAGGGATATTTTTGAAGGAAGAAAAAATAGGAAAATCAAAAAAAAAAAAAGATACAAGTAGCGATTTACAAGATATTAATAGCATGCCTCAGGAAATTTCAAGCTTGCTAATTTAGGTGATAAGTTTTGTTCTGCAAGTTTTTTTCTTTTGTTGGTTTCTTATATAACTTTAAAACGAAATCATTATCAATGTATAATTGCTTCCAATTCTCAACCTTATCTCTAATATACTACTATAATTTCTCTAATCAATTCTATTGCTTAATATCTATATGCAAGTATTATGATCTGAATTAAGAGTAAATACTTATTTTCTCACATTATATTTTTACTCACTTTAGAAGAGTTCTATCCTATTTTCTCTCTGCCGTTTCTCTCTTCCTAATCCTAAGCTAATTATTGTTTAATGTAATAATTTCTTTCTGACCTTACTTTAGTTAATGTTGATTTTTTTTAGCGAAGCAAATAATGTTTTTTCTCTCTCTTACTATTAATTAATCTCAAAATACGTCAATTTTTTCTCCTAATTTTCTTAGCTGTCTAATTTTATATTTATTCTTGTCTATTTTCATATTCATTTAGATTAGATCGTCCATGAATTTTAATTAAAGCCCAAATTTTTTAAGGACACTACATAATAACAAATTGGGGTGCATCTATAATGCAATATAAATGCCTAAGTGGTGCACCACGCACATATCTTATTCTTGTCTATTTATTTTGTCAAGTCTGCAATTTTACTTTTCAATCCAAAATATTGTATTAAAACTCCAATCATATACTGTATGGAATTTTAGTATAATTAATTTTCAGAATACAAATACATTCGTTATTCATTTTCATTTTTCAACACAAATTAAAACATTATCGTCTCTGTTCCCCAACATTATCGTCCCCTGATCCTGAACAACATCGTCTTCTTCCAGACCCACCCTGAATGGATCTCGTCTTGCAGCTTCAGCTCGTGGCTGTCTTGGGTTTTCACCTTGCGGTTTTGAACAACCTTCATCCCGCGGTTGTGTTACACTTCGGGCTCATGATCATCGTACAACTTCAGGTCGCCGTTCAGTTTGTCTGAAGGTTTCAACGGCGTTAGTCACCGGTCGTCGCGAGTGGGGGAGGCATATCATACCAAAAATAACTGGTTAATCATGGATGACCAGATCCATAAAACCGATCCAACAGATAAGATCGGAAACAAAACCATCCGCAGATTCGCCGGAGAAGGCGGCGGCGGCGGTTCAACGCACGACGGCCAGGTCTCGTCGTTTTGTGTAAGAGGAACGGCGGCAGTCGTTGAAGCCGTTGAGCAGAACAAAACCTCAAACAGAGCAAGAACAAGATTTGAAAACCCTGAGGAATGTCGATTGTAAAAGATGAATTACGGATCTGAAAGAACCTCATCTTCTTCCTGCTGTGAGCAAGAAATATGACATGCAGCAAGAAACATAACACAAAACAAAACCTGATCTGTAGAGAGAAAGAAGCAGAAAACGAAGGAATTGAAAACCACAAAGTTTAAGAAGGGCTGTAACATGAAAAGAAGGGTTACGATGTCACCCAAATTTTACACCACTCGTTGTATTATCTGGTAAATTTTGGGTCAATCAAATAATCATATAGATCAATCTTGGGCCAATCAAATTATTATATAGATCGGTCAAAATTTCAAGCTTTCGAGTTGTATTATATTGTAGTCAAATTATATGAACACAGTATATTGTAGTATAATATATGTGTTTTTTATATTTGTAAATTTAACTCATATTAAAATAATGTTTTTTATTAAAAAAAATGATTATATTATAAAATATTATTGACAACGGATATTATTTTGATTCATATTAAAATATTATTTTATAATCTAATCAGTTTTTTTAATTAAAAAATATTATTTTAATATGGATTAAATTTACGAATATAAAGAATATATATACTATATTACAATATATTGTATTTATATATTTGACTAAAGTAGAAATACAACTAGAAAGTTTGAAATTTTGATTAAATCAATGTGATAATTTGATTGGTTTAAAATTTACCACATATGAATTATATAATGAATGGTACAAAATATGTGTGGTGTATCTTAACCCAACCCAAAAAAGAAAAACAAATTTCCCAACGAAAATATCTCTCCAGAATTTTTTTTGACCAAAAAAAAAACACATAATTATTATTATTGTTGTTATTATTATATTATTTTAATGTATTTTCCTACTCCCTGTGCCTCTCTCCGTACCAAAATCTCAGTCGCAATCCTCTCGTGCTCGTAGCTAGTGGAAGAGAGAAGTTAGCTTCAGTGCCTTCTGATGGTGGTGGTGTGGCTGTTGCTACTGCACCTGCAGGTGGCGCTGCATATTGTTCTAGGGTTCATGGGTTTTGATTTTTCAATTGAGACAATGTAATGACATCATCAAAGTGTCTGACATAGTTATCAAGGTTTACAAAATCGAACCCGTCATCGAACCGGTGAAGACACGGATTCAAGATTCAATGGTCCAACCGAGGTTCAACCGTGATTGAACCGGTTATAATTAAATAATATTATTTTATTTTTTAATATGATATATTAAGTAATATTAACATAAATTTAAAATTCTCATATTTTGTAATAATATATAAAATACTTTTTGTGTTAAATGTTAGTAAAATTATATAATCTGGACGTTGGCATAATCACCCATGCAGTAGGGACAAAGCTTTAATAAGTACTTATTTATTTATGATTATGAAGTGAAAGATCGGGAAAAATAAAAAACAAAAGTTGGGCATTTCATGTTTCAACCCAAGCCCATTTCATTTAACCTAATACAAGAAACCCTTCTTCCATCTTCATTCAGCTGCTGCTTCCCCATGCTATCTCTCTCACTCCTCGTTTTTCTTCTTATTCCTGTAAATTAGTTAGATAAAAAAAGTTTGCCTTGAAATCGGTCCATTCTCCAAACTCGTTTGGCTTCTGGAAAATAAAAAGAAAAAACCCTATGTCTCCTTTCCAGTTTCCACATTCAGCTGCCACACCCTATCTCCCCTCATCCTCTTCTTTCTGTCTTATGCTTACACAGTTACACGGTCTGAAGGTTTGGTTCTTCACAATGTTTTCAGGTTCTGGTTTTTCATATTCACGATTTGACTTCCGTCTTCTTCGTTCTCTAAGTTTTTCTGGTTTTTTCATTCTCACAGTTTTGTAGATTTCACGAACCGGACCAAACCGCCCTTGACCGGTTTTGGCCGGTTTCACCGGTTTTGAACCGGTTCTGCGATTTTTGTATCGGTTCAACGTAGGGACGGTTTTACCTACCAACCGAATCGCTTTAGGTCCCGGATCCCGATTAAACCGGTTGGACTGACCGGTCCGGTCCGATTTTGTAAACCTTGATATTTATTGATATTATGCATTTAAAGAAAATGTATTTTCAAAGAACAATACATTTAATATACATGTATTTACATAACATACTATACTTCTATAATACTAGTTTGACGGCAAATTCTAGGGTGAGCGACTTGTCATGTTGCCCACCGTGAGCAACAAGTTTTAGCCGTTAGATTAAGATATTCTACATATCTTATCATGGACTTGCATACACTGTAATTTTTTTTCCCATTCCCTACCCTCTTTCTGCCACCGTAGGACACCTACGGACATAGGTCACACAGCCCTTTCTCCAGACCCACAACCCCACGACCCTCCCTCATCCTCTCCACTTCCACCATGGCCCTCCTCGTCTCCACCTCCAAAAACAAATCCCTCTTCTTCAACTCCGGCAAGCGCCTCGACAGCAAAAAGAAGTATGTCAAGCACGTAACCGGCAGCCACAACGACACCGAACTCCACCTCGCTGCCCAGCGCGGCAACTCCTCCTCCTTTTGCCAAATCCTCACCGAGATTGATGCTTAGATGATGGGAACCCACATCGAGGCTAAGTTTGATGTCGAGGTTGCGGATATAAGGTCCGCCATTGTCAACGAGTTGGCAGGGACGGCTTTGTTCACCACCATTGTCAAGCAGGTCACAGGTCGCGAAGCCCTTGAAAACTCTGTAGGTCGCGCGGTCCAGCCTCTATCGCACTGAATCGTAAACCATTGTCGCCGCTGTCTGAGCTCATCGGAGGCCAGCCGCGAGATCTCGCTTTGCGGGGTGTGAGGTGTTTCTGAAAGATGGGGCTTGTCGGTGAGGGTGAGAATCTTGGGAGAGAACGCACGTAGAGAGAGAGACCTTGTAATCGAAGCTTTGGCCAGTCCGAGGCGGTGCTTTGACGGTGGCTTCGGAATCCGGCGAGGGGAAGGAAACTGGGACAGGGGAGAGATACGTTGAGAGAATAATGAAAAAAAAAATTAGTGTAGTAAGTATATGATAGTATCTGTAGAACCTCTTCATCTAATGGTCAAAAACAGGTTACGCACGTGAGCAACATGTCCATATCGCTCACGCTAGAAGGAGCCTTCCTAGTTTGACTACAAAATAGTTTGAAAAATAAAACTGACAATGGCAAGTTCATTGGGTTCCGTCTTCAATACTCCCTGACTATCTTGGAGGATTCATCTTCACTAAATTTGAGCCATAGATATATCATTAAAATAAGCTAACGGAGGAGGTTAGAGATTGGCAACCGATAGAACCTATTGATGGATGGAAAACGAAAGTGTGATCCCATGCGTGTTCTCCATTGGGCGTGACGGTGGCGTGGTTGGAATATCCCTTAACGATAAATTATCTATTTAAAATAACAAGAGACAATAAAAAAATTCCCCTAATAACAAGTAGCAAATAAAATCATAAGAGTCATAAAAAAATAATAGCAATAACAATTTACACCAATAAATATTCATCGATTATTACAGTAGTAAAAAAAATTACCTTGTAAGAATTAAAAGAAAGTTACCTGCAATTCAGAAGGAACACTGCTACAAAAAAAATTATACTATAAGTATAGGGAGTAACGATGACATTAATGCTAAAATATCTATTTAAAACAACATGAGGCAATAAAAAAATCCCCTAATAACACGTAGCAAATAATATCACAAGAGTCATAAAAAAAATAATAGTAATAATAATTTACACCAATAAATATTCATCAATTATTACAGTAGTAAAAAAAATACCTTGTAAGTTCCTTTTTGACTTGGAAGGCGTCAGTCTAACTGACGTCTTTGACCCGTCAGAGTGGAAAAAAAAATAAAATATGCCAAAACCGGATAACCGGCTGGAGACGGTCACACTAGGGGGAGGATGGGAACTCCACTCCCACTTTGGAGTATTGAAGACGGTGCCAGTTCATTGGTCTATAAAATGATAAATGATGGGTAAACCACCCTAGTGAGTGGTGCACGATAGACGCTTCCAACTAATTGCTTGATCTACACAAAATTTGTAGTTTACAATATACATTTTACATATATCCTTAGCTTCCTGAGTGACCATTTCCCCTTGGTGAGCTAGGAACTATCGGTACAAAACCCCTGCCACCAAAAACGAGACGCATAAATGCATTATCAAACTTACGCCACAAGCGATGAACAGTGTGTGTTGGAGAGGTTAGCAAGTGACGAGATGCTTGGACGCTGGGGTTCATGGGCATCAAGTTCACCTTCAGAATCATGGCCACCTTCCAGAAATGGCATAGGGATTGATTCTGGAGATGGGTCCATAATGTCTGCCATGCTGTTTTTGTGTTTAGGTTGAGAGACATGAGGCAGCAAAAACCTTATGAGTGGCTTTGTCATCAAACCAAACGCCCGACAGGTTCTAATTAAGTTGTGTCAGTACCACCTCTAAAGAAATCTTTATATGATATAGTAAACTACAGTTGATTTGTGGTAATTTTGAATAATTATGGGTAGTCACATGGTGAAAATCTTACATGGACGTAATAACTATTGGGCACAATCAATCAAATTCTCCATAGTCATTAAAATAATAATTGAAAAAGATAACAAAACATTACTAAAATGATTTTTAAAATTATATTAAGATTTTGATTTGGTTGTGCTCAATGATGAAATGTTCGTATCCATACAGGATTTATTCTTAAGTTACATAGATCAACTTAGTAGGGCAATTAACTTAGTGGCAAAACTTGAAAGCAATGGTTAAAGAAATGAAATTCTCATGCTATTTTTTCCTTGAACTTTTATATCTATTTTATAAGTATTGATCATTTATCATTTTGCTTTAGAAACAACAATGAGAAGATGATTAATAGTTACAAGGCTATTTCTACGGTGCACAAGTTTGATGGGTATCCTCATTATGCACGAGTTTTGTTTTTAATCCCAACCGTTTGGTCGCAAATGCTTATAGGATTTAATAACAGACTTTTTACATCTGGTTTTCCCCCTTTTTCTCCTATCTTTCCCTGCTCCTTCCTCCGCCCACCCCTTTCACCGGTAGCCACCTCCCATCCAGCCTCAGCCAACCCTCCCACTCCCCCACTGCCTCGGACCCTAGCCGCATGTCTCGCAAGTGAAATGTAAGCAACAAGGGAGCTCCAACAAGAAGGTCGACGAGGTGGAACGAGTCTGTAGGGGACTGGTGTGGTGGACAACAGTGGTCGACGATGGCGCGACTGAAGGATAGGGAGGCGACTGACAACAGTGTGGTTGCTGGGCATAGTGGAACGAGGCAAATCTATAGTGGGCCGGTGTGGGCCGCGGTGGGGGTGGGGGTGGCGACGGAGAGAGGGGAGTGAGAGAGTAGGGCGGTGGGGTGGGGTTGGCAGAGGCGGCTGAGACCCACTAATCCTCTTCATCTTTGTAGTGTTCCTGTTCTTCCTTGACCCAAGAGACAATCCATTGAAACATTCAGGAAATAGTTCATTGCTACGACAACGAACATGTGCCGGTGACAAGAGGAGGTTCGGGAAGCACGGTGGATTTTCACGTTGTATTACCAGAACAAGGGGTTGGGGGTGGATGAGGATGGGGAAGGGAGGAGGAGAGAGAAGTGGATGCAAATGATTTGGTGTGGATGGTTTAGATTGAGAGATATGTGGATTGCGGAATTCAACAAAGTTGATAGTATTTATCTTTTATCATATGGTTAGAACTTGTGCATGGTGGGGGTACCCATCAAACTTGTGTATGTAGAATTAGCCATAATTATAACAGGAAAAAACTTAAATACAATTCTAATGGTATTGTTGGTGCTGTTCTCCAATTACAATACATTATGTGGATTATTTTTTAAAAAATAACTAAAAAATAATGGATAATATAAATTAAATATTTCACATGATGTGTTGTAATTGAAGAACGGAATCAACTGCATCATTGGAATTGTACGTAAGTTTTCTGCATTATAATATTACAGTGATAACATGACGATGGCATGATTTCATAGTGATACATCATCACCTTTATAGTGAGATCGACGAATGTATAATTAGTTAACGATTTAAATATTAAGGACCAAATTGTCAAATTAATAAAAATAAATAATATGAAATTAATTCTAAAAAATGAAAAGGATATTAAAATGCTCATTATGCCTTTAGCATCATATCAGTAAGTGGAAAAATCAATCTATTTTATCATAGATTTCCTATCATATGTTTGAGCTATGTTAATCTAACAGTAAATATCAGGGATGCAGAAAGCAATGACCAGATCGATAACCTCTACATTGAAAAGAAACCAATGTACACTTACATAGGATGTCAAGAAACTACAAAAGGCAGATGTCTTACCACTGTGCTGACAAGCACAACAGTGATGGTGCTGGTAATCATGATAGCACTTGATCTCTGTTCAGTATGCCCTGACATGGTGAACTGCATTATGCGAGTGTCAGTTTTTCACACATCAATTTTAAAATCCTATCATCAGTGACCACTTTTTTATCTTTTCTTTCCATAACTCAATTTTACAAAAAATCATAAATCATTATACGAGCAGTGTTGCTCCTACCTGATTATAAGCAAATGCTATTGAAACAGCACCCCTCATAAGACTGGCCCACCAAATGTTCAGCTAAAATGAGAAAGAATGGAAAACTTGTTAGAATAGCTTGCAGCCCAAGAAATAAGTACTTATTGACAGAAATGTAGCCATACTTGCTGCCTGAAGCTTATTTTCTCATTTGGTGACTTCTTAGCCAGGTTGGATAAGAATGATAAAGGGAAAATAAAAGCTGCTATTCCAGCAAGTATTAGACCCAATAATACTGAACTCACAGCAATAGGTGTTCCAGGGCTGCAGAAGAAACCGAGGGTAGCACATCAATTGTTTTTCTATTATAAGAAAAAGGTCAGTTTTGAGAGGTAAGATTGGAAAATTAAAGACAGCTTTTCCCGAAACAAAAACGTCCGGATTCTTGTTTTCAGAAATAATTGAAAATTGTCATTTTGTCTTTATTTTGTTTCTTGTTTTTTAAGATTTGTTCGAGAAACAGTAAAAATATAAAACAAAATAAAAATAATATGACAAATTTGTAATTATTTCTAAAAACAAAGAACCGAAACAAAGCAAACAGATCCTAAAACATCAATATAAAGGAGCTCATCATTTGCGTCAATTAAGACAAGTGTTCTTTCAATAAAGCAGCTATCATTCCATTTTTTGAGTAGGAGGTGTAACTTCTAACAATCTTTGATAAGTACACAAAGGTGAATGTCTCAATAACTAATCACTAGTCTAGAGAACATAGGACATACCTATCACTAACAGATCTCCATTTTTCAATGTCCAAGGCATCCATACCAACATAAAGGAAGATAAAGGTCTCGGCAACAAACGAAAAGGTTGTGAAAGCATGTCTGCAAGAGTAAGATGAAAAGTATGCAGTTAAATTATATAACTGGAGAGTGATACAAGTTCAAATAGATTCATATGTAGCTTGAGGAAATCTGCTTAGACGATTTGCTTAGTAGTGATTCTTGAGCTCTCAGTCACGTTATGCCAAGTATAATGAGACATAACAATCCCACAAAAGAAAACAGTGAGAATGCCACTCAGATACCATAACTACAGAAAATGTAGATATATCAGCACCATGCAAATGATCAATGTCAACCACAAGAATAAATAATATAAAGCTCAAAAAAGAGATCCTCCAAAAAAAACACTTCTGAAGCAAAACTTACTTCAGCCAGCATATAGGAAAGGTACGCCATTAGCATCATAAGAGCAACCTCGCGATCTGTAGAGTGCCTGCAATGAGTGAGAAGTTTGTTGAACATCTGAAAAATTGTTACAAATTATTTTTATGCAAGGTCTAAAAACTCGTACTCAAGATATAGAAACAGAAAAACACAGAGATCCCATGTTATTAACGGATTCTCCACTGAACTAATGTAATTTCTTTTCCTAAAAAAGACAATGAATCCTTAAATTGAAAAGATATCAATTCACGTTGGTGGTGCCAACAAGAATTCAGAAATGTAGTAGGCTTTTTCACTTATAATGTGATCCCATGCCTAACAAGTCCCATGCAATTTCATCTATGGTGGTATATTCTTCATCAGGATATTTGATTCAATTTGTTGTGTTTCCCTTTCATGTGTATGAAATCATTTAGATGGCAATATCACATATTCAAATTGTGATCAAGTTAGTTAATAAACTCTCATGTATATACTTGCTGTCGGATTAAATAAACGTTAACATCAATTGAGATTAACATCAACGTTAACTCCGCTGGTTTCGGTTTAGTTCATTGCTCTTGGGTATCATACTTCCATTGGTTTCTGGTTTTGTTTTGTTTTGTTCTTGTTCCTGTTTATTTCTATGGGTGTAATTTTTGGGTTCAGTTTTCTGGTCATGATTTCACTGTAAGTTCTGGATTTTGTTTATGGGATATTAGCTGTTGTAAAGGTAATACTATCCACTCTTTGGGTAGTCTTTTATTTATATTAGGTAGTGTCCCCTTGCACTGCCAATTTGTTCATGGTCACTGTTGATAAAGATATTATCAGTGTATGTGATGTGTACATGAGAGAATTAGAGGCAGCATGACAGTTACCATAACCCCAAGCAAAGTGCTTGTGGTAAACAGAAACAAGAAAGTGCAATGCAATTCTGGGGTCAATTTCGTTGAGGTCAAAACTTTTGATTGCATTGAAAAGCACCATTGAGGTAGCATCATTCACAACACCCTCACCAAATACAAGACTGTATAGTACAGTAAAGGTGTCTCATCTTGGTTTAAAACCTGCATCATCATTTATAAAGTTTAGTACTTAGCATTGACCCCTTATTAGTAGATGGAAGTTTGTGAAAAAATGAAACATACTGTTCCAAACCTGCAACGTGCATACTGAATCTGTTGCAGCAAATATTGCACCAATAGCTGAAACATGATAGCATTTTGTTAGTTTAATGAACTTTGAGCTGTTATGTAAGATCGTAGTTTCCACCAAAAGTGGGCAACTGATTTCAGATCCCCCTCCCCTAGCCAGCACATGCTAGCTCCCGAACCCTTCTCCCTCCTTTTCCACAAAAAAAAAAAAAAACAAAAAACAAAAAGATCGATATGTGGTTTCAAGAGGTTTTTTGAATTATGATTATGAAATTGTTTAATTCTTTTGTAAAAAATATAATTGTTCAAATAGTGTGGCCATTTACTTGATGCTTACCAATTTGATTCCCATTACTTAATGGTCCGCCCTCTGCTCATTTGTTTCCACTTTTTTTCTCTCCAGATTGAAGTTATACTAGAATTTGAAGAAATGTGTTCAGAATCTGCTAGAGAGTTTGCTTCATTGTTTACAAGGGTATGCTTATCTTTCATAACTTAGGTTTATTGATGCATCTGGAAGATGCACTGAACTTATAAACATACTTTAATCTTTCATAATCCTTAAACATTTTTTTAAATCTTTGGTTAGGCATATTAATGTGGTGTTTTGTATGCACATCAGAAAGGTAAACTATAAAAGTGGACTAAATTACTTTATGATGAACCATGCACTGCCATTGTGTAAATCCATTGACTAACAATGTTATTAGATAGATTTTAACACAAGACAGCTTATAGGAACTTCTCATGCTCTCATATTCTTCTGTAGCTAACTGTGTTGGGAACACCACTGTTCTTTAGAGATATTGAGATATGGACAATCTTTAAACCTAGTAGCCTTTTCCTGCTGCTCATATTCTACTACTTCCCTTGTAACATAATTGGACGGAATAGTTTCCCATTCTCACACTACATTTGTTTTCTTTTTCCCCCTTTGTTATGACTTCTTAATTGTTTTCAGATTTTGCACTTCATGTATAATGAATATATTGTTGAAGAAGATGCTATTATAAGTTGGGACAACGAGAAGAGCGATCCAAATGATTCACATAAAGTCTTTGTTAAGCAGGCCCAAAAGTTTATTCAGGTGAGTGTCGATATATGTTTGTGTGTATAATGATGTATTGATGTTCTGGGGGAATCCAATCTATTTTGTAGGCTTCAAAAGAAAATAATCCCTCAAGTCTCAATTTTGTTACATTGTGTGATTAGTTTATCTGTCAACGATATCCACACCACACAGCAGGTGGAAGTGATGAATTTCGGAAATTACAACTTTGACACCTGTGTTGACATACATAGGCGAACTATATAGTAATGATTAGGGTTAGATGTTAAAAAATTCCAGTTTTGAGTCAAGTATGAGTTAATGGATATATGACATCAGTTTAATTTTTTCTTTGGATAAACTAGTTTAACTGGACTTCAAAAGAATTTTACTGTTCATCATTTTTCTTCTCGCTAGTATCTAATACTCTTTATTAATAGTAAAGAAGTGCTTTTCTGCCTTTATGGTTACAAATCCTATTTTAAAAGCAGCATCAGTTGATGCTTAGTTGCTCAAATAGAACAATTCTGTGCATAATACGCTTTCCCCAGCATGGATGCGATTCCAGTACGTCCTAGCAATTGGACCCAAACCTTTGGGAATTGACCTCCTAGACCCATTTTATAAGGCTATTTGCTCTCGTCCAGTTACAGGAAACACTGGGCTCTTCGAACGGTTGAACTTGAGCCGAACCTTTGGGAATGAAAAATGTCTTTTCAAGTCCCTGCAAAGGATATATATGAAATTGAAAGTTGAGGCTGAGACATTTTGATAAGCCTCTGGCTCATCTAGTTTTATGACTAGTATGACCGTGGTTTTGTGTCAATTATATCTCGATTTCACCCAAATTAGGCTTGATTGTCCTCAAGCAAGGTTTTGAGTCCCTTAAGTAGTTTTAGGGTTATTTAACCAGTTTTTGAGTCAAATAAAGCACTTATGGCTATTTCATGTTTTCAGGTTGACTTAGAGTCCAAGGAATGAAGGAAACAATGGAAATTGCAATCTGGAAACACTCGCCACGCGAGCAGATACTCGCCCGCGAGAGTGAGGACCAGCCAGGCCGGAAAAGTCATGTTCTCCCGCCGCCCTGCGAGCTATTGCTCGCCTCGCGAGCCTCGAAGTCGCAAGCATTACGGTCATCCCGTGACACCCATCACGGGCGTGAAGAGAAACCCCCGAAGACAGAGACCATCACGGCCTGCGGCCGTGATAGGCATCACTACCGTGACAACCCAGGTTTTGAAGACTCACCTCGCGAGAATCACGCTCGCCTCGCGAGAATACAAATTCAAGAAGGCGCCATTTAAATATTCGCCTCGCGAAAGTCCACTCGCCTCGCGAGAATGCGCAGATATCGAAAGTTATAAATAGTTATTTAGGGGCGTAACGGATCGATCTTTTGCTAATCCTTGTTTTCGAATTTCTCTGGTTGATTTGCGTTTTTGATGGAGAACTAGTCTCCTTGATCAATCTCTTTAATCGGTTCGCACCGCCGCTGAGGTTATGTAATTCCCGATTTAATTGCTACTCTCTTTCAATATCTATTCTATATTCTCTGTTTGCTTAATTCGGTTTGTATCGAATGGGTATTGATTTGTTTCGATGATTGTGTGTTCTTAAACTTAATCGCGTTTGCTTAATTCGCGTGCGTTCAATCCGTGTTTGCTTAATTCACGAAGGGGCTTAATCCGCTTTGCTTAATTCGAATTAGGAACATATGTCTCGTAACGCTCGGTTTAACTTGTTAATCGATGCTACAATCGAAAAGGGTTTAGAATCCGCTTAGGGCATGGAATTACATGAACCGAGGATAGTAGTGGGAAACCGAGAGCGAGAGATTGATCGTTCTTAGTTTATTTGGTAATTGTTTAGTTTGCATTATTTTTCTGTTTTGTTTTCTTTGTTTAATTCCAAATCCAAAACCCCCCATTCTGACTTTTTCTGTTAACAACAACCCAAAGAGTCCTTGTGAGACGATACTCGAGTTGTCGCACTTTCCCTAACTACATATTTTTGTAAACCGCTCTTCATTTGACGCGTGCGCGACAGCGCGTTCAAATTGGCGCCGTTGCCGGGGACTCTTGTTGTTATTAACAAAAAAAAAAAAAAAAAATCATTGCTGAATTAGTTATGGCTGCTTTGTCTGGTTATGAATCTTAATACTACCATGGATAATTACATGCAAGGTTTTATGCCTTATGTTGATTATGAGCCACCACCATGCATATATTATCCTAACTTTGTTTGAAGGCTATGAGTCTAGTAGTGGTTTTGGCATGATTGGAGTAAATGAAGTCCAACCCAGCCTGGATGAGTTAGCTTCTCTGATGCAACAACATATGACAGAATTTCAAGCAAATCTTCAACGAATGACAGAACAAAGTCTTGAAAGCCATCGGAGAGGAGAAGTTTGAGTCTCGGGAGTTGGCCATTCTAATTGATCAAATTGTCGCCAACTCATTTTGCAATCGCTAACTCCACACCCCCTTGAAGAACATACTGATTCACAAGTTATTCTTGACAATACCTCCGAGGATGATTTTGATAATACTTCATTGATGAACTGTGTGTTGAATCCCCCGATTCTAATGCATGTGCTGATTGTCTTGACACTTGCTTTGTGTATAGAATGTTATGAAGGTTTATTCTTTTCGGAAACGTAGAAAATGAGGATCGGGAGGACATCTGCTTCACCATGCTTGAGGATGATGAAGAACCTTTGGAAGTAGATGATTCAATTAAAACAAATGCATGTGTTGAGAGTGATGGGGTGGATGAATTGAGTGCTGAATTTCCGGACATTCGGACCTTTCTTGATTCGGTTTATTGTGATATATGTATTGACTCTACTAACACTAACCTTTGTGTGGTGTGTGCTGAAATTTCTGCATGTATAGCGGGTGATAAATTTGTTAGTGCAATGAATGAAGAAAATGCAGAAGTTGAAGCGAAGACCGAGAGACACCAGTGTCCTATTTGCCACCTCCCCCGAGAAGCCACCGGTGATGGAGTTTGAGCCTTTGGATTTTGCACCATGGCCAGTTCAAGGGGTTGAACCCCAATTTTATTGGGGAGACTTTGTTGAGAAGAAGGTCATCCGTGACCCAAGAGGGAGTCAAGTCCGCAAGACTCGGCGAGTCACCATAATTATCAAGCGCTCACTCCCATATCAAGGCTGCAAATTAGGGAAGCATGGAACAAGCTTCGATCCTTTGGCTACCACGTGGGACTTATGCTACGACAATGTGGGATCTGGTGGAACCGCCTCAATGAGTTTTCTTAACCCTTTCTTCTTTTAAATTTTCTTTTCCTTGCTTTATTTCTGTTTTGTTTTCAATAAAGCTCTTGAATAATTTGAGAAGCTCAAGAGCATGTGTGTGAGTCTTGTGTCGGCAAGCTTGGTAGGTTTTGGTTGATTTAGCACAGATTGATGGCATGATTTATGTTGATGATTTCCCCTAGGTTTTTGAAATTTGGAAATTGTGATCCCCATTTGAAAAATTGAAAACTGAACTTTGAGATATTTTGTTGTGAGAGCATGATTTATGATAAGTTTGGGGTGATAGGGTGCACACACTAGGGATAGAATCTCGGTCAAACAATTTGCATGAATGACCGGGTGAGGATTTGAGCCTCCAACATGTTTTTGATTGTGTGAATCACTTTCGAGTTGCACTTTCCCGATTTTGCTTGAATCTCTTCATGGTTTGCATGTCTATGTGTGTGCATCAAATGATTTAGGCAATTTTCTTTGAATTAACTACTTGACCTAAATTGAACCAGTCCCTAATGCATGTTCCCTAGTTAGCCCCCTTTGAGCCTAATTAGCCTATTGTTTCATGTTGACCTTATGTTATGAGCCTAAATCTGGAAAAACCATGTCAACCCGATCTTAGGATTAGGAGAGCATGGAAGCTTAGCAAGAGAATGGCTGCAAGAAACTAAGTTTGGGGTGGCTACAGTGATATGATGTGTTGTTGGGGATTGAGAAAAAGAAAAAAAATAAAGGTTGGAGCCAAAGGGCAGAAATAAATCTTTCAAAAAAAAAAAAAAAAAAAAAAAGGCAAAATGTCAAGAAGGGTATTAGAAGAAAAGGGCTGTAGCCACCCAAGGCAAAAAGAAGAATAAGAATAGGAACTTGAGTAGGGAATTCAATGTGTAAACAGCTTCATGCTCTCTTAGTTCCTAGGGACTTCAGCCCAGTACCTTTGTATATCCTTCCCTTAGCCAGGCCCCGTTACAACCTTGAAAGACCTTTTGATGTTGCATGCATGTTCTCCGTGGGGACCATTTTGAGATGAAAATCAAATTCATGGGAAGTGCTCTTAAAAGTGAAACTGAGTGAAATGTTGTTAGCCTAGACAAACTGAGAGATTGAGTGAACACTAAACCCCTTTGTGAGGAAGGCGATTGTTTGAATTTGGTGATCTCCCTCTTGTGTGTAACTTAGACCCCCTACTTAGATTAATGATTGTTTGATTGATGAAACTCTCAGATGTTCGGAATAAATGATTGTGGGGATTACATTGTTAAAAGGGGGGGAACATTGAAGGAAAATCGTTTTGATGAATTGCTTGAAATTTGTGCGGAATTGGTTGAAATCCTTCTAGCTTGCCAAGTCTTGAGTCGTTTTGAGTTTTAGTTTGCTTGGGGACAAGCAAAGTTCAAGTTTGGGGTATTTTGATAAGCCTCTGGCTCATCTAGTTTTATGACTAGTATGACCGTGGTTTTGTGCCAATTATATCTCGATTTCACCCAAATTAGGCTTGATTGTCCTCAAGCAAGGTTTTGAGTCCCTTAAGTAGTTTTAGGGTTATTTAACCAGTTTTTGAGTCAAATAAAGCACTTATGGCTATTTCATGTTTTCAGGTTGACTTAGAGTCCAAGGAATGAAGGAAACAATGGAAATTGCAATCTGGAAACACTCGCCACGCGAGCAGATACTCGCCCCGCGAGAGTGAGGACCAGCCAGTGCCAGAAAAGTCATGTTCTCTGCCTCGCCCCGCGAGCTATTGCTCGCCTCGCGAGCCTGAAGTCAGCAAGCATTACGGTCATCCCGTGACACCCATCACGGGCGTGAAGAGAAACCCCTGAAGACAGAGACCATCACGGTCTGGCCGTGATAGGCATCACGGCTGTGACAACCCAGGTTTTGAAGGCTCGCCTCGCGAGAATATAAATTCAAGAAGGCGCCATTTAAATATTCGCCTCGCGAAAGTCCACTCGCCTCGCGAGAATGCGCAGTATCTGAAAGTTATAAATAGCTGTTTAGGGCAGAACAGATCGATCTTTTGCTAATCCTTGTTTTCGAATTTCTCTGGTTGATTTGCGTTTTTGATGGAGAACTAGTCTCCTTGATCAATCTGCTGTAATCGGTTCGCACTGCCGCTTGAGGTTATGTAATTCCTGATTTAATTGCTACTCTCTTTCAATATCTATTCTATATTCTCTGTTTGCTTAATTCAGTTTGTATCGAATGGGTATTGATTTGTTTCGATGATTGTGTGTTCTTAAACTTAATCGCGTTTGCTTAATTCGCGTGCGTTCAATTCGTGTTTGCTTAATTCACGAAGGGCTTAATCCGTTTGCTTAATTCGGAATTAGGAACATATGTCTCGTAACGTCGGTTTCGCTTGTTAATCGATGCTACAATCGAAAAGGGTTTAGAATCCGCTTAGGGCATGGAATTACATGAACCGATGATAGTGGGAAACCGAGAGCAGTAGATTGATCGTTCTTAGTTTATTTGGTAATTGTTTAGTTTGCATTATTTTTCTGTTTTGTTTTCTTTGTTTAATTCCAAATCCAAAACCCCCCCCCATTCTGACTTTTTCTGTTAACAACAACCCAAAGAGTCCTTGTGAGACGATACTCGAGTTGTCGCACTTTCCCTAACTACATATTTTTGTAAACCGCTCTTCATTTGACGCGTGCGCGACAACGCGTTCACATTTCCTTTGGGAATTTATTGAACGCCATAGGAACTTGCTTAGCCTAGGAGCATCTAACTATATACTTGTTCACGTTCCCTTCCGCCAACTAAACTTCCCCTTTCAATTCAACCTAACATTCAAAACTAGAGGTGGCGATGGGTTGGGTTGAGTTTAGTAAGATTTAACACCAAACCAATCAAAGTAGAGTGGGTTGTGTTGCTGGAAAAAAAAAACTATGAAACCCGAACCAACTCAATGCGACAACTTTCGGGTAATTTTGGGTAGGGCACTCGGGTTTAACAGGAAACACGTGAAAAACCACCTTTAAGTTGTTTCGGGTCCTCGAATATGTCATGACAAAAAAAAAACACGAAAAAAGACAGAAATGCAAATAAACATGTTCACCAATTGAATCTAAGTTAAAACATTACTACATTCTGTAACCATCAACTAAAAGTGAAAAATAAACATGGTGTAGTATATGTCTGGGTTGGGTCGGATTCATCGGATTTGAAAGTCTGGAACCCAATACCCAATCCATACTCTTTGGGTTCTATATGTTTTGATCCAACCCAACTCAATCACTTGAACCAATCCAAAAAATCTAGGTTGGATTGGATTGGTTTGACTAGGTTACTTGGTCAACCTAAACCCATGTCCACCCTTATTCAAAACAACAGTTAGTAAACCTCTTTTTTTTTTTTCTTAAAAAAAATATGTCCTGTTGTAGATGGGCGAGGTTACATATTATCAATACGTAGATTTCATGTTGTTACTAAGTTATAATTTTAGGAATTTGAGATAGAAAAAATAGTAGTGATTTAAACTCCAGTTATGCGTGTCCGAATCCTCTCCATTTAGGATAGAAATGGAGAGTTCCAGTTCACATAATCTGGTACATACACGTGGCATTCAAGTTAATCAAGGGTCCAGTTTTAATTATTACTATTTTAAATAAATGAAATTTAAAAAAAATGAGAAAAAAAAAAACGGAAACACTGAAGTTGCGAAATGACGCAGGTAGATGGGAAAACCAAAAAAAGGTGATTGTCGCCGCGAGTTGAACTGGGACATGAGTGGAACTGGGACATGAAAACATGCCGCCGCATTCACTAAATGTCCCGTTGTGCCAGCCGCCGCACTGCCCTATACCCGTGCTGCGCGCCGCCCTGTCCCGTTTCCGTGTCGCCGCCATCCCATGCCCCTCCCCTGTGCCGTGCAGCGCCCCGCCCCGACCTTGTGACACTGTACTGTGGAGCTGTGTGTGTGTCGTTCCATCTGTGCCGTGCGCCCCTGCTCCTCACCTTGTTCCAAGAAGAAAGATTGATTTTCTTACTCATGGCGGCGAGGTAGTCGTGGCCGGGGCGTCAAGGCATGGCGGAAATGTTCATTGCGGTGGCGGAATAGAGATTAATGGCGGCACTCCGTCGTTAGCAGTGTGTGGTCGTGTTACTGTGGTTGTACGGCCTCGGCGGCGACCAAGGCAGCGACCATATCTGCGGCAAGGTCGAAGCGGCACAGATGCAGGGCGGGTGGAGGCTTTGGGCGGTGGTGGTCGATGTCCTGAGGCGTAGACAAACGTGTTTCTGGTGGTTGGGGCGGAATGGTGCGACAACGCAGAGGCAATGACACGGCGGCGAGTTACTATGGAGCGGCGGAGGTTTTTGGTGGTGGTGGTGGTGGTTACTGTGGTGGGTGATTATGGCAGAGGCATGAGTGGAGGCTAGAGGAAGGGCAAAGCTAGAATGGGGAAGATGGTTTCTGATGTCCAAAATTGTATTTCTTTTTTAATTTAAAAATAAAGTAAGTTCAATTAAATCTCAGCCATTAAAATGTGTTACATGCCAGATGTATGCACCAGATTAAGTGAATTGAAACTCTCCATTTCCTCAGGAAATGGAGAGGATCCGGACGCCGCTTATGCTTCTTTGTACAAGTCCCTTAAGTACAAATCTCATCAAAAGGCAAGTCTCTTATAGTCAGAATGAAACACATTTATCTTAAGAGTGGATAATAGCTTTAAAAAGAGTTGAGATTTTATGAAAGAGAACGCATCATTTCTTATTTAAATATTACAACTTACCTTAGTGCTTTGGCATGTGAACTAAGCAATGTGTAGCATTTAAAAGTAGGAGGCGTGTATGGTGCATCATCCTCCAAAGCAAAACAGTAGTACACCACCCACGTGTTACCCTCTCCATCAATCAAAGTGACACGTGGACAAGTTAAACATCTTTGAATTTTCAACTCTCACTTTATAGTCAAACTGTACATCTTATCTTATGTATTCTCTCGTCAAACAGTCCTTGGTCGTCGTTGGCCATGGCTGAATCCACTAGCAGCACCGCGATAGAGACATAGTAGTTGTCGTTCGCATTCGTACGCTACAATGACGTTGTTTAATTGGTAGGCGTCGGCTTTTGAGCATACAAATGTCGGGTTGTGTCGTTGGACGGGCATGTATATATCATTGGAAGGTTTGTGTTTGTTGTGGATATAGGTTACGCGTGGGTGTTGAACGGGAGCCTGTGGTGTGCGGTGGCGGAATGGTGTTTCTTTGACATCGAAATGATCCGGTTTGGTGGAGAGATGGATCGGGTAGGGAAGGAAGAAAGTTTCCGGGTCGGGTAATGTTTTGATGTCATTTTTTAGTTTAGGCCCGTGTGTTGATGTTAATTTTGATGGCCCAGATATGTATCTGGTTATGATTCAATGTCTGTGTTGTGAGCCCAATGCTTGAAAAGTTATTTACTTGGGGCCAAAATCTGGTAATTGTTATGCATTTGTCGGCCCATTGATGTGTAATAGTAAATTGGATGCTTCTAGAAAACATATATAATTAAAAGTAAAATTAAAAGCTTTGAAAAAAAATTTTAATTATTAATTACGCCATCAATATATATATATATATATATATATATATATATATATATATATATATGATATACTTCGAGAAGTCCTACCGTCAACCTGGGACAGTGACTAATCTCTGTTTTTTTTTTCATACCCAAGACTTGAACTCGAGACATTGATTAAGGGATGAGACATTGGTTAAGGGACGAGATGCCTTTAACCACTCACGTCAATCTCAGTTGGTATATATATATATATATATATATATATATATATATATATATATATAATCTTTTACAGTGACTGATATTAATAAAAAAATTTATTTAAAATGCGTTTCATATATAATATTTATTTACTCCACACGTTTAACTTCCATTTAGTATGCCTTTCCTTAGACTATGGGACATAATATTTGACTTAATTGTAATATATAAGTCAAAATGCGTCGTAAGAAATCAAATAAGAATAATCTAACATGATAAATTTATTGTTTTCTTTCTTTAATGTAAAACTTATTGCTGTTGCTATGTATTAAAGTCAGGTACGTATTTGATAATATTTTTCTATTTCGCTTTTTTGATCCTGTGAACACATCTGTATTATTCAATTTAATTATCATTCAAACAAATGAGTATCTTAATTTCAGTTGAAGCATGAATTTATATGATTTTTATCATATTTTAATCGTAATTTATTATATTTCAACTCAAGTATATGAGTATCCTAATATATGAGTATCCTAATTTTGTTTTTATTTTATTTTATTTTATTTTATTTTATAAAAGACACGACTTGGATTTTTTGTTTTTTAAATTCTAGGTGAGGTTGAATAACACACACTCATATTGCTCATCCAATACTTGCTAGCTAATCCCCTCACCATTGCTCCCTTAAGAGTTAAGAATCCTAAGAACAAAACATGCCGAGAAAGAACGTAAATGCACACCGCACATGCAGTGGTGGTCCTGAGTAGGACTGGACAAAATATTTTAATCGACCCTGAGAAGACCGAACGAGAAAGTAGTCATGCGGGCCGGCAGATTTCGGGTTTGCAGGTCACCGGGTTGAATGCTTAGTTCCACACACCCACCCTCCAACACACACACACATATATATATATATATATATATATATATATATATATATATGTATTCGACCTATTAAAAAAGGACACCAATTTCTCATTTCACGTTGGGCATCCAAAATATCAAGCATGACCCTGCACACATGCCTTTATTACCATTTACACTTGCTTGTATATTTTTCATTTCATAATTCTTTAATCTTGCTATTTGTGACTTGAAGAGTGAGACTGTAAACAAGAGTCCTAAGAATGAGTTGAAGACTGAGACTGCAAACAATACTTGTCTTGCTATTTGTGACTTGAAGACTGAGACTGCAAACAAGAGTCCTAAGAATGAGTAAACATGAAATTATCCATCGAGAGAAACTTGCTAAGTCTGATATTGCTAAGAATTAGATCACACTAAACTTTGTTAGGTGTACTTATTAAAAGAAAGTGAGAAAGATGAAAAATAATTCATGCTAACCTTATGGAACACATGCACTAAAAATTTAAACTTTATTAACAAATTTTTGTCATTTCATATGCTAATATGTAACTATGATTACATCAATCCACCGAAGTATGGAACGCCACTTCGAGGTAGCCAACCATCTCCTTGCAAGAAATTTGATACATTAAAATTAACCGCATCGGTGGTTTTGATAACATGATAATTATTCCATATCACCCGATTCGTTGTATTTGAACCAGGTCCCATATTATTATATTTTACGTAGTACACAGTGTCTATATGTGATTCATTACTACTTCATTCATGCCAACCAGCAGGTTCAATCAAACTGTCCATAAAACTTTGCATATAAACCGTCGTTGCGTACTCCTTCCATGGCCGTCCAAGGTATGTTTTTACAGTATAAACCTTTGAAGCTAAATCATCAGCAGCTTTTATAGTTGCGTTCTGTATAGAAAAGCCTGTGCCACAATGAGGGTTATCACAACCATGTGCTGTGATAACAATGAATTGTTCCGTCAAGGGGAGGAGAAGATACATGTTACAATTTTGGAAGACAACAGTTCCAAATCCGAATATGAAGCCTATTGTTCCATAGATGTCACATTCACGATAAAATTGTCTATTCAAATTTGCATACAGAGTGTCTTGATATCATTCAAAGCTGCATTTGTAGAAGGCGCACATATATATCAGCTCTATTGAGTATTGCAACTGCTTGATTTTTATTTGGGCCAGCAGTATTGCGAAATGTGATGTTGATTGCTACAAACCCATTTGCTTCAACAGCTGCAAGTGCACATTAAATATTTAAGAAGTTGCTCACAAAATTCTCATATTTTGATAAATTAATTTTCATGCAATAAGGACATCAATGAGATATGGCTGAGTAATGCTTTTTCTTACCAAATGTTCCTGAGTTCATTACAGTAAAACCGTCGACAGCATTGCGATCGCCCGTGATAACTGTACGATTAGTGCCATCTCCGATTAGCATCAGGTACGTCTTGGTCGTGTCTATAACCACATACTCTTGATATACACCTTCATTGATATAAATGACAAAGTATCCATCACTGGAAGAAGTATTAGTTTTGGTGCAGGCTCTACAGCATCATGGATTGTTATGAAATTTCCCATTCCATCTTGTCGAACGACCACAATGCCACTTTTATTAACATCCAACGTTGGCAGTTGTGCCATGTTGAGTGGTAGATTGAAACGTCCTCCATTGTGTTTTAATATTTGTTGGTAATGGCTACAATCTCAAGAGAGGGGTGGATTGAGATATTGAAAACTTTTTCAAAAATTTAAAGCAAAACAGAGTTTTCTTAAATAAAATTGGTTTTCACTCAATTTTAATTCCCAAGAATCAGGTTATGTAACAAGTAATGATGTTAAGAAGAATTATAAGAAGTAACAACAAGTTTAACACAGATTGCAGATCAAAGATTCAAGTTAACGAGCATTCTTAAAACTCATTCACAACACACAAGTGCATATAACATGTATATGGAGTTTAGAGATGAGAAGAACACGCAAACCGATTTATCCTAGTTCAGCTACATCCTCTGGCTTGCCTACATCCAGTCCCACACCTCTGTGGTTTTCTCCACTATAACCAGAAATTACAATATCCAATTACAGCATTCACAAGGATAACCTCCTTACTCAAGAACACACCAAAAAGCACACTTGCTTTTCTGTACCCAAGGATCCATTCTATCCTTGTTCAATCCTAAGAGATACCCTCTCTTAATCACACTAATTCGCAGAAATAATTGAGTAGAAGAAAGACTCTAAAAGTCTGATTATACAAATTGAAGTTCTAAGAAATATCACACTTTTCTCTCAAAGATGAAACATTTTTGGAAGCTTTGGAATATTTCGAGTTTTCACTTTCAGAATATGTAAGGTGTTGAAAAGTGTTGATATGAAGTCCTTTTATAGGTTGTTGAAGATTTTGATCCGTGGGTCTTATCACAAAACTTGTTACAAGTGATTACAAATCAGTTTGAAAAGTTGTAACAGAATAGTCTGTGTACTACATATGTGTATTCGTATTTTTCAGACATTTTCAAAGCTTGTACACAGATTAGATATTTTGTACATCTGTGTATTAAACCAAGTTTTCACCTTTTTCAAACGTATACACAGATTAGCTTCTTTTGTACACATGTGTATTTCTTGCGTTGTGCTTTAATACACATGTGTATACATTGCGTACACGGATGTATAATAGAACATCAACCCAGAATGTTCAATACACAGGTGTATCATTTTTGTACATCTGTGTATTGTCATATTTTTCAAAACAATACACTGATACACATGTGTACAACGCATGTGTACGAATTTTAGTTCCAGACCCCGAGAGCTCACTTTTGTGTACACAGGTGTACAACACATGTGTACAGCCTTTCAACTTTGAACCCGAGAGCCTGCATTCGTGTACACAGGTGTACAACACATGTGTACAGGCAAATTTTCTTTTGTTTTTAAAACCCAACTTTTCATACACGTGTACAACAAACTTTATTTCTTTATCAATTAATCACTTTTTGAAAAACCTTTCTTTTGAAAAACTATTTTGTTTATCCTTTGTAAAAATTAGTTTCTTATTAAATTTAAGTGCTTCACCTAAGAAATCAAATGTGCTATTTTTACAATAGCATCTAAAGTATGAGATCTTCATTGCTTGATGCTTTAGTCCTTGTCCATTGCTTTGTGTCCTTGGTCTTCCATCATTTAATCCTTGATTTTCCTTTTTCATGAGTGATCTTACATACAACTTAACACATAATAAGTATATAGTCAAAATCAAAAATCTTATACAAAATACACTTTGTTTATCATACATCAAAACATAAACGAGGGCTTAGTCTTACAATATTGTTTTCCTCTCGGACACCCTACCCTTCACAATGGACGCTGAATGGCTATTGGGTAGTAATATCAAATTGGAGAGCATAAGGAAAACACATAGTATAGGAATGTATTAGTTGAGAGCCATTATCTTTTCTAGAATTGAGCTAAATTGTATTAGACTTATGCTGAATGATTTTCTGTGGAGAAGTACAACTAGATACGAGGGTCTTAGATAGCTTCATGTGGTCAAGTCACTTCACTTCATATGGCACTAATGACACGAGTCAACTGCCAATTGCTAATTAATCAAACAAGAATTTGTATAAATAAGTTAGAACACATATGGCCGAGTCATTAATTTCACTTCATATGGCTTAGTCATTTCACTTCATATGGAACTAAAGGCCGAGTCAGCTGCCAACTGCCAATTATTTGGATGTTATGTACTTTTAGGAAATTAATTTTGATGATGAGCAACAAAAGCAAAACAATTGATTGAGAAAATGAAAGTGCAAGATCAAAGAAAGATCATCTAAGACCACGAGAAGAACTTCAAGGGTATATAGTTAAGTTTGGTCTTAGGATTATTTGTAAGATTTAAGTGTAGGATTGACTATTAAAATTGAATTAACTAAAATTTGGAACTAAAATTACAAATGGGCTTAAGGTTTTTCAAAGACTATGATTTCAAATATTTATGATGTGGGACAAATATCAAAAATGATTTTCATAAGTGTTAGAATGTACTTAAGATTGAAAAATATCATTTTTCTAATAAAAGAAGTGTTTTAATCGATTATGGTGTGGGATATAATCGATTATTTGTTTCTGAAAAACTCAGAACTGCAAACAGACAACTAATAATCGATTATATGTATGTTAATAATCGATTATATTTTGATTTTTTGTGTTTTGGCAGAAAGCTGTTAATCGATTATGTTTTTGGACATAACAGATTATTTTGGTACAAAATAATCGATTATATAGAAAATTATAATCGATTATATTTCGTGAAAAAGTGTTTCTGCTGCAGAAAATACGTGACAGGTGTGCAAAACGGTCATATTTTCATTCCTCACTATAAATATGCACCAGTAGCTCGAAAAACCCTAGGTTACTACTCTTAAAACACTTGCCCAATAACTCTAACCTCATTAATCACTCTTATACTCTTGAGATCAAGATTTGAGCCAATCCTACATGTTATGAAACAATCTCCGATCTTGATCACTCGAAAACTATTGAAACTCTCAGCTCACAAACACTCAAATGAAATTGCTTATGGTAACAAGAAATTAAGTAAGATTGAATGAAAAGAATAAGCACACAAAGGAACTTTATTGTGGTTCAGGGCCAAGGATCAACCCCTACATCCACACTGATGGCGAGCTTCCACTATGATGAATTCCAAGAATAATTACAAGTGTTTACAAGTATTGGATACTTCACTCTGCTCTCTGTTCTAACAACCTACTTCTATTTATACAAAGTAAAGCTACTCATCATAATCATCTATGACTTCTATGCTAACTAACTAACCTTCACACATAGGCAGTTACAATATAGTTATAAGAATTCTGTTATGCTTAACAACCAAGTAACTAATTAGCATCATATAGACTCTAAGCTATTCGAGTAATACACTGCACCAGCTAACTGCACATTGGTGATTCAATTGCATAACATTCTCCACCTTGAATCTTCAATGACTTTATCAGTTAGCTCTTCACAGCCTCCCTAAGAGGCTTACATGCCATAGCTTCCAATGTTCACCAAATTCATGCAGTGATTGAATTTGGTGCTTGGGATCACTTTGGTCATCATATCTGCAGGGTTATCCTCACTGGCCACCTTCTTGACTGCTATCAATACTTGAACTATTATGTCTCGAATGTAGTGTGGCTTCACATCAATGTGCTTTGTCCTCTCATGAAACACTTGGTTCTTAGAGAGAAAAATGGCACTTTGATTATCACACCATACACTTGTTGGACAGTTTTCCCTTCTAACTCATTCACAAGTCCTTTCAGCCATACAACTTCCTTGATAGCCTCTGTCAGTGCAAAATACTATGATTCATTGGTAGATAAAGCCACAACCGGTTGTAAATTGGCTTTCCAGCTAACCAAACTTCCATATAGAGTAAATATATATCCAGTAATGGACCTGCATTTGTCCACATCCCCTACAAAATCAGCATCAACAAAACCAGAAATACTTTCACCACTCTTATCCTTTCTGTTATATATTAGACCAATGGACTTGGAACCTTTTAGATATCTGAATATCCATTTGACTACAAGCCGGTGCTCTTTTCCAGGATTGGCCATGAACCTACTAACCATGCTAGCTGAGTATGCCAAGTCTGGTCTTGTGCAGATGATGGCATATATTAGACTACCAATTGCATTGGAATAAGGGATGCTGCTCATGAGTTTCAAATCCATCTCAGTTTTTGGAGAGTGATGGATTGATAATTTGAAGTGAGCAGCTATTGGAGTGGAAACAATTTTGGCATTAGACACGTTAAACTTGTCAAGCAACTTCTCAATGTACCTTGCTTGAGACAAGTATAAAATGCCTTTAGTTCTGTTTCTTTGAATATCCATGCCCAAAATTCTTCTTGCAGCTCCAAGATCTTTCATTTCAAAATCCGAGCTCAGCAATCCCTTGAGTTGATTAATTGCAGCTACATCTGCACTTGCTATCAACATATCATCCACATAGAGGATAAGCTAAATGAAACAACCTGTTTTGGTTTTGTTAAAGTACACAGGCTATCAAATGAGCTTCTACTATAACCATTTGAAACAATAAAAGAGTCAAACCTCTTATACCATTGTCTTGGTGATTGTTTGAGCCCATATAGAGACCTTTTTAGCAACCAAACCAGTTGTTCTTTTCCCTTTTGTACAAAACCCTCTGACTGATTCATATAGATCTTTTCTTCTAGTTGTCCATGCAAAAATGTTGTCTTAACATCCATCGGTTCAAGTTCAAGGCTATAGGTTGCGACCAGAGCTAGTATTACTCTAATATTTGTGTGTTTTACAACTGGTAAGAAAATCTCATTGAAGTCTACCCCTTCTTTCTGTGTAAAACCCTTTGTCACAAGCCTAGCTTTGTACCTGCTTCTTTCAACTCCTGGTACTTCTGATTTTCTTTTGAAAATCCACTTGCATCCTACTATTCTCTGATTGTTTGGTCTTTCCAAAAGTTCCCAAGTATTGTTCTTCATCAGGGAATTTATTTCTTATGTCATGGCAACTTCCCATTTAGATATGTCAGGTCCTGAAATAGCTTCTTTGTAGCTTATAGGATCTGTATCTTGTCTATCCATTTCCATAGCCAATGCATAGGCTATTAGATCACCATACCCAAATCTCAGAGGTGCTTTGATCTGCCTCCTTTCCCTATCTCTAACCAGATTGTATGATGATTATGCTTCAGTGTGTTAAGCGGAGAATTTTGTTTCTACATGTGCTTTTTCATAACTTGCTTATGAGGAATTAGGTAGTTTTGCAGGCTGCTCCACCTCCAAATGAGTAGTCTGATTTTTCTGAATAGGTTGTTGAGGGTTCAATGATTCTTTTTCAATTTGTCCTAACATGTCTTCTTCTCTAAAGATGACATCTCTGCTGATTATAGTTCTTGGTCCAGGAGCATCAATTAACCTTACCTTGTAGCCTTTCACTCCTTTAGGGTAACCAAGGAAGATTCCCCTTTTAGCTCTTGGTTCGTGCTTGCCTTCACTGACATATATATATGCTGTGCACCCAAAAATATTCAGATTTTCATAGTTAGGCGCCCTGCCTGTCCATTTCTCTTCAGGTGTTTTGAAATCAATTGCTGCAAAAAGGGCATCTGTTTATCAAGCAGCAGGCTGTGTTTACTGCCTCTCCCCAAAAACTCTTGGTCAGTTTTGCATTTGAGGGCATGCAACTCACCCTCTCCAAAATGGTCCTATTCATTTTTTCAGCTAGGCCACTTTGTTGAGGAGTGTGCCTCATAATTTTGTGTCTAGCAATACCATTTTCCCTGTAAAACTCAGTAAACTCTCCTTTTAAGTACTCTAAACCATTATCTGTCCTTAGAATTTTGACCTTCATTCCTGATTGATTTTCAACCAAGGATTTCCATTGTTTTAAGTACTTGAAGGCTTGGTTTTTGGGTTTTAACAAATATACCCATACTTTCCTTGACAATCATCTATGAAGGTTATGAAGTATCTTGCCCCACCTAAATAAGGTACTTTTGCTGGCCCCCGAATGTCAGAATGCACATAATCTAGCACAACTTTGGTTGAGTGATTTGCAGTAGGAAATTTAACTCTTTTTTGCTTGCCATACACACAATGTTCACAAAAGTCTAGCTTCTCTAATGTCCCATTTCCAATCAACCCTTTCCTATGCAGTTCTTGTAATCCTCTCTCACTCACATGGCCTAGTTTATAATGCCATAACTGTGTTGAATTTAATTTTGAAATAGACACTAGACCAGATGAGTTCAAAAGAGTGTTACCTTGAAGTCTATAGAGACCATTTTTCCTTATGCCTTTCATGATCACCATGGAGCCTTTGCAAATCTTCAAAACTCCACCTTCACCTTTGAATGAACACCCTGCTTGATCTAGCATTCCTAGGGAGAGGAGGTTCCTCTTCAAGTCAGGTACATGCCTGACATTTGAAAGGGATTTTACTGATCCATTTGCCAACTGCATTTTGATTGATCCAATTCCAATTACCTTGCACTCCATGTTGTTTCCCATGAGTACTTTCCCTCCGTTGATTTCTTTATATGAGGTTAGCCAATATTGATTTAGATTATTATGAAAAGAACATCCAGAATCAAGAATCCACTCATTACAGCAATTTTCAATGGACACTGACAACACCTCTGCACTTTCATACCCGTCTACTAGAACTGCTATATCATCCTGCTCCTTGCCTTTTCCATTGTTATTTTTCTTCTTTTCAGGACATTCCTTTCTGTAATGTCCTTATTTATGACAAATAAAAAGTTCTTTTGCCCTTGGTTTTTGATTTCTGTTTGTGTTTGTTCTTTCCATCTCTCTTTTCTGATCTTCCCCTTGCATACAGCCCTTCTTGCTCAACATTTTCACCTTTGCTGTCGGTTATTTTCTTCTTTAGTTCTCAAGAGTTTAAGGTGGCTTTGACCTCTTCAGGCGAGGGTGTCCCTCCCATACATCATGGTGCAACCAAGTTATCATAAGAGGGAGGAAGGGAGCATACTAAGATCACAACTTGATCTTCTTCATCTATCTTGACTTCAACACTTTTCAAATCAAGAATTGCTTTGGTAAATTGGGAAATATGCTCTTTAATGGACATACCTTCCTCCATATTTAATTGATGAAGTCTCTTCTTCATGTAGAGCCCGTTGGTCAGGGACTTTGTCATATACAAGCTCTCCAATTTTAGCCAAATGCCTGCAGCTGTTGTTTCTTCTGCAACTTCTTTGAGAACCTCATCTGCCAGGGAAAGAATTATGGTGCTATGTGCCTTCTTGAGAAGATCTTTCTTTTCTTTTTCAAAGAGAGTTGTAGGAAGTTTTGATTCTCCTGCCAAGGCTTCTTCCAACCCTTGATGAATAAGAAGTGCCTTCATTTTGATCCTCCAGAGACTATGACTCTTGTTATAAGAAGTGCCTTCATTTTGATCTTCTACCCCTTGAAACCGTTTTCTCCAGTAAACTTTTCAACATCAAACTTTGTTGTTCCCATTGCGGAATTGTCCCCAAAAAGAGGCTCGTGATACCAATTGTTATTAAACAATATCTGATCTCGATCACTCGAAAACTATTGAAACTCTCAGCTCACAAACACTTAGAAATGAAATTGCTTATGGTAACAAGAAATTAAGAAAGATTGAATGAAAAGAATAAGCACACAAAGGAACTTTATCGTGGTTCAGGGCCAAGGATCATCCCCTACATCCACACTGATGGCGAGCTTCCACTATGATGAATTCCAAGAACAATTACAAGTGTTTACAAGTATTGGATACTTCACCCTGCTATCTGTTCTAACAGCCTACTTCTATTTATACAAAGTAAAGCTACTCATCATAATCATCTATGACTTCTATGCTAACTAACTAACTAACCTTCACACATAGGAAGTTACAATATAGTTACAAGTATTCTGTTATGGTTAACAACCAAGCAACTAACTAGCATCACATAGACTCTAAGTTGCTCGAGTAATGCACTGCACCAACTAACTGCACATTGGTGATTCAATTGCATAACACTACACAAGAGTCATAGTGCTTCAACTTGTACTGTTCAACCTTTTGAGTCTAGGTCACAAAAAGGGGTCAAAAATTTTAATATCTCAATTACCCCCCCCCCCTCTTGAGATTGAAGCCACTTGGTAATAAGTGGTATCAGAGCTAGACTCTTGTCTAAAAATCCTAGCATCTTCAAGAGAAAGATGACTTCAAATTGGCAACTTTAAGAGGGAGCTTCTCTTAGCCGTCCTCCAACCTTCAATGGTGAAGGCTATCCCTATTGGAAAGAGAGAATGAAGATCTTCATTGAGGCAATTGATATGGATGTCTGGGATGCTGTAGAAAATGGGCCTTTTGTTCCTACTCATATGGTAAATGGGTTCCTACTCAACAAGGATAGAAATGAATGGACGGAAGAAGAAAAGAAGAAGGTTCAATATAATCTCCGTGCAAAGAACATCATTACTTCGGCATTGAGTTCGGATGAGTTCTTTAGAGTTTCAAATTGCAAGACAACTCAAGAGATGTGGGACACTCTTCAAGTCACACATGAAGGTGACGCGCTGTCGCGCACGCGTCAAAAGATGAGCGGTTAGTAAAAATGTAGTTTAGTGTGCGACAACTCGGGTATCGTATCGCAAGGACTCTCGTAGTGCTATTATCGCAGAAAATAAGTTTCTTGGGGGGGTGTTTGGTTTGAAATTGATTGGAAAAACAGAATGAAAACAGAGCGTAAAAACAGAGCAAAATACGTGATTATCAAATAAGACTAAGACGATCAATCTGCTGTTTCGTTTCCCACTATCATCGGTTCATGTAATTCCATGCCCTAAGCAGAGTCTAATCCCTTTTCGATTGTAGCATCGATTAACAAGCGAAACCGACGCTACGGGACATATATTCCTAATTCCGAATTAAGCAAACGGATGAAGCCCTTCGTGAATTAAGCAAACACGAATTGAACGCACGCGAATTAAGCAAACGCGATTAAGTTTAGGAACATACAATCATCGAAACAAATCAATACCCATTCGATACAAACTGAATTAAGCAAACAGAGAATATAGAATAGATATTGAAAGAGAGAAGAGAATTAAATCAGGAATTACAAGACCTCAAGTGTTGGTGGAAGCCGATTACAGCAGATCAACCTAGGGAGATTAGTTCTCCATCAAAAACGCAATACAACCAAAGAATTTCGAAAACAAGGATTAGCAAAAGATCCTTCTGTTCTGCCCTAAACAGCTATTTATAACTTTCAGAAACTGCGCATTCTCGCGAGGCGAGGGGCCTTTCGCGAGGCGAATATTAAAATGGCGCCTTCTTGAATTTGTATTCTCGCGAGGCGAGCGTGATTCTCGCGAGGCGAGTCTTCAAAACCTGGGTTGTCACAGCCGTGATGCCTATCACGGCCAGACCGTGATGATCTCTGTCTTCGGGTGCTTATCTGTCATGGCCGTGACCTACATCACGGCCAGGCCGTGATGGTCTCTGTCTTCAGGGGTTTCTCTTCACGCCCGTGATGGGTGTCACGGGGTGACCGTAATGCTTGCTGACTTCAGGCTCGCGAGGCGAGCTATAGCTCGCGGGGCGAGGCAGAGAACATGACTTTTCTGGCACTGGCTGGTCCTCACTCTCGCGGGGCGAGTATCTGCTCGCGTGGCGAGTGTTTCCAGATTGCAATTTCCATTGTTTCCTTCATTCCTTGGACTCTAAGTTAACCTGAAAACATGAAATAGCCATAAGTGCTTTATTTGACTCAAAAATTGACTAAATAACCCTAAAACTACTTAAGGGACTCAAAACCTTGCTTGAGGACAATCAGGCCTAATTTGGGTGAAAACGAGATATAATCGGCACAAAACCACGGTCATACTAGTCATAAAACTAGATGAGCCAGAGGCTTATCAAAATACCCCAAACTTGAACTTTGCTTGTCCCCAAGCAAACTAAAACTCAAAACGACTCAAGACTTGGCAAGCTATAAGGAATTCAACCAATTTCGCACAAATTTCAAGCAATTCATCAAAACAATTTCCCTTCAATGTTTCCCCTTTTCAACAATGTAATCCCCACAATCATTTATTCCGAACATCCGAGAATTTCATCATTCAAACAATCATTAATCTAAACAGGGGATCTAAGTTACACACAAGAGGGAGATCACCAAATTCAAACAATCGCCTTCCTCACAAAGGGGTTTAGTGGTCACTCAATCTCTCAGTTTGTCTAGGCTAACAACATTTCACTCAGTTTCACTTTTAAGAGCACTTCCCATGAATTTGATTTTCATCTCAAAATGGTCCCCACAGAGAACATGCATGCAACATCAAAAGGTCTTTCAAGGTTGTAATGGGGCCTGGCTAAGGGAAGGATATACAAAGGTACTGGCTGAAGTCCCTAGGAACTAAGAGAGCATGAAGCTGTTTACACATTGAATTCCTTACTCAAGTTCCTATTCTTATTCTTCTTTTTGCCTTGGGTGGCTACAGCCCTTTTCTTCTAATACCCTTCTTGACATTTTGCTTCTTTTTTTTTTTTTTAGAGAGATTTATTTTTTTGCCCTTTGGCTCCAACCTTTATTTTTTTCTCTTTTTCTCAATCCCCAACAACACATCATATCACTGTAGCCACCCCAAACTTAGTTTCTTGCAACCATTCTCTTGCTAAGCTTCCATGCTCTCCTAATTCTAAGATCGGGTTAACATGGTTTTTCCAGATTTAGGCTCATAACATAAGGTCAACATGAAACAATAGGCTAATTAGGCTCAAAGGGGCTAACTAGGGAACATGCATTAGGGACTGGTTCAATTTAGGTCAAGTAGTTAATTCAAAGAAAATTGCCTAAATCATTTGATGTAAACACATAGACATGCAAACCATGAAGAGATTCAAGCAGATTCGGGAAAGTGCAACTCGAAAGTGATTCACACAATCAAAAACATGTTGGAGGCTAAAATCCTCACCCGGACATTCATGCAAATTGTTTGACCGAGATTCTATCCCTAGTGTGTGCACCCTATCACCCCAAACTTATCATAAATCATGCTCTCACAACAAAATATCTCAAAGTTCAGTTTTCAATTTTTCAAATGGGGATCACAATTTCCAAATTTCAAAAACCTAGGGGGAATCATCAACATAAATCATGCCATCAATCTGTGCTAAATCAACCAAAACCTACCAAGCTTGCCGATACAAGACACACATGCTCTTGAGCTTCTCAAATTATTCAAGAGCGAAAGAAAACACAACAAAACACAAAACACAACAAAACAAACGGTTCCCTCCCCCACACTTAAAACATACATTGTCCTCAATGAACAACACAAATATCAAAACAGAGTGAGGGAAAGGAAAGGGTGCTCCCTGATCAGGTTGCAGTGTAGGTGGGCTCCCCCAAAGAGAGCTCCTCAACAGTAGCATCCACAGGTCCCGAGCTCTCATGAAATAGCTTCAGCCGCTGCCCGTTAACTTTGAATGCCTTGTTGCTACCTGCACTTTTAATCTCTACTGCACCATGAGGAAAAACATTAGTAACAACAAATGGTCCAATCCACCGGGACCGAAGTTTCCCAGCCATCAATTTCAGGCGGGAGTTAAACAGTAAAACCCGCTGTCCCACAGAGAATTCCTTCCTAGTAATCAATCTATCATGAAAGTGCTTGGTTTTCTCCTTATAAATCCGAGAGCTCTCATAGGCTTCTAGCCTAAGCTCTTCAAGCTGCTGTAACTGGAGTTTCCTTTCAATACCAGATTTTTGCATTTCCAGATTACAGCACTTGACTGCCCAATAAGCACGGTGCTCAACTTCCACAGGGAGATGGCATGCCTTGCCGAATACAAGCCTAAAGGGGGACATCCCTATCGGCGTCTTGAAAGCGGTCCTCTGAGCCCAAAGTGCGTCTTCTAGACGGCGGCTCCAATCTTTCCTATTCGGCTGCACAAAATCTCCAATTTCAGCATCAAGTTGGACAGTCTCAGCAGCGAACAGATGCTAGCATTCAGGATTTGAGGACACAGATTGGACAGCTTGCCACATCCATAAACAACTTACAGCAAGCTCAGGGATCGAGCCAACTACCTGCACAGACAGTGGTGAATCCCAATGCCCCCAATCCCAATGTGAGTGCCATCTCTTTGAGATCCGGGAAAGTAGTAGAGGGAGCCCCTGAGAAAGATGAAGAAACTGTTGAGGCTAGCAGCCATTTGTTTGACCAAGTCTTCTAATGAAGGTCCGGAAGGTGCAGAAGTGGTCACTTGAGGAGGATTCGGTGGTGGTGCCACTGGTTGTTGTTGGGATGAGTTCCCATACCGCAGATTAGGGTGATTCCTCCAGTTGGGATGGTACCTATTTGTGGAGAGGTCAGGAGTACCATACCGGTTCTGATTATTGCCTTGGTTGTAGAGATTAGCTGCATAAGCTTGAGGCATATCAGTAATTGACCCATCCTTCAGAATAGGGCACGTGTCGGTCAGATGCTCAGGAGAACTACACATGCCACACAACCTCGCCGGCTGAACCTTTTCCATTGCCAGTTGCTTCACCAAACAAGTGAGCTCATCGATTCTGGTTTCGAGTGCCTTGTTGGAAGATGAACCTTGGATCTCATTTACACCCCTTGTCTCGACAGAGTTGCTCCTGGTTGTGAACTGCTGGGAGTTTAATGACATATTCTCAATCAATTGTTTCGCAGCAGCTGGAGTTTTATCGACGAGTGCTCCTCCACTAGCGGCATCCAAAATATTTCTGTCCATTGGGAGCAATCCCTCATAAAAATACTGAATAAGGAGCTGCTCAGAAATCTGGTGTTGAGGGCAGCTAGATACCAACTTTTTGAACCTCTCCCAGTACTCAGCCAATGACTCATTGCTTTGCCTGATGCCACATATCTCCTTTCTGATGGAAGCAGCTCTGGAGGCAGGGAAGTATCTTTCCAGGAAAACCTTCTTCAGATCATTCCAAGTTGTGACAGAATTTGGCTCCAAATAATATAGCCAATCCTTTGCAGCGCCTTCAAGGGAGAAAGGGAAGGCTCGCAATTTGATATGGTCTTCAGTAATGCCTTCCGGCCTCAAGGGTGTAGAAATGACCACCTGAAATTCCTTCAAATGCTTATGTGGATCCTCACCGCAAGACCACTAAATCTTGGCAACAAGTGTATTAAACCAGATTTAAGTTCAAAAGGAGCAACCACACCAGCATACTCAATACACAACCCATTGTAGTTAACATCAGGGGCAGCAAGCTGCCTCAATGTCCTTTGGTCACCCATGTTATTAAAAACAGGTTTCGAAATCGAATTACCACTAGTGCTTGCCCGTATTGCCCTAAGGCGTGTGTGCAGTGTTCTTTCAATTTCAGGGTCAAAATCACACAAGTCAGGACAAGTAGACCTAGTGGCCAGTCTAATTCAAAACAGAAACAAAAACAAAAAGCGAGAACAACAAACAAGAGTCCCCGGCAACGGCGCCAATTTGACGCGCTGTCGCGCACGCGTCAAAAGATGAGCGGTTAGTAAAAATGTAGTTTAGTGTGCGACAACTCGGGTATCGTATCGCAAGGACTCTCGTAGTGCTATTATCGCAGAAAATAAGTTTCTTGGGGGGGGTGTTTGGTTTGAAATTGATTGGAAAAACAGAATGAAAACAGAGCGTAAAAACAGAGCAAAATACGTGATTATCAAATAAGACTAAGACGATCAATCTGCTGTTTCGTTTCCCACTATCATCGGTGCATGTAATTCCATGCCCTAAGCAGAGTCTAATCCTTTTCGATTGTAGCATCGATTAACAAGCGAAACCGACGCTACGGGACATATATTCCTAATTCCGAATTAAGCAAACGGATGAAGCCCTTCGTGAATTAAGCAAACACGAATTGAACGCACGCGAATTAAGCAAACGCGATTAAGTTTAGGAACATACAATCATCGAAACAAATCAATACCCATTCGATACAAACTGAATTAAGCAAACAGAGAATATAGAATAGATATTGAAAGAGAGAAGAGAATTAAATCAGGAATTACAAGACCTCAAGTGTTGGTGGAAGCCGATTACAGCAGATCAACCTAGGGAGATTAGTTCTCCATCAAAAACGCAATACAACCAAAGAATTTCAAAACAAGGATTAGCAAAAGATCCTTCTGTTCTGCCCTAAACAGCTATTTATAACTTTCAGAAACTGCGCATTCTCGCGAGGCGAGGGGCCTTTCGCGAGGCGAATATTAAAATGGCGCCTTCTTGAATTTGTATTCTCGCGAGGCGAGCGTGATTCTCGCGAGGCGAGTCTTCAAAACCTGGGTTGTCACAGCCGTGATGCCTATCACGGCCAGACCGTGATGATCTCTGTCTTGGTGCTTATCTGTCATGGTGCGTGACCTACATCACGGCCAGGCCGTGATGGTCTCTGTCTTCGGGGTTTCTCTTCACGCCCGTGATGGGTGTCACGGGGTGACCGTAATGCTTGCTGACTTCAGGCTCGCGAGGCGAGCTATAGCTCGCGGGCGAGGCGGAGAACATGACTTTTCCGCACTTGGCTGGTCCTCACTCTCGCGGGGCGAGTATCTGCTCGCGTGGCGAGTGTTTCCAGATTGCAATTTCCATTGTTTCCTTCATTCCTTGGACTCTAAGTTAACCTGAAAACATGAAATAGCCATAAGTGCTTTATTTGACTCAAAAATTGACTAAATAACCCTAAAACTACTTAAGGGACTCAAAACCTTGCTTGAGGACAATCAGGCCTAATTTGGGTGAAAACGAGATATAATCGGCACAAAACCACGGTCATACTAGTCATAAAACTAGATGAGCCAGAGGCTTATCAGAAGGCATAAGTGAAGTCAAAAGAGCAAGAACAAACACCTTGATCCTCGAGTATGAGCTTTTTCGAATGAATCAAGGAGAAAGTGTTCAAGAGATGCAAAAGAGATTCACTCATATAGTGAATCAACTTTCTTCAATGGGGAAAACATTTCCAAATGAAGATTTGATCAACAAGATCCTAATGTGTTTGAGTAGAGAATGGCAACCCAAAGTCACCGCAATAGCGGAATCAAGAAATCTAGCAACTATGACTTTGGCCACTTTCTTTGGAAAGTTGCAAGAGCATGAGTTGGAGCTTAATCGCTTAACGGAGCATGAAGAGAAAGACAAGAAGAAGAAGGGTCTAGCTCTTAAAGCATCAACCTCCTATGTAAGCAATGAGAATGATGAAAATGATGACGAGTATGAGGTGGATGAGGATGATGAGAACATGGCTCTATTGGTACGAAAGTTCAAGAAGTTCATGAAGAAAAAGAATTTGCAAAAAAGAAGCTTTCCACCAAAGAAGTTCTCAAGCAAAGAAGGTCCTTCAACTCCTCCAACATGCTATGAATGTGGCAAGCCGGGACACGCGAAGATGGAGTGCCCCAACTTGCAAAAGAAATCACCAAAGTTTGAAAAGAAGTACTCCAAATAAAGGAAAGGAAAGAGAGCTTACATAGCTTTAGGGGACAATGACATGGACTCAGGAAAGGAAAGAGAGCTTACATAGCTTTAGGGGACAATGACATGGACTCATCGGATAGCTTCGACAGTGAAGAAGCCCAACTATGTCTAACTCTTCCACTAGTTCTTTTGATGAATTGCATGATGTATTTTTGGACTTGCTTAAGGATTCTATGAGGTTAGCTAAGGCATTAGATAAATCAAAGAAAATCGTTAGTTATTTGAAAAATCAAGTGATTGCCTTAACTAAGGAAAAACTAGAGCTTAAAAAAGAAAACTATAGCCTTGGTTACATTAAAGGAAATTATGTTCGTGAAAAATGCATAAAGTATGAGAAGGAAGTTAAAGACCTCCAATGCATGGTAGAAAAGTTCACTAATGGTAGAGATAACCTAAATGCATTGCTTGGAAACCAAAAAGCTTTTTATAATAAAGCGGGCTTAGGTTACAAACCTTTTGTGCATGAAAAATCAATTAAGAACATGTTTGTAAAACCTAAGGTCTCTACTAGCCCATTCACTAGACGTTACTATTGTGCTAAAAAGGGACATGCCGCATCCATTTGCATGGCTAGAAAGAAAACAAGTGAGAAAAAGATATGGGTTCCCAAGGGGACATTATCTCATGCTAACCAACAAGGACCCAACAAGATTTGGGTACCTAAACAATCCCAATGAATTTGTTTTGTAGGTGTGCTTCAAGGTACATGGAGCGGATTGGTACTTTGATAGCGGATGCTCCAAACACACGACCGAGGACAAATCAAAGTTCTTAACTCTCACACCTAAGAAAGGTGGTCATGTAACATATGGTGATAACAACAAAGGAACAATACTTGGGATAGGTAAAGTTGGTAAGGATTTTTCTACATCTATTGATAATGTGTTATATGTTGAAGGTTTAAAACATAACTTGCTTAGCATTAGTCAACTATGTGATAGAGGAAATAGAGTAGTTTTTGATTCAAATAGTTGCATAATTGAAGATAAAAATAGCAAGCAAGTAAGATGTTAAGTCTCTAAAATGTGTGATGTGCATTTCCCTAAGTTTTGATGAGAACTAAACATTGGTTAATGATTTAATTAACCTTCATATTGGTTGCTAACCTGTCTATCTAGTGTCCAGATTAAAACTGTAAGAATCATCTATCCACTCATAAGTGACAGAAGCGCTCGTCCACTAAAGTGACAGAAGCGCTCGTCCACTAAAGTAATAGAAGCGCTCGTCCACTGAAGTGACAGAAGCGCTCGTCCACACAAGTCTTTGGACTTGCTAAGTCCTTAATGAGAAGCTCCGTCCAATGTCATGTCATATGGAGCTCGTCTACTAGTCCGTCCAAATGTAAAATCTTAAATAGCTAGATGGACGCGGTTATTTTCAAGATGGACGGACTTATTTAATGGACGCGAATTCTCTAAGAATTATCATAATCTTATTTCAAGAACCAGAATCAAGAAAACATATTCTGTTATCAGAACCAAAGACCAGTTAAAGAATGCTTCCAACATGCTTTATTCCCTAGTACCTCTGGTCCTTACACGAAAAGGGAATTGTACTCAGCAAAGTACAAAAAGCTCTGCATGAACTACGATATGGCTGTATCACGATGCATAAAGCCATGATCCTTCATGTTAGAGTACAACCAATGTTCCTATTACATTAATGGTTGCCCAGAACGACTCTATTGCATTTAATGAAGTTCTGCTTGAAGCCAACATCTGAGGGAATGTCTCTAACGGATCCTAAATGCTTGAAGACTATAAATAGAGAAGTCATTGAAGATGAAGTATAGAGAATACACAACATTAAAGAGCCATTACTCTGCGCATTAATATCTTCATTATTTCATTCTGTATTCTTCAATCATTTGAAGTTATTACGCAGACTTTCCTAAGCTTTACATTTAAACCATTCTGAGTGTTAGTGAAAGTTCTGTCTGTTTGAAGTTGTATTTATTACAAACCAAATCTCTCAAACAAACTTGAGTGAGCCTGAAGAGGATAGGTGTGCAAAGAATACTTGTCTTGGAGTCTGAAGAGGCTAGGTTTGCAAACAATACTTGAGTCTGTAACCTGATAAGTTATAGTGGATAAATCTTGGTGCTGCCAAGGACTGGACGTAGCTCTTTGCTTTGAAGAGTGAACCAGGATAAATAACTGTGTCAATCTCTCTTTCCTTATAAACTCTTTAGTTGCTTTAGTTTTCTTATACGTTTATCAAGTGGTGTGTTTGCCAAAGTCACTATTAAAATTTCATTAGACAGGTCACCCGTCTGTCCTGTATCTTTCCACTCGTCTGAACTAAGCTTCTGTATACGAAAAGATTTCAACTTTATTTAAATTCTGATAAACACAATTCAACCCCCTTCTCGTGTTTATAGTTGTCTCTTTCAGTTGGTATCAGAGATCAGCCTCTAGGTTGAGCATCTAACAGTGTAGAGGTAAAAGGTCCTGAAGAATAGACATGACTGCTGGAGCTAGTTCAAGTGGAAGTCACCAGACTGAAGGAGCTTCCCTAACCAAACCTCCTTACTTCAATGGAGAAAACTACAACTATTGGAAAGATAGATTTCAATGGTTCATTCTATCTACAAACTCTGATATTTGGGATGTCATTACAGATGGTCCATTCATTCCCAAGAATGATGATAACACTGACAAACCAAAAGCTCAGTGGACTATTGCAGAAAAGACAAAATGGGAGTTGAACCACAAAGCTAGATATAACATCATTTGTGCTCTCAGTCCTGATGAGTTTGAGAAGGTATGTGCTTGTGACTCTGCCAAAGAAATATGGGACACTTTAGCTGTCACACATGAAGGAACAGCCAAAGTCAAAGATTGCCATACTTGTCAGAAAGTATGAATTGTTTGTCATGGAGGAAGGAGGATCTGTTGCTCAAATGATAAGAAGATTTCAAACTATAGTCAACAGTTTAAAATCTCTTGGCAAGGTCTATACCAATGCTGAGAAGGTTGGAAAGATTTTGAGAAGTCTACCTAAACAGTGGAGACCTTTGGTCACTGCTATCTCTCAAGCCAAAGAAGGGCAAGTCAATTTCTTTGAAAGCTAATCAAAAGTCAGCAAAAGTTTCCAAGGCTCTAAAGGCAGACGAGTCATCCAGTAATGCTGACCTGTCTGAACACGAGGATTCTGAGAGTGATGAAGAATTGTCTCTCTTGACCAGGAAGATAAAGCTATTCCTACAGAAAAAGAAGTTCAAGAGAGATAAGCCATTCAGAAGGTTCAACAAGGACAAGAACTTCAAAGAATCCACTCCAACAGACAAAAGTCCAATTATCTGCTATGAGTTCAAGAAGCCTGGTCACATCAAGGCTGAATGTCCTCAACTCAAGAAGGCCTCTTTAAAGAAATTCTTCAAGAAGAAGAAGAAAGGAATGATGGCTACTTGGGAGGATCTGGAGCCAACATCTTTTGATGAAGAAACAGAGGAATAAGCCAATCTCTATCTGATGGCCAACACTGACTCAGACTCAGACGATGAGGTACATCCTGACTATGAGGAATTACTTGATGCCTATGAGGAGTTGCTGGAGGAATCCAACTGCTTATCGAAAGCTTTCAAATCCCTCAAGAGAGAGTATGTAAAGCTCACCAGTGAGCATAAACAGAAATCTCAAGAGTGTGAGAAGCTGGCTAAAGAGAACAGTGAGCTAAAGACTGAAAAGTATAATGAAGATAAGATCTCAAGTGAAACATCACCATCTGAAGAAGTTGAAAAATTTCAACAGAAAGTGGAAGAGCTCACTTCTGATCTTGCCAAATTTGTTAATGGTAGAGATAATCTGACTAAGCTACTTGGCTGTCAGAGGCACTCTCTTAACAAAGAAGGTATTGGATATGTCCATCAGACACATCATAAAGTATCAACTAAAGCTTCTACAGTATCCGTTAAGTCAACTGTAACCAAGTCTACTCCTGTCTGTAACTTCTGTGAAAAAACTGGATATATTATGTCTAAGTGTATCCATAAGAAGAGAAGAAAGTCTTCACAGACTCCTAGAACTAATAGAAAAGGACCCAGAAAAATATGGGTAACTAAAGATCAAATAATTTTTGTTGCAGATGTCCTCAACAGAATAAATAAAACACCACTGCTGGTACCTGGACAGTGGTTGCTAGCGTCATATGACAGGAGAAAGGTCTATGTTCCTAGACCTCCAACTTAAGAAAGGAGGACACGTTGCCTTCGGAGGGAATCAGAAAGGGAAAGCTATAGGAATTGGTACTATTGGTGGTAAACCCCCTCTTCCCTCTATATCTAATGTTCTTATGGTTAAAGGATTAAGACACAATTTACTTAGCATAAGTCAATTATGTGATAGTGGTTTTGATGTTTTCTTTACCAAGGATGTATGCATAGTTAAATACTGTTGTGGCAAAACCCTTTTTTCAGCTAAAAGGCAACAAAATCTTTATAAGATTGAACTGTCTGATCTCTCAGATCGAAGTGTAACCTGTCTGATGTCTAAAGAGGATGAGAGATGGTTATGGCATAAGAAACTAGGACATGCTTGTATGAAACTAATTTTTGAATTAAAAAGGAACAATCTTGTGAGAGGATTGCCTGATATTAGTTTTAAGAAATGATGTCTGGACTCTTGTCTCTAAGCCTAAAAACAAGTCGGTTATTGGAATAAGATGGGTCTTCAGAAACAAATTGGATGAAGATGGTAAAGTTGTCAGAAATAAGGCAAGGTTAGTAGCTCAAGGCTATAACCAACAAGAAGGTATTGATTATACTGAAACCTTTGCACCTGTAGCTAGAATAGAAGCCATACACATTTTAATGTCATATGCTGCACAACACCAAACTACCCTGTTTCAAATGGATGTAAAAAGTGCTTTTCTAAATGGTATAATTGAGGAAGAAGTGTATGTTAAACAACCCCCTGGTTTTGAGGATACTGATAAACCAGATCAAGTTTTCAAACTTAAAAAGGCATTATATAGTTTGAAACAAGCACCTAGAGCATGGTATGATAGACTCGGTTCTTTTCTCATGCATAATGGTTTTACTAGAGGAAAAGTAGACACTGCTCTGTTCAAGAAATGCTCTAAAGAGAACTTTATTATAGTTCAAATATATGTTGATGATATTATTTTTGGAGCAACTGATGAAAAGCTATGCAAGGAATTTTTAAATCTAATGCAAGCTGAATTTGAGATAAGCATGATGGGAGAATTGAAGTTCTTCCTTGGATTACAAATCAAGCAGACAAGTGATGGAATTTACATTCATCAACAAAAATATACCAAGGAAATACTCAAAAAATACAAAATAGAAAATGCAAAGCTCATGAAAACCCCTATGCAACCCAATGCAAAACTAAGCAAAGATGATGAAGGTAAAAAAGTAGATCAAACTGTCACAGAGATATGATTGGCTATCTACTGTACTTAACTTCAAGCAGACCTGACATTCAATTTAGTGTTTGTATATGTGCTAGATTCCAATCTGATCTTAGAGAATCTCATCTTAAGGCTGTTAAAAGAATATTTAGATATTTACTTGGAACTACTAATCTTGGTTTGCTGTATTTAAGATCAAAAGAATACAGATTAGCGGGATATTGTGATGCTGATTTTCCTAGAGACAGAATATAAAGAAAAAGCACCAGTGGAGGATGTCACTTCATTTGAGCAAGTTTCGTCTCATGGTCAAGCAAGAGGCAGACAACCATTGCCCTGTCTACTGCTGAAGCAGAATACATCTCTGCTGCTAGTTGCTGCTCTTAACTCTTACGTGTAAAACATCAACTTGATGATTACTCTATTTATAAACATAACATATCTGTATGGTGTGATAATTCCAGTGCTATATGCTTAACTAAAAATCCAATTCAGCATTCTAAGGCTAAGCATATTGAAATCAAACATCATTTTATTAGGGATTATGTTCAGAAAGGCATCTTTGATATTAAGTTTGTTAAAACTGAAAATCAATAGGTTGATATTTTCACTAAACCCCTCGCAGAAGAAAGGTTTTTATTTATTAGAGATAATCTAAACATGCATTGCATTGTTGAATGACATGTCTGAATGTTAACCTGTCTGTGCTTTATCACCTGTCCATGCTTACTTGTCTGACTCTGTTGAGTCACTATGATAGAACTCACCAGTTTTGTTGAAATGGTTATTATTTAATTAATGTCATTCCCTTATCTGAAGCTAATCATGTGCACGGTGATTTACATATCTCGATAATATGTTTTCATTACGTCTTAAGTGGGCGTTGCAGTTCCCTATACAAATCGTGCCTTTTTTGAATTAAAAATGTCGTTTTTCTCTCTCCTACCTTTATGACTATAAAAGACAATAGATCAGAAATATTGAACCTTTACGCCTCAAATTCCAAAATCTCTTTGTCTCCTCAATTTTCAAACCCTTTTCTCTCTCTAAACCCTAGAATTGTTTTCTCTCAAAAAGATGGCATCATCCAAGCGTCTCTCTACAAAAGAAATCGCTGAGAAATACAATCTCAACGTTACTGAGATAGAAAAGATCATTCCGAGAAAGACTGTTGATCTTCAACAGATGAAGAAACTAGGAATGGATGTCACTGAAGATTTGGAGTACTCCAAGTGGACTCCTTTCTTCGACATCAAGGAGCTTGTTCACCCTAAGCTCGATCAAACGTTCTGGATAAATGTTGTGGTTGTCACCAACCGACTCAACGGAATCAAAATCTTTAAGGCTGAAATGGGGGATAGAACCCTTCTCTTCCCCATTAGCTCTCTGGAGCTTGTCACAAAATGTCCGAGAATCGGAGCTGGCTTCACACCCAACTGGGAAGATGAAGTGGGAGTTGACAATTTCAACATTGCCATCTATGGTGTTCCTAAACCAGTGAACCCTAAGCCTGTCAACATGGTGGTCAAGTGCAGATTCCTGCACAAATTGCTGTTGGGGTGCGTGATGCCAAGGAAAGGCTCACGAGACAGTGTGACCAAGATGGACATATTTGCTCTGTACCACTTGATCCACAAAATTAAGGTTGACATCAACGACCATATCTACATGTACCTAGAGACTCTGATCAAGAGAACCAACATGTAGACCCATCCTTATGGGATGTTGCTGACAAGGGTATTCAGGAACAATTTGTTTGTTCCAAGTGATGTTCACTTTGTGGACATGTCACAGCCCATAGACAGGAAGATACTGTCTATGATGGACATCGAGGGAATCCCTCTTGCTGATGAGGAGGAAGACAAGAAGAAGAAGAAGAAGCAGAAGAAGAAGCCTACTATTGAGCAGAAGGAGGAAGAACCAGTGGTTTCCACTGACGAATCAGAAGTTCCCATTTTTGAAAGATTGCTCAAACCGTCTGGAAAGGTGGGCAGACGAGACCAAATTCCAGAGCTGTAACCCTCAGTATCTGAAGATTCTGCTGAAACAGTTGAGCCCTTGAGGTTCAGGCTCAGGAGACCCTCTCCCAAGAGGAAGACTAGTGAAGTTGAGGAATTAGTGGATGTTCCTGCTCATCCCAGCAAGAAAAGGAAGTTGGTGAAGACCGTTGCCAAGGTCAGACAAGTTGAGTCTGAGCCTAGCAAAGAGGAAGCATCTACTCAGGGTGAGCAGACAGAGCAAGTCCTGGAAGAACCAAAGAAGACTTTCATTTTGGGAATTATTCCCAAAAAGAGAAGATCTGCTTACCCAGTACCTGCAAAAGCTAACACTGCAGAAGACCTGTCTGGAGGATCTCAGACAGTTGTACCCAAGGATGACCAAGTGTCTCCTTCTCACAAGAAGTTGTAGATATTTGAAGAGCGGACATCTCTTTCATTCCCTTCCCCTTCTCATGAAGGTATCATCAACCCATCTGTCTCTTCTCCATCTGCCCTTTTTGTTCAACCTCTTTCTGTTGCATCTCCTATTTCTTCACTTGTTTCTTCCTTTCAAACTCAAAAATCTTCTTTCACTATTGTATCTGATGACTGTCAGTACACAGTTGTTCACAGGGACTCTGCTCCCAAAGAACAAACTGGCATATCATCGAGACTCTTTGTGTCTGATCTGCAATTCTTTTATTTGCAAGTACCTCACAAGTCTCTTTCATCCCTTCTCCTCCACCTCATATTCTTAACCCCTGTAGAGAACTTTTCTTCTATCCACCTATTATGATCTTCATTAGAACATTAGCTGGAACTCACTATCCTGCTTCTGTTGTAATGCTACCACATAGGTCTAGGTATTTCTTTATATTAGTCACAGGATCTAATTCTTTTTTCTACCATATTGATTCTTTATTACCTATCCCTCCCTCTGTTTTAGCTCAAACACCTCTGCCCCCACCTATTCAAATAACAATCATCAGACTGTCTCTGTCCGAGAGACTTTCCTGTGTGTTTCCTTCACCTGATACTGACTGTGCCAGAATCAGTCTTATCTTCAAATTCATCTTTCTTCCTTTCTATGCCATTCAAATTCTCCATGAACTGTTCTTCCCTTCCATCACCTCTCCCCTATCTCTACCTAAGGCACCCCCAGTTTTAGCCCTACCCTGGCACTCTTCTCTGTCTGTCTCTTCTCAAACAGTGGCCTTACAAGACTTTCATCTGCTTAAAAGACAAGTAGAAGACTTAAGAAGACAGCTAGATGAAGAAAGGTGAGCTAGGATGCTCTTAGAGGAAAGGATTGCTGCTTTATTTTTTTTAATTAGTCAATCTAGGTAGTTTTTAGGTATATAGACTAACTTGTACTTGTAAACATTCATGATGAATAAAATAAATTTCTCCTTTATCTCTTTAATGCTTTCATAGTTTATTCCTTTTTGATGTTGACAAAAGGGGGAGAAATGTGAAATGTGATATAGGAGAATAGGAGAATGAATATGAATGAATATGATATGAATCTTAAATAATACATGGATATGAGTATGTTGCTATAATTGCTCAGATAAATCTTAAGTAAGATTGCTCTGATAATAATTTCAAAGTAAAACAAGTCAAACTTATGTGTGACTAAGTTAAACGGATTATATAATTAATCTTAATATCTGATCAAGCATTTGCATGACCTGTCCGCTTAAGAAAATTTCAACCTGTCTGATATATGCTATTTTCTTTGTTGATATTTTCTGAGGTTCATTACACTAGTGCAATAAGTGCTTTTTACGTCAGTTAAAATTAATTTTTTACGTCAGAATACTGACTGACGTAAATACAGCTGACGTTAAAAGTTAAAATTTTAACGTCAGTTGAGAACTGACGTTAAATATAAAGCTATTAACGTCGGTTCTTTAACACAACTGACGTTAATTTTGTCAAAATTAACGTCAGTTCTTTAAGAACGGACGTTAATTTTGTTAAAACTAACGTCAATTGTTATAAAGAACTGACGTTAAAGGTCTTAATTTTAACGTCAGTTGTAATAAACAACTCACGTTAATAGTGTACTATATATTTTATAAAATACTATTAACGTCAGTTGTATCATACAACTGACGTTAATAGTATTTTTTTTTAAATTCAGTTTTAAAATATCACTTCTCTCAGCTATTCCTGCATTCAGTAAATATCCCAGTAACACAGAATATCACACACATTACAGAATTGCAAAGGAAAAATGGAACAATGATCCATATGTATGCTTGTTTAGAAACAATATATATTTATTAACATAGGTTATAACTCAAAATAAATACAGAAATATAAATAAAAATAAATGTATACTAAGTTTAAACTATCTATATCAATATCCCTTCGTGATGATCGTCACGAGTGGCATGTATATCGTCCACCTGTGTCTCCTCGATTATAGTAGGCATGTTTGTTGAAAAAGAAGGAGTCTCATGAATATCAAGATTTGAATCTTCATTTTCATCACTACCATTATACATGCTTTTTCCTTGGAGAACTGGTCGCGCTGTCGCGCACGCGTGATGAGTGTGATTCCACATCATCTTTGTCCATCATTTTGCATGCATTTTCATGTAGTTTAGGCATATTTTTATTAGATTTTAGTTTAATTTTTCTTTGGAACGGGTAAGGCGGTTTTCGTGTGTTGTTTTGCAGAAATCAAGGGTAAAATGCTCAAGATCAACCATGATGGAGTTTGGATGAAGATGGAGCTTTAAAAGTGAAGAAAATGAGCCAAACAGAGCCCATCACGGCCATGATCGAGCATAACTGAAAAAGAACAAAGGCTGAAGTCAGAGTCTGTCACGGCCTAGCCGTGATAGCCATCACGGCCGTGACCCAAAACCACCACAAGTCGGAAGTCGTCGTGGCCAGGCCATGATGGCCATCACGGCCAGGCCGTGATGAGCATCACGGCCATGACAGCATCAACCAACGAAGAATTTTCAAGGCAGAATCCGTCACGGCCAGGCCGTGATAGCCATCACGGCCGTGACGCGTATTACTTGGCTCAGAAGTAACAGAATTGGATCTAATTTGAGTTGGATTAGGACTCTAACTGCCCAATTCTATAAATAAGGGACCAGGCAGAGGCGTAAAAGATCGACCTTTGGGGCTACTACTCTAGGCATAGATTTAGGATCTCTTTCTTCTTCTCCTTCTTCTCTTAGTTATTTTCATGTTATTTGTAATCATGCCTGTCATCTCCATGGCAAGGCGTGAGTAGTAGCATAGTTTCTAGGGATTAGGGCTCTGCCCAAGTTTGTTTATGATGTAAATTTGATGTAAACTCTTTGTTAATTACGATTTACTTTAGATCTGATTTCTAGTGTTTAATCAATCGTAAAATCGATGACCGCTTATTTGCGTGACGTAGACGTTCTAAGGAGGAACCTAGCGGTGAACTTAGGATTTCTAGTGTGTTTCACACGTAAAGTTCGCGCCGCTTATCAGCGAGACGTAGATATTCTAAGGAGGAACCTAGCGGTGAACTTAGGTTATTTGCATGACTTAGACATTCTAGGGAGGAACCTAGCGGTGAACCTAGGTGTCGGATCTATAGAGTCAGACTTGGGACTGAAATCACGAGAGTTAGAAGCCGTCCCTCGAGGATCAACGAGTTGTCACGAAACGCAAAGGGTTCAATATGGGATCGACTACCACGAGAGTAGGGTCGGGTCAATTGGGCACGGCTTTTGTAACCCGAGAGGAGCTTAAGCTATCAGAGGATAAACTCGCCTTCAAGGCAATTTCGCTAATTAACAAGGGTAATCAACTTCATAACGTAAACGATCTTGTGGTAACCTAAATCCCTAGGAACCCATTTAGATCTGAAAAATCAAAAAGATTTGTTTTCTGTTTTGTTTGATTCTGTTTTATCTCTTAAATTCAAATTCAAAAACCATTTCAAAAATATAAAAATCTTTTTAAACAGTCCAGATCTAATCGATTCGAAAACCGATTGCGATTTGAGAACACAGTCTCTGTGGGATCGATATCTTTTATTACTTGGCGACGATCCGGTACACTTGCCGGAATCGCACGTGCATTCGCACGCTATCAAGTTTTTGGCGCCGTTGCCGGGGACTGTGCCTTTTCGAATCTCAATTCAAATTTTGAATTGATTTTTCTGGACCTTTTCTTTTTATTTGATTTTTATTTCTGAAATTTAAAAAATTAAAAAAAAAAAATCAAAAATTTCTTTTCCTTCTATTGTATCCATCTCTCTGTGTGTTATATGCAAAGATCTCTAAGTCTTGGGAGCCTTAGTGAGATTGATCCGGAGATCGAGAGGACCTTCCACAGACGTAGAAGACTACAAAGAGAGGGAGAAAGGTTGAGTCCCGTTCCACTCATGGCGAATCAACCGGATACAAAACCTTTGAAGGATTACGCAGCCCCAAATGCGAGAGGCTTGCGAACTGGGATTGCAAGGCCAGAGATTGAGGCGGAGAACTACACTATACCGCCCATGCTAATCAACATGATTAGGCAACATCAATTCGGAGGATTGCCTTCGGAGGACCCGACCGATCACATAGAGACATTTTTAGAGTTCACCGATGCAATCCGGATTCATGGAGCCTCAGTCGATGTTGTGCGTTTGAGATTGTTCCCCTCATCTCTCACTGGAAAGGCGAAGGCCTGGCTTAAGCAAATCCCCGCTAACACTTTGACTACTTGGGACCAATTGGAGCAGGCGTTCTTGGAGAAATTCTTCCCTCCATCCAAGACAGCCTACATAAGAACCCAGATCACTGGCTTCTTCCAGAAAGACGGAGAATCATTATCGGAAGCTTGGGATCGTTACAAGGGACTGCTGGAGTCGTGCCCACATCACGGACTCGAGAGGTGGTTAATAGTGCACACCTTCTATAACGGATTAGACTACTCTTCGAAGGTGTCACTAGATTCTGCAGCCGGTGGAGCGTTTATGAATAGGCCTCTTACTGAGGCATTCAACATCATCGAGAATGTCGCCACCAACTACCACCAATGGGGATCCGAAAGAGGTAATAACCCGAACAAGATTTCGGGGGGTAAGTTTGAGGTAAATAGCACAGATCTTATTATGTCAAAGATAGACTCACTTAATAAACGTTTTGATCGGCTGGAAAGAGCTAATGTGAGTGCATTAGGTGCTACTAACCTTGTTTGTGAGATTTGTGGAATGCAGGGACATGACATGATGGGATGCCCACATGGATCCGGCGCGCTCGGGTGAACAAGTGAACTCTTGTAACAACTACTATGATACGAACCCGAAGCTGCCCAACTATGCTCCCCCAAATCCCTACAACCAAAGAAGGAACAACCCTTACCTCTCCTACGGCAACTACAGCAACACGCTCAACCATGAGTTCCAAGAAGGTCAAGGTAATAAGAGAACCACACCGGGTACCCTCAGTACAAAGATCTAAACTCGAGACTTTATTTGAAAGTTTTGTCGAAACTCAGACAAAACAGAATGAGGAGTTTAGACAACAAGGAAGGGCAGTGAGTGAGGCAATAAAGGATCTAGCATCTAAGGTAGACAACTTAGCAACTCATAACAAGATGCTAGAAACCCAGATTGCCCAACAAGCCAGCACGTACTCGAGACCTAAGGGTGCATTCCCGGGGCAACCCGAAGCAAATCCCAATGAGCATTGCAATGTCATACACTTGAGGGATGATAAGCTTGGGGTGGGGGTAGCTGAAATGGACGTGGAACCGGAGGAGGACACGAACGAAAAAGAAGAGCCAGAACCGAAATATGTCCCTCCACCACCGTACCAACCCCCGATACCTTTCCCACAGAGGTTGGTCAGGAAAAAGCAAGTAGATGTAGAGACTAAAATGCCTACTAAACTGAAAGACCCAGGTAGTTTCTCCATCGCTTGCTCGATTGAACAAGTGCAAATTGACCAAGCCTTATGTGACCTAGGGGCTAGTGCGAGCTTGATGTCCCTCACTATCATGGAAAGGTTGGGAAGCAAAGAGTTGAGACCATTCAAATTCCCCTTACAAATTGCGGATGGCTCAACTAGGACTCCTCTAGGCATACTAGAGAATGTTGCTGTAAAGGTAGGGAAAATTCTCATCCCTACCGACTTCCTCGGTATTGGACATGAAAGGGAATTCTAAATTCCCCATCATTTTAGGAAGGCCATTCTTGGCAAATCGCTGGAGCATTAATAGACGTAAGGAATGGCAAACTCTCTCTAAATGTAGAGGAAGGTAGGGTAAATTTTCAGTTGATTAACTCTTGTAACAACCCTCCTTTTGAGAGCCATGTGTGCAGAATTGATGTAACGTCTCCAGCGGTAGAGAAAGAACTTAGCATGGAAGCAACCCCAAAGATATGCATGGTTGGAGATGCACCCAGTGGTGAAGTTGGAATTGCTGTCCATGCAGAAACAATACTTCCGCCGGGAGGAAGGAAGGCTAGGAAGCTCCGAGAGAAAAGAGCAAAGCGGAGCGTTCATCGGGTCGTATGAGCAGAAACGGCTATTTGAAGGAGCTCCATGGAAAAGAAGTGTTCCTGCACTTCTACGCCCAGCCGACCCCGGTTGACTTAAGGAAGTATGGTCAAGCTTAAGACCATAAATAAGCGCTTCTTGGGAGGCAACCCAAGTTTTCTTTCCCTTTTTTCTTTTGTTTTTGATTTAACCTCTTGACTAATTTGAGAAGATCAAGAGGCAAAAATATCATTAATAAGTTTGTCTAGTGTTTTCAGGTTGAGAAAGAGAAGAAGAGCATAAAAAAATAAAGTCAGAGGCCATCACGCCCTGGCCGTGACAGTGGTCACGGCCGTGATGAACTAAACAAGAGCACAGAGAGCATCACGGCCTAGCCGTGACAACCATCACGGGCGTGATGAGTAGGATGCCAAGATCAGAGAGCATCACGGCCTGCCGCGTGATGTAGATCACGGCCGTGACAGGGCAACTCCTGAGGATCAGAAACGATCACGGCCTGCCCGTGATAAGCCTCACGGCCGTGATACAATTTCTACCCAAGTTTTGACTGGAATGTGAAGCCAACACCCGCTACCGACTCGGTAAGTTGTTCCATTTTTCTCCTCTCTCCAACTTGATTATTTACATTGGAGACAATGTAAGTAATCAAGCTTGGGGTGGGGGTATTTATTTTTGCATTTGCATTGTTGCATTCATGTTGCATTCACATAGGCTTAGATTGGTATGATCACATTCTATAGATTGCCCCTCACTTAGAACATGCATCCGATTGTGAGAACTTGGAGCCAAATGAATTGAGATAGTGAATTTTGAACCCAATTTTTCATTATTCTTGTGATATGGCTAAAAATGAAATTTCTTGAGATAGTCATTTGATAGTTGATAATTAGCATGTGGTTCCTTAAACTTGTGTACCTCACTGATTTTTGAACTACTAAATGTAAGATTTTGAGCCAAAAGGGGTATCCACTAAATCTACCCCATTTCTTGTGATAGAGTGATTTAATTCCTCATGGACTGTATTTTCTAGAACTTGACTTGAAACCATTTCAAAACTTAAAAATTTTTGAAAACATTTTTGGAAATGATTGAGGCACTAGGTATTTTTCCGGCCTCCCGAGCTTTGAATGATAAATGCTACCCTTAGTTGCCCAATTTTGAGCCTAAAGAAAAAAAATACTTTTCTTGGTACCATGAATTGATTTGATAAATAATGCTTGGTATGGCACCTTTTAAAGTACTACAAAAAGGGTAATTGGTAGTTGGAAAAAGTATGGGAAGAAGAAGCTAGAAAGTAATTTCTCTTGAGCTATAAATCTCCCCTTCTCCAAACAAATAAAAATGAAATAAACAGAAAAAATGGAGAAGGGGATGACAAAGAAAGTGAGAAATGAAAAAAAAAAAAGAAAAAAAAAGAGAAAAAAAGAAGAAAGGTGGAAAAATTAAATCAAAGCCCTCAAAAGGTATTTTAGAAGGTGTCATACTTTGTAATGTTTGATAATCTGTCTAGCCTTCTTGAAATTCCCTTTCTTTGATTTTCCCACCTAATAATAAATCCCATGGCCACATTACAACCAAAGGAAAAGACATCTTGATTCTTAAGTGTTTTCTTAAATAAAGTAGAGATTTGGTTAATAGTCAAGCCTATGGTAAAATACTTTACTTGAGGAAATGGAGTGAATTGTCATAAACCCTAAAACACTTAGTGAGGTGAGATGAGTGCCCAAATCAGTGAGGACATGAACTTGAAGAACCTAAGCTTCTAATTGGACTTGAACTTGATTATCTCTTGAGTGCTTATTAAAAATGCCTATTACTTGGATTAGCTTCTAGGGTTTTTGGTTCACTATCCATGTTTTAATTGATTTATATCTTATGGCCTGAGTAATTGCTTGAGGACAAGCAAAGTTTTAAGCTTGGGGTGATTTGATGAGTGTGATTCCACATCATCTTTGTCCATCATTTTGCATGCATTTTCATGTAGTTTAGGCATATTTTTATTAGATTTTAGTTTAATTTTTCTTTGGAACGGGTAAGGCGGTTTTCGTGTGTTGTTTTGCAGAAATCAAGGGTAAAATGCTCAAGATCAACCATGATGGAGTTTGGATGAAGATGGAGCTTTAAAAGTGAAGAAAATGAGCCAAACAGAGCCCATCACGGCCTAGCTGTGATGCCCATCACGGCCATGATCGAGCATAACTGAAAAAGAACAAAGGCTGAAGTCAGAGTCTGTCACGGCCTAGCCGTGATAGCCATCACGGCCGTGACCCAAAACCACCACAAGTCAGAAGCTGTCAGGGCCAGGCCATGATGGCCATCACGGCCAGGCCGTGATGAGCATCACGGCCATGACAGACCAACCAGTGAAGAATTTTCAAGGCAGAATCCGTCACGGCCAGGCCGTGATAGCCATCACGGCCGTGACGCGTATTACTTGGCTCAGAAGTAACAGAATTGGATCTAATTTGAGTTGGATTAGGACTCTAACTGCCCAATTCTATAAATAAGGGACCAGGCAGAGGCAGAAAAGATCAGACCTTTGGGGCTACTACTCTAGGCATAGATTTAGGATCTCTTTCTTCTTCTCCTTCTTCTCTTAGTTATTTTCATGTTATTTGTAATCATGCCTGTCATCTCCATGGCAAGGCGTGAGTAGTAGCATAGTTTCTAGGGATTAGGGCTCTGCCCAAGTTTGTTTATGATGTAATTTTGATGTAAACTCTTTGTTAATTACGATTTACTTTAGATCTGATTTCTAGTGTTTAATCAATCGTAAAATCGGCGACCGCTTATTTGCGTGACGTAGACGTTCTAAGGAGGAACCTAGCGGTGAACTTAGGATTTCTAGTGTGTTTCACACGTAAAGTTCGGCGGCCGCTTATCAGCGAGACGTAGATATTCTAAGGAGGAACCTAGCGGTGAACTTAGGTTATTTGCATGACTTAGACATTCTAGGGAGGAACCTAGCGGTGAACCTAGGTGTCGGATCTATAGAGTCGGACTTGGGACTGAAATCACGAGAGTTAGAAGCCGTCCCTCGAGGATCAACGAGTTGTCACGAAACGCAAAGGGTTCAATATGGGATCGACTACCACGAGAGTAGGGGTCGGGTCAATTGGGCACGGCTTTTGTAACCCGAGAGGGAGCTTAAGCTATCAGAGGATAAACTCGCCTTCAAGGCAATTTCGCTAATTAACAAGGGTAATCAACTTCATAACGTAAACGATCTTGTGGTAACCTAAATCCCTAGGAACCCATTTAGATCTGAAAAATCAAAAAGATTTGTTTTCTGTTTTGTTTGATTCTGTTTTATCTCTTAAATTCAAATTCAAAAACCATTTCAAAAATATAAAAATCTTTTTAAACAGTCCAGATCTAATCGATTCGAAAACCGATTGCGATTCGAGAACACAGTCTCTGTGGGATCGATATCTTTTATTACTTGGCGACGATCCGGTACACTTGCCGGAATCGCACGTGCATTCGCACGCTATCAACGCGCCAAAAAGAACGAGCGGGTTTTAAAACTGTAGTTTAGGGCAACAACTCGGATGTCGTCTCACAAGGACTCTTAAAGTGTTATTTTTCACAAAATAAGTTTTGGGGGGGGGGGGGGGGGGGGTTTGCATTGGGATGCAAATAAATAACTAGCAAAACAAAGCAATTAAAACAGGGCAGTTCATAGAGATTATCAAATAGCAAACAACGATTAATCTACTGTTCTCGAATTCCCAACTATCATTGGTTCATGTAATCCCAAGCCCTAAGCAGATTCTAATCCCCTTTCAGTTGTAGCAACAACTAGCAACGTAATCGCTACTACGGATATATGTTCCTATTCCCGAAATAACAAACGGGGTTAAGCCCTCATGAACTAACGAACATGAATGAACACACGCGAAATAACAAACGCGATTTAGTATAGGAACATAACATCACTTAAATGAATCAATACAACACTACACACTCCTGAAATAACAAACAAAAATGTATAATATGGTATTGAAAAGGGAAAAGCAATTAAAATAGGAATTACAAAACCTCAAGTATATGGAATTCTCATAAGTAGACTAATCTAAGAAATTAGTTCTCCATGACAATAACGAAATACACAAAAAATGTAAAACTATGGAGAAGCAAAAAGTTCTTCCAAGTTGTTCAGAACAGCAATTTATACTATTCAGAAATTAAGTCCACTCGCGAGGCGAGCACACCTTCGCGAGGCGAATATTGTGAAAAGTCAGCAACGTTTGGTCTTCTAGCGGGGCGAAGGACTACTCGCGAGGCGAGACTCTTCAAATTCCAACTGTCACAGCCGTGACCTTCAGCATGGTTAAACCGTGATAGCTTCTGGTCTTCCAGGGTTGGATTACTCGCGAGGCGAGTCAAGTGTTCGCGAGGCGACACAGAAACCTTGCATTTTCCTGGAACAGTCAGCCTTCAGGGTCGCGAGGCGAAGAGCTGTTCGTGGGGCGAACCAGAGAGGATGTCATTTTCACTGTTCTGCTGGCTTTCAGGTTCGCGAGGCGAGTAAACTCTCGCGAGGCGAGTCCCCTGTTTCTTTATTCTCTTGACTTCCAACTTAACCTGAAAACAAAGACACAGCTATAAGCGTATTATTTGACTCAAAACTGGCTAATTAAACATAAAACTACTTTAGAGACTCAAAACCTTGCTTGAGGACAATCTAATCTAATTTAGGTGAAAATAGGATATAATTTGCACAAAACCCTGGTCATACTAGCCATAAAACTAGATGAGCCAGAGGCTTATCAAAATAACCCAAACTTAAACTTTGCTTGTCCCCAAGCAAACTAAGACTCAAAAATAAAAAAGACTCAAGACCTGGCAAGCTTAAAAGATTCAATCAACCTTGCACAAATTCAAGCAATACATCAAAACAATTTTCTTCAATGTCCCCCCTTTCAAACAAAGCAATCCCCACATTCATTTATTCTAAACAATTGAGAATTTCATCATTCAAACAATCAATAATCTAAGCAAGGGATCCAAGTCACACACAAGAGGGAGATCACCAAATTCAAACAACTGCCTTCCTCACAAGGGAAATTTGTGTTTCACTCAATCGCTCAGTTTGTGTCTAGGCTTTCACTCAATTTCACTTTTAAGAGCACTTCCCATAAATTTGATTTTCATCTCCAAATGGTTCCCACAGAAAACATGCAAGCAACATCAAAAGGTCTTTTATGGGTTGTAATGGGGCCTGACTAAGGGTAGGATGTACAAAGGAACTAGGCTGAAGTCCCTAGGAACTAAGAGAGCATGAAACACTTCAAAACATTGAAATTCCACTCAAGTTCCTTTTCTCATTTTTCTTTATGCCTTGGGTGACTACAGTCATTTCTTCTAATATTTTTATTTTTTCTTTTAACATTTGTACAGTTTTCTTTTTTCTTTTATTTTTACAAGCCTTTGGCTCCAACCTTTTTATTGTATTTTTTTTTCTCAATCCCAACAACATATCACACCTTGCAGCCACCCCAAACTTAGTTTCTTGCACCCTTTCTCTTTCTAAGATTCCATGCTCTCCTAATCCTAAGATCGGGTTAACATGGTTTTCCAGATTTTGGGCTTATAACATTAGGTTATCAAGAATTAACAGGCTAATCAGGCTCAATGGGGCTAACTAGGGAACATGCATTAGGGATGGTTATTTTTAGGCTAAGTAGCTATTTACAAAGAAAATGCCTAAATCATCTGAAGCAAACACATAATCATGCAAACCAAAAAGAGATTCAAGCAAATTCAGGAAAGTGCAACTTGAAAGTGTTTCTCACAGTCAAAAACATGTTGGAGGCTCAAAACCTCACCTGGACATTCATGCAAATTGTTTGACAGAGATTCTATCCCTAGTGTGTGCATCCCTTCACCCCAAACTTATCATAAATCATGCCATCATAACAAAATCTCAAAGTTCAGTTTTCAATTTCACATGGGAATCACTTTTCAAAATCCAAAATTTTTCAGCCTAGGGGGAATCATCACATCAATCATGCAATCAATCTGTGCAAAACCAATCAAAATCCATCAAACTTGCCAACAAAAGACTCAACACAACTCCTGAGCTTCTCAAATTATTCAGGAGCTTTATTAAAAGAAAAAAAAAACAAGACACAACAAAACTACAACTAGTTCCCTCCCCCACACTTAAAATATACATTGTCCTCAATGAAACAACATAACTATAAAATCAGAGTGAGGGAAATGAAAGGATACTCCCTGATCAGGTGGCAGTGTAGGTGGGAGCTTCCAAGGAGAGCTCCTCAACATTAGCATCCACAGGAACACCAGCATCCACACCATGGAATGGCTTCAGCCTCTGCCCGTTAACCTTGAAGGACTTGTGGGTACCTGCACGTTTAATCTCTACTGCACCATAAGGAAAAACGTTAGTCACAACAAAGGGGCCATCCCATTTGGACCTAAGTTTCCCAGCCATCAATTTCAGGCGGGAGTTAAACAGTAAGACTAGTCGCCCACGTAAAAATTCTTTTCTAACAATCATCCTATCATGAAATTGTTTTGTTTTCTCTTTATAAATCCTGGAGCTTTCATAGGCTTCTAGCCTAAGCTCCTCAAGTTGCTGCAACTGCAGTTTTCTTTCAACACCAGCTTTCTTCATGTCCAAGTTACAGCACTTGACTGCCCAGTATGCACGGTGCTCAACTTCCACCGGGAGATGACATGCCTTACCAAATACAAGCCGAAAGGGGGACATTCCTATAGGTGTCTTGAAAGCAGTCCTCTGAGCCCACAGTGCGTCTTCCAGACGGCGGCTCCATTCCTTTCTGTTCGGCTGCACCATCTTCTCTAGAATCTGCTTAATCTCTCTGTTTGATATTTCAGCCTGGCCATTGGTCTGGGGATGGTAAGCAGTGGAAACTCTATGTACAACCCCATACTTCCTGAGTAAGGCTTCCATGGTTCGGTTGCAGAAGAGAGTGCCCTGGTCACTGATGACAGCCTTAGGTATGCCAAACCTGCAAAAAATGTTGGACCTAACAAATTTGGAAACAACTTTAGGATCGTTAGTCCTAGTGGGGATTGCTTCCACCCACTTTGAAACATAGTCTACAGCCAAAAGAATATATAGAAAACCAAAAGAAGGAGGGAAAGGACCCATGAAATCAATCCCCCACACATCAAAAACCTCACAAAAAAGCATGGGCTGCTAAGGCATCTCACTCCTACGAGTGATGGCAGGGCCTGCTGTTTGACATTCTTTGCAATTCCTGTATACCTCATAGGAATCTCTAAAAATTGTGGGCCAGTAGAACCCAGAATCCAGGACTTTTCTTGCTGTCCTCTGAGATCCAAAGTGGCCTCCAACTTGAGAGGCATGTGAGAAGTGCAAAATGGACTCTGTCTCATGATCTGGGACACACCTCCGAATCACCTGATCACTGCAAAACTTCCAAAGGTACGGATCATCCCACACATAGTACTTTGCATCGCTCTTGAGCTTGTGGAACTTATGTCTACTTGTACCTGCAGGAACAATACCAGCAACAAGAAAGTTAACTATGTCAGCAAACCAGGGGGTTACCCCATACAGATGTAGAAGTCTCTCATCGGGGAAATCATCTTGGATGGGAGAAGAATCCTCATCCCTTGCTATTCGGCTCAAGTGATCGGCTACCAGATTTTCAGCTCCACTCTTGTCTTTTATCTCCACATTGAATTCTTGGAGCAAAAGCATCCACCGGATCAGTCTTGGCTTAGCTTCTGGTTTCTTTAACAGGTACTTCAGAGCTGCATGGTCAGTGAAAACAATAACCCTAGAACCTAGTAAATAAGACCTAAATTTATCAAGTGCAAACACAACAGCTAGCAGTTCTTTCTCAGTGGTGGTGTAATTTGATTGTGCATCATCTAATGTCTTAGAAGCATAATGAATTACATGGGCAACCTTGCCCACCCTTTGTGCCAGAACCGCTCCCACAGCAAAATTGGAAGCATCACACATTAGTTCAAAAGGGAGTGTCCAGTCTGGGGCTGGATGATGGGGGTAGAGGTCAATGCTTTTTTCAGGTAGTCAAATGCCTCCTTGCAATTTTCATCAAAATGGAACACGACATCATTCTTCATCAGGTTTGACAATGGCAGAGCTATCTTGCTGAAGTCCTTTATAAAGCGACTGTAGAAACCTGCATGTCCAAGAAAAGAACGGATCTCGCGCACGCAAGATGGGTAAGGCAATGAAGAAATCACATCAATTTTTGCAGGATCTACTGAAGTACCCTCTTTAGAAATTACATGACCCAAAACAATCCCCTGCTCTACCATAAAGTGACATTTTTCATAGTTCAAAATCATATCAGTCTCAATGCATCTTTCTAAAACTAAACTCAAACTATGCAGACATGCATCAAATGAGGAGCCATATACAGTGAAGTCATCCATGAACACCTCCATGCAATTTTCAATGAATTCAGTAAAAATGCTAAGCATGCATCTTTGGAAGGTGCCAGGAGCATTACAAAGGCCAAATGGCATCCTCCTATAGGCAAACGTACCGAAGGGGCACGTGAAAGTGGTCTTTTCCTGATCCTCAGGGGCAATATGGATCTGGAAATACCCGGAAAAGCCATCAAGAAAGCAATAATGAGATTTACCAGCCAGCCGATCCAACATCTGATCTATGAACGACAAAGGAAAGTGATCCTTTCTGGTGGCCTGGTTCAATTTCCTATAATCTATACAGACTCGCTAGCTATTCTGGACTCTAGTAGGTACAAGCTCATTATTATCATTCCTAACTACTGTGAGACCGGACTTCTTTGGTACAACTTGCACCGAACTTACCCAAGTACTATCAGAGATGGGGTATATAATACCTGCCTGCAGAAGCTTAGTCACCTCTTTCTTCACCACATCCAGAATCAATGGGTTTAGCCGCCTCTGGGCCTACCTTACTGGTTTAGCTCCATCCTCCAATAGAATTCTGTGCATGCATCTGGAGGGGCTAATTCCTGGAATATCAGCCAATGTCCACCCAATTGCCTTCTTGTGCTTCTTCAGAACCTCTAAAAGCTTTGCTTCCTGGTCAGAGTCAAGGCTGGAAGAAATGATGACTGGAAGTTTTTCATTTGTCTCCAGGTAGGCATACTTCAGGTTCCCAGGAAGTGGCTTGAGCTCTAGGGAGGGCGGCTGCTCAATGGATGGTACATAGGGAGTAGCCATGATGTCAAGGACTTCTGGTGAACAGACAGCTTCACTCTCACTATCACTATCACCCTGCAAAGTTGAATCAAGAAACTCAGCACAAACAGCACACGGGTTAGTGTCAGTGCAGTTAGTACATGAATATAAATCATCAAAACCAGAAATAAAAGGAAAATCAGAAACTAGGTCCTCATGGGTATCATCAATGATCTCAGAAAGCAGCTCTAAGTGGAAAATAGAGTGCTCCTCCAGTGGGTGTTTCATAGCATCAAAGATGTTGAACTTTGCCATAATATCACCAAACTCCATAGACATAGTCCCATCATTCACATCAATCTTAGTCTTGGCTGTCTTCATGAATGGTCTGCCCAAGATTATTGGTGATCTATTAGAATGTGTCTCTCCTGCCATGTCCAGGATATAGAAGTCAGCAGGGAAGATTAACTCATCAACTTGCACTAGCACATCTTCTACCATTCCCATGGGTCGGGCACTGGTCCTGTTAGCCAACTGGATGGTGAGACCTGTATACTGCAAAGGCCCAAGATCAAGGTTATTAAATATGGAGGTAGGCATGACATTTATGGATGCTCCCAAGTCCAGCATGTAGTTTTCAAATTTCCTGTCCCCAATAGTGCATGGAATAGTAAATGTGCCCGGATCCTTGCATTTTTGTGGTAATGCCTGAGTAGGGGTTAAAGCAGTAACTCTTTCTGGTGCAGGCCTAGACTGGATAAGAGCTGAGACATTTCTTCCCAAATCGACCCTCTCATTATTCTTCATCTTCCTCTTGTTGGTGCATAGATCCTTCAGAAATTTGGCATACTTAGGCACCTGCTTGATCACATCTAGAAGGGGAATATTCACAGCTACCTTTCTGAACACATCTAAAATCTCCCTTTTCCTTGTCTTCACCACCAATCTTCTTATTTTTATAAACTGTGTGGGAAAGGGATTGGTGGTCTGTACACTTTCTCAACTTCAACTTCAACAGTAGGCTCAGGAGTTACCTCAACAGATTCTTCATCTTTTCCAGAGGTGGCTTCAACAACTTTTCCAGATCTCAGAGATATGGCACTCACATTAGGGTTGGAGGCATTAGGATTTATCACTGGTTGTGCCGGCAGCTGGGTTGTCCCTTGACCTTACTGTATGTTATTCATGGATGTGGCAAGTTGTCCAACTTGTGTCCTCAAATCTTGAATGCTGGCATTTGTTTGCTGCTGAAATTGTGCCTGTGAGGCCTGGAGCTGTCCGACTTGCTGCTGGAAAAGTGTAGTCATTTGTGCATTCATTTGTGAAGTCAATTGTGAAGTCATTTGCTTGAACATGTCCTCCAGTGAAGGTCCAGAAGGTGCAGAAGTGGTCACTTGAGGAGGATTCTGAGGTGCTGCCATCGGTTGTTGTTGGGATGAGTTCCCATACCGCAGATTAGGATGATTCCTCCAGTTGGGATGGTACCTATTGGTGGAGAGGTCTGGAGTGCTGTACCGATTCTGACTGTTTCCTTGATTATATGGATTTACTGCATAAGCTTGAGACACTTCACTGACGAACTCTTCTCTCTGGATAGGGCATGGATCATATGGGTGCTCAGGCGAATTGCATATGCCACATAACTTTGCAGGCTGAACCCTGTCTATTGCCAATTGCCTTACAAAAGAAGTGAGCTCATCCAATCTATTCTCAAGGGCGGCCTGGTTGGACGAAGAGCTATGGACCTCATGCACACCTCTTGTCTCAACAGAACTTCTCCTAGTAGTAAACTGCTGGGAATTCAGTGACATATTCTCAATGAGTTGCTTGGCAGCAGCTGGGGTCTTATCAACAAGTGCTCCCCCACTAGCAGCATCCAAAAGATTTCTATCCATCGACAGTAATCCTTCATAAAAGTACTGGATAAGGAGTTGTTCAGAAATCTGATGCTGGGGGCAACTGGATACCAAATGCTTGAACCTTTCCCAATATTCAGCCAACGACTCATTCCCTTGCCTGATGCCACATATTTCTTTCCTTATTGACGCAGCTCTGGAAGCAGGAAAATATCTTTCTAAGAAAACCCTCTTCAAATCATTCCAGGTGGTGATAGAGTTCGGCTTAAGATATAACAGCCAATCCTTTGCAGCTCCCTGGAGTGAGAACGGAAAAGCTTTCAGCTTGATGCTATCTTCAGTGACTCCCTCTGATCTCGAGGTTGTGGAGCAGACAACTTGGAATTCCTTCAAGTGCTTGTGTGGATCCTCACCTGCAAGACCATTAAACTTTGGCAACAAGTGAATAAAACCAGATTTTAATTCAAAAGGAGTATCAGCACCATGATATGAAATACACAATCCATTGTAATTTACATCAGGGGCATCAAGCTGTCTTAATGTCCTTTGGTCTCCCATGTTTTCAAAAACAATTTTAGAATTAGAATCACTACTAGTGCTAGCCCGAAATTCTCTACGGAGTGTGTGCAGTGTTCTTTCAATTTCCGGGTCAAAATCACACAATTCAGGGCAATTAGACCTAGTAGCCAGACCAATTCAAAACAAAAACAAAAAATAAAAGAAAGAAAAGAAAAAAAACAAAATGCGAAAAATAACAAACAAGAGTCCCCGGCAACGACGCCAATTTTTGGTCGCGCTTTCGCGCACGCGCCAAAAAGAACGAGCGGGTTTTAAAACTGTAGTTTAGGGCAATAACTCGGATGTCGTCTCACAAGGACTCTTAAAGTGTTATTTTTCACAAAAATCAGTTTTGGGGGGGGGGGGGGGGGTTTGGATTGGGATGCAAATAAATAACTAGCAAAACAAAGCAATTAAAACAGGGCAGTTCAAAGAGATTATCAAATAGCAAACAACGATTAATCTACTGTTTCGAATTCCCAACTATCATTGGTTCATGTAATACCAAGCCCTAAGCAGATTCTAATCCCCTTTCAGTTGTAGCAACAACTAGCAACGTAATCGCTACTACGGATATATGTTCCTATTCCCGAAATAACAAACGGGGTTAAGCCCTCATGAACTAACGAACATGAATGAACACACGCGAAATAACAAACGCGATTTAGTATAGGAACATAACATCACTTAAATGAATCAATACAACACTACACACTCCTGAAATAACAAACAGAAATGTATAATATGGTATTGAAAAGGGAAAAGCAATTAAAATAGGAATTACAAAACCTCAAGTATATGGAATTCTCATACAGTAGACTAATCTAAGAAATTAGTTCTCCATGACAATAACAAAATACACAAAAAATGTAAAACTATGAAGAAGCAAAAAGTTCTTCCAAGTTGTTCAGAATAGCAATTTATACTATTCAGAAATTAAGTCCACTCGCGAGGCGAGCACACCTTCGCGAGGCGAATATTGTGAAAAGTCAGCAACGTTTAGTCTTCTCACGGGGCGAAGGACTACTCGCGAGGCGAGACTCTTCAAATTCCAACTGTCACAGCCGTGACCTTCAGCATGGTTAAACCGTGATAGCTTCTGGTCTTCCAGGGTTGGATTACTCGCGAGGCGAGTCAAGTGTTCGCGAGGCGACACAGAAACCTTGCATTTTCCTGGAACAGTCAGCCTTCAGGGTCGCGAGGCGAAGAGCTGTTCGCGGGGCGAACCAGAGAGGATGTCATTTTCACTGTTCTGCTGGCTTTCAGGTTCGCGAGGCGAGTAAACTCTCGCGAGGCGAGTCCCCTGTTTCTTTATTCTCTTGACTTCCAACTTAACCTGAAAACAAAGACACAGCTATAAGCGTATTATTTGACTCAAAACTGGCTAATTAAACATAAAACTACTTTAGAGACTCAAAACCTTGCTTGAGGACAATCTAATCTAATTTGGGTGAAAATAGGATATAATTTGCACAAAACCCTGGTCATACTAGCCATAAAACTAGATGAGCCAGAGGCTTATCAAGAACCACGGACAACCTTTTGTTAGGAGGATCAGTGATGTAGAACACTTGTTTTGCTTGGGAATCCATTATGAAAGGCTCATTTATATGACCTAACTTGTTGAGGTCTACCAATGTGAACTCCAATTCGTCGGTTTGTACACCACCGTTACTATCAACCCACTTACATTTAAATACCGGCACCGTAAGCTTAGTGTAAACGAGCACCCAAATATCTTCAATATATCCAAAGTAAGGTCTCGGTGCTTTAACGGGTTTTGTGTCCTTTGCACTAGAGAAGTGCATTGCTTCGGCCACGATCATAACACCACTATTTTGCATGGTACTCTTGTTATCTTGTTCCTTTGTATAAAAGGAAAAGTTATTTATGTCGTATCCGCTCCAACATATGACGTTGAAGCCAGGCCCACGTGCTAGCCATCTTATGTCATCGTAAGCGATTACCATCCTTAAGCATTTCTTCCTTGAACCATGGTAAGAAAGTCTTGTTATGCTTGTTCAACAACCACCTTTCGCTCATTCGAGGGTTTTCTTGATTGACTTTTCTTTTATGTTCAAATAAGAAAGTCTAAACACATTCGATGTTGTTCAATACATACAAATGTGCTTGAAGCACTTCCTCCCGATCCTTCCTATTAATTCTGAAGCCATGTGTACCCTTACCTTGACATCTGATCTCATCATGCCGAGGCTTAGGAACCCCTATAGGATCCGTGTTATGAAGGTAGTCCGAACAAAACTCAATAGATTCTTCTGCAATATACCTTTGAACAATAGATGCTTCCGGACGATGAGGATTATTCACGTACCCTTTCAAGATCTTCATGTAGCGTTCAACTGGGTACATCCATCTCAGAAAAACCGGCCCACATAATCTAATCTCCCTCACCAAATGAACAATTAAGTGAACCATTATGTCGAAAAAGGAAGGAGGAAAATACATCTCCAATTGGCACAAGATTGTAGCAGCCTCAACTTCCAAGTCATCCAACATACGGGGGTCAACGACTTTGCTACATATAGAATTGAAGAATACGCACAACCGAGTAATGGCATGTCTCACATTTTTTGGAGCAATACCACGAATAGCAACGGGCAGAAGTTGTTGCATCAAGATGTGACAATCATGAGACTATAAGCCAACCAATTTAAGATCACTAGAGACAAGCCTCTTCATATTTGAAGAGTAACCATGTGGAACTTTGATGCCCTGAAGACACCCGCAGAAACTTTGTCTCTCTTTTTTTGACAAAGTATGACATGCTGGCGGCAAATAAGTCCACTTACCATCCTCAACAACTGGAGCTAACTGCTCTCGTATACCCATAGCAACGAGGTCGAGACGAGCATTCACACCATCCTTTGTCTTGCCCTGAATGTTGAGAAGCGTCCCGATCACACTATCACACATTTTTCTTCACATGCATCACATCAATGCAGTGTCTGACATCAAGCTTGCGCCAGTATGGAAGATCAAAGAATATCGGCCTCTTCTTCCATATGTTTTTCTCAACAGCTTTACCTTTCTTTTTGGACTTGCCGAATATAACATCGATGCCCTTTACCCTCTGATAAACCTGCTCTCCAATTAAGGCCGCAGGCGCTTCTTCTGTCTCTTGGCATCCATTAAAAGCTTTTTTCATCTTACGATATGGGTGATCACGTCTAAGAAATCTCTGATGCCTAAGGTAAACTATCTTCTTTCCATGATGCAACTGAGTGTAGCATGTGCCTTCTTCACATATAGGGCATGCTTTATGCCCCTTGACACTGTACCCGGACAAGTTACCGTATGCTGGAAAGTCGTTGATGATGCAAAATAACATGGCACGAAGCTTGAAAGTCTCATGAGAATACCCATCAACTACATCAACACCTTCCACCCACAGCGTTTTCAAGTCTTCAATCAAGGGACCTAGATAAACATCTAAGTCATTTCTCGGTTGCTTTGGGCCCAAAATCATCATAGACAACATCATGTATTTGCGCTTCATGCACAACCAAGGGGGCATGTTGTAAATTACCAACAGAATAGGCCATGAACTATGAATACTACTCATGTTACCATAAGGATTCATTCCATCCGTAGCAAGTCCAAGCCTTAGGTTTCTTGGCTCATCGGTGAAATCTGGAAACATAATATCGATATTCTTCCATTGAATAGAATCAGCAGGATGACGAACCTTTCCATCACGTTTACTCTCATCATTATGCCATCTAAGATTCTTCGCATCTTTCGCATTGGCAAACAATCGCTTGAACCTTGGAATTATTGGAAGATACCACAACACCTTCGCAGGAGGACCCTTTTTTCTCACATCATCAAGATCATCATCATCATCACCACCCTTCACTTTGTATCGTGATAACCCACATTTGGGGCAATCGTGATTGTCTTCATGAACACCGGTGTACAATATGCAATCATTGAGGCATACGTGTATCTTCTTATACTCCATACCCATAGGACACAATACCTTCTTGGCCTCATAGTTACGGTCAGGCAATGTGTTGTCCTCCGGAAGCAAGTCTTTCAACACTTCAAGCAATTCCGTGAAGCTTTTATCGGTCCAACCATTTCTCGCCTTCACACAAACCAATTTTAGCACCGCCGACAATCGTGTATGAGTAGTACACCCTGGATATAAAGGCTTATCCGCATCACCGCACAACCTATCATACACATGAGCTCGATGAAAAGATTCTTGTCCAATATCACGGATCATGTCCTCTACTCGATCATGCTCCATATCTACGTCAACGTCCTCACTTTGGGAGACACTTGCCGTACTACTCAACAACACATCACCATGCCATATCCATCTTGTATAACTCAAGCAAATCCCTTCGCAAATCAAATGAGTACGTATATCCTTCACCGTACATTTCCTCGTATTCAAACACTTGATACAAGGACAACATAACATTCCATTACTATTAGGAACATTCCTTTGAGCAAATTCTATAAATTCTCCCACCCCCTTCAAATACTCAGCACTAGTACGCTTACAAACCATCCAACTACGATCCATAACTAGATAGGTCCTGTAGATATACAAAACATATATCCAATATAAGGACAATACAGGAGATTGAAAACTATAGTTTTTGAAGATTGCCAAGCACTGGTCACGGCCTGGCAGTGATGTCCATCACGGCTGTAATGTGCCAACTGAACCAGACCATCACAGGCAGAACTGATCACGGCCTAGCCGTGATGACCATCACGGTCGTGACAGATCAACCAGCAGAGCAACATGCACTCAAAACCAAAAATAGAGACGTACATTCCAAACAACTCAGACTCACGGTTTCAAGTTTCAACTACTGAGACTACAGTTTCAACATACACTCAAAACCAAAAATAAAAAAATGTGCCCTAAAGACTCACCATAAATAGGTGCTCGCGTGGTGGTGGGGAGGGGAGCTCGAGTGGTGGCCAACATTCGATGTGGTTACTGAGAGCAGAGGGACAAGGAGAGTTAGTGCGCGGGAAGGGGAAAGAGAGATGTAACACTATTGCAAAGAATGAATGGAAAGACAGAGTTAGGGTTAATAGTGTACCTCACGGTGGTGGCGAAGAAGCCCTCGCGGTGGTTGCAGTGGAGATGAGCTCGCGATTAGGGCAGAGTGAGAGTGAGAGTGAGGGTTGAGAGTGAGGGTTGAGCGTGATGAAAAGAGAAAAGAGACGTACAGAGCGAAGTGCAGAAGGCGCGCGGGTGTAAACCAAAATAAAACAACATTTGACATCAGTTGTTTGTAAAGACTGACGTTAAAGGTCGTATATTTAACGTCAGTTGTATTAAGAAACTGACATTAAAAGTGTATACCTTTATCCAAAAACATTAATTCCTTTGACTATTTATTTAATTGAAGTAAAAATAAAACTTTTAACGTCAGTTGTATAAAAAACTGAGGTTAAAAATAAATATTTTTTATTTTAAAAGCACTTTTAACGTCAGTTTTTGAAGACAACTGACGTTAAAAGTGTATATCTACAAAAAAATTCATTCCTTTGACTACTGTGCTAACCCATGCACCTTGAAACTTAATCCTCTTAATGAGCATTAAGTTTATAGATAAGTTTTCAAGAAAATCAGAGAGAGACTATTCTCTATATAAAGTGTCATTCTTCTATATTAGTATGTAAATACACCCTCTTCTTTTCCTCTATATTTCGTGCGTTTTCTATTCCTTCACAATATGGTTCTATCACATTTGAGACTTTTGTTATTTCTTCCTATACCTATACTTAAAGGTCTCTGTCTTAATGGTCAAAAAACTTCCGAGGTTGAGTAAATCACATAATATGACTCCCTCACATTATTCCATCTCCTCCCCAAGCGACTATTTATTATACTGAAGTAAAAACCACACTTTTAACGTCAGTTGTATAAAAAACTGACGTTAGAAATAAATATTTTTTATTTTAAAAACACTTTTAACGTCAGTTGTATTAAACAACTGACGTTAAAGGTGTATAAGTTTCTGCAAGAATTCATTCCTTTGACTACTGTGCTACTTACCCATGCACCTTGTAACTTAATCCTCTTAATGAGCATTAAGTTTATAGGTAAGTTTTCAAGAAAATCAGAATAGCTTAGTAACTTCATCCCCTGCTCCTATAAATAGCTTCCTTCCATCCTTTTAATTTTCTGCTTCACAATATGGCTCTGCCGTGGAGATTAGCTTCATCACTCTTTCTTCCTATTCCTAGACTCAAAGGTCTTTGTCTTAATGGTCAAACAACTTCTGAGGTTGTGTAAATCACATAACATGGGTGATAAGGTTGTGTAAATCACATAGTGTGATTTGCTCACCTTATCATCTTTCCGGAGAATCGGCAGCTACAGTACCAGAACATCAGCTTTGGAAGCAAATGACTGTTCCAAGACCATTGCTGAAACAGATCGGGTGCACCCTTGCTCAGCCGCTCTGGAAAACTTGGTCGCTCGACTCTCCTCTCTTGCTCACCCGTGAAGGGAACGAAGCCTCAACAAATGTTTAGGATTTTAAACCCTTTCAATGTAACTTTTTATAGGATTTTAAACCCTATCAATGTAACTTTTTATAGGATTTTAAAGGATTTTAAACCCTTTCAATGAATGAGATTCGGTTTGGGTTATTGATTCAACTTATATTTCGCACATATATTTTAGTTTTCAAAACAGAAACACAAAACATCAAAGCAATTGTGAAACTGAAACTTTGAGGAAGGCAATGCGGAAGGGTACGTATACTAGATAAAAAAATTATTAAAATAACCTTTAACGTCTGTTGATGAAAGAACAGAAGTTAAAAGTGAAGTAATTCATTTTTAACGTCAGTTCAATGAAGAACTGACGTTAAAAGGTTCACTTTTAACGTCAGTTGTTTATTGAACCGACGTTAAAAGTGAGTCACTTCACTTTTAACGTCAGTCCTTAAAACAACTGACGTTAAAATTGAATTAATGAAGTCTGATATTTACAAAACTGCCACCGCCTCCTTTTTAACGTCTAGCTTTTGGTTAACTGACGTAAACCTTTACCGTCTAATGTATATTTTCCACTAGTGTTAAATCATCTCAATGTTTTTCATCATCAAAAAGAGGGAGATTGTTAAGTCTCTAAAATGTCTGATGTGCATTTTCCTAAGTTTTGATGAGAACTAAACATTGGTTAATGATTTAATTAACCTTCATATTGGTTGCTAACCTATCTATCTAGTGAGCAGATTAAAACTGTAAGAATCATCTATCCGCTCAGAAGTGACAGAAGTGCTCGACCACTAAAGTGACAGAAGCGCTCGTCCACTAAAGTGACAGAAGCGCTCATCCACTAAAGTGATAGAAGTGCTCGTCCACTAAGGTGACAGAAGCGCTCGTTCACACAAGTCTTTGGACTTGCTAAGTCCTTAATGAGAAGCTTCGTCCAATGTCATGGCATATGGAACTCGTCTACTAGCCCGTCCGAATGTAAAATCTTAAATGACTAGATGGACGCGGTTATTTTCAAGATGGACGCGCTTATTTTATGGACGCGAATTCTCTAAGAATTATCATAATCTTATTTCAAGAACCAGAATCAAGAAAACAGATTCTGTTATCAGAACCAAAGACCAGTTAAAGAATGCTTCCAACATGCTTTATTCCCTAGTACCTCTGGTCCTTACACGAAAAGGGAATTGTACTTAGCAAAGTACAAAAAGCTCTCTGCACAACTCTGATATGGCTGTATCACGATGCATAAAGCCATGATCTTTCTTGTTAGAGTACAACCAACGTTCCTATTACATTAATGGCTGCCCAGAATGACTCTATTGCATTTAATGAAGTTCTGCTTGAAGCCAACATCTGAGGGAATGTCTCTAACGGATCCTAAATGCTTGAAGACTATAAATAGAGAAGTCATTGAAGATGAAGTATAGAGAATACACAGCATTAATGAGCCATTACTCTGCGCATTAATATCTCCATTCTGTATTATTCAATCATTTGAAGTTATTACGCAGACTTTCATAAGCTTTACATTTAAACGACTCTCTGATTGTTAGTGAAAGTTCTGTCTGTCTGAAGTTGTATTTATTACAAACCAAATCTCTCAAACAAACCTGAGTAAGCCTGAAGAGGCTAGGTGTGCAAAGAATACTTGTCTTGGAGCCTGAAGAAGCTATGTGTGCAAACAATACTTGAGTCGGTAACCTGATTAGTTATAGTGGATAAATCTTGGTGCTGCCAAGAACTGGACGTAGCTCTTTGCTTTGAAGAGTGAACCAGGATAAATAACTATGTCAATCTCTCTTTCCTTATAACCTCTTTAGTTGCTTTAGTTTTCTTATACGTTTATCAAGTGGTGTGTTTACCAAAGTCACTGTTAAAATTTCATCAGACAGGTCACTGTCTGTCCTGTATCTTTCCACTCGTTTGACCTAAGCTTCTGTATGCGAAAAGATTTCAACTTTGTTTAAATTCTGATAAACACGATTTCATTAACCAATGTTTGGTTCTCATCAAAACTTAGAGAAATGCACGTCAGGCATTTTAGAGACTTAACACATCTTCCCCACTTCAAGTCGGATCATGTACCACTTTGGTTATGTTTCAAACAACAGGCTGGGAGAAATAATGGTCCGTGACCTTTCCGAATTGTAGCATCTTGGCTAACTCATGAGGATTTCTCTGGTCTAGTTCAGAGAAGTTGGAACCCGAGGGAAAGTTGGAGCACTAACATCTCTTCTTTTACTCAATCGGTGAAGATATGGAACAAGCAAGTGTTTGGCAATATCACATATAGAAAGCATCGACTCATAAATAGGTTGCATGGTATTTCTTGAAGCCTCTCCAATGACTGGAATCCTTATCTGGTTCACCTTCAAAAAGAGCTTTGGGAGGAATATGAGAAAGTCTTATACCAATAAGAGATATTATGGTTCCAGAAATCAAGATGCATGTGGCTGAAGTTTGGTGACAAGAATACACGGTATTTTCATGGAACCGCAATTTTTAGACGTAAAAGGCAAAGAATAGAAGCTCTTCAGGATCCTGATGGTCTTTGGGTTCATGAACCCGAGGATTTAAAAAATATGGTTGTTTCCTTCTTTCATAAACTCTACAAGGATGATTCCATATACTCAGTATTTCCTATAAGGGGTTGCTTTCCACCTCTTTTGATTAGGGAGTTTGAGAAGCTGGGGAATGATGTTCAAATGCATGAAATCCGTAAGTCCCTCTTTGATATGGAAGGACTAAAGGTGATGGGTTCCAAGCAATTTTCTTCCAGAAACAATGGGATGTTGTGAAGGAATCTTTATTTCAATTAATATTTGGTATTTTCTCCCAGCATCAGTCGATTAAAGATATTAATGAAACCCTAATTTGCTTGATTCCAAAAGTGGATAATCCTAGTAATATTAAACAACTCAGGCCGATTAGTTTATGCAATGTCTCCTACAAGATTGTTACGAAAATTCTAGCTAATAGAATGAAAGGGCTCATGGCTAAACTAGTGGCTCCGATGCAGTGTAGTTTTGTCCCGGGAAGACATAGTTCTGATAATATCACCATTAATTGTCCAGGAGGTTATTCATACTATGAGGAAGATAAAGGGCAACAAAGGCTTCATGGCTGTAAAAATTGATTTGGAAAAGGCCTATGACAAATTGAAGTAGGACTTTGTTAAGGACGTCTTAGAAGATATTTTTTGTCGTCTGCATAGAAAGGTTATCTCAACTTATCTCCTTAGCGGTTAATCCAAATTTCTGGAAACCTCTATCACACCTTTCCTTTGCGGATGATCTTATTTTGTTTGGTGAAGCTTCAATTTATGAGGCCCATGTTATTAAGCAATGTCTTGATCTCTTTTGTACGAGCTCGGGGCAGACAGTGAGCAAGGAGAAGACTCGCATTTATTTCTCTAAAAATGTGCGTAATAGCAGGCGCAATGAGATAAGGTGATTTGCTGCAATATTCCAGGACGATGGATTTAGGTAAGTACTTAGGGGTTCCGATTCATCATGGTCGGGTGACGTAGACTTGTAAGTTCTTACTGGAGAGTGGAGAAGGCCACGCAGAGATTGAGTGGGTGGAAATTAAAGGAAGATCTCTTTCTTTGGCTGGTAGAACTACTTTGATTTACATATGCCATGCAAACAGTGAAAATCCCTAGGCAGGTTTGTAATGATCTTGATAAGAAGTATAGAAGTTTCCTCTGATGAAAGCCGCAAAAAAAAAAGCATCTCGTAAGTGTGTAACCCAAAGGAGATGGGAGGCCTGGGTGTGCATCAATCTGCCCTGGTTAACAAAGCCAGCATGATGAAAATGGGATGGAACCTAATCAATAAAAAGGATGATCTCTAGGTGAAAGTCAGAACCGGGCTCAAGAGGTGTATAGGGTTGTGGATATGGATGCTTCTAATTCCCAGAGTAAGCTAAAAGTGGGATGGGATCCTCCTCCGACAGGTTGGCTTAAACTTAACTCGGATGGTTCGGTGAAGACCAACAATGGGGCAGCGGCTTGTGTTAAGAAATGAACATGGCGTCTTCGATCGTTGCTGCTTTTTCTTGTAACCTAGGAACTGGCACTATAATGCAAGCGGAGCTGACGGGCATCCTTCATGGCCTTAAGCTTGCGCCAAGGAGCAGTGTAGAGAAAACTATAGTTTAAGTGGACTCAACAAGTGCCATCTTTTTTATGGATAATGATTGTGATCAACTACACCCTTGTGCTCCTATTATTCAAGATATCAAGGCTCTTCTTAATTAGTCAGTTTGACCAAGTTTTGTGGAAGCATGCTTACAGAGAATCGAATTGCTGTGCAGATGCCTTAGCCAACCATTGACACTCTTTGGACTGGGGAATTCACTACTTCTCCCAGACACCTTCTTTTCTTTCTATAGTTATGTTTGTTGATATGTCTGGTACACGCTTTGATAGAGTGACTTAATGCTCCATTTGTTTTTTTTTTGCTTTGTTGGGATTTTGCCCCGTTTATCCAACAAAAAAAACTATGATTACATCAATCCACCGAAGTACGTATGGAATACCATTTTGAGGTAGCCAACCATCTCCTTGCAAGTAAAATTAACCGCATCGGTGGTATTGATAACATGATAATTATTCCATGTCACCAGCTGATTCGTTGTATTTGAACCAGGTCCCATATTATTATTTTTTTTGCGTAGTACACAGTGTTTATCTGTGATTCATTACTACTCGATCCATGCCAACCAGCGATATCAATCAAACTATCCATAATAAATATTTTTTATTAAATATATAATATATATTATGACAATTCTATCACTTTGAGATGAAATAAACTTTATTTTGTTTATTTTTTCATATTTTTTACACTACAAAAAAGGTCAAAATAACCACCGGATTTTAGCAATCGATCCATTCGGTGGTTATTGGCAACCGATCTTGCGACTGATTTAAGCATCTTTTATATAAAGTTCAAAATTATGTAATTAGCACTTTTGCGACCGAACAACTCGGTAGGAAACAATTCGATCGCTAAACAAATAATTTTAAAAGTCAAAGGTTGTTGACTAATTGGTGACCGATGTTGCGTTCGATATTATTGTAATGGTAATATTTGGACTGGTTAGCGGCCGAATACCTATTCGGTCGCTAAACTGATTTGACAAAAAAATAAAATGGAACCAAACAGCGACCGATTCCTCGTCTATCGCTAAAACGTGTTAATGAAAATTTAATAGGAAGCCAAACAACGACCAAATTAACGATCGATTTTAAGTATTCACTTTTGGCGACCGATTTAGCTACCAAAAATTAATTTCGGTCGCTAAAATTACAATCCCTAAATCGCCAGCTTCCCCTCTTTTCCCCCATTTCTCCCTTTTCTTCTCTTCTCTCTCACACTTTGCTCCTCCCCCCTCCTTGTTCCGGCTACCACACAATGTCCCTGCTCCGACCGCACCACCACGTCTGATAATTAGTTCTCTCTTTCTTTGTTCCTCTCTTTCTCTCTTTCTCTGTCCCTGCAGCGCCCCACCGGTGAGCCATCACTGGGCCGCCGCTGGTGACACCACCTCCACCAAGGGTAAAGTCTCCTCTCCTGATATAATTTTTTTTTCTGCTCCTAATTTTTATTATTATTATTTATGGATTCATCTTAAATAGATAGTTTTCTATTGAAATTTGTTCTAAACTAGCGTTTGTGACCCGTGCAATGCACAGGTTGTTAAAATAACTTCTAATATAATAATTTTTTAAAACTTTAATATAACAACTTTTTATATTAGAATTAAAGTAAAATTTTTTCATACACGACTATTTATTAGAAGTATATTTTATCTAAAATAATTATACACAAACTCAAGTTATTTTCACCTATTTTTCTTTTAATGTACATGACTTACATGCAACATTGCCTAATTGATAAAATTCTTGTTCGGAGTTTAACTTAGGTCCTATTTGGGTAAACAGCTTAATTAAGTGCTTAAAAGATAAGTGCTTATGTATAAGCTATTTCTATAATAAAAGAGAAAATATAATCAAACTGTTTTCATATAAGCTATAAGCTGTTTTCATAAGCTATTCTGGAGAGCTTATCAAAATAAGCTAAAAATAGCTTATAGGCATGTCATAAGTTGTTTCCATAATCTATCTCAAACAGTCTGACAAATGCTTATGCTAGTAGATAAGCCCAAATAATTTGTTTATAAGATAATCCAAAGAGGCCCTCAATCCATTACTTACATCTTGTCTATAGAAACAATACTTAGAAGATCATCCTATCACTAAATCTTGCATAGCCTCTAACCCAAGCACCTCTTCTTTTAAATGTTCAAGTGCTTTTTTGGTTTAATTTCAAGATTGTCTAAAATCACGTTTGCTTCTAATAAAAGTGATTTTGAGATATTGAAAGTGCTTGTTTTAGATGTTGTAACCAATAAAAACAATTATGGATTGACTAAAATTAATTTTAAGAGAAGCAATAATTTTTAGCTTTTCCGTTGAATAAAATTTATTCTAAACATGAGAGCCATACAATTATTTATATTTACACATCAAAAATTATTTTACTTTATCATCCAAATAAAACTAATTTTTCTAAATTAATTTTTATAAGATTATTACCAAACACATAATTTTTTTAACCTCATTTTTTAAAAAATCAATTTTATCAAAATGTAAAACAAATGGATCATAATAATTTTTTTTATTGAATGAGATTCCAAAAGATCGAAACCTTTGACAATTGCACTTGCAATTTGATTAAAATGCTTAAATTCTTAAACTCTTTTAAATGATAGCAATTTCATTTATTGCTGTAGTAGCTCGAAGAAAATCCACCCCCAACATTTAAGATACCAAATTTACATATATGTTATGTATTCACACAACATGCTAACTTCAAAAAGAAAATTTCAATGTAACTTCATATCTTAAAAATAGTTGACATTAAAATATTTCAAACATAAGCTGTTTAAGATAGCTAGAGATTAAAATTTAATCTTTAACATTTCAATAGTTCCACATACAAAAATAAAGAAGTAGACAACTCAAATGGACAATGGTGCCCTGTGTACCATAAAATGGGGGAAGAACATAAAAAGGAGAACGCAACTCACATCTTAGCTCAAAAAAACTGTTTTTGGGTTCTCTTCTATTGAAAAACATATATACGAGAATTTTAGAAGAAACTTACTTACACTTGCTTTGTATAGCAAAAAACTGAGCGTTTGAGTGTGGAGTGCAACTCGTTCCTGCTCCATTATCACAATTTCTGTTTCTTATAGCATGAAAATAAGCTGCAAATTAAATGATTTTTCACCCATTTTCACCAATACATCCATTACCAAGAACCAAGGAGTGAAAATCAAAACCTTTCCATACCACTCTACTTTCACAGCTCCCCTTCCTATTTCTCACTTTTTCTTACCAAACATAGCCTTAATGTTTTTCACGGTCTGTTCTATTAATGAAGGTTTGGGTTCTTTACTAAAATAAAAAGTACTTAAACTTCGGTATAGATGCAAAAATCCAAGTTATAATGACAATCACAAAGAAGAATCCAGTACTGAATGTATATCCAAGCTAATCGAAGCAAATCTTTCTTTAGATTGTCCTTTCCTGTAAATCAAGAAATAGGTAAGAGTCTTATCCACATTATTCATGAACAATTTCAGCTTGGACGATTGAGTTTTGTCAATTGATTCAAAAATATTCATTTAATCTAATTCTAAATGATGGTGCAACCTTCTTACTTTGTTCAAGACAAGTAACTGCTGAGTAAATGCTTGCTTACATAGTCCAATCCTAAACATATGTGTATATTCAATATGAAAAATTAGCACATAAAGCCCAGCTCTACCGAGATATACCTTAAGAAATTCTTGATCTCGATAGAGAACTAACATGTTTGATTCACTTGCTTGAAGTTTGACCTTTAGGAACCATCTTAATAGATTTATTAGATTTTCCTTTAGGTATCCTTGGAAAGCACAGTTGCCAAACATCTCCTGAATAATTTTTCTATTTTGTTCATGAATGTCCAACATAACTTATTATACTTGATATAAAAATTATGAAATTTTTTTCCTTATTGTTCATTAATGATTGTGTTACATTTATCTATATAGATGCTTCAATGACCTACTCCTGATTGTTACCTATTATTCATCTCCAAACATATCCCTCCTAGGGTTTCATATATATGAAGATGTAAATAAAATTTTGCTCAAGTGAAGGCTCTTGAAGATTCAAAAGGTGAGCTTAATATTATTGAATGCTTGTCAAAGTTCCAATTTCCTTGTGACAGTATCATGATGCATGCTTTTACTCATCTTGACACCATTACTGAAGAAAACTTATATAATCTATAGTTTGTGTTTTTACTCATCTTATGATGGTTTAATATTTCATCTCTTTGTGTAATTAAGATTCAACAAACTTTTACATTGACTGTGTTGTTAGTAAACCCCCCAGTTACTAAGGTGTATCGTAGTGAACATAGAAGAATAGAGGCTGAAACAAATTCTGTTAATGAGAATTAATTAGTCAAGAACTTCTAGCTACATTGTCAGAGGGATACCTATCACATGGTATAATAAAATCAATACAAACGTGAGTAGCACTATTGATTCAAAGTTTCTGTCAACAACTAATTAACAATGGCAAGGATATCTTTATCATTAGTAACATTAATTATGGCAGTAATAAGTCTATTAGACATATTGATCTGATTTGTACACATCAAAGAAGCACAAAATGCTACTCGAGAAAAATTGGGTTTTCATTACTTTGAAATTTTTATCAAGTTTTCTAGCCAACACCAATAGCAAAGTGGTCTGTAAAGTTCTCATTGCCCAGTCTCAGTCTAAGTTGTAAAGTTGTGCTTAGGAGTTCATTATGTTGAGAATTCATATCTTAGAAGAATGGGAATAGTGGCATATGCGGTCATTAATATTTGATTAGAAGACACATATATAAGATGCTGGGTAAGAGTACCATATGTCTAATGGAGTCTATCTTTTTCTTCCTGTTCCTGTCAAGATCCGACTTATCAAAATCAAGACGGAGAACATTTAATTGAAAGTGAAGAATATGGGTTGTTTTAGATTATGGCTGGACAGAATATTGTATTCCGGTCTTACGTATCCCAATGTGAATCAAAGCCAGACGTAGTTCTAGGTTCAACCATTGGCCATACAGTGATCTCAATCCCTTAATTTTGTATCCGATGCGAGCAAAGACTCTTCAATAGTCTCTTGGTTAAGCTGGTTCCTCTAATACGCTTAAGGGAGATTCACCTAGCTCTGTTCAAAAGTGAGTTTCTCTCCTGGATTTTCCTTTTTTTATAATAGAATCCCCATATCTTTAAGAGATCTATATTTATCTCCTTTTATCTCTTAAGTCTTATTTGAGATATGATTTCCTTAATTTGAGGGATTTATCTCTTCTAACCGGATAAGGTTATTTGAGATAATATCAGGATCATTAAAGATAATATCTTATCTTTCTCACCTTAATATGAGGGATTTATCTCTTATAACCGGATAAGGTTATTTGAGATAATATCAGGATCATTAAAGATAATATCAATATCTTATCCTTCCCACTTTTATTGGATCGGGTATCCAAGCTCGATGGTCGGGTTTTACTCCTCGGCCAGTACACTTTTAATATCAGTTACTTACAAAAATATCAAACACATATCCAATGTTGAATTCACTCTAAGGCTGAATCATAAGACAAAAAGAACTCAATGCTCATATTATCAGACAGCTATATTTAATGATTTGTTTATGTTACCATGTGTATAAAGACTCATACAAAAACATATGGTAGTTGAACAAAAAAACCTGAGAAGATAGGTTCCTTACCTATAATATGCCAACTTGTAGGCGATGGAAATGGTATCAACTGGGCTTTGATAACAAGCAATCAAATATTTGTTCAGAAAAACCTAAAATTGAAATAGAAAAAAAGAAACTTCTGCGGTAAAAAATAGAAAAAAATCAACACTAACAAAGACCAACAATTAAACTCAGATACATAGACTTCTTCCAAATTAAAAATCACTGGACTAGCACATCGAAAGCAATGTAATAAAATAAGCTCCCCAAGCATTGATCCACCATCAAAATTATCTCGGGAAGAATAACTTTCAGAGTTTGAAGGTATCTTAATAGAACTAAAATGAAGTCCTCTATCATAATTTTTCTCATATAGCTTCACTTATGAGCAAGGTTTACAAAACCGGACCGGCCATCGAACCGATGAAGGCAGCGGTTCGAGGTTCAATGGTCCAACCGAGGTTGAACCGTGGTTGAACCGGTTATAATTAAATATTATTATTTTAATTTTTAATATAATATTTGTAACAATATTAAACAAAAAAACAACATAACAACTAAAATTATTAAGCACAATTTTTATTATTTTGAAATTAAACTAAATAAATATAAAGATATATGTTAAAATCATCTTCATAGGGAAAACCAACCCAAAATCTACAACCAGCCCACATATGTTAGAAAACAAAAGAATTGGGTTTTGACTAGGATGATCCAAATCCTTTTATACTAACTTTTTTTTTAAGGAAGCCGGTTCAGGCCGGTTCACTACCGGTTACGACCGGTTTTATCGGTTTTGAACCGGTTTTCCAATTTTTGCACCGGTTCAATGCAGGGCCGATTTTCCCTACTGACCGGACCGGCCACTGTCCCGATTCCCGGTCGGACCGGCCGGTCCGGTCCGGTTCGGTTTTCAAAACCTTGCTTATGAGTAATCGTACAGATTTATCTATCAATAAGTCATGCCTCTAGCATCTTTAGAATTGACAATGAATAACTATTTTAGTCCAATATAAGCACAGATCAAATATAAAATAATATTTCAACATGATGAAATTTGAATGAAGCACTGACGAAAAAAAAAAAATCTCTAAAATTCATATGCATACAACCACCCAAAAAACAAGTGAAACAAAACAATGAACTAAATTCAAAACCCAAAAGTAATCAAACAAATTAAGCAAATTCCTTTGCTGTCAGTAATATGATTTAGATACTCATTACCAACACATGGGGTCTTTGCATGTGGTTTAATTGATGTTGTTGCGCTTCAGGCATGTTAAAATCCAAATCCTGTAACTTACTATAAGTAGGGAAACAATAATTGTAAAAAAATTGCACTGTGTGATGGCAATAGAATAACCTCCTAGTCCTATGTCCTATGTCCTATGTCCTAACCAAGTTATCATGGCTTGAATATATTATAAACAATAGCAGAAGTTACCCTGGCTAAAGCATTCTTGAAGCTACCAATCTAGAGCAGCTGAGAAATATCCATGTGTGACTGCTTAATAATAGCATCCCTCCTCTTCATCTGCTTGAAATTGCATTATGTTCTTGCTGCATTGTTGAAGAGAAATAAGTTAAGATCAGCTTATCTTTCACATTCTTATTTTTCTCACCTTCCTAAGTTTGAATAGTCTCCCTGTAGGCTCCAAATTGTTTAATAATAACAACAATAAACTATAATTTTGTACAGGTTTAAAAACCCATAGAACCATAGGTCTTAAGCTAGTGTTCTACTTTTGTACATGTGTCCCCAAACATAGAGAAAAGACACAGATCAATTGTTCAGGGTATAACCTAATCACTGTTTAGGTTGAAGATTTTCAGCATATTAAATTTAAATTCTATTTGGACTAATTATTAACCAATTACTTGAATCTGGTGATTTGCAGGGTTCACTGGTTTCTACTTAGCTTGTGATGCAGAGCAAAATTCAAAGCAATATACATTGAAGCATTTGCAATGATGAAGAATCAAAGCAACTGCAGAATAAAAATTGCAGCAAGTCTCATTGAGGTTGTAGCACTGACTTAGTGTTGAAATCATTGTGAAGAAATGAGGCATGAAGAATCAGAGAAAAGGTGAAGAGGAGAAAGAGAGAATGGGAGAAATGAATTCTTCATTTTCTGAATCAATGAATTACATAATGCTACTTCTGCAATTTATACGAGATTAACTTGGCTAACATCAACTAGCTGAAGCTAATTAACTAACCAACAAAACTAACATATTTTCAACTAACCAATATAACTAACCAGCTAACTGAAAAAAACTAACTACTTTAACAGTAACCAACAGAACTAACAGATTTTCAACTAACCAATATAACTAACTAGATAACTGAAAAACTAACTACTTTATCCCCCCTCAAGCTGGAATGTGTATATCAAACATTCCTAGCTTGGAAATGAAATTCTGAAATGGTCCAGAAGGCAAAGGCTTTGTAAGGATGTCGACCATTTGAGATGTAGATGAAACAGGTAGAAGATGCAGGGTGCCGGATTGAACTTTGTCTCTAACCACATGACAATTTATTTCAATGTGCTTCGTACGCTCGTGAAAAACTGGATTAGCCACGATGTGAAGTGCAGATCGGTTATCACAGTAAATAATGGCCGGTTGATCATGAGGAATATGAAGATCTTTCAACAAGTATAAGATCCATTGTGCTTCACATGAGGCTTGAGCTAAAGCTCTGTACTCGACTTCATAGGATGACCGAGATACTGTAGATTGTTTCTTACTTTTCCACGAAATCAAGGAAGAACCAAGGTAGAAACAATATCCTGTAATGGAGCGACGAGTATCTTGGCAAGCTCCCCAATCTGAATCACTATATCCTTTTAAATGTGCATCACTGTTGGCAGAGAAGAATAGGCCCTTTCCTGGTGCTCCTTTGATGTATTTTAACACTCGAAGAGCTGCTTGGTAGTGTGAAGTAGTAGGGGATTGTAGAAATTGACTGAGAGAGGTCACTGCAAATGATATGTCTGGGCGTGTATGAGTGAGATATAACAAACGGCCAAGTAGTCTTCTATATATACTTGGATCTGTCATTGGTTCACCAGAAGAACTATGAAGATTGCTTTTGTAGTCCATGGGAGTAGCAGAAGGTTTAGCAGCAAGCAGCCCTGTGTCTTGTAGGAGATCTAAAGCATATTTCCTTTGGTAAATGCTAAGACCTTTTGAGGACCGAGCAACTTCAAAACCAAGAAAAAACCTTAATTGACCTAAGTCCTTTATGCTGAATTTATCATCCAGCAACTGTTTCATAGATATAATCTCCAAATCATCATTTCTAGTGAGGACTAAGTCATCCACATAGACTAGGATGACTGTGAAGTGCTTGTCTTTGGGTTTTACAAACAGAGAGTAATCTGCCCGAGATTGTGAATAACCAGAATATCTAATAGGACTTGAGTAAGCTTGGCATTCCACTGCCTACTGGCTTGCTTAAGGCCATAAAGAGATCTTTCCAATTTGCAAACCAAGTCAGGACTAGAAAGTGAGAGGCCGGGTGGAGGCTGCATATAGACTTCTTCTTGTAGGTCTCCATGCAAAAAGGCAGTGTTAACATCTAATTGCTGCAATGGCCAATTGAATTGTGCTGCTAGTGCCAAAATGACCCTAACTGTGGTCATTTTAACTACTGGACTGAAGGTTTCCAAGTAGTCAATTCCACAAGTTTGAGTATAGCCCTTTGCTACCAAACGAGCCTTATGTCTATCAACGGAACCATTGGCCTTACATTTTAATTTGAACACCCATTTGCATCCTATGGTGTGCTTGCCAGGAGGTAAAGAAGTGAGAGTCCAAGTTCTATTCTTTTCCAAAGCTAACAATTCAGCATTAATAGCATTTTTCCAATTCTCATCAAGTACAACTTGTGAATAAAAAGGTTCAGCGGAAGAGGTAATTGAAAGGGAAAAATGTCTATATGAATCAGAAAGATTGTGATAGGGAAGGTATGAAGAGATTGGATACTTAACCTTGGATGATGTAGTGTTAGCTGCAGAGAGTATTAGATTGCAGTGGTAGTCCTGCAAGTATGTTGGTTGCCTTCTAATCCTTGATGATTGTCTAGTAGCAGCATGTGGGGGTGGCAGGTTAGTTATGGCAGTTTGAGGTGGATTTTCAGGTGGGGGTTGTGGTGAATTTGGTGGATTAGGTGCAGATTCCTCCTGTCCTGGTTCATGCAGTGGCAGCAGAGGTGTGGTAGCCAAGAAATCAAAGAAAGGATCATAATTTGTTCCTGGGCAAGAGTTGGATAAAGAGGTGGTAGGTGCAGGAATAATGGGATCAGGTTCAAATGGTTTGATGTAAGGGAAATGATCCTCATAGAAGCACACATTCCTTGAGATAAAAGTCTCTCCGTTCTTCAAGTCAAATAAAATATACCCTTTTGTTCCAGTTTTAAAACTGAGGAAAATGTATTTTCTCGCCCTAGGATCTAGTTTCTTTCTATGTGCAGCGAGTGTATTAGCATAGCATAGGCAACCAAATATCTTGAAATTGGAGATATCAGGAAGTTGGTTGTATAATGCTAAATAGGGTGAGTCATTTGAAAGAAACGCAGATGGTTGTCTATTGATTAAGTGCACTGCATGACTGAATGCAAAATTCCAGAAAAATTTAGGCAATTGTGCTTGAAAGAGTAGAGCCCGAGTAATGGCTAAAAGATGTTGGTGTTTTCGTTCCACAATGCCATTTCGTTGTGGTGTTTCCACACAAGAGGTTTGATGTAAAATTCCTTTTGAATTGTAAAATTCAGTGAGTAAGAATTCCTTTCCATTATCTGACCTAATGCACTTCAATTTGCTGTCAAACTGTGTCTCAATTATCTGAACAAAGTTCTTGATGAGTGAAGACACCTCATATTTGTGTTTCATCAACAAAATCCAAGTATATCTAGTTTTGTCATCAACTACAGTTAGAAACTATTTATGTCCAAAAATAGATGGAGTGGAGATAGGTCCCCAAATGTCTACATGTATGATCTCAAAAGCTTTATTAGATTGTGTCAAACTATTACAAAAGGGTAAACGTTTTTGTTTTGCAATATGACAAGTATCACAAGGTTCATGTGGATCATTACAAGTAATAAAGGGATAATATATATTTCTGTAGACAAGCAAGTTTCTTGAAAGAAATGTGACCTAATCTCCTATGCCACAAGCTCCCATTGTTGTTGGCAATGACATTGATTGATCTAGACTCAACAATCAACATACTTGAAGGCTGAACTGCATATAAGCCTGCTCTCTTTTCAGCTACACCAATCATCCTCGAGGTGGTTGTTTCCTGAATGTGACAGCCAACATCAGTAAAAGTCAGTGAACAATTTAGGGACAAGCAAAGTTTTGAAACAGAAATGAGATTGAACTCAAAAATTGGAATGTATAGGACATCACTCAAATAAAAAGAATCAGAGAAAAAAATGGTTCCTGCAATATCAGCTGTCACATGACTTACCATTTGGTAAATTTACTTGAATAGGATTAATATTTCTGTAACTTTGGAAATGACTAAGTGTATGACACTGATGAGCCTCTGTTTGACTGGTTTTATAACTAGTAAAGACCTTGGCTTTGTGCTAATTTTATATCATTTTTACCCAAATTAGACTTGATTGTCCTTAAGTAATATTTTGAGTCTGTAAATTGTTTTTATGTTAATTTAGTTGATTTAGAGTGAATAAAGTATTTACTTTTATTTTCTATTTTCAGGTTAATAAAATGTAATAAATCTGGAGCCACTCGCCCCGCGAGCATTCCTTCGCCTCGCGAGTATTGGAAGATCAGAAGCCATCACGGTTTGGGCGTGTTGAATGCCACGGGCGTAACAGTTGGAAGCTGAATAGTTCGCCTCGCGAAGGATGTGCTCGCCTCGCGAGAAGACAAAGAGTTGCAGACCTTTCATGTAATTCGCCTCGCGAGCAGTGCTTCGCCTCGCGAGCAGTGCTTCGCCTCGCGAGTACTCTGACTCCAGAAACGTGTATATAAGCAGTCTTAGGCAGAAACGAAGGGAGAGTCAGAATTAGCCAGTTTTGGCTAGTTTCTGAACTTGTTAGCTATTGTTTTCCTTTTAGTTTGTTGTCTTTCTTTTGTAATGGAGAATTAGTCTCCTAGATTAATCTACTGTAATTGGTTTCTGTTAACACTTGAGGTTCTGTATTCCATGATTAGTTGCTTTTCTCTTTTCAATGCCATGCTGTATGTTTCTGTTTGTTATTTCAGTAATATATAGTGTTGTATTGTTTCATTTCGGTGATGCTATGTTCCTATATATAATCGCGTTTGTTATTTCGCGTGTGTTCATTCATGTTCGTTTGTTCATGAGAGCTTAACCCCGTTTGTTATTTCGGGAATAGGAACATACATCTGTAGTAGCGGTTTTCGTTTGTTAATTGTTGCTACAACCGGGAGGGGATTAGTATCTGCTTAGGATTTGCATGAATCAATGATAGTGGGAAACCGAGAACAGTAGGTTAATCGTCTTTTGTTTATTTGTTATTCTCTTTAACTACTTTGTTTTCATTATTTTGTTTTCTTAATTTAGTTTCAAATCTCAAAACCCCCAGTTCTAACTTTTACTAATTTTCTGTTAATAATAACAACACCTAAAGAGTCCTTGAGAGACGATCCGAGTTGTCGCTCTATACTACATTATTTTAATAATCGCTCGTTCTTTTTGGCGCGTGGCGACAGCACGGTCAAAAAATTGGCGCCGTTGCCGGGGACTCTTGTTTGTTGTTATTAGCAGAAAGTTACATTTAAAAAAAAAAAAAAAAAACTTTTTGCTTTGCTAATTAGTTTTGTCTGCTTTGTCTGGTCTGTAAATTTTATTTTCCCCCATGGATAATTACATGTATGGATATTTGCCTAATGTTTATTATGAGCAACCTTGCATGTATTATCCTAATTTTAGTGAGCCACCACCATACTATCCTAGCCAAGTGACCACCTCTGCACCTTCCACCTTGGATGAGATTGCTTCAATGCTACAACAAATGGAAGGGAACAATCAACGGATGGCACAACAAGATTTTGAATTTCAACGGATGATGGAAGCAACCAATCTTGAATTTCAACAGAGGATGGAGGCTCAATACCAGAGGGACCAAGCTGAATCTCAAAAGTTGTGGGCTCTAATTGATCAAGTTACCGCCAACTCGGCTGCAATGCTAACTCCACAGCCCCTTGAGGAACATAAGGATTCACAGAGGGTTATTCCTGAAAATACTTTTGATGATAATTCTGATAATGATATTTCTGTTGATGATGAATTATGTGTTGAATCCCCTGATTCTAATGATTGTTATTGTGATGGTACTGCTGCTTTGTGTATACACTGTTATGCAGGTTTATACTTGAAAGGAAACAAAGAAAATGAGGATCAGGAGGATCAAGAGAACATTCGCTCCACCGTGCTTGAGGATAAAAAAGAATCTTTGGTTTTAGATGCAGGTGTTGAGAGTGATGGGGTGGATGAACCGTGTGCAGAAAGTCCATACAATCATGTCTTTACTAACTTAGTTTCTTTTACTACATGTACTAACTGTACTAACACTAACCCGTGTGCTGTTTGTGGCCAGTTTCTTGACTCTATTTTGCAGGATGATAATGAGAATGAAGCAGCACCGTTAACCATTTCTAACTGTTTACCATTTCCCCCTGAGGAACCAGTGATGGAGTTTAAACCCTTGGATTTTGCACCATGGCCGGTCCAAGAGGTTGAGCCCCACTTCTATTGGGGAGACTTTGTAGAGAAAGCAGTCGTTTGTGACCCGAGAGGGAGTGAGAAGTCCGCCGCACTGGGCGAGGTCACTGTAATTGTCAAACGCTCACTCCCATATCAAAGCTGCAAGCTAGGAGACCATGGAACAAATTTCAGTCCTTTGGCTACCATGTGGGACTTATGCTACAGGCAGTGGGATCCTGGTGGAACCGCCTCTGAATGAGCTTTTCTTAACCCTTTCTCCTTTTTAATTTTGTTTTTGCTTTACTTTAATTCTGTTTTGTTTTGAATAATGCTCCTGAATAATTTGAGAAGCTCAGGAGTTGTGTTTGTGTCTTGGTGTTGGCAAGTTTATTGGTTTGATTGATTTTGCATAGATTGATTGCATGATATGTTTTGACTGTTTCCCCCTAGGATTTGAAATTTTTTTTTGAAAAATGATCCCCATATGATTGAAAACTGAACTTTGAGATTTTGTTATGATGGCATGATTTATGATAAGTTTGGGGTGATAGGAAGCACACACTAGGGATAGTATCTCTTTCAAATAATTTGCATAAATGTCCAGGTGAGGTTTTGAGCCTCCAACATGTTTTTGACTGTGTGAAAATCACTTTTTAAGTTGCACTTTCCTGGATTTGATTGAATCTCTTTTTGGTTTGCATGATTATGTGTTTGCTTCAAATGATTTAGGCATTTTCTTTGTAAATAGCTACTTGGCCTAAAATAACCAATTCCTAATGCATGTTCCCTAGTTAGCCCCATTGAGCCTATTAGCCTTTAATTCTTGATAACCTAATGTTATAAGCCCAAAAATCTGGAAAACCATGTTAACCCGATCTTAGGATTAGGAGAGCATGTAATCTTAGAATGGGTGCAAGAAACTAAAGTTTGGGGTGGCTACCCGGTGCAATGTGTTGTTTGGAATTGGGAAAAAGAAAAAAAATAATAATAGAAAAAAAAATTGTGAAAAAAAAGAAAAAGAAAAGAAAAGAAAAGAAAAAACAGAAATGAAAATGAAAAAAAAAAAGAGAAAAAAGAAAAAAAAAATAAAAAAGAAAAAAAGGAAAGTGTAAAAATGAAAAAAAAAAAAAAAGTATTAGAAAATAAAAAGGCTGTAGTCACCCATGACAATTGGAAATGAAAAATGAAAAAGGAACTTGAGTTAAATTCAAAGTGTAAAAATGTTTCATGCTCTCTTAGTTCCTAGGGTCTTCAGCCTAGTTCCTTTGTATATCCTACCCTTAGCCAGGCCCCATTACAACCCATAAAAGACCTGTTGATGTTGCTTACATGTTTTCTGTGGGAATCATTTTGAGATAAAAATCAAATTTATGGGAAGTGCTCTTAAAAGTGAAACTGAGTGAATTGTTGAAAGCCTAGACACAAACTGAGCGATTGAGTGAAACATAAAATCTCCCTTGTGAGGAAGGCAGTTGTTTGATTTTGGTGATCTCCCTTTTGTGTGTAACTTAGATCCCCTGCTTAGATTGATGATTGTTTACATAATGAAATTCTCAATTGTTTAGAATAAATGAATGTGGGGATTGGATTGGATTGTTTTGCTTGTAAGGGGGGAACATTGAAAGAAAAAAATTCTTTTGAAAAAAAAAATTGCTTGAAATCTGTGTAAAGTTAATTGAGTCCTTAATCTTGCCATGTTTTGCCAGGTCTTGAGTCTTTTTGAGTTTTTGAGTGTAGTTTGCTTGGGGACAAGCAAAGTTTAAGTTTGGGGTATTTTGATGAGCCTCTGTTTGACTGGTTTTATAACTAGTAAAGACCTTGGCTTTGTGCTAATTTTATATCATTTTTACCCAAATTAGACTTGATTGTCCTTAAGTAATATTTTGAGTCTGTAAATTGTTTTTATGTTAATTTAGTTGATTTAGAGTGAATAAAGTATTTACTTTTATTTTCTATTTTCAGGTTAATAAAATGTAATAAATCTGGAGCCACTCGCCCCGCGAGCATTCCTTCGCCTCGCGAGTATTGGAAGATCAGAAGCCATCACGGTTTGGGGGTGTTGAATGCCACGGGCGTAACAGTTGGAAGCTGAATAGTTCGCCTCGCGAAGGATGTGCTCGCCTCGCGAGAAGACAAAGAGTTGCAGACCTTTCATGTAATTCGCCTCGCGAGCAGTGCTTCGCCTCGCGAGTACTCGACCTCAAACGTGTATATAAGCGGTCTTAGGCGAAAACGAAGGGAGAGTCGAATTAGCCAGTTTTGGCTAGTTTCAAACTTGTTAGCTATTGTTTTCCTTTTAGTTTGTTGTCTTTCTTTTGTAATGGAGAATTAGTCTCCTAGATTAATCTACATGTAATTGGTTTCAAGTTAACACTTGAGGTTCCGTATTCCATGATTAGTTGCTTTTCTCTTTTCAATGCCATGTCTGTATGTTTCTGCTTGTTATTTCAGTAATATATAGTGTTGTATTGTTTCATTTCGGTGATGCTATGTTCCTATATATAATCGCGTTTGTTATTTCGCGTGTGTTCATTCATGTTCGTTTGTTCATGAGAGCTTAACCCCGTTTGTTATTTCGGGAATAGGAACATACATCTGTAGTAGCGGTTTTCGTTTGTTAATTGTTGCTACAACCGGGAGGGGATTAGTATCTGCTTAGGATTTGCATGAATCAATGATAGTGGGAAACCGAGAACAAGAGGGTTAATCGTCTTTTGTTTATTTGTTATTCTCTTTAACTACTTTGTTTTCATTATTTTGTTTTCTTAATTTAGTTTCAAATCTCAAAACCCCCAGTTCTAACTTTTACTAATTTTCTGTTAATAATAACAACACCTAAAGAGTCCTTGAGAGACGATCCGAGTTGTCGCTCTATACTACATTATTTTAATAATCGCTCGTTCTTTTTGGCGCGTGGCGACAGCGCGGTCAACACACATGATCAGTTGCCCCAGTGTCCAATAGCCAACAATTTGGTTTAGGACCACTGGACAAATGACAGACGATACCTAAGGATATCCCAGAGGTATTAGGATGAGTGGTGGTTATGTGGTTGGTGCTGTGACCTTGATGAGGAGTTTGGAGCATTGCTAAGATTGCCTTATGTTGCTCTGGAGTAAAGGACATACTTGAGCCCTCCTTTCCTTCCTTCTGAGGCTGAGAAATGATGCTTCCACAATCATCATCTGAAGCATATTCATCAGTCCCAACACAATTATTAACTGCTCTTCTTTGTGGAGGTGGATACCCATGTTTCTTGTAGCATGTATCAATGGTATGGCCAGATTTGTGACAGTAGGTGCACTGTTTGGAAGATCTGCCATTGTGGTTCCACTTTCCATTGTTCTGAGAGCCATTCTTGCTCCCCTGTCCTTTGTAAATGCCTCTGTCAGTTGAGGAATTTCCACTAAAATTGGCCAAGATTCTTGACTCATTTACATTATTAAACATCTCCCTTTCTTGCTGAATCAATAATGAGAAAGCAGTATCAATATCCGGCAAGGGTTTCATCAGCATAATTTGTGATTTCACAGTAAAGTACTGCTCATTTAGACCTTTAAGAAACATGATGACATAGTCATCCTCTCTATAGCTTTTGATAATATGAAGTAAATCACATGTGCAGGGTATTTGGCAAGAACACGAAGGAATAGGTCTAAAATTGTGCAATTCTTGCCAAAGTCCCTTCAAGTGTGTGAAGTAAGCAGTGATATTGAGATCACCTTTTCGAAGAGTGTAAATCTCTTCTTGCAAATCAGAAATTCGAAAAACATCCATTTGATAATACCTTCTTTGAAGATCATTCCAAATCTCATAAGCAGTATCCATCCATAAAACGCACTGTCTCACTGATGGATCCAAAGAATGAATTAACCAAGACATCACCATAGTGTTACATCTATCCCATGCTTCAAAGTTTACATTGTTCTCTGCTGACTTCAAGATAGTGCCATTCACAAAGCCAAGTTTGTTCTTTGATTTCAGAGCCAAAGTCATAGCTCGTGACCACAATCGAAATTCTTCTGCATGACTGAGAGGTGGAGATACAAGCGATATTCCAGTTTGTTCATTGAGATTCAAGTGATAGACACTTGTAGGATCCATAAGAGGATTAGGATTAGGGTTTGCCATTTGTAGAAAAAATGCAAGAACAGAGAAGAATCAAGAAATTGAATCAGAAAATCAACACCGTGAGGTGAGGAACGAACAATTGATTAATCACCGCGAGGTGAAGACTGAGAAGCGATCAATTTCGTTCAATGAGGAACACGCGGAAGCAAAGAAGCGAATGATACCATGTTGAAATCACTGAAGAAATGAGGCATGAAGAATCAGAGAAAAGGTGAAGAGGAGAAAGAGAGAATGAGAGAAATGAATTCCTCATTTTCTGAATCAATGAACTACATAATGCTTCTTCTGCAATTTATACAAGATTAACTTAGCTAACATCAACCAGCTGAAGCTAATTAACTAACCAACAGGACTAACAGATTTTCAACTAACCAATATAACTAACCGGCTAACTGAAAAAAACTAACTACTTTAACAGTAACCAACCAACAGAACTAACAGATTTTCAACTAACCAATATAACTAACCAGATAACTGAAAAACTAACTACTTTAATACTTAGAGATGGTTTAATCTATGTTTAATTGTAATGAGTTGTAAAATTGTATTAGGTACAGGCTTAATGAATAAGTTTTTATAGTTTACCATTGTAATGTTGCTAGCATTCCTCAATACAGATTTGGAGGTCACACATTCAATTAACATTTAAATGCAAGAAAATTTAGTGACAGTATCTTTGTGACTTGGTTTTTCAGATTATTAAACAAAACAGTAAAAGCAAGCCGATCATCTCCAATTCAAAACCCAGGGTCCTTCAAACATAAGTTCTAACTTTTGCACATATCTGTAACTTCACAACCAGAGGAGTTGCCAAACATATCTGTCACAATGCAAAATTCATTCTTGAAGGCCAAAGTGAGTTCTAACTTCAATTTGGCTTGGTCTCACGACATATTAACAAAGTGGACATGTATCTCATCTCATGATATTACAAATTTCTAAAAGAGGGCATTTTATTTGCCAAGTCCAGTACCTTTATACTAAACTTCAATTTGGCCCGTTTCGCACGGATAAATCTTTTTTCAAAGCAAAATAATTGCAATCATTAATAATTTAACTAAAAGAATTAATGCAATTTTGATTTTGAAATGAAATTACATTATATTTTATTAATTCAAACATAAATATAAAAACTAATCATACTACAATTATACTATGGTAATTGTTGAATTGGAAGGTTTTAGATAGGGAAGGAGAAAAAGAGAGAAATAAGTTAACAAATAATAAGATTGATATTGAATCGATGGAGTAATGATTAGGTGATTACAAAAGACAACCCAATAGTCCTATTTATACTAAAAGTAGAATCCTAATTTTAATCAAATAGAGAATCAAATCATAAAATATAAATAAGAAATAAATCCTAAGAGATTATCTAGAATATTCTAAGATATGCTCAGATATGAAAAGATATTATTAGATACTTCTTTGATTTTCTAACAGTAATTAAGACATAAATATAATTAAAATTAAAATTCAACATATGAAATAGAATAAAAAAAACTTCAGACTATTTCTAGCATAAACAAATGTTAAATTCAAACCATCATATGAAGAATCAAGATAGGACTAAACAATCAAACAAAACATTTATATTTAAAGATATAACCCAAATCCTAATGAGATGAGATAATGAGAAGTAGAGATGTGAAGTTTCAGTCCCTTACACATCTTCTCTAGAAACAGTGCTAATATTTATCGAGTTTGGTTAAAGCCATACCCCAACTGTCAAATCGATTTCAACTGGCCATGAATACATAAGATGATATTAAGGGGCCATTATTGAAGAATTCAACATTAGATCAGACTTCAAAAAAAAATATTAAAGGCTAATGCAATATAAATTTTTTGATATAAAAGCCATTACAGACTTCATATTTGGATGAGTATATGCATACAGTACAGAGCTGCAGAATGATTCTCTCACATCACATGGTAACTCACATATGTCATCTATGTTGCGTAGGTAGAATCAGAGAACAGGTGAGTGAGACCAGGTTTAATCATACAATAAACATACAATGAAAAAGGAAGAAGAGTCCAAACCTTTATGTTATCTTATTCTCTGCCAGAGTCACTTGTAGTAGAACTCAATGATGCAGTAAACGTCAAACTGAGCTTAGGCAACGTCCTTTCGAGCATATTGTAACGTCCCCATTTTTAGTTTCTTGTTAATCTGTGTGTAAGTATGTGCTTGTCAATAATTGATTTTAAAGTTTTAGAAATTATTTTGATAAAATAAAATCATTTTCATAACTTAGTCTGTCGTAGGAAGCTCCACTAAAAATTTTAGCTGAAAACTCAGACGAATCCCGATCTGCGTTTTCTCTATCAGTACAAGTTTACTGATCAGAAAATGAAATTTTTACTCGTGAACGAAACGATTAGGCTTCTAATTACGATTGCTAATGTTTCCACTATTAATTTTAAAAATTTTCTTTAAAAAAATTTATTTTATTGATTTTTTGGGTGCGATTTTCATTAAAAATACGATCGATTCGATATAGATATTTAACCGGAGCGAAACAAAAATCAAGCGAAATAACTTGTGTCAGATTTTGGAATGTTGGGTGAGGAAAATCTGATTTTTTGTAAGATGAATAGTAATTTTATAACACAAAATCATAATTATCATAATAAATTATTATATTTCAAAATTTATATTAAAAAAAACTTTTAATTTTTTTTTTAATTTTCCTCTCCCTTTTCTGCTGAAACCAGCATCCTCCCCCTCCTCTATATAAGCACATCCTCCTCTCACTTCCTCACTTTTCCTTTCATCCACACAAAATACATTTTACTACACTTTGTCTTATTTCTCTTGTTCTTAAGGAAGACTCAAGTCTTGCTCTCAAGGCTTCAATTTTCTGCAGCTCCTAGGTATAATCTCCAACTATTGTTCTGCACTTTTCTTTTATGTTCATTTTATACACATGCATGTTGAGTTGATTCATGAAAGCTTGTTTATTTTGTTTCAAAACTAAATTCTTTCAACTTCTACTACTTCTTTCTACCTTCATCAACCTTTGCATGTTGGAATGAACCCTCCTATGACCATTTTAACGGGGTTGACTGAAACCCTAAGGAGGAGATGTTGTAATTTTGCAACATATTTTTCACATGCATGTTAGTTTTACTATGATTTATGCTTATAGTTTTAACTTGTAATCAATAAGAAATCATCTTTCTTAACATGCAAAATATTTTACCACTTCTTGCTCATCTTTATTCTCATTTTAATGGCTTGCATGTGAAGATAAAATCATCCTCCCTACGATCATGGTGTAGCCAAAACACCAAGAGGGAGAAAGGATGAGTTTCTGCTAAAATCTCACATGCATGACTTTAGATCTTTGATTCATGAATTTTTTTAACTACAACATTTTTTTTGAGACTATGTATACCTTCTTGTGATGGTTCTATGGCCAAAAATCTAAAATTTTTAAGTTAGTGAGGCCTAATTTTAAATCACTTGGAAGGTTGTATGGTTAATACACTAAGTTCTTTACATTAGTAGCTTAACAATGGTGCTTGAAAAGTTTTAGTGTTCCTAGCCTTGCTGGCTTGTGATAGCCGAAACTCACTTGATGAATTGATGAGGCTTGTTTAAATTTTTTTTTTAAGCTAAATGATGCTTAGAACACTATAAAGTTTGGGTCTCTGCTAGGGTTTAGCCGTCATCCCCAAAACTGCCCATGGCTGCCGCGCCTCAAGCCATCTGTCCATGGAGTTTTCTGGCCTTGGAGGAGTCCCAATCTCCTTCGCACACAGCCCCTTCTCAAAGGAAAACTTTTGCCCAGGTTCTTAACAACGCTTGTGATTTCCCTTATAGCCAACTTCCTCGTCCCCGGCTAAAGGGGGAAACTGTTTCAATCAAAATCCCAGAGGAGGAATATAAAGCCGGTTTAGAAAGTTGCAAAAACCATCTACATGGCCGTCTAATCCTCTCCAAAGGTGAGCAGCCAATCAAGGTGAATGAATTGAGGGCCAAGTTATCGGCCTTGTGGAAACCTTTGAATCAATGGGCAATGATCTCCCTTGGAAAAGGTTTTTATGAATTCTCTTTCGCTTCTGCAGAGGACCTCCGTAGTGTCTGGGCAATTGGTCAATGGAATCTCAATCCGGGGATTCTGCGTTTGTCCTCTTGGACACCAGATTTCAACCCGTACAATCAAAAGCAATCCTCTGCACATGTTGTTGGGTCCGCATCTTTGGGCTGCCTCAAGAATATTGGAGACCGAAAATTATTTTTGCAATTGCGGGTGGTTTGGGCATTCCTATCAGTCTCGACGAAGCCACGAGCAAGAAGACTTTCGGCCATTTTGCAAGGGTTCTGGTTGATCTAGATTTAAAGGCGAAACTGCACGATCATGTAATTGTGGAGAGAGAGGAACATGATTTTGTTGTTAATATTGAATACGAAAAGCTCCCCGCTTCGTAATTTCTGCCAGAACATTGGCCATTCTATCGCTAATTGCAAACGGATGAATGGCAAGAATACTGGTACTCATTCCAACGCCCTCCAAAGGAGAAATTCCCGCAAGATTTATGTGCCTAAGAACACCGATCGTAACACTACCGTGATTAACTCTCACCGGACCCATATCAACAATGGCGTTGCTCGCAACTTTGGATCCTGAAGGTGTTCCAATGTGGTTGCCTTGGCTAATGATGCAGATCTGCTTCTGCAGAATTTCGGGATCACCAACCCGCAGCCCAAGGAATTGTAAATCCAGTTGCTACGCCAATAATGTTGAATCATTTTCGCCGATTGCCCTGATCTCCATCCGGAATTCGCGGAATCGGCGGGACAGATGTGAACCCCCATCGGTTTTGTTACAATACCGACTTTAATCTGATCCAACGGCCGGTGGTTGCTGTGGAATTTATTTCGAACAGCAACTAATTCGGAATGGCGTGTTGGACTCTCCAATTGGTGCAAGAAATTCTGTTTCTGCCTCTATGGTTGGTACTGTGGTGGAAGACTCTCTACAATCTTCTGATAACGTAGTATTTCTGTCATTAGAAAATCTGCCTCACGCTGCGTTACACTTCTGTCTTGCAAACTCCTATTGCAATTGACAAACCGGATTTCAAATCGAATGTGGCTCGGGACTTGCGGATTGTTGGCGGATTATGGAGTGATCAAATGGAGGAGGAGGTAGATGGGGTTAGCCCTCCAAACATTGATCTGGTTCATGATGACTCCCGAGCGATTAAATATTTGGCGGACAATCGGAATTTTACAAAGGGTCCTAAGTAAATCTCAAAAGAAGAAACTTAAGAAAAAGGCTAACTGAATGGGAAGAAGGATCATCTTAAAGCCCGTCATAGGGCTGGCCCTCACAACTTTGCCTAATGAAGATGCTTTATTGGAACGCTAGAGGCGTTGCCAACCTTGACACTAGGTTAGTTCTTAAAAGGTTACTGCTTGTGAATAAACCAGATTTTCTTTTCATTGCTGAACCATGGATTAGGATTGATCAATTTCCTAGAAGATTTTTCAGTAGCTTGCATCTTAAGGTGTTTGCGGTTAATGATAGAGATAATTTGGCTCCAAACCTTTGGTGCATTTGCCATGAAAACATTTCTCCGTCTGTTATTAGTAGTTCTACTCAGCATGTCTCTTTTTCCATCAATTGGGAGAATCGATTGTTATATTGCTCTGCTATTTATGCGGCCACTAATTATCTTTCCCGTAGGATTTTGTGGAATGAGTTAAATCTGTTGCAGGATAACCACCCAGGATCTTGGTGCTTCATTGGTGATTTTAACGCCATTTTGGGAAATCATGAGCATAGAGGAAGATTAGTTCCGTCTCAAAGTTCTTGTAATGATTTCAAAGCTTGGTCTGATGTTCATAGCCTCTCTCATCTGCCTACAAGAGGTTCCTTATTCACCTGGTCCAATGGAAGAAGGGGTAACAACCTCACGTAAAAGAGATTGGATAGAGTGGTTTGCAATGATGCTTGGTTGGATTCTTGGACAAGCGTCTCCCGCTGCACCTTAACTAGAAGTAAATCTGATCATTTTCCTATCCTTTTATCATCGGAAACAGCGACCAATCCTTACAGCTCGTCTTTTTAAATTCCTCGTAATGTGGGCTCAACATCGGGACTGCAGTGGTATTGTATCTAAGCTTGGAAGTTGCATGTTGTTGGATGCCCAATGTACATTCTCTCTCGAAAAATTAAAGCATCTCAAACATAAGTTGAAGGTCCGGAACAAAGATGTGTTTGGCAATGTTCATGACAGAGTTAGCAAGGCTCAACAGGCCGTGGACAGAATTCAAGATCAAAACGCTGTGCTTGGTTTCTCTCGATGACCGATTTGAGTTGGAAAAAACTGCCCAAATGGAATTAAGTCTTGCTCTTTCATTCCAGGAGGAATTTTGGAGGAAAAATCCAGAATTGATTGGCACTCCAATGGTGACATAAACACGCCCTTCTTCCACAAGGTCACTAAATTCAGAAATACAACCAAAAAAATGTCCGTGTTGAAAAAGGATGGTCCGATTCTGGACAGAAAAGAGGATATAGAATCTCATGTCTCATGGACTACTACACTTCACTGTTTGCCTCCGAGAACAACTGCAGTGATAACGGTTTGATTGAGCAAGTCATATCTCCCGCAGTGAGCCTTGAGGACAACATTATGTCGACCAATCTGCCCTCTTTGGAGGAAGTAAAACTGCAGCTTTCTCCATGAATGGTAATGGCGCCCCAGTCCTGGATGGCTTCTGTGCCTTTTTCTATCAAAGATTCTGGGATGTGGTTGGGCAGGATGTTTTTGCGGCTGTTCTTCAGTTCTTCCAGCAGGGTTGGATTTTGCCTAATTTCAACTCTAATGTGGTGGTGTTAATTCCCAAGATTCCGGAGGCCGTGTCAATTGATCAGTATAGACCAATCTCCCTGGCAAATTTTAAATTCAAAATTATTACAAAGGTTTTAGCCGACAGGGTTAGCTGTGGTTGCTCCTAAGATTATCTCGGAAAATCAAAGGGGCTTCATCAAAGGTAGACATATACATGACCGCATTGGAGTCGCCTCCGAAGCTGTTACCCTTTTGCACAAGCGCTCATTTGGAGGTAACATTGCTCTAAAGATTGATATCAAGAAGGCCTTTGACTCTTTAGATTGGAACTTTCTACTTAAGGTCCTTCACCAGTTTGGTTTTGATCCTGTTTTCTGTAATTGGGTGAAAACTGTCTTGCTCTCTGCAAAGCTGTCCATTTCAGTTAATGGTAATCCAGTTTGGCTTTTTCTCTTGTATGAGGGGCGTTAGGCAGGGTGATCCTTTGTCCCCCTCCTCCTTTTGCGTAGCGAGAGGAAGTACTTAGCAGAGCTATCTCTCTTCTTGTCCAAAGAAGGGAAGTTGTTAACTATGTCGAGTCCCGTAGAGGATACCAAGTCCCTTCTCATGTGCTATATGTCCGATGACATCCTAATCTTCTCGTAGGGAACCAAGAGAAACATAGATTGTTTAATGTCTTTGTTCACAAGGTACGGTGAGGCCTCTCCGCCAATTGATTAGTCTAGACAAATCCAAAGTCTATCACGGAATGTTCCATCTAGAAGATTGTCGGAGATTATTAATACCCTTGGTTTTAAACTCGGCCACCTCCCTTTTATTTATCTTGGTGTGCCCTTTTTAGAGGCAAACCAAAGAAGACTCATCTCGATGTATATTGCGGACAAGATCAAGATCAAATTGGCCAACCGGAAGGGTGCTATGTTGTCTCGTTATGGGAAGGGTCCAACTGGTCAAGTCTACAATTCAGGGCATGTTACTCTACTCTTTCCAGATTTATGTTTGGCCAGCTTCCTTGTTAAAACCGCTAGATACCTGGATTAGGAACTTCATTTGGTCGGGTAGCATTGATTCCCTAAGATAGTCACGGTTGCCTGGAACACATTGTGCTCCCCTTTTGCTGAGGGTGGCCTCGGATTGAGATCCCTTAGCTCTATTAATAAAGCGGCCTTGCTTAAAAGATGTTGGGAGCTAGTTTCTTCTGACAAACAATGGGCGCATCTCCTTCGTGCCAGGGTCTTTTTGAAAAAAACCCCATCCAAAGATCACATAAGCTCCTCAATTTGGGCAGGTATGAAAAATCAAATCTTGACCGTCATATCTAACAAGAGATGGAATGTTGGAAATGGCTCAAATATCAATTTCTGGACTGATTGTTGGCTGTCCAATCCTATTGTTGATCTTCTCGATATCCCGGGATAGTGTACACCATCTTCTCAGCGGGCCAAGGTTGAGGATTTTATTGATCATGGCAAATGGAAGATCCTCATGCCATCTTGGAGCGCAACCACAATCATCATCCGAACTCACCCGTACAAGATCCCTATATCTCCCGTGGAATGACTCATTGTCTTGGGCCGCCTCTAATTCGGTGAGTTAACCTCGAAAGATGCCTACAATTTCCTAGCTTCCTAACGCCTCGCTCAATCTTGGTGTAAGCTTATTTGGTCCACTTCTATTCCTCCATCCAAATCTTTTCTCATCCGGCGCCTCATTCACAATAAGGTCCCAACCGAGGATAAGCTCGGTCTCGTGGATGTCATGTGGTTTCCATTTGCAGTCTGTGTTGCCGGGATTATGAAACTTCGGATCACCTATTTTTTGGTTGCAGATTTGCTCTTCTGCTCGCACTCGGCTTAGTTATGTGTTGAACATGCCTATTGATACCTCTTCAATCCAAACCGCCCTTTCGGTTTGCAGCAGAAAAATGGAGTTCTCAAGTCGAGACATCATTGTCTCTGCAGCTTGTAAACGTTATTGGGGGCATTTGGTTCTGTAGAAACCAACTGAAATTTGAAGGGAAGGTAATATCTTTTGAGGCTTCTTTGAATTTGATCCGGGCTAACGTGGCTTTATCCGGAAATGCTTCTTCAGGTTCCATGTCTTCTTCTATTGAGGATTTCATTATTTTAAAGCACTTCCAGTGTTATTGGTAAGCCCATTCGAGCTCCGGTGATTAAGGAGATTTTTTGGTATCCTCCAAAAACGGGTTGGGTCAAGGCTAACATGGACGGTGCAGCAGCGAGGTTCACCCGGACGGGCTGCTTGTGGTGGTATTTTTAGGGACAGCAGCTCAGCCATTCCGGGTTGTTTTTCCTATCATATTGGTATATCCGATGCTTTCTCTGAGATCATGGGTGCCATCCTCTCCATTGAATTGGCACATAAGAAGAATTGGCGCAAGCTTTGGCTTGAGTGTGACTCAAAATTGGCGGTGGAATCTTTCTCCAACCCAAAGTTGGTTCCTTGGTCTCTTCAGAATAGTGGATGAATTGCCCGAGCTTAACTAAGGAAATGCATTTTGGTTGCTCACACATTCTTAGAGAGGGAAATTCTGTGGCCGACAAATTAGCTAATTATGGCATTCTTTCCCAGGGGTTTGTCTGGTGGAATTTAGGTCCTAATTTTATTTTACAAGACTTCTTCCGAAATAGGATTGGTCTGCCTAATTATAGGTTTAAATAACTCTGTTTCTCTCATGGGTTTTGGTGTTGTCCCCCCATGCTTTGTACTGTTTTCTCCTTTTTAATAAATTTTGGTGTGCTGCAAGTGATTGGTGGGGCTTGGGGTGCCAACATAGTTGGGATGTCAAGTCTCCACAGTGATGCCTTTGCACCCCATTTTGGTTAAAAAAAAAAAGAACACTATAAAGTTTACATACATGAAATTAGATTGATGAAAAATATTATTTTTCCATCATTTCTTGATAAGACCGAAACCTATGGTTCATGAGGCCAAGATTATAAAATTTTATTTTACCTCCTTGATACTTGAGGATCATAGATCCAAAAGTTTGTGAAAATTTAAAATTTATAGCATGATTTTCTAAGCATGGCCGAATGCATGCATCAAATTAAGGTGATTTTAAAATAAATAAAATTTACTTATGTTAAACACTTGTTTCTATATAGATTTGCAATCGCAATGCGAACCGAGTCGTTCCTCTTTAAAAACTACAATAAAGTTTCATTACCATTTTACTCTGAGGTAAGGGAACAAAGCCTGAGGGATATTATTTTATGATGACTATGTGTTACCTTTAATTGCTTGATGATGTTTGGTTGAATATTTGTGATAATGATTGGTTTAATGGTTGATCTTGTTTTGAATTAATATGCTGTGTTTTATTTAATTTACATGTGTTATATGTTTATTTGATTTGTAAAATGCTTAGGATTATGTGAATGTGTTGATGTAATAGTTTAATTGTTTAAGCGTTGCATGAGATGCCTAACCTTGGGTTAGAGCTCACATTAATAAGTTAAGATAAAAGTCTTAATAAAATTGTAGAGGAAGTTTACAAATAAATAATGTTTTTGAAAAGAAGTGTTTTTTGAAAAAGAGAAGAAAGTTAAGGTTATATTTCTAAATTTTGTAACATTAGAAATTTTATGAAAATCATATTTGATTTGTTGAACTAAAGGAATTTTTTTTAAAGGGAGATTAATTTGATTTTATTGAAAAAGAGAGAATTTTTAAAATCAAGGCGATTTTTGAAAAATGAATTTCAAATAAAAAATTTTACTAAAAAAAAAACTTTGCTCAAAACAATATTCTAATAACTTGGATAAGTTATGGAAATTTGATTTTGTTTTGTTTTTCACTGAACGAAAAATAAAGTTGAAAAGATGGACCTAGTAACCGAGACGTCGAGCTACTAGTATAATTAAACACGTTGATCTATGATCCGTGTCACGTTGTTGCAGACTCTGTGTCCTTATACGTTGTTGTGGACTGTGTGTCCTACATACGTTATACAATCGTGATAAACGCAGTAAAGGTGTAAGGTTGTTTTCTACTACCACAAAGTCTTAGACTGGTGCATCGGTTTAAGACTCTCGTGATTGAACACTCGGACTCAATGTCGTGTGTTTACAAATTTTAATACATTAAAAAGTTCTGGAGGTCGTGAGCCTTTGAGCTTCGACAAGGAAAGAATTATACACAAAGAAAAGCCTCGATAATAAAATGTTTTTCATGCATTTGGCAGACGCGCCCAAAGTTGTTTTGTGTGAGTACCTTGAAGGGCAGGCTATATCATGCTACGTTGTATCATTGTGCCTTGACGGACAATGAAATCCATATGCCTTGATTACTATGCCTTGAGTTGGATAGTATCCTATGGATATCCACGTATGTTGTACACTGTGCCAAGAGTTTTGGGCAGTGTATTGGACTAACACGTTGTGCCTTTTATGGCAAAGATTTCGGACCTGATCAGCTCATTTTAAACAAAGTGAAGTTGGGGTCTCCGAAGATTAGGATAGAAGTTGAATTATAGAAGTGTCATGGCTTTCAAAAAGCGATGATTATCTCTTGCTACGTATTGCTTAAAATGATATCTTGTTATTTATATATGTTTCTCTGTGTGTTTTGGGTGCATATAGTTGTCATAATTATCCATATATTGGTATCTTACCCTTGCATTTTCCTTCATGTATATATGTATGTATCCTGTTATGTTGAGACTAGATGGACCCAGCTCCGCCTCTCGTGCACTCTCGGGTGCAGACGATCATGTTTGAGGATGCCAACAACCCTGAGGCTTGGGTGATTCATCCGGGGAATCACATGGCCGAGTACACTGGCCCGGTTTGCAATATAGAAGGAACACAAGAGGGAGGTCTAGATAGGAGGATTCATACTGTGGAGACCATCCAGATATCACTTCCGTCAGCTTGGTTGTATGTACAGCACCTAGCAGACCTAGGACAGCTAGTGTTGAATCCACCACCTCTGAATGTCGCGCCAGCTTCACCCATAGAGGAGGATCCGGAGGAATTCATGGATGAGGAACCTCAGTATCATCCTATGAGCAGTGATGATGATGATGATGCACCTGGCGAGTGAGCCGGGGTAGAAGTATCCTCTTCTGATACTTCTTATGGAAATGAGGGAGACTTTCGTGGTCTCCCGAATGGGTATCACTAGTTGTCTTGACCATCTTAGGAAGTCTAGTTTTATTTTGGAGTAGTGATGTTGGATGGATCTTGTCAGTCGCATGTTTTATTTTGTTTCTTTAAAATCTAGTGCAATGTAGTGTTTTGTTTAAGAAACTTGGATGTACACTCAAGGAAACTTCTGTCAATGTACCTGTCACTAAGAAGGTGTTTGTTATCAATGTGAATATTTATGTATGTTTTCTATGAATGTAAGTTGGTCTTTTAATTCCATGTCTTAAGTTGAGTTTTACTTAATAATGAATTACTAATTAAATATTGACATTCCAAAAGAAATCGACATGTCTTCTAATAACGTTAATATTAGTAAAAAGGGTTAATTAATGTAATGTCCTGGATGAGGGTGTTACATTAAGGGTGGTATCAGAGCTGGTCGAGTCTTTCAGGAATCTTTGGGAACTAAGCCTATTGTGTTTGTGTTGTGTGATCTCTGAATAGGCTTGTTTGAATTACTTCTTAGAAGTAATGGATATTGTAGAAATAATTGATATTCCTTATCTAGTTGCCATTTAACTGATTTTATCTTGTTGGTCAGTTATGGAGCTAGAGGCAGGACGTGGCCGTAGAGGAGGCCGTAGAGATGGTTTTGTTGGTGGACGCGGACCGGTTGGTGGGGGAATGGATTTTGCAGCACAAGCTATGGCAGACGTTGCAACTGCCATTGCTCAACAAACCGCTACTATGGCTGCACAACACCAATAGGAGCAAGCTCGTGCTGAACAAGCTGCTGAAAGTCGTACTCTGATCGGTTTCCAACGCCAGAACCCACCAAAGTTTCATGGGGATGCTGACCCCACAAAAGCTGACTTGTGGATTCAAGAGATAGAGAAGATTTTCGAACTAATCAACAACCCTGAGGTAGTTAGAGTACCTTATGCCACTTTCCTGTTGATGAGAGATGCGGAGTACTGGTGGAGAGGCACCGGGCAACTACTCGAGGTGAACCAACAAGAAATTACTTGGGAGGTTTTCCGTACACCGTTTCTAGACAAATACTTTCCCCAGAGTGCTCGAGTTGAGAAAGAGCAGGAGTTCTTGCGTTTGCGACAAGGAGAAATGACTGTCGGAGAATATGCGGCCAAGTTCGAGTCATTGGCCAAATATTTTCGGTTTTTCCAAGACAACCCAGATGAGGGATGGAAGTGCGAAAGGTTTGAAGGAGGATTACGGTACGAAATTAGAGACTCAGTACTGCCCCTGGAGATCAGGAATTTTCAAGCTCTGGTGGTGAAATGTAGAAAAGTGGAACAAATGCGGAAAGGAAGGGACAATCGAGGAAATGTTGGGGGACCCTCACGAACAAGGAACTGTTAATAGGAATTTAAAATTCTTGACGGAAATGAATCCGACAGAATGACGGGAAAAATTGAAGAGCCGTCAGATAACCACCATGAAGAGTCGAATTCAGCAAAATTGACAGATTGAAAAATTGACAGAAATTGGTATGTCAGACAGATAAAGCCGTCAAGAAAGGAGAACACATTTGTCATCAGTCAAATTCCCGACGAATATATCCAACTAACTGACGGAGAAATAGAAGTAATAACCCAACTTTCGACAAAGTTGGTAATGAGAATTGTCAGACGAACGAAGTATAGAAATGACTAAGTTTCCAAGGTTGACAGCATCAGCAAGATAAGTTGTCAAATAACCAAACTGTGGACGACAAGCAAGTGGGCATAAAGCCATCGAAGGAATGAGCAGTTAGAGAAGTTTACTTGTCAAATAGTTTGAATCTGAAACATAGCAAAACTGCTATACAGGTGTCAATTTTTAAGATAGGAAGTTTCTTTAGGCAGTTATTTTGTATGCTTATAAATACTGTTAATCCCGATGTAATCCAGGAGGTTGTACTTGAAGCGATATCCTGCATATCTCGATCACACAGCAGATTAAAGGATTGGACTCAAGTATTTCCTCCACCCCTTTTCATTTCCAGTTCAATTTGTAATACAAGATCGCTTCATTTAATTTTACATGTTCGTCTTTACCTTCAGCATTTCCTTTCATGTTCTTCATTTAAGTCCGTTATTCAGTCCTTTATTCCTCCCCATTTATTTTTCAAGCCTTTTACTCGCTTTCATTTAATTTCCTGCACTTTAAACGCTTTCTTTTGCTCTTCACTCATTTAAATACTTTTCAATAACTTGCTTCTTTACTTTAATTTACTGCCACTTACGTTTACTTGTCATTTACAAGCTTTCAATTAATTTCCTGCAACTTACATGCTTTCCTTTAATTTCCTCGTTGTTTACTGCTTTCCTTTAAATTTCACGTTCTTTACTTTCCTCTAATTTCACTGCAAGTCACGTCAAATCCTGGTATTTCTGTGAAAGTAAGAAGCCGTTCTTGTTTGAGCAGACATGCAATATACTCATCCTTACGAGATTACCGCATAACTCGTCCGTCCCTACACTCGTCTGATCTTAAATTATTTGTGACAAAAGGATTTTGGACACCAACCAAAAAAACCAGCGCCAACAAATTGGCACGCCCGGTGGGACGAGTTTAGAGTAACTCGTATAGTGTCAGGAATTTAACATACAACTTTATTTGTATGCGTTTACGGAGCGGAAAGGTGGTTCAAACATCTATTTCCCAGAACTCTGTAAATATGAGTAATGCAAGTGATGCAGGCGTAGTAGACACTAATGCCGTTGTGTCAACAGTAGATGCTATCGCACCAGTTGACAATATTCCTGCAAATGGAACTAATGCAGAGGTAAATAGTACTAATGGTCTAGGAATAAGAAGAGGCGTTTCTTACGCCCAAGTAGTTAATAGATTTGACGAAGTTGGTCAAGGAACACTTCCGTCACCAACTTCACCTGTCTCACAACAAATAAATACATCAACTACTGGATTGTCATCACGAAGTGTTGTGAGTTCAAATCCAAGAGGGACTACACAACCTCTCTCACAACCTTTATATGGGATGCCTTATGGGTCAACAACCGTCAACCCAAATACTCCATTTGCTTACATACCATATCCGAATGGAATGACGATGGCTGCCCATACATCTGGACAGGCAGGGCCATCGACTGGGGGGCAAATTCCCAGTCATGCGAATGGAATAACGGGGTCCATGATAGTTACCCATTCTCGACAAGAACAACCGGTAGAAAGGCCATATATTTCTCCATTGAGGCAACTCCCACAAAGCATTGTTGGTCTGTCGGAGGCTACTTTAGCCAATGTCCGACAACAGATTGATTCTAGTAACCATGACATGGTGAATACATTTACTCAACAAATGAGTACAATAATTACGCCATTGATGGAAAACACAAAAAATGCATGTTTAGCATTGACAAATGAAATACGTCGGTTAAACGAGGCCTTAGGTGTTGTAACCCCAGGCGAAAACCAAAATACTGGTAGAAATTTCAATGCAAATCTCAATAGGATTAATCAACCACAGGTTGAACCACAAATTGACGGATTTGAACAAGATGATGAACGACAACAGCTTCATCGTCGGATTCCTTTGAGACGTGGAAATGTACATATTCTGCGACCAGAGGAAGATGAAGATTTGATCCTAAACCAGGGTGCTGTTGGAGCGTTCCGTCAGAATGTTTTAAATCAAAATGTCAACCAAGTGGTCGAACAAGCATTAAATAGGTTTGGTTTTAACATTGGTTATGCTAACCAACCATTTTTTGCATCAGCATTTCCTGATTGGGTCCAACAGGCAGAAATGCCTCGAGGATATAAAATACCCAAGTTGTCGAAATTCTCAGGAGAAAGTGGAGAGTCGACAATCGAGCATATTGCCCGATATACCATCGAGTTAGGATACTTAGCCTTGGAGGAAGGTTTAAAAATGAAGTTCTTCCCTAGCTCGTTAACTAAGAATGCTTTTTCTTGGTTTTCAACCCTAAGGCCTAATTCAATCCATTCTTGGAATCAATTGGAAAGAGGTTTCCATGACCAATTCTTTAGAGGAGACTTGAAAATAGGATTGACAGATTTGTTTGGAATTAAAAGAATGAATAACGAATCATGACGACTACCTAGCTCGATTCCGTCGATGAGGAGCTCGGTGTTTCACCCCTATTCCGAGACATAAATAATGAAAATTGTCATGGGTGGTCCGGATTACTATATCGGGAAGAAACTGGTTAACCAACATTTGATAGATCTTGCCCGGTTAGGGGACAAGGTTCGACAGATTGAACAATTAAGAACTGAAAAGATTTTTAAGCAAAAGAGATTCCTTAAGAGGAAAGGGTTAATTTTGTCGGATGTAATGAATCCGACGAAGAGAGTAATGATTCAAAGAGTATGAGGTAGATTATGTCGAACTAAAAAATGGTCCACCTTATATATGTCAAGCTTTGAAGCCCGCAGGCAAAAGAAAGAATCCCTTTCATTAATAAGAAAGTATACACATTTGACGTGACCAAAGCCGATCAAATATTTGACATATTACTTAAAGATAAGCAATTAAAATTGTCAGATGATCATAGGCTCTTGAAAGCCCATGAAATTAAAGATCGGAAATATTGTAAGTATCATAATACTTTTGGTCATGTGACGAATGACTCGTATGCATTTCAGGATATCATTCGAAAAGGTTTGACAGACGGAAGGTTGAAGTTTTCAGACAAGAGACCGAAAATGAAGATTGATACAGAACCCTTCGGTCCTGAAGCTAACAAACCAGACCGCCAAGTCCATATGGGAGTAGGCATGGTCAACATCATGGCCGGACAGAATATCCAAATGGATTTGTCAGATCCATTTGATGTTTATCCGAAGCCAGGGGAACCACTTATTGAATATATGACACGAAAGAAAGATGAGGGTATAATTAAAGTTTGCCCTAGATGCGAAGCGTTTTATGATGAGGTAGCCGCCAGAAAAGCTAGGGGGCAGAAATTACCATCGCATCGTCCACAAGATGACCAGAGCAGGTTTTCACACTCAAATAGCCATGCCGGATCCAACAAAGGTAATGAGAGGAGTACCGCATCTGCTGTAAATAGACAGACAAACAGCCACAAAGAACACATACACCAGTCAAAATCCGGACAGCACAATACCATAGACTGGCTTGATTCAACCAAAGGATCACCAGTACGGAAGACAGATAATTGACGGCCACATAACCACCAGTCAAAATTTAGACAAAGACAAAGACCCAGGCGGATGGTTTGAAGAACCAATCGAGGATCGACAAGAGGTAACTCGCAGGTGGCAGATTTAATCCTGTCAAGACAAGGACACCCCCATCCAACGTAATGGTGGATAAATGGGTAAGGAATTCAGCCATGACACAGTACCCAGAATTGCAAAAACAGACATGGGCTCGGAGAAACAAGGGCAATGAACGAGGGCCACCCTTTTGGAATGAACATTACCAAAAAGGTCAACTGGCTAAAAATGCTCAGATGGAAGGGCCTGGTCTTTCAGGACCCTCAACTCAATTGGCCATTTCCAAGAGCCAAAAGAGGAGACTACAGAGACTCCGACAAGCCCAGAAAAAGAAACTTGCCAAACAGGGAGGCGTCATTATAAAAGAAATGCCTTCCCAAGATGCTGGTTGCTTGGTTGCTACAACTGACAACAAAGTTGATAAGATAGCAGATACCAAGATGAAGAGCGTAATAGTAAGTCACCCCACGGAAGCTGATGTGAAGAAACTCAGTAATCTGACCAAGCAAGGCAAACCTATATCTTAGGTTTTCATAGAGAAGAAGACTTCAGGACAAGCATCCTCACCAGTAAAACCCAAAGGCAGATGGCCAGTCGGACTGACAGAAGTAGAGAGAGTTGCAGGGCTCGAAAAGAAAGTTGAGGCTAGAATAGAAGAGCAACAACTAACTACATTCAAGCCTGAATGCGATTTATCAAAAGAGGAGTTGTCATTAGATGCTGTTATTGAAGCATTGAATGATCCGAATGATGACATAAACATCAGTGGAGCCATGGACATGGACGGTCAGAATGAGGATTGGGCCGACATCATGGAAGCGTTAGATAACTGTGGCGCAGGAATTGCCCGGCCTTTGTCAGATAGGTCGTGGTCGATGACGAGAGTGACTTGAAGAGAAATCACGGCAGTAACGGTCAGAGGTGCTTTTCGGATGAGGATCCGCATAATGAAGTCATACTGGAGCCTGGAATGAGAATGAACATAGGTTTGATTTCTTTCATCCCAGCAGAATACGAGGGATATTTTGAGTTTGATCCCTCTGATGACGACAGTGATGTCGTCAACAATGCAGGAGACCCAAGTGACCACTGGATGTGTGTTCAAGAGAATTTAGTTACTGTATTCGACAACGTGGCTCAGTTGGAGAAACCTACCGACGAACAGAAAAATCATCTAAGGCCTTTGCATGTGAAGGCCATCATCGATGGAAGACCCACCAATAGAGTCTTAATTGACGGAGGTGCTGCTGTAAACTTGATGCCTAGGGCGATGTTTAAAAAATTAGGAAAGGATCAGTCAGACCTAATCCCAACTGATATGGTTGTCACTGATTTCAGTGGCAAAACATCTCCGTCAGATGGTGTCACTTTATTAAACATACAAATTGGCACTGTCGAAAGAATGACATTGTTCGTCATAATTCCAGCCAAGTCAAGCTACAACATTTTGCTTGGCAGGGATTGGATCCACGCTGTAGGGGCAGTTCCATCAACGGTACATCAGAAGGTGATTTTGTGGAATGAACAGGATCAAGTGGAGATTGTGGAGGCAGATGATAGTGCTTGTTATGCTCAGCAAGCACATATTGATTTCCGGGTGTATTCTCCGAATGTGAAGCCAATAACTGCCATTGAAGGGGTTATCAACAAGGATACGTTGGAAGCAAGCCTTCTTAGCCAGTTTGGAGTTACAATACAAGACAAGGCCGACAAGACTCGGCCAGAATCTGACAATGAGTCTTGAGACCCACTTGAGAAGACTGTCGGCCTATCTGGCCGACAAAGAAGTACACACTCAAGAGAGTGTATTGGCGGATTGTATAATTGACGACGGCCCTTTGGGTTTTGAAAGAGGAGTCGAAGTCAAACAAAATGTGGAAGTAGAAGATCCTCTGGAAGAAATAAATTTGGGGTCAGAAGAAAAGAAAAGGCCCATTTTTGTCAGTGCTTTTCTGCCAAAAGATTACAAACGAAAACTTATCGGATTAATAGCAGAGTACAAAGATTGCTTTGCATGGGACTATGACGAAATGCCTGGTTTAAGCAGGGATCTTGTTGAACATCGCCTACCACTAAGGGAGGATTGCAAGCCTGTTAAACAAGCAAGCAGACGGTTTGCTCCAGAGGTGGTACATAAAATCAAAGAGGAAGTACAAAGACTGCTTAAAGCCAAGTTCATACGAACAACCAGGTATGTCGAATGGCTCTCTAATGTAGTCCCCGTTATTAAAAAGAATGGAAAGATGAGGGTATGCATAGATTTCAGAAATTTGAATATGGCTACCCCTAAAGATGAATATCCGATGCCTATAGCCGACATGCTTGTCGACTCAGCATCAGGAAATGAGATTTTAAGTTGTATGGATGGCCATGCAGGATATAATCAAATCTTTATAGCCGAAGAAGATGTGTCAAAAACCGCTGACCGCGCTGTCGCCACGCGCCAAAAAGAACGAGCGTTTACAAAATAATGTAGTATAGAGCGACAACTCGGATCGTCTCTCAAGGACTCTTTAGGTGTTGTTATTATTAACAGAGAAAGTTAGAAAAAGTTAGAATTGGGGGTTTTGAGATTGGAAACTAAATTAAAGAAGCAAAACAGAAAACAAGGCAAGAAAACAGAGCAGTTACCAAATAAGCTAAACGATTAACCTACTGTTCTCGGTTTCCCAACTATCATCGGTTCATGCAACCCTAAGCAGATTCTAATCCCCTCCCGGTTGTAGCAACAATTTACAAGCGAAACCACTACTACAAATATATGTCCCTATTCCCGAATTAAGCAAACGGGGTTAAGCCCTTCATGAACTAAGCGAACACGAAACGAACACACGCGAATTAAGCAAACGCGATTAATTATAGGAACATGATATCACCGAGATAAACCAACACAACACAATATACTCCTGAATTAAGCAAACAGAAATATAAAGCATGGCATTGAAAAGAGAAAAGCAAATGAGACAGATTACGTAAACCTCAAGTCTTAACGAAAAACCAATTACAGTAGATTAATCTAGGAGACTAGTTCTCCATTACAAACATAAGCAGAAAAGAAAAGAAAAGGAAAATAAACTATTGAAACTACCACTACTCCTACTGCCTAAGAACTAGCCAAAACTGGCTAACTCTCTCCTCTGTCTGATGCGTTCTGTTTTTATAAGCTTCTGCGCGTCACGGCCGTGATGTATATCACGGGCAGGCCGTGATCGTTTCTGCCAAGGGTGACTTTTCACATTCTGGTCCGTTACGGCCGTGATGTATATCACGGGCAGGCCGTGATACATTCTGACTTTTGGTTTCTCTCTTGTCACGGCCGTGACCTTCATCACGGTCAGACCGTGATCCTTTCTGACTTTTGGTATTTCTTTATCACGCCCGTGATGTGTATCACGGCTGGGCCGTGATTCTTTCTGACTTTTCATGATCTTCTCATCACGGCCGTGACCAGTGTCACGGCCTGGGCATGATAGCCTCTGCTTCAGATACACTTCCTTCTTTGCTCTTTTTATTATCCTGCAAACAAGAAAAAATAGTAAATACTTTATTCAACTCTAAAACAACTAAATTAACATAAAAACACTTTACAGACTCAAAATGCTGCTTAAAGACAATCAAGTCTAATTTGGGTGAAAATGATATGAAATTGGCACAAAGCCAAGGTCTTTACTAGTTATAAAACCAGTCAAACAGAGGCTCATCAAAATACCCCAAACTTAAACTTTGCTTGTCCCCAAGCAAACTAAAACTCAAAAACTTAAAAAGACTCAAGACCTGGCAAGCTTAAGAATTCAATCAACTTTCCATAGATTTCAAGCAAATTTTTTTTTTCAAAAGAATTTTTCTTTCAATGTTCCCCCCTTTCAAGCAAAGCAATCCCCACATTCATTTATTCTAAACAATTGAGAGTTTCATAATTCAAACAATCATTAATCAAAGCAGGGGATCTAAGTTACACACAAAAGGGAGATCACCAAATCAAACAACTGCCTTCCTCACAAGGGAAATTTGTGTTCACTCAATCACTCAGTTTTTGTCAGGTTATCAACAATTCACTCAATTTCACTTTTCAGAACACTTCCCATAAATTTGATTTTCATCTCCAAATGATTCCCACAAAAAATATGCATGCAACATCAAAAGGTCTTTTATGGGTTGTAATGGGGCCTGGCTAAGGGTAGGATATACAAAGGAACTAGGCTGAGGACCCTAGGAACTAAGAGAGCATGAAACAGTTTTATACTTTGAAACTCCACTCAAGTTCCTTTCTTAAGTTTTTTTCTTTATGCTTCTGGGTGGCTACAACCTTTTTATTTCTTTTTGGCATTTTTGCACTTTTATTTTTTTCTGTTTTTCTTTTCTTTTCTTTTCTTTTCTTTTTTTTCACATAAAATTTTTTTTTTCTCAATCCCAAACAACACATTACACCTTGCAGCCACCCCAAACTTTAGTTTCTTGCACCCATTCTAAGATTACATGCTCTCCTAATCCTAAGATCGGGCTAACATGGTTTTCCAGATTTTTGGGCTTATAACATTAGGTTATCAAGAATTAAAGGCTAATAGGCTCAATGGGGCTAACTAGGGAACATGCATTAGGAATTGGTTATTTTAGGCCAAGTAGCTATTTACAAAGAAAATGCCTAAATCATTTGCTACACACATATAATCATGCAAACCAAAAAGAGATTCAATCAAATCCAGGGAAGTGCAACTTAAAAAGTGATTTTCACACAATTTAAAACATGTTGGAGGCTCAAAACCTCACCTGGACATTTTTGCAAATTATTTGACAGAGATTCTATCCCTAGTGTGTGCTTCCTATCACCCCAAACTTATCATAAATCATGCCATCATAATAAAATCTCAAAGTTCAGTTTTCAATCACATGGGGATCATATTTTCTAAAATTTTCAAATCCTAGGGGGAAAACAGTCAACACTATCATGCAATTCATCTATGCAAAATCAATCAAATCCAATAAACTTGCCAACACCAAGACACAAACAGAACTCCTGAGCTTCTCAAATTATTCAGGAGCATTATTGACAATAAAACAGAAATAAAATAAGGAAAAGAAAATTAAAAAGGAGAAAGGGTTAAGAAAACTCATTGAAGGGCGGTTCCACCAGGATCCCACTGCTTGTAACATAAGTCCCACGTGGTGGCCAAAGGACTGAAGTTCATTCCAAGCCTCCCTAACTTGCAGCTTTGATGCGGAGGTGAGCGCTTGATAACTATGATAACCTCGCCGAGTGCGGCGGACTTCTCACTCCCCTTCAGGTCACAGTTGACCTCTCTTTCAACTTTGTCCATAAAATCCTCCCAATAGAATCGGGGCTCAACCTCTTGGACTGGCCAGGGTGCCAAATCCAAGGGTGCAAAATCCAGAGCTGGTTCCTCAGGGGGAAGTGGTAAACAGTTAGAGAATGTTACTGGTGTTGCTTCAACTTCTGCAATGTCTTCATCCACTGCACTAACAAAATTTTCACCTGCTATACACGCAGAAATTTCAGCACACACCACACAAGGGTTAGAGTTAGTACATATATTACAAGAAAATGAATCAGAAAAAGTTAGAATGTCTGGGAATTCTTCAATTAATTCATCATCCACCCCATTACTCTCAACACATGCATCTAAGACCAAAGATTCTTCTTTATCCTCAAGCACGGTGGAGCAAATGTTATCCTGATCCTCCTGATCTAAGTTTCCTGAAAAAAATAAACTTGCAAAACGATCTGCATTTTCTATTTTTCCTGAAAGGTATAAACCTGCAAAACATTCCACACACAAAGCAGTTCCATCACAATAACAAGCATTAGGATCAGGGGATTCAACACTTAAATCATCATCAACAGAAACATTATCATCAGAATTATTTTCAAAAATATTTTCAGGAATAACCATCTGTGAATCCTTATGTTCCTCAAGGGGCTGTGGAGTTAGTATCGCAGCCGAGTTGGCGGTAACTTGATCAATTAGAGCCCACAACTTTTGAGATTCAGCTTGGTCCCTCTGTTGGGCTTCACGATTACTTGCCTCCATTGCCTCCATCCTCTGTTGAAATTCAAGATTGTATGCCATCCGTTGATTGTTCTCTTCCATTTGTTGTAGCATTGAAGCAATCTCATCCAAGGTGCTCTGTGAAGATTCGGAAGGTGCAGAGGTGGTCACTTGGCTAGGATAGTATGGTGGTGGCTCGTTAAAACTAGGATAATACATGCAAGGTGGTTCATAATAAACATTAGGCAAATATCCATACATGTAATTATCCATGGCAATCAAACATCCAGACAAAGCAGACAGAACTAATTAGAGAAATTTATTTTTTTTTTTAAATTTTATTTTCTGCTAATAACAACAAACCAGAGTCCCCGGCAACGGCGCCAATTTTTGACCGCGCTGTCGCCACGCGCCAAAAAGAACGAGCGTTTACAAAATAATGTAGTATAGAGCGACAACTCGGATCGTCTCTCAAGGACTCTTTAGGTGTTGTTATTATTAACAGAAAAAGTTAGAAAAAGTTAGAATTGGGGGTTTTGAGATTGGAAACTAAATTAAAGAAGCAAAACAGAAAACAAGGCAAGAAAACAGAGCAGTTACCAAATAAGCTAAACGATTAACCTCATCGTTCTCGGTTTCCCAACTATCATCGGTTCATGCAACCCTAAGCAGATTCTAATCCCCTCCCGGTTGTAGCAACAATTTACAAGCGAAACCACTACTACAAATATATGTCCCTATTCCCGAATTAAGCAAACGGGGTTAAGCCCTTCGTGAACTAAGCGAACACGAAACGAACACACGCGAATTAAGCAAACGCGATTAATTATAGGAACATGATATCACCGAGATAAACCAACACAACACAATATACTCCTGAATTAAGCAAACATAAATATAAAGCATGGCATTGAAAAGAGAAAAGCAAATGAGACAGGATTACAGAAACCTCAAGTCTTAACAGAAACCAATCACAGTAGATTAATCTAGGAGACTAATTCTCCATTACAGACATAAGCAGAAAAGAAAAGAAAAGGAAAATAAACTATTGAAACTACCACTACTCCTACTGCCTAAGAACTAGCCAAAACTGGCTAACTCTCTCCTCTGTCTGATGCGTTCTGTTTTTATAAGCTTCTGCGCGTCACGGCCGTGATGTATATCACGGGCAGGCCGTGATCGTTTCTGCCAAGGGTGACTTTTCACATTCTGGTCCGTTACGGCCGTGATGTATATCACGGGCAGGCCGTGATACATTCTGACTTTTGGTTTCTCTCTTGTCACGGCCGTGACCTTCATCACGGTCAGACCGTGATCCTTTCTGACTTTTGGTATTTCTTTATCACACCCGTGATGTGTATCACGGCTGGGCCGTGATTCTTTCTGACTTTTCATGATCTTCTCATCACGGCCGTGACCAGTGTCACGGCCTGGGCGTGATAGCCTCTGCTTCAGATACACTTCCTTCTTTGCTCTTTTTATTATCCTGCAAACAAGAAAAAATAGTAAATACTTTATTCAACTCTAAAACAACTAAATTAACATAAAAACACTTTACAGACTCAAAATGCTGCTTAAAGACAATCAAGTCTAATTTGGGTGAAAATGATATGAAATTGGCACAAAGCCAAGGTCTTTACTAGTTATAAAACCAGTCAAACAGAGGCTCATCAACCGCCTTCAAATGTCCAGGAGCAATTGGGACATATGAATGGGTTGTCATGCCTTTCGGTTTAAAGAATGCATGGGCCACCTATCAACGAGCAATGAATACAATTTTCCATGATGTTATTGGAAAATTTGTAGAAGTATACATTGATGATGTGGTCGTGAAGTCCAAGAGCAAAGATGACCATTTGGAGCATCTGAGGCAAGGATTTGACAGGATGAGAAAGCATAATCTAAAAATGAACCCAGAGAAGTGTAGTTTCGGAGTGTCGGCTGCAAAATTCTTAGGATTCCTGGTTCACAAAAAGGGAATCGAGGTAGACAGGAATAAAGCCAAGGCAGTCATGGAGGCCTCCGCGCCGACAAATAAGAAAGAACTACAATCCTTCTTAGGGAAAGTTAACTTTCTCAGAAGATTCATATCAAATCTGTCAGGAAGGACAAGAATATTCGCACCACTGGTCAAGTTGAAATCAGAACAAAGCTTCATTTGGGAAACTTGTCACCAAGAGGCTTTTGACCAGATTAAGCAGTATCTAGTCAGTCCACCGGTCATGATGCCTGCAGTGCCCCGTCGACCGTTTAAGTTGTACATATCAGCATCAGAGGACACTATAGGATGTTTATTAGCCCAGGATGACGATGACAATGTTGAAAGGGCTATAGATTATCTAAGTAGAGTCCTAAATGATGCTGAGGGAATATATAGTGCAATAGAGAAGTTATGTCTAGCATTATATTTTTCTTGTACAAAACTCAAATATTATATGATGCCATGTCATGTATTAGTTATTTCCAAGACTGATGTAATAAAGTATATGTTGTCCAAACAATCCTTAATGGACGAATTGGCAAATGGACCATTGCTTTATCAGAGTATTCTTTACAATACGTGCCAGCTAAAGCTGTCAAAGGACAGGCAATAGCTGACTTTCTGGTAGACCATCCAGGACTGGATGTGCCAGAAATGAATATTGTCAGTCTACTACCTTGGAAACTCTATTTTGACGGATCAAGGCATCAAGGAGGTAGTGGCATAGGAATCCTAATTGTGACCCCACAAGGAGTTCCTAAAAAGTTCATGTTTGAACTTAAATATCCATGTTCCAACAACGAAGCTGAATATGAAGCTTTGATTGTCGGATTGGAAATATTGATAGAATTAAAAGCACGAAATGTGGATATTTTTGGGGATTCTCAATTAGTCATCAAGCAACTCACACAAGAATACAAATGTGTTAGTTACAATTTGTCAAAATATTGTATCGTAGCTAACAAGTTGATGAAAAAATTTGATGACGTAATTGTTCAATACATTCCCAGAAATTTAAATCAAGAGGCTAATGAGTTGGCTCAGATAGCCTCAGGATATAAAATATCTCAAAAGACTCTCATTAACACTAATGGAAATCAGAGAATTGCTGTATCCATTAGAAGAAAGAGATATTTTAGTTAATGATGTAATTCTGCCTAATGACTGGAGGTTGCCAATAATCGAGTATTTGGAAAATCCAAGTCAGAATGTGGATAGAAAAACAAAGTACAAGGCATTGAATTACAGAATGCAAGGAGGATCATTATATACGAAAAATATGTTGACGGAACTCTACACAAGTGCCTGAGTAAGCAAGATGCTTATTTGGCTCTATCAGAAGTCCATGAGGGTATATGTGGAGCCCATCAGGCAGGTGATAAAATGAAATGGGTCCTACGAAGAAGTTTATATTACTGGCCAACTATGGTTAAGGATTGCATTTTATTTGCCAGGTCTTGTGAAGAGTGTTAGAAGCACGGCCGCATACAAAACGTACCGGCTAGCGAATTACATTCTATTGTCAAGCCTTGGCCATTCAGAGGATGGGCCCTAGATTTGATTGGTCAGATACATCCTGCTTCGTCGAAAGGACATCAATTCATTTTGGTTGGAGTTGACTACTTTACCAAATGGGTAGAGGCAATCTGTCTTAAAACAGTCACCCAACAAGAAGTAATTGATTTCATTGAAAACCACATTATCTGTCGGTTTGGCATACCCCAAACTCTGACAACGGATCAAGGGTCAATGTTTGTCGGAAAGAAAGTTGTGGAATATGCCAATTCTAGGCATATAAAAATGCTCACATCTACACCATATTATGCACAAGCAAATGGCCAAGTTGAGTCCATAAATAAGATCATTATTAATCTTATTAAAAAGCATGTGGGCCGACAACCTAGAAAGTCACCCAGACAGTCAACAGGAACTTCGCCATAACGTCTAACTTATGGACACGATCCTGTATTACCTGTTGAAATCAATCTCCAATCCACTCGCATTCAAAGGCAAAATGACCTGCCTACTGACCAGTATTGGGATGCAATGCTGGACGAATTGAATGAATTAAGTGATGACAGATTGATTACGTTGGAGAATTTGATTCGGCAAAAAGAAAGAATTGCCAGATTTTATGATAGTCGAGTTAAGTTCAAAGCATTCAAGGTAGATGATTTAGTCTGGAAGGTCATATTGCCCATGGATAAAAGTTGTCGAGAATACGGGAAATGGTCACCTAAATGGGAAGGACCATTTAGAGTTGACAGAGTATTTTCTGGAAATGCTTACGCACTTGTCAATATTAATACTGGCTCGACAATTAAGTCAATTAATGGCAAGTATTTGAAGGAATACAAACCGACGATGTTAGAAGTACAAATTGACGAATAAAGAAAATAAGTATATTCATTAAATTGACGATACAATGAAATATTGTCATTTGATGATAGAAATCAAGTTGTCAATTAAAGCTAGTCTGATCCTAAAATACAGGACAGTGCGCTAATAATATTTTAGTTTCATACAACAGCAGAGAGGTGCAGCTAAATTTGTTGGGCTTCATTCCCACGAGATTTCGGTTGCCTTATTTGTCAAGGAGGCTCCAAAAGGGGGATAAAGCACGAGCAGATGTCACCATCATTTCATTCAGAAGGTGGTTGTTGCTACGGTAGATAACACCAAACTCTTCCAGATGAAGATGATGGAACTAGACGAGGTACACTCGTTTTGTATCAAGATCTGCTTCTCCTCGGATATGCAGTGAGGCCAGTTATGGATGTTACATTGGTTACTGACCTTCACTATATGTTTTTACATTGGTTATTGACCTTCATGGAGGATGTGACCATTAAGACAAACACCTTGGTTTGAAAATTTAATACAGACAAGGTCAGATTCTCGTGGAGGAAGAAAGGGGAACAGGTAGAGGCCTGTTGTAGAGGAATGCATGGTATGTGAAAATTCAACTGTGAAATCAGAGATTTATAGACCTCGTTATTTATAGTTGAACACAAAAGGCATTTATTGTGATGTGGTTTACCAAAGTCTCGAAACTTACCATGACATTTATGATGATTTGATAAAGCATGAATTACGAAGTTAGTTGGAAATATGCGGTCAAATCCAAAGAATAAATAAACGTGCAAGAAAGGAAGCGGTTATTAATTACAATTGACCGTAAAAATTGACCAGGTTAAATGGTCGATGAGAACAAGAATTACAACTGTTATTGTTGACCTAAAAAGAAGATAATTGATCCCATGCAAGGGAAAGATTAGTTTTGTCGCCAGTGAGCTTCGCCATAGCTCGGCCGCAATGCACGGAGTTTGCCGACTACACTTTCAGCTTTTTGACCAAGACGGACAGATTCATCATCAATGGCTTTGACTCTGTCTTTGCTCTTTTCCAAAGCTTTGTCGAATTTAGCACACTTTTGGTCCGTCAATTCAATCTCGGCCAACAGCTTCTTCCGGTACTCCAGTAAGCTCTCCTTAGTTTGAATCCCGATGGAAATAAGGTCAAGTTCTTTTTGTTTAGATGATTCAAGATTTTGGAACTGAGCTAAGAGATCGTCCTTGATTCTTTCTTCCTCTTCGTAAGAAGGAATGACAGAAGTCATCCTTTCTAATTTACTGGAGAGTCGTTCCCAAAATGTCTGAATAGAGATAAAAAGTGAACGGCTCGACAAAGGAAGATTAGGATGAAGAGGAGTGATCTCCTTGACAAGTCGAGATAGTTCTTTTTGAATCTTGATATCAGACAGAAGTTTATCAAAAGGATTGACCAGAAGAGCTTGAAGATCATGCATGAGGGTAGTAACTAAAGAGTCGCTGGAATCATGTTGAGTCGATGAAGAAGTGGTAGAAAAGGATGACTCTTTCCGGCTTACTTCCGACAGCATATTAATCCACGTGTTAAAATGTAGAGCCGGTTTGGGATCAGGAGACTTCATGGTAGGAGGTTTGATAGCAGGTGGAGAAGGAAAGGAAGGAGTTGTTTCAGCCAGCCGGGCCTCCATGTCAATGTCTTCATCCGAAATTTCAATCATGACAGTAGTTCCTACTGGGTCATCAGCTGTTGAAATTGGGGTGATTGAAGTCGGATGATGAGGGCTCGAAGGCATTCCCTGATGAGAGTCAGGAACCTATAATTCAATTGTCAAACTCTTAGTACTAACAGAGATACTTCCTAAAGTTTGGTCAGTATGTAGTTCCGAATCATATACATTTATAGGCTCGACAGTCGTGATAATCTCCTGAATGGTCATTGAATCATCAAACTGGGGAGACTTTTCCTGACATGAGAAATAAATGAGAAATTATACATTTAAAAAAAAAAAAAAAGGGGGTCAGTGGAAATACCAGATTAGAGTCTGAAGACATCAAGTCAACATCAACAATAGCCTTCTCAGAAACCAGAAGGGTCTCGACAGTTTTGTTTTTCTGTCAAGAATAGCAAGCATATGAGCAAAAGGATGTAACTTGACAGACTAACGTAAAATTGTTACCTCGGATTGGTTGGAGGTTGAAGTGTTGGAAGAACTAGTCATAACCTCCTGAGTTTTAGAGCCAGTAGAGACTTTGACGGCATCAAATGCTGTCACCATTGCAAGACCTTTGACAGATTTTGATTTCTTGGAGAGAGGGCTAGAAGGAGCCATTTTCTCTTTTCTTTTTCTGGATCCTTTTGACTGAGGATCAGAAACAGAAGCTTTGGCTGACCGAGAGCTCTTCTTGACCAAGGGGATAACGGGTTCATTATCATCTTCGGAAGCTTCTCCCGACAGTACGTCGGACTTAGACTTGCCAGGGAGGGGTTTGTCAAGAGGAATAGCTGTCAATAGCAATGAAAATAAGTTGACTGTCAGACGAAAAGAAAAGAGAAATAAGTGATTTGACAAATGAATACCTGAGTTACAAGTTAGAATTCTCGAATAGAATTCAAAGTCGTCATCAGGTTGAAGAAACCGACGAGCGAAGGTAACTGGATTTGGTTTTTCAAAAGGGTCAACGTAAGCACTCACGCTGTCCAAAAAGAAAAAGTTACCTCCTTTCGACGGTTTTCCTGGGTGTGAATCAGCTAAACCAAAAGGGGCACAAGGAATAGGCACTGGCTTAGGAAAATGAGCTTTCAAACTGTCAAAATATTCCCTGGCCATATTGGGAATATTCCTATACATGGCAAGCCTCTCAGATTCCTTATTATTATGCTTCCTTTTGGCTTCAAATAAAAACACTATTGACATGACGAACCATATCAAATGGTAACTTGGGATTCCACTTAATTTTATAAAATTTCTCAAAGGCTTGGATTTCTTTCTGAAGTTCACCTCGAGTTTTGGTTGATGGATCCTGTTCCTGCACGAGAGAATCATCAGTGTTACCCGCGGTGTCTTCAATACAACTCAAGCAAGTCTGTAAATTCAGATGATGGTTGGAGTAGTATTCATCCCACCAGTCAAGGAAGCTTTGAGTGACTCCGTGGAAGACCGAAAATGAAACGGGTTGTAAGAAAGTCCCACGAACTTTGTCTTCCTCACTAATGGCAACAATATGCTCATACGATGGGACTTTGATACCAATGAAATTCTCGTCGAGATCTGACGAATAGGGAGCAGGAATAGCTTGGCAGAAGCCAAGCTGACAAGCAACAGTGTTGGGCAAATGGAGATAGGCTCTATGAGTTTTAAAGCTAGGACCATCAACAAAAAGAATTTTCTGACAAAGAAATTTGGTCCAAATGGATTTGTTGGATTTAGAGATGGTGGTGCTCAGTTGTGTAAACCATTTTGGCCGTATTTCCGGTCGGAAAAGGGGGAGAAGTTGATCTTTGGCGATGAAGATGAAAGCGAATGAAGAATTTTAAAATAAAATTTGAAGTTCGCAGTCTCATCTCTCGTCAAAGATTCGGCAGACACATAACAGAGATAGGAGCCATACGTGTCGATTGTCAAATCTGCGGGAGCTTTATATGAAAATTGACGCTCCAAAACTGCATTTAACCATAATTGGAGAAGCCAAAGGGGCCCTCCTATATTGGTTTTCTTTTTAGATTTGATAGTGTCAACTAGTATGCTCATGCTATCATAAAGATTGGCTAAGACACATTGTCCTAATGCTACTCTTTTACCAGATGACAAAAGATTGGCTAAAGGAACATATGAAGCGACCAAAGAAGCAGATTTACTACAAAAAACATAAGCACATAGCCAAAGAAACAAGAAGGCTACATGCTCAGTATCCGTCACAGGATCATGAGCTTCTCCTCTAAAATCTGCTATGTATTTGGAAAAAGAACACTTCGGCACGTAAACATCAATTTGATTTTCAATTTCTACCTCAGTATGCATGGTGGGGCCATCTGGACGAAGGCTAGTAATAGCCGACATGTCGAATAAAGTCGGACCCATCATTCCATAAGGAAAATGAAAATTATTTGTTGTTTTGTTCCAAAAGAAAACTGATGCTCCTATCAAAGAAAAGTCTACCAGTTTAACATGACGAGAAATTTGAATGAATTCAAAGATTCCAGCTTTTTCCCATACACTGCGTTTTTCAGTTTGAACTCGGTCAAGCCAACTAATGTAGGCATCAAACCGAGTGGCAGGAGGCATTCTGAAAATCCTATTACTCTTCTTGAACATATGAATGGGAATAGGAGTAAAAGAAGATAAAATAGCTTCATTTACACTAGCGGAAGGAAAGGAATTGCGTAAACCCTCAGAAATTTCATTGTTGGCCACAATAGGACCCAAAAATGCAGCAGGAGGACTTAAAGCAAAAGAAGGATCAAGAATAGGGTAAATTACCTTGGATTCTTGCCATAACTCGGATTTCTCCAAAAGTGGGTCTTGAACCACTGTCCTAGGAGGCACGACTGTAGCATGAGGTACTGAAGTCGGCACCTTAGAAGATGTGGCCATGGCAGATGGAAAAAAATAATAATAATAAAGGATTCCTTTTAAGAAAGGATTTTGAGAGGGAAGAAGAAAAGGTCTTTCGTTAGAAAGGTTTGCTAGTGAAGAAGAAAGGATAAGAAGAAGAAAGTCAATTTGATGTGATTGACATTTAAAGGAGGATTAAAAGCCTTCGGTTTGAGTTCCAAGAAACCTGCGGCGTCATGATTGTCCCTATTAAGTAGGGATGAAATAAGAAGCAAGGTTTAATTAACAGATAAGAACCCGAGATTAAGACGATCGTTAGGAATTTGAAAAATCAAATTTTTGCTATTCTTACGGGCAAAACCGTCGAAAAGCAAAATTTGGGGGGCATCTGTTAATAGGAATTTAAAATTCTTGACGAAAATGAATCCGACAGAATGACGGGAAAAATTGAAGAGCCGTCAGATAACCACCATGAAGAGTCGAATTCAGCAAAATTGACAGATTGAAAAATTGACAGAAATTGGTATGTCAGACAGATAAAGCCGTCAAGAAAGAAGAACACATTTGTCATCAGTCAAATTTCCGACGAATATATCCAACTAACTGACGGAGAAATAGAAGTAATAACCCAACTTTTGACAAAGTTGGTAATGAGAATTGTCAGACGAACGAAGTATAGAAATGACTAAGTTTCCAAGGTTGACAACATCAGCAAGATAAGTTGTCAAATAACCAAACTGTGGACGACAAGCAAGTGGGCATAAAGCCATTCGAAGGAATGAGCAGTTAGAGAAGTTTACTTGTCAAATAGTTTGAATCTGAAACATAGCAAAACTGCTATACAGGTGTCAATTTTTAAGATAGGAAGTTTCTTTAGGCAGTTATTTTGTATGCTTATAAATACTGTTAATCCCGATGCAATCCAGGAGGTTGTACTTGAAGCGATATCCTGCATATCTCGATCACACAGCAGATTAAAGGATTGGACTCAAGTATTTCCTCCACCCCTTTTCATTTCCAGTTCAATTTGTAATACAGTACTGCTCATTTAATTTTACATGTTCGTCTTTACCTTCAGCATTTCCTTTCATGTTCTTCATTTAAGTCCGCTATTCAGTCCTTTATTCCTCCCCATTTATTTTTCAAGCCTTTTACTCGCTTTCATTTAATTTCCTGCACTTTAAACGCTTTCTTTTGCTCTTCACTCATTTAAATACTTTTCAATAACTTGCTTCTTTACTTTAATTTACTGCCATTTACCTTTACTTGTCATCTACAAGCTTTCAATTAATTTCCTGCAACTTACATGCTTTCCTTTAATTTCCTCGTTGTTTACTGCTTTCCTTTAATTTCATGTTCTTTATTTACTTTCTTCTAATTTTCTGCATTTTACATGCTTTCCTCTATTTTTATGTCATTTAAATGTTTTCCCTTAACTTTCAGTTTCTTTACATGTTTTTATTTAAATCCATGCATTTCGCATCTTTTATCAATCAAGTGGTTTTTCAAACCATTTGAGTTCGTTTTCATGCTTTGAATGTTGTCAACTTTCACTATTGGCAATATTCTGTACATCTCATCTTAACACTAAGTCCTTGCCAGTATTTACTAGATTTGACTGATTTGTCAAATTCATACTTGGCTGACAAACACACAAATCCTTACGAGATTACCGCATAACTCGTCCGTCCCTACACTCGTCTGATCTTAAATTATTTGTGGCAAAAGGATTTTGGACACCAACCAAAAAACCAGCGCCAACAGGAACCAAGGCCAAAAAGGAAGACAAGCCCAGAATAAGCCATACTCTAGACCAACTGGGAACAATTGGAGCCACCCACAGTACTGTCTAGTTACTTCAGCCACCGGAAGTGTTAACCAGAGGAGTTAAGGCAATAGTCAAGGGAGGAGGTGTTTTAAATGTGGAGATCCGACCCACTTAGCTGATGTATGTCCCGTGAGAGGGAAAAAATGCTTCATCTGTGATCGGAGAGGACACTTAGCAAAGGACTGTAAGGTGAAGAAGCAGGAACCCACAGTCAACAGTGCCATAGTTTCAAAAACAACATCTAAAGGAAGAGTTTTTACTATAAGTGGTGTTGAGGCCTCGAACTCCAAAGATCTTATGAAAGGTACTTGTGAACTAGCTGGTAACCTCTTAACAGTGCTTTTCCATTCGGGTGCAACTCATTCCTTCATGTTAAATGATTGTGTGAGACTTTTGACCTTACCTGTTACTTCATTATCATATGATATAATTTTCTCCACACCTACCGTTGAACCTATTACGGTTAATTCAGTATGCTTGAATTGTCCGATTGTCATTCAAGATTGACACTTTCTTGTTGATATGATCTGCCTGCCCTTAATACAACTAGATGCGATTTTGGGCATGGATTGGTTGTCTTCTAATCATGTGTTTTTAGACTGTGCTCACAAGAACCTAGTTTTTCCGGATTCTGAAATTTCTGGATTTCTATCTACCTATTTGATGAGGTCTTTCTCGAAGGAAAAAGATCATAAATGCTTACTTTTAACAAGCTTAGATGTCGAGGAGGAAGTTAGTTTGAGTGCTATACTGGTTGTAAGAGACTTTCCGAAGGTGTTTCCTTCTAATGTACCAGGATTACCAGCGGTAAGGGAAATTGAATTCTCTATCGATCTAATTCCGGGAACTGGACCGATATCGATTGCTCCTTATCAGATGTCACCTATAGAGCTCGGTGAATTGAAGGCTCGACTAGAAGATCTGTTGTCAAAGCAGTTCATACGACCCAATGTTTCTCCTTGGGGAGTACCTGTTCTTTTATTACAAAAGAAAGATGGAGGCTCAAGACTCTGTGTGGACGATCAAGAATAAGCACCCGTTGCCACACATAGATGATCTGATGGATCAATTGCAAGGAGCTGTGGTTTTCTCAAAAATTGACTTGAGGACGGGCTATCACCAGATTAGAGTCAAGACTGAGGACATACCCAAGACGGTGTTTCGAACCAGTTATGGGCATTATGAGTACCTTGTGATGCCTTTCGGAGTGACGAATGCACCGGCTATTTTCATGGATTATATGAATCGAATCTTTCGGCCATTTCTGGACAAGTCAGTAGTAGTGTTCATTGATGACATCCTCATTTACTCGAGGAGTTATGAAGAGCATGAGATACATCTACGACAGGTTCTACATGTTCTACGCGAGAAGGAGTTATATGCAAAACTCTCTAAGTGTGAGTTTTGGCTCGAAGAAGTGAAGTTCTTGGGGCATGTAATTTCTAAAGATGGAATTGCTATAGACCCCGCCAAAGTGGAGGCCTTGCTTTCTTGGGAAAGACCGAAGACCGTAACGGAAATCCTAAGTTTCATCGGGTTAGCTGGATATTACCGGAGATTCATCGAAGGACTCTCCAAGATAGTCGCGTCGCTAACTCAACTTACAAGAAAGGATCAACCCTTTGAGTGGACCGTGGAATGCGAGGAAAGCTTCCAATTGATAAAAGAACGATTGACAATTTCACCGGTTCTGATACTTCCAGAACCCAATGTGCCTTATGAGGTGTACTGTGATGCTTCATATCAAGGCTTAGGATGCGTGTTAATGCAAAATCGGAAAGTTGTAGCATACGTGTCACGACAACTAAAGACTCATGAGAAGAATTATCCAATGCACGATCTAGAGCTTGTGCCGTGGTTTTCGTGCTGAAAATATGGAGACATAATCTATATGGGGCCAAGTTCGATGTTTTCAGTGATCACAAAAGTTTAAAATATCTGTTCGATCAAAAGGAACTCAACATGAGGCAAAGGAGATGGATGGAATTCTTGAAGGACTATGACTTTGCATTACAATATCATCCTGGGAAGGCGAACGTTGTAGCAGAGTCTCTGAGCCGGAAGGCCATTCATGTCTCTGCAATGATGGTGAAGGAACTAGAGTTGATCGAGAAGTTCCGTGACCTTGATTTAATAATGGAAATGAGTCTGAAAAAGATCAGCGTGGGGATGATCACGATATCAAGTGGATTGATGGAAGAGATCAAAGAGCAACAAGCCACCGATCCATTCCTCCAAGAAAAGAAAGAGCTCATGGAGCAAGGGAAAGTCACCGAGTTTAGTTTGGGATCAGGTAACATCTTGAGATGTAATGGTTGAATCTGTGTTCCGGAAAATCCTGAGATGAAGAAGATGATTCTCGATGAATCACACAAAAGCACTCTGAGTATCCATCTAGGATCAACCAAGATGTATCAAGACTTGAAGCAAAGTTTTTGGTGGCCAGGTATGAAGAAACAAGTAGCAGAGTATGTGGCATCTTGCCTAACTTGTCAAAAGGCAAAGATAGAACATCAGAGACCCGGTGGAATGTTACAGTCCAGTCTCTAGATATACCCCAATGGAAGCGGGACAGTATATCCATGGATTTAGTGGTAGGATTACCGAGGACTTACAAAGGCTTTGACTCGATTTGGGTGATCATAGATAGATTGACGAAGTCAGCACACTTCTTACCTGGTAAGACGAGCTACATAGTGGAAAAACTAACTGAAGTATACCTCAAGGAAGTGATTAGACTTCATGGAGTGCCTTCCAGTATAGTCTCAGATCGAGATCCAAAGTTCACTTCGCGATTTTGGGGAAGCTTACAAAAAGCTCTGGGAACTAAGATAAGGCTAAGCTCGGCTTACCATTCGCAGACAGACTTGCTTAAAGCTTGCGTTCTGGACAACCGTGGCAGTTGGGACGATTTGTTACCACTTATCGAGTTCACGTACAACAATAGTTTCCACTCGAGTATAAGGATGGCACCCTACGAAGCTTTGTACGGAAGGAAATGTCAGACACCGTTGTGCTGATATCAGGACGAAGAATGCGCCATTTTAGGACCTGAGATTGTGCAACAGACAACAGAGAAAGTGAGGCAAATCGACGAAAAGATGAAGGCCTCTTAAAGCAGACAGAAGAACTATGCCGACCGTAGGAGGAGACCTTTTGAATTTCAGGAAGGTGAGCCTGTATTCCTAAGAGTCACCCCTACCACAGGGATATGCAGAGTAATAAAATCCAGAAAACTTACCCCAAAATTCATTGGACCTTATCAAATCCTCCGTCGTATTGGTCCAGTACCCTATCAAATTGCCTTGCCGCCTTTTCTTTCAAATATCCACGATGTGTTCCACGTTTCTCAATTGAGAAAATATGTTTCCATCCATCGCATGTAATTGAGCCCGATGAAGTACAGTTAAAGGAGAACCTATCCTATGAAACTGCACCGGTACGGATCGAAGATGGAAGGATTAAACAACTCCGGGGAAAACAAATTCCCCTGATCAAAGTTATCTGGGATGAAGTGACCGGAGAAGCAACCTGAGAGACTGAAGAGAAGATGAGATTATAGTACCCCGATCTTTTTCCCGGTACGTAATTTCGAGGACAAAATTTATTTTTAGTGGGATAGTAATGTAACACCCCGATTTTCTATTTCTTGTTAATCTGTGCTTAAGTGTGTGCTTGCCAGTAATTAATTTTAAAGTTTTAGAGATTATTTTAATAAAATAAAATCATTTTCATAACTTAGTCTATCTTAGGAAGCTCCAGTAAAAATTTCAGCTGAAAATTCAGACGAATCCCGGTCTGTATTTTCTCTATCGGTACAAGTTTACTGATCAGAAAATGAATTTTTTACTCGTGAAAGAAACAATTAGGCTTCTAATTATGATTGCTAATGTTTCCACCATTTTAAAATTTTTCGTTGAAAATTTTATTTTGTTGATTTTTCGGGTGCGATTTTCATTAGAAATACGATCGATTCGGTATAGATATTTAACCGGAACGAAAAAAAAAACAAGCGAAATAACTTGTATCAGATTTTGGAGTGTTGGGTAAGGAAAATCTGTTTTTTTGTAAGATGAGTAGTAATTTTATAACACAAAGTCATAATTATCATAATAAATTATTATATTTCAAAATTTATATTAAAAATACTTTTAATTTTTTTTTCCTCTCCTTTTTCTGATGAAACCAGCGCCCCCCTCCTCTATATAAGCACATCCTCTTCTCACTTCCTCACTTTTCCTTTCATCCACACAAAATCCATTTTACTACACTTTGTCTTATTTATCTTGTTCTTAAGGAAGACTGAAGTCTTGTTCTCAAGGCTTCAATTTTCTGCAGCTCCTAGGTATAATCTCCAACTATTGTTCTGCACTTTTCTTCTATGTTCGTTTTATACACATGCATGTTTAGTTGATTCATGAAAGCTTGTTTATTTTGTTTCAAAACTAAATTCTTTCGACTTCTACTATTTCTTTCTACCTTCATCAACCTTTGCATGTTGGAATGAACCCTCCTATGACCATTTTAATGGGGTTGACTGAAACCCTAAGGAGGAGAGGTTGTGATTTTGCAACATATTTTTCACATGCATGTTAGTTTTACTATGATTTATGCTTATAGTTTTAACATGTAATCAATAAGAAATCATCTTCCTTTACATGCAAAAGATTTTACCACTTCTTGCTCATCTTTATTCTCATTTTAATGGCTTGCATGTGAAGAGAAAGTCATCCTCCCTATGATCATGTGTAGCCGAAACACCAAGAGGGAGAAAGGATGAGTTTTTGCTAAACTCTCACATGCATGGCTTTAGATCTTTGATTCATGAATTTTTTTAACTAAACCATTTTTTTTGAGACTATGTATACCTTCTTGTGATGGTTCTATGGCCAAAAATCTAAAAATTTTAAGTTAGTGAGGCCTAATTTTAAATCATTTGAAAAGTTTTAGTGTTCCTAGCCTTGTTGGCTTGTGATTGCTGAAACTGACTTGATGAGTTGATGAGGCTTGTTCATTTTTTTTAAGCTAAATGATGCTTAGAACACTATAAAGTTTACATGCATGAAATTAGATTGATGAAAAATAGTATTTTTCTACCATTTCTTGATAAGGCCGAAACATATGGTTCATGAGGCCAAGATTCTAAAATTTTATTTTCAATTTTTAAACTTTTATTTTACCTTCTTGATGCTTGAGGATCATAGATCCAAAAGTTTGTGAAAATTTAAAATTTCTAGCATGATTTTCTAAGCGTGACCGAATGCATGCATCAAATTAGGGTGATTTTAAAATAAACTTTTTTTTACTTATGTTAAACACTTGTTTCTGCATATATTTGCAATCGTATCGCGAACCGAGTCGTTCCTCTTTAAAAACCACAACCGAGTTTCATTACCATTTTATTCCGAGGTAAGGGAAGAAAGCCTGAGGGATTTTATGATGACTATGTGTTACCTTTAATTGCTTGATGATGTTTGGTTGAATATTTGTGATAATGATTGGTTTAATGGTTGATCTTGTTTTGAATTAATATGCTGAGTTTTATTTAATTTACATGTATTATATGTTTATTTGATTTGTAAAATGCTTAGGATTATGTGAAAGTGTTGATATAATAGTTTAATTGTTTAAGTGTTGCATGAGATGCCTTACCTTGGGTTAGAGATCACATTAATAAGTTAAGATAAAAGTCTTAATAAAATTGTAGAGGAAGTTTACAAATAAATAATGTTTTTGAACATAAGTTTTTTTTGAAAAAGAGAAGAAAGTTAAGGTTATATTTCTAAATTTTGTAACATTAGAAATTTTAGGAAAAATCATATTTGATTTGTTGAATTAAAAGAAATTTTTTAAAAGGAAGATTAATTTGATTTTATTGAAAAAGAGAGAATTTTTAAAATCAAGGTGATTTTTGAAAAATGAATTTCAAATAAAAATTTTTACTAAAAAAAAAACTTTGCTCAAAACAATATTCTAATAACTTTGATAAGTTATGGAAATTTGATTTTGTTTTGTTTTTAACTGAACGAAAAATAACGTTGAAAAGATGGACCTAGTAACCGAGACGTGGGGCTACTAGTGTAATTAAACACGTTGATCTATGATCCGTGTCACGTTGTTGCAGACTCTGTCCTTATACGTTGTTGTGGACTGCGTGTCCTACATACGTTATACAAACATGATAAACACAGTAAAGGTGTAAGGTTGTTTTCTACTACCACAAAGTCTTAGACTGGTGCATCGGTTTAAGACTCTCGTGATTGGACACTTGGACTCAAATGTCCTGTGTTTACAAATTTTAATACATTAAAAAGTTCTAGCTGGAGGTCGTGAGCCTTTGAGCTTCGACAAGGAAAGAATTATACACAAAGAAAAGCCTCGATAATAAAATGTTTTTCATGCATTTGGCATACATGCCCAAAGTTATTTTATGTGAGTACCTTGAAGGGCAGGGTATATCATGCTACGTTGTATCATTGTGCCTTGACGGACAATGAAATCCATATGCCTTGATTATTATGCCTTGAGTTGGATAGTATGCTATGGATATCCACGCACGTTGCACACTGTCCCAAGAGTTTTGGGCAGTGTAGTGGACTAACACGTTGTGCCTTTTATGGCAAAGATTTCGGGCCTGATCAGCTCATTTTAAATAAAGTGAAGTTGGGGTCTCCTGAGATTAGGATAGAAGTTGAATTATAGAAGTGTGATGGTTTTCAAGAAGCGGTGATTATCTCTTGCTACGTACTGCTTAAAATGATATATTGTTATTTGTATATGTTTCTCTGTGTGTTTTGGGTGCATATAGTTGTCATAATTATCCATGTATTGGTATCTTACCCTTGCATTTTCCTTCATGTATATATGTATGTATCCTGTTATGTTGAGACTAGATGGACCCAGCTCTGCCTTTCGTGCACTCCCGGGCGCAGACGATCATGTTTGAGGATGCCAACAACCTTGGGGCTTGTGTGATTCATCCGGGCAATCACATGGCCGAGTACACTGGCCCGGTTTGCACTATAGAAGGAACACAGGATGGAGGTCTAGAAAGGAGGATTCATACCGTGGAGACCATCCAGATATCACTTCCGCCAGCTTGGTTGTATGTGCAGCACCTAGCAGACCTAGGACAGCTAGTGTTGAATCCACCACCTCCGAATGTGGCACCAGCTTCACCCATAGAGGAGGATCCAGAGGAATTCATGGATGAGGAACCTCAGTATCATCCTATGAGCAGTGATGATGATGATGATGCATCTGGCGAGGGAGCCAGGGTGGAAGTATCCTCTTCTGATACTTCTTCTGGAAATGAGGGAGACTTTCGTGGTCTCGTCAGTCGCATGCTTTATTTTGTCTCTTTAAACTCTAGTGCAATGTAGTGTTTTGTTTAAGAAACTTGGATGTACACTCAAGGAAACTTCTGTCAACGCACTTGTCACTAAGAAGGTGTTTGTTATCAATATGAACATTTATGTATTTTTTTTATGAATGTAAGTTGATCTTTTAATTCCATGTCTTAAGTTGAGTTTTACTTAATAATGAATTACTAATTAAATATTGACATTCTGAAAGAAATCGACATGTCTTCTAATAACGTTAATATTAGTAAAAAGGGTTAATTAATATAATGCCCCGGACGAGGGTGTTACACATATGATCCAAAATAGAGTTTCAATATGAAAAAGTTAGAATTCAACTAACAAACGAAACCATATGCTTCAAGAAAATGACAATGGAAGAAAACATACGACGAAGTCATAGGAAGATGAATATATAAAGTCTAAGCCTATGTGGCAGGCCAAGTGCGCTTCGTAGCAATTACGTCAAAATTACTTCATGTCAGATAATCCCATTTTCCATTCCAAGGTACCCAATATCAGCAACTCCATGTTCTTAATCACTTAGAAGATGATGTGATATTATATTACTGTATTGGATATTCAGATAGAGGGGACACCTTTTGCTCCTCCATCTTTGATGCCAGGGATAAACATGCCACTGATAATAATTGAATAGCCCAAGGTTTGGATTCCTATATCATTCCAAACAGAAAAACAAAAAGGAAAGCTATAATTAGCAAAAAACTAAAATAAAGGATTGAAACTATGGTAAAACTATCACTCAGTTTATGAAATTATGTTAAGGCTTACATCAATGGACGGCTTTTAAAGAAACCGATCAAAATAAGTATCTGATAAATAAGTTGTGTGAACTTTGAATCCAAATTTTGCCTGTCTGAATCAACAATAAAAAAATAACGTCTTCAGAAAAAGTAAAAAGTAAAAAAAAAGAAAAGGAAAGTAAGCACGACAATAAAGGAGAAAAAATAAAGTGTAAGTTATCATATGACATCTTTGTACAAAATTGGTGATGCATTTTTGGAGGATTGTAGACATGACCAACAGCTAAATGGGTTTGAATAAGAAAGTGTTGAGCATAAACCAATGACACTAAGGCAAAACGAAATATGCTAAGCAATCTGAGATCACACACATACACAAAGACACCAAGATATAACGTGGGTGGTTCACCAAGATGTGGCTACATCCACCCACGGGTAGAAGGAGAAAAACTTCACTATGAATTGATCAAGGTACACGATAGTAATCCTCACACTCTAATGCTATACACTCAGATTATAGAACAGAATATTGTTTGCAGCCTATATAGTATGTGCACACGCCTCAAATCTATTACAGAAGTATCACCTATATATATAGATGTGTAGGGTGTTGGTCCTTTTGAGTGAGGCTTGGAGGGAGGGGTATCACCAAATCAGTTATAACTGATATAACAGATTTGATATCACTAAGTCAGTTATAACTGACATAACAACAAAGAGACTATACATATTGCTCTGAACCTTTGCTTCTATAGGAAAGACTTCGAACCAACAACAACAATCTCCACCTTGGTTTGACAACTTTCCTTTCCTTGATATCAGCTCAGAATCTCCTTTTATACTGCCATCCTACTGATGTTATTTCCAGTAGTCAACATTAAGCAAATCCAAGCAATGCATGAATTTGCTTCTAGGGACAGGTTTAGTGAACATGTCTGCAGGGTTTTCTTTGGTGTCAATTTTCTGGACTCTGATTCTTTTCTCTGTTCGAATGAAGTGGTATCTCACATCTATGTGTTTAGTCCTTTCATGATGAACTTGGTCCCTAGCCAAACATATAGCACTCAAACTGTCACAGAATATGATGGCTTTGTCTTGTGGAAAACCAAGATCACTGATAAGCCCCTTTAGCCAGATTCCCTCCTTGGCTGCTTCTGTTAAAGCCATATACTCTGCCTCTGTTGTGGATAATGCAACAGTGGGTTGGAGGGTAGCTTTCCAGCTAACTAAAGACCTTCCAACTGTGAAAGCATAACCTGTTATAGATCTTCTGGTATCTTGATCTGCAGCATAATCTGAATCTGAAAAACCAGCTAACATACATGATGTGTCATTCCCATAGATGAGACCAATGTCAATTGTGCCTTTAAGATACCTGAATACCCTTTTGACAGCTTGCCAATGCTCCTTTCCTGGTCTCCCCATGTACCTGCTTACCACACTGACAGCTTGTGCCAAGTCTGGTCTTGTGCATACCATTGCATACATAAGACTCCCAACAGCACTAGCATATGGAACCCGAGTCATATATTCCTTTTCTGATTCTGATTGAGGTGCATAAGCTTCAGAAATTCGAATGCTGGTTGTCAAAGGAGTACACACTGGTTTAGCAGTTGACATTCCAAATCTGTTTAGAATTTTCAAAATGGAGTCCTTTTGACATAAGAACAACTTCTTCTGATTTCTGTCCCTGTAGATTTCCATGCCTAAGATCTTTGCAGCAGCTCCCATGTCTTTCATTTCAAACTCAGAACTGAGGAGAGACTTTAGCTTGAGGATTTCTGTTTTATTCTTGGATGCTATAAGCATATCATCCACATAAAGCAGTAGATAGATATAGGAGTTGTCCTCCACCTTGCTATGATAAACACAGGAATCATAAGGGCTCCTATTGTATCCATGAGAGATCATGAATTGATCAAATCTCTTATACCATTGTCCAGGAGATTGTTTCAATCCATAGAGAGATCTCTTCAATTTGCAAACTAGTTCTTCCTTCCCTTGTACCTGAAATCCTTCTGGTTGCTTCATAAAATGTCCTCTTCCAGTTCTCCATGTAAAAAGGCTGTTTTTACATCAAGTTGCTCTAATTCCATATCTAGATTTGCAACAAGAGCAAGGAGAACTCTAATTGGGGTGTGTCTAACTACTGGAGAGAATATTTCATTGTAGTCAACACTTTCTTTCTGACTGAAGCCTTTAGCCACAAGCCTTGCCTTGTATCTAATTGCATCATTACATGAAATTCCAGGCTTCTTCTTGAATATCCATGTACATCCGACCATTTTTCTGCCTTTAGGTAATTTAACCAGCTGCCAGGTCTCATTTTTCTGCAGAGATTCCATTTCTTCATACATGGCAGTGATCCATTGCTGTATTTCAGTACAAGTGATGGCTTCCTGATAGTTGGATGGTTCCTCAGAATCAATATCTTCAGCTATATGCAAGGCATAGGACACCATATCTTCAAAACCATATCTTTCAGGAGGTTTTATGTTCCTGAGAGATTTTCTAGTTGCTGCTGGTTCAATTTGTCTAGGAATAATTTGAACTGTTTGATCAGGTTCTGTATTGCTAGTTAATTCCTCATGTTGATTTTGATTTCTGGTTTGAGATCCATCCTGCTCCACCTGCTTAGGAATAGCATTGATTTTGTTTGGATCTTCTGATTCAGTTTTGCCATGAACTAGTGAGATTTCATCAAAGATGACATCTCTACTCATGACCACCTTTCTTTCTGATGGTGACCATATTCTGTAACCCTTGATTCCATCCCCATATCCTACAAAGGTTCCTCTTTTGGATCTAGGTTCTAATTTGCCCTGATTTACATGATAATATGTAGGACATCCAAAGACCTTTAACATTGAATAATCAGCTTGTTTACTAGTCCATACCTCAATTGGAGTTTTCAGGTCAATGGCTGTGGATGGAGATCTATTCACTAGGTAGCATGCAGTAGAGATAGCTTCTGCCCAGAAATTTCTACCTAGGCTTGAGTTTGACGGCATGCATCTGGCTCTTTCCAGTAGGGTTCTATTCATTCTTTCAGCCACACCATTCTGCCGAGGAGTGTCCCTCACAGTGTATTGCCTGGCTATGCCTTCTTCTTTGCAGAACTCTTTGAATTCTTCTGAGCAAAACACCAAACCATTATCAGTTATGAGTCGCTTGACTTTCCTTCCTACTTGGTTTTCTATTAGAATCTTCCAATGTTTAAAGTTTTTGAAAGCTTCTGACTTCTGCTTCATCATGAAAACCCATGTCATTCTTGAGTAATCATCAATGATGGAGAGGAAATATCTTGCTCCTCCTAAGGATGGAACTTTGGAGGGTCCCCAACAATATGAATGGATGTAGTCCAATGTGGCTTTGGTGGTGTGCATAGCTTTTGGAAACTTGACCCTATGCTGTTTACCAAATACACAATGTTCACAGAACTTGAGGAATTCAATTTTCTGACTTCCAAGAAGTCCTTGCTTACTGAGTACCTGTAGTCCCTTTTCACTCATGTGACCTAGCCTCATATGCCACAAGGAGTTTTCATCAGAAACTTTATTTTCAACTTGAGAAGCTGTTGAAAATGAGCCAGTCACTGTGGAGCCCTGAAGAATGTAAAGATTTCCTTGCTTAGTTCCCTGCATGACCACTGTTTTACAATTCTTCTTGATTTGCATCACTCCACCTTCAATACTGCAAGTATATCCTTTTGAGTCCATTGCCCCTATAGAAATGAGGTTTCTTTTCAATTCTGGAACATGCCTTACATTGGTTAAGGTTCTCACAACATCATCATGCATTTTGATTTGAATAGAACCACTACCAATTGTCTTGCAGGGAACATTGTTTCGCATTAGCCCATTTCCACCAGACTTCTCATCATATGTCACAAGCCAGGCTCTATGAGGACACATATGATAGGAACAGCCTGAGTCTAGAACCCACTGATCAGATTGTTGTTGGTGTGCATCAACAATGGAGAGTACTAGCTCAGAATCAGATGTTGAATCATTTTGCACATTGGCTGCAACTGATTCCTTCTTTCTTTTCTTGGGGCAATCTTTCTTCCAATGACCCGGTTCTTTGTAGTAGTTGCATATATCTTTCGGATTGACTTTGGCCTTTTGCTTCCCTTTTCCCCTTTTCTTGTTTTGAGTTTTGGCAGGTTTGGACACTACCAAGCCAGCTGCAGAATTGTCCTCACCACTTGCAGATGCCTTTAGTCTAAGTTCTCTAGAGTACAAATTTGCTTTGACTTCTTCCAGAGTTATGCTATCTCTACCAACACTAAATGAACTAACAAAGTTTTCAAATGATGATGGTAAAGAAGCTAACAGAATCATGGCAAGATCCTCATCATCCATCTTGACATCAATGTCATGCAATTCTAATAGGATAAAGTTTAGTTCTTCAAGATGATCTTTCCGATTTGTACCTTATTTCATGCGTAAGCCAAATAAGCGTCTCTTCAGCAATAGCTTGTTGCACAAGGACTTTGTCATGTATAGTTTTTCAAGTTTCAGCCATAGACCCGCAACAGTTGTTTCTTCAGCAATCTCATAGAGAACTTCACCTGACAGAGAAAGAATAATTAGAGAATGAGCATTTTCCTTTTGTTGTAAAGTGACTTCTTTTGTAGCTTTTCCTGATCTTGATTGACTCGATAGAGGAGCCCATGCCCCTTGATCCTTGAGCAGAGCGCGCATCTTGATGTGCCAGAGATTGAAGCTATTTCTTCCATTGAATTTCTCAATCTTGATTGTGCTAGCCATGTTCTTAGTTGAATCTTGATCACCCGAACACGAGTAACTCTGATTCCTGATTTCATATGCGGAAATATTGATCTAGTCTAGCTCTAGATACCAGTTTGTTGAGCATAAACCAAGGACACTAAGGCAAAACTAAGTATGCTAAGCAATCTGAGATCACACACATACACAAAGACACCAAGATATAACGTCGGTGGTTCACCAAGATGTGGCTACATCCACCCACGGGCAGAAGGAGAAAAACTTCACTATGAATTGATCAAGGTACAAGATAGTGATCCTCACACTCTAATGCTATACACTCAGATTACAGAACAGAATATTGTTTGCAGCCTATACAGTATGTGCACACGCCTCAAATCTATTACAGAAGTATCATCTATATATATAGATGTGTAGGGTGCTGGTCCTTTTGAGTGAGGCTTGGACGGAGGGGTATCACCAAATCAGTTATAACTGATATAACAGATTTGATATCACTAATTCAGTTATAACTGACATAACAGCAAAGAGACTATACATATTGCTCTTAACCTTTGCTTCTATATGAAAGACTTCGAACCAACAACAACAACAGAAAGTAAGGGAGAAAGATTGGTTATTTATGATCCACATTATATAGATGACATACCTTAACTTCATTATAGAGTTTCTTCTCCCAAAGAAAAAGCTTCATCATAGAAATGATCGCAAAAGAAATTTTTTAAAAGAACATCATTATGAACGGTTGTCAATACAAATGATCAAAATCAAAGGATGCAGGAAAACTTCATAAGAAAGTATCTTGGTCCAAATACCCTCCCACTATTTTTTTATATAGATGATTGAAAACTTCGTTTTTTTCATGGTGCATTTATTCTTTTCTTTCATGTATTTATTCCTGTGCTAACAGGACTTTTAAAACCACCAATTTTCTTATACCAAAAAAAAACCCACTAGTTTTTAGTTTTACCCTTGTAATACATATAGCATGCTATTAAGAGCCTAGACGAAAACCACATGACATATAGCAAGTAACTTATTGTGCGGAAACTGCTATCAGTAGAAGTTAGAAGGTACCCACCCTAAGACCAAGACTCTGCTGTGTGATCTATAATTGGTTGGTTTCCACCTTTTTGAAAATATCACGTACACATGTTAAATAAGCATAGATTTGAGGCAAAGTATTTTGCTTAAGTCTCGAAGACTGCTTCATAGTAAGTTAGAAACAGCCTCAATAGTATTCCCAATACTCACAAAGGGTACAATAACGTCAACACCGGCCTGCAAAAAACAATAACATATAGGGTAGCTCCAGGTAGCAAGACATCATCAGTTATAGGATCTTCTTCAATGGTTATGTTTTCATTAGCAGGGTCAAGAAAATGTTGTATAGTCTCCATATAAAGTTTAACATGGACATCAATAAACACCATGTTAACATGTGAAGTCTGAATGTAGCTTGCCCAAAAAATTAACGAATATAGTGCTGGAAAGAGAATTAGACAGACAACGAAACTAAATTAGGAATAACAAAAACAAACCAAAATTTCTTTTACAATTTCTTCTATTGACAAGTACTTGCAAGCAAATAAGAGATTGAGATTGAATCGGTTTTGAAAGAAACATTTGCAACTATATCCCCAAGTAGGATTAACTATCCAAAAAACGATATAAAGACACATGAAGTGGCCAGAAGATCATTCTAAAACAAACAGGAAGATTTTGAAGAAGTTCTAGACTTGATATACCATATACCTCTGGCTGTAGTTCCACACAATCAGCAAAATCATAATCAGTCTCTGATTCCTCTACATTATGCGTCCGCAATCTAACCACCACTATAACTCTTACACGAACTTCACCCAAACCATTGAGAGAGAACATTCCTTTAAAATGGGCCTATCTTCACAGTTTATCACAGAAGTTGAACCTTGTGAGCTGGTCCTATCAGGGGTACCTGCATTGGAATCTATATTGGTCACAAACAACAAACCATTCCAATTGCTAAATTACTATGAAATTGTTGAATTGATTTTCAGTTTAAATCTGCTTCATCTTGAGGAAGGAGAAACAAACAAATAACTTTGTCAAATTAAAAATTATTATAACAATAATTTCATTCTAGATTCCAGACACCCGTCCTGTCCCCATGCTCATTTTACTGCATATCTGGGAAATCCGAAATCCAGATCAATTTTCAGACAGAAGTTCCTCAGAAGAACATCTCTCACTATTGAGTAACATTGTGACCCTCATCTTAGTCATTTATCTTTGTACGCAATAACATGGAAATATCTTGCTTATAAAAAAACATGAAAATATCTTGTCAACCAACTCGAACATTGTCAAGGCAGTGTGGAAGTATTTTTTTCACCTTTCTAGTTGCAGCAAGCTGTGAAAGCACATAAGAATTTACTTGTTCAAATCCAAATGTTCCATCATGGGATTGTTCAGAAGATGAACCCAATGTCCCAGATTGTACAAAACCAAATGTTCCATCATCGGCTTGATGGAGTCCTTGGTCTTCTTGGATTGGAAATTTCTCTACTGGAATTGCTCCTTCAATATAACCTCTGGAATAAAGTTGAGAGGATTTGGATCCTCTTCTGACATCTTTTCATCTATTCGCTGCAAACGCAACGTCGTAGCTCGTTGAGGCTTATGACACCAGCAAGACATGATTAAAACAAGAAGTATTATTCTTTATTTTGAGTAAGCACACTCACTATTTGAGATTTTTTAAAACGGGATTCAAATGATAGCTATAACCTTTCGATCAATCATCCTTTATTCAATTTTTATAAAAGGTTAGAAATGAAATTGTAGTCTCATTATTAGTGAAAATAGTTGAATGAAGAAGTCCCAAATACCATAAAGCCATCCAAACATCTATCTATCTATCTATATAAGACATAATGGTTGAGGATTTATCTCAAATAACATGTATGCAATAAAATAAACAATCACATATTGAATATAAAAAAATTCAGCTAGGTAATCCAATGTACAGACCTCACATTATCTCCACCATGTTGGGTATTATCATACTTCAAGATGTATTTTTCAAGTTGTTGTGATATCATAAAATAAGAATAGTATAAAACAAATGCTTATAGGTTGTGATATCTTTATCCTTAACTTTTCCCCTTTGATCTTTCGACCTTTATTTTGACCACAGCTTTGCCACACTTTGAATAAAATCTGCATGTATTTTTCGATCATCAATCAAAGAATTATCCATCTGCAGGGGGCAATGAAAGAAAAAAACATAGGAAATCATCTCCTATCTCCTATTCATACTAAAGCAATTTTTTATGTTTATTTCTCTTATTGAAAATGGTTGTTGAAACTCAAAATTGGAATAGAAAATAAAAACTATGAAACCCACTAAATCTAAAAGCCCACAATCAAAATTGTTAGAAAGCATTTCGATCCGAAGGTCGTGAACATGAAGGTAAAGAAAGATGTTGAAATAAAGAAGCGTGTTTCGGAAGGAGGAGCAGTTATTATATGACTTGATGTGAAGTATAGAGAGAAGACATGTTAACCAATCATTAGAGATGTACGCCCAGAGGTTGACGCCGTATCACAACTTCGCTCCGCCCAATCACCGCTCCTTCCTCTACTGCCGTCGCCGATCTTCCAGCAATCACAAGTGAAAATGCTTACAAATGATATAGCAATATCTTCCTTAATATTCAAATCATAAGTGAAAATACTATCATTGTCTTACTCCTCGTCGTCCTCTCCACCGCCGCCGTTCAATCTCGTCGTTGGTTCTCCTCGGAAAATGGTGGTCATCGTCATTAGTCGAGAGAGGTGAAAGGTATAAAAATGGATCTCTGCAGGTTGCATCTTATCCTCATTAATGTTTGCCTTCCTGTGTAAGAAACCAAAATATAAGAACTTCATTTAATAAATAAAAAATCAGAAGTAAATGGGGAATAAAAAACTCATTATCCCTCCGTAATTTGCGGTCAAGCTGCCAAATTAGAAGCACACTAAAATGCCACATTGAATATTAGTAAAGTTATGATTACTAAGGGAGTCACTTGAATCTGATAGATAACACTCGTACCAAGTTGCAAGTTGTTCTAAATTTGTTCGTGTATGTTATTGCTTCTGTTTTATTTTAATTTTCTGTTTCTAGTCTTATAAAAATGTTTTCTGTTTACTAACATAGTGTGGCACAATTGGTAGATGAATTAGCCCCTTAAGCATGTGATCAGGGGTTCGATTCCTGGCTTATGCGTATGGAAGAGCATCTGTTGGGAGAGGTCAACCCCTTAAATGGATCTCAGTACCTCGATGGATTAGTCTCTCGCTCTCGGCCGAAGGATACCCAGGTTCACACAATTTTTTTTTGGTCTGTTTGATATTCTTTTTTTTTAATGTTTGCCATTTTGTTTGTTTATGGCTCTATGATATTTAATGTGTGCAGCTATTATATTTTATTTATTCTGTTTATGGGTACAAATCGTTTGGTTCTGGCCATGGTAAAATAAATGATTGGTTGTTACTTGTTATTGACAAAATGTTGGATGATATTTTTATTCATTAGGTAGTTAAACATTTTATTAACAAAATATTAGAAATGAGATTATAGATTTATGTAAGCTTGTTGTTTTGCTAAATATCTTCAAGTATTATTAGTCTCACCGTTGTAGTTCACTGCAAAAAAAAATTTTTTTTTGAGACGGAACAAATCGGTCGCTAATCCACTGAATTCGGTCTCTATTCATATTAACGATCGAATTAGTTACCAAGAGATGTTTGTCGTCAAAAGCCTGGTCGCAAAGGTCATTAGCGAATGTCTTTCATTACTTAATTGTTGTAGGTCTTTAAGTTGTTTGATGGTTAAATTTCTTGTTTTTAGTAGAAAATAGACAAGTGGCTGTCAGTGCAACTTTGACTGAACGACTTCATGATTTAATTGAAAATATAGGCCTAAGGAAAGCTATGTTTGTTTGAACAGGAAAATAACTGGAAATAGAAGTTAGCTGGATCAGAATTGCTTTGGAATGTTGCAGCTTCTGAGAGTAGGCTCACTAAAAGACAAAAAGACATGCCAGCTCATCAACTTCTTGTTTACTGGTACAAATTAATGAGGACGTGCCCACAGTTGGAGAGAGAAATTAATAGTCCGTGTACTTAGGGAAATGGGCCAAGGGTGTAACTTTTGTACTAATATTCCTGTAAAGCCCAAAAAGTGTGGAGAGAGAAAGTACTTTACAAAAACCCTATTTGGGGGGACATTCTCTGGGGTACACAATACAGCCGCAACCCAGTTCATTATTATTTCCTTTTGTATCTTCTTTTTTTCATTAATGGCATCATCTTCTCATTTATTTCTTTTGTTGTTTTAAGCTCATTATGAGCCAAATCTCTTAAACTAGAAACTATGAATTTGTAATCAACACTTATGGGTGATTTATGTTAATATATGCTTTGCATTTTCTTCTATTCTGTGCTTCATTTCATTTTCGGTTGAGGCTGGTCATCTTAGCTAGAATGCAAACTTGTTAAGCTTGGAAAATTTTAACAAGTGGACTTGTTTAGAAGATAAGGTTAATTTAGTTAATCGAAAAATCAATTGATGTTGGAGGAGCTAGGAATAGCCTTCCAAGACCTTAAGTAGCTGGACGTGCTAAACCCAGAGCTGAGTGGACTTAATTTGAGCTTAGGAATAAAGAACATTTAATGAAACTCAGTATTAATTTACTGCTGGAAAGCAAACCTTCTTTCTTGGAATAAATGCTATGGCATTGTGAAGCAGAAATTGCCCTGTAGTTAAGATTACAAAGGAGTAGCTTCCCTAGCTGCTTTTATCAACTGTTAACATTGAGTAATTGTTATTACTTACAATTTTTACTTTCACTTACAAACAATTTTAGTTTCTTGCAAAACATATTGTTACCTTTGATCTTACTTAAATACTTATATTTTGTTAAATAGAATTTGGGATCTTAGAAATTGTGTTTCAAATCCTCATGGGAACGATCTCTGTTCACTCTTTATTACTTTTTAAGATTATGTATACTTGCATAGTTTGCACACAGTCCAAAATTATGCAACAAGTTTTTGGCACTGTTGAGAGGGATTAGGAATGTTGTTAATTATATAGTTTTTAGTTTAACAATTATGTTTACAAAGATTCTAAAATTCTTGGTATCTTGTATCCAGCAGCAGGTACTGAGATTTGTATGCATGGAAAAGGTGCACCTAAGTTCCAGCTTGACCCTGAAATTGAGAAAACGGCTAGAAGGCTAAGGAAACAAACTAAGGAAAACCGTGCTCGCCAGCAACACTTTGATTTAGGCTTCACGACTGACTTTTTTTAAATGGTGAGGAGTAGCCTGATATGATTGAGATGGTGAATGGTAAGGAAAGATCCATCATGGAATATGCTGTGTTTGATCCTCAGACAATGAGTACTGGAATTGTTTTCGCGACCAAAAAGAACAAAATACACAGACATGGAGTCGCCACCAACTTTATTTAATTTTGGGAAAGTTGGAAAACCCTTTAAGAAAAAGCTTTGGGTTCAGGAGTCGATTACGTCTAGGGAAGGCATGGAGACTTAACCCCACGGCACCCAAGAACATCCAAAAAAATGGTTACCCAAAGTTAGTTGTGTGAATTATTAATAACTTTGAAAATATTTGTTTTACCCCGAAAATCGTTTAAAAAAACATATTTAGTTGTGAAATTTTTTATTAAACCTAAATGAGGTTGAACATGGCACGTAAGTCCACAGGGCAACCTCAAAATCTAAAGAGTTGAACATGACACTTGTCATAGGGCAACCCAAGAAATAAGATTGTTTTAATTAAGTGATCATCTTCTAATTTTATGTAAAATAAATAATTTTACCTCTTAGAAATAGAACAGAAATGAAACGTAGAAATGAAACGTTTTACTAACTTATTCAGTAAACAGGTACACATAAACATCATAGTAAAAAGAGACAAAGATGAAACATTTTACTAATTCATTCAGTTTACCCAAAAACGAAACATATAACACTCATCATACCGACTCATTCAGTTTCAATATCCATAGATTTTCCTTTCGTCATAAGCAGAGACACAGAAAAATAAGAATGTCAAGAGAAACTTATGAATAATATCAACAAAGAGAACAAGGATTACCAAATGAGAGCAGAATAACAATGATTTTATTTTCTCCCAGTGGTAAGATTTCAAGATCAAAACCCTTACATTTCAATTTCACTGACTCTTTTAACTCTCCCTTCTTCTGAACATTTGGAACCACTCTAATGACGGAGAAGAGAAAAAAAAACTTAAATCCCTAATCTCTTTTCTTCACAAAGAAAATATCAGATAAAAAGCTCTCTCTCCCTCTATCTTCGTCTCATCTTCTCTGATTTTTTCCCTACTTTCTCTGATTTCTTCTCCCCCCCTTTTATAGATGGAGGAGAGGGCTTCATGATTCTCCTTACCCCTGGGCTTCAAGGTTGGTCTTCACAAAATCTGGGGCTTGGGTGGTTCTGAGCAGAAATAGCGTGTGTCCATATGGGGGCGGCGCGAGCAGTGGAAAGGAGGTGATTTGATGTGAAGGTTGCGTGTTTGAAGAGAGAAGGAGATGGGGGTTTTGTCTGATATGTAAAATGGGTTTTTTAGGATTAGGAGTGGGTCTGCTAGGTTAAAATGAGGGAGGAGATGAGGAAGAAGAAGAACCAATGGGTAGAGGAGGCGCATGGGAAATTGGAGAGTGGGAGGAGGAAAAGAGGTCTTGTCTGATATGTAAAATTGGGTTTTTTAGGGTTAGGAGAAGTAACTCAATCTCTTTTCTTATTTTTGCTGATTGTCCTTTTCTCCTTCTTTTCTTTGTCCTTTCTTCATTATCTTCTTCTTCTTCTTTCTTTATTCTTTAGCCTTCATCCTGAAAATAAAATTACAGTGGATGAAACCTCTTCGTCCAACAGAAACTTAGATATGCAAAATTAGATATACACTGGATGGACCTCCTCATCCAATAGAAGTTTAAACATGCAATGGACGGAACCTCCTCGTCCAACAGAAAATTAGATATGCAATGGATGGAACCTCCTTGTCCAACAAAAAATTAAATATGCAATGGAAAAGACCTACTCGTCCAATAGAAACTTAAACATGCAATGGAATGGACGGGACCTTCCCGTCCAATAGCAAATGCAATGCAATGGACGAGACCTCCCCGTCCAACAGAAACTTAAACATGCAATGGAATGGACGGGACCTCCCCGTCCAATAGCAAATGCAATTCAATGGATGGGACCACACCGTCCAATAACAAAGGCAATGGAATAGACGGGACCTCCCTGTCCAATAGCAAATTCAATGCAATGGACGGGACCACACCGTCCAATAGCAAATGCAATGGAATGGACGAGACCTCCCTGTCCAATAGCAAATGCAATGCAATGGACGGGACCACACCGTCCAATATCAAATGCAATGGAATGGACGGGACAATGCAATGGACAGGACCACACTGTCCAATAGCAAATGCAATGGAATGGACGGGAACTCCCCGTCCAATAGCAATTGCAATGCAATGGACGGGACCTCACTGTCCAATAACAAATGCAATGCAATGGAATGGATGGGACCTCCCCGTCCAACAACAAATGCAATGGACTGGACCTCACCGTCCAATAGCAAATGCAATGTAATGGAATGGACCTCGTTGTCCAACAGCAAATGCAATAGACGGGACCTCCCCGTCCAACAGCAAATGCAATGGAATGGATTGGACCTCCTCGTTCAACAGCAAATGCAATGTAATGGACGGTACCTCGCCGTTCAATAGCAAATGCAATGGACGGGACCTCCCCATCCAACAGTGAGTGCAACGTAATGGACTGGACCTCGCCGTCCAACAGCAAATGCAATATAATGGACTGGACCTCGCCGTCCAATAACAAATGCAATGTACGGGACCTCCCCGTCCAACAGTAAATGCAATGTAATGGACTGGACCTCGCCGTCCAATAGCAAATGCAATGGACGGGACCTCCCCGTCCAACAGCAAGTGCAATGTAATGGATTGGACCTCGCCGTCCAACAGCAAATGCAATGGACGGGACCTCCCGTCCAACAACAAATGCAATGTAATGGACTGGACCTCGCCGTCCAACAGCAAATGCAATGGACGGGACCTCCCTGTCCAACAGTAAATGCAATGGACTGGACCTCGCCGTCCAACAGCAAATTAGTTATGAGCCTCCTCCTTTCTTCATTATTTTCTTTTTCTTCTTTCTCTCTTCACTATTATTATTAGTCTCCCTGAAACATAATAACATAAAAATTGGAATAAAATGAAGACGGGCAAAAATGGGTGTTCACGGTTTCCCTTCTTTACTTGTTGCATACTGGAAGACATGATTAGTCGTGACTTTTCATGTATTGTAGTAAGGAACAAGTAAATAAAATGAATACATATTTTGTCCAAAAAAACGTGAGGAGCTCAGAAGAAAACCTTATAGTTTGAAAATAAAATTGCAGTGGACGGAACCTCCACGTCCAACAGGAAAGTAAATATGCAGCGAGCCTCGGAGCTCGAAAATAAACTTGCAATGAGCCATAGAGCTCGAAAATAAAATTGCAGTGAGCCTCAGAGCTCGAAAATAAAATGCAGTGAGCCTCAAAGCTCGAAAATAAAATTGCAGTGAACCTTAGAGCTCGACATTAAAAATGCAGTGAGTCTCAGAGCTTGAAGATAAAATTGCAGTGAGCCTCAGAGCTCGACAATAAAAATGCAGTGAGCCTCAGAGGTCGAAGATAAAATTGCAGTGAGCCTCAAAGCTCGACAAAATTCAATCAGTAATCTAAAACTAATGATAATCCTTTCCTTTTGAAGACAGCGGAACAAAATGCTCCATGGAAAAAACTTCCACCGACCAAACCCTTGTTCACCGACCACTCTGGACGAGGCATCATTCATTCTTTTAACAACATGGGTCACCCAATAATCTGATAACATATGAGGTGGATGTTATGTTTATTCTCCCAAGCTTATTTGCATCATTCTTTTGTCGTCCAGTGCATGCTATCTCTTCCATTGAATTTGAAATATCGAGTCCTTTTGGTTCAAGCCATTCATTGGTGCTACCATTAGAATTATCAAATCATACCATTAAACTTATATTTACTTTTATTGAGACATGACCATAATGATTAAACATGAGAGTGAACACGACAGAGAGTGTGAAAGAAAAGCCTATTACCTTAATACGAGAATTTAGTTTGTTAAGAGAAAATAACAATATGAGAACAAAATTACAAAGGGATCATGAAGATTAAAAGCAAAGAAAATTACGAGAATCATATAAAATTTGCCCCAGTGTTGGTTCTTTAATTTTCATTTAATTAACTCCCCACAGCCTTTTGATGACACAGATCTTGGCTTCTGTTTATCATTCCCCAAACACACCTTCTTTAATCATTCCTCAACAATCTTGCCCAGTATGGTGAGTGCTTGCAGAAGTGTTGGACCATATGCTCCCCCTAGACCACCTTTACATGTTTTCAGCCTAAGGTTCTTTTTACCCTAACTTTTGCCTAGGTTGCCCTTTCGGGTTTTCAACCTAACGGGCCTTTTCTTTTCTTTTGTTTTCATTGTTCTTTGCCCTAACTTTTACCTAGGCCGCCCTTTCGGGTTTTCTACCTAGCGGGCTCTTTTTTTTTTTTCAAGCATAGAACTTTTTCACAGCATCAGAATTTACTTGCCTTGGTAACTCTTCCCCATCAATGTTTTGTAGAATCAAAGCTCCTCCTGAGAATGCTTACTTGACAATATAAGGACCTTCATAATTCGGCACCCATTTTCCTCGGGCATCCTCCTGATTAGGGAAGATTTTCTTTAAAACCAGGTCTCCCACGCAAAATTCTCTAGAGCGAACCTTCTTATTGAAAGCTCTTGCCATTCTGCTTTGATACAATTGACTGTGACAGATAGCTGCTAGTCTTTTCTCTTCTATCATGTTCAACTGCTCATATCGAGTTTTCACCCACTCAAATTCTTCTAATTCTGCTTCCATCAAGACTCTTAGCGAAGGGAGTTCTACTTAGGTAGGTGAGATAGTCTCCATCCCGTACACCAAAGAGAAAGGGGTTGCCCCAGTGCTTGATTGTATGTTAGTCTGATAAGCATGTAGAGCATATGGCAGCATTTCGTGCCAGTCTTTATAATTTACAACCATCTTGACAATGATCTTCTTGATATTTTTGTTTGCTACTTCAACTGCACCATTCATTTGAGGTCTATAAGGGGCTGAATTGTGGTCTTTGATTTTGAAACCATCGCAAAAATTTTGAATCTCGGCACCATTAAGATTAGCAGCATTATCTGTGATTATCCTCTCTGGGATCCCATATCTATAGACGATGTCCTTCTTGAGGAACTTGAGAAACACCTTTTAAGTTATGCTGGCATATGAAGCAGCTTCTACCCATTTAGTGAAATAGTCTATCGCCACCAAAATGAAACGATGACCATTAGAAGCCTTGGGATTAATGGGACCGATGACATATATTCCCCACATCGAAAAAGGCCACGGAGATGCTAAATTGTGCAGTGGAAATGGAGGTGCATTAACCCGGTCTGCATACATCTGACATTTTTGGCATTTACGAACATGCTCTATACAATCTGACTCCATAGTAGACCAATAATAACCACTTCTCAATATTTTCCTAGCCATCATGTGACCATTGGCATGAGTCCCACAGATTCCTTCATGAACTTCGATCATGATCAATTTATCTTCGCGAGCATCCACACATCTGAGTATGGTACCATCATATCCTCTTTTATACAGGACTTCCTTGCTTAAGAAAAAGGCCATAGCCAGTCTTCGGATGGTCTTTGTATTTGCTTCATTCGCTTCTGCCAGGTATTCCTTGTTCTGAATATATTGCTTGATATCATGATACCAAGGCTTACCATCAGGTTCTCCTTCCACGTGGGCACAGTATGCTGGTTCATCTTGCACTCTAACTTAGATGGGTTGGACATTGGTTTGGATATCCAGCTTGGTCATGGCAGCTAGTGTGACTAAAGCATCAGCAAACTGATTCTTGTCTCTACTTAAATGCAAGAAAGTAATCTCGTCGAATTTTGCAATCAACTGAGTCAAGTATTTCTGATACGGAATCAACTTGGAGTCTTTGGTTTGCCATTCACCATTGACTTGGTAAATGATTAGAGCTGAATCCCTGAAGACTTTCAACTGCTTTAGACCAAGTTCAAGTGCCATTTTTAATCCGCCAGCACATGCCTCGTATTCTGCAATATTATTCGTACATTCAAATTTCAGTTTTACGGTCACCGGGTACTGCTTGCCGTTTGGTGAGATAACCACTACTCCTATACCACTGCCATGTATATTGACTGCTCTATCAAAATACATTTTGCACACATCTTCCTGTTCTTCATCTTCCTCTAGGGACATTATCTTTCCATCTGGGAACTCAGAATTGACAGGCCATCCATCCTCAAGAGGATTCTCTGCTAAATGATCAACAATCGTACTTCCTTTGATGGACTTCTGAGTCACATATTTGATGTCAAATTCTGACAATATCACTTGCCACTTCGAAACTCTTAAGGAGATATGAGGACTTTTGAAGATATACTTCAAAGGATCCATTCGAGAAATTATCCAAGTAGTGTGATATAACATGTACTGTCTGAGTCTTCTGGAGGTCCACACTAGCGCACAACAAGTCTTCTCGATTGCCATATAACGAGCCTCACATGCATTAAACTTCTTACTCAGATAGTAAATTGCCTGCTCCTTCTTGCCAGGCTCATCATGTTGTCCCAGCATTGCCCCCATTGAGGTTGGCAATATAGTGAGATAGAGTAACAATGGACGACCTTGGGTAGGTGGTACCAACATCGGGGGATTCAGTAAATATGCCTTTATCTTGTCAAAGGCTTCTTGACAGTCATCATCCCATTTTCCTGGATTATTCTTCCTGAGAAGTTTGAAGATTGGCTCGCATGTGCTGGTCAAATTTGCAATGAAGCGCGCAATGTAGTTCAACCTTCCAAGAAAACCCCTTACTTCATGCTCGTTCTTAGGTACTGACATGTCACGTATTGCTTCTACCTTGTTAGGGTCCACCTTTATTACTTCTCTACTGACAACAAAGCCAAGTAAATTCCCTGCAGATGCACCAAAAGTACATTTTCAGGGTTGAGCCGCAACTTGTACTTCCTTAGCCGCTCGAACAACTTTCGTAAAACTGCTACATGGCTTTCTTCTTCCTTGGACTTAGCCACTATATCATCAACATATACCTCCACCTCCCTATGCATCATATCATGGAACAATGTTACCATAGCACGTTGGTAAGTGGCCCCAACATTCTTTAATCCAAAAGGCATCACTTTGTAACAAAAAGTTCCCCAAGGAATGATAAAAGTTGTCTTTTCTTTATCGTCATCATCCATGAGGATCTGATTGTACCCAGAATACCCGTCCATGAAAGAAAACCTATGACTTCTGGCTGTACTGTCTACAAGGACATCAATATGAGGTAGGGGAAATCATCCTTTGGACTGGCTTTATTCAGATCTCGGTAGTTCACGCACATTCTGACCCTTCCATCCTTCTTTGGTACTGGAACAATATTAGCTACCCATTCCGGGTGTCTAGCTACTTCCAGAAAGCCAGCCTCTAACTGTTTGGTCACTTCTTCCTTGATCTTCAACGACATCTCAGGATGCATCCTCCTTAATTTTTGCTTCTTTGGAACCACATCTAGGAATAAGGGAATTTTATGCGATGCTATCTCAGGATCTAAACTGGCATATCTCTGAAGGACCATGCAAAAACATCCAGATACTCTTTGAATAGTGCAACCATTTCTTCACGCTCTGGGTTATCCACTATTTTCAACTCCTTTTTGCGTTCCTCGGTTCCCATATTGATCACTTCTGCAACCCCATCATTCGATCTAATCCCTTCTTCTGACCGTTTCACCATCTTTAAAAATTCTTCAATGTCTTCTTCTTCCTCATCGAATTCAAGGTTGTATTCCTGAGGTAAATCTTTAGTGGAAGAAGTATTCCTGGAAGAAAAAAGTCGGGAATAGGAGAAGTGTAGGCAAGAGTCTTATTCATGAAAGAAAAGCTTAAACAAAGTAAAGAAATGAACGAGAGAGAAAAGAAATGATTGAACCAAAAGGAAAATACCAGACAAAGTGCTACATTCTCATTCATATCTCAAATAAAGTAAACATCAATTCAAATTAGTACAATAAGATAATTACTTCATGGAAATAACATCAACTAACGGTTCAGACGCCAATTATTGAGAACTTCATTACTAGAAGGGAGATAGATGACATGGTTCTCGTCCAGCTCCTCTTCAAGCGTGCTGATAGTGAAGTGAGGGTAAAATGACTTTTCAGGATTGATAACTTCAACAACTACTGGTAAAGTCTCTGTCAAAAGGGGAAGATACTTTCTCTCATCATGAATTTCATCTTTTGTGCCAAGTAGGGTTGATACCCCAATCCATGCCTTCCTCCTCTCATAGCTGCTTCAATTGGTTGAGAGATCCCTTGCAGCTGAGGCCCTAGGCCTTTTCCTCTTTGATACTCATTCTTTTCCATGATGCAGATTGCTACTTCATTCACATTCTTCATTGGGGGCTCCCTTTTCTTGTTCTCTGACTTCAATACCTCAAAACTACACAGGAATCATCTTCCATTTGCTCTGTACTTTCTACATAAGGTATTGCGGCGGGCTTTGTCAGCATAATTTCCTCTTCACCACGGACAGTAATCACGGACCCATCTTGGATATACTTCAAACACCGATGCAGAGTCGATGGAAAAACCCCTGCTTCATGAATCCAAGGCCTTCCCAGAAGCATAGTATAAGCTGGTTGGATTTCCAAGACCTGGAAGAGGACAGAAAAACAACTACGCCCTATTTCAAGGGACAAAGTTATCTCCCCTGTCCCATCAAAGGCTCGTACAATCATTTCTTGTGGTGTCAAATCCGCCATGCTTATGTTTAGTTGCTCGAGAGTGGACATTGGAACCACATTCAATGCCAAACCACCATCTACATGCACCTTTGCAATCACAAACCCCTTACACTTTAGGGTAATGTGTAAGGCTTTGGTGCTACTGCGGGATTTCGAAGCCACTTCATCTTCCGAGAAAGTAATCATGTTGACATGCCTTATTAGGTCCACCATATTTACCATATTCTCCGGAGTGACGTCAGGCTTGACATACGCTTCATTCAATACATTCAATAATGCCTTACGATGCGACTCTGATGTCAAGACAAGCGATAAAAGAGATATCCTTGCCGGAGTTTTCTTTAACTGTTCTACCACATCATATTCACTTTGCTTCATGATCTTCGGAAACTCTTCTTCTTCTTTCCCTTTTCCTTCATCCATAGTTTCCTCTTCTTTGGATTCCCTCATCATTTTTTCTTCAACAGGGCTGTAGCATCGCCCGCTCCTTGTAATTCCTCCAATTCTCACAATATTAGTAACTTGGGCCTTCGAGGTCTCTCCCACAGCTTCAGCTAGTTCAACCTTCTGTTCATAATTCCATGGTACAACATGTGTATCAACATAAGCAAAAGGAGTTGGCTTCTTCACCATTACGATGACTCTTTCTGGGGTTGAAGGTTTGTTCATGGGTGGTACTCAGAGTACAACTTTTTCAACTACATTGACTTCCTCGACAGCATCTCGTCTGGCTTGAATCACCCCCAAGGTGAGTAATCTCTGAACCCGGACTTTGAAATACCAACAAGTTTCGATGTCGTACCCCACTTGCCCATGATGATAGTCACACCTTAGATCTTTGGCGTACCTCCTTTCTTCTCTTGGAATTCTTACTGGTGCAACAATGTTGTATCCCGCCTTCTTTAGTTCTTTGAAGATCTTCTGCATTGGCACTCGTAGTTCCAGTACCTTCCTGATTGGGGACCCTCTTACCTCCAAATTGTTCACCCGATTTCCATCATTATGATTCGGGATTGGATTCTTAACGATATTAGGCCCGACCTCTTCTTCGAACGCTAGCTTCCCACAATCAATCAACTTTCTCACTACCGTCTTAAAAGCTTTGCAATCATCAATAATGTCATGTGACATTCATGTGATACTTGCAAGTCTGATTTGGATTGTACCAAGCAGGAAATGGTGGTTTTAGGGGACGTACAGGGTTTCCCACAATCAAGTGGCGGTAAAACAATTGTTGGAATAAATCCGCATTAGAGATGGACAATTTCGGGAAGGGTGGCAGATTTGGATTTTGGAAACGTCTTTGGTTTTGGAAATTTGGGTTTGGCGGAGGATAGTTTGGGCAGTTTTGTGGGGGTTCAGACGGGTAACAGGTGTATGATGGGCGGGCAAGTTATATGGTTGAGGGGTAGGAATATTGTTGATTTGGTTTTGCGGGTAAGTGTTGGTTTGTGAGGATGATTGTAACGGGTAAAGCGGGTTTGTGTCTGGTATGGAATATGTGGATTAGGGTTATATGGTGCTTGGCACTGAGGATTAAATGTTTTTTGGCATTGTACATAATTCGCCTCAACTTCCTTCTTCTTTGGTTGAAATCCTTTCTGGGATGCACTTCCTTCACCATCATTCACGGGGAGCTTTCCAGCTCTTGCCGAAAATTCAATCCTTTCACCGGAGGCGATCAAGTCGGAGAAATCTTTATAGGATGCCCTAGCCATGGCCCCTATAAAAGGTGCTTCGAGGGTTCCTAAAAAGTATGAGCACATTTCAGATAAAGTCAACGGGGCTGAACTTGTGCAGCCAAACTCCTCCACCTTTGGGCGTATTGCTTGAAGGGCTCCTCACTTCTTTTCTGCATTATAGTCAACTGTTCACGACTCAGAGCTGCATCCAGGTTGAATTTGTGCTGGTCCATGAATAAGTCAGCCAATTCCGTCCATCGCGAGATCTTGGAATGGTCCAATTGGAGGTACCATTCCAAGGCGAGGCCAGTCAAACTTTCGTGGAAAAAGCTGATAAGGAATTTGTCATCCTTGGACCAAATTGCCATCATGGTGGCATAACTAATGAGGTGAAATTGTGGATTCCCACTTCCATCATATTTGGAAAAATCAGGAATCTTGAAGTCCTTGGGGATCACGACATCTGTGGCGGGACATAGTTCTTCTATTTGGAGAGGGCCGTAGGTACTCGGACCTTTTATTGCTTTTATCTGTTCTTCCATTTTCTCCATCCATTCATCTCTCATCTTATCCTTACCAGCCTAAACTCCCGCTGACTGACTGTGAGTAGATACATGTAGTTGCTCCCATGTCGGTACAGTATAGCCCGTGACTTCATGATAGGCATTTTCAAAAGGGGGATATCCTTCTCCAATGGGAAGTGTTATTAGTGTCGTGTGATGTGTCTGGTCGGGGCCAGATATTCCCTGAATGAGACCCGTGCTAATGTTTGAAAACATCGGTGCTGTTATCACAGACTACTACAGAAAAGGGCTTCAGTAGCGCTTTTTTTTTTTACCTTTAGTAGCGCTTTAAAGCGCTATCTATTCACCCGCTACTGAAGGTGGGAGAGATTCAATAGCGCTTAAAAAAGCGCTACTGAAAGTAGGAATAGGTAGCACTTCCTTGAGAAAGCGCTGTCTAAAGTTTGTATTAAGACAATCTATTACATACTTTAGATATCGCTTTCTCAAGGAAGCGCTGTCTATTTGTCACTTTAGGCAGCGTTTTTTCAAGAAAGCGCTACTGAAAGTAGGAATAGGTAGCGCTTCCTTGAGAAAGCGCTACCTAAAGACAATCTATTAGATACTTTAGACAGCACTTTCTCAAGGAAGCGCTGTCTATTTGTCACTTTAGGCAGTGTTTTTTCAAGAAAGCGCTACTGAAAGTAAGAATAGGTAGCGCTTCCTTGAGAAAGCGCTGTCTAAAGACAATCTATTACATACTTTAGACAGCGCTTTCTCAAGGAAGCGCTGTCTATTTGTCACTTTAGACATCGTTTTTTCAAGAAAGCGCTACCTATCCCCTTTTTTTTTTCATTATTCACTGTTTTTCTACATTTCCCACCTGCACAACCATCCCTCATCAATTCACAGTAACACTGCATTTAGGTACATCACACACATATATAATTAAAGTACAAAGCTTACATATTGGTAAGCATATATATATATAACCAAACCAAATATCAAAATCATGCATATATAACCAATTAAGTAATATACTTTAACACAATTCACAGTAACGTTTACACATAACCAATTATACTATTTAAGTCCATAAACCAAAAGGTCGCTAACCTACACTAGATAATAACCATGCATACTAACAATAGTAATTATAAACAATTTGTGCATGCTGCTTCCATCTTCTGCTTAATCGCACAAAGTCTTTGTTGTCGGCCTGCATAAGATACACATACAGATCACTTGCACATACACACAAGTCTAATAATATAGGAGAGACACTAGCTAGCATAATATCAGAGTATGTCGTACCATTTAATTGTTGATAAATTTCATAACCACATAACGACACCACTCGTCTTTAAGTTGAGTAAGTTGATCATCGGAGTATGTGATGCATTTACATTCAGGAAAATACTTCAAAATGAAAATTAAATCAAATTAGAATGACTAAATTTGAGTTATTAAATTATATAAGCTGGAACTAAAATTAAATACCGTGGTTGGGATTTGCATTTGGTTTTGAATGAAGATATCCTTGATAAATTTCATAACGTAGTAGCCACAGTCGTTGTCATTCGGTTGACGGGGGCACTATAAAACCAAAAATAATAAATTAATTCTTTTAATTTTTTAAGTTAAATTAAAAAATTGCACAAGGGTTTTCGTAAATACCATTATAGATATCCATTTAGTCGGCCTGGATGATTTAGAAATTCAAGACCTGCCTCCATGTAATCCTCGATGAGTTAGCAAAGCCCTGAGTGCAAAATCAAACAATTTCATTGAAGTAAAGGTTTCGAACCATCATATATATATATATGAAGATAACACTTAATGCATATATATACTTACTGATTGTACGTATCCCTCATTTTTTTTGTGATTATTAAAATGCATATGCAAGGGATCTAAATAGTACACCGTGTCCTCTTTGGGATTGATCACTAACAACACCCAATGCCCCCTACAAAAATGTGGTCAGTTAGGAAATCATAAGCATCTAATCACATTTCATAAAAGTTACTATCGTTAATTAAATTAAATGACTCACACTACATTGTAAGGTGACAAAAACAAGGTATCATCCTCTTGCTTTGCCAATGCCAAGCGTTCAGCTATATACTCTCTTATTTCCACAGAGTCAAAGTGCATATGTGTTCGCTGTGGGCATAGAAACACAAACCTCCGAGTCCGTTCTTCTGGGATCAATATCTCACGGTACAAGTACCTTAAATTAAAACATGTATACAAAGAAATGAAAAAGAGAAAAACTGAAAATTAAAAAGCAGGACAATACTTTTCATCAAACTCAATTCTTAGTATTAAAAAAAGATAACCACCGGGGATCAGTATCAATATTCAAAACAGTTGAGATATACGCTAAAAACAGTATGTGATATACTTCAAAGTTGTATAGGTAGTATACTTCAAAGTTTGATGTAGTACCTGAGATATATGCTAATAACAGTCTGTGATAACCATTCATGATTAAGAATTTCTCCAATCTCAGAACCTTCACCACCGAGCTCTAATGTGTGCTCATAACCCAGAATTTCTGGCTCCATTGGTATGACAATGTTTGCTCTATCTGCGATCCTTGTTAACACATGGACTCTAAGAAAGGTTATAAAATCTGCACACTAAATGTCCTTCCAACTCAGCTACACTAACTCGTCTTGTATAACAACAACTTAAACAAGGACATATGATTCTACTAGGGTTTTCTGCATGCTCAACAACAAACCTAATAAAATCTTGCACTCCGTCCTTATATTCCTTTGACAAACGATTGGCAAACATCCACTTCCGATCCATATTTTTACGATCTACCTTAATTATTTTGAGTTTGAACATGAAACGAAGGTTAATGCATGTTTATACTGATAAAAATAAACATGTATAATTATACAACTAAAGGTTTAAATAAAACAAAGGGGAATAACAAGTGGTAAAACGTACCAGAGTGAAGTCGAGCAGCTTGAACAACAGAGAGAGTTGATTGACAGACGTACCTGAGAGAATCCAAAATTGTTAGTTTAATTTCTTTGTTTCTTCCTGAATGAAATACCAGTATGAATACACTACTATAGACTAAAATCCATCAGCTAGTTAAGTTGCACAATTAATATCTCATTAGATTGTGCTAATGAATATCGATAATTAGGATTTTGTAATGTAGAAATGTAGAAATAGATATAGGATCAAGTGGCTTCACCTCTTCTCTATTGGATAAAAAAGGTGGATGCCAATTCCTCTCACCTTCTATTTCCTCATTCAATATTTTATTGTTGCTATGTCTCACTAAAATATTAACATGTGATGTGCCTTTTCGGCCTAATCAATTTTGTACTAACTATAAACCTTTTCTTTTTGCTTCAATTTTGTCCTTGTCTTTTTTTTTATTATTATTATTACTATAGGAATTGATGCAAAATTATATGTGAGCAAGGAGTTCCAAAGCAAAATTCTCGGAGAATGTGAACCTTATGTTACCCAATACACGGTGAATTGTTCACTGTGAAAATGTAACACCCAGGACTGGAATTTGAAGTCAAAAACAGACAATACATGGAATTTAATGAGAAAGAGTAACTAATCAGTCTCCATATATAGCTGAAGTCTCTTCTCTTCACATTGTTGCAAAATGAAATGAAAATACCAGGGAGACAATTAACGAGAACTAAAAATAATGAAACTGCATGTATTCCAATATGTCAAGGGAAAACCACAAAACCAAGTGAACAAACAGTTGGGTAGAATCTATACCCAAAAGATTCATTGGACAGACTAAACTACAAAAGCAACAAATAAGGTGTAAATCCCAAAGGTGAGTATCATCAGCATTATAAATAGCACAAATGTTTTCTGAATACCCAGAATACAACACCCACATGAGACAGTGTGCCGCATGTGAGCGTACCTCGCTATTCTTGTATACCATATGCCAAGCTAGAACGAATGTATCATATACAGATATGACAAGGGTCCTAGAAATAGAGCCCTTCTTTCTTTCCCTAATATTGACATTCGACCATAAATACTTCACAAAAGATCTAAAATTTGATGGCAAGTAAAAGGCTGGCAAGTACTATCTCATTAATAAATTGAATGTTGAATACATCATATGGTTCTTTAGAACATAGCAAGTTTTGAAGTATATATCATATAGTCATAACTAAAATTATAAACAAAGCCTATGTCTTTAATCATGGGTCAGTTGTGCATGCTTAAACAGGTTGCACACATCATGAATCATCACTGATCATCTCATGATAAACCAAAACCACTAGCTGGTTAGGAACTAACTAACTACAAATTTTGATGAATGCATATCTCTTGAAGTAATGACAATCTAGCCTTGTTAACAATATTAAAGAAGAGGAATATATGTTCCTCAAGATCCTCAAGCAGGTTTTCAAAACTCTGGAATAGATTTTCCACCTTCTTGCATAGATTTTCTCTGGAATCATGTGCTACAGTTAATAGTTTACATGTGTGAGTAAGAATATAACAATATATATGATTATCATAATGTTCTTCTAACACCACACTGTTTTCTTTTTCCATTTTTGTAACTAAACATAAGAATGTTTTTATGTCATTGTATCAACATGATCACAAAGTCTTGCTTACAAATATTATTGAGTTATCATAGTTTAACTTTGCTCATGTGTATTTGAATAGGTAATGTTGAAGCCTCCAAGTCCTGATCCATTAATGGGAAGTGCAGACAATAAGATTATAGACTTCACAGAGTAGATACACGATTACCAAATGGCCATATCTTCATGGAACGAAACGAAGTCATAGAAGCTCCCAACCTACGTAACCCTGAACTCAAGTGGTGTGATCAAGTGATAAAGAACAACTTTTTTGCCCCATTAATGAACAAGAATGCAGAAAGAAGAAGCTGTGTTGTAGAAAGAAGTCCTAGCAACCTATCTATAAGCATTGGAGTTGAAGGAGAAATCGAGAATGGCAGCAGCATGTATCCTGAGAAAATATTAATGGGGAATCATTCAGATGGTGAATACAAACAACGAAACTCCATTAGAACAGAATCAGTAAAACCAGTGACTGAGAAAGTTTCTGAAGATTATAGATCGCCTTCTTACTTTGCAACAACATGATTGGACCTAAACAGACGTGGAGATAATGAGGCTGCAACCAGTTGTAAACAACTGGACTTGAATGGATTCAGTTGGAACTGAAAGAATGGACATGAGGAAGGCATTATTGATAAGATCAAGAAGATTGAGGCCGAATTGGATGATTTACTGGAAAGTGAGGAGTTGTGGTAGGCACAAAGATCTATAGCTCAATGGTTAAAAAGTGGTGATAAAAATACAAAAAAAAAAAATCATCAAAAAGCTTGTCAAAGGAAAAGCAGGAACTTGGTTGATCGTATTATTGATGATCATGGAGAAAAATTTTCAGAGGAAGAGGATATTGTAAATGTCTTTATCAATGTTTTAAGGACTTGTTTAGCACTTCAGACCCAAGCCAAATAGAAGAAGTCATGGGAGGTAGTCCACAACAGAGTCAACGATAAGATGAAGGGTATTTTGAATCGTGGCCTTCACATTGTTTGACAATGATGCACAAAAACTACTCAACACAAAAGCATCTCAACTCACAACGATATTGCTTTTAATACGAGAGAGGAAATGAAGATGATGAAGCACAGGAAATGAAGATGATGAAGCATATATTGTTAGTAACTTTTATAACATAAAAGTTACTAACAATATATATGATTATCATAATGTTCTTCTAACACCACACTGTTTTCTTTTTCCATTTTTGTAACACCACACCATGGGTGAGAAAGTTTCTCAACTATTGCAACAGTCAACAAAATATACACACATCAGAGTGCAGGTTGTGATTTCTTATCAAGTATATTCAAGCATAAGCCTAAGCACGTGCTTTCGATTTGGATTTCATATGCTCTTCACATATGAAACAGAACATTCATCATTCAGAAATACCTAACATGTGTTCCTTTTGATTATTATAGTAATCAGAATCTCTTATAACAGAATCATATAGCGAAAGATTTCTGTACAACCAAAGTAACAGATACTACTTGAGGTCAATTATAAATTATCAGGTAAGAGTTTACAAGAATCGCTTTCCGTGATTAGTGAAATTAAAAAAAAATTAAGCAAGATGCTGACATCCTTAAAGACCTAAAAATAAAACATGGAAAGGCCAATTACAGAGCCAAATGGTATCTAACAAAGTTCTCCTTCAAAATTATGATAAATGCTATTTATTTATTAATCACCGAGACATCAAAACACATTAGCAAAATTTCCCACAATGTAACCAAGCCTTCTTCTAGAAGGTGGGTTCACTGAATCAAACGATGATATAATGGCCTATCTATTTTACATCAATTAAATAAATAAATAGAGGGATCTGAATGTAAGGGGCCAAAAGAGAAAGCTGAAAGGCCCATCCAAATTGAACAACTGAGAACCAAAGTGGTTGTCAAAATAACAATCCGTATCCTATTCTTCCAAAAGCTATAACTAAAATGCAGAAGCATCGCAAATACTAGGAGTTGTATGCTATTATAGTAGCGGCAGCTAAGTTGAGACATTATTTATCGCGGCATCCTTTTCTCGGTCCTCTCAAGTTCTTTGCAACTCAACAAAAAGAGATACTACAAACATATTGGTTGCTCTTATAGTTATCGATATAAAAATTGGGAGTTGATGTTACAAAGAAGGAAAGTAAGCATTGGAGGAGAATTTTGCAATAACATACAAAACAGAGAGTATCCATTCTTAAATCTTTTTCACTCATTAATCATATAATGACAAGAGGCATATTTTTTCTGCTACAAAGAGGGGGTAGACACTGCCTGTGTGGGGGTCGATTTTTTCTGCCACAAAGAAGGGCTCAGATCAAGTTTCCAGTGATAAGAAGTAGGAATTAAAGATTCAAACTCACCTCAAATAAAATTGTTAGATCTGCCAAAAACTGGATAAAACGCGCTCAGATTCGAAGGAGGAATTGGACCAATTCACGATTGGAGTTCAAATCAAAGTTTGTTGCCCTAACCTGAATCTAAGACGAATGGAAAGGAAAATGTAAGACGAAATTGAAAGATGAAATTGAAGAAATAGATTGATGAAATTACCCTAACCTGGTTCAACGTGAGAATCGAGCGAGTGTGAGCAGAGCAGAGTTGAGCGCGAGCGAGAGAACGCGAAAGCAGAGAGCCACATCGTGAGAGAGCAAAGAACACGAAAGCAGAGAGGAGAGAACGCGAACGCAGAGAGGAGAGAGCAGCTCCCTCTGGTTGTTGTTGTTGTGGTTGTTGCTGTTGGGGGTGATTGTGAAGCAATGGCCGCGGCGGAAGTTGCGGGGGAGGAGGTTGGTGGTGTTGTTGAGATCCGAAAGAATCGAAACCGGTGCGTGGGGAGGGAGACGGCGCGACGGTGGGACGCGGCTGGAGGACAAGGGAAAAGAGTCGCGAACAGGGTTTGAGAATGAGGGAAAAGAGCCGCGCGAGAGAAAGAGTTAAAGGGAAATATTTAGTAAAAGGGGTACCTATGATAGCGTTTTTTCGAGGAAATTCTATCTATTCTCTTACTTATAATAGCGCTTCTTCAAGAAAACACTATCTATTCCTATCAATCTATATTCAGTAGCGTTTCCTTAAAGAAGCGCTGTCTTAGAATAAGGAATAGATAGCGCTCTCTTAAGGAAGCGCTATTAAAAACCTTCCGCATATTTTTAAGTAGCGTTTTTCATTTAAGTGCTACTGAAAGTGCGCTACTAAAACCCTTTTCTGTAGTAGAAATTCGTTGCCTACCCGATTCAATTGTATCTCTGTTCGTACTAAGCATACTGAGAGATTCCATCATATCCTACAGTATGGCTTCTAATCTTGCTTGGGTTTCAGTCATTTCACTTATTCTTCCCCTCACTTCATCTATCATCGAGCTTAAGTTTCTTCCTTCCTCAGATGCATTGGCAGCCATCCTGGTCCGAGATCTGGTATTGTGAACTCGGGTTTGATTGGTGTTACCTTTCCTAGGTCGCGCAACGGTTCCCGGATTCTCAGAAGTATGTGACTCTGTAAAGCATTTAAGAATCTCATTAGTAAACCCAAAATTTTTGTGTGTGTGTATGTACGCATGTGCAAGTTAACATCCTTTGTTTGATCACGAGAGTACTCTTAGGAAGACTGCCGTATACACCTATAGCAAGAAAACTCATCCTGCAATCAAATCTAGTGGTATGGTTCCGTCTAGCTTGAATGCAGTTGGTGTCAAATCCAAGGGAGAATCAACTCCTTGATAGACCACACCCATACTAGCAACGTTCTTATTTTTACGTAGAAAACACGTCATTTTTAGGGTAAAAATATAGTTGATGATGTATCTAAGGGAGAATGCACTCCTTAATAGATATCATCTAAAAACGCTCGACAAACATTGATGAAAACTTCCATTCCATTATAAATATTCCGATACAAATCATGAGTCTTTGATCAAAATAAAAGAAGTACACTGATAGTTTCCATCTTTCTCCGAGGTCTACAAAGTACTATGTTAAGAGTCTCATCTTCTTTTTCCTGAACCCTTTGGCAAGTTTCCCAAAATGATTGAAGAACTCGGTCACCTTTGGTGGTAGCTGAAGGAAATGGTTCATTTGAATATGGATGGATGCCTTTTCAAATCGCTCCACCAGCTGGGAAGTGTGATATTGGAGCTTATTCATCATGTCCTCGTATTTTCTTTTCCATGCTTCCTTTTCATTCATTACATCCTTCACTACCAATTTCCATCCCTTTACCCATTATGCGTGACGTTGAGCTTCAACTCTTCCAGAGTCTTTTATCTTGGTTCTAAGCCAATTTTCTCTCATGTTGGCTTCCGCTAGTAGCTCGCGATACTTGGCTGCTTCGTTCCATCCTCGATCAGAGTACACTTCTGTTTGGGCCAAGGATTCTTGCAGGGATTCAACTCTCTCTTCTAGTATATGTATTGTTTCAACATGAACCCCTACATTTGTCTCGAGCTCTTTTTTCTTTCTTTGAAGTTTGACAAGCATCTTCTCTTGATATTCTATCTTTGCCAGTAGCTCTTGAATTTCTGCTTCTGCCTTTTCTTGCCCTTTTTACGTGACTCGGGGCTTCGTGGGCATCGGCGCATTCGTCTTTCAAATGCTCAATCTGTAAACTCAGCTTCTGCACTTGGCTTCGGAGCGTCACAATAGTTACTTCGGCAGCTTGGTTCTTCTCATCCAAAACCCTCATCTGAGCTTTTAAAATTTCGATTTCTTTCAACATTTGATCTTCGGTAAGAGGATTATTTTCCCTATGGATAGGGGATGCAGGTCTTGGAGGGATACCTCTTCTTGCTTCTCTCCATACTTCATATCTTTTTGTGTGAGCTATGATTCGTCTTCCTAATTTACCCGGTCCTTTTTTATGAACATCATTCCATACTGACCTTACTGCTATTGTTTGACTCTTGATGCTTTCACTTTCTTGGTATAGGAAGAATATCCCCTCGAGCAGCTCTTCGGGGGGTTCATCCTGTGTCCACTTGAGCTGACGCATCACCAAAGCCGGTGAATATGATACGCAACCTCTGGGACCCATCAATGGAACACTTGAAAAACTTCCATAGCTAAATACAACTGAATCTCCATTGTACCATGGACATATCCAACTAAATGATCGCGGGTCGATCTGATCAAACTCTTGTTTAATTTCCATTCATATAGCTTACGTGGCTTTAGTTGCATGCGAGTGAATCCTTTCAACGGGTCATCTGTTCTATCAATTTTATCACGAGCGTACAAGCGAGTCATGATCCAAACCTACAATATTGATGCACAACATCACAGTTTCCCTTGTTGATTATGATGACAAACCTGTAGGGAGAGGAAAGTTTCAGCTAAGATAGCAGGGACCGGGTTCACACCATATTCTTCGATCCGATAGAAAACATCCATGGCTGACTGATCAATCATATATGGTACAAAAGGAAATAGCACCAACCCATATATCATGATGGCTAGTACTTTGTTGAAAGTAACTCATCGTTGTTGCTGGGCTAGCTTGTTGAGATATACTTCCAAAAATCGCCTCTTCAACCCTTTGGTGGTTCCCTTTTCCTCTTTCTCTAGCTGTTCCGGTTGAAGCTCCAATAGACTTGATATCTTCCAATCTGTTACATATTGGCCATAATACATGTAGACGTGGGTCCTCTTTTGAATTGGCAGCCTTAGCATATAAGCATACTCTTCTATGGTCGAAGTGATGTCTAAGTTAGGCAATTCAAAACACCTCAAAGTTGAATTCCAATATTGGGCCAACGCATTCAGAGCGGGGGCTTCCACTGGAACACGCAATAGGTCCAATATTCTAGCATACTTACTGACAAAGTCTGAGCGTGCTTTTTCTGACATTTGCTAGCTGAGTTCATATAAACTCTTCACGTCATTGAGTGTCACATCGATCTTGATACTTTTCTTCCAACAATGAGACACAAGCGAAAAAACAAAAAAAAATGAGTATAGTGAAGCAAATATATCTTGCATGATTCATGTTGTATGAGACCCAATGGGTTTGGAAACCCTGATGGGTGTGCATCACCTTCATTATGACATAGCGCCTATTAGATGTGCAATAATATGTCATTCAGGTTTGAGGCGGCAATGTGACGCCCCTAGTTTTGTGAATATTCACAATGAACATGCATGACAATTTATGATTATGATGATAGAGAGAGGAAAGAAAAGTACGCCCCCTTTTGTCCTAAGCCAGATAAAATCTAAGGATGGACACACCCTAAGGTTAGGACTCTAAACAGGTCGGCCACTAGGTTTGCTCTATTAGTGAAAATTGGGACGGGTCTAGACCTCTTAAAGTCATGGTCCCCAGATTGCCCTTATAAGGATCTGATTCATGAATCTAGCCACAAGTAGGGATAAACCCTCTCAATATGACTATTCCATGATCGCATGTACAATCTGAGTGGTGAACCGACAAGTATCAGGGAGGTACAAGACCTCTTCAATGACAATGTCGAAGCACCGCCTAATCCTTGGGTTGTTGAGCTAGCTCTGGTATAGAGCTAAGAGTGTGTGCAATACGTGATATTGATGTGTGTGAAGGAGGCATACAAACCTGTAATACTTAAAAATAAAAAAGAAAATAAAAGACAAGAAAAACCTGCAAAACAAAAACATAGGTATATATAAAAATGGTTATAAGCAAATGCAATTTAATGGACTGGACCTCGCCATCCAACAGCAAATGCAATGGACGGGACCTCCCCGTCCAACAGCAAATGCAATGTAATGGACTAGACCTCGCCGTCCAGCATTTACATTAAATGCAATGGACGGAACCTCCCCGTCCAACAGCAAATGCAATGTAATGGACTGGACCTCGCCGTCCAACAACAAATGCAATGGATGGGACCTCCCCGTCCAACAGCAAATGCAATGGACTGGACCTCGCCGTCCAACAGCAAATTAGTTATGAGTCTCCTCCTTTCTTCATTATTTTCTTTTTCTTCTTTCTCTCTTCACTATTATTATTAGTCTCCTTGAAACATAATAACATAAAAATTAGAATAAAGTGAAGATGGACAAAAATGGGTGTTCACAATTGTAACACCAGAAATCACTACTCAGGAGTTTGAATTCAAGCCTATGATATTCCAAAGGCTGCAAACTATTGGTCAATTCAGTGGTGCTCCAAGATCTTCATTTACATCTGAGGCAGTTTCTTGAAGTGGCTAGTAATTTTAAAATCCCAGGTGTAAGTGATGATGCTTTCAAGTTAAGGCTCTTTCCCTATTCACTGAGGGATAGAGCTAAAGCTTGGATTAACTCATTGGAACTTAATTCAATCAACACTTGGAATGGGTTAGCTGAGAAGTTTTTGACAAAATATTTTCCTCCCATCAAGAATGCAAGAATGAGAAATGATATTACCTCATTCAAACAGAATGATGATGAATCCTTGTCTGAAGGTGTTCAGCTGCAGAAAAACATAATTCATTAACCTTTGTGGATTGGTGCCTTGATCCTATATGCCGCCTGCAATCTTTCTCTGTAAATTCATAATCTTCTACTCTGTTTCTGGTCTAAGTTGGCTGTCCACGACTGGTTTTTCTGATTGGCTTTTGCGTGGTGTTTCTGATTTACTTGGTCATTGTGGGATTGATTTTGGTTTGCAGGGCCAGACTGTCGAAGGGTGGTCTTTAGTGGCTTCCATTTCCTTTATACAAAATCATTGCTTGGGGGAAGTAGCTTGTCAGGTGCCTTTTGAAATTGAACAACCTGGTTATGAAAATTTCTCGGATGGAAATTTAATGTCTTCCAATTGTTTACCCGGGGACATTTAATCTCTTGCTTAGTGATTTTTTGCTGTGATGATCGTCACTGTTTGTTATAGTACGTGCGGGGATATTTTGCTGTCCAGAATTCTCCTTTTTGGCATTGGTGGGATAATTTTTTTCATGTTAAACTAATGTTTTGGTCCCTATACGTGACATCGATTTTCAATTTGATCCCTATACATAAAAAGTTATCAATTTGGTCCCTATACGTGACACTGATTTTCAATTTGGTCCTCACCGCTAATTGGTCCCTATATAAGAGGACTAAATTGCAAATCATTGTCACATGTAGGGACCAAATTGAAAATAATTATCACATGTAGGGACCGATTTCAATTTTTTTTTGTTGAATTGGTCCCTACATGTGACAATAATTTGCAATTTGGTCCTCTTATATAGGAACCAATTAGCGATGAGGACCAAATTGAAAATTAGTGTCACGTATAGGGACCAAATTGATAACTTTTTACGTATAGGGACCAAATTGAAAATCGATGTCACGTATAGGGACCAAAACATTACTTTAACCTTTTTTTCATGATCTGCTTTTGGGTTGTTTTAGGGTGGTCTTTGTAATACCAATGCTGGAATCTTCTTTTTTGATTTTGTAGACAGGTTGGGGTGCCTTTTGTACCCTTAATCAATTCACTTTTGTCTTATCCAAAAAAAAAAAGCGATGAAGTTGTATGTATATTAATTTTTAAGAATAATGTTTTCATATGGCTATCTTTTTATCTGCGAATAGCATAGACATTAAATTTGTAATTCTGAAAAAGTGCTCTCATTACATGATCCATATACCAACAATTAATATTAAAAAATAATGTCTAAAGAAAACCATATCTAAAATATAACCCACTCTGTAATTACAAACTAAGGTAATTTAATTTGATCCAGACTCTTGGTATAGGTTGATTTGACAACTCTTACACATAGATTCAACCTTTAGTAATTAAAACAAGGACTGATGGCCATGCAACATAATTTTAAATTTTAAATTGAATCCAAAGTTAATCATAACACATTAGTAGTGGACTATACTCCGATAGTCCTTAAAATATAATAGAAGTTTAACTAGTATTGAGGTTCCCTTGAAAACTCATTGCTGAAGACAAAACATAAGCACCAATGATGGCTAAAGAATGTTGTCAGGCACAAATAGCACAACTAAGGAAGAAACTACCATTATGTTATCCATATTAGGTACAAGGTCCTGTAATTTCTTCAGTTTCCCACCTATTCTAGTTCTTCTCTCATGTTTACATGAAGAAAAAAAAAGATAATAGTTGTGAATGGATTTTTAATAAATCCATAATTCCTATAAAACCAACAAATTCCAAACACATTTGCCTTGCATCAATAACATACCAAGGCATAATAACACATCTCATATACAAATAACAAACATGGAAATCATAGCAAGTTGAGCTACCAATGAAGGACCACAACAATAATCAGATCTGGAAATTACGAGAACAATAACAATCACAATTTTCAGATTTTGATAATAAAATCCCTAAACATACGCAATGAAAAAAATATAGGTAACAGTGGCGATAATAAAAACCTAGTTGGAACACGGCGACAAAGTGCAAAGAACGGTTGCAGTGGCGATGGAGGCGACGACGATGTTCCACGGTGCAGTAGCTGAAATTGGTTCAATATCTTCATAGCAATCTCAAAAAAAAAAAAAAGATTCAAAATCAAAAATAGAGAAAAACAAAGTGAGAAAATGCATCGTCAAGATGTTGGTGCAAGAATACTCGATCTCACACACACTCACAAAGAAGAATTAGAGAGAAAGATAATATCACAGTCTGAAAATTTTATTGAACACATTGCACTACTATTACACTTGCACTTCTCTACTTTTATACACCATATGAAGTCCCACATGGAATTAGTTACAACAACTAACATCTCATACACTAACTAATTCCAACTAACTACTAACTAAAACTAAAACTAATAACAACCAATATTTGAATTATCTCCAACACTCCTCCATAATTCAAATATCTCACTTACACTATTTGTCCACTAGTCCACCAAGATCCCATTGCAATCTTTTGAAAAATTGGGCTTCACCCATTAGGTCAACAAGAACAAATAACATTGACCCAAATTGCCTATTATCACATATTTGGGCTTGGCATTGTTGCTTCAACTCATGGGCCCGCTGCACCACTCTCATGCCACACATATGTTGCACCACTCATTTGGGCCTGGCCTATTTTATCAAAAAATTTAGCTCCCAATGCAGAAAACAATTTCTACTCCTCATCAATGACTTGGGCTTAGCCCATTAGATCAAAATCTTGACCATATTTTCGAAATGCCATTTCTGGCCCTGTCAACATCTTCTTCCATTCAACCATACACAACAGCTTCACCTTACTGAGCTTCATTTCTGTCATATCCGGCAACGCCAATTCCAATAGCTGCGACGGTGGTGGAGGTGGATTGATTGTTTCTGTTGATATATGGCTTTAAATTCTCTTCTATTTTGAAAAGTCAAAGGTAGATAAATTCTCCCATCCGTTTGTCGCTAATGGTAGAGAGAGAATTTTGGTTAATAATCCGTAGTAATTGGTTGGTTAATAAAGGAAGTTATTCCTTATAAATTAAGAGTTTTTTTCATTTCAATGAAAAAGAGTGAAATAGTAACATCGCATTACGAGACTCTCAAAGAAGTTTTGTCTTTGTATCTTCTCTTGTTATATTGTGAGAGTTGTACTTTATATACCCCGGTGAGTAAATACTGTGAGGTATTTGGGTGTATTTCGGATTTGGGTTTGAGTGAAGTGTGTAAATTCTCTTTTGTATTCTCCACCATATTTAACATCAAGTTATGTAGTCACTGTTGCATGTGGATGTAAGCTAAAAGCTGAACCACATTTGTGCTTATACTTCCACTTTATTTGCTTTATTTATAACAAACTGGTACCGGAGCACTTATAGCATTTTGGGCAGATCTGTTTAAAAAAAATGGCGACTATAAAATTTGATATTCAACAGTTCGATGGGCACATCAACTTCGGGATGTGGAAGGTCCGTATGTTGGTTGTTTTGACACAACAGAATTTAAAGGGGGCACTTTTTGGGAAAGAAAAGAAGCCTGCCACGATGAAGGATTCTGATTGGGACGACATTGATGATAAAGCTCTATGCACTATTCAATTATGCATCACGGATGATGTATTGCAGGGAGTTCTATCATAAAAAGCAGTAGCAACACTATGGACAAAATTGGAGTCCTTATACATGAAGAAGACGATGGCCAATCGTCTTGGTATATTGCAACGTCTGTACACGCTTCGTATGGATGAAGGGACATCCATAAGATCATATATCTCTGAGTTCACTTCACTGGTTATGGAATTAAAAAATATGGACGAGGCATTCTCAAGTGAGCAACAAGCAATAATGTTGCTTTGCTCATTACCTCCCTCCTACAAGCACTTTCGTGAGATGCTTATATATGGGCGTGAGCGTCTAGATATTGATGAGGATAAGTCCTCCCTTTTGAGTCTTGAAAAGATGGAATACGATAATAACGGACGTGATGATCCAGCTGCTGGATTGTTTGCTAGAGGGAGATCCAAGGAGGTTGGCTTGAGTAGTTTTAGAAGAGGCAAGTCTAGATCTAAATCTAGACATCATAAAGGAATACGTCGATATTTCAAGAAAGAAGGGCATTGGAAAGCAGAATGTCCAAAGCTCAAAGAAAAGAATGAAAGTAGTTCAAGTAATACAGCAAGTGTAGCTGAAGGTGCCGAAAATGTTCTCTCGGTATCAACTAGTTCATTTGGTGATGCATGGATTATTGATTCTGGCTGCTCTTACCACATGTGTCCAAACCGGGATTGGTTTACCACTTACCGGTCAATTGATGGTGGTGTTATTCTTATGGGAAATAATGTCTTGTAAGGTCACTGGCATTGGTACAGTCCGAATCAAGATGCGTGATGGAATTGTGAGAACTTTAACTAATGTGCGGCACATACCAGACTTGAAGAAATATCTTATTTCTTTGGGTACTCTTGATTCTCAGGGGAGTAAGTATTCTGCTCAAGGTGGAGTTCTAAAAGTCACTAAAGGTGCTCTTGTTGTTATTAAAGGGAAATTGGTCAATGGTCTCTACCTACTTCAAGGAAGTACCATTGTTGGAGTTGCATTTGTGTCATCTTCCCCTGACTCAGATTTAGATACTACTCGTATGTGGCATATGCATCTCGAGCATATGAGTGAAGCTGGAATGTCTATTCTGAGCAAGCATGGCTTGCTAAATGATCATAAAATTAGGAAGCTTGACTTTTGTGAGCATTGTGTCTATGGGAAGCAAACTAGAGTCAAGTTTAGCACTGCCATTCACAGGACTAAGGGCACAGTTGACTATATTCACTCTTGACTTATGGGGTCCTGCCCTGTCACGTCAAAGGGTGGTGCCATATACTTGTTAACTTTCATTGATGATTTTTCAAGAAAAGTTTGGGTATATTTTCTTAAGCATAAGAATAATGTTTTCTCTACTTTCAAGAAGTGGAAGGCACTTATAGAAAATCAGACAGGTAAGAAAATCAAACGTCTGTGAGCAGACAATGGTTTGGAGTTCTGTGGGGGACAATTTAATGAGTTCTGTGAGAATGAAGGCATAGTAAGACATCGTACTGTGCGAAAGACACCGCAACAAAATGGTGTTGCAAAACGTATGAACAGAACTCTTCTAGAGAAAGCTTGTTGCATGCTCTCTAATGCTGGCTTGCCAAAAGAATTTTGGGCTGAAGCAGTTAATATGGCTTGTTATTTAGTAAATCGTTCTCCATCAACTGTAATTGAGTTACAAACTCCTGTTGATGTATGGTCTGGTCCTCCAGCTGATTATTCTTCTGATCTAAGGATTTTTGGGTGTCCTGCATATGCTCATGTAAATGATGGAAAGCTTGAGCGAAGGGCACAAAAATGCATATTTATTGGTTATACATCAGGATTCAAAGGTTACATATTATGGTGTACTGAAACTAAGCCACCCAAATTCATAATCAGCAGAGATGTGAAGTTTAATGAATCATCCATGCTTCATTCGGAAAAGGAGTCTGGCAATGCTGAAAAAGAGCACGACATCAGCAAGCAGGTGGAACTTGAGGTTGAACGACCAGTGGAAGTACAAGAAGGTACTTCTGATCAGCCTATTCAGGAAGAAGATCAAGTAGTTGTCGAAGAGCAAGAGGAGATTCCGCAAGAGCAGCAACAATATAGTCTTGTAATAGATAGACAAAGACGGCAAATAAAACTGCCTCAGAGATTTGCCCATGCGGATATAGTCTCTTTTGCATTATCGGTAGTAGAGGATATTGAAACTCAAGACCATGTGACATACCATGAGGCTATTTCGAGTAAAGAGTCTGCAGAATGGATTGCTGCTATGAGTGAAGAAATGGAATCTCTTCACAATAACCAAACTTGGGAGTTGGCTAATTGACCTAAAGGTCGGAAGATTTTTGGCTGCAAATGGGTCTTCAAGAAAAAGGAAAGAACACCTGGAGTTGAAACGGCTCGATACAAAGCACGATTAGTTGCTAAAGGTTTCATCCAAAGGGAAGGAATAGACTTTAATGAAGTATTCTCTCCCGTTGTGAAACACAGCTCCATCCGGATGTTGCTTGCCATGGTTGCACTGTTTGATCTAGAGCTTGAGCAGCTCGATGTTAAAACATCTTTTCTTCATGGTGAGCTTGAAGAACAAATTTATATGTAGCAACCATAAGGTTTCGTTATTAAAGGAAAGGAAGACCATGTTTGTCTTTTAAAGAAATCATTATATGGTTTGAAACAGTCTTCTCGCTAGTGGTATAAAAGATTTAACACTTTTATGTTGAGTCATGGTCACTCAAGAAGTGACTATGATAGTTGTGTATACTACAAGAAGATCCCAGATGGTTCGTTTGTCTACCTATTACTCTATGTTGATGACATGATCATTGCCGCTAGGAGTATGCCTGAAATCAACAGGCTAAAGGCGCAACTTAGTGGCGAATTTGAAATGAAAGATTTAGGCGCAGCTAAGAAAATCTTGGGCATGGAAATTCACAGAGATCGGCAAGCTGGCAAACTATATTTGTCTCATAAAAGTATATTGAAAAAGTATTGAAGCGTTTTTCAATGCAGAATGCAAAGCCTGTGAGTACTCCATTTGCATCCCATTTCAGACTATCAGCTGCCATGTCACCACAATCTGATGAAGAGAAGGAACAGATGTCACACGTTCCTTAAGCTAGTGCAGTTGGAAGCATCATGTATGCTATGGTTTGCACTCGTCTAGATATATGGGGCATCCTGGTAAGATGCATTGGCAAGCAGTGAAATGGATACTTCGATATCTTCGAGGTACTACAGATGTTGGCTTGGTATATGACAGGAATCATAATACCGGTGGTAGTATTATTGGTTATGTTGACTCTGATTATGCTGGAGACATAGATAAAAGAAGATCTCTGACAGGTTATGCCTTCATGTTTTCGGGTAGTGCAATTAGTTGGAAAGCAACTTTACAATATACTATTGCATTATCAACCACGGAAGATGAATATATGGTAGCAGCAGAAGCAACGAAGGAAGACATCTGACTTAGAAGTTTGGTAGGCAATTTGGGTTTGGAACAAGATATCACAGTATTTTATTGTGATAGACAAAGTGCCGTACATTTGACAAAAAATCAAATGTATCATGAGAGAACCAAACATATTGATGTCAGATATCATTTTATTCGGGAAATCGTATCTCAAGGTACCATTGTTGTGAAAAAGGTTGGTACTTATGATAATCTGGCTGATATGATGACGAAGCCAATTTCGATATCTAAGTTCAAGCATTGCTTGGACTTAATTGGTGTTCGTAATATGAATTAGTCCTAGTTGACTTTTTTTTGAGAAGTCAACATATGAAGCTTGTGGCTGAAGGAAAGTTAAAGTCAAGGTGGAGATTTGTTGATATATGGCTTTAATTTCTATTCTAGTTTGAAAATTCAAAGGTAGAGAAATTCTCTCATCCGTTTGTCGCTAATGGTAGAGAGAGAATTTTGGTTAATAATCCGTAGTAATTGGTTGGTTAATAAAGGAAGTTATTCCCTATAAATTAAGAGTTTTTTTCTTCATTTTAATGAAAAAAACTCTTAATTTATAGGGAATAACTTCCTTTATTGGTATCTTTTCTTGGTATCTTGTGAGAGTTTGTACTTTGTATACAACGGTGAGTAAATATTGTGAGGTATTTGGGTGTATTTGGGATTTGGGTTTGAGTGAAGTGTGTAAATACTCTTTTGTATTCTCCACCATATTTAACATCAAGTTATATATTCACTGTTGCATGTGGATGTAAGCTAAAAGATGACCCACATTTGTGCTTATACTTCTACTTTATTTGCTTTATTTATAACAATTTCCCTCTTCATGGCACTTGCCAACTGAAACACCTTGGCTTCTCCATGCGTCGCCACCACAACTGTTCTTGTCGCCGGCGCGTGACTGACTCGGTCCATTGGTTCTGGCGATATTGTAACCAGAAACCCCTCTTCCACCATAGCAACTGTAACACCCCGATTTTCGTTGCTTCGTAATATCGGTAAGAAATATATAAACATATATTTTTATCCGAGACTTAGAAAATGATTTTGGATAAACCAAGGTCATTTCCATGTTATACTTATTTTCATAAGTTACGGGGAAGTTTGTGGGTTGAAAATTCAGACGGAAACCGGTCTGCCGTTTTCTGTGTTTTCACTGACAGTAAAAGTTTACTGCTCAGAAAACCTAATTTTAATTTGTGAACGAGATGAAAAATGTTTTTATCGTATTTGCTACGATACTGGAAGTTTTGAAAATTTTGGTAAAAAAATAATAAAATAATTTACGTTTTACGGGCGGAATAAGTAATCGGGTAGACGACGGAAGAGATTCTGGAGTTTCTAAGAGCCGATAGAGAGTTTATCTTATGATTTTGAGATGATTCATGGGTATGAATCATATTTTTAAGTCTAGAAGGTTTTTCAGGGTTAAAGTGAAAATTTATGGATTTTACGCTTTAGTCCCTGAACTTTCTGTAAATTACCCTTTTGTCCCTATATTAGTTTTTTTCGTTTTTCCAAGTGGATTGGGCTAGAATCCTTGTTTCTAATCCTAAATGGTCGTGGCTTATAAGCCCAAATTTTTCTAGTTCATAGTTGAGTCCATAAAGCCCATTTAAGTTTTCTTATCTTAGGTTTAAAGGCTTAAATCTTCAAGTGGGTCCCACAACCCATAAGAAAATGAAATCAAGCCCAAATGTTTCAAGCCCATGCGTAAGCCCATGTGAATTGTGGCTGCCCATTGTTGTTGGAATTGTCAAGTTGGTTCTAGAATTTTCCATAAGTTTCTACTTATCCTAGATTTTTCTACAAGTTTTTTGATTCTTCCTAAATACATTGAATTGTCTTTACTTGTCTTTCACTCATAAAAATCAGCCAAACAAGTCAAAGATAAGATGGCATTTAATGTGATTAAAATCATCATCATGACATTTTATTGTCTATTTGCAAACTAGTCCTTCAACTATTAGAATCTTTGCAATTTGGTCCTTGGAACTTAATTGCACTTTGATCCTTTTAACATGACAACTCATCTTCATCTAGAGTCTTCTTGAGATGTCGCCACTCACACTATAAATACCCTCCTCTCACTTTTCATTTAGTTCTTTGGTCATTTGCTTTCTATAAACTCTAAAGTTTCTAAGTTTCTTAGTTCTAAGTTTCAAAGCAAGTTCTTGGATTTCCTTCATCATTGATTCTCAAGAGGTAAATCCTAATCTTTGTTCTTAATCATGCCTATGTTCTTTAGTAAGTTTCTTGATTCAAGGCCTATATCATGATTGTTCATCATTTTCAAGTTTCTAACCCTAGAACTTTGAAAAATCATAATAAATTCTAGGAAAATCTAATGATGATGAAACTACTTTCTATCTTCTAGATATCATGTTTACTATCTAAATACAAGAGCATGAAGTAATCAAAAATCTTTTTCTAGAAAACCTAGCCTTGGCCGAACCTATCACCTTAGGGTTGGTAGAGTTTTGTTCATGTGTTTTCATGTATGATCATGTATTCTATATGGCATGTATGACTACACACTCTAATCCATGTTAGTCCCTTAAAAATGAAAATTTTTCTCAAAAATATTCATATTGGCCGAACCCTAAATGGGTGAGTTTTGTTCATGATTTTCATAGATGATCTTAGAAATCAAGTTTTTAGTAAGTATGCTTCATAAGTCCAAGATGATTTGTTAAACTAAGAACCCTAGCCCTATAAACATGTTGAGGCCGAATCCTTGTATAAAAGAGTTAGGAAGTTTTGAGTTTGAAACTTAGTTGTTTAGTCACTAATCTATGATTTAGGTTAATCAAGGATCATTAATCCATGACTTAATCATGATTAGTAATTTTAAGGATTTTGAACCCTAAAAGTCAGCCCTTGGCCGAAACCTAACCCTCATGAGTTAAGTATGTTATGGTTTGATTTGATTTATTTTGGTTGCAATTCGTTTGAAGGAATCAATCGGGTTGGTTTGACCTAAAGCAGACGGAGGAAATCGGATTAAATCGGGAGGTTGTTTGAAAACGTTAGTTTGAGTCTTCAAGAGGTAAGGGGAGCTTACCTGAGGGATTTTCTCTATAACTATTTGCTTTTAGTGTGGCTTATATGATTTATATGTGGTTTGTGATTAATTGTTTATGTTGTTTATGATGTGTTGATTATCTGTGTATCGGTGATTGATCTGCTTTGAATTATCTGCAGTAGTATATTATGTTGTTATGATGCATGATCTGCCTGGGGATATAATTTTTATAATTGTTGTTGAATGTTATTTGTGAGTGTTGTTTGAGAAGCCTGACAGTGGTCAGTGCACAACCGATTAATCAGATAAAAGATTTAATAAGCTGTGAAAGTTATATTCAATGTTTTATGGGAAATGTTGGAATATAATAGTGGAGGAAAATATGATTTTTGTAAAAATAATGAGTTTTGAGAAATATATTATTTTAATGATTTATTAGTGTAAAAGAAGTTTATGAGTCACGGTGAGAGCGTAACCGTGAAATTGTTTTAGTACTGCTAATTTTTATACAAGAAATTCCGAAATATTATAAAAAGTGATTTTGTGAAATTAATATTAGAAAAGACCTTATTTATTATATATGAAAATTATTTTAGAAGAAATGTCAAAGTTTGACTTTAAGAACATTTTCTTTGAAAATGCTAAGCGAAGGCAAGTTTTGAAATTATTTAAGAGGAAAGTTTGAAAATGGTAGTACTTAATTTTAAAAAAAGAGATTTAATCTAAATTGATTTATTAGAGTTGAAGTTTCTATAAAAAGAAGTTATTGATGATTTGACGTTATTTTATAAAAAGATATAAAAGAAGTAAAAAGATGTAAAAGATGTAAAAGAGGTAAAACGATATAAAAAGATGTAAAAAGATATAAAAGATGTAAAAGATGTAAAAGATGTAAAACGATATAAAAAGATGTAAAAGATATAGGACTTAATAACCGAGACGTCGGGGTATTAAGGTTTGTTGTGTTGTAGACTGGGTATCTAATAAAAGAAGTTAACACATTGTAAAATGTTTTCTATTACCACGACCCTAAGACTGATTGCAAGGTCTAGGGGCTTCGTGATTGAGCACTCGGACTTTGAGGTCCTGTGTTGTTAATAAAAGATGTAAAAATGTTTCAAAAGATGTTAAGTCGTAAGCTTTTGAGAGCTTTGACAAATAAAGATATATCACAAAGAAAAGTGTTGAGAACAAAATGTTTTCTTGCATGCATTTGGTAGACGTGCCATGATTAGAAGAGGGATTACCTTGCGGCGTCAGGGTAGATCGTACAAAGATGTTCTCATTGTGCCCGGGGTTTGGACAATGAGGCCCCATCTCAGAGTGTTATCACTGTGCCACGATGTTGGACAGTGTGCGATGGGCGTGCCTGTGGCTGTATGCCTGTGGCAATTGAGTCTGATCAACTCATCACGAGGTTTACGAGGTTGGAGATATCTCATGAGATTAAGTATGAATGTTTAGATGATATATTGAAGTGTTCATGCATAGTTTTTCCAATGTTGATGCTTGGGGTGTGAAACCCATTGATAATGAGATATTATGATATGAATGAGTATGTTGTTATAGACATGTATATGTGTATGTGCCTTCTTTTGTGTTGCGCATTTAGTTATGGTGATGAATCCATATATTGGCGTCTCACTCTTACAAACATATCAGAATCGTACGAGGGGTATGGTATCTACAAGGAGATGAAGGCTGTCTAGTTCGAGGCATGCTGTTGCTGTTTTTAAGGGTTGTAGTGTCCGTTAGTTACGACCAGCTTAGGTAATGTTATGTTTTAAGAATAAAGTTGATTATGATTTATGTGAGGAAATATGAGGCAGTATAGTTGTAGGACTTATATACATTATGTAGTTAAGTGTGATTTGAATACGTTGATGTGGTTATGAGGTTAAAATAAGGAGGAAAAGAAAATTTTTTATCACCATATTTTGAAGAGATAAACGTTGAGAAAACATGATTTTCTGAAAGCAACCAGCAAATTAAGTTTTATTTCCGCAAACGGGTAACCATGTGATGACCTGAGATTAGGGTGTCACATTAGTGGTATCAGAGCTGGTCGAGTCTTTCGGGAATGTTGGGAAATAGGTCTGTTGTGTTGACGTTGTGTTTTCTCTGAGTTAAGTTTTGTTTGAATTACTTCTTAGAAGTAATATGTGTTAATAAATAAGTAAGGAATTACAGAAAGGTGTCTAGTGTAAGTTTTACCTAAGTTGAATGTGAGCAGAAAAGAAAAGTTCTTGAGGAAAATTGAGTTGATAGAAAAGTTCGAGGATGAGATGTGCAATGAAGTTATTTTGAGGATATGAAATGAAGTTATTTTGAGGATGAGATGTGTGAGGTGATATCAAATTGGAATGTTGAATTTTAATTAGGAGGAACTAAGACTATAATTAAATATTTTGAGTAGGGAGTTGATGCGTGGTGTTGTGAAGACATTGTTAGTATTAATGATAAAATTTAGAGTTAGATGATTGGAATAAGGTTTATGGTGGAACCATGTTGATAAGAGAAGTGATTAAGTTTTGATTTTGTTTTTCGAGGGTGATAGGCTTTGATGCAATTTTGAGGATAGTACGGATATGTAGAAATGACGTAAGAATGAATTGTGTTATGGAATATGGAATTAGAGGAATGAAGTGATGTGAAGGGCAATGTAAAATCTTAAGTTTAAGACGAGATTGCAAAATTCTGTTTAGTTTCGAGTGACGAAATTTCGAGGACAAAATTTTTTTTTAGTGGGGTAGTAATGTAACACCCCGATTTTCGTTGCTTCGTAATATCGGTAAGAAATATATAAACATATATTTTTATCTGAGACTTAGAAAATGATTTTGGATAAACCAAGGTCATTTCCATGTTATACTTATTTTCATAAGTTACGGGGAAGTTTGTGGGTTGAAAATTCAGACGGAAACCGGTCTGCCGTTTTCTGTGTTTTCACTGACAGTAAAAGTTTACTGCTCAGAAAACCTAATTTTAATTTGTGAACGAGATGAAAAATGTTTTTATCGTATTTGCTACGATACTGGAAGTTTTGAAAATTTTGGTAAAAAAATAATAAAATAATTTACGTTTTACGGGCGGAATAAGTAATCGGGTAGACGACGGAAGAGATTCTGGAGTTTCTAAGAGCCGATAGAGAGTTTATCTTAGGATTTTGAGATGATTCATGGGTATGAATCATATTTTTAAGTCTAGAAGGTTTTTCAGGGTTAAAGTGAAAATTTATGGATTTTACGCTTTAGTCCCTGAACTTTCTGTAAATTACCCTTTTGTCCCTAAATTAGTTTTTTTCATTTTTCCAAGTGGATTGGGCTAGAATCCTTGTTTCTAATCCTAAATGGTCGTGGCTTATAAGCCCAAATTTTTCTAGTTCATAGTTGAGTCCATAAAGCCCATTTAAGTTTTCTTATCTTAGGTTTAAAGGCTTAAATCTTCAAGTGGGTCCCACAACCCATAAGAAAATGAAATCAAGCCCAAATGTTTCAAGCCCATGCGTAAGCCCATGTGAATTGTGGCTGCCCATTGTTGTTGGAATTGTCAAGTTGGTTCTAGAATTTTCCATAAGTTTCTACTTATCCTAGATTTTTCTACAAGTTTCTTGATTCTTCCTAAATACATTGAATTGTCTTTACTTGTCTTTCACTCATAAAAATCAGTCAAACAAGTCAAAGATAAGATGGCATTTAATGTGATTAAAATCATCATCATGACATTTTATTGTCTATTTGCAAACTAGTCCTTCAACTATTGGAATCTTTGCAATTTGGTCCTTGGAACTTAATTGCACTTTGATCCTTTTAACATGACAACTCATCTTCATCTAGAGTCTTCTTGAGATGTCGCCACTCACACTATAAATACCCTCCTCTCACTTTTCATTTAGTTCTTTGGTCATTTGCTTTCTATAAACTCTAAAGTTTCTAAGTTTCTTAGTTCTAAGTTTCAAAGCAAGTTCTTGGATTTCCTTCATCATTGATTCTCAAGAGGTAAATCCTAATCTTTGTTCTTAATCATGCCTATGTTCTTTAGTAAGTTTCTTGATTCAAGGCCTATATCATGATTGTTCATCATTTTCAAGTTTCTAACCCTAGAACTTTGAAAAATCATAATAAATTCTAGGAAAATCTAATGATGATGAAACTACTTTCTATCTTCTAGATATCATGTTTACTATCTAAATCCAAGAGCATGAAGTAATCAAAAATCTTTTTCTAGAAAACCTAGCCTTGGCCGAACCTATCACCTTAGGGTTGGTAGAGTTTTGTTCATGTGTTTTCATGTATGATCATGTATTCTATATGGCATGTATGACTACACACTTTAATCCATGTTAGTCCCTTAAAAATGAAAATTTTTCTCAAAAATATTCATATTGGCCGAACCCTAAATTGGTGAGTTTTGTTGAGTTTTGTTCATGATTTTCATAGATGATCTTAGAAATCAAGTTTAGTAAGTATGCTTCATAAGTCCAAGATGATTTGTTAAACTAAGAACCCTAGCCCTATAAACATGTTGAGGCCGAATCCTTGTATAAAAGAGTTAGGAAGTTTTGAGTTTGAAACTTAGTTGTTTAGTCACTAATCTATGATTTAGGTTAATCAAGGATCATTAATCCATGACTTAATCATGATTAGCAATTTTAAGGATTTTGAACCCTAAAAGTCAGCCCTTGGCCGAAACCTAACCCTCATGAGTTAAGTATGTTATGGTTTGATTTGATTTATTTTGGTTGCAATTCGTTTGAAGGAATCAATCGGGTTGGTTTGACCTAAAGCCGACGGAGGAAATCGGATTAAATCGGGAGGTTGTTTGAAAACGTTAGTTTGAGTCTTCAAGAGGTAAGGGGAGCTTACCTGAGGGATTTTCTCTATAACTATTTGCTTTTAGTTTGGCTTATATGATTTATATGTGGTTTGTGATTAATTGTTTATGTTGTTTATGATGTGTTGATTATCTGTGTATCGGTGATTGATCTGCTTTGAATTATCTGCAGTAGTATATTATGTTGTTATGATGCATGATCTGCCTGGGGATATAATTTTTATAATTGTTGTTGAATGTTATTTGTGAGTGTTGTTTTAGAAGCCTGACAGTGTACAGTGCACAACCGATTAATCAGATAAAAGATTTAATAAGCTGTGAAAGTTATATTCAATGTTTTATGGGAAATGTTGGAATATAATAGTGGAGGAAAATATGATTTTTGGAAAAATAATGAGTTTTGAGAAATATATTATTTTAATGATTTATTAGTGTAAAAGAAGTTTATGAGTCACGGTGAGAGCGTAACCGTGAAATTGTTTTAGTACTACTAATTTTTATACAAGAAATTCCGAAATATTATAAAAAGTGATTTTGTGAAATTAATATTAGAAAAGACCTTATTTATTATATATGAAAATTATTTTAGAAGAAATGTCAAAGTTTGACTTTAAGAAAATTTTCTTTGAAAATGCTAAGCGAAGGCAAGTTTTGAAATTATTTAAGAGGAAAGTTTGAAAATGGCAGTACTTAATTTTAAAAAAAGAGATTTAATCTAAATTGATTTATTAGAGTTGAAGTTTCTATAAAAAGAAGTTATTGATGATTTGACGTTATTTTATAAAAAGATATAAAAGAAGTAAAAAGATGTAAAAGATGTAAAAGAGGTAAAACGATATAAAAAGATGTAAAACGATATAAAAGATGTAAACGATGTAAAAGATGTAAAACGATATAAAAAGATGTAAAAGATATAGGACTTAATAACCAAGACATCGGGGTATTAAGTTTTGTTGTGTTGTAGACTGGGTATCTAATAAAAGAAGTTAACACATTGTAAAATGTTTTCTATTACCACGACCCTAAGACTGATTGCAAGGTCTAGGGGCTTCGTGATTGAGCACTCGGACTTTGAGGTCCTGTGTTGTTAATAAAAGATGTAAAAATGTTTCAAAAGATGTTAAGTCGTAAGCTTTTGAGAGCTTTGACAAATAAAGATATATCACAAAGAAAAGTGTTGAGAACAAAATGTTTTCTTGCATGCATTCGGAAGACGTGCCATGATTAGAAGAGGGATTACCTTGCGGCGTCAGGGTAGATCATACAAAGATGTTCTCATTGTGCCCGGGGTTTGGACAATGAGGCCCCATCTCAGAGTGTTATCACTGTGCCACGATGTTGGACAGTGTGCGATGGGCGTGCCTGTGGCTGTATGCCTGTGGCAATTGAGTCTGATCAACTCATCACGAGGTTTACGAGGTTGGAGATATCTCATGAGATTAAGTATGAATGTTTAGATGATATATTGAAGTGTTCATGCATAGTTTTTCCAATGTTGATGTTTGGGGTGTGAAACCCATTGATAATGAGATATTATGATATGAATGAGTATGTTGTTATAGACATGTATATGTGTATGTGCCTTCTTTTGTGTTGCGCATTTAGTTATGGTGATGAATCCATATATTGGCGTCTCACCCTTACAAACATATCAGAATCGTACGAGGGGTATGGTATCTACAAGGAGATGTAGGCTGTCTAGTTCGAGGCATGATGTTGCTGTTTTTAAGGGTTGTAGTGTTCGTTAGTTACGACCAGCTTAGGTAATGTTATGTTTTAAGAATAAAGTTGATTATGATTTATGTGAGAAAATATGAGGCAGTATAGTTGTAGGACTTATATACATTATGTAGTTAAGTGTGATTTGAATACGTTGATGTGGTTATGAGGTTAAAATAAGGAGGAAAATAAAAATTTTTATCACCATATTTTGAAGAGATAAACGTTGAGAAAACATGATTTTCCGAAAGCAACCAGCAAATTAAGTTTTATTTCCGCAAACGGGTAACCATGTGATGACCTGAGATTAGGGTGTCACAGCAACTTGTAACCACCTGTCATCTTCATCTCTAGCTACTATGCACAAAGATTTGTCCCTCATCCATAGTATCTTAACTGGTGGGTATGGTGGTGGCAGATTCGGTGGTTCCGACGTCATCTCCGCCTTCGCTTCATCCTCAGGTTGAACTCCATTTTCGTCTTCTTTGTCCTGCTCTCCCACTCTAAGCTTTGCGGTTTTTTCTTCATGACTATCACCGTCGGCACCACGACTATATCCACCGCCATTGTTCAAGCCCTCGATCGCGTCCTTCGTCGACTGCTCAGCTTGGGTTTTCCGACATGGCATCTCTACCCTTGTCATCGACGCAGGTGCTCCATGTAACACCCTGAAATTTTTACTATATATTAAGATGAGTTAGTATTGTCTTATGTATGTTTACATATGCTTGCTATGCTTGTTTTTGATGTCTAAGTTCATGGTTGGGGAAGTTTAGCCATAGAAAGGGTTAATCTCTTGTAGAGTCTAAGTGACGTGTTTCACTATTCTGACCATATCTTGAGTTTTAGATATTCGATTGAGGTGATATTTCATGAGTTGGAAAGCTTAGAGAATTATCTACAACTCTTATTTCAGGTGTTTTGGCCAAATTCTGCTTTTTAGGCCTCGCCCCGCTAGCATTTGTTCGCCCCACGAGAATCTGAAAAACAACTTCGCCTGAAACTGGTACTCAGGCTCGTCCCCTGCGAACAGGTGCTCGTTCCGTGAATCTACGTGCACCAGAAACATGTTTTTGAGCTTCTAAACAGTCCACAATGACCCAAACTCATATTAGACTCGACCTAAACCCTAGTTTACACGTCCTAACATTCAGAAACTGCCTCCCTTCTCTTTCTCTCTGAATTTCCATCAATTCTCTCTAAGTAACTCTCTCAAGGGAAACACGTTATTGCACCGTTCTTCATCGTTATTTGATAGAAGAACATCATCGCTAATGCACACTCATTTACGTCAGCGTTCATCATCTTTAACTTGCTATTTGGAGCTTTAGAAAAGGTAAAATTCGTGCACCTTGTTCCTTGTGATTCTTTCTTTCAAGTTCTTGATCTTAGAGTTGAACCAAGGTGTTTCTTTGTCGTTCTTGAGGTTGTAGACAAGCACTCGGGAGACGAGACACTGGTGGATCTTCTTTCTCTCTTTTGAATCGTGATCTTCATTCCAGGTACGGGGAGATGGAATTAGTATGAACATGTAGGCCTTGGGGTAGCGTAAGATAAGGGTTAACCCATTACCCTTTTGTATGTTTTGTGTTATGATGTATGTCCACGATTGATGAATGTTGTGACGAGATAACATGATTATATGCATGATGTGTTATGATGTTGAAATATGTCCCAACGAGATGTTACCATTGAATGTGTGATCATGTTATGATTGTGATGATAATACGATATTGATTATGTAAAGAACATTATATTAACCCCGTAATATGAGGACACATCATTAGGTAAATTAATTTCCCATAATAAATGAGTGATGTATCAGGGGTGAGGTTGATAATCAAAGGATTAGAATAAAAATATAAATTAAGATTCGGAGTGGCAAAACCCTTGGGACTGAGAGATAACTCGAATTTAGGCAGGCTTGTTGTTTACCCAGATTCACCCTGCGAACACATGTTCGCCCGACGAATCGAGAAGAGCAACTTCATGAGCTCTCTGGCTCACGTGGCTAGAATGGTCTCGCAAGGTGAATCCGGCACACCCAGATAGAGTTCACTGGTTTGCAAGGCGAACCAGGGCTCGCGAGGCGAAAATGAAGATGTTTGCAAGGCGAACCAGGATTCGCCTGGCGAACCAGTTTTTGCAAGATAAAAATGATTTAATGATGGGAAATAATGAAAGATATAAATCGAGGTTTAGCTAACAAGATTATGTTAATGATTTAAGTAAGGACATTAATAATGATAATGAAGATGAAACACTAATAGTGATAGTACTAATAACGGTGATGATGAATTAATGATGGTTAAGATGATAAAGAGAAGTTATCGCATGTTGATAAACTTTGATGCTTAATGGTCAAAGTTGCCTTGATGCTCATTGGTCAAGGTGTTGTTGTCGATAAACTTTGGTGCTTATTGGCCAAAGTTGTTAAATTAAGATTAAAGATGATGTTAACCTTTGGTGCTTCAATGGTGTTGATGGAGGTGGTGAATAACGTTGATTGTTTATTGGTATGCATGCATTCATGCACGAAGTTATTAGTGGAAGTTATGATGACAGGGGAGGTCGCCCGAGAGTAAGGCGATCTGGCCATCCGCGGTGATTCATCCGAGAGTTAGGTGAATCGTGCGTCCCCATGGTGGTGCATCCGAGAGTAAGGTGCATCGGCTATCCTAGGGGTTCACCCATAGTTTGGTGGACTGCCAACGTTGGTGCTTATTGACCAATGTGGATATGCAACTCCAAATTCATCTTCCCGGTATAGATGGATCCACATGTATTCGGAGTAGTGAAGTCACATTGCATTGTTTGAATTATGTGATATGCCTTGTGAATGATATATGTTATAACTTGCGATGTTATGTTTTGTTACTTGTTGCATGAACATCTTACCAACTATCCTACTGCCATTATGTTCATATGTATGGTTTCTTACTCCCCATCTTTTGTTGTTTCTTGTGTGAATCTTGGTTTATGCGGATGGTGAGCAGCTTGTTGAGGAGTGATTTCGAGGAGATCGGCCGCGCGTAGTTTAGGACTTTTCTTTTATGTCAGTTGTTTTCCCGATATATTATGGATTTTGGTTACCAGCTCTGATATGTGACATCGGGGTTTTTAGGTTTATGTTTTCTTTTATTATGTTTTATTTATTTTCCTCAGATGTTATGTTTTTAGTTCATGTGGTACTCGCTACCTTGTTGACGTTTATTTTAAATGATATGCGTGTTTTATTTAATTTTTAATATGCGGGGTAGCGGGTGTCACACTCCACCCACCGCCGTATGAGGGCTCCAGCACAGAGACTTTGGTGGCGGTTTCTTGACACCATCCACCTCATCATTCCCTTTCTTGAATGAATAATCACCAACTTCTTGCTGCTGATTTGAGCTCAATAGATCTTCATCTCTACCAATCTTGATACTTGTCTCCAGCATCGAAACCGTCGCTGCTAAACCACCCTCTATCAAGAAGCTCGCGTCTGGTGGCTTCATCTCACTAACACCACACCACTGCAGCTCTGTCAATGGAGGCACCGTTTCTTGCTACGGCTGCTTGAAAAACCCTCATATTGAATATGTTGGCGGCGGTTCTTGCGGCGGCTGCTTGTGAGTTTCGAATCAAGTTTTCCTCCATGATGAGCAGTGCCCATTTCTTGGGTTTGTTGGCTTGCTTCCATCACTGCTCTTGCATCTCCATCATTATTCTCCTTACACTCACTCTCTGGATCATAATTCTTGAACTCTGGCTCGTGCACCTTCTTGCCACACTTTCTTTCATTTTCTCCAAAGACTTTGTTCAAGATATCCCAGGATTCTTTGGCATTCTTGGCTTTGGAGATATTTTTGAAATTGGTCTCATCCACACCTTGATGGATGATGAAGAGAGCCAAGTAATCTTTTCTCTTGGACCCCTTGTAGGAGGCACTATCCCCCTCTTCTTGGATCCCGACCTTCACTAGCTCCACCACTTCCTGAAACTCAAAGATTACTCTTATATTCACAACCCAATGCTCAAAGTTCTTGCTATCAAGAACCGGTACAAGGATTGAAAAAACCTCACACAAAATCTCAAACTCCATGGACACAGTCTCCCAAGATCGTTATAGCTCTATATACCACTGTTGGTGCAAGAATACTCAATCTCACACACACTCACAAAGAAGAATTAGAGAAATATAATATCACAATATGAAAATTTTATTCAACACATTGCCCTACTATTACACTTGCACTTCTCTTCTTTTTTACACCATATGAAGTCCCACATGGACTCTTATTCACACACGGAACTAGTTACAGTAACTAACATCTCATACGCTAACTAATTCCAACTAACTACTAACTAACACTAACACTAATAACAACCAATATTTGAATTATCTCCAACACAAGAGTGAGAAAGCTTACACACAGTGGTTGACGGTGAAAGTGTGTGCGAAACAGTGAAGAGGGTGAAATCGGGTAGAGAAGAAATTGAGAAAAAGGGGAGAAATCTTAGACTCGGAGGTTGACAATGGTAGTGAAGTGAAAGGGATTTAGGGCGAAAGAGAACACCAAAATTCAGAATGGGAGAGAAAGGGGTAAAGAACGCTTCTAGAGAAAATATTATTCTTACATTTCTGATTAAATAAGTGATAGATTATTTTCAAATTTCAACTAGTAATAGATAGAATAATCAATATCAGTAAACAAAATAGAATAATCAATAAAAATAATTGAAAGTTAATACATTATTGACAATTTGATATATTCAGTAAAAACAAATAAATATATTAATAATAACCTTTTTAAATTATTTAAATTTACACTTCAATGACAGAATTAGCCACAAGTTTTTTAGCTATAGATAGATTTTTAAATAGAATACTAGCGATGAATTTAGTAACGAATATTTAGCGACGTCGTGTATCCGTCTGTAAATTCATGGTAAATTCAAATAAAAACATCATCGACGAATTTAGCGACGGGGTACCTCACGACGAACATTTCTTGTCTCTAATTCTGTCATTAATGTCAAAGAAATAATTTTGCGACAGATTTTGCTACGAGATTTTTTACGACAACATATTTCGTCATTGAATCTGTCGCTAATAGTAAATCACTGGATATTGCAAATCAAAACAAAAGTTGTCGTTAAATTTGTCACAGTTTGTGACAGATATCTTGCCATCGCTAAATTTTGCCCCGAATTTCAAAATTATCAGTAGTGAAGAAATGAAAATATTTCAATAGATTTCTTTTTTTAATATTAATATTTTTATTAAGATCAGTTAGTTAGTTACTAATTGGTTAAGTTAGCTTATTTCAGCTATAGTTAGAACTGTAGTTAGTTATCTCATTTCTTAATCATTGTAATATTATATATACTCGGCATATTGTGTACATTCATATTCAATTCAATTCAATGATCTCTAAATCTTTATTAATGTTGTTGGAGTTTTAAGAATACAAATAATACTACTAATAAGTAATAACATAAGGTCTTAAATATAAGCAAAAATAATTAGAAATATGAGATGGTTTGGAGTCTCAATGATTATTTTATTTACAAAATGAATAATCCATTTGAACACTTAAAAAATGTCTATATTTCATAGTTTGAAATCGGAATTGATTATGAACAGGGAATGTGTTAGCATCGTATACAATTTGTTCTAAGAATGATTACCTATTTTAATGTGTGTTTGCTTATTTAATGGAGTTGGTCCTGTATTATTTTTAAAATAAATGTTTTTTAAATTTTTAATGAGTAAAGGCCTAAATTGGTCTCAAAAAAATTTCACGGGGTACATTTTTGGTCCCTCAAAAAAAAAATCATTTGATCCCTCAAATTTACAAAGACGGGACATGTTAATCCCTCATTCCAGTTTTAAACGTCCGTTTACTTGCCTGTGTATTTTGTTAACCATCCTGCATGGTCCGTCGGCGGTCCCGTGTGACCTATGAAGAATTTTTATCGTGAAAAATGATGAAAAATGAACAAATGTGTGCACAATTTCAAAACCTAGATACTCAAAAATGAGCATGTTTTTCACTTTTTATTCGTTTTCAACGATGGAAATTCATCATAGGCCATGCATGATGACCAATAGTCCAAGCAATGTGGTTAACAGAACACATAAACAAGTCAATGGATGTTGGAACTGGTTTGAGGGACTAACATGTCTCACGTTTGTAAATTTAAGAGACTAAATGGTTAATTTATTTTTTAAGGGATCAAAAGTATACCCATGAATTTATTTAGGGACCGATTTGGGTCTTTACTCTTTTTTTAATTTTACATGTCTCATTCTGTCGACATATATAAAAAATTACAAATGACCATTAATTGAATTTAATCCCATAGAATTAAATTGCTCAGTTACTTTTGAAACATCCTAAAATTCTAATATAAATAATTTGATTAAAAAAAAGATTAAGTTATTAAAAATATAGTGGAAATAAAATATATTTAAGAGGTTTAATGTAAAGGATTTGTTACTATAAAATTTATTAGAGTTGGTTAGGAATTACAAAAGGAATAATAAATTAAAATATGTATATGTATGAATGTAAACATAAATGCAGACTTTTCACGTAGGGACCTAGGGGGTAGCTCACAAGTCAAGTGGGCCTAGTTATTCTATAATAAAGAAAAATAATAATAATAATAATAATAATAATAATAATAATAATAATAATAATAATAATAAACAATGAGGAAACAAAACAAAAAAAAAGGAAAAGAAAATAAAATAAATTAAAAAAAACCTAGAAGTCTATCACCTGCCTAATGCACTATATATATATATATATATATATATATATATATATATATATATATATATATATTTATATATATTTATATATATATGTGCTCTAGTTACTGCACACGGATGAGGAGCACCGCGCACAGAGGAGAATTAGAGGGGGCCGTGCAGTGTGAGGGGGTTTTGGAGACACGTTCCCTTTTCTTGTCGGTGCAACCGTAACAATGAAGGGAAGAAAATATTTTAGAGGAGCACCAACTTTTGTCATACGTAATTTCTGGAACATTTTGGAGGTCTTCAAGAGGTGAGTAACAGTACTTTTTGCGAACACTTTCCATGGTATAATTCTTTGTATGTGTGTGGAAGGGTTTACCTTATAGTTTTTTTTGGAATTTGAATTGAATATATGATTGATATCACCAACCTAAATTTTAAAATCGGGGGTTTTCAATTAAAACAAAAATCTGTTAAATTGAGTATTTACTCTTGTTATTGATGGCATGAAATACATGACTGATATTTGTATTAGTTGAATGATATGTTTGATGACATATGTTATGTCTTGATGTTCGTGATTGTCATAGTGTAGTTATAAAATTACTTGAAGACATGATATGAGTCTATTTGGTATGCATGATAGGATTAAATATTTAATTTATGGTAAATGAGTTGTTACATGTATGAGACATGAAATTTATGTCTTATGATGAGTTGTATGATGTTTGCCGCAATACCACCTATGATAGGGGTATCGAAGAGTAATACCTCCTTAATGGAGTATCGAAAGTAACATCGTCATGTGATTGTGATGTCGAAAATGAGTAATACTACCTAAAAAGGGGTATAGAAAGTAACACCGCTACAGGTTGGGCTATCGAAAAAGGAGAAATACCACCATGTGCACATGGGAGGTATCGAAATAGAAATTTCCCCGACAGGAGGGTGACATCGAAACACTCCTCATGAGTAGGGGTGGGCAATGGGATGTCATTGTCGTGTGATGTGTGAGATTTATGGCATGCCGGCAAGAGACCAATTTAAGATTGAGGTCTCCGAACCACTTTGATTATTTTCGAGATTATTTGGTATGTGGGATGTGACGTATTGAAGTGATTTGTCCTTATGCTATATGTTTTTGAATTGTTGATATTACTGTTGTTATTAAGTGTAATTTTAATATATATTATTTTTCAAAAATTGGCAGATATCATGGACAGTTTTTCCGGTTACCCCGCCGGCTGAGAACAACACTATTTTCGAATTATTTTATAACTGTATTGTTGTGCACTGGGATTTTATATCTCATTATAAGTGTTGTTTTCAGAGCCCGAGGACATCACTGTTGAGGATCCAGAGATCTGAAGAGTTATCTTTTATTAGCTAGTTGGTTAGTAATGTAGTATGGTTTAGAGTATCATGCGGACGACGTTCCTTGGTTTACGTACTATTTTTCTCTTAATTGTAATTAGACGCTCGGTTTTGAGGCTTTTAGTTTTTATTCAAATGATTGGATTTAATAATATTTTTCAATACTTTGTAAATACTATTTTATTTAATGAGGTATTTTCCTACTTAGTTATTTGAGAAAATTTTTATGACTTGTGTTTTTTTTAATTAAATGTATTGAAGGATTTTTATTGAAATTAATTTGGGTTACTAATGTAACGAAGGGTGTTACATTTTTGGTATCAGAGCATTTCGATTCTAAATCGGACTGTGGTAGTGGGGCTTTTTCTAAATCAAAACTTGGGTGCATAGGATGCTTGTTAGAGTTATAAATATTGCATATTATTCTTTGGGATATTGGACATGATCAACCCAATATTTCATAGGTAGTGAGCAGATTTATAGGACTAATAGGCGAGGGATGAACATTGCACTTGCAGCAGCTTTGGTTTGTATGATCAGAGATACGCAAGGGCAGACGGAGACTCTCTGTCAACTGTAGGGGAATGGAGGCCAATCACTGATGGAGTGGTGGCTACCTAGGACCCTTAGCACGTGGGACTTTTCAAATTCAAGAAGAATGATCCGCTATTATTCTGAGACAGCTTAGAATCCGAAGGAGACTTGATTTCTTTAACTCGTATAGGGGAAGAAGTTACTATATTGTTTGATTCAGGAGCAGCACTTTCTTTGATATATCCTTCAAGTGTGAAATTTGAGTTGCCTATCTTTCGTTTGTCCTTTGAGTCATGTGTTTCTACTTCTATGGGGATAATCTTATTGCTTCTAGTGCTTGTTTAAATCGTCTTCCTATGCATCGGGATGCTCCTTATGCCATTGATCTTATTTGTCATTTATGTCTGGGTTGGATGCTATTATTGGTCAAGACTGGTTGTCGTTGAGACTTGTTGTCATAAAGCACTCTGATAGAACTTTTTCTTTTTTTGCTTCTTCACAACCAACGTTGATTGATCCTTTGGTGTCGACCCATATTGCATTTGTTGTTTCCTGTAATAAATGCTTAGTTGAGAGAGCTCAAGGATCGATACATACTCTCTCTTTTTTTGGTAAGGTAGAGATTTATAGTGATGTGGCAGTAATACCTGGAGTGTGAGAGTAAAAGTAAAATTTACTTACCCTTCCTTGATACGTTTAATTTTGGATTTTTACATGTAGATCAATCTATTATAAAAATTTTAAAAAAATTGGAATTTAGGGTACTTTATTCTTTATATGAGATTTTTGAATGTTGATGATGAATTGATTTTAATAAATTTATTTTCCTTGAATCTAATGTACTTTATTCTTGATACGTTTGATTTTGTACTAATTGTAGTTTTGTATGTGCGTTCATGCTGGTCTTTTCTCGTTTACACTATTCTCACCATCTATACTTATGCCAACACTGTCAAAACCCATTTCCATATCTAATTGAAATGTCCTATTATTTTTTTTTAATTCCTCCTATGCGTGGAGTTCACCTCCATCACGTCGAGGCCAATTTATTGAATTGTAATTATATTTCTAACTTCCTCTGACTCATGAATTTAATTGTGGCATGAATTCTATTTTTTGTTAGTTTGAATCGAATTATATATATTTAATATTTATATTAAATTATGGTTCACTTTATAAATTTTAAAAATACGTTTGATTTTGTATTAAGTTTTGAGTGCTTTTAGTGGGAAAAGATGATGGGAGTATGAGGTTATATGTGGGCAATATGCAATTGAACAAAGTAACTGTTATGGATAGGTATCTTTTACCTAGGATAGATGAGCTTAGATCAATGGAGTAGAGTAGTGGTTGATTCTAGTAAAGTAGATGCAAGGATAGGGTGAAAGAAGCCTAAGACAATGACAAGTGTGAGAAGTTTCCTAGAATTTGAGAAGTATTATAGGAAGTTATAAACGAGTTCTCTAGACTAGCCTTACCTCTCACCAAGCTGATTAGGAAAGAAAAATCTCTTGTATGAGATACAACTTGAAGTTTTTAATGATCAGTAGAGCCTTAAACAGTTGTTAAGAGATAGAGACAATGACATAGACGAAGAGTTAAATCTAAGGCAAAGAAGGTTGATGAATTTTCTTAGGAACTATAGTTTTGAGTTGAAGTATAGTCCGTAAAAGACTAATGTAGTTGTCGATACTCGGAGTAGGAAATTTCCGCACAAGTCTAACTTGAAGTTGCAAGAGATGAACCTAATAGAAGAGTCTAGAGACATGAATTTGGATATCTTTTTAAGGCTTTAAACTTGAAAGCGAATAGGTTGAAAATTTGTAGTGACCTCAAAATAGATTAAGCGAGTGTGGTTTTTAAACAAGGATTTGAAATATCTTTTGAATCAAGAGAATTATGTGTTATATAATAATGGTGCAGTGTTGTTTAAGAATAGGATCATTGTCCCTAAGGAGGGGAGCCTTAGAGGGGAAAAAATATGTTAGAAGAGACACATAAAAGAACGTTAACCATGTGTCTAGGAATAACCAAGAAGCATCACGATTTAAAGAAGTATTAGTGGATGAGAATAAAAATGGAAGTGGTATTAAATAATTTTATATATATGTTCAAATTTTATTATTATGTTGTAATTTTGTTATATATATATATATATATATATATATATATATATATATATATATATATATATATTGAGAATCAATTTCCTTGAAATTTCAAATTACTTCCCAAGTGACCAAATATTTATCGCGATTAAAATACCCCTAGGATTTATTTTTACATAATTAATGACATGTCTAATACTAACAAACTTATATTTTTTTTAATCAAAAAGTGAAAAATGTTATTTTTTTTTATTTGTATGTGCCTACTCAAAGATCAAGATGGAATTGATTTCTTAGTACTACTGCGGTGTATATTTTTATAGTTGTTTCTGCACAATTTAATTGCAAGTTTATTAAATCTTATTCTTCATTTTGTTATCACATTTCTTTTAAGTTAGATTTTCTTATCAACTGTAGGTGAAACTATTTCTTTTGAAATTATTATCTTGGGCTAAGATGAGAATTAATATATGGACGTCGCTACTACTTCTCCTTTCTTTAGTTTATTTATAAAATTCCTCCGTTATGTGAATAATATGAGAAATTTGGTGTAGGGTTTGTAAGAGACTATTATATCCACGTATGAATGGTATAAAGCATTACTTCTTTTCTTTCGTGGATTGCTTGTTATAAATTTAATTTGTGAGAATGCTTATGATTATAGGCGGATGGACATAAACAGATTCTTATGTGCATGATTTTATCTTATAAATATTATTATTGACTTTTATTTTAATAAAATAAAATATATTTTTATAGTTAAGGTGCCACGAATTGTACGCTTATTATCTGGTGAAAATGGTTATTGACTATATATATATATATATATATCGAGAATGTAATTAGGAAAGGTAGGTCCACTTTATGTTAGTGAGAAGTAGGCGAGAATATCTTGTTAGGACCCGATTTAATTCAAGAGATCGCAACTAGGATTAGTAATTGAGGGAAAGATGCGCATTGCGCAGAATAGATAAAAAAGTGTTATGTCGACATGAAAAGAAAGCATTTAGAATTTTAGGAAGAGGATAATCTTTAAAGTCACTCCTAAGTTTGGGATGGGGAGGTCAATGTCATTCAGAAAACTAATTCTTTGTTTCATGGGTCGCTTTCCAAATTCGTAAAAGAGTCGGGCTTGTTGCTTATCAATTGGTTCTTCCGCCACAGTTGGCAAACCTTCATGATGTTTTCCATGTGTCGCAACTCAGAAAATATGTGCCTGATGAATCTCATGTGATAGCTCCTGAGTCTGTACAATTGAAGGATAATTTGATCTATAAGCCAAAGCCTAGTCAAATCTTGGACAAGAGCACTAAGACTCTAAGGAACAAGGCAATTCCATTGGTGAAAGTGTTATGGGACGGATTGACTCCTGAGGAAGCCACTTGGGAGATGGAGGAGGGCATCGTGTGTTAATACCCAGATTTTATTATCTAAGGTATGGTAACTTTACGTTTGAATATGTCATATGTTAAAATAAGTGCGTGAGTATGAGGCGAATTTCGGGGACGAAATTCTTTAAGGAGGGAAGAAAATGTAACATCCTAAAATTCTTATATAAATAATTTGATTAAAAAAAAGATTAAGTTATTAAAAATATAGTGGAAATAAAATATAATTAAGAGGTTTAATTGTAAAGGATTTGTTAGTATAAAATTTATTAGAGTTGGTTAGGAATTACAAAAGGAATAATAAATTTATATATATATATATATATATATATATATATATATATATATATATATATGAATGTAAACATAAGTGCAGACTTTTCACGTAGGGGCCTAGGGGGTAGCTCACAAGTCAAGTGGGCCTAGTTATTTTATAATAAAGAAAAAAATAATAATAATAAACAATGAAGAAACAAAACAAACAAAAAAAAAGGAAAAGAAAATAAATAAATAAAAAACCTAGAAGCCTATCACCTGCCTAATGCGATATATATATATATATATATATATATATATATATATATATATATATATATATATATATATATATATATATATATGCGCTCTAGTTACTGCACACGGATGAGGAGCACCACGCACAGAGGAGAATTAGAGGGGGCCGTGCAATGTGAGGGGGTTTTGGAGACACGTTCCCTTTTCTTGTCGGTGCAACCGTAACAGTGAAGGGAAGAAAATATTTTAGAGGAGCGCCAACTTTTGTCATACGTAATTTCTGGAACATTTTGGAGGTCTTGAAGAGGTGAGTAATAGTACTTTTTGCGAACACTTTCCATGGTATAATTCTTTGTATGTGTGTGGAAGGGTTTACCTTATAGTTTTTTTTGGAATTTGAATTGAATATATGATTGATATCACCAACCTAAATTTTAAAATCGGGGGTTTTCAATTAAAACAAAAATCTGTTAAATTGAGTATTTACTCTTGTTATTGATGGCATGAAATACATGACTGATATTTGTACTAGTTGAATGATATGTTTGATGACATATGTTATGTCTTGATGTTCGTGATTGTCATAGTGTAGTTATAAAATTACTTGAAGACATGATATGAGTCTATTTGGTATGCATGATAGGATTAAATATTTAATTTATGGTAAATGAGTTGTTACATGTATGAGACATGAAATTTATGCCTTATGATGAATTGTATGATGTTTGCCGCAATACCACCTATGATAGGGGTATCGAAGAGTAATACCTCCTTAATGGAGTATCGAAAGTAACATCGTCTGTGATTGGGATGTCGAAAATGAGTAATACTACCTAAAAAGGGGTATCGAAAGTAACACCGCCACAGGTTGGGGTGTCGAAAAAGGAGAAATACCAGCATGTGCACATGGGAGGTATCGAAATAGAAATGTCCCCGACAGGAGGGTGACATCGAAACACTCCTCATGAGTAGGGGTGGGAAAATGGTTGCCATTGTCGTGTGATGTGTGAGATTTATGGCATGCTGGCAAGAGACCAATTTAAGATTGAGGTCTCCGAACCACTTTGATTATTTTCGAGATTATTTGGTATATGGAATGTGACGTATTGAAGTGATTTGTCCTTATGCTATATGTTTTTGAATTGTTGATATTACTGTTGTTATTAAGTGTAATTTTAATATATATTATTTTTCAAAAATTAATAGATATCATGGACAATTTTTCCGGTTACCGTGCCGGCTGAGAACAACACCATTTTCGAAACATTTTATAACTGTATTGTTGTGCACTGGGATTTTATATCTCATTATAAGTGTTGTTTTCAGAGCCCGATGACATCATTATTGAGGATCCAGAGATCTGAAGAGTTATCTTTGATTAGCTAGTTGGTTAGTAATGTAGTATGGTTTAGAGTATCATGCGGACGACGTTCCTTGGTTTACGTACTATTTTTCTCTTAATTGTAATTAGATGCCCGGTTTTGAGGCTTTTAGTTTTTATTCAAATGATTAGATTTAATAATAATTTTAAATACTTTGTAAATACTATTTTATTTAATATGAGGTATTTTCCTACTTAGTTATTTGAGAAAATTTTTAGGACTTGTTTTTTTTAATTAAATGTTTTGAAGGATTTTTATTGAAATTAATTTGGGTTACTAATGTAACGAAGGGCGTTACAACTTTAAATCTGAATTTAAATTGGTAATTTTAGTTTAATTACTTTTTTAAATTTGAATTTTCTCAAATCAATCCTTCAGTGTTTCTTTGGTTATATAGTTCTTCATCATCCAATCCCTCATAAATTGATTTTTTTTTTTTTTACTATCTTATTGTTAATTGCATTGATCTGATACACTTGCTCTGAATCCATCAAGTTTCTGGGACCCCATTTCGTGATATTACAACACTTCAATCGGATTGAAACAAATCACTTTAACATTATATTATTTAGATAAAAAAGGTCGACCAATCTTCTCTTTGTTTGTATCTACATAGAATACATGTGTGGTAATGAAGATGAAGATAAGGATAGCAGAGCAACTAACTCTGCCAACTAATTCCGTCATTACTAAAACTGAAATCTTGATATTTGATGATTCAGTTATTGGATTTCAATCTCTTTTTCTGTTATTAGTGATAACTGATAAGTGATAGGCTTAGCTTAGTTTGTTATGTCAACTTCTATAAATGTTTCATCTAGTTGATGAATAAATTATGAGAAACATTTCATGGACTCTTCATCTTTGTTTTTCATCTATCTTTTATTATGGTATCAGAGAGCTATCCAAAGGACTCTGATAAGAAAGGCGACCCCCTAAAAGATGTCAAGCCCATTGACGATTCCTCCAAAGGTGTTAAGCCTAGCACCATGATTCCTTCAACCTATCACTTGAATCCATCAGACAATTTTGGAACACCTCTACACCTCTTATAGCAATGCTGCTGAAAGGAAACAATTACAAAAGTTGGGCAAGATCCAAGAAGACTGCATAAGGGCAAAAACAAAGATGGGTTTCATTGATGGTTCAATCAAGAAACCTTCCCAGACTTCAAAAAACTACCAAGATTGGGACAAATCAAATTCGATGGTCACAGCTTGGATCATCAATTCGATAGATCCCGCGCTACACAGAAACATCTTACACGCCATGACAACCAAAGATATATGGCTTGATCTTGAGGAAAATTTTGCCCAAACAAATGCTCCCCACGTGCATCAACTATGGCGTGCTTTATGCTTGATGCAACAATAATCAAGTAAGAGTGTGTCGAATATTATACAAAATTTAAAAGTATTTTTGATGAGCTAAGTGAGTTGCAGCCATTACCTGGATGTACTTGTGATGCTTCCAAAGAATTAGCACAAAAAGAAGAAGATCACCGAGTCCACCTTTTCCTTGGAATTTTGAACAGTGATCGATATGTTCATATAAAGGGGACAATTCTCAATTTAGATCCTCTGCCTTCCCTTAGACGAGTCTTTAATCATATTCAAAGATAAGAGTCTCGGAACTTAGCTGAAAGAAGCAGAGAAGTGAAGCATGATATTGGTGTTGCCTTTTATTCCTCCAAACCTGAAGAAGGTGCAGTATTCTACTCCAAAAGAAACGGGAACAAAGACTCCAAAGATGGTCCAAAACCAAAGTGTGATCATAATAGGAAGCTTGGACATGAGAAGTCCAAATGTTTCGAAATTGTGGGATATCCATCTTGGTGGGATATAAGAGTAGAGTGAACAGAAAACACACTACAAATTCAGGGGGAGCACAATTAGCTTGGGGAGAAAATGGTGGCCAAGGCAAGAACACAGCTCAAGAAGGACACAATGTTGCGCTTCATGGAACTCGCAACAACATATCAGATAATCAACAAGAATACATGTGTGGTAATAAGCTTATTTTTGGCAAAAAATAGTTGGGTGTTGGGCAGTGGAGCCTCCCATCACATGACTCCATTGTACCATCTCCATAACAATGTGTGTGATCTCGAGGAGCCTTTGCATATTACAGTTCCAACTAAAGCTGTGGTGATAGTCCAAAAGAAGGGTAATATGACTCTTAATAGTAACATCACTTTATTAGATGTGCTCTTTATACCACAATCCAACTGTAATCTGATTTGTGTGCAAACTATCAAATGACATGAACTGTGTAGTCACGTATTATCCTAATAATTGTGTGATACAAGACCTAACCAAGAAGAAGATGATTCGATCAGGTGATACGTGTGATGGGATGTACTTATTCAAGACAATTGAAGAAGGAGCGTCATTGGTAACCTATACTCAAGACAATAATATTCTATGGCATGCAAGAATGGGTCACCCTTGTAACCATTACATGTCTAAATTGTCTAGATACATTAGATTTACTTTTGATGCAAATAAATTGGGATGTTTGATGCATGTCATCGTTCCAAACAATGTATGATAAATTTTCCTTTGAGTACCAATAAAGCCAATAAAATCTTTGAGGTGATTCATTATGACTTATGGGGAAAGTACAACACAAGATCACATAATGGCTCACAGTATTTCTTGAGAATAGTAGATGATTACTCTCGTGCTACATGGGTTTATCTATTGAAAAACAAAACAAAAACAGTAAACCATCTTATTAATTTCTACAAGATGGTTGCAACACAATTTGAAACTAAAGTAAAGGTTATAAATAGTGATAATGGAACTGAATTTGTTAACACAAAGGTTCACACTTTTCTTGATAATGAAGGAATTCTCCATGAGACTTCATGTGTTCATACACCACAGCAAAATGGTCGTGTGGAAAGAAAGCATCGATTATATACTTGATGTGGCACGTGGTCTTGGATTTCATGCCAATTTACCGTTACATTTTTTGGGTGAACGTATCTTGACTGTAGTTTACCTCATCAACAGAATTCCAACAGTAGCAAATGAAGGAATTACTCCTTACCAATTGCTATATGGCAAACCTCCTTCTTATGAGCATTTAAGGGTTTTTGGTTGTGAAGACACCAACAAAACCTCATGATAAATTTGCTACTAGAGCAAGTAGATGCATTTTTGTTGGTCATCCTCAGGGTAAAAAAGGCTGGCAGGTATATAATCCAAGTACTAGAGAGTTCTTTGTCTCTAAAGAAGTTAAATTCTATGAGCTCATATTTCCATATAAAGAACATGAAGGAAATCAAATAGCAGCTATTGATAGTAAAACATCCATTTTCCCATATCTTACTTCACCAAATGAAGTAAATCAATCCAATTTGATGGATTACAATGATGCAGCAGCTGATTCACCTAGTGATAAATGTGAATCAGCTCATGACTTAGCTGTTTCGGGAAGTCCTACTGATATGGCAGAAATACCTCCTAACCCCAGTGCAGCAGAAAATCAAGAAGCATTGCAACCCAGACAACCAAGACATAGGCGACCTCCCACTTATTTGAAAGACTATTATTGCAATTAATCAATTCAAGACCCCCCACACATCACCTCCACTTCAACATCTTCTCCTGGTAAGCCTTATCCAATCTCACAATATATTAGTTATGACAACTTTTCTCCTTCACATAAAGCTTTTCACATAAAGTTTTTCTTACAGCCATCAAGTCTCATGATGAGCCTAAGAATTTCTCCCAGGCAATGCAATCCTCACATTGGCAAGAAGCAATGGCATAAAATATCACAATCTTGGAAGAAAACAACACCTGGACCTTAGCACCTCTTCCAAAAGGAAATAAATTGGTTGGTTGCAAATGGATTTATAAGATCAAATACAAGGCCAATGGAGAAATTGACAAGTATAAAGCATGATTAGTAGCAAAAGGTTACACTCAAATTGAAGGATAAGATTTCACAAAAACCTTTGCACCCATGGCAAAGATGACCACAGTTCGTTGTTTATTAGCGATAGCAATAGTTAAAATGTGGGAGCTTCATCAAATGGATGTTAGCAATGCTTTTCTTTATGGAGATCTTGAGGAAGAGGTATATATGGCTGTACCTCTTGGATATGTGGTGAATGATTCACAGCTTGTATACAAATTGCATAAATCTTTGTATGGTCTTCGACAAGCATCCATAAATTGGTATGCTAAACTCTCCCTAGCTTTAACTCACTATGATTTCCAACAGTGCAGCTCTGATCACAGTCTGTTAGCCTATTCTTTAGCTTCAATTTTCATTGCTACTTTAATCTATGTTGATGACTTGGTTATAGCTAGAAATGACACTATAGACTGAACAAAGTTCAAACAATATCTCAGTGAATGCTTTCAGATGAAAGACCTTGGAAAGCTTAAAAAATTCCTTGGCCTTGAAATTTCTTATGGAAACACTGGTTTGTTTCTTTGTCAACAAAAATACACCGTTGACATTCTCAAAGAATGCGGCATGCTGGATTGCAAACCTTGTGGTTTTCCTATGGAGTAGCATCACGGGTTGTCAGCAGAAATAGGAGAACCATACTCCAATGCACCTCAATATAGATGTCTTATTGGTAGATTAATTTATCTCACCATCACTCATCCAGAATTAGCTTACTCAGTTTATATACTGAGCCAATTTATGCAAGAGCCAAGACAACCACATTGGGATCCTGCTATGTGAGTTCTTCGTTACTTAAAAGTATTGGAACCAAAATGGTTATGGTTAAATAATCTCTTAAGTTTTGATGTTAACAAAAGATTAAATTTGAATAACAAATTTGTTGTTGTGGACTAACTTATCTATTCAATATGCAGGACTGTTCTTATTATCGCTAGACGTGTCTTTAAGAAAAGTCCAAGCACATCGCAGAATCAATCTATGTTCGCTAGACAAGTCTGGGTAAGAACTATAGTCTAAGTATAAGAAGCGCTAGACGAGTAGTTAAAACAACTAAGTCTAAGAAGCACTAGAAGAGTCTCTAGGCGTATTACATAAAAGAACAAGTCCAAAGGATTAGCAAGTCCAAAGACTTGTAGTCTACCCAAGAAACAATTGGACAATCACATCTTAAGACTACCTAATAGAAGTTAGACAAGCAATACTAGTCCAATCCATAGAACAACTAGACGATACATCAGTGGACTACCTCTGTAAGACTAAAAGTTCAAATAGCAAAAATACATGTCCAAAGACGCAGAAAGTTGAACCCGTGTAGACAATGAATTTATTTCAAATAATTATTTATTTAATTCATTTGATTCTCGTCCCGTTCATATTGTGTTGCTTTCAAATATTTACTTTGTTTCTTGGTAAGAGAAACATAGTACCATTGATTACACAAATGCTTTGTACGCTGACACTTGTTGCTGCAAAAGTTGACTAAAGTACAAGAAAGGAAAGACAAAATGTAACTTTCGAGTACAACAGAGAAGTGACACTACCATTTCAAGATTTCTGATAACCAAGAGTGCTTTTCTGAACATCATCGTATCAAGTTATCATACTCAACGGATTCTAGCATTTAATGTTATCTCTAAACGGATACAATTTGAAGACCATTGAAGAAAGAAAGAGCTAAAGTTTCACTTCAACTATAAATACTGGATGACCCCAGTAAACAAAACAACGAAGCTCTGAATATTCAAGTGCTAAAACTCTGTCATATCTTCTCTTAATTATTCCGATTGTAATATGAACTTAAATCGTCATACTCTCACCCATAGTGAGTTGCTTTTAGATCAATCTCTTTATCTATTAAGTTAGAGTGAGACTGAAGAGGCTTGACGGGAAAAGAATACTTGTTAGCCTGGAGAGGTGTTGAATACTTGTGAGATTGTATAGAGCCTGAAGAGTCTTGGTCATAAAAGAATACTTGTAAGCTATTGAAATACAGTAGAGAAAACTCTCAAGTAGAGGGGACTGGACGTAGCTCTTGGTTGGAAGAGAGTGAACCATGATAAAATACCTTATGTGAATTTTCTATCCCTAGCTATTTACAGTTTTTATTTATAACTAACTGAGGGGTTTTGATATTGAGTTTATTAACTCTTTGAAGAGGTTTTCTTTACATGTTTTATTTAGTTATTTGCTTGCAAAAAGGTTTCGAGAGGTTTTTAAAAATTTGTTAAGAAACATAATTCAACCCCTCTTCTTGTGTTTCCCTGTGTCACCTTCAAAAAGTCCTCTCCAGGTCAAGGGCTTTTGCTGTCCAGAAATTCTGATCTTAAATTGACAGCATATTGTGATTCCGATTGGGCATCATGTCTAACTACAAGGAGATCAATTACGGGTTACTTCATGAAGCTAGGAAGTAGTCCGATCTCATGGAAGACAAAGAAACAAACTACAATCTCAAAATCATCTAGCGAAGCAGAGTATAGAGCTATGTTTCATGCGGCTAGTGATCTAATCTGGTTAAGAAATTTGTTGTCTGCTCTTCAAGTCTCCTTTAATGGGTCTACCTCGCTGCTATGTGATAATCGATTAGCCCTCTATATAGCTACGAATCCTGTTTTTCATGAACGGACTAAAAACATTGAAGTTGATTGTCATTTTGTTAGAAAGCATATCCAAGCTGAAAGAATTACAACTGCTCGTTTGTCCACTAAGCAGCATTTGGCTGACATTTTTACTAAGGCATTGAGTCAGAAGCAGTTCCAGAATCTACTTTTCAAGTTGGGAATTCATGATCTTCAATCTCCAACTTGAGGGGGAGTAATAAAGATGAAGATAAGGATAGCAGAGCAACTAACTCTGCCAACTAATTCTGTTATTACTGAAACTGAAATTATGATATTTGATAATTCAATTATCGGATTTCAATCTCTTTTTCTGTTATTAGTGGTAACTGATAAGTGATAGGCTTAGCTTAGTTTGTTAAGGAGTTTGTTATGTCAACTCCTATAAATGTAAACAATCTGGTTGACGAATAAACTATGAGAAACCTTTCAAGCATTCTTCATCTTTATTTTTCATCTATATTTTATTATGTGGTTTTTTCAAGATATTGTGATAGTACATACCTGTCAAAAAAAAGAAGTGACGTGACGTTGATATTTAAAACTTGTATGATAATATGAGCCTCTCCTTAGAGGAAAAAAAAAAACTCTTCACATTTTAAAATTAAATAAATCTGGAAAGTTGGACAAAAATCTAAATTTAATATACAACAATAAAGGATATTCACAGGATGTGTAATATTTATACATTAATGAATCATTGGATTAATCACAATTTTTTAAAAAAAGTTTAGGATTAATCCAACGATGTATTAATATATGAATACGTGAATACGTAGTTTTGTTAAAATAGAGATCGGGATGATGATGTGTTGATAGAACATGTTGCCTGCCTAAATTTTTAGGAAAATATGTAGGGGTATTCATCAATCGATCCAAACCAATACAAACCACAAAAATCGAACCAGAAAACCGAAAATCGTAAAACCCCTTTTTTTACATTGGATTTGATCGGATTTTGGATCCTCTAGTAAAAACCAATCCAATCCAAACCGATCTACTATATACATATACTATTATTTTTGAAATTATAGTATTACTCATAGTTAAGCATTATTTTTTATACTTTTAGGACTCTCATTCTCTTTAATATTTTTGTTGCAATGACATGTATGAAAATATTTAGAATAAATGTTAATGTCATGAAGTTATATGTTGCTAAAAAAATTTATGCATAACATATATACTTGATTGTGAGTAATCATGAAAATTGAGAAATTAATTAAGTAAATTTGAGAAATAATTAGGTACAATTTATTTGTAGAATATTCAAGAAAAAAAATAGGTTAAGTGAGAGTAGATATAGAGAATTAACATAAAAGAATATTTAACAATAAAGAACGTGTTAAAAATATCAATAATTATTTTTTCTGAAACTCCCAAATTTTTGTCAACAATTCTAGAATTTTCCTCACATGTCATCAAATTAAATACTTGTTAATAATGAACGATTAGTTGTTGCCTTTTGTTAAATATGCTTGGATCTCACTCCCAAAAGCTAGCTCAAAGGATGAGAGTGCCCAAGCATATATAAGCATTGCACAGTCCAGGAACATTGGTAATATGGGACACACATGTAACTTCAATACCCACCCTTAAGTTGCGCGTGGGCCTGGGTCCAATTACCACATTGCCTGCAAAATCCGGCTCTGATACCATGTTAAGAGAAGCAATACTATAGTAAAGGGACATAGAGAAGATGAAGAGAGAACAAAGGGGAAAAAGAATAGCTGCTAGGGTTTCATTAGAATGCAAAATGAGCCTTTGGTTACAATATATAGCAAAAGGAATAAATATAAATAGGCAACAAGCAAAAGACTATACTACCCTTAAGACATAAATAAATAGAGGGACTATATAATCTAATATCCCCCCTCAAACTCACGATGCATCAATAGGAAGCATCGAGAGTTTGCTAATCAAGAAACGAAAGCGTGTAGTGGAATGCGACTTTGTAAACAAGTCAGCAATCTGCATGGAAGAAGATACAAATGGCAAAGTGATGGTTCCCTGCTGAAAGTGATGTCCAGTGAAATGGCAATCAATCTCAATGTGCTTGGTGCGTTCATGAAAGGCTGAGTTACGAGTGATTTGTGTGGTACTCATATTATCACAATACATAGGAGTGGATGCAGAGGAGGAGACTCCCATAGAGTCAAGTAACCAGTGCAACCAAACGATTTCTGCAGTAGTGGATGCCATGGCACGATACTCAGCTTCTGTAGAAGATCGAGAAACAACTACTTGCTTCTTACTCTTCCAAGAAATAAAAGAATCCCCTAGGAAAGTGCAAAACCCTGTGGTAGATTTACGATCGGTGGAATCACCACCCCAATCAGCATCTGAGTAAGCACGCAATTCTAATGAAGAAGATGAAGGAAATAAGAGACTCTGAAAATGAGTGCCCCGAAGATAACGAAGAATGTGAAGAACAGCTAGCTAATGAACTGTAGTAGGAGAAGAAACAAACTGACTAACAACATACACAACATAAGCAATATCAGGTCTAGTAATGGTAAGATACACTAAGCTGCCAACAAGAGTACGATACAAAGTAGGGTCCGGAAGAGGGACAACATCAGATGAGACATATCGAGCATTAAGCTCAAGAGGGGTGTCTGCTGCCCGAGTATCTGAGAGACAAGCTTGTTCAAGAATGTTGCCAATATACTTATGTTGGAACCAAAGTGGTTTTGGATTTAATAATCTCTAAGTTTTAATGCTAACAAAAGGATTAAATTTGCTTGGCAAAGTATTAGTTGAGATCTAACATATGCTTGCAGTTATGCAGGAATACTTTAATATAAGCAAAATAAACTTGGGATAAGTTTTCATTGAAAAATACGCGTCCACCCTTGTAGACGGTCTGCTCAAAAACTTTGGTAAAGTTACTTCTTTAGACTGGTTTACTTAAGTAGACGAAGCTCTAAATATTTGCTTGATGAATACCTAAATAACTTGTTAGGTACAGCAAGTCCAAAGACTTGTTAAATAAGCATGTCCATCTGGCCACGTAAGCAGACGGAAGTAATTAATAGAAGTAAATGAACTGAAAAATAAAGTAATCTAGTAAACGAGCTCTAACCACCACATCACCAGACGGAGATCTTTATAACTCATTAAGAAATAGCAAGTCTGAAGACTTGATAGACAAGAGGGTATAGCACGTCATCAGACGAGCAAAGTAAAATATTAAACAGACTTAGTCTCTTATATAACTAAGTAGACGGGGTTTCTTTTTAGACGAGCTCCATCTTAGAAGGAATTAAATGCAATCCGAATCTCTTGAATTTATTTCAAATGATTGATATTTATTTCAATAGAATATTTTTTGTTCATATTTGTTTTATCTGCTTTAAATATTTTACCTTGTTGTAAAAGAAACATAGTACCATCAAGAAATGCAAAAAGCAATATCGTACAATAAGATGCTGCAAAACGATCTGTACGATGACAACTCTATGACTGAAAAAGTTGAATTATACACAAAGGAGGAACAACAAGTGCTCAAGCTGCAATACTCAGAGGAGTAAGCCTCCAATTTCATGCTACCTCGATAACCAAGAGTACTATTCAGCATTGCCACAATCAAGCTATCAGTCACAATAGATATCATGCATTAAATGCTATCTCTAAACGGGATTATTCAAAGTAACCGTTGAAGAAATACAAGTGAAGAAGAAGGTCACTATAAATAGAAGACCTCAAGTACTGAAGAACAACTTTTGCCAATCAATAATCACTCATTCTAATATTCTTTCAAAAGCAAGAGTCTGTATTCTTTAGTTTGAATATTGTTTTAATATTTAACTGATCTTAAACTGTCATATCCTCACACTTAGTGAGTTAAGTAGATCAAACATTATATCTCTTTGTTAGAGTTAGAGCCTGAAGATGCTTGGTAAGAAAGAAATATTTGTAGCCTGGAGAGGTGTTGGATACTTGGTTGTAATCTATCTGGAGAAATAGTGGATAAATCCTTCAAGTCGAAGGGACTAGACACAGCTCTTGGCTGGAAGAGAGTGAACCAGGATAAAATCTTATGTGTGAATCTTCTATCCCTAAAATCTTCAGTTTTATTTGATTATACTAAATGTGGGGTTTTGATATTGCTTTTGTTAAAGTCTTTTAAAAAGGATCTTTGTCTTTGTGCTTGCTTCTGTTTCTAATCTCCTTGAGTGCAAAAATTGCTTTAAAGGTTGTTTTCGAAAATTATTAACAAACACAATTCAACCCCCCTTCTTGTGTTTTCCTGTGAAAACTTCAGTTGGTATCAGAGCTCAGCCTCGAAAGGGTTGAGCATCTAACAAGTGCTGAGGGAGTACGATCCAACAACCATGGATGCAGAAGGACAAGCTATCAACAGACCTTCTCTCTTTGATGGTTCTGATTATGACTACTAGAAATAGAGGATAATGGCATTTTTGGATGCACAAACTCTAGACATATGGGAGCTCATAGAAACTGGTTATACCGAACCCAGAAATGAAAATGGAGCTGCTATTGCTAGAGCAAATTGGACAACAGATCAAAAGGCAAAGCATCAACTCAATCTTAAAGCTAAGCATTGTTTGATGTGTGCCATCACCAGATCTGAACATGACAAAGTTTACAGCTACAATACTGCTAAAGAAATCTGGGATACTCTTGCCCTAGCTCATGAGGGTTCCTCACAAGTTAAGGAATCCAAGATCAGCATGCTGGTTCATCAGTATGAGCTGTTCAAGATGGGTGAACATGAAACAATAGACCAAATGTTTGGAAGATTCCAAACCATCACCAATAGTCTCAAAAAGGAAAATCTATTGCCCTAAAGGCAAAGAAGCAAGTTCATCAAAAGTTCTCAAAGCTGCTGAGTCATCTAATGAGTCTGAATCTTCTGATGATAATGAAGGATCAGATGAGGATGAATTATCCTTTATCTCCAGGAAGATTCAACATATGTGGAGAAAGAAAGGTGGTTTCATAAGGAAGCAACTCAATAAAAAGTTTTCCAAGGAGAAGTCAGACTCCAAGGAAAAAGGTCCACCCTTGTGCTTTGAATGCAAGAAACCTGGTCATTTCAAAGCAAACTGCCCTAAGCTAAAGGACAAAAAGAAATTCTTCAAAAAGAAGAAAGGCTTAATGGATACTTAGGAGGATCTTGATCTGTCTTCTTCAGATGAAGAAAAAGAAACTGAGGAAGAGGCAAATATCTGTCTCATGGCAGACACTGCATCAAAAAGTGAATACACTAATGCTGAGGTAATGGACTCTGACCCGTCCACTCTTCAAAATGCTTTTGATGAATTGTTGCATGAGTCATCTATACTATCACGAGAATATAAGAGTCTCAAAAAGAAGATCTCTAAACTGTCTAAAGAACATGATAGAGTCTGCACTGAGAAACAAAACCTTAAAAATGAAAACGACACACTAAAATCCGTGAATGTCAGTCTAGCTGACAAAGTGGTGTGTGAACCTGATGTCTCTTGTGAAGTTGCAAAACTGAAACAAGATATAACATATCTAACTGATTCTCTGTCAAAGCTTATAAGTGGTTCAGATAAGCTTAGTCTCATTTTAAGGAACTCTAGGTCACCTTATGATAAATCTGGTCTTGGTTATGACAAAGAGAAGCAAGACATATCTCACAAAAAGTCAAAACCCCTTAAACAGCATAGTGCTTCAAAAGTTCCAAATAAATATACCAAAGCTAAGTGTAGCTCGTCCAACACCTTTTTTAAAGTGTGTGGAAAAAGTGGGCATATTACATCTAGATGCATACACAATAAATATGCTAAGCATACTCGTCCAATGACAACTAACAAGAAAAGACCCAAGTCAGTTTGGGTGATAAGATAATACATGTTGCAGATTTGCTTAACAACAGGAAGAAAACAGATGTCTTGGTACTTGGACAGTGGCTGCTCACAACACATGACGGGAGAAAGGTCTATGTTCCAAAACCTTAAGCCCAAAGATGGTGGCTGGGTCACATTTGGAGGAAATCAGAAAGTGAAAATCATTGGTATAGGTAAAATTGGTAAACATATTTTTCCCTTCATTGATAATGTTCTTTTATTAAATGGCTTGAAGCACAATCTACTGAGCATAAGTCAATTATGTGACAGTGGATTTGAAATGTCTTTTAATAAGAGCATGTGTACTATCAAGAGAGATTATGGATCACTTTTATTCACTGCAAAAAGGTAAAACAATCTCTATAAGATTGACTTGGAGGACCTCTCAAATCAAAGTGTCTCATGTCTAGCGTCCATTGAAGATGAGTGATGTATTTGGCACAAAAGGCTAGGTCATGCAAGCTTGAAATTAATTTCAAAGCTAAACAAGCATAACCTTGTGAGAGGACTACCAAACCTTAAGTTCAAATCTGATGCTCTATGTGATGCTTGTCAAAAGGGAAAACAAGTCAAAGGTTCTTTTGAATCTAATAATGTTGTTAGTACCAATAGACCATTAGAGTTGCTACATCTTGATCTTTTTGGTCCAACAAGGACTGCCTCTGTCAGTGGTAAGAAACATGGTCTTGTCATAGTAGACGATTACACTAGATGGACATGGGTTATGTTCCTAACTCATAAGGATGAGTCTTTTAAGGTCTTTTCTGTATTCTGCAAATGTGTACATAATGAAAAAGGCATGTGTATCACTTCAATCATAAGTGACCATGGGGGAGAGTTTGAAAATGAGTTATTTCATAAGTTCTGTGAAGAGAGTGGTATCCTTCACAACTTCTCAATACCTAGAACACCACAGCAAAATGGTGTGGTAGAGTGAAAGAACAAATCTCTTCAAGAGATGGCTAGGACTATACTCGATGACAACTCTTTCCCTAGACACTTCTGGGCTGAAGTTGTTAATACTGCCTGCTACATTCAAACAGAATATACATTAGACATATCCTGAATAAGACTCCTTATGAACTATGGAAAGGAAGAAAACCCAACATATCTTATTTTCACCCCTTGGTAGTAAATGCTTTATACTGAATACTAAAGATCAACTTGGTAAGGTTGATGCTAAAACAGATAGTGGAATACTATTAGGATATTCTGAAACATCTAAAGGCTTTAGAGTCTATAATTCTAGGACTCTGATAGTAGAGGAAAGTATTCATGTCAAGTTTGATGACAAACAGCCTGATAAGAAATTATCAGAGCCAGATGAAGCTTTTACAGATCTTGATCTAAGCATTCCAGGAGACTCGCCTGAGATAAAAGTTGATGATCAAGAAGATGAACCCACTCAACAACCGGAAACTTCCACTTCTCAACATGGTACAATTCAAAAATCTTGGTACTTCAGGAATTATCATCCACAAGATCAGATCATTGGACACCCCAATGACAAGCTAAGAACCAGATCAGCCTTCAGAGAACAAGACAATTCTGTACTAGTCTCTGAGTTGGAACCAAAGACAGTAGACGAGGCTCTACTGGACTATGGTTGGATTCTAACTATGCAAGAAGAACTCAATCAGTTTGAAAGAAGTGATGTTTGGACTCTGGTTCCACTGCCCAAAGACAAATCAGTGATTGGAACAAAGTGGGTTTACAGAAACAAACTTGATGAAAATGGTAAGGTAATTAGAAACAAAGCAAGACTTGTTGCTCAAGGTTTCTCTCAAGAAGAAGGTATAGATTATACAGAAACTTTTGCACCTGTTGCTATATTAGAAGCTATTAGAATTCTACTTTCATTCACTGCACATCATAGTATTGTGCTTTTTCATATGGATGTTAAGAGTGCTTTTCTAAATGGCTTTATTAATGAAGAAGTCTATGTTATGCAACCTCCGGGTTTTGGGTGTGAAACTCATCCTGAACATGTATATAAGCTTAAGAAAGCTTTGTACGGTCTTAAGCAAGCTCCTAGAGCTTGGTATGATAGACTAAGTTCCTTTCTTATGGAAAATGGATTCAATAGAGGAAAGGTTGACACACCCTTATTTAGAAAATCCATTAAGTCTAATTTCATAGTCGTACAGATATATGTTGATGATATTATTTTTGGTATTACTAATGAGTTTCTATGCATAGAATTCTCTAAGTTAATGCAGAAAGAGTTTGAAATAAGCATGATGGGAGAACTCAAATTCTTCCTTGGACTTCAAGTAAAACAAACCATGGACGAGGTGCTCGTTCATCAAACTAAGTATACAAAAGAACTTATGAAGAAGTTTAAGATGGATGATTGTAAGCCAATGAATACTCCTATGCACCCCACTTCCATAATGAACAAAGATGATAAAGAGAAAAAGGAAGACCAAAAGATATACAAAGGTATGATAGGATATCTCTTATATCTTGTTGCGCCTTGGCCTGATATTATGTTCAGTGTATGTTTATATGCTCGATTTCAATCTGATCCTAGAGAATCTCACTTATCAGCAATTAAGAGAATTTTTAGATATTTAAAAGGTACTACTAATCTTGGTTTGTGCTTTAAGAAAAATGAAGATTACAGATTAGTTGGTTTCTGTGATGCTAACTATGCTGGAGATAGAATTGAAAGAAAAAGCACTAGTGGAGGATGTCACTTCATTGGAGCTAATCTTGTCTCATGTCAAGCAAAAAACAAAGTACCATTGCTTTATCAACTGCTGAAGCTGAGTATATACCAGCTGCAAGTTGCTGCTCATAACTTCTTGGATCAAACATCAATTGGAGGACTACAATGTATTTGTAAGTAGTATTCCGCTTATGTGTGATAATACTACTGCAATAAATCTATCTAAGAATCCAATTTTGCATTCTAGAGCTAAGCAAATAGAGATTAAACATCATTTTATTACGGATTATGTGCAAAAAGGTGTGATTGATATTCAATTTGTAGATATTGACCATCAATGGGCAGATATCTTTACTAAACTTCTGACAGAGGATAGATTTATCTTTATTAGAAAGCATCTTAATATGATATGTGTAGATTAATTTAGGCATCCAGCCTCGAGAAAAAGTTGTTTTTATTAATCCTGCGTCTATTACCTATGCTCGACTAATACCTATTTGAAGTTGTGCATCTATTGCATTGCACGTCTATATGACGCGTCCACTGATACTGATTATCGCGTCCATTGAATAGTTTCAGACGAGTTCACATCAGCATATGATTAAAAATATTCTTTTTGTGTGTTAATAAATGCATTTATTTTTGTCACAAGACAAATTTATCCTTTATTATCTTTGCTGAATTAGAACTTCCATCAATCCCATTGATAAGCCTCTGGCTCATCTAGTTTTATGGCTAGTATGACCATGGTTTTGTGCTAATTATATTTCGCTTTCGCCCAAATTAGACTCTATTGTCCTCAAGCAACATTTTGAGTCACTTAAGTAGTTTTAGGTTAATTTAGCCAGTTTTGAGTCAAATAAAACACTTATGGCTATTTCATTGTTTTCAGGTTAACTTAGAAGTCAAGGGAATGAAGAAACAGGGGAAATCTCAATATTGGAGGTATTCGCCTCGCGAGAGTCTTCTCGCCTCGTGAACCTGAAGACCAACCTGAACAGCAGAATGTCATCCTCTCTGTCTCGCCCCGCGAATCCTCTTCTAGCCTCGCGAACTCAAGGCCGATCGTGCGCCGAGAAAATGCAACCCTTTCTGTGTCGCCTCGCGAACCATGTCTCGCCTCGCGAGCCTGAAGACCAGAAGCCATCACGCCCAGGCCCTGATTCTCATAACGGGCGTAATAATAAGACTCTTCCATTCCTCGCCTCGCGAGACATTCTTTGCCTCGCGAGAAGTCCAAACGATGCAGATTTCTTCATAAGATTCGCCTCGCGAGTGAGTGTTCGCCTCGCGAGATGGCGCAGATCCTGAAAGTTATAAATTGTTGTTCTGGGCAGATTAGGGGACACTTTTCTGATTATCCACTGTTTTTACAGATTTTCTGGTTGTGCTACGTTTTTATGGAGAACTAATTTTCTTGGATTAATCTACTGTAATCGGTTTCCATTGCACTTGAGGTTCTGTAATTCCCGTTTTGTTTGCTTTTCCCTTTTCAATACTATGCTATATATTTTTGTTTGCTTAATTTAGGACTGTATAGAATTTGTGTTGATTTATTTCGGTGATGTTATGTTCCTATATTGAATCGCGTTTGCTTAATTCGCGTGTGTACAATCGTGTTTGCTTAATTCACAAGAGCTTCACCCCGTTTGCTTAATTCGGGAATTAGGAACATATATCTTGTAGTAGTGATTTCGCTTGTTAATTATTGCTACAACCGAAAGGGGATTAGAATCTGCTTAGGGCTTGGAATTTATATGAACCGATGATGGTTGGGAAACCGAGAACAGTAGATTAATCGTCCTTAGCTTATTTGATAATCCCATAAATTGCTCTGTTTTTATTGCTCTGTTTTTGCTCTGTTTTCTAATTGAATTTCAAACCCACCACCCCCCCCCCCCCCCCCAAAACTGATTTTTGTGGTGAATAACAATTCAAGAGTCCTTGTGAGACGATACCCGAGTTGTCACGCTCTACTACAATTTTGTAAACCTCTCACTTTTTGACCCGTGTGCGACAGCGCGTCAAAAATTGGCGCCGTTGCCGGGGACTCTTGTTTGTTATTTTCGCTTTTTTTTTCGTTTTTGTTTTGATTTAGTCTGGCTACTAGGTCTACTTGCCCTGACTTGTGTGATTTTGATCCTGAAATTGAAAGAACACTGCACACACGCCGTAGAGCAATTCGGGCTAGCACTAGTGGTGATTCTAATTCTGAAACTGTTTTTGATAACATGGGTGACCAAAGAACATTAAGACAGCTTGCTGCCCCTGATGTTAGTTATAATGGCTTGTGTATTGAATATGCTGGTGTTGTTGCTCCCTTTGAATTAAAATATGGTTTAATACACTTGTTGCCAAGGTTTAGTGGTTTTGCAGGTGAGGATCCACATAAGCATCTGAAGGAATTCCAGGTTGTCTGCTCTACACCCTTGAGACCAGAGGGAATAACTGAGGATCACATCAAGCTGAGAGCCTTCCCATTCTCACTACAGGGCGCTGCAAAGGATTGGCTGTACTATCTTGAGCCAAACTCTGTTACCACCTAGAACGATTTGAAGAAGGTCTTTTTAGAGAGATACTTTCCTGCCTCCAGAGCTGCATCAATCAGGAAGGAAATATGTGGCATCAGACAAGGCAATGAGTCATTGGCTGAGTATTGGGAGAGATTCAAGCAGTTGGTATCCAGTTGCCCTCAGCATCAGATTTCCGAGCAGCTCCTTATTCAGTATTTTTATGAGGGGTTACTACCGATGGATAGAAATATTTTGGATGCTGCTAGTGGGGGAGCACTTGTTGATAAGACTCCGGCTGCTGCCAAGCAATTGATTGAAAATATGTCACTTAACTCCCAGCAGTTTACAACTAGGAGAAATTCTGTTGAGACAAGGGGTGTGAATGAGGTCCATAGCTCTTCTTCCAACCAGACCCTTGAGAATAGAATTGATGAGCTCACTTCTTTGGTGAAACAACTGGCAATGGATAAGGTTCAGCCGGCAAGGTTGTGTGGCATGTGTAGTTCTCCTGAGCACCTGACCGATGCATGCCCCATTCTGAGAGAAGAGTCAGTCACTGATTTGCCTCAAGCTTATGTAGTCAATCCTTACAATCAAGGCAACAATCAGAATCGGTACAGCATCCCTGACCTTTCCACGAATAAGTACCATCCCAACTGGAGGAATCATCCGAGCCTTCGGTATAGGAGCTCATCCACACAACTGCAGCTGACAGCACCACCACAGAATTTTCCCCAAGTGACCACCTCCACATCTTCTGGACCTTCACTAGAGGACATGATCAAGCAAATGGCTGCACAAAACCTTCAGTTTCAGCAGCAAGTTGGACAGTCTCAGCAGCGAACGGATGCTAGTATTCAGGCCTTGCAGACACAGATTGGACAGCTTGCCACTTCGATGAATGCCATGCAGCAAGCTCAAGGATTAAACCAACTACCTGCACAAACAGTGGTGAATCCTAATGCTCCTACCCTTAATTCTAATGCTCCAAATCCTAATGTGAGTGCCATTTCTTTGAGATCCAGGAAAGTAGTAGAGGCAGCCACTGAAAAAGATGAAGAAACTATTGAGGTAACTCCTGAACCTTTTGTTGTTGTTGAAGCTGAGAAAGTGTATATGCCACCGATCCCCTTCCCACAAAGAGTGCAGAAAAATAAGAAGATTGGTGGGGAAGACAAGGAGAGGGAGATTCTAGATGTGTTCAGAAAGGTGGCGGTTAACATTCCGCTTCTGGATGTGATTAAGCAGGTTCCAAAATATGCAAAATTTCTGAAGGATTTATGTACACACAAGAGGAGGTTGAAAGGTAATGAGAGAATCAATTTGGGACGAAATGTTTCAGCCCTCATTCAGCCTAAGCCTCCACTTGAAAGGGTTACTGTTTCATCCCTCACTCAGGCACTGCCACAGAAGTGCAAGGATCCGGGCACTTTTGCTATTCCATGCACCATTGGGGACAGCAAATTCGAAAATTGCATGTTGGATTTGGGAGCCTCCATCAATGTCATGCCCACTTCTGTCTTCAACAACCTTGATCTTGGTCCCTTGCAGCATACGGGTCTCACTATCCAGTTGGCCAACAGGACCAATGCTCGCCCCATGGGAGTGGTAGAAGATGTGCTGGTACAAGTTGATGAGTTGATTTTCCCTGTTGACTTTTACATCCTAGACATGGCAGGGGAAACAAATTCAAGTAGATCACCAATCATCCTAGGCAGACCGTTCATGAAGACGGAAAAAACAAAGATTGATGTTGATGATGGAACCATGTCCATGGAGTTTGGTGACATTGTTGCAAAGTTTAACATCTTCGATGCTATGAAGCATCCCTTGGAAGAGCACTCTGTCTTTCAAATAGAGTTGCTCTCTGAAATTATTGATGACACCTATGATGACTTGGTTTCTGATTTTCCATTTGTTTCTGGCTTTGATGATATTTATTCATGTACTGACTGTACTAACACTAACCCTTGTGCTGTTTGTGCTGAGACTGATTCTACTTTGCAGGGTGATAGTGTGAGTGAAGCTGTCTGTTCAGCTGAAGTTCTTGACATCATGGTTGCTCCAAATATACCATCCATTGAGCAGCCACCCTCCTTAGAGATCAAGCCACTTCCTGGGAATCTGAAGTATGCTTACTTGGAGAGGAATGGACAACTTCCAGTTATTATTTCCTCCAACCTTGACTCTGACCAGGAAGCCAAGCTCTTGGAGGTGTTAAAGAAGCACAAGAAGGCGATTGGGTGGACCTTGGCTGACATCCCAGGAATTAGCACCTCCAGATGTATGCATAGGATTCTGTTGGAGGATGGGGCTAAACCAGTTAGGCAGCCCCAAAGGCGGCTCAATCCATTGATTCTGGATGTTGTGAAGAAGGATGTGACAAAACTTCTGCATGCGGGAATCATATACCCCATCTCTGATAGTAGTTGGGCGAGTCTAGTGCAAGTTGTACCCAAGAAGTCCGGCCTCACAGTGGTAAGAAATGATAATAATGAGCTTGTCCCCACTAGAGTCCAGAATAGCTGGCGAGTCTGTATTGATTATAGGAGGTTGAACCAGGCCACTCGAAAGGATCACTTTCCTTTGCCGTTCATCGATCAGATGCTCGAACGACTGGCTGGTAAATCCCACTACTGTTTTCTTGATGGTTTTTCCGGATACTTCCAGATCAACATTGCACCAGAGGATTAGGAAAAGACCACTTTCACGTGCCCCTTCGGCACGTTTGCCTACAGGAGGATGCCATTTGGCCTTTGCAATGCTCCTGGCACTTTCCAGAGATGCATGATTAGCATTTTTACTGGATTTATTGAAAATTGCATGGCAGTGTTCATGGATGATTTCACTGTATATTGTTCCTCATTTGATGCATGCTTGCTGATGCGCTGTCGTGCACGCGTCAAAAAGAAGAGCGGTTTGTAAAACTGTATTGAGGGTGCGACAACTCGGGTATCGTCTCTCGCGGACTCTTGTAGTGTTATTTGCAGAAAATCAGTTTTCTTTGGGGGGGGGGAATTGATTTGAAATTGATTAGGAAAAACATAACAAAACTGAGCAAAAACAGAGCAATTTAAGTGGTTATCAAATAAGACAAAGACGATCAATCTGCTGTTCGGTTTCCCACTATCATCGGTTCATGTAATTCCATGCCCTAAGCAGATTCTAATCCCTCTTCGATTGTAGCATCGATTAACAAGCGAAATCGATGCTACGGGACATATGTTCCCAATTCCGAATTAAGCAAACGGATGAAGCCCTTCGTGAATTAAGCAAACATGAATTGAACACACGCGAATTAAGAAAACGCGATTGAGTTTAGGAACATAAAATCATCGAAAATAAATCAACACTAATTCGATACAAACTGAATTAAGCAAACAGAGAATAACGAATAGCATTGAAAGAGAGAAGAAAATTCAATCGGGAATTACAAGACCTCAAGTGTCGGCGGAAGCCGATTACAGCAAATTAACCTAGGGAGATTAGTTCTCCATCAATAACGCAATACAACCAGAGAAATTCGTAAAACAAGGATTAGCCAAAGATCCCCACTAATCTGCCCTAAACAGCGATTATAGCATTCAGAATCTGAGCACGCTCGCGAGGCGAGTATCCTCTTGCAGGGCGAATATTAAAATGGCGCTAGTTCAAATTTGGCCTCTCGCGAGGCGATATGATTACCCGCGAGGCGAGACTTCAAAATCTGGTTTGTCACAACCGTGATGCCTATCTCGGTCAGGCCGTGATTACTTCTGACTTTGGGTGCTTATCTGTGATGGCCGTGACCTTCATAACGGCTAGGCCGTGATGGTCTCTGTCCTCCAGGGTCTTCCCTCACGGGCTGACTGTGAGGCTTTCTGACTTCCAGGCTCGCGAGGCGAGACATGATTCGCGAGGCAAGGCAGAGAAGATGACAATTCTGGCACAGGCTGGTCTCCAGTCTCACGGGGCGAGTAAACTCTCGCGGGGCGAGTAAACTCTCGCGGGGCGAGTACTTCCAGGATTGCAATTTCCACTATTTCCTTCATTCCCTGGACTCTAAGTTAACCTGAAAACATGAAATAGCCATAAGTGCTTTATTTGACTCAAAACTGGCTAAATTACCCTAAAACTACTTAAGAGACTCAAAACCTCGCTTGAGGACAATCAAGTCTAATTTGGGCGAAAATGAGATATAATTGGCACAAAACCACGGTCATACTAGTCATAAAACTAGATGAGTCAGGCTTATCAAAATACCCCAAACTTGAAATTTCCTTGTCCCAAAGCAAACTAAAACTCAAAACGACTCAAGACTTGGCAAGCTCAAAGGATTCAGTCAATTTCACACACATTTCAAGCAATTAATCAAAACAATTTTCCTTCAATGTCCCCCCCCCCCTTTCAACAAAGCAATCCCCACAATCATTTATTCTGAACATTTGAGAATTTCATCATTCAAACAATCATTAATCTAAGCAGGGGATCCAAGTTACACACAAAAGGGAGATCACCAAATTCAAACAACCGCCTTCCTCACAAGGGCATTTAGTGTTTCACTCATTCGCTCAATTTGTCTAGGATAACAACATTTCACTCAATTTCACTTTTAAGAGCACTTCCCATGAATTTGATTTTCATCTCAATCAAGGTTCCCACGAAAACATGCATGCAACATCAAAAGGTCTTTCAAAGGTTGTAATGGGGCCTGGCTAAGGGTAGGATATATAAAGGAACTAGGCTTAAGTCCCTAGGAACTAAGAGAGCATGAAGCTTGTACACTATTATTTTTTTCACTCTAATTCATTTTTCCATTTTTTTCTTTTTGGCGCTTCGGGTGGCTACACCTTTTTCCTTTGACACCATTTTTTTGTTCTGCCCCTTTTCTTTTTGGCAAATTTTTTTTCTTTTTCTCATCTTTTTTTTTTTTTGTTCTTTTGCCCTTGCCTTCAACCTTTATATATTCTGTTCTTTTTCTCACCCAGAATGACATATCACTGTAGCCACCCCAAACTTACTTCCTTGCAACCCTTCTCTTGCTAAGCTTCCATGCTCTCCTAATCCTAAGATCGGGTTAACATGGTTTTTCAGATTTTTGGCTTGTAACATAGGGTTATCAAGAAAAACAGGCTAATCAGGCTCAATAGGGCTAACTAGGGAACATGCATTAGGGATGGTTCAATTTAGGCCAAGTAGCTAATTCAAAGAAAATTGCCTAAATCATCTGATGCAATCACATAAACATGCAAACCAAGAAGAGACTCAAGCAAAATCGGGAAAGTGCAACTCAAAAGTGATTCACACAGTTAACAATATGTTGGAGGCTCAATCCTCACCCGGACATTTTTACAAATTGTTTGACCGAGATTCTATCCCTAGTGTGTGCACCCCTTCACCCCAAACGTATCATAAATCATGCAATCATAACAAAATATCTCAAAGTTCAATTTTCAATATTTTTTTTTTTTCACATGGGGATCAGTTTTCAAATTTTACAACCTAGGGGGAATCATCAACTTAAATCATGCAATCAATCTGTGCTAAATCAACAAAACCACCAAGCTTGCCGACACAAGACTCACACACATGCTCTTGAGCTTCTCAAATTATTCAAGAGCGAAAACAAAACAAAACAAAAAACACAAAACAAAACACAACAAATGGTTCCCTCCCCCACACATAAAACATTCATTGTCCTCAATGAAACAGCATAAATATAAAAATAGAGTGAGGGAAAGGAAAGGGTGCTCCCTGATCAAGTTGCAGTGTAGGTGGGCTCTCCCAAGGAGAGCTCCTCAACAGTAGCATCCTCAGGCACCGAGCTCTCATGGAATAGCTTCAGTCGCTGCCCGTTAACCTTGAATGCCTTGTTGCTACCTGCACTTTTAATCTCTACTGCACCATGAGGAAAAACATTAGTAACAACAAATGGGCCAATCCACTTGGACCGAAGTTTCCCAGCCATCAATTTCAAAGTGAGTTAAACAAGAAGACCCGCTGACCCACAGAGAATTCCTTCCTAGCAATCATCCTATCATGGAAATGCTTGGTTTTCTCCTTATAAATCCGAGAGCTTTCATAGGCTTCTAGCCTAAGCTCTTCAAGTTGCTGTAATTGGAGTTTCCTTTCAATACCAGATTTTTAAATTTCCAAATTACAGCACTTGATCGCCCAATAAGCACGGTGCTCAACTTCCACAGGGAGATGACATGCCTTACCGAATACAAGCCTAAAGGGGGACATCCCTATTGGCGTCTTGAAAGCGGTCCTCTGAGCCCAAAGTGCGTCTTATAGACGGCGGCTCCAGTCCTTCCTATTCGGCTGCACCACTTTCTCTAAGATCTGTTTGATCTCTCTGTTGGAGATCTCAGCCTGGCCATTGGTCTGGGGATGGTAAGCAGTGGAGACTCTGTGCACAACTCCATACCTCCGGAGTAGAGCTTCCATGCTGCGGTTGCAGAAGTGAGTGCCCTGGTCACTTATGATGGCACGAGGTATGCCGAATCTGCAAAAAATGTTGGACCTAACAAAATTTGCAACAACTTTAGAACCGTTAGTCCTAGTGGGGATAGCTTCCACCCACTTTGAAACATAGTCAACAGCCAAAAGAATGTAGAGAAAGCCAAAAGATGCAGGGAAGGGACCCATAAAGTCGACTCCCCACACATCAAACACCTCACAGAAGAGCATAGGCTGCTGAGGCATCTCACTCTTGCGAGTGATGGCTGTACCTGTTGTTTGACACTCCTTACATGTCCGGTAAACCTCATAAGCATCTCTAAAAATGGTGGGCCAATAAAAACCAGAATCTAGGACTTTTCTTGTAGTCCTCTGTGGCCCAAAGTGTCCCCTTACTTGAGAGGCAAGAGAAAAGTGCAAAATAGACTCAATCTCATAGTCGGGGTCACATCTCCTAATCACCTGATCACTGCCATACTTCCAAAGGTACGGATCATCCCAAACATAGTACTTGGAATCATTCTTGAGTTTGTGGATCTGTGATCTAGTTGCACCTGCAGGAAAAACACCAGCAACAAGATAGTTAACAATGTCAGCAAACCAAGGAGTTACCCCATGCAGCTGTAGAAGCTGCTCATCAGGAAAGTCATCCTGGATGGGAGAAGGATCCTCATCCCTTGCTATTCTGCTCAAGTGATCAGCTACTAAATTTTCAGCTCCACTCTTGTCTTTTATCTCCACATTAAACTCTTGGAGCAACAGCATCCACCGAATCAATCTCGGCTTCGCTTCTGGTTTCTTCAACAGGTACTTCAGAGCTGCATGGTCAGTGAAAACAATAACCTTGGAACCTAGAAAATATGATATAAATTTATCAAGAGCAAAAACAACAGCTAGAAGTTCCTTTTCAGTGGTGGTGTAATTAGATTGTGCAGCATCTAAAGTCCTAGAAGCATAATAAATGACATGTGCATCCTTGTCCACCCTTTGTGCCAGGACCGCCCTCACAGCATAGTTAGAAGCATCACACATGAGCTCAAAAGGGAGGGTCCAGTCAGGGGGCTGGATGATGGGGGTAGAGGTCAGTGCCTTTTTCAAGAAGTCGAACGCCTTCTTGCAGTTATCATCAAAGCTAAATATGGCATCATTCCTCTGCAAGTTTGACAGAGAAAGAGCTATCTTGCTGAAGTCCTTTATGAAGCGCCTGTAGAAACCTGCATGACCAAGAAAAGAACGAATCTCGCGAACGCAAGATGGGTAAGGCAATGTTGAAATCACATCAATTTTAGCAGGATCTACTGAGATACCCTCTTTAGAAATAACATGCCCCAAAACAATCCCCTGTTCAACCATAAAGTGACACTTTTCATAGTTCAAAACAAGGTCAGTTTCAATGCATCTTTCTAAAACCGATTTCAGACTATGCAAGTGATAAGCCTCTGGCTCATCTAGTTTTATGACTAGTATGACCGTGGTTTTATGCCAATTATATCTCATTTTCGCCCAAATGAGATATAATTGGCATAAAACCACGGTCAAGTCTAGAACTTAGGGCTAGAATTTTCCAAAACACATGCAACTTAGGGATTTATGATCCTCAAGTGCTAAGAGTTCAAAACATGATTACTTTAAACAAAGTTGAACAAAAATCCCACCAAGTTACACTTGATGGAGATTCGGCCTTGACCAATAAGATAGGCTAGGAACATTTAAACTTTCCAATCTCTTTGGTTTAGCATCCATTAATAGTAAGGAGCTCAAAACCATGATCACTTTGGAAAAATGAAAAACGAAACACCCTAGGTCCATAACCTTTAAGATTCGGCCATCCTTGGGTTTTTATGATAGAAATCTTTAAATTCTTCCAATCTCTTAGACCTTTTAGCATCCAATAGCTTATGGAGCTCAAGTCTATGATCATCTTGAAAGCAACATAGGACTTTAAATAACAAAGCTCATAAGCACATAAAGTAAGAACAACATAAGCCTATAAGTAATTAAAGCATAATGACATAAGTAAATGAATCATAAATGACATAAACATAAATGACATAAAAGTAAATGACATAATGTAAATGACATAAAGTAAATGGCATTAATATAAATGACATATAGGTAAATGACATAATGTAAATGACATAAAGTAAATGGCATTAATATAAATGACATAAAAGTAGAGTAAAAATCTTTAAACTTTCCAATCACTTAGACATAGCCTCCTTTAACATAAAGGAGCCTTGGTCCATGATCATTTTGGGAAACAAATCTTTAAACTTTCCAATAACTTAGACATAGCATCCTTTAACATAAAGGAGCCTTGGTCCATGATCATTTTTGGAAACAAATCTTTAAATACAAACTCATACTTGTAAAAGTTGAAACAAGATCCATCTAAACCATATGCATGGTTTCGGCCTCATTAGAAAGTAGAGGTTAGGAAACTTTGTTTTACACAACCTTTTATTATGTTAAACTACAAGTAAATACAAGACCATAGAAATTGGTTTCAACTCAAAAGGATTTTTCTACCATTTTTAAGAGATTTTTGAAGATAAAAGCTCATATATGACATAAAGAAGAAACTTTAGAAAAAGATGAAGTTTTTAAAGAAAAGAATACATGAGATTATTAACCTAAGCAAGAGGAACAACTTTGATGAAGAACACTTAGTGAAAAGAAGAAGAAAAACTAAAGCTTTGGAAGCTTGGAGTTAAGAAAAAGAGGAAAGCTTAAGAGTTTTAAAAGGAAAGTGATGAAGTGAAGTTGAAGAGTGGTATTTATAGAGTAAGAGGGAGGGGGCACGGTTTTGGAGAGGAAGAAGAGAAGAAAGAAGGAGAAAGAAGGTGGGTTGCTTGTAGAGAGGATAAGGAGTTAAGGTGATGTGATGTGATGTGATTGGAGAGAGAAAGATGAAAAAGTAAGATTTTGGAATGAAGTTAAGATTTACTTTTTCTTAGGTGTGTCATAAGCATTTAATTAGGCTTCCCATCAAGCCTTCTCTCATCCTTTAGGGTTCCTTTAACTGCTTAAATACGTAACCGGTTGCACATCCGATCGTATTTTCTGAAGGTTTTGTCCGGATAAAATATTATATTTTATTCTCGGACAACAAAATTTGAAAATTTACCAAACCCACACAAAACATCATAAAAACACTAACCGTCTCGTTCACGAATTAAAATTTTGTCTCTAGCTCAGTAAACTTGTACCGGCAGTGAGAACCCGCATCAGGTTTTTCCTGAATTTCCGACCGAAAATTTTACTGTGACTTCATACGGTAAAACAACACAAGAAAATGATTTTATTTTAAATAAAATCATCCTCTGGATTTTATCAAAAATAAATACATTAAAGCATGTATTTACTGATAAAGAAGCATACGAAAAACAGGGTGTTACACCTCGCGAACCTGAAGACCAGCCTGAACAGCAGAATGTCATCCTCTCTATCTCGCCCCGCAAATCCTCTTCTCGCCTCGCGAACCTGAAGGCTGACTGTGCCAGAAAATGCAACCCTTTCTGTGTCGCCTCGCGAGCCTGAAGACCAGAAGCCATCACGCCCAAGCCCTGATTCTCATAACGGGCGTAATAAGAAGACTATTCCATTCCTCGCTTCGCGAGACATTATTCGTCTCGCGAGAAGTCCAAACGATGCAGATTTCTTCATAAGATTCGCCTCGCGAGTGAGTGTTCGCCTCGCGAGATGGTGCAGATCCTGAAAGTTATAAATTGTTGTTCTGGGAAGATTAGGGGACACTTTTCTGATTATCCACTGCTTTTACAGATTTTCTGGTTGTGCTACATTTTTATGGAGAACTAATTTTCTTGGATTAATCTACTGTAATCGGTTTCCATCGCACTTGAGGTTCTGTAATTCCCGTTTTGTTTGTTTTTCCCTTTTCAATACTATGCTATATATTTTTGTTTGCTTAATTCAGGACTGTATAGAATTTGTGTTGATTTATTTCGGTGATTTTATGTTCCTATATTGAATCGTGTTTGCTTAATTCGCGCATGTACAATCGTGTTTGCTTAATTCACGAGAGCTTCACCCCGTTTGCTTAATTCATGAATTAGGAACATATATCTTGTAGTAGTGATTTCGCTTGTTAATTGTTGCTACAACCGAAAGGGGATTAGAATCTGCTTAGGGCTTGGAATTTATATGAACCGATGATGGTTGGGAAACCGAGAACAGTAGATTAATCGTCCTTAGCTTATTTGATAATCCCATAAATTGCTCTGTTTTTGATCTGTTTTCCAATTGAATTTCAAACCAACCCCCCCCAAAAAAAAACTGATTTTTGTGGTGAATAACAATTCAAGAGTCCTTGTGAGACGATACCCTAGTTGTCGCGCACTACTACAATTTTGTAAACCGCTCGCTTTTTGACCCGTGTGCGACAGCGCGTCACCCATCAAGACCTTTTTATGGTTCCAAGTTACCAACGCCGTTTTATCATAATGACATGTCATATCAAAAGTTTTTTTAAAAAAAAAACCTTTGATATTCAAAATTCCTTTAAAAGTAATCTTTTCCCTCTGAGAAAAACTTTATGCTTCCATAACCTCTCGAGCTATCTCTCTCTTTACCTCTCTCTGTTTTCAAACCCTAAGCTCTTTGATCACCTAAAATGGCTTCTTCTTCAACCTTTAACGTGGACAAGCTCAACTTAGCTATAGAGCATCATTTCAACCTTGGTGTGCTGCAAGACGGCAATCTTGACATAAGCAAATATGTCAATGCAGTTGGGTGGGGAGGACTCTTCGCGGAGAAAGTCTCTGTCTTTCCCAACCTAATCAGGGATTTCTGGAGAAACGTCCAATTGACTGGAACTGATTTCTACACAATGGTGTTAAGAAAGAAGATTACAGTCTCGAAGAAGACTATTGCTGATGTAATCATCTGTGCTCAGGAAGGTCTAGTTTTCACTGAGTCATGGGAAGAAGACTTGGGTGGCTCTAAGAGGATAGAAGTCTGTCTTATGAAGAAAGATACAGTCAAAACTCACTCTTGGAAGGCTGTTAAAATGAAGGACATCGTTCGCATCCTTCATCAGCTTCTCAATAAGGTGGTTCTTCACAAGGTTGGATCCAAGGACAACTTCTCATCTTTGCACAAATTCCGCCTCTATCATCTTCTCACAAAAACAAGAATCAATCTTCCAAGAATCCTGTATGGAAGATTCAGAGACACTGTGATGAATAAGAAAAGACTCTCTGCACTTCCTTTCTGCCATCTTCTCTCAAAGATTTTCAAGGATCAAGGAATTCATGAGTTTCTTGCTGCAAAGACCCCTGATGAGCAAGCTAGGTTATTAACTGATAAACCAATGTCTGCTGCAGACTTTGGAAAAATGAATATAGCCAACATGAACCTATGTTGCTGCTGCTGCAATGGCCAAGGCTGAGGAATTAATGAAGGCTAAAGAAGAGATGGTGGAACAAAACAATGCAGAAGTCCTAGGAGTTAAAAGGGTAACTAGGCAAAAGACCACTGCTACAAGGAAGCCTACCCCTAAGAGACAAGCAAGTCGCATTGTTATCAGGGAGCCTTCTGATACCCCTGTTGTAAAGAGACCAAGAAAGGTTATCCTCTCTCACAATGAAGATAAGGAAGCTGATGAGGATAGCATTCCTATCAGTTCAATTCTGAAGAAGCAGAAGACCTCTGTTGCTGCTGCTGAGGCCGTTGTGCCTGTTCCAACATTTGTTCCAACAAAACCGAGAAGGCAACCTGAAAGAAAAGCCAGATCAACTAATACTCCTTAGGTAACCATCTCTGCTAATGATCCTGGTCAAATAGAGTAGATGCCCTAGTGTCTAGTTTAAAACTAGGATAGATGATGTGCCTGTCTCGACTCCAGATGATGTATACATTCCCACACCCCTTTCACCCCAACCAACTCAAATAACCTTTTCACAATTTCAACCTATTATCCATGCCGATAATCCCTGGTTAAATCAACAAGATGAAGGCATTTCCCCTGGTGCTTCTTTCCCCAAACCTTTGAGAACCTTATTTCCCTTCACCCCAACTTCTGTCCTTTACAATGGCAAATCTGGGGATTGGGCCAAGGTAAAAAAGGGAATGGAAAATCTTGTTTCATTCTCACCAACCTGAACCTGAACACATTCCAGACAGATGGTATCCTCTACCCGAGTATGAGGAAGAAATTAGCCCATCTGTTGAACCCCTCTACCTACCTCATCCTGAGTGTAAAACAACCAAAAATGTGCCTTCTCAAATGCACAATGACTTAGGGCCATTAGTCATTCACCTACCTCAAACCAAATTCCCCCCCAGAAAAATTTATCCAAACCTTGTCAAAACTCCTCCATTCATACCACTTACTGATGGAGTTGAGAGACATATCATACCCGTCTGGGAGACTGACCCCAAAAAGAAAAATCTTCCTACTATTCCTGAGAAAAGAGCAAGATCTTTTAAGCATGTCCTTATGATCATGCCAAGGTACACTAAATGGGTGTCTTTTGAGCATCCCAGAATCTATGGGAGGGCTGCTGACTTCTTTCTGGATCAGCTCTACTATGATATGCTGAAGTGGGAATTCAGTCAAATCAGAGCTGATAGAGCTGCACATTTTGTCCCTCCATCCTGGCTGAGGCATAATGAAGTAACCAGAATTGGAATCAAGCCCTACAGGATCTGTCCAAGACTGCCAATCCTGGATCTAAATAAGGACAAGGACTTGAAGAACAGAAGATTCAAGGGAGTGATGCCTGAAACTGAGTCAGCATTGCTTGATCTTGATCAAGAGACCTTTGACTACTCAATGCTAGATTTCCTTCTGAATACTGAATCCATTGAGTTGATCAATGAGCATAGAGCTGCTGAATTCTGGAAGTCTCATATTATCCACTACACCAGAGAGGCATCTTCCTCTGGTTTGTCTGAAGAAGAAAAGAAGGATATTCCCAAGGTCAGAGGGAAGTGTGGTCTTTCATACTTTAGATATATGATCTATAAAGACCTCTAGGGACTTTCCAATAAACAGTCGAAATGTGGAATTTATCTACCCTATTAGATGGGAAAACGAGATCTCAAAGAAACCCCACCTACTCCAAAGCCTATCACAGATGAACCTGTTGTTGAAGAACATAGTCAAATTGTCCCTGCTGATAGTTTAGAAGATACTGCTGAATCCTTTCACCAACAGAGCTCATCAGAAAGACAATCTTCTCAACCTTTAACACTAGTTGTAATGCACCCTGAAGATCATTCAAGAACACTGAGCACTTTTCAAAAGCATGCAGAAAGCTCAAGGCAACAGACTCTGCCATCTAATATTGAAGAAGTTCTTGGAAAACTAGTTGATGAAAGGGTTGGCAAGTTAGTAGATGAGAAAGTTGAAAAGTTGACTGAGAAGATCAAGGAGGATGTCCATTAGCAAGTTCAAACCTCAATGGCTCCAACCTTAGAGGTTGTGAATAAAATGCTTGAATTCCTCATGGACTTCAAGAAAATTCAAGCTCAGAACCCTCCACCTCCTCCTGCTTAATCATTATTCTTTTTTTTTTTGTACTGATAATGATGGTCCTCTCCTTTTACCTTTTTGGTTGATGACAAAAAGGGGGAGAAAGGAAAGAAAAGAGAATTATATATATATAAAGTCAGTTTTTGAAAAGCTGTTATGTGTTTGCATGTGCATATTCTTTTCTACTTACTAAACTGCTCTGATACTTGTGTTTGCTTATTTGCTTTGATATCTACTGCTCTGATACTTATGTTTATTTATTCCCTTATATAGACTCCAAGTATGATAAGCTGTGGCACCTATCTGCTAACTTATAATTCTGCTTAAGCATTTGAATGCTTTGTCTTAGGGGGAGCCCTGCAAGCTCTCTTAGACTTTACTTTTCAAATTTAATTAGTTTTGTCATCATCAAAAAGGGGGAGATTGTTGGAACCAAAGTGGTTTTGGTTTTAATAATCTCTAAAGTTTTTATGCTAACAAAAGGATTAAATTTGCTTGGCAAAGGGTTAGTTGAGATCTAACATGTGCTTTCAGTTATGCAGGAATACTTCAATAAACTTTGGATAAGTTTTCATTGAAAAATACGCGTCCACCTTTGTAGACGGGCTGATCAAATACTTTGGTAAAGTTACTTAGTTATTTAATTAAGTAGACTGATTTTCTTGAGTAGACGAGGCTCTAAATATTTGCTAGATGAATACATAAATAACTTGTTAGGTACAGTAAGTCCAAAGACTTGATAATGAGCGCGTCCATCTTGCCACGTAAGTAGACGGAAGTAATTAGTTGAAGTAAATTAACTGAAACATAAAGTAATCTAGTAGACGAGCTCTAACCGCCATGTCACCAGACGGAGATCTTTATAACTCATTAAGAAATAGCAAGTCCGAAGACTTTTTAGACAAAAGGATATATCACATCATCAGACAAGCAAAATAAAATTTTGAACAGACTTAGTCTCTTATATAACTGAGGAGACGGAGTTCTTTTTAGACGAGCTTTATCCATGAAATGAATTAAATGCAATCCGAATCTCTTGAATTTATTTCAAGTGATTAATATTTATTTCAATAGAATATTTGTTCTTCATATTTGTTTTATCTGCTTTAATGTTTCACCTTGTTGTAAAAGAAACATAGTACAATCAAGAAATGCAAAAAGCAAAATCGTACAATAAGATACTGTAAAACGATCTGTACGATGACAACTCTATGATTGAAAATGCTGGATTAGACACAAAAGAGGAACAACAAGTGTTCAAGCTGCAATACTCAAAGGAGTGAACCTCTGATTTCATGCTACCTCGATAACCAAGAGTACTATTCAGCATTGCTACAATCAAGCTATCAGTCACAACGGATATCATGCATTAAATTCTATCTCTAAACGGGATTATTCAAAGTAACTGTTGAAGAAATACAAGCGAAGAAGAAGGTCACCATACATAGAAGACCGCAGATACTGAAGAATAACTCATGACTGCACAATCTCACTTTTGAAATTTTGCCAATCGATAATTACTCATTCTACTATTCTTTCAAGAGCAAGAGTCTGTATTCTTTAGTTTGAATATTGTTGTAATATTCAACTGATCTTAAACTGTCATACTCTCACACATAGTGAGTTAAGAAGATCAAACATAAAATCTCTTTGTTAGAGTTAGAGCCTGAAGAGACTTGGTAAAAAAAGGAATACTTGTAGCCTGGAGAGGTGTTGAATACTTGGTTGTAATCTATTTGGAGAAATAGTGGATAAATCCTTCAAGTCGAAGGGACTGGACGTAGCTCTTGGTTGGAAGAAAGTGAACCAAGATAAAATATCTTGTGTAAATCTTCTATCCCTAAACTCTTCAGTTTTATTTGCTTATACTAAGTGTGGGGTTTTGATATTGCTTTTGTTAAAGTCTTTTAAAAAGGATATTTGTCTTTGTGTGTGCTTATGTTTCTAATCTCTTTGAGTACAAAAATTGTTTTAAAGGTTGTTTTCGAAAATTATTAACAAACACAATTCAACCCCCCTTCTTGTGTTTGCCTGTGTCAACTTCAAAAGTAACGAAGAGTACCCAAGTCTTTCATCTCAAATTGTCTGGCTAATTGGAGTTCAAATCTATAATCCCATCAACATCATCCCCAGTAATAATCATGTCATCAACATATAGAGAGAGCAAGATACGACCCTGAGGAGTGCACCTGATAAACAAGGCAGAATCATGGGGCTAGAGTGGAAACCAAGGGATTCAATCACAATGGAAAACTTCTCAAACCAAGCACGGGGAGCTTGTTTGAGCCCGTAGAGAGCCTTCATCAGTTTACAAACTTCACCTGGACTATGAGAAACACCTGGAGGAGGAGCGATATAAACTTCTTCCTGAAGATCACCATTCAAGAAGGCATTTTTAATATCCATTTGCGAAATATGCCACTGACGGATAGATTCAACTGCAATAAGAGTGCGAATAGTGGTCATTTTGGCAACAGGAGCAAAAGTTTCTTCATAATACATACCATATTGTTAAGAAAACCCCTTAGCAACCAAACGAGCTTTGTATCTCTCAACAGATTCATCAGACTTGGTTTTGATCTTATATACCCAACGAGAACCAATTGCAGTTTTTCCTGGTGGAAGATAGACAAGGCCCTAAGTGTCTATCTTGTGCAAAGCAGAAAAATCCTCTGCCATAGCCTGCTGCCAAGAGGGATCAAGAATTGCCTCTTTATAAGAAGAGGGCTCGGACAAACTGTGAATGGTGGTTAAAAAGGAAGCAAAGGAAGTGGAATAGACAGAGTAAACAAAATCAGGTAATTTAGTGGACTTACGATCACGAGGAGGATAGCGAGGAGGGTGAGGATCCACAATTACAAGAGCTTCTTGGGGAAGTGTGGAGACAAAGGAGGCTTCTGGATTAGCAGAACTACTAGTGTCAACCCTGTAAAGCTCAACATCAGACTTATTTTGACTATGAGTAACTAGAGGAGGTGTGGTGTCTGAATATGTGGAAAAAGGGTCAATACAGATGAGATCAGATTTTGTAAAACCATGCGGACTAGAAGGAACGGAATAAAAAGGAATATGTTCAAGAAACACAACATGATGTGAGACATAGAATTTTTGATTCGCAGGATCATAGCAACGATAACCTTTCTGACCATCACCATAACCAAGAAAAACACAAAAAGCTGAACGAGAAGACAACTTACTACATTCTACATGCGAACGAAGAACAAAGTAAGTATAACCAAAACTCTCAAGGTAGAATAATCAGGAGCACAACCATATAAATTTTCAAAGGGAGACAAACCTGAAGTTACAGAAGATGTGATCCGATTAATGACATGAACAGCGGTGAGGACAGCTTTCCCCCCAAAACTCACTAGGGACAGAAGCAGACAAAAGAAGAGAACGAGCAGTTTCAACAATATGACGGTGTTTTCTTTCAGCAACTCCATTCTGTTTAGGAGTATCAGTACAAGAGGTTTGGTGGGATGTCCCATCAGAGGCAAGTAATTCAGAAAATTTTTTGGAAACATATTCACCACCTAGATCACATCTAAAGCACTTAATAATAGCATTATGTTGTATTTTAACCATAGCACGAAACATGTGATAAATACTTAAAAAATCAGAACGATGTTTCATAAGATAAACCCAACAATAACGTGTGCAATCATAAATGAAAGACACATAATATAGAGAACCACCTTTAGTAACAGTCGGGGATGGTCCCCAAACATCAGAATGGATCGAGTCAAAAGGTGCAACCGAAATTGAAACACTTTTACAAAAAGGCAAAGCAGAAAACTTAGCAAGTTTGCAACCACAACAATCAGAAATATCATTAGTTTGCAACTTTCCTAAATCTCCTGTAGAAGCCAAGTATTTCAAACGAGAAGAAGAAACATGACAAAGACGAGAGTACCATAAATAAAAACTAGAAGAAGAGGAAGTCAAACGAAAAGACGACAGATAAGCACTAGCAGCTGCAACATCTGGAACTTAGTTTATCCAAAACATACAGTCCCCCTGTCTACGGCCTGTCCCAATCAGCCTCTGAGATTGCAGATCCTGCACATAACACAAGGTGAAAGAAAACAAAACCGAGTAACCAGATTCACATAACTAACTAACAGAAATAAGACTCATGCAATTTAGGAATGTAATAAACATATGGAATGGACAAATGAGATGTGGAAACAGACCCAGTGCCTGCTACAGGCAGAGGGGTGCCATCAGCAGTAATGATTGGTACAGATGAAACAGGATATAAGGACACAAATGAGTTTAAATCAGATGACATATGATAACATGCTCCTGAGTCAAGGATCCATAAGGATGGAGATATACCTGAGGAGCTAGAGGAGGACAAACCTATATTGGATTGGGCAGACATATCAAACATGGCAGACGTGGCAGATGGCTGTGTGATAAGAAACCTCTGGAATTGCTCAGCAAGATCAGCTACTGTAGGACTAGGAAGAGATGTGCTCTTGTTAGAATGAGGAATAACTGCATTAGTATTAGGCGCTCGAGGCCTGAAGTGCTTGAAGTTGCGTTGGTTGAACTGATTAGGAGGTCTCCATTGAGAAGGTTGTTTCACCAGTTTTGGACATCGAGCTTTCCAATGGCCCTTATTCTTGCAAAAGCTACACTCATCATAACCAACCTTTCCATAATATTTTCCTTTATTAGAAGGAACATCAAAAACAGATAAATTGGGACTTGGAAGAATTCCTTTATCAGATTGCGACTTGAGGCGAATTTCTTCAGCTAACAACTCATAAACTACCGAATCAACAGTTGGGAGAGGATTGCGGTGCAGAATCGACCCACGAATCCCCTCAAAATCATCCTGAAGAGCCATCAAAAACTGAATCAGACGTTGTTCTTCTCTACGATCAGTGTACGCTTTAAAAGCTTGCAACTCTGCAGATTCAGTAAGAGCAAATTGATCCCTAAGGTTGGACATCGCAGAATAGAACTCTTGGATGCTCAGGTTGTTTTGTTGAAGAGCCCGAATATCAATTTCCAACTAATATTGCTTTGCAAAATTGAACTGCACATACAATCTTTTCAAATGATCCCAAACCTCCTTGGCTGTTTCATATTTTGTTAACTGAATGCCTATAGACTGCGAAACATAATTATTAATCCAAGTAATGATGTTTGAATTATTTGCTTCGCAAGATTCAAGCTCAGATGCATATCTTCCATCTTTGTTATCTTTTGGTTTTTCAGAGGTTCCAGAAACATAGCCCCACATTCTCTTGCCTTTCAAAAAAAAAAATCAACACATAACTCCAATATGAATAATTTTGTCCATTCAACTGTACACTAATGAATTGAAGAGAATCATCATTTTCACCGGCCATTGCTACTATTATCAAGTGCCCTGTATACCACTAAACACAAATAATGAAGAAAGATAGCAAAACCCCTGTTACTGCAAATGGGTCACACCGCAAGAACAACTTCTGAATGGCAACGAAAGTAGCGCTTCATATACATGCTATAAAGGGGTGGCAAATTTTCATGCGCAAATTGCAAGCTTTCATGCACAAATTGCAAATTGATTGGACAAAATAAATAAACGAGAACTTGATTGAACCAAAGCAAATAAAGAGATGGTAGGCAGTCCCTGGTGGTGCGCAATGCGTGAGTCTGGGGTCGATGTGCCAGAGTCCCCGTTTTTTTTTTTTAAACAAAATGCTGCATCTAGATTGAAAGCCAATACATCAAATACCTTGTACGAGATCAATGTTGCTCGTCATATCATGTTAAAGGTGTTTGGATCTCACTCCCAAAAGCTAGCTCAAGAGTATCCAGATATATATAAGCATTACACAGTTCAGGAATACTGGCAATGTGGGACGTAAATACAACTTCAATACCTTTCATAAAGGTTCTAATGTTCTAGTACTGAGAGAGGTTAAAATAGGTATTGGGCACCCTAAACTAGCTTTCTTAAATGAAGATTATATTATGTCTACTATTAAATAAGTAGAAATGACACTTGACCTAAGAAAAAAATAAAGTATGAAAAAAACCGAATCATCTAATCCAATTCAAACCACATTTGGTTGGATTGGATCGATTTTTTTTTAAGAAAACAAACCGATCAAATCCAAACAACATGGTATTTCCATCATTGAATCGAATGACATTTTAGCTCAAAATCGATTCAATTAAATCCGGGAATACCCCTACTAATATGCACCATTGATAGCTTCAGGTGGCCAGTGGGACGAATTAATTTCATTATTTGTCTTTTGATATTATTTGAATTTAATTTATGTCACAATCATATATACTAATTAATGGTATATTTTTTATTTATTTTTTAAAAAATTCTAAAAGTGCAAATCAAGGTCCTACTCCAGAATTTTATTACTTTCAAGTTAACAGAAGTGATTTGTGGATAAGAGGATTCAAAATTCAAATACATAAATTCACACACATACCTATTTATAGAGTGGGTATAATATATCAAGTGGAAAAATTTATAAATAAAATATTTAAAAATCTTGGTCGTCATACAATTATCAAAATTAATATAATTGCTCGACAAAAAATTTATTTTAAGTAAAAAAAATTGAAATAATTTCTATTAAAAATCGCTAAAAATACATAATTTTTTCTTTTGATAATTTTTATATAGATATGGATGCTCTCCATTTTTTCCCTCCTCATATTTCCTATTTATGATAGGAAAGGAAACAAAGGTAAATTCACATGGTTATCAAAATTGGGTCGGATCGTTCAGCCAGACCGGGTGAAGTAGGAATTGGACCAGGTACTACTGATGCGGATACCGATGCAGACCACCATCAAAACCGTATGTACTAAAAATTGTAATCGAATCGGTAAAACTAGATAAAACCGTAAACCGGCAGTTTGCCAGTTCGTCACAACCTTATTTTTTTTTTGAAAAAAAAAAACCATTCTTTAGGCCATCTACAACGGTCCCATTTTTTTCCAGTTCTTCCTTAACAAGGACTGGTCTTTAACAGCGTCCATTGTTGGAGAGGATTTTTGAAGAGGTGATTAATAAGAAGAGGTTCTTCTACAAGAACCGATCCTTAACACATGGGTGGGCCAACTTTAAACTTTTTAAACATAAAAAAAAGGATAAGGAGATGAGGTGGGGTCACTCATGGGGTCCATTTAGGTTTTTTTTGAAGTTCCTGGGTTGGAGAGTTGAGGTGCTCAAGTTGTAAAAGGTAAAAATGAGTGATATGTCAAGGTGTGACCCATTTAAGAACCAAAAAAGTACAAACATGAGGTGCTGGGATGGATATGACCTTAGCAGGCTGGTTTTCAGTGGGTCACCTGTTCCTCCTTCTCTTCCTCACGGTCGGGAGGACAGAGCGACAGAAGAAGCCAAAATAGTACTGCAGCCACTTTTCTACTTCATGCATTATTTGCAACCATCATTCTTTGTTTTCCCTTTCCTGTGAACATAAAAAGTGTCTCCGATGTCTACAAAGAACAAAAAGAGAAGACAAGAAGAAGGAGTTGAATTTTATGGTTTAAGAGTAGAGGGGAAGAGAAAGTTGAGAGAAATGAGAAATTGTATATTAGTGAAATGGTAAAAGTGAAGAATACAATGAGTAAATACAATGAGTAACCTTGGCTTATATACCTAACTAATCCAAGTAAACTAACTAATCATTAAAACTAATTCTAACTAACTCTAACCAATTATAACTATCTTAACAGCCCCCCGCAAGCTGGAACTGCGAATTAGTAAATCCAGCTTGGGGTATACAATTTGATCCAAATGAAAAGGAATAACAATCACTAATGAAAAATTACAAAGGAACAATATGTAATCACATCGGCTAGAAAAAAATCCGACAACAAAAGTGGCAACGGCCGAGGTGCATAACTCCTAGAAGTCATCGACCTACTTCTGGGCCCCTTCGAACTTCTTCCAGCGTCTCCACGGCACTTACTCCAAAAGAATCAAGAACCCAATATTGGGACATTCATCAAATACCAAATAGGCAAGTAAAGCTTAACTACCAAGCAGAAGTCACAACTCAAGACTTAACCACTAGGCAGAAGTAAGAAACAAAGAGCCAATGCTAAACCATCCATGGCAGAAGCTTACATCAAAATCAATAGGCTAAATAGAAACCAAACTTATTAAACAAAATCACACTGATTGAACCAAAAACCAATGGAACAAGAATTTGATTATATCTTCAAAGAGGCAGAAACACAAACATCTGGTGAGCAATCAACTATACTCTGATGTGTCTAGTTCACTTCCAGATTTCATTTGAAAATTCTTGGCAACTCCAAGATAAAGAGGAACAACAATCAATAACTCAGATCTCAAATTCAAGAAGTCACGAGTCTCAAGAACGAAGTTGAGCACCGAAACACCATCTCCTTCGGATCTTTCGAAATCTTCGTGATCAGGAGGAATCCATCCAATAACAGCGATCTGCAGCAAATCATCGCAATACCAGAAAGATCCAACCACTGTCGCATGGATTTCCCGGAAGAGGGTAGCGGCGGCAGCTCAACACACAGGGGTTGGGTCTCGTCGTTCTGTCGAAGAGGTTGAAGAACTCGTCAATGGCGGAAACAACAACGTTGAACAAAGAGATCCGATCTGAAACGAAACTCATCTCAATGCAGCGGAGCATGATCATAAAATCAATTAACAGCCCCCCGCAAGCTGGAAGTGCGAATTAGCAAATCCAGCTTGGGATATACAATATGATCCAAATGAAAAGGAATAACAATCACTAATGAAAAATTACAAAGGAACAATCTGTGATCACATCGGCTACAAAAAAATTCCGACAACAAAAGTGCCAATGGCCGAGGTGCATAACTCCTAGAAGCCTTCGACCTACTTCTGGGCCCCTTCGAACTTCTACCTGCGTCTCCACGGCACTCACTCCAAAATAATCAAGAACCCAATATTGGGACAATCATCAAATACCAAATAGGCAAGTAAAGCTTAACCACCAAGCAGAAGTCACAACTCAAGACTTAACCACTAGGCAGAAGCAAGAAACAAAGAACCAATGCTTAACCATCCATGGCAGAAGCTAACATCAATGCTTAACCACTATGGCAAAAGCTTACATCAAAAGCAATAGGCTAAACATAAACCAAACTTACTAAACAAAATCACACTGATTGAACCGAAAATCAATGGAACAAGAATTTGATTATATCTTCAAAGAGGAAGAAACACAAACATCTGGTGAGCAATCAACTATACTCTACTGTATCTGGTTCACTTCCATATTTCATTTGAAATGTCTTGGTAGCTCCAAGATAAAGAAGAACAACAATCAAGAACTCAAATCTCATATTCAAGAAGTCACAAGTCTCAAGAACGAAGTTGAGCACCGAAACACCATCTCCTTCGGATCTTTCAAAATCTTCGTGATCAGAAGGAACCGATCCAATAACAGCAATCTGCAGCAGATCATCACAATACCAGAAAGAACGAACCACTATCGCATGGATTCGCCAAAAGAGGGCAGTGGCGGCGGCTCAACGCACGGTGGCCAGGTCTCGTCGTTCTGTAGAAGAGGTTGAAGAACTCGTCAATGGAGGAAACAACACCATTGAATAAGGAGATCCGATCTGAAATGAAACTCATCTCAATGCAGCAGAGAATCTATTTTTAGGGTACTCTTTCTCGATTAGAGTTTGGTCAAATATTTATGGCTGGTAAGGTTCTCCTCTTCCTTTGCCAAGTGAAATTGTTTCTCACTACCTGCATCACGGAGGCATCTTAAGTGGGGTTAAGAGTAAGAAATTCATATATCTTATTTGGCATGCCACTGTTTGGTCGTTATGGCTACTGCGTAATGACATCATCTTTAATAAAGGAAAGCCTATTCTCTTGGATGTCACAAATATGATCAAAACAAGATCCTGGTGGTGGTTGTCTGCTGGCTCTTTAAGATTGAATTACAGCTTCTCTGACCGGTGCCAATCCCCTCTTAGTTGCTTGAGCTGAACATGTGTTTATCTCTTATTTGTTGAGCAAAGGTTTTATTCCCATTTTCTGCACAGCCCTGGTCCTTGGTTACATTGTCATTAAGAGGCTTTTGGAGGAACCTTTTTGCCTTGGGATTGTTTGTGGGACAAATTAGAAGGGTGGAGTTTCTTAAGTGGATTATTGTTTGTTTAGGCTGTGTTCAGGAAGTCTCTTTGCCTTCTAGCTAATTACATGGTTTCCACCTGGTTTACTGGATCTCCGGGTGGATTTTCTTCAGGTTTCCACCAGGTTTTTGAGACACCCTGTTGTGCCCCATTGTATTATTAGATTAAAACCTTATTATTTATTTAATTAATCACGCGCTTATTGTTGAAAATACGTAAAAATTAAAACTTAATACTAATCATATAACTTCTGCAAAATTAATACATAACAACGTTATAATATATAAATAGACACATGCTTATTCATTACATTACCAAGACACTATTAAGGGTATCCTCTCAGTAGGATCCCTCATAGGTACTTATTTACAAAAAATGCTTATAACTAGCAGAAAATAAAATGTCTTATATGACTCACTGGCACTAACTTAATATACTATATTATTAGGATTTGTAGCTTGTCCTCCAGCATCAGCATCATACGGAGTTTCATCCAACTCCTCAGCAACATCCGTTTCATATAGGGTTCCATCCATCTCCTCAGCAATGTATTCTTCCATCAGGTCTTATAACGTAGTAAAGCATGCATACACAAAAATACAGAAATAGGGAGATAAGAAACAGTTCTATCATCATAAGTGGAAAAGATTCATAACATATAATACAATAATAGTCACACACACTTATCACTTCGAATCTACAATCATCCATACTTTACAATATCATCCTCTACCCTCCAACTCATGCAACTAAACCTTTATGCTGACGTGGCCACCACTAATCCTGTCACACATCCCTCGGTAGAAATGTCAGTCAGTCGTCCAAGTGTCGCGTCCCCAATGCCGGTGCACATTCTCATCCATGGTGAGAATGCTCATGCAAAGCAATGACACTATAACTGCACAGTACCGTCAGTGCATACCCTGGTTCTCTCTCTCATCTCTATCAAGGGTGCTCATGAATAGCAATGACACTATAGTTGCACAACTTAACTTCTAATTTGGAACGGTCCACAAGAACTTCGGACCTTGTGTATCTCAAATACACGGTTATGAACAACAATGCAACATATGATTCTCACTGACTTTTATCAATAACAACCAAGTGCCTCAAGCTTTGCTCATAACCTCCACTTACATTCTAAATCACATCACTTCTATAAAATAATAGCTAGGCACCTCTAATTTATTTTCAAGCTCTCACCCCAAACAAAATACCTCCGTGCAACATATATCTTTACTTAAAATTTAACTAAGCAATTTATCAAACCAGGCAGATCATGCATAACACAGTAATCAATAAAATATTCAAACATCAAAACAAAACGTCACATGCATTAGAGTACCTCAACCAGTGTATCACAAACAGCCAATAATAAATAATTCAGATATCCTCAATATTATAAAATTAACCTAAGGCGATAAACCTACAATTCCCAAATCATCATTGGTAAAGCGGGAAAGTTTCCAATGCGATTTTGGTATTGTCGATTACTCAACCACTGGTAGGATTTAGGTCGCCCTAAACCATTATTATAAATTATATACTACTTATCGGTTCCGATGATGGAATGGTTCTTTCTCCCACCTGAACCAACACCGGTAATCACGAACTTTCAGCACCTCGTCACGACACCACAGTTACCAAATCAACCTTTAACCCATCAACATAAGAATTAATTAATCAAACAAAAACCATCATTAACCACAAAAGGCTAGGTTCGGTCATGAAAACCAAAACAAAGGCTAAGGTTATTTTCTCGATTATATATTTTGGATTCTAGTTACTAAGGCCTTAACTAGCATAGATTAATTGTTACAAGACAAAATTTTGAAACAAAATCATCTAACAGCTAGGGTTAGGGTTTCTGCCAAGTATATGAAAAATAGGCTAGAAATTGTTTTTGATTGCAAACTCTTGGGTCTATAACCTAGAGACTTTAGCTAACTTAGACAAGTTATTATTAAAGTAAAAATTGAAGAAAACTCATCTAGCCTACATAGACATACATTCGGCCTTCATAGAGAAATTAGATTAGAAAATTTAGTTGGATTCAAGCTCTGGGATATTGAAAGTATAGGTATAAGAAAGTTGACAACCATAGTCATAACTCATCAAACATTTTTCTAAGTATTTTTTGCATGATTTTTAAAGAAATAGATCTAAGACTTGAAATAGAGAAAAACTCAATGAAACTTGAAATTAGTTGAGGATTGAGAGTATAGAAACCCCAGATAGCTTAGATCCAACTTCATCTAAGTTAAAAATTGAACAAAAACAACTTTGCTCCTTAAGGCATAGGTTCGGACTCAACCCGAAACTAGGAAGGAAGATTCTTTTGATTACATGCTCTTAGATAATGAAAGTAGAAGACATATCAAGATCATAGAAATTGGTTTCACATTAAAATTATTTTTCAATGATTTTTGGTGAATTTTTGAAAAACTAGATCTAGAAATGGAAATTTAAGAAAACTTGATGAAAATGGAGATTTAGATATGATTAATGGAGCTAAGAGGATAAGGAATAGGATCCTTACTATGAAATTAAGAAATTTGATGAAGAACTTGAAGCAAAATAATCAAAGATGCAAAAGTTGTCAATGATTGAAACTTAGAGTTTTTGGAGAGAAAATGACATGAACATGAAGGAAAATGGTGGAAATGAAGAAGTGAATTGTCTAAGTGTTTCTTGAGGGGAGGGGCTGCGTGCAAGGAGGGGTAATTTGGTCCCAAAATGTTAGGACAAAGTTGGAAATAGAATGAAAGGTCAAGGGTATTTTATTCTTTTTGATAGGTTAGCATTTAATGCCATTAATGCATCATTAATGCATTGGTGAGTCATTAAGATAAGTCAAGGACAATGTGTGGTGAAAATTTGATGGGAGGTGTGGCTGCCTTTGCACCACATAAACTAACCTTGACTTGCCTTAACCATGGTTAAAATCGAACTAGAATAGGTTAGGTTAAGCATAAGGGCATTTTGACCATTTCACCTAAAAACTCATAATTCCTAACATCAATTTCATCATAAATTCTTGATGAGTCATCCCATAGCTCAGCTCCTCGGGTGTCTCATTCTATCTCTGCAGTTCCGTTGCAGATTCCGTCAGTTTTCCGATTAGGCATTTACGTCCGAATAAAAGCGTAATATTTCTTTTTCGATTGAAAATTTTAAAAATCACCAAACTCGTTGGAAATATGATTTAAACATAACTCATTTCTTTCACGAGTCAAAATTAGGTTTTCTAATCATTAAAATCTTAATGTCAGTAAAAACGCTGACTGTTTTCCGTTCGAACTTTTGCCAAAATTAATCCGAATACACATAATATTTCATTTCTGATCAGAAATTTGGAAAGTAGGATTCCTCACGGACATAATATAAAAAATCTACAAATTTCAGTTTCAGGTCAAATTAGGGTTTGCTGCCGGTATAAAATTATACTATCGGTAAAAAAACACAGATCGATTTTCGTCTGAGTTTTAAACCCAAAATTTCACCGTAACCTTGTACCATAAGATATGATAGGAATATGATTTTATTTTATCAAAAATCATTTTCTAGGTCGCAAATAAAAATATAAATAAATATATTTTTACCATTAATACAGCGTAATTAAAAACGGTCTGTTACATTACTACCCCTCTTAGAAAACAATTTCGTCCTCAAAATTTACATACCTCAAAAGGTGTGGATATCGTTGTTGCATATCTGCTTCACGTTCCCAAGTAGCATCTCCAGTAGTTTCATCCCATATGACCTTAACCAAATGAATTTGTCTACTGCGAAGCTCCTTAATCTCTCTATCTGCTATCCTTACAGGTAGAGCCTCATACTCTAGATTATCTCACAGTTGTATAGACTCAGACTCAATAACATGTGAAGGATCGGGATAATATTTTCTCAACTGAGAAACGTGAAAGACGTCATGAAGGTTAGCAAGGTTAGGTGGTAAAGCAATATGATAAGCTACTGGATCAACCCTTCAAAGAATCTGGAAAGGTCGGATGAATCTAGGAGTAAGTTTTCTAGTTTTGATAGCCCTGCCAATTCCGGTCTTCGGAGTGACTCTCAAAAATACGTGATGACCCTCCTGGAATTATAAAGGTCTCATTCTCTTGTTACTGTAGCTCCTTTGCCTATCATGTGCTTCCTCCATCTTTTCCCTTATCTTTCTAACTTGTTCCATAGTCTGTTGCACCACATCTGGACTCGAGACTTGATTTTCACCAATCTCGTACCAACATAATGGGGTCCTACACTTCCTACCATACAAAGCCTCATATGGTGTCATTCCAATACTAATGTGAAAACTATTATTGTAAGTAAATTCAATCAATGGCAAGAACTCATCCCAACTACCAGTATGCTCTAACACACAGGCTCTCAAGAGATCTTCCAATGACTGAATTGTCGTCTCTGACTATCCATCTATTTGGGGATTATAACCAGAACTCATCCTCAACCTGGTGCCTAAAGCATTGTGCATCTATTTCCAAATTCTAGATGTGAATCTAGGATCTCGGTCAGAGACAATGCTCGATGGCACACCATGCAACCTAACAACTTCTTTGATGTAAATTTGGGTCAACTTATCCAAACTATAACTTTCACCAATAGGTAAGAAGTAAGCACACTTCGCCAACCTATCAATGATAACCCAAATCACATCATGTCTCTTAGGAGTTCGTGGTAACCCAACCACAAAATCCATAGCGATGCTATCCTATTTCCATTCTACAATATCCAACGATTGTAATAAACTTGTCGGCTTTTGATGTTCAATCTTAGCCTTCTGACACACCAGGCAAGATAAAACATACTCTGCTGCCTCTTTCTTCATCCTCGTCCACCAAAACAATTTCTTCAAATCCTGATACATTTTAGTGGATCCAGGATGAAAACTCAACTTACTCTTATGTGCTTCTTATAATATCACCTTCCTAAGTTCTAAATCCTCTGGCACACATATTCTATCCGTAAACCTCAGTACATCATTTGTTCATCTACTAAACTCAGAAATCTTACCCTCATCTATACCTCTACTTATCTCATGTAAATATAGATCCTGAACTTGTTTATCCTTAAGATCTCTCATAAAATCACTACTAATGCAAATTTAATCATCAACCAACTCCATTCCTAAGTTCAAATCTCTAAACTGTTCCAGTAATTCCAACTCTTTAACCATCATCGCAGATACATGCAATGATTTTCTACTCGAGGCATCCGCTACAACATTCGCCTTCCCAGGATGGTATAGTAAATCAAAGTCATAATCTTTGATAAACTTCATCCATCTCCGCTGTCTTATATTCAACTCCTTTTGGTCGAACAGATACTTCATACTTTTATGGTCACTGTTGTTAGACTCAATGACTGAGAGATTTTGATATATGACAAATACAACTTGATGTGTATGCAAGTGTTTAGTGTCAAATTGTAAAGACAGGTATCAAGCAATATTCAACAAGTTCAGTGAGCAATCAAAGGAGAATATTCAAGGAAGAACATGGAGAAATCAAAGAGCAAGGACGAAGATCAAGGAATCATCAAGACAAGAGCTTAAACAAAGAAATTAGTGTTAAGTCTTAGATGATTTGTAAGAGATGAAATCTCTTATTCACAAATATCTCAATTAAGAAAGATGCATGAAGAAAATCATTTTTCATAACCTGCATTAAAAGGAATAAGTTTTCGTTAATGAAAATGATTTTTGGAAATAATAATATAAGCGCTCGTCCAACACTGGAATAATATAAGCACTCGTCCAACACCGGGAATAATAGAAGTGCTCGTCCAACAGTGGTAAAAGCTGACGTCTAAGAAAGTGGAAGAAGCTCACGTCTAGTAAAATGACAGAAGCTCACATCTACTAAAGCGACAGAAGCACACATCTACTAAAATGACACAAGCGCACGTCTACTAAAGTGACAGAAGTGATCGTCCACTAAAGTGATACAAGCACTCGTCTACTAAAGTAATACAAGTGCTCGTCTACTAGTTGGAGCACGTCCAATTACTTTGTGTTAGTACTCCCGTCTGCTGACGTGACAAATGGACGCGGCTATTTTTTTTTAGTTAGACGCGGCTATTTTTCCAAATGGACTCGTTATTTTATGGACACGAATTCTATAAGAACTATCAGAATCTTATCTCAAGAACGAGAATCAAGAAAACAGATTCTATTAAATTAGATCTAAATCTGTTTTGATTGATCCAAACGACTATAACTTGTTTTCTATATAAAGAGGGATCAAAGGAACACATTTAGAAGAATCATAACGAATAACAACAGAATTATAACGATACACATATCATTCATTATCTTCATTGAGCTTACTGTGAAAAGAGTGTTTCAATACTCATAAGTGCTTCAATTTGTTTATCTGACTATTGAGAGTTAGGAATCAATTTTTATTTTAATTTTGATTGTAAAGAGAGAGGGAGTCTCTCTGAGTGATTAGGGTGAGGTATCCTTAAGTAAGAACATTGAGGCTCTTCACAAGAGTGGTATCTCGAGGTGAAGGAGTGCTCTGTGGTATAAAGGTTTTTCAAGCTACCTGGCAAAGCTTGTGTGTTAGTGTGTGAAATCCCACAGGTGGAGTGGAGACTGGATGTAGGTCACAGTGGTGGTGACTGAACCAGGATAAATCTGGTTGTGTAGTATCTCTAAACTCACACTCTTTAATTTCTGTTTATGATCAAGAACCTGTGATTTTGATGTTTAAAGTTCAAATATAATTTATGTTCTTGATATGTATAAATTGTATTTTGTTATTACTGAGTTATTGAACCTGAACCTATTCATTATTAATCTTTCTTATCCTCATCACCTTCTATTCAAGATTTTGTAAAAACCCTTCATCGATTTTATAAAAGATCCTGGGAACACAAATCCGCAACTCTTATTTATAAAGCTTTGTGAAAAAGTTTTAAGAGGGAAATATTTTCTTTGAAAACTCAATTCACCCCCCCCCCCCCCCCTCCTGAGTCGTTGAAGCCAAAACAACAACTGTAAACATTAAATTTTGCTCCATACAGAAAGTGTCGCCATATCTTTAATGCGCACTATGGCTGCTAACTCCAAATCATGAGTCGGATAATTCCTCTCATGAATTCTCAATTGTCGGGAAGCATAAGCCACAGCTCTTCCCTCTTGCATCAGAACACAACCTAAACCTTGGTATGACGTATCACAGTATACGTCAAACTGTCCTAACGGATAGGGTAAAGTCAACACAGGTGATGTAGTCGACCTGTCCTTCAGCTTTTGGAAACTCTACTCACACTTGTCCGTCCATACAAAAGCTATATTTTTCCTTGTCAACTGCGTCATAGACAACGCAATCTTCGAGAAACCCTCTATAAACCTCCGATAGTATCCATCTAACCCTAAAAACTTCGTACTTCACTTACCGACTTAGGCCGTTCCCACTTAAAAACTGCCTCAACCTTAGTTGGATCTACTGCTATACCTTCCTTGTTAATCACATGTCCAAGAAATTGGACTTCTTCCATCCAAAACTCACACTTAGAAAGTTTAGCATAAAGCTGGCTATCCTTCAAAACTCGCAGCACCACTCTCAAATGTTCCTCATGATCTTTCCATGTACGGGAATAGATAAGGATGTCGTCGATGAACACAACAACAAACTTATCGAGGAAAGGTCTAAAGATTCTGTTCATTTAATCCATGAACACTGCTGGAGCATTAGTTACCCCAAAAGGCATAACTAGATACTCATAATGCCCGTACCTCGTCCTGAAAGCTGTTTAAATTATATCTTCATTCCTTACTCTAATCTGATGGTATCTAGACCTCAAATCAATCTTAGAAAACATTGTTGCTCCTTTCAATTGATCCATCAGATCATCTATCCTAGGCAACGGATACTTATTCTTTATTGTTACCTTGTTCAACTGTCTATAATCCGGCACAACCTAGCACTTCCATCTTTCTTCTTAACAAACAACACCGGAGCTCCCCATGGTGAAACACTCGGTCTTATGAGCTCTTTTCCCAACATATCATCCAATTGGTTCTTTAACTCCGCCAATTCTACAGGTGACATCCGATGAGGTGCCATAGATATAGGTCTTGTCTCTGGTACAAGATCTATTGTGAATTCCACTTCTCGCTCTGGTGGCAAACCTAGAACGTCGGGAGGGAAAACTTCAGGAAACTCTCTCACAATAGGCACAGAATCTATACTATGAGTCTCTTTAGCTTCCATCGCGAATAGCATCACGTACTGCCGAGAATCGTCACTCCTCATGGATACTCCTTCATTGGCAGAGACTACACTAGAAGACTCAATAAATGATAAAGTCTTACTAGAACAATCTAGCATTACATGGTTAGCCGAAAGCCAATCCATTCCAAGAATAACATTTATCTATTGCATAGGCAAACAGACAAGATCTACAATAAATGTCTTATTCTCAACAACTATAGGACAATATAAACAAACAGACATAGTAGTCAAAAGATTACTAGTTGGAGTAGATATTGTAAGGGTATAAGGTAATCGAGAAACAGTTAATTTAAATTGGTCCACACACTTATACGAAATAAATGAATGAGTAGCGCCTGAGTCAAATAACACATACGAGAGTCTACCAACTATCAAACACATACCTTGTATAAGATCAAAAGATTGAGAGGATTCAGCTCCCCTCACGGTAAACACTCTTCCAGTGACCTGAGGTCTTACTCCCTATCGTCTTGCTATTATGACTCATCTTCCAGGTCCACCCCTATTGCCTCCATTTCCTCTACCTGCAACTACCGGTTGTTGCCTAGCCCACTGTCTGCAATCTCGGGCCATATGACCTGTTTTCCCACAGTGAAAACAACTAGGTCGCTCCATGCAGTCTCTAAGATAATGCGGTCCTCCGCATCTGAAACAAGCTAAACCTTGCTGCTGTTGACCTGTTCTAACCACTGGTGCTGGTGTCCGTACTAGTCGGCCATATGGTCTCTGTCTCCATTGAGAGTTACTATCCCCTCGCCTCGGAAAACCCGGTCGAGTAGGACCTCCAATCCTCAGTTGTTTATTCTCATTAGCCAGCCTATAATCTATACTTTTGATCGCACTGCATCTTTCCACCAGCTCCGGGAAACTCTGGATATCGAGAGATACTATAGCCCTATGGAGTTCATGTCGGAGTCCTCCCTCAAACCTTCTAAATTGCCAATCTTCATCTAGGAATCTCTGAAAAAATTCTGAATACTTAATCAGAGCCTCAAAACACGATGCATAATCAACTACGGTCATGTTGCCTTGTTTGAGACTCATGAATTCCCTTTCCTTCTCACATCGAACTAGATGCGGAAAGTACTTCTCAAAGAAGCAGTCACTAAACAGTTTCCAGTTGATAAGTCTACCCTCGACTTCCAACAATCTTCGTTTGCCTCTCCACCAGGATTCTGCTCCTCCTGTTAACATGAAGGCAACATACCTCATTTTCCTATCCTCTCTACAGCACATAGTATCGAATATTTTCTTGATCTCTTGCACCCACCATGCCGCCTTCTCTAGGTCATAATCTTCTTGGAATTGAGGTGGCTTCCCTTTCATAAAAGTAGCCATTCCGGCATCCTCAACTGCTGCAGCTCTCCTTTGATTCTGTAATTCATGCTGCTCTTTGTTCATCTGCAGCATCTCAGCATTCTGCTGTGTTTGTAATAACAAGGCAGTAGCTATTGTTTCCATGGTATTGGGAGTCGTAGATGACTCTCCTCCACTTCCAGTATGATTATTATCAACGTTGTCAGCTCCAACAATTCTTTCAGGAGTTTTGTCACCAGTATCGATCTGACGTCCTCTTCCACGAGTCATGACTCTGAAAAGAAATCATTTGCTCCTCCACTTCCAGTATGATTATTATCAACGTTGTCAGCTCCAACAATTCTTTCAGGAGTTTTGTCACCACTATCGATCGGACATCCTCTTCCATGAGTCATGATTCTGTAGTATGACATATGATACCACATAGACAAGTATATAAATACCATATGTCATACTAACGTTAATTATCGCATCGGGTTCGGACACACTACCCAACTTCTAAGCATAGTTAAAATCCGATGTGGACTCAACTAGACACGGCCAGTAACAACACCCTAGACCTCACAGTCCGATTAGAATCGAACTATTCTAATACCACCAAATGAGACACCCTGTGCCCCATTGTATTATTAGATTAAAACCTAATTATTTATTTAATTAATCGCCCGCTTATTGTTGAAAATACATAAAAATTAAAACTTAATATTAATCATATAACTTCTGCAAAATTAATACATAACAACGTTATAATATATAAATACACACATGCTTATTCATTACCAAGGTTTTCAAAACCGGACCGGCCTGTCCGACCGGGTTAACCGGGAACCATGACCTTGGTCGGTCTGGTTTACAGGAAAAACCGTCCCTGTACTGAACCGGTGGAAAAACCGGAGAACCGGTCCAAAACCAGTCATAACCGATAGTGGACCGGTCTGAACCATTTTCCTAAAAAAAATAGTATAAAAGGATTTGGGTCATTGATCAGCCTCTGGCTCATCTAGTTTTATGGCTAGTATGACCGTGGTTTTGTGCTAATTATATATCGTTTTCGCCCAAATTAGACTTGATTGTCTTTAAGCAGCATTTTGAGTCGTTTAAGTATTTTTAGGTTAATTTAATTATTTTAGAGTCGAATAAAGTACTTACTTTATTTCTTGTTTGCAGAAATAATTCTGTAGTTCTTCGCCCCGTGAGAAGGCATTCGCCTCGCGAACCTGAAGCGTGACTGTTCTAGAAATTGCAAACCATTCTGTCTCACCCCGCGAACACCTTCCTCGCCTCGCGAGACTGAAGACCAGAAGCCATGACTTTTCCATTCTTCGCCACGCGAGCCGTACTTTGCCTCGCGAGAAGACCAAACGTTGCAGAGATTCGCATCGCGAGACAGTGTTCGCCTCGTGAGCCCGCGGAATCCAGAAGCTATATATAAGTCTGTTTTAGGCAGAACTGAGGCATCTCTCATCTTTTGGTTTCTTTTTAGTTTAGATAGCTGCGAAATTAGTAATGGAGAACTAGTCTCCTTGATTAATCTACTGTGATTGGTTTCCATTTACACTTGAGGTGATGTAATTCCTGTTTTTTTTGCTATTCTCTTTTCAATAATATGCTATATATTTCTGTTTGTTTAATTCAGGAGTGTATAGTGTTGTGTTGATTTATTTCGGTGATGTTATGTTCCTATACTTAATCGCGTTTGTTTAATTCGCGTGTGTTCGTTCATGTTCGTTTAGTTCATGAGGGCTTAACCCCGTTTGTTTAATTCGGGAATAGGAACATATATCTGTAGTAGTGATTTCGTTTGTTAATTGTTGCTACAACCGAAAGGGGATTAGAATCTGCTTAGGGCTTGGAATTTACATGAACCGATGATAGTTGGGAATCGAGAACAGTAGATTAATCGTCTTTAGCTTATTTGTTAATCTCTTAAACTGCTTTGTTTTTATTGCTCTGTTTCTGTTTTGTTTCTTTATTTTATTTCAACCCAAAACCCCCACAAAACTGATTTTTCTGATAATAGCAACCCAAGAGTCCTTGCGAGACGATACTCGAGTTGTCGCTCCCTATAACTACATTTTTATAAAACCGCTCGTTTTTTTGGCGCGTGTGCGACAACGCGGCCAAAAATTGGCGGCGTTGCCGGGGACTCTTGTTTATTATTAACAGAAAATTACATTAAAAAAAAAACTTTTGCATTACTGAATTAGTTTTGGCTGCTTTGTCTGGTTGTGAATATTAGTGCTTTCCATGGATAATTACATGTATGGGTACATACCTAATGTTAATTATGAACCACCATGCATATATTATCCTGACTTTAGTAAATCACCACCATGCATATGTGATCCTAACTTTGTTGGAAGTTATGAGTTTAGCAGTGGTTTTGACATGATTGGAGTGAATGAGGAGCAACCTTTCTATCATAGCCAACATGGTGGAGATCAAGGAAACAATCAGATCAGGCACAACATTCCTGACCCTTACACTGATGAGTACCACCCCAGCTGGGGAAACCATCCAAACCCTTGGTATGGGGGCTCACAACTGATGTTACCACTGGCACCACCACAGAACCCCAGTCAAGTGACCACCTCTGCACCTTCTGGACCTTCACTAGAGGACCTGTTCAAACAAATGGCAAGGGACATTCTTGAATGCCAGCAAAGGACAATGGCAAGTATTCAGGATATGACACAACAAAATCTCGAATTTCAACAGAGGATGGAGGCAAGTCAGCGGGACTTTGACACTCAAAATGCTTTCATCGTTTCCACCTCGGCTACACTGCAAACTCCACATTCCCTTGAGGAACATACAGATTCACGGATAGCTGTTCTTGACAATACTTCCTCTGAGGAAACTTTTTATAATAACACTATGGTTGATGAACTGTGTGTTGAATCTCCAGATATTCATACCTCCCCTGATTCTATCTATTATAATTCATGTGCTGATTGTACTGACACTGCTTTGTGTATAGCATGTTTTGAAAGGTATGAAGAGCAAAACATCCATATGGACCAGGAGACATATGAGGTTGAGGGACCTATTCACGTAGAAAATGAGGATCAGGAGGACATCTGCTTCACCATGCTTGAGGATGATGAAGAACCTTTGGAAGTAGATGATTCAATTAATTCAAATGCATGTGTTGAGAGTGATGGGATGGATGAGCTGTATGCTGAATTTCCAGACATTCAGGCCTTTACTAATTCAGTTTATTGTACTGTATGTACTGACTCTACTAACACTAACCTTTGTGTGGTGTGTGCTGAGATTTCTGCAGGTTTAACAAGTGATGGATTTATCAGTGCAGTGAATGAAGATCATGCAGAAGTTGAAGCAGCACCAGTAACACTTTCTACCTATTTGTCACCTCCCCCTGTGGAACAACCGGTGATGGAGTTCAAGCCTCTGGATTTTGCACCATGGCCAGTCCAAGAGGTTGAACCCCGATTTTATTGGGAGGACTTTGTTGAGAAAGAGGTCAACCTTGACCCAAGAGGGAGTGAGAAGTCCGCCGCACTTGGCGAAGTCACCATAACTGTCAAGCACTCACCTCCATATCAAGGCTGCAAGTTAGAGGACCATGGAACAAGCTTCCGTCCCTTATCTATCATTTGGGCTTTATGCTGTAGGCCATGGGACCCGGGAGGATCATACTGCAATTTGAGCATCCCGTGGCCACTGTATCACAGACAGTGGGATCCTGGTGGAACCACCTCCATGAGTTTTCTCTAAACCTTTTCCTTTTAATTATGTTTGCTTTGTTTTTGTTTTGTTTTTCTTTTAGCTCCTGAATAATTTGAGAAGATCAGGAGTATTTGTGTGTTGAGTCTTGTGTTGGCAAGTTTGCTGGATTTTAATTGATTTTGCATAGATTGATGGCATGTTATTTGTTGACTGTTTTCCCCCTAAGTCTTGAAAAATTGAAAATTGAGCCCCACTTGAAAAATTTTTGAAAACTGAACTTTGAGATATTTTATTGTGATTGTATGATTTATGATAAGTTTGGGGTGAAGGGAAGCACACACTAGGGATAAAATCTCTGTCAAACAATTTGCAAAAATGTCCAGGTGAGGATTTTAGCCTCCAGCATGTTTGTAACTGTGAGAATCACTTTTTGAGTTGCACTTCCCCGATTTTGCTTGAATCTCTTTATGGTTTGCATGTTTATGTGTTTGCATCAAATGATTTAGGCATTTTCTTTGTAAATAACCACTTGGCCTAAAAATAACCATCCCTAATGCATGTTCCTTAGTTAGCCCCTTTGAGCCTAATTAGCCTATTGCTTCTTGATGACCCTATGTTATGAGCCTAAATCTGGAAAAACCATGTTAACCCGATATTAGGATTAGGAGAGCATGGAAGCTTAGCAAAAGAAGGGTTGCAAGAAACTAAGTTTGGGGTGGCTACAAGGTGTAATGTGTTATTTGGGATTGAAAAGAAAAAAAATATAATAAAAAGGTTGGAGCCTAAGAAAAAAACAAGAAAAAAAATGTCAAAGAAAAAAAAAGAAAAGTGTAAAAATGATAAAAATAAAAGTATTAGAAGAAATGGTTGTAGTCACCCAAAGCATAAAGATAAATGAAGAAAGGAATTGGAGTGGGAATTCAATATGTGTAAAAAGTTTTATGCTCTCTTAGTTCCTAGGGACTTCAGCCAGTACCTTTGTATATCTTACCCTTAGCCAGGCCCCATTACAACCATAAAAGACCTTTTGATGTTGCATGCATGTTTTCCGTGGGAACCATTTTGAGATGAAAATCAAATTTATAGGAAGTGTTCTTGAAAAGTGCAATTGAGTGAATTGTTGATAGCCTAGACACAAACTGAGCGATTGAGTGAAACACTAAACTCCCTTGTAAGGAAGGCAGTTGTTTGAATTTGGTGATCTCCCTCTTGTGTGTAAATTGGATTCCCTGCTTAGATTAATGATTGTTTGAATGATGAAATTCTCAATTTTTTAGAGTGAATGCATGTGGGGATTGCTTTTTTTGAAAGGGGGGAACATTGAAGAAAACTGTTTTACTGAAATTACTTGAAATTTGTGCGAAGTTGATTAAATCTTTTAAGCTTGCCATGTCTTGAGTCTTTTTAAGTTTTTGAGTTTTAGTTTGCTTGGGGACAAGCAAAGTTTAAGTTTAGGGTATTTTGATCAGCCTCTGGCTCATCTAGTTTTATGGCTAGTATGACCATGGTTTTGTGCTAATTATATATCGTTTTCGCCCAAATTAGACTCGATTGTCTTTAAGCAGCATTTTGAGTCGTTTAAGTATTTTTAGGTTAATTTAGTTGTTTTAGAGTCGAATAAAGTACTTACTGTTATTTCTTGTTTGCAGAAATAATTCTGGAGTTCTTCGCCCCGCGAGAAGGCATTCGCCTCACGAACCTGAAGCGTGATTGTTCCAGAAATTGCAAACCATTCTGTCTCGCCCCGCGAACACCTTCCTCGCCTCGCGAGACTGAAGACCAGAAGCCATGACTTTTCCATTCTTCGCCACGCGAGCCGTACTTCGCCTCGCGAGAAGACCAAACGTTGCAGAGATTCGTGTCGCGAGACAGTGTTCGCCTCGCGAGCCCGCGGAATCCAGAAGCTGTATATAAGTCTGTTTTAGGCAGAACTGAGGCATCTCTCATCTTTTGTTTTATTTTTAGTTTAGATAGCTGCGAAATTAGTAATGGGGAACTAGTCTCCTTGATTAATCTACTGTGATTGGTTTCCATTGACACTTGAGGTTCTGTAATTCCTGTTTTGTTTGCTATTCTCTTTTCAATACTATGCTATATATTTTTGTTTGTTTAATTCAGGAGTGTATAGTGTTGTGTTGATTTATTTCGGTGATGTTATGTTCCTATACTTAATCGCGTTTGTTTAATTCGCGTGTGTTCGTTCATGTTCGTTTAGTTCATGAGGGCTTAACCCCGTTTGTTTAATTCGGGAATAGGAACATATATCTGTAGTAGTGATTTCGTTTGTTAATTGTTGCTACAACCGAAAGGGGATTAGAATCTGCTTAGGGCTTGGAATTTACATGAACCGATGATAGTTGTGAATCGAGAACAGTAGATTAATCGTCTTTAGCTTATTTGTTAATCTCTTAAACTGCTTTGTTTTTATTGCTCTATTTCTGTTTTGTTTCTTTATTTTATTTCAATCCAAAACCCCCCCAAAACTGATTTTTCTGATAATAGCAACCCAAGAGTCCTTGTGAGACGATACTCGAGTTGTCGCTCCCTATAACTACATTTTTATAAAACCGCTCTTTTTTTGGCGCGTGCGCGACAGCGCGACCAGTCATCCTAGCCAAAACCCAATTCTTTTGTTTTCTAACATATGTGGGCTGGTTGTAGATTTTGGGTTGGTTTTCCCTATGAAGATGATTTTAACATATATCTTTATATTTATTTAGTTTAATTTCAAAAAAAAAAAAATTGTGCTTAATAATTTTAGTTATGTTTTTTTTTGTTTAATATTGTTACAAATATTATATTAAAAATTAAAATAATATTATTTAATTATAACCGGTTCAACCTCGGTTGGATCATTGAACCTCGAACCGCTGCCTTCACCAATTCAATGGCCGGTCTGGTTTTGTAAACCTTGTTCATTACATTACCAAGACACTATTAAGGGTATCCTCTCAGTAGGATCCCTCACAGGTACTTATTTATAAAAACTGCTTATAACTAGCGAAAAATAAAATGTCTTATATGACTCAATGGCCCTAACTTACTACACAATATTATTAGGATTTGTAGCTTGTCCTCCAGCATCAGTATCGTAGGGAGTTTCATTCAACTTCTTAGTAACATCCGTTTCATACAGGGTTTCATCCATCACCTCAGCAACATATTCTTCCATCGCGTAGTAAAGCAAGCATACACAAAAATACAGAAATAGGGAGATAAGAAACAGTTCTATCATCATAAGTGGAAAAGATTCATAGCATATAATACAATAATAGTCACACACACTTATCACTCCTAATCTACAATCATCCATACTTTATAATATCATCCTTTACCCTCCAACTCATGCAACTAAACCTTTATGCTGATGTGACCACCACTAATCCTGTCACACATCCCTCGGTAGGAATGTCAGTCATTCGTCCAAGTGACGCGTCCCCAACGTCGGTGCACATTCTCATCCATGGTGAGAATGCTCATGCAAAGCAATGACACTATAGTTGCACAGTACCATCGGTGCACACCCTGGTTCTCTCTCTGATCTCTATCAAGGGTGCTCATGCATAGCAATGACACTATAGTTGCACAACTTAACTTCTAATTTGGAACGGTCCACGAGAACTTCGGACCTTGTGTATCTCAAATACACGGTTATGAACAACAATAAAGCATATGATTCTCACTGACTTTTATCAATAACAACCTAGTGCCTCAAGCTTTCCTCATAACCTCCACATACATTTTAAATCACATCACTTCTATAAAATAATAGCTAGGCACCTCTAATTTATATTCAAGCTCTCACCCCAAACAAAATACCTCCGAGCAACATATATCTTTACTTTAAATTTAACTAAGCAATTTATCAAACCAGACAGATCATGCATAACACGTTAATCAATAAAATATTCAAACATCAAAACAAAATGTCACATGCAGTAAAGTACCTCAACCAGCGTATCACAAACAGTCAATAATAAATAATTCAGACATTCTCAATATTATAAAATTAACCTAAGGCGATAAACCTACAATTCCCAACTCATCATTGGTAAATCAGAAAAGTTTCCAATGCGATTTTGGTATTGTAGATTACTCAACCACTAGTAGGGTTTAGGTCACCCTACACCATTATAATAAATTATATGCTACTTATCGGTTCCGACGATGGAATGATTCTTTCTCCCACCTGAACCAACACCGGTAATCACGAACTTTCAGCTCCTCGTCACGACACCACAGTTACCAAATCAACCTTCAACCCATCAACATAAGAATTAATTAATCAAACAAAAATCATCCTTAACCACAAAATGCTGGGTTCGGTCATGACAACCAAAACAAAGGGTAAGGTTATTTTCTCAATTACATATTTTGGATTCTAGTTACTAAGCCCTTAACTAGCATAGATTAATTGTTATAAGACAAAAGTTTGAATATCTAACCTCTAGGGTTAAGGTTTCGGTCAAGTATATGAAAAATAGGCTAGAAATTGTTTTTGATTGCAAACTCTTGGATCTATAACCTAGAGACTTTACTAACTTAGACAAATCATTATTCAAGTAAAAATTGAAGAAGACTCATGTAGCCTGCATAAACATACATTCGACCTTCGTAGAGAAATTAGGTTAGAAAATTTAGTCGGATTCAAGCTCTTGAATAATGAAAGTATAGGTATAAGAGAGTTGACAACCATAGTCATAACTCATCAAACATTTTTCTAAGTATTTTTTTGCATGATTTTTAAAGAAATAGATCTAAGACTTCAAATAGAGAAAAACTTGATGAAACTTGAAATTAGTTGAGGATTAAGAGTATAGAAACCCTAGATAGCTTAGATCCAACTTCATCTAAGTTAAAAATTGAACAAAAACAACTTTGCTCCTTAAGGCATAGGTTCGGCCTCAACAAGAAAAATAGGGAGGAAGATTCTTTTGATTACATGCTCTTAGATGATGAAATTAGAATACATATCAAGATCATAGATATTGGTTTCACATTAAAATGATTTTGCTATGATATTTGGTGAATTTTTTAAAAACTAGATCTAGAAATGGAAATTTAAGAAAACTTGATGAAAATGGAGATTTAGATATGATTAATGGAGATAAGAGGATAAGGAATAGGATCCTTACTATGAAATGAAGAACTTTGATGAAGAACTTGAAGCAAAATAATCAAAGATGCAAAAGTTGTCAAGGATAGAAACTTAAAGTTTTTGGAGAGAAAATGACATGACCACGAAGAAAAATGTGGAAATGAAGAAGTGAAGTGTCTAAGTGTTTCAAGAGGCGAGGGGCTGCGTGCAAGGAAGGGTAATTTGGTCCCAAAATGCTTGGACAAAGTTGGAAATACAATGAAAGGTCAATGGTATTTTTAGTCTTTTTGCTAGGTTAGTATTTAATGCCATTAATGCATTGGTGAGTCATTAGGATGAGTCAAGGACAATGTGTGGTGAAAAATTGATGGGAGGTGTGGCTGCCTTTGCACCACATAAACTAACCTTGACTTGCCTTAACCATGGTTAAAATCTAACTAGAATAAGTTAGGTTAAGCTTAAGGGCATTTTGGTCATTTCACCTAAAAACTCATAATTCCTAACATCAATTTCATCATACATTCTTGATGAGTCATCCCATAGCTCAGCTCCTCAAGTGTCCCATTTTATCTCTGCAGTTCCGTTGCCGATTTCGTCGGTTTCCCGGTTAGGGTTTTATGCCCGAATAAAAGCGTAATATTTCGTTTTCGATTGAAAATTTTCAAAATCACCAAACTCGTTGGAAATATGATTTAAACATAAACCATTTCATTCACGACTCAAAATTGGGTTTTCTGTTCATTAAAATCTTACTGTCAGTGAAAACACTAACTGTTTTTCGTTTGAACTTTCGCCAAAATTCGTCGAATACACATAATATTTCATTTCTGATCAGAAATTTAGAAAGTAGGATTCCTCACAGACATAATATAAAAAAAACTACAAATTTCAGTTTCGGGTCAAAATAGGGTTTTCTGCCGGTATAAAATTATACTGTCAATAAAAAAACGCAGATCGGTTTCCGTCTGAGTTTTAAACCCAAAATTTCATTGTAACCTTGTACCCTAAGATATGATAGTAATATGATTTTGTTTTATCAAAAATTATTTCCTAGGTCGCAGTTAAAAATATAAATAAATATATTTTTACCGTTAATACAGCGTAATTAAAAACAGACCGTTACATTTTTCATGTGACCCTCCCAAAGGAGTTGTGATGTTACCCTGTGATTTTTTTGCACCAAGAGTGTTTCCCCACATAAGTGAGGGTGTGCTTATTATTTAGTGATACGGCCTGCTCCCTTGATGGACAGTCCAAACTTTTTTACTAACCCTTTACTATGCTTTCTCAGTTTCTTTTTGCAGGTTTGCCTCTGGGTGTTTGACATTTCCTGCTTTGTAGGGCTCACTGGTGCAGTTTGCTTTGTAGATGTGGAATTGAAAGGGCATGCTGCAGTTTTTGCCCTTGTAGAGTTGTTTTTCAACTGATTTCCTATAGAATAACTCACCTTCTAACATATCTGCCTTTTCTGCGATGGGCTGCACCATTTCTACAAGTGATTGATGTGGTTTGATACAGGTCTTGTGCTCATCTTTCGGCCTTGTGGAGTTGTTTTACTTTAGTTCTCCTAAAGATCAACTAAGTTGTTCTCGGATCAACTAAGCTTCTACCATGTCATCTTGCTTTTGTTGGAGTGTAATCCAAATTAGTTAGTGTCTGTTAGTTTGTTAAAGTACGATTAGTTTGTTGTAACTAAAGTGAAGATGGAGAACATTTTCAATTTCTATAAGGTGCTTGAGGTGGTGCAAGAAGGTGTTCAAGATAATGAAGATGGTGCTTCCAAAAAGAGAGACTACAAAGCTCTCTTGATTCTTCATCAATGTGTGGATGAAGGAAATCTTGAGAAAATTATTGCTGCCAACACAGCCAAAGGAGCATGGGATATCTTACACAATGCCTATGAAGGTGATAAGAAAGATGAGTGCAGCAAGAAGGCAAGAGAAGACACAAATAGTGATGCCAAAGATGATGGCTACAGTCAGCGAGTTGTGACAAGCAAGCACAAGGGTTAGGTCGATACTGATTTCAACGATAAACAAGAGGCAGATTATGGGGTTCAACATGACATTGAGCAAGAAGTGGTAGTTGATAGGTGCCAAACAACTAAGGAAGTAGGTTCTGTTGAAGATGTGACAAGAAAGGAGGTGACTGATGCAATGGGAAAGAAGGAAGACAAACCGGACGATCCATCGTCGCTACTGCCGTCACTGCCAGAACGGCGAGCAGCCAGAGCCGTGCTGCTAGAGGAGGTGATGACGGAAAGAGAGGATAACCCTGTATGGGTAGCGATGCCGCGAGGTGACCGGAACGCGACTGAGACGAAGGCGGCAATTCCAGATCTACAACTCACAACGGTGAATACAGTGGAGATAGTGGCGGTGCCGGAGGAGAGAGATGTTTCCGATTTGGCTAATGAGGGGCAAGAAATGTAGGTCATAGATGATGAAATCAGAGATAAGAACATGGAGGCAACATCAAATGAAGCTGCTTTGATGGAACAAGAAGATCAAGAAAATGGCGCTCTGATTTTTGGTGATGAATGGGTTTGTGAAAACCTGATCGTGCTCAGCGCCAGGAGGAAGACGAAGGTCGATGGAAAGGAGAAGACGAAAGTGTCACTTTTTGGAAAAAGAAGAATTTTGAATATGTTAAATATATTTTTCGATTGTTGAATTCCATCAATAGTTGTTGCAGCTTAGGGGTAAGGCATTGTGGGTTGAACCATCAATTCACAGGTTCGAGTCCTGTCTTACGCATTTTGGTCGTTTTACTTTTGGTAAAATGGCTTAAAGATTTTGAATCCAGAAAAATGTGCACAAGTGGGATCCGGACCAAGGACACGGTGTTGAAACATCAAGTTGGTGACCACCAAGCCAGCGAATCAGTTTTGTTATTGATTTGTTTTTGCAAATACATAAGTGTTCTGAAATTATGGGATCCTGGTTATGAAAGAATTTCTATGGAGGTTAGATCATTATGCTTCAAAGTATGGGATCCTGGAAAATTGTGTTTAGAGATGTATTAGCTATTGTATTTTGTGTTTTTAGCTAATTTGAATTAAAGGGTATGTTGGAGTGTAATCCAAATTAGTTAGTGTTTGTTAGTTTGTTAAAGTGTGATTAGTTTGTTGTAACTAAAGTGATTAGTTAGAAGCTATTAAGAGAGTTAGTTAGTGTATGTGTAAGTCTATAAATAGACATAGTGTGTGATGTGAATTAGCACAAGTGGTGAAAAAAAGTGTGAAATATGTGCAAGTGAAAGTGTAGATGTGCAAGTGAAAGTAAAGTGCAAGTGTATGAATAAAAGTTTTTTTTAGTGTATCTCTTTCTCTAATCTTTCTCAATATTTCTATTCTTTCTATGTGTGAGCACCATGAGTGAGTGTGAGTGCTTGTGTTCCAACAGCTTTTACTCTACTACGAGTTGCTCCCTGTCTTCTGCTCACCCATTTGGCCTTTGCTCAATTATACTTTTGCCCTGCTACAACATCTTTGCTGGTTATGTGTGAAGCTATTATATCATTACAGAATTTGGGTTACTTTGGTTTCCTCCATGGACTACCTTGCAACTAGTACATATGCGTTTTAGAGTGAAGCTAAAGAAACCAGATATGGCTGAATTATTTTATTCATTATCACAAATCATACCTTTGTAGAAATGTTACAGAATAGGATCCTAACATTATGCCTATACTCACGTATAATAAAAAGAAAATTAATTGTACTCTATCAATTACAATAAGTACTCTATCAATTACAATAATTAACAAATTATTAGGCATGATTCTTTCCTTTAACACTCCCCCTCAAGTTGGAGTGTATGTTAATGACACCCAACTTGCTGAGTAGCATTTCAAACTGTGTTGAACTCAATGGTTTGGTGAATAAGCCAGCTGGTTGGCTTGTGGTCCGAATATAAGCTGTCTGCACTAGCCCACTTTGAATCTTCTCATGTACCAAATGACAATCGATCTCTATGTGCTTCGTTCGTTCATGAAACACTAGATTTGAAGCAATATGCATGGCAGCCTGGTTGTCACAAAACAATGAAACTGGTTGTGTGTGAGTCACCTTCAAGTCTTTGAGTATATTTTTCAACCAAGTAATCTCACAACAAGTAGTGGTCATGGAACGGTATTCTGCCTCTGCGCTTGAACGCGACACGGTATGTTGCTTCTTAGTTTTCCAAGAGATTGGTGCTTGACCCAGCAAAATACAATAACCAGTTACCGACCTTCTTCTATCCTTGCACGAGCCCAATCGGCATCACAAAAGGCACGTAGTTCTAGTGAACCTGTAGATGGTAACAAAATTCCATGAACCGATGCTTGTTTGATATACCTTGGAACCTTGTGAGCAGCTTCAAGATGAGGTTGCCTAGGCTTGTCCATGAATTGACTCAATACATGGACAACATAAACAAGATCTGGTCTTGTGATGGTGAGGTAAATTAGTCGACCCACAAGACGCCTGTATGGACTTGGATCAACTAGCAACTTCCCACTCGTTTGTGTGAGTGAAAGGTTACATTCGCTAACAGGAAACCGTGAGGGCTTGGCACCTAAGAACCCTGCATCTTCTAGAATTTCTAGAGCATATTTTCTTTGACACAATGTGATTCCTTATCTTGATCGTGCAACTTCTATCCCCAAGAAATATTTAAGTGGCCCCATGTCTTTCAACTTAAAATGATTTGAGAGGAAATGTTTGGTGCTTGTAATGTCCTGCAGGTTGTTGCTCGCTAATATCACATCATCAACATAAATTAATAATGCAATAAAACTACCTGCATGGTTTCGAACAAACAGCGAGTAGTCTGACCATGATTGCTGAAATCCAGCCTTCTTAAGGGCACTAGACAGTTTTAAGAACCATTGTCGCGATGCATGTTTTAAACCATAAATTGACTTGTGTAGCTTGCAGACACGGTTCTCCCCCTTTCATTCGAAATCGGGCGGGATGGACATGTAGACTTCTTCATAGAGATCTCCATGTAAGAAGGCGTTATTAACATCAAGTTGGTGCAAGTGCCATCCTCGTACGGCTGCAACACTAAGGAGTACTCGGACTGTTGTGAGTTTAGCAACGGGAGCAAAAGTCTCTCGGTAATCAATACCTTCAATTTGACTATAGCCTTTTGCAACCAAGCGAGCTTTGTAACGCTCAACAATTCCATCGGGGTTGAGTTTGATTTTGTAAACCCATTTGCAACTGTAGGCTTTTTGTGAGATGGCAGAGGGACAAGACTCCAAGTATTATTGGCTTGGAGGGCTTGGATTTCATGATGCATGGCGTCACGCCACCTTGGATCTTGATTAGCCTGTTGAAAATTCTTGGGTTCTTTATGAAGGGATAGTTGAGTGGTAAATGCTTTATGACTTGGGGAAAGGCAATCATAAGATGAAAATTGGGAAAGAGGATGGAAAGTACCTTGGGAGGTGACCACGTTTATTGAAGATGAAGGAACGGTCCTAGATGGGAGGGTTGCGTCAACATGAAAGTCCTGTAAAAATGTTGGTATTTTAGTAGATCTAGTGGAGTGTCTTGGTGGCGATGGCGGTGGCAGTGGAGGTGTGATTTCCGTTTGATTGTGAGTGGTGTACTCGGGTGGGAGATTTTCAATGGCAGGTTGGGGCATTATTTCAAGGGATGGCATATTTATGGAAGGTGATGGAGGGTCTTGGTCTAAATAGGATGGATTTAAAGGTTCAAAATTGGAAGGTTGTGGGATTTGAGGGTTATCGGTGCTATGAGGGGTGTTTGGATCTATAGTGTTTGTGGTATTCTTGGGAAGAAAAGGATAAGGTGAAATAGGGTGAGGCATTGATGGTGTGGCAGCGGAAGTTTTTGGTGTTTTGAATGGAAATACGTCCTCATAAAAAAGAACATCGCGTGAAACAAAGACCTTTTGAAGTTGAAGGTCAAATACACTATATCTTTTTTGGGCATAAGGGTAGACAAGGAAAAGACAACGAGTGGAACGAGGGTCAAATTTAATGGGCTTGGTGGGGTGTGTAGATATGAAACACAAACAACTGAAGACACTTAGTTGTGAATAATTGGGGGGTTTATTGAGTAATTTTTCATATGGTGTTTTACCTTGAAGGAGTGGTGTAGGTGTGCGATTGATGAGGTATGTTGAAGTGAGGATAGCATCCCCCCAAAACTGTTTTGGAAGACCACTTTGAAAAATCAAAGCATGGGCAACATTTAGCAAATGTCTATGTTTGCGCTCAGCAACACCATTTTGTTGGGGTGTGTTGACGCAACTAGATTGATGGATGATAGCCACCCCAAATGTCAACATATATTAAATCAAAACAAGATTGGCTAGCAATAAAACTCACTGGAAATGGTAATCGAGTTTGTTTGGCCAATGGGCAAATTAAACATTTGTCTGGTTCACAAGATTTGTTATTGGAAAAAGGAAATAACATGGATATTTTGTGAGAAGGATGTCCAAGGCGTTGATGCCAAAGAGTAGGGGCTATGGCTTGAACAGAATTACAGGATCCTTTCTCTGCTTGATTGAGATAGTAGAGTCGCCCCCCCCGCTCAATTCCTGTCCCAATCATCTTCCCCCATCGTAAGTCCTGTATAACATAGAATTGTCTAAGAAAATTTGTAATATAAAATGAATCCAAGGCTAGCTTACTAATGGAAATTAAATTTAACTGAAAAAGTGGTACACACAAGACATTATCAAGGATAAAGTTGGGAGAGAAAATAATCTTGCCAACATGTGTGACTTGTGCCAATGAGCCATTTGGTAACTCAACAGTATGATTTTCAACAGTTTTTGAAGCAGTGAGGAGATGAGAGCTACAAACAATGTGGTCAGTAGCACCACTATCGAGGATCCAAATAATTTTCTTTCCATTTCGAGTGAATGGAAAGGCTTTACATGAGAATTCATCATGATTTGAATTTTTACCAACTTGATTGGATAAATTATTGCAACGAGTCCATTGCAAAAGTTCATCAAAGTTATTCTCCTTGGGCTTCAAGATAGATCCATCAACGAGATCGGTTTTGTTTTTGACCGTCGAGGCCATGCTCATGGACTGAACCCATGTGTTGTAGTTCACTACAAAAAAATGTTGTTTAGCGACCGAAAATAGTGATCGAATTTTTTGGTTGCTTTTGGCAACCGAAATGGCGACCGATTATAGGATCTACATGAAAGACTGATTAGAGTTAATACTGCGACCGAAATAGCGACCGAAATAGAGCGTAGCAGGGTTATCGGTCGCTATTTCAGTCGCTAAATAAAGGAAATTAAAAGTCAGAAATTTTATGCCTTTTTAGCGACCAACTTGGCGACCGAATTAAATGCAGCGGTTAAATTTTATTTCCATTTGCGACCGATATCAATTCGGTCGCTAAACGGCGCGTAAAAAAAATTAAAACGGCGCGTGTTAGCGACAGATTTAAAAAATTCGTCGCTAAATTTATGAATTTAAATTTTGAAATGGCACTTTTGCGACCGAATTAGCGATCGAAATATTCGGTCGCTAAAAACTAAAATCCCTAAAAAACGCAGAAACCCCTTTCTTCTTCCATTTCGCGATCTCTCTCACTCAATCTCTCTTTCTCTCCTCCGGCCACCACAGTTTCGTGATTGCCGCCCCTCCTCCGACCACCACCATCACGGTAAGCTCTCCTCTCTCTCTCTCCATCTCTCTCTCTCTCTATTTGTTTCTAACTTTTTCTCTCTCTCAGTTCTCTCCTTCTCCGCACGGCTACCACCGGCGCTGGCACCACCAGAGCAGCGCCGCCGTCCTCCTCCTTGTCTGGTATGTTTTCGTCTCTCCTCGCCTCTATCTCTCTCTCTCTCTCCATTTCTCTGGTTTGTGCATTTACTATGTTATTACAACATGTACAATATGCTCTGTATTTACTTAATCCATGCTCTCTGAAACTTGATTAGATCCTCATTTACTTAGTTCGCATTCGTGGTTTCATGTAACTCGGTCATATCTTTATCTAGGCATTAGTTCAAGTATATAGTTTTCTGTAAATGCTTGTTTTTTTGGTCTGTAGCTCAATTCTGAGCTTTCTGTATAAATAATACAGCATTGATTTGGGGGGAAGATGGTGATGGATTTGATTGATGAAAGAGATAATGAGAAAGATGGGTTAACCGAGGAGGAAGATGACGGTGTTGAACTTCAACCACCTAGTCCTCCCATGTATCTTGTAGTAGCAACATGACTCGGGGTTAATGGAACTGGTTTTGATGATGTGTTTGGATCTCATGACTTGACCAGTTTTGATATATATATTTGATCCTGTAACATCCCGATTTTTCATTTGCTTCTAATATCGGAACATCCTGTAACTTGAACTTCATTGCTTTATTGCTTACTACTGAGAAGAGCTACTTGTGTATTTCATGTGAGTTGTGAGTTGTGATGATCATTTGTTTTCATGTGTCATTATTTAATCACTCCTATTAGGATTAGGAAGCTCTCATTGAGAAAGCACGAGAAATCTGTTTTTGTAACTTTTTTTTGAATGCATTGAAATATCAAAAGTCAAGACTGTGAGATTAGAATTGATGTTTACTTGAGCCACAGAATGCCATTACTGCCTGTGAGACTGCGAAACATAAACAGGTTTTGGTTTTTTGTTGATTGTTGACATGTTGTATAATTTAAACTTTAAAGCCTCAAAGCACCCACCTGCATTGTAATTTCTGGTCTATTTATCTTTTCATATCTTGGCTGAATTTATGTCTTTGAAGGCTGTTCATTGTTCTGTTATATTGCCTCAGGGAAAATCTCACAATAGTATGATCTATAGCCTCTGTGATGCAGCTGTTTACTTGCTGTGAATAATGAAGGATTAAGTATAGGGTTAGATAAAATGAAGGCCTAGGCACAGTTTGCCAGGCACGTGCATGACGTGCCGTCATCATTCAAACATTATTCACATTAGAAAGCAGCTCTGTACACAATATTATGAAAGCAACTCTGGTTTTCTACTCATTTGTTTCACTAGGAAATGGAGCTTTCCAAAAATAGTTGTTGATGACCATCCTTACTAGGTTATCTAGGCACTTCCGGTAGGAAAAGTCCTCTCTGTGACCATCCTTCAAAACGACGTAAAAGCAGTTGCTTTCCTGAAAACTACTATGTTTGTTAATCTGTAAAGTTGCATGTGAAGTTGCATTTCTTTGTTCTATTTTAACATGCTAGTATGCTACATGGATCTTTCCATCTTTTCTTATTATCACTTGATGAAGTTTAGACATATGACTTGTTTTCCTTATCGTTTTATCAGAAAATGGATCCGACTAAATGTTTTGAGACAACCATCCATATAGACCAGGTACAGTATCTCATCAACTTAAGAATAATGATCGGATTCACGTAATGATGGTTAAGACATAAACTAATCATTTACTAAATTGTTCTTGTGTATTTGCAGGATTTGATTTCAATCCCGCGATCATTCCACCGTCGGTGGGGACAACAAATACCGCGTGTTGTGACTATTGAAGACAAAAGTGGAAATTTGTTCAATGGGAATATAGTAATCCATGAGGATCGCCCATATTTTGCAACAGATACAAATGGTATCAGGGAGTTGTATTTGTTGTCCACTGGTGCATTGACAAAGTTTAAGTACCTTGGGGGTTCTCGCTTTTACATGTTCATCCCTTTGAAAGATTGATGAGTTTTGATATTTTGATTAGTACTTATTGACTGTGGTGTATTTTTATGTTTTGATCCTTAATTAATACATTATTAAACTTTTTTTTTATAAACAACTATTAAACTTGCGTTAATTAATGTATATGTTTTCTTGATCATATTGACTGTGGTGTTTTGGATCGTTAGTACATCATATTTATGTTTTCTATTTATTCAAAAAAAATATTGGTGCATTTTGTTTATATCAGAAATTAAAAATCAATGGGGTAATAGTTGAAAAACAAAATTTGGTCAGTAGGATTAAGTTACAGGAAAATTTAAAAAAAATTCAAAATTTGCGACCGAAATAGCGACCGAATATCGGTCACCAAATTAGGTGAGCTGAGCATGCGACCAACTATACGGCGATCGAAATATATAATTTTGTGACCGAAATATCCGTCGCAAATTTGCGACCGAAATACAAGTTCGGTCGCTAAACATTTAGCCACCAGGGTTTCTGCTACCCCCTTAATTCGGTCGCTAAACTATATAGCAACCGAATTATCATGTTTAGCGACCGAAATCTTCGATCGCTAAATAGTTTTTTTTTTGTAGTGGTTGTCTTCCACCAGAGGTTGTGGTACAAGGACTGCACCTGGTTGGTCTGAATGATGGAGGTAAAGAGGGTGATGGGGTTGTTCCCATTTTGGAGTGGGAACCATGTCCCGTTTGGTTGATGATAATGGGGTTTTTTCATTATCATCTGTCATGGCTACTTAGGCTAAGGTTTGTGTTTGTTGGGTTTCCCAGATCGCTGCTCTAGTACCATAAAGAAACTAGATATGGCTGAATTATTTTATTCATTATCACAAATCACACCTTTATATAAATGTTACAGAATAGGATCCTAACATTATGCCTAACATTATAACTATACTCACGTATACTAAAAAAGAAATTAATTGTACTCTATCAATTATAGTAAATACTCTATCAATTACAATAATTAACAAATTATTTGACATAATTCTTTCTTTTAACAGAAGCTTCTCAGTTGCCGTATGCTTCTGCAATTTTCTTTCATAGGCGTTTCCCTTTGACCTTGGATCATTGTTCTGTTTACACATTATTAGTGTTTTTGTCTGTTAAGAGTAATTCTGCTAATACTTTTAGAGTTTTCTCTTTCAAGTTTTTTGGTTCTTCTTGGGGTGGGGTAATGTATCCTCAACCAATTGGTGTGCCTTTTCTTTTGGGTTGTATCCTATTGGTTGAACTCTACCTTACTTTACTTCTTTCTGTACTTAACCATCTTTTTTGTTCCTTCTATATTTGGGTTTGGGTATCCCTCGTACTCACTTTTATACATCTTTTGCTTACCAAAAAAAAATGATCAGAAAGTCAGTCCGTGGAGATGATACCGATGATCGAAGTGCCAAAGAGGATGATGCCAAAAGAAAACCAGAACGGAGACAACAGAGAATGTGAGACGCGCTGGTGAGATGGCCGATTTGCGGCAGAACATTCATCTGTGGCGGTGGCTAGGGCCACATAAGCAGCGCTTGAGGACCAAAAATATACGACAACAAAGATCTGAAGTAAAGAAGATGTAAAACCAGATCTGAGAGCAAATGAAAAAAACGAAAAGAGAAAATGGATTTTCTCGAGAAATTGGAAAAAAAAATGAAATGGAAATAAAGTGACAGAAGAAAAGAAACTTAGAAAGAAAAAAGAAAGAAAAGAAAATGCGGCGAAAGAAAAGTTCAAGGTGGATGGTATGGCTCTGATAGCATGTTGAATTTCATAGTGAAATGGTAAAAGTGAAGAATATAATGAGTAAGTAACATTGGCTTATATAGTCAACTAATCCAAGTAAACTAACTAATCATTAAAACTAATTCTAACTAACTCTAACCAATTATAACTATCTTAACATAGAAGAGGAAGAAGAAGAGGAGGAGGTGGAGGGCATTCAAAAAAGTGAAAACTGGAAGAGAAAATGGGTAAAGTGGAAGGTCAAGGAAATTTCAGCGTTAATGAAACTTGAAAATTGAACTAAATACAAATGAATCAGCTTTCAAAATTTAAAAAGGTATTTATTTAATATTAACTTAGTATTAGGAAAGTTTTTACGGTGAGTATACATTGAATTTTTTAAAAGATCCCCTTGAAGGTGCATTGGAAAATTAAGAACCATTAAATCTTAGTTCATTGGAGAACATTATTTTTAGAGTAGAATTTATTATTTAAAATATTATATAAATTAAAACAAATATATAATAAATATATACAATTAAAACCGTTTCAATCACAGTTGAACCAATGAACCGCACGCGAACTAGTGCTTTTACCGATTCAAGCATTGTAAATTCGAATGGACCCACAAACAACAAAAACAAATTTGCTTTTGTCTATTTCTCTTTTGTAACGAGAGAAAGTATGAGAGGAAAAAAAATGTGAGACTCCAAATTATTTTTATATGATGTTTGCCTAGGAAAGGACATGCTCTAAAATAAGTGGATTCCGTCATTCCGCAATAAAATCAAAGAACAATGATCAAATGGAGAAGACAAGAAGTAATTAACTTAATTCATAATAACCTTATACAAATATTATCTTTAAGCACAAAAGCATAAGAAAGCAACTAATTCAGCCCCAAGTAGTATGATATAATACTAATTATGGCAATTACTTGATGGGTAACATCAGCATAATTTGGGAGCAAGGATGGATCAGGATATAAAGGAGGACCCGACGTTGACTGTGACATTCCTGTAACACACAGGTTAATGTAAGCAGCGGCAGCACCGGCATGCGTATTAATTAAATGGTAATCTGCCGACTATAGGAACTGTCGAATTTGCTCAATAAAAACGAGGACGCTCATTTGATCATCATCAAAGAGAGACAAACACTCTTCATAATGCTTTTTTAACTTGGGAAAGGTACTCACTAATCTATTTTTATTTCTTGGTATCTTAGTCATTGATCATCCTTCTGTGCATATAATAAATTGAATATTTTGTCACAATTTTGTTTCACTTTCGTCGTACATCAGAGCTATTTTTTTTTTTCATGTTAAAGCTTTCTATGTTTTTTAGCTTACTACTTGTTAATATTCATCGTTTTCTTGTGTAGGTGGTCATGAGCTTAGCAAAACTACCGGAAATGCTGGTGGCAGAGTAGCTTGTGGTAAGCATAGTCTGCTACAGTAAATGCTATTTTTTTTTCTCTCTCCTGACATTCTATTTTATCTGTTAAGTGTCTAAATCTCACATTGGTTGAGTATATGAGCCTGTAACCATTTATAATAACTTGGGCATCCCTCTCTCTATGAGCTAGCTTTTAGAGTGGAGTTATGCCCAATTATTCTAACATGGTATCAGAGACTCCCACGATGTTGGGCCACCCGCAGATATTCAGTCCTGCAAAACTTCACGCTCCAGATGTCCAGTCCTGAGCGTGAAGGGGGTGTGTTAAGTGTCTAAGTCCCACATTGGTTGAGTATATGAGCCTAGAACCATTTATAATAATTTGGGCATCCCTCCCTATATGAGCTAGCTTTTAGAGTGGAGTTAGGCCCAATTATTCTAACATTATCTATATCATATCAAAATTTCCTATGTGCTACATATAAATGTTCCAAAGATCTTTGAGGCTTTTGGACGCAATAGTGCCATTTGCTTCATAAATTATCGAAATGATACAACTTACAAAGTATTTACCAGATTGGGTTAAGTCGTACATGACATATACGACTGTACCTGTAATACCCCAAAGTACATTGAGATACAACTAGATATAAAACATAAGATACACTGAAATTAGCTTTTTGCTAAACATCTCATACATTTTCAAAAAAAAAAGTCATACTTAGAGACTAAATAATGACAATATGACACTTGACCCCGATCCGGCAACGTCTTCAATAACAAACAGCTTACATTGGAACAACTGCCAAGTATTTCCGGGGATACTTCACAGTTCTCCAACATAGGAGGGACTAACCTGAAACAAAAGGGTGAGGGGGTGAGATATGAAATCTCAGTGAATCCCCTGCAAACCGAGGACTCAGTCCCACACATATACATATATTAGTAAACTTATACATATCATCCAGTATAAACATCATTGCTGCCCCCCACGCACCATGGTACTTAAGAGGGACTAGCTTTGGGTTCAAATCCTGACATCATCATGTCATTAAAAAAAATATTTGTGAACCACTCATTCGGACATCCCAATATAATTTTGTCAGTGAAAAAACATCGATGTTCCCCGCGCACCGAGGTACTTAAGAGGAACTAGCTCTATACTGTAAGGCAGGACATACGTCTATGACCACAAGCGGCATCCCACTTGCTTTGCACTTACCAGCTTGCCTTTCATAACCGGAAGGACTTCTATACTTGCCTTTCAATCTGAAAGGACTTCTGTACTTGACATCTGAAATGTCATTGATAATCATTCTAATTCGAATCATGAATAGAATTAGCATGGTTACTACCTTTGGATGCCAAAAGGTGTTTCACATTCATTCTTCATAATATTAAATAACTTAACTCACATATCAATTTATAGCTTAAAAACTAATGACCTAAAGCAAAACTTATAAACCATTCACATGAACAATATATGATCTCTCAATCAAGTATTCAACAAAGGATAATGCATCAACAACATAAGCAGGATTTCAGCAGTTTTCAGTTAACTTCTATGATTTTATTAAAATACCAAACGAAGTCAGATTTGGACAAATGACCACTCCCTAGAAAGATAAATAAGTCTAATTTATAAATAAGATTTTAGTTTTGGAATACAGTTTACTAAAACTTACAGTTTTAATAAGCAAGTTTCTGCACCCAGAAAAACAGGGCAGTTACAATACTCCAAATTATAACAGGTTTTTCTTCATCAATACTCAATGTAAAACAGTAAAATAAGTGCCTAAATTGTAGCATTTCGAGTCTATTTTCTAAAAAAACAAGAATCATACCAAACAAAGCCCTACAGAAATAATTATAAGCAAAATATTGCACATATGTTTATACGGGTTTCTGACCAGTAACTTCATTTGGAACTTTTCACAAACAGATTACATGCATGCAATTGAAATAATGTATATCATCAACATGTACTCAATTTACTTCATATAATCAACATGCAGATACCAAATCAAACAATAAAAGCAAGCAAATCAAAATTTCTAAGCTTGGATTTATGGTTACCAAGCACTAACTAAGGAAACTCACATATTAAAGAATGGAGATAGTGTGGTGGAGGTTTAATTCCTCAGAATTCCCTCACTGATCTGACTTTGCTCCTCCTTGTTCTCAAGTGTGGCTGCTTCAAACTCACTTCACAAGGAAAATTGATGTTTGTTTCATGTTGATTTTGGAAGAAAACAGAAGAAGATCGAAGAAGAAGAGAGGAAGTGGTAGAGGAGGCCGAAATTATGAAGGAAGAGGGGAAAGGAATGTGTTATTTCTACAAGTATAGATGATGATGGTTGTGTTGTCCTGCCCTAAACTCCCTCTCTTGGCCGAATTTGTGAGCTTGAAAGGAAGAGAATGGAGGCTTGGTTTAGGTTTAGGGTTTGAAGAGGTAAAACATGGAGGTTCTGATGAAGAAGAATGAAGCAAAAGTCTCATTTTCCTTCTTTTTCTTGGTCTGGCCGAATTGTATAAGGGAGGGGAGTTTGAGTGAAAAAATATTCCTTATTTATTTAACCAATAGGGCTAAACTTCCTTGATAAAACCCAACTTATTATATATACCTCTTCAACTACTAAATACACCCCTACCTTAATTCTAAACATTTCTTTCTTAACAAATCTATAACATTTATTATTAACTATCCTTAAAACACTTCTCCCTTAAAGATAGGCTCCTTCTATTTATTGGGTAATAATATTTAGCCAAAGAAGGAAATTTGGGATGTTACATTACTCTCCTCCTTTTAAATAATTTTGCCCTCAAAATTGCTCTACTCCTTAATGCTTAATCATCCTGCTTATAATGCAAGATCACCATCCTACTTCCGCTGCGAACTCTGATCAACAAAGGTCTAAGAGGTTTCGATGACAAGTCAGGATCCTTAACTATATGGTTATCACTGCTATGAGGTTCGCTAGGGTCCGATTATCATGCATGACAGATATCCCAATCAATAGCAAGCGGACATAAACTTTATGACAACAATAATAATAAAATTATAGCATACAATCATATTCATATAGTAGTAGTACTTATTATACCAATCTTTTTAGATTTCTCTAATTTAGAAAAACGTATCAAACACATATATGGTTATGTACATAAGGATGGGACACACAGGGAATAACTGATTGGTACCTAATCATGTGTACAATCTAATAATTGATGCATGCCAATGATTCTTATCAATCATCCATATTGAACATGATCAAGAAATGACATACACAATACTATGGTAGCACATCAAGATATGGACATGTTCTAAGCACAAGTTTACTCCTAGCATCCCATAATACCAGAGATAGAGCAAAAATATCGTTTTAAATTCGTCAAATATCCTTTTCAGTGAATATATAAATTTAACTTGAATAGGTTTTTCTAAAACTCGGTTATAAGAAAACCTTTACTGGAATTATTCAGTGTTGAACACAACATTCAGATTTGAGTAAACTATTCTTTGAAAAGCATAGTTTATCTAGTTTATGAATATAATTAAAATTAGTCCTTCAATTTGTACAGCTCAACAAATGAAGATACTAGTGAACATGCAATCAAAAACATACCCACTATGTAGTTACAACATGCAAGGATCCATTTACAAATCTGGAAGCCTAGAACAATTTCTCTTTTCAAAACAGGTAACAAAACAGTTCAAAGGAATGTTATAATAAATAGTGAGTCAACCGACACCACATTACAGCATACTACACATCTGCTAATATGATTTAATTAGATGTCCTAAACATCTTATGAGGTTCACATTCTCAAAATAAAAGTCTTATGAACTCATCAACTAGTTCAAGAACAAACAAGCATCATGCGGTCCTCTTAAATAATATTAAAAAGAATTAATCAGGTACAAGTCATGTATTTGCATGCATTCATTCTTTTCCATTAATAATATAAATCAAGTAATTAACAAGCTCGTTACCATTTACAAACTATGGCATGTAATATCCTCCTCAACAAGGTTTTGAAATTTGATTCTACTTTACCTATATACTAAACCATATCCCTAAACTTATTAAAGAACATGATAAATTTGGGTCATTGATGATTCTCTGACTTGAAACCAAGAACATACAACAGTGCATCTTAAATGATTTACATGTACAACCAAACAAATTAAACCTTCCCAATCTTGCATCAATTATCACACCCCAAGACATCACTAAGGAAGATTAAAAGATTCTCATGCATGGAAGTCAGCTTGACTTAATGTAAAAAAAAATAGGAAAGCATTGAGAAAACACAAACATGGATAGATATTTGATCTTAGTGGTAGCTCATATATAATATGAAAAATCCTAGGGTACAAGGCCATAATATGTATATCACATGCACCATAGGTTAGATTATGTAAAGAAAAAAAAACTAAATTATAGACTTTGTTCATGCGGCTTCAAACAGGCCGAGAAGAATTCGATCAGAGTCCAAAAACAAACAACAACTAATACCTAACTATAGGAATATTGTTGCAGGACAGAGCAGTTACATGCAAGTATATATGAAAGGGTTAAGAGGTTTATTAATTATACTTAACATTTTGAAATATAGATTGGAATTAATAACATCTTATACATTCAATTTAGATGATAAAAGGGTCATGCAAAATAAAGAATTAAAACATGAAACAAAACCGAATAAGAGGGAAGGATTTGTTCACTTTTAGTGTACATGGTTTTACTGCATTCCACCTAACAAGTAAAACCACACAAAGGATGAAACTTTATAACAACAATCACTCTTATTAGATTCAACGAGAGAAACAGAAAATAATGTGCATGTCTATCCATTGTTTTTTAAAACAAAACACAATCCAAAGGTCTACGACATACAAGGCTAATCCATTCGGTTAAATTTCTCAGATAGCAACAATTACTTAGCTTTATACTGAAAAGATAGTGCATGCTTCTTTCACATTTACATATCATGTTCAGTTGACCTTCATGGTTACAATCAAAAGAATGCATCAAACAAGGCAACCAGTTCCCTTTCTATTCTCAAAACAACAGCATATAATAAGAGATAACTTAACTTGCGTTTACCCTGCCAACTTCAGGTTACCAGGGGGCAACAAAAGAATTTGGGAATAGACACAATCACCTATTCTTTGCAAGCATTTGAGCTTGCAATGTTCCAATGTGTCTGACTAGAGGGAGAAACTTAAAGATCATAGTAGATACTCCCAAAACATATAGCAAGACATAACAACAACACATAAGCATGCAAAGGTTATATTATTGCTACCAGCATTTATTTCCATACTCAAGTAATCTGAATTATCATCTCTATCACATCCAGGCATCCCTTAATTGCTAGTACCATATCCTAGCCTTCAAGGAATTGAAGAACTTACAAAAACATATCTCACCCACAATTACTTATGTGGCCTTAATGGCTAATTTGGTTCTGAAACAATTGTCTCACCAAAATGTAGACCATTTTTAGATCTTTAATGCCCTGCTATACTTCACTTTATCGTGATTAAGAGAAATAATCCAAACACAGTTAGGACATCAAGAGTGAAATTACATCAAAAACCTAAGCCATCAATTCAATAAAACTTAATTTATCACAATTTGGAGGATAATGACTAAATTTACCATTCCCACCATTTATTCCACTGTATAAACGTCAAATCTCAAACAGTTACGAGTTCATATAACACTAATCAAAATTAAGCATGTGGACAATACATTATAAACCAGTCTCAAGTGTCCAAAACCAAGAAAGATCATGCAACAATTCAAGTGTTATCAAATTTGAAAACTGGCAGCAGAATTTTCAGTAAATTGAAATGGAGATTCTTACACCAATACCAACTCAAATTCAAAAATTCCAAAGCCTAGGTTGTTAAAAATCCTGTCTACTTTCTATTCGAATAGGAATCGACTCAAACCAATATTTGTACAATTTAATACAATTTAAATACTAAGACAGCTCCAGTTCATAATTCTCAGTACAAGCAGCAACTTAAATATCATTTTTATCATTCAATACTTAATGTAATTGAATCTTTCCAAAGCCTATTTCGAAGGAAATCGAGTCTATTTTCTGATGGTATAAAGATCACTTAGAAATAAACCCTATGGAGGAAGTTATGGATGAAACACTAACAAGGGTGCATTACGGGTTTGAAGGATGTACAATTAAAACGTTTTCAAAAGATGACTTGTACAAAAGACTTGTCCTTGTGAGATAATACTCTTCGTCATTCTTCACGCGAATACCTGAGGTGGCCTACCTCATTAATTCACATGAAGAAAGTGGAGCAATATCAGCCCACAGAACCTGACATACAAACCCCTAAGCCGGATCTTTCTAGACTCATACTCACTGTCCGATGGGATCGAACTGCTCTGATACCATAATGTAATACCCCAAAGTACATTGAGATACTACTAGATATAAAACATAAGATACACTGAAATTAGCTTTTTGCTAAACATCTCATACATTTTCAAAAAAAAAGTCATACTTAGAGACTAAATAATGACAATATGACACTTGGCCCCGATCCGGCAACGTCTTCAATAACAAACAGCTTACATTGGAACAACTGCCAAGTATTTCCGGGGATACTTCACAGTTCTCCAACATAGGAGGGACTAACCTGAAACAAAAGGGTGAGGGGGTGAGATATGAAATCTCAGTGAATTCCCTGCAAACCGAGGGCTCAGTCCCAGACATATACATATATTAGTAAATACATATCATCCAGTATAAACATCATTGCTGCCCCCCCACGCACCATGGTACTTAAGAGGGACTAGCTTTGGGTTCAAATCCTGACATCATCATGTCATTAAAAAAAATATTTGTGAACCACTCATTCGGACATCCCATTATAATTTTGTCAGTGAAAAAACATCGATGTTCCCCGCGCACCGAGGTACTTAAGAGGAACTAGCTCTATACTGTAAGGCAGCAGGACATACGTCTATGACCACAAGCGGCGTCCCACTTGCTTTGCACTTACCTGCTTGCCTTTCATAACCGGAAGGACTTCTATACTTGCCTTTCAATCTGAAAGGACTTCTGTACTTGACATCTGAAATGTCATTGATAACCATTCTAATTCGAATCATGAATAGAATTAGCATGGTTACTACCTTTGGATGCCAAAAGGTGTTTCACATTCATTCTTCATAATATTAAATAACTTAACTCACATATCAATTTATAGCTTAAAAACTAATGACCTAAAGCAAAACTTATAAACCATTCACATGAACAATATATGATCTCTCAATCAAGTATTCAACAAAGGATAATGCATCAACAACATAAGCAGAATTTCAACAGTTTTCAGTTAACTTCTATGATTTTATTAAAATACCAAACGAAGTCGGATTTAGACAAAAGACCACTCCCTAGAAAGATAAATAAGTCTAATTTATAAATAAGATTTTAGTTTTGGAATACAGTTTACTAAAACTTACAGTTTTAATAAGTAAGTTTCTGCACCCAGAAAAACAGGGCAGTTACAATACTCCAAATTATAACAGGTTTTTCTTCATCAATACTCAATGTAAAACAGTAAAATAAGTGCCTAAATTGTAGCATTTCGAGTCTATTTTCTAAAAAAACAAGAATCATACCAAACAAAGCCCTACAGAAATAATTATAAGCAAAATACTGCACATATGTTTATACGGGTTTCTGACCAGTAACTTCATTTGGAACTTTTCACAAACAGATTACATGCATGCAATTGAAATAATGTATATCATCAACATGTACTCAATTTACTTCATATAATCAACATGCAGATACCAAATCAAACAATAAAAGCAAGCAAATCAAAATTTCTAAGCTTGGATTTATGGTTAACAAGCACTAACTAAGGAAACTCACATATCAAAGAATGGAGATAGTGTGGTGGAGGTTTAATTCCTCAGAATTCCCTCACTGATCTGACTTTGCTCCTCCTTGCTCTCAAGTATGGCTGCTTCAAACTCACTTCACAAGGAAAATTGATGTTTGTTTCATGTTGATTTTGGAAGAAAACAGAAGAAGAAGAAGAAGAAGAAGAAGAAGAAGCAGAAGAAGAAGAAGCAGAAGCAGAAGAAGAAGAAGAAGAAGAAGAAGAAGAAGAAGAAGAAGAAGAAGAAGAAGAAGAAGAAGAAGAAGAAGAAGAAGAAGAAGAAGAAGAAGAAGAAGAAGAAGAAGAAGAAGAAGAAGAAGAAGAAGAAGAAGAAGAAGAAGAAGCAGAAGAAGAAGAAGAAGAAGAAGAAGAAGAAGAAGAAGAAGCAAGAGAGGAGGTGGTAGAGGAGGCCGAAATTATGAAGAAAGAGGGGAAAGGAATGTGTTGTTTCTGCAAGTATAGATGATGATGAAGAAGAAGAAGAAGCAGCAGCAGAAGAAGTAGAAGCAGAAGCAGAAGAAGAAGAAGCAGAAGAAGAAGAAGAAGAAGAAGAAGAAGAAGCAGAAGAAGAAGAAGAAGAAGAAGAAGAAGAAGAAGAAGAAGAAGAAGAAGAAGAAGAAGAAGAAGAAGAAGAAGAAGAAGAAGCAAGAGAGGAGGTGGTAGAGGAGGCCGAAATTATGAAGAAAGAGGGGAAAGGAATGTGTTGTTTCTGCAAGTATAGATGATGATGGTTGTGTTGTCCTGCCCTAAACTCCCTCTCTTGGCCGAATTTAAGAAGAAGAAGAAGAAGAAGAAGAAGCAAGAGAGGAGGTGGTAGAGGAGGCCGAAATTATGAAGAAAGAGGGGAAAGGAATGTGTTGTTTCTGCAAGTATAGATGATGATGGTTGTGTTGTCCTGCCCTAAACTCCCTCTCTTGGCCGAATTTGTGAGCTTGAAAGGTAGAGAATGGAGGCTTGGTTTAGGTTTAGGGTTTGAAGAGGTAAAACATGGAGGTTCTGATGAAGAAGAATGAAGCAAAAGTCTCATTTTCCTTCTTTTTCTTGGTCTGACTGAATTGTATAAGGGAGGGGAGTTTGAGTGAAAAAATATTCCTTATTTATTTAACCAATAGGGCTAAACTTCCTTGATAAAACCCAACTTACTATATACACCTCTTCAACTACTAAATACACCCCTACCTTAATTCTAAACATTTCTTTCTTAACAAATCTATAACATTTATTATCAACTATCCTTAAAACACTTCTCCCTTAAAGATAGGCTCCTTCTATTTTTTGGGTAATACTATTTAGCCAAAGAAGGAAATTTGGGATGTTACAGTACCAACTTGGAAAGTACTTATCAGATTGGGTAAGTCGTACATTCCATATTTATTTTGTTACGAAGTTGACTGTACCGATCTCATCTTGCTGGTGTGTAGGTATTATTGGTTTGCAAGGATAAACCTCTCGACCCCTGGGTTGCATGAAGTTGAAAGTGTGCGGTGATCATATGATGAAGGTTTAGAATTATGGAATAAATGCATACCCTTCTCCTGTTGGTTAGGCTTGGTCTATTTTTATTTCTTGGTATCATAGTCATTGATCATCCTTCTGTGCATATAATAAATTGAATATTTTGTCACAGTTTTGTTTCACTTTTGTCGTAGATCAGAGCTATTTTTTTTTCATGTTAAAGCTTTCTATGTTTTTTACCTTACTACTTGTTAATATTCTTCGTTTTCTTGTGTAGGTGGTCATGAGCTTAGCAAAACTATTGGAAATGCTGGTGGCAGAGTAGCTTGTGGTAAGCATAGTCTGCTACAGTAAATGCTAAATTTTTTTTTTTGGCTCTCCTGACATTCTATTTTATCTTATATAATATCAAAATTTCCTATGTGCTACATATAAAGGTTCCAAAGATCTTTGAGGCTTTTTGACCCAATAGTGCAATTTGCTTCATAAATTATCAAAATGGTACAACTTAGAAAGTATTTACCAAATTGGGATAAGTTGTACATGACATATACGACTACTTGGAAAGTATTTATCAGATTGGGGTAAATCGTACATTCGATATTTATTTTGTTACGATGTTGACTGTACCGATCTCATCTTGCTGGTGTGTAGGTATTATTGGTTTGCAAGGATAAACCTCTCGACCCCTGGGTTGCATGAAGTTGAAAGTGTGCGGTGATCATATGATGAAGGTTTAGAATTATGGAATAAACGCATACCCTTCTCCTGTTGGTTAGGCTTGGTCTGTAGTCTGTACTGTTGTATGCTGTATTTTGCTCCTGTCTTATCTGATGGCACTAGTGCAGAAAAAGGATTCCACATCGGAGTTTACACATCGGTTTCTTGTAAACCGATGTGTAAAAACGAGACGGTGACATTTTTGAAATTAAAATCAAAGTATTACACATCGGTTTAGAGATTAACCGATGTGTAAAACATTTCCACATCGGTTATTTCTAACCGATGTTTGAAATTAAAATAAAAAAAATTTAAAGTCAGAATTTTTAACATTTAACATCGGTTCTTTATGAACCGATGTGTAAAATAGTGATTAACCACATCGGTTTCTATCTAACCGAAGTAAAAAATTATAAAAAAAAAATTAGAATTTAAAATTTTACTTTTTCACATCGGTTTTAGTAACCGGTGTATAAAATTATAAAAAAAAATAGAATTTAAAAGTTTACTTTTTCCACATCGGTTTTACCATAACCGATGTGTACAATATGGTTAACTACATCGGTTTTTCCTATAACCGATGTGTAAGATTCCTAATTTTTGTCATTCCCTCCTTCTATTCCGCGCCTTCTCCCAATCTTCAGTTTATGAACCCTAAAACACAAAACACTCCCTCCCTCTGCTAACGCACAGCTTCTTCCTTCACGCAATCCCAGCTCGAAGTTCATCTCCTCCCTCATCTCCTCCTCGAAGTTCATCTCCTCTGCTAACGCGCGGCCTCCCTCTCGCCTGTCTCGGCTCGTCTCGCCTCCGCTTCTCTGCATCCGCTTCTCCCTCCGCGTGAAAGGTATTTTTGTTTAATTTTTTTCTTTGGCTGAAATCCTATTGTTTAATATTAGCATTACTCATAAAACCGACGGCGTGGGTTGTTGTGCGTGGCGGAGTAGGACATTGGTACGATGGCTGTGTGGAGCTTCTAGAACGGTAAGTTTTCAGTTCACCTGGATATGATATCCTTTTCTATGAAATGGTTTATGCGCTTCATATATAATTGATTTTATTTATGTATGTGGACGTGTTATACCCTTAACTAGCAAACATATTTGGAGAAGATCAGCCACTGCCATGGGATGTTGAAAACAACTACAAACTCGAATTTGTTGAATTATACTATGAGGTAACCCTTCTCCAAAAAAATTTTAGTTTGAGTTTGATTGCTTTCTTGAAATGTAATCATATTCTTATTTGAAAGACATGTAATGTTGAACTTCACATGAAGCAAGCCCAGTAATACCCTCCATTTGTGAACAGTTCACTTGTGGTTTCTCTTGCTTGGGGATGGAGTACTGTCAGACATGCCAAGATTTACCTTGTGCCAGTTATTGAATATTTTGGTAGTGAAAGACATAATGCTAAAAGGTTGTATGCTGGATTGAAATCAAATGTGATATTGCTTTAGTATGCATATATTGATTCTCAAAATTTGCCAACTGTTTTAATTGTTGAATCCATATTGAATGGAAAAAGTAAAATCAGCATTGTGCAAACTGTAAAGACTTGGTGATGAATAGAAAGATGCATATGAGGATTTTAAACACGACATTGACATGTTACTTTTGAAGCTTTTTTTCCTCCTCCTTTACAATTACTGTCTGGTTTCTTTTAATGGGTCCATTACCCTGCTTTTGTGGTTTATAATGTGTTAAAATAGTATAACTTGGGTGTGAAGGACATAAACAATGAGGAATGCATGTATTGCTCTTAATTTATGGTGAACCAAATTTTATTACTTATGATTAAAACTTCTCCAAATTGTCTAAATTTTTACATGCTACACACACAGATGTTGCCAAGCCTGTCTTCAATTTTTTTGACCTTATTTCATTTGCTTGAAAGAATATGACCAAAAGATACAAAGGATGTGCAGTGGGAATAGACCTTGTGACACGAACTCGGCAAGTGTACCGGGTCGTTGCAAGTAATAAAATGGTAAGAACCGGAAATCGTCCTCAGGGATCGTGGACAAGTACCACTTCACAAATTGAACTACTATCTAGGCGAATCTTGTTTGGAATGAAGGTAGCTCTAACATCTAATGAAACAAACAAGAATAAAATGTTTTTGTTCTTTTAGGTATTTTATCAAACACTTAATAGGCAAACAGAAATGTGAACAACAAATGGATAGAATTGTTAGGGTTAGACTAGGCTAATCCTCCTGTGGTGCTATGAAATGGTAAATAACACAATTCCTACTTCAATTATGACAATCAAATCTTCTTCAAATACTCAAACCCTAATGTCTTAGGTGGAATGAGCCTAAAATCCCAAATTAAACCCTAATGTCTTAGGTGGATTAATATGAGAAATTGCATTAAGAGTCAAGATTCATAAGATTGCAAGCACCCCAAGACCTATGTCTAGGTTCATGAACTACTTGGTATTTGATTCAAGAGCATGCCCTAACATCAACCTTTCAATTGTCTATTAAAGCAACATATCATTCCTAGGATGATCAAACCAAGGAAAGCATTAAGCATGGAATCAAACACTCATAAAAAAATAGGAAATTGCATTATAATCACTTCATGTTACAACCAAATTCAGAAAAACCATTGTCTAACCCCAACAAAGGGGAGTTTAGCTACACATCATCAAAGTAAAAGGGAAAAGAGAAGATACAAAGATGGAGGAAGGGAGGAACTCCATGGAAGATGACCGGCAACAGCCACAAGAGCAGAGAATGCCTTTTTAGGGTTTGTAGCTGCCTCCTTTCTTTCCAAATCCAATCCCTCTTCAGTTCTGCCCTAAAACAGCTTATAACAGGGGTTCTGAGTTTCGCGCGCTCGCGGGGCGAGACGTATCTCGCGAGGCGAATCTTAAAAATCTGATCTTCAGGGATTCGTCCTCTCGCGAGGCGAGAAGGTAACTCACGAGGCGAGGCAGAAAGGGTGAAGTTTCTGGCACAGTCAGGCCTTCTGGGTCGCGAGGCGAGATGGTGATTCGCGGGGCGAGACAGAAAGGTTGATTGTTGTTGCTCTGGCTGGTCCTCTGGCTCGCGAGGCGAGATACAGTCTCGCATGGCGAAGCTTCAAAATTCTGCTTTGCTCAATTTCTTCACTTTTCAGCTCTCTCTTCATCCAAGCCTTATCAAGGCCAAATCTTGGGCAATTGCTCATAAATTCCTGCAAAACAACACACAAAACCACCTTATCCGTTCCAAAGGAAAAACTAACCAAAATAAAACTAAAATGGCCTAACTATATGCAAATGCATGCAGAAATATACATGGAAAATGAGGTGAAATCACACTCATCAAATCACCCCAAGCTTAAGACTTTGCTTGTCCTCAAGCAAAAACCAAGGCCAGAAGATGAAAACAAACAGAGCAATGATAGTGAACTAAGAACCCGAGTAAAATGATCCAAGTAACAGGCATTCCAATAATTCAGCAAGAGACAATCAATTCAAGTCCAATTAGGGGCTTAGGTTTCCTAGACTTATATTCTCACTAATTCGGGCACTCTTACTCACTTGAAGATCACCCCAAGCTTGTTCATTTGCTTGGCTCTCTTTCTCGCCTCACTCAAGTGTTCAAGTATATATGACAATTCGCTCCATTTTCCTCAAGGAATGATTCCTACCATAGGCTTGACTATCAACCAAATCTCTACTTTATTAATGAAAATAATTAAGAATCAAGAGGTCTTTTGCTATGGTTGTAACGGGGCCATGGGATTTATCGTTAGGTGGGGAAATCAAGAGAAGGACATTTCAAAAGGTTATACAAAACATCAATCATTGGAAAACATGACCTTCTAAAATACCTTTTGGGTTTCAATTCACTTTCCACCTTTCTTCCTTTCCTTTTGTTTTATTTCTCATTTATTTTTGTCATCCCCTTCTCCATATATTTTTCTTTTTCTTTTTCTTTTTCTTTTTTTCTTTTTGCTTGGAGAAGGGGAGATTTTTCAATTCAAGAGAAATATTTTTCTGATTCTTTCATCCAATACTTTTTCAACTACCTTTTTACCCTTTTGTAATACTTTAGAAGGTCCCTTATCAAGCATCATTCAACAATATATTTCAAGGTACCAAGAAAAGTATTTTTATTCTTTCAGGCTCAAAATGGGGCAACTAAGGGGTAGCATTTCATCAATCAAAGCTCAGAAGGCCGGAAAAATACCTAGTGCCTCAATCATTTTCAAAAATGTTTTAAAAAATTTTTAAGCTTCAAAATGGTTTCAAGTCAAGTTCTAGAGGAATACAATCCAAGAGGAATAACATTCTAACACAAGAAATGGGGTATATTTAGTGAGTACCCCTTAATGGCTCAAAAGCTCACATTTATCAGTTCAAAAATCAGTGAGGAACACAAGTCTATAGAAACACATGCTAATCATCAACTATCCAAGACCATCTCAAGAATATTTATTTGAAGCCATATCACAAGAATAGAAAAAATCAGGGTTCAAAAATTCACTATCACAAATAAATTGGCACTCAGTTCTCACAATCAGATGCTCAATCTAAGCAGGGGTAACCGAATCATGCGATCATGCAAAACTATGCCTAGATGAATGCAATATGAACAATGCAAAAAAATTCAAAAATTTACAAAAATACCCCTACCCCAAGCTTAAAAACTTACATTGTCCCCAATGTAAATAATCAAGTCGGAGAGGGGTGAAAATGGAACAACTCACCAAGGTGGTAGCGGGTGCTGGATCACATGCTTTCTGGCTTTGTTTCTCCCTGCCCTTTTTCTCCTCCTTCCTTCAAAATCTGAAAGCACTTAACAAAACTATTAACCAATCTCTTGATCTTCTCAAATTACTCAAGAGTTGAAAATCAAAAACAAAAGAGAAAAGGAAAATAAAACTTGGGTTGCCTCCCAATAAGCGCTTCTTTAACGTCACTAGCTTGACGGGTGATCTCTAAGATGGTGCTTTAAGAGGGACGGAGACTGCTTGACGATCAAAGTCTCCTCCAAGGTAGTGCTTGAGCCTTTGCCCATTAACACTGAAAGTATATCCGGATGATGGGTCTTCCAGTTCAATTGCACCAAATGGGGAAACGGACTTGACATAGAATGGGCCCGACCACCTTGATCTCAGTTTTCCTGGAAAGAGCTTGAGTCGTGAGTTAAAGAGCAAAACTGACTGGCCTTCTTCGAATTGCTTGGGAAGAATGTACTTGTCATGCCAGAATTTTGTTCTTTCCTTGTAGATCCTTGCACTCTCAGAAGCCAAGAGTCGGAATTCATCCAACTCATTCAATTGAAGCAGTCTCTTGTCCATGGCTAGCTTAGTATCAAAGTTCAGGGCCTTCACTGCCCAAAAAGCACGATGTCGGAGCTCTACCGGAAGGTGGCATGATTTTCCAAACACTAACTGGTAAGGTGACATACCAATAGGTGTTTTATATGTAGTCCGATAAGCCCAAAGTGCATCATCCAGTTTCTTTGCCCAATCCTTCCTAGCATTGTTCACAATTTTCTCCAAAATCCTCTTCAATTCCCGATTGGACAACTCCACTTGCCCACTGGTTTGAGGGTGGTATGGTGTGGCAACTTTATGATTGACCCCAAACTTGGCAAGCACTGCATTGAACTCTTTGTTGCAAAAATAGGTACCCCCATCACTAATAATAGCTCTAGGGGTTCCAAATCGGGTGAAGATGTTCTTCCTTACAAAACTAATCACAAATTTTGCATCATCCTTCACAGTTGGAACAGCTTCCACCCATTTGCTCACATAGTCCACCGCAACAAGAATGTATTTGTTGTTGTATGATGATGGGAAAGGACCCATGAAGTCGATCCCCCATACATCAAAGAGCTCCACCTCTAGAATACCCTTCAAGGGCATCTCATTTCGCTTGGAAATACTTCTGGTCCGCTGACACTTATCACATTTCATCTCCCAAGCTCTGGAGTCTTTGAAAATAGTGGGCCAAAATAACCCGCACTGCAAGATCTTCATGGCGGTCCTCTCACCACCAAAGTGTCCCCCATATGGTGAGCTGTGGCAATGAGTCAATACCCCCTCAATCTCCTCTTCCGGAATGCATCTTCTCAGAATTCCATCCGAACCTCTTTTGAAAAGGTAGGGCTCATCCCAAACATAGTATTTGGCATCATGGATGAGCTTCTTCCTTTGTTGCGAAGTGAAGTCTTTTGGAATCTTGTTGGCGGCCTTGTAATTTGTAATGTCCGCAAACCAAGGTGCCACTTGCACCATAAACAACTTTTCATCTGGGAATTCCTCTTGAATTGGCAACTCGGCTTTTGCTTGAACATCTGCTTGTGTAAGCCTAGACAAATGGTCGGCCACCACATTCCCTACTCCTTTCTTGTCCTTTATATCCAAATCAAACTCTTGGAGCAGTAGTATCCACCTAATGAGCATTGGCTTGGCATCATGTTTAGTCATAAGATACTTCAAAGCAGAATGATCAGTGTAGACAGTAGTTTTAGAGCCAATCAAGTAGGATCTAAATTTATCAAACGCAAACACCACAACAAGTAATTCTTTTTCAGTCGTGGTATAATTCAATTGAGCATCATTCAGCACACGACTGGCATAGTAAATGACATGCAACACTTTATTTTTTCTTTGGCCCAAAATGGCTCCCTCCGCATAGTCACTTGCATCACACATTAACTCAAATGGTAAACTCCAATCTGGAGGTGCAATGACCGGTGCGGTGGTGAGTTTTTCTTTCAAAAGTTGGAAAGCATGCATGCAATCATCATCAAATATAAAAGGAGTATCAACTACCAAAAGCTTGCATAAGGGTTTCACAATCTTTGAAAAATCTTTTATAAACCTCCTATAGAAACCCGCATGCTCTAGGAAGCTTCTAACACCTTTCACATTTATGGGAGGGGGAAGTTTTTCAATTACTTCAATTTTTGCTTTATCAACTTCCATCCCCCGTGATGAAATTTTATGACCAAGAACTATACCTTCCCTAACCATGAAATGACATTTTTCCCAATTTAAAACAAGGTTAGTTTCTTGGCATCTTTTTAGAACACATGCAAGATTATTCAGACAATTATAAAAAGAATTACCAAACACAGAAAAATCATCCATAAATACTTCTATGAATTTTTCAGTCATGTCAGAGAATATGGAAAGCATGGACCTTTGAAAAGTAGCGGGTGCATTACACAACCCGAATGGCATCCTCCGGTATGCTGCCATAGGGACAAGTGAAAGCGGTCTTCTCTTGGTCCTGTGGGTCAACCACAATCTGGTTATACCCTGAGTATCCATCAAGGAAGCAATAAAAAGCATGGCCCGCCAACCTCTCTAACATCTGATCAATGAAGGGCAATGGAAAGTGATATTTTATGGTGGCCTCATTCAGTCTTCTGTAATCAATACACACCCTCCATCCAGAAACGGTCCTTGAGGGGATGAGCTCATTTTTATCATTTGCCACCACCGTCATCCCCCCTTTCTTGGGAACAACTTGGACCGGACTCACCCATGGACTATCGGAGATTGGATAGATTATTCCCGCATCCAAAAGCTTCACAACCTCCTTCCTTACAACTTCTTTCATATTCGGGTTGAGTCTTCTTTGGGGTTGTCTAAACGGCTTGAAATTTTCCTCCAAGAGGATTTTGTGCATACAGAATGAGGGACTTATCCCCTTCAAGTCGGACATAGACCACCCAATTGCAGATTTGTGCTCCCTGAGCACCCTTAACAGTTTCTCTTCCTCCAGAGAGTTCAATTCACTACTAATGATAACTGGGAATGAAGAATTTATCCCAAGGAAAGCATAACGGAGATGGGATGGAAGTTCTTTCAACTCTAGCACAGATGGTTCACCCTTGTCTTCAATCCGCACATCTTCCACAACTTTGTCTTCAACATTATTCACCACCAGACAAGCCTCAAGGGATTTAACCATGAATTCAACTTCTCCCGCACATACCTCTTCTTCTACATCCTCCATCATAAGAGCCGCTTCCAAAGAATCTTCAAAAGTCTGTTGCACACTCTTGTCAGTCAATGAATCAACAAGGTCCACACTCAAACACGTATCCTTGTCACTTGGATGCCTCATTGCTTTAAAAACATTGAAGGTGACCTTTTCATCTTGGACTCTAAGCACCAATTCCCCTTGATTTACATCAATCAAAGCTCTACCCGTGGCTAGGAATGGTCTTCCAAGAATCAACGGAGTCTCGCTATCTTCCTCTATATCCAACACCACAAAATCTGCCGGAAAGATGAATTTGTCTAATTTGACCAACAAATCCTCCACTACACCATAAGGATATGTAATGGAGCGATCCGCCAATTAGAGAGAAATCCCAGATGGCTTGACTTCACCAATTCCAAGCTTCTTGAAAATGGAGAGAGGCATAAGGTTTATACTTGCACCGAGATCACACAAGGCTCTCCCAATATTCAAATGACCAATGGTGCATGGAATAGTAAAGCTTCCCAGATCCGTCATCTTCACCGGTAACTTCCTTTGGAGTATAGCACTACACTCTTCTGTGAGCATGACCGTCTCCTCTTTCCACCTTCTCTTGTTAGTAAGAATCTCCTTCATAAACTTGGCATAGGAAGGCATTTGTTGAAGGGCTTCGGCAAACGGGATGTAAATTTGCAACTTTTTGAATACATCCAGGAACTTAGAGAATTGTTGATCTTTTGCCTCTTTCTTCAACCTTTGAGGATAGGGTATCTTGAAATACGGTGGCAACTCCTTGGGATTGTCAACTTCTTCAAGAATTTGTCTTCTAGTCTTCTTTCTTGCAAATTCTTCATCCACCAATTTTTCTCTTTGTAATTTTTCAGCTTCAACAACAATGGGACTAGAGATAGTGGCTTGGGAAGTCTCGGGTTCTTCATTGGTTACATCTTCAACAATCACCTCATCACTAACCCTCTTTTCTTATTTCTCTTCGATCTTTTCTTGTGGCCCTACTACCCTTCCACTTCTTGTAGTAATTGCCTTGCAATCCTCTCTTGGATTTTTCTCGGTGTCTCCCGGCAATTGTCCTTGAGGTCTCTCCGCCATTTGCTTTGCCAGTTGGCCCATTTGGTGCTCTAGATTCTTGATGGAGGCATTTTGATTCTTCATATTATCTTGTGTTGCTTGCATAAATTGGGCTAGCATTTTCTCCAAATTGCTTGAACTCTCTTGAGGAGGCTTTGCTTGAGAACTTGAGCCTTGACCTTGTCTCCAACCAAAGTTAGGATGGCTACGCCACCCCGGATTGTAGGTGTTAGAGTAAGGATCATTCTTAGGCCCTTGGTTCCCCATGTAGTTCACTTCTTCTTGCCCAGAACTTCCAACCACATTAATCTCACAAGTGCCATTTGCATGGTTACCTCCACAAAAATCACATACTGAGGCAGCTTGAACTTGGACAGCTTGTAACTGAGAATTCTGTAGTTGAACGGACCCCAATTGCTTGGTAAGAATGGCCATTTGTTCCTTAAGAGCACCAATTTCATCAAGCTCCAAAACACCTCTCTTGACCAATGATCGTGAACTAGGAATTTGATAATCATTGTTGGCCATAGTTTCAATCAAGGTCTTAGCTTCTTCGGGTGTCTTTTGGCTCAATGATCCACCTGCAGCCGCTTCAATCATACTTCTGGAATTTCTGTTGAGCCCATTAACAAAGGTTGCCACTTGCTGCCATGTCTCTAGCTCATGATTTGGACAAGCTGTGAGCAAAGACTTGAACCTCTCCCAGGCTTCATAAAGTGACTCACCATCTCTCTGTGCAAAGGCATTAATCTCGGATCTCAACTTGATCATTCTTGACGGAGGGAAGAAGCGAGATAAGAACTTGCTCACCAAATCATTCCAAGTGATAATACTTCCATTGAGGATGAGATTGAAGCCATGACTTAGCTCTATCCCTCAAAGAGAAAGGGAAAAGCCTTAAACGAATGGCCTCATCGGAAGCTCCATTTAGCTTGATGGTGTTACATAACTCAATGAATGTGCCAATGTGAGCATGAGGGTCTTCACTCTCCAAACCTCCAAACTGATTTTGTTGCACAAGATTGAGAAGTGATGCCTTTATTTCAAAATTGTTGCAAGCCACTGTAGGTCTAACGATTGGAGTCCCACATCTATCGACTCTAGGGGAAGTATAGTCCCCCATTGTCCTTCTTGGTGCATTGTCTTCAGCCATGGTGACAGTTGCTACTTCAACTTGTGGTTCTTGCACACTGGGTAACTCAACTTGTGGCTCTTGTATACTAGAAGATGCTATTTCTCTGTTTTTCCTTGTTTTGGCTTCCTTTCTATTCTGTCTACAAAACCTCTCGATATCAGGGTCAAATTGAAGTTCACCTGGGTCGATTGTAACTCGAATACAAGAAACAAACAAAGTAGCACAGAAAAAGAACAGACAAACAGAAAAACGGCAGTAGAAAAGTAACGAAACAACACGTACAAGCTAAGCAACAGATGGATAATTACACAGCTTCACTGAAAAAAACAGAACAAAACAGAAAATAAGAAAACAGAAAACAGAAAAGAAAAACAACAATAGGAAAACAACGAAAAATGCCTAAATTAGGAGTCCCCTTTGGTACTCGTGATATTGGCACACCGATCCCCGGCAACGGCGCCAAAAACTTGACACAAACTCGGCAAGTGTACCGGGTCGTTGCAAGTAATAAAACGGTAAGAACCGGAAATCGTCCTCAGGGATCGTGGACAAGTACCACTTCACAAATTGAACTACTATCTAGGCGAATCTTGTTTGGAATGAAGGTAGCTCTAACATCTAATGAAACAAACAAGAATAAAATGTTTTTGTTCTTTTAGGTATTTTATCAAACACTTAATAGGCAAACAAAAATGTGAACAACAAATGGATAGAATTGTTAGGGTTAGACTAGGCTAATCCTCCTGTGGTGCTATGAAATGGTAAATAACACAATTCCTACTTCAATTATGACAATCAAATCTTCTTCAAATACTCAAACCCTAATGTCTTAGGTGGAATGAGCCTAAAATCCCAAATTAAATCCTAATGTCTTAGGTGGATTAATATGAGAAATTGCATTAAGAGTCAAGATTCATAAGATTGCAAGCACCCCAAGACCTATGTCTAGGTTCATGAACTGCTTGGTATTTGATTCAAGAGCATGCCCTAACATCAACCTTTCAATTGTCTATTAAAGCAACATATCATTCCTAGGATGATCAAACCAAGGAAAGCATTAAGCATGGAATCAAACACTCATAAAAAAATAGGAAATTGCATTATAATCACTTCATGTTACAACCAAATTCAGAAAAACCATTGTCTAACCCCAACAAAGGGGAGTTTAGCTACACATCATCAAAGTAAAAGGGAAAAGAGAAGATACAAAGATGGAGGAAGGGAGGAACTCCATGGAAGATGCCCGGCAACAGCCACAAGAGCAGAGAATGCCTTTTTAGGGTTTGTAGCCGCCTCCTTTCTTTCCAAATCCAATCCCTCTTCAGTTCTGCTGCCCTAAAATAGCTTATAACGGGGGTTCTGAGTTTCACGCGCTCGCGGGGCGAGACGTATCTCGCGAGGTGAATCTTAAAAATCTGATCTTCAGGGATTCATCCTCTCGCGAGGCGAGAAGGTAACTCACGAGGCGAGGCAGAAAGGGTGAAGTTTCTGGCACAGTCAGGCCTTCTGGGTCTCGAGGCGAGATGGTGATTCGCGGGGCGAGACAGAAAGGTTGACTGTTGTTGCTCCGCGTGGTCCTCTGGCTCGCGAGGCGAGATACAGTCTCGCGTGGCGAAGCTTCAAAATTCTGCTTTGCTCAATTTCTTCACTTTTCAGCTCTCTCTTCATCCAAGCCTTATCAAGGCCAAATCTTGGGCAATTGCTCATAAATTCTTGCAAAACAACACACAAAACCACCTTATCCGTTCCAAAGGAAAAACTAACCAAAATCAAACTAAAATGGCCTAACTATATGAAAATGCATGCAGAAATATACATGGAAAATGAGGTGAAATCACACTCATCACCTTGGCATGACATACTTGTGCATTGTAGTATGGCAGGAGCAACACTATCGAGTGGAAAAACTACACCTTAATGATTGAACTTGATAACTAATTATTTATTTACTTTTACCTGATTACTCAAGTATAGAAGTATGCATCATGGAAAGCTACCACTAATTATTGATTTTGTTTTACCTGGTTGTGAACTTGTGATGATTTTTGTATATGGTTGTGATGGGAACTTCTTATTTCCAAAATTGGCTCATGTACACTGACATAACTTTAAAATTGATTTTTTTTTCTTTGGCTTCTGTGTTTAATTGGTGAGGTTTTGTCAGATTTTTACTTTAAACTTAAAAGTGCAAGTCTCTATCAGCTACCATCCCATTTGCATTCACATGCCCCCTCATAGCTTATGTGCTTCTAAATTTTCTTGTGGCATTTCCTGTTTCGTGATGTACGCAGTTGTTCTGTAACATATTATATTTCTTTGTTCTGTAATTGCAGGTTGTGTCTCTTTTCAAAATGACATTTGAAATGTGAGTGTGCCATTGATTTGAATACTTCTCGAGCTTTACATGTTCTTTGTCAAACTTCTTTCTAAAAAGCACATTTCTTTGTGGCAGATATACAACTTGTGTGGTACCAATAAGTGCCTTCTTCATGTAAATAGTATTTGTTTGATTTTGTGTATTATTTATGTGAATCACTTGAGTAACTTCTTGTCAAGATGCATCTTCTTGTCAAGTGTAAAAAATGTCTAATGCTCGTCTAAATAAAATTTCTAGTAGTTAGATCTTTTTGGCCATTGACCTATATACTGAATTACTGACGGAGTTCTTCATACATATCCTACATGACTCATTTTTAAGCATTTCTAACATTTAGCATTTCTACCAATCATTGCCGCTGACCAACTTTCTTACTCTATTTGCAGAACAAGAAATCCACAGGTGTTATTTTCCTGGACTGCGGATTTGATTTGAGGAGTGTCTTTGACTCCGTTGCATAGTGCTACTACCTCTGGTTTCTTCACTTCTCTGTTGTCTTTGCACAATAACAACTAGACGTGTCTCTCAGAAGGTACGTTTTGACTGAAAAGCTTTCATTGGAGTTTTAATGTATTTTCTTGAAAATTTATTTGATTCGAGAATATGCCCACAATAATTAGTAAAGCCTTAGTTTCCCGTTTGAGATGCAATACTAATGAGCGTACGTGTATGTGCTTAATGTACCGCTCATTGTGTTGGATCTTGAATTGTCCAAAGTTGGACAGTTTGGGAAAAAACTTTTTCTTAATTCAGTTAAAATAGTTATTCATTGATTCTAATGTTATATACTTGATGAAAGTTCGGATTGATACATTTCCTTTCGTTCTCCGGGTGCATACTTTATCGTGGTGGATGTCATCGCGTTCAAGTAGTGTACGTCGGAGACCGCAGGGAAATGCTGCCGAAATTTTGTCGAGTATGAGCATGAGAGTTAAGGACTAACTGTTAACCGAATGTTGAAAAAGTTTCTTCTCGAATAGGATAGGGCCATACCCTGTCATAAGAAGTGGTTGATGAATATGTTGGACTAAGTACGAAGGTATTGGTTTAGTCATGGATCGCGGTTGGATGAATGCTAGACGGACAAGTGATGAGTATGAGAATGGAGTGGGATATTTTCTACAGTTTGCAAAAACAAATGCTCCTGATAGTGGTAACGGAAGGTTTTATTGTCCTTGTGTTAACTGTTTGAATGAGAGACGACTAGAAGCTGAGGAGATACGTGATTTGATTTGTCTCTAAATTTATGTAATTGCATTAATTTTATTTACTTATGTAATTTAATTGTCTTTTATTTATAACAGGAGAAGAGGAAAAAGGGGCAGAAAAACCAAAGCAAGAATGTCTACCCCCATGTCATGTCTCGTGGGGGATATAAAAAGCTTGTTCAGAAAATGGTTGAAGAGGAAAAGAAAGCACGTCAGGAAGCAGCATCTCGGGCGGATCCTAATGCTGAAAATCGTCCAGAGGTTGTTGATCCACCTCCACCCCCATGCCATCGTAAATGGAAGAGGGCCCGACAAAGAAAAACGGGACAATATACATCTGAGGAGGCCCGTCAAGTAGCTGAGAAGATTGTAAGTATAGTTTTTTGTAATTGTCATTTTAAGATTGTTACCGAATTGTAATGTGACCTGATATTTTATGTGATAGGATGCCTTGGATGATCAGCTAACCCAAGGAACCTTTGTTCCTAGAGGACGCGATGATATCTTAGCTGCTGCCATCGGTAAACCAGACCACCCGGGCCGTGTCATTGGTGTTGGATGGGGAGTCGGCATTCGCCAATACCATGGTTCATCTTCACACCAATGCCACAGGGATGTTGAAGCAGATAGAGCACGACTAAAACAGGAGATTGCAGCTGAGCTTCGACAGGAGATGGCCCAGCAGTTTGCCCAGCAGATGGCAATATTGACTTCTATGTCCCAGCAGATGACAGCCTCTGTCCAACCCTCTGTCCATGTGAGCACTAAGGGCTCATGTGATCCTCCTCATCATCCTGAAAATGATGATGATGGTGATGATGATGGTGATGATGATGATGATGATGATGATGATGATGATAATGATGATGATGATGACGACCCTGATAGGTGTGAGCTGTATGTTGATGATCATCATGATCACCGCTTAGTGGCATTGGGTAGGGCACATAATAACTTAGGTAATACCATACACCATCGTTTATTACCGGATGATCAGCTGATGGTCGTTGTTGAGATTATTCGAGATGCTGATGCTCGAGTCCTTGTGCCCACTAAGGAGGTTCAAACAGTGGGTCAGGCCCCCGGTAACTTCATCCTCTGGCCAAGAAGACTGGTCAGCTTTCTTGTTGCATCTGAGGTATTCGGTTAGTTGTGTTTTTCTATATTCATAGTTGAAATAATTTATTATTGTTTAAAGATAATGCTTTATTTTTATTCGTTATAGGATGTTGGAAATGATATTGTGCCTAAAAGGTCGGATCTACGAAGACCAGAGATGTCTGCTCCTGCCAAGGTATTCATTTGACCATTTAGTTAATAACGAATTAAATAACTTAATTATCCGTGATTACTAATATATATCTATGTTGTTTAGGGGATCGACAAAGGGGCACCTGGCCATGGTGATGTTTTTAAAGTTCTGGCTATACAGGTTGTCACCATGGAGAATGACGCAGCCTTGGTAAGGTTGGAACATGATGCCAACCCTGGTGATGAACTGTATATCCCAAAGAAGGAACTTATGGAGATGGTACTCAATAAAGAAATGGCTAGTTCTGCACACATATCGTTATGGTGCACGTAAGTACATTTTATTTATAAGTTAAGTAATTAATTTTTAAATACTATGATAATTAACATGTTTTTCCAATATATTAGGTATCTGCATCATATGTTAGTCGATCAGGGTAACCTCACCCTTTATGGGTTCATTGACCCCATGTTCATTCAGGGTGATGTTCTCCTAGCATCGAAGACCCGTCACTACCATACGTGATATACTTGCCCGAGACGATCATCAATTCTATCTTGCGCCTTATCTCAATAAGTATGTACCGGTTATTTAAGTATAACTATATATGACTTAGTCACTAATCTGTTCATCAAAATACAACCAACATTGGCAATCATTGCTCTTGTACCCAAGAATGAACGTCGTGGTCTTCTTCGCTCTTATTGGGAAATAAGCCGGCGAATCAATCAAGACGATCATCGAAACGTAAGCATTAAAATACTTTATAATCGATAATCTGATTGTTTTAATTATCTGAAATCTATTAGATATACTTTAATTAATGTTTTTGTCATGATAGGTCTATTAATGCAACCCACATGTTGCGTGGTGAAAGGCGTACTCGGGCTATCAGATGGATTATTCCTAGCGTGAGATATTTATTAGTTCAAATGCATCAAATGCAGTGGGAACAATAATTGATTTCTATTTTATTTAATTCCTCATATTCTAATTGGGTTTCATTTGTACGTAGTCACGTATACAACGTGGATCATGGGAATGTGGCTACTATGTGATGCAGTGGATGTTGGAAATTATCTCCTCCAGGATCACTGAAAGATGGCACGAGGTAAATGTTAATTGACACAATTAGAAGTAATAGTATAGATTCGTTATATGTTTTATGTTAGTTTATTACTTAAAAGATATAATCTTTTGTCCAATTAAACTTGCAGATATTCAACAATCCAACTCCATTATCTGATTCCGACATCAACAACATAAAGAGGTGTTGGGCAACTTTCTTTCTTGAAGTGTACCAATCATAGTTTGTATATATGTAGTTAGTTTAAAAACTTATCATGTACTAGCTATTACTTTTGACTGATCGTATGTATTTTGATATGAAATCTATAATATATCATGTAGCTTTTTGGTTTCTAATTATTTTTTTTGTCTGAATGTAATTGAACGTATATATATATGTATTGTTCGTAATAAATTCAATATATATTAGCTGTGTTGAGAATATTTACAGTATGTTCTTCTGGTATATATTGATCTGCATTACTGAAACAAGGGGAAAGGAATGATAGAAATGTAAATAACAGGAAAAAAAATGAGACTTTACACATCGGTTTTAAAAAAACCGATGTGAAATTTCACTTTTAACATCGGTTTTATATAAAACCGATGTGTAAAGTGAAATTTCCCAATAGGATACCAATTGACAAATTAATTTTCCACATCGGTTAAGAGGTAACCGCTGTATAAAATATTATAAACATCAGTTTTAAAACCGATGTGTAAAGTGGGTATAAACCACATCGGTCGTTTCAACATCAGTTTTAAAATCGATGTGTAAAGCCAAAAATAACTGATGTAGAATCCATTTTCTGCAGTAGTGTGACTATATGTTAGCACTCGATGCGTAATCAAACTGTTACTTTGCCTGAAGTTTGTGGTGTTGGTGGTTATTGTTATTTCTTGTTTATCAATTCGCAGTATGATCTGAGTTAATGTGGGTTTTCATAATAAAAAAATAGATTAGATTTTTCTTTTTTCGGCTGTAAATGAAGATGATAATGATTCAATAATTAGGTTAAATTTGGTGATAAAATAATTAGGTTAAATTAGGTTACAACGATGATGATACTGATAGTCTGATACAATCCCATTCCCACATATTAGTTACATTATAATTATATTTTTTATAGTTAAAAATTAAGTTTTTATTTTTTCATACACTAAGTATTTTTTTATTCCTAATGTGGAACTGAAAATTTTATTTATTATTAAAATTTATTAATTTGTCCTTATATATTTGATTTTTCTAAAATTTATTTATTTTTATTCAATATAAATTAATTAATTATCGGTATGTTTTTATAATTTTAATTATGTATATATATTTTTTCTTTTAATTTATATTTTATTTAAAATTTAAAATATTTATATAATGCACGGTGTACTCGTTACTTGGTTAGTTTCATCATATTAAACTTTTTTCCTGCTAGGGAAAAAAATCACCAATTTCCAAAACCCGGTTGTGCTAAGTTGAGTTTGAATGGAAAATATCGATTTAGCTTAAGCCTTTCAAATTTTTAGTGATATATTTTTGGTAGAGTAACGACAAGAAAACAAAAGAAACAAAGCAAAAGTGTTATCCTTAGAAAAGCAACCCTAGAAGCATCTGCCAACAAGAAGGTCGAGATGCCCCGAGGGGGAGAATCAAAAAAACTTCATCCGATCTGCATTAGATGCTCCAATCTTGGCCATAGATGATGGGTTAGAGCATCCAAAATCGAATATTATACATTTGCTGGTATGATGCAGTAGAACCTGTTAATCAGGCATGGACCATACTCTTAGGTTATATTCTCTCTTAATTTAATTATAAGCAAAAAAAAATCTTTATATTTTATATTTGAATATAAGTAAAATTTAATTAATTCAACTCTATTTAATATTAATGTTTCAAAAATCAAGAAAATTAATCAATCCAACCAATTCTCCTTTTACTTTTCCAAGAATGACACACTCTTGAGGCAATTAAATGATATATTAGTAGTTGTAACTAATTTTTTTTATAAAAATCAAGACAAATAAACTAAATTAATTAACTTTTTTAATAAATATGAAATTTGTTAATTTTACTTATAATTGAATCCAGATTAAGTACTTTGTCTGAAACTCCGTGTGGGCACTGCAACGTTCCTTCCTGTAGTGTTCCTCTACAATCGTTCACAATATGCAGACACCTCGCATTTCAGCATACATGTAACTAGTTTCACCTGCTTTTCCTCCGAAACCTTCCTATACTAAGTATCATCGTTCTATGGATGTGATCCAATATACGGATTCTTCAATTTTCGGGCTTCCATCAAAATAAGGATAAGTTTTATTCTGTTAGTTTTTTCTTTTTTGGTTGGTTTTTTAGGTTTCTTATATAACTTCAAAACAAATTCATTATCAAATATCAATGTATAATTGCTATCAGTTCTCAATTCTATTGCTTGATATCTATATGCACGCATTATGAACTGAATAATGACCTTATTTTCTCATATTAAACTCTTCAATAATGAGTAAAAGTATTAAGTGAGAAAGTAAGGGTGTATCCACCTTTGATTAACTAAAGTATGTTAGCTTTCATTCTATTCCAACTAATCGAGAGAGATAATACACTTACTTTCTCACACTACACTTTTGTTCACTTTAGATGAATTATATCCTATTTTTTCTTTGTCATTTCTCTCTCTTCCTAGGCTAATTATTGTTTAATATAGTATAATTGTCCTTACCTAAGCTAATGTTTATTTTTTTTAGCAAAGCAAATAATGTTTATTTTTTCTCTTACTATAAATCTCAAAATACTTCAATGTTATTTTCTAAATCTCCCATGTTAATAGGTAATATATAAATTTTGTTATAAATCATCGTTGAGGTTGGTGGTGTGCCTTCCTCCAATCAAACTTTATTTTATATAAATAAAAATACTTCAATTTTTTCTCCTGATTTTCTTAGCTGTCTAATTATCACCTTTTTTTATATCTATTTTTCTCTATTTTCATATTCATTTAGACTAGATCCTCCAAGAATTTTAATTAAAGGCCAAAATTTTTAGAGACACTACAGAGTAATGAATTGCTTGATCTACACAAAATTTGTAGTTTACAATACATTTTACATATATCCTTTAGCTTCCTGAGCTACCATTTTCCCTTGGTGAGCTAGGAACTACCGGAACAAAACCCCTGCCACCAAAAACCGGACGCATAAATGCATTATCAAACTTACGCCATAAGCGATGAACAGTGTGTGTTGGAGTGGTTAGTAATTCACGAATGCTGCTTGGACGCTGCGTTTCATGGCCATCAAGATCACCTTCAGAATCATGGCCACCTTCCAGAAATGGCTCAGTGATTGATTTTGGAGAAGATGCATCTATAATGTCTGCCATGCTGTTTTTGCGTTTAGGATGAGAGACATGAGGCAGCAAAAACCTTATGAGTGGCTTTGTCATCAAACCAAACGCCTGACAAGTTTTAATTAAGTTGTGTCAGTACCACCTCTAAACAATCTTTATATTATGATAGTAAACCATATTTGATTTCTATTAATTTTGAGTAATTATGGTTATTCATGTGCTGATCAAAATCTAGCATGTACTATCTATGTGTTACAATCAATCAAAATCTCAATAGTCATTAAAATAATAATTGAAAAAGATAACAAAAATCATACTAAAATTATTTTAAGATTTTGATTGGTTGCACTTATGGTGAGATGCACGCGCCCATACAAGATTTATTCCTAAAGTTATGAGGCCAACACAGTAGGGCAAGTAATTTAGTTGCAAAACTTGAAAGCAAAAGTTAAAGAAAAGAAATTCTCACACTATTTTTCCTTGAACTTTTTTTTTTTTTGATAAGTCCAATATATTTTTTCCTTGAACTTTTTATATCTATTTTATAAGCATTGAACATCTATCATTTTCCTTTAGAAACAACAATTGATAAGATGATTAATAGTTATAATATTATAGTGATAAACATGACAATTGAGTGATAACATCATCGCCTTTTTAGTGAGATTGAGGGATGTGTAATAGGAAAAATCACATTAGTTGACGATTTAAACATTAAGGACCAAATTGTCAAATCAATAAAAATAAATAATATGAAATTAATTCTATAAAATGAACAAGATATTAAAATGCTCATTATGACTTTAGCATATCATTAAGTGGAAAAATCAATCTATTTTATCATAGATTTCCTATCATATGTTTGAACTATGTTAATCTAACAATAAATATCAGGGATGCAGAAATCAATGACCAGATAGATAACCTCTACAATGAAAACAAACCAATGAACACTAACATAGGATGTACGAAACTACAAAAAAAAGCAGATGTCTTACCACTGTGCTGACAAGCACAACAGTAATGGTGCTGGTAATCATGATGGCACTTGATCTCTGTTGAGTATGCCCTGACATGGTGAACTGCATTATGCGAGTGTCAGTTTTCCAGACATCAACTTTAAGATGGATGAAAATTTATTGTCTCATTTTGATACACTACGTCTGTATAATATTAGAAAAGTAAAGTATGTGACAAGATATTATTGATAGGGATAAAGTGTGATATACCAAAACAAAGACAACGAATTCCCATCCCTTTAAGATCATATCATTAGTGACCTCTTTTTTATTTTCTTTCCATTAACTCATTTTGCAAAAATCATAAATCCTTATGAGCAGTGTTGCTCCTACCTGATTATAAGCAAGTGCTATTGAAACAGCACCTCTAATAAGACCAGCCCACCAAATGATCACCTAAAATGAGAAAGAATGAAAAACTTGTTAGCATAACTTGCAGCCTAAGAAATCTGGGAAATAAGTATTTTTTGACAGAAATGTAGCCATACTTGCTGCCTGAAGCTTATTTTCTCAGATGGTGACTTCTTAGCCAGGTTGGATAAGAATGATAACGGGAAAATAAAAGCTGCTCTTCCAGCAAGTATTAGACCCAATAATACTGAACTCACAGCAATAGGTGTTCCAGGGCTGCAGAAGAAACCAAGGGTAGCACATGAATTGTTTTTCTATTATAAGAAAAAGGTCAGTTTTGAGAGGTAAGATTGGAGAATTAAAGACAAATTTTCCCAAAACAAAAGCATAAGGGGTTGTTTGCTTTGATTCTAATTTTATGTTTTCATTTTCAGTTTTCAAAAATAATTGCAAATTATCACGTTGTTTTCATTCCATTTCTAATTTTCAAAGATTTTTAAAGGTGAAAGTGAAAACAGTTTTTTATTGTTTTTGATATTTTTGTACAAATATTTGAAAATAAGAAACAAAACAAAAATAATGTGACAATTTTGTTCTTATTTTTAAAAACAGAAAACGAAAATTGAAGAATGGAAACAAATCAAACGAACCCTTAACATCAATATAAAGGAGCTCATCATTAGCGTTAAGACAAGTGTTGTTTCAGTAAAGCAGCTATCATTCCATTTTTTGGCTAGAGGTATAACTTTTAACAATCTTTCATGAGTACACAAAGGTGAATGTCTCAATAACAAATCACTAGTCTAGAGAACACAAGACATACCTATCACTGACAAATCTCCATTTTTCAATGTCCAAGGCATCCATACCAACATAAAGGAAGATAAAGGTCTCAGCAACAAACGACAAGGTTGCAAAAGCATGTCTGCAAGAGTAAGATGAAAAGCATGCAATTAAATTATATCCAACTGGACAATGTTACAACTTCAAATAGATTCATATGTAGCTTGAGGAAATCTGTTTAGAAGATATACTTTGTAGTGATTCTTGAGCTCTCAGTCACGTTATGCCAAGTATAATGAGACATAACAATCCCACAAAAGAATACAGTGAGAATGCCACTCAGATACCATAGCTACATAAAATGTAGATATATCAGCACCATGCAAATGATTAATGTCAACCACAAGAATAGATGGTATATAGGGTTTGGTCTAAGGTGCACCACCCATCAAAGTGGTGTAATGGTGCACCACCCACATGTCACATATCCTTGAACATTATTGAGTTGAATGGTCAACTCACCAACCACAATGTGACATGTGGGTGGTGTACCACTACACCACTTTGGTGGGTGGTGCACCATAGCCTTGAACATTATAAAGCTCAAAAATCATCCAAAAAACCACTGCACCACTTTGGTAACCAACAGTAACCAACCATAATGTAACATGTGGGTGGTACACTACTACACCACTTTGGTGGGTGGTGCATCATATCCTTCAACAGTATAAAGCTCAAAAAAGAGATCATCCAAAAAAAAAACACTTCTGGAGTTCTTTAAAACTTACTTCAGCCAGCATATAGGAAAGGTATGCCATTAGCATCATAAGAGCAACCTCACGATCTGTGGAGTGCCTGCAATGAGTGAGAAGTTTGTTGAACATCTGAAAAATTGTTACAAATTATTTTTATGCAAGGTCTAAAAACTCGTACACAAGATAGAAACAGGAAAACACAGAGACCCCATGTTATTAACAGATTCCACTGAACTAATGTAATTTCTTTTCCTAAAAAAGACAATCAATACTTAAGTTGAAAATATATCAATCCACTTTGGAGGTGCCAACAAGAATTCAGGAACCAAGCAGGTTTTTTCACTTATACTATGATCCATCCCATGCAATTTCATCTTTGACGGTATAATATTCTTCATGTTATTTGATTAAATTTGTTCCCTTTCATGTGTATGAAATCATTTAGTGGCCAATATCATATATTCAAATTGAGAAGTAGTTAACGAACCCTCATGTATAGACTTGATATCTGATTAATCAACGTTACATCAATTGAGATTGATTGTAATAGGAACTCTATTTAGTATCGCCAATGTTGGAACCCAATTGGGTTCTTATCTTATTTTTTCTCTCATCTTTTGGTTGGTTCTGCAGGAAGGAAATCTTTTTATAATCATAAGAATTTGGTTCGTATAGAAGGATCAAACTCCTCCCTCTCCAATGATAATTTTATGTGAGAACCGTTCTTAGCTTTAATAATTTGGTTCGTATAGAAGGATCAAACTCCTCCCTCTCCAATGATAATTCTATGTGAGAACCGTTCTTAGCTTTAAGAACTCAGCCTAAGAACGTGCGTTGGAGATACTCTAATTACTATGAGAAAATGCATATACAAATTAAAACCATGGAATCAAATCATAGTAACTGCTCAATGAAAATGGCAATGGCTAAAACACTTCTTTCAACACGATACCTGCCAATATATAGCTTTTTAATAATGTAAGCACTAAGGAGACCAGCCTGCAAGGTAATGGAGATGCATTAGTCCAGAGCCAAATGTACTATCAATATGTGCATGTCATGTTCATTGTTAATATAGAATTTATCACTGTCTGTGATGTGTACATGAGAGAATTAGAGGCGGCATGACAGTTACCAAAACTCCAAGCAAGGTGCTTGCAATAAACAGATACGAGAAGTTGCCAAGAAAGTGCAATGCAATTCTGGAGTCAATTTTGTTGAGGTCAAAACTTTTGATTGCATTGAAAAGCACCACTGATGTAGCATCATTCACAACACCCTCACCAAATACAAGACTGTACAGTAAAGGCGTCTCATCTTGGTTTAACACCTGCATTATCATTTATAAATTCAGTACTTAAGAATTGACCCCTTAATTAGTAGATGGAAGATTATGAAAAAAATTTAACATAATGTTCCAAACCTGCAACGTGCATACTGAATCTGTTGCAGCAAATATTGCACCAATAGCTGAAAATTTTCAACAAAAAAAAAAGTGAGTCAGGAACAGAATGACAAGGAGCCAAATAGATTAGACTAAAAAAATATTGGTTAAAGTAATTTTTTGTTCCCTATGCTTGACACGAATTCTCGATTTGGTCTCCATACATAATAAATTATTAAAATAGTCATGTACAAGAAGTATCCGTTTGGTTCCTATACATTACCCATTTTGTCTCTATACGAAGCAAAAATTATTAAATCAGTCCTTAACATGTGTACGGCATGGACCAAAAATATAATACCAAGATAATCTTCTATCTCCAGTGAACTGATGCCCATCCATTTAAAAATTTGTGTTGCACCTGAAACAATGCTTCAAAAATTGAAGTCAGCACTAGACAATTTACATGTGGACGGTTTCATAAAAGTAGTTATCTAATTTTTCTCCATGGTGATGTTTTAAACCATAAAAAGCATCCATTTAACAAATTTAGGTTAGTAATAAATTACCAAAAGTCTGGTTTACCAATTTTTTTGTTATGATGTCAAATCTTAGAGAAAAACATAAGAAATACATAAAAAGGGGAAAGACATACCAAAAGTTATGATGGTCCAACATATTAATGTACCAACAGCACCGAACAACACGATGGTGATGAAGTTAACAAAAAACTGCTTCTTTTTCACCTGAAACCTGGAATATATATTACACAGAACAATTTTAAGTTAGAAGATAAGAATAAAATCTAACTTCCCAGGAAGACAGATATAGTGCAGCATAAGATTTTAACGAAGGGGAAACAATACAAGCCTATTTGTTTTGTTTGCAGTTATAAATCTGTTATCTTTAAAACACGAAACAGAATCAAAACAAGATAATATTTTTTGTAATAATTTTTTAAAACAGTAAATGAAAATACTGAAACAAAGCAGACCGTGAATACGAAGTTTCTCATGGGACAAAACACAATCCATAAGCATATTGTGGGGAATAACTATTTTAACCATTTCTCTCGTTGAGTCAGCTTATTTGTTTAATCGACATTTTATCCCCATAACCAACTAATTGGTGCAAAAAATTTACCCGGCATTAAATATTATAGGTGGCAGAAGGTATATAAAGAAAAGATCTTCGCTGAACACGAGAAGATGCGAGCTTTTACCGCCACTAAACATCAAAATGACTACGCCAGTGCAAATACCCTGTGATCAATCCATATGAAATTTAGTCATTAGGAAATCAGGTGCATATTTACAGACTTGTTAAGTATTTATTGATGAAATTCTTGACAATAATAAAAATGTTAATGAAATTCTTGACAAAATGACAGTGAAAAAATGGAAATGGTAGAATTTCTTTGGGTCATTAATATTAGTAAAAAGATTTTTGTACCATGGGATTTGGAGGTTGGGTAACTAAAATAGATATATTATATGTAAATGTAAATCGTGTATCACATCCGGTGATACAAATAACAACAAAATTATTAAATTGCCCGTTTGTTATTGGCAAACAGGTATAAGAAAAAGTATAATTATTTCTTATATCAATAATTATAAAATTATTAATATTAAATAATTTTATATTTTTAAATATCGAATGTATTACTTTGTATTTATTTAAAAGAGAATTAATAAGAGAATTTTATAAAAAGCGAAACTTAGATACATGTTTTTAGATAATTATGATGTCGTTTTGCAATGAGAATAGAACATATGCAACGGTTAATCAAGTACGTGTCTATTATATATATCACAGTCTTATTAGAAAACAACGCTAAAACTATTTTATAGGAGGATGTAACAAAATATAAAGAAAAAAATATGAGCACTTACTATCAAAAGGGCTGTGATGGATTCATTCACCCAACGATACTCATGAAGAAGATGTCCTATGACAATACAAGCACATAGGAGTGCCACGAATATGTTCATGGAAACTACGGAGGCATGATCTGATGTGTATAGCATTTGCAATTTTGAAAGTATATAACTTAATCCAAAACCCATTTTTGTCAACTCTGACAACAAACAAACAATCCCAGAACCAGTAATTGCCTTCAAATTCAGAGTATTGTTGAGTTCGAAGTTCTAGCCTCTGCAATGAAATGAGAACAAGAAACACATGTACATTATTATTATTATTTTTCATGAAATAAAAGGGGATTACACCCAAAAAAAAGCTACAAACTAGAAACCTCTAGGAATGCTAACACAAGAGCAATCTGCTCTAAGAGCATTAGAAACAAAAGGGGGAGGGTAATAAAAAATCCTCAAGGGGCCACATATATATATATATATATTAACACTAATATTTGTCAATAAATATATATATATAAGAAACACACATACATGATAATTTTCACAAGCAATAAGTATGTCTTTGGAAATATAGTGAAAACTAGTAAAATTATTTTTTTTACCGTAAAAGCTACTTACAGTAACTTCATGGAACAACACTTCTAAAAACAAACATAATGGATCCAAAAACATGCTAAAAAGGCTGACACCAAGCACTACTTGCTAACATGGATCTCTTTTTCACATGCAGAACCAACACCCAAAAAATAAGTAAATTGCAAAATGAAAATGGGATTTGAAGAATTTTGCAACACGTACGTTTTGAAAATGAGTGTGTTCAGATTTCCGTTTCAATGTAGAAGCACATTTTCCATTTGCACCAAAACGTGTTGCTTTCACTCAAAAACATACGTTTGAGTCAATTTTAATATAAATCCAAACATGCAATTAATTGGTTAATTAACTACTTCTCATCCGGTCAAAAAAAAACACTTCTCCCAATATTTTATAATTTTTTGGTGAAGTACATAGAATGTATGCATAAAACTAAAGTACAAATTATTAGATAACATGAGAAATTGCGTGAATCGGTTATTCAAATAATATTGACCGTTACAAAATATGTATTTAAATTAGAATATATATTGTTTAAGGTAAGACAGAGTATATTATACTTAATTAGTTTTATTATAATACTCACTTAAAATATTATCACTGTCTATTAATGCTTTTTGTCATTAATTTATTCGATAGAGATGTTAGAGATAGGTTAAAAACAATAAAGTATAGTTTATCAAAAAAAAAAAAAACAATAAAGTAGTTAATATTTTTTCTTCTAAAATATCAAATAATTTGAACTGGAGAAATTTGAATATGGTATTTTGAATTTTCATAAAAAGGTCATTAATTTCTCTGACCTCAAAGATAAAAAAAAAAAAAAAACGTATAAACAGATTTGAACCAAATACGAGGTTACATTATACAGTAGGTGCATAAGACAAAAAAAAAGCTCACCAAAACGATTAGCAGCATAGGAATATGCTTAATGGAAAGAGGCTAGCAATGTAGAAAGAAAGAAAGCAAGCATGCAATAACGTTACTGTTGTTGTCGTCGTCGTCCAGAGAATATTCGAACAGAGAAAGCAAATGAACCAATCTCGTGTTCGAATCACTCGGAAATTTGAAACACTTTTTTGAGCTGTGTGATGACTGATGAGAATGATTCGTAACACAAACACAATGAAGGAATGTGGAAGGATGGGGAATAGAGTTGAGAAAATGAGAGGAAATTAATCAAATGATTGTAGACATTGTTTTGTTACGTTGATAGAGTGGATGAGGAAAACTCGGAGAAGAAAAATAGAAGACAATCGTTGAGAGTGAGAAAGAAAACGTAATATATAGAGAGAGATGCGCGTGGTGCGGGGTGTCACAAGAGAACACAAATTGAAATTAGAATAGAAATGAAATGAGAATGAGCGTCGCTAGCCTACAGTCCCTTCACCTTAAGATTGATTATTCGTTAATCACTGAATCTTATTCTAGGCGTTGATTCCACGCCTTCGGTATTTCAGTTTTTCTTAATCGTGTGGTGTAGAAGGCTGACACCTTCAAGATAAATTAAGAATTAAGAATAACTGGGTTAATAGTTATATAAGACATTCTTTTTAGTTACTCAACTAATCTTTGAATGGGTCATATCATATCACCATAATATTTTTAACTTTATACCACACTTTAAGCAAATCCACTCCAATGGTGTAATCAGGGAGGTAAATTTTACTCGTCCCCATATATATATATATATATGTGTGTATAATATGAGACGAGAATTTGGATTTAGGGAGATTAATTCTGAAATTGCAATTGATCTAGAGAGCAAAGAAATTAATTCAAGAATAAATTCCGTTACTATAACCAGATCAGAAACTCAGAGAATATGTGAAGAATGAAGAAGAACTAAGCTTAGAATTTTAGCAAATGATTCCTCTTGATTATCCAAAGATACATCACAACTATTTATAGTTGAAGCTAGAGGAACCAGAGGAGCTGGATACAATTAGGTGTCAGCTCATCAACTAACTACCTCTAATTGAAATGTATTTCAGCATGTGACAGAAAACAAATACAAAAATGTGTAAATGTATAATACCTCCCGCAAGCTAAGGATGGTAGATATCCATCAATCCTAGCTTGGAGATGAGATGTTGAAAGTGGAAGAATGCAAGCCTTTGGTGAATACATCAGTTGTTTGACTGTGAGAATAGGAAGTAGCTTCATTAGACCAGCTAAGCATTTTTCCCTCACGATATCACTTTGGTAGGCATTTTGATTTTGTTTTGTTATACTATTAACCTAACTACTGTGAGTTTGTTCACGGATTCATCCTTTTCGATTTTTAGCGATGTTAGATTTATATTGTTTTCGATGTATTTTACCTATTTGAATGAATGAATGAATACATTTTTAGTAAAAAAAAAAAAAGGAAACCTGTAGTACGAAGGAGAGGGAAGGAGATGGGGTATTTTAAAGATATTAAAATGTTTTTAAGAATTTTGTGATATATTAGGAAAAAAAAGGTGATGTAAAAAACAACACCCATTTTCAGATGGTTGTAGTTCTCGATCGAGCCCAATAGAGTTGTATTATTTTAACATCTGAATTTGACACCTTATATAAATACCGTATATTAATATGAGTTTAGATGAGATAAAAATATATAATATTTTAAAATTATATATTTATATATATATATATATATATATATATATATATATAATATGTAATTATGAATGGACTATCAACATAAATATTGAAAATATATGTTCATCTGTCATTTCTGCCCACCGAAATTGCTAACTTCACTTTACAGTTTTACACTTCACACCCAACAGTTAAACTTATCTCTCTACAGTTCACTTCCTTGCTTTGCATTTTCTATATTCCTATCTGTCTTGTTTCCCTCTTCCTGGTTGCCTACTCTTCAACCCCTAGCAGAGCAGAACTGCCGTCGCCGTGCGTTCACCTTTTGCTGCCGCCATCATCGTCCGCCTGCAGCGCCTCCTCCCTCCACCTAAGACAGGTCAGAATCTCCATTTTCTCTTCTAATTATTGTCTCTTCTTTCTTCATTTGGTATTTGATCTCCCTTTCTCTCTTATAATTTGTCACTTGATTTCTTCATTTGGTGTGCTGAAGTCACTGCGTTTCTTCACTCAGTTCCATCATTTTCTTTTGCTTTGCGTTTATGTTTGCGTTTTGTTCGCAGTCACACTCTTTTGTGAAGTGTATATAGCTAAGAATCGAATCGAATCGAATCAAACTCAGAATGGGAGCACCGAAGAAAAGCGCGGCGGCTAGGGTTTCAGTTTCAGAGGATCCCGACGAATTGGTGCGGGTTCCATTGCAAGCCATTCTCTTAGCCGATAGCTTCACCACAAAGTTCAGACCTATCACTCTCGAACGCCCTAAAGTACTTTCATTCCTATTTTCAAATTGCTATTAACCTATGCATTCGATTTATTTCATTTATTATTTTAATTCTATAAACATATATCGTTATTATTTAATTATTTAAGGTGCTGTTGCCACTGGTTAATGTTCCGATGATAAATTACACCTTGACGTGGCTCGAATATGCTGGTGTCGAAGAGGTTTTTGTTTTCTGTTGCGCTCATTCCAAACAGGTCATTAACTATTTGGAGAAAGCTGAGTGGTTCTCTCAACCTAATTTTACTGTAACAACCATTGAGTCGCATAATTCTGTTAGCGCTGGAGACGCGCTTCGCGTTATATATGAGCGCAATGTGGTATGCCTTCTCTTTAACTTATGATCATTTTTTGTTTCTTGTAAGTATCTTCTGAGGAGGTCTTTGCATGTACACGATGTGTATTGCAGACAATCAATCAAATTCTCAATAGTCATTGAAATAACAATTTAAAAGCCCTTACTAAAACCATCTTAAAGTTATATTTAGATTTTGATTGGTTGCACCTAATGGGTATGTGCTCATGCAATATTTACTCCTCTCTGGTAGCGTTTGGTAGATATATTAGAACAGAATATAGTGGTGTGAGTTCTGTTTTATATTTGGTGCATTTTATAAATAGAACACGGAAAAGAACACAGGTCAAAAAGTGGGACATTTTGGTTCCACCTTTTAGTGGAACCAAAGAGAATAGATCAAAACATCCCCTTCCTTTCTGTTCTGTTTCATCCATGTCTCAAACGCTACCTCTGAGTTGAGTAAATGAGTAGTCCAGTTGGGACCATGTTTTATATAGTAACACTTTTGGATAATTTGTTATTTTGAAGATACATGGAGACTTTGTCCTTATTAGCGGTGATACTGTAAGCAACGTGTCACTTACTGAGGCACTTATAGAGCACAAAGAAAGGAAGAAGAAAGATAGTAATGCAGTAATGACCATGGTTATTAAACGGTCAAAACCTAATCCAGCTATCCGTCAGTCTCGACTTGGTACCGATGAACTTTTCATGGCCATTGATCCTGATACGAAGCAACTTTTGTATTATGAAGACAAGGCAGATCATTCAAAAGGCTCTTTACATCTTGACAAGTCATTGCTTGTTGATAATCCTTCCCTCTCTCTGCACCATGACAAGCAGGTTCAGCCCTTACCTTCAGATATATCTGATTTGCCAAAAAGGAATTGGATTTATGGTGCTTATTCGTAACAAAAATAGTTTCAGGACAAGATGTATGTAATTTTTATTTTTTTTAAATTCACGATCATGAACAAAATTTTACTGGTTAGCTGCAGTTAATGAGTTTCATTGTTTACCTCATGATTGGGCCGTGCCAAGAAATGATCTATTGATTCTCAATCAAATGATATGTTACCAATCTAAGTTTATTACCAGTTGGTTCTCAATCAATTCATTAGTAAACTATTTACTGTTATTGTTGTTTCTTTAATCTTTATTTATTATTGCTTTGTTTGTTCATATCTCTCTGTGGCCTGATACAACCTTCTTAAATTTTCTGAGATCAATAATTATTTTTTCTGCAGGATTGTTACATTGACATCTGCTCGCCAGAAGTTCTTAGCCTATTTGCAGACAATTTTGATTGGCAACATCTGCGACGTGATTTTGTCAAGGGACTGCTCAATGATGATGTAATTTCTCTTCAACATGCAAAATCGATTCACACTATTGTTTTAGTACACCGGTTTATGCTAATCTTTATGAACTATGAAGTTTTCTTCCTGAAGTCCTTCCTAGTAGGAGAAAGGCAGAAAGCTTATGCTTATGACTTTCTTTTTACTGGAAGAAAAAAGATAAACTTTTATCACTTATTGTCCCCCTACATTCCTGCAGAGGTTCCATGTTTGATGGACAAATATAAAACGCTTGTATTGGTCTTGTTTCTGCATGTGTTGGAACTTGAATAAAAAGCCACTTTAGTATTGGACACTCTTCAAACAATTTCTGTAACTGCATTGGACTTAGTCTTATGCATTTCTTGCACAAGTCTTTTGGTATACAAGCTCATCATTTATGTTGCCAATATATTCTTCCATGGCGTTTATCCTCTTGATTTAACCATTCTATACATCGCTTGAAAATGAACTTTATATTTCTTTCAGATAACCGGGTCCAAATTTTTTGTTCATGAAATCCACTCGAACTATGCTTTAAACGATTGATAATTTCGAAGCTATGACACTGTCAAAGAAGGATATAATTCATAGATGGACATATCCATTGGTGCCAGATGTTATGAATTTTGGCAACACAGCTACTAAACTTGAACGACAAGGAATGTATCGTGCTTCGGGTATGGATGAAAGTTTTAGTGTTGATTGGTTGTGCTGGTGAAGAGTTTTATCATTACATTATAGTATGGTGTGCTCATATATTGATGCTAGTTTCAATCAGTGTTAGGCTGTATAGTTAGACTCTCGCAGTGATCGACACCTTCTTTCAATCACGTGCACTAACGATTACAATAGAGTGTTCTAGAAACACTCTATGCCCTAGTATAAATACAAAAAATGTAACTGCCTCTCATTTTAAGAAATCAGAATTTAATTTTCTGAGATAATATTCTCTCCTCTATTCTCTTCTCTTCGTTATAGTTAGTTTTCTATCATGGCATCCAGAGCTTGATTTGCTCGGCCATGGCTTCCGCACCAATCAGTGGTAACGATCCATCATCACCGCCACCGCCACCTCCACCGCCGCCGCCAGCAGCGCCGTCGACCGCTCCTAACCTCTCGTCCGTAATCACCACGAAGCTCACTGACAAGAACTTCCTTCATTGGAAGCAAATCGTTGAAGCTGTCATCCGTGCGAATCGTCTCGAGAGGTTCGTCGCATGTCCTCGCATTCCTCCAAGGTACCTCACTGATGCGGATCGGCTCAGTGATACCTTGAATCCTGAGTTTCAGGCATGGGAGGCGCAAGACCAGCACCTCTTCATTTGGCTTCTCTTCTCGGTCTCTGACTCCATCCATGCGCGCGTTGTCGGCTGCACTCATGCATGGGAACTGTGGGATGAACTCCACAGTTACTTCAACTCTCAAACAAAGGCGAGAAGCATGCAATTGCGATCGGAGCTTCGACACATGGTGAAAGGAGATCGCACTATTTCTGAATATATGTTGAGAATCAAAGCTCTCATTGATGCTCTTGCTTCAATTGGAAATCCAGTTACATTCCATGAGCATATTGATGCCATTCTTGAAGGATTACCTGAGGAGTATCATATCCTCTTTCCAACAATCGAGAGTCGTGTGGAACCCTATTCTGTTGCGGAGCTAGAATCTCTCCTTCTGTCGCATGAATCAAGGTTGGAGAGGTCCAAATCCAAACAAGCGCAAGATGCTTTCTCTGTCAATTTGACTCAATCAGCATCTCAGCCACCAACCACTAATCAGGTTTCTTCGTCCTCCTCCTCCTCTTCCTTTCCTCACTTTCAACAGCAATTTCAGTCCTCTAATTCGAATTTTGGATCTGGTTTCCGAGGAGGACGTGGTGGTCGCTTTGGTTATCGAGGTCGTGGTCGTGGTAGTCGCTATGGAAATCGTGGCGGATCCAATCTTTCATGTCAGATTTGCCATCGCAATGGTCATGAGGCTCCAAACTGTTGGTATCGATATGATACCAACTACACTGATGGCAGAGGTTTTCAATTTCAACCACCTAATGGCAATTTTGGCAATCAATCAAGTTTTGGCAATCAGTCTCAGCCTGGTTTTGTTGTTCCATCTGATTCAAGACAGTCTTCTCGGTTGAAGCATCTTGCCTACTCTCGGTTTGAAATCTGGTTCCTTATGGCTTCTCTCGGTATCAACATTCACCTCATTCTCAAGTTCCTTTTCGATCAAAGAAGCTTAGAGCAATTGCCTTGGCACAATTCTTCACGAGTTTCACTCGGGGCCGACAATATCGTTAATCACCTTCTAATGTCGTTAATCAGCCTTCTAATGGTCCCGTGGCCATGTTAGCTAATTCTGGAACTGAATTTTCTGGACCATGGTATGCTGATAGTGGAGCCACTCATCATGTTACTTCCAATGCTGCAAATCTGACTCAACAAATGGACACTCAAACACCTGCACAAATCTATATGGCTAATGGTCTTGGCTTGCAAATTGCTTCTATTGGATCTGCATGTGTTAACTCACCCATAGACACCACTATCACATTCACTCTCTCACATCTTTTATATGTTCCTACTATAACTAAAAACCTTATCGTTGTCGATGTCGTTTTTCAAGAGATAATTCTGTATTTTGAATTTTTGTCTCATGGTTTCTTTGTCAAATCTCGGGTTAATCACGAGAATTCTTTTAGAGGGAACAGTTACTCCTGATGGTCTCTATATGTTTTCCAATTTTTCAGTAGATCCAAGACACTCCTCATCTTCCAAGATTCAAGTTCCAGCTTGTCTCAGTGTTGCTCTATGTAAAGATGGTTCAATCAATTCTAGTTTTAGGAGTCAGTTGTTAAACTCTCAATGTAATAAAGTGCCTCTTACCTATCATATATGGCACTGTAGACTAGGGCATCCTAATGACTTGGCTATTAAACAAGTCCTTACTCAATGTAATGTTTCCAATATTAATAAAAATTCTTTGGATTTTTGTGTTCCTTGTTGTTTTGGAAAGTCTCATCGATTGCCCTCTCATCCCTCTACTTCTGTATATTACAAACCCTTTGAATTGCTCTTTCTAGACTTGTGGGGACCAGCACCTATGTGCTCAACTGGGGGTCATTCTTACTATTTTTCTATTGTTGATGCATGTTCAAGATACACTTGGCTGTTTTTCCTTAAACAAAAATCAGAAACACTCACTGTTTTTAAACAATTCAGGGAGTTAATCAAGGTGCAATTTCAGTCTAACATCATGGCTGTTCAAACTGATTGGGGGGGAAAGTTTCGTCCCTTTACAAAGTTCCTGTCTGACCTTGGCATTGTCCACAGGGTCATTTGTCCTCACACCCATCACCAAAATGGTGTGGTGGAGAGGAAACATCGTCACATAGTAGAAACAGGGCTCACACTATTGGCCCAAGCTTCTCTTCCCACAAAGTTTTGGGACCATGCTTTTTCCACAGCAGTATACTTGATAAATAGACTCCCTACTCCTCTTCTGAAAAATCAGTCCCCCTACTCTATGCTTTTCAAAACTGAACTTGATTATCATTTTCTTCGGGTCTTTGGGTGTGCTTGTTATCCTTGCTTAAGACCTTACAATAAGAATAAACTTGAATATCGTTCTTGTGAATGTACCTTTCTTGGTTATTCCACCTCACACAAGGGATATAAATGTCTGTCCAAAGATGGGAGGTTGTACATCTCTAAGGATGTTCAATTTGATGAATTGAAGTTTCCCTTTGCTAGCAAATCAGCACCTGTATCACTTGATCCTTCCTCTCTTTCTTCTTTTGGCAGCCCTATGCCTCTCAATGTTGTGTCTCATCACTCTGTTTCCACTACTCTTCATCAGTCCAGCCCTTCCCTCTCTAATCCAAGCTCCCAACCAGCACCTGATCTGAGTCATAGTCCTTATTCTCCAGCTCATCCTAGTCCCTTTTCATCTGTGTCTCCTCTCCTTCCCTCACTTCACTCAGGCTTAACACCTCTTTATGAGTCTCAAGTGTCAAATTCACACTTATCCAGTTCCACTGATTCACAGGTTCAGCCACCTCTTTATGAGTCTCAAGTGTCAAATTCACACTCATCCAGTTCCACTGATTCACAGGTTCAGCCCACTAATATTCACCCTATGGCTACTAGGTCTAAAACTAGACAGCTTGCTTCCCAACCCAGTGCCCTGTTAACACATGCAGAACCCTCATCTCCTAAGCAAGCCTTAGCCTTCCCACAATGGCAGCAAGCTGTGCAGTGTGAATTTGATGTCTTGCTGGCCAATGGCACTTGGACTCTTGTGGATTTACCACCGGGGAAGCAATCTATAGGGTGCAAATGGGTGTTTAGAGTCAAGGAGAACCCGGATGGGTCTGTTAATAAATATAAGGCTCGCTTAGTTGCCAAGGGGTTTCATCAAAAGCTTGGAAGGGACTATACTGAAACCTTTTCTCCAGTTGTAAAACCTGTCACAATTCGCATCATACTCACTCTTGCTGTCACTTATAATTGGCCTATACAACAGCTGGATATCAATAACGCATTTTTAAATGGGATTCTAGAAGAAGTCTACATGGATCAACCCTATGGCTTTGTAAGTGATAAACCTGCTCAAGTTTGTCGCCTAAACAAAGCTATCTATGGTTTAAAACAAGCCCCAAGGGCATGGTTTGAGCGTCTGACTAAAACTCTACTGCAGTTTGGTTTTCGACCCAGTAGATGTGATCCCTCTCTATTCATTCACACTAGAGATGGTCACAATACTTATGTGTTGGTTTACGTTGATGACATTATTATTACTGGCTCTTCATCTCACCGAATTTCAGCTCTTATTAGCAAGCTAAATGCAGCCTTTGCCCTCAAACAAATGGGTGATTTGGACTATTTTCTTGGCATTGAAATTAAAAGGTTGCCTTCTGGTTCTCTCTTGTTGTCACAGTCCAAGTACATTACAGATCTCCTCTCCAAGGCCAATATGGCAGCAGCAAAGAGTCTTCCAACTCCTATGGTTAGTAATTGCAAACTCACAAAGTATGGAGGCAATTACATGGATAATCCTACCCTTTACAGGTCAGTTGTAGGTGCATTGCAATATGCAACCATAACCAGACCTGAGATATGTTATAGTGTAGGCAAAGTGTGTCAATTTTTGGCAGAACCACTTGAAGAACATTGGAAAGCTGTAAAAAGGATCCTAAGGTACCTTCAAGGTACTATGTCGTATGGTCTACTTCTCAAACCAGCTGCAGCAGACAAACCTTTCTCTCTACAAGCCTTCAGTGATGCAGATTGGGGAGCAGACCTTGATGATAGAAGGTCTGTCTCTGGATCTTGTGTGTAAGGTCTGTCTCTGGATCTTGTGTGTATTTTGGCCAGAATTTAGTTTCATGGTGGTCAAGAAAACAAACACTGGTTGCAAGGTCCAGTACCGAGGCAGAATACAGAAGCTTGGCAGCCACAACTTCAGAAGTTGTTTGGGTTCAATCACTTCTCAAAGAGCTGCAAGTTGCAACTGAAATTCCAGTGATCTATTGTGACAACTTATCAACAGTTTCTGTGTCTCGCAATCCAGTTTGGCATTCCAGAACAAAACGCATGGAGCTAGACTTATTTTTTGTGAGAGAAAGGGTTCTAAACAAGTCTCTTCAAGTGTGCCACCTTCCAGGAACTGAGCAAGTTGCTGATGTGCTCACAAAACCCCTCAGTCAAACCAGATTCGAGAAACTAAGACAGCATCTCTGTGTAGCAGATAAGTTCTCTGAAGTTCAGCTTGCAAAGGGTGTGTTAGGAAATTCTGTAAAACCAACACCCTCCAATTATAAGGGGGTGTGTTAGGCTGTATAGGTAGACTACTGCAGCTGATCAGCACCTTGCTGAATCAGCTGCACTAAGCAGTTACAATAGAGTGTTCTAGAAACACTCTATGCCCTAGTATAAATACAAAAAATGTAACTGCCTCTCATTTTAAGAAATCAGAATTTCATTTTCTGAGATAATATTCTCTCCTCTATTCTCTTCTCTTCGTTATAGTTAGTTTTCTATCAATCAGTGATTATGTATCTCTGTTTGCTTGATTTAATTTTTTGTTAATTTCCTATATGAGTGTGTTTGGGAAAACTAGAAAAAAAAAATGCTAATAATCAACTTTTGTATAATCGATTATTGTGATAATCGACTATAATCAGAATCTGTTTTTGTTTGGGTCTATTTACTGGAAAGCTATTTTAAGATAATCAATTTCGTTTGAGTGATGCACAAAAAAAATCACTTTTATATAGTAAATTACGAAAAAAGTTATGAAGTTATTTGTATAATTTTATAATTTGTATAATTTAATAATATTTGTTTAGAAGTTAGTTTTGTAGGGGGTAAACAGGGAAGAGGGTTTTGAGAATGAAAAATAATCAAATCACAACAATTTTAAGCTAAAATAAACTAGATGGGAATAAAATAGATGAAATGGAAAAAATCCAGCTTTCCCAAACATGCTCATAAGCTTAAGCTTTTAGAATGATTTAATTAACAAGTAGCTATCATACTATGGCCCTTAATTGTAAATTGTTGAGTCAAAACTGATTTTAACATATTTATTTGTTTTAATTTATTTAATATATTCTGTTTTGATGACATCTTTTATTCCCTTTCAGAAATATCACAATCACAATCTGCTGTTATTGGGCCGTTCACTGCTATAGGGTTTGGCACCAAAATTGGGAACAACACTAAAATTTCAAATTCTGTTATTGGAGAAGGATGTAAAATTGGGTCAAATGTTCACATAGAGGGATGCTATATATGGGACAATGTCACCATAGAAGATGGCTGCAAACTTAGGCATGCAATTGTATGTGATGGGGTGACTATGAAGTTAGGAGCTGTTCTGGAACCTGGTGTTGTTTTGTCTTTCAAGGTTTGTGTCCTTGTACTATTTATACCATTTTATTAGCTAGATTTTTATCGTTAATGTTTTCATACATCTGAACTTGTTTCAAAACTGTTTATGCATAACCACAATAGTTATGCTGCCATTAAATTGAAGTATTGAAGTATTTTAAACTAAAGACTTTACTTGATGCTGGAGAACAATTGAAGCCCTTAATTTTTTGGCTTTGCATAATGGTATTACACATCTAAATTATTCATTTTTTTTTCTATAAACATTACATATATTAATATAGTGATTTACTTTCATTTTCCATGACCCTTAGTGTGTCTATCTAAGAGGTGTGTGAAATTCATCTTGCTTCTCATTTCAGCTATTCATTGCGAGTTTGAAATGTAGATTTTTGTCTTTTGTCAATTATTTATTATGTATATAACTTTTCATGCATTCAGGAATTTTATGCTTCCAGGTTGTAGTCGGGCAGGAGTTCGTTGTTCCTCCTTATTCAAAAGTATCTCTATTTCAGCAGCCAGTCGAGGAAGATAGTGATGAGGAGCTAGAGTATGCTGATAGTACTAGTGGTATTGCTGAATCTTTAGTAAACTTCTAACTTTGTTTAGTTATATGGCAAATGCTAACTAACGTAAGGACCAAGGTTGTCAGACTCGCGAGTCTAGGTAGACTCGTTTTGGGTACGTAAACTCGACACGTAGACTCGTATGAGTTTACCTATTATAAAAAACAACTATAAATGACATAGACATGTATATATATATTATATAACATAAAAGCAACAAAACAGCAACAATATAATCCAAAAACATCTAACATCATCATAATCATCAAAAAGTAACATCATAATCCAAATCGAAACATTAACAAAACATTTAAGTAAATAACAATAATATCAAAAAACAACTCCTAAATGTCTCAATCCAATCCTCTAACAACATCATCTCCATTGTCACCACCATCTCCATCATCATCAGAATCATCATAATCAAGTTCTTCCACGGATGAAACAACTTCTTCCATATTTGCATCAAAGCCCAAATCAAGTCTTGGATCATTGATAGGTTGCTCAATATTCTCTTCAATTGCTTCATCAACATTGATAGGTTCCTCAACATTCTCCTCATTAACATTTGGAACATCCCCCTCTTCGGTTATCCATTCATCATCAGATTGAATATCTTCAAAGGGAAGAGCAACACTTTTTCTATTTTCCTTACTCTTTAACTTCAAGTTATACATCACGTACACCAAGTCATTCATCTTTTGTTGATGCAACCTATTTCTTCTCTTAGTGTGAACCTAGAAAATAAAACATAATAAAAACTCAATATTTCTAAACAAAGAAAAATTGATAACTACAAACAAAATCATAACTTCACTTTTTTTCCATTACCCATAACATCAATCCCACGTTTCCACCCAGGGTCAGTCCTATTACCAAGAAATTTTTCCTACCCCTGCCTCTAGAACTCCCAGTTGCTGCTGTGTTGTTTTTCACTTGAGACATTGCAAAGTGAACTTCTGGTTCCGGATTCAAGCAGGGAAGAATGATTCAGGGTCGAGCAAGGAAGGAGGCGCGATAAGCTACTCCGACGGAAGAGAGGGAGGCGCGGCAGGGAGGAGGCGCGATGGGGAGCTGCGCTGCAGGGAGGAGATGAGGCACGATTAGGGCTTTGTGAACGAAGAAGGGATTTGGGAATGGGGGTCGAGACCGAGAGTGAAGTAATGAAAGGGTCAATTTTTTTAACCTAAATGCACCGTTTTGGGACTTTTGTGCAATATTTTAAATTTTCACTCAGACTCGCCCCACTCGCTGTAGAATCGCGATTCTGGACGATTCTGTACGAGTTCACGCGAGTCACGGCGAGTCTACCCCAAAAACGAGTCTGACCACGAGTTCACCTTTTTTCTACATGTAGAAACGTGGAATTGTACGAGGCTATGAGTTGACTCGTGATTCTGACAACCATGCTAAGGACATTGGTTAAGGAATCTAAATGAGTAGGTTTTTATGAGAAGTTGTGTATTTAACTATGTAGTCAATAGCGGCCAATAGTGGCGCTATCGCGCAACTTGGGGCACGACTCTATACCCCATTGCATTGCGTTTTCGTGGAGCAGTCTTTGCAGCTGCGAATCCCTGCCAAAACGCAGTCATCGCGTACGTGGCGGTGAAGGTGGGGGGTGAAAACTAGTTGTTTTCTGCCCCTATCCTTCACGCGGATGTAGAGAAGCTTCTTCTTGCGGTGACTAACTTAGAATTAAGTTTTTTTTTCTCGTTTCTGGTTCCTTCTCTTTTTTCCTTACCATTTTACCCTTTCTTTACCTCTTAAAATTTCTATTTTCCCTTTATCTCATCAAAATTCTATTTTGCCCTCTCTTTATGTTTTCATATGTCTTATTTACCCTCACTTAAATTCAATAAATTTACATTTACCCATATTTTAACTGCCCTCTTCCAACCAGACCTTCTTACTCACGTTCTTTTGGTTCGTTCATCATCTTCTTCCTCGCAAACCAACCTCCTGTCCCCCTTTCCTTTCTTCTCCCCCTCTTTGTAATAGCGGCTATCCTACTACCCGGTATCCTGCTATAGCATTTTTGGGGTCGGTCGCTACGCGTCGCTATCCGAGATTGACTACATAGATATATAAAATATTGAAAATTGATATTCCTAGTTTTTCAATGAATAATTGTATTTTTTAGATTTCTTAATAAGTGCTCTAAGAACTGGTTAGCAAGACCCTAGTTATTTAACTTGTTTGGTTATTGGTCCTAAATAATGCAACTTTGTGATAGTCAGTCTGGTTGACAAATTGGCATGGAATAATAATTTAATTGATTTCTCTTAATTCTCTCACTTGCCTACTTAGCATTTTTTTCCCCTGCCAAACATACAAGAACAATCAAATCGTCTGTCATAGTTTGATTAAATTATAAACAAATTTCTTTTGTTTTATACTACGTATTGATAGGTTAAATGCATATGTTAAACCTTTCAATTGTCGTATTCACTTATGCAGCCATCACTAGCAAAGTGGATAAATCAGATGTAGAGGTTTCATCCCAAGTATTGGAGACACATTTTCGCTCTGCATCAGAGGTCAGAAGGCTTTTCAATTTATGCTTTTCAATTGTGATTTTTTTTTAGTGAAATATTTTACTTGACAATTTTAGAATGAAAATTGAAAATATTTTTTTTTTGAGAATAATTTACCACTGAATTATTCTCTCTCTCTCTCTAAACATTATTGGTAAATGTGTTTAATAATGTCCAACGTTTAATCTCTAAATTTCAAAATCTTATTGAAATGCCTGCTCCAATCTTCACCACTCTTTGCCAACCAGCACCACTACTTCATTGGCAGTAAAATTGTAGCTTGTGCAAGTGCCTACCACTCTGTTCGCTACACTGACCTGATTGCCTCTCGGGCAGATCCAGAAAATGGTAATTGAGGATGCATATCGTAGATGATAATTTCTAATTTTTAATTAATGAAGGAACGGATCTTCCCTTAGGGACCTCACCCTCCTGCTATGTTGATTTGTTGTTCATATCCTACTAGTTACAGTCAGGTTTCTTTCTTTCTTTCTTTTTTGTGCTTTTCTATGGGCTTCTACCCTGTTTTGTACCAAAAAGTTATATATTCATTTGACCCAATTAATTCATATTTTATGTTCATAAAAGAAATTACAGATAATTTTATTTTATATTATTTTTTGTTAGGTAAATATTAATAAGTTGTTACTTGATTCCAATTCAGTCGGAGAATAAGCTTAATACATGATTTATTTTCATGCAAACTAGTAGTGGAGTAGCTGGCTCTTTGGCTTTGCAGCTTTCATGAGGGTAGGGGTGCTGGAATATTTTTTTTAAAAATTTATATGGGTTTGATATTGTACATTGATTGGCCACTGGCCTAGGGATGCCACAAAAATAAAAAGGAGCTTGAGTGAGCAAGTAAGGATATATCCACCCTTCATTTAGAAAAGTGCATAGAAATCTTAATCTACTAAATGATCTAAGGGCGGATATTCCCTTACTGACTTTAGAGACAATCTCACTTTAAAGGAGCCTTACCTGGTTATTAAGTTCCTATCTTACAGATGTAAGTATGTAGGAAAACTTTTAACAGAATTCGGCCCTTGTTGCCTCCTCGATCACCAAGAAGCATGTACACAACAACTCGTGAAATTTGAAGCATTTATTAGAATTTAAAGTGTTCTTGCATGGTTGTAGCTTTTTTTTTTGTTTTTAATTTTTTCATAATTTTTTGAAGTGTTTGTCTATGCTTACTGCTCACCAACCAGGACTAGCCACTATTGAACCCATACAATAGTTACTTCTGTTGCCTCAATTATTGATGTCTACATTTTATTTATTCACTTCCAAACTTTATTGCTGTCATATTGTTTCTATAATTTGATATTTAGTTTTGTCCTAAGTATTTGTCTACTTTGTTGTGCTTTATTGCAAATCTATACATTATCGGCCTCAAGCCCGTATAAAAGGTGAGGGTTGTGTTAGGTAGTCGACAATCAACTTTAAACTTTGTTTAATCTCAATCAGAATAGTCAATAGCGTGCTATAGCGGCAGGGCGGAGTAGAGCGGTCGGTGGCCGCTAGTTGGACGGCGTGGCAGAGCATTTTCCAGTCGCTTTAGCAGCGGAAATGGCACCGAAAAGCGGTGGAGCGTGCGCTCCTGGACCGTTCTTATGTCATCGAAGTTCCATCAACAAATCCCTCCGACGAGCCTCTTCCGGTCACACCTAGCCGTCGGTGCTCTGTTCGATGGTTGACTCTTCCTCTCCCACGGTTGGGTCTTCCTCTCTCGCGGCTGCCACTTTTAGATCTAGGTGTTTTTAGGTTTTCGTTCAATCTTTCATGTTGTCTTCCTATTCTATCCTTTTTTAACTCCTGATTTCTCTATTTTACCCTCTATAACTCACCAATTATCTATTTTGTCCTTTTTATCTATGGAAATGTCATGTTTACCCTCATTTATACCTACTGAAATTTCCATTTTACCCTGAATTTTTTTTTACTGTCCACTCTTCTCCCTCACGTTCTTTTTTGTTTAATTTTATGTTCTAGTTCAGTGGCTCTCCTCCCCCTCTCTCCTCCCTCCCACGTTGATTCCTCCTCTCTTCTGTCTAAAATAGTGACTGTCTCGCTATGAGCTATCATGCTATAGCGTTTCGAGGTGAGCCGCTATGCTATCCGGGATTGATAACTATGATCTCAATGATATGAATCAGTAATAGGATACTGTTAATGCTAGGTCGTAGCTTGGAAGCAACGCATCGTATTGCTCATTTACGATGTTAAATGAGCAAGAGCCGTTGCATTGCCTCTTGGATGTAGTAAAAAGAAAAAACAAGATTAGAATGTTGGATTACAATGTAGGATTCGCTTAGGAACATGGAATGTTGGCACACGTACAGGTAAATCAATGGAAACAGTATGCACCATGATTAGAAGAAGGGTCAATTTTATGTGCTTTCAATAAACTAAGTGGGTAGGAGAAAAGGTAAAGGAATTTGGCACTTCAGGTTTTAAGCTTTGGTATACCGGCAAGGTGAAATTGAGAAATAGGGTAGGCATAATTGTAGATAAGTATTGGAAGAATGATGTAGATGTAAAGGGTTAGGAGAGAGGATAGTTGCTTTAAATTTTATAGTGGAACAAGACACTTTGAATGTGATGAGTGATAATGCACCTACGATTAGAGGAGCCCCACAAAATAAAATTCTGGGAAGATTTAGAAGATTTAGTTCGGGGGATACCTTTAGGAGAAAATATTTTCCTAGGAGGATGTCCAAATGGTCATGTAGGGAGTGCATCTAGAGGATATGGGGGTTCACATGGGGGATATGGTGATGCGAACCCAAGACCTCCAAGCCTACTAAAGTCTATGTGAGGAGACCCAAGAAGTGCAATGCACATGATTAGGCCTAGGAGAGAGAAAATGTAACTAACTGCCTTGTTGGCAGTAGCAGTGAGCTGTGTGTGTGGGAAATTCTGTTGTGGAGGGACTTTATATGCATGAGAGGAGAGAATTAGGCTAGAATTTGGGATTCGGGACTTGGGAGAGAATTGGACACTCTCAAATTTGCCCAGATTATCATTTTCTTTTTACTTTGTAACCTTTTCTGCTATTTCCCCACATCCAAGCACTGTTATCATCTTGATACAGGCTTGAGAATAGCAATAATACAGTCATTTATTCTATATTTCTGCTCTAAATCCTTGGTTCCTAACAATGATATCAAAGCTCTCGGTCCCGGGAGCTTGGATGGGCATTACACGTAAAGCAATGGGGTCCAGATATGAGAATTGTGAGCGTGATTCTCAGGGAAGGAAAATTGAAAACCAGTTGCAGAGGCATGAGATCAGGCAGCCATTTTGAGAACGAGATTGAAGGCAACGAGAACAACCTTGACGTCGATGAACTCAGGAAGGGATTCACCCTCTGTCTTACAATTTAGGAGGAAGGAAGCTCGAAACACTAGCATTCGACGTAGAAGAAGACGCCTACGGGTGGGTGATTCGTCTTGAGAAGTACTTCCAAGAGAGGGGAACACCAAAGGAGGAGGTTGACGGAGGTTGTGTCGACGCTACGAGGTGTTGCTCTTAAATGGTGGAGCTGGTGGGTTCGATGCCACCCACAGGCGAGTTGGCTGACATTCATGGTTGCACTACTCTGGCATTTTAAGCCGGAGTACCGTGACGTTCTGCCGTATTCCGATGGGGACGAAGAAGAGGAACCAGAATGGGTGGAACCGGAGTTTACAGAAGAGAAGGATACTGATGGTAGAGGAGATGATGGGTTCATTACCAGTAATTCCTATACTGTTACCGAAATTGAAACACATAGGGAGGGGGAGTTGAAAGCTACCAAAGGATTTTCAAAGGAGGAGGAGGAACTCCGGACGGTGCAGGTGGTGGAGATCGGGGTGGAAGATGATGGTGGTGATGTCTCAGGTCTGTCTGAGATGAAGATAGCGAAGGAGGAAGGCCGTCATCTAGAGGGTGGCCGCCACAGAAGCGACGACGGCCACTGTATTGGTGGTAGCAATGTGAGCAAGGGCGAAGACGGACGCTGTGATGGGGGTGGCCAAGGTAGTGTGGTGGAGATGATGGACAATGGTGAGCATTCACCGCCACCGGAACCGCCGGATTGGGACATGCCCGGGGAGAAGGGGATGCCACCGACCCTTCGCATATCGCCGCCGGAACCGTCAGCTCAGAACACATCTCTGGCGGATGTTGAGTCGTCACACGGCAGGGTCAATTTTCCATTGTTGCTAGCGGCTGAGATGAAACGGGTCAAGGAGAAACAGGAGCTTGAAAGGGCAAAAGGAGAATTTCAAAGAAGCGGTCAATGTTTTACCCTAATGGGCCAGGCCCAAAAGTGTTGCTTTGATATAATTTCTGCTGAAGTAAGACCAATTTCTCACCTGAAACACAATAGTGGGTCTCAGCAAGTGATAAAAAAAGAGATAATGGGCCAACTTAGTGAAAAACAGAAATGGGCCTTAAAGGAAGATAAGGGGCAAACCATCACTGTTACAAAAAATGAGGACTTAATCTGGGCCTCCACATTCCATGGTTGGCTTAATTTTGTTTATGATAGAGGGAAGAATTGCAGTGGAATGGAGGAAGTGAACCGAGCCCAACTCAGTGAAGAAAATGGAGCGCTAGAGGAAGGAGGAATAGGGCTTTTATGGATTGAGAGAATTGCTCTAAATTTCAGCTTGGTTGTTGCTGAGATTAGAAAAGCAGATTGGAAACAGATCAGAGAAGAGGCTGAAATGAAATTACAGGAAATAGGTAAGTTTTTTAACATCGATTTGCATGAAATGGGTATCATGGGTTCAAAGTTGATGCTTCTTAATGATGTGGACATCAACCTAGTTAAGTGGAGAAAACTTAAAGAGGAAAAAAGAGAAGAGGCTAATTTGGAAAATTTTGTTGAACAGGTGCATGCAAATCAATTAATGCCAAACACCGCATTAGTGAACTGCACAGCTGACTCCATCATTGCAAGCCATTACAATGAATGATTCTGCAAAGGAATACATATAATTAACCCCAATACGAAGGTAAACCCAGGACCACTTAATCGGTATTTGTGGTTAAGATTTCTTCAGAGGCAATCATACCCACATTACTTCTATGAAGCTACCATCCAGTGCCTTCTTGAAACTGGTAACATAATACTGCAGATTGGAGGCATCTTCAGTGGGACTTTGTGTTACATCTGTAACAACTTCCATGATGGTCGGGTAATCAGTGAGGTAGTTGCTGAAGCAAAGGAAGCAGGTTATACTGAGCCAGATCCAAAGGATGATCTTTCTGGAACTGATGTAGCTACAGAGGCAGTTGATAAAGTCCTAGTCCAAAGCAGTTTGGAAGAAGTGTTAAGGTGGTGGCAGAATTGGGCGCCTCAAATAGATTTGACTGCTTAGATTAATTCTTTCACTAGTGATGAAAGGGATATCCCAGTCGTGGAGAAGAAACAATGGGATCCTGGTGGACAACGGCACACCACGACTACAGCAGCTCCACAGTCAGGCTTCAAACAATGGGACCCCGGAAAAGTGTGCTTAAGAAGCCACTCACTTGTTCACCTTGAGGACAAGGTGAGTTTCGAAGGGGGGAGAATTGATGTGAACTCAAGACCTCCAAGGCCCACTAAAGTCTATGTGAGGAGACCCAAGAAGTGCAATGCACCTGATTAGGCCTAGGAGAGAGAAAATGTAACTAACTGCCTTGTTGGCAGTAGCAGTGAGGTGTGTGTGCGTGGGAAATTCTGTTGTGGAGGGACTTTATATGGATGAGAGGAGAGAATAGAGGTAGGCTAGAATTTGGGACTTGGGAGAGAATTGGGCACTCTCAGATTTGCCCAGATTATCATTTTCTTTTTACTTTGTAATCTTTTCTGCTATTTCCCCACATCCAAGCACTGTTATCATCTTGATACAGGCTTGAGAATAGCAATAATACAGTCATTTCTTCTATATTTTTGCTCTAAATCCTTGGTTCCTAACATATGGACTAGGGGAAGCAAATGCAAAGGGTAAATTTTTTATAGATTTGTCATTAGCTTTCAGTTTTATAATAGCCAACACTTGTTTTAAGAAGTTGAAGTAGCATCTAATCATCTATGTTGAGGGTCCCACATCGACTAGAGATATGGCCGAAGTAGTGCTTATAAGGCTTGGACAATCCTCACCTTACCAGCCGGTTTTGTGGGGTTGAGTTAGGCCCTAAGCCCAAATTCTAAGATGGTATCGGAGCCTATCATAGATCTGTTATTGAGCCAAGATATTTGTTATTCCACCCGCATTTCTCCACGTCCCAGATGTCCAGTCCTGAGCGTGAGAGGGTGTGTTGAGATCCCTGTTATTTCACCCATATCAATCCATGCTTCAGATGTCCAGTTCTGAGCTTGAGGGGGTGTGTTGAGACTTGAGAGTCTCACATCGACTAGAGATATGGCCTAAGAAGTGTTTATAAGGCTTGTACAATCCTCACCTTACAAGCCGATTTTGTGGGGTTGAGTCAGGCCCTAAGCCCAAATTCTAAGAACGTACAAAAGTGAGGTGGCATGCTCTCAAATTGATTTCTTTCTGATAATAAAATCTGATAGAAAGCTTTGCATGGACAAAGTCATCCTTGGAGAGAGCTTGACTACCCAACACAAAGCATTGATTATGGATGTGTATGAGTCAAGGGTGAAGTGGTGGCAATTAAAGGGTGAAAACAAAGGAGCTTTCAGCAAAGGGTTTTGGGAGGTACAAGGAAGTGCTAATGATACGTGGGTGGGACTAGTTGGCCAAAAGGGATTAGGAAGGTAGCAATAGAGACACTAGGTGAATCAAGAGACTTTGGATCTAAGGATTAAGGTTAAGTTAAGGTGAATCAAGAATCTTGGTGATGAGACGCAACTATGCAAGATAAGGTTAAGGTTAAAAGGGAATGTTATAAAGCGCTGTCCTTGTGTAAAACTGTTGAAAATTGGGAAAAATATAAGATAACTAAGAAAGATACCAAGAGGTGGTGAGCGAAGTGAGAGCTAGAGCATTTGATGGGTTATACAAAAGACACATCACAAAAATCAAATTTATTTTATGTTAGGTCGGTCGACCATGGAAGCGATGTACTTGCTACGAAGATTCATGAAGCGATATTGGAGTAATAAAAAAAGACCCACACAAGGTTTTCATCGATTTGGAAAGGCATGATATGGTGCCAAGAGAGGTATTTTGGAAGGCTCTGGAGAAGAAAGTTCTTGTTGCCTGTATTCGAGCAATAAGATATGTATGATGGGGTCACGACTAGTATCTGAACAAAAAACGGAGCTACAAAAGATTGTCTATAACTGTAGGACTGCACCAAGGGTTAATTTTGAGCCCGTATCTTTTTACCTTGGTCTTGGATGTGCTTACTGAGCATATCCAAGAGTCGGTGTCAGGTTATATGCTTTTTACAGATGATATGGTCCTAGTGGAAGAGTCGAGAGAGAACATAAATGGGTAGTTTAGTGATATGGAGACAAGCTTTGGAAGCACATGACTTTCGCTTAAGTAGAAGTAAAACGAAGTATGTTGAATGTAAGTTTATCGTGAGGCACACTAAACCTAGCTTAGAGGTGAGAATTGGAGATCATACTTTACAGAAGTCACACGGTTTAAGTATCTTGGGTCCATCATACAAAACGATGGGAAAATAAAGGGAGATGTGAACCATATGATTCAAGTTGGTTGGATGAAATGTAGGAGTGCTTCGATTGTTATCTGTGATAGAAAAGTGCCACTCAAGCTTAAGTGAAAATTTTATCGCATGGCTATAAGACCTTCGATCTTGTATAAGACTGAATGTTGGGTGATAAAAAGCCAACAAAAGAATAAACTCAATGTAGCAGAGATGAGAATATCGCATTGGATGAGTGGACACACCATATAAAATATATTTATAAATGATTGTATTAAAGAGAAACTTGAGGTAGCACCTATTGTAGAAAAGATGGTTGAATCTCGCTTTAGGTAGTTTGGGCAAGTGTGGAGAAGATGTGGAGAAGTCCCAGTAAGCATAGTAGATCAGATGGAAGGTAGCCCAATCGCTAGAGGTTGAGAGAGACTAAGAAAAACTATAGGCGAAACCATTTAGAAGGATTTAGATGTAAATGGCTTCTCTATAAATATGATTAATTATAGAATATTATAGCGTCATTTGATCCACGTAGTTGACCCACCTAGTGGGAAAAAGCCTGGTTGAGTGGTTGTTGTATTATTGCTAATTAAATTTTTCAAGACTTGAATTTCTAATTCTAGCAACCTAGTTGTAGAGTTTTATTTACATTAACTTTGGATGGGTACTGTGATCTGTTCAAATGCGCACAAGTTTTGGTTTCTTCTAACCTTTTGGGACGGATCCTCGAGTTGCCACTTTTGGTGTAGCTTTACCTAACCATTACTTCTGCCCCAAAGGTTAGTCTCACAGCAACACTGCAGGAATACCTTGGTCATAGACCAAAAGAAAATCTATGTTCATTTGGTTATTGTTATCTTTGCTGGTGGAAAAGGGGGAAGTTGACTAATTTATGATTGTTGCAACCAGGGTAGTCAATCGCGGCCTTTAGCGGCGCAATAGCGCAGGTGCGGCGCGGAGCGGCCGGCGACCGCGACCTCGGCGGCGGGGCGGTGCGGTTTTTGGGAGCGGCAGTCGCGGGCGCGATTGCTGCTGTTTGTCGCGGAATCGCGCTCAAAAGCGGCGCTTCTGGTCCGCTAGGGCTACATGCCCCAATTTTCCATTTTCGCCCTCCAATATTTCTGTTAGGTCAATTTTTTTAAGGGTATTTTGGGTTTTTCGGGTTGAAAGTTTTTTTTAACCAAAGTTTTAACCTTTAAAAAAGCCCTATTTCACTTTCTTCTCTTCGACACTTCTCCCATTCACTTTCTTCTCTTCGACGCTCCCTTCCTCTCTCCCTTCCCGCTCATTTGCCATCTCCGATTGTCATCTCAAAGTAGTTTCCTGCCAGAAACACCGTCCCCATACTCGGACCTTGCATTCTCGGCTTCGGCTCTCTGTTTGAGCGAGTCTTCCCTCTGTTTCTCTCATTCTCTGTTTCGTTCGGTCTCCCTGTTTCGGTCCCTCTGTTCTGAGTCTCTCATTCTCTGATAATGGCTTCTAGTCGTCAAGCATCTGGGTCCGCTCCAGCTCCAACATCAGCTGCTTCTAGTGGGTTGGTCAAACCTATTGGTGAGAATATTGACTTAGCATGGCAGTGGAACAGCTTGAAAGATATCAAAGATAGGAAGAGTGTTACATGTGATTTTTGTGGAAAAACAACTACCGGAGGAATTACCAGGGCTAAGAGACATCAAATGGGGGTGAGGGGAGATGTGAATCTTTTGTAAGAAAACTCCAACAGATGTTAAGAACTTATTGAAGGAAGCTGTGGAGAAGAAAAAGGGGGACAAGGAGGCATGCTTGACTGAGTTGTTGATTGAAGAACAAGATGAACAAGATGATGTTTATGAAATTTTCAAGCTATCAAAAGGGAAGAGACCTGCAACAGAAGCAACAGCAGGTGCCTCTTTGCCCCCAGCAAAGAAGCCTACAAATGTCAAAGGCCCTCTTGATGTATTGCTGTGGAGAGATCCTGAAACAACCCTTGCTTTGGGAAAGAATAAGAAGCAAACAAGCATGAATGATGCTTGTATTAAGGAGGCAAGAGCAAATGTTTAGTTTAATGTTTATTAACTAGTGTGCTTTGCTTAGGACCTATGACTATGTATATGTTAAGTTTAATGTTTAGTTTCTTTTAAGCCTCTAGGTCTAGGGTAGTAGGGCTTAAATTGATATGTGCACACTACTTTTTGTACTTAACTAGTGTGCTTTGCTTAGGACATACATATGACAATATGATGAATTATGAATATGACTTGAATTTTGAGTATTTTTAACATTTTGTACATGTACAAGTATCTAGTATAAATTTATCTTCCTATCTAACCTGTATAAAAAAGCCTAAAATAGCGGTCATCCCGCTATGCGCTATACCGCTATAGCGTTTTTTGGGTCCGCCGCTCCGCGCCGCTATCCGGGATTAACTACCCTGGTTGCAACATGCACCGAAACTAACAAGTCTTTATGGGATAGGAACGCCTGTAGCTGCCTGCTGGCTGGGTGCTTATTTTTATTATAATTCAGCTCTTTGTGGATTAGAGATGATATATAGGAGGGGCCTTCCTCTTGAGTACTGATAAACTTCTTGGCAATATAATATCTATCCGACATTTCAAGCATTGGTTGTAAAGTTTGTGAGCAATATATCTGGAGAGTTGGCATAACTTCCAACTCCCATGCAAATTCCTGATACTTGTCCCTTTGAGAACTCTTTACCTGGGCCATGAACACGATTGTAGTGGATGCATACTGTGATAGAGATTTTTGTTACGTTAATATTTGGTTCATTAAAGTTTCATTTAATAGGGAATTTATCGTTTCTCATTACATTCTCTTTTATTGATCAGGTAGGTGTGGGTGGGGTTGGTTATGTTTGGTCAACATGTGAAGGAGGCCATGAAGAAGAGTGGAGGCACTCAGTTGCGCCTATTCCTGCAGATAAAATTTCCGAGGCAATGAAAATCATGGAAAATGATTTGGAATTAACTCAAGATGGATGTATTCTCCCAACTTCTGGAGAGCTCAAACCTGATTCAGATGATGATGATAATGAAGATTCTAGAGATGACTCTTACTTTGCGAAAGAGGTAACGATTTTGACATATAAACTGAGATGCATTTTGTGGATATCAGGTTTTTAAGTAGTCCATCGTTGATTGCAGGTTGAAGCAACTTTTCTCAGGGCTGTGCATGAAAACATACAAGAAGGCCATTTGATTTTAGAAGTTAACTCTTTGAAGTATGTAATATAGTGCTGAGTATTCTTTAAAGTCTGCTTCTTGCCTTCGTGTTTTTAAGCCTCTCGTTAATTTACATGTTTCTCAAATTAAAACATTTATTCAGTTGTTTTTGTCCTATTGTTCATTGAGAAATTGGAAATGGAGGAGCCAGACCTTGATTTGGTGTAGCGTAGTAAAAGCTGAGGAGAGGAATCAAATGATATACTAACTGTTTTACAGCCTTGAAAAGAGAATAGGGAGTGTATTTTTGTAGGTTGTGCAACTCTTAACTACCCTTATTTTAAATATGTAAAAGAATTGGCTCTCTGTTTTGTTTGGAAGACATGATATCTTCATGGAATGTGTCTAGAATTATTATCTTTTTTAAGTTTTTGCCACCAGCGTTCTCAATATATGCTTTGATTGTTTTGATATGATCACGCTTTTAATATGCATTTACTGGCATAATTCATAGAAACTGTATTTTTTTATATGTAGGTTGTCATACAATAAGCTAACTGCTGACTGTGCTGGAGCTGTATTTTATGCTATGATGAAGTATGCTTTAGACACTGCCCATAGTTCAGCTGGTGAGCTTTTCTCTGTTCTTTCTATTGCTACCTGACCTTTTTGATCTTCTAAGTTTGTTTCTTTATAAATCATTGCTTTCTTATTAAATCAAACTAGCTTTTAAAATTCAGTTTAGAACTCTGAAGTCTGAACATACTTCGGGAACAACTAAATCAGCTTTTGTTCTCATGGCTTCTATCTTCACTGTCCAATGCTCTATTGACACAAGTTGTTGTTTGCGTGCACTCAAGGCATCTCTGGGATGAGATCCATGCTTTCTTCCATTAACAAACTTGTATGCATGTTCTTGAAACGGCCTGTGTATATACAAATTTGCTGGTAATATGAATAATCTAAACAGCAATTGTATTTGAGATTAATTCTGGTTGCTTCTAGATGCTCTAGATGGTTCTAGACCCCTGTATAATAAATACAGTTGAGATCAGTTCAAATATAGTCTTTTTGTTAATGACAGTTACGTTTTGGCCCAATCTCTCCCTCATCATTTTCCATCACTTTTGTCCTTTATCACATTTTCTCAGAGATCATTAACTAGAGTCTAGCAGAGACCAAGTAACAAAATCTTCAGAATGATCAGGTCAAATGAATCAACCGGAGGTTCCAATGAGAAAAGTGAATGGAATGGAAGATAGTGGAATTAAAAATGGGGATGAAATCATGGAAAAAGATTTTGCTTTACTGAAATTTTGGTTTTTGATATAGCCCAATGGTGTAGGTTGATCCTTGGTGCTGATAACTCCTAGTGGGGTAATGCTATTGTGTGGTTGTCTTGCTCATCTGATTTTACTTTTCATCACTTTGTACAGAGATTCAGTCCGTAACTATGTTGTTCATATATAACTGTTTTTTGTATTCTCAAATCTCAATAACGGATCACTGATCTTTTTGTTTGGGACGAATATTTCCAGATAGCTTGATGCAGAATGTTGAGGTTGTACTTACAAAATGGAAAAATGTTCTTACATCCTATCTGTCTGACATAGATGATCAGGTGCATCTGTCTATTCTTTTCCCTATACTTGTTGAAGTTATTCATGTTCACTTGTGTAACGTTTCTTAATTAGAAGCTTTGTTGATTATCTTGCACTATTTCTCTTTTTCCCTGAAGCCTTTTGGAGAATGTTGATAGGACCTTAGACGTTGGGCCTATGGGGAATCCAATAGGGATCTGTTAGTGGGCCTCAATCATGAGAGGCCAAGGATAGAGAGTGATGAGGTGGCTAGTTAGTTACTTCATTCAACATGGCATATAGGGAGTGGTGAATGAGGGAAAAGGGGATTATGATTGTTATTCTGTTATTGTGATGGGCAGAGAGAGACTTTCCCTTCTCTTAAGAGATTAGCTCTGGGGATTATAGGGGAAACTCTTGTAATCAATTTTCTTTAGTAAATAATACATCTATTTTCCTATTATTCTGTTCTGGGTTCCTATCTAATGTGCACTTTTTTACCTGTGATTTCATCATCTTACGATGTCCATTAATAAGGCTTCAAGAAAAGACTATTTTCACAAAATTAGATGTGCAATGATGTTTTCTTGCTGCACGTTGGGTGGAGTACTTGAGTATTGTTACTTTGTTTCATTAATTAAGTGGCCACATGGGCAGTGTATTTTTGTTCTTCTATATTGTTTAATTTTGGAACTTGTTCCAGCAAAAGTGGGCAACCGATTTCAGATCCCCTTTCCCCTAGCCAGCACATACTAGCTCCCGAACCCTTCTCCCTCCTTTTCCACAAAAAAGGAGATTGATGTGGTTTCAAGATGTTTTTTGAATTATGGTTATGAAAGTGTTTAATGCTTTTGTAAATAATATAGTTGTTCAAATAGTGTGGCCATTTACATAATGCTTACCAATTTTGATTCCCATTACTTAATGGTCTGCCCTCTGCTCATTTGTTTCCAATTTTTTTCTCTCCAGATTGAAGTAATACTAAAATTTGAAGAAATGTGTTCAGAATCTGCTAAAGAGTTTGCTCCGTTGTTCACAAGGGTATGCTTATCTTTCATAACTTAGGCTTATTGATGCATCTGGAAGATGCACTGAACTATAAACGTACTTTAATCTTTGGTAACCTTTAACATATTTTTATATCTTTGGTTAGGCATATTAATGTGATGTTTTGTATGCACATTAGAAAGTAAGCTATAACAGTGGACTCGACTTTAAAAAGTTTTATATCCTTTGGTTGGTCAAATAGAAATTACTTTGTGATGAACCATGCACTGCCATTGTCTAAGGCCAGTGACTAACGATATTATTAAATAGATTTTAACACAAAAAAGCTTATAGGAAATTCTCATGCTCTCATATTCTTCTGTATCTAACTGTGTTGAGATTTGGGAACACCACTTTTGTTTAGAGATAAGATATGGACAATCTTTAAACCTAGTAGCCTTTTCCTACTGCTCATATACTACTTCTTCCCTTGTAACATAATTGGATGGAATAGTTTCACGTTCTCACACTACATTTGTTTTCTTTTTCCCCCTTTGTTATGACTTCTTAATTATTTTCAGATTTTGCACTTCATGTATAAAGAAGATATTGTAGAAGAAGATGCTATTTTAAGTTGGGATGACGAGAAGGGGGATGCAGATGATTCAGATAAAGTCTTTGTTAAGCAGGCCCAAAGATTGATTCAAGTGAGTGTCGTTATCTATTTCGACACACTGATATTACGTGTGTTTCCATAGCTATCTATCCTCTAAGTTGCATGGGTAATGCCATTGACACTCCGAATTTTCTATTTAAATGCCGTCAAGCAATCATAATTTTAGTTTTTTATTTTGTAAAATTACGATTGGTTAATAAGGTGTAAACAGGCAATTATGACCGTCAATAGCTCCACCCGATGTGCATTACTTACTGATTTATGTCTTCTTTATTGTTTCTTGTCTGTAGTGGCTAAGAGAGGCACCTGAAGAAGACGACGATGACCAGGAAAAAACAGAAGACAAAAAAGAAGACCAGGATAAAGAAGACGATGATGACCAGGATAAAAAAGATGGCGATCATGACCAGGAAAAAAAATAGAAAGGGTTTTGCGAGACTTGAAAGACCGTATATCTTTTGCCAGGTGCTATGATCTAGGGAGCTTAAAAGGGATCGTGTGCATTCAACTGCCCAGGAATTCAAGTGGGGAGTTGTTTTGACATGTTTCCCTGTATTGATCTTCTGGGGGAATCCAATCTATTTTGTAGGCTTCGAAAGAAAATAATCCCTCAAGTCTCAATTTTGTTACATTGTGTGATTAGTTTTATCTGTCAATGATATCCACACAGCAGGTGGAAGTGATGAATTTCGGAAATTACAACTTTGACACCTGTGTTGACATACATAGGCGAACTATATATAGTAATGATTGGGGTTAGATGTTAAAGAACTCTAGTTTTGGGTAAAGTATGAGTAATGTATATGTGGCATCCGTTTAAATTTTTCTTTAGATAAACTAGTTTAACTGGACTTCAAAAGAATTTTACTACTATTTATTTTCCTTCTCGCTAATATCTAATACTCTATTATTTGACAGTAAACAAGTGATTTTCTGCCTTTCTGGTTACAAATCCTATTTTAAAAGTAGCATTAGTTGATGCTCAGTTGCTCACAGAGAACAATTCGGTGCATAATACGCTTTCCCCATCATGGATGTGATCCCACTACGTGCCTAGCCTGATGTATACGTAGGAGTGACAAATGGACCCAAACCTTTGGGAATTGACCTCCTACACCCATTTTATTATAAGGCTATTTGCTTTCCTCCAGTTACAGGAAACACGGGGCTCTTTGAACGGTTGAACTTGAGCCGAACCTTTGGGAATGAAAAGTGTCTTTTCAAGTCCCTGCAAAGGATATATATGAAATTGATAGTTGGACATTTCCTTTGGGAATTTAAAGAACGCCGTAGGAACTTGCTTAGCCTAGATTCAACGTAACATTCAAAACAGCTGTCTGTAAACTACTGTAGATGGGCGATGTTACATATTCTCAATGCATAGATTTCTTATCCATGGTTGCCACTCAGTTATAATTTTTGGGATTTGAGATAGGTGCTAAAAAAAGTAACCTAAGTAGGGGTGCCCACGAGTCGGGTTTGGTCAGATTTATTGCCTGGACCAAACAATATTTTACGGATTAGATTGGGTCGGTGTAATTTTTTTCCAGAACCGAACCAACCCTATCAATCAGAGGTTGGTTCGGACCGGGTTTATTGGGTTAAGCATCTTTTTTGGTTCTAAAGAAAACAAAGGAAACTTCAAAAAAAATTTAACATTTGAACGGATCGGGTTTCGGGTCTACTGGTTCACAGCCATTGATCCCGTTACCCGAACCGAACAAGGTTGGTTTTAATCGGGTTGGATTGGGTCATCGGGCTGATCAGGACCCATAAACACCCCTAGATCTAACCTCCAATTATGCTTCGTTTGTATGGATATAAGTAGCTAAGATCTACAGTAAAAATCTCATCAAAAGGCAAGTATCTGATAGTCAGAAGGAAACACATTAAACTTCAAGAGTGGATAATTGCTTTAAAAGGGTTGAGATTTTATGAAAGACCTAAAGCAAGTGCTCTGGCATGTGAACTAAGCCAAATGTAGCATTTATAATTAAGGTAGAAACTAAACACGTTGAACATCATCATATACTACACAAATTCACCTCTAATCTGATTTTACCATTAATAGTTTGGACATTCCACTTATCAGTCCTATGCCCTGTCGAAGACAGTGAACATCTCACTGAGCTTCAAATTGCTGAAAAGCTTTCACCATGTTCTTTTCCTCTCTTGAAGTCTCGTAATTTGCAATATTTGCTTATTGTTTTTATCATTAAAATTTGAATAAAAAAACAAAGCAAAGTCGTCATAATAAATAGATAGGCTGCAATAGCTGCCAACTGTGGTTTTCCAAAGCTGAAGAAAACTATATACTATTACAAATGTTTCTATGAATGAGACGAGGGAAAGGGCATAAAATCTTGTACTCCCACTCGATTGCCCATTGGTTGCAGCCAAGAGGTAGAAATGTTCTCGCACCCTGTGTTAGTAAATAATAAAGTCCAAAATCTTCCCCATATGAGCTCTCACTTCTGTACACAAAACCTTCCATGAGCTCAGCATATCACATGATGGCTGCCAATCCCAGTTTTTCCCCATCATCAACTCTGGTCGTTTCAGTATTGACTAAGCTGCGTGGTCTCACTGAACAGCAGAAGCAGAAGTAAAGAAATAAAAATATTGCCAGCAAATTCAATACCCAAATAACAACCTATAATTAGACAAAATCAATGCATCTTATAGAGATGCAAGTAATCGTTGAGAAGCATAGCAATAATGCAGTCTAGGGAGAAACTACTACATTGATGGGAGCCCTCAAGTCTTATTTATTAATTTATGAATGTGTTATAACACAATTACTACCAAAAATGAGGAGTGCTACAGCACAAACTACAGTAATTTATTAACTTCCATATGACAAACTGTACTCTCAAGAAGTTGGAGGAATAAAATAAGTAAAAAAGCTTATCTATTAAAAGTCGTTGCTTACTTGAAACATTTGTGATGATGTTTACACTTTTTTGAGCTGCAAGTGCTTTTAGTTTGTTACCAGTTGCTAATAGAAGTAAGCTTCTCATGTGCTGTTTTTGTTCCTTTGGACTGGATGTTTTCGTCAAAGATTCCTCAAAAGCAAGTAAATCATGAGGAGTAATTGAGGGAAGAGACAGCAAAACCTACAAAAGAGTAACAAAACATTACTCAATAGTAGTGTTCTAGGATTCTCTTTTCTGAAAGTGTATACAAAATGCCAAATATACAGAACATATTACTCAATAGTAATGTTGAAAGTGTTTACAAAATGCCAAATGCAGCATGAGCACCAAAAACAAAAACTAACCTGCCTGGGAGCTGGGTGTCTATCACAAAGATATACAAATATTTCACGGCAGAGGCCAACTAAATCAGCACTGATTATTGCATTTGATTCAAGGGCTAAACCTTTAATGATGGCAGTAAAAAGATCTCTAGAAACAAATTCCACAAGTTCTGTATGATTTGTTGCTGTCGAAAGAACTACCAACGCAGAGCAATAAGAAGTAATTTTTGTGACAGCCTCACCATCTGTCCAGGTTAAAGCTTCTAAACATATACGTAGAGTTGGAAGGGCCAGACTTTCATGCATTAGAAGGAAACTGTCACAACATATGAAACTAATGAGAAAAAAAGCTCACAAAGTGAAGTTACAAAGTGTAAAACGTTCATAGATGAAACATAGTCCATAACAAGTAGAAAGCATACCCAACCATAGAGCTTGATGCAAATGTATCCAAGCTTTTCAGAGAAGACATGTCTAAACGACTAACATGCCCAGACTGTTCCAAAGAAGGGAGTCCAGCATTAAGGGGAGGAGAAGCAATGACAGAGAGGAGTGAACACATCTCACGTGTGAGATCCCTCAGAAGCCTGTCCTCCATTACTTCCACTTTCAAGTCTGATCCAGTAAGAATGCCATGAACATCTGGAACCTTTGCTCTACCATCTTGTAGAAGACTAGACCATGAACAGTTTAGAGCCTGCTGAGCATGGACAAATAATGGGTGCAGGAGCTTTTCCAGCCAAATCTCCCACATATCCGAAGGACAATATTTAACCAAAGGAATCAGTATGGCATGAACAAGCTGCCTCATATGCCTGAACTCCATTGACTGTATATTCTCCATGAGGGCAACGGCAACAGACTGCACGTCCACATATTTGAAGAATGAATCCCCAATTGTTGTTGACAAGCCCAATACATTATATCTATCAATTTAGAAACCAAAATACTTAGTAATGAAATGGAAATGTACATAAAGAACAACAAAGATGTCATAAATGCAGAAGTCTTTCCAGATGCAACTAGTACAAAAAAATTATTGAAAGGGAAGAACAATCATATTCCAGCCATCAGATTATAAATTCTACGAAAAATAAAAATCAGAAATATGCATGCTTACCCACTGTCTCTGATGCCTTTCAACCAATTTCGTATATCCGATTCATTTTGTTCAGCATATCCTTCCTTACTCATGTCAATGTTAGATCCGTCTGTGGAAGTCAATGAACCCTTTGGCAATTTAGGGTTCCCTTCTCCAAGAAGACTGAACCTCTCAACATCACTCAGGATCATTGCAGCTTTGATCTCTGCAGGTAAAGCTTGGCTTACAGATGGAGACCAAAGGGAATGTATAGCACGAAGTAGCTGGAAATTAAAAACATGCAACACTTATTAATACAAAGTACTTAGAGAATAAGATGAAAAACATCTAGAGGAAATGCAACATTGCTAGTCTCTTAAGGCGAAGTAGCTGGAAATTAAAAACATGCAACACTTATTAATACAAAGTACTTAGAGAATAAGATGAAAAACATCTAGAGGAAATGCAACATTGCTAGTCTCTTAAGGTTAGAATACATACTTTTAAGAGAGGAGTCAGCATCCATAATACATGAGAGGCCATTGGATTCAAAGGAGTTGAATCTGGTGTCGAGCTGTTTTCTGAATTCCAATTAGCTTTCTTCAACCCACTCCTCTTAAGTGCCCTCTCAAAGAATGTCACTGTGTGAAATATTGACCACTTAAATGGTGTTTCTGAGCACAACCGAACCAAACCTTGTGGATCAGACAAATATTTATCCTGCCACTCCAATTGTGTCCACTGTTGGCTCAAAGGTTCTAGTAACCATGCTAAAACTTCTTGCTGCTGTTGAATCCTGTGCCAAAATAAGCAAGAACATGAAAAGGTTAAATTGAATGAGTATCTACCAAAAAAAAGAAAGATTTATTTGTTCTGTTTGATCATCACCCAGCAGCAGAAGCCATAACAAGAAAAGCTTCGCCTAGAATATTATGCTCTCCCCGATGCAAACGACCCTCCCTTTGCAAACACGCCATGGTATCAGCAATGCCCTACATGCAAATTGTGAAAGAAAATAACACACTATCCTCCCAAACTACACTGGGCACTAGAGAGTATTTTGAACTTGAGCATATATGAAATGCTAAAGATGAAACCCAGACTGATGAGAATAAAGCCACAACAATTTCAAAAGTATTATGACTCGAGGAATCAGGAATGAATCTTTACTTGACAAAATGGTTCATCTTCAGATAGAGTGATCAAAATTAATGTGTCATTGATGTTTCCTGATAGGCACAGTAACAGTGAGCTGGTACTAACATCTAAATATTGTTAGAGATAGCATAGTTTACAGCTTTTGTAAACTCCTAAGTCAGCCTTTCAGTTATTTCAGTTAGATGAGTTAGTTGCTGTTAGATGCAGTTAGTATAACTGCCTTCCCCATTTTCTGTTTCTCTTAGTTAGAGGCGGTTAGTATTATCACTGCCTTTGCATCTCTATATAATGTGACTACTCTCTGTAACCAATCAAGATTCAATAATATGAATTTCTCTTCTTGTACACTCTCTACAATTCTTGAAATCTAATATGGTATCAAGAGCTTCTAGGTCCTGAAGCCATGGCTTCTGTTAATCCCTTCGCAAATCCTGGCACACCACAATTCACACCTTCCCATCCAATTTCATTGAAACTTGATGACAACAATTTTCGGCAATGGAAGCAGCAAATTGAGGGTGTTGTTCGTGGTCACAAACTTCAGAAATACATCACTGATCCGCGAATCCCTTCGAAATTCCTCACTGATGAAGACCGTGACAATGATAATGAGAATCCAACGTACAGTGACTGGGAGCAGCAAGATGCGTTGATCTCAACCTGGCTTCTTGCTTCAATTTCCGATCCATTACTCACCAGAGTTGTCAATTGCGATCATTCTTGGCAGATTTGGGATGAAATTCACAGGTACTTTCAAAGTTTGTTGAGCACCAAAGCTAGGCAACTGAGATCGGAAGTGCGAACCCTAGCGAAAGGTAATCGCACGGTTTCAGAGTTCATCCTTCACGTTCGCACTCTTTCCGATTCTCTTCTTTCCATCGGGGACCCGATTCCTCCTCGAAATCTTTTGGAAGTGGCACTCGAAGCACTTCCCGAGGATTTCGATCCTGTAGTCGCAGCAATTAATAGCAAGAACGAGTTTGTGTCTCTCGATGAACTCGAATCGATTCTTCTGGCACATGAGGCGCGAATCGAAAAGAACAAGAACAGCGTTCTTCCCGATTCTGTGTCCGTAAATCTCACTCAATCAGCTCAAGGATCGAGTTCTGGAAACTTCAACAATTCCGTGAATTCCACCTCCTCAAACGCATCATTTCCGATTCATCAATTTCCAGAAAGCTATTCGCATGTCACTGGTGGAGATTTCGCAGATCGTGGAGAAGGCTTCCGTGGTAATCGAGGTGGAGGCCGCTATGGTGGTGGCAGGAATAGAGGTCGCAGTGGTGGTGGACGCTCAGGTGGGCGCTCCAATGTTCAATGTCAAATCTGCAAAAAGTATGGCCACGATGCAAATGTGTGCTACTATCGCCACTCAGGTTCCAATAATTCTGACCAGTACTATCAGGGACCTTTTCAGTATCAAAATTTCCCCAACTGACAGTACCAAAGACCACCCCTACCTATGCTTTCACAGCCTGCTAGGCCTCCTCCCTTTGCTCAGCACTTTGCAGCACCACCTAGGCCACAACAGCCACAAGCTTTTCTGACAGGCACCGAGTCTCACTTCAGCAACACTTGGTACCCGGACTCAGGGGCATCTCATCATGTCACTCCAGATCCCTCTAATCTGACTGAGACTGCTTCCTTGCCAGGTTCTGAGCAGGTCTACTTGGGTAATGGCCAAGGTTTGTCAATTACTAAAGTTGGTTCCATGCAATTCACTACCCCTTCCCAACCCCACACTCCATTCACCTTACACGATCTATTGCTTGTTCCCTCTATCACAAAGAATTTAATTAGTGTCAGTCAATTTGCCAAAGATAATCATGTCTTCTTTGAGTTTCACCCCTCCTTTTGCCTTGTTAAATCACAGGCTTCCTCTGAAGTTCTGCTACGTGGTTCAGTTGGAGCAGATGGTCTCTACAAATTTGAAAATGTCTCCTGTCTAGGGTCAAGCCCTGCTATAGCTATGTCTTCTGTTCCAACTTGTAATTCAGTCAGTATGAATAATGTTCCCACCTGTAATTCTGTTTCCTTATTCAATGTAAATTCCAAAATGAATGTAAGTACTTCCCCAAATATAATGAACAATGACACAGTTGATTCCCATGTGTCTCCTATTTCTGTTTCTTATAAACTTTGGCATGCACGCCTAGGTCACCCACACCATGATGCACTTAAACATGCACTTCAATCTTGCAAACTCCCCATTCCTCACAAAGACCCTGTGAATTTTTGCTCTGCTTGCTGCCTGGGTAAGGCACATCGCCTCCCAGCTCCATCTTCCACCACTATCTACAAGTTTCCCTTTGAACTTGTAGTATGTGATCTGTGGGGCCATGCTCCTACCAAATCCTCATGTGGGTGCACCTACTTCTTAACTTGTGTCGATGCATACAGTCGGTTCACTTGGATCTTTCCCTTAAAACAGAAATCTGACACCCTTTCTCAATTTATTCAGTTTCGTGCTATGGTAGAACTCCAATTCAATACCAAAATCAAAGCTGTTCAGAGTGATTTGGGGGGGGGGGGGGGGGGGGTTCCGTCCCTTCTCCAAGTACTTATCTGGCTTAGGCATCGTTCATCGTCTCTCGTGCCCACACACTCATCACCAAAATGGGCTTGTGGAGCGCAAACATCGCCACATTGTTGAAACTGGTCTCACCCTCTTAGCCCATGCTTCCCTCCCCTTTAAATTCTGGGATCATGCCTTCCTCACTGCTGCATACCTTATTAACCGCCTTCCCTCCCTGGTTCTTCAAAATCAGTCTCCATATGCTGCTCTTCTTCACAAAGACCCTGACATTAAATTCTTAAAAGTTTTTGGTTGTGCCTGCTATCCTTTTATTCGACCCTACCAACAGCACAAGCTTTCAATTAGATCTCAGGAATGTGTGTTTTTGGGGTACTCCTCTTCCCATAAAGGGTATAAGTGTCTCAACCCGGAAGGTAGAATCTTCATTTCAAAGGATGTCATCTTTAATGAATTAAGATTTCCATACAAAGAATTGTTTGCTCCACCATCTGTCTCTCCAAAGAGTTCCACAATGTTGCCAATTTCCTCCATTCCACCCCTACTACCTTCCTCTCCTTTCCCACTTGCCTCACCTAGCCCACCTCAGTCCCTAAGTCCAGCCTGTGTGAGTCACTCCCCTGCTCACCATATTCAGTCCACACCTGACCCTGCACAGTCTCTAACCCAGTCCCCAAGTCCAATCAGTGTGATTCACTCCCCTGCTCAACATATATAGTCCACACCCGAGTCTTCAGGCCAGACTTTAGTCCCCCACTTCATCCCGTGTTTCCTCACTTGAATCCTCCCCCTCTCCCCCACCTCTTTACCTCAATACTCATCCAATGCAAACACGTTCCAAATCTGGCATTGTCATGCCTAGACTGCACCCCACTCTTCTTTTAACCCACATGGAACCTTCCTCTGTGAAGCAAGCCTTGGCTGCTCCCCAATGGGCTGCAACTATGAAAGATGAATTTGATGCTCTCATGCACAACAAAACCTGGACTTTGGTTCCCCTTCCACCAAACCGAAAACCCATTGGCTGCAAATGGGTGTTTCGAGTTAAGGAAAACCCGGATGGTAGCATTAACAAATACAAGGCACGCCTCGTGGCCAAGGGGTTTCACCAAAGAAGCTGGTTGTGATTACACGAAAACCTTTTCCCCGGTTGTAAAGCTATCACGCAGTTCCACTTTGTACTATCCACTGCTGTCTCTTGCAAGTGGCCAGTAAGGCAGTTGGATGTCAACAATGCCTTCCTCAATGGTCACCTCCATGAAGAAGTTTACATGCAACAACCTCCGGGCTTCGAAGTGCAAGATAAGAACCTTGTTTGCAGGCTACAAAAGGCCTTGTATGGCCTCAAACAGGCCCCCAGGGCCTGGTTTGAAAGGCTCAAAGCTGCTCTACTACACAGAGGTTTTGTGGCTAGCAAGTGTGATCCCTCCCTCTTCACCTTGCACACCACCTCTCACTGCATGATGATCCTAGTGTATGTTGATGACATACTTGTAACGGGCAGCTCATTACATCACATTCAGTGGCTCAGTGATGATTTACACTCAGAGTTTGCCCTCAAACAGCTAGGCAACTTGGATTATTTCTTGGGTATTGAGGTCACCCATTTGCCCAATGGTTCTCTTCTTCTCTCCCAATCCAAGTACATCCGTGATCTACTAACTAAAGCCCACATGGAATCAGCAAAAGGAATCAATACTCCTATGATTGCTAACCTCAAACTCTCCAAGGTTGGAGCTGATTATGTTCCTGACCCTTCTCTCTTTTTGGTCCATTGTTGGAGCATTGCAATATGCAACACTCACTAGACCCGAGATCTCCTACTCGATAAAACAAGGTTTGCCGTTTTTATCTCAGCCCTTAGAGGATCATTGGAAGGGTCATTAAACGTATTATTAGGTACCTTAAGGGTACCATTCATCATGGTCTTTTGATTCACCTCTTGCCATGCATACACCACCGACTTTGACAAGATTCTCGTGATGCTGATTGGGCATCGGATCCAGATGATAGGCGCTCCACTTTTGGGGCATGTGTTTATCTTGGGCCTAACCTCATTTCTTGGTGGTCAAAGAAGCAAACTCTAGTTGCTAGATCAAGTCTTTGAAGCAGTATAGAAGCATGGCAGCCCTATGTACGAAATTCTCTGGGTTCGATCACTACTAACAGAGTTGAGGTTAAAACTCGGATTCCTAGAGTCCTATGTGATAATCTTAGCACTGTTTCACTGGCTCACAACCCTGTCCTGCACTCCAGAACCAAGCACATGGAGCTTGACATTTTCTTTGTTAGAGAAAAGGTGCTAAACCAAAGCCTAAGTGTCACACATGTTCCAGCAACCGATCAGTGGGCTGATGTTCTCACAAAACCACTCTCAGCGGCCAGATTCAGTACACTCAGAGACAAGCTCAAGGTTTTTGACAAGCTCACACTTGCTCAAACACCTCGAGCTTCTGCGGGGAATGTTAGAGATAGCATAGTTTACAGCTTTTGTAAACTCCTTAGTCAGCCTTTCAGTTATTTCAGTTAGATGAGTTAGTTGCTGTTAGATGCAGTTAGTATAACTGCCTTCCCCATTTTCTGTTTCTCTTAGTTAGAGGCGGTTAGTATTATCACTGCCTTTGCATCTCTATATAATGTGACTACTCTCTGTAACCAATCAAGATTCAATAATATGAATTTCTCTTCTTTTACACTCTACAATTCTTGAAATCTAATAAATATCGGCGGCACATGGTAGATAACGGTCTTAGAGATACATTTAGTAAGAAGTTTGGCATTTAGTAAGCACAATTATACAATGTTAAGATGAAAAACACACAATTATTAATGAACTTTTTACTTTCTTACCCAACTGAGAGTCATTTTGGGGCCACAACAAATTAAATTTTTAAAATTTATCATAATTTTGTATAAGAATAAGAATATATTCAAATGCTGGGAATTATATATATGACAAATAATAATATTTTTTAAAAAAGCAAGGAAAAGGAAAAAGCAAGGACAAAGGGAAAACAATAATTTAAAAAGAATTGATTTGAAAGGCCATTTCATTATCGTTGGTGACTGTTGTGTTTCTGATTCTAGTAAAAAGAATCAATAATGCTGTTTCACCTGATAAAAGTACTGCACCGAAAACAATAATGCTTGTCAAAGATTTGAATTTCACTTGTCTACATCCAACTACTCTTCCATTTGGTAGTTTTAAGCATCAACTTCAAGATGTATATGTGGTTACTCATCAGTTGAAATAGCATTACACAAACAATATATATTCATATGACTTACAAGTGGACTGAATTGATGAAAAACAAGATGGAAATGAAACAAAAGGAAGACAAGTTCAAAGGCACAGTACACATAAAATGATTTCAAGAATAATTTTATAGTGACAGCTGACAAATCAAACATAAATCCAATCTTCAGATATTCATACCAAAATTGCAAAAATTATATTGATGGGCCTCTAACCCAGGTATTCTAAGAAAAGACAAAGGAACATAAGAAGGACAAGGAGGGAATTATAATGAGTGAAGGGAGCAAAAGGGTGAAGGAATCAGTTGGAGGAAAGAGAGCAAATAACAGAATTTTGGAGTCGTTTTGGGGTGTCTTAGGCCAAGGGGCAGAGTTACATCTAGCTTCTATGATATTTTCTTTCTTATCTCTTCTATCTACATCTGAATCAACACATTTTCTGTTATTTTCCTTGTAATTGGAGCTCTGCTCCTAGAGTTTCTCTACATTTCCATAGTAAAATACCAGTTTCTATTGTATATTAAAAACGAAATTTTCATATTTGCATTTACTACACAGGTGCTTTGACACATCAATGTAACTAGACATATCAAAGATACTCGAGCTAATTTTCAAAAACCCCAAAGTAGCTGAATTCTTACTATGACTTTAAGCTTGGCTTACATTCTTAAACTGATCAAGGTTACCTGAATTTCATAGAGTCTCCTCCTCTATAAATTTTATGTACTAGTTCATTCCCCTCCATATATAATTGTCATGTTGAGGTAGACTAGTTCTAGTTCCCATCTATTTAGCATGACCAGCTAATTACAATTTGCAACAAGTAGTGTTAAATGTTTAAAGGATGCAACCTTCATATGAGGCAGGATGCATTTGTCAGCAGCTTTCGCTATCCGAATGAATGATGTACAAATTTGCAGCCTTGCATGTCGTGCACTTAAGTTATCCTGCCAAGAGAATATATAGGTTTTAACCTGCCAGAGAGTTTCTCAATAGTTGAAAGTAAAGATGAAAAGAAGTTTTTGGGAAGCTTAATTACAAAAGGAAGGGAAGTTAGAAGTTCAAATAATTTATTGATAACACCGCCAACTGCATCTGGGAAATACTTCAAAAAGGGACCCATCGCATCCAGATAGTGACCAAGTACTTCCACAAGTGCAGGCTCCGTCCATTTCAAGGAAAGAAATTGCTGAAGTAAACCTACAAAATACAGTAACCAGAATTTTTAAGGAGGTCCAATTTTACAAACCTAATATAAGCAAAATGCGGACAACTAACTAAAATAACCTTCGAATGTTCTACATAATGCAAGCTGAACTTCAGCATTCACGTGGGTAAAATCATTGGATCCATCAAATATTGCATTCACAACATTCTCTAAAGCCAACTGCATGCTTTCCAACACAGCTAAATCCTGAAGGGAGAACATCAGAAACCATAACATACAATTATACATAAGGATGAAATGAGATTAAAATATCATCAATGTTAGTCCATTGAAAATTCAAATAGAAGGTATTTAAACCTGAGTTGGTGCTGTTGAAAGCAAGAGACTCTTGATGATTGCATTAATTTTTTCAGAAACTTTAGCAGCAGCTATCAGGGGTTTGTAAGAAGAAACAAACCTAATCAGCTCCAACTGTTTTAGAAACCATTCACCAGTCAAAAATATTTTGAAAAGGTTAATTTGAAGTAAATTAAAAAGCAAATGAAGAATAGAAGTTGGATAAGAACAAGAGAAAAATAAATAAGATTGAACTAACACGGCAGAATATTTGAGTATACTGAAACTAGATGTTCGAGTGTCTTATTGCAAAACTTTTTAGACTATTAAATACTACCTCCCTCTGTTTTTCTCACCTCCTTTCTCTAATGTGTAAAATTGGTCAGGGATTAAAAAGTCAAAATGCTCAATTTTACAATTTCTTTGTCTGTATCTTTTCATTTTTAAACGTCCCACATTTAAGGAATAATGTGAAACCAATGCTGAATAAAATTTTCCATAAGATTCACATAAAGTGAATAGAGTATCGCAAACAATAAGCCACTACTTCCTACTATCTTATAATTTCATTATTAACAAATTCAGTAGCACAGGAACCTACTTACAACAGGTTGATGAATCTTTTCTGTAAATAAAAGGAAAATTATCAATTATACGGTAGACAATACTATCCGACTAAATATGTGCATGTAAGACATACCAGCCTAGATCGATACTGGCCGAAGTCGCCCTTGCCCTCAACATTGTCACTCCACAACTCCAATACCCCTAAAGAAAGTGCAGTTTCAGGAAGAATTTTTTCTCTCTTGAGCATGCGAAGGAAAGATGTATCCAAAATTGCACCACAAAAATCATCATTCACGAAGCTTAGAGCCTTTTTCTTTGCATTTTCAACCTCTCCAGAACCTGAGCTACTAACAGCTGGGCTGTCAGCTGAATGTGTGGACATTTTTGGCTTTGACATTAAATCCCTCAATAGCACCTGCAGGTAAACATTTGAGGAAAGAAATGGGAGAGGTGATAATTTGATACGCAGTGTTGGCTTGGCTAAGAAACACCACCAGACAGTAGGTTTGTACAACATTCCAACATACCAGCCAGAAGTTCAGGGATTGAAAATGAATTGCAAACTTGCAATGTTGGAAAAATCCCAGCATCTGGAGAGAGAGAAAATGAAGGGTTAAACTGAAAAAGTAAAATGGTAAACACGGGTAGTAAACTGAAAAGGTAAAGTTTTCCATCCATGCATACGATAATAAAAACATGAGCTTAAGAGAAGGGGGGAACTTGGCATTTGGCAAACAAATTATGTGAAAAAATTTCAAAGATGTATTGTGAAATTTTGTTATCTGCAGTTATCTCCTCCATGGAGTTTCCAAAGAACTAAAGTCTAAAACCAAACATATATATAGATGAAATTGAGATTCAAAACAAGAAAGAATCTCTGACAAAATTACCAAAGAGAAACCAAAACCACAGCTAACATATCTTAAGTGATGTCTTCAATCCCCCCAAGCTGCTTAATGTCACTACAATAACTAATTACCCGTTCTAGGTAAAGAAGAAGTGCAGTGCTATCTCCAGCAATACTTTGCAGGTTAGTAGAACCCAATGACACCATACTTTCACATATATACTCAGCAAATTCATATTCACCCTCATCTATAGACCCAGGATTTGAGCCAGATCTGTACAAAAACTCTCTAGATATGTTCATCAAGATTTGAAAGATGCTGCTCATAGCATGGTCAAATTCAGAAACTGACGCATCAACGGGTCTCTTCCTACAATCACAATTCAAAGTTGATCAATGACAAAGTAAAATAACTTATTTACAATATATCAACCAATACAAACTATGGTGCATACCTTGGAGAGACAAGTTTGAAAAACTCACAAGCATGGAGACGAAAATCTGGAGCAGATAGCAGGAAACCACAACTGTCGGTAGCAGAGAGAAAAACAAGGTGGGGAGAAAGAGAAAACCAGTGCATGGTTATATACCAAGACTATTGCATTGTGCTAGATAATACACGAAGAAAGGCACATACCCATTAATGATGCCAAACTTGGCAAGATCGGATAATGGAGCCCATTCAGCATATGCATTTACTGCATTTAGAGTAGCTGTTACTGTAGCAGCATGCAGTTTGGCAACGTCCATCTGTTTATTACCAGCTTCACTTAATGCAGCTCCAAAGTGCCTTTCTAGTAACTGCATCAAGCATCACAAAATTAACAATAACTCTTAGCAAAGAATTTGTAATGAGGTTTAAGGTAGAGAAGTACAGTGTATAATAGTGGCAAAATCTCAGGCAGTGATTGAGTTAACCCACGCAAGAGTAGCCTTCGGCGGTCACCTGAATACATCAATATGCAAGTAAAAAGGATGTACAACATCTCGTGTACAGACTACATAGAAGTCACTCAAGACTATGCATATGCATTATTTACAAGTGTTAAAAGAGTAATACTGTGCTGGTGTGTGTCATGAGTAATGGGTTCAGTTGGACTGGTAAATTTGTACTCCACTTGTACAGCGCCCACTCTATTAGTATAAATACACACAGGGATCCTAACAATAATCAAGTTAGATGACATTATTCCCTGTCCCTCTCCACACACACATTTTTTCTTTCCTTCATGATATTAGATGACATTGTGTTTCATTCCTTCAGGGAGAAATGTAATAAATAAGCCAAATTGATGTGTCCCCTTGCATTGTTTAATAATGGAAAAACTTGACAATATTGGGTGTCAAAAATTCACTAGAAAAACTCATTGCTCCATTGCCCAAGTCAAATAGATTTACAAAGTTGGACAAAGTTCAATTCTTTAACTAATGTAGTTGTGCATGCACATATTTGCACGCATGAGCTACACTCACACAACTACGTGAGAAAAGTCAAGGCATTATAAACCTTCTAAGTCTTCATTATGAACTGTAATGTCTTCAGGAAGCCACCGCAGCATCATGGATACCAACTCAGCCTGATACGTAATTGTAAATCATAAAAAGCAAAATAAGTATTTTGAAATAGAATCAACCCAAGCTGTCAAGTGAACTGCAAGTAGGGAAAAATGAAATTTACTTGTACTGGACCCTTGCTGGATAGAGAAACCAAAGATGGAAACATTTCTTGCCATAGATTAGGACCCTCTCTTCTAACTATCTGTGAAAGAACCACCAAACGTGGTTTATGCAAAGCAAAACTGCAATTGTAACAGAGAAGAGAAGCAATGTAAATGAAAATAAAGAGCATCATGTTGAAAACCTCAGCAACAAGGGCAGCTGTCTGGCTTTTAAGAGCCCAATCTTCACAAGGATCTGCAATCTCAGACATTAAATCAATGGCGAGATTTGCAAAGTTCATGCGCTCTGCAGGGCTTAATTCCTCCCACCTTAAACGCACCAAATGCTGTATATCGGATGTGGTTATACATAAGGCACGAGGATAAATAACTAAATAGACTTTATCATTGAAAAGCAAGGTCAATCCCCTAGAAAAGAAAGTAGCAACAGCATATGAAATTGAACCTGCAGCATCTTGAAAGCATGTAACCGGATTTCAGATGACCAATTCCTTTTTACCAACAGGAATGATGTATTTGCCAATATCCGTATATCACCTGCCTTGATCTGAAGAAATGTAAAATAGATTAGTATTGAGTGAATGTCAAATAATAAAGCAGGACTATTAACAACCATAAATTAGCAATACTAACAAATTAATAGTAACATTAGTGGTACTTAAAATGATAAAACAGCAATTACTATAAGAATATAAAGATGACAAGTTATTAAACTACACAAACTGCCCAAGAAAACACTATCAAGTAAACTCTGGAAGGGATTGACGGAAGCTCAGATCCAAAGATTTGGGGAAAGAATCCTGGGTAATGTGTATTGAAGACTCGCCACCTTGCGCCAGTCAACAACTGTGGAGGAATACATCCAAGAGTTTGAGGTCTGGGTGGCACAAACGTCGACAATATCAAAGGAGCAACTCTTGGGATATTTTCTTGATGGGTTGAGGGCGGAAATCAAGTGTAGGGTACGCACACATGATCCAAAGGAGATCAAAAGGGCTATAAACCTGGCCAAAGATGTGGAAGAATTGTGTGCTTTCGGATTCATCGATGACACTCAGTTTTAGGCTCCAATGTCATGCTGCAAGCACCCTTCAGCCTATGGAATAATTGCTCGCATGGTTTTGTTGGGACAGCTCCGGTGGGTTTCTCCAATGTAGTTCACAGACAAGCTTCGTTGGACGTAGTCAAGAATGCCTTTGCTCTGACCAAGGATCCAAACAAAGGTGTGCAAGGAGTGTATACAACCCCAGCATGGTCAGCAATAAACTCCAACGATAGTAGCACAGACCCCTCGAAACACAGAGGAGCTCGACATCTTCCTTATCAAGAGTATGTCAGCTAACGAGAAGAGGGATGATGCTTCCAGTGTGGAATGCCAAATAGCCCGATGCATTTAGTGTGTGTTTGGATTAGCTATGGAAAATCGATTATCTCAATAATCGGTTATATGCATAAATGCTTATTGTTACAATCAATTATAGTAGAATCAATTTAATGTTTGAGTTTCAAGGAAGACCAGGATCCACAACAGTTGACTCTTGTCAAATTTTTAGGGTTTAGTGGCAATCAAGTTTCAATCAAACAACGCGGAAAAAAAAAACTTAATTACTTGCACCTTAAATTCTATTCCAAAAAAGTTTCCTCTTAATATCTTCTCCTATAATTTATAACCCGCTTCCAAACTTATCCTAAAGAATAATAATTCCAGCTGTGTGCTAAGTGCATGTTTAGATTTGCTTAATTTTTAGCAAAAATCACTTTTTTCTTCAAAAACTCTCTCACTAAAATTATGATTATGTTATTTTAAACACAAAATAAACTAATCAAAACACAAGCATAAAGAGGCATATATTATCTGCCACGAAGAATCCACTGCTCTAATGTGATGGATTACAACTTTCCAAAGGCAAAGTGAAGAATTTTATGAATTCTAAATGAACGAATGAATGAATGGCTTTATGTTTCTTCAGCAATATACATCATTGAGTTGTGTGCTTTAAGCACATTAGGGTTTCTTGTTTGTGTCTAAAAGTTTAGGATGATGAATGAAAGGGTTTTCAAATTTCAAAGCAATGGGAAACACATGATGCAATTGTATAAAGTCTGCAGTTAAATGTGAAAATAAGCAATGGTGAAACGAGAGAATATGAAAATCCAGAATAGTGCAAAAAATGATTCATACATGAGTGATAAATTAAAAGTAGAATAACAAAAAGAAAAAGTAAAATAAAATAAAGTTGGCGTTAGGGTAAGGATGGAGAATAAGAGAGAAGAGAGATTACGGAATCGAGAAAAGAGACAGCGGCTTTTCGAGCGTCGGGAGAAGAAGACCAGTCAAGGGCGGTGGAAATAGCTTGTGCTACATTGTTGGCAGCCATGGATGAGTTGTTACTCTCTTCCATTTCTGAATTATTCTCTTCGTTCGTTTCAACCTTTCTTTCTTCTTCTTTTTCTTCTATTGTACTCAGCACAATCACAGTAGTGAGTGACAGTTGCAGATGGTCAAGACAAGTCTCTGTTGCGTTGGGTTCACTCCGGAACGATGTGCTGCGTTTTTATCCTTGTCTTGTGTTTTTGCCTTGCGCGTGAATCTTCGCCACCTGTCCTTTTCCTTTTTTTTTTTTTTTTTCATTCTCTCTTTTAATAAAGAGTTTTCTTAATAAATAAAAAAAATCAAACTTACGTCATTTCATTAATCACCAAATGCTCCATATAAGCTGGAACAGAATTAAAAATTATGGGGTTTAGCATTATATATAGCTGCCGTAGCTAAGTAATTTGCTTATCTCACTTGAAAGTTTTGATGTTGCATAAGCATGCTTCTACACTTGAAAATAATAAAACCAAACTCGGATAAATTGAGATGATTATGCTCGATACTGTCTATCACCGTTTTATTATCTATTTCTATAATAATGTTCCTCAACCTCATGGAATTGATCCGCATGAGTGCGCTGATCTTGTCAAGGCCTGTCTTGCTTAGATCTTTCCAAAAAGTCACTTCCATATTACATTTTAGATAACTCGGAGAGGAAGTTCCCGAGGTTTTTGGTATGGATACAAATCCCACTGCACTTACTTAGTTTAGATATCTAGATTTAGCTTTTCAACTGATAACAAATATAGTTTTAAATTAGAGAATAGTATTTTTTTTCTCTCGTAGATTCAAAGAATTGGTACAAGGAATATATAGTCAATGGTTACAGAAAGTTAAGGCTATAATTCAGCTATTGTGCCTATAAAAAAAAGGAAAAGAAAATATCCTAATTTATAGTTTCCTATTTTACATAAGAATTAGAATCCCTTAAGCAAAAAATATCTCAACACTCTCCCTCAAGTTGGTGCATAGATATCACACATGCCCAACTTGCTCACAGTCTTCGAGAAAATCTGACTTGAAACTGTTTTGGTTAGAATATCAGCCAATTGATCATCTGATCGAATCCCAGGTAATTCTAATACATTCTCATCTAATTTTTCCTTGATGAAGAATCTGTCTACTTCAACATGTTTGGTACGATCATGTTGAACCGGGTTATGAGCTATGTCACATGCAGCCTTATTGTCACAATATAGTTGAATTGGTTGCTCAAGTGGATAATCCAAATCTGATAGGAGAAGTCTTAGCCATAATCCTTCACATAACCCAAGTGTCATTCCTCTAAATTCAGCCTCTGCGCTTGAGCGTGCAACAACATTCTGCTTTTTGCTTCTCCAAGTAACAAGGTTACCTCCTACAAAAGTGAAGTAGCCTGAAGTAGATCTCCTGTCATCTATAGATCCAGCCCAATCAGCATCAATATATACACTAACACCTTGATTATTTTCATTCTTTGTGAACATAATTCCCTTCCATGGAGCAGATTTTAAATATCTCAAAATACGCATAACAGCATTCATATGTTGCTCTCCGGGATTATGCATGAATTGGCTCACAACACTCAAGGCATATGTGAGATCTGGCCTTGTGTGTGCTAGATACATTAGCCTTCCTACAAGCCTCTGGTATCTCCCTTTATCAACCGGAACTTGATTTGGTTTAACAAATAATTTCAATCCTTCTTCAACAGGTGTATTAGTTGGTTGACAAGCTGACATACCAGTCTCCTCTAACAAATCTAAAGTATATTTTCTCTGAGACAAGAAAATTCCTTTAGTTGATCTAGACACTTCAATCCCAAGGAAAAACTTTAAGGGGCCGAGGTCTTTCATTTCAAATTCCTTAGACAAGTAGCTTTGGAGAGCTTTTCTTTCTTCCATATCATTCCCAGTAACTACCATGTCATCAACATATACAATAAGTGCAGTGATTTTACCTTTTTGTTTTTTTAAGAATAAAGTGTGGTCTGCATTACTTTGACTATAACCAAATGCTTTCATAGATTTTGTGAACCTACCAAACCATGCTCTTGGAGATTGCTTTAGTCCATACAATGATTTCTTTAATCTACACACCTTTTTATCATATGCTTTTGGTATGTTGCACCCCGTAGGAAGGTCCATGTAGACTTCTTCAGACAATTCGCCATGAAGAAAGGCATTCTTCACATCAAATTGTTGTAAGGGCCAATTCAAGTTTGCTGCTAGAGATAGCAAAACTCGAATTGTATTGACTTTAGCTACTGGTGCAAATGTCTCTGTATAATCAACCCCATAGGTTTGGGTATATCCCTTAGCCACCAATCTTGCTTTAAAATGCTCTATCGTACCATTTGCTTTGTATTTAACTGTATAAACCCATCGACATCCAACTGTTTTCTTTCCTATTGGACAGTCAACGAGTTCCCAAGTATTATTTTTTTCTAAGGACTTCATCTCTTCATTCATAACTGCTCTCCACCTTGGGTCCATTAAGGCTTCCTGCACACTATTAGGAACAAATACAGTAGATAATTGATTGGCAAATGACTAATTTGATTCTGACAAACGATGGTTAGACACATAATGGTTCATTGGATATCTAACTTTACTGGAAATTTCAGGTTCATAGGTGGGCTTAGGAATACCTCTATTGTGTCGTGGGGGTAGCTGTTTTCTGGATGATTCAGGCACAAAATTAGGATCATCCTCGGCCGACGATTGGTTTGGTACTACAATTTCTTGGGGTGCTTCGTGTTCCTCAAAGAAGAGTGGACCAATTACTTCCATTTCTTGACTTTCTTGTGATGCTGTGATGTCTTCAGAGGATAGTGGGCCCATAATTTCCATTTCAGGTTCCTCATCACTACCAATATTACCACCCATTTCTTCACACAATTCTATTTTCTCATGTACATGATCATCACTTAGGGTCAGAACTTCCTTTCGATGCTCCCCCTGAAGGTCTGACTCGGAAAGAAAATACATTGAGTTTTCATGGAAAACAACATCCAATGTAACAAAGATTCGTTGACTTGGAGGATGATAGCATCGATATCCCTTTTGATGGGCAGCATATCCTAGAAAGACACATCGCAGTGCACGAGGAGTTAGCTTGCTGCGCTGATGTTTATGGAGGTGAACATATGCTACACAACCAAATACACGAGGAGACAAGTTTGGGACAGCTGGTGCAATAACTGCTTCAGTAAGGACTTGTAATGGTGTTTGAAAATCATTAGTGCTAGAAGGAACCCGATTAATCAAATATACTGCAGAGATAAGTGCTTCCCCCCAATAAGACAATGGCATATGAGCTTCTATCAATAAGGCACGAACAACTTCCAACAAATGACGATTTTTTCGTTCAGCTACTCCATTTTGTTGAGGTGTGTCGGGGCAAGTAGTTTGGTGAACAATTCCTTTTTCTTCCAAATATTTCCGAAATTCAGAACTTAAATATTCACCTCCATTGTCACTATGTAGAACTCGCACATTTACATTGTATTGAGTACATATCATTTTATGGAACCTCTGAAACAACAAATTTACTTCACTTTTGGACTTCATCAAACACACCCAGGTCATTCTGGTGCAATCATCAATAAAGGTAACAAACCAACGTGATCCACCTAAGGTAGCCACCTTGGATGGACCCCAAACATCAGAGTGTATAATCATAAAAGGAATTGAACTTTTATTCATACTTAATGGAAATGAAACACGGTGACTTTTTGCAAGTTCACAAACATCACATTTAAAACTTGATACATCAAATTTTGCAAATAATGTAGGAAGCAATTTTCTAAGGTATCGAAAGGAAGCATGTCCCAAACGTCGATGTCATAGCCAAATCTCAAATTTCCTTCCTTTTTCTTCAAGGCTGTCCACTGTCAATGCCTGTTGTAATTGATTTGAGCCATGTGACTCCAAATTCAGGTAATATAGCCTCCCTTGTCTAGTACCATAACCAATCGTCTACTTCGTTTGAATATCCTTAAACACACAATATTCAGTCCAGAAAATCACAACACAAGATAAAGCAGTGGTAATTTGAGAAACTGACAAAAGATTATAATCTAAAGATGGGACAACTAAAACAGAATTTAAGTTCAAGTTCTCAGTGAGGGATAAGGACCCTTCCCCAGTGACAGGTGCAAATGAACCATTAGCGGTGGAAATAAATTTTTGTGAGGAGGGTATAAGAGATGAAATGTGTCTAGAATCAAATGTCATATGATCTGTTGCTCCAGAATCAATTATCCATGTATTATTGGATATAGGTGCAGCAGAATTTAAAGCCTTACCACCATTACCTCCTGTTGTTATCAAAGCTGAAGATTTTCCAGCAACGTCTTCTTGACCAGTCTTTGTTTCTACAACTGCAGCAGCGGAAATTTTGTTTGAGTGCTTCTTTCTTGAATCACGATTATGATCCCACCATTCCGGATACCCCACAAGTTCGAAACAACGGTCTCTTGTATGATCATATTGATCACAGTGGGAACACTTAAGGGTAGATTTGGAGTGATTATTCCTCGTTCTATCTTGTTGTTTTACCACCATTACCTCCTGTTGTTATCAAAGCTAAAGATTTTCCAGCAACGTCTTCTTGACCAGTCTTTGTTTCTACAACTGCAGCAGCGGAAATTTTGTTTGAGTGCTTCTTTCTTGAATCACGATTATGATCCCACCATTCCGGATACCCCACAAGTTCGAAACAACGGTCTCTTGTATGACCAGATTGATCACAGTGGGAACACTTAAGGGTAGATTTGGAGTGATTATTCCTCGTTCTATCTTGTTGTTTTTGAGAAGACCCATTTTGATTTGATCTGTTCCTACTCATCATGGTTGAAGCTTCAGTCCTTTCAAGTTCTCCATTCATTGTTGTTTGTCGAACAAACTCACGACGGACCATTGAGTAACATTCTTCTAACTCGGGAACAGGATCCTTCCTCAGAATTTCACCACGGATCTGTTCAAACTCACCATCCAAACCAGCAAGGAAAATATGCACCCTTTGTCGTTGAACTGACTTGTGATAAGCAGCAACATCCTTCTCACATTCCATGATCACTTTATCACGATGATCCAGTTCACTGAAAATTTCAATCAATTCTCCATAATAGACAGAAAGTGATCTCACATTCTGTTTGGAAGAGAAAGCCCTTTGATTCAATGTGAAAACTTGTAGTTCATCTACTCCATCATAAAAGGCCTTTGATAGAGCTTTCCAAATATCACGAGCATTTTTTAGGCGAATATATCACTTCATAATATCTGGGGACATAGACATTAACAGCCATCGTTTAAATTTCTGATTGTCAGCGTACCACTTCTCATATCCATCATCCTTTTCGGTGGGCAGTTGTGTATTACCACGAACAAAAGAAAGCTTATCCTTTTCAGCAAGATGCATCTCCATAATCTGAGACCACATATCATAATTTGTTTCATTGAGTACGATCCCTTCATTGAAGGATGAACTCTCTGACTGAACAATAATTGGGGCAGACTTAGTCTTGGAGGCTTCGGGATCCTGTCTTGGCATTTCAAAACCACCAGAATCAGATTTGCCCATGGTGCTAGGTCAGAACCCGCTCTGGTACCAAGTTTTAAATTAGAGAATAGTATTTTTCTCTCTTTTTGATTCAAAGAATTGGTACAGGGAATATATAGCCAATGATTACAGAAAGTTAAGGCTATAATTCAGCTATTGTGCCTACAAAAAAAGGGAAAGAAAATATCCTAATTTATAGTTTCCTATTTTACATAAGAATTAGAATCCCTTAAATTAAGCAAAAAATATCTCAACAAATATAACTGATATAACAATTATATCTTTCTGTTAGGATCTCTTTAGGAAGGTAAAATTAGTTATTTAGGACATTTTCCTTGCTTGCCTTCTTGCTTATCTTTTCTCTATATAAATCATGTATTCCCAGCTATTATGGTATAAGAAATATATGAAGAATATTCAGTTATAAATTCTATGTGCTTGCCTATAATATGGTATCGGCTTGAAAAATACCTTTCTTTGCTTCCGTTCTTTTCTTCATTTTTTGTTATCAGTCATGCCTGATGACACTATTGATGACGGCTCCACCACTAACAATGGTGGTGGTGGCTCTTCCAACAACAACAACCATGATAACAACACCGATCCTTCTCTCAATACCAATAGCCCATATTACCTTCATGCAGGTGAAAACCCAGGTTCAGTTCTTGTCTCTCCAGCCCTCAATGGAGACAACTACTACCATTGGAGTCAAGCAATGAAACGTGTATTATCATCCAAGAACAAATTAAAATTTGTCAATTGAAGTATCACCCGTCCAAAGCCAACTGACCCTTTGTTCGAAGCTTGGGAGCGTTGTAACGTCATCGTGGTCTCCTGGATTACAAGAACCCTAAATCCCCAAATTTCACAGAGTGCATCTTCTTTCAACAATGACCATGATCTCTGGAATGATCTTTACAATCGATTCACCAAGGGTAACCACTTTCGGCAATCTGATCTTCTCCAAGAATTGCATTCTATGCGCCAAGGTTATCGTACCCTCATCAATTTCTTTACTGACATGAAAAAAATTTGGGATGGATTAGAATTTCTTTGCCCCACTCCAACATGTTCTTGTGCAGTTGCTTGTACTAATTCTCTTCGTAATTCTGTTCAAACATATATAAGGATAAAGAACATGTTATATGTTTTCTTATGGGTTTGAATTCCTATCAACCTGTGAGATCTCAAATCTTGATGATGAATCTCCTACCCTCAATTAGTCAAGCCTACTCTTTGGTGATTCAACAAAAAAGAAACTTATCCATTCTTACCTTTGTTGATTCCTTTGCCTTTTCCTTTAATTCCAATTCTGTTTCATCTCAAAATAGAGGCAATTATGCTCCTCAAGGCAGAGGTCGAGGCAGGAACAATAATAGGCAATTCATGCTTTGCACCTATTGCAATCGATCTAACCATACTGTTGAGAACTGCTACTTCAGACATGGCTTCCCACCAGGCTACCGCTCCAATAATTCTGCAACTAACTCTTGTAACGCCCACCGTTACATTAATAATCCCAAGATAAAATCAATAAAAATCCTTCAAAACATTTAATTAAAATATATATCTCATAAAGAAAAGTTAAAAAAAATATTTAAAGTCTAAAAATACCTCATATTAAATAATATAGTAATAAAGTATCCATGTAATGAATATAAATATAAATATAAATCCATACGTTTGGATGTTAAATAAAAACCAAAAGTCTCAAAATCGGGCGTCTAATTACAATCCGAGAAAATAATACGTAAACCAGAGAATGTCGTCAGCACCCTCGACCATACTACATTACTAACCAACTAGGTGATTAAGAAGATGACTCCTCAGATCTCTGGGTCCTCAACAGCGATGTCCTCGGACTCTGAAAACAACACTTATAATGAGATATAAAATCCCAGTGATCAATAATACAATTTTATAAAATATTTTTGAAAATAGTATTGTTCTCAGTCGGCGCGGTAATCGGAAAAACTGTCCATGGCACCCGCTAATTTCCCAAAATAATATATATAAAAGAAAATACTTTTAATAACAACAATAATCTCAATGCATCACATCCCACATACCAAGTAAATTCCGTTTTAATCCAAATGGCTCAAAGACATCCTAATTAAATTGGTCTCTTGCCGGCATGCCATAAGTCCACACATCACATGACAATGGCGTCCCATTGCCCACTCCCACTCATGAGGAGTATTTCGATGTCGCCCTCCTGTCGGGGATATTTCCATTTCGATACCTCCCATGTGCACATGGTGGTATTTCTCCTTTTCCGACACCCCAACCTGTGGCGGTGTTATTTTCGATACCCCTTTCTAGGTGGTATTGCTCATTTTTGACATCCCAATTATATGGCGATGTTACTTTCGATACCCTGTTAAGGCGGTATTACTCTTCGATACCCCTATCATAGGTGGTATTACGGCAAACATCATACAACTCATCATAAGGCATAAATTTCATGTCTCATACATGTAACAACTCATTTACCATAAATTAAATATTTAATCTTATCATCCATACCAAATAAACTCATGTCATGTCATCAAGTAATTTTATAACTACACTATGACAATCACGACCATCAAGACATAACATATGTCATCAAGCATATCATTCAACTAATACAAGTATCAATCATGTATTTCATGCCATCAATAACAAGAGTAAATACTTAATTTAACAGATTTTTGTTTTAATTGAAAACCCCCGATTTTAAAATTTAGGCTGGTGATATCAATCATATATTCAATTCAAATTCCAAAAAAAACTATAAGGTAAACCCTTTCACACACATACAAACAATTATACCATGGAAAGTGTTCGCAAAAAGTACTGTTACTCACCTCTCGAAGACCTCCAAAGTGGTCTAAAAATTTTGTATGATAAAACTAATGTTTCTCTAAAAAAAACCTTCTTCCCTTCAGTGTTACAATTGCACCGCCAAAGAAAAGAACTGTCTCAGAACCTATCCCTCTCTGTGCGTCCCGCAGTGCTATCCCCCTTACGCAGTCACTAAGAGCATTTATATATATGGCATTAGGCAGCGTGCAGCGTAATAGGCCTACTAGGTTTTTATAATTTTTTTTTTGTTTGTTTTGTTTCTTCATTGTTTAGTTTTTTTTATATTATAAAATAACTAGGCCCACTTGACTTATGAGCTACCCCTAGGCCCCTACGTGAAAAGTCTGCACTTATGTTTACATTCATACATATATATATATATATATTTTAATTTATTATTCCTTTTGTAATTCCTAACCAACTCTAATAAATTTTATACTAACAAATCCTTTACATTAAACCTGTTAATTATATTTTATTTCCACTATATTTTTAAAACTTAATCTTTTTTTAATCAAATTAATTTATTTATATTAAAATTTTATGATGTTACAACTCTACTGTTGCTAGCATCAAATCTGATCAACCTTCCAAAATTGATACAAGCATCATTCCTGCTAAGCAGACTTCTTATTCCTGTGTTCCTATCTGCAAAGACTGTTTTCAGTAACTCATCAAATTACTGCAATCATCCAAACACAGAACCTGCATCATTATTAATTCTGTGAGTAAGTAATCATCTTATGATTCCAACCATCACATGGTTTCGGGAGTTGTAACATCCTAAAATTCTAACATAATTAAGTTAAAAAAAATAATAATAATGATAATAAGTTATTAAAAAGTGTAGCGCAAATAAAATGTAAATGGGAGATTTAATGTAAAGAAGTCATGGTATAAGGGCTATTGAAATTTATTAACTATTATAAATAATACAAAATTATATATATATATATATATATATATATATATATATATATGTATATAAATATATAAATATATATATGAAAAAAAAAGAGTGCAGCCAAGTCTCCGTTCACGTGAATAAGCCCACATTTCATTTTGATGGAATTGTGGCTTTTGCCACAATTGATGGTTGGCACGTTGCAGGGCAGGGCTTTAAGGCCATTAGCCCAATGACAACCCGTAAAGAAATATATAAGCCCCAACAGGTATATTAATAAGAAATACGGTAGAATTTTAACTTTAAAAAAAAAGTAGTCATAATAGGGAATAGAGAAGCCGTAGCTCCAGCGCTGCGGGTGGTTTCGTATTTTCGCCGGCACCATTCCTTGCCAATACAACCGTAACAATACAGATCCAAGAACGCCACCAAACGGGAGGAGAATTTTTAGGGAAGCGCAAATCCTTATCAAACGTAATTTTTAGAGCACATTGGAGGTCTGCAAAAGGTGAGTAAAAATAACTTTTCTCACACTTTCATGATACAGATAATTTGATGCTTCTACATGTAACCCTGTCTTTTGGAAATAGTAAAATATTTTAGGGTTCTTGGTTCTTGATTTGAGACTCTTAAAATATATTGGTTGTATTGAGGAATTAATTTAATAAGCGGATTTTCTTGAAATTTATAATGAAATAAAACTAATCACATGGATTGGAACCACAATTCCTTATTATGTCCCTAACGCATAGTTTATATTTGTGGTGCTTTGAATTATTTTAATTGTTATATATATATATATATATATATATATATATATATAATACTTTAGTAATTGTTAACAAATATATTTGGTTGGTATGAGTTATTGTTGATTGACATGCCTATATGTATTTTATGATGTGATAGCGTTGACTCGGCATGACATTATATCATTGTTTGTGATATATGGAATTTGAGAAAGTATTTGGTAGTCATCTGGGATGACATATTGTATGGTACATACGAGTTGGTCATCACCTTCCGGGAAGGAGTGACGGTTGTACATTCTATCCCGGGAATAGGATGAGAGATGTCACCATCTGGGATGGGATATCAATCCATTGAAAATATCCACATTTGGGATGGGATATTAGATACCCCCATCCGGGATGGGGAAGGCAGTGGGACGTCATTGCATGGATATGAGCTCATAGACCTTAGTGGATCTGGGATTCACACCGGTTCTGGGAACCAAAGAGTCAAGTTAAGTGATTATGGGAATCACTGAGTCATGTTCATGGAGTTGAATTGTGTAGAGTTTGCATGGTGAATGTGATTAAATACAATGAGATGTGACCGTTGCTGAGCCTATGAGTTGTACTCTAAATGCTTGACATTAATTTTATTTATATATATTTATTAGTTTGGAGGTTTATTATATTCGATATTTCAAAAAAATTAGCGGGTACCATGAATGTTTTTTCTCGGTTCAGTCTCTTACTTGAAAACAACACTATTTGCGAACCTTTTTATCAAACGATTATTTTTATTCACTGGGATTATATCTTATTAAATGTGTTGTTTTCAGAGCACGAGGACGACATCATTGGGACTGGAGAGGATTGAAGACCTAGCGAATTTTCTTAGTTATCATTCCTAGCTTGGTTAGTGTTTTCTTAAATAAGGAGCCATATGTGGCTAGACCTTTTTATTTATTTATCGTTGGGTTTATTAGTAGACGCCCAGTTTTGAGGCTTGGGGTTTTTACTTGGACGTATGGATTTATTATTTATTACTTTGATACATTATTACTATTTTATTTAATACGAGGCATTTTCCAGACTTATAAAATTGATAAAATTTTTATGATTAACATATTTTAATTAAATGTATTAAAGGATTTTTATACAATTTATTTTTGGCTTACTAATGTAACGAATGGTGTTACATTTATGGTATCAGAGCAGTTCGATTCTAAATCGGACTGTGGCATTGGGGCTTTTATAAAACAAAACTTGGGCGCATGGGATGCTTGTTAGAGTTATAAATGCTGCATCCTATTCTTTGGGATATTGGACCAGATCAACCCAGTATTTCATTGGTAGTGAGCAGCTTTATGGCGATTAATAGGCGGGGGACGAACGTTGCACTTGCACCAGCTTTGGATTGTATAGCCAGAGTTATGCAAGCACAGACGGAGACTCACCGTCAATTGAATGGGAATGGAGGCCAATCACTAATGGAGTGGTGGCAACCTAGGACCCTTAGCACGCGGGACTTTCCGAAGTCAAGAAGAACAACCCGCCATCATTTTGAGGCAGCTTAGATCCGAAGGAGGCTGAATTTCTTCAACACGTACAGGGGAAAAGTTACTCTATTGTTTAATTCAGGAGCAACTCATCCATTTATATCTTTAGAGTGTGTGAAAAATCTATCTTTGTCTGTTTCTAAGTTGCCATATGATTTGAGTGTCGCTACTCCTGCAAATGATAAACTTGTTACCTCTATTGCTTGCTTAAGATGTCCCTTAGTGTACCAAGGTGTACCTTATTTTGTTGATCTTATATGCTTGTCCATGTCTGGGTTAGATGTCATTCTTGGTATGGATTGGTTGTCTGCAAATCATGCTGTCATAAATTGCTCTGATAAAACTATCTCCATTCCTATACAACCAATGTCTAATGATTTTCCCGTACCCAGTTCTATTGTTTCTGTTGTTGCTTGTCATAAGTGCTTAGTTGAGGGAGATCAAGGATATGTACTCTTATTCTCTGCTAAGATAGAGGCTGACAGTGATGTAACGGCTATACCTGTGGTGTGTGAATTCTAGGATGTTTTCCCTAAGGATGTCTCTAGCTTGCCTCCGAATAGGGAAGTTGAGTTTAACATAGATCTAGTGCCAGGGAGTGGACCAGTATCGGTAACACCTTATAGAATGGCATCTTTAGAGTTGAGAGAGCTTAAGAAACAGTTAGAGGAGATGCTAGGGAAGGGATTTATTAGGCCTAGTGTGTCACCTTGGGGAGCCCCTGTCCTACTGGTGAAAAAGAAGGATGGGAGCATGAGGCTATGTGTTGACTATAGGCAGTTGAACAAAGTGACCATCAAGAATAAATACCCTTTGCCTAGGATAGATGACCTCCTAGACTAGTTGAGGGGATCGTCAGTGTTTTCCAAAATAGATCTAAGATCGGGATACCATCAAATTAGAGTCAAGAATGAGGACATTCCTAAGACAGCCTTTAGGACAAGGTAAGGGCACTATGAGTATGTAGTGATGCCCTTTTGTGTGACCAATGCCCCAGCCATTTTTATGGACTACATGAATTGGATCTTTAGGCCATTCTTGGATAGCTTTGTGGTGGTGTTCATAGATGATATTTTGATATACTCTAGTACACAAGAGGATCATGAGGAGCATTTGAGGTCAGTGTTGCAGATTCTGAGGGAAGAGCAACTATATGCAAAGCCAGAAAAGTGTGAATTTTGGCTTGATGAGGTGAAGTTTTTAGGACATACCATATCCAGGAGTGGTGTAGCGGTTGACTCTAGTAAGGTTGATGCAGTGCTTGGATGGGAGCAACCTAGGTCAGTGACGGAAGTGAGGAGTTTCCTGGGAGTGGTAGGTTACTATAGGAAGTTCATAGAAGGGTTCTCTAGACTAGCTTTACCTCTCACCAAGTTGACTAGGAAAGGAAAATCTTTTGAGTGGGATAAGGAATGCGAAGAGAATTTTGAGGAGCTTAAGAGAAGATAGGTGTCATCACCGGTCTTAACCATTCTAGATCCTTCAGTGAGTTTTGTGGTATATTGCGACGCTTCTAAGAATGGTTTAGGTTGTGTGTTGATGCAGGGAGGTAGGGTAGTGGCTTATGCATCTAGGCAGCTTAGGACGCATGAGGTGAATTACCCTACTCATGACCTTGAGTTAGCAGTAGTATTCTTTGCTCTTAAGATTTGGAGGCACTATTTGTATTGTGCGAAGTTTGAGGTTTTTAGTGATCATAAGAGCCTTAGGTATGTGTTTGACCAGAAAGAATCGAATATGAGGCAAAGGAGGTGGATGGAATTCCTTAAGGACTATGATTTTGAGTTGAAGTACCACCCAGGGAAAGCCAATGTGGTGGCTGATGCACTCAGTAGAAGAACCTTGCATGTGTATAGTTTGATGTTCCGAGAGATGAATATGTTAGAGGAGTTCATGGACATGAATCTAAATGTGTCTCTTAGTGCTCTAAGCTTGAAGTTGAATAGGTTGGAAATTTGCAGTGACCTTAGAGAAATGATTAGGCGAGAGCAGCTTTTAGACCAGGAGTTACAATCTCTTTTAGATCAAGAGAATTATGTGTTGTCTACTGATGGTCTAGTGTTGTTTAAGAATAAAATTGTTGTTCCTAAGGAGGGGAACCTTAGAGAGAAAGTTTTAGAGTAAGCGCATAAGGGGAAGTTCACCATACATCCAGGGATAATCAAGATGTATCAAGATCTAAAGAAGATGTATTGGTGGCCAGGAATGAAACGAGATGTGGCTAGCTTTGTAGACAAGTGTTTAGTATGTCAAAAGGTTAAGATAGAACATCAGAGACCTTCGAGTTTGTTGCAGCCTTTAGAAATTCCTCAATGGAAATGGGAGAGGATTTCTATGGATTTTGTGATGGGGTTACCTAGGACTCGTTTGGGTTTAGATGTCATATGGGTAATTGTGGATGGGTTGACCAAGTCTGCTCACTTCTTGCCAATTGAGGCAACCTATAGTTTGAATAAGTTGGCAGACTTATACATTAAGGAGATAGTGAAGCTTCATGGCGTACCTACCTCTATAGTGTCAGATAGGGACCCACGGTTTACCTCTAAATTCTGGAGGGCTTTCCAACAGGCTTTTGGTTATAAGTTGAGTTTTAGCACAACTTATCATCCCCAAACGGAAGGTCAGTCGGAAAGGACCATTCAGACCCTTGAGGACATGCTTAGAGCATGTGTTTTAGATGAAGGTAGGGGTTGGGATAAATATTTACCTCTTATAGAGTTTGCTTATAACAACAGTTATCACGCTAGCATCGACATGGCACCCTATGAAGCTCTATGAGAGGAAGTGTAGGTTCCCTTTATGTTGGTGTGAGGTGGGTGAGAAGACCCTGCTAGGACCAGAGTTAGTCCAGGAGACCACAGAGAGGATTAAAGTCATTAGGGAAAGGATGCGCACTGCACAAAGTAGGCAAAAGAGTTATGCCGACAAGAGAAGGAAGCCTTTAGAATTTCAGGAAGAGGAACATGTATTCTTGAGAGTCACTCCTAAGACTGGGGTTGGGAGGTCAATGAAAGTCAAAAAGCTCAACCCTCGTTTCATGGGTCCGTTTCAAATCCTAAAAAGAGTCGGGCCTGTTGCTTACCAATTGGCTCTTCCACCACAGTTGTCGAATCCCCATGACGTCTTCCATGTGTCTCAACTCCAGAAGTATGTACCAGATATTTCACACGTGATAGCTCCTGAGTCAATACAATTGAAGGATAATTTAATTTTTAAGCCCAGACCTATTCAGATCATTGACAAGAGTACAAAAACTCTGAGGAACAAGATGATCCCATTGGTGAAAGTGATTTGGGAAGGGTTGACTCCAGAGGAAGCTACCTAGGAACTTGAGGAAGATGTTAGACAACATCATCCAGATCTTTTCGGCACAGGTACATAACTTGGTATTGCATTACCTTTAATGTTGTGTAGTTTGGGTGAGACGTGAGAATTTGGGGGACGAAATTCATTAAGGAGGGGAGAAAATGTAACTGTTAGACGAATCTGGGCAAGTATACCCAGTCGTGCAAGTAATACGGTGGTAAGACCGGTTTATCGTATCCACGGGGACTGCAACAAGTACTAGCACGTACCACTTCAACTACTATCTAAGCGATTCTTGGATTGAAGAGAGTTCTAAACTAATTATCAAGCCCACAAAAGTAAAAATAAACCAAATAAGAAAAACAAACTCTTTTTGTTATTTTCTCAAATACTTGGAAGGCAATAAAAGATGGGTTTCAAATATGATAAAAGCAGTTGGGGTTAGGTTCACTAAACTTCATCCTCATGCAATGAAACAACTCACAACCAGTTACCACTTCAGTTATGACAATCAATCCACTAAATTACTCAAGTCCCGATTCCTCGGATGACAAGAGCCTAAATCCACTAATAGACCCTAATTCCTTAGGTGGCCTAGATTAATGAATTCACATTAAGATCAGGGATCATGTGATTGCTAATAAACCCAGTTCCATTCCTAGATACAAGGCTTACTAGGTGATTAATCTCAATTCCGATTTCAACACGAATTTTTCAATTGCATATTAAAACACAAATCATGTCATGTGGGTGCTAGCCACAACAAGCATTAAGCATAGAGAATCAATCACTCAATAACAAAGCAGGAACTGTATTGCAAGATTACATCAAATACATAAGAATTCAGACATAGTTACCCTAACCCCAACAATGGAGGTTTAGCTACTCATGGTCATAGATACAACCAAAGAAAGATGGATGAAGGGGAGAAGGGATTCCATGGGGGCAATCCTCTGCAGCTGCCTCTGCTTCCAAAGAGCCTTTAGGGTTTCCAAAACTCGTAGCCTCCAAGCCTCCAAAAGTCCTTCCAATTCTGCCTCTAACAGCTTATAACAGGGAATCTGATTTTCGCGTACTCGCGGGGCGAGCTTATGTTCGCGACGCGAAACTTAATTTTCCAGTCTTTCATGGCCGTGATGTCTGTCACGGCTAGGCCGTGACAGTCTCTGACTTTTGCTGAAAATGGTCTCTCCAGTATACCCATGAGGAGCATCATGGCCTGGGCGTGATAGCTTCTGGTTTCCAGACTCGCGGGGCGAGATAAGGTTCGCGAGGCGAGTATTCAGAATTCTGCTTGGCTCAATTTCTCTCTTTTTAAGCTCCAAAATCATCCAAGCTTCATTATAGCTAAATATGCACAGTTTTCCTTCAATTTCTGCAAAGCAACACACAGAAACCACCTTCACCCGTTCCAAGGGAAAATCTAATAAAACTCAACTAAAGAATGCCTAATCTATATGAAAAATGCATGTAAATATGTACAGGAAACATCATGTAAAATCACACTATCAGTAACATCCTAAAATTCTAACATAATTAAGTAGAAAAAAACAATAAAAGTAAATAAATAAATAATAATAATATTATTATTAAGTTATTAAAAAGTGTAGTGCAAATAAAATGTAAATGGGAGATTTAGTGTAAAGAAGTGATGGTATAAGGGTTATTGAAATTTATTAACTATTATAAATAATGAAAAATTATATATATATATATATATATATATGAAAAAAAAAGAGTGCAACCAAGTCTCCGTTCACGTGAATAAGCCCACATTTCATTTTGATGGAATTGTGGCTTTTGCCACAATTGATGGTTGGCACGTTGCAGGGCAGGGCTTTAAGGCCATTAGCCCAATGACAACCAGTAAAGAAATATATAAGCCTCGGCAGGTATATTAATAAGAAATAGGGTAGAATTTTAACTTAAAAAAAAGTATTCATAATAGGGAATAGAGAATCCGAAGCTCCAGCGCTGCAGGTGGTTTCGTATTTTCGTCGATTCCATTCCTTGCCAGCACAACCGTAACAACACAGATCCAATAACGCCACCAAACGGGAGGGGAATTTTTAGGGAAGCGCAAATCGTTATCAAACTAAATTTTTAGAGCACATTGGAAGTCTGCAAAAGGTGAGTAAAAATAACTTTTCTCACACTTTCATGGTACAGATAATTTGATGCTTCTACATGTAACCTTGTCTTTTGGAAATAGTAAAATATTTTAGGGTTATTGGTTCTTGATTTGAGACTCTTAAAATTTATTGGTTGTGTTGAGGAATTAATTTATAAGCGGATTTTCTTGAAATTTATAATGAAATAAAACTAATCACATGGATTGGAACCACAATTCCTTATTATGTCCCTGACGCATAGTTTATATTTGTGGTGCTTTGAATTATTTTAATTGTTATATATATATATATATATATATATATATATATATATATATATATAATACTTTAGTAATTGTTAACAAATATATTTGGTTGGTATGAGTTATTGTTGATTGACATGCCTATATGTATTTTATTATGTGATAGCGTTGACTCGGCATGACATTATATCACTGTTTGTGATATATGGAATTTGAGAAAGTATTTGGTAGTCATCTGGGATGACATATTGTATGGTACATACGAGTTGATCATCACCTTCCGGGAAGGGGTGACGGTTGTACATTCTATTCCGGGAATAGGATGAGAGATGTCACCATCTGGGATGGGATATCAATCCATTGAAAATATCCCCATCTGGGATGGGATATTAGATACCCCATCCGGGATGGGGAAGGCAGTGGGACACCATTGCATGGATATGAGCTCATAGACCTTAGTGGATCTGGGATTCACACCGGTTCTGGGAACCAAAGAGTCAAGTTAAGTGATTATGGGAATCACCGAGTCATGTTCATGGAGTTTCATTGTGTAGAGTTTGCATGGTAAATGTGATTAAATGCAATGAGATGTGACCGTTGCTGAGCCTATGAATTGTACTCTAAATGCTTGACATTAATTTTATTTATATATATTTATTAGTTTGGAGGTTTATTATATTCGATATTTTAAAAAATTAGTGGGTACCATGAATGTTTTTCCGGTTACCGCGCCGGCTGAAAACAACACTATTTGCGAACCTTTTTATCAAATGATTATTTTTATTCACTGAGATTATATCTCATTAAAAGTGTTGTTTTCAGAGCACGAGGACGACATCACTGGGACTTGAGATGATTGAAGACCTAGTGAATTTTCTTAGTTATTATTCCTAGCTTGGTTAGTGTTTTCTTAAATAAGGAGTCGTATGTGGCTAGACGTTTTTATTTATTTATCGTTGGGTTTATTAGTAGACGCCCGATTTTGAGGCTTGGGGTTTTTACTTGGACGTATGGATTTATTATTTATTACTTTTATACATTATTACTATTTTATTTAATACGAGACATTTTCCAGACTTATAAAATTGATAAAATTTTTATGATTAACATATTTTAATTAAATGTATTAAAGGATTTTTATACAATTTGTTTTTGGCTTACTAATGTAACGAAGGGTGTTACAGGAGTGACCAAGACAGGTAATCCTCCAACACCTTACTCCATTTGGATATTGGACTCTAGAGCTAGTGACCACATTTGCACTACTCTTTCTTATTTTTCAAAATATCAACAAATAAAACCAATCCCTGTCCAGTTACCAAATGGAACTATTATATCTACATCTTTTTCAGGTTCAATTCACTTTCAAAATGGTTTTTCTTTACATGATGTTCTCTTTATTCCTGATTTTCACGATTCACAAACTAACATCATCTCTTCAATGTAGAATTATCTTTTCACACAATTCTTGTGATGTTCAGGACCTATCTTCCAAGAGGATGATTGGGCATGCTGAGTTACTCAACAGCCTCTATATCTTCAATGGCACTCCTCACTCTTCCCTTTGTAGCACAATTTCTTTTTCTCATACTAGTACCAATAACATGTTACCTAAGTCCTTTGATTTGTGGCATTTTAGGCTTGGCCACCCCTCTTCTGATGTTATAAACACATTTTCCTTATATTCAAGCTAATAAAGATTTCATTTGTGACTCTTGTCATATAGCTAAGCAATCAAGACTTTCCTTTCCTACTAGTTTAACTACTTCTTCTAAACCCTTTGATCTTTTACATATGGACATTTGGGATCCTTTGAACATTGAGTCCTTTCAAGGACATCGTCATTTCTTAACAATTCTGGATGATTTTACAAGACATACATGGTTATATTTGATGCATGCAAAATCTGCCACTAGACAGTGCATTACTACTTTCATTAACATACTCAAAATCAGTTTTCAGGAAAGGTAAAAGTTATTAGATCTGATAATGGCATGGAATTTAATATGCCTTCTTATTATGATTCTTTATGGATTCTACATCAAAAATCTTTTGTATAAACCCCATAACAAAACTCAATTGTTGAGCGTAAACATAGACATTTATTAAATGCCACCCGAGCACTACTACAAAAAAGGGCTTTAATAACGCTTTTTTTTAGCCTTTAGTAGCGCTTCCAAGCACTATCTATTCACCCGTTACTGAATGTGGGAGAGATTCAATAGCACTTAAAAAAACGCTACTGAAAGTAGGAATAGGTAGCGCTTCCTAGAGAAAGCGTTGTCTAAAGTTCGTAATAAGGCAATCTATTACATACTTTAGACAGCGCTTTCTCAAGGAAGCGCTGTCTAAAGTTTGCGATAGATAGCTCTTTCTCAATGAAGCGCTATCTATTTTTAACTTTAGGCAGCATTTTTTCAAGAAAACGCTACATATTCCCCCTTTTTTTTAATTATTTACATTGTTTTTCTATATTTCCCACATGCACTCAGCAAAACTAAGACATTAAACAGTTTATCCATCCCATTGCACTTAGCAAAACTCAACAAACCATACATTTACATACAAAAGCTTAAATACAATATTTTTTTTCCGATAAGCTAAAAGTATATTGATTAAAGGGTACAAGGGGTACCCCAACCCATATACAATAATAACCCAACAACATAAGGAAGAACCACTGTAACTAAAATGCTACACTCCAAATTGCCCAGCATTGCCATTACAGAGTCCTTACACAAATCCACCTAGGAACATAAATAAATAAATCTGTATAACCTAACAATCCAAAAAGCTATTTCTTTGTTATATATCTCTTAAAATGACACTGTGAAGAGGTAGATCTTTAGTACAACAGCAAGGGCCAGCTGCAATAGAAAAATGCCAGCAACAATCAAAAACCACCTTTCACCTGTTGACTTGATATGTGCCCAAAGGTTAAGTGCAACAAATGTTGCTGACATGAACCCTGTCACACCTGCAATCACCCATCTGAATATATCCAGTGGCACAACGGACATGCACTGTACCAAACAAAGGGTTTGAGGATACAATAGGATGAAAATGTCGAATTTCATACTTCATTTAAATAAAAGGAAAGCACTAACTTACCAGAGCCGGAATAAAGACAAAAAGGGAAAATTTATTGTTTACACAAGTTTGACTCTGTCGAATTTTGACATTTATCTGATAATTCACTAATCTTGAGAGTCTTCTCTTCACACTGCCATAGTATCAAAACAAAGGTTAAAAATAAACTTCCAAGTCCTACCTCAAAATTCTACAATAACCTAAGAAAAAGAGATACACATATAGATACAGAATTGGCTAAAAGAATCCTACAAACCAATTGTCCCGAATAATGACAACAAGCTGAAACATCGCAAGGTCCTCTAAGCCTGTTGACCGAAGGAGCTACACTTGAAAATACAATGTTTCTTCCATGAGTCCAATCCATCAACATCTACATGTTTAATCGGTACGAATGTAAGTTTTTTAAATCTAAAATACCATAAAGCACTGATTGGCTGCATTGGCTGCATTCAAGAATAGCACTAATTAACGGAGGACCATGGGGTTTGAATCCAAACCTTTTTCTTAGCGAGGCAAACAAACTCACCATCAAGCTAGCAAGCAAAGGTAAAAGTTAAAGCAAAAAATATAACTACATTCACACAGACACGCAAAGGAAGAATGAAGAAATCTAACGTATATTGCTGGTGCTCCAAGCTGGAAAAACCAAATGATATAAAGACTGAATTATCCAAACTCAAAAACAACAGCATCAATAGCTTATGTTTCATATTCATGAACAAGAGAGTAGCTGTTGGAAAGGGGATATCTTATTTCAAAAGGTTCAAACAAGCATGAAGGCATAAAGAGTAAAACCTGACTAATGAGGTCCTTTGCAGCGGAAGACACAATTGGTTTAGGAGGAAACTTGAGATCCACTTGTACTATCCTGCAATATAAATCATCATAATGTTCACAAATAGTTCAAAATAAAAAGACGTTACACATATCATGATACAAAACAGGGTTCAAAACTCATGTTGTTAATTTATATTAAAATTGTTACCTCCTATAAGTATCAGAATGTTCTTTAGCCTCAAAAGGCGGAACTCCATAAAGAAACTCATAGCACAGCACACCAATGCTCCATATATCCACACTTGCATCATGTTCTACACTCTCCACTATTGAAACCTCAAAAGTGTTCAGAAGAAGAAATATAGTGGTGCATCATCTACAGGGATAATAAATATTTGAAAGAGTGACTCATGTGACATAAACATACCCATCTCAGGAGGAAGGTAATCAAGTGTGCCACACATGGTTCTCCTGCGGTTGAATGTGTGCACCGACCATCCAAAGTCTGCTATCTTCAGTTCACTGAGGTCTTCAAATTTATAAGGTTTAATCATTTGTTACCCTTTGAGATGGTTAGGGCCATTTTGTCCCCCGCTCACATTTTCTGTTCTCCAAGAGGGAGCCACTGAAGGAAGTTGATACACATCTGGTTTCAAGGCCAAGGCAAAATCAGGCAATGTTGGTGCTGTCTCCACGATTCTGTAATAAACATTGACAAGAAAACATATGATTTATTAGTCATTGTACTTCTTTTCATTACACAAGAATATTTATGTAACTACAGTTAGGCAGCAATTTACTCGTGTACTCTGGAGATTACCTCTCATAAGTGTACAGATCACGGTTTATTCGCACCTTGCTTGAAGTATCCTTAGGAATTTTCTCAGAGAGATATTTCATGGTCCCCCAAAGTGGTGGATTTCTGCACAACAACTGACAGTTACATGGACTGTAAAAATCATATTACCAGAAAAAAATACTATTTTTCATCGAGAGAACTAAAAGGATGATAAATAAATCAAAACCATAGTCATCTGAGGATCGCAATGACTAGGCTCATCTCATAAATAGGGCAATTAGAATTGTGCCTTAAAAATGCTCTTAAAAAGGCTCATCTCACTTGCTTGTGCTGAAGACATCTTCTATACTCATTCCTAAATTATACATGAAAATGCTGAAAGTAGAAGAAACCATATAGGCCAGTAGCTGTGGTGCTCTATGTTTCATCAAGTAAGATTAAGGGCATAAAAAATAAGAATAAATCAGATTACTTCAGCATTTGCAGTCACACCACAGTCACTGTGTGGATAATTTGTCTAATGTCCTAATCATACTCAATACCTCATAGGCAAAGAGAACTCAGTTAAGAAACTCACCATAATATTGTCAGAGACTAGTAGCAGTTGTGCATTTCATTAATCAAGCTAAAACTCGTTGTCAAGTCAATGACATTTTTTTCCAAAGAAAACATGTTTCATGTTGCCCCTTCTATTCTTCTATGAAAACATTTTTTTCTTTATCATGGACATGATTTATGATAGAACATTATGGCGTCATTTGATCCATATAGCCGACCCCACCTAGTGGGAAAAGGCTTGGTTGTTGTTGTATAAAAAAATAATTTCATTACGAAGAAGAGAAAGAATTTCAAAGATTGAGGAGGATAAGGAATCCTCCTAAACAAAAGAACAAAACGTAACAAAAACATGAAAAAAGATAAACTCAGTGCAACAAAGCTTCCCAATGCCTCAACATATATGTCAGAGAAACCCTGTGATCAAGGCCGTAAGCTTTGCACCAAGCAGATGCCACCACATAATCTTTTCCAAAAGGAAATGATGTGTGTAAGAACCTCCATAAAAATACAAGAGTTCTGCTCTAACCAAATATTGTAGCGTAGGTGTAGCATAGATTGCACGTTGCCAAACAAATTTATCCTCTTTGCTTCTACCAAAAGCATGAAAACTAACAAACAAAAATTGGTCCAAGGACCTAGAACACACCCAACATTCACCAACTACGCCCAAATAAGGAGTGCCATAAAGAAATTACAGCTTAACAATGTAAGAACGGGAGTGCCAAATGTCCTTATAGCCACTTCCACCTAAATGTGGGTTCCTAAGAAACATAAAGATTTAATCCTTCAACTTCTCATGTTTCGACGCAATTCCATATTTTTATCATAAGAATCAATTACTTGAATCCAGTTTTACTTTCATCTGCACTTACTGGCGTGCAATCAGTACACCAGAAAATTCCACCCTACTCATTACTATACCATAAGACATAATAATTAAATAGCAAAAGGAAAATAAGTAAGAGGGGAAAAAGGCAAACCTTGGTTTCAACATACTTCCATTTCACAAAAAGACGATGTTTTTCACCCCAACCATTCGCTACCAGAAGGTTCATAAAATTATCGTGAGCCTACAAAACAAACCGTGTAAACAAAGTACCGTATGCTAAATAAATGCACCAATGTTAACATACTAATGTATACACATGTGAAGACACACACAGTATACATAATTGAATCAAAGATTTGTCTTTAGGGGGGAAAAACCATAAATTCAGAACCAAGAGAAACAAGTTAGAGATCCCATAAGATATTTTGGGATCTAACAAATAAAAAAAGGATCGATTAAGAAATAACTGAGACTAGTTAGTTAGTTAGTTTCGAAATCTTGTTGGACAGAAATCAACAAATTCACCAACAGAACAGAGATCATACTAAAGAACCTTATGCAATGTTAACCAGGAAAAAATTGTCCCACGGTGCATAATGATACTCACTACTTTTGAAGTGATCAATAGTTTATATACTTCAAACAAACTTCTCTTATACTATTTTCAGTATTTTGAAACAAACTTCTATTCTTCAGATATCAAATCTGAGAATTATACAAAAAAGATAAAATAAAATAATTTAGCGGTCAACATGGTACTAAAAGCAAACATAAGAATGAACCAACAGTAAAATGACAGTTCCTATAATCCCATTATGATATGTCCATCAAATTGGAAAATAAAAAGCCTATGTTATTTGACAAATTTGACATATACAAGGTCAAAGAAAATTGATCAAGAAAGGTTCCAAACATGATATATAATCATATAGTAAAGGCTTTATAACAATGAAAAACTTTACATTTGTACCGGTTGCCAATATTTCACCATCTCACATGCAAGTCTACGCTTCACTGCAAGAGTGGCTTTGGTACTATCAATTGCCATACCAAGTTAGATATCTACACCCTAGTAAAACAATCAAAGAAATAAACAAGTATATCCAAAATAGATATGAGAGAGAGAATGAATCTATACATTGAAGATTTCCCTTCTCTAGTCTTCCATTCAATATTGGTAGTATTTTACAAGCCACTCCCCCACCCCAGATGGAGTGTAAGAAGATGTACACAAATTTGAATGTTTTGAATCACAATTTTTTTCAAATGGAAACAGTGCACCATTTGAGACAAAACTCCATGGTTATTATGCTAATTAAAAAATCCCATAGGAATTTACACAGAATGAATTAAACCAAGAAGGTTGCAAGCATCAGACAATATCTCCTTTCTAATCCCTTCATAGCTTTAATTTTCAACCTCAGTTTTATATACCAACAGAACTAGGATAAGAGTTGACTTTAAATTTAGTGTAAATACGGTATTTCACTACTTCCTTTACACCCTTATCAATTCAGTCATTTCTTATGTATGGCAACAAGGTCAGCAATAAGAGACTTAAAAGTTGAATGCATTGGTTTTAGTCATTAAATATGACAGGGTTTCAGTTCTTAATAATATATCTTCCAATTTGAGCAAGCACAAAGAACTATAAGATGCATGCCGATTAATTTGGTAGGTCTATACAAAATAAAATATTAATACCTGTCCCAATGCTTGTAGATAGAGTACTCGAAGAACTCCTTCTGTAAGGTCTACCGGTAAATTTCTCCTAAAATCAGTATCAACAGTGAGAAGAGTAAAAACATAAAAAGAAAGATGATGGTTGATTATACTACACAAAACATTGTAACAATCAGTTCATTGCATTAATATGCACAAACCTGAGTTCAGCAGGCAATTGTGGAAGAACATGCCTCACCGCACAATCCAGATAACCAGCTGCCTTTGAGAAGATATCAACAGAAGCTCGTCTGCTTTCTGTTAGTAAATAATAATAACCGTTCAAATGTCATAGTAGGAACAACATATATCAAGGCATCAATGAATTAACATCGTTAGAAACAAATGGTTGTAGCATATAACACTAGTGGAAATAATGTAATATACGGACACGTTTTACGTCAGTTGACCATATGTTTGACGTTAAAAATGAGGCGGTGGCAATTTTGTAAATATTAAATCACTATTTGCGTCAGTTGTGTAATGAACTGACGTTAAAAGTGATTTGCAAGAATTATTAACACTTTTAACGTCAGTTGTTTATACAACTGACGTTAAAAGTGTGATTTTTACTTCAGTTAAATAAATAACTGACGTAAATAATCCTATATTCCTATCTGAAACTCATTCCTATATTTCTTTCATTGTCATCTCCCTGTTGTCACTCTTAACGCAGATCACTCCATATATAGTAAAGTTTATTTCTAATCTTTTTTTTAAACAAGTTTATTTTTAATCTTAATTAATTAGCTTGAATTAGTAAACAAATTCTTGTGCCAATTAAAATAAATAAACACTTAACATAAAACAAGTTATATGTATAATCAAATCGTATCTCATTGAAGCGATTCATAAGTAACAATTACATGATTAAAAGATAAAAAATTTCTGCAACATAGCCCGAAAATATAAAAAAGTTTATGCTTCAACGTCATTTTATTCTCAGTCATGTCCTCAGAAACTCCAATGGATGCATCCCCTCCCTCATTTGAAGTCCTTGATGCTCCATCTGAATCCACAATCACTTGCTGCCAAAGCGGAGTGAAAGGGACGAAGGGGATGAAATAAAGTGAGGGAATCGCATTATGTGATTCACTCAACCTTACCATCCATGTTATGTGATTTACTCAACCTCAGAAGTTTTTTGACCATTAAGACAGAAACCTTTAAGTCTAGGTATAGAAAGAAATAACAAAAGTCTCAAATATGATAGAGCCATACTGTGAAGGAATAAAAAGCGCACGAAATATAGAGGAAAAGAAGAGGGTGTATTACAGACTGATACAGAAGAATGGTACTTTATATAGAGAAGAGAGACTACCTGATTTTCTTCAAAAATGATCTATAAACTTAATGTTCATTAAGAGGATTAAGAGAGACTACAGTAGTCAAAGGAATGAATGTTTTTGCAGAAACTTATACACTTTTAACGTCAGTTGTCTTCAATGTTAAAAGTGTTTTTAAAATAAAAAATATTTATTTTTAACGTCAGTTGTTTAATACAACTGACGTTAAACAATGACTTTTAACGTCAGTTGTTTAAGACAACTGACGTTAAAAATGACTTCTAACGTCAGTTGTATTAAACAACTGGCGTAAACTGTTGTTTTATTTTTTATTATAATTAACGATTACACCCGCGCGCCTTCTTCACTTCGCTCGGTACGTCTCTGTTCTTCTCTTTGCATCACGCTCACTCTGACTCTTACTCTCACTCTCACTCTGCCCTAATCGTGAGCTCTTCTCCACCGCAACCACCGCGAGGGCTTCTTCGCCACCACCGTGAGGTACACTCTTAACCCTGGCTCTGCCTTTCCCGCTCATTCTTTGTAATAACTTGACATCTCTCTTTCCCCTTCCTGCGCACTAACTCTCCTTGTCCATCTGCTCTCAGTAACCACATCGAACGTTGGCCACCACTCGAGCTCCCCTCCCCACCACCACGCGAGCACCTATTTCTGATGAGTCTTTAGGGCACATTTTTTTATTTTTGGTTTTGAGTGTATGTTGAAACTGTAGTCTCTGTAGTTGAAACTTGAAACCGTGGGTTTGAGTTGTTTGAAATGTCTCTATTTCTGGTCGTGGGTTTTGTGTTTTCTCTTGTTTTTCTTCTGCTATCATGACCTATTTCAAAATGGGAAGAAATTTAGAGTTGCTTGTAGCATGTGACATCAACAATATATTGCTCATTGGAATTCTGTTTTGTTAATTTATCTTCATCTGCTTATTTCTTTTGTCTTAAGAAACCTGAAAATGGTGTAAATTTGAAATAATTTTTAAACGCCTTGCTTGTATACATCATGCTCTCTTGATCGATTCATATGGCTGAGTGGTTATAGTACTAGATATAGCAATAGTCCTAATATGTGTTGTTGCCTGCTTGATGAGAAGAATGATGTGAGATTACCGTGGAATAAATGTATTGTCCTTATATTGGATATATGTTTTGTATATCTACAGAACCTATCTAGTTATGGATCGTAGTTGGATGGTTTGTAAGCACACTAGTGCTGAGTATTTGAAGGGGGTGGGAGAATTTATAGAATTTACTCAAAGGAATGTTCCTAATAGTAATGGAATGTTCTGTTGTCCTTGTGTCAAGTGTTTGAATACGAGGAAATGTACGGTGAAGGATATACGTACTCATTTGATTTGTGAAGGGATTTGCTTGAGTTATACAAGATGGATATGGCATGGTGGTGTGTTGTTGAGTAGTACGGCAAGTGTCTCCCAAAGTGAGGACGTTGACGTAGATATGGAGGATGATCGAGTAGAGGACATGATCCGTGATATTGGACAAGAATCTTTTTCATCGAGCTCATGTGTATGATAGGTTGTGCGGTGATGGGGATAAGCCTTTATATCCAGGGTGTACTACTCATACACGGTTGTCGGCGATACTAAAATTGGTTTGTGTGAAGACGAGAAATGGTTGGACCGATAAAAGCTTCACGGAATTGCTTGAAGTGTTGAAAGACTTGCTTTCGGAGGACAACACATTGCCTAATCGTAACTATGAGGCCAAGAAGGTATTGTGTCGGATGGGTATGGAGTATAAGAAGATACACGCATGCCCCAATGATTGCATATTGTACACCGGTGTTCATGAAGACAATCACAATTGCCCCAAATGTGGGTTATCACGATACAAAGTGAAGGGTGGTGGTGATGATGATCTTGATGATGTGAGAAAAAAGGGTCCTCCTGCGAAGGTGTTGTGGTATCTTCCAATAATTCCAAGGTTCAAGCGATTGTTTGCCAATGCGAAAGATGCGAAGAATCTTAGATGGCATAATGATGAGAGGAAACGTGATGGAAAGGTTTGTCATCCTGCTGATTCTATGATACTATGTTTCCGGATTTCTCCGATGAGCCAAGAAACCTAAGGCTTGGACTTGCTACGGATGGAATGAATCCTTATGGTAACATGAGTAGTATTCATAGTTCATGGCCTGTTCTATTGATAATTTACAACCTGCCCCTTGGTTGTGCATGAAGCGCAAATACATGATGTTGTCTATGATGATTTTGGGCCCAAAGCAACCGGGAAATGACTTAGATGTTTATTTAAGTCCCTTGATTGAAGACTTGAAAACGCTGTGGGTGGAAGGTGTTGATGTAGTTGATGGGTATTCTCATGAGACTTTCAAGCTTCGTGCCATGTTATTTTGCACCATCAACGACTTTCCAGCATACGGTAACTTGTCCGGGTACAGTGTCAAGGTGCATAAAGCATGCCCTATATGTGAAGAAGGCACATGCTACACTCAGTTGCATCATGGAAATAAGACGGTTTACCTTGGACATCAGAGATTTCTTAGACGTGATCACCCATATCATAAGATGAAAAAAGATTTTAATGGATGCCAAGAGACAGAAGAAGCTCCGACGACCTTAATTGGAGAGCAGGTTTATCAGAGGGTAAAGGGCATCGATGTTATATTCGGCAAGTCCAAAAAGAAAGGTAAAGGATGGTTTGAATACTCGTCTCGACCTCGTTGCTATGGGTATACGAGAGCAGTTAGCTCCAGTTGTTGGGGATGGTAAGCGGACTTATTTGCCGCCAGCATGTCATACTTAGTCAAAAAAAGAGAGACAAAGTTTCTGCGGGTGTCTTCAGGGCATCAAAGTTCCACATGGTTACTCTTCAAATATGAAGAGGCTTGTCTCTAGTGATCTTAAATTGGTTGGCTTAAAGTCTCAAGATTGTCACATCTTGATGCAACAACTTCTGCCCGTTGCTATTCGTGGTATTGCTCCAAAAAATGTGAGACATGCCATTACTGGGTTGTGATCATTCTTCAATTCTATATGTAGCAAAGCCGTTGACCCCCGTATGTTGGATGACTTGGAAGTTGAGGCTGCTACAATCTTGTGCCAATTGGAGATGTATTTTCCTCCTTCCTTTTTCGACATAATGGTTCACTTAATTGTTCATTTGGTGAGGGAGATTAGATTATGTGGGCCGGTTTTTTTTGAGATGGATGTACCCAGTTGAGCGCTACATGAAGATCTTGAAAGGGTACGTGAAGAATCCTCATCGTCCGGAAGCATCTATTGTTCAAAGGTATGTTGTAGAAGAAGCTATTGAGTTTTGTTCAGACTACCTTCATAACACGGATCCTATAGGGGTTCCTAAGCCTCGGCATGATGAGATAAGATGTCAAGGTAAGGGTACACATGACTTAAGAATTAATAGCAAGGGTGGGGAGGAAGTGCTTCAAGCACATTTGTATGTATTGAACAACATCGATTCTGTTCAACCTTTCTTATTTGAACATAAAAGAAAAGTCAATCAAGAAAACCCTCGAATGAGCGAAAGGTGGTTGTTGAACAAGCATAACAAGATTTTCTTACCATGGTTCAAGGAAGAAATGCTTAAGGATGGTAGTACTGCTTCTGATGACGTAAGATGGCTAGCACGTGGGCCTAGCTTCAACGTCATATGTTGGAGCGGATACGACATCAATAACTTTTCCTTTTATATAAAGGAACAAGATAACAAGAGTACCATGCCAAATAGTGGGGTTATGATCGTGGCTGAAGCAATGCACTTCTCTAGTGCAAAGGACACAAAACCCGTTAAAGCACCGACACCTTACTTTGGATATATTGAAGATATTTGGGTGCTCGATTACACTAAGCTTACGGTGCCGATTTTTAAATGTAAGTGAGTTGATAGTAAACGGTGGTGTACAAACCAACGAAATGGGGTTCACATTGGTAGACCTCAACAAGTTAGGTCATATAAATGAACCTTTCATAATGGCTTCCCAAGCAAAACAAGTGTTCTACATCACTGATCATTCTAACAAAAGGTTGTCCGTGGTTCTCCAAAGAAAAAACATGTATAATAGTAGTGATGAAAATCAAGATTCAAATCTTGATATTCCTGAAACTCCTTCTTTTTCAACAAACATGCCTATTATAATCGAGGAGACACAGGTGGATGATGTACATGCCACTCGTGATGATCATCATGAAGGGATATTGATATAGGTAGTTTAAACTTAGTATACATTTATTTTTATTTATACTTCTGTATTTATTTTTAGTTATAACCTATTTTAATAAATATATATTGTTTCTGAATAGGCATACATATGGATCAGTCGGATGGCCCACATGCACGGGAGGACACTGTGGGGCCTACGCAGGACCCGATCGCGCCAACACCTGATTCTAGTATAAGTTTACATGTTATAGACTATCTTTAGTCCTTATTTTAAATGTAAGTTTATAATGTTACAACCCTCTATTTTATCATTTTTTTTGTTCATATAGACATCACAGTCTTAGAGGAAACGGGGTAGAGGAGCCACGACTTTGAAGAAATTAGAGAAGGCCAGGCAAAGCGGACAGAAGCTTGAGGTGTGCTTTGATGCTAATCTAAAGCCCCAGGGACCCCGTGCTAAAGAATTTAAAAAGTTGGTGTTTCTACAAGCGAAGTAGCACGTTAGCATCAACTACAACCATTGGAATGACGTTCCACAGAACATTAAGGATCAGATTTGGGAGGCTATCACGGTATTTTACCTTTACATTATTTTGATTTACATTATTATATAATTATCCGAGTTATAATCCATCCAGTTGTTATGTATTTAATGTGTAGGTAGGTTGGACTGTGCCGAATGACGAGGATCATCATACGAAATATATGAAAATGGCATCAAAGCGCTGGAATGGGTTCAAGCATGATCTTACCAGGTACTATGTATCTGGGAAGAAGCGGCTTGATAAGATGTTCTCGAATTATCCCTGGATTGATAAGGATACTTGGGATATGTTTGCTAGGAGTCGACAGGATGAAGAATTTCAGGTTGGTTGATTAAGTTAATTTTGTATGCTTCTTATAGATCATTTAACTGTATTTAATTATGTGTTTTTGTTTGAATAGGCTAAGGCAGAGAAGGGTAGGCAGAATCAGGCGAAGAACGTCCACCGCCACACCATGTCTCAGGGTGGGTACGAGACTCGGATCGAGGAGATGATGGCGGATAGGCTGAGGGTGAACCAGGAAGAGCACGCTGCTAGGATAGAAAAAGGAGAGGTGCCTAAGGGCACACCATTAAGTCCTTCGTCGGACATCGACCTCGAGGATGTCTGGTTAGCCGACAGCATGACAAAGACAAGATCTTTTAAAGTTGATGCCACTCGCGACGTGGCAGATAAGATTGTAAGTAAATAATTAACTTCATTTCAATTGATATTTGTATAGATATTTTTAACACTTTTCACTTGCACATTTTTTCATTTCTTCATTGTAGATGGATCTTAAAGCACAATGCTCTCAGGGCTCATTCGTCCCTTCTGGACTGCGGGACATCTTGATGACTGCTCTAGGCAAGAAAGACCATCCTGGTAAGGTTATCGGTGTTCCTGAGAACGTGACCATCAGAGAATATTATGGCAAGTCTGCTTCACGAAAGCGGGTCGTCGATGAGGCATCAATTTTGGAATCCATGACTTAGCAGTTCATCTCCAACCCTGCTATTACAACGCATCTGATGAAAAGCTTCCTATCCAACCCAGAATTCAAGCAGGCGCTTGCTAGAGAGCTTTCCTTCGTCGGTTCATCCCAGGACACCACAGGACATGCCAACCCTTCACATGTGAGCACAAAAGAGAGTTATAGTAGGGCACATGTGGAGGACGATGAGTTGGCAGCTAGGGAGCGGGAGTTGGAAGTCCAACGCCGTGAGCTTGAGTTGGAAATGCAAAGGCGTGAGCTTGAGTTGGACTTCAAACGCGCTGAGCTCGAAATGGTAACAAAGGTATGTATTCATTATTAATGTCCAAATTAGTCAAATAATTACTTGTGTTTTTTTTAATTATCAACAACTTATCTATTTTATTTTTTCTAAATTGAAGGCCAAGTCGACGTTGGTGTCACAATCACCTGTCACTCGTTTGTTCTCACTTGGTGAGGATTATGCCTTTGAGATTTTTGAATGTCCATTGGATCACGATGGATGGATGGCACGCCCAAATCAAGAGAAGATATTTTCCTTCTGTGGTGAAGATCTCGGGGACGCCTGCAGAGATAACGTGCGGATGGCCAGCACGGTTTTGAGTCTCTGGTGCACGTAAGTTAATTTTAATTTTATAACTTATTTATTTTTGGTTTTTTCCATTTAATAATTTATTTTAATATCAATATATATATATTATGTAATTAACATCCACACCTTTTCATATCTTAGGTATCTCCATCGTCTTCAGCTTGATAAGGGTTCCAAATCAGTTTTTGGCTTCTTAGAACCGTCAATCCTTATGCCTCAATTCTTTGCTGGTGATGAATTAAGTAAATACATAGGGAACTTGATGGGAGACAATCGGAAAGAATTATATCTGGCTCCCTACTCTATGCATAACCACTGGCAGTTGCTCGTACTTCACCCGTCTAGGCATACTGTCATATTCTTCTGCTCTCTCCACCAAAACCCGCTACAGGAGGTGGTGGAAGCTGTAAATACGTAAGTAACTAATATTCAATTTAATTTAAGTTTTAATATCAGTTGTTTTTAGTTTATTACATAAATGATATATGAATTTGTTAATTGACATGATTATTTGTTTATGATAGCGTGCTGAAGGCGAGTAGCATAAGTTGCGCCAACGGGAGAAGTAGGACTTCTAAGGCTAAAGGAAATCCTGATTGGATCATCCTCAAGGTTTGGTAGTTTATTTATCAAATAATTAATATTATAATTACTAATTTATATGTATATTTAACTGACATTGAAATTAATTTTGTTTGTAGTCTCGATTTCAACCTGACGAGTGGTCGTGCGGCTATTATGTGATGCTTCATATGCTGAACATAGTCTCCGCATCTATTACAGATGAATGGAAGAAGGTAATATTTAAACAACTTGTTAAATTATATATTATAGTTTTGGTGATGACTTGGTTAATGTTATTGTTTTTATTTGAACGTGTGTAGATATTTAACAACCAATTGCCTCTTCAAAAAGATGAGTTTAGAGACTAAAATTTATATATATATGTACTTGTAGATAGTTATGTTTTTCCTATACATGGGTTTTGGTTTTAAGTCCCCCCATTGTTCCTTTGTATATTTCTTTTCTTTTAGTTAATATTGAAATTTAAGGGTAGTGTTTGCAATTCTGTAATGTGTGTGATATTGTGTTATTGGGATATTTATTGAATGCAGGGATAGCTGAGGGGAGTGATATTTTAAAACTGAATTTGAAAAAAAAAATCTATTAACGTCAGTTGTATCAAACAACTGACGTTAACAGTATTTTATAAAATATACACTACACTATTAACGTCAGTTGTATTAGGAAACTGACGTTAAAAATAAAACATGTAACGTCAATTCTTTAACAGAACTGATGTTAGTTTGAACAACATTAACGTTAGTTGTGTTAAAGAACTGACGTAAAAAGTACTTATTGCACTAGTGTAAGACAAGAAATAATATGTTTTCCAGTTAATCAGCTACTACAACATTTAGCCAATAGGTCAAAAAAGTACTGCAAACTGTGTTATACCATCAATAACCATAAAATTTCCATTCAAAATTATAGATGACATGAAAACAAAAAGAAAGGCAGAGAACTCTTTAAAAGAAAAACTTTCTTCAAACTTTAAGATATTGACATAATAAGCACAAGGGGAAGACAGCAAACAAAAGGACCGTAAAAGAAACAGCAACTTAGGTATAGGAGATCACCTGTGCACCAACAAGAAGGTTCTATAAGTGATTATTTCTTTGAGAAATAATCTTTCTCCAAACATGCACATGAGTAACATTCCTTTTTGGTTAACTTTAAAACTATAATGGGCAAGTTAAGTAAACTCAAAAACCATTAAAACAAACAACTGTGAAACTGAATTCATCATAGTTACATATCATTATTTTTCTCATGCTTTGAAACTCCAAATTCAACGCCAACAAAAAAAAAACAAAATCAATTTTAACACACTATATCATCAAACATGTATCATACGATTAAATAATCGACACTAAGCACCACAAAAATCAAATTTAAAACCCTGTTTTACTCCCCATCATCAAAAAGTAAAAGTAAAAATAACAATAAACTAAGATTCATGAACTACAGAGAAAACATAACCCTAAAAGGATAAGTTTGAAATCAGATCGAAAAGAATCACTTCTGGGCCGGAAGCAGCGGGGTTCCGAGGATGCTGGCTTGTTGGGATTCGAGCTCATTGATCTGCTGTTTGCTGTCCATGGCGACGATGAGAGGGATGACGAGGACGAGGAAGGTGGTTCCGGCAATCCAAGCAGCTTTTCCGGTGCTGCGGAGGAGCTTCTTGGTTACGAAGACGACGTCCGAGGCAACTTGCTTAGAGTGGCGAGCGACGGTGGAGTTGGAAACCCTAGAGAGGATACCAACTTCGTCAGTGCCGCTGGTGAGAGAGAAGCGCTTCTTGCCCTGTTTCGCCATGATAGAGAAAAAGACTCTTGTGGCTATGGGATACGACTTGTGAGGGTTTATACTCCTTTTTAGAAGAGGGGGAAAAGATGAGTGGGAGGGAACGGGTTTTTTATTTTTGGAAAGGAATAGATAGTGTTTACTCAGAGAAACGCTATCTTTGATAAGGAATAGATAGCGCTCCCTTGGGGAAACGTTATCTATTCATTACTCTAAGATAGCGCTTCTTCAAGGAAGCGCTGCCTATTCCTATCCATAAACATTAAATAGCGCTTCCTTTAGGGAGCGTTGTCTTAGGATAAGGAATTAATAGCGCTTCCTTGAAAAAAATCTATTAAAAGCCTTCCGTCTATTTTTAAGTAGCGTTTCTTATTAAAACGCTGTTGAATGTGTGCTATTAAAGCCCTTTTTTGTAGTAGTGGGGGTTTACTTTTTCACTCTAATTTACCTACAAGTTTTTGGTCCTTTGCTGTGTGTCATGCTGTTTTTTCTCATAAATAGAATACCAAGTCTAGTTATTGATCATAAAACACCTTATGAGCTTTTATATAACAAGCCACCAACCTTTCTTGATATAAAGGTTTTTTGTTGTTTGGCCTTTGCCACCACTCTAACACAAAATAGGCATAAGCTTGATCCTAGGGCTAAAAAATGTCTTTTCCTAGGATATAAGCCTGGCACTAAAGGCTATTTGTTGTTTGACTTAAACACCAGAACTGTTTTCATTTCTAGGCATACCATTTTCTGTGAACATGTCTTCCCTTATCATACTTCATCTCCTACTAACTCTCTTGATTGTTTCAATGCTTCTAACATTTCAGATCCTCTTTTCCTATTTGATATCCCAGCTGTATGTGAACACCCATTTTTGTCCGTATTCATTTTATTTTATTTTATTCTAATTTTATTATTTTATTATATTTCAGGGAGACTCAAAAATAATAGTGAAGAAAGAAAGAAGAAAAAGAAAACAATGAAGAAAGGAGGAGATTCCGTCCGTTGCGTACTTAATTTTCTATTGGACGAGGAGGTTCCGTCCATTGCATACTTAATTTTCTGTTGGACGATAGGATCCCGTCCATTGCATACTTCTGTTGGACGAGGAGGTTCCGTCCATTGCATACTTAATTTTCTATTGGACGAGGGGGTTCCGTCCATTACATACTTAATTTTCTGTTGGACGAGGAGGTTCCGTCCACTGCAATTTTATTTTTGAACTGGAGACTAAAAACAATAATGAAGAAAGGAGGAAGAAAGGAAGGAGAAAAGAACAATTAGCAAAAAGAGAAGAAAGGAGATTGAGTTACTTCTCCTAACCCTAAGAAACCCCATTTTACATATCAGACAAAACCACTCTTCCTCCTCCCACTCTCCAACCGCCCTTACACCTCCTCTACCCATTGGTCCTTCTTCTCCCTCACCTCCTCCCCTCTATTAACCGCACCACACTTCCTTCTCTCTTCAAACACACAACCTTCACATCAAATCGCCTCCTTTTCTCTGCCCGTGCCACCTCCATCTGGACACACGCGATCTCTGCTCAGAACCGCCCAAGCTCTGGATTTTGTGGGACCAACCTTGAAGCTGCTGGGTAAGGAGAAGCATGAAGCCCTCTCCTCCATCTATAAAAGGAGGGGAGGAAGAACGAAATGGAGGGGACGGAGGAAGGATAGGAAGACAGAGGGAGAGAGAGATTTTTATCTGATGTTTTTCCTTGTGTAGAAAAGAGATTGGGTTTGAGGTAGAAATGGAGGGGAGCTTCGTTTTTTAAACGGAAAGAGGGGATTTTTGGGTTAGGGATTTGAGTTTTTTTTTCTCTTCTCTGTCATTAGAGTGGTTACAAATTTTCAGAAGAAGAGAGAGTTAAAAGAGTCAGTGAAACTGAAATGTGAGGGTTTGGATCTTAAAATTTTACTACTGGGAGAAAGCAAAATCATTGTTATTCTGCTCTCATTTGGTAATCCTTGTTCTCTTTGTTGATATTATTCATGAGTTTCTCTTGACATTTTTTATTTTTGTGTCTCTATTTATGACGAAAAGAAAATCCATGGATATTGAAACTGAATGAGTTAGTATGATGCTTGCTATATGAGTTCTTATGTATGTTTCAGAAATGGTGTATCGTAGGGCTCCTATTTCATTGTTTGCTGTCATATGCTGAAATGCATGATACACTAGTAATCTTCATATGGCTATACTGTTACTAAACACTTAAAATGTTTCATTTTTGTTATATTTTCATAAGGCAAAACTATTTTTTCACATAAAAATAAAAGATGCTCACTTAAATCCCCTTCAACCAGTTTGTTCCCTTTTTACAAAACAAAGAAAATTGCCTTTTGATAAAGAAATAATTGAACTTGTTTTATTTAGAGATGGCTTATGGACTTGGTTACCATATTCAATCCTTTAGAATAAAAGTTGTCCTATGGGATTATGTGCCATGTTCAACCTATTTAGGACTTTTTAACATTTAATCAAAAAGGTAGAATAAAACAAAAAATGAGATCATGAAATAATATTTCTCTTCCTAATTCTTATGTGGCATTTTTCTAAATACCTAATTAAATCAATGTTGTTTTTGGGTTGCTCTATGACAAGTGTCATGCTCAATCCTTTAGATTTTGAGGTTGCCTTGCGGACTTACGTGCCATGTTCAACCTCATTTAGGTTTAATCAAAAAATTTCACAAATATAAAACCGATAAAAAAATACAAAATATCTTAAAATAAAAAATGATTTTTCCTTTAAATGATTTTCGGGGTAAAATAAATATTTGCAAAGTTACTAATGATTTACACAACTAATTTTTGGGATAACCATTTTTATGGATGTTCTAGGGTGTCGTGGGGTTAAATCTCCATGCCTTCCCTAGACGTAATCGACTCCCGAACCCAAAGTTTTAAAGGTTTTTCCAATTTTCCCGAAATTAAATAAAATTGGTGGCGACTCCATGTTTATTTTCTAAAAGAAAACCGAGTTTTCTTTTTGTTCGTCGTTGCGCGGCGATCTTGGTCGCGACAGATGGCGACTCCACTAGGGATGCTTTTAAGAGAGTCAAGCTCGTAAAATTTAGTTTTGCAAATTTTTAATAACTTGTAGCTTATTTGTTTTACCTTTTATTGTTATATTTTCCTTTTTTTTCTTACAATAATTAAATAACAAAGACAAAAAAATGTTTTTATTTTCAGTGATGTTTGTTTGGATTGTCCTTTTTGTTTGGGTTTTCTTTTTATTTAAATAGAAATGAGAAAAAATTAGTTAGAGGCATCCTGAGATGTTGCTGAAGATCAAGGAAGAAGTGAACAAGCAGTTAGAGGCTGGCTTTCTGGAAGTAGCTTGACACCCGGAATGGGTAGCTAATATTATTCCAGTACCAAAGAAGGATGGAAGGGTCAGAATGTGCGTGGATTACCGAGATCTGAATAAAGCCAGTCCAAAGGATGATTTCCTGCTACCTCATATTGATGTCCTTGTAGACAGTACAGCTAGATGTCATAGGTTTTCTTTCATGGATGGATATTCTGGATACAATCAGATCCTCATGGATGATGATGACAAAGAAAAGACAACTTTTATCACTCATTGGGGAACTTTTTGTTACAAAGTGATGCCTTTTGGGTTGAAGAATGCTGGGGCCACTTACCAACGTGCTATGGTAGCATTGTTCCATGATATGATGCATAAGGAGGTAGAGGTATATGTTGATGATATGGTGGCTAAGTCCAAGGAAAAAGAAAGCCAAGCAGCAGTCTTGCGAAAGTCGTTCGAGCGGCTAAGGAAGTACAAGTTGCGGCTCAACCCTGCAAAATGTACTTTTGGTGCATCCGCAGGGAATTTACTTGGCTTTGTTGTCAATATAGAAGGAATAAAGGTGGACTCTAACAAGGTAAAATCAATATGTGACATGCTAGCACCTAAGAACGAGCGAGAAGTAAGGGTTTTCTTGGAAGGTTGAACTATATTGCGCGCTTCATTGCAAATTTGACTAGCACATGCGAGCCAATCTTCAAACTCCTCAGGAAGAATAATCCCGGAAGATGGGATGATAACTGTCAAGAAGCCTTTGACAAGATAAAGGCATATTTACTGAATCCCCCAGTGTTGGTACCACCTACCCAAGGTTGTCCATTGTTACTCTATCTCACTATATTGCAAACCTCAATGGGGGCAATGCTGGGAAAACATGATGAATCTGGCAGGAAGGAGCAGGCAATTTACTATCTGAGTAAGAAGTTTAATGCCGGTGAGGCTCGTTATATGGCAATCGATAAAACTTGTTGTGCACTAGTGTGGACCTCCAGAAGACTCAGACGGTACATGTTATATCACACCACTTGGCTAATTTCTCGAATGGATCCTTTGAAGTATATCTTCGAAAGTCCTCACATCTCCTTAAGAGTTTCGAAGTTGCAAGTGATATTGTCAGAATTTGACATCAAATATGTGACTTAGAAGTCCATCAAAGGAAGTGCGATTGCTGATCATTTAGCAGAGAATCCTCTTGAGGATGGATGGCATGTCAACTCCGAGTTCCCAAATGGAGAGATAATGTCCCTTGAGGAAGAAGAAGAACAGGAAGATGTGTGGAAGATGTATTTTGATGGAGCAGTCAATATGCATGGCAGTGGTATAGGAGCAGTGGTTATCTCACCAAACGGCAAGTAGTACCTGGTGGCCGTATAGCTGAAATTTGAATGTATGAATAATATTGCAGAATACGAGGCATGTGCTAGTGGATTACAAATGGCACTTGAACTTGGTATAAAGCAGTTGAAAGTCTTCGGGGATGCAGCTCTAATCATTTACCAAGTCAATGGTGAATGGCAAACCAAAGACTCCAAGTTGATTCTGTATCATAAATACTTGACTCAGTTGATTGCGAAGTTTGACGAGATTATTTTCTCGCATTTAACTCGAGACAAGAATCAGTTTGCTGATGCTTTAACCACACTAGCTGCCATGACCAAGCTGGACGTCCATACCAATGTCCAACCCATCCAAGTTAGAGTGCAAGATGAACCGGCATATTGTGCCCATGTGGAAGGAGAACCGGATGGTAAGCCTTGGTATCATGATATCAAGTAATATATTCAAAACAAGAAATACCCGGCAGAAGTGAGCGAAGCAAATAGAAAAACCATCCGAAGACTGGCTATGGCCATTTTCTTAAGCAAGGAAGTCCTGTATAAAAGAGGATATGATGGTACCCTACTCAGATGTGTGGATGCTCGTGAAGCTACGTTGATCATGATCGAAGTTCATGAAGGAATTTGTGGGACTCGTGCCAATGGCCATATGATGGCTCAGAAAATCTTGAGAAGTGGCTATTATTGGTCTACTATGGAGTCGGATTGTATAGAGCATGTTCGTAAATTCCAAAAATGTCAGATGTATGCAGACTGGGTCAATGCACCTCCATTTCCACTGCACAATTTAGTATCCCCATGGCCTTTTTCAATGTGGGGAATAGATATCATCGGTCCCATTAATCCCAAGGCTTCCAATGGTCATCGTTTCATTCTAGTAGCGATAGACTATTTCACTAAATGGGTAGAAGCTGCTTCATATGCCAACATAACTCAAAAGGTGTTTCTCAAATTCCTCAAGAAGGACATCGTCTGTAGATACGGGATCCCAGAGAGGATAATCACAGATAATGCTGCTAATCTTAATGGTGCAAAGGTTCAAAAGTTTTGCGATGGTTTCAAAGTCAAACACCACAATTCAGCTCCTTATAGACCTCAAATGAATGGTGTAGTTGAAGCAGCAAACAAAAATATCAAAAAGATCGTTGCCAAGATGGTTGTAAATTATAAAGACTGGCACGAAATGCTACCATATGCTCTACATGCTTATCAGACTAATATACAATCAAGCACTGGGGCAACCCCTTTCTCTTTGGTATACGGGATGGAGGTTGTCTCACCTATCGAAGTAGAACTCCCTTCGCTAAGAGTCTTGATGGAAGCAGAATTAGAAGAATCTGAATGGGTGAAAACTCGATATGAGCAGTTGAACATGATATAAGAGAAAAGACTGACAGCTATTTGTCACGGGCAATTGTATCAAAGCAGAATGGCAAGAGCTTTCAATAAGAAGGTTCATTCTAGAGAATTTTACGTGGGAGACCTGGTTTTAAAGAAAATCCTTCTTAATCAGGAGGATGCCCGAGGAAAATGGGCGCCGAATTATGAAGGTCCTTATATTGTCAAACAAGCATTCTCAGGAAGAGCTTTGATTCTGCAAAACATGGATGGGGAATAGTTACCAAGGCCAGTAAACTCTGATACTGTGAAAAAGTTCTATGCTTGTAAAAAAAGGGGGACCGTTAGGTTGAAAACCCGAAAGGGCAATCTAGGCAAAAGTTAGGGCAAAGAACAATGAAAACAAAAGAAAATAAAAGGCCTGCTAGGTTGAAAACCCGAAAGGGCAACCTAGGCAAAATTTAGGGCAAAGAACAATGAAAACAAAAGAAAAGAAAAGGCCCGCTAGGTTGAAAACCCGAAAGGGAAACCTAGGCAAAAGTTAGGGTAAAGAAACCTTAGGCTGAAAACCTGTAAAGGCGGCCTAGGGGGAGGATATGGTCCAACACTTCTGCAAGCACTCACCACACCAGGACAATTTTATCCGATTGAGTATACAGGGGCAAAATTGTTAAGGAATGATTGAAGGTGTGTTTGAACAATTAGAAACAGAAGGCAAGATCTGTGTCATCAAAAGGCTGTGGGGAATCAATTAAATGAAAATCAAAGGACCAACACTGGGGTAAATTTTATGCGATTAAGGCAAGAGGCTTTTCCTTCATACTCCCCTGTCGTGTTCACTCTCATGTTTAATCACTATGGCCATGTCTCAATAAAAGTAAATATAAGTTTAATGGTATGATTTGATAATTCTAATGGTAGCACTAATGAATGGTTTGAACCAAAAGGACTCAATATTTCAAACTCAAATGGAAGAGATAGCATGCACTGGACAACAAAAGAATGATGCAAATAAGCTTGGGAGAATAAACATAACATCCACCTCATATGTTATTAGATTCTTGGGTGACCCATGTTGTTAAAAGAATGAATGATGCCTCGGCTTAGAGTGGTCAGTGAACAAAGGTTTGGTTGGTGGAGGTTTTTCCATGGAGCATTTGGTTCCGCCGTCTTCAAAAGGAAGGGATTCTCATTAGTTTCAGATTATTGATTGAATTTTGTCGAGCTCTGAGGCTAAATGCAATTTAATTTTTGAGCTTTAAGGTATTTTCGAGCTCGGAGGCTTGCTGCATTTTATTTTGCGTGATTAGAGGCCCATCGCACTTTTCCTGTTGAGGCTTGTTGCATATTTATTTTCCCGTTGGACGAGGGGGTTCTGTCCGTCGAATATTTAATTTTCTGTTGGACGAGGAGGTTTCGTCCGTTGCATATTTAATTTTCTGTTCGACGAGAAGGTTCCGTCCATCTCGTATTTAATTTTCTGTTGGACGAGGAGGTTCCGTCTGTTGCATATTTAATTTTCTGTTGGACGAGGAGGTTCCGTCCGCTGCAATTTTATTTTCAAACTGTGAGGTTTTCTTTTGAGATCCTCACGTTTTGTCGGACAAAATATGTGTTCATTTTATTTACTTGTTCATAACTACAATACATGAAAAGTCGCGACTAATCGTGTCTTCTAGTATGCAACAAGTAAAAAGGGGCTGCTGTGAACACCCATTTTTGTCCATCTTCATTTTATTTTATTTTTATTTTAATATTATGTTATTATATTTCAGGGAAACTCAAAAATAATAGTGAAGAAAGAAAGAAGAAAAAGAAAACAATTAAGAAAGGAGGAGATTCCATCCGTTGCGTACTTAATTTTCTGTTGGACGAGGAGGTTCCGTCCATTGCATACTTAATTTTCTGTTGGACTATGTTGGACGAGGAGGTTCCGTCCATTGCATACTTAATTTTTTGTTGGACGAGGAGGTTCCGTCCATTGCATGTTTAATTTTCTGTTGGACGAGGAGGTTCCGTCCATTGCATACTTAATTTTCTGTTGGACGAGAGGGTCCCGTCCGTTGCATACTTCTGTTGGACGAGGAGGTTCCGTCCATTGCATACTTAATTTTCTGTTGGACGAGAAGGTTCCGTCTATTGCATACTTCATTTTCTGTTGGACGAGGAGGTTCCGTCCACTGCAATTTTATTTTCGAACTGGAGACTAAAAAAAAATTGAATAAAAGAGGAAGCAAAGAAGGAGAAAGAACAATCAGCAAAAAGAGAAGAAAGGAGATTGAGTTACTTCTCCTAACCCTAAAAAGCCCCATTTTACATATCAGACAAAACCTCTCTTCCTCCTCCCACTCTCCAACCACCCCTACACCTCCTCTACCCATTGGTCCTTCTTCTCCCTTATCCTCCCACTCTCCAACCGCCCCTACACCTCCTCTACCCATTGGTCCTTCTTCTCCCTCACCTCCTCCACTCCCTTAACCGCACCACACTTCTTTCTCTCTTCAAACACGCAACCTTCACATCAAATCGCCTCTTTTCCTCTGCTCGTGCCACCTGCATCTGGACACACACGATCTCTGCTCAGAACCGCCGAAGCTCCGGATTTCGTGGGACCAACCTTGAAGCCGCTGGGTAAGAAGAAGCATGAAGCCCTCTCCTCCGTCTATAAAATGAGGGGAGGAAGAACGAAAGGGAGGGGACGGAGGAAGGATAGGAAGACAGAGGAAGAGAGTCAGTGAAACTGAAATGTGGGGGTTTGGATCTAAAAATTTTACTACTGGGAGAAAGCAAAATCATTGTTATTCTGCTCTCATTTGGTAATCCTTGTTCTCTTTGTTGATATTATTCATGAGTTTCTCTTGACATTCTTATTTTTGTGTCTCTGTTTATGACAAAAATAAAATCCATGGATATTGAAACTGAATGAGTCAGTATGATGCTTGCTATATGAGTTCTTATGTCTATTTCAGAAATGGTGTATCGTAGGACTCCTATTTCATTGTTTACTGTCATATGTTGAAATGCATGATACACTGATAATTTTCATATGGCTATACTGTTACTAAACACTTAAAATGTTTCATTTTTGTTATATTTTCATAAGGCCAAACTATTTTTTCACATAAAAATAAAAGATGATCACTTAAATCCCCTTCAACCAGTTTGTTCCCTTTTTACAAAACAAAGAAAATTGCCTTTTGATAAAGAAATAATTGTACTTGTTTTATTTAGAGATGGCCTATGGACTTGGTTGCCATATTCAATCCCTTAGAATAAAGGTTTCCCTATGGACTTATGTGCCATGTTCAACCTATTTAGGACTTTTCAACATTTAATCAAAAAGGTAGAATAAAACTAAAAATGAGATCATGAAATAATATTTCTCTTCCTAATTCCTATGTGGCATTTTTATAAATACCTAATTAAACCAATGTTGTTTTGGTTTGCTTTATGACAAGTGTCATGCTCAATCCTTTAGATTTTGAGGTTGCCCTGTGGACTTACGTATCATGTTCAACCTTATTTAGGTTTAATAAAAAAATTTCACAAATATAAAACCGATAAAAAAAAATACAAAATATCTTAAAATAAAAAATGATTTTTCCTTTAAACGATTTTCGGGGTAAAATAAATATTTTCAAAGTTACTAATGATTTACACAACTAATTTTTGGGGTGACCATTTTTATGGATGTTCTAGGGTGCCGTGGGGTTAAGTCTTCATGCCTTCCCTAGACGTAATCGACTCCCGAACCCAAAGTTTTAAAGGTTTTTCCAATTTACCTGAAATTAAATAAAATTGGTGGCGACTCGATGTTTATTTTCTAAAAGAAAACCAAGTTTTCTTTTTGTTTGTCGTTGTGCCGCGATCTCGGTCGCGACACTGTACCTCCAGCTGTTGTCTCCAATGACATTACAAAATCCTCTCCCTCCTTGCTGCCAAATGATACTACAACATCATCTCATTCATTGATGCCTGATAACACACCACCATCCCCTGCTCCTGTTGCGGCAGAATCAACCAGGAAATCCAGTTGGCCAACTTGACCACCTATTTACCTAAAAGATTTTCACTGTAATAGTATCTCTAACCCTTCCTATTATGCTATCCTTTATCCTTTGTCCTTTGTTCTCTCTTATTCACGTCTTTCTTTACCTCATCAACACTTTACTCTTTCCATTTTTGCACATCAAGAACCCTCTACCTACAAACAGGCTGCACAAAACAGCCAATGATCCAAGCTATGAATGCAGAGTTGGATGCTCTCCATCATAATCATACTTGGACAATAACTGATCTACCACCAACACAACCCCAATTGGTTGTAAATGGGTCTATATAATTAAATACAACTCCGATGGCTCTATAGAACAATATGAGGCCCGACTTGTGGCCAAAGGATTCAATCAAATTGAAGAATTGCACTGTTTTGATACTTATTCCCCTGTGGCCAAACTTACTACCATTCATTTACTTTTAGCTATTTCTTCTATAAACAATTGGCATCTCTGTGAATGAACGCATTCCCCAAGTATGACTTGGATATTTAAAGTACAAAGTTTTGAAGATGAAAAGGGACAACATGTCAACTATTTCAAGTTTTGAAGACTTAGATCTACAAAGGGTAGTTTTTAAAGGTTTATGTTTTTATTAGTACCTTTGTAAGATCATATAAGATGTTTGAATGAGACGCAAATAAAATGAAAATAAAATCAACATAGGTTAACATAATCAAGTTGAATTCATGCATTCATCATGTTGAAATGTTTTAAATCTTTACTTAATGCATGAATATAATACTTGATCATTAGATGAGTTTCATGTTGAAAATCTAAGTTTAAATGAATAGATTTACAAATAAGATGATCGAAACCTTAGTGTAAATATGTTGTGAATAGATTCATTGATTGGTGTGAATAGATTCAAAGCATTTTACTCTCTGTGAATAGATTCATGAATGGATTCAAGATGTTTCAATCTCTGTGAATAGATTCATGTGTTTTAGCTTTCTGTGAATCGATTCAAGGGGACTGTGAATCGATTCATAACTGTCAGATTTGGTTTTTTAACGTAACAAACACCCCTAATAAATAGATCTATTCATCTCTTTCGTTCAGAATCGTTAGCTATCATTTCATAAACTCAAAATAACATGAAATCTCACAAGATCCTTGCGTCTCATTCTCTCAATCTTTCATTGTGATCATTAGAGCTTCAAGTTGTAATTTCTCACTTTCAAGAGTGATTCAAACCTCTTCTACTCTCTTGTTTTTGACATTCTTGGTTTGGAAGAAGTGGGGTATCTTCTTCAAGGTTGGATTCAGGGTGTGGAATCCCTGGTCGTGTGTAGGTTGCAAAGTGGGGTATATCTGGTGTAAAATTACTTGAACGTTGTACTCAAGATCCTGATTAGTCAAGGAACTCTCATACTGGTGGGTGTGATACTGGATGTAGATCACAAGAAATTGTGATTGAACCAGTAAAAATATCGGTTTGCAATTCTCCTTAACCTTTCTCTCTTTAATTTCAATTTGCATTACATATTAGGATTTGATTGATAAAGAATTGAATTGCATTTGAAACAATTTTGTTGAATCATCATTTCAATTACGTTCACGTCATCTAAAGATTCACTACACGCTCTTGTTAAATATGTTATGCCTTCATACAACAAAAGTTTTTGAAAAGTTTGCGAAAATCTTTTGAATCCTATTCACCCCCCCCTCAGGATTCCAATGCAAGAGGCCACTTGGGCTAACAATCTCAAACAATTAGATGTGCATAATGCTTTCCACCATTGCACACTCGAGGAAGAAGTTTATATGCACTTACCACCTAGCCTAACAACCTCTAATATCAACCAAGTATGTAAATTGCACAAGTCCATTTATGGACTCAAGTAATCAAGTAAGCAATGGCTTGCTCGGTTATCAACTTTTCTTCTCTCTAAGGGATTTTCACAATCTAAATCATATCACTCTTTGTTTATTAAGCATACCACTGATTCTATTATTATTCTTTTGATATATGTTAATGATTTAATAGTTGCTGGAAACAACTTACTTAAATTTATTATGTTAAAATCTGATTTGCACACCACTTTCAAAATAAAGGATTTGGGTAATTTGAAATATTTTCTTGGTCTTGAGGTTGCTATATCTAAGAATGGAATACATGTTTGTAAAAGGAAATATGCTCTAAACATATTATCTGATTGTCTATTACTTGCTTCAAAACCCCTTACTACTCCTATGAATAAAAGCACCCGATTAACACAAGATGATGAGATTCCTCTTTCTAATCCAGAATCGTACAGAAGATTAATAGGCTGGCTCTTATATCTAACTCATAATAGACCTAATATTTCCTTTTGTGTGCAGCAACTTAGTCAATTTATGAGTCATCCCACTAATCTTCATCATGAAGCAGCCATCTGCATACTTAAATATCTCAGAAATAGTCCAGCACAGGGTCTATTTTTCCCTGCTGATTCTCAGCTACAGTTGAAGGTGTTTGGTGATTCTGATTGGGCAACATTCCCGGATACTAGAATATTTGTCACCAGATATTGCATTTTTATTGGCAGCTCCTTAATATCTTGGAAATCCAAGAAGTAGGCCACTGTTTCTCGTTCATCATCCGAGGCAGAATACCGTGCTTTGGCCTCCACAGTATGTGAATTACAGTGGTTGGTTTATCTACTTTAGGATCTCCACATTCCATTTGTTTCTCCAGCATTACTTTACTATGATAGTCAACCCACTCGACATATTGCTGCTAACTCTTCTTCCTTTCAAGAACGAACTAAACACATTGAGCTTGATTGTCACATCGTAAGAGAGAAACAGTAGGACAAATTATTTCACTTGCTGCCTGTCTCAACTCAAAATCAGTTGGCATATATACTGACAAAAGCTTTGGATTCGAAGCCATTCAAAGAATTACTTAGCAAACAAGGAGTTTCAAGTATCCACTCTCCAATTCGTGGGGGGTATTGGATACAAAACCCGCTACTGTTACTTAGTTTAGATATCTATATTTAGCCTTTCAACTTGTAACAAATATAACTGATATAATCAGTTATATCTTTCTGTTAGGATCTCTTTAGGATGATAAAATTAGTTAGTTAGTATCTTTTCCTTGCTTGCCTTCTTGCTTATCTTTGCTCTATATAAATCATGTATTCCCAACTATTATGATATAAGAAATATATGAAGAATATTCAGTTATAAATTATATGTGCTTACCTGTAATATGTGGCACTACAAGAATTGTTCAAATTTGTGACGACTTTGTTGCGATGGCCAAAAAGTGGACGGAAATATTGACATTTTATGCTAGCTGTCGGTAAATCCACCGCTACCAAATGCACGCTTTTCCACATAATACATGGCATCATTTTAGTGAAGGAATTTTGTAATTTGCGACGGCTAAAACCGTCACTAATTTTTGTCCACATTTGTGACGGCTTATACAGTCGGTAATGAAAATGGATTTTCGAGGATTTGCGATGGACGAAGCGGGCGCAAATAATTTTTCACTTTGCAACAACCTTGCCGTCGGAAATCCATCGGTAAGGTCAAATAAATGTTGGAAAACAGAAACCCTTTTCTCACTATCGTCCCCACCTCCATTCGCGCCTCCATCTCTCCCTCTTCGCGCCCGAGTACTCTCATCGCCTCCACCAACCGCGAGCAACTACGACCACCGCGGCCATTGCGGCCACCGCAAGCCCCCTCTGGTCCTCTCTGCAAGCCCATTGTCGCAACACCGCTCAGCCACAGTCGCAGCAGGACCAGCACCTTCACAGCACCCCGCAGCCGCAGCCATCATAGTCCCAGCCACCACCGTCCCAGTTTGAGGGTCATCAGCAGACCGATGATGAGGGGGACCGATCCTTTATGGATTTGTTGCGGGCTATAGAGAGGAGTATTAGTTTTTTTAGGATTAGATTTCATTTTATATGATGTACGCACTCTTTGTCAAAACAGTTCGATTTTAGTTATGATTTCATTTATCGTTTAAAATTATTATTCATTTATCATTTAAAATTATTGTTGATTTATCATATTATAGTCTAAATTATAATTAACAAAAAAATTACTTAAGTTTATAATTAATTATGAAATTTATAAATGTTAAATAATTAATTAAAAAAATATAATAATTCATATTTTAGATAATTAAATAAAATAAATAAATAAATTAAATTATTTATTTTAAAAAATATAAATTACAATTTGCGCCAGGCAAGTTGTCATTAGTTATCTTGTGATTTGCGACTGCCAAGTTGTTGCTACTATCTTGTGATTTGCAACAACCACTTAATAAAACCGTCAGAAACGATTTGCGACGGTTACGAAGCCGTCGCAAATCCGTGACAAACGCTTATTTTATGACGGATTTATACTATTTGCGATGACTTTTGACCTTCACTAATACCAATTTTTCTTGTAGTGGAGTCATTATGCATGCCAACACAAGAGTACCGCGAGCCCAATTCCACTCCTGTAAAGCATCATGTGCATGCTCCACAACACGAGAATAACTCACTACCATACCTCCCCAGAGCATATCATTCCTCTCCTTCCATAAACTTTAAAGAACCATGCAAAATGAGCTACGTTTACTCACCTCGAGCTGACTACACACCATGAAGTTCTGGAATATTGTAATGTGTATGCGTATTTTAGGTGGGGGTTTCGTATATTATGAAAGTGATCTGAGAATAATTTTTTTACGTTTAATATACAGATATAATTATTTTTGGGCTTTGACACTTTCTTTTACCAAAAAAAAAATAAAAATAAAAAATCAGATATAAAAGATACTCTAAGAATGAAATTTCTGAAATGTAATTCATTAGTTTGAAATAAATTAATAAAGCATCTCGTGAATCAAATACCAGAAAAGATTGACATCAATGTTATAAAGAAAATTTTATAAATATTGATTAGACTTATTGAAAATATTTTTCTATTTAATTGGTGTGTTATCATGTTAATAAATCATAAATTATCATATAATTTAAAAATATTTAATTCTTATCATAACTACCTTAATAATTAAAGAATAATTTATAATTAATTGATAGTGTATCGAAATTAAACTCCAAAAAAGTACACCAAAGAATTCATTTCCAATTTTATGCTTTCTCACATTTTTTTTAAACAATTTTTACATTAACTTTATTTTTTTATAGTAATTTTGGTCCTGTAATTTCAATTGTTCAAGCTAAGTCCTCTAATTTTAAAATCTAGCAAATTTAATTCAGTTAACCTATCATCTTATACTTAAAATTATTGAAGTGATGACAACATGATAGTGTATGATTTTGATTAGTTAAAACAATTATAAAATTTAAAAAAAAACTGCACAAGTACGCATGTCGATCTCTTCTCTCTGAATATTAAAGGGAGATAACGTACAGAACACGTTTGTATGTTCTACCAAAAAAAAAAAAAAAAGGAGCACATTTTTGCATTTTTTTGTTGTTGCAACATTTCTGAAAAACCAAAAGTTAGTAATTTTCATCAATCGTGTCCATTGCAGTGCAACTCGGACTTCAACGTGTTTAAAGAATGAAGGGTTAATTGTATTTTTGGTCCCTTATTTTCTTAATGTTGCAAATTTGATCCTTCTGTTCAATATTTGTCAATTTTTTCAATGATCGCCAGAGATGAATCATTATTCTAAGCACATAGAATCTCTGATTGAGCTTCTCCCCCTTTGCTTCTCTGTTTTAACATAATTCTATGATTTCTCTACAACATTTGTTGGTTTTGTCCCTTCTTTCCTGGACTTATTTTTGGTTCCATCAGAGGACCCTCTACCACATAAGTTTAACCACAGGTTCCTACTTGCTTAAAGCACTAGTTCCTCTCTATGGACCATTGAAAAATTGACGGACAAGGAATATAAGGACCGAATTTGTAACATTAAAAAAATACAACTAAATGTGCTAAAAAAATCATAAGGATCAAAATCGCACATGATCAATAACAAGAGGACCAAAAGTGCAATTAAGTCACAAATCAAATGAGAACTAAAAATTTCTCCAAATGATATACATATAAAGGCTAGAGAGAGTGACACAAGAACAACAGTCAGAACATATTCCTTGTGTTTGTCATGGGTAACCACATCGGCATCGCCAATTCTGATTCATATTCATAACTCTATTACAATATGGATTTATTTTTGCACTAGCTTCCTCCCAAATACTTTTCATCCTTACCTATCTCACCCCCAGAAAAGAGGACACAATAAGCTCAAGAATTTATCAAAATTCTCAACAAATTAAACATACTTTAGATATTAACACACGGGTCTCCTTTGAAAAGAAAAAATGACAGTGTACATTATAGTAATTCTCTCACCATGCCAACAGATTGAACAGAAAAAAAAAAAATCTTCATCTAAAAGAAAACCAAGATATGAAAAAATTATGAAAAATAAATTGAAGGTGTAAAGATGGGGGGAAATGATTTTACCCTTTCCTCAGAAGCAACTATAATATAAGAATGTACTAAATATCTAAGCTATGATTTTCTTTCCTTTAACCTTATCCATGAAGGCACCTTTCTGTGGTTTTGATAAATCCAATGCATTACCAGCAGTGTGTTTCTTCCTCTTTGGTACTCCAATATCAGCAGCATTACCAATTGGACCTGACCATGCCTTTGAATAGTTATATGTGGTTGAAGTGAAAGAGACATCAATAGGAACAGTATCTGGATCAATATGAAGTGAGGATCCCAAAGGAAAGCCAAGTTGTCCATCTTGATGTGGTGGGGGGAACTTTTCACTCTTGCTCTTAGCATTTGCATGGGTAATTAGACGTCTTCTCTGTTACACATGAAATGGTAACAACAAATTTAATCAACTTTGTTTTTGTCTCAATTCATAATCATGCAGATTTTTTTTATAAAGTAATATAGATTTTTAGGAGGAAAATAGCAACACAAAGAAATGGAAAGATAAAATAAACTCCTTAAACAAAGCACAAAAAGCTAAAGAAGCAGAAAAACATAGAGATATTAGTTAATACACAAGAGATCTCACAACCTTCTTATTCTAAAAGAAACCATATGTTGAAAACCAATAAGCCATTACCAAAACCAATGAACTTAATGAGAAGAAATTGCCCCTAAACATGCAGATTTTTAAGCAGTAACCAATCCAGAACAGATCATCAAGGATAGAAGAGAGATGAGCCCAAGATGCTTCAAAAATTATAATGTAGGAAACGATTTAAGCTCATTCAGAAGTAAGATAACTTGAAGCTTTGCCGTAAATTCAAATTACTAGCCAACTTCAAAAGCCTTAAGTAGCATATTATTATTAACTATCTAACATATACTTGAATACCAGCAATCACCATCCTATCACTGACTGTTAGTAGTATAAGGGTAAAGTCTACTGCTACTTTATAAAACAAATTGAGCAGCAAATTTAAATAATTTAATAGTTGAAAATGGTATTATTACCAGATATTTGTATCAACCTGAGAAACATGAACATCAAGAAAGTTCAGTAGCCAAATCTTAATTGTCCTTCCCAGTCTCAATCTCTTCATTTTATTAAGTGTTCTTGGAAGAAGTAATAATCTCAAAGTACAACCATTCAGTGACTTCATAAACCAAAGCATCACACATACACTTGTCATTATTAATAGAAGAACATACATCAATATTGGATTGAAGCTCGGCATTGGCTTCAGGAGCAGGAATAGCTTTCACAGCACGATCACGTGTACGGTGCTTCTTTGGACCATTGACCTGAGGTTTGCCTGCAGCTCTTAATCTGAATATTCATATTGACAAAGTATCTTAGAGTTGGTCAAATATAATAGGAAGCTAAATTATGACTAGCATACATTAACCAATCACTTTTTTTTTTCTTATTATTTTTTAAATGCCAATACTTCTACCATGCAGAAAAGAAACTTAACAGGAGAGATACCTCCTTGCTTCATCATCCCGGTGTTTAGCATCCATTTCCTTGCTTGGGGGATATTTTGGAAGACTAGAAGGATCGCAAGCATAAGGTTCCGTGGTAAAGAACTGAAAGGTGTAGGAGTGGACAAGCAATAAAAGGCAGCACAAAATTTGAAAACACCAAACCAACATTTTAATGACAACAAAATTAGGAATTTTTAAAAGCTCACCTGACTTCTTAAAGCATCCGAGGCAGTTTGTCGTTCTGCAGGATCAATTGCAAGAAGAGTATCAACAAGGAGTAGTGCGGAAGGTGGAAAATCTTTAAATGTCTCTTTTATGCGTCTCTTGTATGGCTCTCGAGGTTTAAACAAGGTAGCATTAGGCAACCTTGACTTCTTCCAATACTCATCAGAAGGTGAACCACATATTTTGTATATCTTATGCAGTTGCTCCACCTATGTAAGTATTCAAGAAAAGGGTTAGAAAAAATCTAATAGAGATTTCAAATAACCAGCAAATTACATGCAATTGATATATCCTTAGAGGTTAGAACTAACCTATGCTATAGAAATTCCCTCAAACTATGCAAGAGATGTTAAACTAACATCAGATATAGTATACCACTTAAAAAGGGTAAACTTACTGAAAACAAACTTGGAGATGCACTTGATAAGAAATTCTTATCCATTGTAGACCATGTAATTTGTTACTTATGGGTCCACATTACAGAATTAGATAATTGAAGTGAAATTACCATTAAGATCCTCATAATCACTAGAACCTCTAAAGCCTCACCAATGGTACTATAAGGTGACACAGAAAAACAGAGAAATGAAAAATCCTATAAGCCGAGACAAGATATATCAGTTGTTACCTCTGTACGGCCAGGCATAATTGGCTTCCCAGCCAACAACTCTCCTAAAATGCAACCAGCACTCCAAAGATCTATGCCCACACTATAATCTGTGGCACCAAGAAGCAACTCAGGAGGCCGATACCAAAGGGTTACTACCCGACTAGTCATGGGATGCTTATGGTTTGGATCAAAGATAGATGCCAATCCAAAGTCAGCGATCTTAAGTATTCCTTCATTGTCAATAAGAAGATTTGATCCTTTAATATCACGGTGAAGTACATGACGTTTATGACAATGCTCAAGTCCTGCTAGCAACTGATGCATGTAACATTTTACCTGCAATAGAAGGCATAGTATTAGGATACATCAAATACTGCCACTTGAAAAAGTGAACCAATTACCAAAGCATAACTAATTAATTTTTAAATTATTAAGGCAAACCTGGACTAACCTGAGGTTCTGTGAACCTGATTCCTGGGCTTGCAGCAAGTCCAGCTAAATCATGCTCCATATAATCAAACACGAGATACAAACTACAGGACATCCTTGATGTAACTAAACCTAGCAACTTTACAACATTAGGATGGTCCAATCTTCGCAAAATAATAATCTCTCTAGCCATGAACTTTACACTTTCAGGTTCCAAATTGTCAAATCGGACCTTCTTTAGAGCAACAATTCTATCCGTCAACATGTCTTTAGCTTTGTACACATTACTGTATGTTCCTTGCCCGATCTAATATAAAAGGAAAACGAGGGAAGTATGAGAAGAGAAGAAATATAGTCAGAAGCAAATGGTAAATTCTATAGTCTACACTACACAAGTTCATCAGATTGAAATAATGCAGATTTAAGTCCTCTTAAATCTACAAGTACCAACAAATAGATCAAAAATTCATTATCGGTTTTACTTTTGACAACACTAGCAATGCATCCTTCATAATTTGCATCAATGAACTTCAAAATACATCTACATATCCAGTTATGGCATGATTCATCAAATGCTTTTCCATTTCAAGTCAAATTCAACGCATACACACAAAATTAACTAAAAGTTCACGAATCATCCCATTAAAATAGAAACCAACCTTATCAATTTTCTCAAAAGTGTCAGCCTTTCGGGGAATCCAGCCAGCAAGTGCTTCCCCACAGACCGCGGTGAGCCACGGCGGCCACCCAGCTGCAACCTGCTCCCCTTGCAAATGCTTGGGCGGATTAATTAGCCTTAGATTCACCTTTGATCTTCTTCGTTCGCGTCGCGGACGTTGGACCTCGTGAACTCCATCGTCATCACCACCGCCACCATTCTCTTCCTTCTCCTTCTGGTTCCCACCATTCTGAACTGAAACCCCATCAACTTTCCTGTTACTGCTAGACTCAACACTCAAACTCTTCTCCTCCTTCACCTCATCAATTATTCCCTTTGACACTTCACGGCTAAACACACACCCCATTTCTTCATCTCTTGCTTAACATTCTCACTCTCTATGTATTGTGTGGATTCCTAATTGGTAATTATCAAACAATCACCACATTCATCAATCTAATTGAAAAATAAAATCAAATACAAGCATCATAATGAGATGAATACCTCTATACTTACTATCCTTAGTTGGGTAATCCTGCAATTGAGGAGATTGATTTGAATTTGAAATCAAAAAGCAAGCTTTAATTTCAAAATTTTCAACCCACAAAGCACAAAGAGAAGGAGTAACTTTAGAATTCACTCAAATGAATCCCAAGTAGTGAGATTCAGTGATCTGGTCAGAAGGAAAATGAAAATGAAAGATTGCTTAGGTACAGAATGTGATGGGTTTTGGAATTTAACAAAAAATAAATAAAATAGAAAGAAACGAAAAAAGAAAAAGAGAAAGAAAAAACTTTTAGAGCTCGTTTGGTGGTCAGGATAAGAGCGGATATGATAAGGAAGGGGGATAGGAGTAGGATAAGATATGAGCGGGATAAGCTGTTATCCTATCCGATGTTTGGTGTCCATCAGATAACCTGGATGGCATTGTAATTTTAGCATGAATTTTAAAATTTTCGCTCTTATTCGGAATGTTTTCATATTTTATTAGATTTTAGTTTTTTTATATAATTTTCATTTTTTAAGATTATATAAAAAGACAAAATCATCCTTATGATAAAATTACATATAATATTTAATTTTTTTAAAATTTTGTTTAATTTAAATTAATTTTTTTTATAATTTTAAACATTCATTTTTAGTTTTTACTATACATATAGTTAAATTATTAGAATATTTTTATTTATAAAGTAACAAAATTAGTCTTGTGAGAAGAAATAATAAATTTTAAAATTAATTATTAATATTTTTATTATTTTATGTTTTATTATATCTTTTTCGGTAACCATATTATAATTTATTATACTTTAATTATTTTATGTATACATTTTTTTTATACTTTATTATACTTTAAATCACCTAATCCTATCCTGTTGAGTTCTAACCCAGCTCCCCCGTCAGGATATAATTTTAACTAGATGGACAGGATAAGATAGGAGACAGGATTGGTTTATCCTATCATGTTGGCTCACCAAACAATAGTTTCAGACAAGATATGATAGCTTATCCTATCTTGTCTCTCTTATCCTGACCACCAAACGAGCCCTTAAGCAACAAAGATGAGAGGCAGAGAGAGCCTTACAGTGACGACTAATCTACTAAAGTGATTCACTTTTAGAAACTATGTATCAAAATAATCTACTTTTGAAACAATTTATTAAATTACCCTACTTTTGAATAAAATATTAATTTTTTTTTTACTAGTAGCGTCAGTTTGACTAGGGCCATTGACTTGTTGACCTGCCACGTGGCAGATCCTGATTGGTTCGAAAATCTGCAAAAAAAAAAATTAAAAAAAAAAGAAATCAGGTCAGCACCATGTGACGCACTCTGGTGGAATGGCATCAGTTTGATCGTCGTTGATCGACCGCCACGTGGCAGATCCTAATTAATCCCTCAGTTTTTTGGAAAATTTTAAAAAAAGGTTTTGGGGTTAAAAATTTTTTTTAAAAAAAGAAAATTAGATTATTAATTAATTAATATAATTTTATTAATAAATTTTATCATTATATAATTATACTAATTAATAATACTATTAATATAATTAATAATTAATTAATACCAATTAAATTGTATCATTATATAATTATACTACTTCATAATAATATACTAATTTTTAAATATAATTATACCAATTAAAAGGTTTTTGGGGTTAAAAAAATTTAAGTAAAAGAAAATTATGTTATTAATATTAATTAATACTAATATAATTCTATTAATTCTATTAATATATATTAATATTAATATTATTAATACATAATTATCAATATTATAAATACATATTAATATTATTAATACATAATTATCAATATTATTAATACATAATTATGTTATTAAAATAATTGAGGGACCAAACTGAATATTTTTAAACATCACTGAGGAATTTTTAAATATAATTATACCAATTAATAATATTATTAATATAAAGTTATTTGTATAATTTAATAATATTTGTTTAGAAGTTAGTTTTATAGGAGTAAACAAAAAAAAGAGTTTTGAGAAAGAAAATTAATCAAATCATAACAATGTTAAGTTAAAACAAAATAGATGACATGAAATAGTTTTTTTTTCCTCCGTAAAACATTTTGTGCTCGTGAGTGCTATGCTGTCACCTACATCTCTCTTTCATGCAGTTTTTTATTTGTTTTCTTTCGTTTGATCTTAATTCATCTTCTGTCTGAAAGAGAGAATCACGCATGATCGTCTATCACATAGGTCTCTCATGTATCACGCATGGTCTTATCACTATAGGGAAGCCATGTGACGAGACTGCTCATCGTGTAGAGAGGCCTTTCAAAACGTTTTGCTGTTGTCTTTTTTTTCAAAGTGACATTAATTAGTATAATTATATAGTGATAAATTTTAATTGTATTAATTAATCATTAATTATATTAATAATATTATTAATTATTATAATTATATAATGATGAAATTTAATAATATAGTTATATTAATTAATTAATAATCTATTTTTCTTTTTTCTTTTTTTAACCCTAAAAACCTTTTTTTAAAAAAAATTTCACAATAGAATTATATTAATTAATTCATAGAATTATATTAGTATTTATTTAATTTTTTAAACATCAATAAGGAATTTTTAAAATCAATTCTCCCTTTATTAATAATTATAACTCTTTTTTTTTAATACAAAAATCAAGACAATTAAACTAAATTAACTAACTTCTTTAATAAGTGTGAAATTAGTTATTTTTGTTTATAATTAAGTCCGGAAGTAGTAGTTATTAATATTAGTTATATAATGATAATATTGATAATTATAAAACTAGTATTTAATAATATAATTATATTAATTATATAATCAATGATAACATTTAATAATATGATTATGCATTAATAACATTAATATAATATTTTTTCCCTTAATTACATTAGTGATTTTTGTTTATAATAATATTAATATAATTATATTATTAATAATTAATTAATACAATTATATAATGATAAAATTTATTAATAGAATTATATTAATTAATTAATAATCAACTTTTCTTTCTTTTTTTTTTCCATAAAAAACTGACGAACCAATAGGAAGCTGTCATGTGACTGGCGCCACTCCACCAGAGTGCGCCACATGGCGTTGACCTGATTTTTTTTTATTTTTCGAAAAAAAATTGTGATTTTTTTTTTTGCAGATTTTCGGACCAATCAGGACCTGACACGTGGCAGGTCAACAAGTCAATGGTGCCAGTTAAATTGGTGCCACTAGTCAACAAAAAAAATTTAATATTTTATTCAAAAGTAGGTTAGTTTGGTAAATTGTTTCGAAAGTAAATTATTTTGATATATAGTTTCTAAAAATTGATCACTTTAGAAAAAGGCCTACAGTGACGGTTATTGAAACAGAATAATTGATTCCTAGAAAGAAAAAATAATGCATAGACAGTGTGTGTTTGACACTGTTGTTGGGTGGTGTTTGGACTTGTGGTATCAGACAATAACAGAAGGAATATAGACGATGTGTTCTTCTTTCCATCCCCACCAAGTCAGAGCCCCACCTCAACTCTATCTTACAATACAAATCCATTTGCAGACATTTAGTTTAAATAATAAATAATAAATAAATTGGACAGTTTTAAATAAATAAGGAGAGAGACAATAGAAATTTAGAATAATAATAATATAATATTGATATTGATGTTGATACAATAATAATTTAATATAAAACACAATTTATTGCTCTTATTTTTACTAATATTAATTTTACAGTCTTAATTAAATAATGGAACATAAAGAGAAATATAAAAATGAAATAAATTTTAAAAGATTATCTAAAATACCCTGCAATATAATAATTTAATATGAACACAAACTCACTACTCATATTTATACTAATATTAAATATTCAGGCTTCATTAAATGAGGAAATAAAATGAGAAATATAAATATGAAATTTGATATTGATACTGATTGATATGATGATATTTTTTTTGGGTACATGATTGATATGATGATATTGTAATATAAAAGATAAATCGAAGAGTCCTATTTATACTAATACTAAACTATTAGTACTAATTAAATAAGGAAACGGAGCATAAAATATAATTATGAGATTTTTTTTTTGATACATTTATTATAAAACACACACAGACAAAAAAAATGGAAAGATTGCTACTTGTAGATGTGTATGAAACACAATGTCTAATTGTATTGAAATCTCAATCCTCTTTATTAACGGTTATATTTTTTACTTTATATTTTTACTAGGTTGATGGACACGTGCCATACACGAAAAATGTGCTAATTTCTAGAATTTTATTTTTAAATATATAATTGTTGAATTCGTGTTTTGATGGACCTGTGCCACATATTAATTACCAATATCGAAAAGATTAGAGTTCCAATAAAGTTGTAAAATATGAAGATAGTTATTAATCGCTATTCCAGTAACCTCGAGTATTTGAAAATATCTTAAAATTATTTATTTCGAAAATCTTGTCCGCATTAAGAATAGTTTTAATAAAAATTTTAAAGGACATGGATTGCTTCATTAGACCCAGCCATATGATGCAACTTTTCATATTTCAAATCATGTATTTTTCTATTTGAAATTTCGAATGCAAAATTTTTCATTTAAAGTTTTAATCATATAAAATTCAAATTTATAATCCAATATATAACTCAAAAAAAAATCGTGCATCATGGAGATTTTTTAAATTATTACTTCTATAAAAATGTGTTGATAAGCAAAAAAAACCTCGTTCATCATGGAGATTTGTTTTGATACATTTATTATAAAAAACACACACAAAAAAAAATGCAAAGATTGCTACTTGCATATTTGTATGAAACAGATTATCTAATTGTATTGAAATCTCAATCCTCTTTATTAAAAGTTGTATTTTTTTCTTTATACTTTTATTTACTTTAGAAGAGTATGATCCAAAGAGCATGTCTAGCTCAAATGCTATTTCGAGGAGTGCTAACAACACACTCTCTAACAACTATTTCCAACACACTCTCTTTAATTTGTTGAAATTCATGTGGGTGCCACTATTTTGAAAGTGAATCTCATTAATTCATGTGGGTCCCACTTAAATTTAGTGGGACTCATATAAATTTCAACCAACAAAAAAAGTATGTTGGAAATAGTCTATTAAAAAATATGTTGCTAGTATTTCTCGTTTGTTTTTGGACAAGAATAAAAAATGTGAGAATTCAAACTCGACAAAAACACGATTCTAGTTGTAGGTCAACTTGTGGAGGAACTCAGGAGATCATTTAAAATAATTTTGTTCAAAGTATTTAAAATGCCACTGCTCCATAATGAAAATGTTGGGAAAATGAGATTTTGTTATTTTCAATATATTTGAAAATATTGAGAACGTTTTTCAAATTTAAAAATGAATGATATTCCAATCATGCTTTCTTTTTAATTTTCAATTTTCAATTAAAATGAAAAGAGAACATAAATAAATCAAACATACCGTGAAGCTCATTTTCAAATCCGCAAATCTCTGCTATGCCTAAAAAAAAAATTCCACATAACAATTTTTTTATTATTATTACAAAAAGTGGGTTTCAACAAGAAGTGGGGATATTGATGCATCCCTTTCTAAATTGACGGGTATTTTACTTCTTTGCTGTTTCTTAACTCGCAAGGCATGGACAATAAATTCGTAATTCATACTCGTAATGTGTATGTCAATTTTACTAACTCCATTCATTTGGTGCGTTAGGAGGGTGCCTTTTCAACAACTAAAATATCTATATACAACTTCAATCAATTGTCAAATAGTAAGCAAATCCAACGTGAGCAAGGAACCTATGTGCAAATCACTTTGTTGCAATAGGAAATCACAAACCCGTTATCTGCATGAAATTCCTTTCCTTCAGCTTTGTCTTATTTTCCTTTATTTGGTCATGTTAATAATGTCTTCTCTGTACGAATTTATTATCATGTGTGATAATTATATGCTTAAAAGTTAAATTAAAGATAAATAGTAAAATTAATATAAATATTAAGTTATAATGTTTTTCAATAAAAATATAACATGTAATAAAAATATAATATGTATACATCTTATTTTATAATTCTATTAAAAAACAGTACTGCATATACAGAAAACAACACTGACATTTTACATAAAAAAAAAAAAAACACTGACATTTTGTCTTTTATATCATAAAAGATATAATGTGGAAAACAAATTTGTAAATTGTCCATTTAAGCATTATCGGAAAATGGAATTTGGTCGAAGTGATAACGTTGCATATGTAAAGAGTATTATAAAAGTGAATCTTTTTTTTTTTTGTCTATCAGGATATGGTCCATGCGCAACTATGGAGACTAATCCCTCGAGCCGGATAGGATCATAAGAGCGACAAAACTCTCCCTCAAGAGTTTTAACGCTGCTACATTCCTAGGGTCATGATTCGAACTCGAGACCTCTGGTTAAGCGGGAAGAGATACATGTCATCTCATCCAAGCGCTTTTGGGTTATATAAGTGAATCTGACTCCTCTAAAATGATATGATCTCTAAAATGAGCAACTAAGATATATTCATCCTTAGATTATTTAATAAATTGAGATCTCAATACATTTCATCAAATCAAGGATACTTATATCATTTTGCTCGTATTAAAGACAAACTCTTGTTAGAGAAACTTTTTCCAACAGAAGTTTCCCAGCCAAAAAGCCCCCCACACAACTGAACTACTCTTCGTTGGTTCCAGCAATTTTTATACCAGCAAGGCACCAAGTAATAAACTTATAATTAGCTGGCGGACCATTTGTTGGTTACATAGTTGCAATCATACTCCAAGATAGATCTCTAGATTAATATTAAATTGATGACTTAAAATTTATGAAAATCTGTTTACAATCATTAGTGAAAATCCTTCTTAAAGCATGTATTCATTGTGCTCCAACACTCAATTTTTGGAGAAAACAGACTGGTTTAATAGATTCAATATATTCTGATGATATATATTTCAAAATTATTACTTTACACAACTATCAAGGAAATGCCAATTGTTTTCCAATCCGAAGCACCATATTACTTGGACGAGCTTAACTTCTCAACTTAACATCTATCTTTATTTTTTAGTATGTATACTCATATTCCAAGATTGCCAAGCTCAGAGCTTGTTCTTGATACCTCTTTGTCTTCAGGTTTAAGATCATTTTCCTTGTTTTTTTGACTCTTCTGCAATGGATCTCCTTGGGGGAGCTGAGCAGACTGGAACTACTGATCTTATTCTCACAGCAGGGGCCATGCATACAGGAGTAGGTGATCTCATCATGCCGAGCCTTTCAGACGTCGGCATGCCTGGACTTGTTGGTAGTCCAGGCCTCATCCTTGAACCAACAGCCAGAGGTACTGCCCTATGTTGTGGTCTGGAACCCGCAGACGAGGTGGGGGCCATGGTTCTCACTATTGAAGACGCACCTGCTGGTGGTCTAAAACTTCTGTTGGTACTTCCTTGTGAATATGCTCTGAGATTAGAGGTGCCAATAATAGATGGGTTTTGCAGTTCATTAACTGGTCTGTGAACAGAAGTAGAACCCATGGTACATTGAGAAGACCATTGAGATTTCCCACTTTGTTGTCCTCCCAGCTTGGCATTTCTACTTTCGCTTCGAGAGCCACCATGCTTCTGTCTCTCATCCTCTGGAGCTGCTGTTGGGACTCTTGTTTCATCACTAAGGTTGCAAACTTGGGGATCTTCTGCTTTTTCCTCTTGTATCTCTCTAATGGTTACTGTTGACCTGCCCCTACTAATCTCAGGAACAATTTGGTTCGAAAAGTAAAATGAAGGCCTTGATGTAGCAATAGAGAATGTTGGTCCTACAGGAACTGATGCTAACTCTGTAGATGGAAAATAAAGACAGTGGTCTGGTTGGAGCACAGATTGCATTATTGGATAAAGCTGTGGAGCAGATGGAATAGTTGGTGCAATGGTTAGTGACAATAGGCGATTTTGCTGCTGTATAATTTGTTCTTGCTGCCAAATCTGATACAGAGCCACCTGTGGAGAGAAACTAGAGATTTCACAATGCTGGCATTGCATATGATACATGCCAGGAATAGGCGGGGTTGGCACCAAAGAAGTTGTAGTGGAGTTTTGCCATCTATGTCGATGATCACTTTCTGAGAAGTTATTTGACTCAGATGGATGTAAACTTGCAAGAACCTGAGCAATGATGACTTGTTCCTGTTCTTCATTGCCTTTAGACTCCGAAGAAAATGAGGAAGAAGTTGACGAAGACAAGCGATTCTCTGACACTAGACAGAAATGAAAAAAAAATAATGAATAAATAGTCAAGTCTTGGAAGGGGAAAGAGGAAGTAGAAGCAAGACGAATCAAGGTTGCTCTTCAGAGAATGTGTCAAGTTAAGACTCCAAATTGGAAATCTACATATAAGAAAGAAATAATTACAGCAGCAAAATGCTCACATTTTCTCAATGCAGACCAAGCAGATATTGCAGCATTTTTCTGAGCCTGTTTCTTGGTCCTAGCTGGGTCTCCAGAAAAATGCATTCCTGCAATCTCAACTGTACACGAGAAGGTAGGAACATGACCTGGTCCCAAACGAATGGTTGTATAAACTGGAAGATTCAGTCCAGCTCTGTGAGCAGTTTCCTGGAGCAAATTCTTATATACTCCTGTTTCATCCTGTCAATATCCAAATACCAAAAGTTTATTCAAACAAAAAGCTTTTAAATAATTAAAAAAAAATTCCTATATTGTAATGGAAGAATTTCAACAAAGGCAAATAACATAGTTCATCCCACTCCACTTCTTTCCCCAACCTAAAAGGGAGGAGGGAAGAAAGAGAAAAGAAATGGAGAGTACTACAACTTGACCCAATGAGGAAAAAAAACCAAGATTCTTTAGATTCCTAACATGAGAAGAGAGTTATACTCCCTCTTTTTTTTTTTAATCAATTTTTCCTAAATTACTCACGGTATTAATAAGTGAGAGAAAATGCTAACACCGTGATACTGCCTCCGGACTCAATTATAAGCAAAAATAACTAATTTCACACTTATTAAGGAAGTTAGTTAATTTAGTTTAGTTGTCTTGTTTTATGTAAAAAAAAAAGAGTTATAATTACTAAACTACCCTTTAATTGTCTCGGGAATGTGCAATGCTCTTGGAAAAGTAAAGGGAGAATTGGTTTGATTGGTTAATTTTCTTGATTTTTGAAATACTTACATTAAATAGAGTTGAGTTGGTTGGATTTTGCTTATATTTGAATCCAAAAAATATAGATACTTTTTTGCTTATAATTGAGTCCAGATGGAGTAATAATGTTTTGAGTGTTTCAATGAGGGATAACTTAGTCAAATGTGGTAATTTTTGCTTATTATTGAGGCTATTGACTTTCTTAATTCTTGTTTAACAACCTTAAAAGACATATAAAAAAGAACAGAGCTTAATTCACATTCTTCTATCATTTATCCATTTGTAAAAATATCAAGTTTAATGAATAAGACATCCTCTAAATCCTTGGGAGGAAAAATAGACCACTGCAAAAGAATATATTTGTGTTACACTTTTCATTAACAGTTTAAAACCAAGATTGGGAAATGCAGTGAAAACAAAAATGGTACCGTGTATTTGGCCTTGAAGTTGGCTAGTTAGCACCCCCCTGCAAAGAGAGAGGTGCAAGAAGTGGAGGTTGACATTTAACCTATGATGAGTGTCGCAGGGGGAAAGCAAAACATAGAAACTCAGTTTCCAGTGTGATAATGGCATATCTAGATTATGTTAATAGGATAGGCTACATTGATCAGGAATGGAAGTCATAAAATCTGGGAACCGACTTATAGGTAGTAGGCATAAAACCATGAAGAAGTTTATAATTCAAACTTAATATGTAAGATGAAGTGATGCCAGTATAAACAAAAATCAATATTACATTGTTGAATGTTTTTATAGGATGTGTTTCTAACTTAAGCTACCATTGAACCATCTATTTTAACATTTTTTCAGTACAAAACTGTCCATTTTAACCTTTATTTTATTCAATCTATAATAACAAGCCAAAATTTTTAACTCATGACTTCATATTTATTGACACAAAGCAATGGGCCCTTATGATCAAATGACAATGGATATACAATTATGCACTTGCCAAGTCAATCAACTGATTGTAATTTAAAAGAGAAGAGAAAAACACTAGTAAAATGTAGGAAAAAGGGGGGAGGGCAGTGATAAAAGGTTAACAGCTGCTCACCAGAACTCTTGCTGCCAAAGCTTTAGAGGGACCTCTTTTTGCAAGAGTTTTAAGAGCTACCTCAGCTGCTGCATGTTCTGCCTGTCTGAGTGTAGAGCAGAATGTAGGGCTTTCAAATGCCTCCCCATTAAAGTTGACAGTTGCCTTGAAGCGAGGAGCGTGATCTGGCCCTTCACGGATGCATGAATAGGCTGGCAAATTAAAACAGCTTCTTTGAGCCAATTCTTGCAACCGGTTCTTATACATGCCTGCACACAAGTGAACCTACAAGCCTATGTTGAAAAGAGATTTAATTTTTCATAAATGAGGGGGAGAGGGAGATACTTCTGTAAATTTAGCAAACAGTTCTGTGGACGAATCATTCACCCCACAATAGATGCTTAAAAGAAAGCTAAAATAGAATATCCTATCCCAGTGCATTAATAGTATGATAACAATACTGTATGAGAATTTCTCATGAATATGACAAGGAATTTGTCAACTCACCACATACTAGGAGTGAGTAACATATTATTGAAATACTATCTACTACATTTCTTTCTCTCTTTTATTTAATACTCCCTTCATTTCACAATATCTATTGTTCAAGGTAGAAACATAGATTAAGAAAGTTACTAAATGCTCTCAACTTTACTACTACACTTGACTATACTATCATTTACTTAAATTTATTCTCTAAAATGAGAGTTATTTTGAAACGGAGGGAGTAAGAAAAACTCAGATCAGCCTGACATCCTATGCTAAGGTATCATCACACTCTTTAAAGAAGGGTAAAAACAAGGAAGCCTCTTCAAGTACACTAGCAAGTCACGCTAAAAGGGCAGGCAAACAACATTTGAAACATCTAGATTTTTCCGAAATTGTCCAATGTTGCACAAAAATTCAAGCAGATTCTTCATCCACATAACGCCATCCCCCATACATGATTCATGCGTCCATATGAACATACATGCAGGTTGACAATTTAAGATTATTTCTGAAAACCAACAGAAACTAGAGAAATGTTTATAACAGAGATTATTAGCTGATGGTAATAAACAACTAATAAACTTAACCAAATAACACATTATTCTTTGGCCATGCTCAAAGTGAATTCATTTCCATACACATTTGATAGTACTGAAAGTATAGTAATTTCAGATATTTTCTATATATTCCAGTAATTTTTCAGGAATAATTTATAATCTATATAAACAGAAGTAGAATCATCAAATGCTGAAAATAAATGTCAAAAGTAAAATCAGAATCCCACAAAAAGAGACCAAAAACACCAAATAGGAAGTAGCAGTAACTGAAGCAGCTAAAGAATTAAATAGAACTGATTAGAACCACCCAATAGGAACAATATTCACCACAACTTATATGAAAACAACTTCGAAATTGCACTGAGGAAACTAAACAAATGTTGATAGATTAGTAAGAAATCATCAAGAATCGAATTAGATTGAGACCTTTTTCAAAAACGAGTAGTGAGAAAGGATCTGGGTGTGAGAGAACACAGAGTCAAATTTTGGGGTAAAGTTAAATATTGGGTAAAGCCAGATTCTTTAGTCATTTGGGAAAATTTTCCCGAGAAAGTGAGGGAAAAGTTGCATTTTGCATTCTGGCTTTCTGCTTAGGGAAGCAAAACCAAAGCTTTATTGATTACGTACCTGTATTACTCATTCCCAGCATTCATTGTTTTCTGGTTACTTTAAGTTAAAAGCTAAAATCATCTATACACTGCGTTTCTTGCAACCTTCTCTCTTTCTAATTTGGATTCCTTAGTAAATACTCCCTCGTGTCCATATTAGAAAAATAAATAAATTAATAAACACACCTATTAAGTGGTCAGTTAATTATATTTAATTTAGTTAAAAATTAAGTTTTACCTAAATTATCCTTTATGATAATGAAATTTTTTTGTGTTGTTGGAAATAGAATGAATCATTGGAAAACAAAATTGGTATTAAATAAATGATATTTTAGAAACAATGTCATTAAATGAGTCATTGGAAAACAAAATTTGCTTATATATTAAACCAAAAATTTTGGGATTTTTTTGCTTATAATATGGACAAGAGGGAGTATAGGTTAGCAATACCCCTTTTTTTCTTTCTTTTTTTAACATATACTTATATTTACATTTGATTCCTAGAGTTGATGGATGGATCCATATAAGATGACAAAACTCTTTCAACATCTATTTTTTCAATCACAATACACGAACCTAAGATCTTACTTAAAAAAATCAAATACCAACCACTTAAATCAATAAGTGTTGGTGACAACACTCTTTTAAAATTTGGATTAGACCACACCATTATATTCTTTTGTAAATTATATCTTTAAAAAAAATTGGTAAATTGATAATGTATATATTTAATGTAGTTTTCATTAGTTTATATTGTATTTAAAATAGTATATAATTACAAATTCTCTTAAAGAACTTAGAAGTATTATTTAAAAAAGCATTAGCAAGCATAATATTAATAGTGTAGAGTGAATTAATTTAAAAAATACATTGGAGTAATTTTAAGTTTAATCATTAATTAATTTTAATTTAATTATGTTTTTAATATTCTAATTAACGCAATACATATTTATTGTTATAGAATAGGATATTTCCCCCTTCCAATAATAACACCCAAAAATTTCTCCATGTATTATTTCTTCTTTTTTTGTTGTTGGATAGGAGCAAGCGTGCAACCTAAAATTCAATATACAAAATGGGTCAAGTCCAGCGTAGATGCAACCAAAAATGTTAGTTACACACTTAGGGCTCGTTCGGTGGTCAGGATAAGAGAGACAAGATAGGATAAGCTATCATATCATATCTGAAACTATTGTTTGGTGAGCCAACATGATAGGATAAACCAATCCTGTCTCCTATCTTATCCTGTCCATCTAGTTAAAATTCCATCCTGAGGGGGAGCTGGGTTACAACTCGACAGGATATGATAAGGTGATTTAAAGTATAATAAAGTATAAAAAAAATGTATACATAAAATAATTAAATTATAATAAATTATAATATGGTTATCGAAAAAGGTATAATAAAACATAAAATAATAAAAATATTAATAATTAATTTTAAAAATCATTATTTCTTCTCACAAGGCTAATTTTATTACTTTATATTATTTTTAAAAACTAAAAATAAATAAAAAATATTCTAATAATTTAACTATATGTAAAGTAAAAACTAAAAATGAATATTTAAAATTATAAAAAATTAATTTAAGTTAAACAATATTTTAAATTTTTTAAATATTATATGTAATTTTATCACAAGTACAATTTTATCTTTTTATATAATCTTAAAAAATGAAAATTATAAAAAAAAAACTAAAATCTAATAAAATATGAAAACATTCAGAACAAGGACGAAAATTTTAAAATTCATGCTAAAATTACAATGTTATCCAGTTGGTTATCTGGTGGACACCAAACGTCGAATAGGATAATAGCTTATCCTGCTCATATCTTATCCTACTCCTATCTTGCTCCCTTATCATATCCGCCCCTATCCTATCCTGACAACCAAACGAGCCCTTAACATTAGACAACGTGATTAATGAGTGTATAAATCATATTTAATGATGTTTAGGTGTATGGATAGTCAGACGGTTAATATTATTAGATTTGTGGTTAATGATGATAAAATTTGATTAATATTGTCAAAATCTCGTACATTCAAATATCATCACAGACCAATACATCTCAAGCTAGGAAAGCAGCAAAGTATACTCATATATAAATTAGTAAAATTACACTGCAGTTGAATTGCAGGCAGGGTCATCCCTGAGATTTTGTGTGCCCTATGTGAAATGAAAAGTGGTGCCCCTTTTTTTATAAGCCGAATATATACATATATATTAATTATCAAAAGCGCACAGAGAGATGAAAAAATTAGTCATTAATTGTTTTACTACAACCTCAAGTGAAACAAAATATTACCGAAAAAAAGAAAAGATTACAGTAGCAAATTAAATAGAATTATAGTAAAAATAGTTATAATTGTATCTATCAACTTCAATTTGTTTCTTTCTTTTTCATTTTAGATGATCAGAAAGTTGTTTTCTAGGCAACATGTTCAGACAATAAACAATTAGACGACAACTCAACAAGTATAGAGTAAGTGAAACAATAGCACCGAATTGTTGATTGCTAGTTTGAAACCTTCAAATTTTTTTAAACCCAATCTGTTACCCTTGTATTTGCATTTTGACCCCCCATTTCGTCTTATACTCTGATAACTTTGTAAGCTAAATTGCTAAAATAGCAACTTGCGTACAACCTACAAGACGACAATTAAAGGCAAGCCTTTCCTTCAAAACAATATCACGCTTCAGGCCTTGGCTTCAAAAGTCAAAACATGATATAAAAATTAAAAAGGCAATCAAAGGGGCATGGAGTATAAAATACATGTAAAAAGGCAAGCAAAGGGGACAACGACAGTCGCTAGATGAGAGACTCTGTCACCCAGTTAGTCAGTCATGCAGAGGGAGGAACAAAATAAATGATTTATACTTTCTAATTCGAACGGAAGAAGGATGAATGAGAGTGGTTACACGTAGATTTGCAAAAAAAATTTGAGAGAACACATAGATTTTCAATTTTTTTAGAATTCAGTAATAATATATTAATTTTATAATGAAAATATTTTTTATATTGAATATTATACAATTAATTAAAATATAATATTAATTGTAAACATACCAGCTTATCCCATTCCTACTGGCAAGACTTGTCAAGTTTTGCGCCTGAATTTTAAAAAACAATTGGACCCTAAAGTAAAAAAATGTAACTATATAATTTTTTAATTTAATATATATATATTAAAACATATATACTAAGTAAAAAAATTTGGCACCCTCTAAAAAATGGGGTCCTGTAGGATCGCACCACCAAATCATACTCAGGACGACCGATTGTAGCGCTCATTTATGTGATAAGGGACCATGAAGGAATGATTCAAGTTGCAGCTGCTTGGACTAAAGCCCAAGATCTGTTGGTTCCTCAGATGGCCCAAGCTCATTCTGCTTTACTGAGCCTTAAGCTGGCTTTGGATTGTTTGGTCTTGCATGTGATTTTGGAATCTGCAAGTAACTTATTGTGTTGAAGACTGTATATAGCTTTTTACATCCTTTTCTGTCACAAATGTTAAAAGTGAAGGTAATAATGCTGCCAATGAACTTGCACTGCTACCTCTCTCCAATCCAAATAGTGCAATCTGCAATGTGGCTCTTATGGACTTTTTCAGTCCTTCTTAGTACTTTTCTCTGTCTTTGTTGCGGGTAGTGATTATGTAAAACCTTCCTCAAAATGACAACTCCAACATTCAAAACCTTGACTTTGCATGTTGGGGAAGTAGTTAACTTCCATCGCAACTAACTACTTTAATATTACTTCCGTCTTATTTGATAGGTAGAATGTATAAGTAAATAACTGTAGAGTTGTCAATCCAAACAATTAAACTTATATTAAATCAAATAAACTCAAAATCCAATCGAACTTGAATGACCTTTCTAATATGCGCAAATTAAATTACAAAAGATTTCAATATCTATTCAATTCTTATTTTTAAAATTTAAACAAAAATGTTAGTTATACATCAAATCAAATTATTGAAATTAATGATTCTAATCATACTCTTTTCATTTGAAACATATCTGCCTCACCACCTAAATCCTAACCATCTATTATCATTCCATTGTTTCCAGAGTAGAAGTGATTTAATCAATAATAATAAAGTAGGTGTAAAATGGTGTGAGAATATATATATATATATATATATATATATATATATATATATATATATATCTATATATATTATTGTGATAGATTACTTTCCCAGTCTTTTAATGTCCATTTCTCCACCAAAATTTCCTACATCTTCTCTATAAATAGGTATCATCCTAAGCTAAATAAATATTTAAACTTGTAAATCACTAGATGCTACAATTATTGTTTCCCAAGCAAGCCAAGCTGCAAACAACAACCCCAAGAAAACAAATTCATCAGAGTGCTTCAAGGCTGTTTGACATACATATGATGGGGCAAAATATCTTACCCAAAATGCAGCAAGGTTTGAACTTTGAAGAAATCAAAAATTTTTACTATAATGATGACCATGTATGAATATCTGCTTCAATATCTTACCCATCTATGAATGTATCTGCTTCAATATTTATGATCACATATAAGATCAAGAATAATGTAGCATATTTAACATTTTCAGGGCTTAAATGTTGGAATTTCAGAAGGATTAAATGCCTGATAAATTTTCCTATCGATTAAATTCCTGAATGGATCCTCCTCCCTCTTCTTGATCAAGTAATCTATGTTGTGTTCAACTTCAGACTTAATCTGAAGGTACAGTTGGTTGGCAGCATCTTTGTCCTTTAGCATCTTCTCCATGCCTTTTGTTCTTATAGGCTTACCAAATAGATAGTAAAAGCGACCAGGTATTTTGGGTAGAAGCACTGGAACACAGACATTTGTGTTTGCTACCTCACCACTTGTCTCATCTCTGCAGGTAAAGAAACACAAGAGTGGCTTGTGAATAAAAAGTCCACACAGTTTTTGATATGTTAGCTATATGCTCCTATACCTTATCATTGTTTTACTTTTACTGAATGAAACACAAATATTCTCAATGAAAAGAAAAACACAGATATTTAATGATGGATGGAATAAAATCACCATGAGAATTTTAAAGCTCTTGATGGGTATGGTGCCGGGGTGAGTTGTCAAGCATTCATCTAATGCTAATTTCATAACATATGCATAAAATAACCAATAGCCAATGAAATGCTTGACAGCTCACCCTGAGTATCATACCATGAAAAGAAAAGATGAGTATCATAGAATTCCCCAATTATCATATCATTGTATGGATAATTTAAGATGGAATGGAGGAAAGTCTTCTATTGTTTGGAATGTAGACAGAATGACAAGAGTTATAATTATATTAGTAAACAATAATTTGGTTTCATTCAATAACCTCAAACTGGGAGGCAAGAAAAAATAGAGGGATTGAATAGAATAGGATTGAATAACATCTATTGTTTTTTACTCTATTCCATCCTAAGTTAATAAATCCAAACAATGGTAAGTAATGTCACTCCATTCCACTGATTCCACTGACCATTCACTTCTATTCCACTCCTTTTCACCAATCCAAACATAGCCAAAAAGAAGTAATATACACTTTTGAGATGAATAATTACCTAAACTTAACTGAGTCACGATTCACTTCGTTGATGTAATCTCTCATGATGGGGATCTTCATTAAGTCGTTGTAATCAAGAACCATCTGTAAGATTCAAGCAGTAAGAATCCAATCAAAAGGCTGAGTACTATAAATCAAAGCTCATGATTTACAAGAAAAAAGAAAGATAGCAGCTATTTCTTCTCACTCCCCCCACCCCCAACAAGTCAAAAAAGAACATGGGCGGCACAAGTTGTGCGATGATAAAAAGGAATACTTATGGGAACTATGAAATTGTATCATATTGGGTTCATTATTTAAATATCTCTAGGAACCGTGATCGAAATTCAAAAAGAGTATTCTCAAGAGAGGAAATATTCTGCAATCTATCCAGGCTCAGAAAACGAAAATAACAAGTTAGCAAAGAGCTAATGAGAGTGAAATGCTCTTTAAATCCAATGGCATCTATGTATTATATAATGATATATTACTTGACTCAAGCAGAATGGACAATCTAAAATTATTATGGATCGCCAAAAACAAGATAGGAAAATTATTATGGACAACCACCAAGCCTTATTATGTAAAGAAATTGTTAGAGAAAAAGAAGAAACCTACTTCAGCCATATCATCTTCACCAACAGCTCCAAATGGCACAATCGTGGCGCCAAATCGTGCTGCCATTCTCACAAATTCAGGATGATCAGGCCAAATTAACTTGTATTCTTCCCCCTGGCAATTATGGGAGCATAGTAAGTTTTAAAGCAAAAGGCAGGCCCATCATCACATAATAACAGTCAGTGCTGATCTCAAACTTTGACAAGCATGACAAACCAAAAAAAAAAAAAAATTAGTGAAAAGTTGACATCTGCACAATATGGACCAGTAGTCTCCGGTATACATTTTCATGCATGGGCATGCCTATTTCCGAAAATGGAGAAACAGAGAAAGTTGATGCACCTTAAAATGGAGCGCCTCACGTGCACCACCGGGATATAGGAGAACATGTGATTTTGTTGAGAGCAATTTAAAAAGATTGGTTGCTGAAACAGGCACCCCACCAAATACCTTCACCCAATCGATCAAAGAAAACTCCGAAGATACACTCTCCGTTTTCCCGGTAAACAGCTCAGGATGTGCTATTCCACGAAGCATAATACCCTTCTGACTTAAAAATTCATCTATAACTGAGATTAGCTCTAATCCCAACAACATGTGATAACCGACCAATAAGACGGGGCCTTCATCTGGAACACCAGATAGACCTTTCACAATCTTTCCATCCTCCAAAGTTGAGAACATTACAGATCCAGTAACAGAACGGAATAATCTGCCATCCACGTCAGCAGCATATTATCAGCTTTAGGCCTATAATTCCCATTTGTTTGGGAACATGTGCAACACTGTTAAAGAAGAATATAAAACAACAACAACCAAAACCTTTTCCCATAAACTAGGTCGTCTACATGAATCAAACTTCGTTGTGTTCTAAGAATTAATCCTTCAAGAAAGGCCATTTAGATCTAATCTATTTTTCTTACTGGGATTTCTAAAGATCTCCTCACACCCTAAAGAAGAATCTGAAGTCAAAGCAAAAATTGCTAGCCGGATCTATTCTTGATTTAGCCAAAGCAAACAGTAGGAGTCTCACCCAGACCCATCAATGCAACAACGACATTAACTATAAGATGTTCCAATAAGAACTGTACATGGCGAGGATAAAATTGCCAAATCAAATTACCCAACTACTTGATCCATTGCATATCTGAATTCTGTCATACTGGGAGGAATGAAATCCTTGACCAAATCATGCCTCCTTGATTGACGACGGTACATGCAAGTCCCCTTGATGATTGTCAGCAGACCAATACCATCTTCCTGCACCACCATGCAGAATATACATTTAATCAACTAAGAGAGAGCTGTTATCAAAGAATACTAAAGGGACAGTAGATCTCCAACTAATATTGTTGTAATGGCATACTGAAATAAGGCTAGTGAATTCATCTCATACCACAAAGTACCACGTTAGATGTTATGCACAAAACAGTGGCTCAAAACCTCGTCCTATTATTTGGTTGTTCATGGATGGTCAAAATTATAAGTTTTTGTTAAAAAGATCACACGACTAATTTTAAAAAAATCACAAGACTATATATGCATGTAATCTTCATCCAGTATCCACCAGAAGCTGTAGGTCAATTCCTACAACAGTACTGGAAAGGTATGATGATAGTAGCCACAACCACCAAGCCTTATCCCACTAGGTGGGGTCGGCAAGTATGATGATAGTAGCAAACAAGTATATCTATTCATTTCACGTACCAATAGAAGGGTGTGTCCGCTGTCCTTAAAATTACGAACTCTGCAGTTTTGCAATGATCCTGCAAGTCTTTGAGCTTCATTTGCACTGGGAAGCATGTTATCTGCACCACTGCAATGGAAAACTTTGTCAATGTCAATTCTCAACAACCAATTGAGAACATCAACTAGAAAGTAACTTATGCATGTTATATGAATCAAGATTCTCAAAATTGGAGGGAGTAAATCAATGCTATAGTCTTGCATAAAACATTTGACTCGGTTAATAATGCAACCCAATGCATTCTGCATAAGAGATCTTAGAAAAAAGCCAAAGACAAAATATTAAAGTCAAGAAAGATGGAGAAAAGAAATAACTAAACCCTTCCTTAAGCTCTTACATATTATTGACTATGTGAAAAATACGTAGAGAATATTATTGACCTGCAGCTCATATAACTATATAGGTTATTTTGGCAGAATTCATGTGGTATCTTATATGTAATAATCTAGATCAGACAACAGAGAACCAATTTGGAGCTCCATCTTGAATTATGATGAGAAACAATAAAATACCACCCAACCCAAAAACAAACTACACACACACAATATTATTATGAGAGACATCAAATCTAGAGAGAGTAGGAACCTAGCAAGCACAAGCACTTCAGCTTTAACAGCATGGAGACGTGAATTAGCATATGAAGCAGCTGATTTTAGAAGTTCCAACTTCCAAAGAAGAGTGTCCCTTGGTATAATATTAGCTAGCTCCTGACAGTAGATCAAACAAAGTAAAGTATATAGTGACAGTTCAATATAATCCCATACCGCAAGAACTTCTTAGACATTGTCTGGAAGATAGGTCAAGGGAAAAGTATAGAGGAAAAAGACAGAAAATATTACCACCTCGACAACAAGAGAGATACTTAAAAAGGTATAACTTATAAGGCTAACCAACTAGGCAAGAAACCATAATATTTTCTACGTATTATTGTGTTGCCAAATTTAGGATTTAAATCCATGCCACAAGCTTGTAATTCTTGTCAAATAACTAAAATTAGTTGCAATATAGCCCTATACATAACAAAATGGGAAGAGAAAAAAAAGGTGACAAAACGGACAGAATATCAAAAGATTCTCACAGGAAGACATGGCAGCAATGCGGTAAGGTTGTATGACAATTGTTCAACTTTCTTTGTAGGAGGAATGTTATTTCCAATTTTGACTGATGCCATCTTTACTGGATCACCTGAAATCATGAAAATATATAACAACGTATGTGAATGAACATTTTTTACAGGATAAAAACTTCATAAGAGAGACAGGAGGAAAAGTACAGTTAGGGGCAGGATGAGATATCATCCACAAACAAAAAATTGTAGATACATCATGGAAAATGAAAATAACTTATGCAACAAGGCTGCCCAGTCGATCTGCATATCAGAAGTAACATCTCCCTTGAAACAGCTTTTAGCAGAACCCGAAGGAGTTCGTTTATTGGGTAAAGCAACACTTCTACTGTTGCGAGATAAACTGCACATTACCAATACAGTTTTAATTTCTAGCCTTATTGTAATGTTACCAAACCCTTTATAACGAATCATCAAAATTTGCTCCAAAGTTGGGCATACCGAGTGCTCACTCCACCACCACCACCACCACCACCACCCCCACCACCAACAAGAAAAAAAAAGGTTGTCCCATGTGAAAGTATCCAGTTCATGAATTCTGAACTAGTGCACATGACACATATAAGAGGGAGAAAAAGTGGTGGGACGTCTGCTAATATACAAGTCATTAATGTTAATTCATTAATCCTATACATACAAGCATATATACACAACACACACGTGTGTGTGTGTGTGTGTGAAATGCTGTCTGAACAAAGGACCTGACCTTAGAGAGAGCACTGGATTTCAAAATTTGCTTGCCAAAATGGAAAGTTTGATGGCTAGGATAGTAAGTTAGAAACAGAAAGAAGGATTTACAAGAAATTCAACCAAGGAGTCTGAAATCCAAACTCTGCTATCTGAATTAGTTGAGAAATTAATAGAATCAGGTAAAGGCAAAAAAAACTGTAATTCACCAGTTTCTGTATCACTTAAGCTTCTACCAATCCCAAATTAAACTATCATCATGAATAGAATAATCTTGTCGACATCAACATAGATGTACTTATTTCTTAGGCACTATCCACAAGGTATACAGTAATCAAGAAGAGGAAGAAAAGGTATGCATCACATTAGAAAATGATTTATATGTCTATGGAAAAGTAAATATAACAGCTGGAGTTTTGAGGGAATAGAATATTTACCCATAATGAAACCAAGAAGAAAGGGAACAGTTACATGCAGTTCATCAGGCAAAACCTCCAACATAGGAAACAAAGGTTGCAACTGAGATCTGCCAAAGGATGTAGCTATGGTTGAAAGGTATATTGTTAGATTTTTGTAGAGTATTGACAATGACAGTACATCAACAAATAAATACTTATACAAATTTGACAAGAAGAGTACAGCATTAAGAGACTCACCTGGATTGACTAATATCAGAACTAGGTCAACTGTTGGATTACGAGCAGCAACAGCAAGTGCTAGGCATCCGCCAAAGGAATCGCCTACCAGATAAATTGGCTTATTTGGAGACAAGGCATACTCAAGCTTAATAGCTTCTTCAACAAGTTTCACCAGTCCTTCATAAAATTAAAAGGAAAAAAGTTTCATTTTAATTTTGATAATGGCACCTTCTAATCATCGCTTGCAGATTGAAACTTATTCAACCACAAAAATTTTACAAAAAAATCTTCTGTCAATTATGCTTACCAATCTAACAATTACTATTATACAAGAGTTCCACCAATCAAATGTGGAAGAATTAGTATTATGTCAGATCGTTATCTTCCAAATAATAGACACCAATCTAACAAGAGGGATCCAAATTCTGAAATAATTTAAAGGCATGAACAAGATATCATCTTAAATTTTTACAGAAAATTGTCAGTCTCTGCCATGATAAAAGCATATTGTATAAGAAATCATTTTGCAAGTGACAGACGAAACAGATCTCGAATGAAGAATGCTACATGGAATGTAAATTTGATTCATTAATAAAATGAACTGCAAGCACGATCAAATATTGAAAGCACACAATAATTGAGAAGCATTTGTTGATTGCTCCCTAATAGATGTTTTAATCCCCCAAAGAAAATGTTTCACAAAGCTTACTTTCTGTCACACAAAGAAACTAAGTTGCTAGAGACAATAATCAAAAATCTGAAGTTAGTATCTTTTAAAAGCATCAACAGCAACACAGATGAACTTCCAAAAGTTGGCATAAGCATACATTAAAAGGCAAAGACCTTCAAATGGTGTTCGATCGTGAACAGGAATATGCAAGCAACGAACTTCGAAAGCCCTGTATTGTGCAGAAAGCAAAGGTGAAAAGAGAAAACATAATAACATTACATGAAAGTAAATAGACTAAACTGTAAAAGGAGAGTTTTCTCTCCAAGAAGCTTAAACATTGCCATTAACTTTCAACTAGGACTCTCTACAGCAAAAATTATCAGACCATTGTGGCATTGAACTGAATAATAATATCCCAAATATACAATCTTTAAAGTGCCAATTATAATCCTGCAGACTTGACATTTTCTAAACGAATGCCACTTTATAGGATTGTTTTCATTGGTTATTGAATACGAATAATACGACATACTTCCCAAGAGCTTTATGGTGCAAAGTGAGGCCCAATCCTGTGCCATCCATCCCTGCATGAATCAAAAATCAAGAAACTGAAAGTTGAGTACAATTAACATAAAAAAAACTATGCAATCCTTGAATTGCAAGGAAAGGAAAAAAAAGAAGTATTTTATCCACAAAAGCCTCTTATACACATAACAGTCTCATACAAGACATAACAATAACCAATAGGCAACCAATTCAATTTACAATACATTTAGATTAAATAGTGAAACTAGCAATAAGTCAATCATTTCAGACCCTAAATGATGAAAATTACTCTCGAGGAATCTGAACATGTATTCCATCTTTCAATGGAAAACACCTTGAAACATTAGGACTAATTTGAATAACAAAATGCACACTCAGAAACATCAGGAATAACCGAAAAAATTTCATCTTTCAAGACCTAACATCAGGAATAACACAACACTCGTATCTTTCATGGACTAATTTGACTATTTATTTATTTATTCATTCGAAAACAACACCACAAGCACCTACTTATATAACTACACCTAAGTTTTGTCATAATAAAACACTATTTACCAGGTAGAAACAGAAGAGTGGGAGAATTTTTCAAGGGAGAACCACATTCAAGAGGGCAAAACCACCTTGGTGGGCCACCATCAAACTTGCTCATCTCTTTGGCTGCATCAAAATAATCTTCAACAGTGCGAGCCCCATACCCATCATTCCAAAGTGGTCTCAAATCTTCTTCTTCATCATCATCTACCAAAACAGTAGTAGTAGTAGTATTGATCACCTTGTTTTCATCAACAGTACTAGCATGCAACAAAGAACCATTATGCTGAGTCTCAGTTTCATTAACAACCAGAGAAGCTTCTCCATTCACATTCACTGATTCAGAGGACAACACCATCGAGCTTCTTCGACCATCGAAGCTCTGAGCTTGAACTCGAACCCGGTGCCTTACCCTTGAGCTTATTGCAGAAATGGGTGATACCCGAAAACCCATTACCGAAGCCATGACTCACAAAAGCTTTAGCAGCTTTTGGAACTGGAAAAAAAAAATCACTTTTGTTTTAGTTCTTCTTTTGGTTTTTGTTTCTAGCAATGGAAGCTTCGAGTCTGAATGTTAAACGGAGCACTGTCTCTAAACTGAATGGAAGTGAGACAGGGTCACATGTTTTGTGTTTTGCGTAAAATCATTTTTATCCAAACAAAACAAAAGGAAGAGTGATAAAAGCGATATTGCAGCAAAACACGCAAATCGAAAGGAGTGATATAATGTAATATCCTTCTTACATTTGTTTGTTTATCCAGCGAACAAAATTTAGGCGAGTTAAGTCCTAATAGCTGGATCTGGTCGGATCTCACGACTCAAAAAATATTTAAAATGGTATTTATAAATTATCTATCAATGAGATTTTCATATTGACTCACATCCTTATAAAATATGAGATGTATCATTGTCTATCGGATCAACATTCGTTAGCTTAATTATATTTATTTATATAAAAAAGATAGTAAGAATAAATTCTAGAATCTAGAGGGTCCCTATAGATATATATAAAAGATATGCAATGTTATTAAAATCGGACCGATAATTGACTCGATCAGGACACTAGGTTAATGAGTCATCGATTCAATCAGTGAGTCACTTATATGATCCTATCAAAGGATTATATAGCGTCTGTTTGTTTTAAATAATTTTGAACGAAACCCAACGTTTAAGGGAGCTCAAAATTGAGCTTCCCAGGAAAGTGTATTGGAACGCCCAATTTCACCATTTGCGAATCAAGCAAGATCGAGAAATCATATGTTTCTTTCTTTGTTCATATCAGTCACTAGTTGAACCAGTTGACTCGGTATACATTATAAAATCCCAAAATATTCATACATAAGGCCAACATAATTCAACATGCTAAGGTTGTGGTTGAGGTTCAATAGAAGACATATGTGACTAAAAAACAATTCAACATTACATAGAGTAATATAGAGTATAGTATAATATCAGTATTATATCGTTTCAAATTAGTATCAATATATTACAAGGAGAAGTATCATTATTAGAAATTAGTATATCATTATATTAGTATAATACCAATACAATTCATAAAAATGGCAATAACAAAAAATGGATCGGGTCAACCAATTTTTCCTGCCGGATCAATCAAATTTCATAAAAAACAGGTTAATCAGTTTTTTTCCGGATCGATGTCTTTACAGTCCGATGGCTTAACCGGATTGGCTTCGTGTCCGGTTCCCAATCTAACCGGTCGGACCAGCTAGACCCAAGGCCGTGTCTAGACATTTTGAGGTCTAAGGCAGACTTATTAGATTTTTAAAAAATTTATTGTTTATATAGAAAATAACTAATAGTTACATTATTTATTTCAATTCATTGTTATTAATAAAATTCCATGTGTAATTGATTTTTCTCCAACGGTACCAATGCTTAATCTTCTTAGACGAAAGGAACAAACAATTTCAATTGTAATCAATTTTACTTTCGCGAAATTTTACTCCTGCACACTTATAAGTATAAGAGCGTCCTATTAAAAAAAATCATATCAAGACTATTGGGTCATATAATTATAGCACTTGTTTCCAGCTCGGGTTAGAAAGTCATGTTGCTACTTCGTACTTAAATAAAATCTCTCTCTCATACATGTTATTGTTGGAGCTTTGTTATGTTTTGGTGTATTTATTACATGTTCAATTTTTGGGACTTTATATAATATATAAAATTACAAAAAGTCAATGACTACATGAATATGGGGTCTAAGGCAGATGCCTTAGTTGCTTTGCCTTACACACGGCCGAGGCTGGACCGAGCCGGTTTTTATAACACCGAAGATAACTATTGTTTTGGATTTAATTTTAACATATTGTAATTATTATTAAAATATTTAAATATTTATTTTCTTAATAATTATATTAAAATTAACATATGCTACAATATATGATTAATTAATTATTAATACATTTTGTTGTACCCTTCAAGGAACCTAACCTGCCTAATGCCTATGGTTGGAAACTTGTGACTTGAACCTAACGTGTTTGTTGGTCAGTAATTTTTTTAACATCACATGTAAGGTTTTGTCAAAAAAACATCACATGGAAGGTAAAAATATTAACAAAATGACCAAAGATAAAATACACCCTTCTCCCCACTATTTCCTGAATTAGTATTACTCTGAGACATTCCTTCTATTATTCTTTTTTCTTTTTGCATGTTGGGAAATCAGCATCTTAAATAACTTGATTTTTTTTCCATCTCAAATCTCACATTGAGAAGTCGTATCTTTCCCAACCTCATATACATTTTTTTTATTTGATAAATAAATTAAATAATAAATACAATCTTTAAGACTTATTTTAATATAATACGATTTTTTATTTGGTGACGAAATTGTTAGATTAATTTTCTAATGAAATTGGATCCTCGTGCCTTAAAATAATATGTAACACATTTTTTTCGAATAGAACTTTGATAAAAGAAAAAGTATTTATGCTTTTGGTGTCTTAAAAGCATAAATGTATCACATTTTTTTTATTTCAGAACTCACCCTAATTAGTCATTTGAGCCGAATAATGCATTACCATCTTTTGTTACATCATTCTTTTACATTTAAATCTTCATCATTTAACCAAGTAGTTGGGCACAAGTGGTTAATGTGCTGTTGTTAAGGACGAATAGTTCGTACTTTGCACGAGTTCGATCATTGGCAGCAACAACTCTTGGACAGGCTTTACTTATCTCCCGGCCGAACCCCGAATTAGTCAGGATCAAAGACTCTGGACACCAGGACGGGGGTCAAAGACCCTTCGGACCAAAAAAATCTTCATCATTTATCATTTACCTAATGTTATTTTCAAAAAAAAATTGATCAATAATTATAAAAAGTTGATATCAGAATATCATTGTTATGACATGTTAGTCTTTAGGACGGATTCACTGGTTGTGCCTAGGCCACAACTTTTGATTAGAACCGTTCCCTGGTACGCATTCGATTGGGAAAGTAGCCTTCGGATTACGTGATGCAATTCCAATGGTACATACATATCCATAATTTCTAAGCGCCGCACATAATTAGGATGTGTTTGCAGGTGCGTTTGTGCAGCCAAAACTAGCGTCTAGAAACCCAAAATTATTTTTGTCCTTTTTATGATGTTGATAGTTGATACCAGTTGGGTGAACTGAGTTTCAGATCAAAGTAGGTTTTGGATTGAAGTAAAGGGAAATTCTAGGGTGAGTGATCAAGGAAGTCGCTCATCGTGAGCAAGGGCCCTTTAGCAAAAAAAAAAAAAAAAATTTGGTTATTACCCTTTTTGCGTTTGGCACCCCACCCCTACTCCCCTCTCTCTCTATCAATCTTTGGAACTCCGACACTGTTGACCACCACGTCTTCTTCCGGTGAAAACCCTAATTGCTTTTACACTCAAATACATTGACAAGAGAACTTGGATAGAGAGAGAGAGGATGAAGGCGACTTTGTCTTCATATATAGACCATGAACATCCCCTATTTGAACCTCGATTTTCAACTCATTATCGGCGAGAATGGAAAGAGGATGCCATCCACACCGCACTCGGCCACGTCAAGAATCTCATCACCGGCTCTGTAAGGGAGCGGAGAGGTTTCGTTCAGTAGATGAGGGGTCAGAATCTGTATGGATATGATTTCGAGTTCAATGAAATAGGGTCTGAAGATTGGGTTTTTGAGCTTCGGATATTATGGCCCTTGTTCTTTGATCTCAACGATGGAGACGCCGCGGTATGGTGATTGACAGCACGCGCACGATGGTGACAGAATAAGCAATGGCGGCAACAGCAACAGAGGAGGCGACGGCGACAATAACGGTGGAGAAGGTGAGAGAGGAAAGTGAGAGAGAATGAGATGGGGTGAATATTTTAAATTTGAAAAATATAAGAATTTTAAAATAAATTAAACTTTGCTTAGATGCCTTTGCTCATGGTAGGAGACATAACATAGTCTCCCACCCTAGAAGCCGCCTAGAAGTAAAAATTTATTGTTTCTACGTTGATTTAAATGTCAGTTTGTTAATTCTAATCCAAGCAGTATCAACAAACCTCTCTCTCTCAACCTTCCCTCTACTCCTCTTTTCCTTCTTCCTCATCCACCGGAAGGAGGGTGGTTTTGGATCATTTTTTGACCTGGAATCACCCATCTACATCGTTTTTCTCTCCTTTTATCTAAATAAGTGGTTTTTCCAGATAGATCTGGTTTTTCTTTCATGTTTTTCCGTGTTTTCGTCGTCTGCGTGTGACGGTGTTTTGTTCGTCGTCTTGTTGCAGCGTCGTTTGGTTTCTCGTCTTGTTGCGGTGTTCGTTTGGTTCAGATTGACAGATCAGCTTCGATCCATTACAGATTCAATCAAGACTTGGGCATCAACGTTACAGATCCAGAGGCATGAGTATTCCGGTCACTTTGATTTTGTCACATTTGTAGGCATTTTGCCGTGTTATGCTATTAACCTGAGTGTTGTGAGTTTGTTCGCAGATTCATCCTTTTCGGTTTTTAGTGATGTTGAATTTATGTTGTTTTTGATGTATTTTACCAATTTGAATGAATGAATATCTTTTTTAGTCAAAAAAAAAATCTAATCCAAGCACACATTTTTTTTTGGTCCGTAGGGTCTTTGACCCCCGCCTCGGTGTCCAGAGTCTTTGACCCTGATTAATCTGGGGTGCGATCACGAGGTAAGTAAAGCCTGACCAAGAGTTTTTGTTGCCAAATATCGAACTCATACAAAGCACAAACCATTCGTCCTTAACAGCAACGCATTAACCACTTGCCCCAACTCATCCAAGCACGCATTTAATCATTTAGTGTGTTGTTTGGTTAAAAAAAAAAAATTAAACGTCAACCTCTATTTGAATCTACCTTGGAGGAAACCTCGAAATTGGAGCTTTGGACAAAAGCTCATTTGTGTGCCTCAGGACGTCAAAAAAGTGGGTTTACATTGAAAGAGCAATTAATTGTAATCAATTTCAATTATTTTTAATTATTTTTGTTTTTTCTTATTTATATAAATACAATAGGAAAAAAAATTGGTACCGACACATGACAATTGACGGATGACAAATTTTTCTTGTATAGAGAATTACTTTGTATAGATTATAGATACATAGATCATAGATTTGTAGTTTTTTTTAAACAGAAATTGCTTATAATTGGACATAGATGCATTAAATAACGTCAGCCTCTATCATCCATATGGGTCAAAAATTTCTTCCCAATGATAATTAATTATGAAAATATCATCTTATTTTTTTTATTTCTTATTTTTTTTAAAAATGTATAAAAAAATAGAAATGAAAACAAGATGTCATTTATATAACACCTCGATTTTCGCTGCTATGTAATATCGATAATAAATATATAAAAATATATTTTTATCCGAGACTTAGAAAATTATTTTAGGCAAAATACTGTTATTTTCCTGTTATGTTTTATATCTTAGGGTTACGATGAAGTTTTGGGTTGAAAATTCAGACGGAACCCGTCTGCGTTTTCACTGAAAGTAAAAGTTTACTGCTCAGAAAACCTAATTTTGAGTCGTGAACGAGATGAAAAATATTTTTATCGTATTTACTACGATATTGGAAGTTTTGAATATTTTGGTAAAAAAATTAAAATATTATATTTGTTGCGGGCGTATACGTCGAGATGTCTCTAGGAAAAGCTTGCGCCAGATAAATCGAGGAGTCGGCAACGTAGCAGAGATGATGGATTTGACCGACTTGACGAGCATTTATGATGAGCTTATCCGTGTCATAATGGCCATAATGACACATTTATGACAAAGTTAATTTTTCCTATGAAATGACCAAATTGCCCTTGTCTTTTTATGACAATTGCAAGCAAATGTCATTGGAAAAGTTGACCAAACCTTGCCCAACCCTCACGGCTCACTCTTGTCTATTTCATTCAAATAGGTTGTCTTCTTCATTAAGCAATTTTCTTCCATTTCCATGTTCTTTTTCTCCAAAGTGTTCATAATTCGTCAGATTTTGATTAGCAATTCTGACCATTTTATATTATGAATCTCGAAAAACTTTCAACATGAAAGTTGTTCATCTTTCTCTCTTCTTTCCAACGACATAAAGATAATCCAAAACGGACAAGTATGTTGAGAGATCTACCCAAAATACTAAAACTGTTCTAAAACCCTAACTATGTTCATCTTCTTCTCTAAGTTTCTCAAGAACACCATGAAAAATTTGTGAAGAACATCATCCAAATCTTGATTTCCTTGAATCATAAAGAGGTAAAAACTTATTCTCTTGTCATTTGAATCATTTCTCTTCATCACTTTTGTAGATCTATGACTTAAATCCATATGTTATTCATTTACTTCAAAGTTCATGGAGCTAGATTCAAAAATTCATAACTAATTCTAGAAAAATCCTTTTGACATGAAACCAATTGCTATGATCTTATAATCATATCTATTTTCATCATCTAGAAGCACAAGATCATGTGAAATTTCTTTCCCTAAATTCTGGTTATGGCAGAACCTAGGTCAAAGTTGTGTTCTTAGGTTTTGTTTCATTTTCATGTCTTGATTCATGATTCAATCCTTTTATATCTTGATAGTTCTTGTATTCAAGTATATAGAAGATAAAAAATCAAACTTGAGCCTATTTGTTTCTTCAAAAACCGAAACCCTAGGTTTGAGTACTTAATGGTTTTGTGATTCAAAAGTTGTTGGTAATCTTTGAATCCAACTCTAAGCTTTGTATGTTGATTAAATCCAAGACTTGATGAAATTTCAAAATTTCTAGCCTAAAAATCTTGAGGAAACCGAACCCTAGTTCTTAGAACTAGATGAGTTTAGTTCATGTTCTTGGTTCAAAATCGTGGTTAAAGTGTCTAATCATGCTTAAGTAACTTATGGATCATTAATCCTTAAGTTAACCAAATTTTAATTCTCCTAACCTAGATAATTGGTTGAAGCCGAACCCTAACCTTCATGAACCAAATGTATTGTTGTTTGATTTAATTTATTTTGGTTGTAATTCGTTTGAAGGAAACAACTGAGTTAGCTGATTTACGCTGACGGAGAGAAATCGGATCGAGATCAGGAGACTAACAGAAACTGTAGTTAAGTCTTCAAGAGGTGGGGGGGGGGGGGGTATGCCTGAGGAGTGTAAGATAATCTCATGCTTATTTGTGGAGTCATTTATTAATTTTATGTATGAAATATTTTATTATATTATACTGTTTACTATTAATTGCTAGATTGATGTGATGTTTATCTGAGTAATTGAATTGATGTGATGTGTGGACTTACATGATTATAATTATTTGTTTATATTATAATTGTGATGCATGTCATGAATTGATATATGCCATGCTATTATGTGATTGGAATGTATCTGCTGTTGAGTGTTGGGTCGAGTAACTTTGACATTGGTCAGTGTTAAAATTTTTAATTAAGGATAAAAACCTTAATAAGCTTGGATAATTAATCAGAGGGATTAATTTGGGAGATTTTGAGAAAAATGAAAAAAATTATTATTTTAATAATATTTTGTGGAAACAGTGTAAATAAACCATAGTAAGGGAGAAACCGTGATATTTTTTCACAGGCTCTAATTTTTATATAATAAATTCAATTTTATTATAAAATGTTATTTAAAGTGATTAAGTTCTGAAAATAATGTTTATAGCAGTCAGAACAATTACTTCTGACAGAGAAGTGATACAAGTTATTTAATATTATTTATTTAATATTATTAAATATTTAATTATTTAAATATTCAAAAATTAATTATTAAATTTTATTATTATTAATTTTTTTAAGTTGACCTTTATTGAGAATTAATTTTTGAAGTGAAACAATTAGAAATAAAGAGATTTATCAATGATTTTCAGATTTTATCAACGTTTTAACAGAAAAAGGATTTCTGTAAAAATATTTTATTCAGTGAAGTTATTCCGTTAAACTTGGATAAGTTTTCGGAGCTGTTGTTTTGTATTTGATTTTCACTGAGCGAAATGTTTTACAAGCAGATAAATAAGCCTAGAAACCGAGACGTCGGGGTTCTAGTGTGGTATGGACACGTAGATCAAGGATCTGTGTCATGGGACGGAGTATCCTGCAAAGTGGTTGTTTTTGGACAGTGTGTCCTAAGTTGATGTGGACAGTGTGAGTTCCATATCCGCGAGCCTAAAACTGGTGCATCGGTTTAAGGGTCTCGTGATTGAGCATTCGGACGGTGTGTCCTGTGTTGAGATTAAAATATTTGGACGGTGTGTCCTGTATTTGTTTTAAGTGAAAAGTCTTAATTAAAAAAATTAAGCATGGTCGTTAAGCTTTGTGCTTCGACGAGGAAAGATTATTACGACAAAGAAAACAAAGCGAGAATAAAAGTTTTTCTCATGCATTCAATGGCAATTGTGTCATGTGATTATGGGCATTGAATCCAGAGTGGATCAATGTATATGGCAGACGTGTCAGGAGATGATGATCATTGTGTTCTGTGGGGACCAATGAGTTACCTTGTGTATGACTACAACAATGGTTGGGTAGTTGTCATAAGGGGTCGTATGACTGAGCTGCAATAGCTGTTTGAGTGGCTATTATACGAGGTCGGATAATATTTGTGCATAGCTGCAATAGCTGTTTGAGTGGTTATAGCACAAGTGACCCTGTACATAACTGCAATAGCTGTTTGAGTGGTTATGTATCTCTGTACAACTGCAAAAGCTGTTTGAGTGGTTGTCACAGAGAGGTCTTGTGAACAATTGCAATAGCTGTTTGAGCATTGGTCACATGTGATTGAGGTGGATTATCCGACAGTGTATCTGTGTACAACTGCAATAGCTGTTTGAGTGGTTGTCACAGAGGTGTCATGTGAACAGTTGCAATAGCTGTTTGAGCACTGGCCACATGAGGTTGAGATTTCTTGGGCATTGTTTTGTTCGTTTTTACAATGTGCCATGTGTGAGCCTGATCAGCTTGAAACGAAACAGAAAGTTGTGGGATCTCCGGAGATTAGGTATCAAAAAAGAGTTGAATATTGAAGTGTCATGCATTTTTATAAAATGACGATGACTGCCGGGTATGATACCCTGTGAAATAAATCATTCTGTTGTTTTAAGTTAATTTTATTATGTTGTGAATATTTGGTATTTGCTATTTGAGAGTCGAGCATGGGGTTGTCTTATTAAAACTCATATATTGGAAACTCACCCTTACAAACATATCAGGTTTATTTTAGACTAAGGTAGTACTTTGGTACACTAGTACGGATGAAGCGAAGGAATTCACTGAGTCGTTCGAGGACTTAACTCCTAGATGCTTGAAGAAGTATTCGTTAGTGGGAATATCACGAGGGTGATGATTCAAAGATCTACATCAAGTACGTACCAGACTTTGGCAGGGGAGACATCTTTACCGTATATCCTATTTCTTACAAGTTTTCTTGTAGAGTAGGAACTTATATGTTCTGATACTTCCATAGTTCCGGAAGAAGAGATATCCTCACCGGATATTTCGATAGGTTGGGAGAACTATGGTGGTCTTCCCAACAGTGATTATTAGTACTGACCAGCTATAGGACTTTTGGTGTCTTATAAAGTAGTGGTACTTGGTTAGTCTGGACGTTTGACTATTGAAAGTCGTTCTTTTGAGTTGTAATTCCAGATTACCACTACGTTACAATTACGTCTTTATTTTCTTATGTTAAGTCTTTTGGAGATGATCTGTTATGTGAAGGTCTAAGTGTAAAATTCTCATGATATCTATTTATATTATGTTAATGGTGTTGGATTATATATGGAGTAAAAGAAAAAGAAACAATTTTATCACTAATTTTGAAAGGGATTAATAACTAGAAAATTATATTTTCCGAAAGCAACCAGCAAAACTATTTTATTGAGTGTATTTCCGCAATAAGTTATGTAAATGTGATAACCTGAAAATGGGGTGTCACAATTTATGTGATTATAAACGAAAACCTAAAATAAAAGCAGAAAATAGGAGATTTCTGACAGCGTTAAAATAATATTTGGTTAGCGGAAGTCACGTCCCGTGAATAGTTATTAGTCCTTTATTGGCAGCATATTTGATTTAGACAAAAATAAAAAAGAGCACAAAACAGGGAATAAAGCAAATGGAACCATGCTTTCTCAATCTTCCAATGTCCATTCCTCTGGCAAATCTTCCTAATATTTCTCTTTACAATAGTATTATCATCCTAAGCCAAATAAATATTTAAACTTTAAAAATACTTTGTTTCCTAAGCAGGCCAGCTGCAAACAACAACCATGCTCCATGCAAAAGAAGTAAAACCACCCGATCAGTGCTTCAAGATTTGAACCTCGAAGAAAGCATCATTTTTTATTATAATAATGATGACCATGGACTATCCAAATAAATAAGATCAAGAATAATGTAGCATATTAACCATTTTTCAGGGCTTAAATGCTGGAATTTGATCAGTTTCAGAAGGATGAAATGCCTGATACATTTTCCTATTGATTAAATTCCTGTATGGATCCTCCTCCCTTTTCTTGATCAAGTAATCTAAACTGTGTTCAACTTCAGACTTAATCTGAAGGTATAGTTTCTTGGCAGCTTCTTTGTCCTTTAGCATATTCTCCATGCCTTTTGTTCTTATGGGCTTCCCAAATAGATAGTATAAGCGACCAGGTATTTTGGGTAGAAGCACTGGAACACAGACATTTGTGTTTGCTACCTCGCCACTTGTCTCATCTCTGTATGTGAAGATACACAAGAGTGGCATGTGAATAAAAGTCCACACGGTTTTTGATATAGTAGCTACATACGGAATAAAACACAGATATTCTCAGCAAAAAAGAATATTACACAGAGATATTTAATCATGAGTGAAATGAGATGAAATAAAATTATCATGGAAATTCATGTTCTTGATGGATATTATATCTAGGTGATATTCGGTTTTAGTCTCTTATTTGAAAAAAAAACCATACTTTTTTAATCCCAAATTCTAAAATGTGTCAATTTTGGTCCCCCAACGGGATTAAAGACAATTTTGGATAATTCTAAAACATATTTGGGGACAAAAACATATATTTGAGGACTAAAACTGGCATATTTTAAAAATTGTAGGAACTAAAAAAGTTTGTTTTCCAAATGGATAACTAAAACTGAATATGACTAAATTTTAGGTACTAAAAATATATTTAACTATATATATATTCATAAAGTAACTGATAGCCAATGAAATGCTTGACAACATATATAGCCTGAGTATGTACCCTGAAAAGAAAAGATGAGTATGGTAGAGTCCTCCAATTACCATATCATTGTATGAATAATTTAAGAAGGAATGGAGGAAAGTCTCCATTCTATTTTTTCGGGAGTAGACGGAATGACAAACGTTATAATTATATTAGTAAATAATAGCTTGGTTTCCAACTTTCCATAACCCCTAATTGGGAGACGAGAAAAATAGAGGGATTAAATAGAATAGGTTGGAATAACATCTATTATATTCCACTCTATTCCAACCTAATTAAGTTAATAAAATCCAAACAATGGTAACAAATGTCATTCCATTCCATTGGTCATTCCCTTTCATTTCACTCCTTTCATTGGTCCAAACATAGGCAAAAGAAGTAATATACACTTTTGATATGAATAATTACCTAATCTTATTTGCATCGCGATTTGAATCTCTGACGTGATTGTTGACTATGGGGATCTTCATTAGGTCGTTGTAATCAAGAACTATCTGTAAGATTCAAGCAGTAAGGGTTCAAGCAAAAAGAAAGTACTATATTAATCAAACCTCAAGCCATTTCTTCTCATTCCTTTCCCCACCCCCCAACAAATCAAGAAGCACATGGGTGGCACAAATTGTGCAATGATAATGGAAGGAGTTTTTTTTTTATAAGATAAAGAATGTATTGAATGATTACAAGAGGTATCTAAAACCCATTTACAAAAGACCCAAATCAGCCGGAGAGGATACAACTAAAAGTTCCACCAAGAGTAATAGATCCTGCAAGGTTGAAAACTAACTACATTATTTATGAAAACTATGGAATTATGTCACTTTGGGTTCATTATTTAAATATTTCTAAGAACATGATCAAGACACTCAAAAAGAATATTTCCAAGAGAAAATAAAAAATAAAAAATCATCTACAATATATCTAAGCTAGGAAAATGAAAATATCAAGTTAGCAGAAGATAATGAGATTAAAGTTCTCTTTACATCCAATGGCTTAATGGGTAGGCTGATTCTCAACGTTGGTAGGAAGAACAATATAAAAGGTGACATAATGCACGAGGCTTCCACCTGGTGAGGTCTGAGGAGGGTATACATACATTACCTTATGATTATCCTTGTAAGTTGAGAGGTTGTTTCCAAAATTTGAATCCATGACTTCCAGATAATTAAGATAAGTGCCTTCTAACATGAGGGAGTAACTAAGTCCCTCGTGAACGAGGGAGCCAAAGTAACTTGAAATGATAGGTAAACATGGGGTTCTTTGTTTCATTTTAAAGTGTTATGGGTAGATTTTGTAAATATGATTTTTGCAATATAGCCCCTGGGTTACAATATCACATGTCTGCATAAACAAAACAAAGTACAAACCACACTGTCATTGTCTTGTTCTTCCTCCAACGGAGCTGCAGCACGCATCAATAGAATACAAAAATTGGAACCACAGAGTCACAGTCACAGAGATTCAAATCACTAGAGCAAGGAATTTCAGCTCATTTGTGTCTGGTATCTATGTATTATATGAAGATATATCACTTGACTCAAGCAGAATGGACAATCTAAATTATTATTGGTGAAAAAGTAAAGAATTGTAAACATGCACCCTCCCCCAAAATAAAATAAAATAAAGAAACCGATAAGAGAAAAAGAAGAAACCTACTTCAGCCATATCATCTTCACCAACAGCTCCAAATGGCACAATTGTGGCGCCAAATCGTGCTGCCATTCTCACGAATTCAGGATGATTAGGCCAATATAACTTGTATTCCTCCCCCTACCAATTATGGGAGCACAGTCAGTGTTAAACCAGAAACTAGAGAGGTGATCGAGAGCATAAAATAACACACTGAATTACTGCACAAGGAAACAATGTATATATGCACCTTAAAATGGAGAGCCTCACGTGCACCACCAGGATATAGGAGAACATGTGATTTTGTTGAGAACAATTTAAAAATATTGGTTGCTGAAACAGGCACCCCACCAAGTACCTTCCCCCAATCAACCACAGAAAACTCGGAAGATGCACTCTCTATTTTATCTGTAAACAGATAAGGATGTGCTAGTCCACGAAGCATTATACCCTTCTCACTTAAAAATTCATCTATAAGTGATATAAGTTCTAACCCCAACAACATGTGATAACCAACCAATAAGACAGGACCTTCATCTGGAACACCAGAGAGACCATTCACAATCTTTCCATCCTCCAAAGTTGACAACATTACAGATCCAGTAACACAATGCTGTAATCTGCCATCCATGTCCATGCATGTCAGCAACATATTATCAGCTTTAGGCTTATTATTCCCATTTGTTTGGGAACATGTTAACTTTAATGTTAAAGAAGAATATAAAACAACAACAACATCGTTCAAAGTCTCTTTTTCCAATAAGTGGGGTCGGCTACATGGATCAAACATTCAAATTGTGTTCTATCATAAACTAAGTCTTCAAGAAAGGCCACTTAGATCTGATCTACTTTTTGGTGCTTCTAAAGGTCTTCTCCTTCACACACCTAAAGAATATATGAAGGTAAAGCAAGAATTGCTATAACAGGATCTATTATTGATTTAGAACAAAGCTAACAGTAGGAGTCTCACCAAGACCCGTCAATGCAACAATGACATTGTGTTAGGATTTAGGATTCAATCGCAAGGTATGGGACTTGAGTCCCACACTCGAGGTATGGGATTTTGGTGTGGGGTTTATATGGTTTGGAGCTCTCAAACCATAAGGGTTAGCTTTGGTGATGTGATCCCCCTAAGGTTCGAATCAATTGGTATCTCGCCCGGGACTAGTGCACACCCAGCTTGCATGGGCATCGGGGCTGCGGAGCGTGGTGAAATGTTAGGATCCAATTGTAATAAGGTATGGGACTTGAGTCCCACATTGGAAGTATGGAATTTCGGTGTGGGGTTTATATGGCATTGGGTTCTTCAACCACAATGGCTAGCTCCATTTGTGGTATGGTTCTCCAAGGTTCCTATCACGTTGACTGGTTGGACCGGAAACCTGTCCCAGAGCCGGTCCGGTTAGCATATTAGACCAGTTAGACACATGAACCGGTACTGACATCATCAACTCGGCTATGAACCGGGGCGAACCAACTCGCCATGAGTGCCACTGAACGAGCTTAATTAGTTAGCATACATGCGAAAAATAAAAAATATATACATAAATTTAGTACAAAATTTACAAATTTTATATATACCGGTTCAAGCGGAATCAACCAGTGACCCCCTGTTGAACCCGATTGAACCAGTAACCCAGTACTCTAACCGAGTTGATCACCGGTTCGGTTTTAATAACATTGACTAGAAGATGTTCCAACTTCCAATAAGAACCATATACATGGAGAGCATAAAATTGCCAAAACAAATTACCCAAATACTTGATCCATTGCATATCTGAATTCTGTCATACTGGGAGGAATGAAGTCCCTGACCAAATCATGCCTCCTTGATTGACGGTACATGCAAGTCCCCTTGATGATTGTCAGCAAACCAATACCATCTTCCTGCACCACCATGCAGAATATACATTTAATCAACTAAGACAATGTTGTTACCAAAGAATACTATAGGGACAGATCTCCAAGTAATATTGTTGTAATGTTGTACTCAAATAAGGCTAGTGAGTTCATCCCAAAACACAAAGTATCATGTTAGATATTATGCACAAAATAGTGGCTTAAAAGCACATCCTTTTATTTGATTATGGACGGTCAAAATTAGAGGTTACTTTAAAAAAAAGGTCACATGGCTCATTATTAAAAAAAAAATCACAAGACTATATATTATGTAATCTTCATCCAACAGAAGGAGTCTGGGAAAGGTGTGAAGATAGTTACAAGCAAGTATATCTATTCATTTCACGCACCAATAGAAGGGTGTGTCCGTTGTCCTTAAAGTTACGAACTTTGCAGTTTTGCAATGATCCCGTAAGTCTTTGAGCTTCATTTGCACTGGGAAGCAAGGTATCCTTGCCACTGGAATGGAAAACTTTGTGAATGTCAATTCTTAGCAACCAACTGAGAACATCAACTTGAAAGTCACTTATGCATGTTATATGAACACGAGTAAGTTGGAGTAAGTAAATGCTGTGAGAATGTAAAGTCACATTAGTTTGTTTGAAAGGGTCAATACCACAAAACTTTTATAAATAATAAGGTGGTGAAATAATTGTCGTAGGAAGTCTATGAAAGAGAATACGTTTCTGTTAAACCAACAAATAGGATAGTAACAAGACATGCATAAATAGAGGTAGGTTCTTTGTATTATTCATCCCATCTTGAGAGAGAAATCCACAGAGAGAAAACACCGTTTCTACTGTAAGGTTATGTATTCTCCTATATTACAAGAATGAGTGTTATCTTCTCTTCTTGTATTTAGAGAGATGTTATAATAATATTCCATTTAGTGAAAGTTTCTCATTTTTATTTTAGCCGCGTAATATTATTACCTTACTCTAGTACCTAACAGTAGTATCAGAGTCGTTGGTTCGGTCACTACTCCACTGTAGTTATTGTTCACGGTTACTATTCACACATGTGATTGTATACTTTTACAGTGATTGTTAACATATACTGGATTTGTTCTAGTGTGCTATAATACAAATAATACTGTTCACGTATACAGTACTATTCACGATGAAATTGTGTAAGCTGGTTCATTTGAAATATATATATATATATTTGGTGTAAAACCATGACAGCAAAATTTGAGAATGAGAAACTCAATGGGAGTAATTTCTCCCTATGGAAATTGAAGATAAGGGCAGTTATGAGGAAAGATAATTGCCTAGACGCAATTGACGGCAGACCCTCAGATATCACCAATCAAAAATGGAAAGAGATGGATGATAATGCTGTTGCCAATTTGAACCTAGCAATGGCAGACTCGGTATTGTCAAGTATTTCAAAAAAGAAGACTGCAAAGGAGATATGGGATACTCTTATTAAACTGTACGAGGTCAAGTCTCTTTACACCAGAATATTCTTAAAGAGGAAGCTTTACACTCTTCGAATGAGTGAATCCACATCGGTGACGAATCACATCAACATTCTAGATACGTTATTTGCTCAGCTCACAGCATCAAATTTCATAATAGTAGAAAATGAACGTGCAGAACTTCTACTTCAGAGTTTACCAGATTCGTATGATCAACTCATCATCAACATCACAAATAACAATGTTATTGACTCTCTTCACTTTGATGATGTTGCTAGTACTATTCTTGAAGAAGAATCAAGGCGCATGAATAAGGAAGAAAGATCAGAAAGTTCGAAGCAAGTACAGGCATTAACGATGACGAAAGGCAGATCAACAGAACGTGGCTCCAGTGGGAGTCAAAATCATGGTAGATCAAAATCTCGAAAAAGGAAGAATCTCAAATGTTACAATTGTGGCATGAGAGGGCACTTGAAGAAGGAGTGTTGGCATAATAAGAAAAGTGGAGAAAAGAATTACGAAGCAACAGCCTCTCAAGGATGTGTTACAAGTACCTCAGATGAAGGAGAAATATTATATAGCGAAGCAGCAACCAATTCTAAAGGCGGAAAACAAGTCAATGATGTCTGGATAATGGATTCAGGAGCGATATGGCACATGACTCCACATCGCGATTGGTTTTGCACTTATGAGCCTATCTCAGAAGGATCTATGTTCATAGGAAATGATCATGCCTTAGAAATTGCTGAAGTCGGTACTGTCAGATTAAAGATGCCTGATGGTACTGTTCGCAAAATACAAGTGGTATGACATGTAAAGGGATTAAAGAAGAACTTATTGTCCACTGGGTAATTGGATGACCTCGGGTGTAAGGTCCATATTGAAGGTGGGAACTTAAAAGTAGTGAAAGGAAATCTTGTAGTAATGAAAGTAGAGAAGATCACAAGCAATCTATACATGCTTTTGGGAGATACGTTACAAGTAGCAGATGTATCAGTTGCAACAGTGAGCCAAGAAGAAACACCATTGATGTGCCATCACAAACTAGGCCATATGTCAGAACGTGGCTTGAAATTTCTTGCGGAACGAAATCTCCTTCCTGGACTTAAGACGGTAAAATTGCCCTTCTGTGAGCATTGTGTGATAAGTAAGCAGCATAGATTGAAGTTTGATAGAGTAACTACTAAAAGCAAACACATATTGGACTTGATCCATTCTGATGTGTGGGAATCACCGGAAATATCTATAGGAGGAGCAAAATATTTTGTGTCATTCATTGAAGATTATTCCAGAAGATTATGGGTGTACCCAATCAAGTCGGATGTGGTTCCGGTGTTCAAGGAATTCAAGGCACAAGTGGAGCTTGAAACTGGTAAAAGAATAAAATGCTTGAGGACAGACAATGGAGGAGAATATGTAGGTGGCAACTTTCTAGCATTTTTCAAACAAGAAGGTGTTGTAAGACAATTCACAGTTGCACGTACACCTCAGCAGAATGGTGTAGCAGAGCGGATGAATAGAACTCTCCTAGAGAGAATAAGAGCCATGTTAAGAACAGCGGGAGTGGCCAAATCTTTCTTGGCAGAAGCAATCAAAACCGCTTGTTATGTGATAAATCAATCGCCATCAACAACGATTGGTTTGAAGATGCCAATGGAGATGTGGAAAGGAAAACCAGCTGATTATTCTTCTCTACATGTGTTTGGATGTCCTGCTTACGTGATGTACAACTCCCAAGAAAGAACAAAGCTGGATCCAAAATCCAGGAAATGTATATTTTTGGGGTATGTGATAATCCGCTGGCTTATCATGTTTTAGCTAATATTTAGAGTGGATTTCATCAATTAAATTTTGTTGAATGCTTGATTTAACCCAAATTAGACTTTATTTTCCTATTTTAGTTATTTTAGAGTCAATGTGTGCATTTAATTGATTTTAATTAGAATTTAATTGATTTTCTCAAGATTTTCTTATTTTTATCTTTAGGAAATGACAACGAAGAAGGATTGCAATTAAATTGAAGATTGCGAAGTAAATTGCGAGGAACCACATGATGGATTTGAATCCAAATCAATTTGGATTTGGATTATTATGATTAAAAGATAATTCAATTGGCATTGAGATAAAAGATTGGATCCAAATCAATTTGGATTTGGATAATAATTGCCTATCACAACAATAAAGCATATGATAAGATTTCACAATTAATTTGGAGATATTAATTGATTTGACAATTAAATACGAAGATTAAAATGCTCAGGACCAGTTATGTTGGAGTTTGCATGAAGGCGGAGCTTGAAATACAAGAAAAATGAGCCAAACAGAGCCCTTGACTGCCTGGCCGTGATAGGCATCACGGTCATGATCGAGCAGGGACTGAAAAAGAAATAAGAACTCGGAACCTGTCACGGCCAGGCCGTGATGGCCATCACGACCGTGACAGGCCAACCACTGTGTCAAGTTCTCCAGGACATAATCTGTCACAGGCATCACGGTCGTGACGCGCAAAATCTGGAATTTTGATTTGCTGATTTGATTTGATTTTGTAATGGTTTCAAATCCAAGTTAACCTACTCTATAAATAGGGCAATTAGGCTCGAAAATAGGGATATTTTGGCTACTACCTTAAGCAAAAATTAGGATTTCTCTTCTTCTCAATTTCTTCTTTTCTCTTAGCATTTTTATGCTTTTGTTATTCAAGGTTGCCATGACCATGACAATGCTTGAGTAGTCTTTATTTCTAGGAATTGGGGCTATGCCCAATACTTGTTTTATGTTATGAATTGATGTTTTCCCTTCGTTAGTTCCAATTTGCTTTTGATTTAATTCCTATTGCATGAATTACTTGTGAATTTGGTGCGCACTTATTTGCATGTCATAGATACTCTAAGGATGAACCTAGCGGTGAACTTAGGTATCGGATCTATAGGAATTGAACTTAGGACTTAAATCATGAGAGTTAGAAGCGGTCCTTCAAGGGTTCATTGAATTGTCACGAATCTTAATGAGTTCAATTTAAATACAATTACCACGAGAGTATGGGTTGGTTTAATTGGGCACGGTTCTTGTATCTCGAGAGAGAACATTAACTTATTTAGAATAAATTCACCTTCAAAGCAATTTTGATAATTAACAAGAGGGGTATTCAATTTAGTAGCATGAGCAGCCTTGTTGGTAACCCAATTCCTGGAAATCTCTTTTAATTTAAAATCCCAAAAGTATTTGATTTGATTTTATTGTTTCTTTTATTTTCTTGGAATTTTTTCACACTTATTTCTCAGTCTAAATAGTTGTTTAATTTGTGAAGTGAGGCTTGGTTTCCCAATCCTGAGTTCGATACTCGGTTTCTCACCGTTTTATTATTACTTGCTTCGATCCAGTACATGGGATTGGCACTATCAATATCATTAGTAACAAATAAGACAACTACTTTAGACATTATTTTTCTATTTTGTATATATTTGATCTTTTCTTTTTATTTTTGTTTGTGTTAGGTGGATGCCACACATGGACCATTGTTTCTATCTAAACAAGGAATCTCAAATTGATTGGATCGTGCATGATTGTATAGTTGATAAGCATGTGAAGATATACTCCAAGGAGGAATGGAGATCCTATTTGTCATCCTTACAACCACCACTAGACATTAAGCTAGGTCCCGAGGTGTTGGAATCACTTTGGGATATAGATGCTTAACATTTGATCCAGAGCATAGAGCGTAGCAAGGAGGAATTTAGTGCCATGATTCAAAGGCATAAAATGCGTATGAAACATTCTCAATTGATAGCGGAGATGCTAAGTAACAGCTTTCAGAGGTTAGATGAGCAACCTGACGAATTTTCTAAATTGCTAGCAGAAAAGCTATACGAGACTCAAATTGAAGAGAATGTTGTTGCCAATATGGACTTAAATGAAGATGAAGTGGTGGTGGAAGATCATTCAAGAATGGAGGATCATGAAGAGGAGTGCAAGGAGGAAATAACTCCTATCGTTCCTTTGCAAGGGACAAATGAGACAAATCATGTGGAAAATACTTCTCTCACTAATCCTATTGAGGAGCCTCAAAATCCTGAGTTGGATAAATATGTTGTTTTGCATGCATGTGTGGATGTTACAAAGTTGGCGCCTACAATTTGTCTATCACATTACTTAGTAAAAATACCAACTTTGGAGCTCAAGTCATTGCTTGAGAATTGGGAGTTTTCATCAATAGCGGCAAAGGATCTATGGTCGCCTCAAAAAGTTATGGTTCTAGTGCTTCATGGAGAAACTAATTACATAAAGGTCATTCTTGGAGTAGGTGACTTACCATTTGACCTGGGAGGAAGTGGGCTCATAATAACACTTAGAGAAGTAAATAGAATCTCATCACACTTGCTTCTTCCATCTCCACTCCACAAGTCATGGGATCCGGGAGGAAGGTCTTACATCTTGGGCATCTCTTGGTCTTTGTACCACAGGCTATGGGATCCGGGTGGAAGCGTCTTCAATGAGTTTTTGTAAACCCTTCTCTTTTTAATTATTTTGCTTTTCTTTACTTGAGTCATATGTGTTTGAGTCTTGTGTTGGTAAGCTTGAAGGGATTTTATTGAATTTAGCATAGATGGATTGCATATAAAAAAAAAATATTGATTTTTGATGATTTCCCCTAATGATTTGAAAATTGAAAAATTGATCCCCATAAAATTTGAAAATTGAACTTTGAGAAATTTTGTTGTGGATGCATGATTTATAACAAATTTGGGGTGAATGGGTGCACACACTAGGGATTGTATCTCGATCAAACAATTTGCGAAAAATGTCCAGGTGAGGAATTTGAGTCTCCAACATTGTTTTTAAATTGTGTGAATCACTTTTAAGCTGCACCTTCCCGGATTTGCTTGAATCTATTCATGGTTTGCATGTTTATATGTTTGCATCAAATGATCTAGGCAATTTTCTTTGAAATAGCTACTTGACCTAAAAAGGATCATTCCTAATGCATGTTCTCTAGTGAGCCACATTGAGCCTAATAGCCTATTGTTTCTTGATAACCTTATGTTATAAGCCAAAAATCCGGAAAAACCATGTTAACCCAATCTTAGGATTTAGGAGAGCATGGATGCTTAGCAAGACAAGGGTTGTAGGAAACTAAGTTTGGGGTGGCTATAAGGGTTCGGTATGTTATTTTGGGTTGAGAAAAATAAAAATAAAGGTTGAAGCCAAAGGCAAAAAGAAAAAAGAAGAAAAGTACAAAAATGTAAAAAAGGGTATTAAAAGGAAAATGTTGTAGTCACCCAAAGTAAAATACAATATATATATATATAAAGGGATGAGTGGAAATTCAATGTGTAAAAATGTTCATGCTCTCTTAGTTCCTAGGGACTTAAACCTAGTACCTTTGAATATCCTACCATTAGCCAGGCCCCATTACAACCTTTAAAAAACCTTTTGATGTTGCATGCATGTTTTCGTGGGAACTATTTTTGAGATGAAAATCAAATTCATGAAAAATGCTATTAAAATGTGAAATTGAGTGAAAGTTGATAACCTAGATACTTCAGTGAATGAATGAATTACTAAATGCCCTTGTGAGGAAGGCAAATGATTGAAATTGGTGATCTCCCTTTTGTGTGTAACTTGGATCCTTTGCTTAGATTGATGATTGCACTTATGATGAAATTATCTTTGTTTGAAGTAAATGAATTTGGGGATTACTATAATGAAATAGGGGTAAACATTGATTAGAATTGTATTGAAAAAAAAATTGCATGAAACATATGTAAGGTTTGATTGAATCCATTGAGCTTGCCAAGTTTTGAGTCTTTTTGATTTTTAGTTTGCTTGAGGACAAGCAAAGTTTAAGTTTGGGGTATTTTAATAATCCACTGGCTTATCATGTTTTAGATAATATTTTAGAGTGGATTTCATCAATTAAATTTTGTTGAATGCTTGATTTAACCCAAATTAGACTTTGTTTTCCTATTTTAGTTATTTTAGAGTCAATGTGTGCATTTAATTGATTTTAATTAGAATTTAATTGATTTTCTCAATATTTTCTTAATTTTATCTTTAGTAAAGGACAAAGAAGAAGGATTGCAATTAAATTGAAGATTACCAAGTAAATTGTGAGGGCCCACATGATGGATTTGAATCCAAATCAATTTGGATTTGGATTATTATGATTAAAATATAATTCAATTGGCATTGAGATAAAAGATTGGATCCAAATCACTTTGGATTTGGATAATAATTGCCTATCACAACAATAAAGGATATGATAAGATTTTGCAATTAATTTGGAGATATTGATTTGGCAATTAAATACGAAGATTAAAATGCTCAGGACCAGTTATATTGGAGTTTGCATGAAGGCGGAGCTTGAAATACAAGAAAAATGAGCCAAACAGAGCCCATCACTGCTTGGTTGTGATAGGCATCACGGCCATGATCGAGCAGGGCTGAAAAAGAAAGAAGAACGACACAAAGTCAGAACCTGTCATGGCGGTGACAGGCCAACCAGTGTCAAGTACTCCGAGACAGAATCAGTCACGGCCTGGCCGTGACGGGCATCACGGCCGTGACGCGCAAAATCTGGAATTTTGATTTGTTGATTTGATTTGATTTCGTAATGGTTTCAAATCCAAGTTAACCTACTCTATAAATAGGGCAATTATGCTCAAAAATAGGGATCTCTTGGCTGCTACCTTAGGCAAAAATTAGGATTTTTCTTCTTCTCAATTTCTTCTTTTCTCTTAGGATTTTTATGCTTTTGTTATTCAAGGTTGTCATGACCATGTCAATGCTTGAGTAGTCTTTTTATTTCTAGGAATTGGGGCTATGCCCAAGACTTGTTTTATGTTATGAATTGATGTTTTCCCTTTGTTAGTTCCAATTTGCTTTTGATTTAATCCCTATTGCATGAATTACGTGTGAATTTGGTGCGTACTTATTTACATGTCATAGATAATCTAAGAACGAACCTATCGGTGAACTTAGGTATCGCTTCTATAGGAATTGAACTTAGGACTTAAATCACGAGAGTTAGAAGCGGTGCTTCGAGGGTTCATTGAATTGTCACGAATCTTAATGGCTTCAATTTAAATACAATTTCCACGAGAGTAAGGGTTGGTTTAATTGGGCACGGTTCATGTATCTCGAGAGGGAACATTAACTTATTTAGGATAATTCACCTTCAAAGCAATTTTGATAATTAACAAGAGGGGTAGTCAATTTAGTAGCATGAGCAGTCTTGTTGGTAACCCCATTCCTAGAAATCTCTTTTAATTTAAAATCCCAAAAATGTTTGATTTTATTTTATTGTTTCTTTTATTTTCTTGAAATCTTTTCACACATATTTTTCAGTCTAAATAGTTGTTTAATTTGTCAAGTGACACTTGGTTTCCCAATCCCTGAGTTCGATAGTCGGTTTCTCTCCGTTTTATTATTACATTCTTCGATCTGGTACGCTTGCCGGAGCCTATCAGTATGCTGACAATGTTAAGAGGTATCGCCTATGGGATCCAAACAGAGTCCATCACTGCCTTGCCGTGATAGGCATCATGGCTATGATCGAGTAGGGCTGAAAAAGAAAGAAGAACACAAAGACAGAACCTGTCACGGCGGTGACAGGCCAACCAGTGTCAAGTTCTCCAGGACAGAATCAGTCACGGCCGTGATGCACAGAATCTGGAATTTTGATTTGCTGATTTGATTTGATTTTGTAATGATTTCAAATCCAAGTTAACCTACTCTATAAATAGGGCAATTAGGCTCGAAAATAGGGATCTCTTGGCTGCTACCTTAGGCAAAAATTAGGATTTCTCTTCTTCTCAATTTCTTCTTTTCTCTTAGCATTTTTATGCTTTTGTTATTCAAGGTTGCCATGACCATGACAATGCTTGAGTAGTCTTTATTTCTAGGAATTGGGGCTATGCCCAATACTTGTTTTATGTTATGAATTGATGTTTTCCCTTCGTTAGTTCCAATTTGCTTTTGATTTAATTCCTATTGCATGAATTACTTGTGAATTTGGTGCGCACTTATTTGCATGTCATAGATACTCTAAGGATGAACCTAGCGGTGAACTTAGGTATCGGATCTATAGGGATTGAACTTAGGACTTAAATCATGAGAGTTAGAAGCGGTCCTTCGAGGGTTCATTGAATTGTCACGAATCTTAATGGGTTCAATTTAAATACAATTACCACGAGAGTATGGGTTGGTTTAATTGGGCACGGTTCTTGTATCTCGAGAGGGAACATTAACTTATTTAGGATAAATTCACCTTCAAAGCAATTTTGATAATTAACAAGAGGGGTATTCAATTTAGTAGCATGAGCAGCCTTGTTGGTAACCCAATTCCTGGAAATCTCTTTTAATTTAAAATCCCAAAAGTATTTGATTTGATTTTATTGTTTCTTTTATTTTCTTGGAATTTTTTCACACTTATTTCTCAGTCTAAATAGTTGTTTAATTTGTGAAGCGAGGCTTGGTTTCCCAATCCTGAGTTCGATACTCGGTTTCTCACCGTTTTATTATTACTTGCTTCGATCCGGTACGCTTGCCGGAGCCTATCAGTATGCTGACAATGTTAAGAGGTATCGCCTGTGGGATCCAAACAAAGTCCATCACTGCCTTGCCGTGATAGGCATCACGGCCATGATCGAGTAGGGCTGAAAAAGAAAGAAGAACACAAAGTCAGAACCTGTCACGGCGGTGACAGGCCAACCGGTGTCAAGTTCTCCTGGACAGAATCAGTCACGGCCGTGACGCACAAAATCTGGAAATTTGATTTGCTGATTTGATTTGATTTTGTAATGATTTCAAATCCAAGTTAACCTACTCTATAAATAGGGTAATTATGCTCAAAAATAGGGATCTCTTGGCTGTTACTTTAGGCAAAAATTAGGATTTCTCTTCTTCTCAATTTCTTCTTTTCTCTTAGGATTTTTATGCTTTTGTTATTCAAGGTTGCCATGACCATGGCAATGCTCGAGTAGTATTTTTATTTCTAGGAATTGGGGCTATGCCCAAGACTTGTTTTATGTTATGAATTGATGTTTTCCCTTTGTTAGTTCCAATTTGCTTTTGATTTAATTCCTATTGCATGAATTACTTGTGAATTTGGTGCGTACTTATTTGCATGTCATAGATACTCTAAGGACGAACCTAGCGGTGAACTTAGGTATCGCTTCTATAGGAATTGAACTTAGGACTTAAATAACGAGAGTTAGAAGTGGTCCTTCGAGGGTTCATTGAATTGTCACGAATCTTAATGGGTTCAATTTAAATACAATTACCACGAGAGTAGGAGTTGGTTTAATTGGGCACGGTTCTTATATCTCGAGAGGGAACATTAAATTATTTAGGATAAATTAACCTTCAAAGCAATTTTGATAATTAACAAGAGGGGTAGTCAATTTAGTAGCATGAGCAATCTTGTTGGTAACCCAATTCCTGGAAATCTCTTTTAATTTAAAATCCCAAAAATGTTTGATTTTATTTTATTGTTTCTTTTATTTTCTTGAAATCTTTTCACACAAATTTCTCAGTCTAAATAGTTGTTTAATTTGTGAAGTGACACTTGGTTTCCCAATCCCTGAGTTCTATAGTCGGTTTCTCACCATTTTATTGTTGCACTCTTCGATCCGGTACGCTTGCCGGAACCTACCAGTATGCTGACAATGTTAAGAGGTATCGCCTGTGGGATCCCACTGCCCGCAAGGTTGTTGTTAGCTGGGATGTAGTCTTTGCAGAAAGTGAACTACAAAGTGAGCAGAAAAATGACAATACTATCAAAGAAACTACTGCAATTGAGATAGAAAGAAAATCTAAAGAAGAGGATCTTTCTGAAGCAGAAACAGTGCACGAGGAGCAAGTACCAGATGAGGTTGATAATATAGAAGTTCGACGATCATCACGTCAGATTAGAACACCATCATGGCACTCAAACTATGTAATGACAAGCCACAATGCATATTGTCTTCTAAAAGGAGAATGGGAGCCATCAACCTTTCAAGAGGCTGGAAGCAGCTCAGATGCTTCTCTGTGGATGGCAGCAATGCATGAAGAAATGGAAGCCTTACATAGAAACCAAACATGGGAACTTGTTGAATTTCCAAAGGGTCGGAAAGCCATCGGGAACAAATGGTTACAAGTCAAACGAGATGGTAATGATCAAGTAGAACGGTATCGTGCATGACTGGTGGTCAAAGGATATGCTCAGAAAGAAGGTATTGATTTCAATGAGATATTCTCTCCAGTTGTTAGACTCACTACTATCAGAGTAGTTCTGGCTATGTGTGCTGCATTTGATTTACATCTTGAACAGTTAGATGTAAAAACTGCTTTTCTTCATAGAAAGCTTGAAGAAGAAATATATATGCTCCAACCATAAGGCTTTGAAGAACAAGGAAAAGAAAACTTGGTTTGTAGGTTGACCATATCTCTTTACGGTTTAAAGCAGGCACCGAGATGTTGGTACAAGAGATTTGATTCCTTCGGTTTTAGCCTTGGATACAACAGGTTGAGTGCAGACCATTGTACGTACTACAAGAGGTTTGGTAATAATGACTTTATCATTTTGCTGTTGTATGTGGATGGCATGTTGGTGGTAGGCACCAACAAAGATCTAGTCCAAGAATTGAAGGCACAATTGGCTTGGGAGTTCGATATGAAGGACTTGGGACCAACAAATAAGATTTTAGGGATGTAAATTCACCGAGACAAAAAAAGATAGGAAGATTTGGCTTTCTCAAAAGAATTATCTAAGGAAGGTCTTGCGGCGCTTCAACATGCAAGATTGTAAGCCAATATCTACCCCACTTCCTGCCAATTATAAATTATCCTCAGGTATAAGTCCTAGCAGTGAAGCAGAGAGGATGGAAATGTCTCGAGTACCGTATGCATCGGCGGTGGGAAGCTTTATATATGCCATGATATGTACAAGACCAGACATTGCACAAGCAGTGGGAGCGGTTAGTCGATTTATGGCAGATCCTGGTCAAGAGCATTGGGATGCTGTTAAGAGGATCTTGAGATATATTAAAGGAACCTCGGGTGTCGCATTATGTTTTGGAGGATCAGAATTCGTTGTCAGGGGTTATGTTGATTCAGATTTTGCAGGCGATCTTGACAAAAGAAAATCTACTACTGGCTATGTGTTCACACTTGCAGGAGGAGCAGTAAGCTGGTTATCCAAATTACAGACTGTCGTAGCTCTATCTACTACAGAAGCTGAATATATGGAAGCTACGCAAGCTTGCAAGGAAGCTATTTGGATACAAAGCTTAATGGAAGAACCCGGGCACAATCAACAACAAATTGTTGTGTATTGTGACAGTCAGAGTGCCTTGCACATTGCAAGGAATCCAGCCTTTCATTTCAGGACAAAGCACTATATAGGTGTTCAATATCACTTTGTTCGAGAAGTGGTAGAGGAAGGGAGTGTGGATATGCAAAAAATTAGCGGATGATATGACGAAGCCAATCAATGCTGACAAGTTTACATGGAGTCAATCCTCCTATGGCCTTTTACAAACGTGAGTAATAAGAAGTTGGCATGATATAAAGCTCACAAAAAAGTGACTTTAAGTAGGAGATTGTGAGAATGTAAAGTCACCTTTGTTTGTTTAAAAGGGTCAATTCCACAAAGTTTTTACTAAATAAAAAGGTGGTGAAATAGTTGTCATAAGAAGTCTATGAAAGAGAATACGTTTCTCTTAAACCAACAAATAGAATAGTAACAAGACATGTATAAATAGAGGTAAGTTCTTTGTATTATTCATCCCATCTTCAGAGAGAGAAATCCACAGAGAGAAAACATTGTTTCTCCTGTAAGGTTGTGTATTCTCCTGTATATTACAAGAATGAGTGTTATGTTCTCTTCTTGTATTCAGAGAGAGGTTATAATAATATTTCATTTAGTGAAAGTTTCTCATCTTTATTTTAACTGCGTAATATTATTTCGTTACTCTGTCCTAAAACATTGACTTGGTTAATAATTCAACCCAATGCATTCTGCAGAAGAAATCTTAGAAAAAGCCAAAAGTGAAATAATAAATTTAAGACAGGGAGAAAAGAAATAGCTAAATCCTTCCTTAAGCTCTTACATATTATTGACTATGTGAAAAGTGCATACAGAATATTATTGAGCTGCAGGACATGTAATTATTATATATAGATTATTTTAGCAGAATTCATGTGATATATTATATGTACTAATCCAGATTTGAGAGGTAATTAGGAGCTCCACTTTGAAGTATGATGAGAAACAATAACATACCTCCCCTCCCCCACACACACTATATTATTATGAGAGACATCAAATCTAGAGAGAGTAGGAACCTAGCAAGCACAAGCACTTCAGCTTTAACAGCATGGAGACGCGAATTAGCATATGAAGCAGCGGATTTTACAAGTTTCAGCTTCCAAAGAAGAGTGTCCCTTGGTATAATATTAGCCAGCTCCTGACAATAGATTAAGGGAATAGATCAACCAAAGTAAAGTACACCCTGACAGTTCAATATAATCCCATACTGCATGAACTTCTTAGACTTCCTCTGGAAAATAGATTAAAGGAAAAGTATAGAGGAAAAAGACACACAAATTACTACTGCCTCCACAACAAGAGAGATACTTAAAAAGGTAAATCTATACTACAAGCTTGTAATTCTTGTCAAATAACTAAAATTAGATGCAATATAGCCCTAAACTTAACAAAATGGGTGACAAAAAGGACAGAATATCAAAAGATTCTCACAGGAAGACATGGCAGCAATGTGGTAAGGTTGTATGCCAATTGTTCAACTTTCTTTGTAGGAGGAACATTATTTCCAATATTGACTGATGCCATCTTCACTGGATCACCTGATGTCATTAATTAAAAAGGTATGCCTTGAAACATTTTTTTTATAGAAAAAGAAACCTCATTGAGAAGAATAATTTTTTGGACATCAATATAGATGTATTTAATTCTTAGGCACTATGCACAAGGTATACAATAAGCAAGAAGAGGAAGAAGGGTATGCATCACATTAGAAAATGAATTAAATCTCCATGCGGAAGTAAATGTAACAGTTGGAATCATTAGAAATTAGATTATTTACCCATAATAAAACTAAGAAGAGAGGAAACAGTTGCATGCAGTCCATCAGGCAAAACCTCCAAGATGGGAAATAAAGGTTGCAATTGAGATCTTCCAAAGGATGTAGCTATGGTTGAAAATGATAGATGTTAGTAGAGTATTGACAATACATCACCAAATAAATATGTTAACAAATTTGATAAAAAGAATACAACATTAATAGACTCACCTGGATTGACTAATATCAGTACCAGATCAACTGTTGGATTACGAGCAGCAACAGCAAGAGCTAGGCATCCCCCAAAGGAATCGCCTACCAGATAAATTGGCTTATTTGGAGACAAAGCATACTCAAGCTTAACAGCTTCTTCAACAAGTTTCACTAGTCCTTCATAAAATTAAAAAATACAAAGTAAAAAAAATTAAAGTTTCAGTTTTCCTTACAGTTTCTAAGTAATCAGGATTGCTAAAACTAAGAAGCAATGATTTCAAAAATTAAGTTGCACTCCTAATAAGCAATTCATGAATGAGTCCAAAGATGTAAGGGATTTCAAAATCCAATCTGTAGTAGAACTTAGAAAGGCCAATAGGAAGGGTTAAATTGAGAAGTTTGATAACCACCGTTGGTAGATAAATGGGCCCCTTAAGCATGTGGTCAAGGGTTCGATTCTTGGTTCATGCTTATGGAAGAGCATCTGTTGGAGAGATCAACCCCTTAAATGGATCTCAGTGCCTCGAGGGATTAGTCTCTGGCTCTCGGCCGGAGGATACCCGGGTTTACCAAAAAAATTGAGAAGTTTGATATGATTCAATATAATGCTTATCACCTTTTAGTTCACATGGCATGTACAGTAAACGAATCTTAGATGGAAGATTAAATTGATTCACTAATATAATTAATTGCTAAAATTAAGCTCTCAAATATTGAAAGCATGCAATAATTGAGAAGCACTCAAATTAAGCACTCTCGAACAGAAACAAAGTTGTTAGTTGCTAGAAACAATAATCAAAACGCTAATTTTAGCATCTTTTAAATGCATCAACAGCAACACAGATGAACGTCCAAAAGTTGTCATAAGCATGTGTTAAAAGGTAAAAACCTTCAAATGGTGTTCGATCATGAACAGGAATATGCAAGCAACGAACTTCGAAAGCCCTGTGTATTGCAGAAAGTAAATGTGAAAAGATAAAACAAATAGCATTACATGAAGGTAAATAGAATAATTTTTCTGAACAAACAAGAAAAATGTTAATTTGAAATCTGTACATAACTATTAGCAGCATAATAGATTAAAAGTTTTTCTCTCCAAGAAGCTTAAATATTGCCATTAACCTTCAACTAGGACTATATACGGCAAAATTCATCAGACCATTGTGGCACTGAACTGAAAAATAATATCTCAGATATACAATCTTTATTAAAGTGCTGATTAACGGCTTAACATTTTTTAAACCAATACCATTTTATAGGATTGATTTCATTAGTTATTGAAATAAAGACTAATAGAACATACTTCCCAAGAGCTTTATGGTGCAAAATGAGCCCCAATCCTGTGCCATCCACCCCTGCATGAATTAAAATCCAGAAACTTAAACATTGCACATATTTAATTTTGACAACAATTAGCTACAACTGAAAGTTGAATACAAGTAACATCAAAGTAAACTATGATCACTCCTTGAATTGCAGGAGAAAGAAACTATTTTATCCACAAAAGCCTCGTATGCACATCACAATCTCATAGAGGACTTAACAAATAACAATAGAATAGATAACCAATTCAATTTACAATTTACAATTTATTTAGAGTATATAGTGAAATTAGTCCCAAGAGAAATAGTGGTTATATTAGTCCCTGAACGTTGAAAAATTCCTCCGGGTACAGGAGGGTTTCAAAGTGTGGACCACATCATGTGATGCAGCCGCAACATCTCCATTGTGGCAGCGGCATCAGACCATAATTGCAAACCACATCGGCCGCAATTAGCTGCAATCGCAAACACAACCATGAACACAATGTGGCTGCAAGAATTAATAATTTTCATCCTTCAAGAACTAACATACCATTACACATGTATCTTTCATGGCCTATAATTTGACTATTTTTTTACTTATTATTTATCTTAGAAATAAAATAAAATAAAATAAAAACTATTTACCAGGTAGAAAGAGAAGAGTGGGAGAACTTTTCAACGGAGAACCACATTCAAGAGGGCAAAACCAACGTGATGGGCCACCATCAAACTTGCTCATCTCTTTGGCTGCAGCAATGTAATCTTCAACAGTGCGAGTCCCATACCCATCATTCCAAAGTGATCTTAAATCTTCTTCTTCTACTGGAACTGTAGTAGTATTGATCACCTTATTTTCTTCAACAATAGCATGCAACAAAGGACCATTTTGCTGTATCTCAGACTCATTAACAATCAAAGAAGGTTCTCCATTCACACTCACTGATTCCGAGGACAACATCGTCGAGCTTCTTCGACCATCCAAGCTCTGAGCTTGGACTCGAACCCGGTGCCTTATCCCTGAAGAGCTTAATATTGCAGAAACGGGTGAAACCTGGAAACTCATTACTGAAGCCATGACTCACAAGGCTTTTGTTTCTGGCAATGGAAGTTGCACGCAAAGAGTTGTTGCTACGTTAGAATGGAAGTGTCTGTCACTGTCAGAGTCCGATGTTTGGTGTTGTGTGTAACAGTTGGAGTTGTCGTCTTCACGTCCAATAAGACAATAATCTATTTGTACCGGAAACTTTCGTGTTTCGAACATTCTTCTTCGTACGTATTTTGTAACACCTATGTTTTGTACCATCCACTAGACTTTTATGTGTGATAAATTTTGGACCAATCAATTTCTCTTGTACTCAGATATATGAATACAATATATTGTAGTATAGTATATGTACTCTTTATATTCGCAAATTTAACCCATATTAAAATTATTTTTTGATTAAAAAAATGATTATATTACAAAATAATATTTTAATATGAATTAAAATAATGTTCGTTGTCAATAATATTTTGCAATATAATCAGTTTTTTTTAATCAAAAAACATTATTTTAATATGAGTTAAATTTGCAAATACAAAAAACACATATATTATACTACAATATACTGAATTCATATAGTTTGACTACAGTATAGTACAATTAGAAAGTTTGAAATTTTGACCAACCTATGTGGCAATTTGGTTGCGCTGTCGCCACGCGCCAAAAAGAACGAGCGTTTACAAAATTAATGTAGATAGGGATGCGACAACTCGGATATCGTCTCTCAAGGACTCTTTAGTGTTGTTTGTTATTAACAGAAAATTAATTTTGGGGGTTGTTTGGATTGAAATAAAATAAAGAAAACAAAATATTGAAAACAAAGCATTTAAAGAGAATAGCAAATAAACTAAAGACGATTAACCTACTGTTCTCGGTTTCCCACTATCATTGGTTCATATAAATCCAAGCCCTAAGCAGATTCTAACCCCCTTTCAGTTGTAGCAACAATTAACAAACGAAATTGCTACTACATATACATGTTCCTATTCCCGAATTAAACAAACGGGGTTAAGCCCTCATGAACTAAACGAACATGAATGAACACACGCGAATTAAACAAACGCGATTAAGTATAGGAACATAGCATCACTGAAATGAATCAACACAACACTACACACTCCTGAATTAAACAAACAGAAATGTATAACATCGCATTGAAAAGAGAAAAGCAATTAAAACAGGAAATACAGAACCTCAAGTGTAATTGAAACCAATCACAGTAGATTAATCTAGGAGACTAGTTCTCCATTACAAAGGAAAAACAAAAGACAAGAATTAAACTACTGAAAGCTACTACTACTGTCTAATACTAGCCAAAACTGGCTAACTCTGACTCCCCCTTCAGTCTGTCTAAAACGCTTAAATACAATTTCTGGAATCAACTTTCTCGCGAGGCGAAGCCTATCTCGCGACGCGAATCTTGTGAACAGTCTGCAACCTTTGGTATTCTCGCGAGGCGAACAAACCTTCGCGAGGCGAGAATCTGAAAAGTCTTCTCATACGCCTGCTTATGAACATCGAGGGGGCCAACCGTGATGCTTTCTGACTTCCAGGGCTCGCGAGGCGAATGGATGCTCGCGAGGCGAACGCTTCAACTTCAAAACTGCCACAGCCGTGACCTTCAACATGCTCAAACCGTGATCGTCTCTGACTTTCTGGGCTTGGTGACTCGCGAGGCGAGAGATCCTTCGCGGGGCGAACCAGTATTATTTCCTTTTTATTAACCTGAAAAACAGAAAATAACATAAGTACTTTATTTAACTCTAAATTAACCTAAAAACACTTTACAGACTCAAAATACTACTTAAGGACAATCAAGTCTAATTTGGGTGAAAATGATATAAAATAAGCACAAAGCCAAGGTCTATACTAGTTATAAAACTAGTCAAACAGAGGCTCATCAAAATACCCCAAACTTAAACTTTGCTTGTCCCCAAGCAAACTAAAACTTAAAAACTTAAAAAGACTCAAGACCTGGCAAAACATGGCAAGCTTAAGGATTCAATCAACTTTCGCACAAATTTCAAGCAATTTACCAAAATATTTTTCTTCAATGTTCCCCCCCTTTCAAACAAAGTAATCCCCACATTCATTTATTCTAAACATTTGAGAATTTCATCATTCAAACAATCATCAATCTAAGAACGGAATCCAAGTTACACACAAAAGGGAGATCACCAAATCCAAACAACTGCCTTCCTCACAAGGGAAATTTGTGTTCACTCATTCCCTCAGTTTGTGTCAGGCTATCAACATTTCTCTCAATTTCACTTTTAAGAGCACTTCCCATAAATTTGATTTTCATCTCTAAATGATTCCCACAAAAAACATGCAAGCAACATCAAAAGGTCTTTTATGGGTTGTAATGGGGCCTGGCTAAGGGTAGGATATACAAAGGAACTAGGCTGAAGACCCTAGGAACTAAGAGAGCATGAACATTATTTACATTTTGAAATTAAACTCAAGTTCCTTTCCTCATTTTTCTTTATGCCTTGGGTGGCTACAGCCTCTTTATTCAAACAGCCTTTTTGAAATTTTTGTACTTTTTATATTTTATTTTATTATTTTTTTCTCGCTTTTCTTCTTTTTTTTTTCTTCTTTTTTTCACAATTTTTTTTTTCTCAATCCCAAACAACACATTACACCTTGCAGCCACCCCAAACTTAGTTTCTTGCACCCATTCTAAGATTACACGCTCTCCTAATCCTAAGATCGGGTTAACATGGTTTTCCAGATTTTTGGGCTTATAACATTAGGTTATCAAGAAGCAATAGGCTAATAGGCTCAATGGGGCTAACTAGGGAACATGCATTAGGGATTGGTTATTTTTAGGCTAAGTAGTTATTTACAAAGAAAATGCCTAAATCATTTGAAGCAAACACATAATCATGCAAATCAAAAAGAGATTCAAGCAAATTCAGGAAAGTGCAATCAAAAGTGATTTCACACAGTCAAAAACATGTTGGAGGCTAAAAACCTCACCTGGACATTTTTTTTTACAAATTATGTGAAAGAGATTCTATCCTTAGTGTGTGCTCCCTATCACCCCAAACTTATCATAAATCATGCAATCATAACAAAATCTCAAAGTTCAGTTTTCAATCATATGGGGATCATTTTTCAAAAAAATTTCATATCCTAGGGGGAAACAGTCAATACTATCATGCAATCAATCTATGCAAAATCAGTCAAATCCAATAAACTTGCCGATACTAGACTTAACACAACTCCTGAGCTTCTCAAATTATTCAGGAGCTTTATTCAAAGAAAACAAAGGAAAATCAAAAACAAAACAAAACAAAAACTACAACTAGTTCCCTCCCCCACACTTAAAATATACATTGTCCCCAAACAACATAACAATAAAATCAGAGTGAGGGAGAGGAAAGGGAACTCCCTGATCAAGTGGCAGTGTAGGATGCTTCCGCCTGGATCCCATTGTCTGTGATACAGTGGCCACGGGATGCTCAAATTGTGAAACGATCCTCCCGGATCCCATAGTATGCAGCATACTGCCCAAGTGATGGACAAAGACTGGAAGCTCATTCCATGCTTCCCTAACTCGCAGCCTTGATGTGGGGGTGAGAACTTGACAATTATGATGACTTCGCTGAGTGCGGCGGACTTCTCACTCCCCTTCAGGTCACAGCTGACCTCTTTATCTACAAAGTCCATAAAATCCTCCCAATAGAAGTGGGGCTCAACCTCTTGGACTGGCCATGGTGCAAAATCCAAGGGTGCAAAATCCAGAGCTTTTGGTTCCACAGGGGGAGGTGGCAAACAGTTAGCTGGGGTTACTGGTGCTGCTTCAACTTCTGCAAGGTTTTCATCCACTGCACTAACAAAGTTATCACCTGCTATACACGCAGAAATTTCAGCACGCACCACACAAAAGTTAGAGTTAGTAAAGTCAGTACATATATCACAATAAAATGAATCAGAAAAATTCTGTATGTCTGGAAATTCAGCAATTAATTCATCCACCCCATTACTCTCAACACATGCATTTGATTTAATTGAATCATCTACTTCCAAAGGTTCTTCATCATCATCGGGCATGGGGAAGCAGATGTCCTCCTGATCCTCCTGATCCTCATTTTCTTTGTTTCCTGAACAGAATAAAGCTGCATAACAGTTTATACATAAAGCAGCACTGCCATCACAATAACAATCATCACATGAATTAGAATCAGGGGATTCAACACACAGTTCATCATCAACAGAAATATTATCAAAATCATCATCAGAAGTGTTTTCAGGAATAACTGGTGACTCTGTATGTTCTTCAAGGGGCTGTGGAGTTAGCATTGCAGCCGAGTTGGCAACAATTTGATCAATTAAAATGGCCAACTTCTGAGATTCAGCTTCTCCCTTCTTATATTCAAGATTTTGTTCCTCCATTCTCCGTTGAAATTCAAGATTTTGTTCTGCCATCCTCTGTTGGAATTCGAGATTGTATGTTTCCATTTGTGCAGTCATTTGTTTGAGCATGTCTTCTAGTGAAGGTCCGGAAGATGCAGAGGTGGTCACTTGGGGAGGGTTCGGTGGATAGTTTCCCCAGCTCAACAGGAAGGCTTCCTTCAAATCAAACCAGCTTGAGATGGAATTTTCATCAAGACAATACAACCAATCTCTTGCGGCACCTTCAAGCGAGAACTGGAAAGCTTCCATCTTGATGTGGTCTTCTGTTATTCCTGCAGGTCTCAGCATTATAGAACAAGCAATCTGGAATTCCCTCAGATGCTCCTGCGGATTTTCACCTGCAAAACCGCTAAACCTTGGCAACCAGTGTGATAAACCAAGAAAATCAGGAAAATATATGCATGGTGGTGGTTCATAGTAAACATTAGGCATGTATCCACACATGTAATTCTCCATGGGAGTACCAAAATTCATAACCAGACAAAACAGACAAAACTAATTCAGCAAAGCAAAAAGTTTTTTTTTTTTAAATTATTTTCTGCTAATAACAACACAAAAGAGTCCCCGGCAACGGCGCCAATTTTTAGTCACGCTGTCGCCACGCGCCAAAAAGAACGAGCGTTTACAAAATTAATGTAGATAGGGATGCGACAACTCGGATGTCGTCTCTCAAGGACTCTTTAGTGTTGTTTGTTATTAACAGAAAATTAATTTTGGGGGTTGTTTGGATTGAAATAAAATAAAGAAAACAAAACAATGAAAACAAAGCAGTTAAAGAGAATAGCAAATAAACTAAAGACGATTAACCTACTGTTCTCGGTTTCCCACTATCACTGGTTCATATAAATCCAAGCCCTAAGCAGATTCTAATCCCCTTTCAGTTGTAGCAACAATTAACAAACGAAATCGCTACTACAGATACATGTTCCTATTCCCGAATTAAACAAACGGGGTTAAGCCCTCATGAACTAAACGAACATAAATGAACACACGCGAATTAAACAAACGCGATTAAGTATAGGAACATAGCATCACTGAAATGAATCAACACAACACTACACACTCCTGAATTAAACAAACAGAAATGTATAACATCGCATTGAAAAGAGAAAAGCAATTAAAACAGGAAATACAGAACCTCGAGTGTAATTGAAACCAATCACAGTAGATTAATCTAGGAGACTAGTTCTCCATTACAAAGGAAAAACAAAAGACAAGAATTAAACTACTGAAAGCTACTACTACTGTCTAATACTAGCCAAAACTGGCTAACTCTGACTCCCCCTTCAGTCTGTCTAAAACGCTTAAATACAATTTCTGGAATCAACTTTCTCGCGAGGCGAAGCCTATCTCGCGACGCGAATCTTGTGAACAGTCTGCAACCTTTGGTATTCTCGCGAGGCGAACAAACCTTCGCGAGGCGAGAATCTGAAAAGTCTTCTGTTACGCCCGTTATGAACATCAGGGGCCAACCGTGATGCTTTCTGACTTCCAGGGCTCGCGAGGCGAACGGATGCTCGCGAGGCGAACGCTTCAACTTCAAAACTGCCACAGCCGTGACCTTCAACATGCTCAAACCGTGATCGTCTCTGACTTTCTGGGCTTGGTGACTCGCGAGGCGAGAGATCCTTCGCGGGGCGAACCAGTATTATTTCCTTTTTATTAACCTGAAAAACAGAAAATAACATAAGTACTTTATTTAACTCTAAATTAACCTAAAAACACTTTACAGACTCAAAATACTACTTAAGGACAATCAAGTCTAATTTGGGTGAAAATGATATAAAATAAGCACAAAGCCAAGGTCTATACTAGTTATAAAACCAGCCAAACAGAGGCTCATCACAATTTGATTGGCCCAAAATTTGTCATATGGGTGGTGTAGTGGGTGGTGTAAAATTAATGTGGGTGGTGCACCATAGCCCAACCCATTCTATTAACTTTTTTTTCCTTCCTAAATTACAGTTTTGGTCCCCCTGTTTTTTCAATTTGGCGAAAATGGTCCCTCAACTTTTTTTTTGCGAATTTGGTCCTCTTAAAATTCAAATGTTGCAAAAATGGTCCCTCCGTCAGGATTCCGTCCAAACAGTAATTATGGAGGTTGGTGACGTCGGGTCAGGACTGTTTTATGTGGGTTTCTTGGAGAAAAACTATTTTTAAACTTGGAGCAAAACTTAAGGTTCTTCTTCTTCGATTGTGACTGTGTGTGGGGCTAGGGTTCTTCACTTTGTCTTCGATTCTCTGTCTACGAAACTTAGGAGAGGACACCACCTACACATTCTCAATTTGTTGAAAACCAGAACCCCTAACAACAGAACCCCAAACAGCACTAGGGGTGAGCATTGGGCGGGTTTGGGCGGGTTCGGGTGGGGTTTGTCGGGTTCGGACGGGTTTGAGGTAAGAAAAATGGAATCCGAACCCGCCCATCTATACCATCGGGTTGGGCGGGTTCGGGCGGGTTGAAAGGGGTTTAGGCTTTTTAATTATTTAATTTTATTCCAAAAAATTAAAAAAAAAACCCAACGAGCCTAATTAAAATTTAAGGCTTTCAGCCCAATTAAGTACCAAAAAAAAAAAATAACAGAAGAGGGGGAAAAAAAATCTAAGATCCAGTCTTGGCAGCCCATTCTCCATAAAAAAAAAAATATATTTTTTTGTTATGAGCGGGTCGGGTCGGGTTCCGATGGGTGACATAAACCAGACCCGAACCCGCCCGCTCTTATCCATCTAAAACCGAATTTTCCACCCGCCTAACCCGCCAACACGTTTCAACCCGACCGTTGCGCAAAAATTAGTAACGGGTCGGGCGGTTTCGGGCGGGTCATGCAATTTTACTCACCCCTAAACAGCACCTACACATTATCTAATTTTTGAACTACAGAACCCCTGTATTTCTGATAAAATTACAAATCAATGAGACCTCTCACCATACAGATAAAAATCAAGCTCATTGATATCTCTAAGCATTGACCCCCATTCTTCTATGCCCCTCCTTGTGTATGTGTGTTTGCTTTTTGTCAAAATGCTCCCTCATTCTTCTATGCTCCGTCAATCTGTATCATAAATCAAGGAACCACGATGGTGGTGGAAGCTGGGTTTGTGTCTCCGCAGCGCCGGCTTGGATTTCTGCGTCTCCACTGACATGGGTTTCTGCTTCTCGGCAGGCATGGGTTTCTCTGTCTCCACCAGTATGGGTTTTCCATCCATGGTGGTCGAAACTCGAAGACGATGATAATGGAGGAAGAAGCACGAAGAAGACGCGATTGTGGCCCTGCAAGGAAGAAGCTTGAAGACGATAAAGGGAGGAAACCCACATAGGAACGCTATTAGACTTCTATGGTTATTTATTCAAAGACCAAAGTTACCTTTTTTTTATTTTTTTATTTCTGATTTTTTTAAAATAATATTCAATATTATTTAAAATATTTGTTGGCAGTACACGTCACCAACCTCCATTACTGTTTGGACGTAATCCTGACGGAGGGACCATTTTTGCAACATTTGAATTTTAAGAGGACCAAATTCGCCAAAAAAAAAGTTGGGGGACCACTTTCGCCAAATTGAAAAAACAGGGGGACCAAAACTACAATTTAGCCAACTTTTTTTTTATATATATATTATTATGAGTAAAGGTTCAAATTGGTTACCGAAAAATTTAGAGGACCCACTTTTGGTCCCTGAAAAAAACAAAATATCCATTTAGTCCTTTAAATTTATAAGTGCGGGACATATTAGTCCCTCCTTCTACTTCCAATGTTCGCGTTTACATATATATTTGTCATGTTAACCATCCTGCCTAATTCGTTAGTGATCCTGTATAGCCTATAACAAATTTATATTATTTGAAAGTAAAAAATTAGTTCATTTGAATGTAGAAGCATACTTGCATATTTATTTTGATGGCCCATGTACCTATTTATCAACATAGGCCTACTGATTTCGTTATTATTAAAGGCTTACAAGCTTATTTATAAGTGAATGTATGTGACTTATTTATAGGTAGAGCCAAAGGCATATTTAAAGGTCAAATTGAAAAGTATACTTTTAAATAGACTTTCAAGTCAGACCAAGTTTTGAAGTAGGGTAGTACGAACCTTAAAATTTGGCCTACGTCAGACTAATAGGCTAGACTCGGGCCTTGAGATTGGAACACGGGTCAGGCCTATTTACGTCAGGGCCTACCTCGGCCTCACCCATTCGTACCCTTAAAAAGGTTAATAGAAAGAATTTTATACAACAAACACTATTCTTTAAAAGGGAAATTTACACTAAACCATTTAACTAATTTTTTTTCTATGATATCTCTCTCGCAATTGTGAAGACTAATTCCTCAAAACGGATATAATCATAAGGTCGGCAAAACTCTCCCTCAAGAAATTAAATAAATATTTTATGTGTTCATTACATTAATTTATTACCACCGACTTCAATATATTTGTATTGGTTTTATTATTTATTTTAAAGTCATACTTAGTTTATTTAGTTTAATTTGACAAATTGACAGTCTAATTTTTTTGCTGGCAAATAATTACAATTCATAAGTCAATTCATATATGATTTTTTAAAGTAGTTACGATAAGAAACAAGTTAATAATATGACAACGTATTATTGGTAGCGTTTAAAAATTATTTACACTAATAGTGTATTAGAATTAAATCCTAGTTTAATATATGCAAATTTATTTCAAAGCTGGTTATCATAAAAATTTAAAAGAGAAATAAAATTTCTAAATAAAAAAGATAAAGTAAATACGTTTGATTTTTTTTTTATAAAAAAATCAAATAATTGACCTATCATTTATTAACAGTTTTGACTTTTGAGTTGCATGCCTCACCTTTTTTAGAAAAAAATATGTTAAAAAGTGTATGTATTAAGAAAATAAAATTGAAATTTTTAAATAAAAAAATAAAAGCTTTCCAATTTCCAATATATTAGATTTTTTCATTAAAAAAATTTCTATTTTAGATTCCTTATTTAGATACTTTTTATTTATTTTTTAAAAATTTAAAATATGAAGTTTTAAAAGAGATGTAAATTTTTAAACTAATAAAAGAGAATGTGATTATGTCTGATTTCTTTGGGGGAAAAAAAACGCATATTTGACCTGCCTTTATTAACAATTTTGAATTGCGTGCTTCAACTTTTTTCAAAACATTGTTAAAAAGTGTATATATTATATTATATTAGATGCTTTGTTTTCATTTAAATTTTTTTATTTAAATATTAATAAATACATATAAATACTTACTTTTTTAATTTTTTAAAATCAACTATAAAGTTTTCTAAGAGAAAAAATGTTTCAAATAAAAGGATAATGTAACTAAATTTGATTTTTTAAGAAAATGAGCATAATTGACCTATCTTTTATTGACAATTTTGAATTGCATGCTTCACCATTTTTAAGAAAAATAATAAAACTGTATGCACTAAGAATATTAAAATAGTCTTGGTGCATTGAATATCATTTTTTCCCCCTCCCCTTTTAATATTCTTAAGAAAGAAGGTGCATTGGACTGACAATACATATAAATAAATGTTTTAAATAGAAAGGGTGTGTAATAATGTATTATCCTTTTACCAAAATCCCGTAATCGTACCTATTATCAACAATTTTCAATATTAACAATTTTCAATTGCATGCTTACCACTAGATACTTTGTTTTCGTTTAAAATTTATATTTTAGATTATGTGGTAAATATACTTGGACAGTTTTTTTCCTTAAGAAAGTTTAAATATAAAGCTTTAAATAAAAAAGAAAAACTATTCTAATTTCAAATGTATTAAACTCTAAACGTGTTTAATTTTTATATACCGTAAGATTTTTTATACTATCAACCAATCATCAAACGTGATATGAATGACTTTTAAGATAGTTAGAATAAGAAAAAAAAAATTTATTAGTGAAAACTTATGATTGGATGCACACTGTCAGTTTATAACAACTAAACACAACTTGAAGGTATAAAACGGTATGCTCAACAGTTAATACATATTTTAGTACAAATTCAATATATAAACCACAAAGCAACTCAGGACGCAAGACTGAATAAAGTCATAGCTACAAATGCCAATGCCTATTTAACAATGCCTCGTCTTTAGAATTGCATAATGATTATTAAATATTCTCAAATATACAGACGCAACGCCAGGGAAGAGCTCAAAGGACCCAAATACAGGGTGGTTGAGAATAGAATCTAGCACTAGATATTAAATGACTAATTTGAACAAGAGAATAATATTACTAATAATTATCAATTAACAAAATTTTATGAAAAATAAAATGACGGGAAAGGGAAGTGAAGATACACCTTGAGAACAGATTTTGAATCTATGGCTAGGTATTTAACGCACAATTCAAATTTACAATGTTTTCGTTGTCATCTCTAAATTAACTGATTCCTGAAGAACACCCCAATATGCCAGTTATGTTCCCCACTAATTCTCAACAGAGTCCATGACTCTGCCATGTCCAGTAAAAGTATGCACGCTAGCTAAATAATAATTCAAAATTTATAGTAACAGCTCTCCACTAAAGAAAACTATCCAAGCAGGTTTGGAGAATGCCACCAAATAATAAATGAGAGTTCAGGATTTACAATGAATTTGTTTGGAACCAAGTCAATATAAGACCAGAATTGCGTTTCCAAAAGACTCACGTTTGGGCATTCTCCAATGTGTTCCCAAACATGCGGAAAGTTCTTACAATGCCACCTATCAATGCAGGCAACCCAGGAAGATTAAATGCTCAGAAGCATCTTACACATTCACAAGAAAACCTGCAAGTATTAATAAATAATAAAGTCTGCAAACCTTTCTGAGACAACAATAAGCAAGTATATATATTTTTCACACCCAAAAATAAGTGCTGAGCATGAAAAGGAGTGGGTAATTCAGTGCGGAAAATCGCAAATGAAAATAAATTATTTTTCTTTAAGTGATAAAACTTGAAGTAGGGGGTGAAGAAAGAAATGGTTACGCAACGCATCCTAAACCCTCGGAAGTTATTTCTGAATTCTGATAGCAATGATGGCCATACAGAGACTGGCAAAACTCGTTATAATTATTTTTGTCCAATTTGAGAGAGAACAAATTATTGATAAAGTTTCATCACCTACCATTACTTTTCTCAACATTTACATCAATCAAAAAAGAAATACTGCCAAACTCCTTCCCCTTTCCAGTTGGCAATAAATTATATTTAGGAAAAAGAGAATGAAAGCTTAATATTATATTTTAGATGACAAAAGCCATGCAAAGCTCAAGATAACCCACCTCTATTGCATACGCAATTTGTAGTCACCTGCCTTGAACCACTCTATAATTTAAGACCAGGTCATCAAATTTCTTCCATATATAAGTTTTCACTGTGGCTAAGCTCATTTCAGGAGACAGCACCTGGAAATAATAAAAAAAGAATGGTCCTCAATGATTTCCGGAAAACACAACAATGGGAAACCAAAAATGGCAATCAGGTTAGAGAAAAGATTCTAGAAGGTATGCTTGAATTGAAGAGTAGGACAACTACATTATATACACTGTCATAAGACTGCATTGAAGAGAACATATAACTTGCCTGGTTGTTGCACAATATTTCAATAGAAGGTCGAAGTTTTTGCCAAGGCTTAAATCCAGATCGGAAAGATCCATCCCCAACTGCTTGATGCTGTAATTGTGACCCAGCAAGTCCAGGGGCAAAACTACCATCGGCATTTACACTATCCAAAGGTTTGTCAAGCACCATCTTTTCTACTACATAATTAATAACCTATACCAACAAAAAAAAAAAGGAAAAAGCTAAGTTGATCATTGAGAAGTGCATTGTCTACCAGGTAGAAACATGCCTAGAGGCTTGACACAAAAATAAAATAAACAAAAAACAAACAATACAATCAATCCTTTTAGAAAGCATGTTCAAAGTTAAACAACACATGTAAAGATTACTAATGAAGTTATTATTTCCAAATAGTCGATTAATATAAAGATCAAAACTTACCTTCTGAATTCTTAATATACGTGGGGCACTTAGCTTCCCTTGTGTGAGGATCTGGACAGTAGAACCTTCACATGGATGCAAATAGAAACTGCATCTGCAGAGGTTATCACAAAAGAATCTATATTAAAGAGAGAGAGAGAGAAACCTATAAAAAAAAAAACCCTATAACTGGTCAGAGACCAATGATAATCAAGCTGAAAATTTGCCATTATATTTATACCCAAACAATCAAAATCATAGACAATGTTCTATTTGTTTCCCATATCTATAAAATTTAGAAAGCATGTTCAATATTTTGAAGGCAATAACCATTAAAAGTGCAAAAAAGGTTAAAATATGCTGTGGTCAATACATAGAACCAAGCTACGGATTCCCCTGGAAAAGATACCTACGAGTTCTTAAGCAGATGTCAGTTGATGTCTGTTATAATAGCTATTTTAAGTACTACCATATTTTTTAGGATTTTGAGTGTAAAGTACTTCCATATAACTCGCTAGATTGATGTTCTCATTTAGAAAATAATGGTAAGTTTATAACTGCAACTTTGAATCATCAGAACATGCTTAAGATATGACTGTGACCTATAAAAAGAACAACAGCAACTAAAATGATAATATGATGATACTGATAATTAAAATATAATTATCATGTCAGGCAATTATGCTACATTAACAAGATATGCAAATTGTAATGAGCATGGTTCCTTCCTTCCAACAACAACCATGTGTTAATGCAGTCATTTAGAAACAAAAAATGAAGAGGAAGACAAAAACTTACTTGGTATTTTCTCTGGGAGGTAACCGATTATTCAAAATGCACTCCAGACACCACGAGGGGAAATCTTTCTCATCCTCAGTTCCATTTAAATCTGTAATTTTTTTCCTCCATGGACCTCCATTAGTGCCCTCCGTAATAATGGAAGGAGGGGAGACAACTGGGAATTCAAAAGGAGGATAAACCATAGCATCATTCTCAGAACTACCATCAACCTCAATTCTTGAATGGGCAAGACTTCTAGCAGCAATATCCTTTCCAGATAACAACTCCCCATTAGCTGTAGTTGGGGATCCCATTCTTTGTTTTCGTTTTATCAACCAATGCGCCAATAGCCCTTTAAGGGTTTCCCGACCCAAATTAACCTGCAGAATAACAGGCACTGGTTTGGATTTTTTTTTTTTTTTTTGATAAGCAATAGTATATTGAATAGGGCACTAGGGGTGCTCTAACCCATATACACTGAAACAAGAAGTAGCTGTTACAGATAAGCAAAAGATAATAATTCTACCAAAAGCTTAGAAACCCAAACAAAGGTCTGGTTTGGATTGTAGATAGTAAACAACAGAAACATTCTAATAATGTCATTGTATGCATGAACATATTTCATGAAACTACAGAAGCACATAGCATAATAGAACTTGGCCAATGTCAACTCAAATATAAATTTTAAATACATTCATGTCCATGATACCAGTAACAAGTCAGGAATCATTTCAGATTAAACAAGAATCTGGACTAACATAGGAAGACCGTCATGTGGCACTGACTGTAATGGATCCCATATACATGAAGATTGTTGTTGTTAAGAGTTGTATAGATTTGACATCAATTATTGTGGTCAATAGTAACAAGCAAATAGTTAGACAAAGTTGATATTGATTGTTACAGCATAGCAAAACCTACGAGCAAAATCAATACGATAAGAAATCTAAGATAAGGTCAGGTAAATTGTTTATAACAATAAAGCCGTTACCTTATCATCTTCAGGCTTGCCTGCAATGTTAAGATCTGCTGAATACATCTCTGCCGAAAAGCATTGGGGAGTGTCCAAATGGACGGACAAACTTCCAAGCCTGGTATCCACCGAGAACCATGCAGGAATGCTAACCTGAAGCAGCATGGACAGCATAGAAAGAAAATAAAAGTCAGTCAGAACTAACTATTATAAATCATAATGTTATCTTACCAGATAACAAGTATATGAAAAATGAAAGTCATGATGCGAATCAGTAATCATACCATCTCAAATAGTTCTTCCTTTTTCTCCTCAAATGAAACCTAAATAGTTCACAAGTAAAGCATGAGCTATTATCAATCACAACAGCCAAGCTCCTTTCCTAGCAAACAAGCTCGTCATGTAAGTTACCAAATGAAAATACAACCAGTCGTCACCTTTCCATAATCTTCAACCAGAACGCCTTTAGTAATCTCCCACAGCTTCACTGAACCAGAAGTATCCTATACCAAGAGCCATTTATTAGTTCAGAAGATAACAGAGAAATATTATCAACTTAGCAGAAGAATGGATGACAAAATTAACATGTTTGGCAGAAAATAAAGTGATTACCTTTGTCAGAACATGCCTCTTATTATTTAAAACTTCATGTTGCGCTATTCCAGGGATGCCCGAGATAATTAAGGTAGGTTCTTTATATACAGGGACCTATCAACATTTGTAAATTTGACAACAATTAGACAATTATTAGTTCCCCAAAAACAGAAAGAACCAAAAGAAAATTTATTTTCAAACAAAAACGTGTTTAGAAGACCATATCCCCAAATAGGAAGCACTAATATGGGATATGTAAACTAACATGCTTCATCTTTAAATATACAAGTGCAACTGGTACTATGAGTTCCTAAGCAACAAAACACTTTGAAGATAGACAACAACAGTCTTTCCCCACTAGATGGAATCAGCTACATGGATCAAACAATGCCATTTTGTTCTATCATAAACTATGCCTTAAAAAATGTAATTTAAATCTAACATACAAGGGTAGATTTTTAAAAAATAATAATAATAAAGGGCAAGTAAGTGGAGAGGCTGTTTCCATGATTTAAGCCCGTGACCTGCAGGTCACAAGGCAGCACAACATCCTTACTATTGCACCAAGGCTCACCCTCTTTTTCAAAAAATTAATATGGTAAACTTTTCAGAAATAAGTGTAACATACAGGGGTAGATCCTTCCATTGACACCCTTGCTCTTGAAAAGGACAAGTTTCCAGCTAAAAAAGAATTGCCTCTTTGGAAAATCTTTTGTGGGTTGCATCCTTCAGCAGGCCATCTGTGAACTGAAGAATCTGTTGACGCAACCCATATGCTATCATCATGTAAAGCCAATTGAAGAATAGGGTGCTCGCCTGTGCAAAGCAAGCTGCTCTCTCTTGTTTGCAGATCTGTCAAGTATAACTTAAGGTATAAAAGAATAGAGCATTAGAAAAAATGACCTTCACAAGTTAAACAGAACATGGAGATGTAACATAAATTCAGGTCATAATAATAAATAAATAAAACATTATCAATTTTATTTTTAATGGAAAGTTGCACTCACTGAAAAGTCTCTCCCACCACTATAAACATGACTAAATGTCGGGGTGCTGGCAAGTGCCCAGACAGAATCTGTATGAACTGCATAAGAATGCACACATCTCTGCTGACCTATATCCCAAAGCCTAGGAGGAAAGATGGACAGATTATTAGTCAACCACACAAGACAACAAAACAACTAAAAATGCTTACAACACCATAGGATGCATTACCTTATCATAGAGTCTGAAGATCCTGATAAACAATACCTGTATTAATGAATGTTAAAAATGTCACAGCTGACTTGTCAGAAAAATGTATTACATAGACATCCACAAACCTGCCAGTAGAATCCAGAAGCAGAGCCCTGATGTTATCTGCATGCCCTTTTAGCTTCAGAGTCTTCGATCCAGATCTTGTATCCCAAACACGCACAACCTAGAAAACCAAAAAAATGGCAGAAATAAAGCACGCTCTTAAGGTCAGAGACAACATCCCATAGTCTAACCAATGAAATTCAAGCTGCTAAAGTTCAAACAAACAAACCCTAAAATTCCAAGGTAATAACCGAAGCCTCAACAAGTCAGAACATAAATCTGAACATCAATGTCACAATGTACCTTTTCTGTTCCACCAGAGACAAGAATTGTTCCACCTTCATTCATTGCCAATGCATAAACCGATTCCTTATGGCCTTTGGCAGCAATTGGAATGTACCCTTGTGTTTGAGTAGTGTGCACAGATATATTGTTGCTTGAGCTGATGGTACGTAAGTTTGTCGATGGTAACAAGTTGCCAGAACCATTGATACCATTTGAAGAATCATCAACCATAGCATCATTGCACTTAGAGGCCGAAGCAAGCGCCACTTCAAGATCCCATATAAAAACCTCCCCACCAAGGCCACCAGAGGCAACAATATTGCTCTAAAATGCACAACACTATTATAGGATCAGAAAATGGATTTGAAAAAGATACAATAGTATCTATCAGATTCAATGTGGAAGATATATAACAACAACAACCAAGCCCTTTCCTACTAGGTGGGGCCTACTACATAGATCAAATGACACCATAATGCTCTATCGTAAATCATGCCTATTCTATAGACAAACCATTGACTTCTAAATCCCTCTTAATGGGTTTCACCTATAGCTTTTCTCAGTTACCCTCTGCCTCTAGTGATTCTATGTGGAGCATATTGAAACAAAAAAAAAAATGAACCTTTCAATTGATTAACTTAATAGGAAGGATAGAAAGTTTGAAGTACATTACATTTTTTCCTGCTGCTGCAAGGCAAGTAACATAATCAGAGTGTTGGCGGAGTGTCCTAGTACAAGTTCCATTGGACAAAACATTCCATGTCTGGCACAAACATACAGCACCCCAGTTAAAAAAACAAAGGAGTAAATAATTATATCAGTACTGGTATCATAGCAGAAGAGCAAGGATTGATGAGAACAACTAACAGCTAGCGATCAACAAACCTTAAGGGTTGTATCTGAAGAACAAGAAACAAGTGTATTATCACCAACAATAACAGCATCATTAACCTGCAAGAATAAAATAGCAATAATATATTCAATTAAGTTATGCCATTATGAACACGTTATAAATTTTGAAGGTGAAATATTTTGTGGGTTTCAGACTCAGCATTTCCATTTCCTATTAATGTAGTACATACAAATCAAATGATTATCAAACAGGGTTTTGGAGTTTAAATAACTAAAAAAATTGAAGGACGACTATAGGCTCAGGAACATTGACATACTGAACATGAAGGATTGGCTAGATTTCAAGAAACTAGCTGCTACAATTTCTAGTAATATAAAATAATTAGAGAAGGAGAAACTTCAGGGGATTATAATTTTTTCAACATAACTACATAAGAGAAGGAAAGTGGATAAAAAGATGGCCTACAAGGAAGTTCAAGAATGCAGTGATAACTTATATCTTACGTAAGATATTCAATTAAATTTCAGTTTCACTTGTAGTTTTAGAATTTTTTTAGTACAAGAGAATCCAATGGGTTTTATTTCCTTTTCCTTCCCAACCATGGTTTTTCTACTAGAATTAAGCTCATTAAACCTTAACGCGTGAAAAGAAAGACACCACAAACAATTACAAACTACATGTAAGCATGTTAGATGAAGTGCCCTACAAATTTTTCAAAAGGAAAATTAATATCAAAATCCAGCAATTGCTGACCTCTTTTGGAGAAAAAAAAGGACTAAAAAAATACAATATTTTTCTCTATCAAACATCACATACAGGTCCAGTAAAAAAAAAACACATACAGGTCCCACATAATCAATACCAACCATCCAAGATTGAGACACGATTTGTACATAGCTTGGTAAAAAGCTCCCTCCCGTGTTGCATTATATACATTCTTACACTTTTTTACCGGACCACTGAGATTGAGCATTTAAGTTTAAAATTATGCATTATTAGCATGAAATCCACTTTAAATACCCATTGTATCGAAATGCAAAACAAGATATTAAAAAAAACCACTGCAGATGTAGCTCCATCAAGTAACTGTAGTAAAAAAAAAAACATTGCTGTGTTTTCAAGGTTATTAAAATAAATGTCGCCCGACAAATGGTGGGGAAGAAAATTAATAAATATAATGATTACCCAATCCACATGAGATTCAAAGGTAGCAGAGTATGTCGCTGAATCTTCAGCTAGTGCCCATCGTTTTAGCCTGCCATCACGGCTCCCAGTGAAGAGATAATCAGACCCATCAGACGCTGCATACTTAAGTACAGCCAAACAATTTATGCCTGCACAATGCTGCAGAAAAGAACCAACTGTCAAACGATAATATAGATAGAGCAACTAATAAAATTTTCAAAATTGAAAGAATGTCAATGAAAACAAGTAATATTGATACAAAAATAGAATCTATGACATGGCACCTTGAAGCAAAATGCTAAGTACAGAGCAGAAAGGAGTCAGGTATCATAGTTTCCTACAAACTATTGGTGAAGCTTGGATTGATTAGAAGGTAAAGAGATAAAATAATATTAAAATTGAGTAAACCTCCATTTTGGTCCTCAAAGATTATTACATCAATTTGGTCCTCATATGAAACGTTTTTGACATCAAAATATTCCAAACAAGGTTTGTTAGGACCAAAGATAATCATTTGAGGACCAATTTAATGTCACTACTATTTCAAGGAGTAAATTGATGTTCCAAACATCTGTCAAGGGCCAAATTGGGGTTTTACTTTAAAATGTAATCTATGTTTTCATCCAACTAGGTAAAAAAATGCATGTATTATTTTAAGAAACCAATAGGTCTCAACCAGTTGACAGCTTTAGATGCAAAATGTCCAAGGAAATGTTTGTAAGGATAAAGATCCAATTACAAGAAGCAACCATAAAACTTGACTTCTTCATGGGAATATAAAACAAAATAACATAAATAAATAATGAGTTCACCTTTGTGTCATCAGAATCATTCAACACGTATGTTAATCTCTTCTCCTTACGAGGGCGATTAGAATTGTTTGTGTTACCCGCACTACCCACGCGGTGCATTGCGGAAACTATGACAGGGCATAAATCAGATAACATTAAATGTATACCCAGGAGTAAATTAAAGAGAACGATTCCAATTAAGAAAACTCAAGTTAGGAGCATTTCCAACAGTCTTAAAAACATATGATGTAGTTTATTAATTATGACCATTTATTTAAAAAGAAGCTTCACCATACAGAATAACTCTCTCGGGCAAAGTTGAAGACATATCCAAACACTTCTAAAGAAGCCATAAATACAAAATGCATTATGCATGACCACAAAACCGAGCAGCTCTTAGATTGTATAAACTAGCACATGGAATTCTCCGTAAGTGTCAAAGTATTATCCAATGTATATGCAAATCCCAATTAATTTTTTTAACAAACTAAATTACAAATGTCATGTTTTTAGCAGTGTATGGAGTACAAAATAATATATAATTGTACAAAACTACTTTATAACCGATCCCCGTAGAACCAGGAGTTTCACCGAACAGCAAGAAACGTAACTAATGCAACCTAAAATAAGACAATAATGTTACGTATATGCCAACAGTCATAACATGGCATCAAACCCTAGAATTCAATATCATATGAAAGCTTTTCCCAAAACAAATTCTTAAGCTAGTCACTGCTCAGTTTGCGGACAAATGTTTTCTGTCGTCATATGAGTCGGACCTCATTCTTCTCACTCAATATCTACAATTCGACGTCTATCCCTTTTTTTTTTTGTTTCTTACAATCACAGCAAAGTAACCTGAGCATCCAGCGTAAAGTACAAACTCATTTTTTCCCTGGGGAATCCTACCAGCTTTTTTTCCAGAAAATGCTAGTTGATGTCCTAAGGGTACTGGTTACAGAATCAAATCAGGAAAGTATGTATGGATAAATGGCGTATTCAATATATTCCCCGGGGAATCCTAACAGCTTTTTTTCCCGGAGAATGCTAGTTGGTGTCCTAAGGGTACCGGTTACAGAATCAAATCAGGAAAGTATATTATGGATAAATGGTTTATTCAATATATTGGAAACTGTTGCATTTAGCTTACCAATACAAATTTTCCTTTGGTTAATTCCTTAACCCGTGGGCTGTGGCATAAGGAACACTGATTAGCAGACTCTTTTTGTGCTACATAACGTATCCAGTATGAGTTGTCAAGCATTTCATTGGTTATTGACTAATTTTAAACATCTATTATGAAATCCTCATTCACTGAATCCTTGACAACTCTCCTAGGTCTCATACCCTTCAAGTACCTTACAAATTCCCTCTTTCCAGTTTCCACACTGTCTGAATCAGCAGTCAGAGTATATATTTCATATCAAAATCATCGAAGACTCAATGTGAATCCCAAAACCATAGCTATAGAATTAACGTAATCAATCACCAAACACAAAAACCTATAATACATAACCGATTAAGCTCGCTGAAGCTATCGAATACCTCAAAATCACAGAATCATAAGCTGTCACATAAATTAATTAACCCGATCATAAGGTTTAGGTACTTCGCAAAACGCGCTCTGAGCTAAAACCAACTTATTCGTAATCGAAAACAATAAATAATCGAAATCAAGTTAGAGAAGAAGAGGATGGAACAGTGAAAAATAAAAATAAAAAGTAGAGAGTCCTAACCGTGAAAAAGTGATGAAAATTGAAGCACTTTTTGTGTTTGTTTTCTTTCTTTCTTCTAATGCAGAAGTTTCAACTTTGGAGAGAGAAAGGTGTGTTTTCCAGAGAGAGAAAGGGGAGAGGGTGGTGAATCAAGTGAGGATTATTGTTTGTAAATATTGGGCGTTCGATTTTATCCTGCCAGGTCCTTTGACCCGTTTTTGTGTTTCTTTTTTATGTGGGGGTAGGATAGTCTTTGCACATTGGATGATAGAGATAAACTATAAGGAGAAAAATCGCCCTTGTGTTGATCATGATGGCATTGGCTTGGATGACCGTTGGATCAAAAGATGGCCCCATGATGAAATTACTGTATGACCCTATAGCACGATAAATATGTAGTGTTCAATTTTCTCTACTTATTTATTACACATTTATTAAATGGCAGGAGGATGTTAAAATTTCTGGCATTTCAGGAAGGAATCCTTTATTCGGATTAATGTGTGTCAAAATATTTTGATTATTTAATTACTCATTCCGATCCATATTATAAACAAAAAAAAAAAATTAATGAAACACATATATTAATGTAGTTAATTAATTTCATTGAATCTTATAAAAAATTTGGTTTGTTGCCTAAATTATCCTTCATTTAAAACTTCAATCTTCATCAGATGAGTCATTGGAATTTATATTAAATTAAGGATATTTTGGGAATAATATCATTAAATGAGTCATTGAAAAATAAAATTTGCTTATATATTGGACCAAAAACGTTAGGACATTTTTGCTTATATATTAGACCGGAGGGAGTAGCATTTAATTGTTTCAATTAGCATATTTTCTATTAATCTTTTGTATTAGTGTAGATCCTATTCTCTTAATTTGGATAACTTTGATTTGTGTTTTTTTGCAGAAATAAGTGGAATTTCGACTTTAATGCGTTTGATATGGGAAATCAAGCCGAATGAGATGTCAGGATGGTCGTAGAAGCCAAAATTAACGGAAGAAATTGCACCTTGGCAGTAAGCTCCACAACCTGTCCCTCGAACATTCCATCGAGGGACAGGTTGTGGAAACTTGTTCCCCCGAAGCGCCGGATCTAACTGTCATATTGCGCAAAAAACAAAACACAAGGTCAATAAGCTCCACGACTGTGGATTGTGAAACGACAGTATTCTTAACTGAATATTAGAGTTCTTCTTTGTTAAGATCCAATATAAGAGAAGAGAGAGAGAAGGTGACCAATTTTTTGTGATTCTCATTACTGAATGATAGGGAGTGATTTATATAAGTTTAAGAGGCAGCTTAATTGCCTGACTGTAAAATAGTTTCACGAAACTAACTAGGCAGTAGTAGGCAGTGTTATACCGCCTTACAGCGTACTCTAACATTCTTCCCTTATCTTACCTTCTTTATTTTTCTTCCTGTTGTTTAAATGTTCTTCTTTATTCAATTGGAGTGTACCTTGGACGTGATTAAGTAGTTCTTTTGTTCTAGGAGAAGGATTAGCCCAATGATGTATTGACAATGAAGCTTTGATTTTATTTTCCTCTTATGAATGCTAGATTACTTTTGATTCTCATCTTAGCCTGCCTAATGCTTGTGAATTTGTTTTTTGTTTTTTTTTTATTTAAACCCAGTGTATCCCAATACTTATAAATTTATTTGGCATTATGTTTATATGACCTTTGACTTTAGGGATTTCGTTGAAATATCATTATTCTTATAAGGTTCGATTTAATACAATTATTGTGTAAATAAGAATTGAGTTAGATTGAGAACGTTATTGTATTATGAAAAAAAAATTACACAAGATATTTGACCTTCAAAAGTAATATAGCTCGATAAAAGGGAACTATTATAAATTTGTCAATATTTATTTAACATGGCAAACCCAAATCTTGAAGATTTTAAAAACTAGTTTCTTTGTTCAAACCACATGTGGTTGACTTCTGTTTGGATTGTTTCATTAAAAAATCCAATCTGATTCGATTAAATGCAATTTGAATTGGATGGGTTAATTCGAATTTTTATCAATGCAACACTACATATTTATATTACATAAAAAAATCAATATTACAAGCAAAATCGAACAAAATCTTATAGATTCGTGTAATGACATTTCATAGAGTATGTCTAAATTAAATAAATATCATCATCATCCAACTCTAGAACATCTTTTTTTATGCTTGAAACATTAGAAATAGTAGAAAATTGCGTCAAATCAAATTAGTAAGTATTATTAGAAAAAACAACAAATAAAAAAATCAATAATACAAAAATAGAATAAACATATATTAAATTATATATGCGGTTTGGTTCGGTTTAGAAAAAATAATTCAAAATCCGATCCAATCTAATCCGGTCGGTTTTCATAAAACAATATCAAAAAAAAAAATCAATGGACATCGATTTGTATGATTTTTCGATTTTTTTTATCTGTTTTTGGTTTTCTTTTGGATCAGCTCAGATATGACCCAAATTTTTACATCATTGACTATTTGACTCCATTAAAATCTTAATCCATTTTAAATTAAATCAATGGTAGATACACCATACCAATATGATACCCCTTTGCACACTGATTTATTTTAGAGGATTAATAAACCCAAAGATAAAATTGATACTTTGATTCTTTGAACTTGAACGGCCTAATAATAATATAATCTATCTATCTGTAAACAATACATTTCTATCCCCTACATAATGTAGTTTTGTCATATGTCGTCTTCCGTATGCATAAAATGCATCAATGTTTATGGATGCCAAGTGTCGGCACTACATTTTTTTGATTTATTATAGTATTTATAAACTTAAATCAAATTTCAATTTACATAAAGTTAAATCAATTTTCAAATTTATTATTGATCCAAAATTACCTAAAATTTAACCAAATAATAAATCAATTTTCAAATTTAACCCAATTTTAATCAAATAATAAATCAACTATGAATTTGGGTTAAATTCAAAAATTTAAATTTAAAATGTAATTAATATTATCTAATTATTTAATTTATTTCAATTTTATGGTCATACCTAAAATGTATTTACTTAAATTTTATCAAATTTGGAATTAAATTTAAATTTCGTAAATTGAAATAGGGGTTTAAATTTTAAATTTAACTAATCTTATCTAATTATTTAATTTATTCCAAATTTAATTTCAAATTTAAGGTCATACTTTTACCCCAAAAAAAAAAATTAAGGGCATACAAGATATCTTTACGTAAATCTTATCAAATCAAACTTTTTACTAATTTTAATTTTAAATCAATGTTTATGGATGCCAAGTATCAACACTACAATTTTTTTTTATTTATTATTGTATTTATAAACTTATCAAAAAAAATAACTCAATAAAAATAAAATTTGAGCCAAAATTACCTAAATTTAAATCAAACAATAAATCAAAATTCAAATTTATGTAAATAATCTTATTTAAAAACTAATTTTAAATTTTAAATAATTGAATTTATACATATATAATCAAAATGCACGATGTGTTGCTGATTTTCAGCCTATCCATTACATATATAATCAGTTCAAACCTGGTACATATCATTATACCAGAATAAAAAATATTTACGTAAATCTTAACAAATTTGAAATTAAATTTAAATCTTGAAAACTGAAATTTAAATTGGAATTTAAATTTTAAATTTAACTAATCTTATTTAATTTCGTAAATTGAAAATGAAGTTGGAATTTATAAATACATGATGGAAAATGTGTAGCTATGTATCTAGAATAATTGTTTAAAGACTAATTTTTTTAATTTCAACTTTGAAATAAAATTAAATGTCATATCTAAAATTAAATCTTTCTATTTTGCTTCAAACTCTATCATAATCTATATATATCTTCACTACTTACATATTCCGTTCAATTTCCCTATTGACTTAAAATGGCATCTGGATATATTTTTCTTGATTACATAATGCCCGAAAAGGAGGAATGGACGATTAAAGTTAAGGTTATACAGATATGGTATGTATCAGGATTCGATGATACGAAAAAACCATATACTATGGAGATGATATTGATGGATGAGAAGATTGATTATTTATATTTACACCTTTTTTATATTTTAATTTTCTATTCTTATTTGATATTTACTAATTTGTCTATATTTTGTAGGGATAAAAAATACAATCTTCGGTGTAATAGCCTGATTTTAATTATGTTGTTAAACCTGTTAAAATATAATTAAATTATATTTTAAATTTGAGAGTTAAAAAATGTTTTTGATTAAAATAAAATCATATTCATAGTCTACTTTATGGTAGAGGGTTACGGTAAAATTTTCGGTTGAAAATTCATACGAAAACCTTTTTAAGAAAAGTTTTGGGTCCGGGAGTCGATTATGTCTAGGGAAGGCATGGAGACTTAACCCCACGGCACCCTAGAACATCCATAAAATGATTACCCAAAATTAGTTGTGTAAATTATTAGTAACTTTGATATATTTGTTTTACCCGTTATGAACCTCCTTATTAAAACTACATGAGGTTGAACATGGCACGTAAATCCACAGAGCAACCTCTAAATCTGAAGGGTTAAACATGACACTTGTCATTGGGCAACCCAAAAAAGGTTGTTTTAATCAAGTGATCATCCTCTATCTTTTTTTTATGTAAAATAAATAATTTTTATCTCTTGAAGATGGGACTGAAACGTAGAAATGAAACTTTTTGGCAACTTACTCAGAACAGAAGCATAGAGAAGTAAGAGTGTCAAGAGAAATTTATTAACAATATCAACGAAAAGAACAAAGTTTACCTAACGGGAGTAGAATAAGAATCACTTTGTTTACTCCTAGTGGTAAGATTTTAAGCTCGAAGTCTTTACATTCAATCTCCCTGGCTCCTTCAGCTCTTCCCTCTTAACCACTTCTAATAATAGGGAAGGGAAAAGGAAGCCCAGATTTCTGATCTCTCTTCCTCACAACAAAAATCTCTCATTATTTTCTCTTTTCTTTGTATCTTTCCTATCCATCTCCTCTCAAGAACAGTATTCCCCCTTCCTTTCCCTTTTCTCACTAAGAAAATATCAGATAATAAGTCCTTTTCTCCAAAAAAATCTCCCCCCCCCTGAATCTGTCTTTTTCCTCTCCTTTTATAGACGGAGGAGGGGGCTTCTTGCTTCTTCTCCGTTGACTTCAAGGTTGGCTTGCACGAATACCCAAGGCTTGGGCCGTTCTGAACAGCGAAAAGGAGGGGATTTGACGTGAGGGTTGCACGCTTGAAAAGGGAAGGAGATGGGAGTTTTTGTCTGATGGGTACGAGGGGTTAGGAGTGAGGTTGCCGAGTTAAGGCGAGGGAGGAGATGGAAGAAAAAAAGAAAAGACCAACGGGTAGAGGAGGTGCAAAAAATGGGGTTCTGAGCAGAGATAGCGTGTGCCCAGATGGGGTGGTATGAGTAGCAGAAAGGTGGTGATTTGATGTGAGGGACTCACGCTTGAAAAGAGAAGGGAGATGAGGTTTTCGATCAGAAATAGCGTGTGCCCAGACGAAGTGGCATGTGTAGCAGAAAGGTGGTGATTTGATGTGAGGGTTGCACGCTTGAAAAGAGAAGGGAGATGGGGTTTTTTGTCTGATGTGCATGATGGTTTTTTTTTTTAGGGTTAGGAGTAGGGTTACCAGGTTAAAACAAGGGAGGAGGTAAGGAAGAAGGAGGACCAATGGGTAGAGGAGGAAAGAGGGTCTTGCCTGATACGTAAAGTGGGTAGGAGGTGTGACCCAGTTTCCTTTCCTTGTTGTTGATTGTCTCTTTCTCCTTGCTTTCTTCGTCCTTTCTTCTTTATCTTCTCCTTCTTCTTTCTTTATTCTTTGGCCTTCAGCCTGAAAATAAAGTTGCAGTGGACGGAATCTCTTCATCCTAACAGAAAATTAGATATGCAAAAGTGGATATACACTGGACGGACCTCCTCGTCCAACAAGAAAAGATAATTGTACTGGACGGAACCTCCTCGCCCAACAGAAATTAAAATAATTGAAGTGGACGGAACCCCCTCATCCAACAGAAATAAAAAGGGACAGGACTGGACGGGACCAACAGCAAGTGGAAAGCAATGGACGGGACCACCCCGTCCATCAGCAAGTGGAAAGTAGTGGACGGGACCACCCCGTCCATCAGCAAGTGCAAGGCACTGCACGGGACCAACCCGTCCATCAGCGAGTGGAAAGCAGTAGACGAGACCACCCCGTCCATCAGCAAGTGCAAGGCACTGGACGGGACCAACCCATCCATCAACGAGTGGAAAGCAGTGGACGGGACCACCCGTCCATCAGCAAGTGCAAGGCACTGGACGGGACCACCCCGTCCAACAGCAAGTGTAAAGCAATGGACGAGACCACCCCGTCCAATAGGAAGTGAGTCCAATGCAATGGACTGGACTGCATCCAACAACAAGTGTAAAGCAATGGACAGGAGCACCCCGTCCATCAGCAAGTGGAAAGTAGTGGACGGGACCACCCCGTCCATCAGCAAGTGCAAGGTCCTGGATGGGACCAACCCGTCCATCAGCAAGTGCAAGGCACTGGACGGGACCAACCCGTCCAACAACAAGTGTAAAGCAATGGACGGGACCAACCCGTCCAACAACAAGTGAGTCCAATGCAATGGACTGGACTGCATCCAACAGCAAGTGTAAAGCAGTGGACGGGACCACCCCGTCCGACAGCAAGTGAGTCCAATGCAATGGACCGGACTGCATCCAACAGCCAGTCCAAGGTAGTGGACTGGATGGGACCACCTCGACCCACAAGCGAGTTCAATGCAATGGACTGGACTGCGTCCAACGCAATGGACGAGACCATCCCGTACACAGTAAGTTCAAGGTAATGGACTGGACCGCGTCCAACAGCAAGTCCAACGCCATGGACGAGACCACCCCATCCACAACAAGTGCGATGAACTGACCCGAACCGCGTCCAACAGCAAATTAAAAGGGCTGGCCTGGACCGCGTCCAACAGCAAGTCCAACGCCATGGACGAGACCACCCCGTCCACAGCAAGTGCAATGGACTAGCTTGAACCGCGTCCAACAGCAAATTAATTACGAGCCCCCTCCTTTCTCTATTATTATTTTTTCTTCTTTCTCTCTTCACTATTATTTTTAGTCTCCTTGAAGTATAATATCATAAATTAGAATAAAATAAAGACGGACAAAAGTGGGTGTTCACAGTTGCCCCTCTTTACTTGTTGCATACTAGAAGACATGATTAGTCGTGACTTTTCATGTATTGTAGTAATGAACAAGTAAAGAAAATGAACACATATTTTGTCCAACATGAGGAGCTCAGAAGAAAACCTTACAGTTTGAAAATACAATTGCAGCGGACGGAACCTCCTCGTCCAACAGGAGAGTAAATATGCAGCGGGCCTTAGAGCTCAAAAATAGACATGCAATGAGCCTCAGGGCTCGGAAATGAAAATGCAGTGAGCCTCAGAGCTCGAAAATAAAAATGCAGTGGCCGTAACCTCCTCGTCCAACAGGAAAGTAAATATGCAGCGAGCCTCAGAGCTCGAAAATAAACTTGCAATGAGCCTCAGAGCTCGAAAATGAAAATGCAGTGAGCCTCAGCTCAAAAATAAAAATGCAGTGAGCCTCAGAGCTCAAAAATAAAAATGCAGTGAGCCTCAGAGCTCGAAAATAAACTTGCAGTGAGCCTCAGAGCTCGGAAATAAAAATGCAGTAAGCCTCAGCTTGAAAATAAACTTGTTGTGAGCCTCAGAGCTCGAAAATAAACTTGCAGTGAGCCTCAGAGCTCGGAAATAAGAATGCAGTGGACGGAACCTCTTCGTCCAACAGAAAATTAAATGCAATGGACGGAACCTCCTCGTCCAACAGAAAATTAAATGCAATGGACGAAAGTAAACATGCAATGGATGGAACCTCCTCGTCCAACAGAAACTAAACATGCAATGAGCCTTAGAGCTTGAAAATAAAGGTGCGGTGAGCCTCAGAGCTCGAAAATAAACATGCAATGGACAGAGCCTCCTCGTCCAACAGGAAAGTAAATATGCAGCGAGCCTCAGAGCTCGAGAATAAAAGGTACAGTGAGCCTCAAAGCTCGAAAATAACTTGTAATGAGCCTCAGAGCTCGAAAATAAATTTGCAGCGAGCCTCAGAGCTCAAAAATAAAATTGCAGTGAGCCTCAGAGCTCAAAAATAAAGTTGCAGTGAGCCTCAGAGCTCGAGAATAAAGAAATGCAGTGAGCCTCAGAGCTCGAAAATAAACTTGCAGTGAGCCTCAGCTCGAAAATAGAATTGTAGTGAGCCTCGGAGCTCGAAAATAAACTTGCAGTGAGCCTCAGAGCTCGAGAATGAAGAAATGCAGTGAGCCTCAGAGCTCGAAAATAAACTTGCAGTGGACGGAACCTCTTCGTCCAACAAAATTAAATGCAATGGACGGAACCTCCTCATCCAACAGAAAGTAAATATGCAATGAGCCTTAGGGCTCGAAAATAAAGGTGTAGTGAGCCTTAGAGCTCGAAATAAACTATTAGTGATCTGAAATAAATGAGAGTCCCTTCCTTTTGAGGCCAAAGGAACTAATTTCTCCCTGAAAAAACTTCGACCAACCAAACCATTGTTCACCGGTCACTCTGGGACGAGGAGTTGGTCAACCAAGAATCTGACAAACTCCGGATGTTATGTAGGCTTATCTGCATCATTATTTTGTCGTCCAGTGTACGCTACCTCTTCCACTGAATATGAAGTATTGATCATTCATTGGTGCTACCATTAGAGTTATCAAATCATACTATTAAACTTATATTTGCTTTTATTGAGACATGAGAGTGAACACGATAGGGGAGTGTGGAAGAAAACCTCTTGCCTTAATATGAGAATTTAGGTTGTTAAGAGATAATAACAATGAGAACAAAGTTACAAAAGGGATCATGAAGATTAAGCAAAGAAAATTACGAAAATCACATAAAACTTGCCCCAGTGTTGGTCCCTTGATTGTCATTTAATTGATTCCCCTCAGTCTTTTGATGACACAGATATTGGCTCCTGTTTTTGATTCTTCAAACACACCTTCTTCGATCATTCCTTAACAATTTTGCCCCAATATACTCAGTCGGATAAAATTGCCCCAGTGTGGTGAGTGCTTGCAGAAGTGTTGGACCATATCCTCCTCCTAGGCTGCCTTTGCAGGTTTTCAGCCTAAGGTTTCTTTGCCCTAACTTTTGCCTAGGTTGCCCTTTCGGGTTTTCCACCTAGCGGACCTTTGCTTTTCTTTTGTTTTTATTGTGTTTTGCCCTAACTTTTGCCTAGGCTGCCCTTTCGGGTTTTCAACCTAGCGGGCCTTTGCTTTTCTTTTGTTTTTATTGTGTTTTGCCCTAACTTTTGCCTAGGCTGCCCTTTCGGGTTTTCAACCTAGCGGACCTTCAAGCGTAGAACTTTTCACAGCATTAGAGTTTACTGGCCTTGGTAACTCTTCCCCATCCATGTTTTGCAGAATCAAAACACCTCCCGAGAATGCTTGTTTGACAATATAAGGGCCTTCATAATTTGGTGCCCATTTTCCTCGGGCATCCTCTTGGCTAGGGAGGATTTTCTTTAAGACCAGGTCTCCCGCACGAAACTCTCTAGGATGAACCTTTTTATTGAAAGCTCTTGCCATTCTGTTTTGATACAATTGCCCGTGACAGATAGCTGCCAGCCTTTTCTCTTCTATCATGTTCAACTGCTCATATCGAGTTTTCACCCACTCAGATTCTTCTAAGTCTGCTTCCATCAAGATTCTTAGCGAAAGGAGTTCTACTTCGATAGGTGAGACAGCCACCATCCCGTACACCAAAGAGAAAGGGGTTGCCCCAGTGCTTGATCGTATGTTAGTCTGATAAGCATGTAGAGCATATGGCAGCATTTCGTGCCAGTCCTTATAGTTTACAACCATCTTGGCAACGATCTTCTTGACATTTTTGTTTGCTGCCTCAAATGCACCATTCATTTGAGGCCTATAAGGAGCCGAATTGTGGTGTTTGATTTTGAGACCATCGCAAAACTTTTGAATCTCGGTACCATTAAGATTGGTAGCATTATCTGTGATTATCCTCTCTGGGATCCCGTATCTATAGATAATGTCATTTCTGAGGAATTTGAGAAACACCCTTTGAGTAATAAGGCATATGAAGCAGCTTCTACCCATTTAGTGAAATAGTCTATGGCCACCAAAATGAAACGATGACCATTGGAAGTCTTAGGATTAATGGGACCGATGACATATATTCCCCACATCGAAAAGGGCCATGGGGATGCCAAACTGTGCAGTGGAAACGCAGTTGCATTAACCCGGTCTACATACATCTGGCATTTCTGGCATTTACGAACATGCTCCATGCAATCTGACTCCATAGTAGAGCAATAATAGCCACTCCTCAAGATCTTCTTAGCCATCATGTGGCCATTGGCATGAGTCCCACAGATTCCTTCATGAACTTCGATCATGATCCACTTAGCTTCACGAGCATCCACACATCTAAGTAGGGTACCATCATATCCTCTTTTGTACAAGACATCCTTGTTTAAGAAAAAGGCCATAGCCAGTCTTCGGATGGTCTTTTTATTTACTTCGCTAGCCTCTACCGGGTATTCCTTGGTTTGAATATATCGCTTGATATCATGATACCAAGACTTACCATCAGGTTCTCCTTCCACATAAGCACAGTATGCTGGTTCATCCTGCACTCTAACCTGGATGGGTTGGACATTGATATGGATATCCAATTTGGTCATGGCAGCTAGTGTGGCTAAAGCATCAACAAATTGATTCTTGTCTTGACTTAAATGCGAGAAAGTAATCTCATCGAACTTTGCAATCAACTGAGTCAGGTATTTCTGATATGGAATCAACTTGGAGTCCTTGGTCTGCCACTCACCATTGACTTGATAAATGATTAAAGCTGAATCCCCAAAGACTTTCAAATGCTTTATACCCAATTCAAGTGCCATTTGCAATCCACCAGCACATGCTTTGTTATTCTGCAATAATATTTGTACTTTCGAATTTTAGTTTTACGGTCATCGGGTATTGCTTGCCACTTGGTGAGATAACCACTGCCATGCATATTGACTGCTCCATCAAAATACATTTTCCACACATCTTCCTGTTCTTCGTCTTCCTCAAGGGACATTACCTCTCCATCCGGAAACTCAGAATTGATAGGTCGTCCATCCTCAAGAGGATTCTCTGCTAAATGGTCAGCAATTACACTTCCTTTGATGGACTTCTGGGTCACATATTTGATGTCGAATTCTGACAATATCACTTGCCATTTCGAAACCCTTAAGGAGATATAAGGACTTTCGAAGATATACTTCAAAGGATCCATTCGAGAAATTAGCCAAGTGGTGTGATATAACATGTACTCTCTGAGTTTTCTGGAAGCCCATACTAGTGCACAACAAGTCTTCTCGATTGCCATATAACGAGCCTCACAGGCGTTAAACTTCTTGCTCAGATAATAAATTGCCCGCTCCTTCCTGCCATATTCATCATGTTGTCCTAGCATTGCCCCCATTGAGGTTGGCAATATGGTGAGATAGAGTAATAATGGACGACCTTGGGTAGGTGGTACCAACACTAGGGGATTCAGTAGATATGCCTTTATCTTATCAAAGGCCTCCCGACAGTCATCGTCCCATCTTCCTGGATTATTCTTCCTGAGGAGTTTGAAGATTGGTTCACATGTGCTAGTCAGATTTGCAATGAAGCGCGCAATATAGTTCAATCTTCCAAGAAAACCCCTTACTTCTCGCTCGTTCTTAGGTGCTGGCAAATCGTGTATTGCTTCCACCTTGTTAGGGTCCACCTTTATTCCTTCTCTACTGACAACAAAGCCAAGTAAGTTCCCTGCGGATGCACCGAAAGTACATTTTGCAGGGTTGAGGAGTAACTTGTACTTTCTTAGCCGTTCGAATAACTTTCTCAAAACTGCCACATGGCTTTCTCCTTCATTGGGCTTGGCCACTATATCATCAACGTATACCTCTACCTCCTTATGCATCATATCATGGAACAATGCCACCAAAGCACGTTGGTAAGTAGCCCCAGCATTCTTTAATCGGAAAGGCATCACTTTGTAACAAAAAGTTCCCCAAGGAGTGATAAAAGTTGTCTTTTCTTTATCTTCATTGTCCATGAGGATCTGATTGTACCCATAATACTCGTCCATGAAAGAAAATATGTGACTTCTGGCTGTACTGTCTACAAGGACATCAATATGTGGTAGGGGGAAATCATTCTTTGGACTGGCTTTATTCAGGTCTCGGTAGTCCATGCACATTCTGACCCTTCCATCCTTCTTTGGTACCGGAACAATATTAGCTACCCATTCCGGGTGTCTAGCTACTTCTAGAAAGCCAGCCTCCAACTGCTTGGTCACTTCTTCCTTGATCTTCAACGACATCTCAGGATGCATTCTCCTTAATTTTTGCTTCTTTGGGGCCACATCCGGGTATAAGGGAATTTTATGCGTTGCTATCTCAGGATCTAAACCTGGCATATCTCTATAGGACCATGCAAAAACGTCCAGATATTCTTTGAATAGTACGACCATTTCTTCACGCTTTAGGTTATCCACTATTTTCAACTCCTTCTTATCTTCCTCGGTTCCCATATTGATCACTTATGCAACCTTATCATTCGAGCTAATCCCTTCCTCTGAACGTTTCACCACTTTTATGAATTCTTCAATGTCTTCTTCCTCCTCATCGGATTCAAGATGGTATTCATCAGCGGCCGCGGGGGAATCAATAAATGAGCTTTCAAAGCTCCTCTCCTGAGGTAAATCTTTAGTAGAAGAAGTATCCCTGGAAGAAAAACTCAGGAATAGGAGAAGTATAGGCAAGAGTTTTATTTATGACAGAAAAGCTTAAACAAAATAAATGAATGAAAGAGAGAGAAGAAACGATGGAATCAAAAGGAAAGCACCAGACAAAGTGCTACATTCTCATTCATGTCTCAAAGAAAGTAAACATCAGTTCATAATTAGTACAATAAGATAATTACTTCATGGAAATAACATCAACAAAAGATTCAGACCGCCAATTATTGAGAACTTCAATGCTAGCAGGGCTTAAGTTTCTTCCTTCCTTAGGTATGCGGGCAGTCATCCAGGTCCGAGATATGGTATTGTTAACTCAGGTTTGATTGGTATTACCTTTCCTAGGTCGCGCAATGGTTCCTGAGTCCTCAGAAGGATGCGGCTCTGTGAAGCAAATAAGAAAAACTCATTAGTCAATCCAAAATTTTGTGTGTGTATGCATGCATGTGCAAGTTTTCGTCCTTTATTCGATCGTGAGGGTACTCTTAGGAAGACTGTCGTATACACCAATAGCAAGAAAGCTCATCCTGCAATCAAATCTAGTGGTATGGTTCCCTCTAGCTTGAATGCAGTTGGTGTCAAGTCCAAGGGAGAATTTACTCCTCGATAGACCACATCCGTACTAGCAACGTCCTTATTTTTACACAGAAAACACGTCATTTTTAGGGTAAAAATAAAGTTTATGACGTATCTAAGGGAGAATGCATTCCTTGATAGATATCATCTAAAAACGCTCGACAGTCATGGATGAAAACTTCCATTTCATTATAAATATTCTGATACAAATCATGAGTCTTTGACCAAAATAAAAGAAGTACATCGATGGTTTCCATCCTTCTCCAAGGTCCACAAACTTCTATGTTAAGAGCCTCATCTTCTTTTTTCTGAACTAAACTTTTCCATGTTCTTGCTATAAGGTGCATACCAAAATCTTCCAACAAAGAGACATAACGAAAAAAATGAGTATAGTGAAACAAATATATCTTGCATGATTCATGTTTCATGGACCCAATGGGGTTGAAAACCCTGATAGGTATGTATTACCTTCATTATGACATAACGCCTATTAGGTGTGCAATAATATTAGAATATATCATTCAGGTTTGGAGCAGCAATGTGATGCCCCTAGTTTTGTGAATATTCACAATGAGTATGTATGACAATTTATGCTTACGATAATAGGGGAGAGAAAGAAAGTACGCCCCCTTTTGCCCTAAGCCAGGTAAAACCTAAGGATGGACACGCCCTACGGTTGGGACTCTAAACAGGTTGGCCACTAGGTCTGTTCTATTAGTGAGAGTTGGGACGGGTCTAGACCTCTAAAAGTCATGGTCCCCAGATTGCCCTCATAAGAGTATGATCCATGAATCTAGCCACAAGTAGGGATAAACCCTCTCAATATAACTATTCCACGACCTCATGTACAATCTGAGTGGTGAACTGACCATTATTAGGGAGGTACAAGACCTCTTCAATAACAATGTCAGAGCACCGCCTAATCCTTGGGTTTTTGAGCAAGCTCGGGTATAGAGCTAAATGTGTGTGCGATGTGTGATAGTGATGTGTGTGAAAGGGGGCATACAAACCTGTAACACTTAAAAGTAAAAATAAAAAGAGAAGACAAGAAAAACCTGCAAAACACAAACATAGATACGTATGAAAAGGGTTATAAGTCCTCTATCCTATTGTTAAGACATGGTAAAAGAAAAGAAAGGAGGAGGAAACAAAAACATTGTTAGTGCAACATATATAATAATAACGTGAGTTAAAATGCATGCACCACTATCTCTTCTTATTAAATAGGAGGAAAAATCCAACCAAAAGGACAATCCAAACAAACAGCACCGCAAATAAAAACATTTTTGGTTTTGTCATTTAATTGTTGCAAAGAGAGAAAAAAAAAAAACGGTAAGATACAACCATAAAGGGTAAAACAAATAAGCTACAAGTTACTAAAAATTTTCAAAATCAATTTTTATGGGTCTGACTCTCTTAAAAGAAATCCCCAGTGGAGTTGCCATCTGTAGCGACCTAAAAAAAAGGATTGATATTTGCTCTTAGAGAGAAGACATGGAGTCGCCACCAACTTTATTTTGTTTCAAGGAAGTTGGAAAACCTTTTTAAGAAAATTTTTGGGTCCGGGAGTCGATTATGTCTAGAGAAGGCATGGAGACTTAACCCCACGGCACCCTAGAACATCCATAAAATGGTTACCCAAAATTAGTTGTGTAAATTATTAGTAACTTTGAGATATTTGTTTTACTCGTTATGAACCTCCTTATTAAAACTACATGAGGTTGAACATGGCACGTAAATCCACAGAGCAACCTCTAAATCTGAAGGGTTAAACATGACACTTGTCATAGGGCAACCCAAAAAAGGTTGTTTTAATCAAGTGATCATCCTCTATTTTTTTATGTAAAATAAATAATTTTTATCTCTTGAAGATGGGACTGAAACGTAGAAATGAAACTTTTTGGCAACTTACTCAGAGAACAGAAGCATAGAGAAGTAAGAGTGTCAAGAGAAATTTATTAATAATATCAACGAAAAGAACAAAGTTTACCGAACGGGAGTAGAATAAGAATCACTTTGTTTACTCCCAATGGTAAGATTTTAAGCTCGAAGTCTTTACATTCAATCTCCCTGGCTCCTTCAGCTCTTCCCTCTTAACCACTTCTAATAATAGGGAAGGGAAAAGGAAGCCCAGATTTCTGATCTCTCTTCCTCACAACAAAAATCTCTCCTTATTTTCTCTTTTCATTGTATCTTTCCTCTCTATCTCCTCTATGATCTTTCGTCTACTCTCAAGAACAATATTCCCCCTTCCTTTCTTTTTTCTCACTAAGAAAATATCAGATCATAAGTCATTTTCTCCAAAAAAATATTCCCCCCCTGAATCTGTCTTGTTCCTCTCATTTTATAGACGGAGGAGGGGGCTTCATGCTTCTTCTCCGTTGACTTCAAGGTTGGCTTGCACGAATACCCAAGGCTTGGGCCGTTCTGAACAGCGGAAAGGAGGGGATTTGACCTGAGGGTTGCACGCTTGAAAAGGGAAGGAGATGGGGTTTTTTTTTCTGATGGGTACGGGGGCTTTTTAGGGTTAAGAGTGAGGCTGTCGGGTTAAGGCGAGGGAGGAGATGGAAGAAAAAAAGAAAATACCAACGGGTAGAGGAGGTGCAAAAAAGGGGGTTCTGAGCAAAGATAGCGTGTGCCCAGATGGGGTGGTATGAGTAGCAGAAAGGTGGTGATTTGATGTGAGGGACGCATGCTTGAAAAGAGAAGGGAGATGGGGGTTTTTGAGCAGAAATAGCGTGTGCCCAGACGGAGTGGCATGAGTAGCAGAAAGGTGGTGATTTGATGTGAGGGCTGCATGCTTGAAAAGAGAAGGGAGATGGTGTTTTTGGTCTGATGTGCATGATGGTTTTTTTTTTAGGGTTAGGAGTAGGGTTACCAGGTTAAAACAAGGGAGGAGGTAAGGAAGAAGGAGGACCAATGGGTAGAGGAGGAAAGGGGGTCTTGCCTGATACGTAAAGCGGGTAGGAGGTGTGACCTAGTTTCCTTTCCTTTTTGTTGATTGTCTCTTTCTCCTTGCTTTCTTCATCCTTTCTTCTTTATATTCTCTTTCTTCTTTCTTTATTCATTGGCCTTCAGCCTGAAAATAAAGTTGTAGTGGACGGAATCTCTTCATCCCAACAGAAAAATAGATATGCAAAAGTGGATATACACTGGACGGACATCCTCGTCCAACAAGAAAAGATAATTGTAGCGGACGGAACCTCCTCGCCCAACAGAAATTAAAATAATTCAAATGGATGGAACCCCCTCATCCAACAGAAATAAAAAGGGACAGGACTGGACGTGACCAACAGCAAGTGGAAAGCAATGGACGGGACCACCCTGTCCATCAGCAAGTGGAAAGTAGTGGACGAGACCACCCCATCCATCAGCAAGTGCAAGGCACTGGACGGGACCAACCCGTCCATCAGCGAGTGGAAAGTAGTGGACGGGACCACCCCGTCCATCAGCAAGTGCAAGGCACTGGACGGGACCAACTCGTCCATCAGCGAGTGGAAAGCAGTGGACGGGACCGCCCCGTCCATCAGCAAGTGCAAGGTACTGGATGGGACCAACCCGTCCATCAGCAAGTGCAAGGCATTGGACAGGACCAACCTGTCCAACAACAAGTGTAAAGCAATGGACGGGACTACCCCGTCCAACAGCAAGTGAGTCCAATGCAATGGACTGGACTGCATCTAACAGCAAGTGTAAAGTAGTGGACGGGACCACCCCGTCCGACAGCAAGTGAGTCCAATGCAATGGACCGGACTGCACTCAACAACCAGTCCAAGGTAGTGAACTGGATGGGACCACCTCGTCCCACAAGCGAGTTCAATGCAATGGACTGGATTGCGTCCAACGCAATGGACGAGACCATCCCGTCCACAGTAAGTTCAAGGTAGTGGACTGGACCGCGTCCAACAGCAAGTCCAACGCCATGGACGAGACCACCCCGTCCACAGCAAGTGCAATGGACTGGCCTGAACCGCGTCCAACAGCAAATTAAAGGGCTGGCCTGGACCGCGTCCAACAACAAGTCCAACGTCATGGACGAGACCACCCCGTCCACAGCAAGTGCAATGGACTGGCCTGAACCGCGTCCAACATCAAATTAATTATGAGCCCCCTCCTTTCTTTATTATTTTCTTTTTCTTCTTTCTCTCTTCACTATTATTTTTAGTCTCCTTGAAGCATAATATCATAAATTAGAATAAAATGAAGACGAACAAAAGTGGGTGTTCACACTTATTTTTTCAAAATGATCATGGTTTTGACCTCCTTAATACATATGGATACTAAACCTAAGAGATTGTAAAGTTTAGTGAATGCTAGCCTATTTTACTAGCCTTGGCCGAATACCCTAAGTTTATAACTTAGTGGGATTTTTATTCAACTTTGTTAAGTGATCGTTGTTTATGAACTCCTAACACTTAAGGATCATAAATCCATGAGTTGTATAATTTTTGGGAATCTATAACCCTAAGATCTAGTCTTGGCCGAACCTATACCTTGTGGTTTAGTGTTCTTGTTTGATTTTAACTTGTGATTTTGTGTTCATAACCTTAGACTTCCATCACGGAGGAAACGAGGACGTTCGTGGTATACATCTTCGAGCAGCTAATCTCCTTACCTTCACCGAAGGTAGAGTTAGTACTTTGTCGTGTGACAACGAGGAGCTTCAAGTTCGGGAGTCCGGTGATAACCCAAGTAGGGGAAAGAACCAACCTATCATCGGAACGGATAAGTAGTAGATTGTATAATAATTGTGTAGGGTGACCTAAACCCTACTAGTAGTCGAGTAATCGACAAGACCAAAATCACATTGGAAACCTTTTCTGAAAAACCAATGGCGATTCGGGGATTGTAGGTTTATCGATATTAGGTTGATTTTATATTGTTGATGGTTGATTTGATTTTATTACCTTTATTGAATGGATTTTGTGCTATGATTGGTAATATGGGAATATTTTGATTGATATTGTGTTATGCATGATCTGCCTGGTTTGTATTATTATTCTTAGTGGTTTTTAAGCAAAGATATATTTGCTGTCTAAGAGATGATTGTTTTGGGTGTGAGGATAATAATGATTTAGAAGTGCCTAACCTAGATGATGTATGTTAAAGAGGTGTTATGGCATAGAATATGTGTCAAGTTCTAATGGAAGGTTAAGGCACTAGGATGTTGTTAAAAAGGGTTGGTGAGATTCAAGTATAGGTGTTGTTGTCCACAACCGTGTATTGGTAATATAATACACAAGGACAAAAGTGTATTGGTAATATAATACACAAAGACAAAAGTGTATTGGTAATATAATACGCAAGGACATCTGTGTATTGGTAATATAATACACGTAAAACACTTATGTGTACTGGTAATATAATACATCGTGTAACGTCCCTGGATGCTTTATGGATTGACGACTGTCCCCACAAACCAACACTGGTCTTTTCAGCGTGCTTTGTCCGCTTTATGGATTGACGACTGACCCCACAAACCAACACTTGTCTTTTTAGCGTGCTTTGTCCTCACTCACACGCTTCCCGGTAAAACTTCCCAGGAGGTCACCCATCCCAGAATTGCTCCAAGTCAAGCTCGCTTAACCGTGGAGTTCTTAAGTGATGGGCTACCGAAAAGAAGATGCATCTTGTTTTTTATAAGTAGTACCAATCAATTCATATATGCCATCCTCAACTGTATAGTCCCACACCTACACAGTCTCGGGATCCCTCTCATTCGGGTGTGTAATCGGTTCATTCATGTGCCCCTCCACCTAGAAGCCTTCCAGGAGCCGCTCCTTGTCCGTGCCTTCTTGCACCGGCGACCACTCCCCGCCCTCATCGGCACCCGGGTGTTGCATGCCCACCAGCTTCCACTTGGTTCATCCCCGAACCACACCGTACTGGGAGAGGTGCCACTCTGATACCATTTGTAACGTCCCTGGATGCTTTATGGATTGACGACTGTCCCCACAAACCAACTCGGGTCTTTTCAGCGTGCTTTGTCCTCACTTACACGCTTTCCGGTAAAACTTCCCAAGAGGTCACCCATCCCAGAATTGCTCCAAGTCAAGCTCGCTTAACTATGGAGTTCTTAAGTGATGGGCTACCGAAAAGAAGATGCATCTTGTTTTTTATAAGTAGTACCAATCAATTCATATAAGCCATCCACAACTGTATAGTCCCACACCTACACAATCTCGGGATCCCTCTCATTCGGGTGTGTAGTCGGTTCATTCATGTGCCCCTCCGCCTAGAAGCCTTCCAGGAGTCGCTCCTTGTCCGTGCCTTCTTGCACCGGCGACCACTCTCTGCCCTCATCGGCACCCAGGTGTTGCACACCGTGTATTGGTAATATAATACACGTAAAAATCAAGAGTTCTCGCGAGACCACTTCCACCTTAGGAAATAGGTGTGCAGCTATGGTGTATTTGAGTAGCACGAGATTGGGGGTAGAGGATGATATAATAACTTGAGGGTGATCTGTTAGTTATGTGCGTTGTTTGTCTGTGACAATTACTGTATGATTTACTATGACTCTTTTCCGCTTTTTGATGATAGAACTGTTTTCTTATCCCTTATGTTTCCGTATTCTTGTGGGTTACTTTACTTACATTAGAAGACCCGATGGAGGATTATGTTGCTGAGGAGCTGGACGGAGCTCTGTATGAAACGGAGGTTGCCGAGGAATTGGATGGAACTCCTTACGAACCAGACGCTGGAGGTCGAGCTGTGATCCATGACGAGTAGAGTATAGATAGTATGACCAGTGTGTCTAAGAAGGAGTATTTTTATATGTTTCCGCTAAGTATGACTTTTACTTTAAGTTTATGCCTGTGAGGGATCCTACTGAGAGGATTCCCTCAACAGTGTTTTGGTAATGTAATAAATAAACAGGTGTGTATTTATATATATTACAACCTTGGTGTGTTTAATTTACAGAAGTTATATGATTGTTTAAATAAAGTTTTAATTTTTACATACTTTTCACGCTAAGCGCGCGATTAAGGAATTAATTAATAAGGTTTTAAGCTAATAAAACACCGGGGCACAATGGGGTGTCCCATTCGGTACGGAGGACAATAATATATAGGATTCGGTCAAAACTAGCTGAATCATGTGTTAATACTATAGCTGATTTTGGGGTGGCTTCAAATGGTGGTGACTACAGAACAATGAGACATCAATATAGACTAAATTTGAAATTCAAGACAGATTTGTAGACTATGACGAATTCGAAGATTGAAGGGAGTCCTTACACATTTTATTCGTTTTCCAATGTCAGTGCTAACAATTTCAACAGACGCTATTTAGTTGGTGAGTCCTACTTTTGTTTGTGATGATCGTCTTATTTTTTAGTCGAAATATTGCTTTCTCATTTTAAGTATTTATCATGTCATGGACAGATGTAATTGGTCTTCTTACTGCTTTCGGTGATGAACAAGAAATTTTAAAGGATAGAAAGAAATCCAAATTGAGGGTCTTGGAGTTGTATAATGATGGGTATTGATACTGCCACTATAGATTAATAACTTCAAATTTGATTTCAATTACTCCTATTTATTGGGTGTCCGTTTGTGTTCACTGTTTTTAAAAATCCTCAAAACAGTATGAGGATGGAATGTGCTCTCTTTGGTTCTTATGTAGATGTTTTCAATGGCTTTGTGGATTTGGGAAATGCTATAAACTCAGTCATTGTTATTCAAGGCGCGAAGATGAAGACTTACGAAGGTACATTTTGGTTTACTATAATCTCTTATATCAAATACTATAAGTAAATTTAACCTATATTACCTAATCTATCAAAATGATTGCAGGGAATGTTAGTCTTCAAAATATCACGCATTCAACCAAACTTATATTTGATCTCGAGATTGAAGAAGCTGAAAATTTGTAAAAAAAAAAAGGTGGAATTACCGACAACATGGGTCAATATATTATAACTCTTTTATTTTTTATTTGGTACTAAAAAATGTATTTATGTCATGAAAGGGTTATCGAAAATAATGATCTTGGACGAAGAGTTCTAAGTCAAATAAGTTGTTCTCCAAAGATTTCTATTGTTGAAGACTTGCTCAATGCAAATTAGAGAAAGACACTAGAAGAGATTAGAGATTGTACCGAGGCACGTGATTTTGATAACTTTGTCTTCATGTATTTCTCAATTATTTTGTTCTTATTAATTTTGAAATTTATTATCATAGAAAAAAGCACTAGTGCAGAAAATGAATTTAACGTCGGTTAAAATTGACCTTTAAAGTCGGTTTTTGAACCGACATTGAAACGGACGATGTTGTATATGGGCGTTTTAGACATCGGTTTTCAACCAATGTCTAAAGTGCTCTTAGAACAATTTTTTAAGAAAAGAATAGCACTTTAGACATTGGTTATTAGTGAGAACCGATGTCTAATGTGCACTTTAGACATCGGTTCTAGCTTAGAACCGATGCCTAAAGTTCTCTTCAACGGTTTTTAAAACAAAGAATAACACTTTTGACATCGGTTCTTGATAATAACCCACTTTTAGCATCGGTTTCCTCGAGAACCGATGTTAAAAGTCCTTTTTTAAAAAAATTACAATAAACAAATAGAATTACAATAAACAAGTAGAATGTAAAGCACAAACTAAAAGTTCAAACAAGATAGTTGTTATACGATAAAATTACAAGCCTTACAAAAACAAATAAATTGAGAAGAATGAGAAAAGCTTAAGCTAAACTTGTTTCTAGCTCACAATCTGAAACTGAAAACATCAGAATGATAACTGCAGCATAACTAATAAAAAATAATTGATGGGATATAACAGTATCTAAACATTTTGCCATACAACATATAATCTAATGTTGATTCTCGCTTTCATATATTAACAATTTTAATTTGAACTGCTAGCATCCAGTAAAACATTTCAGGATGCGTAAAGACTTGTTACATTTAACATAATCTGTAATGAAAACTTTCAACATAGATTCAACAATGGCAAACAAGAGAATATCAAATTGAACATAAGAGGAAACAGAGAAGACATGAGATGACAAAGAAAAGAACCATTTCTGTGCCATAGTATTGAACTATATTCTCATGTTCAAACTAACTCAACAGCGCAATCTCCTGAGAGAGGAAGAAACACAGTGAGAGAAGAAATATAGAAAGAAAAACATTTAAGGAAATGATAAATACAGTTGAACTCCTCTAAAAAATAATGAGATATTGCACAAGTGACAAGATAGCAAAATATTTTTGTAAGAAAACCTTTTTTTCTCATCAAAGACTTTTCATTAGTAAAAAGTAAAGTACGAAAAAAGAACTATAAAACAATAGAAAGAGTAAGCCTGTCTCACCTGCTCCAGTTGATAAACACTTTGCTTTCCCGAATTCCCTTGATCAAGCAGTGAAACTTCCTTTACAGTAAAAAAGAACCTATCTCTACATTGAAAATAAGGAAATATCGTAAAACTAGTAGTTAGCACTTCTATGACATAAAATTTATGACAGTATAACAGGTAAAAAATCTAACCCCATAAACTTTAATCGATTTAGAGCTTTGTAGAGACACAAATCCAAATGAAGCATTTTGAACGGAAGACTTCGATGATAATTTACGCCCCACTACAAGCTCTTGGGATGAATGCCAAATTAGAAATTCTCTCTTGAGAGTTTTTGGTTTTGAAAATAAGTGGTATTAGACCATGTAACACCCCCAATAGGTATTACTACGTAACACATGCGCAATTTAAATTAAAAATATAATTTGTTGGTTGCTTTTAGAAAATAATTTATATAAGTACATAAGCGTCTGAAATTGGGGATAAAAAATTTGTCATGACTCCAAACCCAAGCCTTGATCGGCACACCGGCTTACAATCCTAGCCTCGCAAGCCTATTTAATTTAGAGATATACTTGAATTAAAGCTAGTACTTTTACAAAAATTTCGACAAAGTCTCCTCTATAATTTGAACACCCCAGGTAAAAGAACACATGCTAAAATAATTACATTTTCATTCCAGAATTCCAGTTACACCAAATACAACCAGGCGGTAATATGCTAAAAATAGTTACATCAATAAGCTATACATGACCCAAAAGGAAAAGCTTAGGTTTTCATTCAAAAGAGATGCTCTCCGAGCCATAAACATTTCATTTTAATATAAAGATTCTCTGAGCCATACCCATACATACTATCAAAAATCTAAGTCTCAAACCCTAAGCTGGTCGTTCTGAAAGTTATTCCTGAGGAAAACTCACGTGATCATCCCACAATCAAATACTTCATCAAACAATCAGATCTAAGTCTCCGAGTGACTTAGGAAGACTCCTCTGCACCATCTGTACTAAAGTACCCAGGGTACAATAGCGACCTAGAAGAAACCTGACATATCTGTAAGGGTGAGATACCGACAAATGGATATATCACACAACAACCATATACATGATACATACAACACATTGGCATATTAACATTTTAAACATTAGTCATAGGTAAACAACAAGTATTATTTCAGTGGATCTCATACCCGAGTCAATCAATTTTATAAAGATAATGCATGACACTTCAATCATCAGGCTCTAAACTTAATCTCACGAGATACCATCACCGTTTTATCATTAAGAAAGAAAGAGTTGATCTAAGTCTCCGAGTGACTTAGGAAGACTCCTCTGCACCATCTGTACTAAAGTACCCAGGGTACGATAGCGACCTAGAAGAAACCTGACATATCTGTAAGGGTGAGATACCGACAAATGGATATATCACACAACAACCATATACATGATACATACAACACATTGGCATATTAACATTTTAAACATTAGTCATAGGTAAACAACAAGTATTATTTCAGTGGATCTCATACCCGAGTCAATCAATTTTATAAAGATAATGCATGACACTTCAATCATCAGGCTCTAAACTTAATCTCACGAGATACCATCACCGTTTTATCATTAAGAAAGAAAGAGTTGATCGGGCTCATACGTCGCATTTGGCAAGTTGTCTCCGTCACCTCATGCACCCGGATCAACATCATCACGAATCCCTTATAACGGCCATTCGGATGTATACCTCATCGAATACCACATCTTAAACGGGTATTTGGTTAACTCAAGCACGTCTGCTAAGGGGAAAATGCATATGAATAAAAGATTTTTCATTATCGAGACTTTTCTTTGTGTTCACTCTTTTCCGTTGTCGAAGCCCAAAGCTAACGACTATTCACAATTTTCATTACTTGAAAATCAATAACATAGGACACGCAGTCCGAGTGCTCAATCACAACACCTTAGACCGATGCCGCAGTCCAAGGTTGTGATCGTAGAAACAATTATAATTTTATCCATGTTTTATTTCAACATGATAAGGACTCCTAGCCCATAACAACGAAATTAGGATACACATTCCTCAATTCCAAAATTAGGACTCCTAGCCCATAATATCACGATTAGGACCCTTGGTCCATAATTCTTGACACGAATCCCAGATCACGTGCATAAACTGAATGCTAGAGGAGACGTCTTGCGAACTAGTATTCTCTTTCACATGTGCTTACTTTTTGCTCAGTGAAAATCAAAAACCAAAACAAAACCTCGGTCACTTATCCAAGTAACCAGGACGTTTCTAAATCATTTAGGAGAAAATATTTTCCTTTATAAATTCTTTTATAAAACATTTAGGAAATTCGTTTGCTTTTGAAATCCTTGATGGAATAAAGTCAAATATCTTCAAAGGGTCTTTCCTTCATAAAACACACTGTTCGAAAAGGTTTTCTCTCATACAAAAGTTTTTTATCATAAAAAGGTAGTTTCCTTCAACTTAAAGTCACTCCAACATTTTTCTAAAAACAATGATCTTATTCTTCTGAAGTAAGCATTTTAAACAAGGAACTTTTATAAATGAACCAAAAACTTTCAAAGTTCTATTCAAGGTTTATTAAGGCTTTTAATCCTTATAGTCATTAGGCACAGACTCAATTCCGGCTTCTCAAACTTCAATCAACAGTAATATATTCACAACAATAATAATATCACAGTTAATGAAAGTTCATCACATATATATAATTCATAACACTTTAAAGCAAGTAATGTTCAACTTCAAGTAATAACCATAATAGTTCAAGCAAACAAGTTATTCAAGTATTGACTCAATATCACAATAATATTCATAACACTCAATTAAACACATACTCACATGCATATAGTTATTGAATATCCCTAGGCAAACTCCCCTTACCTTTGAAAACAAGTAAAGGATTCTCGTCTTAATGCTCACGTTAGCTCCAAGAGTGTAACTATCTATTCCATCAAGCAAGCATAGCCGTGTCAAACATCTCAGAGAGGGAATCCAACAACGCGCAACAACCAGAAATCAAGAAATAAATTACACGTGACCAAACACACATTCCAATTTGATCTAAACACTTACTCTTATTACCAAACAAGGTCATTTTCAAAGAAAATCATGTTTGTAGCTTAAGCTTCACAATACCCTTTGAGGAAACTTTGTTTTGATTAAAGGATCATGAAAATGAATTTAGGAATCATCAACTAAAAGTCCTAACGTCATAAATGCGTACTTAATTTTACCAAACATAACCAATTTCAATAAAAATCGAATTGGGGTTTTAGGGTTCAAGGAGCAATTTGGGGAAAATTTGATTTAAATAGAGAATTATAAAATTAACCTTAGAAACCATTAATTACAAGTCCCAAATGCACTAAAACCGAACCAATTTCATGATTAAAGTAAGATGAAAAGTTAGGGTTTCAAAATCAATTTGGGGATTTTTGAATCTAAGCAAAATAGATGAGGTTTTCACTTACCCAAGGAAGAAGAAGATGTCATGGTGGTTGTTGAAGGCCAACCGGCACGGTGGCAGTGGTTGAGGACGGCGGCGGCGCGATTTCTGGAACGACCATAGCCAATGAGAGGAAATAAGATCAAGGGAAGAAGAAAGGAAGGTTGCAACATCACAAAGAGGTGGAGAACCACCATTAATGGCAGCCTACACAACTTACCGCGACCGGAGAAGGAGGTTCGTGCGGCGGAGATGGCAGAGGACGCGCGCTCAGGCGAGACGGTCTGAGCAGGAAAACCGGACGAGAGCAGTGGTGGCGCGGCTCCGAGCGGTGACGGCTGTGTAGGGCGCGTGACTTGGAGGAAGGAAGGAGAGTGAGTTGAAGGTTGATGAAGATGAAGTTGAAGTGGGAGGAAGAAGAAGAAGAGAGAAAGAAAGGAAAGAAGAAGAAAAGGAAAGAAATGGACCGGGGGTGGGGTTACGGGCCGTGTTAGCTAGGAGATGAAGAGAGAGAATCTGGATTTTGTACTAGTGGGTACAAAATGAGTGATAAATATTAAGCCTAAAAATAAACAAGTTTTTAGTTTTTGAATCTAAAAATAAAGGGTGGCAAATATAAACTTTCAAAATTTGAAATAGAATAGAGATTGATAGTTGAATTGCTCAAGTAAGAAAATCCACGGTCCAACATTTAATCTCCGATTAATGTCAAACCAGTTTATTTTCAAATATAAAATTAAATAAAATGAAAATATGGAAATGCTTTTCTCTTAATCATATTATTTAGAACATTTTTCGGTACTGGTAATAATAGTGACAATAACGTAAATTATTGTCTCGTAAGCGTGCATTCACTGAAATAAGTCAGTACTAACACACCCAATAAAATAATCTGAAGAGAGTAATTTAATTAGTCAAACTAAACCACATAACAAAATAAACATAAACATCCAAATAAAATAATTAATCATATGTGTAAAAACTAGGGTGTTACAGACCGCAGTTACAACATCAATGCCAATGGTAAAATATAGTTAAGAGACTCTAGAATATTTAGTAAAGATAAAATCAAAACCAATAGCACAGTCAGACCCTTCAAAACTGTAATTTTAATATTGTGTCAAAATAGATAACCCAGGACACATGCTTCAACCCCACACAAGCATCTAACCACAGGTAATTCAAAATCCCAATTGTCATCTGGTCTGCACCCAAGCTTACTTGCAAGCAGCTGAGGAAAAGAGTAAAGAAGAAAATCACCAACAATTAGACTCATAATCATCATGTACATCATGTGGCAAGTATTATTTAATAACACAAATGATTATAAATGCCTTTATGTTTAACTCGATGAAAATATGACATAATGAACAATTGATCACACAAAAAAAGACATGGAACTTTCAAATCATCCCCTAACTTATCAGCCTCCCAAATTTCCAGGCATAGTTCCTTCTAGAGTTTTTTCTTTCTTTTTTTTTTTTGGATAGAACTGCACAAATGTTTCAAAAATTGAATACCATCAAAGAAAATGTCATACCAGGTTCAAATGATGGACGTATGTCAAAACCTCCAGTTCAGCAAGGAATTCTTTTGATGCTTGCATATCCATCTTCTTAATTGCAACTTTATGAAAAATAATCACTCAGGCTTGGTGATACTACAGTCTACACATTTCTTATTTCTCATCATTTTCAAAGAGATTAATATTATAAAAAGAAGGACAAACCTCATCTTGAATCTCTGCATAGTAAACAGCTCCAAAGCCACCTTGACCAATTTTTTTAGCCAAGCTAAAGCCATCATTAGCTTTGGCTAGCTCCTCATATGAGAACTCCACTGACTTGTCCACTGTAATACAGAAAATGAAAAGAATTAAAGGGAGAATAATCTGATCAATCGATTATAGAAGGCATAAAATGAAAGAGAACTTACGAGTAGGAACTGAAGATGGGAGCGATGAAATGTTGGAAAGGTGAGAGCACATAACTTTCGCCATCATCTCCTTCGACTACGAGTGATGATTGCAATGCACCGCAGACAACAATCAAATGCCGTTGATTGTGGGAAACCTAAATAACCAGAAGATGAAGAAAATGCAACTCCCCACTTCTTGCTCGCCACAACAGAGATTGAGTAAACAGGGAAGAGAGATTTATGCGGTGTGAACGGAGAAGGGGAGAAATGACCAAGCTTAAGATTGGGTTACTCACCTCGAATCGCTACTCACTAATGAGTCACCTCGAAGCAGGACGGCGAAGGAGTAACATAGGAAAATGGCTCGGGTTAGGGCAGTTTTTTGCTCACTGATGGGTCGCTTGGCGTTTAGCAGAAGAGGAACGATGGACGACGCACGACGAATGAAGCAGGGCATTAGAGGGTTAAGGTTTGGGAAGTGAAGAGAAATGGCGCGGTGAGATGGTTTTGACAGAAGGAATGGGGGGAAAGAAAATGAATCAAAACTAATAGACATCGGTTGAAAAGTAAATTGATGTTAATTATTGACATTAGACATCGGTTGTAAAAATAATCGATGTCCAAAGTTTATTAGAATTTTAAATTTTCTTGTCGTTTTTATTTTTAGACATAGGTTGATAAAAATAACAGATATTATAAAGTTTTAACATCGGTTAATTTGAGAACCAATGTCAAAAGTTTTGACATTAATTTCAAAAATGCATCCGCCTCATTTTTAACATCGATTAAAATTGAACCGATGTTAAAATCTTGATGTTAAAAGCATATTTTGTACTAGTGAATGAGACATTAAAAAAATACACGTGTACCTAATGTCCATCGATATGATTAACATTTGATATATAATGACACTATTAATTGGTAACAATGTTGCATCTCGACCAGTATCTTTGCAATTATTAAAACAAAATTTAATTTCATTACAAAAGGATATATGTAACATTATATTGTAATCAATATATGTCACCACTATTATATGATATTCACATGCATTATATATTTTATATAATATAGTTTGTGTATACTATGTTAAAAACTTTATATAATTAATATGTAAAAAGTTCAAAAGTTATCTTATAATACTGAAATTATTAATCAAATAATTTAAAAATCATCCAAATTTATCCTGTTTGGCCACGTGATCAAATTCTAGTAATAAATATAAATCAAGAGTTATAAGGTTGTCAAGGTTAGGGGTGTTCATATCCAAATCGATCCAAAAGAAAACCGAAAATCGATCCAAAAAAACCGAAAATCGAACAAAACCAATGTCTATTGGATTTTTTTTGGATCTTGTTTTGTGAAAACCGCTTGGATCGGATCGGATTTTGGATCCTTTTTCTAAAATCGAATCAATCCAAGCAAAACCGCATATATAAATTTAATATATGTTTATTCTATTTTTGCACTATTAATTTTTTACTTGTTGCATTTTTTCCTAATAATACTTACTAGTTATATTTGACGTAATTTTTAATTATTTCTAATGTTCCAAACATAAATAAAAGATGTTTTGATAATAGATGATGATGATATTTATTTATTGTATACATATTTTATGAAATATTTTTACATAAATGTATCAACAAATATATATAGGGTTGAGATTTTGTTCAGTTTAACTTGTAATTTTTATTCTTTGATGTAATATAAATATGTAATGATGTGTCGGTAAAAACCGAATCAACCAAATCGATCCAAACCACATTTTATCGGATCGGATATTTTTAAGGAAGTCATCCAAACCGAACTGCATGCTCTTTTTATCTTTGGATCGGATGACTTTTTACCTCAAAACTGATCCAAACCGAACCGCGAACACCCCTAGTCAAGGTGACTCTTCTTTTCGTTCTTCCTCATCCACCAGAAGTTGGTGATTTTGGGTTTTTTTTACCTGGAATCACCCCTCTACATCTTTTTTTCTCTTTTTATCTAAATAAGTGGTTTTTCCACACATATATGGTTTTTCTTTCATGTTTTTCCGTGTTTTTGTCGTCTGCGTGCGGTGGTGTTTTGTTCGTCGTCTTGTTGCAGCATCGTTTTGTTCCCCGTCTTATTGCAGTGTTCGTTTGGTTCAGATTGGCAGACAACTTCGATCCATTACAGATTCAATCAAGACTTGGGCCGGAGGCATGAGTATTCTGGTCACTTTGATTTTGTCACATTTTTAGGCATTTTGCTGTGTTATGCTATTAACCTGGGTGTTGTGAGTTTGTTCGTAGATTTATCCTTTTTGATTTTTAGCGATGTTGAATTTATGTTGTTTTTGATGTATTTTACCGATTTAAATGAATGAATGTCAAGGTAGTTAGGGAGAGGGACATAGGGTTTGGAGTGATAAGGAGGTCATGTGTTCAACCCTCACACCCTCACTAACATAACACATTAATTACTAAAATTATTATATAAAAAAATAAAATAAATAAATATAAATATAAATAATAACAAAAAAAAAAAAAAACAGAAATGGAGAATCCATGGCTATCACATCATAGCCAACACATATATGGCGTCGCTGGGAACGTCGAAGGGCATAGTGGTAACAGTGCCAGCTCTGGCTCTCTCTGCTTTAGTGGCCACCATTCTTCTCTTCTTCATCTTTTCCTCTCTATCTTCTTGCTCTTGCCCTTCACCTTCTTCACCTTCTAACACTCCCTTATCGGCCTCCATCGGGAACGACGTCGTTAATGGGAATGACAATACTAATACGATGATGTCCTTGACAACGACGCAGGATGACGTGGATTGGGTGAAAAATCAGATCCAAGCGAATGGGCTCCACATGCAAGACAACGTCCTACGCAAGGGCATTAACCCTCGCACTAGGGCTCAGCAACTCGATGATCTTAGACAGTAAGCTTCATTTTCTCTGTTCTTCTTTGAACTTATTTGTAAGCTTAGATCTCTATTTTTGGGATCAGAGGTAGATGCAAGGCCAATGCTCTTTTTTTCCCTCTCCAAACAATTGTTCATGTGATAGCTACTTATATGCTTTAAACTGTTGCATAATTTCTATCTAATTATGAATTGTCTTTTAAGGGGAAAATATTATAAAGTGAGATTGTGTATATTTAATGTAAAGTGTATGAGTATCATAATTTTATTCCACTAAAATTTAATAGCCGGTATACTCTCAATTGGGGTATGTTTTGGGGAAACACTTAATTAAGTGCTTATTGAATAAGCTTTTTTCAAATAAGCTAAAAATATCTTATTTTCATAAGTATCTATCACAAACTTGCAATAAGCGAAAATGAACTTCTACAAAGATTATAAGCTATTTTCATAATCTATTCTCGTAAGCTCGAATAAGCCCTGGCTTATCATCTTTCCTTGTTGCTTCCAATTTCATATTTTTTGAGTTCCATTTTGGCCATTTTCAGTCTGCAATCTATTCCATTTTATTTGTGAGTGAAAGAGGTAAATCTGGACCATTGAACCATATATGGATGATCAAGATTAAAAGTTAGTTAGTGGTATGTGTTCATACATGAAATTGTTTATATCGGTGTACGGTAAACTATTTTTTTGTTACAACCACTTTTGGCTGTTGGCCTAATACAGGGTTTCTCTATGATGTTCTGTGATATTCCAGGTACAGTAATGTTAGTTTGGTTGCTAATAATGGCAGGTGTTTTTCAAATTATACAACACAGCACTTAGTTCAAAGCTATACGTGTTTCTCTTTAGTTTTGGTCTGCATTTCTTTTACATCACTCTAAAGAATGAACTATTATATGCTTTCTTCATGACCTGGGAAGCGCTATCTTGTCTTCGTCTCTTTTTCGGATCCCAATTTTTTTTAGCTTCTTGGTTCATTTCTTGCACACACCATTGATGCAATTGGTTACAATTTCTAATTTCAATCATGTGCTAATTACAGATATAAAGGTATATCACACTATGAAGGAGCTGATTCAGATAACCACACGGCCCTGCCTTGCCCGGGGGAACTCCTGGTTGAGCAGCACCATAGCAACTATGGCGAACCTTGGGCAGGTGGAAGAGATGTGTTTGAATTCCTTGCTCAGTCTATTAAACTCAGACCCGACTCACGTGTCCTAGAGATAGGTTGCGGTACTCTCCGAGTCGGCTCGCATTTCGTACGGTACTTAAAAATTGACCACTACCATTGTCTTGAAAGGGATGAGCTCTCTCTTATGGCTATATTTAAATATGAGCTTCCTTCCCAAGGCCTCTTATATAAACGACCTTTGATAGTGAAAGGGGATGATATGGATTTCAGTAAGTTTGGTTCTGGAGTTATATATGATTTGATTTATGCTAGTGCTGTATTTCTTCATATGCCTGATAAACTTGTGTGGGTTGGACTTGAGAGGCTAGCTGCTAGATTGAAACCTTATGATGGACGAATTTTTGTGTCACATAATATAAAGTTTTGTTCACGGCTGGGAGGAGAGGAATGCACAAAGAGGCTTATGAGTTTGGGGCTTGAGTATATTGGGAAGCATACACATGATAGTTTGCTATTTAATCACTATGAGATATGGTTTGAATTTAGACGATCCAAGACTTAATTTAGACAGGAACAATGGAAGCAATTTTGCTTGGAATGGTCTCAGGCTCTCAGTGCACTGATTGTGCCTTTGCTTAGAATGTCATTCCTTTGACAACTCTGATATTTTTGGCTTGCGGAGTATAGAGGTGAAATTATTTAGTCAATGGTTCATTTGTGCCAAAAGCTTGAATCTGGTGTATGGACTTCTGTGATTTTGACGGAGGACACAACAAAAACACAAGGAGACTTGTGTGATTTATTGTTGTCTTGGGACAAAAAGGCCTGTCTAAGATTATTTTACTGCATTCTTGTCGTTTGGTGGAGCGGCTGTATTTTAGCACTCATGGTCTCGTCCTTACATCTCATCCAATGTTACAAGTTGCAACTGGTTGTTAAGAGTAAAAATACTCATATTGGTCCTCTAGAAGAAATATGCGACATCAAGTTGGTATTTCAAAGATTTTGGACATTAAATCAATCTTTTGTAGTGTAAAATAAAAATCAGCTTTGAGACTAAATTTATGTCTAATGAATGATTAAATTTTGCTTGTATTTATAGACAAAGATATAGCTATCATTGATTTAATTTTTCAGAAACCTATTTTTATTTTATTTAAAAAAAAATAGAGTTGGTGGATCCTCGGGCTAACATACTCGGATAAAGCACTGCTAATATGTTCTTAGGTATAAAGTGAAAAAATAAGGATGTATTTATTTTGATTAACTAAAGTGAGATGAGTTTTATATGGAATCCTGATCCTAGTGGAATATTTTCTCTGAAGACTGCTTATGAGTTACTCAGTAATCCCCCCTTAACATCAGAGTTTGCCAAATCCGATATTTGACAGAGTTTGGGGTTGGAAAGGACCTGCAAGAATGAGAGTAAACCTTTGGAAAGTAGCTCATGAGAAATTGCTTACAAATGTGGAAAGGGTAAGGAGAGGAATGTACTCTGATGGCCTTTGTCCTAGATGCAAAGATTGCCCCGAAACTATTATGCATCTCCTCAGGGCTTGTGTTGATGTTAAGGCTTATTGGGATCCTCTTATCAAGCAAGATCATTGGAGTAAGTTTTCCAGCCTTGGATTTCATCCTAGGCTTGACTCGGAGAGCTCTATTGGAAATGGAGCTTAGTTTTTGGTGTTTCAATCCGGGCCCTATGGAAGGATAGGAATAGTTTGGTGTCCTCCCAAACTTCTGATATGGGCATCAATCTCTAGTTACAAGTAGCAAACCATGCGCATAGCATTGAGAAGGAGCTGGCCTTACAGTGTGGAAGCCTCGGGGTCTCACAAGCCTGTATCATGGCAACTTCTTGCTCAAGATCACTTCAAAGTTAACATAGATGGTTCCTTCAATCCAACTTGTAGAAAATCTGCTTGCGGAGGGATAATAAGAAATAGTACGGGCATGTTTGTAAAAGGATTTTACTGTATTCTCTCAGCTGCACCAATGCCCCGTGGGCTGAGTTGTGGGGTCTTTCGCATGGAATTAAAGTTGCCAGCCTTTGAAGTTGATTCCAGGGTTTCAAAATGCGGTCCGCAACCGCTAATGCGGCCGCAATATTGCGGTTACAGGACTCACCGCAACGGCATCGGGCCGCAATTGCGGTGTGATTCAAAATCACCCGTTACGGCCGCAATGTAACGGTGTAACGGCCGCAACGTAACGCCGTAACGGTCACAACGGTGATGTCGTGCGAGTGCACGTGCGATCCGGCAAGTGTACCGGATTGTCGCCAAGTAATAAAAAGATATCGATCCCACAGAGACAGTGATCTCAAATCCCAACTAATTATCAAATGGACTAAACTGGACTATTGAAAAGGATTTTAAAATTTTTTTTTATATTTGAAATAAGAGATAACTTAGAAAATCAGATAAGGAATGTAATCAAGTAAAACAGAAAGTAAATCAATTTATGGTTTTTCAGATCTAAATGGATTCCTAGGAATTTGGGTTACCAACAAGATTGTTTATGTTACTAAACTGACTAACCCTTGTTAATTATCGAAATTGCCTTGAAGGCGAATTTATCCTCAAATAGTTAATGCTCCCTCTCGGGTTACAAAAACCGTGCCCAATTAAACTAACTCTTACTCTCGTGGTAGTCGAATTTAGATTGGACACTTTACGCTTTGTGACAATTCGTTAATCCTCGAAGGACCGCTTCTAAATCTCGTGATTTAAGTCCTAAGTCTGATTCTATAGATCCGATACCTAAGTTCACCGCTAGGTTCCTCCTTAGAATATCTACGTCACGCAAATAAGCGGCCGCCGAATTTACGAGTAATTTAAACACTAGAAATCAGATCTAAATCAAAATCGCAATTAACAAAGATAAAACATCAATTCATCACCATAAACAAACCTTGGGCATAGCCCCAATCCCTAGAAATTAAACTACTACTCAAGCCTTGCCATGGTGATGACAAGCTTGGTTAACAACAACATGAAAACAAAAATAAGAGAAGAGAAGAGGAAGAAGAAGAGCGATCCTAAATTATAGCCTAAGAGTAGCATCCAAAAGTCCTTTTTAGTCTCTGCTCAGATGCCTTATTTATAGATTTGGGAAGTTTGAATCCCACTCCAACACAAATTCATATCCAAATTAGTTGCTTCAGATCCAAGTAATACGCGTCACGGCCGTGATGGGCCGTGACGGATTCTGCCTTGGGCGTTTCTTCAATTTTTGGTCTGTCACGACCGTGATGCTCATCACGGCTAGGCCGTGATCAGTTCTGCCTGTGAGGGTCTGGTTCAGCTGACATGTCACGGCCGTGATGGGCATCACGGGCAAGCCGTGACCAGTTCTAACTTTTGCCTTCTTTCTTTTCAGTTTTGCTCGATCATGGCCGTGATGGTCATCACGGCTAGGCCGTGATGGGCTCTGTTTGGCTCATTTTCTTCACTTTTCAAGCCCCATCTTCATCCTAGCTCCATCATGGTTGATCCTGAACATTTAATCCTTAATTTCTGCAAAATAACACCACAAAACCGCCTTACCCGTTCCAAGGTAAAAACTAACCAAAATCAAATTAAATATGCCTAAACTATATGAAAATGCATGCAAAATGACAATGAAATATGAGGTGAAATCACACTTATCAAATCACCCCAAGCTTAAGATTTTGCTTGTCCTCAAGCAATCACTGAGGCCATAAGATATAAATAATCAAAGCATGGATAGTGAACCAAGAACCCGAGTAACTAATCCAAGTAACAGACATATTCAATAAATTCATATTATCACCGATTCGGGCACTCTTCTCGCCTCACTCAAGTGTTTAAGGGCATATGACAATTCGCTCAATTTCCTCATGGAAGATATTATACCATAAGCTTGACTATTTACCAAATCTCCACTTTATTAATGAAAACACATAAGAATCAAGAGGTCTTTTATTCTGGTTGTAACGAGGCCATAGGATTAATCGTTAGGTGGGGAAATCAAGAAAAAGGAAATTTCAAGAAGGCTAAACAAAATATCAAACATTGCAAAGCATGACACCTTCTAAAATACCTTTTTGGGCTTTGATTCATTTTTCTACCTTTCTTTCTTTCTTTTTATTTTTATTTCTCACTTTCTTTTTGTTATCCCATTCTCCATTTTTTTTTGTTTATTTCATTTTATTTATATGGAGAAGGGGAGATTTTTAATTCAAGAGAAATATTTTTCTAACTTTCTCATCCCACAATTTTTCAACTGCCTTTTTACCTTTTTTGCAATACTTTAGAAGGTGCCATATCAAGCATTTTTCATCAAAATATTTCAAGGTACCAAGAAAAGTATTTTATTCTTTTAGGCTCAAAATTGGGCAACTAAGAGTTAGCATTTAATCAATCAAGGCTCAGAAGGCCGGAAAAATACCTAGTGCCTCAACCATTTTCAAAAATGTTTTCAAAATTTTTTAAGTTTCAAAACGGTTTCAAGTCAAGTTCTAGAGAATACAATCCAAGAGGAATAAGACACTCAATCACAAAGAATGGGGTAGATTTAGTGAGTACCCCTTTTAGGCTCAAAAATATCACATTTAGTAGTTTAAAATCAATGAGAAACACAAATCTAAGGAACCACATGCTAATTATCAACTATCAAAAGATTATCTCAAGATTTTTTATTTTTAGCATTCTCATAAGAATACAAAAAAAAATTGGGTTCAAAAATTCACTATCTCAATTCATTTGGCACCAAGTTCTCACAATTAGATGCATATTCTAAGCAAGAGGGTAATCTAATCATGTGATCATGCAAAATTATGCCTATATGAATGCAACATGAAAAATGCAAAAATGCAAAATTTTGCAAAAATACCCCTACCCCAAGCTTAAAAACTTACATTGTCCCCAATGTAAATAATCAAGTCGGAGAGAGGAGAAAAATTGGAACAACTCACCGAGGTGGTAGCGGGTGCTGGCTCACATGCCAGTCAAAAGCTTGTTGGAAATTGTATCACGGCCATGAGGCTCATCACGGCTAGGCCGTGATCAATTCTGGTCTTCAGGAGCTGGCCTGTCACGGCCGTGACCTGTATCACGGCTAGGCCGTGATACTCTCTGATCTTTAGGGTCATTCCCATCACGCCCGTGACGCTTATCACGGTTGGGCCGTGATCCTTTCTGGTCTTCTTGGTTAGCTCATCACGGCCGTGACAGTGGCGTGATGACTTCTGACTTTATTTGTCCCTGCCCTTTTTGCTCTTCCTTCCTTCTTAACCTGTAAACACTCGACAAATATATTAATTTATGATTTTTTTCCTCTTGATCTTCTCAAATTATTCAAGAGCTAAATTCAAAAACAAAATGGAAAAGGGAAAGAAAACGTGGGTTGCCTCCCAAGAAGCGCTTATTTACGGTCTTAAGCTTGACCATACTTCCTTGATCAGCCAACCGGTCGATCAGGCGTAGAAGTGCAGGAACACTTCTCTTCCATGGGAGTCCTTCAAAGAGCCGATTCTGCTCATATGGCCAATTACGCTTCCGCTTCGCTCTTTTCACTCTAAGCTTCATGGCCTTACTCCCTCCCAGCGGAAGTTTTGTTTCCATGATGAGCAACTCCATCTTCATCACCATTTGGTGTATCATTAGCCATGCAAATATTCGGAGTTGCTTCCATGTTGAGCTTTTCCTTTACCACTGGAGACGTTATATCGATCCTGCACACATGACTCACAAAAGGAGGGTTGTTATATGAGTTAGTCAATTCAAAATCTACCCTACCTTCCTCTACATTCAGAGAGAGTTTGTCATTCCTTACGTCTATTATTGCTCCAGCTGTGGCCAAGAATGGCCTTCCTAAAATGATGGGGAATTCAGAATTCCCTTTCATATCCAATACCAGGAAATCGGTAAGGATGAAAAATTTCCCTACCTTTACAGGAACATTCTCTAGTATGCCTAGAGGAGTCCTAGTTGAGCCATCCGCAAATTGTAAGGAGAATTTGAATGGACTCAACTCTTTGGTTCCCAACCTTTCCAAGATAGTGAGCGGCATCAGGCTCGCACTAGCCCCTAAGTCACATAAGACTTGGTCTATTTGCACTTCTTCAATTGAGCAAGATATAGAGAAACTACCTAGATCTTTAAGCTTAGGAGGCATATTAGTCTCTATATCTACCTGCTTTCTCTTGACCAACCTTTGTGGGAAAGGTATTGGGGGTTGGTACGGTGGTGGAGGGACATACTTTGATTATGACTCTTCATCCTCGCTCATGTCCTCCTCACATCCCACATCATTTTCAACCACCCCAAGCTTATCATCCCTCAAATATATGGCATTACAATGTTCAATGGGATTTGCTTTGGGTTGCCCCGGGAATGTACCCTTAGGTCTAGAGTATGTGCTGGCTTGTTGGGCAATCTGAGTTTCTAGCATCTTGTTATGGATGGCTAAGTTATCTACCTTAGATACTAGCTCTTTTATTGCCTCGTTTACTGCCCTACCTTGTTGTCTAAACTTTTCATTTTGTTTTGTTTGAGTTTTAACAAAACTTTCCAATAAAGACTCGAGTTTAGACTTCTATACCCGAGGATACCCCGCTGCGGGTTTCCTATTACCTTGGCCTTCTTGGAACTCATGGTTCAGCGTGTTGCTGTAGTTCCCGTAGGAGAGGTAAGGGTTGTTCTTCCTTCCTTGGTTGTAAGGATTTGGGGGAGCATAATTTAACAACTTCGGGTTCGTGTCGTAGAAGTTGTGACAAGAGTTCACTTGTTCCCCCGAAGTGTCGGATCCATGAGCAATACCACGTGGGCACTCCATTATATCATGTCCCTGCATTCCACAAATCTCACGAACAATGTTAGTAGCACCTATTGAACTCACGTTAGCCCTTTCAAGCTGATCAAACCGTTTATTCAGTGAGTCAATTTTAGACATTATAAGATCTGTGCTATTCATTTCAAACTTACCCCCCGAAATCTTTTTCGGGTTATTACCTCTTTCTGAACCCCATTGGTGGTAGTGTGTGGCCACATTTTCAATGATGTTGAATGCCTCAGTCAGAGGCCTATTCATAAAGGCTCCACCAGCTGCGGAATCGAGTGACACCTTCGAAGAGTAATCCAATCCGTTGTAGAAGGTGTGTACTAATAACCACCTCTCGAGTCCATGATGTGGGCAAGACTCCAGCAATCCCTTGTAGCGATCCCAAGCTTCTGATAAGCATTCTCCGTCCTTTTGAAAGAAGCCGGTGATTTGGGCTTGTAGGTAAGCCGTCTTGGAGGGAGGGAAGAATTTCTCCAAGAATGCCTGCTCCAATTGGTCCCAAGTCGATAAGGTGTTAGCGGGCACTTGCTTCAGCCGGGCTTTTGCCTTTCCAGTAAGAGAGGAGGGGAACAACCTCAAACGAATAGCATCAACCGGGGCTCCTTGAATTCTAACTGCATCGGTGAACTCCAAGAATGTCTCCACGTGATCAGTCGGGTCCTCCGAGGGCAGTCCTCCGAATTGATGTTGCCTAATCATGTCGATTAGAATAGGCGGTATAGTGTAGCTCTCCGCCTCAATCTCTGGCCTAGCAATCCCAGTTCGTAATCCCCTAGCATTTGGGGCTGCGTAGTCCTTCAATGGTTTCGTATCCGGGAGATTCGCCATGAGTGGAATGAGAATCAACCTTTATCTCTCACTTTGTAGTCTCCTACGTCTGTGAAAGGTCCTCTAGATTTCGGGGTCAACCTCAGTAAGGTCTCCAAGACTTAGGGATCTTTGCAAAGAAGAGAAACAAACACAGAGATAGATACAAAGAAAGAAAAGGAGAAAATATATATTTTTTCAAATATAAAAATCGAATAAAAAGAAAAGGTCCAGAAAAATCAATTTAAAAATTAAATTGAGATTCGAGAAAGCACAGTCCCCGACAACGATGCCAAAAACTTGATGTCGTGCGAGTGCACGTGCGATCCGGCAAGTGTACCGGATTGTCGCCAAGTAATAAAAAGATATCGATCCCACAGAGACCGTGATCTCAAATCGCAACTAATTATCAAATGGACTAAACTGGACTATTGAAAAGGATTTTTAAAAGTTTTTTTTTTTGATATTTGAAATAAGAGATAACTTAGAAAATCAGATAAGGAATGTAATCAAGTAAAACAGAAAGTAAATCAATTTATGATTTTTCATATCTAAATGGATTCCTAGGAATTTGGGTTACCAACAAGATCGTTTATGTTACTAAACTGACTAACCCTTGTTAATTATCGAAATTGCCTTGAAGGCGAATTTATCCTCAAATAGTTAATGCTCCCTCTCGGGTTACAAAAACCGTGCCCAATTAAACCAACCCCTACTCTCGTGGTAGTCGAATTTAGATTGGACCCTTTACGCTTTGTGACAATTCGTTAATCCTCGAAGGACCGCTTCTAACTATCGTGATTTAAGTCCTAAGTCTGATTCTATAGATCCGATACCTAAGTTCACCGCTAGGTTCCTCCTTAGAATATCTACGTCACGCAAATAAGTGGTCGCCGAATTTACGAGTAATTAAAACACTAGAAATAAGATCTAAAGCAAAATCGCAATTAACAAAGATAAAACATCAATTCATTACCATAAACAAACCTTGGGCATAGCCCCAATCCCTAGAAATTAAACTACTACTCAAGCCTTGCCATGGTGATGGCAAGCTTGATTAACAACAACATGAAAATAAAAATAAGAGAAGAGAAGAGGAAGAAGAAGAGAGATCCTAAATTATAGCCTAAGAGTACCAGCCAAAAGTCCTTTTTAGTCTCTGCTCAGATGCCTTATTTATAGATTTGGGAAGTTTGAATCCCACTCCAACACAAATTCAGATCCAAATTAGTTGCTTCAGATCCAAGTAATACGCGTCACAGCCGTGATTGGCCGTGACGGATTCTGCCTTCGGCGTTTCTTCAATTTTTGGTCTGTCACGGCCGTGATGCTCATCACGGCTAGGCCGTGATCAGTTCTGCCTGTGATGGTCTGGTTCGGCTGACATGTCACGGCCGTGATGGGCATCACGGGCAGGCCGTGACCAGTTCTGACTTTTGCCTTCTTTCTTTTCAGTTTTGCTCGATCATGGTCGTGATGGTCATCACGGCTAGGCTGTGATGGGCTTTGTTTGGCTCGTTTTCTTCACTTTTCAAGCCCTATCTTCATCCAAGCTCCATCATGGTTGATCCTGAGCATTTAATCCTTAATTTCTGTAAAACAACACCACAAAAACCGCCTTACCCGTTCCAAGGTAAAAACTAACCAAGATCAAATTAAATATGCCTAAACTATATGAAAATGCATGCAAAATGACAATGAAATATGAGGTGAAATCACACTCATCAAACAGGCGCATCAACCGCAACGGAGTTTCAAACACCCAAAACAGTTCCGTTCAACTCAATCATAGGTGCAAAAAAACAAATTCTCATATCAGACAAACAGATTTCAAAATGTATTAGAAAAAGAGATTCTCCTAACCTACTTTTCAGATCAAATTTTGCTTTTGCCTTTATCTCTTTTCTGCTTTATGCTTAAGTGCTTCACTCAATGTCTCATTCTCATATAACCTCATTCCCCAGTCTTACTTATTTGCTCTGGATCAGTGGATCTGCTCAAGTGGTTAAGCCTCACTATGCTTCGAATCCCAAATCATTCGATCTTCCAGCCTCACCCCAAGGTAAGATCTTCCTTTCCTCCATTGCTTTGGTGCTTTGCTCTGCTCTGCTCACTGTTGTGCCGCCGTCCTCCGGGTGTGGGGTTGAGTCCCCATGGGTGAGGGCTTGAGGCCGTGACTGAGGAGGGCCGTGGGTCGTGAGGCGGAGGGCCGAAGGCCATGGGTTGTGACTAACTGACTCGTGAGGCGTTGAAGAGAAGAGAGGCTGAGCCTGAGAGAGAGGGGAGGGGGCCGCGATCTGGGTTTTGGGGCGAAGTGGTGAACCGCGAGCCCATGGGTCGTCTGGTGGGTGACCGCGGCGCCGGACGAGTGACGGAGGAGGAGGGTTACCGGTTGAGACTTGAGTGAGTGTGGATGTGGAGAAAAATGAAGAAAAAAAAGAAACAGAGGAGGGGAAGAAGAAGCTTGTAGAAACAGAGGAGAGGAGGGAGGTGAGGGACGAGAGAGGGATGGGTATTAGGAAGAAACAAAAGTGTGAGTGAGTGTGTGCCGTGTGTGTGTGGGTTGGGGGGGGGGGGGGGGGATTTTTTAGAGGGAAACCGAATTGGGTGGGGGGAATTTTTTAGGGGGGATTTTTTTTTTAATCAAAAATTTTAGGTGGGAAATTAATTGAGATTTGAGAATAATATAGGAAAAATTTGAGAGGGAAATAAAATATATATTGATATATTAATCTAATTACTAGTTTAGTATATGTGTAGCTAGTATTTATTGTTCAAATTATATGTTAATAATTGATTTGTTGTATTCAATAATTTACTGTAATTATTAATTAGATTATCTGTGTTTTGCTAATTACTAGTTTATATTAAAGTTTTTTTTTTTGAAGGCTAGTTTAGATTAAAGTTGTAAGTTTGGTTGAATTATTGATTGATGTTTATTTATAAATATTGAACAGGTTGTATAAAATATACACAATGCCTCCAAGAGAAGAATTTCCTACACAAAGATTAGATGATGCTCCAAGTGATGATATTGGATGGCATTTTGGAAACCCAGTAGCCGGAAGTCGTAACAATATCGAATGCAAACTTTATCACAAGATAATAAAAGGTGGCATTACAAGAGTGAAGCAACATATAACACATATGAAAGGACAAGTGTGTGGTTGTGCTAGAGTGAGCAAATTGGCTAGAGAAGGTATGATGAAGCTTTTTCTTGAAGGAAAAGCAAAGAAAAATGGCTCCAAAAAAAGAAAAGAAGAATTTGAAGCACGCCTGAGAGGAGAAGATGAAGATGAAGATGTGGATCACCTTATTGATGAACGAATGAGGTTTGGTGGGGGTGAAAGACCTGAAGATGTTACTCTGGAGTTGAGATCTACAAATATTGATCTTATGAGGAGCAAAAGCATGAAGCAACCGAAAATCAGTAAGGGTATCATGAAGACATTGAGGAGGAAGCTAGGAGAGGCAGTAAGCAAGTTTTTCATTTATGATCACTTACCTATGAATTTAGCTAACTCTCCTTGGTTGCATAATTTTATTGTTACAGCTGCTGAAGTAGGTAAAGGGGTTAAATGTCCGACCCCTTATGAAATCTCAGATGTATATTTAGAGAATGAATATAGGGAAATGAAGAAGTGGTTGAACGTTTTGAGAGGTACATGGAAAGAAAAAGGGGTGACAATAATGTGTGATGGTTGGACGGACGGTATCAACCATACTCATATTATGATTTTTTTGGTGCATAGTAGTAACGGGACAATTTTCTTGAAATCTATTGATGCTTCTGATGTTGTTAGTAGAAACACAGATTACTACTTTCAATTATTAGATAAAGTTGTTGAAGAAGTGGGAGAAGAGTTTGTTGTTCAAGTGGTTACAGATAATGAATCAGCACTGAAAGCAGTTGGTCAGAAAATGATGGAGAAGCGGCCTCATTTGTATTGGTCTGCTTGTGCGGCTCATTGTTTAGATCTTTGCTTGGAGGATATGGGAAAAAAGAAAAATGTACAGAAGTTATTAGCTGATGCAAAGACTGTGACAAATTTTCTCTATAACCATATATGGACTGTCGATCTCATGAAAAAATATACTAGAGGTAGAGAAATTGTCCGTCCTGGTGTTACCCGATTTGCAACACAGTTCCTACAACTTCAAGCAATTGTACAGCAAAAGCAAGGTCTGAGAAACATGTTCAACTCCGAAGAGTTTAGACGATCTAAATTTGGTAAAGCGAAAAATTGACCGTCATATGAAGCAAGAACAATTGTTAATGACAGTGAATTCTGGAGTAAGTCCCAAGACATATTGAATGTGTTTGAGCCTTTAGTAAAAGTTTTGAGACTTGTTGATGGTGACGAGAAACCAACCATGGGCTTCATATATGAAGCCATTGATAGAGCTAAACAAGCAATTAGACAAAATTCTTGTTATCATTCCAGATATCATGATTTAATAGACAAGCGATGGAGATACATGCATTCTGATCTTCATTCTGCCGGTATATTGATATAATTTATAAATTTATTTTTATCATGTAATTTTATATTTATACTTTCATCCATAATAATATATTATCCTTTTTTAGGTTATTTTCTTAATCCGTAATTTCAATACGGAGTTGAACATGGGGATGATATCTACAAAGAAACGTTTGAAGGAACAAATAGAGTCATCTTCAGAATAGAAAGAAACATCGATGATCAGATTAAAGCTCTGAACCAGGTTAGTAATGAATATTTATATTTTTAAACTTATAATTCGTTATTTATCAAATGAAGATATTTACGTATTGATATATTATGTTATATTTCACAGTTAGTACTTTTTAGAGATAAGGTTGAAACATTTGGTACTCCTCAAGCTCAAGCAGCTTGGTCTAAGATGAATCCAGGTAAAATAATATTTTTTTTATAAATCAATGAACTTTAATTTTATTTTTTAATATAATAACTAACAATTTGTTTACCATTTGTTGCTCCTTTAGAAAGCTGAATGGTGGTCCTTTTTTGGTCTACATGCTCCTGAGCTTAAACATGTGGCTATAAAAGTTCTTAGCCAAACAACTTCAGCCACAAATTGTGAGAGAAATTGGAGTACATTTAGTTATATCCACACGAAGACAAGGAATAGATTTAAGTATAAAAAGCTGCAAAAGCTTGTCTTCACGCACTACAATATGAAATTGAAAATGAGGCATCAAATGAGAAAAAGTCAAGATGAAATTGAAACAAGTTTTAATCCTATCAATCTTGATTATATATTTCAAGAAGATGCATTATCTCCATGGATTGGAGAGAGAGAAGATCCACTATTAGATGGAGTACAAAATACAGAATGGTTGCCTCTAGTGGATACAGATGATGAAGATGTGGAAGTTGTTGATGATAATGATGATTCTAATGAAGATGGTGGTGGTTTAAGTCCACCAAGTAATAATAGTGGTGATGGGGGTGGTAATGTAGAAGCTGAAGAAGGTGGCGGTGATGATAATGATGATGGTGATGATAATGATGATGATAATGATGATGGTGATGATGATATGGCTCCTTCTGGTAGTTCATTACCCGAGAGCAGCAGAGGTGGGTCATATTCTAGGAGAGGAAAAAGAAAACAGAATGTTCCACTTGAAGATTCTTCCTCTTCTAGTATTGCACAAAGTTTTAGTGACTTTGGTATTGATGATTCTTCTCAGAGTAGTCAACAATCTCATCCATCTTATTATCAATGTCCTTATTTCAACACATACAACACATACGCAAGTGATCAAGCTCCATCATACTCCTAACCATCAATGAATTATCAAAATCCTTATCATCAACAATCGAAGTAGTGGATTTTTTTATTATGTCTTTAGACAAGGAGCTACACAAGATGATAGCCAAAGTGAGAATAGAGGTTATGAACCACCACGTCATTCCACCATGTGGTAGCAAGTATCATGTAAGTTCAATTTTTATTATCTTTGATTCATATATTTGTTAATTATTATTATTATTTTAAATTTATTAATTTGTTTACTTTTATCTTCTTTTTTTTGTTGTTGTAGTGAAGACATATCTCTCAGTGGTGACAATGTGACGTTATTTTAGAATCACAATTGCAGCTGGGTATATTCCTATATGTGACACTAATATCTTTTTATTTGTGATTCATATATATTTATGCACTATTAAGTTTCTGACCTTCTTATTTCTTTGTAATTTTGTACTTATATGTACTTAAAAGTTTTATTTATAATTTATTTTCACTAAATTAAGTTTAAATTATTCATAAACATAATACAATGTCTTAAAAATGAATAGAAATTTATGCAACATCATTAGTAAAAGATATATAAAGAATTACAAAAAAAAATTGATTTTTTTTTTTCATTTTGTGAATTTTTCAAATCGTCTAATGTTGTAGCAAAATGCATTCACGCATCGCAATGATCGCAAATGATCGCAATGCGCAGCCATGATGATGATGCATGCAAATTTAAAACCCTGGTTGATTTTGCTTTGGTGTGCCAAATGGTGGACAAAAGGTTCACCTGAATCTCTCATCTACAACCTCTGCTTGGAGAGATTTTAAAGCTGCTTCATCTTGCTGATTGGAGACCAACAATGAAGCAAATACATCAAAATGCAAACAAATGTGCAGATATGCTTGCACACAAGGGTCTTTCTTCTTGATCTCTTTCTTTGGTCTTAGTTGAGAGTTCATTTCCTCTCCTTGAGGAGGATTTGAGAGGGGCTGTGGCCTCTGGGATTGCTTAATTTTTGTTAGTTCCCCTTGTTCAGCAAAAAAAAAAAAAAGTGAGTTGGGTTTTCAATATATTTGAATTAATCAAAAGGTGAATACATCTAGTATTCTTACTTTAGACCTAAGTTCAATTTAGAGGAGCTGCCCAACCCACAACATGTAAGACTAGGATATTAAAATATAAACTTATAAAAACATATTAGACTCTGTAATCTTGAGTTAAGTTGTGAGTATGCATGTTTAAACCCTTGCAACGCGCTCCATCATTTCTTATTCCTTACTCCCCTCTCTTACTTTCTCATATATAATAAGGTCTCCTACCCTCCCTTTGGACCCCAAAAAAATAAAATAACATACTAGACTCTAGTTGGGCCAATTCGAAAAAGGCACGGCCCATTTTGACAATAGTGTCCACTTTTCCCCATCGTTGCAAGTCGAAACGGAGAGTGGGAACAGCTGAGCTGAATAGAACAATCAACGATTGAATTCGATGGGTGTAGCGGTTCGCATAGTAAGCAGCAACATCATTCGTTCTTCCATAAACCAAAAACAGTGTCAGCAGCTTCGTTCAATCTTCTCTACAATGCAGCTTCAGGGTTCATGGATGGACAAGGTCAAAAATGTCTTCACAGGCCAAAATACCACCGACTCATCTCAAGTCACCTCCGATTCATTCACGCTCCTTCGTCAGTTTCTTAGCTCATTCATCATTTTATATTTTTATTAATTAATTAATATTGGTTGGTGAATGGTGATGGATGACATGACAGGTTTTGCGGATGAAATGAAGAATGCAAGAAGAATTGGAGCGTTTAAGGAGTACGTGGTTGGACGAAGCAGTGAAGTCACGTTTTCTACCGCTTTCGAGAAACATGAAGCCATCATTCGATATCTTGGGGCTTTGGACCCCACTGGTGAGGTAAGGTTACCTTTCCTTTATGAATTCTTATATATCAATTAACAATTGTGTATCTGTTAACACTCAACTATTTTTATCTCGGGTATAATAATAATAGGCTTTATCACTTCTGCATACACCATGGTGCATTTGGTTAAAACAGCCTAATTAAGCACTTATCTTACTCGATAAGCTGTTTTAAAACATAAGATTCTTTGACTAACTTATTGAAATAAGCTAAAAGAAAGTTTTTCCAAAGGTCACGACTCATGAGCTATTTTCACAAGCTTATTATCATAACTTATTCTCATAAGCCCACCAGATAAGCTATTTATAAGCTCTTCCAAATGCTCCCCATTTCCTCAATGGTAGGCAATTTAGGCTACACACTATTACACTGTCTAATATCCAAAGATTATAGTGTCGTTGAAAGTCCTTCAATTTAACATTGCTTTTAATCTTTCAAGGACTTGACTGTTGACAGCTTTAAGGACCTATCTGGTGTTCCATAATTTTTCAAAGACTGAATTAAGGGTTTACTCATTTATATTATAACATTGGTTTCATTGAGGTTTCACTTTATTCTAGTGCACCCCTCGTGTTTTAGAAATTACACTGACCTCTCTTGAAGGGTAAGTGTAATGACAGCATATACCTCAGTGGTAAGTGCAATGAGATAATAAAGGTAAGGGTAATATAGGATCAACCTTAAGTACGTTGGTGCAATTCTTTGAAATAAGAGGGTTGCCGAGTGTAGTTAAGGCAAATCTTGAGGGACATCAGTATAATTTTCCCTTGTTAGTTTGTTAGTTTATTTTTTTTTTGGTTTTTTACTAGGAAAGCATCTCATGATTTTTAACTTTATGTTCCGTGATCTTCAGAACCTAAAGAACGCTCAAAAACAAGAGGCGGCAAAACACTGTAATTGTACGATTGCTGATGTGGAGAATGCACTTGCGAAGTTTACTTGGGCTAAAGAAGCTCAGAAGAAGATAGAGAAGTTAAAAGAAGAAGGAAAACCAATGCCAAAAAGCTTTGGTGATGTAATTAATGCTTCTCATTATTTGGATCTGTATTATATCTAATGCAAACTAAGTCATTGATATGCTTCTTTATTAACTTTGATATATGTGAGATTGTGAGTGAATCAATATAGGCAGCCAGATAAGAACAATACACTGCTGTGTCAAATATATTATTTTGGTGCTTGTAGGGACATTGAATTTGAGTGTAACCAGCCATATTTATATTTCATGTTCTGTAGCTGCAAAAGATGGTCGGTTCAACGCCATTGGATCTTGCAAGGGCTAATTTGGCTCAATCTGGACAGATTAGCAGGAATGCAATCTGTCCATGTGGTTCGAAGAAGAGATATAAAAGGTTAATTTTGCCCCTTTTTTGGGTTAAATTTCTTAGACACCAAGCTGATTACTGACTAATTTTTTTTCTGGTTTTGTGTTAGTTGCTCGTGCATCAATTAGACAAGTGAAATATTACTGTCTCCTATGCTTGCTGTAGATTCTTGGGTTATGTTGCATACTTATACACAGTATATGAACTTAAAGATATTTCTATACATGGCTTAGCATTTAGTTTCCAGAACTCCTTACCTGCCTATAAGTTAACTTTTTTTCTTTCTTTTGTTATGTTATAGTAGTTTGCTACCTAATGCCTTTTTGTTTCTTATTTCATTTGTTCTAGTAAATTTCTTACTGCACTTGTATATCCTTTTCAAAAAATGGATTTGGTGTTTGAATATGTATTATAATGTGAAAACTGTTGCATGTCCATTTGTAAACAGTGAACTCTTTTGACTTTTTTCTTTTTAATTTTTTTCTATTAAGAAGTAAAAGATTCACATAGTGGAATCAGTCTCTTGCAAATGCAAGGTAAGACTACCTACTAGTGGGTCTGACATGACCCTTCCCTGAACCCTGCACATGGCAGGAGTTATATATAGCACCAGGTTGTCTTAAAAATGTGAAAGTTGTTTTTCCCCTGATTGTTTTGAATTTTAATATGGTATAATTTTGATGAATGGATTTTCAATATTTATCATCTCATGCTTCTCGATACCTATTTATGAAGGTGCTGCGGCAAGGATTAAACAGCAAGGGAGGCTGATCTGATGAAGGTGCCTACATATGGCAGAATTGATTGCAGTCGTTTTCTGTCTATTTGGTTCAGTTGGACAAGCAGCCCAATGCACTAGACTTCAAGCAATCTCACAACAGTAGGCTGATGCTGATGTTAGAATGAGATATTTATCCAAAGAGTTTCTTGTGTTTATTTATCTTTCTAATTTTTGTGATGCTCATAGGCAGAATCAAACATAATATTTTTTTGTTCGGTTGAACTTGAAGAGTAGTTAGTTCTTTTTTTCCCCCCTCTCTCACTCCGGCCCAAATATAAAGCAAGAGAATAAGAAAAGAGTTACTGAAATAAAAATATTATTTTGTTGCTAATCTATGTCTCTGTTTGGTATGTCCAATAAGCTAGCTTATAGTTTATTTGTCTAGCTTATAAGCTTGTTTGACTGAAGTAGAGGTGTTTGATAAACAAACTTATCGCATTAGCTTATCAGCTAAAAATTAGCTATCAGCTAAAAATTAGTTTATTAGCTATTTTTGCCAAACAGAACCTATATCTATATTTATATTCTATTCTATTCTCTATTCTATTCTCATGTGTCAATTCGTCATTCTTCTTGCAACTTATTCATACGTAGTTTTGTCACAAGTCTTCCCTCCAAAAAATGCTTATGTGTTGCACTCACATTGATTTGAAGATAAATTGTCTTAATGGTAAGAAAATTAGTAAGGATTCAGGATCATGAACAAAATTTGCATTTTGAATTGAAACGCATTGAATTATCATATAATGATTGGCAATAATTAGAAAATTTACTATAGGATGCAAATATAATTAATTTCAATAATTGAATGAATTAATTCATATCAGGTAGGGGTGTTCGCGGATTGGATTGGATTGGTTTTGAGCTAAAAAGTTATCCGATCCAATGATGAAAATATCGTGCGGTTTGGATTGGACCGGTTTGCTTCCTTAAAAAAATCCGATCTGATCCAATCCAATCAAATGCGGTTTGGATTTGATTGGATAATTCGGTTTTTGTCATACTTTATTTTTTTCTAATGTCAAGTGTCATTTCTACTTTTTTAATAGTGGATAAAAGATAATCTTCGTTTTAATTTGGGAGTTTGAGAAGAAAAAAATAATTGATATTTTTTAAGACGTTATCGGCTACAAATAAATTGTAGCTAATTATTTTTCAAATTTACTTGTTTTCCTATTTTTCATGATTACTCAATCAAATATATATATATATATATGCTATGCATCAAAACTTTTAGTAAAATATAACTTCAAGGCATTAATATTTATTCTAAATAGTCTTATATATGTTATTCCAATAAAAATATTAAAGAGAATGAGAGACATAAAAGTATGAAGAATAATATTTAATTAGTATGAGTAATACTATAATTTCAAAAATAATAGTATATGTATATAATAGATCGGTTTGGATTGGATTGGATTGGATTTCACTATAGGATCCAAAATCCGATCCAATCCAATAAAAAATTGCGGTTTTTTCGGTTTTCGGTTTTTTGGTTCGGTTTTTGCGGTTTGAATCGGTTTGGATCGGTTGATGAACATCCCTAATATCATGTGGTGAACAAAATTTGAATTTTGAATTGAAACGCATTGAATTGTTTTTATAAAAATTCATGAGAAAAACCATCCAATCCATCCATTTATAAAGAAATAATATAAATGGATTAGATGGATTGGATTATTTTTTTAGTGGATGGTTTATGATCCATCCAATATCTTTTAAAATCCATTGGACCAACAATAAAAAATGTAATGGATCAACTTTTATCCATTCCAAAACCAATTTATTTTTTTCATATTATTTTTCACCAAATAAAAAAAAAAGCTCCATTTGTAACAAAAAAAACACTCCATCTAATTTTCTCTTCTGTTTCCTATTATTTTTTCTTTGCTATTTTTTATTCTATTTATCTGCTTTTTTTTCTCTTTTTTGTTATATTAAGTATTAACTCATTAATTGTTCTCAAGCACTAGTAGTAATCCACATTATCACGTACGTTTTCTTTTTTCGTTGCCTTTTTTTTCTGAAAACTTAAAAAAAGTATTAACTAATTGAAAGCATAGAAAGTCATAACAAGTTTCGTAAAACAATGTCATAGAACGTCGTGGCAAAACAACCTTTGTAGATGCACATAATCAATAACTCTCATATAATAATAGAAAAATGACCGTGATACAAAATGGTCGTGAGATAGAGTGGAGAGAGAGTAAAGATAGAGAGAAGGAAAAAAAGGGAGAGAGAGAAAGGGTAGAGAGAGGAAGAAAGAGGAGAGAGAGGGTGAGATAGAGATAATATTTTGTTTTTTTTTACAAATTATTTTATTTTTAAAAATATTTTATGGATGAATAAAAGAGATATAAAATTATTTCACTTCTTAAAATAAATTTTAGTGGATGGATTGGATATCCATCCATGAAAAGTTGTTAATGGATGGATCGTATGAATTTTATTTAATGAATCATGGATGGATTGGATTTTTTTTAATGAATTTTTAATGGATTATAATAGATTAATGGATTGTTTTTAATCTATCCATTAAGATTCGAATAAAAATTTATCTGATCCATCCATTTGCCATCCTTAATTGATAATTGATAGTAATTAGAAAATTTACTATAGGAAACAAATATAATTAATTTCAATAATTGAATGAATTAATTAGATTCTTGGCGGTGTTAAAATAATATTTGGCCAGCGAAAGTCATGCCTCGCAACCAGTGATTAGTCCTTGTTACCAGTATTGGGATACACTGGGTCTAGAAGAAAAAAAAAATATCAGACCACATCTTTAATTGGCTGGTATCACATTTTTTTTATAATTATATATAAATGTAGCACGTTTTTAATATCATAACTCAAAATCCATCAATCAATTATACAATCAATTATGATATATGTTTTTTTTTATGCTTTAACGTTAACTGATTGGTTGGATGTTTTAATGTCAATTATACAATCAATGATACAATCAAATTTATTATTACTGTAAATCTTTGGCATATTTGAAGTAGCGACATGTAGAATGTAGGGGTAAAATGGCACAGGTGAGGATGAATATTCTCTCAGCTGGCTGTCACCATATAGACTGAATCCATATATTGATGACAATAATAATGATGATTGAATGGGTAATCTGAATTACAAATATTGGAGTGTGTATTTAAATATGGTATACCAAATTTCATTGCTCCATCTTTGCCTCTATGTCTATAAGGTATTTGGGCAATTTTTTTTTTTAACTCCGTTAGAAATGGACTTGGGGTGCGTTTGGGTAAACAACTTAATTAAGAGCTTATCACATAAGACTTTATCGCATGAGAGCTTATGCCATAAACGCTTAAAGAAAGAAAAAGAGAGAAAAGAGCATGAGATGATTCGAACAGTGAAAAACACGGAGATAGTGTTTAGTGCATAAGCTCTTATGATAATTCCATAAGCTTCTCCCAGTGACTTATGAAAATAAGTCATAAACTCCTTATGGAATAGCATAACTTATTTTTATAAGTTCTGCCAAACACACTGCATAAGAGCTTATGTCATCAGATAAGTTAGAAGGAACTTAAATAAGCTCTTCCAAATAAAAGCTTGATTGAGTCTTTACACATGGAGACCGGATATGAAAGAGAGCAAAAGACGAGGGTTGTACAAGAAAATAGTCATTCTCAAATTTGTTTTCTTTTCTCATACATAGTTTTTCGCTTTCCCAATCCATACGCTTTGGATGATTCATGACTTTTTATTTTGGTATTGTGTTCTTTTCTATTTTTTGCTTTATGTGGTTCAAGTAAGTACAGTGTCAATTATGACATTGGAGAGCTTCAAACAACGAACTGCAAGAAGAAGAGAAGTTTCTTGGATCCCTTTTGTGCCATTTCCGTCAGGTGCCATCTTCAACAATCCCCTCTTTGTTGTTGTTGTTTTTCTTTTTTTCAAATGGGATTTCCGTTCTTCTCTTCTTATTTTTGGTGTTCTATTATTCCTTACATTGTTTTGGGTATTTATTTTATTTTATTAATTTTTTGGAAGTTTTTTTTATTGCAATTTACCTTTGTGTGAGAGTATTTTATTTATTTATACTACCTAGAGCATGGAAACTTTAATCATTGTTATTTCTTATACTTAATATACATGATATACCATTATAAATGCTTTATTCTTAATCTAACCACTTTAAAAGTCATAAATTTTATGATTTTCTGATTGGCTGTAAGTGTAAAAATCTTTACACTGACAATATATACAAATTAAACTCAAACTATAAGACCTATTACAATTATTTATTAAAACTCATTACATGCATTACACTATTATAAAACTATATATTTAAAAATGACATTTAAAAAAATGTAATGTTTTTTTTTTCAAATTCGACCAACTCTCAGTTTGGTAGAAAAATTATAGAAAGTATATATTGAAAGTTTCTATTGTAATTTTTTACCCAAAAAAAGGTTTCTATTGTAATGTTTTGTTGTGAGGATCATTAGAAAGTGTTTAAAATTAGTATTTAAATTACATTAAGAAATAATTAATCAACTTCAAATGCAATTTTTGCTTTGAAAATATATATTTACTAATAAATTTTCACAGAAGTACGATTTTAAGGTAGTGAGAGGATAAATGGCTAGTGTTAATTTATAATTTTGCTTTTGAAAAAAATTCACAATAAAAATTGTTAGCAGAGATAAATCAAAGTTGTAAATAAAATTATGAATTTTGTTGAATAAATTGTTTTGGTTAGAGTTTATTATATGCAAACAAATTATAATTGTCTTTTATATATATATTTTTTAGTTTCCCAGGATATCCTTCGCGCGCAACTGGATGTTGATGTTCGCGGTTCCTAACAAATATATACACCTAAAAGTATTTTGTTATTAATGAACAATCATTATCATTATTGTTTGTTCATGTTATAGCTTTTTATATGAGTGATCTTTCTATTTAAATTAGATGAGAGTAATGATCCTTCTTTTTCCTTTTTCTTTTCTAAAAATGAAAACATTTTTTTAAAATCTTAGAGAATTTTTAATATTTTATTCATATTGTGACAACATATTATCATATGCAATTTTCTTTTCAGAATTCATATTTGATTTAACTATTATATAGATTGTCGTGTTATATGAAAATTATTATAACTAATTAGACGTATACAATTTTATTTTACTTATATGAGTTTTATATGAATGTAGTTTATATTTAAAATTAAACTATTGAGCCTTCCTCTTTTAATTCTAAATCTGAAAACAATTTTTAACATTTATGTACCTTTTTCATATTTTTTTGTTCATATAAAACCATTTTGTCAGATTTACCTCTTTTATATGAAATGATTTTATATTTAAAATTCCACTATTAAAAATCTTGCTTTTTTAATCCTCATTGCAAAAAAGTTTTTTGCTTTATGGATTTTTAACATTTGGTGCAAATAATTTTACACCACGTGCATCGCAATGGTAAAGCACTTTTATGGCAACGTATTATTAAAAAAATATTGTAGAATTTGTTTTTTCCTTCTTACTTGGTGGTCATTGCGGTGGAATATACATCATTTATTTGTGATTTGTAATAAGAATTTTGTTTTACATACATCATCTTTTTGTGATTTTTTTTTGGGACGTTGATCGGAATATGCCAGCACAATGGCGGTTGGTGGTGGCTACTCCATCAATGGTGTTCGCTTGCGAAGCTAATCGGATAGAAATGTAGAGGAAGGTGATGAGAGTAAGGTTACGGTGTTTGTTTGATGAAAGTGGCTCGACCGAATTGGGTTAAAACGAAGTGTGGTTTATGGTGTTTGGTAGTTGAGAGAGGAGAGATAATGAGAGATAAGGAGAAAAATATCACTTATATGTACATATTTTTTATAATATTTATTTTTTATAATTACATGGTATATATATATATATATATATATATATATATATTATACATTCCTTATTTTTAAAATTATATTGGTTTAAATAAATTTTTAGTTTTTGAAAAGTGTGTGTTTGTGCGTGTATTTTGGTTTCAGTCTCTGTAAATTTTTTCATAGGTTTTGATTCCTATCGTTACTATCGTTATCCGCTGAAAAAGAATTAATCACAAATTGAATTGAGTGAAGAACAATTATGCAATATTGAGATTATTTTTGGGTAGTTAGGGTATCTCCTTTGTTCTATGATAATTGTGCAAAGTCGACGCTATGAGAACTATTCCCAAACTTTTGAAATTGTAGGGATCAAAACCCATAAGAAAAATTATATGGTCTAATACGTATCAAAGCACACACTTTTTTTAGGGGACTAAAAAATTATTTAAACCAATTATATTTTTAATACTAAAATTGTGTAGTAAATAGTACGTCCTTACTTTTTGAACTTAAGATTCATTATTTGAATTATAATATCAATAATAGCTATTAAGTTATTATATATAATAGATGGTTTAGACAAAATAATTTTTAACAATTTTTGACATATAATTCCTTACCAAAAAAAAATTTGAATCCAAAAATAGGAAATCAATAATTATATATTTTCTTATAAAATCCTAAAAAAAAAAAAAATCATATTTCCCATACATTCCACCGGTAAAAAATACTAGTTTACATTAACATTTATACATCTCTCAAAATTCAGATTTTAGTACTAAGTTGCATATATTGATTCAGGTATAAGAGACATTTGTTAAGGACGAGGAGAGGAACATAACTTGACCATTGCTACTAGTGCGTATCATCAAAAAGTCTGAACCCGAATAATGGATTCTCTCCGGTGGAAAATTAAATAATATGAGAAACTCTTAAACCTTCCCCCTCTCTTCTTATATTGTAAAAGCTCTTCCTCTCTCTCCTTTTTTATGAATGGTGGCAATTTAACTGGATGGTAAAGTATGGGAGAGAATCCATTCCCGAGTCTCGATCATGACGGTGTTTTCTTTTGAAAGGATTTACAATCTGTTCTTTCACTTGTGAGACTACAAGAGACAAAATGCTCCTCATTTTAGATGCAAAGGACAGATATAATGCCAGAATTTGGGATTGTTAAGGCGATAATCGTTGCTGGCATGAAGGGGAATGTGTGACCTTACACCCCATTTGCTTCCACTCATGTCAATATTGACAGTGGGAAACCATAATAGTGTTTTCCATTAAATCATTGATTGAACCACAATTCAAATGCTGGTTTTTCTACCACTATGACAGTTTAGTCTTTCAGATATAAAGAAAGTGGAGAAATGTATGTATGACATGTTTTATAATTTTTGTTCACCTAATCTGACACTGCTATACTACAATTTGCAATCTGAGTGATTAAGGAAAGACTGAATATGAAGAGTCAATTTCTAAGCAGAAACTGAAATTAGGAATCAGAGGTCTATGCCCTTCAAAGTTGAAACAAAGGGGAATGAGTCGGTTGTCCGTGGCAGGAGACTACACAATACACATCACGCATCACAAATATAAAGCCATGTTATACATTTTATTGTTCTTAACATGCTATACTTTATACATCTATTCTATTTTAGAATACGATACATCTTCATCCCACCTACACTCACATCAATATACGGTGTCTATACGGGTGTTCAAATTCAGTTGTAAAAAACATAATTTATACTTTTCAGATAGCATTTTTTTTTCTTTTAAATTTTAATTCTTGCTTAATTTTACCACATTATAGGTATCTGTATTTTAATATAAGTAAAAAAAAACTAGCACCTAGAGCAATGTACAGCTGCACTGCTAGATTATTAATCTTTCTTCATTTGCATTTGTTCACTGCAAGGAAAAATATTTCTGTGACCAAAAAATATTCATAAAGTAACATGCCTCTTCCCCCGGTTCTCTTCAGTTGTAAAAGACTTGTTTGTCACATTGTGTATGGATGAATTTGAATGAGTAAATTTCTTAAAACAATTTGTGATAACAGCAAATAGAAATAAAAACAACCAGCTACTTAATTGTTACTGACAATTATCCCCTAGTATACCCAAGTATTCCTACAAGTTACAACTATAATTTGAAAGGTTTTTTACATATAATCTTCCTTCTAACAATACATTAATACATTTTATTTGGACTTCAACCTAATCATTTGTTTGACCTTAGTGTAAGCGAATGCCATTAGAGTCAAACTTCAATACTACAATGAACATCTCCTTATTTGTATGCTAAACTTATGAGAATGATTATAAAGCATCTCATCTATAAAGATACTTATATGCACCATTACCAATTCCATGATTTATTAGAGCTTTGGTATAATCTCTGTGCCTATTGATAATCATTTACTGAATCACAAATGGAGGTTCGGTAATCCACAAATAAAGAACAAATTCTTTTGGCAAAAACTAAAAAGAAGAAACATAACTTGGAGTTAGTTCCACATCGCTCAAAGTATGTATGTGAAGCTCTGCAAGCATTGTATAAATAAAGAGCTAATAGCAGCACTAAAACATACTTACCTGGATGGGGTCAATGGGTGATCAAGAAGGCCTATGGCCTAGGCTGGTGACCTCCATTGCACTTTGGAGGGGTGCCATCCTAAGGTCTCCCCAAGAGGGAGAGCCTACATCATAATTTGTGGCAGCGGAGGCCTGCGTTCGCGCGGCCTCTTCCAAAATAGTTCAAAAAACCTTATACACATATTATGTTTATGTTTATATAGTATCTATTTCTATTTATTTTTATATATTAAGTTTATTTGTGAATCAATTATGGTTCAAAAATTCAGATGCATATATGTGGTCTTTACTTTTTATTAAAAAAAGGCCATCTATTTTTTATAAAATAGTAATGATAAATGAATAAATTTTTGGGATAGATATGTTTTAAAAATAATAAATAAGTGTAAATATGTATATATGCACTATGTTGGATATAAAAAATGTGTTCATTTATCATTATTCTTATAAAAAAATGGGATAACTACCTTTTTTTTTCCATTTAAAAAAAAGGGTATATGTGGATTAAGGAATCTAAAATTAAGGACGAATTGTTTTGTTTTTAGTGTCATTGTCATCTTATTTTCATTTTGTGTTTTCAAAAGATTTGTATATGATACATTGAAAATATTTTTTAAAGATTTGTACATTTGAATTTTTTTTTTCTTTTCCCCTCAATTTACTATTTATTTATTTATTTATCAATTTATCAGTCACATCTGGGTCAATTGTGGGTTGAACCGGTTGAATCAATTGAACCATGATCTGGATGCCTCCGATTCGATTTTTATAACATTGCATGAAACAACTCATTTTCACGGTTTCATGTAAATCTTTGAAAACAGGAAACAATGAAAACAAGTTGATAATTTTATGATTATTTTTTAAAACAGGAAATGAACACACGAAACTTGAAACAAAGCAACATGCCGTAAGTTTATGAGAAAGTGTGTATTTAAAACATTGAGAAATATACACTTAGGTGGCTGTTGATAATTGTAATGTTTTATTCCTAGACAAACTATATTTTTGGGAATCACATTCCTGGGCATAGAGTTTTTCCATCTTCACACATAGGAATAGTGTTTTCCTAAGTTTTTAACTATTATTCATTAATTTTATTCCCGAAAAACTTTTATGTCTCTGAATAAATTTTTAATACTTATATCAAATATGAGAATCTTTTATTCATATGCCAACATTCACGGGAATGTTTTTTTTTAACAAACGCTACCTTAGTTTTTATAATTGCTTTGGAATCCTTATGTTTTAGTAAGACAAGTGGGGTTTATTACTCAATTATACAATGGGGTAGCCAAGTGTTCAAACATTTGACCAATATGGAGAAGGTAGATCTAACAAGGATTTCTCTGCGACCATTCAAGATAAGCGACGTTGATGATTTCTTGTTATGGGCAGGTGATGATGAAGTGACTCAAAATATCAGATGGAAGACTTGTGGTTCAAGGGAAGAAGCTTTATCTTTCATTAGAGATGTTTGCATCCCTCACCCTTGGCGTAGGTCAATCTGCTATGATGACCATTCAATTGGCTTTATCTCAGTGTATCGTTGGTCAGATGAGGAGTGGTGCAAGGCTGACATAGGCTTTGCTATAGCCAAAAAATATTGGGGTCAAGGGATCACCACCAAAGCACTGAAGATTGCTGTGTCTCAAGTGTTCAAGGACTTGCCTGATTTGTTAAGGTTGCAGGCTTTTGCTGCTGTAGAGAACAAGGCTTCTCAAAGGGTCTTAGAAAAGGTTGGGTTCCTTAAAGAGGGAGTGCTCAGGAAGTACACTTATATTAAGGGAAATATTAGGGATTTGGTTGTGTTTAGTTTGTTGTCAAAAGATGAAATTCCTCCTGGTGATTAATTATTAGTGGTAATAACCTGCTTCTATTATTTTGTTCTCGTATTTTCTTTTTTGTTATGAAAGAGAAAAGAGCAGAATCAAACTTGAATGGATCTCACGAATAAAAGCAAATTTGATTTTGGTGTCTTTCTTCATAGCATGATAACTTAGGGAATAAAAGTATACGATTCAAATCTTTTTTTGTATTTTGTTGCAAATAATGTCAAATATCCCTACCCTTAAAAGTTATTTAATCTTTTGTTGTGGGATATGCTTCTTTTTTTGCTGTCCTTGTCTCGTCTTTAGGTTTGAGTAGACATTGATGATATAGAAGTTGTTTTAGCATGTTTTATATAGCCTTTGGAACCAAAACTAAGGTTCGGGTAAAGCTTATTATCATGGCCATCTCCATGTTACACTTTGAAAGACAGTGTTAAGGTTGGGCACATGGTGGGGTTCCTTTCATAATTATCAATGGGCCTTGCTACCTACGCTCCCCATATCTGGCATCTACCCTCATTCTGAATCTGACATTTAAATGTCGGATTCAAAAACTATATTTTCAGCATCTAATTGCCGGACATCTTCCGGCATTTAAATGCCGGATTCAAAAACTCTAAATCCAGCATATAATTGCTGGAAACACTTTTTTTTTCTTCAAATTTTAAGAATTTCCCAATAATTAAATACCGGAAATATAGTTTATGAATCCGGCATTTAAATGTCGGGAGGCGTGTGGGGGTGGATGCCAAATTGTAGGGGTGTAGGTAGTAAGGCCCATCATCCATTGATAATACTCAAATAGTATTAACTCTTTGTTTGGGTAATGAGAGAGGTAGGGAAGGGAGAAGTAGAGAGAAGAGAAGTAAGAGAAAAGTAGATGAGCAGAGAAAATGGATAGATTTTTGAGTTGTTTGAAATAAAAGAAGTAGAAGAAAAAGAAAAGTTAAATGCTTTTGTAAAAACATATTTATCCCTGATAACATGTTTGCATAGTATAAAAAAAAAGGCCATTTCCCCCTACTTTTTCACTCATTCTCTCGGCTACAGGGAGAAAAAACATTTTGCTATGGGCCCCATACCATGTCTTCTCTCCTCCTTATTTTCTATCATTTCCCAAACAAGTGAAAACTCAATTTTCTTCTCCATTTCTCTCCTAAAATCTCCTGAACCAAACAATGGCTTAGTTAGTTACTTTAACTCTTACCATTAATCCAGACCAACCATACAAAATATTCAAGACTATTAGTAACGATACGTTTGAGAATATCAAACAAATAATACTTTGACAATTCGACTGACATAAAAGTGGTTGAAAAGTCTATCTAAGCTAAGTGGTGATCTGGGTACCACCCACCAAATTAGTGCATGGGTACACTACCCGAGTGAGCAAACAGTCAAACTATTACTTTTTGTTTATGCATCTAGAAAAAAGGTGTTGTCTTTTTGTATTTGCACAAACAGCAAGTTTGTTCAATCAATAGAAAACATGAAAAACGATACGGAAGTTAAAAAAAAGAAGGAAAAAAAAAGGTACCAAATCTATTTAATCATGTGAGTTTCTAATCAATAATCCATAATGTGTGCTTACTGATGAGTGTGATTACACCTCATATTTCATTGTCATTTTGCATGCATTTTCATATAGTTTAGGCATACTTAATTTGATTTTTGTTAATTTTTACTTTGGAACGGGTAAGGCGGTTTTGTGGTGTTGTTTTGCAGGAATTAAGAATTAAAAGCTCAGGATCAACCATGATGAATCTTGGATGAAGATGGGACTTGAAAAGTGAAGAAAATGAGCCAAACAGAGCCCATCACGGCCTAGCCGTGATGACCATCACGACCATGATCGAGCAAAAGCTGGAAGGAAAGAAGGCAAAAGTCAGAACTGGTCACGACCTAGCCGTGATGCCCATCACAGCCGTGACCTGTCAGCTGAACCAGACCCTCACAGGAAGAACTGGTCACGCCCTAGCCGTGATGAGCATCACGGCCGTGACAGACCAAAAAGTAAAGAAGCGCCCAAGGCAGAATCCGTCACGGCCTGGCCGTGATGGCCATCACGGCCGTGACGCGCATTACTTGGATCAGAAGCAACTGATTTGGATCTGATTTGTGTTTGATTGGGATTCAAACCTCCCAAATCTATAAATAAGGGATCAAGGCAGAGACTTTGGGGGGACTTTTGGGGCTGCTACTCTTAGGCTATAATTTAGGATCTTCTTCTTCTCCTTCTTCTTCTTCTCCTCTCTTAGTTTTATTTTCATGTTATTTGTAATCAAGCTTGTCATCACCATGGCAAGGCTTGGGTAGTAGTTTAATTTCTAGGGATTGGGGCTATGCCCAAGGTTGATTTATGTTGTTAATTTGATGTTGTACCTTTGTTAATTTCGATTTTGTTTTAGATCTGATTTCTAGTGTTTTAATTACTCGTAAATTCGGTGGCCACTTAGTTGCGTGTCGTAGATATTCTAAGGAGGAACCTAGAGGTGAACTTAGGTGTCGGATCTATAGAATCAGACTTAGGACTGAAATCACGAGAGTTAGAAGCCGTCCTTCGAGGATTAACGAATTGTCACAAAACATAAAGGTTTCAATCTAAATTCGACTACCACGAGTAGGGGTTGGTTTAATTGGGCACGGTTTTTGTAACCTGAGAGGGAGCTTAAACTATTTGAGGATAAATTCGTCTTCAAGGCAATTTCTATAATTAACAAGGGATAATCAATTTAGTAACATGAACGATCTTGTAGGTAACCCAAATTCCTAGGAATCCATCTAGATCTGAAGAACCATAAATTGATTTACTTTCTGTTTTACTTGATTGCATTCCTTATCCAAGTTATCTCTTATTTCAAATATCAAAACCTTTTCAAAATCTTTTTTATATCGTCCAGTTTTATCGACTTGATAATTATTTGCGATTTGAGAATACGGTCTCTATGGGATCGATATATTTTTATTACTTGGCGACAATCCGGTACACTTGCCGGATCGCACGTGTGAACGCACGACATCAAGTTTTTGGCGCCGTTGTCGGGGACTGTGCTTTCTCGAATTTCAATTTAATTTTCAAATTGATTTTTCTGGACCTTTTCCTTTTATTTAATTTTCATATTTAAAAAAAAAAATTTAAGTTTCATCAATCTCCTTTTCTCTTTTTAGAATCTATCTCTTTGTGTTTTCTCTTTTATGCAAAGATCACTAAGTCTTGGAGACTTTAGTGAGGTTGACCCCGAAATCGAGAGGACCTTTCATAGGAGAAGGAGGCTACAAAAAGAGAGAGAGAGAGGTTGATTCTCATTCCACTCATAGCGAATCAACCAGATACGAAACCCCTGAAGGACTACGCAACCCCAAATGCGAGGGGTTTGCGAACTGGGATTGCTAGGCCAGAGATTGAGGCGGAGAACTACACTATACCGCCTATGCTGATTAACATGATTAGGCAACATCAATTTCGAGGATTGCCCTCGGAGGATCCGACTGACCACGTGGAGACATTCTTGGAGTTCACCGATGCAGTTAGGATTCATGGCACCCCGGTTGATGCTATTCGCTTGAGGCTATTCCCCTCCTCTCTGACTGGAAAGGCGAAAGCTTGGCTAAAGCAAATACCCGATAATACCTTGTCGACTTTGGACCAACTGGAGCAGACGTTCTTGGAGAAATTCTTCCCTCCATCAAAGACGGCCTACATACGAACCCAGATCACCGGCTTCTTCCAAAAAGACGGAAAATGCTTATCCGAAGCTTGGGATCGCTACAAGGGATTGCTGGAGTCTTGCCCACATCATGGACTCGAGAGGTGGTTATTAGTGCACACCTTCTATAACAGATTGGATTACTCTTCGAATGTGTCACTTGATTCCGCAGCTGGTGGAGCCTTTATGAATAGGCCTCTGACCGAGGCATTCAACATCATTGAAAACGTGGCCACCAACTACCACCAATGGGGTTCATAAAGAGGTAATAACCCGAAAAAGATTTCGGGGGGTAAGTTTGAAATAAATAGCACTGATCTTATAATGTCTAAAATAGACTCATTGAATAAACGTTTTGATCAGCTTGAAAGGGCTAACGTGAGTTTAATAGGTGCTACTAACATTGTTTGTGAGATTTGTGGAATGCAGGGACATGACACAATGGAGTGCCCACAAGGTATTGCTCACGGATCCGGCGCTTCGGGGGAACAAGTGAACTCTTGTCACAATTTCTACGACACGAACCCGAAGTTGCCAAACTATGCTCCCCCAAATCCTTACAACCAAGGAAGGAAGAACAACCCTTACCTCTCCTACGGGAACTACAGCAACACGCTAAACCACGAGTTCCAAGAAGGCCAAGGTAATAGGAAACCCGCACCGGGGTATCCTCAGGTACAGAAGTCTAAACTCGAGTCTCTATTGGAAAGTTTTGTTGAAACTCAAAAACAAAATGAAGAGTTTAGACAATAAGGTAGGGTAGTAAACGAGGTAATAAAAGAGCTAGCATCTAAGGTAGATAACTTAGCTATCCATAACAAGATGCTAGAAACTCAGATTGCCTAACAAGCCAGCACATACTCTAGACCTAAAGGTACGTTCCCGGGCCAACCCGAAGCAAATCCCAATGAACATTGTAATGCCATATACCTTAGGGATGATAAGCTTGGGGTGGTTGAAAAGGATGCGGAACCAGAGGAGGACATGAGCGAAGATGAAGAACCAGAACCAAAATACGTCCTTCCACCACCTTACCAACCCCCAATACCTTTCCCACAAAGGTTGGTCAAGAGAAAGCAAGCAGAAATAGAGACTAAAAGCTTAATTGAGGAGCACAATGTCAAGATAAAAACTAATATGCCTCCTAAACTGAAAGACCCAGGTAGTTTCTCTATTGCTTGCTCAATTGGAGAAGTGGAAATAGGCCAAGCCTTATGTGACTTAGGGGCTAGTGCGAGCTTGATGCCGCTCATTATCTTGGAAAGGTTGGGAACCAAAGAGTTGAGTCCATTGAAATTCTCCTTACAATTTGCGGATGACTCAACTAAAACTCCTTTAGGCATACTAGAGAATGTTCCCGTAAAGGTAGGGAAATTTTTCATTCCCACCGACTTCATGGTGTTGGATATGAACGGGAATTCTGAATTCCCCATCATTCTTGGAAGGACATTCTTGGCCACCGCTGGAGCGACAATAGATGTAAATAATGACAAACTCTCTCTAAATGTAGAGGAAGGTAGAGTAGATTTTTATTTGACTAACTCATATAACAACCCTCCTTTTGAGAGTCATGTGTGCAGGATCGATATAACGTCTCCAGTGGTAAAGGAAGAGCTCAATATGGAAGTAACTCCGAAGCTTTGCAAGACAAATGATGCACCAAATGGTGATGAAGTTGGAGTTGCTCATCATGTGGAAACAGAACCTCCGTCGGGAGGGAGTAAGGCCATGAAGCTCAGAGTGAAAAGGGCAAAGCGGAAGCGCAATTGGCCTTATGAGCAAAATCAGCTCTTTGAAGGAATTCCATGGAAGAGAAGTGCTCTTGCACTTCTACGCCCAGCCGACCCCGGTTGATTGAAAGAAGTATGGTCAAGCTTAAGACCATAAATAAGCGCTTCTTGGGAGGCAACCCAAGTTTTCTTTCCCTTTTCCATTTGTTTTTGAATTTAGCTCTTGAATAATTTGAGAAGATCAAGAGGAAAAAAAATCATAAATTAATAGATTTGTCAATTGTTTTCAGGTTAAGAAGGAAGGAAGAGCAAAAAGGGGCAAGGTAAAATAAAGTCAGAAGTCATCACGGCCTAGCCGTGATGAGCCTCACGACCGTGATGAACTAACCAGAGAAGACCAGAAAGGATCACGACCCAGCCGTGACATCCATCACGGGCGTGATGAGAAGGACCCTGAAGACCAGAATTGATCGCGGCCTAGCCGTGATGCCCATCACGGCCGTGACACATTTCCCAGCAGCTCTTTGACTGGCATGTGAGCCAACACCCGCTACCACCTCGGTGAGTTTTTCCATTTGTCTCCTCCCTCCGACTTGATTATTTACATTAGGGACAATGTAAGTTTTTAAGCTTGGGGTAGGGGTATATTTTTGCATTTTTGCATTTTTCATGTTGCATTCATTTAGGCATAATTTTGCATGATCACATGAATTGATTTCACTTGCTTAGACTATGCATCCAATTGTGAGAACTTGGTGCCCAATAAATTAAGATAGTGAATTTTTGAACCCAAATTTTTTATTCTTGTGATAAGGCTAAAAATAAAAATACTTGAGATAATCTTTTGATAGTTGATAATTAGCATGTGGTTTCTTAAATTTGTGTTTCTCATTGATTTTGAACTACTAAATGTGTGATTTTATAGCCAAAAAGGGGTACTCACTAAATCTACCCCATTCTTTGTGATAGAGTGTTTTATTCCTCTTGGATTGTATTCTCTAGAACTTGATTGAAAACCGTTTTGAAACTTAAAAATTTTTTAAAACATTTTTGAAAATGATTGAGGCACTAGGTAATTTTTCGGCCTTCTTAGCTTTGATTGACTAAATGCTACCGCTTAGTTGCCCAATTTTGAGCCTAAAAAAATATATATAAAATGCTTTTCTTGGTACCTTGAAATATTTTGATGAATGATGCTTGGTAGGTCGCCTTTTAAAGTATTACAAAAAGGGTAAAAATGTAGTTTGAAAAATAAAATTGTAGGATAAGAAAGTTAGAAAAATATTTCTCTTGAATTGAAAAATCTCTCATTCTCCAAATAAATAAATAAAAAATGGAGAAGGGGATGACAAAAAGAAAGTGAGAAATAGAATAAAGAAAGAAAGAAATGTGGAAAAATAAATCAAAGCCCAAAAATGTATTTTAGAAGGTGTCATGCTTTGCAATGTTTGATATTGTGTTTAACCCTCTTGAATTTCCTTTTCTTGATTTCCCCACCTAACGATTAATCCCATAGCCTCGTTACAATCAAAGTAAAAGACCTCTTGATTCTTATGTGTTTTCATTAATAAAGTAGAGATTTGGTTAATAGTCAAGCTTATGATAGAATTCCTTCCTTGAGGAACACTACAAAAAAAAGGTTGTTTAGCGACCGAAAATAGTGACCGAATTTTTCGGTTGCTTTTTGCGACCGAAATGGCGACCGATTGTAGGATCTACATGAAAGACTGATTAGAGATAATACTGCGATCGAAATAGCGACCGAAATAGAGCGTAGCAGGGTTATCGGTCGCTATTTCCGTCGCTAAATAAAGGAACTTAAAAGTCAGAAATTTTATGTCTTCTTAACGACCGAAATAGCGACCGAATTAAATGCAACGGTTAAAAGTCAGAAATTTTATGTATTCTTAGCGACCGAAATAGCGACCGAATTAAATGCAACGGTTAGATTTTATTTACATTTGCGACCGATATTAATTCGGTCGCTAAACGGCGCGTACAAAAATTAAAACCGCGCGTGTTAGCGACCGATTTAAAACTCCGTCGCTAAATTTATGAATTAACTCATCACGCGACCGAATTTAGCGACCATTTTTTATTTAAGTGATTGGCGACCGATGTAGCGACCGATTATTTCGGTCGCCAAATTATAAATCCCTAAAATCGTGAAATCTTTCCCTTCTTCCTCGTTTCTGCCATCTCTTCCACCCTCACCCCTTTTCTCTCCCTCGCGTCGTCAGGCCGCCAGTCACCGTCGCCACCACCGCGCAGTGCGCACCGCCACCACCGCAGTGCGCACCGCCACCACCGCCATCTCCGGTAAGCCTCCGTCCTCCTCCTCCTCATCCTCCTCCTCCTCTTCTTCCATCTCTTCCCTCTTCCTCTCCTCTCTTCCTTTCCCCTCTTCCTGCTCTGTTTTTAATTCCCCCCCACCCCTCCGTTTCAGTGCTTCGACCAATACTCCGGCTACCAACACGCAGCCCTCCGGTCACCATGCGCAGAGCTCCTCCTACCCTCTTCTCTCCTCATTTTGTGCATTCCCTGCTCTGCCTTGAGGTAACCATGGACTCTCTATGTATCATTTTTTATTTTGCTTCATTGTTTCATTTCAAAAATTTTGTGGATTGTATGTATTTCATTGCTTGCTTTATTGCTTACTACTGAGAAGAGCTACTTGTGTATTTCATGTGAGTTGTGAGTTGTGATGATCATTTGTTTTCATGTGTCATTATTTAATCACTCCTATTAGGATTAGGAAGCTCTCATTGAGAAAGCACGAGAAATCTGTTTTTGTAACTTTTTTTTGAATGCGTTGAAATATCAAAAGTCAAGACTGTGAGATTAGAATTGATGTTTACTTGAGCCACAGAATGCCATTGCTTTTTGTGAGATCGTGGAAACATAAACATGTTTTGGTTTTTTGTTGATTATTGACGTACCAATTTAACGGGAAAATTTAATCGAGAACCCTTCCTGGTTTGCTTCTTGTTGAATTAGCTTGTGAAATTACCTTCCATTTCAAAGATCTTAGTCTTTGATTTAGATTCGATTCTCTTTGTGAAATGCATCTAAATTGGTTAGTGAGGATGTGTGCTATGGATTTTCAATTTGTTTTGTGCTAGGTGTCTACAATTTCAAACATGGATAGTTCATGGCTATAGTTCAAACAAATGACCAATATTGAGGCAGTTGTTTGAAGACCATTCTAGTTTAACATGTCCAAGAACAAGATTGTCCCCGTGTTAATGATGTGTTTTCTATTAAATATGGAACTTGTAATTTCTGGTCTGTTTATCTTTCCATATCTTGGCTGAATTTATGTCTTTGAAGGCTGTTCATTGTTCTCGTTATATTGCCTCGGGGAATATCTCACAATAGTATGATCTATAGCCTCTGTGATGCAAATTTGTTTACTTGCTGTGAATAATTTCATATTGTATTGTACGTGTATGCATTCTGATTGTATTGTATTTTGATTCGTTTGGAATCCATGAATTTGTTGGTTCTTGTCTGAATCTGTTTCAAAAATTTCAAAAGAGGGTTTTAGGGATTTCAAGTTCTTGTTCACTTCTTTGTAAAGAAAAAAATATTCTTTGTTGGAGTATGAAATGATCTAAAAACATTATTGTAGCCTGTAATTCCAAGAGAGCTTTTCACTCATTTTGAATCGGATTCATTTGGTAATTCTACTTATCTAAGGCTAGTACTTTTATCTGAGCATGTTCATACATTTGGATTGCTATGAAGAATAGTTTATTCTCTTTAAAATAAAAATCTTTCAATAACAATGAATCAATGTAATTAGAATAATTTGATATGTATTTATTGATAACTTGTTTGGAAATGATTATGGAATCATATTTGTATATATTTACATTGTAAGCATTGGAATGAAGTTTAGACATATGACTTGTTTTCCTTATCGTTTTATCAGAAAATGGATCCGACTAAATGTTTTGAGACAACCATCCATATAGACCAGTGCACAAGATCTCATCAACTTAAGAATAACGATCGGATTCACGTAATGATGGTTAAGGCATAAACTAATCATTTACTAAATTGTTCCTGTGTATTTGCAGGATTTGATTTCAATCCCGCGATCATTCTACCGTCGTTGGGGACAACAAATACCGCGTGTTGTGACTATTGAAGACAAAAGCGGAAATCTGTTCAATGGGAATATAGTAATCCATGAGGATCGCCCATATTTTGTAACAGATACAAATGGTATCAGGGAGTTGTATTTGTTGTCCACTGGTGCATTGGCAAAGTTTAAGTACCTTGGGGGTTCTCGCTTCTACATGTTCATCCCTTTGGAAGATTGATGATTTTTGATATTTTGATTAGTACTTATTGACTGTGGTGTATTTTTATGTTTTGATCGTTAATTAGTACTTATTAAACTTTTTTTTATAAACCATTATTAAACTTGCGTTAATTAATGTATATGTTTTCTTGATCATATTGACTGTGGTGTTTTGGATCGTTAGTACATCATATTTACGTTTTCTATTTATTTTAAAAAAATATTGGTGTATTTTGTTTATATCAGAAATTAAAAATCAATGGGGTAATAGTTGAAAAATAATATTTGGTCGGCACGATTAAGTTACAGGAAAATTAAAAAAAAAAATCAAAATTTGCGACCGAAATAGCGACCAAATATCGGTCACCAAATTAGGCGAGCTGGGCATGCGACCAACTATACGGCGACCGAAATATATAATTTTGCGACCGAAATATCGGTCGCAGATTTGCGACCGAAATATAAGTCCGGTCGCTAAACATTTAGCGACCAGGGTTTCTGCTACCCCCTTAATTCGGTCGCTATACAGTATAGCAACCGAATTATCAAGTTTAGCGACCGAAATATTCGGTCGCTAAATAGGTTTTTTTTTGTAGTGGAAATTGAGCGAATTGTCATATACCCTTAAACACTTGAGTGAGGTGAGTAGAGTGCCCGAATCGGTGAGAATATGAATTTAGGAAACCTCAGCTTCTAATTGGACTTGAAATTGATTGTCTCTTGGTTTCTTATTTGAATAAACTTGTCACTTGGATTAGTTACTCGGGTTCTTGGTTCACTATCCATGCTCTGATTATTTATATCTTCTGGCCTTGGTGATTGCTTGAGGATTTGATGAGTGTGATTACACCTCATATTTCATTGTCATTTTCCATGCATTTTCATATAGTTTAGGCATACTTAATTTGATTTTTGTTAATTTTTACTTTGGAATGGGTAAGGCGGGTTTGTGGTGTTGTTTTGCAGGAATTAAGAATTAAAAGCTCAGGATCAACCATGATGGAGCTTGGATGAAAATGGAACTTGAAAAGTGAAGAAAATGAGCCAAACAGAGCCCATCACAGCCTAGCCGTGATGACCATCACGGCCATGATCGAGCAAAAGCTGGAAGGAAAGAAGGCAAAAGTCAGAACTGGTCACGGCCTAGCCGTGATGCCCATCACGGCCGTGACCTGTCAGCTGAACCAGACCCTCACAGGCAGAACTGGTCACGCCCTAGCCGTGATGAGCATCACGGTCGTAACAGACCAAAAAGTAATGAAGCGCCCAAGGCAGAATCCGTCACGGCCTGGCCGTGATGGCGATCACGGCCGTGACGCACATTACTTGGATCAAAAGTAACTGATTTTGATCTGATTTGTGTTTGATTGGGATTCAAACCTCCCAAATCTATAAATAAGGGATCAAGGCAAAGACTTTGGGGGGACTTTTGGGGCTGCTACTCTTAGGCTATAATTTAGGATCTTCTTCTCCTTCTTCTTCTCCTCTCTTAGTTTTATTTTCATGTTATTTGTAATCAAGCTTGTCATCACCATGGCAAGGCTTAGGTAGTAGTTTAATTTCTAGGGATTGGGGCTATGCCCAAGGTTGATTTATGTTGTTAATTTGATGTTGTACCTTTGTTAATTTTGATTTTGCTTTAGATCTGATTTCTAGTGTTTTAATTACTCGTAAATTCGGTGGCCACTTATTTGCGTGTCGTAGATATTCTAAGGAGGAACCTAGCGGTGAACTTAGGTGTCGGATCTATAGAATCAGACTTAGGACTGAAATCACGAGAGTTAGAAGCCGTCCTTCGAGGATTAACGAATTGTCACAAAACATAAAGGGTTCAATCTAAATTAGACTACCACGAGAGTAGGGGTTGGTTTAATTGGGCACGGTTTTTGTAACCCGAGAGGGAGCTTAGAATATTTGAGGATAAATTCGCCTTCAAGACAATTTCGATAATTAACAAGGGATAATAAATTTAGTAACATGAACGATCTTGTTGGTAACCCAAATTCCTAGGAATCCATCTAGATCTGAAGAACCATAAATTGATTTACTTTCTGTTTTACTTGATTGCATTCCTTATCCAAGTTATCTCTTATTTCAAATATCAAAACCTTTTCAAAATCTTTTTATATCGTCCAGTTTTATCGACTTGATAATTATTTGCGATTTGAGATCACGGTCTCAGTGGGATCGATATCTTTTTATTACTTGGCGACAATCCGGTACACTTGCCGGATTGCACGTGCAAACGCACGACATCACTTACCAGCATAAAATGTAAAAAAAAAAATGGTACTAGATCTTCAAGGAGTGGTGGCAAGTTAGCGGTAGGACAGACGATAGTGGGACGTCGGGGTCGCGGTCGACGCCGGAAGGGCAACGACTTGTCAGTGAACAGGATCAAGATCGGTGGTGATTTTTAGTCTGGTGCTGGGCCACGGGTTCGCTTAGGTTGTCTGGACTGGTTCTCTGCGGCACGACAGTCGATTGTCGATGGTGGATGCAAAACGGTAGTTGGCCCTTTCGTTTCTCGACATCGATTTGTAAATAAAATAACAAAAAAATACCAATAATCTAATAAAACAAAAATATTTGCAAATACGACTAAGTACAGTGCTTGTGTACAAATACCAAACAAATAGTACTTTGACAGTTTGATTGACACAAAAGTGGTTGAAAAGTCCATCCAAGCAAAGTGGCAATCTAGATGATCCAAATTTCTTCACTTGGATGGTGCATCCATACACCACTTTGATGGGAGGTGCAACTTAGACAATAGTACCAACAATGGTGGCAGGGGAAACAAGAGAACAAAGGTATAGTGACATTGTGGGGCGTTGGTTGACGTAACCTTACCCAACTTTAGTCCAATAAATTTCTATATACAATTATGTTTTATTAGTTTCCTGTTCGTCTCACACACACACACACACACACATATATATATATAGTCTTTGATTGGGATCCGTTGGCAAAGTTGTGACTAATTCTTGAATCAGAGGTGATAATTAGGTAAAACACTCATCAAAGTGACAATCCTAGAATTCAAATCTTGAATAGAGTTCATCAGAGATCACAATCCAACCTTCGTTGGATTGCCCGTATAAAGATAAAGCTTTTTTATTTTTATTATTTTATTGTGGTCAGCTTTAAATTGGATGTATTCCACTAATCTAGACATCTAGCTCCCTAATCAAGTTGAAGGTTGTCTTTCTATGAAACTCACAATAATATAATAAGTAGTGATATAGCGTCTACTTATTATATTATATTTAGGCGATGATCGATGAAAAACTATGTGTAGTGGTTTGTTGACTTGGCAATTTTGGGTGCTGGCATTTCAATATGGCAACTAACTCGTCAAGAATCACCCTGCGGCCATTCAAGCTGAGCGACGTTGACGATTTGATGTTAGTGGTAGGTGATGATAGGGTGAGTTACTATACCCGATGGAACACTTTTGATTCCAGGGAACAGGCTTTAACTTTCATTAGAGATGTGTGCATTCCTCACCCATGTAGTCGGTCCATATGCATTGACGATCGTTGTATCACTCCTGGATCAGGTGATGAGAGGTGCAGGGGACAAATAGGCTATGCTATAGCCACCAAGTACTGGGGCCAAGGGATATGCTCCAAAGCAGCGAAGATTGCAGTGTCACAAGGCTTTAAGGACTTCCCTGATTTGGTAAGGATACAAGCTTATGTTGATGCAGAGAACTCCAAGGTAGGATTCCTTAAGGAAGCCATACTGAGAAAGTATGCGTGTGTGAAGGGGAAGATTAGAGATGTGGCTATTTTTAGTCTCGTGTCAGACTCAGTTGATACTCATCCTCCAGAATAACGGTCATTTGTAACAATGCTTCGTGAAAATGAAAATTAGTTATCTTTTGGCATTACTTTTACTTTTTGTGCTAAAGTCCCCTTTGAAATTGTTTCTAATCGTTTGGCATTACTTTCTCAATTTTGCTACATTCTGTTTCTGATAAGTTGCGAACAGAAAAACCCAAATAAAATATTTTATCATGGAAGCATAACTAAGATGGTTGTGCAAAATAAAACCACTTATTTCTTCATGGTTAGTAACCCCTCCCAATCACATTTTTTTCCGTTTTTCATGGTAGACATGCTCCATCACAGTCAACTTGGGGAACATTTGCCATAAGTTATGGTTAGCACTAAAAAACAAACTGCATTGAATACTAAATTGTAGCTTTTCCTAGAAAACGAACTTACACATGAAGAAATGAAGACAATTTTGAGACTTGAGAAACAGTTGTTTACATATATATTACCGAGTTTTGGTTCCTTGGTCAAGCTATAAGTATCAACCCAGACAAAATGGCGGGCTACAGCAGCAAATGATATATTCCTTAACACAATCATTTGCCCTACAAGCTTCGACAATTTTTTTTCTTTTATTGTGCATTTGTGCTCTTGTTTTCTTTGATAACTTTATACTCACATAAATAAACTATGCAGAAAGTTAAGTTTACATATTCGTATTTACAAAAGTGAGACATTTCAAGGGGTAGAATTTACAGAAACCTCTTGTGGCATTGGGGAAGCTAGCTGGTCTTGATGAGATGGGATAACTAGACGTTGCAAGGGCTTTAGAGCCACCGTGAGTTGTGCAAATGAGGGACGCAAATTTGGATCCCTGTCAGAAACGGGGTGAAAAAAGAGATGGGGGCAGAAAAAAGGTCATCAACTGGAAATAATGAAATTAATCAAGCTTGAAGTTGATCGTGCTTACTGTTGCCAACATTCCCAGATTATTCTTGCAACTAAAGGGTCAACTTCCTTGGGTATATCAAGGCGACGGTTTTGAAATCCTACTGCACCAACAACTTGCATCGGATTCATTTCACTCCAAGGCAACCTTAGAGTGGCAAGTTCCCATAGAATGATTCCAAAACTATAAACGTCACACCTGTACATTTGGCATGACACAGATTAATAGAGATGCACTAAATAGCACAGCTTCCATTGCAAGCTCCATAGAGACTGATGGCTAAAGTTCAAAAATTCCAGCTTCACCATTCTCAACTGCAGTAGTCTTGTCTATCAAGCACGAACTTTTTAAGCACAAAAGATACAGAAAAATGAAAGGGTCTTGCTAAGGATTGTCCCATGGACATTGTTTAAGGAATCAATAAAAAGAAAGTTTGTATTGAAAAACTAAGTATAACACTTTTCAATGTATTAAATACATCATTTTCCCATACAAAATTTCCTTTCTTGGTTTCTTAAACAATGCCCTAAGTGCACTCATTAGCATTCTTCGAAATGAAATACCATATTTATTAAAGACTATTGTGGCACTGACTACGATAAATGTGCTGTTATGAATTGGAAAAGATTTCAATCAGACACACCGACCAAATAGGGATTTCACTATAAATTACCAAATGCTTTAATTTTTTTTTGCTAACAGACCATTTAAGGTGTCACAAAGTGCCTTTCACATACCAAAAGATTGTCAAACAGGCCAATCTGAACTTGTTTTACTTATAATAAGTGTTGTTTTGTTAGGGGCACAGAGGCAGCTGTGACTAGCTGCTTGGAGACAAAAAGCTTTGCAATGCTGTCCACATTGTTAGGACTCAGTAAAGATGCATGCAAAGATTATGGTATGGACAAACGTTGAATACACAAATTATATAATAAAATGACACCTAAAAGGCGGAACAAAAGCAGCTTTATCATAACTTAAAAACAACTCACTTCTCATTTGAGGGCTCGTTGCGGAGAACTTCAGGAGCCATCCATTCAGGCTAACATGTTGAGGAAAAACCATGTCAGGGTTGAATATAGAAAAGGCAGATTAAGACACGTTACAGGTGCCTAACCAAATTATTATCCACAATAATGCATAATCTCCTCAAATTCTCACCGTTCCAGCAGTTGATTTGGATGACAAAAACGTGTTGTGTTTCAAGCGTGACAACCCGAAATCACATACCTTCAGAAAGTAAAGAAAAATACCCGTAAAAAAAGAAGAAAAGAGCAGCTTAGCTACTGACATATTTGTACAAAAATGGAAGCATCCATAGTTCAAAAAATGTGTTCAAATATTTTTTTTTTGTTGAAAAAATCAACATATTTGTACATTTCCATATCGTGCGATTGATCAAAACCCAAGCAAATCTGCCCAACCCAGCACAAACTTATAGGCTGGTTGGTTTTCAGCCTTAGATTGAGTTGGTTCAAATTCCTTAAAAAATTTACGGCTGAAGTTGTTTCGGGGTAGTAAAATGCTAAAACTAGTGTAAACTTATCTAACCCATCTATTGTATTAAACTAAACAAATTTGTAACAAGGAATAATAACAATACAGAGTAGAATTCTTGGCCTATATTCAACACAGAAACACAGAATGGGCCATGTAGCTTATATTCAACTTTTGCATCTGCATATCTCAAAGACCACAGAAGTTGCAATCAGTTGTCAGAACAAAATGCATAAAATAGCCCATGTATATGTAGCATTTGTATAATTGCCCAAGATCAAGCTTCAACTATAATGAAAATGTCATGCAAGTTTTAAATAAAAACTAGATCAGAAATGGAACCCAAAATGACAAAATCAGATAACCATTATTAACACCTTATTTCCAGCTCATCAGCCTATTGACTTCAATAAACTAACAAAACATGTACATTTAAAGTGCAAAGAAGATATTCAGGAGCAGGTACAAATGAAAGAAATCACAAATAAGGCACACCGATAACACAAAGTTTCAATCATATACCTTAACATTCCAGTTCTTATCAACCAAAAGATTTGGGGACTTCAGATCTCGGTGAACAATTGTAGGTGTGCTGGAATGTAAGCAATTCATGCCCCTAGCCTGGAAAATGAAGAGTCGTAAAATTAAAAGTTGGATAATGTAAATGTTGGTTAGAAAGGAGGAAGGTTAATCTATTTCATACCACATCGAGAGCCATTTTTATCCTTTGTTTCTCATCGATCTGACAATTAGGACGATGAAGAATTCGATACAAGCTTCCTCTGTAAAATATAATGTCAATGTGAAAATTAGATATGGAGAGAGAAGACCCCAAAAAAATGATAATGGAAAGAGTAACATAATTATGCAACAGTTTGCAAATATGCCAACAGCACTAAAGTTGCAAAGGCCTATGCAGCTAATAAGCAGATATCAATATCATGTTAAATATATAACAATGAAAAAAGTGAAAAACTACTGAAATATGGAAATAACACCAAATGAGCATACCTCGGAAGAAACTCTGTAATGATTGAGAGATTGGGAGGCCGAGTGACAGCACCAATAAAATGAATGACATTTGGATGACGCAGTCTACGCATTATCCGTACCTTGCAGCAAAATGATGGAAAGCAGATTAATTTTTCGGCCTTCAAGAAAAGAATGATGGTGGAGCACTGGACCCTTACCCATGTAACTACCCCAATTTTGTTCCTTCATTTTTGTACCCATCATGTGCTTCACTTTAAGTTAAATTATTTTTTCCCCTCATCAATATTTCCACTTAAATCTTCAAATTAGTTTAATATCAATTATCGAAGTAAGGGAATGATAATCTTCCAAAAAAAATAAAAACCTTGAAGTAAGGGAATGATAATCTTCCAAAAAAAATAAAAACCTTAATGCTTACTTCTCTTTTGAATTCAGTCAAGGCATCGCCTGAAAAATCCTGATCCAAAAACTTCTTCACAGCAACCTCCTGATATTTCAATGATAGATCGCCAGTCAGAAAATCAGAGACTAGGACTCCTTACCTCCTGGGTAAAAGCTGTTGAAATTAAGCAAACAGAGAGAAGTAATACTGAGGATTTACTAAACTAAGAGATTATCCGTTTTTTCACCTTTTTTCCTTTACTAAGGGACATCAACACATTCAACATGCCAAAATTTCCTAGAAGATGGTCACATGCTTCTTAGTACTTTAAACTGAGTGTCAGTAACAAATCATGCACTGATAGTGAGTTAGTAACGCCATTGCTTTCATCAAATTATCAATGTCCTTGATAACACTATAAGGCAACAAATGACAAGGAAAAACTCCGTCCAAATATAGTTATGCTTCTATATTCATTTTGTAACACAATTTTTAACAGTATTAACCACCCCACTACACTTGAACAGAGTTGATGGTAGTGTCTACAAACATCTTGCAGTTCAATCTATGACAATAATGTCCAATCATTATAGTACTCACGGTGCCATTCCAGTCAGCTTGGAATACCTCGCCATATGAACCTATTTGAAAGAAAGCATGAACTCAAAATTAATAATCAAGAAGCATATATGTAGACATTCAACACACAAACACTCCAAAAGCATAACTAACAACCAGTAAACTTTTTGAATCCTTCTGAAGATTATAAACAAGTGAAAATAGTAAGATTTGAAAGGTTAGAGGAGCACCGAACACCTTAGGACCATGCTTCACGGATTTTTTTTTGGTAAGCAAAGAATTGATATAAAAAGAGTACAAGGTGTACCCAGCCCAATACAAATAAGAAGAAAAAAGCAAGTGTAATTAGAATACTAGATGAAGCAGCATCAGTATGCGAATTACACAAGACAAATAGAAACAAAAACTGAATAACTAACATAGCCTGAAACCAAACAAGACCAGCCTGCCCTCCACCAAAACTGAAACTAAGCAGACATTACACCAGCATGATAGCTGCAGCAAACTTATGACAGACCAGCAAAAGAGGAACCTCTGCTTCAAACCAGCATCCAAATTTCTGACGACCAACCTCAGTCTTAAGTTCTGGAATTTACTCAAACACCCAGCCAAAGAACTGAAGTTTCTTTCCTTCAGCCGAACAGCACCAACATTTGCAAATTCCAAGTACCCTCCACTACCAGCAGCCTGAAGCCCGCACCAACTTCTAAGGTAAAATCTTTAAACAATACATCGGATTAAGGCACCAGTCTGTGAAAGATAAACTGTTCCTTTTTACTAATGCCTTACACCAAGACCAAACTCTCACTTTTATCATTTCTGTTATCTTCACAGCATCCAAACCAGCCTGATTAAATATGATGTCATTTCGAAGCAGCCACAATGACCAAACAATGCCAAACCAGAACATCCTCCACCCTTTTCTGTGACCTTTTGCGAATAAAAGCCCACTATGTTGTAATAGCAGCTCATTTAAGTTTCCTGCTAAAACTGTGTAGACTCCCAACCAGTTATATATGTACATCCAAATAGAGTAAGAGAAGTTGCATGACAAAAATAAATGGTTGGTAGTTTCTAATTCCTTTTCACAAAAACAGCATAATGGAGTGCCCGATCCAATCGTGAGACCTCTCTTGAAAAGGTTGACCGCAGTAGGGATTCTGTCTTGAATAGACCTCCAACAGAACGCTGACACTTTGAGAGGCACCTTTGATTCCCACATGAGACTGTACAGTTCCTTTCCCATACCTCCATCCACTGCTGTGATGACTTTGTATGCTTCCTTCACCGTGTAAGGTTTTTCCCCACACAACCAGTTCCAGCTATCATCCACATTTGCTCTTGGACACTTTTGGTTAATGATATTCATCATGTTCTCCATAAGCCCTTCTTCCCATATAAATAGTCTTCTTCTCCAATTGAAGTTCCAGCACCACAATCCATCTCTCCATGTGCCCAATTGCTGGATCTTTGCCTCCTTCAACAAGGATATATTGTACAACCTGTGAAAAGCACCAGACAAAACATTCGAGCCTACCCAAAGATCATTCCAAAAAGAAATGTTCTTTCCACAGCCCAAGACCCTCCTAATTCCATTGGATAACCACCCCTCCTTTTGTGAATCCCCCCCTCTAATTTACCTAAATCAGACCACCATACTGAAACCTCACCGCCCTCAACAGTTTTTTCACACCAATTTACTCCCCAACTAGAAGGATCCCCATACCTTACCCTAAGGATGCTTGACCAAAAAGACTCTTTCTCTGTGAAGAGCCTCCATCTCCACTTCCCAAGTAACGCTAAGTTGAAGGCTTTTATGTTTCTAATGCCTAAACCCCCATCCTCTCTAGCTCTGCACACAACATCCCATTTTACCCAACAAATTTTCCTACACTCATCACTCCCACCCCAAAGGAACCTTCTTTGAATTTGAGTGATTTTGTTCAAGACCTTCTTTGGAGCCTTGTATATAGATAAATAATAAACAGGTAGAGCAGAAAGGACTGCATTTACCAAAATAACTCTGCCTCCAAAAGAAAGATATTTGTTTCTCCAACCCATTAACCTTTTTTGGAGAGAGGTGATAAGTGGCTCCCATGTTGAATACCTTCTCGGATTTCCTCCCACCAAGATTCCTAGGAATTTAAATGGAGTGTTTCCTAATCTGCAGTTAAGGATGTGTGCCGCTTGCTCTATTAAACCAGCATTTGTCTTGATGCCTATCAGGCCACTCTTGTGGAAATTAACTCTAAGACCAGCTACTAGCTCAAAAGATCTTAGGATACTCTTAATCGCTTTCACATTGGATATAGTCATATCTCCCACCAAGATTGTGTCATCTCAAATCTTCGATATGAGATACACCGAATTTCTGCTCCCTTCCTTCAAGACAAATTCACTAAAGATGTTCTTCTCAACCGCACTGCGAACAAGACCACTAAGGCCTTCGCAACTATAAGGAACAAGAATGGGGCCATTGGGTCTCCCCGACGAATCCCACGTGACATTAGGAATTCCGTTGATGGACTTCCATTTACCGAATCAAATCGATCTTGATCGCAAGCAAACTCTAATCCAAGCCCTCCATTTGTCTGGGAACCCCATTCTGGATAGCATATAATCGAGGAACTCCCAGCTTACCGAGTCATACGCTTTTTCAAAATCCACCTTGAACAACATACAATGCTTCCCTTTCCTCCTGGCATAATCAATTATTTCGTTAACAGCCACAACCCCGTCTAGGATGTTTCTTCCTTTCAAGAACGCTGTTTGGTTCCCGATAATTACCGAATCCACAACCCCGCCCATTCTTCTCGCAAGCAATTTAGCCACTATTTTATACATACAACCAACTAAGGAGATCGGCCTGTATTCATTCAAGCCCACTGGGTTCTCCTTTTTAGGAATAAGTGCCAAGAATGAAGCATTGCACCCTCTGACTAGCCTCTCATCTGAATGGAAATCCGACACCATCTTGCAAATATCATCACCAAGTACCTCCCAAAAATTTTTAATGAATGCAAAATTATAACCATCCGGTCCCGGGCTCTTGTTCCCATCGCACTCCCATACTGCATTTTTAATTTCCAACCTTGAAAATCTATCAATGAGGTCATTGCTTTGACTACTTGAAATTCTTTTTGAACTCTAGCCCATCCAGTGTTGGCCTCGGGACATTTTCCTGTTTGAAAAAATTCGGAAATGCCCCGAGATAACATGTTTCAACAACTCAGGTTCGTCTATCCAGTTCCTCTTCATGCCAAATCCCAAGGATCTCATTAGCCTTTCTTCTTTTATTCACACAAGAATGAAAAAACCCGAGTTTGAGTCACCTAATTGTAACCATTTTAGCCTTGACTTCGATACAAAATGGATTCCTTCATTCTCGATAATTTCCGAAATTTGTCAAACAATTCTCTCCTCTTCATCACGTCTTCATCTGCAAATGATCCTGCTTCCCCTATTTCATCTAGCTTTTTTATCTCCTCCACCACACCCTGGATATTTTCTCCAACTTTCCCAAAAACGCCTTTGTTCCAGTCCTTCAATGCTAGCTTTAGCTGTTTAAGTTTCTCCTTAAGAACATAACAGTCACATCCAGGGATGTCTAGCTCTCTCCATTTATCATGTACCAACTTCCCAAAATCATTCTGATCTAACCAACAATTAAAGACTCTAAAAGGCTTGGGGCCCCAATTTTTAACCAAAGATTTCAAAAGGATAGGGCAATGGTCGGACACTGTCCTCTCCAAGCCCCATTGGGAAAGATGCTCCCATCTATCTAGCCATTCATCTGACAGCAAAAACCTATCAATTCTGCTCATACAAGACCCGTCCGCCCTATGCCAAGTGTACTTTCTACCTGCAAGTGGCAAGTCATTCAGCCCCATATTTTCAATGAATTCATCAAATTCTTGCATCTCCGATGTCATGATCTGGCCAGAATTCTTCTTCCTTTCATCGACGTTCCTTATAGCATTGAAATCACCTCCCAAACACCAAGCTGAGCCCAAGTTGTTAGCCCGCAGCACACAAAGCTCTTCCCACAAAGCTCTTTTACCCACCAGAGTGCAGGGTGAATATACATTTAAAATGAAGCAGGGCTCACTGTTTTCGCCCCACCTCCCTTTCACCCCCAAGTAACCATCACTAGAGAAGGATTCTTCTAGTACAAACACATTATTATTCCACATGCACAACATACCTCCTGAGTTCCCAGATGAGCTCTTGTAGCACCAACCTACCTCTGTTCTGCCCCACAGAGACTGGCACAAGAACTTCTCAATTTTTTCCATCTTAGTCTCCTGAATACACATAAACTCCACACTCTCTTTTTTAATTAATCTTCTAACTTCCCTTCTCTTCACTCTCCCCCCCAACCCTCTTACATTGTACGAAACAATCCTCATTAAGTCACATTGAGAACTCCTTCTCTCTTCCTGGAATTTTTATTTCCTTTCTGCTCCTTGTCCCTGATTTCCATTTCAACTAGCTGGTTCAAGATATCATCCTCCCTGTTGAGCCACGTTACACCCAAGCTTTTGCCCAACTTCCATATTTCATTAGCTTCTTTGTAAGCTTCTGCCCTTAGTATTGCACGGTTTGTAACTCTGGTTTGTGTTTCAGAAATTGTGTCACTTACCAGCGGAAGTGAACTCTCCAACAACTGCACCAGCGGCTTCTTCCCAGCAGCAATGGCCCTTCTTCTGATCGTTTCCAAATCTGTGTTGGTGTCGAAAATGAAATCATGCTCCCCTAGGTCTACTTCTCTGTAGTCACGCTCCATCCCGCGTATAGGGCTCCTTATGATTACCCCTGCATTCCTGTTTCTACGGCCGTAAACCTTAGTTTGTTTTTCGGTCTCCTTCATCCTTGTTGCAGCTTGCTTTGGCCTGATGACCTCCACCAAACCTCCGTAGTCACCATCACCCTGCACCCCTAATCTATTCGAGTTTGAACCGGCTCCCCCGCCTGCAAGGCCCACCTTTTCACACTCTGAATTATCACTCCTTAAAGGAATATCATCAAGCCCAAGTTCTGTGTTCTCCTCCCCAAGCCCCACAAGCCGAAACCTCCCCATCTTTCCGTTAATTCCACCATGTTCGACAGCTTCATTTGTTGAATGGGCCTCACTGTTTTCTCGTAGCCTCGCTTCACTCGGGCCCATCAACTTAACCCGGTTTGAATTATCGCTTCTATGGCCCACTTCTTCAATTAGTTTTGTTGGGCTAACAACTGATACACCTGCCCTTTGACCCACCGACAGCGACGTTTTTTCCTCTTCCCTAGCAAATTTCGTACTACCTGCTCTGCCAGTGTACTCCTTAGCCACCCTATTCTGAGCCTCTGCACCGCTAGTTTTTTCCTCGAACGACACGTTTCTTCCAAAATTCGTGTTGCAGAATTCAAACTTCAGCCGTTCCAAGTCCTCATCCCTGACTCCCTCCTCCAACTCAGTTTCCGGCACGGCGAAGACACTGTTAGCAGCGGAGTCGTCTTCATCAGAAGAGAACCCATCCGTAGACCGCCATTTCCAGTCTGAGGCATATCTGGTTGGATTTTCACTGAATATCTCCTCCAAGATCCGAATCGAGTATAGAACTTCATTCACCTTTATTTCCACTACCTTGTTAATAAGGTCTGGACTTGAAGTAGTTACTAGTGCCCTCCCATAATCTAATCTGACCTTATCTCTCGTGGAGACATCAGTAGAGATGAAGTTTCCCATAAGAAGACCTAACCTCTTGAATGTTTCCTCAGACCAGATATGAATTGGAACTCCCCTGATTTTAACCCATACTGACCTCTCAGTAGGCTCCATGCCTTGAGTCCAAGGTCTGATTTCTGTGAACCACCTTGAGAAACCTCTGTCATTCAACCTGACCCTTGTTTCCAGATCCTCCCCTTCTTCCGCTCTCAGCAGAACGAGGTTCCCACCCATTGGAGTTAAGGAGACTGCTAAGAATTCCTCCAACTTGTATTTCTGTTGCAGTGTTTGGATTCCTTCAGGGTCAGAGAGCTTCCCAACAAAGCATGGCTTTAACCAGGCCATGTCGTCTTCTGACACGTGAAATTCCAGCCCACTCCATCTGCTTTCTCTATTTGATGGCCCTTTGTTTGGGTAGACTTGTTTGTATTGTCTTCCTTCTCCCAGCACATTAGCATAACTCCTCCCACCTATCGAAGTAACACCTCTGTTGAAGGTTCCATTGATAACCTGAGGCTTCACCACTTTGCTCTTGACTGCTCCTCTGTCAAAAGCAGGAATATTGACACGCAATTTATATGACCCAATCCACAACGAATCTAGCTGTTCTTCCAGTGCCTTAGGATTTTTCACTTCCAAGAATTTTACAAAACCAAATCTTTTCCCAAATTTGTCTCTTTTTTGTGGGATGAAAACATCAATAACCCTACCCCACCTGAGGAACAACTTCCACATATCCTCCAAATCATGGTTGTCTGGGAAATTTGTGAAGTAGTAAGACGTGGATCCTTTGTAATAGTCTGGTGACCTTAGGATTGTTGAGTAATGTTGGTTGTACCCTCTTGCTCTAAGTTTTCCTCTGACACTCTCTCTTGCTCTCACTCTGTCACTCTCTCTCATTGTACTACTCTTTCATTAAAAAGTAGAAATATGATAGAAAATATGATAGACCATGCTTCACGGATAGAAAATATGATCACTTAAAAAGTCAGTAGAAATTAATTTTAGATCTCTAACCCTATTAATGGTTGATTTATATTGTGGTGAAATGGTAAACCAATGCTACAACAAATTATAGTAATTATTAACGATATAAGATATTACTACAAGAAAATAAATACAAATCATGCACATTACCTAGACCAATTCTTTCACCAATAACCAGATCCTCCCATGGAATTTCACATTCACTGACATCTACATCATCTAACATGCGGTCAATCTTGTTTGTAATGGAATCAACTGGGAGGCCACGGCTCTCTGGATCCTTTAATTTCAATTTTTCCCCCATGAATCTGTCATGTGTGCACTTCCTCTGGTCAAGATGGCCAATTCCAATGTTTTCGTGCCTTTCAACCACATCTAACATGTCATTTTGAGAATTTTCCAATTTCCCTCTGTTACAATCAACATTCAGATCCTCAGCCCTCTTCAGTTCACCTACACCAGATGGTGCAACTGAACCAGTAACTCGGGCCAATTTCGGAGCATTTCTATCATTATTTATATTTGAATTGTATGATGATTTGGAAATGCTGAGATCAATCTTTTCAGACATGGAAGAGCTATTGGAAACTAACAAAGATGGATTATATTGATTAGGATCACGATTAATTTTCCCGGGAACTTCATTGTAAGCATAACGATTCTTCCACATCAAAGGGACAGGGGGTGGACCTGAAACAGTATTATTTCTTGCACTCTGAAGCTCAGCAGCTTTATTTTCCACTGTTTTGTTATGCTCGGAGGTCTTGCTAGCTCCTTTTATCTGGAATGGGTTAAGATCTGCAAAAAGGTTCCGAGAGTCATCAGAGCTGTTCTGGCCATATGGTACAACATTGACATTCAGTCTAGTCCCATCACCAGCCACATTTATTCCACGAGTCCCTTTGTACAGAGAAGCACCAGATGATTGAGCAAAGTTTTCCAGTTTGTTAGGAATCACTGTATTAGGCATTTTGGAGGGACCAACACCAGTGTCTCCATTCAAACTAAAGTTTGAAGGCATGTACTCTGGCTTGTCAAAATACGATTTTCCATTCAATGGTGGCGAACCACCTTTCGTTACATAATTTTGACTACTGCCTTCACCATGAGATGGCATTAGTCTTTTGTAGGAAAAATCAGTCTCCTTAGTGGAAGGTAAACTTGGTAAGACCTTGGGGTTGTAAGGATTAAAGGAAGTGTCCTTTGCACTTGAAATATCAGCCGGGATAAGCGTGCCAGGAGCAGCCATGAGATCAACCAAAAACTCCCTAAAAACAGAACAGGAGATATTAGTACCACTGGATCAGAACAACAGCCCAGAATTTCTGGTACACTTGAGTAGGTTTTCAATGTTGGCATCAGCCAAAATACATACACATATTAAAAAGATAAACAACAGCACACCATGAACAACACATACTCATGCACACACAAATTAATGAGTTATTATCATTTATCAACAAATGCATGAAAACTACAAGGACAGTAACGGCCATAACCTTTCATCCTCCAACTTTATAATGTTGACAGCATCATCCTCAACCCCAGTATAATGACTACCTTTTACCAGTCTACAAGGCATATTGATATTGTCAGCTAACACCTACATCCAGAGAAACAAAAATCATATTATGCAACAGCAAATTGATAAGCTAAGATGTTAAATCTTGGTAAAATCCACAGTTAATCTTAACATGACCATCTAGAATTTATAATAATAATAATAATAATAATAATAATAATAATAATAAGAATAAATAAATAAATAAATAAATTAGAAGACTCATTTTCCACATGCAAATTGAGAAAACTTTGCAATTACATGACAACCCTGGATTCTAAAGGTTTGAAGCTTGTAATAGTGTTAGAAGAAATATTTATTAATTTATTATTACTTTTTATTGGAATAGCCTAACTCCATTCTAAAAAGCTAGCTCATAGGATGAGGAATTCATAAGTCATTATAAATGGTTCTTTACTCATATATTCAACCGTTGTGAGACTTTATCACTTAATACACCCCTCATGCTCAGGACCGGACATCTAAAGCGTGAAGTTTGTGAGGACATCTGCAGGTGACCCAACATCGGGATAAGCTCTGATACCATATCAGAGGGTTGCTCAAGTCATCATAAACAATTCTTTCCTCATATATTTTACCGATGTGAGACTTTAATACTTGACATGTTTTTTTTCCTTTCAAAATGTTAATAATAGTTATTTCATGTATCATGTTTACTAAATTTTAATTATATTTTTATGTAACTTGTTGCCTAGTCTGTCACCAGTTGGTGCAGATTATACTAGACTAGCCTCACATCAAATTATGGCCTACAAGACTTCAATCAACAACAGCCATAATCCTGACCTTGAAAAGCAAAGCACGATGTCTGGAGAGCCCAATATTTATGGACCCAAGAGGCAACACACTCGTGTGTAGAGATGTCCTTAACTCTGTACTTCTTTCTGTCCATCTTGCCACTATAATATTAGCATCCTTTACAGGACCACCCATATGGCTTGTAACAAGTTCAGCAAGCCTCTGTACCAAAATACCAACCTCAGTGACAGGGCAGTCTAATGCAATACACTCTGCAATTTGCACCAGCTCTTCAAGAGCAGAATCAATTGTACGGTCAACGATGACAACTTCAAAGCCAGAACTTCCAGGTTTTGCTTCAAGATCTGTCAGAGATGGCATCTTTCCTTGCATTGCTAAATTGGTATTGAGCCCATATACATCATAAAAACCATCTATTACTTTCTCCTCATAGTCAAGCACATTGTATTCCTGGTCAAAGGAAAAGAAGATGCAAGAAAAATCAAACAAGAATCTTCAATACATGAGCAGTATTCTAATGGAAAGGAAAAAGAAGCATCAATGGTTATTGGAACACAACCAATAAAATATAAGTAAAATTGTACATGTTCACTTGGTTCAAATAAATAATGTGCAAGACTTTAACAAAGTTAACTATCATATGATGGAGTACTTTAAAAAAAATCTTAAAGAATAATTAATTTTATGTAAAGAAACAAATAAAGCAATTTTTTTTTTTTAAGATCTGAAAAAAGGGATGTAGAAATACACCAACAGTATAATCCACAGACAAAGCTACTTAAATTGAAATCCCAGAAACCATAAATGTACCAAAACCCAGAGCTACATGCATCTGCGGCAGATATTTCTGCTAATTATTTAGAGGAAATTAAGTTATCTCGACAAATGTTTGGAAAATGACCTCCCCCTCTATGCCCTGTGGTAATGATTCCTCTGGCATTACGGCCTTTACCACAACGTTCATAGATCAAATTTTTTCGTGGATTGGATTTCACCTGACTGTCTACGGCTCCATTGCATGTGCTCGGGGTAGAAGTTTTGTATAAATGTATCGCCATGCTATTAAGTATTTTGATGAAGTTCTTTTCTTTGTAAGAGGTGGAATAGAATAACCCGGTTGAAGCGTAATGATCATAAGTCTGTAATGCATTGTATGTCCCATAACAGTGTCTGGTAAAAATTCACTCATGAACATCATTTCCCCTTTTTTATGTCAAGCATACAAACCAGTATGATGATTCTTGAAGTAGTCCACAATTCCACATTGCTAATTTCTAAAGATGTAATGACGCACTTCCAAAAAAGCCTCATTGTACAATTAACCACATGAAAAATCCAATTAAACCTTTAACAAAAACCGCAATAATTAACATCAACAGTGAGCGTAAAACCCTAATTTCATACTTTGTTCTTGAAGTATGAAATTGCTAATTTCTAAGGATGTAGTAATGCACTTCCCAAAAAGCCTCATTGTACAATTCACCACATCAAGAATTCAATTAAAGCTGTAGAAATTGGCTTGAGCTCTCTTAGTCTAAAAGTTTAGTACAGGAAGAAATTTTCAGTTTTGGTCTTGTATTCTGTTAAACCATTTTCTGTTATGGTAGTTATGGCAAGTATGTAACTAACTCAGTTTCGCATATACTTATTTTTAGTGCATCAGGGTTCCTATAAATAAAAAGGGGAATTCCTGAGATAGATATAGGAGGTATGCTAGCTGAGTAGTGACAACCACTTGTTCATTCTGTAAATCTCAAGATCATAGTGAATCAGTTTTCTCCTTCTACCCATGGGTGGATGTAGCCAAGTTGGTGAACCACCCACGTAAATTGCTGTGTTCTTGTGTGTGTGTGAGTAATCTGTGTTTTTGTGTGCTTCTCTATGCATTGTCTTCTTATCTCTGCATAACAAACTGGTATCTAGAGCTAGACTAGATCAGTCTTTTCCGCGTTTGAAATCAGGAATCAGAAGATAACTCGTGCCAGGTGATCAAGATTCAAACAAGAAGATGGCTAGCACCATCAAGATTGAGAAGTTTAATGGGAGAAACAGTTTTAATTTCTGGAGCATCAAAATGCGCGCTCTGCTGAAGGAACAAGGAGCATGGGCTCCTCTTTCGGGTGAAGGTGGCAAGTCTGCTAAAGTTGTCACCTTGGAACAAGAAGACAAGGCTCATTCCCTGATCCTTCTTTCCTTGTCTGATGAAGTGCTCTATGAAGTCTCTGAAGAAACCAAAGCTGCTGGATTATGGCTGAAATTGGAGAGATTGTATATGACAAAATCCTTGTGCAACAAGTTATTGCTTAAAAGGAGGCTATTTGGTCTTCGAATGAAGGAAGGTACACAACTTATGGACCATCTTGATGAATTAAATTCCATTTTACTAGAACTTAGAGATATTGATGTTAAGATGGATGATGAGGACATAGCTATGATTCTGTTAGCATCTTTACCTCCTTCATATGAAAACTTTGTTAGTTCTTTCACTGTTGGTAAAGATTCTATCACTCTAGAAGATGTAAAGTCCAATTTATACTCTAGAGAACTTCGTCTCAAAGCTTCTAGTAATGGTGATGATAGTGGAGCTGTTGGCTTGGTAGTTACAAACTCTGCAAAAGGTCAGAATAAGAAAAAGGGAAAGGGCAAGAAAAGATTCAAGACTGATCCAAAAGATATCTGTAATTACTGCAAAGAACCTGGCCATTGGAAAAAGGATTGTCCAAAGAAAAGAAAGAAAGAATTGGTTGCAGCCACAGTTCAAGAAGATTCCATATCATAAACCGAGTTAGTGCTATCTGTTGTGGAACAACATCAACAACAAAGTGATCAATGAGTCCTTGACTCAGGATGTTCCTACCACATGTGTCCACACAAAAGTTGGTTCATGAGTTATGAAGAGAAGGTTGGAGGTAATGTCTTAATGGGAAATAATAATCCATGTGAGACAGTAGGTGTTGGTTCAGTGCAAATCAAAATGCATGATGGAATTGTTAGAACTCTGACAAATGTAAGACATGTCCCAGAGCTGAAAAGAAACCTTATTTCTGTGGGAGCCATGGATTCAAAAGGTTTCAGCTGTGTTGTAGAAGGTGGAGTAATGCAAATCAAGAAAGGAAAATCTGTTGTGATGCAAGGCATGAAGCATGGAAATCTGTATGTGCTGCAAGGGGACACTGTCACAGGCTCAGTCTCAGCAGCAACACAATATGAAATTAAAGCTACTGATGATAATTCTCTATGGCATATGCTCCTTGGCCACATGAGTGAAAGGGGAATGGAAATTCTCAACAAACAAGGACTTCTTGGAAACCATAAGGTGATACCTCTGAAATTCTGTGAACACTGCATATATGGAAAACAACATAGGTTGAAATTTCCTAAGGCTATTCATTCTAGTAAGTCCACTCTGGACAGCATTCATTCTGATTGTTGGGGTCCCTCTAAGGTCCCATCTCTTGTGGGAGCAAGATATTTTCTGTCCATCATAGATGACTACTCAAGGATGACATGGGTATTCATGATGAAGCAGAAGTCTGAAGCTTTCAAATTCTTCAAGCATTGGAAGATCCTTGTGGAAAATCAAACAGGAAAGAAAGTTAAAAGGCTCAGAACAGATAATGGCTTGGAGTTTTGCTCAGAAGAATTTAATGAATTCTGTAAAAATGAAGGCATTGCTAGACATCACACTGTTAGGAACACTCCTCAACAAAATGGGATAGCTGAAAGGATGAATAGAACATTACTAGAAAGAGCTAGATGTTTGCTATCAAATGCTGGATTAAACAGAAGTTTTTGGGCAGAAGCAGTGAGTACAACATGCTATTTGGTGAGCCGTTCTCCATTCACTGCCATAGACTTCAAAACTCCGTTTGAAATTTGGTCCAATAGACCAGCCGATTACTCAATACTGAAAGTCTTTGGGTGTTCAGCTTACTATCAAGTAAATGAAAGCAAGCTATAACCTAGAGCTAAAAAGGGTGTTTTTGTAGGCTATGGAGATGGAGTGAAGGGATACAGAATTTGGTCTCCATCAGAAAGAAAGGTAATTCTAAGTAGAGATGTCATTTTTGATGAAAACTCTACCTTGAAATCCAAGTCAGAATCAACAGATCCAAGTAAATCCAAAGAAGACACAAAACATGTGGAGTTTGATTCTACAACAAGAAATATGACTGAACAGCAACAAAAGGGTGTATCTGAAACAATTCAAAGGCCTTTGAGACAACCTGAAATTCCAGCAACAGGAAAGTCACAAAGGCAGATCAAGCCTCCTGAAAGATATGGTTTTGAGGACATGGTATCCTATGCCTTGCAAGTAGCTGAAGATATCGACATACAGGAGCCAAGAACCTATCATCAAGCTATTTCTAGTTCAGAATCAACTCGGTGGTTCACCGCTATGCATGAAGAGATGGAATCTCTACAGAAGAATCATACATGGCATTTGGTCAAACTACCAGAAAATAGAAGAGTGGTTGGATGTAAATGGATATTCAAGAAGAAACCTGGACTTTCATCAGATGAGGCCATTAGATACAAGGCAAGACTTGTGGCTAAAGGTTTCAGTCAAAAGGAAGGTGTTGACTACAATGAGATTTTTTCTCCAGTAGTTAGACACACCTCAATTAGAGTTCTCCTAGCTCTTGTTGCAAATATAGATATGGAATTAGAACAACTTGATGTAAAAACAGCCTTCTTACATGGAGAATTGGAAGAAGACATTTTCATGAAACAACCAGAAGGATTTGAGGTACAAGGGAAGGAAGAACTAGTCTGCAAATTGAAGAGATCTCTCTATGGATTGAAACAATTTCCTAGGCAATGGTATAAGAGATTTGATCAATTCATGATCTCTCATGGATACAATAGGAGCCCTTATGATTCCTGTGTTTATCATAGCAAGGTGGAGGACAACTCCTATATCTATCTACTGCTTTATGTGGATGATATGCTTAAAGCATCCAAGAATAAAACAGAAATCCTCAAGCTAAAGTCTCTCCTCAGTTCTGAGTTTGAAATGAAAGACATGGGAGCTGCTACAAAGATCTTAGGCATGGAGATCTACAAGGACAGAAATCAGAAGAAGCTTTTCTTGTGTCAAAAGGATTACATTCATAAGATTCTAAGCAAGTTTGGTATGATAACAGCAAAACTTGTATCCACACCACTGACAACTAGCATCCGAATCTCCGAATATCATTCAACTCAATCTGAATCAGAAAAGGAACATATGACAAGAGTTTCCTATGCAAGTGCAGTTGGAAGCCTCATGTATGCTATGGTATGCACAAGGCCAGACTTAGCACAAGCAGTTAGTGTGGTGAGCAGGTATATGAGCCAACCAGGGAAGGAGCATTGGCAAGTCAGAAACGCATTTTCGGATATCCGAAAGGAACAAATTGATATAGGTCTCATATATGGAGGAAATTCAAGTAGTTTTCTTTCAGGTTATTCAGTGTGCAGACTATGCTTGCAGATCTGGACACAAGAAGATCAACAACAGGGTATGCTTTCACAGTTGGCAATTCTCCGGTTAGTCGAAAGCTACACTTCACCCTCTGATTGCTTTATCTACAATCAATCTGAATATATGGCTTTAACTGAGGCAGCAAAGGAAGGCATATGGCTAAAAGGGTTAATCAACGATCTAGGCTTCCCTCAGGATCATGCTATCATTTTCTGTGACAGCTTAAGTGCAATCTGTTTGGCCAAAGATCAGGTACACCATGAAAGAACCAAACATATAGATGTTAGGTATCATTTCATTCGTACAGAGACAAGGGTCAAAATTCAGAAAATCAATACAAGAGATAACCCTGCAGATGTATTCACAAAACCTGTTCCTAAGAGCAAGTTCATGCATTGTTTGGATTTGCTCAATGTTGATTGCTGGGAATAACAACAGTGAAATGATAGTATAAAAGGAGACACTTGTACTAGACATCATCAGTAAAGAGGAGCTTCAATCCAAGGTGGAGAACTGTAGAAATTGGCTTGAGCTCTCTTAGTCTAAAAGTTTAGTACAGGAAGAAATTTTCAGTTTTGGTCTTGTATTCTGTTAAACCATTTTCTGTTATGGTAGTTATGGCAAGTATGTAACTAACTCAATTTCGCATATACTTATTTTTAGTGCATCAGGGTTCCTATAAATAAAAAGGGGAATTCCTGAGATAGATATAGGAGGTATGCTAGCTGAGTAGTGACAACCACTTATTCGTTCTGTAAATCTCAAGATCATAGTGAATCAGTTTTCTCCTTCTACCCGTGGGTGGATGTAGCCAAGTTGGTGAACCACCCACGTAAATTGCCGTGTTCTTGTGTGTGAGTATTCTGTGTTTTTTTGTGTGCTTCTCTATGCATTGTCTTCTTATCTCTGCATAACAAAAGCTCTAAAAAAAACACAATAATTAACATCAACAGTGAGCGCAAAACCCTAATTTCATGCTTTGGTTCCAATTAATTCTAACTAAAGAGCAAAAACAGTACCATAAGCGAACTTGAACAAATCGAAGAAGGAACTCACCCAATAGTGCCGAGACAGCGCCTCCGCTACACCGTCTTCGTTCCTCGACGAATCCTTTTGATGGCTTCCTAAGCTCTGATCATCGCGGAAATCCGAATTGGAAGCGCTTATGGCGAGAGCTAGCTGAACCTGAAACTCCTCCTCCGACGAGAAATAGTCGTGTCGATTCGCCGCCACGGCGGCAGGAGGGACAGCCGCCGCGGAAGGAATGGCCGGTGAGGCGGAGGGATTCTGAATTGGAAGAGTGCGGTGGTGATCGGTGGCGCATGACGGCGACGCGGCGGAGGAAGAGGAGGCGGGAATTTCATTGGATCGGTTAGGGTCGTGGTTGTTCCCTTTGTGAAGCTTCTTGAAAATGTTCTTCATTTTCTCAATTCTCTCTTTTAGACTTCGTGATTTTTCGTTTGTTATTCTCTCTAACACTCAAATAGTGGAGTCAAAAGTTGAGTGAGTCAATGTGTTTCCATAGTTTTTGATTTTCTTCAGTAGCGTTAGTCATTTTCGGAATTGCATTGTTTATGTGTGTTTGGTTTTTCTCTCAGCTCTGAAGTGTGGTGTTGTGGCCTTTTCTTTGTCTGTCACTCTCTGGTGAGAGTCAATGACAATGTCAAGGAATTGGAGGGGGAAAGAATTTGACACTTGGGAGGGAAATCTGAAGGCAGTAGAAAAGTGTCGCGTAACAAAATAAATTTATTTATATATATAAACACAAGGGGAAGCATGGTCTAATTTACAATCGTATCCTTTTAATTCAAAAATTACGCTCATTTTTTAAAGTTTAATTGTCATTACACTTATTTTAATTAGAATTAGAAAGGACTGAAAAGTGGTGAGTGCCATTGTGGCAATGAGTGTGAATGAATGTATCCTTACACAAATTTTATCTGAAATGTTAGGAATTTATTCGGATTTTGGAATTGTTACTTTGAATGAAATTGTATGTTTGTTTGTTTTTTTATACAAAAATTGTATGTTTGGTTTATTTCTAGTTTATTGTTTTTATTTCATGATTTCAAAAATGATTATAATAAAAATACTTACAAAATTGTTACTTTATTTTCATTTTATTTTATGTGTTCAAATATTTATAAATGAAATAATGAAAACAAATAAACAATTATTTTTAATATTTCTATACCAATTTTTAAAAATACAAAGTAGAATGAAAAAAAAAATTAATTTCACAGTTTTGACCGTGGAATACTTTGTAAAATACCAAAAAAATATGAGGGAGGTGATTTATATAATAATTATGTTAAGTACTACTTCGGATTAAATTATAAGTAAAAATAACTAATTTCATACTTATCATGGAAGTTAGTTAATTTAGTTTAATTATTTTGATTTATGTAAAAAAAAAAATTACTAAACTGTCAATTTAATTGTTTCAGGAATGTGTAAAGCTCTTGAAAAATAAAGAGAGAATTGATTTGATTTGTTAATTTTCTTAGTTTTTGGAATGCTTATATTAAATAGAGTTTAGTTGAGTTGATTGAATTTTGTTTATATTTGAGTAAAAAAATATAGGTGTTTTTTGCTTATATTTATTCATAAAGAAGTATATATGTCATTTGAAAAAAGAAGGGTGATAATGTAATTAAGATAAACGATAACGGGGTCACTGTAATTTTCGTTGTGAATAAAAATAAATAAGTGTTGGCCGGTAATCAAACGGGCACGAATCTTTCTCTTAATTACGAAAATGGCATGCGCAGTTAGATACGTTATGATTACCGCGCCAAATAAACGCGCAAACCTATGTGTCAAATGAACAGTCTACGTGTGAAATGAACGGTCTACGTGGAGAATACGATCCATATCATGGTTTATAGAAAAAATTCTTTTTTTTTTCGACAAATGCAGGAAAAAAAAATTTCTTGAGCCGTGCTATTCAAATTTGTACAACTTTATATCATACTTATTTAGGAAAATAAAAATAGAGAAAGTATGTTGAGAGTTTTTTTTTTGAAATAAATATGTAGAGAATTTTTTTTATGCAAAATATGTTGAGAGTTGAGACGTGTGTTTTTCTTTTATTAAAAAGAGAATGATATAAATTATAGACAAAATAGATAGATTGATTCTATACGTTTATTTTATTTTTCATATAGGTCTTATAAGTTTTTTTTTTAAAAAAAAATTGATCCTAAATGTTACATTTCATTTACACATTAGTCATTTTTGTCAATTTCAATCATACGGAGTTAGATCAAAAGCCATGTGTCAAACTAATTAAGGTGATAGTCACGTCATATCAAAACTGACCGCGTTAGGTCAAAATTGACGAAAATGACTAATGTGAAAACGTAACGTAATGTGTAGAACCAATTTGAAAAATAAAAAACTTATATGATTAATATGAAAAGTAAAATAAACATATAAGACCAATTTACTTATTTTACCTAAATTATAACGATGCAAAAAAAAAAAATAGTGCGTTTGCTCTGTTCCTGTTTCCGTATTTTTATTTTCAGTTCTCATTTCTTGAAATGCATTTTCATTTTCAGTTTCCAAATTTCAGAAAATATGTTTGGTTTCCATAGCTAAAAACTGTTTTCTGGAAAACGAAAACAATGAAAACATGTTTGGTTTACAAATTTCAAAAAATAAAATTATGAAAATATGTTTGCTTAATATATTTCTACTCGTTTTTTTTAAATCTATTTTCAATAAGGTTTTAGTGTTCAAGTTGTATTCTCAATAGGTTAACATATTTTCTTGAACACATTCTTTTTATTCTTCAACACAATAACTCTCATGTCCATTGAAGCTTCCCACGTCATTTTTGCTTTGAACCACTTCATTACTATTATGAACTAAATTGTACATAAGTCTTATAAACAATCTTTTCAAATGAATTGTATATATCATATATGATTTTGCTTTGAGTCACTTCATTATTATTTTTATGAACTCAATTCTTCTTCTAACTTACTAAGTGTTAGAGGATTAATAACTGAAGACAAAAGCATTCTCCATATCTTCTCAATTAGCTAAATCCAATCAAGTACACTTGACTTTAAATGTGGTGTCCGGGACAACACCATTGGGGGGGGGGGGGGGGGGGGTATCCTTGTACTGGCCGAGAATAAAAGACCGAGAACTCGTCTATACACGGGACCAACCGAGCTTACCCCCACGAATGGGCCTTGGCCCAAACTCCTCCAAAGCCGAGAACATGTCAGCACACCTGACACCCGAGGATAACTACTCGGCCCTTTTCCATGACAGGCCACGCACGAAGATACCTCGGCCCCAAGCTATCCAAATTAGCAGACTAATCGGGTCGAATATCTCGCTAGTCATAATATCTCTCAAAGCATAATCGGGGGTCCTGGATATCTCTCCGCATAATCGGGACCTGATCCTAATATTTCTCCGCTTATCTCGGAGCTTGATCCTGAGAGATCTCTATAAATAGGGGGCTTACCCCCTCATTCAGAACTACGTTTTGCTTTGATTCCCATTTGGATACGTAGGAGCAGAATCTCAATTCTGTCAAGCACATTCCAAAACACCCCACTAAACCTAGTTCGGCCGAGTATCTCTCATCCGAGGTATTTGGACGGAACATTTGGCGCCGTCTGTGGGAATCGAAGCAAATATTTTCCCATACCACAAAAAATGGTTAGGACGAGGAGCGGGAACTGCAGGAGGGAGGAGCCAGGGAATGCCAACAACGGGGATAACGGAGAACGATCCATAGGCCCAGCAGCAATGGCCGACAATCCCATGGTTCAGGATCTTCTCGCGCAAATTGCAGCACTGAGAAGGGAGAACGAAGATATCCGCCGGCAGAACAGCCGTCGCGAAAGAGAGCAGAGCAGGGAAAGGTCCATCTCTTCTCCCCAAGAGAGGGAGCGCCGACCACCTGAGAATGAGGGGTCCAGAAACTTGCACAGAGAAGGGGGCCCACAACTCCGTGCTTCCCATCACACCAACCGCCAAGAGGAGGAGGGATTTCCTAGGCAGGCCCCAGAATTTTCACTCCAGACAAATAGACTCAATGACAGGGCCAGCGTGCGGAAGCCGAGGCATCCCTTCACAAACGCTATCATGGAGGTTCCCCTACCAGTCAACTACAAGCCGATCAGCATTGACAAATATGATGGCACCTCAGACCCCGAACGCCACTTGGACGCTTTCACCACTCAGATGTACCTCTTTACCGATGACGACGCTGTCATGTGTAAAGTCTTTCCGACCACTCTGAAGGATGCTGCATTGACCTGGTAGACCCAGCTACCGCCAGCATCGGTAGACTCCTTTGATACATTCGTGGCTAAGTTCAGTGCTCAGTTTGCCACGAGCCGGGCCCATCAAAAAACCTCGGCCTCGTTGGTGAACTTCAGGCAAGAAAAGAATGAGTCCCTGCGCGACTTCATGGCCAGATTCAGCAAGGAGGCAGTCCTCATCCGAAATCTCAGTGCCGATGTTGCACTACACACCATCTTGACCGGGTTAAGGCCTGGCCCCTTTGCCAGACACTTGGCTCGGAAGCCACCAACCAGTATGGATGAGTTGAGGAGAAAAGCTGCGGGATTCATCAATATGGAGGAGGTTGAGGAATCTAAGAAAAGGGAGAGGACTGATGATGCTGACAGGCGAGAAGGGAGAGAGAAGAGGAGGGCAGGAGGTGATAGGCCGAAATCCAGAGGCCCGTCCGAGTATTTGCATAGGGGACCAAAGTACGAACATTATACTCCCCTTAACACAAACCGAGCTCGTGTGTTTGAGGAAGCATACAATGCGGAACTTTTGCAACTCCCTAATCGTGGCCACACCCCCCAGAACGCTGACCGACAGAAACATTGTCGGTATCATCGTAATTTTGGCCATACCACCGAGGAGTGTTGGGTCCTACGAGATAAGATTGAAGAGTTGGTTCAGGCTGGCCACCTTAATAATTTTGTTCGGAGAAACAACAACAACGGTGAGAGGTGTGGCAGAAGGAGAGAAGGCGGCCGAAGCCCGAGAAGGGGTGGCGGTCAACGAAATAATGAAAGAACAGAAACCAGAGAGGGCCAGAATGAAAGACCAGAGGAGGATAATGTGATTCGAGGCGTGATAAACACCATTTCAGGAGGATTTATAGGGGAGGCACAACAAGTTCAGCTCGGAGAAGACACCTGCGGGCCATCCGGGCTGTCAACTCGGTATCCGGCAAGCCCCCCAGAAGTTCCCCACCTATTATCTTTTCTGATGAAGATTTTGTGGGGGTAGATCCTAACCAAGATGACCCTATGGTGATCACTGTACAGTTGGCCAACTTCTCGGTCAAAAGAACCCTTGTCGACCAAGGGAGCTCGACAGACATCTTATATTACTCAACATTTCAGAAGCTCGGCATCCCAGAGAAGTCTATTCAACCGTACGATAGTAAGCTCGTCGGCTTCGCAGGGGAACAAGTTGATACACGGGGATACATTGACCTCCTGACTACTTTTGGTGATGGCAGAGCATCCAAGACTATCATGGTCAGGTATGTGTTAGTCAATGCCGTTACATCATACAATATCCTGATCGGAAGACCGTCTTTGAACGAGCTAGGAGCTATGGTCTCTACTCCCCACCTCACGATGAAATTCCCTTCCAACTCGGGGGACATAGTCGCTGTTCGGGCGGATCAGAAGATGGCCAGACAGTGCTATGCTGATAGTTTGCGTGTGAGCAAACTTAAACCCACACCAGCAGAGGCCCTAGACAGGGGGAAAGACAAGTCAGTGAATTCCGTTAACTCCGTCGAACTGGATCCGAGGATGGACATGCAGGAACAACGTCCACAACCTATTGAGGAGTTAGAAAAGTTCCAGCTCGGTCCACAGCCTGAACAGTGCACTAAACTCGGCGGTCACCTTGAGCCGAATTTGAAAGAGGAAATAAAGCAAGTGCTACGCAGCAATGCCGATTTGTTCGCCTGGACCACATCTGATATGCCAGGAATTGATCCCGACTTCTTATGCCATAAACTGGCAATTTGTCCCGAGGCAAAACCAGTGGCCCAGAGGAAAAGAAGACTAGGCGAGGAAAGGAGAAAAGTTGTGGAAGAGGAAACAGCGAAGTTGGTCAAGGCCAATTTTATCCGAGAAGTACAGTACACTACCTGGCTGGCCAACGTTGTGCTGGTCAAAAAAGCAAACGGCAAGTGGCGCATGTGCACCGATTACATAGATTTAAACAAAGCTTGCCCAAAGGACTCCTATCCTCTGCCGAGTATTGACAGACTGGTGGATGGAGCTTCCGGATACAGAGTTCTGAGTTTCTTGGATGCATACTCCGGGTACAATCAGATCCGAATGTACCCCCCAGATGAAGAGAAAACAGCTTTCATTACTGAGGGTTCGAATTACTGTTACCGGGTGATGCCGTTTGGGCTGAAGAATGCCGGAGCTACATACCAAAGGCTCATGGACCGGGTATTTGAAAAACAAATCGGTAGAACTATGGAAGTTTATGTGGATGACATGGTGGTGAAATCCGATGACCCCGACAACCACCCCAAAGATATGGAGGAAATTTTTCAGCAGCTGAGGAAGTACAACATGAGATTGAATCCGGAGAAGTGTGTTTTCGGTGTCCAGGGTGGAAAATTTCTCGGCTTCATGCTGACGCACCGGGGAATCGAAGCCAATCCTGATAAATGTCGGGCTGTGATTGAGATGAGAAGCCCACAGAACGTTAAAGAAGTGCAAAGACTTGCAGGACGGCTCGCATCATTATCTCGGTTCCTGCCCAAATCTGCAGAGAAAGCTCGGCCTTTCTTCAGACTACTAAAGAAGCCCCAAACCTTCACGTGGACCGAGGACTGCGAGAAGGCCTTCGTCGACTTCAAGGCCTTTTTGTCTTCACCGCCGATATTAACTCGACCCATCCCAGGGAAAGAATTGTACTTATATCTGTCTGCCTCCGAGAATGCCATCAGCGCAGTCATTGTGCAGGAAATAGAGAAAGCTCAGATGCCGGTGTACTTCATCAGCAGGGTACTCCATGATGCCGAAACTCGGTATCAAGTCATCGAGAAGCTGGTTTTAGCCCTGGTAACCGCAGCTCGGCGATTGCGCCCGTACTTCCAGAGTCACCAGGTGATTGTCAAGACTGATCACCCGATTAAACAGATACTCAAAAAGCCCGAGTTGGCAGGACGTATGATTGCTTGGTCGGTAGAATTATCCGAGTTTGGTCTGAAATACGAGTTGAGAGGACCTCTGAAAGCTCAACGTCTCTCCGACTTTGTAGCCGAGCTCCATCCGCAGCCAATAACCGAGGATATATGGTGGAATTTGTACGTGGATGGATCCTCGAATGTCAGGGGCAGTGGAGCTGGGGTGATTCTGGAAGGTCCGGGAGATCTGATCCTGGAACAGTCACTAAAGTTTGAATTCAAAACCTCAAACAATCAGGCCGAGTATGAAGCTTTGATAGCAGGATTAATGCTGGCAAATGAAATGGGGGCAAGGGCTGTTAGGTGCCGGAGTGATTCACAACTAGTCACTGGGCAAATATCTGGAGGGTATCAAACGAAGGAACCTCAGCTCACCAGGTACTTGTGTAAGGTCAACCAATTAATTTCCGACTTTGAAAAGTTCGCTATTGAGCACATTCCCCAAGAAGAAAACACCCGGGCTGATTTGCTGTCCAAGCTAGCCAGTACAAAGAAGTCAGGTCACCATAGAACGATCATTCAAGAAACCATCAACGAACCGAGCATCGGGTCAGAAGAGGTGATGGCCAGCGAGCTGGTTGATCGAGAATGGATGACACCCATATGGGAATACTTGTCCTCAGAAACTCTGCCCTCGGATCATGCCGAAGCCAGAAAAGTCAGGCTTAGGGCAAGTCACTTTGCTATCATCTCCGGAGAATTGTATAAACGGGGATTCTCGGTACCATTGTTAAAATGTCTGACAAAGGCACAATCCAAGTACGTCATGGAAGAAGTTCACCGAGGAATCTGCGGTTTTCACTGCGGGGGCAGATCAATGGCCTCCAAGGTAGTCCGAGCAGGGTACTATTGGCCTACCATCCGAGCTGATTGCATGGAGTGGACGAAGCAGTGCGATGAATACCAAAGGTTTTCCAATATAAATCGTACCCCTCCTGAAGGACTTCACACATTAAACTCGCCTTGGCCGTTTGCTATGTGGGGGATGGATATACTGGGGCCGTTCCCTGTAGCCAAAGGTCAAGTCAAATTTCTCCTAGTAGCAGTAGACTACTTCACGAAATGGATTGAAGCAGAGCCTTTGGCGAAGATTACCGCGGAGAAAGTGCAAAAATTTCTATGGAAAAGCCTCATCTGTAGGCACAGAATTCCCTTTGCAATCGTCACAGACAACGGAAGACAATTTGTAGATAAGACATTACGGGAATTCTATGACAACCTCGGTATTAAACACCTAGTTACATCGGTTGAACACCCCCAAACCAATGGGCAAGCCGAAGCAGCTAACAAGGTCATCCTCGGAGAACTGAAGAAGAGGGTAGGAAGATCGAAAGGAGCTTGGGCAGAAGAGTTACCGAGTATCCTCTGGGCCTACCACTGCACGCCTCAATCTACCACTCAAGAAACACCCTTCAGGCTGACGTATGGAACGGACGCCATGATCCCAGTGGAAGTTGGCGAACCGTCTTTCCGACGTATGCAACATGAGCCGAACGATAATGAAAGCAATTTAAGGGTCGAACTTGACTTGGTAGAGGAAGTCAGGGAGGAGGCCAAAATCAGAGAAGAAGCCTGCAAACAGAGAGCAACTAGGAGGTATAATTCAAGAGTAAAGCCGAGGAGTTTTCTGCGTGGAGACTTGGTATTGAGAATAAAAGGAGAGGCAAGGAAGGATCACACGGAAGGCAAGTTGGCAGCAAACTGGGGAGGGCCATTTCGAGTAGTGGAAAACCTGGGGAACGGAGCATATAGGTTAGAAGAATTGTCAGGAAAGCCTATCCCGAGGACTTGGAATGCTTCTCATTTAAAGTTTTATTACAGTTGATGTATAAAGTCGGGTGATGTACTCTTTTTCCTACCTCGGTATTTTGTCCCAAAAAGGGTTTTGACCGGGGAGGATTTGACGAGGCACACCGCAGACTCCATCCAATAAAAGAATTTATTATGAATATTGTTTTGTATTCTCTTATTTTGCCGATGTATTTATTCTGCAGGCATCTTATTCTGGTGGCCGAGTACGAGACAATCAAATTTTTAAAGGCCAAGTTTGAGCCTGGTGGCCGAGTACGAGCCAATCAAATTTTTAAAGGCCAAGTTTGAGCCTGGTGGCCGAGTTCGAGCCATTCAAATTTTTAAAAGGCCAAGTTTGAGCCTGGTGGCCGAGTACGAGCCAATCAAATTTTTGAAGGCCAAGTTTGAGCCTGGTGGCCGAGTTCGAGCCATTCAAATTTTTAAAAGGCCAAGTTTGAGCCTGGTGGCCGAGTTCGAGCCATTAAATTTCTAAGGCCAAGTTTGAGCCTAGTGGCCGAGTACGAGCCATTAAATTTTTAAACGCCAAGTTTGAGCCTGGTGGCCGAGTTCGAGCCATTAAATTTTTAAACGCCAAGTTTGAGCCTGGTGGCCGAGTACGAGCCATTAAATTTCTAAGGCCAAGTTTGAGCCTGGTGGCCGAGTTCGAGCCAATCAATTTGTTACAAGCCGAGTTCAAATAGTCAAAGTTCGAATTTAAAGGCCGAGTACGAGCCATTATTTTATTAAGGAAACCAAGTACAACGCGTAAAGCAAAAATAAAGCCAAGTTTGACTCTTGAAAAGTTCAAACAAGTGAAGACATTAAGGGAACCGAGCGCAAAGCCGAAATTGAAAATAAGGGCCGCTCGGCAAAACTGTGGCAAGTCCAGTCGGCCCCCAATCCCCTCGACCCAACGTCATGACCCTCTCTTAAGGGAGGCTGTAGTCACTTCCCCCTGAGAAAGCTGGACGATAAGGTGCTCGGCCCGCTCCGGGAGCAGACGGACTCTACCCCTTTCTCGACGCCCGAAGACTGCCATTCTCCCAGTTAACATCCTTCTTGGAGGACTGAATTGTGAAAGGAATTCTGGATCCCATCTCCCACTTACATCCTTTTTGGTAGCTATTAAGCTCAAAAAAGGATGTTAACTGGGAGATAGGAACGTAAACCCCTGGAGGCATTGGGGAAGTATTCGGGGCGAAGATTACTCGGGTCACAGAAGAACGAGCTTGGTAGATCAAGAGGATGAAGAATGAAGAAGGGAAGCAAATGAGCAGTCCTATTTATAAGGAGAAAAGGACGGTGAAAGGAGTAATGGCGCGCGGGGAATAGACGAATGGAAAGAACGAATATTCATTGGAAAATGACACATCGAAAAGCATAAATCTTGGAACTCTACAAGAAGCAGTAAATACGCGAGTTTTCCAAAGCGTATAATGCGTGAACGCATGTGTAAGGCGTGAAACATGTGTTTCATCACCGTCCATTTTTAACATAGACAGTTGCTTACCTCGGTCCTAACCGAGGATTTGCTTAAACGGGCCAAACACAAGTGTATCTCGGCCAAACAAAAGGCTACAAGGAAGAAGGAAAGACAGCAAAATCGTAACAGTTTTCATTAAATAAAGCCAAATTACAGGGGTACAAGCCCAGTACAGGGGATAAAGAAAAACAAAAAAGCTAAGTTACTCCCCCCTATGACTCCCCTCGGCCTCAAGGTGACCCTCGGGAGAATCCCCCACCACGTCTACCTCTTCTTCCTCCTCAGGAATGATGGGGACAAGTTCCCCATTCACCACCTCCTTATTTACATCGGATCCCGAAAGATCAACGCCAGGGGCCAAAACCTCAACTTGGGCAATGGCCTTGTCAAAACCTTTTCGATGCTCGATGATAATACAGCTGGTGGCCTCTTTCACATCCTCCTCGAGCAGCATCTTGGCCTGGGTCTCAGCCTCCAGGGCAGCCTTAAGTCGCTCAATCTCAGCCTGAGCCTCTTTGAGCTTTTCCTCGGCACGAGCCTTGTCCTCTTCAACCCGAGCTTTGCCTTCCTCAGCCGATTTTGCCCGGGAATCCAGCTCGGAGTTCCGAGTATTAATCTCGGCAAGGGTGGCCGTCAGGGCGTTCGTTGCGCGGCCAGCTCCTCGCGTTCAGAGGAAATCCGGGAGAGATCCCCCTTCAGCCTCTCAATTGCAGCAAATTCAGATTCCAACTGTTGGGACTTCCTCTCGGTCTCTGTTAACTCTCGGCTACAGAAACGAGTCAGAGCGGCAGCCCGAAGGCAGTAGACCGAGAGGGCCTCCATGCTAGATCGGGCCCCCTGCTGCTTAATTAGCCGAAGATCGGCGGGCTTCAAGAAGTTTGAGTCGAAAGAAGGGAAGGGGTTGAAGTCTTCACCCTAGAGAGATGAAGTCCCTGCCTTCAGAGAAGTATTGTACCATTTCAGCTCGGTGGGGGCAGGAGGTGGTTGTTCTCGCCCTGCGGTTCCAATCTCCTAGGTAGTTGGGTGTGGGGAACTTGGGCGAGGACGGGGAGAATCTTCGGTGTCAGCTACAACCTCCACCCTCTTCCTCTTCTGAGGGACCGATGATGAAGCCCCCTTCGCAGAGGTCTTGACCGGAGGAGGTCTTTTCTTCTTCTCGGTTGAGGAGGGCCCTTGACCCTCTTTCGCAGCAGCCTTTACCAGCTTGGAGAAGTCAAATTTTCCCATAATGACTGCTAAAAAGAAAGAGTTGTTAGTATAGCAACGCATGCAGAAAATAGATAAAAAACTAAAAAGCCGAGCAATTACTTTTAAGGTCGGCCCTTGGGGTGGAGGAGAAGGGGAGTTTCAGGATACGTCCGCAAGGGAGAGGCCGAGGAAGTTTCTCTAGGGTGTCTATATCCCTTTTCTCCTCGGCAGGAAGGGACTCATATTCGAAACCGACGAATTTAGTGGGAGACGATTGCCAATACAAGGGGAACTTAGCACACCCATCCTCATCAAAGAAGTAAGAGCGGTGAGAATCGGAGGGACGAACTCGGAAGAAACCAACCTTAAAGTCCTTGTACGAAGATTTAAACAAACTGATCAACCCCCTTCGGTTTAGACCGTTGAGGGAGATCCACCCGGTTTTCTCGCCAAACCTCGTTTGACAAAAATACAAAAATTTGGGAGTAGTAGGCTCCATCCCGATGTATGCACACAAAACTTGAAAGGCTTTCATAAAAGTCCAACTATTGGGGTGAAGCTGAGTGGGCGCGACGTTCATAGTCCTCAGAACGTCACACTCGAAATCAGTAAAAGGAAGGGAGACACGCAGGTGAGAGACAAGTGCTTTGTACATAAACGTAAAAGGAGACTCGGAAGGACGAGCCCGGAGGAAAACATACTCGGTATCCGAGCATGGAGAACAGATGAACTCGGACTCGTCCCCAGAGGCCGAAATGGCAATTTGGGACCGAAGGTCAGCGATCGAGTCCAAAGTCTGATAGCTAGAAAGGTAAGCGCCAACTTCACCCTTGACCCAAGTGTACCCGGGGAGGGTAATATCTGGAACGGGATCTTTTGGAACCCGCTGGCGTCGTTTGCGCGCGATGGGTTGGGAGATTTGTGGGGAAGAAGAACCAGACCCGGAAGAAGACGACCCGGAGGAGGACGACCCCACCGGACCGACGTTCGGCCCTTGGGGAGAAATAGGAGAGGCGGAAGGAGAGCCCCCAATGGGGGAAACCTCCCGTTCCACCAGAGGAGAGGTGTTTGATTCGGTGGAATCAGACGAACTCATGACCGGAATTCAAAGATAAACTTTAAAAGAAGGAAGGAGGCTGGACGTACCTGGAGAGTGTGAGGCAGAAAGATAGTCGCGGAGACTGGAAAGACAAAGCTGAAGAGTGAAGAGAAGTAGGTTGAGAAGGGGAAGACTTGGGGATATTTATAGCTGTTGCGGGTGAAGGCGCGATCAACGGCCCACGACCTATCCAACCCAAAGGGCGCGACTTTTGATTTCCCCCCCCCCCATTAAATGGGCGCGGAACTCTAGGGTTTCCTGCCCGAAGCATGCCGCAGAAGTATTAGGGGAATGATTGCTTTCTCTGACAGAGAGAGAAGACTTGATTGAAATGACAGCTGGGAATGCGGATACCTGCATAGCCGAAGAATAAGCTCGGTTTCATACTTATCAGGTCTTTCGCTTATTTAAGCTCGGAGCTCGGGGGGCTTGTGTACTGGCCGAGAATAAAAGACCGAGAACTCGTCTATACACGGGACCAACCGAGCTTACCCCCACGAATGGGCCTTGGCCCAAACTCCTCCAAAGCCGAGAACATGTCAGCACACCTGACACCCGAGGATAACTACTCGGCCTTTTTCCATGACAGGCCACGCACGAAGATACCTCGGCCCCAAGCTATCCAGCCGCAGCTAACTGGGTCGAATATCTCGCTAGTCATAATATCTCTCCGCATAATCAGGGTCCGGATATCTCTCCGCATAATCAGGACCTGATCCTAATATTTCTCCGCTTATCTCGGAGCTTGATCCTGAGAGATCTCTATAAATAGGGGGCTTACCCCCTCATTCAGAACTACGTTTTGCTTTGATTCCCATTTGGATACGTAGGAGCAGAATCTCAATTCTGTCAAGCACATTCCAAAACACCCCACTAAACCTAATTCGGCCGAGTATCTCTCATCCGAGGTATTTGGACGGAACAATCCTCATTTCTAGCTGGGTTATATTCTCAGGATGGTATGTTCACAAAATAAGCCTTATCCTAGTGAAGTAAAAAACAAGAGAAAGAACAACCGAGGAGTCATATATGCGTAAGAACTTCAGTATTTCAAGTCTCACGGGAAAGAATATCAAAACTAACATAACTTGAACATAATTCTAGTAATCTTAATAACTCTAAATATATTGATAAGCATAGTAAGGTTATAAAATTTATAAGTACCAGATAAAATCTGAAAACCCAAAATGACATGAAATATCAATACTATCAATGAGTTATACAATCAATCAATGCATTCTACTCAAAGGATTCTAGCCAACCCTTTCGTCTAAAAGCTGGCATCTTAACGAACATGAGCCTCCATTCTGGGTCCTCAAATATCTTCGTTGACTTATTGTACAAAGAACCCGAAACTTCATCCATAGAGTCTAATAACTCCATGCATGCATCAATGGAATATGGATCATCTAAAGGACTTGCTTGTGCTTTATACCGTTTGTCTTGGCCTTGCTTGCCTCTATTCTTGCATTCATTGTTTCATCCCATTTGTCCAAGCATGTTTTTAGTTTTTCTGACTTCGATATCTTTGACTCTTTACGTCGATGCTCACAAGATGAACTGATTGCCTTCTTTTTTTTACCACCCTCTTTGGGACCTTCATCCTCAGCATCAAAATCAACAATATGCACACCTTTTGAAAGAAAATCTTCTTCAACTCTCGCTGCGACGTGAAACGATTTGAAAATTTCACAAAATGAAAAAAAAATCAATTTTTTTTTGTAATTCTTTATATATCTTTTACTAATGATGTTGTATAAATTTCTATTCATTTTTAAGACATTGTATTATGTTTATGAATAATTTAAACTTAATTTAGTGAAAATAAATTATAAATAAACTTTTAAGCACATATAAGTACAAAATTACAAAGAAGTAAAAGGGTCAGAAACTTAATAGTGCATAAATATATATGAATCACAAATAAAAAGATATTAGTGTCACATATAGGAATACACCCAGCTGCAATTGTGATTCTAAAATAACGTCACATTGTCACCACTTAGAGATACGTCTTCACTACAAAAAAAAAGAAAAAGATAAAAGTAAATAAATTAATAAATTTAAAATAATAATAATAATAATTAACAAATATATGAATCAAAGATAATAAAAATTGAACTTACATGATACTAAACTAGTAATTAGATTAATATATCAATATATATTTTATTTCCCTCTCAAATTTTCCCTCTCAAATTTTCCCTATATTATTCCCAAATCTCAATTAATTTCCCACCTAAAATTTTTGATTAAAAAAAAAATTCCCATCTAAACTAGCCTTCAAAAAAAAAAACTTTAATATAAACTAGTAATTAGCAAAACACAGATAATCTAATTAATAATTACAGTAAATTATTTAATACAACAAATCAATTATTAGCATATAACTTGAACAATAAATACTAGCTAAACATATACTAAGCTAATAATTAGATTAATATATCAATATATATTTTATTTCCCTCTCAAATTTTCCCTATATTATTCCCAAATCTCAATTAATTTCCCACCTAAAATTTTTTATTAAAAAAAAATTCCCCCCACCCAATTCGGTCCCCACAACCCCACTCCCACTCCAACCCACACACACGCACGACCTCACCCATGGGGACTCACTCCACACTTTTATTTTTTCCCCAGACTGATATCTAAACTTAATTACCCATCCCTCTCTTGTCCCTCACCTTTTCTTCTTCCCCTGTCCCTCTCTCGTCCCTCACCTCTTCTTCTTCCCCTCCTCTGTTTCTTTTTTTTTCTTCATTTTTCTCCACATCAGAAGTTCCACACTCACTCAAGGCGACCCACCAGACGACCCTCCCTCCTCCTCCGTCACTCGTCGGCGCCACGGCTACCCAGTACCCACCAGACGACCCATCACCCATGGCCATGGGCTCGCGGTTCGCGTTCGCCACTTCGCCCGCCCCAAAACCCAGATCGCGGCCCCCCTTGGCCCCTCCCCCCTCTCTCAGGCTCAGCCTCCCCTCTCTCTCTCAGGCTCCGCCTCACGATCCACGGCCTCCACCTCACGGCCCTCCTCACACTAGTGGAAAATATACATTAGACGGTAAAGGTTTACGTCAGTTAACCAAAAGCTAGACGTTAAAAAGGAGGCGGTGGCAGTTTTGTAAATATCAGAGTTCATTAATTCAATTTTAACGTCAGTTGTTTTAATGACTGACGTTAAAAGTGAAGTGACTCACTTTTAACTTCAGTTCAATAAAGAACTGACGTTAAAAGTGAACATTTTAACGTCAGTTCTATAAAGAACTGACGTTAAAAGTAAGTCACTTCACTTTTAACGTCAGTCCTTACATCAACAGACGTTAAATGTTATTTTAATAATTTTTTTTATCTAGTATACGATCCCTTCCACATTGCCTTCCTCAAAGTTTCAGTTTCACATGAATTGCTTTGATGTTTTGTGTTTCTGTTTTGAAAACTATAAGTTGAATCAATAACCCAAACCGGATCTCATTCATGAAGTAATCGTATATGACTGATCGATCTGAGAAGATTGAAAGGGTTTAAAATCCTATAAAAAGTTACATTGAAAGGGTTTAAAATCCTATAAAAAGTTACATTGAAAGGGTTTAAAATCCTAAAACATTAAAGACTACAATCCCATCGTAGAGTTTTATGAAATATGCCAAAGGGAAAACTATACTCCGAAGACCTCGTAAAACTGGGGGGCATGAGAGAGCTCAAGAGAGAGGCAAAAACAGGTGCACTAGATCTGTTTCAAGCAAAGGCAAGTGGTTCAAGAGACTTTCAAGACGGTCACTTGCCGCCAAAGCCGAGGTTTTGGAACTGTGACCCCGAGCACCCGATTAGCCCTCCAAAGCTGATTCTCCTGAAGGTGATAAGGTGAGCAACTCACATAATGTAATTTACTCGGACTTATCACCCATGTAATGTAATTTACTCAAACTCAGAAGTTGTTTGACCATTAAGACAAAGACCTTTGAGTCTAGGAATAGGAAGAAAGAGTGATGAAGTTAATCTCCACTACAGAGCCATATTGTGAAGCGAGAAAATTAAAAGGATGGAAGGAAGCTATTTATAGGAGCAGGGGATGAAGTTACTAAGCTATTCTCGATTTTCTTGAAAACTTACCTATAAACTTAATGCTCATTAAGAGGATTGAGTTACAAGGTGCATGGGTAAGTAGCACAAAGATACCAAAGGAATGAATGTTTTTGCAGATATCTATACACTTTTTAACGCCGCTTTTAAAAAACCGACGTTAAAAGTGTTTTTCAAATAAAAATATTAATTGTTAACGCCGCTTTTTTATAAAACCGACGTTAAAAGTTTGATTTTTACTTGATTAAATAAACAATGGCGTAAATAATCCTATATATTATAAACGTGCAGAATGAATATTGGCATTAATGTAATTAATATACGGAACTTGGCAGTCATCAATTAAGTTGACGTTAAAAATGAGGTGGTGGGTAAACTATTTGGCGTCGAGTTCTATAAATAACTCGACGTAAATAATTATGAAACTCATTTGATTGGTTGTCATGTCCCTGTTGTCCCTCTTAACGCAGATCACTCCATATAGTACTCGCAGTTTATTTCTAAACCTTTTTTTTATACAAGTTTATTTTTAATTTTTATTAATTAGCTTGAATTAGTAAACAAATTATTGTGCAAATTAAAATAAATAAACACTTAACATAAAACAAGTTATATGTATAATCAAATCGTATGACATTGAAGCGATTCATAAGTTAAAATTACATGATTAAAAGATAAAAAATTTCTGCAACATAGCCCTAAAATATAAAAAAGTTTCTGCATCAACATCATTTTCTTCTCAATATCACATCGAAAACTCCAATGGATGCATCACCTCCCTCACTTGAATTCCAAGATGCAAAGTAAATCCTCAGTCACTAGCAACGAAAGCAAAGTGAAATGGATCTTTGCATCTTTCTTCTTCAGTGGAGTTCCTTGATGCATCATCTTGAATCCACAATCACTTGCTTCCAAAGCAAAGTGAAAGGGATGACGGGGATGAAATAAAGTGAGAGAATCACATTACGTGATTCACCCAACCTTAATATCCATGTAATGTGATTTACTCAAACTCAGAAGTTGTTTGACCATTAAGACAAAGACCTTCGAGTCTAGGAATAGGAAGAAAGAGCGATGAAGTTAATCTCCACGGCAGAGCCATATTGTGAAGCAGAAAATTAATTAAAAGGATGGAAGGAAGCTATTTATAGGAGCAGTGGATGAAGTTACTAAGTTATTCTGATTTTCTTGAAAACTTATCTATAAACTTAATGCTCATTAAGAGGATTAGGTACAAAGGTGAATGGGTAAGTAGCACAGTAGTCAAGGGAATGAATGTTTTTGCAGAAACTAATAAACCTTTAACGTCCGTTGTGTAATACAACTGACGTAAGAAGTTGTGAGTATTTTTATTATCAGTTTCTTAATACAACTTACGTTAAATATATGACCTTTAATGTCAATTATTACTAACAACTGACGTAATAAGTGTGAGAGTTTTTAACGTCCGTTTATTAAGACAACTGACGTTCAATATATGATCTTCAACGTCAGGTTTTACCAAAAACTGACGTAAAATGTTGTTTTATTTTAATTATAACGTTTACCCCCGCACGCCTTCTCCACTTCTCTGTATGTCTTTTCTCTTTTCATCACGCTCAACCCTCACTCTCGCTCTCACTCTGCCCTAATCGCGAGCTCATCTCCACCGCAACCACCGCGAGGGCTTCTTCGCCACCACCGTGAGGTACACTCTTAACCCCTAACTCTGTCTTTCCCGCTCATTCTTTGCAATAACTTGACATCTCTCTTTCCCCTGGCCTTCCCGCGCACTAACTCTCCTTGTCCCTCTCGCTCTCGCTAACCACATCGAACGTTGGCCACCACTCGAGCTTCCCCCCACCACGCGAGCGCCTATTTCTGGTGAGTATTTTATTAGGGCAAATTTTTTTATTCACGGTTTTGAGTGCATGCATGTTGCTCTCACTGGTTTGAAATCGTAGTCTCGAGAGTTGAAACTTGAAACCGTGAGTTTGAGTTGTTTGGAATGTCTCTATTTTTGGTTTTGAGTGTATGTTGAAACTGTAGTCTCAGTAGTTGTAACTTTAAACCGTGAGTTTGAGTTGTTTGGAATGTCTCTATTTTTGGTTTTGAGTGCATGTTGCTCTGCTGGTTGATCTGTCACGGCCGTGATGCTCATCACGGCTAGGCCGTGATCGGTTCTGCCTATGAGGGTCTGGTTCAGTTGGCACGTTACGGCCGTGATGGACATCACGGCCAGACCGTGACCAGTGCTTGGCAATCTTCAAAAACTATAGTTTTCAATCTCCCGTATTGTCCTTATATTGGATATATAGATGTTTTGTATATCTACAAGACCTATCTAGTTATTTTTATTTATACTTCTGTATTTATTTTGAGTTATAACCTATGTTAATACATATATATTGTTTCTGAACAGGCATACATATGGATCAGTCAGATAGCCCACATGCACGGGAGGACACTGTGGGGGTTTCGCAGGACCCGATCACGCCTACGCCTGATTCTAGTGTAAGTTTACATTTTATATACTATCTTTTGTCCTTTTTGTTAATGTAAGTTTATAATGTTACAACCCTCTATTTTATCATTTTTTTGTCCATACAGACATCACAGGCTCATAGGAAACGGGGTAGAGGAGCCACCTCGTTGAAGAAACTAGAGAAGGACAGGCAGAGCGGACAGAAGCTTGAGGTGTCCTTCGATGCTAATCTAAATGCCCAGGGACCCCGTGCTAAAGAATTTAATAAGTGGGTGTTTCTACAAGTGAAGCAGCACGTAAGCATCAACTACAACCACTGAAATGACGTTCCACAGAACGTTAAGGATCAGATTTGGGAGGCTATCACGGTATTTTACCTTTACATTCGTTTGATTTACATTATTAGATAATTATCCGAGTTATAATCCACCCAGTTGTTATATATGTATCTAATGTGTAGGTAGCTTGGACTGTGCCAAATGACGAGGATCATCGTCATAAATGTATGAAAATGGCATCAAAGTGTTGGAATGGGTTCAAGCATGATCTTACCAGGTACTATGTATCTGGGAAGAAGCGGCTTGATAAAATGTTCTCGGATTATCCCTGGATTGATCAGGATACTTGGGATATGTTTGCCAGGAGTCGACAGGATGGAGAATTTCAGGTTGGTTGATTAAGTTAATTTTGTATGCTTATTATAGATCATTTAACTGTATTTAATTATGTGTTTTTGTTTGAATAGGCTAAGGCAAATAAGGGTCGGCAGAATCAGGTGAAGAACGTCCACCGCCACACCATGTCTCAGGGTGGGTACCAGACTCGGATCCAGCAGATGATGGCGGATAGGCTGAGGGCGAAGCAGGAAGAGCACTTTGCTAGGATTGAAAGAGGAGAGGTGCCTGAGGGCACTGTTGTGACTCCGGCAAGTGTACCGGGTCGTCGCAAGTAATAAAAACACGGTAAGAATTTACCGAGGTCGAACTCAGGGATTGGGCTACCAATTCGACTAATCAGCGGGAAATCCGATACGTTGGTCAAGTGAGAAAAGTGGTTGAGAGAGAGATTATGATCAAAATTTCAAGTAACAAATAGATTAAAACTAAGGTGATTAAATTCAGAATTTAAAGTATCCAAGGTCTCAAATCCACCTACCCAATCATGTATAGTACCCAAGTGATGATGTATTCCTCCCTAAGTTCAATTATAATGTCAACCGGGACCCCCAATTTCTCCTATATCCACTGTCGTGCTCAATAGGACGTATTCGACGATTGAATTAATTACTTACTAGGTCTCATAATCCTAATCTCGAATTCTATTAAACCTTGTTCCCTATATGGTTGCACTAATCAAATAATTCCACGGTCGTGCTCATTATTCAATTAATGATTCCAATTCAAGTTCTAAAACGCGACTCGCCGTTCGGCCTCAAACACGTTAACTAGTTAATCACGTAACACATATGATCAACGCAATCAAATCAGAATTGGAAAACATTCATAATAGAAGGGGAGAAAAACATACATCACAAGAACACTACACCGCCATGGGTGGCTTCATTGATCCCTCGGACGAGGGGATTAGTTCCTCATGCTCATAGACAAACAATCGGACATAATCTCCATAATAATAAACTAAAAGAAGAAAGGAAAAGAGAAGGGAGACGCAGCTCCAGAAACAAGGATTCGCACTCCTGATCTAAACAAGTGGCTAACAACTTGATATCTAATTCTGATCTGAGACAGCCTTTAAATAAGGATTCTGTTTCTCGCCAGCTCGCGGGGCGAGCTTACTCTCGCGACGCGAATTTTAGTATTGGCGCGCTTTAAATTTTGGATTTTCGCGAGGCGATGGTGTGTTCGCGGGGCGAGTCTTCCAACTTCAATCTGTCACAGCCGTGACATTCATCACGGCTAGGCCGTGATGGTCTCTGTCTTCCAGGGTCTTCAGTATCTCGCGAGGCGAACTGTCTCTCGCGGGGCGAGACTTCAAACCTCAATTTGTCACAGCCGTGACCTTAATCACGGCTATGCCGTGATAGTCTCTGTCTTGCAGGTCTTCAGACTCTCGCGGGGCGAGAATATTTTCGCGTGGCGATCAAGAAATGTTGACTTTTGCTGCTTTGTTGACCTTCAGTCTCGCGAGGCGAGCATACACTCACTGGGGGCGAGTGTCTCCGACTGCAATTTCCACTATTTCTTGGCTTTCCTTGACTCCCGGAGCTTCACTTATTGACCTGAAAACACAAAAAGTAACCAAAAGCATAATTCTATCCAAAATAAGCTAAAAACTACACAAAAGACGCAAAACGAGTCAAAGTCCAACTTAGGAACAAAACAAGGCAAAATTTGGGCGAAAACGAGAGTGAACTCGACTAATTGGCACATAAACCCTAGTTCATCTAGTCATAAAACTAGATAAGCCAGAGGCTTATCAAAACACCCCAAACTTAAACCTTGCTTGTCCCCAAGCAAGCTTAAAACTCAGAAACGACTCAAGACTTGGCAAGCCTAAAGGAATCAATCGATTTCGCACAAATTTAATGCAATCAAAACAGTTTTTCTCCAATGATCTCCCCCCTTATATTAACGTAATCCCCACATTCATTTACTTTAAACATTTGAGAACTTCATCATTCATGCAATCATTAATCTAAGTTGAGGTTCAGAGTCACACACAAAAAGAAGATCACCAATTTCAAACAATTGCCTTCCTCACAAGGGTATGTAAAATTTCACTCATTCGCTCAAATTCGTCTAGGCTTTCAACTTTTTCACTCAATTTCACTTATCAAGAGCACTTCCCATGAATTTGATTTTCATCTCAAAAATGGTTCCCACGAACACATGCATGCAACATCAGAAGGTCTTTTAAAGGTTGTAATGAGGCCTGGCTCAAGGTAAGATATTCAAAGGATAGAGGTTAAGTCCCTAGGATTAATGAGAGCATGAAACTAATATCACAACAATTGAATTCACTCTCATATTATTCTCTTCCTTGCATTTGGTGGCTACACACCTCTTCCTTTTTATATTTATTTTTCTTTGCCCTTTTTGGCACATATTCAATGCTTTTCATCACCTTTTTTTTTTTCAAGCCTTCGGCCCTTACTTCCGTTTTTATTTTTCTCAACTATGATTCATGAACTTGTAGCCACCCCAAACTTAGTTCCACAACAATACTCACAAAGCTCAAATTCCATACTCTCCTAAATCCTAGGATAGGGGAAAATCATGGTTTTTCTGAGTTAATGGCTTGTAATGTAAGGTCATCAAGAACAATAGGCTTCAAGGCTCAATGTGGCTAACTAGGGATCATTCATCAAGGTTGGTTCAATTTATGGTCAAGTAGTTAATTCAAAGAAAATTGCCTAAATCATTTGATGCAACACATAAACATGCAAACCATGAAGAGATTCAAGCAAATTCGGAAAAGTGCAACTTAACAGTGATTCACACATTCAAAAAAAAAAGAGTTGGAGGCTCCAATCCTCACCTGGACATGTTGCAAATTGTTTGCCCGAGATACAATTCCTAGTGTGTGCACCCCCCTCACCCCAAACTTATCATAAATCAAGTAATCACAATAAAATTCTCAAAGTTTAGTTTTCAATTTTTAAGTGGGGATAAACTTTTCTAATTTCAGAACTTAGGGGAAATCATCAATGGTCAAATAATTCATGCAATTAATCTAGCTCAATCTAATTAAAATCCAACAAGCTTGCCGACACGACATTTCATACAAAAACTCTTGATCTTCTCAAATTATTCAAGAGTGACAAACAAAAACAAAAACAAAAACAAAACAAAACAGAAGTTAGGATAAAAGAGGGATACCTAGCTTGGGTTGCCTCCCAAGAAGCGCTTGTTTAACGTCCCGAGCCTGACTTATTAAGAAGCATCCACCTGGATCCCATAGTCTGTGGTACAGAGGCCAAGAGATGCTCATCATGTGAGATCCTCCACCCGGATCCCATGGTTTATGAAGTGGCCCTCGCAGGAGCAATACGACTCCATCCATACTTCCACCAAGCCTGAGTGTGAAAACTCCATTGACCTCCGTACTGATGAACTCACTTCCTCTCGGGCCAAATGGTGTCTTCACGAGGAAGTGTGCCAGACAATTGGGAGGGTCTATCTTACCGGTGTCCACACATGCATGCAAGCCAACATATTTATTTAACGCATCAAAATCAGGTTGCTTGGCAAGCATGGTGAAATCCTCTGCCATTTTATCTTCATTTTGTTCTCTACCTCCTTGCTCCGGTGCCTTGTCCCTTGCCAACTCCTCTTCCTCTGGTTGCTCTTCCTCATCATGTGGTTGTTCCGGGACCTTATCGCTTGTCAATTCCTTTTCCTCCGGTTGTACTTCCTCAACATGTGGTAGTTCTTCCTCAACTCCCTGAGAACTAGTTACATCCCAGTCATATCCCAACACCCCACTGCTTCTAGTTGTTGTGGCATTGCATTGGTTCTTAGGGTCGTTCTCGGTATCAACTGGGAAAGTCTCTGGGGGATGCTCATTTAGTTGCCTTGCGAGTTAGGCAATCTGCATCTCTAGATTCTGAAGTGCCATCCCTGTATGAGTTGCCAACTTGTCAACTGACGCATTCACTTTCTCTAAAGCTGTGCCTGTAAAGGTTGACAACTTCTCAACTGTCGCGGTCATCTTCTCAAAGGCCAGCTCCCACGGTTGTCTTCCACCATTCTGTTGAGGTTGTTGTTGCCAATTTTGTTGAGGTTGTGGTTGCCAGGCTAGACCATCGTCAGCATTACCCCAAGCGAAATCCGGATGGTCTCTACTCATATCACCCCAATACTGATTCTGACTCTGATAGTTGTTCTGGGGCACGCTGTCATTATGCCATGGTTCCACATATACTTGAGGGAAGTAGAACGGACAACTCCAAGTGTCATGGTTCCCATCACAATATTCGCAACCCGGAAGCATTCCTTCGTGTACCTCGCATACAAAACAAGGCAAGACCAAGTGGAATCAAAGAAGTAGAGAGATAGTAATAAATAAAAATAAAATTAAAAATAAAAGAAAAATAACTTAACCAAATAATCAAACTTCCCTAAAATCAGAAAAATTGGTTGTGCCAATCCCCGGCAACGGTGCCAAAAACTTGTTGGTGACTCCGGCAAGTGTACAGGGTCGTCGCAAGTAATAAAAACACGGTAAGAATTTACCGAGGTCGAACTCAGGGATTGGGATACCAATTCGACTAATCCGCGGGAAATCCGATACGTTTGGTCAAGCGAAGAAAGTGGTTGAGAGAGAAGATAGGATTATCGCAAATTGAGTAACAAATCGATTAAAGCTAAGGTGTTAAAATTCAGAAATTAAAATATCCAAGGTCTCAAATCCACCTACCCAATCATGTATAGTACCCAAGTGATGATGTATTCCTCCCTAAGTTCAATTATAATGTCAACCGGGACCCCCAAATTCTCCTATATCCACTCTCGTGCTCAATAGGACGTATTCGACGATTGGATTAATTACTTGTTCTGTCTCATAACCCTAATCTCGAATTCTATTAAACCTTGTTCCCTATATGGTTGCACTAATCAAATAAATCCACGGTCGTGCTCATTATTCAATTAATGATTCCAATTCAAGTTCTAAAACGCGACTCGCCGTTCGGCCTCAAACACGTTAACTAGTTAATCACGCAACACATATGATCAACGCAATCAAAACAGAATTGGAAAACATTCATAAGAGAAGGGGAGAAACACATACATCACAAGAACACTACACCGCCATGGGTGGCTTCATTGATCCCTCGGACGAGGGGATTAGTTCCTCATGCTCATAGACAAACAATCGGACATAATCTCCATAATAATAAACTAAAAGAAGAAAGGAAAAGAGAAGGGAGACGCAGCTCCAGAAACAAGGATTCGCACTCCTGATCTAAACAAGTGGCTAACAACTTGATATCTAATTCTGATCTGAGACAGCCTTTAAATAAGGATTCTGTTTCTCGCCAGCTCGCGGGGCGAGCTTACTCTCGCGACGCGAATTTTAGTATTGGCGCGCTTTAAATTTTGGATTTTCGCGAGGCGATGGTGTGTTCGCGGGCGAGTCTTCCAACTTCAATCTGTCACAGTAGTGACATTCATCACGGCTAGGCCGTGATGGTCTCTGTCTTCCAGGGTCTTCGATATCTCGCGAGGCGAATCGTCTCTCGCGGGCGAGACTTCAAACCTCAATTTGTCACGATCGTGACCTTAATCACGGCTAAGCCGTGATAGTCTCTCTTGCTTGGTCTTGAGACTCTCGCGGGGCGAGAATATTTTCGCGTGGCGATCAAGAAATGTTGACTTTTGCTGCTTTGTTGACCTTCGCCTCGCGGCGAGAGCATACACTCGCGGGGCGAGTGTCTCCAGAATTGCAATTTCCACTATTTCTTGGCTTTCCTTGACTCCCGGAGCTTCACTTATTGACCTGAAAACACAAAAAGCAACCAAAAGCATAATTCTATCCAAAATAAGCTAAAAACTACACAAAAGACGCAAAACGAGTCAAAGTCCAACTTAGGAACAAAACAAGGCAAAATTTGGGCGAAAACGAGAGTGAACTCGACTAATTGGCACATAAACCCTAGTTCATCTTGTCATAAAACTAGATAAGCCAGAGGCTTATCAGGCACACCATCAAGTCCTCTGTCGGACAACGACCGCGAGGATGTCTGGTTAGCCGGCCGCATGACAAAGGCGGGATCTTTTAAAGTTGATGCCACTCGCGAAGTGGCAGATAAGATTGTAAGTAAATAATTAACTTGATTTCAATTGATATTTGTATAGATATTTGCAACACTTTTCACTTGCACGTTTTTTCATTTTTTTTCATTGTAGATGGATCTTAAAGCAAAATCCTCCCAGGGCGCATTCGTCCCTTCTGGACGGCAGGACGTCTTGATGACTGCTCTAGGCAAGAAAGACCATCCTGGTCGGGTTCTCGGTGTTCCTGGGAACGTGACCATCAAACAATATTATGGCAAGTCTGCTTCACGAAAGCGGGTGGTCAATGAAGCATCAATTTTGGCTGACATTACTCAGCACCTCATGTCCAACCCAGATATTACAACACATCTGGTGCAAGGCTTAATAGCCAACCCGAAATTCAAGCAGGCACTTGCCAGAGAGCTTTCCTCCGTCGGTACATCCCAGGACACCGCAAGGCTTGCCAACGCTTCACATGTGAGCACAAAAGAGAGTTTTAGTATGACACATGTGGAGGATGATGAGTTGGCAGCTAGGGAGCGGGAGTTGGAAGTCCAGCGCCATGAGCATGAGTTGGAAATGAAAAGGCGTGAGCTTGAGTTGGACTCCAAACGACGTGAGCTCGAAATGTTAGCAAAGGTATTTATTCATTATTAATGTCCAAATTAGTCAAATAATTACTTGTGTTTTTTTAATTATCAAAAACTTATATATTTTATTTTTCCTAAACTGAAGGCCAAGTCGACGTCGGTGTCGCTGTCACCTATCACTCGTTTGTTCTCACTTGGTGAGGATTATGCGTTTGAGATTTTTGAATGTCCATTGGATCACGATGGATGGGTGGCACGCCCAGATCAACAGAGGATATTTTCCTTCGTTGGTGACGATCTCGGGAACGCCTGCAGAAATAACGTCTGGATGAACAGCAATGTCATCGCCTACGTGCACGTAAGTTAATTTTAATTTTATAACTTATTTATTTTTGGTATTTTTCCATTTAATAATTTATTTTAATTTCAATATATATATTATGTAATTAACATCCACACCTTTTCATATCTTAGGTATCTCCATCGTCTTCAGCTTGATAAGGGCGTTGCATCAGTTTACGGTTTCTTAGATCCGTCAATCCTTCTGCCCGAGTTCTTTCTCAGGCGATGCATTGAGTAAATACTTAGGGAACTTGTTGGAAGACAATCCGAAAGAATTATATCTGGCTCCCTACTGTATGGATCGCCATTGGCAGTTGTTCGTACTTCACCCGTCTAGGCATACTGTCATATTCTTCTGCTCTCTCCACCATGATCCGCCACCGAAGGTGGTGGAAGCTGTAAATATGTAAGTAACTAATCTTAAATTTAATTTAAGTTTTAATATCAGTTGTTTTTAGTTTATTACACACATGATATATGAGTTTGTTAATTGATCGACATGATTATTTGTTTATGATAGCGCGCTGAAGGCGAGTAGCATAAGTTGCGCCAATGGGAGAAGTAGGACTTCTAAGACTAAAGCAAATCCTGTATGGAACATCCTCAAAGTTTGGTAGTTTATTTATCAAATAATTAATATTATAATTACTAATTTATGTGTATATTCAACTGACGTTGAAATTAATTTTGTTGGTAGTCTCGATTTCAAACTGACAGTTGGTCGTGCGGCTATTATGTGATGCTTCATATGCTGAACACAGTCTCCGCATCTATTACGGATGGATGGAAGAAGGTAATATTTAAACAACTTGTTAAATTATATATTATAGTTTTGAAGATGACTTGCATTGATGTTATTGTTATTATTTGAACGTGTCTAGGCATTTATCGACCAATCGCCTATTGAAGAAGATGAGTTAAGAGACTTGAGGATGCGCTTTCATTGAATTCTTCTTCAAGTATGCGGCTGAAAAAGGAATTGACAACATACCTCCGCACTACTTAGATAAATAGTTTTTTTGTTAGACTTTAGAAACTAATTAATAACATGTATATATATATCCTTAGATAGTTTTGTTTTTTAGACATTGGAACTAAAATTTATTTATATATATATATGGGTTTTGGTTTTAAGTCCCCCCATTGTTCAATTTTCCTTTGCAATTCTCAGATTGTGTGTGATATTCCGTGTTACTGGGACTCGAATGCGGGGATAGCCGAGAGGAGTGATATTTTAAAACTGAATTTAAAAAAAAAAACCTATTAACGCTGGGCTTGTATCAAACAACCGACGTTAATATGATTTTATAAAATATACAGTACACTATTAACGTCAGTTGTTTATTACAACTGACGTTAAAATTAAACCTTTAACGTCAGTTCTTTATAACAACTGACGTTAGTTTTAACAAAATCAACGTCCGTTGTATTAAAGAACTGACGTTAAATGTTTAATTTTAACGTCAGTTGTTTATAAACGTCAGTTGTTTACAAAATTAACGTCGGTTTTGTTAAGGAACTGACGTTAATAGTGTTATATTTAACGTCAGTTCTCAACTGACGTTAAAATATTAACTATTAACGTCAGCTGTATTTACGTCAGTCAGTATTTTGACGTAAAAAATCAATTTTAACTGACGTAAAAAACACTTATTGCACTAGTGTCAGTCACGGACTCACGGCCTCAAGCCCTCACCCACTCAACCCCACACCCGGAGGACGACGGCAGAGCAAAGGAGGAAGGAGATAAAGGCAAAAACAAAAGCCAAAATTTGATCTGAAAAGAAGCAGGTTAGATCTATACATTTTGAAATCATTTTGTCTGATTCTGAGATTTTTTTTTTGCACCGTTCACTGTTTTGGCTCTTGGCTCTGTTTGGAACTCCGTTGCGGCTGATGCGGCTGATGCGGCCGTTGCGGGTGTTACGTTGCGGCCGTTACACCGTTACGTTGCAGCCGTAATGGGTGATTTCGAATCACACCGTAATTGCGGCCCAATGCCGTTGCGATGAGTCCCGCAACCGCATTAGCGGTTGCGGACCGCATTTTGAAACCCTGCACTAACGAATAAATTTTGCAGTACCAGAATAAGGTCTTGCCAAACTTCTTCATTGGCATTTACATGGTTTGATTCTATATCCCATGTAAATCCCGTGCGACCTAGCAATGTTGAAAATTCACGATGTTGAATACGAAGACGGTTAAATTTCCCTTTCAACTTCTCAACACCATAATTTTCTCCAATAATTCCTGCCAATTCATCGTTTTATTTCTTTCTAAGTCTTTGACTTAAATGTTGATAATTGCAATTCGTTTTTCTTCACTCGATCATATATTAGTGGAATCAAAGCTTTCGTATTTTGGGCAGACCATTCCATAGTATCTCCCTTTTCACTTTTTCCTCCCATATTTTCCTAGTTACATAATTAAATTAAAGAAAAAAAATCACCAAATTAATCAACTTGGATTCATATTTGAAATAAAAAATTAGCAAGATCTCATTCCAAAATCTATTCCACCCCCGTGACAGTACATCTGTTAATTTATGCTGCACATTTTCTAGAATGATGTAGGATAGAAAAAGCTAGAATCTCCTCTTTCTATCTAGGTGTACAAGATTTTACTAGAATGATTTGTAAAAAATATTAAAAAATTAGTAACCGCTTCTTATGGGGGTGGAACTCAGGCTATATATATATATATATAGCCTTACCCTATGTACTAATTGGGTAAAAAACTTGAGAACAAATATTAGCAAATAATAAACAATTACTAGCACTTTCTCCCACTACACTATAGCTCCTCCACACCTTTCTATAGCACCCAAGTTTCTGTAAACTATATTGTATCCTTCTAATTGTCAAGACCACACCTACTATTTTCAACAACTACCTTTTTATCTTTTCAAAAACTATCAAAATCAAACTTTGACTCTGAACCAACATTTATTCAAAGGTAGTCTATCTTACAACCATGCCACCATGTAAAAATAATATAAAAAACCTAAGAAAATCAACAGCAAAACGAAGAAAAAGTTGAGAAGATGGCTTAAGATATTCCAAATGCAAACACATGTCATAGTAATCCATGTATGTGAATGGTAAAATAAAAAACTATCAGATGAATTTGGTGAAGAAGACCAAACATCACCATGCAATGGAAATAGTAAAAAAATAAAAATATAATAGCAACAAGAAGGGGGTCTCAAAGTTGATAGAAGAACATACTGATGGATAAATGAAACAAGATAGAAATCTCCACAACGTGGGTAGTAGCAGAGCAGAAGAGCCCCTCCCTCAACTTTGTGTCTGTTCCTCTCTCCACTTCTTGTGCGTTTTTTCGTTCTCCATAGCAAAAGAATAGTTATAGCATTGCCACACCCTTTTCACTTGTTTTCATTATAATTACAGCCTTGCCACCGTGTTTTCAGATTCCCATTTCCTGTTTCCGAGATTTTGAAAAGGTAACGTTGGAAATAGGTTTTTTTTTTTTCTTCCAAAATTTGACTTAATTTAAGAAATGCTTCCAAGGAAATGTTTTCATTAACTTCAATCGTTACCGCCGAGATCCGACTTATCACAATCTCATCGTAAAATGTCAAATCATCAAGAGTAAATAATGGAGGTTGTTTTAGATTATGCCTTGACAGAATATTGTATTCCGGTCCTACGTATCCCAATGGAAATCAAAGCCAGACGTAGTTCTAGGTTCAACCCTTGGCCATACGGTGATCTCAATCCCTTAATCTTGTATCTGATGAATACCAGCAAGCAAGGACTCTTCAATAGTCTCTTGGTCGAGCTAGTTTCTCTAATAAGGTTAAAGGAGAGTCACCGGGTTAGTGAAAAGTGAGTGTCACTCTTGGGTTTTCCTCCTTTTATAATAGGATCCCCATATCTTTAAGAGATCTGGATTTATCTCCTTTTATCTCTTAAATCTTCTTTGAGATGTGATTTCCTTAATTTAAGGGATATTATCTCTTTTAACCGGATAATGTTATGTGAGATAATATCATGATTGATTAAGATAATATCTTAAATTGATCTCTTAACCGGATAAGGTTATTTGAGATAATATTAGGATTATTTAAGGATAATATCAATATTTTATCCCTTAATTTAAGGGATATTATCTCTTCTAACCGGATAAGGTTGTTTAAGATAATGTCAGGATTATTGAAGATAATATCAATATCTTATCCTTAATATCTGGGTTGGATCGGATATCCAAATTCGGTGACTGGATTTTACTCTTCAACCAGCACATCAACCAAACATATTTTCAAGCTTATTTTCTGTTTTCACTGGAAATGAAAACAAGAAATGACAAGAAATGGTTAAAACAAACGGGCAAGTACTTCATTCAATCAGCGCACACATATACAGATATATATACTTCAAGAATATATCATATTTTCAATAACATGACTAACACAATTATATATAGAGTGTTTAATAACTATATACTGATAGTGTAAAAAAGTTTTATACAAACATTCAATCATATTTTATCATTATGCCATTTTATTATATTAGTTCATAAAACATTTCTATAAAATATCTATGTGATGAAATATGATTGGATGATTATGTAAAACTTTTTTATACTATCAGTGTATATCCATTAAATCCATATATATAATATTAAATAAAGTATTTACTTAGCAAAATTTCTTCATCATGCAGGTAAAATAATCATCATGGGACACGTAAATTTTTTTAGCAAAATAACCCGTGTTATTAAATTCGGACAGACGAACCAAAAATCGGACCCATGACTGGTTCAGTCAACATATTAGATCGATAGGTCGTCGAATCGGACATGACGTCATCAAACCATGGTTAAACCGGTTTAAACCGCGTGTGCGCGCTGCCTAGGGAATCATCCCCTCACGCTCACCCGCTGCTCATTCAGTTGGGTTGACCGTCGCTCACTCTTAGGGAATGGAATAGGTCAGGTTGCTTCTCAGGGGACTATGGCCTAACCTAACCTATTTAATAAAAAAATCAGGTAAAAGTCTTTTAAAAAGCCTGTATAACTAAAAAGGTTAGACTATGACTTTTAAAAAAAAACATATTAGGCTGATGAGGTCGGCCTATTTAACATATACACACGACATACACACATATATAATGTAATTTAATATAGGAGAATGTTAACCAGTGATACTGGTTAATGAATAAAAAGAAGAAATTTTTCATGAGAACTTGTGTATTCAATATTTAGAAATGTGATACACTTTATTTTTCAATGAAACATTTCTCTTTTGCATTCCTTAACCTGTGCTCTTAGAGCATTAGTTAGCATGACCTTTTAATATATTATTTATAATAATATAATATTTGAAAGTAAATGCCTATTTGCCTATTTAAATAAAAATAATTACTTGCCTATTTATTTATGAAGGCCTAGTGGCATATTCATTATATAGGCATACCGGCCTCCTTATCATTAGAGGCTTACAAGCCTCTTTACAAATGAAATCGACATATGACCTATTTATAGGTGGAGATATATTTAAATCCCTCATTGAAAATAATGCCTTTAAATACACTTTTAGGCCAGGTGAGACTTTGAAGTAGGTCAAGTCAAGCCTTAAAAATTGGCCTCCATCAAACTAACAGGTCATGTTCAAACTTAAGATTGAAATGCATGTCAAACTCGTGGCCTAACCAATTCTAACCCCTACTCAGCCCAAAAATCCCCTCACGCGCCAACTGCTCATCAATTCAAGATGCACCACAAAAAATAGCCAAAAATCTCCAACTGTGATTCGATCCCCAGACCTTGTACAAGGACTGCATGCTTATCAACGGCACCACATGAGTCACTTGGTATTGGTTTATTAAATATTATATATATTCACATCTTTGTTATAAAATTTATAATATCAATTCAAACGGCTTAACAATAACTCACTAGTTCGGTCGATGACCCATCACACCAATGGCCTGACTGAATCGATATCCGGTTCAGTTTTTGTAACACTGAAAATAACAATCATAACAAATGGAAGTTCTTGGGTGTATCGTTTTTTTTTCCTATTAATTTTTAGTGTCAGGGACCTATCTTGTTAGATCTTTTGTTACTTACTTTGATGTATAGGTCAGCTGGAGTTCTTGGGTTTGTTCTTTTTGGTTACTTATTAGGATATATATATATATATATATATATATATATGGATGATTATGCTTCTTTGTAGGGACAATATCATTTTTATAAAGATATCTTTTTTGGTTCTCTTGTATGTGGATTGAGCACCCCTTGTGCTCACTATCAATATATTTTTGCTTATTAAAAAAAAAAGGTTCATTTTCTTTCTAGTTTCTATTGTGAATGGTGTAGCTAGGAACATTATTGAAACATGATACATTCATCATGATTTTTGTCTTGCTTCTAATATCTTCATGGTCACTCACATCTATCTTATTAGTCAACAAACATTTGACCAAAGTGCAACTGCGCCAATTAAGTTCTTGTTTACATAATGTTATTACAGCACTTGCACCCATGAACCAGAACTTGGTATACCTGCATGCACCAAAAATAGCATATAGTACCCTGGTGGTGCAATCTGTGCCGTGGATGGCCCCACCGCCGTAGCATAATAAGTATCTCCATTCACATGCGTAACCCCCACCAACTTCAACACCACCATTCTCTGATTCATACCAAAAGAGTGTGTTGTAAACGATGGTGCAATTAGCCTAACCGATACTTCACTAGCTGAAGTGTACCTTGTTACCGTGAACGTGATATAAGAGAATACCCTATACCCTAAGATATTACTTGTCACATACGTAATCATTGGCCTCATTGGATCAAGCACTGGTGACAAATATGAAGGAGAGAAAGCCTCTAAGCTAAGATCTGTAGGGTACTCAACCCCAGTGAAATTGTAGAATACATGTGGGTTGCTACCACCAACCAGAACTCTACCATCCCTTAACAATACTGCCGAGGAATGGTAGAGTCTAGGTCTAGAAGCAGGTAGCATCACACCAAACCTCCACCTTGAGTCTGTCTCCGATGGTCGGAAAATAATCGGTGTTAGTACCGGTTCGCGGCCGTGTTCCCACCCGGCCGTGCCTAACGCGACACCATTAATTATAATGACATGACCATTGGGGAGAAGTAGCATATCTCCCATTACTCTTGCCATTGGCATGTTCTCCATAACCCAAGTAGGGTTTTGGTCAGTAACTTTAAGCCTTCCACAAGTGCTAAGAGCTTGCATGTAGTTCCCTTGTATTGCACCCTCAAATGAACCATGTGGTGCTCCTCCACACACCATGATTTCAGCTTCAATATAATTTTTGTTTTCATCAAGTGGGAGAAGAATTGATGAACCTGAACTTGGATAGTTTCTAGGATCACCACCTGGGATACGAGGGAACTCTTTGATGACACGGTTTTGGTTATAATCAAATAACACAGAACGGGTATTGGCGAAAATGAAGAGGTTCCCATCTGGTAAAAGGTGCAAAAAAGGGTACAAGTTATTTTCATTTGGATCAGAAGTCTCTTGTAGAAAACTAAGATAAATAGGTGAAGAAGAAGGGTTATCATTGTTAGAGCTTTTAGGATAGAATTCATAGTTGAATTGTCTTCTACCTCCAACAACAATGACACGTCCATCTGGTAAAATTTGATTAGTTGCATACCATCTTCTTTGAGATAAGTAACTTTGGAACTCAATCCAATCACAATTTTCATCAAAACATGGGGTAAACAATCGAATGTTGCGATCCCCGTCGTTGAAGCCACCGGTTTGGAGAAGGGTACCATTAGGGAGGACAGAAGCTGAGGAACACCAAGTATCAGTTTGTACCATTAAGGGTCTGAAAGTGTTGGTGGCAATGTCATATAGTAGAGAGTGAGCAGTACAATCTATTTTAAGGGCTTGATCTTTGGGGTCTATACGGCAAATGCCATTGGAAAGAGAGAGGTTTGAAGGGCCAAAATCTGTTCTGTCAAACATGATGACTTTGTCATTATGTAGAAGTTGCATGTGCATAGCCGATATGCCAATGTTTGTTTGCAAGATTTGCCATTGTCCTTGATAGCCAAAGGGGGTTTGAGATGCCACTAGGACTTGAAAACAAGGGAATGAAGCTAGAATGAAGAGAATAAGGATCATGAAAGTGATCATTCTCATTCTCTTGGGTAAGAAGGGAGAAGGAGAAATATTGTTGGAAGAGTGTAGTTGAAATTACTAGTAAGAGAGTTGGTGAGATTTTGAGGGTTGAGGGTTACAATGAAATTGAATTTATATTAACATAGGATAAATTAATTAATTAATACAGTAATAAGATGATAACTTTGGAAGGTAAAATAAGAGGGCATCTTTGTAAGGAATGATTGATTTGGCAGGTAGAGGGGCACAACTCAAGGAATGCAGTTTAAGGCCAAGAAATATGAGTATCAAAGCTGCACATCTCCTGCTGATTTTCAATCATGTTATCCACATGTTACAAAAAAACAGGGCATTCTCTGCTCCACAAAGAGGTTGCAGCGATTATCATTGGCAAAGAGCTTCAATCTCTTCGATGAGTAAAGTATAATAGTGGAGCAAATTCAATTATCAGCATCTAAAAATGTTAATTAAAGTATTGTAAGGAGCCATATATCATACATAGAATCGTGAAATTTACAAGAACCTTTTATTTTTAACAAGTCACTAGCACACCCACAATTTTTTTTTGATAAGCCAAGAAAGTATATTGATAAAGAGTACAAGGGGCAACCCATATACAAGGTAACCGAGTAAAGGAACAAATATAACTAAAATACTAGATCCGCAAAAAGAACCTAGCACAGACCCACAAATGATATGTGGAGGGTTGGTGAGATTTTGGGGGTTGAGGAATTACAATGAAATTGAATTTATATTAGCATAGGATAAATTAATTAATACAGTAATAAGATGATAACTTTGGAAGGAAAAAAAAAAATTTGGATTCCCCCGTATTCACGTATTTACGAAGTCGCAAGATACATAATTGGATCAATCTTGTTTATAATTTTTTTAAATTTTTTTAATGTACACTCAAATGTATCTATTGTTCTATATTAGTAAAGGCGTGAAAATAATGAATGCAGGAATCCAAATAAAAAAAAAAGAAAAAAAAAAGAGGGCATCTTTGTAAGGAATGATTTATTTGGCAGGTAGAGGGGCACAACTCAAGGAATGCAGTTTAAGGCCAAGAAATATGAGTATGAAAACTGCACATCTGCTGCTGATTTTCAATCATGTTATCCACATGTTCCAAAAAAAAACAGGGCATTCTCTGCTCCACAAAGAGGTTGCAGCGATTATTAAGGGCAAAGAGCTTCAATCTCTTCGATGAGTAAAGTATAATAGTGGAGCAAATTCAATTATCAGTATCTAAAAATGTTAATTAAAGTATTGTAATTTGTAATGAAACATATATCATAGAAGGGTGAAATTTACAAGAACCTTTTATTTTTAACAATACGGCCCTAGCACAGACAGAACCACAAATAAGTGATGTTTGACTTTTAACAACAATTCTAGCAACACACTCCTTAGCATACTCATTCCAACAATTGGATGAATTTCATGTGAGATCCACTAAATATAGAGAGCGGACTCACATGATTTAGTGAGTCGATCACACATAAAATCCATCCAGTAATAACGAGTGTGTTAAAAGGAGTGTGTTAAATGATGTCTTGCTAACATTTCCTTTAACAATTGACTTAGAAGATGGTTGAACAAGTGTAAGCAAATAGTTCACTTAGTGTTAGCAAAGTAAATCAACACTGCAAGTTCTATACAGGCATAGATGGGACTTATTTACCAGCAAGAGTTGAGACAACCTTCAATGTTAAAACATATATTAGAAACTTATTTTGAACAACTAGGGAGGGATACCTTACGAAAGCTCATTTTTTGTCAGCCGAAGTGATATAAAAGTATGGTGTAGACACTCAAATAAGTTGTACAAAGTAGTAGAACTCATGTCTTAAAAGACAAACCAAAAAATAAATGTAGGATTCCCAAAGTATATGCCTCTCCTTTTTTCTAAAGCACTCAGAAAATCAGAAGATGGATTCCTTTAAATAAGTAAACAAAAATTCCATGGTAACATAATGCACGCCTAAAGAATATTTGCAATACTTCAAAAAGCATAACAAAACAGAGGAAGACTACACATCCTTATAGGAAAATTTAAATGATTTTTCATCTAATTTTTTCTACCGTTGTTTCTTCTGTTCAACACTACAATCCATCCACAATCTGCTTCAGCTGCAACTGTTGGCAGGCAGGGACCATTAACTAGCAGCACTCATGCTTGAAGAATTATCTCCACCAAAAATGTTGTTATCATATATATAGTTGGACAAAATCGAATCTCTAACGCCTTTTCCCATCATATATTTGTTAACTTGCTTGATTAAAAATCCCAAAAACATTTAAGCTTGTTTGGTTTGCATTTTTATTTCATGTCTCTATTTTCTCTTAATTGTTTTCATTTTCAAATTATGAAAAAATTGAAAACATGTTTGTTTTCACCTCTTGATTTTTATTTTTATTTCCTATTTTAAAAAAATTTGGAAGAAAACAATCTTGTTGTGCTGTTTCTAGATTTAGACTCAATTCAAGAAATGTTTTTAGTGAAAATATTTTCATTAAATTCAATGGCACACATTTTCAAGTTCATTTTTTTATTTTATTAAAAATGAAAACACGAAATGACAGAAGCAAACAAGCTCTTATCTGTCTTCTTGTATTTTTTTTGTATGTTAATATTAATCGAGATTGAGCTCTTTTCTCTTCAAATCACTGCCCGGATACTTGTTAGCTTATCAAAAAAAAAAAAAAAAAAAAAAAAAATTGGACCCAAGCCCTCTAAACGGTGTTCCAACTTCCAATACGCTAGTTGTCTCTTGTCATTCCATCCGCTTTCCTTTTTGAATGTAAACAAATTAAATTAACTAGGAGCAAGAGAAGTTTTGTGATAATGTGATATTTTTTTTTTTGACTAATGTGATAATGTGATCTTATATTAGTTATTTGTGGTTGTTTATATTCTAAAGATCTTTTAGGTAAACGAGAGTTTTAGATCTTTTATAAGGAAGCATAATATTTTTCAAGCACTTTGTGCATTGGTCTTTTTATTTTTTTATGAACTTGTGCATTGGTCTTAGTTATAAAAAATATTAAACATTCATAGTCTAATTAATTTTTGGAGAATGTTAATCAGTGTCCTAAGAGCATCTGTTGTAAGGGATATTTAATGGGTTATTTATCTCTCGTTAAGTGAGTCCCACTATACCACATCATATTTAAGCAATTCACTTTACTTTTACTCCAACGGTGCATATTTAAACAACTCTTAAACAACCCACATTTTTTATATTTTTTTATTTATACTTAATTTTGTTTTAATTTAAAATAGCAATTCATCCTTGAAATTTGAGCAAAACTGAAATATTTTTTTTTTATAAACAAAAATTGTATAGCTAGAAGGTTCCCCACTTGCAATAGCCTACATTACTCTGTAGCATAACAATAAGAGCTTATCAGAACAAATTTCAAGTAAAAAACAGCCCACACATAAGCATCTCCCTATAAATTTTGGGGACAACCCAGCCTGCACTACCAGCCTACATCAGTGAAAGATCTTCCCAAGTGTTCACGTAGCTCAAAGTAATGCATCCAAGAAGTCAAAGCACAGTACAAAGGAGAAATGGTGATGAACTCCCTGTAATTCAGAGTAGTGAATAAATAATGAACATGCAGCAGCGCCTATATGCATTGAAAGGAATCAACATAAGCAGGATAAGAGCAACCAGCAATGAGAGGGAATTAAATGACAGCACCACAGTCATGACAGAAACAAGCCAGACATAACGTCTAGACCACTTACAAACAGGATTTCAAGCAATCTAGAGGAAAGATACACCAGTCAGAAAATGAATTCTTGCTCCCATTTCCTCTGATTTGGATCCAATTCCAAGCTCTAAATTTGACACGATCCATCACCTCCAAAAGATCAAATACCTCTTGTTTGAAAATGACTCCATTTCTAGCAATCCATATGGACCATATAGTAAAGAACCAAAGTGCCATCCAAAGATCTTGTAGCTTCTTTCCTCTGAGCATGCCCCTGTGAAATATGTAATGTGCTTTTCCTGTTGCAGGTATTACGACCTGAAATCCTGCCCAGCTGTAAACCTGTTTCCAAATCAACACTGTCTTGTTGCAGCCAAATATTAGATGGTCCACGGTCTCCTCTCCCCCATCACATAACACACATTTTAACCCTTCTACATCCTCAATGATTCCTCGCTTCCAAAGGTTCATTCTAGAGGGACCCCTGTCCAACACAACCTGCCATCCGAATGCTAATATTTTGGTTGGTATTAAATGTATCCAAAACTTGGTGAAAAACTGGTCTACTTGTACACTAGATTGATCCATCAGTGATCTCATGCTACTAGAAATAAATGCATATGCTGTCTTGCAAGAATACACTCCCTCCTTACTGTGTCTAAAACTTCATTCATCCTGAGCATCCCTCTTTAGATTCAATGTTGTTAGATGCCCCAACAATTGTTGCTCCAAGATTTCTTCCCAAGCAAAAAAGCTTCTTCGCCACTCCAAGCACCATACCCAAGTGTTATTCTCCCAAATACCCATTTCTATGACTCTAGCTTCCTGGTTAGATGATATTGAGAAGAGCCTTGGATATAAAGATTTGAGGCACATGGATTCTAGCCAAGGATCATTCCAGAAGCTGGTTTGCCCTCCACCACCCACCTTCTTAAGAAGAGATTCCTTTAACCAATTTGAAGGAGCCTGCCTTCCACCATTGATGCTCCACAAGTCCCTCCACCAAACTGAGGAAGAATTGGCTGGACGGTTGAACATAATATGCATGATTCCAATGTTTTCTATGTTGTATCTAAAATTCAGCACCTTGTCGCACAATGACACTCCCCTTCTTGCAATTTGCCAAAACCACTTTCCTAACAAAGATAAGTTGAATTTTTGTATGTCTTTGATACCCAATCCCCCATCTTTTTTTGATTTGCACACCTCACTCCATTTCACCCAAGCTATCTTATTTTTATCACCACTTCCTCCCCATAAAAAGTTTCTTTGAATACTAATGATATCATTCAACACCCTTTTTCACTACAAAAAAATAACTGTTTAGCGTCCGGCATATTCGGTCGCTAAACTTTCTAAATTGATCGCTATTTAACTTAGCGACCGATTAATGGTGGTGGCTGAATACCTGGTCACTAGGTTTTTAGCGACCGAAATATTAATTCGGTCGCTAAATGGCGACCGTAATTTCGGTCGCTAAATAATAAAAAACGGCCGCTGTAAGGTTGGTCGCATTGTTTAGGAAACCATTTTTAGCGACCGATAATCGGTTGCTAGTTCGGTCGCCAATTTTGGTTACTGTTAACCTATATTAGCGACGGATTTTCGGTCGCTATACCACATCTCTTAATGTTAAATAAAGTTTAGCGACCGAATTATTGGTTTCTAATTCGGTTGCTAAACTGGTTATTATTAATTTTTTTTTTTAAATTTAATTTTTAAAATAATTTTTTTTCTGTTTTTCTTTAAACGTTAGCAAAATTACTAATAAAACACACCAAATTACTAATGAAATATACAATCATAAGAAATAATAAATATATATAAAAAAATAATCCAAAGTGTCGTACAAGAATCGTTTAAAGTCAAAAATATGAAAAAAAAACAAGTAATGATGAGGGGGAGGTGGAGGAATCCAATCAGCCTCAGCATCTGTACCACCGACGTCTGCTATCTGATCATCCTCTACAGTAGCAACATCAGTAGCTGGCGGCGGAACTAGAGGAGCGGCAGCAGGCGGCACAACCGTCATAGCATCACCCTGAGCAACTGGAGTGTGGATCCTCATCTGCTCCAACACCAGCCGCAGTGTCTGGCCCTTCTCGATGCTCGTCTGCATCAACTGCTGCTGCGCTCGAGTCAATCGCGTGCAACTGCGTTCGCCATCTCCTGCTCTTTCTCGCTCTTCTCCCGAAGCTCCGCGTTCAGCTGCGTGATGGTGTCCTGCATTTGGTTGAACTGCTCATGAGGGACGGTATCGGCGTAGGAAGGAGCAGGCGTGCCGGATGATGAAATGATAAACTCGCCTCCCAGGTGTCAGAGGCCATACACGTGCCCCTTCTTGTTCCTGCCCTCGACGACCTCCAAATAAATGGCATTATCGTCGATGGAGATAGGAGAGCTGAGCCCATCACCAGTCAAAGCCTCATCTTGTGACTGTGAGGCACGTGATATGGCATCGTCCTTCTTCTCGTTGAAGCCCACCTACAAAGTATAGTTGAAGAGATTTAGTTAAAATTATATCCAATATTAACAAATCATTTATAATAAATTACAAGTAAGCACTAAATTGTTTTTTTGCTTACAGCATAGTTACGGGTCTTGTCGTTGACCCATGTCCCCGACTTCAACTTCTTCGTCCTCTCCACCAACTCCATAGCAGTGGGGGCCCGCTGTTTCTGTGCTTTCTGAACAGAAAAATATAATCTTAAATTCATAAGAATAATTAAAAATGAAAACTAATTAATTAAATAGTATATTAAGTCAAAAGTTTAATGTATTACCAGCTCGTTGTAGTGGGCGGCGGCTGATTTAGACCCGCCGGTCCAAGCACATGCGCCACCATCAGAAGCTCGATTACGCCGAGCTGTGGTCTGGATCTCCTGGAACTTCTCAGTAGCGCAGTACTGGTCCAGCTGCCTCCTGATCTCAGGATCCACCCACTTCCCCTTATTCTTACACTGCATCAGCTTGTTCGTCAGATTCTTCATGACAAGTGAGCCTTTATGCTCAAATATGTCCCTGACGAGAGCCTCTAAAGCTACGTCCCACCTATACTCTTTCTGCAACTTACAGTTGTTAGGAAATTCGTGTGTATATATATAATGTAAATTTAATTTAAATAACATAATAAATTGTTACCTTAAACTCTTTAAACAACCGATCCCTATGGCCCCCTGGGATGGCCTTCCATGTAGGCCATGGACCATCAAACTTGCGTCGCAGGATCTTCGATATCGAATCAGAAGGGCCCTTCATGCGTAAAGTCACTTTGCAAAATTAGAGCATTAATAAATGTTATAAATAAATTAAAAAAACAAGTAAATAGAAATTAACGATACTTTATATATATTAAAAAATTAAATTAGCTTACTCGTTATCCCCCCTGGGGATAAGAAGAATCCTCCTATCGGATGGACCACGACTCTCCTGTCCCGATGATGATGATGGTCCTGTCGTAGGTGTGGATGATGAGGGTGCAGCCTGTGTCCCGACCACATGAGACCGGGTAGGGGTGCAACTCCATTACCTTGAGGTGTCCCGTCCACAAAGGTGCTGGTAGGGTGGTCTCGATCTGAAGGCTGTGGGTCGACCGGCGAAGGGACTCTCGCAGCACGACCTCCACGACAACCTCCACGACGACCCCTACCTATAGAGGAACCTGCCATCTGTGAAAAAAATGAAAAGATGATTACATAACAGTGTAAATAATACAAAAATAAATTACCTAAGTAGAATGACATTTATACGATGAATTATGACATAAATAAATTACCTAAGTAGAATCTCCGTCACTAAATTCACCCTCACTCTCATCAGTATCACTTGATCGGAATGTACCTTCGCTAGATGCGTCCAACTCGGATTGATCCATTAACTCTCTTTCAACTTCTTCCCCATTTCCGGAAATATCCGCCAGAGAATTAACAATAATGTCCGGCGTAATTTGCAACGATACGTGGGGTCTTGAAAACTCATCATCTTGGTACGGAGCATCTTTTCAGACTGGTTGATTACATTATCAGTAATTATACTGCGAGCCTTTATCTTAATAACACCCAACTAGCCTTGATGTTCTTCGGGATATGGCGAGTAATAAACCTGATCTGCCTGTTGTGAAAAAATGAATGGGTCGTACGCCTTATTATACCTTCGAGACAGCCTAACTTGAACAATACCATATTTGTTATCGATTTTTGTCCCTACGTCAAGAGTAGGATCAAACCAATCACACTTGAAGATAACTAACTTCATCACGGGGAAACCGGTATAATCGAGTTCAAGGATGTCAGTTAGAACCCCATAGAAATCATCCTCTACATTGCCATCAGTGGCTCACACACAAACACCATAGTTACACATCTGCATTCCTTCATTCCATGTTTTTGTGTTAAATTTATATCCATTTACAATATAAGTATTCCATGATGTAACCCATCTGTTAGGCCCCCATGCCAAATTTGTCAACAATGGATTTTGAACATTGTTTTCTGGATCTAGTACCTAAAAAATCAAATATTATATTATTCTTATACATGCTATATATTTAAGGAGATAAAATGTATTGCAACAAATGAAGATGCTTAACCTACATATTTAGTGAACCACGTAGCAAAGTGAGAAGTAATTTCTTGATCAACCTGATCGTTTGAAATGTCAGGTTGGTGATCCCTTAGAAAATTGCCGTACATCCTACATATGGGAGATTAACAGCAGGACGATTAATAATCATAAATGTCAATTGAACTTATAAAAGACATTGTAGAAACTTACTCTAAATATGGTGCCACCTCTTCACAATTTTGAAGGATATACAGATGAGCAAAGATTAATGTCACGCTGCTCCAAGAAATATCCTTTTGATTTGCCACTAAATCTGCCCTGGATAGTTGAATATTGATATAGGAGGACTAGTTGAACTTCCTTCGCACGAATCAACATTTCTAGGCATCCTTGTCCTTCTCGTGTTAACTTCATCCGGATAGAAATAAGAGGCAAAAGTAGAAGTCTCCTCTACTAAGTATGCTTCACAAATGGAACCCTTCACTCGTGCCTTGTTGTTGACTTTGTGTTTAAGGGAGTGCAGAGAACTCATTAAAGAGGGATACATAAAAATAATTACTAGTTTTATGGAAAGCTAAACTACGCTTATCGTGTTCGTGAATTTCATATGTATTAAGTAAAATAGTTGATGTTGTTTACCTATCAGCGGCTGCAAGTACACATCAATCTTACCTTTTGGATTAGACGGACCCGGAATTATGACTGTTAGGAACATAAACTCCCGCTTCATGCACATCCCCGGGGGAAGATTGTACGGAGTCAGGATAACCGGCCAACAAGAGTATGCTTTTTCAGACTGCCCAAAAGGATTAAATCCATCAGTAGATAACCCCAATCGGACATTGCGAGGGTCCTTCGAAAATGCCACATGAACCCTATCAAAATGCTTCCAAGCTTCTCCATCAGATGGATGACACAAGACATCTTGCTCCCTCTCATGCTCACTATGCCACCTCATGTGAGCTGCAGTGGCCCATCGAAGAGTACAATCTTGTAAGTCTTGGCACGAGCGGAAAGTACCACATCTTTTTAGCGACCTCTTCTTCTCAATGCCCATCCTAGTGGTTGTCTTATACCGATCCGTACCACAAAATCGACAACATGTTATGCTTTCCGCTGAATCATCCTTTACAACATACATCCATTCGGGCAACAATCAATTTTCAAACACCCCAAACCCAAATTTTCCACAGACTTCCTAGCATGATAAAAACTAGTAGGCATCCGATTGTCTTCTGGCAACGCCTTGGACACTGACCTGGTGAGGTGATTAAAATAGCCTTCTTGCATATTGTAGTCAGATTTGATACTCAACCATTCCATGCACATCGACAACTCCGTGTACTCCTGACAACCTTCCCACAATGGAGATCGTGGCAAAGACTCAAAGATATCATAGAATCTTTGAGCTTCGGGATTCGGATTCTCCTCTACGTATTGGGAACCCATTCCACCATCTTCTCCCCCATCTTCTTCTAGTACAACACCAACCGATGGTCCAGCGTGATCCATTATCATCTACTCGTATGGATTCAATTCTTCCCTCCGGTCACCACTTCCATAGTACGAACCTTCAAACACAATCGGGTTTAAGTCATGCAACGTCTCACCATGGTTACTCCACCAATAGTAATCAGGTGTGAAGCCCTTCTCATAAAGATCGGCTACAACTCCATCCACGCTTTTGAAAGATTGACACTTACATCTTTTGCAAGGACACCTCAATTGATCACCGCCATGCCGTATAAATCTTTCTTGGCTAACAACAAACTCTATAAACTCACCCACCCCAACTCTATACTCTTCCCTAAGACGTTTATTCCGATCCAACCTACGATACATCCATTTCCGATTCTCCGGAATATCCATTGCTGGCAATTAAATAGCCTGACCAATCCTACAATAACACTTATATATTGCGGTGCATTCCAATAACTCCATCAATCTCGTTCTTATGACAAGGTAAGAGCCTATCCCATTCGAGAAGAAACCTTTACCACACTCGGCTAATAATAGTTATTCCCATATTCAAATACCTTATACTTGACAAAATTTTGGCAGGATTTCCCATCGGTCTCCAAGTACACGACTCGAGCACGGTGAGAATCATCGCGATCAAGTATGCACCAGGAGAACAAACGGGAATGCATCAGACCGAGATTTCAACAAGTATATAAGGCATTTGAATATTGAAATGACTATTGTATGAGTGTGAAAAAGGTTTTTTCCCAAGCTGTCCCACTTGGACAATTCAAGATTCAATACAATGAGCATGCATACCTTGATAATTTACGCATGCTCATTAATATTGAATCTCAAATAGCAAACTAAGGCTTTCGTAAATTAATTATTAACTCTAACAGAAAATAAAACCATTAACCTATAAATATTGCAACATTGTTGAGATTATATAAATTGCAGCGTAAATCAATACAAACTTAGATTAAATATTGTAGCAAACATCCTATTGAGCTCCGCTCTCCACTAACAAGTAGCAGTTAATTGTCAAACACATGCATAATTTCTAAATTATCAGCACACAACCAGCATCCCGCCTTTCGGACAGGATCACATCTTTTTGAGCTCCGCTCTCCACTAACAAACAGCACATATTGACAAACACATGCATAAACATTAAATTATCAGCATACAATCAGACAAGATCACATCCTATTGAGCTCAGCTCTCCACTACCAAACAACACGATAATTCACATAATACATTAGAAGCACCACACATATCAGTACATATTAGACAAAGCAAAACCTTAAAAGAGAGTATCGAGAGAACTTACCTATTCGACAAAGCAAAACCAAGTAAGGATAAGGGAGGAGCCGCGGACAACGAAGAATAGACAAGGACCTATAATGCATAAATAAAAATAATCGTGTTAGAGCTGAAATGACAACATTTGATAATATTACTTTAACCTTATACTAATTTGATATATATTTTTATAAACCAAATTTCATATTGAGATTTTCACTTAAAAGAGTTATAATTTACTTTTGGATCCATGCAGAGTTGGGAAGTTATCATGGTACTGCAACTGCTTATTAAAAAAAACAGTGAAACGCAAAAATAGTTTGGTTGATCTCATTCGTTGATGACACAAAAACATTGAAACACCAAAACGGTTTTGTGGTGTTGTTTTGCAGGAATTAAGGATCAAAATGCTCAAGATTGACCATGATGGAGCTTGCATGAAGATGGGGCTTGAAAAGTGAAGAAAAATGAGACAAACAGAGCTCATCACGGCCTAGCCGTGATAGGCATCACGGCCATGATCGAGCAGGGCTGAAAAAGAAAAAAGAACGAAAAAGTCAGAAGCTGACAGGGCCAGGCCGTGATGACCATCACGGCCGTGACAGACCAACCAGTGAAGAATTTCCAAGGCAGAATCTGTCACGGCCTAGCCGTGATGGCCATCACGGCCGTGACACGCATTACTTGGATCCTAAGCAACCGATTTTGATCTCAATTTGTGCTAGATTGGGATTCAAACTTCCCTAATCTATAAAAAAGGCATCTGGGCAGGTACTACACATTGGTTTAGGTATCGAGTGATGTGAAATTTTGCTATTCTGATGGTTTTCGAGTAGCTACTGGTTTTGTGTAGAAAATATAGCTAAACAAGTTTGTTACCAACTTAGATAAATGGAGAAATGGTGAGAAATGGAATGAAGCATAAACTTGGAGAAATGGCCTAGAAAGTGGAGTTTAGAACTACATAATGCTTAAAATCATGATTCATGACTATACAATACCAAGTGGATCAAAGGAAGTTAGGACTGGTTTATCAGCTTCCCCACAACACTTAAAGACATCCATCACATAAAGCCCGTAGGACCCAAAAATAAAAGACATCCATGCCAAACACACAGAACATGTTCTGCCCCACCTTAGGCCGATTCTACACCAATAGAAGTCCCAAGCAAACTAAAATTTCAACTATCATTGCCATGTTTTTCATTACCATGCCCCTTCATAATTTCTTATAACCTACGAGTAATAACAACTTTACCAAATCTTATACCCAACAAACACCCAGGTATCAGCCCCCATTAGGCAAAACTAAAGGAACCCTCATTCAGCACTTGCATCCCATGATCCTATGTTCCCACTTTCAATTATAGTTGAGGCCACTTCTGTAAAAGAGCATCACTCCAACAGAAACATCAAATCTCAAAACCAAAGTCCAAGCTATCCATTACATATGACACCTACTTTTCAGTATACACAAACACTGGTGAATATCAACTTAGCATCCAAACAGGTAAAATTGAGAAGCACAGAAACAAATACTTTAAGAACAAAGCACAGAAGAACCTCACCGTCCACTCTACAGTTAGCAAATAATGTTCAGTATATTAACTCCCTTCTAAAATTTTTTTGGCACATTCTCAAGTAGAGAAGCACAAACAAAAAAGGACAAGACATTAGAAAATCAGCTTTTCTATCAAGTTGTAGTGCCCGTGAACACAGCAAGGCCACAATTACCAAATATCTGCTAGCCGCACACAACGTATATTAGCAAACTAGGACCAGCAGGAGAAACTCCACACGACTTACAAAACAAAGCCAAGACTAATATACATCAAATAGAACATATATCAGAAACCATATAAGAAAATTATGAAAAAAACACCAAAACTATAACTCAAAGGCACACCCAACTCTTGAAAACTTGCTACAAAGACAGATCCAAAGAACCAATTCCCGGGACACCCGAGGAAAAAAACATCCAAAGATGACCCCCTCACCAGTACAAATTTTATGATCTTAACCTGCGCAAAGATTTCCTCAACCAAAGAGCTCCACTCTACACTATATATACACTGCATTCATGACAGATTTAGGCAAGAATAGGGACTTAAACTCTACAATGAAAATGGATATTTAAATCATTTCTCCTTCTTGCATATCAACCTCCTCCACCAATTAATTAAACTCGATCATATTTTAGCAAGTACTTTTGACTCTCAGTGCTCCATTAATGCATCATCAGAGATCGTGGTTCGGTTGTTGGTTTTTCTACTTATCCAGTATTTTTACATGGTAACATACATATTTCCACAACAAATAGAAAAGAACTAGGAGTGAGTACTGACGTTATGATAGGAACTGGTAGTAATAAGAGAAATAGTAAAACAATGATAAGCAACAAACTCCAATTGTAGAGAAAGTGCTGTGAATGCGAGAAAGAGTATAGAAAAATTAAAAAATACCAGAGAAAGCGCAACTATCTCTGCCCTATGGCTTTAGCCACCCCTCTTTACTTAAAATGATCTCATACCCCTTCCACCATCCTCCATTTTCTTTATATTCCCATTCCCTTCCATGACTACACCACCTTCTACATTAATTCCCTTACCCTTGCTACCAAATATCCATTATGTTAGAGAAACAAAGAATGAGAGAAGAGGAGAGAAGACAAGGTAGCTTACCCTTGGTGGTGGTGGTGTCACCGGAGCTGCGGACAGTGGTGGCTCAATGGAGGCGGCTCAGGTGCGCTACAGGGACAGAGACAGAGACATCAGAAAGAGAGAGAGAGAGAGGGAAGGTGGAATCACTCACCGGATCGAGGTGGCTTGGCGGTGACCGGAGCACAGACGTCGCGTGGTGGCAGGGAGGAGCAGAGCGTGCAAGAGAGAGAGAAGAAAATAGAAGAAATGAGAGAAATGGGGAAGAAAGGGGAAGGGCTTGGGATTTAGGGATTTTAGTTTTAGCGACCGATTAATTCGGTCGCTAAATCGGTCGCTAAATGGGTTAATTTGAAATTTGAATTCATAAATTCAGCGACCGATTTAAAATTCGGTCGCTAACACGCTTTATTTTAATTTTTTACGCGCCGTTTAGTGACCGATTTAATTTTGGTCTCAAATATAAATAAATTTTAACCGTTGCAGTTAACTCGGTCGCTAAAAAGTCATAAATTTTTTACTTTTATTTTCCTTTCTTTTGCGACCGAAATAGAGACCGATACCTCTGCTACGCTCTATTTCGGTTGCTATTTCGGTCGCTATATCAACTCTAATCAGTGTTTGATTTAGATCCTATAATCGGTCGCCAATTCGGTCGTAAACAGCAACCAACAAATTCGGTCACTATTTTCGGTCGCTAAATGAGCTTTTTTTTTTGTAGTGTTTGGAGCTTTCATGAAGGATAAGAAGTAAATAGGGAGATTGGATAATACCGAATTAATTAGCACCATTCTTCCACCGAGTGATACATTCCTTCCATTCCAACTTGACAAACTTTTCCTTAACTTTTCAACCATCGGCTTCCACGTCTCTGCTCGCCTTGGATTTGCTCCAATTGGAATTCCCAAGTAGTTAAACGGTGTAGCACTAATTTTACAATTCAAGAAAATGGCTGCAGCTTCCAAAAACTCTTCATCCATGTTGATGCCAATTATGTTACTCTTTATGAAATTTACCTTTAATCCCGAAGCAAGTTCGAAGCACCTAAAAGAGAATCGTCCGCATATTGGAGATGAGATATTACTACCTCCTCCGTCCCAAAAGCAAAACCCTTAAACACCCCCTCCGTCACTGCCTTAGAAACTAAGCCACTCAAACCTTCCGCCAACACTAAGAATAGGAAAGGAGCTAACGGATCTCCTTGTTTTAAACCTCTCTGTAGAGAGAGTTTATCCATAGGACTCCCATTGACTAGAACAAATGCCGTTCCCGAAATACAAGTTTTGACCCATGTTCGCCACTTCGTACGAAAACCCAACCGACGTAGCATGTAGTCTAAGAAGCACCAATCAACCGAGTCATAAGCTTTTTCAAAGTCAATTTTACATACCAGGCAACTTTTGTTTTGTCTTTTTTCATAATCGAGCACCTCATTAACCACTACCACACCATCAAGAATTTGTCTATTTTCCAAAACAGTCGATTGAGCACTCGAAATCACACTTGGCAGCACGCCTTTGATTCTTCTTGACAAACTTTTTGCAAGTATTTTGTACAAACACCCAACCAATGAAATAGGCCTATATTCCTTAATCGATTGAGCTTTCTCCTTCTTCGGGATCATTAAAAAGAATGACCCAAGAATACCCTTTGGAAGCTTGGAATTAACATGAAATTCATTGACAAATATGCATACCTCAAGTTTGATGGAGTCCAAAAACCTTTTTAAAAAGGTGAAGTTGAACCCCTCCGATCCCGGACTCTTATCCCCTTCGCAATCCCACACTGCCTCTTTGACTTCCTCTTCCGAAAACCTCACCACCAGCTTGCATCTATCCTCCTCACTAATCTGTCTAAAATCTATACCATCTAAAAGTGGTTCGTTCCACTTATTGGCCGAAAACTGGTTTTTGAAATGGGAAAGAATTTCCTGTTTAATATCTTCCACTTCAATGATCCAACCTTTGCCTTTTTGTAATGCCAAAATCTGATTCACCCTTCTTCTTGACTTAATGCACGCATGGAAAAAACCTGAGTTCTCATCCCCTTCCTTCATCTATCTGTAACTAGCCTTTTGAGCCAACATGCTATTTTTCATAGCTATTTTTTCTCACAGCTCCAACAGGAAGACTTTTCTTTCCCTCACTTCCTCATCAAGTAACCCATCAGTTTCAGCCTTCAAATCCAGCAATTTAACCTCATCCTGAAGTTCAGCAATCTTTGTATCTAGGTGTCCGAATTCGACCTTGTTCCATTGTACCAGATGCCCCTTGACACATTTTAATTTTTCCTTTAGAACAAAAGCTGCCCAACCCTCCACATCTAATTCTCCCCACAACTTTTTAACCATATCATCGAAGCCCCGATGTTGAAACCAAAAATTCTTGAATCAGAAAGGCCTGGGTCCCCAATTAGTAACCGCGGTCTTCAGGACAATATGGCAATGATCGGAGAAATCTCTATCCAAAATCCATTGGGACGAGTTGCATCAAGTAGCCAACCACTCTTCAGAAACTAAGAACCGGTCTAGTCTGCTCATAGCTGAACCGTCCGCCTTATACCACGTGAACTTCCTTCCAAAACACGATAGATCAATAACCTCCATGTCCTCTATAAATTGAGAGAAGCCCTGTATTTCACTCCTGTTTTCTTGAGAAGCAACACCCTTTCTTTCACCCGGTATCTTAACTGCATTGAAGTCCCCCATTAAACACCACGCTCCACTACCAAAACCTTTCTTCGACATATTCAAATCAGCCCAGAGCTTTTTCTTCTCAGTTAAATTGCAGAGGAATATATATTTAATAAGAAGCATTTGATTTTCGTTCGCCCCCATTCACCAAATCCTTTGGGTTCCTTATAAGCAACCCCTCCTTTGGGTTCTTTATATAAGCAACCGTGTCTTATTTTAAGCAACCCACATTGCCACATAAATCAACTCCAATGGGAAGAAAAAATAAACAATGGTTCCTTATTTGCCACATAGATTTAAGAACTCCATAAACAACCCTCATTGGAGATGTTCTAAGGGCATTGGTTAAGGATCTAAAAATAGAAATCTGGCATTGAGACATGGTGTATTTTATATTTAGAAGAATGATAAACTTACTTTTCTAAAGAATTTTTACTTTTTTGGGTTTCCTTAACCAATGCCCTTAGGATACTGGTTAGCATGACCCATAATTTTTTTGGCTGATAGTCTAATTAATTTAAGAAGTGTACTATATTAATGTTAATTTCTGAATTTGAAATGTGGCTGGGCCAATTGGAGGAGCTTTAAAAAAAGGACTTTTGTGATGCAAAAATAGAAGTAGAAGTTATTTTGCGTTTGAATGAACTTTATAAAGAACAGCTTTTGTAAGATTTATTATAGGGATATTATTGTCCAATAAAAGATGATTGATCCTCGTTATCTTCCTTATATTACTTCTAATTTTTTTAGAAGTTAGGAATTGTAATTGATGGTAAAACCTAGAGCCATCTCTTTCTCTCTCAACCTTCCCTCTACTCCTCTTTTCCTTCTTCCTCATCCAACGGAAGGGGTGGTTTTGGGTCATTTTTTGGTCTGGAATCACCCCTCTACATCGTTGTTTCTCTCCTTTTATCTAAATAAGTGATTTTTCCACATAGATCTGGTTTTTCTTCATGTTTTTTTCGTGTTTTTGTCGTCTGCGTGCATGGGTGTTTTGTTCATCGTCTTGTTGCGGCATTGTTTGGTTTCCCGTTTTGTTGCGGTGTTCGTTTGGTTCAGATTGGCAGATCAGCTTCGATCCATTACAGATTCAATTAAGACTTGGGCGTCAACGTTACAGATCCGGAGGCATGGGTATTCCGGTCACTTTGATTTTGTCACATTTGTAGGCATTTTGTCGTGTTATAGTATTAACCTGGGTGTTGTGAGTTTATTCGCAGATTCATATTTTTCGGTTTTTAGCAATGTTGAATTTGTATTGTTTTCGATATATTTTACCAATTTGAATGAATCGATATCATTTTTAGTAAAAAAAAGTTAGGAATTATAACTTTTTAAAAAAGTGTATGTTTTTTCATTGTGTTTACTTATTTTTCAAAAGCGCATCTAAACACCTACATTTTTTTTTCTTTATAAAGAACACTTTTGTTTAAAAAATAAGTGCTTACTTTCAAGGAAAAGCTCTATATCTATCTTGGAGGATTTTTACTTTATCCATCGAATGATCAACCTCCTAGTAATAAATGAGCTTGTCCATGCGTGTACATATTTACATAGAGAAGTTAATCATTATACCCTATCACTATATAGATTTTTTATATTGTCTATCAATTATAATATGGTACATCATTAATAATATTTAACTCTTAACACAACTATCTTGAAAGTCACAAATAAAATAATCTCTGATTGATTGAAAGTATAAAAGATTTTACATCGACAATATATCAAAATTAAACTTTTATGTTTAGTATAATGGTAATTGAATGAAACTTGTCCACAAAAAATATTATGCATTCAAACAATTAATAATCAAGAGTATAATAAAAATAAATAATTTTTTTAAAAAGAAATAATAAGAGAGACGGTAGAGGATTAATTGATTGATTAAATATATCCGAGGTGGAAATTTTTGCAAAATAATATCGTGTAGCAAAACAAACATATTTAAATGATTCCTTAAAAATATTTATGTGACAAATAATTATAAGGGCATAAAATGTAAGACATCTCCTTTGAATTTTGGATTTAATTACTATATATTGACAGTGCAAAGTTTTTTTACACTGTCAACCAATCAGAAATGGACACATGATCACAAATCTTTGATTCTTATCCTAACCACCTTAAAAGTCATCAATTTCATGATTTTTAATTGATCGTCAGTGTAAAAAACTTTATACTGACAATACATAGAAATTAAACTCTTGCATTTTAATAAATTGTGAGGATCAAAAAGTTGAAATATAGAGCCAGTGTGTATCTCATCTGTTTTTAGGAGATGACTCATGACCGACCTCATACATAAGATATATTAAGGGTTTATTTTGCAACGATTATTGATATGTTATTTTTTATGATATAAATTTATTAAATTTCTCTTCAAACTTCCAAGAACTAGCTAGAAGCTTACAAGCTACAATCTATAAGGTAGACATGATAAACCTACGATATTGACCATTATTTGGAAGTTGGCTTCGGTCCATAAGCATGTTATCCAATTCTTTGGCAAACCTTGTCATAACTTTGACTGGCAAGCAAATTGGTATGATTATACCTTCTTCTCCTTTTGCATTCTTACAAGAGTTGAGAATGATTCCTCCAGGATAGGCTCCTGCCCCAGCTTTGGGTATTCCACCATACACTGCCTTCCCCCACCCAAAGTTCACATCTCTAAACCCAATACGTGTCAAATCTGACACAAGAAATGACCTTATAGTTGTAAACAAGGGTCGTCCCTTAATCACCATTAGATCTGCCACAGAATAAATATATTCATTTGTCACCTCAGCTTTCGCTTTCTTTATTAACTCTACAACATACCCAATTGGATTGTTGCTAAGCTTCCCTGCAGTGGTGACCAACGCCGGGTGTGTAAACACATTACCATAATAACCAATAGGTAATGGAGGATTCAACCTTGCACGTGTATTAACTACGCACATCAGGCGAACTTCTTCATCTTGATTTAGCTTCAATGCTTTAATAAGACAACACCAAAGATAAGCCGCGATAACCTCAAATGTGGTGCATTTACTAAGATGAAGTGGAATCAAGCGACGAAAGGTAGCTATTTCGGCAGGTCCGAAGAAGAAAGATTGTTGAACCATGCCATCCTCATTTGAAATCAAGCTCCATTCCTTGGTGTCTTGCACTTCCTCATATTCGCGATGGTTGCATGTAATCCGAGGTGGGTCTCTTGCGCGTAGGAGTTCCCTACGCCACACAGGTGGAAGAGAAGGTTCACATACACCGCAAGCTATTTCAGACATAGCAGTCATGAATTGTACTAAACCAAATGCATCAGTCATGACGTGGTTGAAGCGAGTGCCAAGGATGAAACCACCACACTTAAGGCGTGTGACCTGTTAGTATTTAAAACCCACCATTAATCTATGGAACATAATGAGTAATTCTATGCATTGTTTATCATAGATGTTTAAATTATTATTTAATATGTTTAAAGATGTAAAACTATCATAAAATTAAATTAATATATCAAATAAAAAAAATTAAGTATTTAAGAGATTAATTCCATAATTGGCTTGTCTCATGGAAAATCTCTTTTATAGTACATGTAGATATTTGATCTTTTGCAATGCAATCTGTAATATTTGTCTTTGGTCTTAAAAGAGCTCATTTGGTATTTCAATCACTTTTTATTGAATAATTAAATATGTATGTTTAACTTTAACCTGTATGAGTAGAAGGGGACAGTTTACAATTCCTTCTGAACCAGGCACATCATAAAGGAATTCTCGGAAGCATGAGAGCGCATGTTGAAGAGTGTCACCAAATTGATCAAGCTTCACGTCTGCATCAGCCTCGATGAAAATGACACCCTCTCCAGTACAATCCACCATCAATTTGCGACCTGGTCCTTCCCTAAGCCTACCCGCAAATGGGTAGTAGAACACAAGTGTTTGTGCCAATGCATCTCTAATCACTTTAACTGGGTCTCTCCCTGACATTGATGGTTCATGAGGATATATTTGTATGATTGGAACTTGCCAACGTGCTCCTTCTTGATCGTCTATGTCGGAGAGTAGTTTAACTTCATTGGGAGTTGGCATAGATGGAGCCAGCAGCTCCGGTTGGCACCTCCTCACTGTAAACAGCAGAGGGGGAGATGGTGAAGCCATGTTACGAGAAAGTGGATTGAAAGAGAGTTAGTAAGTGTTGAATATTTAGTTTGAGTGAGTGAGTGAGGGGAGAGAGCAACCTCTGCTAGTTTTATTCAATATTATTCAGCATTTATGACAGGGGCAAAATTATTGATACAATATGGTAGGGACGATGTTTGTTGATAGACGTACAAGACGTGGTGCACCACAAAATTATTTTAGATTCATTTTTGGTAAATATGCACCACAAATTTAGCTAAAATAAGGAAAACCGTATATATAATAGGCGTGGCACTTTCCCATTGTGGGTTGGACCTGACTTAACCTATTTAATATTAGGTATGCTCTAATTTATTTTGTAAAAAGTTCTTGTTTATAGCTAAAGAGGTAAGACAGAGACTTTTAAAAAACCTACTAAACCTATCAAGTTGAAGTATTTAACACACGCAGGGATATATATATATATATATATATATATATATATATATATATATATATATATATATATATAATAATTTAACATATTATAATACTATAATATATTATATATAATATTTAAAGTAAATTCCTATTGGTCTATTTAAATATAAATGATTACTTGTCTATTTATTTGTGAAAATCTAGTGACCAATTTATCTATCAGTATAGGCCTATCGATCTCCTTATCATTAGAATCATACAGCCTATTAACAAGTGAAGATCTATGACCCATTTATAGGTGAATGCATATTTAAAGGCTTTGTTTAAAAATAGGCTTTTTAAATAGGCTTCCAGGTAGGGTTGGCAATGGGTATTTTACCCATAGGGTATCTGCAAAAATTATTCATAACGGATAGGGTAATTACCCACATAATGGGTATGGAGCGAGTAATTACCGGCAAAATTTAATGGGCATGCGGGTACTCTAGTACCCACCCCATCTCATACACGCATAGCAATACCATGAATCCTAAAGCAATCATCGACAAACAACAAATAAGTTATAGCTGGTGCACCTCTACAAATAGCAATACCATGAATCCTCCCCTCTAGTTGAGCTTTGTGAATTAAAGCACTAAACCCCTCCGAGCAAAGAAGAAAAAGGTAAGGAGATAGAGGGTCTCCTTGCCTAAGTCCTCTACTAGGAGTAATGGGCCCAACCTGATCAGAATTCACCAACACCGAATAATTAACAGATTCCACACGCAACATAATCCAAGTAATCCATTGATTAGAAAAACCCATTTTACTTATGATGGCTCTAAGGTAACCCCATTCCACCCGATCATATGCCTTGCTAATATCCACTTTCAAAGCCATTTCACCAGTCTTCCCTCTTCTTTTATGTTTCATGTGATGAATAATTTCCGAAGCCATTAACACATTATCCACGAGTGATCTACCTACAATGAAAGCAGATTGCTCTTCCGCAATATAACAATGAATCACACCTTTTAATCTATTAGCAAGCACCTTAGATACTAATTTGTAAATAACATTTCAAAGCGAGATTGGCCTAAAATCCTTCATTGATAAAGGATTGTCAATCTTAGGAATTAAAACAACATTAGTATCCTTAAGATAAGGCACTACAAAAAAACAATTGTTTAGCGACCGTAAGTTTCGGTCGCTAAACCATGTAAATCGGTCGCTATTTGTTTTAGCGACCGAATCAGAGACCGATTTATGATGGTAGCTGAATACCTGGTCGCTAAGGTTTTAGCTACCGAATTATTATTTCGGTCTCTAATTAGCGACCGTAAATTCGGTCGCTATATAATAATAATCGGTCGCTATTAGGTTGGTCGCATTTTTTGGGTAACCATTTTTAGCGACCGATAATCGGTTGCTAATTCGGTCGCTAATTTTGGTTACTGTTAACCTATATTAGCGACGGATTTTCGGTCGCTATACATCATCTGTAAATCTTAAATAAAGTTTAGCGACCAAATTATTGGTTTCTAATTCGGTCGCTAAACTGGTTATTATTAATTTTTTTTTAATTTTAATTTTTATAATAATTTTTTTTTCTGATTTTCTTTAAACGTTAAAAAAATTACTAATAAAACACACCAAATAACTTATGAAATATACAATCATAAAAAATAATAAATATATATAAAAAGAATAATAAAAAATGTCGTACAAGAATCGTTTAAAGTCAAAAATATGGAGAGAAAAAATCAGTCATGATGAGGGGGAGATGGAGGAATCCAATCATCCTCGGTCTCACCGTACACCACCGACGTCTGCTAGGCGATCGTCCTCTGCGAGTGCACATCGAGGCGGCGGCGGACCGGAGGAGCGGCAGCAGCGCACAACCGTCAAAGCATCATCTCGAGCAATCGAGTCTGGATCCTCATCTGCTCCAACACCAGCCGCATGTCGCCCTCGCTCGATGCTCGCCGCATCACATTTCTGGTGTGCCCGAATCAATCGTGCAATCTGGTTCGCCATCTCGCCGCTCTCTCTCTCTCGCTCTTCTCCCGAAGCACCGCTCGTTAGCTGCGTGATGGTGTCCTCGCATTTGGTGGAACTGCTCCCGAGGGACGGTATCGGCGCAACAAGGAGCAAAGCGTCTTGACGGATGAAAGCGATGAACTAGGCTCCCAGTGTCCGAGGCCATACACGTGCCCTTCTTGTTCCCGCCCCAACGACCTCCAAATAAATGGCATTATCGTTGACGGAGAGACAGAGAGCAGCCATCACCGGTCAAAGCCTCATCTTGTGACTGTGAGGCACGTGATATGGCATCGTCCTTCTTCTCGTTGAAGCCCGCCTACAAAGTTGAATAGATTTAGTTAAAATAATTATATCCAATATTAACAAATCATTTATAATAAATTACAAGTAAACACTAAATTATTTTTTTGCTTACAAAGATAGTTACGGGCCTTGTCGTTGACCCATGTCCCCGACTTCAACTTCTTCGTCCTCTCCACCAACTCCATAGCAGTCGGGGCCCATTGTTTTACGTGCTTTCTGCACGAAATAATATAATATTAAATTCATAAGAATAATTAAAAATGAAAACTAATTAATTAAATAGTATATTAAGTCAAAAGTTTAATGTATTACCACTCGTCGTAGTGGGCGGCGGCTGATTTAGACCCACCGGTCCAAGCACATGCGCCATCATCGAAGCTCGATTACGCCGAGCCGTGGCTTGGATCTCCTGGAACTTCTCGGTAGCCCAAGATCTGGTCCAGCTGCCTCTTGATCTCGGGATCCACCCACCTCCCCTTATTCTGCCCCCCTTCCTCGGCTTGTTCATCGATTCTTCATAACCAATGGAGCCTTTATGCTCAAATATGTCCCCGACGAGAGCCTCTAAAGCTAAGTCCCACCTATACTCTTTTCTGCAACTTACGGTTGTTAGGAAATTCGTGTGTACATATATATAATGTAAATTTAATTTAAAAAACTTAATAAATCTGTTACCTTAAACTCTAGAAACAATCGATCCCTATGGCCCAGTGGGATGGCCTTCCATGTAGGCCATGGACCATCAAACTTGTGTCGCAGGATCTTCGAGATCGAATCGGAGAAGGGCCCTTCGGGCGTAAAGCTGCAGCAAAATTAGAGCATTAATAAATGTTATAATTAAATTTTAAAAACAAGTAAATAGAAATTAACAATACTTTATATATATTAAAAAATTAAATTAGCATACTCGTTATCCCCCCTGGGGATAAGAAGAATCCTCCTGTCGGATGGACCACGACTCTCTCGTCCCGATGATGATGATGGTCCTATCGTCGTAGGTGTGGATGATGAGGGTGCGGCCTGTGTCCCTACCACATGAGGATGGGTGGGGGGTGCAACTCCATCACCCTGAGGTGTCCCGTCAACAGAGGTGCTGGTAGGATGGTCTCGATCTGAAGGCTGTGGGTCGGCCAGTGGTCGCGCTGTCGCCACGCGCCAAAAAGAACGAGCGTTTACAAAATAATGCAGATAGGGAAGCGACAACTCGGATGTCGTCTCTCAAGGACTCTTAGGCGTTGTTATTATTAATGAAAAATTAGTTCTGGGGGTTTTGGAGTGAATGCTAATAAAATAAAGAAAACAAAACAATAAAAACAGAGCAGTTACAAGATTAACAAATATGCTAAGAAACGATCAACCTACTGTTCTCGGTTTCCCACTATCATTGGTTCATATAAATCCAAGCCCTAAGCAGATTCTAATCCCCTTTCAGTTGTAGCAACAATTAACAAACGAAATCACTACTACAGATACATGTTCCTATTCCCGAATTAAACAAACGGGGTTAAGTCCTCATGAACTAAACGAACATGAATGAACACACGCGAATTAAACAAACGCGATTAAGTATAGGAACATAGCATCACTGAAATGAATCAACACAACACTACACACTCCTGAATTAAACAAACAGAAATGTATAACATCGCATTGAAAAGAGAAAAGCAATTAAAACAGGAAATACAGAACCTCAAGTGTAATTGAAACCAATCACAGTAGATTAATCTGGGAGACTAGTTCTCCATTACAAAAGAAAACAATAAACTAAAGAGAAAACCAAAAGACTAACTACTGACTAAAACTAGCCAGCTTACTAGCCCAGAGACTAGCCCCCCCTTCAGTTCTGTCTAAAACTGACTTATATACAACTTCTGGACTACGCATACTCGCGAGGAGAGCACAAATTCGCGAGGCGAATAATGCGAACAGTCTGCAACTTTTGATCTTCTCGCGGGGCGAGCATATCATTCGCGAGGCGAGCCTCTTCAGATTCCAAACTGTAACGCCCGTGACCTTTCACACGGGTAAACCGTGATGCTTTCTGACTTCCATTGCTGGATTACTCGCGGGGCGAGTCAAGTGTTCGCGGGGCGAGACAGAATGGTTGGCAATTTCTGGAACAGTCACCTTCTGGTTCGCGTGGCGAATGCATTCTCGCGGGGCGAAAGACTCCAGATTTATTTCCTTTTATTCACCTGAAAACAGAAAATAGCATAAGTGATTTATTTAACTCTAAATCAACTAAATTAACCTAAAAATACTTTATAGACTCAAAATACTACTTAAGGGCAATCAAGTCTAATTTGGGTGAAAATGATATAAAATTAGCACAAAGCCAAGGTTTTTATTAGTTATAAAACCAGTCAACCAGAGGCTCATCAGCCGGCGAAGGGACTCTCGCAGCACGACTTCCACGACGACCTCCACGACGACCCCTACCTCTGGAGGAATCTGCCATCTGTGAAAAAAATGAAAATATGATTACACAACAGTGTAAATAATACAAAAATAAATTACCTAATAAGTAGAATGACATTCACACAATGAATTATGACATAAATAAATTACCTAAGTAGAATCTCCGTCACTAAATTCACCCTCAGTCTCATCAGTATCACTTGATCGGAATGTACCTTCGCTAGATGCGTCCAACTCGGATTGATCCATTAACTCTCTTTCAACTTCTTGCCCATTTCCGGAAATGTCCGCCAGAGAATTAACAATAATGTCCGGCATAATTTGCAACGGTACGTGGGGTCTTGAAAACTCATCATCTTGGTACGGAGCATCTTGGTACGTGGGGTCAGGATAACCGGCCAACAAGAGTATGCTTTTCCAGACTGCCCAAAAGGATTAAATCCATCAGCAGATAACCCCAATCGGACATTGCGAGGGTCCTGCGAAAATGCCATATGAACCCTATCAAAATGCTTCCAAGCTTCTCCATCAGATGGATGACACAAGATATCTTGCTCCCTCTCATGCTCACTATGCCACCTCATGTGAGCTGCAGTGGCCATCGAAGAGTACAATCTTGTAAGTCTTGGCACGAGCGGAAAGTACCACATCTTTTTTAGCGACCTCTTCTTCTCAATGCCCATCCTAGTGGTTGTCTTATACCGATCCGCACCACAAAATCGACAACACGTTATGCTTTCCGCTGAATCATCCTTATAGTACAACATACATCCATTCGGGCAACAATCAATTTTCAAACACCCCAGACCCAAATTTTCCACGGACTTCTTAGCATGATAAAAACTTGTAGGCATCCGATTGCCTTCGGCAACGCCTTGACACCGACCTCTTGAGGCGATTAAAACAGACTTCTTGCATATTGTAGTCGATTTGATACTCAACCATTCCATGCACATCGACAACTCCGTGTACTCCCGACATCCTTCCCACAATGGAGATCGTGCGAGCACTCAAAGCATATCATAGAATCTTTGAGCTTCGGGATTCGGATTCTCCTCTATGTATTGGGAACCCATTCCACCATCTTCTCCCCCATCTTCTTCTAGTACAACACCAACCGATGGTCCAGCATGATCCATTATCATTTGCTCGTATGGATTCAATTCTTCCCTCCCGTCACCACTTCTATAGTACGAACCTTCAACCACAATCGGGTTTAAGTCAGGCAACGTCTCACCATGGTTACTCCACCAATAGTAATCAGGCATGAAGCCCTTCTCATAAAGATCGGCTACAACTCCATCCACACTTTTGAAAGATTGACACTTGCATCTTTTGCAAGGACACCTCAATTGATCACCACCCAGCCGTCTAAATCTCTCCTGGCTAACAACAAACTCTATAAACTCACCCACTCCAACTCTATACTCTTCCCTAAGACGTTTATTCCGATCCAACCTACGATACATCCATTTTCGATTCTCCAGAATATCCATTGCTGGCAATTAAATAGCCTGACCAATCCTACAATAACACTTATATACTACGGTGCATTCCAATAACTCCATCAATCTCGTTATTATGACAAGGTATGAACCTATCCCATTCGAGAAGAAACCTTTGTCACACTCGGCTACTAATAGTTATTCCCATATTCAAATACCTTATACTTGACAAAATTTCGGCAGCATTTCCCATCGGTCTCCAAGTTACACGACTCGAGCACGGTCAGAATCACCGCGATCAAGTATGCACCAGGAGAACAAAAGGAAATGCATCAGACCGAGATTTCAACAAGTATATAAGGCATTTGAACATTGAAATGACTATTGTACGAGTGTGAAAAAGGTTTTTTCCCAAACTGTTCCACTTGGACAATTCAAGATTCAATACAATGAGCATGCATACCTTGATAAGTTACGCATGCTCATTAATATTGAATCTCAAATAGGAAACTAAGGCTTTCGTAAATTAATTATTAACTCTAACAGAAAATAAAACCATTAACCTATAAATATTGCAACATTGTTGAGTTTATATAAATTGCAGCGTAAATCAATACAAACTTAGATTAAATATTGTAGCAAACATCCTATTGAGCTCCGCTCTCCACTAACAAGTAGCAGTTAATTGTCAAACACATGCATAATTTCTAAATTATCATCACACAACCAGCATCCCGCCTTTCGGACAGGATCACATCCTATTGAGCTCCGCTCTCCACTAACAAACAACACATATTAACAAACACATGCATAAACATTAAAATTATCAGCATACAATCAGACAAGATCACATCCTATTGAGCTCCGCTCTCCACTAACAAACAACACATATTGACAAACACATGCATAAACATTAAATTAATTATCAGCATACAATCAGACAAGATCACATCCTATTGAGCTCAGCTCTCCACTACCAAACAAGACGATAATTCACATAATACATTACACTGAGTGTTCAGAGAACTGACCTGAGAGAGAAAACACAACTGAGCAAGGATAAGTGGAGGAGCCGGTAGAAGAATATGACAACAAGGACCTATCGTGCATAAATGAAATTATTCATTTCAAATCAAATCACTATTCTATTATGTTAAATTGTTATACCTAAATAATTTATCTCATGAATATCTAGTGTTAAAGCATGTGCTCACGAAAAAATAATCAATGAAGCATAAAAAATAATAAGATTGGAGAGCTGAAGGTCAATTTATTTTGATTTCGACTTTTTTTTAAAAATTATCCTTAAATCGGGCCTAACTGTTAACACAAATCGAATCAATATATTACATATTCAGTACCATAAAAAAATGTGGATAATGCTAGAATTTCTTTCTATCAAAGAGAAGATTTTCCATGTTGTTCAATGTTCATGTTAGTAAACATGACAGTGCCCATTAAAATAGAAAATAATAGAGAGAAAACTGAAAGGTGTAATTGATTGAATGAGAAAGTTTATTACATCAAGTCATATATAAAAGTGACTTATATTATATGTAAGATAAAGCAACTGATTTGTAACTAACCACTAATTAACTATATTAATTATATGATCTAATAGTCCATCCTAGATAGACAAGATGTTAGGGTCTTAGCTAGTAGGGAAAAATTGTCATAACTCACAAATTCCATTTCTATGATTTTCTAGAATTTAAATCATAAAAATCAAGGAATATGGAAAGTTGTAGCAACTTAGTGATTTGAATGAAAAACATGAAGAGAAAGGAAGGATGATCATTGATCACTAGACAAGCACAGATATCAAATTTGGAGATTTGTTTCCCTTTATGCAAAGAGTTACAAATTTTTGAAATCCAAGAGTAAAATAAAAGGGTATGGTTCGGCCAAGTGGGGGAAAATAGGGGAGAAATTTTTGTTCATCAAATCATTTGGCAAGCATGAAGAGTATGATTATAGAAGCACCAATATTAAGTTTCAAGACTTAAATCAATGGGTACAAAGAGTTATGATTTTTCTACCATTTTCAAGCTTAATTCTTTTTGAACAAAATTAAGAACAAGCATGAAGCTAATCAACTCAACATCAATTGTAATGAAGAAAGGTTGGAGGAAAATTACCTCTAAGTGATGATCCTTGAGTAAGAAATCAAGACACCTTGAGAAACTAAGAGAAAAGAGAGAAATGTGTTGGATGAATAAATGAAAATGATGAGTAACAAAAACACACATCCCTAAACTCACACACATACACTAAACACACACACATACACTAAACACACATCTCTGCACACACACACACACAAACATCCCAAACAGACACACACACACAGAGCACACACACACCTACCCTATGATTACAATCCAATTGAACACACAAACTTTAGTACACAGAACACACAACAAACACACACTCACAACACACACACACACACAACACAACAAACACACACACACAACAGAAACAACAATGTAGAGAAAGACAACGAGAGAAGCAATTACCTCGGTCAGTGTGAGGGAGGGCGTTGTGGTGGTGGTGGTGTGAGCAATGTGACCAGAATGAGCCCTGAAATGAGGGGGGAAATGATAGACAGTGACATAGTGAGACAATGAGACAGATAGATGGAGTAGAGGAGAGCTTACCTGAGCAGAGGGGAGATGGCGGTGGTGACGACGACCGGAGGTGTCTTGGGGTGTTGAGGTGACCGGAGCGCGCGCAGTAGAAGAGAGAAACAGTGGGTGGGAGAGAGAAAACGCCGGAAAAAATGAGGAAGAAGGAGGTTCTGTCGAATTTAGGGATTTCAGTTTTAGCGACTGAATTAATTCGGTCGCTAATATGGTTAGTCTTAATTTGAATTTGTAATTTTAGCGACCGAATTAAATTTCGGTCGCTAACACGCGCAATTTTATTTTTTCAACGCGCCATTTAGCGACCGAATTAATATCGGTCGCAAATATAAATAAAGTTTAAAGTGTGAATTCATAAATTTAGCGACGGATTTATAAATCGGTCGCTAATATAAACACAGTTTGACCATTGCATGTAATTCGGTCGCCATTTCGGTCGCTAACAATTCATAAATTTCTGACTTTTACTTTCCTTTGTTTAGCGACCGAAGTAGCGACCGGTATCTCTGCTACGCTCTATTTCGGTCGCTATTTCGGTCGTAGAATCAACTCTAACCATTGTTTCATGTAGATCCTACAATCGGTCTCTATTTCGGTCGCAAAAAGGAACCTAAAAATTCGGTCACTATTTTCGGTCGCTAAATGACCTTTTTTTGTAGTGAGGAGGGAAAATACCATCATACAACCAAGCTGTACATGTTGAAAAAATATCATCATCACATAAATCCCAAAACCTTTGATAAAAAGCCGCATTCAAGCCATCAGGACTAGGAGATTTATCAGGGTGCATTTGAAACAAAGCAAATTTAAATTCCTCCATAGAAAACGGCTTGGTCAAGCAATGATTATCTTCTAAAGAGATCCTCGGATTCACAACATCCAGGACCGAATCATAGGCACAAGCACCACCAGTAAAAAGTTCCTGAAAATAATCTTTAACTACATCACACATACCCCTATGGTCCGTGACTATGCTGCCCACTCCATTATCCAGCTGGTTAATAGCATTTCGTCTCTTCCTATGAGTTGCCATAGCATGAAAAAATTTAGTGTTACGATCACCATCTTGAAGCCAATGTATTTTTCCCGTTGTTTCCAAAAGCAATCTTCCTTTAGTAATAAATTTCCCAGTTTAGCCTTGGCAGCTGATGGGTCACGAATCCGCAAGCGAACGACTTCGTCATCAAGTAATAAAAAGATCGAATCCACAGGGACCGTGATCTTAAATAACTATCAATTATTAAATCAATTAAACTAGACTAGAAAAAGATTTGGTTTTTAAAAGATTAACTAACAAATCAAATATCTAAACGCAATCAAACAAAATAGCAATCAAATCAAATCTGGGGGTTTTCAAATCAAAAGAGATTTCAAGGAATTGGGTTACCAACAAGACTGCTCATGTTACTAAATTGACTACCCGTCTTGTTAATTATCGAAATTTTCTTTGAAGGTGAATTTATCCTAATTAAGTTAATGTTCCCTCTCGGGATACAAGAACCGTGCCCGATTAAACCAACTCCTACTCAGTAAACCCTTTAAATCGAACCCTTTAAGCTTTGTGATAACTCAGTGAACCCTCGAATGACCGCTTCTAACTCTCGTGATTTAAGTCCTAAGTTTGATCCCTATAGATCCTAAGTTTTAGGTTCCACCTTAGAGTATCTATGATATGCAAATAAGTGCGCACCAGATTCACAAGTAATTCATGCAATAGGAATCAAATCGAAAGCAAATTTAAATTAACAAGAAGTAAAACGTCAATTCATAACATAAAACAAATATTGGGCATAGCCCCAATTCCTAGAAATAAAAACAACTACTTAAGCATTGCCATGTTCATAGCAAGCTTGATTAACAAAAGCATAAAAGAAAACCTAAGAGAAGAGAAGAAATTGAGAAGAAGAGAAATCCTAGTTTTTACCTAAGGTAGCAGCCCAAGTCCTCTATTTTCGAGCCTAATTGCCCTATTTATAGAGTAGGTTAACTTGAATCCCAAGCAATTACAAAATCAAATCAAATCAGGTTTTAAAATTCCAGATATTGCACGCCACGGCCGTGATGGCTGTCATGGCCAGGCCGTGACAGATTCTGTCTTGGAAAACTTGGCCGTGATAGGTTCTGACTTTTTCATTCTTTTCTTTTCAACCTTGCTCGATTATGGCCGTGATGGCTGTCACGGCTAGGCCGTGATGGGCTCTGTTTGGCTCATTTTTCTTACTTTTCAAGCTCCATCTTCATGCAAGCTCCATCATGGTTGATCTTGAGCATTTTAATCCTCAATTCCTGTACACAAACACCACAAAACCGCCTTACCCGATCCAAGGTAAAAACTAACAAAAATCAAATTAAAAATGCCTAAACTACATGAAAATGCATGCAATATGCTAAAGAAATATGAGGTGTAATCACACTCATCAGCAGCTTGAAGAAATGCTTCAGACTCACTATCATGTTTATATAGCAATGATCGGATATCCTACTTGCACTTCATAATGTCACGAGAAAAACGAGGCTTGAGCTTACGATCCCATTTATCCAGATCATCTGTACATGATTTAATTTTGTCCAGCACATCACCAAAGTGTCCTTTCTCCCATATCCCTCTTGAACCACTCCTTCCGCCCTATCCTCCAAAAGCCAAGCATTCTCAAACTTAAACATGCGCTTGGTTAATAAAAAATCCATATCACAAAGCTTTAACTCAATTGGTGAATGATCTGACATAGATACCACCATAGTAGAGAGACTAGCTTTGGGGAATAAATTCAACCAACTAGGAGTACCCATGGCTCTATCAAGCCTTTCTTCAATTGCATCCTCATAACCTCTTCTCCGAAACCAAGTGAAAGGGTAACCCTCAAGATGAAGATCCACTAGATTACAATCTCTAACTGCTGATCGAAATCCATCAAAAAGCCAAGGAGGGTGATCTCCTTTTACCAATCTTGTCAACCACTGAGAGAAGGTAGTTGAAATCTCCAATAATACACCAAGGGTTAGAAGACAAAGTAGCCAAATGACGAAGCAAATTCCAAGATTCCCTTCGTTGAGTTCTATCTGGGATGCCATAGAACCCCGTTAGTCTCCACACTCCCTTCATAGGATCATCCACCTCCATATCAATGTAATTGGATGAATAAGAAGTGACTCTACATTTGAAATCTTCCTTCCACAACACTGCAATACCACCACCCCTCCCCTCTCTATCCATCGCAAAGCAACCATGGAAATTGATTTTCCTTTTCAGCTCCTCAATTTTATTAACATGGACTAGAGTCTCAAACAGAAAAATAACATCAGCATGGGAATACCTCACTAGGTATTTAATACTAGGAACTGCCTTAGGGTTTCCTAGGCCATAACAGTTCCAACTTAAAATACTCGTTATTCCCAACGGGCCTGGGGACCGGGACCCACCGATAAAAAATGATCAATTTGATTAGCTGAAGTCTCTTGCTTATTCGCATTTGAATATGGCACTGTCTCAGTCAAACGACGCTTCTTCTCTGCATGGGAAGCATGCTCATGCATAGGCTCGTTTCCAATTAAGTGGGTGGGTCCTTGATTTACACGTGCATCCGTAACTGCCCCATGCATAGCAAATCCCACGTGACCAATTTTTTGAATTAAATTCCCCACAACCACTGCATCTTTCATAACTCCCCCTTCCTGTTTGACCCCACTACCGCCATTTTCTCCCATTTTGTTATTGCTACAGTTATTGAAACTACCCCTGTAACACCCGGGTGCCGACGAGGACGGGGAGTGGTCGCCGGTGCAAGAAGGCACAGACAAGGAGCGGCTCCTGGCAGGCTTCTAGGCGGAGGGAGGCATGAATGAACCGATTACACACCCGAATGAGAGGGATCCTAAGACTGTGTAGGTATGAGACTATACAGTTGAGGATGACTTATATGAATTGATTGGTACTACCTATACTAACAAGATGCATCTTCTTTTCGGTAGCCCATCACTTAAGAACTTCACAGTTAAGTGAGATTGACTTGGAACAATTCTGGGATGGGTGACCTCCTGGGAAGTTTTCCCGGGAAGCGTGTGAGTGAGGACAAAGCATGCTGAAAAGAACCGTGTTGGTTTGTGGGGACAGTAGTCAATCCATAAAGCATCCAGGGATGTTACAAATGGTATCAGAGCGGCACCTCTCCCAGTACGGTGTGGTTCGGGGACGAACCAAGCAGAAGCTGGTGGGCATGTAACACCCGGGTGCCGACGAGGGCGGGGAGTGGTCGCCGGTGCAAGAAGGCACAAACAAGGAGCGGCTCCTGGCAGGCTTCTAGACGGAGGGAGACATGGATGAACCGATTACACACCCGAATGAGAGGGATCCTGAGACCGTGTAGGTATGGGACTATACAGTTGATGATGGCTTATATGAATTGATTGACACTACCTATACTAACAAGATGCATCTTCTTTTCGGTAGCCCATCACTTAAGAACTTCACAGTTAAGCGATCTTGACTTGGAAGAATTCTGGGATGGGTGACCTCCTGGGAAGTTTTCCCGGGAAGCGTGTGAGTGAGGACAAAGCATGCTGAAAAGACCCGTGTTGGTTTGTGGGGACAGTAGTCAATCCATAAAGCAGACAGGGATGTTACAACCCCACGTCCTCCTACATTCACGGGCTCTTCCTTCAACCATTTGGAACCGCCTGTACCACCACCTCCCCTACGCACCTCCGCCCTTAGCTCCACCCCCCAGCCACGGTTGCCATCATCTTCTTCCATTTCAATTTTTTTTTCACAGAACTGGTCAGTATGACCTAGCAAACCACAGAGAAAACAAAAGACACCAAGCCTCTCATACTTGAAGTTCACAGCTTTCCATTCTCCCCCCAGGCTTTCAGACTTTTTTCTCTTTCTTTAGTGGTAGACGGACATCCATTTTCCCTTTATGCCGCATATAAGATCTCCATACCCCATCGTTGTTGTGAACATCATACTCCACAAAAGAACCAATGTAGTTACCCAAGTGTTGGCCAACCACCTCTGACATGAAACCCACCTGGAGGTTGTGGATTTGCACCCAGAAACAGACATGGTTCAGTTGGACTTCAACAAGCGTCTCACCAGCCTGAACAACTCCCAGGATCAGCATGAAGTTATCAAAAGCCCCCAGGGGCCACCATTCAGCACTTGAAGATATCTATCTTATGGTGGAATTGAAATAGATACCTCCCTTGACCCATATCCTTGATGAACACCCCTTTTGCAGGCCGCCAAACCGCCGCCATCCTATCCCTCATGCCGATGAATTAAACGAATGATCTTATCAGTGAGAATCCTGCCCACCAGACAAAGTTCATAGTTCACTTGATTTTGTAATCCTTGCTCCACATCAAATCCTAACCCCGTCTCCTCCTCCTCACCCAACGAAAGACCTTCTAGAGACGTCTCCATAGTAATGCACCACGAACAGATAGTAACAGAATTCTCACTAGGAAGAGAAGAACAAACACTCTCACTGAGAAGAGAATTTCGAGAATCTAATGGATTTCCAAGCTTAAAAACATTGAAATATCATTTAGGTTATTTCTTTTCTATTCTTTCTTTAAAATAGTACTCTCATTCAATATACAGAATCTTTAGCTTATAAAAAAACTTTAATTATGGAAACTTGAAAGCATATTTGTTTGTAGATCAAATTTATACAAAATGATTTTTTTTTACATTAGCAGTTAGACATGTGAGAGCATATTTAAGTAAAATAAACATATATGTATAGATTTGATTCTCTTGAGTAATGATATTAATTGTTTTTGCATATTTTTTTTTTATACTTGTTCATTGTAATTTCTAAAACATTGTATTATAATTAATAATTATATGTGAAGTGGTTACACATTATTGATTTGTATTTTAGTTGTGACAATTAATTGTTACTAGGTACACTAATTGTAGATGGAAATGATCAATGTGAAACTCATTCATGATATTTCAAATTTGTTATATATGTGTTTTTCACTTGTTATACAATTTTAATAATGTTCTTTCTTTTATTTATTGATTTTCAATAGTTAATTAAAGTGTGGGTAATGAGTGCATGTATGTGTACTTAGGTATCCAGCGGGTAAGGGTACAAGTACTTAAGTAGCTATCCACACGGGTATTAGTCCGAGTCTGATTATTTTTTTTTAAACACGGCAATGGGGATTTGTACTATAGTAACCTACCTATATCCTACTCATTGTCACATCCCTTCATTCAGGTCAGGCCAGACTTTGAAGTATGCCAGACTTAGGTCTTAAAAATCGACCTATATAAAGCTAATAGGTCAGACTTAAGCCTTAAGAATGGAACGTAGGCCATGCTTGTTCATGTTAGGCCTAACTCGGCCTAGCCTATTCTCACCCCTATTTCCCATACAACACGTGTGAGCAGTTGGATATTTGGTCCAAAATGAGAAGAAGAAGAAGAAACAATTCTAGAGCGTGTTTTCTTTGTTTTCAGTTTCTTATTTTCAATTTCTATTTTCAAAAAATAATTATAAAAATGCTATAATATTTTCTTTTTGTTTCATATTTTCAGGAAAAATAAAAATACCCATCCAAACCGGCTATCTTGAAGGATTTTTACTTTATCCTTCGAATGATCAACATCCTAGTAATAAATGAGCTTGTCCATGCATGTACATATTTACATAAAGAAATTAATTAGTATACACTGTTACTATAAAGATTTTTTATACTGTCTATCACTTATAAACTGGCACATCATTAGGAATATTTGACTTTTAACATAACTGATAACTATATTGAAAGCCACACACAAGATGATCTCTGATTGGTTGAAAGTATATAAGATTTTACATCGACAATATATCAAAATTAAACTTTTATGAATAATATATTGGTAATTAAATGAAACTTGTCCAACAAAAATATTATGCATTCAAACAATTAATAATAATGAAGAGTATAATAAAAAGAAATAACAAGAGACGGTAAAGGATTAATTAATTAATTAAATATATTTGAGGTGGAAATTTTTGTAAAATAATATTGTGTAGCAAAAGAAACATATTTAAACGATTTCTTAAAAGGCAAATGTTTTTTGAACACCAAAACAGGGACACCATACAGTGTGTAACAACAAGATAAAAAGTAAGTATAAGATAGAGATAGATATATACGACGTCACATACTGACATCCAAATTTTGTTGTTCTAATAACATATCTGTTCTTAAAAATATCATGCCTAAATATATACAGTGCAATGGTTTATTTTGCAACGATTATTGATATGTTATTTGTTTATGATATAAGTTTATTAAAATTCTCTTCAAACTCCCAAGAACTAGCTAGAAACTTACAAGCGACAATCTATAAGGTAGACATGATTAACCTACGATATTGGCCATTATTTGGAGGTTATCCAATTCTTTGGCAAACCTCGTCATAACTTTGACTGGCAAGCAAATTGGTATTATTATACCTTCTTCTCCTTTTGCATTCTTACAAGAGCTGAGAAAGATTCCTCCAGGAAAGGCTCCTGTCCCAGCTTTGGGTATTCCACCATACACTGTCTTCCCCCACCCAAAGTTCACATCTCTAAACCCAATAGGTGTCAAATCTGACACAAGAAAGGACCTTACAGTTGTAAACAAGGGTCGTCCCTTAACCACTATTAGATCTGTCACAGAATGAATATATTCATTTGTCACCTCAGCTTTTGCTTTCTTTATTAACTCTACAACATACCCAATTGGATTGCTGCTAAGCTTCCCTACAGTGCTGACCATTGCTGGGTGTGTAAACATGTTACCATAATAACAATAAGCAATGGAGGATTCAACCTAGCACGTGTGTCAACTACGCACATCATGCGAACTTCTTCATCTTGGTTTAGCTTCAAATTCAATGCTTTAATAAGGCAATACCAAAGATAAGCCGCAATAACCTTATATTTGATGCATTTACTAAGGTGAAGGGGAATCAAGCAACGAAAGATAGCTATTTCGACAGGTCTGAAGAAGAAATATTGTTGAACCATGTCATTCTCATTTGAAATGATGCTCCCTTGCTTGGTATCTTGTGTTACAGCATATCACGCTGCTTTGTTATAGGACTGTTACAACTTCTCTATCTTGTTATTATAGGACTGTTACGGGTGGTTTGTTTTACAGCTGGTTTGTTTTATTTTAAATTGTTTCGTTGTATCAAATAGAAAGTTAGTTTGTTGTATCTTATCCTTATCTTGTTTTAGTTTGTTCTATCCTATCAATTAGGTTGTAATCTTTATATATTCTCTCTCATTCAATTAATAATTATTCAATTTGCTGCGTTCAAGATAATCACCTTCTTTACACGGTATCGGCCTAATATTGTTCTTATACTTTATTCATTACGGCTGCCGATTCTTCATCTCCATACTACCTTGACTCCCCAAATCAACCTGGTCAACCATTAATGGCAAATCCTAAGTCACAATATTATTGCTCCATTTGCAATGTTGATGATCACTCTGATAGTCGGTGTTACTCCAAAATTGGACATCCTTCTTGGTGGAAACACAGTCTTGGATCTCAAAAATCTCGTCGTGGTTCTAACAACCGAAACAGTCGTGACTCAGGAGCTTCTTCTCTACCAGCTCATTCTAATGCTGCTGTTGTTGCTTCATCTTCGGATCCTACTCCTTCTAATAATTTGACTCAAACTCAGATTCAACAGCTTCTTTCTCTTCTTAATACTGGTAATGAACAACCTGTTGTAAATTTTGCAGGTATTTCTTATCGTTGTTTTGTTTCTTTTAAATCTCATCCTGCCATTTGGATTTTAGAATATGGTGCCATAAATCATATGGTTTTTGATCTCTCTCTTTTTCATTCGTACACAAAAGTATCTACATCAGTTAAATTACTTGATAATCTATTTGTTCCAGTACATCACATTGGTTCTATTTTCTTAAAATCGGGTCTTTTAATCTCAAATGTTATACAGGTTCATTCTTTTAAATTTAATCTCTTGTCCATTAGTAAGCTTTCTCAAGACACTAATTCTTGGGTTACTTTTACTCCTACTTCTTGTTTTGAACAGGACCAGAGGACGAAGAAGATTACTGTGATGGGTGAGCAACATGAATGTCTCTTCACCATGGATAACTCCTCTACTGCTTTCCTCTCTACTACATCTTTGGGTTCTCATTTTGATTTATGGCACTGGTGCCTTGGACACCCAGCCATCACTTTATCTCCACAATTTAATAATTTAGATTCTAGCATTAAGTTTTCCAATAAATGTACGTGTATTGTTTGTTCTTTGGGCAAACAAACTCGTCTAAAATTTCCTTTAAGTTGCATCTCTACTGTCAAATGTTTTGAATTAGTCCATTTTGACATTGGGGACCATATAATAAAAATCACTCTTCCGGTGCCAAATTCTTTTTGACTGTGGTTGATGATTTTTCTAGAAGTACTTGGGTATTTCTTATGCAGCACAAAAGCGAAGTAAACTCCATTATTCCCTTCTTTTTTAAAAGGGTTGAGAATCAATTTCATACAAAAATTCAAACAACTTTGTTCTTTAAAAATTTGGGAGTACTTCATCAATCAAGTTGCGTTTATATCCCACAACTGAATGGTGTTGTAGAGCATAAACATAGACATTTATTAAATATTGCTCGTGCTTTGCACTTTCAGTCCAACTTGCCATTGGATTTTTGGGGTTATTTTGTGTTAACTGTTGCCTATCTAATTAATCGTTTACCTACAGCAACACTACAACGTCGCACGCCTTATGAAATTCTTTTTTACAAAAAACCAAAATTTTCACATCTATGGTTTTTTGGTTGTTTGGTTTTTGGTCGCAACACAAACATCACTCACAAATTTTCTAATCGGGCATCTCCTGGAATTTTTTTAGGATACCCTCATGGTAAAAAAGGATATAAAATACTTGATTTGTCTTCAAAATTTTTTTATGTCACTAGAAACACTACTACAAAAAAGAGCTTTAATAGCACACATTCTATAGTGTTTTAATAAGAAACGCTATTTAAAAATAGACGGAAGGCTTTTAATAGCGTTTTTTCAAGGAAGCGTTATTTATTCCTTATCATAAGACAGCGCTCCCTAAAGGAAGCGCTATTGAATGTTTATGGATAGGAATAGGTAGCGCTTCCTTGAAGAAGCACTATCTTAGAGTAATGAATAGATAGTGTTTCCCCAAGGGAGCGCTATCGATTCCTTATCAAAGATAGCGTTTCTCTGAGTAAACGCTATCTATTCCTTTCCAAAAATAAAAAACCCGTTCCCTCCCACTCATCTTTTCCCCCTGGTTCCCAATACACACATCTCATCACATCTCAGACCTGGTTCTTCGCCCCTTTCCCTTCAACCACCCGTAAATCCCGCTCGGCTATTTTTGTTTTTCTTTTATTATTATTTTTGTTTCCATTTCTCTGCTGTTATCTCTCAAATCCCCAGCTCCCACTTTCTCCCCCAATTTTCGATTTCGCTTCCCATCAATTGTTCTAGGGTTAGGGTTTCGATCCGCTTTCTCTCTTCGTGGACTTTGAGACCTAGTTCGCCTCCCGTGCTTTTGACGAAGAGACGCCACGCCATGGGAGGTGACGGTGCCGTTGAGGGTGGTGCGACGACGGAATCGAAAGCCACCAACGGAGGAGGTGTCAACATCAACATTCGATGTTCCAATGGTTCGAAGTTTTCCGTTCAAATTAGCCTCGAATCCACCGTCGGATCCTTCAAGGAGATCGTCGCTCGCAACAACGACATCCCCGCCAAACAACAACGTCTGATTTACAAGGGACGGATCCTCAAGGACGATCAAACGCTCCAAAGCTACGGTATGCATCCGATCTTGCTATTTTCGATATCTTCATCCAGGTATTGACTTTGATTTGTTTGCAAAAGTTGTTTTTGCTAGTGAGGAATCTTATCATGAATAACCCACAGATGCAAGAGCTCATGGATAGAAACCCCGAGCTAGCACACATACTCAATGATCCCAGCACTCTTCGTCAGACACTTGAAGCTATTAGGAACCCTGAGATCATGCGTGAAATGATGAGGAATACAGACAAAGCTATGAGCAACATCGAATCTTCTCCCGAGGGATTTAACATGCTGAGGCGCATGTATGAAAATGTTCAAGAACCATTTTTAAATGCCACTACAATGGGCGGTAATACAACAAATGATAATGCAACAATTTTGGGGACCCAAGGTGGCCAAGTCAGGAATCAATCAACTAATCCCTCAACTACTAGTTCTGAAGCTCATAACTACAAAGATGCTCTCACCATATCCATCATCTTCTTTGAAGGTCAGAGGTCAGGGAAACTTCCTTCTAATCAGAGGATGTCTTGGAGGAGGGACTCTGGTATCTCTGATGGCTCAGCTATCAATGTATATACTATACTATACTATACTATACTATTACATAACCTTTCTCTCATTACAATATTCTTAGCCATTTAGTCTCACTTCTTGCATTTTATTTTCAATTCCTTTATTTGTATAATTAAAATCTATACTCAGATGACACTTGTAGACTTAACTAATTTAAAGTAAACTTGTCTCTAAAGTGATAAAGTAAAAATATATCTTTTCTTACATTATTTAGTGTTAATATTTTTATACATTTTATCCAATTAAGAGTAGTTATATACTATTTTATCACCTTAGAGACAAGTTTACTTTGGAGGTGCTAAGTCATAGGTATTTTACTTGAAATATGATGTATTTTGATTTTTACTTATATACATGTTAGTTTATTGTATTTATATAGATGTCCCATTTCAAGTATGGGAACAAAATTTCCTTTTATTTTGCTTATTTCAATGTAAATATGCAATGCAGGTTGATTTGGTTGGTTGGTACTATGACGCTGGGGACAATGTCATGTTTGGTTTTCCCATGGCCTTTACCACCACCATGCTTTCATGGAGTGTTATTGAGTTTGGTGGGGTAATGAAAAGTGAATTGCAGAATGCCAGAGAGGCCATTCGTTGAGGAACCAATTATCTTCTCAAAGCTACTGCACATGAAGACACCATTTATGTTCAGGTTAGCTTTCTCTTCTTTCTGTTCCTTTTTGGAATGTCACACTAAAATGCTTATGACTAGGGAGAAAAAATGGAAACTGATATTTATTGACTTTGGTTTTTTGCATTGTAGGTGGGAGATGCTAAGAAGGACCGTGCTTGTTGGGAGAGACCTGAGGACATGGATACCCCAAGAAGTGTGTATAAGATAGATAGTAACACCCCTGGTTCAGATGTGGCAGCAAAAACTACTGCAGCTGCTTCTCTGGTTTTCAAGAAAACTGACCCCACTTATTCCAAGACTTTAGTTAGGAGGGCTATCATTGTAAGTATTGGATTCTAAAGAAAACAAAAATGTGGCTTGAATAACTAATTTGGAGATCACATGTCATAAAAGGTTGTCTCATTTCCTGTCTCATCTATTTAAATTGTATCATGTCATTTAAAAAGACACATTTATAATAACTAATGTGATTAGTTTTTCAAGTGACACAATATAAGTCGATGAGACAGGAAATGAGACACATTTTTAAGACAGGTGATCTCTATCCAACTTCGATATAGTTTATGAACAAACTACTCATAATTTGTATACAAGACTATCTGATATAGCAAGAAGTTGTCCAAATAACTTGTTCAAATAATATTACTCTAGAGAAAAATAACATTTGAATTAATGGATGTAGAGTTTTCTCAACTGTTGTTTAAAATCTAAGGGTGTGGTTGTTTATGGGTATAGGTTTTTCAGTTTGCTGATAAATACAGAGGACCCTACAGCAATGGGTTGAAGCCTATTGTATGCCCCTTCTATTGCTCTTACTCAGGTTATCAGGTAAAGTTGTAACATTTCAATTTCTCCATTTAATGTTCATAATTTGGGGAGTAAACTCAAATTCCTTATTTTAATGTCTTGAAAATTAATGTGCCAGGATGAGCTGTTGTGGGGTGCTGCTTGCCTAATACTAACCCGCTTCCTAATCCTTGGTCCTCAACTGGAAGTAAGTTCTTGGACTATAAATTTCTCCTCAGAATCCAGTGACTGAATGCCTCTTTTGGAGTTATCTTCTCTGCAGTGGATGGTTATTCTCAACAACAAAACTTTGTGGAAGTTGGCTCTGTTACTCCTGTCCTCCAAGATGGCAATCCGAAGCCTCCCAAGTTGGCTCTGTTACTTCTGTTGCTGGCATTTTTCTATTGCAGCTGGCCCTTGCTGTTGTACTAAAGATCTACCTCTTCACAATGTCAGTTTAAGAGATATATAACAAAGAAATAGCTTTTTGGATTCTTAGGTTATATATACATATCTATTTATTTATGTTCCTAGGTGGATTTGTGTAAGGACTCTGTAATGGCAATGCTGGGCAATTTGGAGTATAGCATTTTATTTACAGTGGTTCTTCCTTATGTTGTTGGGTTATTATTGTATACGGGTTGGGGTACCCCTTATACCCTTTAATCAATATACTTTTAGCTTATCGGAAAAAAATATTGTATTTAAGCTTTTGTATGTAAATGTATGGTTTGTTGAGTTTTGCTAAGTGCAATGGGATGAGTAAACTGTTTAATGTCTTAGTTTTGCTGAGTACATGTGGGAAATATAGAAAAACAATGTAAATAATTAAAAAAAGGGGAATAGGTAGAGTTTTCTTGAAAAAACGCTGCCTAAAGTTAAAAATAGATAGCACTTCCTTGAGAAAGCGCTATCTGTTGCAAACTTTAGACATCGCTTCCTTGAGAAAGCGCTGTCTAAAGTATGTAATAGATTACCTTATTACGAACTTTAGACAGCGCTTTCTCAAGGAAGCGCTACCTATTCCTACCTTCAGTAGCGCTTTTTTAAGCGATATTGAATCTCTCCCACCTTCAGCAGCGGGTGATTAGATAGCGTTTGGAAGCGCTACTAAAGATCTAAAAAAATGCTATTAAAGCCCTTTTCTGTAGTAGTGAAATGCTACTTTTCATGAACACATTTTTCTATATCATATCCTTAATGCTCATAATTCAAAATTCGTTTTGCCCCTACCACCACCAGATATGACTACTTCCTCACCTATTACCCATCCAATTCCTATAGATCCTTTTCTCACTAATGATCAGCAAGGCCAAAATCCCACTCACACTCAGCAAGCCCAACATCCTAATAACACTCAGCAAGCCCAAAATCCATTCCCTATTGCAGAGGAACCTGCGCAGCCTCCTGAAGCAGAGGAACCCACTGCACAACCCTCCTCCGCTAATCCCACTGCACAACCCTTCAGTAATCCTGTCTTGCCCCTCCCTGTTGCAGCGCACCCTATACCACCGCTATCACCCACCGCACAACCTACATCGCCAGCTCCCGCCATTGTTCCTCCACCACCTATTCCGCATCCTCCTTCAAGTACAAGACATCGACCCCGTTATCTTGATGATTACTTGTGTTCTCTCATTTCATCACAGTCTTCTTCTTCTACCAATGACTCAGGTACACTTTACCCCCTTTCTAATTTTTTATCATATCATAGATTTTCTTCTTCTCATCATTCTTTTCTTTCTTCCTTGGCTGTTGATACTGAACCAAAGTCATATTTGGAGGCCAAGAAATTTCCGGAATGGCGCAATGCAATGCAGTGTGAGATTGATGCTTTGTATGAGAATAAAACATGGTCCTTAGTAGTGCTACCAGCCGGAAAAAAGCAAATTGGTTATCGATGGGTATATAAAATTAAACGGAATTCAGACGATAGTATTGAACGGTATAAATCTAGACTTGTTGCCAGGGTTATACTCAGATTGAAGGGGTTGATTTTTTTAAAACTTTTGCTCCGGTTGTTAAACTTGTTACAGTTAGAGTTCTCCTCTCTATTGCTGCTGCCAAACAATGGCCCCTACATCAGCTAGATGTTCAAAACCAGTAGATTTTTCAATGGAGCAACATTTGAAACTATCCCCATCACAAGGTATTGTATTATCTGATCCTTCCCCATATCGTCGCCTTGTAGGTCGCTTAATTTATCTCACAGTTACGAGACCGGATGAGACGCCCCGACGTCCCAGAAAACCCAAAATATTAAGACCTAATTTCGTTATTGTCGTTAAGCGAGTATATTAAAACACCGAAAAATTTAAAACTTAAAATATATACAATATATATACATACATACATAACATATACACCTCAAGTTCTGATACAGTACAGTAGAGGGAATCCCATCAGTTGGATCCCTGGCCATAGACTCTGTACTCAACTATGAGGATCCACTGCTCGTCCTCCAATGTCTGACTCATACGAGGCCCCATCAAGCACCTCCATAGCTGGTTCCCCCTAAGGATCTTCTCATCACGATCACAAAAAGAAACATATGCAATATAGATAAGACAAGGATAAGAAACCATATAACATCAAACGTGGAAAGGGTTTAGCAACATTTAATTAAATAATGGCACACTAAACATCTGTCTCCCAAGTATAAATATATGTAACACAATCATCCTCAATCCACATCTAGGATCTTTCCTCTACCCTCCATCATGATGCAATGCAAATGTTGTATGAATAATCTCCTCAGGTATCGGCCATATCCAGATATCACAACAATATAATCGACATGTCTCAGAGTCTTCGGCGCACACCCTCGTCTGTGGATGGAAGGTGCCCACGCAAAGCAATGGCACTATAGCTACACAACCCGATGCACACCTCTGGACCACAATCCAGGATGCTCATGCAATGCATGAACTATTGCTGCGACTAAAATGAAATCATCTCTGGACGGTCTGCCATTAGCCTATCCCCGGGAATTCTCCCTTCGAGGCATAAACCCTACTCGACCATGTTTCAGGTCCACTCGACCATGTTTCAGGTCCACTCGACCATGTTTCAGGTCCCTCATATCACAGACCACGTTTCATGTCACCCCCTAGTGCCCTAACCGCTCATCATAATCTCATAGATAACCTCAAAATAATCTCATCTCATCAATCTCAGCCTCATATCACGATAATTATCTCGGTTAGGCACTGCTATCACATATCGTATGCAATCCCCAAATACATCCTCGTGTCTCAACATAACTTATGATTTACTCAATCCTCTAAGCACAATCATAACACTCATCATATCATCATAATCGTCATCATGTTATCCAAAATCATCATCATATATCATCATGTCATAAAATCATTTCCAAATAATAAATACCAAAATATTATAATAATAATAATAATAATAATAATAATAAGTATAAACACTTTCAAAAATAATTACAACACTCATGATATCATACATCAAGTACCAAGTTCAAATCAATCAGTCAAACATGCAATCATCACGTAATAAAATAATATATATATGTAGCGTAACGACGATAAACACACAACTTCTATATCATCATCGGTACCACTGAGAAGTCCCCAATGTGGTATAGACATTGTCTGTTACTCGCTCTCATGTAGGGTTTGGGTCATCCTACGCCATTATCTAATTAAATGTAACCGAGCCGTTTTTGACGTTAAATAGTTTCTTTCCCCCACCTGAGGTGTCGTAGGCTAGCTTTAACGCAACGAAACGAGCTCACTCCTATACTCGTCAAATCTGCCACGCTTGGTTCACCACCCTTTTGGGATCCAAAAATTCACCTGAACACATCATTTTGAAGCAGACATTACGTGTAATCCAAATCTGAAGACGGAATTGGAAACCTATAAATGAATTGAAAGATAACCTCAATACCGTCGCCGATGGCATTTCGGCATAAAAAGGACATAGGTTTGCCTTAGCCTGGATGAGAAAAGAAAGATAGGGTAATGAAGTAGACGTCGCGAGGATCACAACGGTATAATTGGTTTCTCGATAGGACGAATGGATTGCACGAAAATATCTCTGGAATTTCACTCTCTCTCATGGCCTCTCTTTATCTCTCTTTCTCTTCTGTCTACGCTGTCTCCTCGCCTTCTGACTTATTCTTTTTCATTAACTTAGTTTACATTAACTTAGTATACTAGCATCCTTCATGGTGAAGTAAGGTGACTCACCCATGCCACACTAGACCTAAGTGGCGTGATTTTATGGCAAGGAAAGCAAGCAGCTTGCATGGTCCTTGGCTGGTCATGAAATGGCCAAAACCTGCATGAATTAAAGAAAGGAAGGGTAGTAGGAGGCGTGGCCTTTTGGTTATCATAAAAAGGCTGAAAATTTGCGTGACTTTGCAATAGGCCCAAGCAGGAGGTGTCTCCTCATTAGCATGCGGCAAAAATTGAAGGTGGAGGTGTCAGGAGTTTATAAAACTACCGTGTCCCACTAATCATAAGCCTAAAAATTTATTTGAGTTAATTTAATTAGGTTAAAACTTGTAACTAGGGTATAATTAATTAAGACTAGTGCTAACTAATCATAATTAATAAAACTTGAGTAAATTAATTATAATAATCTAGCTATGATTAAGATTTATATCTATGACTAATTATCTTTTAATGTTGTTGATGATAAACCACCTTAATTAAGAATTTAAATTGAGTTGTTTCCAATAGGGTTTTGACGTGCTTGTTTGAGGTGCTTGCCTAATGAAATTTTTTGAAGTACTTGAATCTTATTTTTAAACTTGCATATGTATTTAGATTCTTAAATAATTTTAATTTATCTAACCCTCATTCCCATCTAATTAAGATATCTAATTTTTATTCACGAAAGATAGGATGTTACACCGGATATTACTGTTTATGCATGCTCCTTGGCAGCCTCACATGGATGCTGCAATTCGTCTTGTTCGTTACCTAAAGGCCACACCTGGACAAGGCCTTTTTTTCCCATCTAGTTCAAATTTGTCCCTTAGTGCTTATTGTGATTATGACTGAGCTAGCTGTCCCACAACTAGACGCTCCACCTCTGGTTACTGTATTTTTTGGGGTCCTAGCATCGTTTCATATTTTTTGGATGACATTGGTTTTTCCCTTTCTACACCAACTCCTTTATATTGTGACAATCAGTCGGTTCTTCATATTGCTTCCAATCCGATATATCATGAACGCACTAAACACATACAAATTGATTGTCACGTTGTTCGTGAAAAAATTGCTTCCAGTCTCATTAAAACTGTGAAAGTCATTTCAGCAGCTCAAATAGCAGATTTGTTTACCAAATCCCTTGGCAAAGATCAGTTTGTACGGTTGAAGATCAAGATGGGTGTTTCAAATTTACACACATCATCTTGAGGGGGACTATTACAGTATATCACGCTGCTTTGTTATAGGACTGTTGCAGCTTCTCTATCTTGTTATTATATGAGTGGTTTGTTTTATAGCTGGTTTGTTTTATTCTAAATTGTTTTGTTGTATCAGATAGATAGTTAGTTTGTTGTATCTTATCCTTATCTTGTTTTAGTTTGTTTCTATCTTGTCAATCAGGTTGTAATCTTTATATATTCTTTCATTCGATTAATAATAATTCAGTTTGCTGCATTCAGCACAACCACATTCTTTACATCTTGAACTTCTTCATATTCGTGATGGTTGTATGTAATCTGAGGTGGTCTTTTGTACTTAGGAGTTCCCTACGCCACATAGGTGAAAGACAAGGTTCACATAAACCACAAGCTATTTCAGACATACCAGTCATGAATTGTACTAAACCAAATGCATCAGCCATGATGTGGTTGAAGCACATGCCAAGGATGAAACCACCACACTTAAGGCGTGTGACCTGTTATTATTTAAAACACATCATTAATATATGGAACATAATGAGTAATTCTATGCATTGTTTATTGTAGAGGTTTATATTCTCCTATTATTTAATATGTTTTAGAGATGTTAAACTGCCATAAAATTAAATTAATTAATATATCAAATAATAAATCACGTATTTAAGAGATTATATAATTGGCTTGTCTAAAAGAAAATTTGTTAGAGCATCTTCAAACGAGGTGCTTAAAATATTTTTGCTCGTTAAGCATCAATGCTTGGAACTTGTCGTTGGAGTTCATTGGAGCTTGTAATGCATCGGGTGCTTCTATAAGCACTTGGTGCTTTAAAAAAAGTGGTTCATTCTTGTACTATAAAATCATATTGGTGGGGTCTATTTGATAAAATTGTTGATTAAATGTAATAATGTGGGTAATTTATGGGACCCATTTAGTAAAAAAATTAAAGATGTTTGATTAGAGAGGTGAGATGCTTAAGTTGTAAAAAGAAAAGATGAGTGATCTGTAAGGGTGAGACCCACTTAAAAACTCCTAAAAGTAAAATGTGGGATGCTGAGATGGAGATGCTTGTATAGTACATGTGTAGATAATTGTTTTTTATAACAGTACATGTTTAGATATTTGATCTTTTGTAATGCAATCTGTTATATTTGTCTTTGCTATTTCAATATGTTATCTTTTGTAGTGCAAGTGGTTAATGTGCTATTGTTAAGGACGAATGGTTCGTGCTTTGCACGAGTTCGATCCTTGGAAGGAACAACTCTTTCGCTGGGCTTTACTTACCTCCCTGGCCACATCTTACCGCACAAAGACTGCGACACCTGGCGAGGGGTCAAAGATCCTCTGGACAAAAAAAAAGATGTATGTTTAACTTCAACCTGTATGAGTAAAAGGGGGCAGTTTAAAATTCCTTTTGAGCCAGGCACATCAAAAAGGAATTATCGCCAGCATGAGAGCGCACCTTGAAGAGTGTCAACAATTTGATCAAGTGTCACGTCTACATCAACCTCGATGAACATGACACCCTCCCCATTACATATGAAGATAAAGACATGAGACACCCTCCTCATTGCGGACTTGGGTCCGCTCCAGTGGCAAGAGCGTCCTGCCGCTCCTCCAAGTCGTCCGATCGTGGTCCCACACATCAGAGCAGCTGGTCCCATGCACCCTCCAAAAATAAAATGGAGCCGTTTGATTCCCGCAGGAGCGGTGCCAGACGGGTCCTAGCAGGAGCAAATCCTGGCTCCCTCATGACATTACATATGAAGATAAAGACATGAATATTAAAATTATAAAATTTGATACATCTAATCAAATAAATTAGACACCTCATAATTGCTCTTTAGGTGATTTCATGTTTTGAAATTGTTGAATAATCGACTCGTTGTCAATGTTATCGAATATATCTCTCAACATAAGTCACTAGACAATTTCAATTCGTTTGCTGTTGGAGACTTAATATTTCCCAATATTTCAACGAAAATTATTGCTCACTTGGTGGTGATTTCCTCTTCAAAAAATCTTCCATTATCTTCTGCACTTGGAAAAACAAAGTTAATACATTTGATTTTTTGTGTAACCAATCAATTCAATGGAGTAAATTGTTAATTTGATGCCTGAAATTGCAAGATAATATCAACTTGGTCCCTGAATTGAATTAAATAGCAAAAAGATCACTGGGATTGCAAAACTTTATTCAATTTGGTCTTTCCATTAATTAACCACAGTCTGTTAACGCTGTTAACGTGACTAATGTGGCACGTTAAGTACCTCATCAACACCCATATAAGCGTCCATGTTGCCTCCACATCACCGAATGCAATTTCAGAGACCAAATCGATATTTTCAGGGACTAAATCGATACTCCTTTCTCTCTTTCCCTAACCTCTTTCTCTCTCTGGCCATCTCCCCTCTCTCTTCTCCCTCTTCCCATTCTCCTTTCTCTCCTTCCCTTCCCCAGTACAATCCGCAAATGGGTAGTAGAACACAAGTGTTTGTGCTAGTGCCTCTCTAATGACTTTAAATGGGTCTCTACCCGACATTAATGGTTCATGAGGATATATTTGTATGATTGGAGTTTGGATACGGAATCCTTCTTGCTCATCTATGTCGAAGAGTTGTTTAACTTCTTTGGGATTTGGCATATAGATGGAGTCACCAACTCTGATTGGCACCTCCTCACTATAAACGGGTTAAAATGGGAATTGCTCGTGTCAAGAAAGGTTGAAAGAGAGTTAGCTAGTAAAGTGTGTTGTACTATGTAGTTTGAGTGAATGAATGGAGCAAGTGCTTCTAGCTTTATTCAGCATTTATAATGGGTCAAATATTGGAGTGGGAAAAAAATTGCACCACGTTTTATTGATGGCTATGAATGATGTTTTGTTGGGATGGAGATCTCCTCCCATTTTTCTATACCACGCTATGTCTCTCACTAATGTCATTTTGACACGTCAATTAAAGATTCATGTAATATTAAAAAATAGAATATGTAATAAGATAATATTAGTAGGGAGATAAGAGATCTCTATCCATTTTGTTGATAGAACATTTTTTTTTTTTTGATAAGGTTGATAAAATACGGAACACCCCAAAAGACACCAAAAGCCTTTTAATGGATATCTTAATTATCGGAAAAAAAGGCACCAAAAGCCTTAAACCATTACAAACCCAGAATATAAACCAAGAACAAAACTACAATTAAAGAGCACCAAGAATAATAGGAAGCAGCCATATAGCATGAACATTATATCTCCCTGTACCTCATCTCCAAAACCATGATACACACAAAAACATAAACCAACCAATAGAAGCCACACTCCTTGCCAAAGACACAAACATGTATAAGATATGGGACCATTGAAAATGACCATCCACTCAGCCAAAACAAATAACCTCATGTGATTCTCCCCCAGCCTTTTTGAAATGGGTAGGACCACTCCAGCATCAAGCCAACAGAGATCAACCACTAGCCCCTACCACTTGCTAACAATTTCGCCCCAGTGCACACTCAACCTGTTATGGCCCAAGATGAGGACTAGGTCCAAATGCAATAAGCTTTGGCCCAAATGCTTAGAGGCTTTGAGTTGCCTTAGGAGCCGATTGCACATGTTAAATATAGAACCATCTAGAAGATGATGTAAGGGTTTTATTGGTACTACACTACAAATCTGTTATGATGACTCATGGGTGGTTTTATTGGTTTTGTTTTTAGCAAATATGAGTATTTTTCTTTATTGCCTTAGCCTTACTCGTTTCTGCTACTAGTGGGTCATTTGCTCACAATTGACTTAAAGAGTAACATTAGATGATCATCATTACATACAACAACCCATAGGTTTCGAGGTTCCAGTAAGGATCTTCCCAAAGATATAAACACATCACCATCTCCAAAAAGAAAACCAATGCACCAGCCCTATACCATCTTTCAAAACCGCTTGTAGGGAGGGACACATTTTATTATTTAATTTCAATATATTTCAGTGTAATAATACATATAATAATATATAATTATTAATTAATCAATAGTGAAAATTTTAAAAAAATTAATCAATAGTGAAAATCTTATGATGATAATATATTAAAATGATTATTTTTTATTTAAATCATTCCATGTAGCGTATGTCTTTCTAAAGATTTTAGGTGCATTATTGAAGCGACCTCCACCACATAAATCATATCCCGATGTTAAAATAATAAATTTTGTGATGTTAAAAAATGATAATATAACTTAAGTTAAAATTGAACCGATGTTAAATCCCAACGCTGAAAGCGTTTTTTTCTACTGGTGTTAGTACTTTTGAAAGTTAATTTTCAATAAGAAACCGTATATTCTCTACTTTTTAAATTTAAATTACACTTTCTAGTTTGATGTTAAGTTCATACTCTATTTCAATATAGTTTCCTTGTCAATCTACATTTCTGTTAAACTTTACATTTATGTCAATTCCTCAGTTAAATTGGCACTTGTCTTTAGTTTACTCATAATTTGACTGGTTTGTCAAATTTGTATTTTGATAAATAGTATCACAAGAAAATATTTTGACGAGATTACCGTATAACTCGAGAATCTCACTTTCATTTGATTTTAGTATGTGTCTTGTCGGAATTGGTCTAATACCAAAAATCTGCAAGAACAATCGGTAATTAAATAAATTTTGTCCATCAAAATATTATGCATTCAAACAATTAATAACTAAGAGTTTAACAAAAAGAAATAATAAAAGAGACGGTAGAGAATTAATTAATCAATTAAATATTTCTGAGGAATAAATTTTTATAAAACAATATCGTGAATCAAAACAAACATATTTAATTTCTTTAAAATATCAATCATGCCTAAATATGCACAACACAATGGTTTTTTTTTTTTTTGCAACGATTATTGATATATTATTTTTTATGAAATAAACTTATTAAAATTCTTTTCAAACTTCCAAGAACTAGCTAGAATCTATAAGGTAGACATGATAAACCTACTATATTGACCACTATTTGGAGGTTGGTTTTGTTCCACAAGCATGTTATCCAACTCTTTGACAAACCTCATCATGACTTTGAGTGGCAAGCAAATTGGTATTATTATACCTTCTTCTCCTTTGACATTCTTACAAGAGCTCAGAAGGATTCCACCAGGAAAGTCCCCTACCCCAGCTTTTGGTACTCCACCATACACTGCCTTCCCCCACCCAAAGTTCACATCTCTAAACCCAATACGTGTCAAATCTGACACAAGAAAGGACCTCACGGTTGTAAACGAAGGCCGTCCCTTAATCACCATTAGATCTGCTACAGAATGCATATATTCATTTGTCACCTCAACTTTCACTTTCTTTATTAACTCTACAGCATGCCCAATTGAGTTTAATTTGCTAAGTTTCCCTGCAGTGGTGATTGCTGCAGGGTATGCAAAAACGTTACCATAATAACCAACAGGTAATGGAGGATCCAACCTAGCACGTGGGCTAACTACGCACATCATGCGAACTTCTTCATCTTGATTTAACTTCAATGCTTTAGTTAGGCAACACCAAAGATAAGCCGTGATAGCCTCAAATTTGGTACATTTACTAAGGTGATGGGGAATCAAGTGACGAATTGCTTCTATTTTGGCAGCTCCAAAGAAGAAAGATTGTTGAACCATGCCATCCTCATTTGAAATCATGCTCCCTTCCTTGCTGTCTTGCACTTCCTCATATTCACGATGGTTGCATGTAATCTGAGGTGGGTCTCTTGCGCTTAAGAGTTCCCTATGCCACACAGGTGGAATAGATGGTTCACATGCACCGCGTGCTATTTCAGACATGGCATTCATGAATTGTGCTAAACCAGTACTGTCAGTCATGTTGTGGGTGAAGCGCGTGCCAAGGATGAAACCGCCACACTTAAGACGTGTGACCTGTTATTATTTAAAACTCATCATTAATTAATATATAAAACATCATGAGTAATTCTATGCATGGTTTATTATAGATGTTTAAATTATCATTTCATACGTTTAGAAATGTGAAGCTATCATAAAATTAAATTAACATATTAACATATCAAATAATAACTCAAGTATTTAAGAGATTACATAATTGGCTTGTCTAATGGAAGATATTTGATTTTTTGTAATGCAATATGTTGTATTTGTCTTTGGTCTTAAAAGAGACCATTTGGTATTTCATTTCAATCACTTTTTAATAATAACTAAATAATTCTTCGAATTTAGGTTTGAGCCTAACTCAACCCAATAATTAACTCAAAATATGAGGATTGTTTAAGTCCTATAAGGACTATTTTGTTCACATTTCTAGTCGATGTGAGATTTCAACGCACCCCCTCACGTCCAGTTGGAACGTGAACAAATGTGGGTTGGCCCAACAACAGATTTAAGATAGACTCTGATACCATATTAGAATTTAGGCTCAACCCAAAACGTAGCTTCCGACCATATATCACTTTACAACATGGAACCCCAACAATAATAATTAAATATTCATGTTTAACCTGTACGAGTAGAAGGGGACAGTTAACAATTCCTTCTGAGCCAGGCACATCATAAAGGAATTCTCGGAAGCATGAGAGCGCATGTTGAAGAGTGTCACCAAATTGATCAAGCTTCACGTCTGCATCAGCCTCGATGAAAATGACACCCTCTCCAGTACAATCCACCATCAATTTGTGACCTGGTCCTTCCCTAAGCCTTCCCGCAAATGGGTAGTAGAACACAAGTGTTTGTGCCAATGCATCTCTGATCACTTTAACTGGGTCTCTCCCTGACATTGATGGTTCATGAGGGTATATTTGTATGACTGGAACTTGGAAACGGAATCCTTGTTGATCATCTATGTCGGAGAGTTGTTTAACTTCTTTGGGAGTGGGCTTAGATGGAGCCACCAGCTCCGGTTGGCATCTCCTCACTGTAAAGGGTAGAGAGGGAGATAATGGTGAATACATGTTAATTATGGGAATTGCTTGTGACAAGAAAAGATTGAAAGAGAGTTAGTAAGTGTTGTACTATGTAGCTTGAGTGAATGAATGGATCAAGTGCTTCTAGCTTTACCCAGCATTTATAATGAATGAATGAATGAAAATTGCACCACGTTTTTTTTTTCGTTTGAAAAATTGCACCACGTTTTAGGTAAATGATTAAAATTTAGGTAAAAAATAACTCGATGAAAAAGTGTTAAAATAATTTTTACTTGTAATAATTACCCTTATGGAGAAATAAAATGCCGAGGTACTTGTACAAAGAGATTCACATCACTCCTCATGTCTTCTTGTTTCAAAAAAGAGATTGTTGATTTTATGTGTTAAATTATAAGAAGTGTGATTTTCTTTTTTTATTTTAAAATAATGTAAAGTAATATAATTAAATTACTTTTTTTAACAATAGAATAAGAAAAATCATATAATATACGTGTATGTGTCTTGTCTTCCCGTTTCAAATCTTCCTTGCATTATATGTGTGGACAGTGGACACATATCGGTTCTGTGTGGTCCAAAATAAGAAGAGAAGGAATTCTAACTTTCAATAGATTTTATTTATTTAATTTTAATATATTTCACTGTAATAATACACATAATAATATATAATTATTAATTAATCAATAGTCAAAATCTTATGATGATATTATATTAAAATTATTATTTTTATTTAAATCATTCTATGTAGCGTATGTCTTTCAAAAGATTTTAGGTGCATTATTGAAGGGACCTCCATCACATAAATCATATCCATTAGAGAGTAGAGACAGATTATAAATGAAAGGTAATTCATAACGAGTACAGAAACTACTTAATTTACAGCATCTTCAACGATAGAAGTCAATTTGGGTTCTTAACCCTCTTTTATATCATATATTATTAAAGAACTTTCACCGCTAATTTTCAATTCAATGGTAGAACCCAACTTGGATTCTTAACTTAGTTTTACCTTCTCTTCTTTTGGTTGATTCTTTAGGAAGAAATCTTCTTTTAATGATCATAAGAACCGAGTTCTTATAGAAGAATCGTTCTTATAGGAGAACACAATTCCTCCCTCTCCGATAATAGTTCTATGAAAGAATTGTTCTTAACTCTGCCTAAGAAACCTACGTTGGAGATGCTTTTATAAAAAAAAGGCCAATCCTTTTCTATACAAGTATTTTTTTTTAACATACTACAAAAAATAATTTGACTCAATAATTAATTATATATAATGGATCGTTAAATTTTTTTTAAAGGGGAAACTAAAAACAACTAACTAACAAACCATGAGAGAGGAAACCCCTCTACAATCACTACTCACTACAAAAAAAAGCTCATTTAGCGACCGAAAATAGTGACCAAATTTGGTGGTTCTTTGTTTTACGACCAAAAAATGACGACGACCGATTATATCATCTAAATCAAACACTGATTAGAGTTGATATTACGACCAAATAGCGGCCAAAAATATAGAGTAGCAGAGGTATCGGTCTCTATTTCGGTCGCAAAATGAAGGAAAATAAAAGGCAAAAATTTATAATTTTTTAGCGACCGAAATGGCGACCGAATTAAATTCTACGGCTTAAATATATTTTATAGTTGCGACCGATATTAAATCGGTCGCTAAATGGCGTGTAAAAAATTTAAGATAGAGCGTGTTAGCGACCGAATTTTAAATCGGTCGCTGAATTTATGAATTCAAAATTCAAAGTAACCCATTTAACGACCGATATAGCGACCGAATAATTCGGTCGCTAAAACTAAAATCCCTAAATCGCGAGCCCTTCCCCTTTCTTCCCCATTTCTCTCATTCCTTCTCTTTTCTTCTCTCTCTCTTGCAGGCTCTACTCCTCCCTGCCACCACGCGACGTCTGTGCTCCGGTCACCGCCAGGCCACCTCCGGTGAGTGATTCCACCTTCCCTCTCTCTCTCTCTCTCTCTCTCTTTCTCTTTCTGATGTCTCTCTGTCTCTGTAGCACACCTGAGCCGCCTCCCTTGAGCCACCACTGTCCGCAGCTCCGGTGACACCACCACCACCAAGGGTAAGCTACCTTGTCTTCTCTCCTCTTCTCTCATTCTCCGTTTCTCTAACAGAATGGATATTTGGTAGCAAGGGTAAGGGAAATTCAGCTAAGGAGATTCTGGGGGTAATGGCCATGTAAACTCAATCAGTGCTGAGTTAATTAGAGATTGGACATTCAGCTAATTAGGAGGTTGTTTTCAAAGTAGAACGACAGTAAGTTTCATAGGGACAGTGTGTCTATAAGTAGTTTGGAGCAGTCTGATGTGGAAGTATCAGGTGCATCTACCATGGAGGTTTTAGCTGCTTCATATCTTTATTTGTTATATTTCCGTAATATCATGTAGCATTGTGATAAATTTTCAATCAGGTCCATTGTGTATTATGATAGACTTGGCTTGATTTGTTCCTCTTGTCTTTTCTTTTTCTTCTCACAGGGGGGCTTATTGTTACTCGGTTTGTGGTTTCTAGAGCACAGTAGTGGGTAGTATGTGCAGTTTTAGGTTTAAGTTGGATTCCCGTGTTCCTTTACTATTATCATACAAAGGCATGGGATTGGATGTCCAGACTCCATAGCTACCTTTATAGGTAAAACACGTCCAAATTGAAGTAGCATTGTGGGGTGCACCAATTTAACCTGTCGACAAGGTGGCATGCATGACAAGCTTTTCTGAACAGTAGATGGATGGCATGCCTAAGTTTTAAACCTTGTTTCACGGTGTTATGATTTTAGTTTCTTCTTCTGACTGTTCCCTTGGTGTAGTTTTGTATCATCTCTTGTTTCTCAGTTGATTGGACTGTGGGTTTATTTTTCTTGTCTCCACATTGGGTTGTCTTGATTGTCATGTTTAGCTCCTATGATTTTAGCTTGTTGCTGTTGCACTTGCTAACAATATATTGAATTTTGTGTCATTAAAATAAAGCAAATGTAATTTTGATAACTTTATGGTCGGTTTTCTCAATCGTGTTTGATTTCTGGACTAAAATGGTTCATGGATTTGGTTGTCAAACCATGCTAACTGTGCAAGGCTTGTCTCCTCCCGGGTCTCCTTGTCAATCTTTTATTGCATCTGCTGAAGCTTGTTCGAGCAAATGAATTACTATTTCAATGATATTGTATATGTCACATGTATATATTTATGTACGCTTTGATCCATCGGCATGTGCTTGGTAGCAATGACTTGGGTGTGCTTTTGAGTTATAGTTTTGGTGTTTTTTTCATAATTTTCTTAGATGGTTTCTGATATATGTTCTATTTGATGTATATTAGTCTTGGCTTTATTTTGTAAGTCGTGTGGAGTTTCTCCCACTGGTCCTAGTTTGCTGCTATATGTTGTGTGTGGCTAGCAGATATTTGGTAATTGTGGCCTTGCTGTGTTCACGGGCACTACAACTTGATAGAAAAGCTGTTTTTCTAATGTCTTGTCCTTTTTTTTTTGTGCTTCTCTACCTTGGTGTTTGTTGGGTATAAGATTTGGTAATGCGTGTTACGGCCGTGAAGGCCATCACGGCCAGGCTGTGACGGATTCTGCCTTGGAACTTCTTCACTGGTTAGTTTGTCACGGCCGTGATGGCCATCACGGCCAGGCCGTGACGGATTCTACCTTGGAACTTCTTCACTGGTTGGTCTGTCACGGCCGTGATGGATTCTGCATTGGAAATTCTTCACTGGTTGGTCTCCCAACTCTGCATGGATCCAAAAGTAAATTATAACTCTTTTAAGTGAAAATCTCAATATGAAATTTGGTTTATAAAAATATATATCAAATTAGTATAAGGTTAAAGTAATATTATCAAATGTTGTCATTTCAGCTCTGACACGATTATTTTTATTTATGCATTATAGGTCCTTGTCTGATCTTCGTTGTCCGCGGCTCCTCCCTTATCCTTACTTGGTATTGCTTTGTCGAATAGGTAAGTTCTCTCAATACTCTCTTTTAAGGTTTTGCTTTGTCTAATAGGTACTGATATGTGTGGTGCTTCTAATGTATTATGTGAATTATCGTGTTGTTTGGTAGTGGAGAGCCGAGCTCAATAGGATGTGATTTTGTCTGATTGTATGCTGATAATTTAATGTTTATGCATGTGTTTGTCAATATGTGTTGTTTGTTAGTGGAGAGCGGAGCTCAATAGGATGTGATCCTGTCCGAAAGGCGGAATGCTGGTTGTGTGCTGATAATTTAGAAATTATGCATGTGTTTGACAATTAACTGCTACTTGTTAGTGGAGAGCGGAGCTCAATAGGATGTTTGCTACAATATTTAATCTAAGTTTGTATTGATTTACGCCGCAATTTATATAAGCTCAACAATGTTGCAATATTTATAGGTTAATGGTTTTATTTTGTTAGAGTTAATAATTAATTTACGAAAGCCTTAGTTTCCTACTTGAGATTCAATATTAATGATCATGCGTAACTTATCAAGGTATGCATGCTCATTGTATTGAATCTTGAATTGTCCAAGTGGAATAGTTTGGGAAAAAACCTTTTTCACACCCGTACAATAGTCATTTAAATGTTCAAATGCCTTATATACTTGTTGAAATCTCGGTCTGATGCATTTCCTTTTGTTCCCCTGTGCATACTTGATCGCGGTGATTCTCACCGTGCTCGAGTCGTGTACTTGGAGACCGATGGGAAATACTGCCAAAATTTGTCAAGTATAAGGTATTTGAATATGGGAATAACTATTATTAGCCGAGTGTGGCAAATGTTTCTTCTCGAATGGGATAGGTTCATACCTTGTCATAAGAACGAGATTGATGGAGTTATTGGAAAGCACCGTAATATATAAGTGTTATTGTAGGATTGGTCAGGCTATTTAATTGCCAGCAATGGATATTCCGGAGAATCGGAAATGGATGTATCGTAGGTTGGATCGGAATAAACGTCTTAGGGAAGAGTATAGAGTTGGAGTGGGTGAGTTTATAGAGTTTGTTGTTATCCAGGAGAGATTTATACGGTTGGGCGGTGATCAATTGAGGTGTCCTTGCAAAAGATGCAAGTGTCAATCTTTCAAAAGCGTGGATGAAGTTGTAGTCAATCTTTATGAGAAGGGCTTCATGCCTGATTACTATTGGTGGAGTAACCATGGTGAGACGTTGCCTGATTTAAACCCGATTGTGTTTGAAGGTTCGTACTATGGAAGTGGTGACCGGAGGGAAGAATTGAATCCATACGAGCAGATGATAATGGATCATGCTGGACCATCGGTTGGTGTTGTACTAGAAGAAGATGGGGGACAAGATGGTGGAATGGGTTCCCAATACATAGAGGAGAATCCGAATCCCGAAGCTCAAAGATTCTATGATATCTTTGAGTCTTTGCCACGATCTCCATTGTGGGAAGGATGTTGGGAGTACACGGAGTTTTCGATGTGCATGGAATGGTTGAGTATCAAATCTGACTACAATATGCAAGAAAGTTGTTTTAATCGCCTCACCAGGTCAGTGTCCAAGGCGTTACCAGAAGACAATCGGATGCCTACTAGTTTTTATCATGCTAAGAAGTCTGTGGAAAATTTGGGTCTGGGGTGTTTGAAAATTGATTGTTGCCCAAATGGATGTATGTTGTACTATAAGGATGATTCAGCGGAGAGCATAACATGTTGTCGATTTTGTGGTGCGGATCGGTATAAGACAACTACTAGGATGGGCATTGAGAAGAAGAGGTCGCTAAAAAAGATGTGGTACTTTCCGCTCGTGCCAAGACTTACAAGATTGTACTCTTCGATGGCCACTGCAGCTCACATGAGGTGGCATAGTGAGCATGAGAGGGAGCAAGATGTCTTGTGTCATCCATCTGATGGAGAAGCTTGGAAGCATTTTGATAGGGTTCATATGACATTTTCGCATGACCCTCGCAATGTTCGATTGGGGTTATCTACTGATGGATTTAATTCTTTTGGGCAGTCTGGAAAAGCATACTCTTGTTGGCCGGTTATCCTGACTCTGTACAATCTTCCCCCGGGGATGTGCATGAAGCGGGAGTTTATGTTCCTAACAATCATAAGTCCGGGTCCGTCTACTCCACAAGGGAAGATTGAGGGGTACTTGCAGCTACGGATAGATGAGTTGACGATGCTGTGGAATGATGGTGTGTTGACATATGACGTATCTTTGAGGCAGAATTTCATCATGAAAGCAGCTTTGATGTGGACGATCAACGACTTTCCCGCTTATGGGATGATGTCGGGTTGGATGACCGCGGGGAAGCTTGGATGCCCAATATGTATGGAGCGATCGAAGGCATTCACGCTTAAAAACAGTCGAAAGATCTCATATTTTGATTGTCATCGTCAATTCCTTCCAGAAGATCATCCTTATAGGCGGAACAAGAATGCATTCAAGAAGCGTTGTGCGGAGACAACACCGCCTCCACCACGTTTGACTGGTCCTAATGTATGGCGCAGAGTACAGTACTTACCGCTCGTCCATGAATCCCAAGGAGAACATATTCCTGATTATGGCGTCAACCATAATTGGACAAAACAAAGTATATTTTGGAGGTTGCCGTATTGGAGGACGCAGCTACTCCGTCACAACATTGATGTCATGCATACTGAGAGGAATGTGTTTTTGAATGTGTTTGACACTGTGATGGACATCAAGGGGAGGACAAAGGATACAAATAAAGCCCGATTGGATCCGGCTGACATTTGTAATTGGAAGGAGCTTGAGTTTCAGGACGGTGGTCGTGGCAGACTTATCAAACCGAAGGCAAGTTATACACTAAGCAAAACACAGAAAGTGGCCGTCTGTAAGTGGGTTAAAGAACTAAAGTTACCAGATGGGTATGCTTCCAATATGGGTAGATGTGTTGAAATTAAGGAAGAAAAGTTACATGGAATGAAGAGTCATGATTGCCACGTGTTCATGCAACGGTTGCTTCCAATTGCGTTCGACGCATTACCGAAGCAAATTTGGAACCCACTTGTTGTGCTTAGCCACTTTTTCTGGGAGCTTACATCGACAACACTAAATGTGAATCAATTAAAGGATATGGAAGTCAAGATACCCGTTTTGTTATGTAATTTGGAGCAAATCTTCCCGCCGAGTTTCTTTGATTCCATGGAACACCTGCCAGTTCATCTACCTTACGAAGCAAGAGTTGGTGGCCCAGTCCAATACCGCTGGATGTATCCATTTGAGAGGTAAACAACATCAACTATTTTACTTAATACATATGAAATTCACGAACACGAGAGCGTAGTTTAGCTTTCCCTAAAACTAGTAATTATTTGTATGTATCCCTCTTTAATAGGTTCCTGCACTCCCTTAAACACAAAGTCAAGAACAAGGCACGAGTGGAGGGTTCCATTTGTGAAGCATACTTAGTAGAGGAGACTTCCACTTTTGCCTCTTATTTCTATCCGGACGAAGTTAACACGAGAAGGACAAGGATGCCTAAAAACGTTGATTCGGGCGAAGGAAGTTCAACTAGTCCTCCTATATCAATATTCAACTATCCGGGCAGATTTAGTGGCAAACCAAAAGGATATTTCTTGGAGCAGTGTGACATTAATGCCGCTCATCTGTATATCCTTCAAAATTGTGAAGAGGTGGTGCCATATTTAGAGTAAGTTTGCACAATGTCTTTTATAAGTTCAATTGACATTTATGATTATTAATTGTCCTGCTGTTAATCTCCCATATGTAGGATGTACGACAATTTTATAAGGGATCTCCAACCTGACATTTCAAACGATCAGGTTGATCGAGAAATTACTTCTCACTTTGCTATGTGGTTCAGTAAATATGTAGGTTAAGCATTTTCATTTGTTGAAATACATTTTATCTCCTTACATATATAGCATGTATAAAAATAATATAATATTTGATTTTTTAGGTACTAGATCCAGAAAACAATGTTCAAAATCCATTGTTGACAAATTTGGCATGGGGGCCTAACAGATGGGTTATATCATGGAATACTTATATTGTAAATGGATATAAATTTAACACAAAAACATGGAATGAAGGAATGCAGACGTGTAACTATGGTGTTTGTGTGCGAGCCATTGATGGCAATGTAGAGGATGATTTCTATGGGGTTTTAACTGACATCCTTGAACTCGAATATACCGGTTTCCCCGTGATGAAGTTAGTTATCTTCAAGTGTGATTGGTTTGATCCTACTCTTGACGTAGGGACAAAAATAGATAAAAATTATGGTATTGTTCAAGTTAGGCTGTCTCGAAGGTATAATAAGGCGTACGATCCATTCATTTTTTCACAACAGGCAGAGCAGGTTTATTACTCGCCATATCCCGAAGGACATCATGGCTGGTTGGGTGTTATTAAGATAAAGTCTCGTAGTATAATTACTGATAATGTAATCAACTAGCCTGAAAAAGATGCTCCGTACCAAGATGATGAGTTTTCAAGACCCCACGTACCGTTACAAATTACGTCGGACATTATTGTTAATTCTCTGGCGGACATTTCCGGAAATGGGGAAGAAGTTGAAAGAGAGTTGATGGATCAATCCGAGTTGGACGCATCTAGCGAAGGTACATTCCGATCAAGTGATACTGATGAGAGTGAGGGTGACTTTAGTGACGAAGATTCTACTTAGGTAATTTATTTATGTCATAATTCATTGTGTAAATGTCATTCTACTTAGGTAATTTATTTTTGTATTATTTACACTGTTGTGTAATCATCTTTTCATTTTTTTCACAGATGGCAGATTCCTCTAGAGGTAGGGGTCGTCGTGGAGGTCGTGCTGCGAGAGTCCCTTCGCCGGTCGACCCTCAGCCTTCAGATCGAGACCACCCTAACAGCACCTCTGTGGACGGGACACCTCAGGGTGATGGAGTTGCACCCCCTACCCAGCCTCATGTGGTCGGGACATAGGCTGCACCCTCATCATCCACACCTACGACAGGATCATCATCATCATCGGGACAGGAGAGTCGTGGTCCATCCGACAGGAGGATTCTTCTTATCCCCAGGGGGGATAACGAGTAAGCTAATTTAATTTTTTAATATATATAAAGTATCGTTAATTTCTATTTACTTGTTTTTAAAATTTATTTATAACATTTATTAATGCTCTAATTTTGCTGCAGCTTTCTGCCCGCGAAGGGCCCTTCTGTTTCGATATCGAAGATCCCGCGACGCAAGTTTGATGGTCCATGGTCTACATGGAAGGCCATCCCAGGGGGCCATAGGGATCAGTTGTTTCTAGAGTTTAAGGTAACAATTTATTAAGTTATTTAAATTAAATTTACATTATATATATATACACACACGAATTGCCTAACAACTGTACGTTGCAGAAAGAGTATAGGTGGGACGTAGCTTTAGAGGCTCTCGTCAGGGACATATTTGAGCATAAAGGCTCACTGGTCATGAAGAATCGGCGAACAAGGCGAGGAAGGGTCGAGAATAAGGGGAAGCGGGTGGATCCACGAGATCGGGAGGCAGCTGGACCAGATCTTGGGCTACTTGAGAAGTTCCGGAGATCCAGCCCACACGGCTCGGCGTGTCGAGCTTCGATGGTGGCGCATGTGCTTGGACCGGCGGGTCTAAATCTACCTCCGCCCACTACGACGAGCTGGTAATACATTAAACTTTTGACTTATTATACTATTTAATTAATTAGTTTCCATTTTTAATTATTCTTATGAATTTAAGATTATATTTTTCTGTGCAGAAAGCACAGAAACAACGGGCCCCCACTGCTATGGAGTTGGTGGAGAGGACGAAGAAGTTGAAGTCGGGGACATGGGTCAACGACAAGGCCCGTAACTATGCTGTAAGCAAAAAAACAATTTAGTGTTTACTTGTAATTTATTATAAATGATTTGTTAATATTGGATATAATTTTAACTAAATATCTTCAACTATACTTTGTAGGTGGGCTTCAACGAGAAGAAGGACGATGCCATATCACGTGCCTCACAGTCACAAGATGAGGCTTTGACTGGTGATGGACCCAGCTCTCCTATCTCCATCGAAGATAATGCCATTTATATGGAGGTCGTCGGGGGCAGGAACAAGAAGGACCACGTGTATGGCCTCGGACACCTGGGAGGCGAGTTTATCGCTTCATCATCTGGCACTCCTGCTCCTTCCTACGCCGATACAGTCCCTCAGGAGCAGTTCAACCAAATGCAGGACACCATCACGCAGCTGAATACGGAGCTTCGGGAGAAGAGCGAGAGAGAGCAGCAGATGGCGAACCAGATTGCACCGATTGGCTCGGGCACACCAAGGCCGGCGATGCGGCGAGCATCGAGCGGGCCGGTTTCTGCGGCTGGTGTTGGAGCGAATAAGGATCCGAGACTCCGGTTGCTCGGGGTGATGCTCACGGCGGTTGTGCGCTTGCTTGCCGCTCCTCCAGGTTCCGCCGCCCACTCGATGCTCTGCTGCAGAAGACGATCAACTAGCAAACGTCGGTGGTACGGACGCTGAGGATGAGTGGATTCCTCCACCTCCCCCTCATCATGACTGATTTTTTTTTCCATATTTTTGACTTTAAACGATTCTTGTACGACACTTTGGATTATTATTTTTATATATATTTATTATTTCTTATGATTGTATATTTCATTAGTAATTTGGTGTGTTTTATTAGTAATTTTGCTAACGTTTAAAGAAAAATAGAAAACAAATTTTATTTTAAAAATTAAATTTTAATTTTTTTTAATAATAACCAGTTTAGCGACCCAATTAGAAACCAATAATTCGGTTGCTAAACTTTATTTAACATTAACAGATGTGGTATGGCGACCGAAAATCTATCGCTAGTATAGGGTAATAGTGACCAAAATAAGCGACCGAAATAGAAACCGATTATCGGTCGCTAAAAATGGTTACCTAAACAATACGACCAATCGAATAGCGACTGTTTTTATTATTTAGCGACTGAAATTACGGTCGCCATTTAGCGACCGAAATATTAATCCGGTCGCTAAAAGGTTAGCGACCAGGTATTCAACTACCACCATTAATTGGTCGCTAATTCGGTCGCTAAAATAAATAGCGACCGATTTACATAGTTTAGCGACCGAATATGCCGGTCGCTAAACAGGTGCTTTTTTGTAGTGACTTACATTGAACGTAACAAGGGACTAATGAAATTGACCAATTGACCGCAATTGCAAAGGCCCATTCAAGAATTTTGATGATGAGCAACCAAAGTAAAACAATGGATTGAGAAAAGGAAAGTGCAAGATCAAAAAAAAGATCATCCAAGACAAAGAGGAGAACTTCAAGGGTATATGGTTAAGTATGGTCTTAGGATAAATTGTAAGATTCAAGTGTAGGATTGATTATTAAAATTGAATGACCTAAAATTGAACATTAAATTGAAAGTGGGCCTTTATAAAAATGTTTTCAAATATTTAAGAAGTGAGCTAAATGTCAAAAATGTTTTTCATGTATGTTAGAATACTCTTAAGGGTGAAAAACTTCAATATTTTTTTTTTGTTGATAAAAATCATGTTTTAACCGATTGTACTTAAGAGCTTAATCGATTATATCGTGTCTGTAAAACTCAAAAATTCTACGCAGACAACATTTAATCGATAATGAAGTGCTATATAATCGATTATATTTTAAAATTTGGGTTCTGCCTAAGAGCACTTAACAGATTAAATTTCAAGTCTTAAAAAATTATTTTTAGTAGTTTTAATAGATTAAGGGGAGATTTTTAATCGATTATATTTTGTGAAAAAATGTTTTCTGGTGCATTAAATACGTGACAGCTGTGTGAAACAATCATATTTCGTCCTTCACCTATAAATACGCTTTCCCAGCTTGAAAAACCCCAACTTACTGCTCATTAATCACTTGCCCAACAACAATAACTTTATCAATCACTATTTTACTCTTGAGATATAGATTTGAGTCAATCCTACACAAGAGTCAATAGTGCTTCAACTTGTATTGTTCAACCTTTTGAGGTATTCTCTTTTGTAATCTTTATTGCTTGATTTTGTTGGTTAAAGAGGGTGATGTACTATTTTTGTGGTTGTAACAAGGGTGATGCATCCCTTGATTTGATTTAGAGACTCTTGCACAAGGGTGGGGGATCCCCTGTGAAGAGTGCTAAAGTATTGTAAAACTTGAATTGTTTTTAGTGAAAAATACTCAAACGTTTGTGGGGACTGCACGTAGGTCACTCAAGGGAGTGATTGAACTTGTATAAATGGATTTTGTGATCTCCTCCTCCCTTATCTCTTTATTATTTCTCAAAACTTAGTCTAGGTCAAAAAAAGGGGACAAAAATTTTAATATCTCAATTCATCCCCCTCCTGAGATTGAAGCCACTTGGTAACAATGTTATCAGAGCTAGCCTCTTGTTTAAATAGCCTAGCAAATTCAAGAGAAAGATGGCTTCAAATTAACAACTTCAAGAGGGAGCTTCTCTTAGCCGTCGTCCAGGGTCTCAATGGGGAAGGCTACCCCTATTGGAAAGAAAGAATGAAGATATTTATTGAGGCAATTGATATGGACGTCTGGGACGCTGTTGAAAATGGGCATTTTGTTCCTACTCAATTGGTGAATGGGCTCCTAATCAACAAATACAAGAGTGAATGGACGAAAGAAGAAAAGAAGAAGGTTCAATACAATCTCCGTGCCAAGAACATCATCACTTCGGCTTTGAGAGCGGATGAGTTCTTTAGGGTTTCTAATTGCAAAACAGCTCCTTAAGAGATGTGAGACGTTTTTCAAGTCACACACAAAGGCACAAGTGAAGTCAAGAGAGCAAGAAAAAACACCTTGATTCGCGAGTATGAGTTTTTTCGAATGAATCAAGGAGAAAGTGTTCAAGAGATGCAAAGAGGTTCACTCATATAGTGAATCAACTTGCTTCAATGGGGAAGACATTTCCAAATGAAGATTTGATCAACAAAATTCTAAGGTGCTTGAATAGAGAATGGCAACCCAAAGTCACCACAATAATGGAATCAATAAATCTAGCAACTATGAATTTGGCCACTATCTTTGAGAAATACAAGAACATGAGTTGGAGCTTAGTCACTTGGCGGAGCATGAAGAGAAAGACAAGAAGAAGAAGGGCTTAGCTCTTAAAGCATCAACCTCCTATGCAAGTAATGAGAATGGTGAAGATGATGATAAGGATGAGGTAGACGAAGATGATGAGAACATAGCCTTATTGGTTAGAAAGTTCAAGAAGTTCATGAAGAAAAAGAATTTTCCAAAAAAGAGCTTTCCACCAAGGAAATTCTCAAGAAAAGAAGGTCCTTCAACTCCTCCAACATGCTATGAGTGTGGCAAGTTGGGACACATGAAGATTGAGTGCCCCAAATTGCAAAAGAAGTCACCAACGTTTGAGAAGAAGTACTCAAAGGAAAAGAAAGGAACAAATAGCATATATAGCTTGGGAGGATAATGACATGGACGCATCAGATAACTTCGTTAGTAGAGAAGCCTAACTATGTTTCGTGACCAATCATGAGAGCGAAAGTGATGTAGAATCTAACTCTTCCATTAGTTCTTATGATGAATTGCATGATGCATTTATGGAATTGCATAGGGATTCTATGAGGTTAGCTAAGGCTTAACTCAAATAAAATCATAAGTTATTTGTAAAATCAAGTAATTGCCTTAACTAATTAAGGAAAGACTAGAGCTTAAAAAGGAAAACTATAACCCTGGTTACATTAAAGGAAATTATGTTTGTGAAAAATGCATACAGTATGAGAAGAAGGTTAAACACCTTCAGTGCATGGTAGAAAAGTTCACTAATGGTAGAGATAACCTTAATGCATTGCTTGGAAATCAAAAGGCATGTTATGATAAGGCGAGTTTAGGTTACAAACGTTTTGTGCATGAAAAGTCAATTAAGAACCTAATGTTTCTACTAGCCCTTTCACTAGATGTTATTATTGTCCTAAAACGGGACATACCGCATCCATTTGCATGGCCAGAAAGAAATCAAGTGAGAAAAAGATATGGGTTCCTAAGGGAACATCGTCTTATGCTAACCAACAAGGACCCAATAAGATCACGGTACCTAAACAATACTCATGAACTTATTTTGTAGGTATGCTTCAAGGTACTTGGGGCGGATTGGTACCTTGATAGCGGATGCTCCCAACACATGACTGGTGATAAATCAAAGTTTCTAACTCCCACTCCAAAGAAAGGTGGCCACGTGACATATTGTGACAACAACAAAGGGAAAATACTTGGAATAGGTAAGATTAGTAAGGATCTCTCTACATCCATGGATAATGTGTTATATGTTGAAGGTTTGAAACATAACTTGTTAAACATTAGTCAACTATGTGATAGAGGAAATAGAGTAATTTTTTATTCAAATAGTTGCATAATTGAAGATAAAAATAGCAAGCAAGTAAGAATGATAGGAAATAGAGTAGACGACATATATATGATTAGTCTTGATGAAGTCTCATCTCACAATGCATGTTGCCTTGTAAGTAAAGAAGAAGACTCTTGGTTATGGCATCGTAGCATAGCTCACACTCATATGGATTACTTGAATAAAGTTAGTTTCAAAAGAGTTAGTTATTGGTTTTCCTAAAATCAAATTTGAAAAGAATAAGCTTTTTGATGTATGCCAAAAAGGAAAACAAGTCAAAGTCTCATTTAAATCTAAAAATGTTGTGACTACTTATAAGTCTTTGCAGTTATTACATATGGACTTGTTTGGTCCCTCACGTACAATAAGTTTTGGAGGGAACTACTATGCTTTGGTCATGGTAGATGACTACTCAAGATACACATGGAATCTCTTCATTGCTCATAAGAATGATGCATTCATCGCATTCAAAAGGCTTGTAAAGAGTATACAAAATGAGAAGGAGCTCAAAATTGTTTCAATTCAAAGTGACCACGGTGGAGAATTTGAGAATGAACAATTTGAGAGTTTTTGTGAAGAATATGGAATTGAGCACAACTTTTCAGCACCAAGGACACCTAAACAAAATGGAGTTGTTGAGAGGAAGAATCGATCCCAAGAAGAACTTGCAAGAACCATGCTCAATGATCATGAACTCCTAAAAAACTTTTGGGTCGATTCTGTAAGTACTGTTTGTTATGTTATGAATAGAGTATTAATTAGACCAATATTAAAGAAAACTTCACATGAGCTTTACAAAGGTAGAAAATCAAACATTGCACACTTGCATATTTTAGCAGCTAAGTGTTGCAGCATAGAAATGTGATAAAATTCACATCATATAATCGATTAAAATCCTAGAGATAGTCAATTATTTAGCTTCTGTACAGCTAATTGTGAAAAAAAGAATGCGATTAATCGATTACACACATGAAAATAATTTTTTAATACCTCTCAGCCTCACTGATCAAAAGGAACATCCACGGGCACGGGTTAATCGATTATCCAGGACCCTTTAATCGATTAAATATCGTTAGCAAAGTAGGACCTAGGGTTTCAGACGCGCGCACTGTGCTCATTTCTCCAAGTTCGAAAAAGCGGCTCCTCTCCTTCTTCTCCACTCAAACAACGCCTCCACCTTCTCTCTTCCTTCAAGTCTCCATTTCCATCAACTTCCATCATCACCCAAACACCCAAACTCCACCCTGTTCACTAAAATCTCTCTCTAGGATGCAATTTCCCCCTTCCAAATCTTCATTTTCGCTCATTTTCATCAACACACACCCAACTCCACCATGCCCAATCAAAAGTCATTTGGGTTTCAAAAGCCTCCCAACAAGAAAAGAAGGTCATCAAAGGAGCAAGTGGACTCCTCCCAACCACCTAAAGAGCAACCATCACCTCAGGTACCTCAGTCCCCTCCTCTCATAGGTAGGTACTTTACCTCTCGCGTCCAAGGGAAGATTTTTAGGGATAATTTTACTTCCAGGACTATAGATAATCTCATGGTCCTAGATTATGATTGGTTTACAAGTTCACATAACATTAACTATACAAGGTCAAATGCTCATATCTACAGCAAGTTTAGTTCATAATGAACTTATAAAAACTAAAAATAAAATAGAAAAAGGAGAAAGAAGTCATTACAATGGAGGAAAACGAAAATGGACAATGGAGAGGAAGAAGGAGATGATATATCTGCTGATGTCCTTAGGTCAGAAAATTAGGTGTACAAAATTGTAAGAGAGTATCCCCTACGTAGGGTGTTACAAGGACCCTTTTCTTTCTCCTACTTTTGGGCCAACAAAATTAATATTAAAATAAATGTCTTGGCCCATTTCCCAGAGTGTAGTAGCGCGAAACTCTAGGCACATGCTTAGGACACGTCCTCAGCTTTTAGGGTGCCCCAGCATGGGAGAGAAAGTGCTCAACTTTTGTCCTTTTCTGAAGAGGAGTTTGTGCCCATATGCTGCAACATGTTTATAGAATTTCCGAATAGCTTGTCTAAACTTCAACAAAAACCTAACCAAAATCAATAATCACATTAAGCACATTCCTAGATGAAACACTAAAACACACTTAAAACACTTAAAGATTACAAAAGTTCAAGCTAAGAAAGAGTAGATAACTCTCATTTCTAAAAGCTGACGATATGATAATGACAAATATGATAAGAGAGCAGAATAAGAGTATGATAGGATATGATCAGGATAAGCTCTTATCCTATCCAATGTTTGATGCAGGAAAGAATCTTCTCCAATTTTATGCAGTCCTTAAATCCCCACCTTTAAAAAATATCTCCCTATTTTGTTGATTATTCAAAACCCTCTTACCTCTTTATTTTTCAAGAATCAGGATACCACTGCAAAAAATTTCCACTACAGGGGATCCGTTCCTGTTTGATGCACACCAGATAACTCACTAGTTAGTATTATGTTGTCCTATCTTTTTTTTTGAAGCAAACACACTTAACTCATATTATTGATAAAAAATGGTTCAATACAAGTAGGAACTAAATTTTAAATATGAGGACTAACACCAGATATAGAGACTCTTGCCAGGAAAAGTCACTACATTCGCTTGTTTCCAGGGAAATTTTACTTGAAAGTTTGGATGATGAGAAAGTAAGGCTCTACAATTAGAAATAATATCACCATACTCTGACAGACTGGTGCGAACGCTATTGATACTGTCCACCACCAATTTACTATGTAGCTCAAAAATGACATTTTCCAGCTCGAGCATGACTGCCCAGCGTAACACATGCAATAAGCCAAAAGCCTCTCCTTCATAGACTCACATCCTAGGAGTTGTCCATTCGGTCCTAGCAGCAAAGGATGTCTCCTGGCCATCTTTGTTAATATTGCCACATCATTAATAATATTTAATTCTTAGCATAACTATTTTGAAAGTCACACATAAGATCATTTCTGATTGATTGACAATGTAAAATACTTTACATCGATAATATATCAAAACTAAACTCTTATATATAATGTGCCGATAATTAAATGAAATTTGTCCATCAAAATATTATCCATTCAAACAATTAATAATTAAGAGTATGACAAAAAGAAATATTAAAAGAGACGGTTGAGAGTTAATTTTAATCAATTGAATATATCCAAGGAAGATATTTCTGGAAAACAATATCGTGAATCAAAACAAACATATTTAGACAATTTCTTTAAAATATCATGCCTAAATATACACAACACAACGGTTTATTTTGCAACGATTATCGATATATCATTTTTTTAAGAAATAAACTTATTAAAATTCTCTTCAAACTCCAAGAACTAGTTAGAATCATACAACCTACAATCTATATGGTAGACATGATAAACCTATGATATTGACTATTCTTTGGAGGTTGGCTTCGGTCCACAAGCATGTTATCCAATTCTTTGACAAAGCTCGACATAACTTTAACTGGCAAACAAATTGGTATTAATATACCTTCTTCTCCTTCGGCATTCTTACAAAAGCTGAGAAAGATTCCACCAGGAAAGTCCCCTACCCCAGCTTTTGGTACTCCACCATACACTGCCTTCCCCCACCCAAAGTTCACATCTCTGAACCCAATACGTGTCAAATCTGACACAAGAAAGGACCTCACGGTTGTAAACGAAGGCCATCCCTTAATCACCATTAGATCTGCTACAGAATGCATATATTCATTTGTCACCTCGGCTTTCGCTTTCTTTATTAACTCTGCAGCATACTTGTTGACGCTGGTTTTTGGTTGGTGTCCAAAATCCTTGTCACAAATAATTTCAAGATCAGACGAGTGTAGGGATGGACGAGTTATACGGTAATCTCGTAAGGATGTGTATTATCGTATGCCAAGTATAAATTCGACAAATCAGTCAAACCTGATAAATACTGGCAATGACTTAGGTTTGGTAAAATGTGTTTTGATTTAACAGGGAAAATTGCTTTCTTAAATGAGAGCGACCTCCTGCTTGAATTTATAAAGATTCATGGATTTGAGGGAAAACATACAGATTGCAGGAAAATTAGAAGAAAGCAAATAAAGAACATGAAATTAAAGGAAAGCAATAAGCAATAGAAAATTTAAAGGAAAAGCATGTAAGTTGCAGGAAAATAATTGAAAGCTTGTAAATGACAATGAAAAATAAATGACAGTAAATTAAAGAAAGAAAGCAAATAAAGAAAAGTATTTAAATGATTGAAAAGTAAAAGAAAGCATTTAAAGTGTAGAAAGGGTAAAAGAAAACAAGTAAAAGTGATGAAAGGAATGAAGAACATATAAAAGGAACTTGGATAAAGAACACGAAAGTAATGCTGAAAGTAAATAAGAACGTGTAAAGAAAAATTAAATAACCAGCACTGTATTATAAATTGAACTGGAAATAAAAGGATGGAGGGAGTACTTGAGTATAATCCTTAAATCTGCTGTGTGATCGAGATATGTAGGATATCACATCAAGTAACCTCCTCCATTACATCGGGATTAACAATATTTATAAGCATACAAAATAACTGCCTAAAGAAACTTCCTATCTTAAAAATTGACACCTGTATGGCAGTTTTGCTATGTTTCAGATTCAAACTATTTGACAAGTAAACTTCTCTAACTGCTCATTCCTTCGAATGGCTTTATGCCCATTTGCTTGTTGCCCACAGTTTGGTTATTTGACAACTTATTTTGCTGATGCTGTCAACCTTGGAAACTTAGCCATTTCTATACTTTGTTCGTCTGACAATTCTTATTACCAACTTTGTCGAAAGTTGGGTTGTTACTTCTATTTCTCCGTCAGTCAGCTGGATATATTCGTCGGGAATTTGACTGATGACAAATGTGTTTTCCTTTCTTGACGGCTTTATCTGTCTAACATACTAATTTCTGTCAATTTTTCAATCACACATTCTCTTTGAATTCGACTCTTCATGGTGGTTATCTGACGACTCTTCAATTTTTTCCGTCATCCTGTCGGATCCATTTCCGTCAAGAATTTGAAATTCCTATTAACAGATGCCCCCCAAATTTTGCTTTTCGACGGTTTTGCCCGAAAGAATAGCAAAATTTGATTTTTCAAATCCCCAACGATCGTCTTAATCTCGGGTTCTTATCCGTTAATTAAACCTTGCTTCTTATTTCATCCCTACTTAATAGGGACAATCATGACGCCGCAGGTTTCTTGGAATTCGATCCGAAGGTTTTTAATTCTCCTTTAAATGTCAATCACATCAGAACTGACTTTCTTCTTCTTATCCTTCCTTCTTCACTAGTAACCCTTTTCTAACGAAAGACCTTTTCTTCTTCCCTCGCAAAATCCTTTCTCAAAAGGAATCCTTTCTCTTTCTTTTATTCCATTTACCATGGCCACATCTTCTAAGGTGCCGACTTCAGTACCTCATGCTACATTCGTGCCTCCTAGGGCAGTGGTTCAAGACCCACTTTTGGAGGAATCCGAGTTATGGCAAGAATCCAAGGTAATTTACCCTATTCTTGATCCATCTATTGCTTTAAATCCTCCTGCTGCATTTTTGGGTCCTTTTGTGGCCAACAACGAAATTTCTGAGGGTTTACGCAATTCCTTTCCTTCCGCTAGCGTAAATGAAGCTATTTTATCCTTTTTTACTCCTATTCCCATTCATATGTTCAAGAAGAGTAATAGGATTTTCAGAATGCCCCCTGCCACTCGGTTCGATGCCTACATTAGTTGGCTTGACCGAGTTCAAACTGAAAAACGCAGTGTATGGGAAGAAGCTGGAATCTTTGAATTCATTCAACTTTCTCGTCATGTTAAACTGGTAGACTTTTCTTTAATAGGAGCATCAGTTTTCTTTTGGAACAAAACAACAAATAATTTTCATTTTCCTTATGGAATGATGGGTCCGACTTTGTTCGACATGTCGGCTATTACTGGCCTTCGTCCAGATGGCCCCACCATGCATACTGAGGTAGAAATTGAAAATCAAATTGATGTTTATGTGCTGAAGTGTTCTTTTTCCAAATACATAGCAGATTTTAGAGGATAAGCTCATGATCCTGTGACTTGGATCTCGAGCACGTAGCCTTCTTGTTTCTTTGGCTATGTGCTTATGTTTTTTGTAGTAAATCTGCTTCTTTGGTCGCTTCATATGTTCCTTTAGCCAATCTTTTGTCATCTGGTAAGAGAGTAGCATTAGGACAATGTGTCTTAGCCAATCTTTATGATAGCATGAGCATGCTAGTTGACACCGTCAAATCTAAAAAGAAAACCAATATAGGAGGGCCCCTTTGGCTTCTCCAATTATGGTTAAATGCAGTTTTGGAGCGTCAATTTTCATATAAAGCTCCCGCAGATTTGACAATCGACACGTATGGCTCCTATCTCTGTTATGTGTCTGCCGAGTCTTTGACGAGAGATGAGACTGCAAACTTCAAGTTTTATTTTAAAATTCTTCATTCGCTTTCATCTTCATCCCCAAAGATAAACTTTTCTCCCTTTTCCGACCGGAAATACGGTCCAAAATGGTTTACACAACTGAGCACCACCATCTCCAAATCCAAAAAATCCATTTGGACCAAATTTCTTTGTCAGAAAATTCTTTTTGTTGATGGCCCTAGCTTTAAAACTCAGAGAGCCTATCTCCACTTGCCCAACACCGTTGCTTGTCGACTGGCTTCTGCCAAGCTATCCCTGCTCCCTATTCGTCAGATCTCGACGAGAATTTCATTGGTATCAAAGTCCCAACGTATGAGCATATTGTCGCCATTAGTGATGAAGACAAAGTTCGTGGGACTTTCTTACAACCCGTTTCATTTTCGGTCTTCCACGGAGTCACTCAAAGCTTCCTTGACTGGTGGGATGAATACTACTCCAGCCATCGTCTGAATTTAAAGACTTGCTTGAGTTGTATTGAAGACACCGCGGGTAACACTGATGATTCTCTCGTGCAGAAACAGGATCCAAAGAACCAAAACTCGAGGTGAACTTGAGAAAGAAATTCAAGCCTTTGAGAAATTTTATAAAATTAAGTGGAATCCCAAGTTACCATTTGATATGGTTCGTCATGTCAATAGTGTTTTAGCCAAGCCAAAAGGAAGCATAATAATAAGGAATCGAGAGGCTTGCCATGTATAGGAATATTCCCAATATGACCAGGGAATATTTTGACAATTTGAAAGCTCCTTTTCCTAAGCCGATGCCTATTCCTTGTGCCCCTTTTGGTTTAGCTGATTCACACCCAGGAAAAACCGTCGAAAGGAGGTAACTTTTTCTTTTTGGACAGCGTGAGTGCTTACGTTGACCCTTTTGAAAAACCAAATCCAGATTACCTTCGCTCGTCGGTTTCTTCAACTTTGATGACGACTATGAATTCCATTCGAGAATTCTAACTTGTAACTCGGGTATTCATTTGTCAAATCACTTATTTCTCTTTTCTTTTAGATCGACAAATCAACTTATTTACATTGCTATTGACAGCTATTCCTCTTGACAAACCCCTCCCCTGGCAAGTCTAAGTCCGACGCGTCTTGTCGGGAGAAGCTTCTGAAGATGATAATGAACCCGTTATCCCCTTGGTCAAGAAGAGCTCTCGGTCAGCCAAAGCTTCTGTTTCTGATCCTCAGTCAAAAGGATCCAGAAAAAGAAAAAAGAAAATGGCTCCTTCTAGCCCCCTCTCCAAGAAATCAAAATCTGTCAAAGGTCTTGCAATTGTGACATCATCTGATGCCGTCAAAGTCTCCACTGGCTCTAAAACTCAGGAGGTTATGACTAGTTCCTCCAACACTTCGACCCCCAATCAATCCAAGGTAACAGTCTAATCTAATTTATCAAGTTATATCCTTTTGCTCATATGTCTTCTTTCCTTGGCAGACAAGCATACCTGCTGAGACCATCCTAGTTACCGAGAAATCGAGTGCTGATGTTGACTTCATATCTTCAGATTCTAACCTGGTACTTCCGTTAATCCCGTCATTTTCCTTTACATACATGCATATACCTTATTGATTTTTTATGTCAGGAAAAATCTCCTCAGTTTGATGATTCAATGACCATTCAGGAGATTCTCACAACTGTTGAGCCAGCAAATGTGTCTGATTCAGAGCTGCATATTGACAGAACTTCAGGAAGTACTTTTGTCGATACTAGGAGTTTGACAGCTAATCTTCAGGTTCTTGACTCTCATCGGGAAGTGCCCCTGAGCCCCCATCATCTGTCTTCAGTCACTTCGATTCCAACAGCTAATAAATCAGCAGGAACTTCTGTCATGATTGAAATTCCAGATGAAGATATTGACATGGAGGCCCTGCTGGCTGAAACAGCTCCTGTCATTCCTTCTCCACCTCCTATCAGACCTCCTACTATGAAGTCCCCCGATCCCAAACTGGCCTTACATTTTAACACGTGGATCAATATGCTGTCAGAAGTAAGCCGGAAAGAGTCATCCTTTTCTACCACTTCCTCATCGACTCACAATGATTCCAGTGACTCTCAAGTCACTATCCTCATGCACGATCTCCAAGCTCTTCTGGCCCATCCTTTTGATGAACTTCTGTCTGATATCAAGATTCAAACAGAATTATCTCGACTCGTCAAGGAAATCACTCCTCTTCATTCTAATCTTCCTCTGTCGAGCCGTTCGCTCTTTATCTCTATTCAGACATTTTGGGAACGGCTCTCCAGTAAATTAGAAAGGATGGCTTCTGTCATTCCTTCTTATGAAGAGGAAGAAAAAACCAAGGACGATCTCTTAGTTCAATTTCAAAATCTTGAATCATCTAAACAAAAGGAACTTGACCTTATTTCCATCGGGACTCAAACTAAAGAGAGCTTACTGGAATATCGGAAGACATTGTTGACCGAAATTGAATTGACAGACCAGAAATGTGCCAAGTTTGACAAAGCGTTGGAAAAAAGCAAAGACAGAGTCAAAGCTATTGATGATGAATCTGTCCGACTTGGCAAAAAAGCTGAAAGTGTAGTCAGAAAACTCCGTGCATTGCAGCCTGATTATGAAGCAGCTTCTACTGACAGAACTAATCTTTCCCTTGCATGGGGTCAATTATCTTCTATTTAGGCCAATAATGACAGTTGTAATTCTTGTTCTCGTCGACCATTTAACCTGGTCAATTTTTACGGTCAATTGTAATTAATAACCGCTTCCTTTCTTGCACGTTTATTTATTATTGGATTTGACTGCATAGTCCCAACTAACTTCGTAACTCATGCTTTATCAAATTATCATAAATGTCATGGTAAGTTTCGAAACTTTGGTAAACCACATCGCAATAAATGTCTTTTGCGTTCAACTATAAATAACGAGGTCTATAAATCTCTGATTTCGTAGTTGAATCTTTCACATACCATGCTTTCCTTTACAACAGGCCTCCACCTATTCTTCTTTCTTCCTCCACAAGAATCTGACCTTATCTATATTAAGTTTTCAAACCAAGGTGTTTGTCTTAATGGTCACATCCTCCATGAAGGTCAATAACCAATGTAAAAACATATAGTGAAGGTCAGTAACCAATGTAACATCCATAACTGGCCTCACTGCATATCCGAGGAGAAGCAGATCTTGATACAGAACGAGTGTACCTCGTCTAGTTCCATCATCTTCATCTGGAAGGGTTTGGTGTTATCTACCATAGCAACAACAACCTTCTGAGTGAAATGATGGTGACATCTGCTCGTGCTCATCCCCATTTTGGAGCCTCCTCGACAAATGAGGCAACCGAAATCTCGTGGGAATGAAACCTCAACAAATTTAGCTGCACCTCTCCGCTGTTGCATGAAACTAAAATATTACTAGCGCACTGCCCTGTATTTTAGGATCAGACTAGCTTTAATTGACAACTTGATTTCTACCATCAAATGACAATATTTCATTGTATCGTCAATTTAATGAATATACTTATTTTATTTATTCGTCAATTTGTACTTCTAACATCGTCGGTTTGTATTCCTTCAAGTACTTACCATTAATTGACTTAATTGTCAATCCAGTATTAATATCGACAAGTGCATAAGCATTTCCAGAAAATACTCTATCAATTCTAAATGGTCCTTCCCATTTAGGTGACCATTTCCCGTATTCTCGACAACTTTTATCCATGGGCAATATGACCTTCCAGACTAAATCATCTACCTTGAATGCTTTGAACTTAACTCGACTATCATAAAACCTTGCAATTCTTTCTTTTTGCCGAATCAAATTCTCCAACGCAATCAATCTGTCATCACTTAACTCATTCAACTCGTCTAGCATTGCATCCCAATATTGGTCAGTAGGCAGGTCATTTTGCCTTTGAATGCGAGTGGATTGCAGATTGATTTCAACAGGTAATACAGGATCGTGCCCATAAGTTAGACGATACGGCGAGGTTCCTGTCGACTGTCTGGGTGAATTTCTATATGCCCATAATACTTGATCAAGGGTATTGTGCCAACTTTTAGGTTGTCGGCCCACATGCTTTTTAATAAGATTAATAATGATCTTATTTATGGCCTCAACTTGGCCATTTGCTTGTGCATAATACGGTGTAGAGGTGAGCATTTTTATATGCCTAGAACTGGCATATTCCACCACTTTCTTTCCGACAAACACTGACCCTTGATCCGTTGTCGAGTGCAGGGGTATGCCAAACCGACAGATAATGTGGTTTTCAATGAAGTCAATTACTTCTTGTTGGGTGACTGTTTTGAGACATATTGCCTCTACCCATTTGGTAAAATAGTCAACTCCAACTAAAATGAATTGATGTCCTTTCGACGAAGCAGGATGTATCTGACCAATCAAATCTAGAGCCCATCCTCTGAATGGCCAAGGCTTGACAATAGAATGTAATTCGCTAGCCGGTACGTTTTGTATGCGGCCGTGCTTCTGACACTGTTCACAAGACTTGGCAAATAAAATGCAATCTTTAACCATAGTTGGCCAGTAATATAAACTTCTTCGTAGGACCCATTTCATTTTATCGCTTGCCTGATGGGCTCCACATATACCCTCATGGACCTCTGATAGAGCCAAATAAGCATCTTGCTCATTCAGGCACTTGTGTAGAGTTCCGTCAACAGATTTTCTGTATAACAGTCCTCCTTGCATCGTGTAATTCAATGCCTTATACTTTGTTTTTCTATCTACTTTCTGACTTGGATTTTCCAAGTACTCGATTATTGGCAACCTCCAGTCATTAGGTAGAATTACATCATTAACTAAAATATCTCTTTCTTCTAATGGATACAGCAATTCTCTGATTTCCATTAGTGTCGACAGAGTTTTTTGAGATATTTTATATCCTGAGGCTATCTGAGCCAGCTCATTAGCCTCTTGATTTAAATTTCTGGGAATGTATTGAACAATTACGTCATCAAATTTCTTCATCAATTTGTTAGCTACGAGACAATATTTTGACAAATTGTAACTAACACATTTGTATTCTTATGTGAGTTGTTTGATGACTAATTGAGAATCCCCAAAAATTTGCACATTTCGTGCTTTTAACACTATCAAGATTTCCAATCCGACAATCAAAGCTTCATATTCAGCTTCGTTGTTGGAACATGGATATTTAAGTTCAAACATGAACTTTGTAGGAATTCCTTGTGGGTTCACAATTAGGATTCCTATTCCACTACCCCCTTGATGCCTTGATCCGTCAAAATAGAGTTTCCAAGGTAGTAAATTGACAACATTTATTTACGGCACATCCAATCTGGATGATCTACCAGAAAGTCAGCTATTGCTTGTCCTTTGACAGCTTTAGCTGGCACGTATTGTAAAGAATACTCTGATAAAGCAATGGTCCACTTGCCAATTCGTCCATTGAGGATTGGTTTCGACAACATATACTTTATTACATCAGTCTTGGAAATAACTAATACATGACATGGCATCATATAGTATTTGAGTTTTGTACAAGAAAAATATAATGCTAGACACAACTTCTCTATTGCACTATATCTTCCCTCAGCATCGTTTAGAACTCTACTTAGATAATATACAGCCCTTTCAACACTGTCATCGTCATCCTGGGCCAATAAACATCCTATAGTGTCCTCTGATGCTGATATGTATAACTTCAACGATCGACGGGGCACTGCAGGCATCATGACCGGTGGACTAACTAGATACTGCTTAATTTGGTCAAAAGCCTCTTGGTGACAAGGTTCCCAAATGAAGCTTTGTTCTGCTTTCAACTTGACCAGTGGTGCAAATACTCTTGTCCTTCCTGACAGATTCGATATGAATCTTCTGAGAAAGTTAACCTTCCCTAAGAAGGATTGTAGCTCTTTCTTATTTGTCATTACCGAGGCTTCCATGACTGCTTTAGCTTTATTCTTGTCTACCTCGATTCCTTTTTTGTGGACCAGGAATCCTAGGAATTTTGCAGCCGACACTCCAAAACTACACTTCTCTGGGTTCATTTTCAGATTATGCTTTCTCATTCTTTCGAATCCTTGCCTTAGATGCTCCAAGTGGTCATCTTTGGTCTTGGACTTAACGACCACATCATCAATATATACTTCTACAAATTTTCCAATGACATCATGGAAAATTGTATTCATTGCTCGTTGATAGGTGGCCCCCGCATTCTTCAAACCGAAAGGCATGACGACCCATTCATATGTCCCAATTGCTCCTGGACATTTGAAGGCGGTCTTCGACATATCTTCTTCGGCTATAAAGATTTGATTATATCCTGCATGGCCATCCATACAACTTAAAATCTCATTTCCTGATGCTGAGTCGACAAGCATGTCGGCTATAGGCATCGGATATTCATCTTTAGGGGTAGCCGTATTCAAATTTCTGAAATCTATGCATACCCTCATCTTTCCATTCTTTTTAATAACGGGGACTACATTAGAGAGCCATTCGACATACCTGGTTGTTCGTATGAACTTGGCTTTAAGCAGTCGTTGTACTTCCTCTTTGATTTTATGTACCACCTCTGGAGCAAACCGTCTGCTTGCTTGTTTAACAGGCTTGCAATCCTCCCTTAGTGGTAGGCGATGTTCAACAAGATCTCTGCTTAAACCAGGCATTTCGTCATAGTCCCATGCAAAGCAATCTTTGTATTCTGCTATTAATCCGACAAGTTTTCGTTTGTAATCCTCTGGCAGAAAAGCACTGATGAAACTGGGCCTTTTCTTTTCTTCTGTCCCCAAATTTATTTCTTCCAGAGGATCCTCTACTTCCACTTTTTGTTTGACTTCGGCTCCTTTTTTAAAACCCAAAGGGCCATCGTCAATTATACAATCAGTCAATACACTCTGTACAGTGTGTACTTCTCTGTCGGCCAGAGAGGCCGACAATCTTCTCAAGTGTGTCTCAAGGCTCATTGTCGGCCTCTGGCCGAGTCTTGTCGGCCTTGTCTTGTATTGTCACTCCAAACTGGCTAAGAAGACTTGCTTCCAACGTATCCTGGTTGATAACCCCTTCAGTGGCAGTTATAGGCTTCACATTTGGAGAATACACCCGGAAGTCAATATGTGATTGCTGAGCATAGCAAGCACTATCGTCTGCCTCTACAATCTCCACCTGATCTTGTTCATTCCATAAAATCACCTTTTGATGTACCGTTGATGGAACTGCCCCTACAGCATGGATCCAATCCCTGCCAAGCAAAATGTTGTAGCTTGACTTGGCTGGAATTATGACGAACAATGTCATTCTTTCGATGGTACCAATTTGTATATTTAATAAAGTGACACCATCCGACGGAGATGTTTTGCCACTGAAATCAGTGACAACCATATCAGCTGGGATTAGATCTGACTGATCCTTTCCTAACTTCTTAAACATCGCTCTAGGCATCAAGTTTACAACAGCGCCTCCATCAATTAAGACCCTATTAGTGGGTCTTCCATCAATTATGGCCTTCACGTGTAAAGGCCTTAAATGATTTTTCTGCTCGTCGGTAGGTTTCTCCAACTGAGCCACGTTGTCGAATACAGTTACTAAATTCTCTTGAACACACATCCAGTGGTCACTTGGGTCTCCTGCATCGTTGACGACATCTTTGTCGTCATCAGAGGGATCAAACTCAAAATATCCCTCGTATTCTGCTGGGATGAAAGAAATCAAACCTATGTTCATTCTCATTCCAGGCTCCAGTATGACTTCATTGTCTGAATCCTCATCCAGGAAAGCACCTCCGACTGTTTTGCCGTGATTTCTCTTTAAGTCACTCTCGTCATCTGACCCTGACCTATCTGACAAAGGTCGAGCAATTCCTACGCCACAGTTGTCTAACGCTTCCATGATGTCGGCCCAATCCTCATTCTGGCCGTCCGTGTCCATGGCTCCACTGATGTTTATGTCATCATTTGGATCATTCAATGCTTCAATGACAGCATCAAATGACAACTCCTCTTTTGTTAAATCGCATTCAGGCTTGAATGTAGTCAGTTGTTGCTCTTCTATTCTAGCCTCAACTTTCTTTTCGAGCCCTGCAACTCTCTCTACTTACATCGGCCCTGACCGCCATTTTCATCTGGGGTTTACGGGTGAGTATGCTTGTCATGAAGACTTCTTCTCTATGAAAACCTGGGATATAGGTTTACTTTTCTTGGTCCGATTCGAGGGTTTCTTCACATCAGCTTCCGTGGGGTGACTTACTATTACGCTCTTCATCTTGGTATCTGCTGTCTTATCAACTTTGTTGTCAGTTGTAGCAACCAAGCAACCAGCATCATGGGAAGGCATCTCTTTTATAATGACGCCTCCCTGTTTGTAAAGTTTCTTTTTCTGAGCTTGTCGGAGTCTCTGTAGTCTCCTCTTTTGGCTCTTGGAAATAGCCAATTGAGTTGAGGGTCCTGAAAGACCAGGCCCTTCCATCTGAGCATTTTTAGCCAGTTGACCCTTTCGGTAATGTTCATTCCAAAAGGGTGGCCCTCGTTCATTGCCCTTGTTTCTCTGAGCCCACGTCTGTTTTTGCAATTCTGGGTACTGTGTCATGGCTGAATTCCTCACCCATTTATCCACCATTACGTTGGATGGGGGTGTCCTGGTCTTGATAGGATTAAATCTGCCACTGAAAGAATTACCTACTGTCGATCCTCTGATTGGTTCTTCAAACCACCCGCCGGTGCTGTGCTGTCTAAATTTTGACTGGTGCATATGTTGCTGACAGCTATTTGTCTGTCTTATTGCTGATCCTCTGGTTGAATCAAGCCAGCCTCCGGTGTTGTGCTGTCCGGATCTTGACTGGTGCATGTGTTGCTGACGACTGTTTGCCTGTCTATTTACATCAGATGCAGCACTCCTCTGTACACTGTTGGATCCAGCATGGCTATTTGAGTGTGAAAACCTGCTCTGGTTATCTTGTGGACGATGCGATGGTAGTTTCTGCCCCCTAGCTTTCTTGGCGGCTACTTCATCGTAAAACGCTTCGCATCTTGGGCAAACTTTAATTATGACCTCATCTTTCTTTCGTGTCATATAGTCAACAAGTGGCTCCCCTGGCTTCGGATAAACATCAAATGGATCTGACAAATCCATTTGGATATTCTGTCCGGCCGTGATGTTGACCATGCCTACTCCCATATGGACTTGGCGGTCTGCTTTGTTAGCTTCAGGACCGAAGGGTTCTGTATCAATCTTCATTTCCAGTCTCTTGTCTGAAAACTTCAACCTTCCGTCTGTCAAACCTTTCTGAATGATATCCCTGAAATGCATACAGTCATTTGTCACATGACCAAAAGTATTATGATATTTACAATATTTTCGATCTTTAATTTCATGGGCTTTCAAGAGCCTATGATCATCTGACAATTTTAATTGCTTATCTTTAAGTAATATGTCAAATATTTGATCGGCCTTGGTCACGTCAAATGTGTATACTTTCTTATTAATGAAAGGGATTCTTTCTTTGGCCTTTCCGGGCTTCAAAGCTTGACATATATAAGGTGGACCATTTTTTAGTTCGACATAATCTACCTCATACTCTTCAGAACCATTACTCTCTTCGTCGGATTCATTACATCCGACAAAATTAACCCTTTCCCTCTTAAGGAATCTCTTTTGCTTAAAAATCTTTTTAGTTCTTAATTGTTCAATCTGTCGAACCTTGTCCCCTAACTGGGCAAGATCTATCAAATGTTGGTTAACCAGTTTCTTCCTGATATAGTAATCCAGACCACCGGCAGCACTTTTCACTATTTCTGCCTCTGGAATAGGGGTGAAACACCGACTCCTCATTTGACGGAATCGAGCTAAGTAGTCGTCAACAGATTCGTTATTCATTCTTTTAATTCCAAACAAATCTGTCAATCCTATTTTCAAGTCTCCTCTAAAGAATTGGTCATGGAAACCTCTTTCCAATTGATTCCAAGAATGGATTGAATTAGGCCTTAGGGTTGAAAACCAAGAAAAAGCATTCTTAGTTAACGAGCTAGGGAAGAACTTCATTTTTAATCCTTCCTCCAAGGCCAAGTCTCCTAACTCGATGGTATATCGGGCAATATACTCGACTGTCGACTCTCCACTTTCTCCTGAGAATTTCGACAACTTGGGTATTTTATATCCTCGAGGCATTTCTGCCTGTTGGACCCAATCAGGAAATGCTGATGCAAAAAATGGTTGGTTAGCATAACCAATGTTAAAACCAAACCTATTTAATGCTTGTTCGACAACTTGGTTGACATTTTGATTTAAAACATTCTGACGGAACGCTCCAACAAAGACCCTGGTTTAGGATCAAATCCTCATCTTCCTCTCGGTCGCAGAATATGTACATTTCCACGTCTCAAAGGAATCCGACGATGAAGCTGTTGTCGTTCATCTTCTTGTTCAAATCCAGTCAATTTGTGGTTCAACCTTGTGGTTGATTAATCCTGTTGAGATTTGCATTGAGATTTCTACCGATATTTTGGTTTTCGCACGGGGTTACAACACCCAAGGCTCTGTTTAACCGACGTATTTCATTTGTCAATGCTAAACATGCATTGTTTGTGTTTTCCATCAATGGCGTAATTATTGTACTCATTTGTTGAGTAAATGTATTCACCATGTCATGGTTACTAGAATCAATCTGTTGTCGGACATTGGCTAAAGTAGCCTCCGACAGACCAACAATGCTTTGTGGGAGTTGTCTCAATGGGGAAATATATGGCCTTTCTACCGGTTGTTCTTGTCGAGAATGGGTAACTATCATGGACCCCGTTATTCCATTCGCATGACTGGGAATTTGCCCCCCAGTCGATGGCCCTGTCTGTCCAGATGTATGGGCAGCCATCGTCATTCCATTTGGATATGGTATGTATGCAAATGGAGTATTTGGGTTAACGGTTGTTGACCCATAAGGCATCCCATATAAAGGTTGTGAGAGAGGTTGTGTAGTCCCTCTTGGATTTGAACTCACAACACTTCGTGACGACAATCCAGTAGTTGATGTATTTATTTGTAAAACAGGTGAAGTTGGTGACGGAAGTGTTCCTTGACCAACTTCGTCAAATCTATTGACTACTTGGGCGTAAGAAACGCCTCTTCTTATTCCTAGACCATTAGTACCATTTACCTCTGCATTAGTAGCATTCATTCCGTTTGCAGGAATATTGTCAACCGGTGCAATAGCATCCGCTGTTGACACAGCGGCGTTAGTGTCTACTACGCCTGCATCACTTGCATTACTCATATTTACAGAGTTCTGGGAAATAGATGTTTGAACCACCTTTCCACTCCGTAAACGCATACAAATAAAATTGTATGTCAAATTCCTGACACTATACGAGTTACTCTAAACTCGTCCCACCGGGCGTGCCAATTTGTTGACGCTGGTTTTTGGTTGGTGTCCAAAATCCTTGTCACAAATAATTTCAAGATCAGACGAGTGTAGGGACGGACGAGTTATGCGGTAATCTCGTAAGGATGTGTATTATCGTATGCCAAGTATAAATTCGACAAATCAGTCAAACCTGGTAAATACTGGCAAGGACTTAGGTTTGGTAAAATGTGTTTTGATTTAACAGGGAAAATTGATTTCTTAAATGAGAGCGACCTCCTGCTTGAATTTATAAAGATTCATGGATTTGAGGGAAAACATACAGATTGCAGGAAAATTAGAAGAAAACAAATAAAGAACATGAAATTAAAGGAAAGCAATAAGCAATAGGAAATTTAAAGGAAAAGCATGTAAGTTGCAGGAAAATAATTGAAAGCTTGTAAATGACAATGAAAAATAAATGACAGTAAATTAAAGGAAGAAAGCAAATAAAGAAAAGTATTTAAATGATTGAAAAGTAAAAGAAAGCATTTAAAGTGCAGAAAGGGTAAAAGAAAACAAGTAAAAGTGATGAAAGGAATGAAGAACATATAAAAGGAACTTGGATAAAGAACACGAAAGTGATGCTGAAAGTAAATAAGAACGTGTAAAGAAAAATTAAATAACCAGCACTGTATTATAAATTGAACTGGAAATAAAAGGATGGAGGGAGTACTTGAGAATAATCCTTAAATCTGCTGTGTGATTGAGATATGTATGATATCACATCAAGTAACCTCCTCCATTACATCGGGATTAACAGTATTTATAAGCATACAAAATAACTGCCTAAAGAAACTTCCTATCTTAAAAATTGACACCTGTATGGAAGTTTTGCTATGTTTCAGATTCAAACTATTTGACAAGTAAACTTCTCTAACTGCTCATTCCTTCGAATGGCTTTATGCCCATTTGCTTGTTGTCCACAGTTTGGTTATTTGACAACTTATTTTGCTGATGCTGTCAACCTTGGAAACTTAGCCATTTCTATACTTTGTTCGTCTGACAATTCTTATTACCAACTTTGTCGAAAGTTGGGTTGTTACTTCTATTTCTCCGTCAGTCAGCTGGATATATTCGTCGGGAATTTGACTGATGACAAATGTGTTTTCCTTTCTTGACGGCTTTATCTGTCTAACATACTAATTTCTGTCAATTTTTCAATCTGTCAATTCTGCTGAATTCGACTCTTCATGGTGGTTATCTGACGACTCTTCAATTTTTTCCGTCATCCTGTCGGATCCATTTCCGTCAAGAATTTGAAATTCCTATTAACAATACCCAATTGAATTTTTGCTAAGTTTCCCTACAGTGGTGACCATTGTTGGGTATGCAAAAACATTACCATAATAACCAACGGGTAATGGAGGATCCAACCTAGCACGTGCGTTAACTACGCACATCATGCGAACTTCTTCATCTTGATTTAACTTCAATGCTTTAGTAAGGCAACACCAAAGATAAGTCATGATAACCTCAAATTTGGTGCATTTACTAAGGTGAAGGGGGATCAAGCGACGGATGACTGCTATTTTGTTAGGTCCAAAGAAGAAAGATTGTTGAACCATGGCATCCTCATTTGAAATCAAGCTCCATTCCTTGGTGTCTTGCACTTCCTCATATTCGCGATGGTTGCATGTAATCTGAGGTGGGTATCTTGCGCTTAGGAGTTCCCTATGCCACACAGGTGGAAGAGAAGGTTCACATGCAACACATGCTATTTCAGACATGGCATTCATGAATTGTGCTAAACCAGTTCAATCGGTCATAATGTGGTTGAAGTGCGTGCCAAGGATGAAACCACCACACCTAAGACGTGTGACCTGTTATTATTTAAAACCCATCATCACTATATAAAACATAATGAGTAATTTTTTTTAAGGAACATAATGAGTAATTATATGCATAGTTTATTATATAGATTTTTAAATTATTATTTCATATGTTTAAAGATGTGAAACTATCATAAAATTAATTTAATATATTAAATTATAAGTTAAGTATTTAAGAGATTATAATTGGCTTGTCTAATGGGAAATTTCCTATGGTCTTTTGCAATGCAATCTGTTGAATTTTTCTTTGGTCTTAGCTCATTTGGCATTTCATTCACTTTTTATGTTTAACCTGCATGAGGAGAAGGGGGGCAGTTAATAATTCCTTCTGAGCGAGGTACATCATAAAGGAGGTCTTGGAAGATTGGGAGCGGAATTTGAAGAGTGTCACCAATTTGGTCAAGTGTCACGTCTGCATCAGTCTCAGTGAACATGACACCCTCCCCATTACAATCCACCACCAATTTGTGCCCTGGTCCTTCCCTAAGCCTACCCGCAAATGGGTAGTAGAACACAAGTGTTTTTGCTAGAGCCTCTCTAATCACTTTAACTGGGTCTCTCCCTGACATTGATGGTTCATGAGGGTATATTTATATGTCTGGAGTTTGAATACGGAATCCTTGTTGATCATCTATGTTGGAGAGTTGTTTAACTTCTTTAGGAGTGGTCTTAGATGGAGCCACCAACTCTGGTTGGCACCTCCTTACTATAAACGGTAGAGAGCGAGATAATGGTGAAGACATATATATATTAATTATGAGAAAAATGGGAATTGCTTGTGTCAAGAAAGATTGAAAGAGAGTTCGTAAGTGTTGTACTATGGAGTTTGAGTGAATGAATAGAGCAAGTTCTTCTAGCATTACTCAGCATTTATAATGGGACAGATTATTATTGGGGAAATTCTATGGTACCCTCAAAGAATCAACTGATTTGGAACAGCTGTTTTTGAACCAATAGATGAGTAGTTATATATTTAATGCAGTCAAGTCAAAGATTGATATTTTTAACCAGGAAATTTTGATATTTGCAGATTAGTCCCCTAGTAAATAAATAAGTTTTTAACCCTTTTAAATCTAAAAATCTTATTATTTAAAATTTCAAATAACTGAATTTTTTTAAAAACCTTTTTATCTCTTGTGGGTTGTGGCAGACATTACGTTTTGGTCTCTCTCTACCCTAACCCCTCCCTCCCATCATGAAAACCTTCCCTTGCCCAACTTATGAACCCTAATTCCTTTATCGTGAAATTGGCTTCCTTTTCCCAAATTACTTTGTGCGTTCGTTTTCCATTGGTCATCAAAGTTGTTATCGATGGTCCAACGTCACCCTTTCTCTCGATTTGTTTCATTTTGGTGAAACTGAATCAGGTTCTGTTCTTGGTTCTCTGTTCCTGGTTCCTTCGTTTTTTTCCTCCCATCAGAAGCAGAGTTGTCACTGTTGTGGCATCATCTGTTCTTGGTGACGTTACCATTCTAGGTACTGCGAACTTGTTTGATCTTCTCCTTTTGAACATCACGCCTTTGATTTTTCCAGGTAATGCTTACTAAATATTTCATTCAGTATTGGATTGTTGTTTGAAATTGGATATTTTGATTTCCTTGTTTGTGTTTGATATTACTTGTGTGTGTCTGGCTTTGTGTTTTAGACGATGATTTGGTTTCTCCTATAAGTTATTCTGAGTTATTCATCTTTTGGGTGGTTTTCTGGGTGCTATGTAATTAGATTAGAATATAACATTTCTGTTAGTTTGGTGTGTTTTTACTATGTTCTTTGTTGCTGTTATTTTTGATGTATTTAGAAATGGGCTAGGTGGTATACGAAAGGGGTTTTGCTTTTAGCTACCCGTCTTTTTTGTGTTTGACACAATGTATCAGTGACCCTTGTCATTTAGCCAAAACACAAAAAAGACGGGTAGCTAAAATATCAACATTTGCATCAGTGTGAATGAGTGCTTCGACATCAAAAAACACCTCACATGTAATCTTATAATCAAGAGTTGCTATAAAACATAAAGGTTAAGATAGCCTTTAGTGTTCAATAAACAGAGCAGCGACTAGGACGCTGCATGTTAGATTTCTTAAATTAGGATTGTAATTTTGCATTTTGTATATACTTATATTATAATTTTGTGTTTTAGATTGCTTTTATTTTCACTTTATGCACAAAAAGGACAGTTAAGTTTGTGTAAAATAAGATGGTTAAATTTTTTTCAACCTGCTACGATGTTTGCACTGCAGATGGCTAGCACTGAGGAGTTTTCACCTGTTAATTCTGATGATGATAATGATGGTAATTGTAACACCCTAATTTTTACACCTAGGATTAATTATTTTATTGGGATGTTTAAGTTTATTTTGTTATGTGGTTTAGTTTGAGTAATTAAATTACTCTTTTCAAATTATTTTATTAGGTGCGTTAGCACTGACTTATTTCAGTGAATGCACGTTTAATAAACAATAATTTACGTTATTATCACTATTACACCAGTACAGAAAATATTTTAAATGATGTGATTAAGAGAAAAGCATTTTTTTATATTCTCATTCTATTTAATTTTAGAGTTAAAAATATTTCGGTTTGACATTTATCGGAGATTAAATTTTGTACTGAGTATTTTCTTAGTGGATCAGTTCAACTATTAATCTTTACTCTGCTGCTGCTTTCTTCTTCTCTCTTTCTTTTCTTTTTCTTCTTTCTTTTTCTTCTTCCTCAGCATAACACCCTTCTTTTCTCTTCTACTCTCCACAACTTCAAAAACCAAAGTCTCATCTCCTCCACTCTGCACAACAACCGCCGCCAGCCGAGCTCCGAACGCGCGATCTGGCCTAGCCTCCGCCGCGAAGCCGCCGGTTTTGTGGTGGTTTCCACCCTGTGAGTTCCTTCCAACCTCTTTCTTCTTATTTCCTTTGGTCTTACTCTATCTCTCTCTCTCGTTTTGGTGTTCACAGAAAATGAACCGCCGCCACGGCCACCGTCCGCCGCCGCGTCAACCACCACAGCACCACCATAAGCTTGCCTTCTTCTTGGGTAAGTGGTTTCCTCACTTTCTTTGCTCAGATTCAAAACCCCAAATTGATTTTGAAACCCTAACCCTAGGTTTTGATTTTAAATTCTCAAAATATGAAATTAATTGGTGTTTTCTAAAATTAGGAGCATGAATAAGTGTCTCCCTAAATCAATTTGGTCAATCTCTTGTTAAACTGATTTTTCTCAATTTTCACATTGAGCCTAAAAAACCACAAATCTGTTTTTTAATTTAAATCAATGAGTTTTTGAGAAATTAAATATATTATTGAATTATATTTATATTTTGATTGTTGAGAAATTAATTTGGTGAATTGTCTGGTTGTTTCTATGTTTAAAATTGACTCTCTGGGTTGTCGTTCGTGCTCGTGCTTGCTTGCAAGAAGAAGAAATTACTTTCTGGGAACTGTTTGGAGCTAACTGCATCGCTGCCAAGTGCTTTTAAAAACTTTGAACATCTTTAAAAGGTGGGGGAAAGAATCATCCTATCGTCGGAATTGATAAGTAGTATATTCTATAATAATTGTGTAGGGCGACCTAAACCCTACTAGTAGTCGAGTAATCGACAAGACCAAAATCACATTGGAAACCCTTTTTGTGAAACCAATGGTGATTCGGGGATTGTAGGTTTATCGACATTAAGGTTGATTTTATGATGTTGAAGATGTTTGGGCTTTATTACTTATTTGAGTTGATTGTGATATGTTGGCTATGATAATTTGCTCTATGTGATATTTTATGATATTTGAATATTTTGTTGATATTGTGTTATGCATGATCTGCCTGGGTTTAATTCTATGCTTAGATAATTTTAAGGAAAGATATATATTGCTCGGAGGTATTTTGTTTGGGTGAGAGTTTTGATTATGAATTAGAAGTGCCTCGCTATTATGGTATAGAAGTAATGTGATATAGTATGTAAGTGGAGGTTATGAGGAAAAGTTGGAGGTACTAGGTTGTTATTGATAAAAGTCAGTGAGAATCATGTGTTGCATTGTTGTTCATAACCGTGTATTTGAGATACACGAGGTCCGAAGTTCTTGTAGACTGTTCCAAATTAGAATTTAAGTTGTGCAGCTATAGTGTCATTGCTTTGCATGAGCACCTTGATAGAGTTGAGAGAGAGAATCAGGGTGTGCACCGACGGTACTGTGCAGCTATAGTGTCATTGCTTTGCATGAGCATTCCTACCGTGGATGAGAATGTGCATCGGCGTGGGGAACGTGTCACTTGGACGACTGACTGGCATCCCTAACGAGGGATGTGTGACAGGAGTAGTAGTGGCCACATCAGCATAAAGGTTTAGATGCATGAGTTGAAGGGTAGAGGATGATGTTATAAAGTATGGATGATTGTAAATTGTGAGTGATGCATGTCTGTGACCGTTATTGTATTATATGCTATGAATCTTTTCCATTTTTGATGATAGAACTGTTTCTTATCCCCTGCATCTTTCTGCATGTTGTATTTTGTTTTATTATGAAATCATACTAGAAGATATGGTGGACAAACTTAATGATGAGGGATTGGACGGGATTCACTATGAGCCGGATGCCGAAGCTCGAGTCTTGACCCATGGTGATTAGGGTCCAGGTAGTATATGGCCAGTGCGTCTTGTGAGACGTTTTAGATGTGTTTAGTGGTTTAGTATTTTTGTCTAAGTCTATGCCTGTGAGGGCTCCTACCGAGATGATTCCCTCAACAGTGTTTTGGTAATGTAATAGATAAATATGGGGTATTTATATTATAATCTTGCGAATATTTTATGTTATAAATGAAAACTGTTTATGTGCATGAAAACCAACTTGGGATTACTGTATCTATTTATCTCCCAAGTCTTTATCACGACTGGAGTTTGTATATTTATTTTTCCGCTCCTGGCAGTTGATGTAAGACCAGAGACCATTTATGGTTGGATTAAGTTTTGAGGTTATAAAACTGTCTATCAGGTATTTTTCCGACGTCATACAAATCTCCGATTTTTAAAGGGGACATTTCGAAAATGATTTGTGAAAATCTCTAACATTAAACGCGCGCTTAAGGAACTAATTATTGAGGTTTTAAACTAAATGTCACAAAAGGGCACAGCGGGGTGTCTCAGTAATTGCTCTGTTTCTTGTGATGAAAGCGACAATGTAAGTGATGGGAGTAATGATTTATCTGTTGAGTGTGATACTGAAAGTATGGAAGGTGGAGAAGGTAATCTTAAAAGGATTTGAGTTAACAACCGATGAAATACGAGCTCTACACTTCGGTAGTGAAGTTGAGGCTTATGAATTTTATTCAAAATATGCAAAAAGTCATGGTTTTACGATTAGGAAAGACGATGTGGCTCGTAACGTTAGGGGAAAGGTTGTAATGCGACAATTTGTTTACAATAAAGCTGGGTTAAGAAACAAAAAGCACTTCATGAGATTAGATAGGAAAAGAGAGCATAGACCTCTCGCTAGAACTAATTGTCAAGTCAGGCTTCGTGTACATTATAAGAAGAAGACATCAAGATGGATAGTTACATTATTTGATGAGGTGCATAATCATGAACTAGCCCCTTCTAGATTTGTGCACTTATTCCCAGCTTGTCGTCGAATGACCGATGCAGATAAAGCTCAGGTTGATAGTCTCCACTCGTATGGTATAAGAACTTGTCATATAATGGGGTATATGGTGGCTCAAAAGGGTTGATATTCTTCAGGAGTTGGTTTTTCCAAGAAAGACTTATACAACTATTTTGATAGCAAAATGCGCGGTGAGATTAAAGATGGGGATGTTGTTTCTGCCATTAGCTATCTTCATGGGAAGGCGGTCAATGATCCCATGTTATTTGCAAAGTTTTCAACCACAAGTGACGGTAGATTAAAGCACCTTTTCCGGGCATATGGATGCAGCCGATCTGATTTTCTTTGTTTCGGTGACATTCTTGCGTTTGACACGACGTATAGGAAGAACAAATACAATTATCCTTTGGTGATTTTCTTTGGGTGTAATCACCATACACAAACCATCATATTTGGTTGTGCTTTGGTGGCAGATGAAACAACTGAGACATATAAGTGGGTTGATCAGCCTCTGGCTCATCTAGTTTTATGGCTAGTATGACCATGGTTTTGTGCCAATTATATCCCGTTTTCGCCCAAATTAGATTAAATTGTCCTCAAGCAACATTTTGAGTCTGTAAAGTATTTTTAGGCTAATTTAGTTAGTTTTGAGTCAAATAAAGCATTCACTGCTATTTCCTATTGTTTCAGGTTAGAATAAAGCACTTAGAGCCAAGGGAATGAAGAAAACAATGGAAAAATACAATTCTGGAGGATTCGCCTCGTGATAGGATGCTCGCCTCGCGAGCCTGAAGAGCAGCACGAGCAGCAACAGTCACCCTCTCTGGCTCGCCTCGCGAATAATGTTTCGCCTCGCGAGCGAGCGACTGTTCATAAGATTAGCCTCGCGAAACAAGTTTCGCCTCGCGAGCGACCGCAACCCAGAATCTGTATTTATATCTGTTTTGGGGCAGAACTGATCATCTTCTTTTCTCTTTTTCTTTTATTTTCATAGTGCGGCTACAAGTAGGTTTAGGTTTATGTTTGTAATGGAGAACTAGTCTCCTTGATCAATCTACGGTGATCGGGTTCCATTTACGCTTGAGGTTTTGTAATTCCTAAACTTAATGCTATTCTCTTTCAATATTTGTTTTGTATGTTCTGTTTGCTTAATTCAGAATCGTATAGAATAGGTGTTGATTTATTTCGATGATTGTATGTTCCTATACTTAATCGCGTTTGCTTAATTCGCGTGTGTTCGTTCATGTTCGCTTAGTTCATGAGTGCTTCACCCCGTTTACTTAGTTCGGGAATAGGAACATATGTCTCGTAGCGTTGATTTCGCTTGTTAATTGATGCTACAATCGAAAAGGGTTTAGAATCTGCTTAGGGCATGGAATTATATGAACCGATGATAGTGGGAAACCGAGAGCAGTAGGTTGATCGTTTTTAGCTATTTGATAATTATTTAGTTTGCATTGTTTTTTTCTGCTCTGTTTTCTTTGTTTAATTTCAAACCCAAAACCCCCCAATTCTGACTTTTTCTGTTAATAACAACTCGAGAGTCCTTGTGAGACGATACTCGAGTTGTCGCTCCCTAAACTACATTTTTACAAACCGCTCGCTTTTTGACGCGTGCACGACAGCGCGTTCAAAATTTGGCGCCGTTGCCGGGGACTCTTGTTGTTATTAACAGAAAATTAAATTAAAAAAAAAAACTTTTACATTACTGAATTAGTTACGGCTGCTTTGTCTGGTTGTAATCTACCCATGGATGAGTATATGCAAGGTTATATGCCTAATGTTAATTATGAACCACCATGCATATATTATCCTGACTTTGCTGGTTTAATGCACTGGTTGCCAAGGTTTAGTGGTCTTGCAGGTGAGAATCCGCAGGAGCATCTGAAGGAATTCCGAATTGTTTGTTCTACAATGCTGAGACCTGAAGGAATAATAGAAGACCACATCAAGATGGGAGCTTTCCATCTCTCACTTGAAGGCGCTGCAAAGGAGTGGTTGTATAATCTGGAGCCGAATTCCATCTTCAGCTAGTTTGATTTGAAGAAAGTCTTCCTATTGAGATACTTTCCTGCCTTCAGAGCTGCATCAATCAAGCGAGAGATAATGGGTATTGGACAAGTAAATGAGTCACCTCAAGCATACATAGCCAATATTTACAACCAAGGCAACAATCAGAACAGGCACAACATTCCTGACCCTTCCACTGATGAGTACTACCCCAGCTGGGGAAACCATCCAAACCCTTGGTATGGGGACCAACAACTAATGTTACCACTGGCAGCACCTCAGAATCCTCCTCAAGTGACCACTTCTGCACCTTCACTAGAGGACATGTTCAAGCAAATGACTGAACAAAATCTCCGATTCTGGCAAGACAATTTGAACAGTTCCGAGCACGCCTTCGGGCCTCACAGACACCAGGTTTCAGCAGCAAACAGATGCTAGCATTAATACTTTTCAGCAAGTCAGCGGGACTACACTGCAAACTCCACATTCCCTTGAAGAACATACAGATTCACAAATAGTTGTTCTTGACAATGCTTCCTCTGAGGATGATTTTGATAATACTTCTGTTGATGAACTGTGTGTTGAATCTCCAGATATTCACTCTTCCCCTGATTCTATCTATTATACTGCATGTGCTGATTGTAATGAATTTGCTTCGTGTGTAGCATGTTTTGAAAGGTATGAAGAGCAAAACATCTATATGGATCAGGAGGACATCTGCTTCACCATGCTTGAGGATAATGAAGAACCTTTGGAATTAGATGCATGTGTTGAAAGTGATGTGGTGGATGAACTGTGTGCTGAATTTCCAGACATTCAGGCTTTTACTGATTCAGTTTATTGTACCATATGTACTGACTCTACTAACACTAACCTTTGTGTGGTGTGTGCTGAGATTTCTGCAGGTTTAGCAGGTGATGGATTTGTTAGTGCAGTGAATGAAGATCGTGCAGAAGTTGAAGCAGCACCAGTAACACTCTTTACCTATTTGCCACCTCCCCCTGTGGAACCACCAGCGATGGAGTTCAAGCCTCTGGATTTTGCACCACGGCCAGTCCAAGAGGTTGAACCCCGATTTTATTGGGAGGACTTTATTGAGAAAGAGGTCAACCTTGACCCAAGAGGGAGTGAGAAGTCCGCCGCACTTGGCGGAGTCACCATGATTGTCAAGCACTCACCTCCATATCAAGGCTGCAAGTTAGGGGACCATGGAACAAGCTTCCGTCCCTTGTCTATCACGTGGGCCTTATGCTGTAGGCCATGGGATCCGGGAGGATCATACTGCAATTTGGGCATTCCGTGGCCACTGTATCACAGACAGTGGGATCCCGGTGGAACCACTTCAATGAGTTTTCTCTAAACCTTTTCCTTTTTAATTATGCTTGCTTTATTTTTGTTTGTTTTCTTTTAGCTCCTGAATAATTTGAGAAGATCAGGAGTATGTGTGTTGAGTCTTGTGTCGGCAAGTTTGCTGGATTTTAATTGAATTTGCATAGATGATTGCATGTTATGTGTTGACTGTTTTCCCCCTGGGTTTTGAAATTGAAAATTGATCCCCATGTGAAAAAAAAAATTGAAAACTGAACTTTGAGATATTTTGTTGTGATGACATGATTTATGATAAGTTTGGGGTGATAGGAAGCACACACTAGGGATAGAATCTCGGTCAAACAGTTTGCAAAAATTGTCCAGGTGAGGATTTGAGCCTCCAACATGTTTTTAACTGTGAGAATCACTTTCAAGTTGCACTTTCCTGAATTTGCTTGAGTCTCTACTTGGTTTTCATGTTTATGTGTTTGCTTCAAATGATTTAGGCATTTTCTTTGTAAATAACTACTTAGCCTAAAATAACCATACCTAATGCATGTTTCCTAGTTAGCCCCATTGAGCCTAATTAGCCTGTTAATTCTTGATGACCTTATGTTATGAGCCTAAAATCTGAAAAACCATGTTAACCCGATCTTAGGATTAGGAGAGCATGGAAGCTTAGCAAAGAGAATGGTTGCAAGAAAATAAGTTTGGGGTGGCTACAAGGATATGATGTGTTGTCTGGGATTGAGAAAAAGAAAAAAATATAATAAAAAGGTTGGAGCCAAAGGCAAGAAAAAAAAGAAAAAAGAAGAAATAAAAAGTACAAAAATTTCAAAAAGGATATTGAAAGAAAAGAGGCTGTAGTCACCCAAAGTAAAAAGAAGAATGAGAAAAGGAACTTGAGTGGAATTTCAATGTTTTGAAGTGTTTCATGCTCTCTTAGTTCCTAGGGACTTAAGCCTAGTTCCTTTGTATATCCTACCCTTAGCCAGGCCCCATTACAACCTTAAAAGACCTTTTGATGTTGCATGCATGTTTTCTGTGGGAATCATTTGGAGATGAAAACCAAATTTATGGGAAGTGCTTCTTAAAAGTGAAATTGAGTGAAATGTTGTTAGCCTAGACAAACTGAGCGATTGAGTGAAACACTAAATGCCCTTGTGAGGAAGGCTATTGTTTGAATTTGGTGATCTCCCTTTTGTGTGTAACTTGGATCCCTTGCTTAAATTAATGATTGCTTGAATGATGAAATTCTCAAATGTTCAAAGTAGATGAATGTGGGGATTATATTGTTGAAAGGGGGGGAACATCGAAGGAAAAATTATTTTTGATGAATTGCTTGAAATTTGTGCAAAGTTGATTGAATCTTTTAAGCTTGCCATGTTTTGAGTCTTTTTGAGTTTTTGAGTTTTAGTTTGCTTGGGGACAAGCAAAGTTTAAGTTTGGGGTATTTTGATCAGCCTCTGGCTCATCTAGTTTTATGGCTAGTATGACCATGGTTTTGTGCCAATTATATCCCGTTTTCGCCCAAATTAGATTAAATTGTCCTCAAGCAATATTTTGAGTCTGTAAAGTATTTTTAGGCTAATTTAGTTAGTTTTGAGTCAAATAAAGCATTAACTGCTATTTCCTATTGTTTCAGGTTAGAATAGAGCACTTAGAGCCAAGGGAATGAAGAAAACAATGGAAAAATACAAATCTGGAGGATTCGCCTCGCGAGAGGATGCTCGCCTCGCCAGCCTGAAGACCAGCACGAGCACCAACAGTCACCCTCTCTGGCTCGCCTCGCGAATAATGTTTCGCCTCGCGAGCGAGCGACTGTTCATAAGATTAGCCTCGCGAAACATGTTTCGCCTCGCGAGCGACCGCAACCCAGAATCTGTATTTATATCTGTTTTGGGGCAGAACTGATCATCTTCTTTTCCCTTTTTCTTTTCTTTTCATAGTGCGGCTACAAGTAGGTTTAGGTTTATGTTTGTAATGGAGAACTAGTCTCCTTGATCAATCTACGGTGATCGGGTTCCATTTACGCTTGAGGTTTTGTAATTCCTAAACTTAATGCTATTCTCTTTCAATATTTGTTCTGTATGTTCTGTTTGCTTAATTCAGAATCGTATAGAATAGGTGTTGATTTATTTCGATGATTGTATGTTCTTATACTTAATCGCGTTTGCTTAATTCGCGTGTGCTCGTTCATGTTCGCTTAGTTCATGAGTGCTTCACCCCGTTTGCTTAATTCGGGAATAGGAACATATGTCTTGTAGCGTTGATTTCGCTTGTTAATTGATGCTACAATCGAAAAGGGTTTAGAATCTGCTTAGGGCATGGAATTATATGAACCGATGATAGTGGGAAACCGAGAGCAGTAGGTTGATCGTTTTTAGCTATTTGATAATTATTTAGTTTGCATTGTTTTTTTCTGCTCTGTTTTCTTTGTTTAATTTCAAACCCAAAACCCCCCAATTCTGACTTTTTCTGTTAATAACAACCCGAGAGTCCTTGTGAGACGATACTCGAGTTGTCGCTCCCTAAACTACATTTTTACAAACCGCTCGCTTTTTGACGCATGCGCGACAGCGCGTTCATGGGTGTTAAATGCATTTCTAGATGCAATGGGAAATAAATATCCGAGAGCAGTCGTGACAGATGGCGATGGAGCTATGAGGGAGGCTATAAAGCAGGTTTTCCGGATGCATGTCATCGACTTTGTGCTTGGCATCTGCACAAGAATGCAAGTGAAAATGTGAAGTGTTCTCATTTTTTGCAGGATTTCAAGAAAACAATGTACTCAAATTACACTGAAGAGGAATTTGAAATTTTTTGGATGGAGATGGTTGTAAAACATGGACTTGTAGGGAACAAATGGGTTTGTAAAACATATGAGAATATGACTTTATGGACCATTGCTTATTTTCGTGATAAGTTCTTCGGACGTATACGAACTACATCTCAATGTGAAGCTATTAACTCAATCATAAAGAATCATGTTAGGAAGAAATCCTGCATTTTCGAGTTTATGCATAATTTTGAGTAGGCTTTGAGTGAATATAGAAACAAGGAACTAGTGGCTGATTTTAAGTCTCTATTTTTAGAACCCGCTCCATAATATTGAGAAGGATGCTTCCAAAATCTACACAACAGAGATCTTTAAAGAAGTTAGAGAGCAGATTGTTAAGTGCGGTGCATTAAATGTTGTTGAGCGTGTGGCAAATGGATGTAGGTTGGTTTTCAGGTTGACCAAGTACTGCGATCGTAGTTATCAAACAAAAGTTGTGTATGATACTTCAAAGTCAATATTTTGTTGTGCATGTAGACGTCTTGAGTCTCGTGGCATTCCTTGTTCGCATATATTTTGTGTCATGAAAGAGGAGGATGTAGATCATATTCCTGCCACTTTGATTTTTACCCGGTGGACTAAGAATGCGATGACTGCATTTTTGTCATCATATTCGTTGACTGAAGTTGATTCTGATGTGATGGAGCTTGCAATATTTGGCTCATATTCTGGTGCATGCACAAGGTTCTGTAAATTAGCTGCAAAGATAAAGGGACACTATGACGAGGTTATGGATGATATAATGAAACTTTATAGTAAATATGAGAGGTTGGGTCTGTCCGCTGGAACTCAAAGCTCGTCCAAAAAGCATTTTGGTGATCCCAATATGGTCAAGACCAAAGGAGCTCCGAAGAAGAAAAATTTTGCCATGAAGAGGCCGAGACATTGTTCAAATTGTACTAGCACAAAACACAATGCTAGGACATGTCAAATGCATTCTGGTACAAATGATAATTGTATGAATGATGATCAGATATCTTTTTCAGAGTCGTCTGGTTCTAGCTTTGAAGCTGATAGTGTGAGTTTCCTGTAAAATGATTATATTAATTTGAATGGAAATGGTTTAGTCCATTAATTTGTTTTTTAAATGATATTTTTTATGTCGAATTTTGCAGGATAAAGATGAAATGGAATCTGATGTAAACATAAGTCAGCACAATGCTCAGCCAACTAACCCTTCTAGCAACAAGGACAAAGTAATTTAATTATACTATGTTGGGTTATTTCACTGGTTTAGTGTTGTATTTTAATAATATATGTACTGTTGACTATAGAGCGGGAAAGGGAAAGTTGGTGGTTGTTCGAATCAGAAGCAAAAGAAATCAAAAGTGATGTCGCAAAAGTCAAATAATGACTGTGTAAGTTAAGGATCCTTTTTTATTCGGTTGAATGCTGTCAAATAGACGTTCTATGGTTGGCTGATATTTATTAGTTTTGTTTCATGTGTGTGTTATTAGATGCCGAAAAAGGTGGCTTGTTATGCCAAAAATGGTGACCACCCTGTTATGTCCCAAGTGCAGCCAATGATACCCCCAATGCAATTCCCAACATATGGGTATGGTGATTTGAGTCAAGGAATGTCAAACTTAACTAACTTTGGTGGAGTACCTATTTATCCTCAAAATCGTCAAGCTCCTATTTTACCACAATTTAGTCAGGTTGTTAAAATATTTTAGATATAAAATGTTGTTAAAATGTTATTGATTTAACTTTTGTAATACTCTATAATTGTTGATCCATTGTTTTTCAGTATTATGGAATGCCACCAGTTCATAATGCCTCTTCTTATTTTGGATTACTTCAAGAAGTAATGAAGAATGGTGCACCTTGCAGTAAGTCTGATATGCCTTCTATTTGTATTCAATTTTTAATGAAGTGCATTTGATTTAATAAATTACTTTATTCTGATGTCAAATCATAAAATGGACGTTTTTAGGTGAAAAGGATGCTCTGCCATAGTGGTTCATCTGAAGAGATTCAGCATTCATCTTATGCAGATTTTGTGGATGTTACAGGTTGTTTAATAATTTAGTTGGTGAAGTGTGGCTGTTACAAGAATTTTGTTTATTATAACAATAGTTACATATTGTTTAACATTTTGTGGCCTGTTACAGATTCTACACATTCTAGTTCAAACCTACAGACCAGTCTACAACTCTCGGTAAAATTCCGAGTCTTTAGCTTTATGGTAGACGAGATCGTTAAAATAAGAATAGACGAGGTCTTAGAGTTAACTAAGGTAGAAGCGTTACTAAGTCTAAAGAAAAATTAAGTAGACGAGACATTGAAAATAAGCGCGTCCATCTTGCCACGTCAGCAGACAGAAGTACTAAAACACGAAGTAACCTAGTAGACGATCGTGCTCCATATGCCACGTTATTGGACGAAGCTTCTCATTTAGGACTTGGCAAGTCCAAAGACTTGCATGGACGAGCGCCTCTACTATATTAGTAGACGAGCGCTTCTGTCAATTCAGTGGACGAGGGCTTCTATCACATTAGTAGACGAGCGCTTCTATCACTTTAGTGGACGAGCGCTTCTGTCACATCAGCAGACAAGCTCTTAAGTATAGCACGTCCATCTCTCTGGACTAGGCGGAAAGTATGTAGACGCATTATCAGTAGACGAGCCCGTCTCACTGATAAGTAAATCTTCTCGTCCAAAGACCTGCCCGTCCACTCGCAGATCTTCAATATACACACGCACACAAGTACAAACTCCATGTTTTTGTTTGTGGCTATTTTTAGATACTTTGTAAATTTGATCAATGATATCTTAACATGAGATCAAGGATTAATAAACAATAATGAACTTCCACTTGTAATACAAAGTACAATATGCGCCACAAATGCTCTATTCAGAATTTATTAAAACAAACATTTGATGATATACATTTGCACAAGTAGAATTGCATTGTTTTGTATATTTTTCACAGGAAGCGTCACATTTCTGTTACATATCTCCTCATGTATATGGGACAGATTGGAAAAGATTTTACAAGTTACAATCACGCCAAGCAAAATCATAAGAACAACTAAAATGGAAATGTAGCAATAAAATAAGCCTCTTAATAGTAAAGCACTGCAATCATGGTTGCTAGGATAAATGGTCCAATTATATAGAAAATAGGAACACGAACCATATCCTATCAGAACTCGAAACAAATAAGGACAAGAAATTTTTTACAATCCATCCATCATGTTAGTAAATTATGTACAATTAGAGAACTTATATAATTTACATGCCTTAATAACAGTCCAATTCTCATCTGCACCCAATGACCATGGATTTGGGCTAAAGAGGCGCCTTGGAATACTATATGGTGCACTTTCAACTGGAATGTAAGACATACCTGTCCATGCTAGGACCATAAGCGGCACACCATAGTCTCCTGGGAAGCCAACCTGCAACAAAACACAGCTTACTTTCATTCTAAACTAAATGAGTACGATGGACAAAAGTTGCCATTGTTAAAAGGAAACTTCTATGTACTTTCTGATCAAAAGACAAACATTTATCCTGGATTAGGTAACATGGTGAGAAAAAAAAGAGATCACAACCCCACAAAAATAAGAGGTTTGCAAACTATAAACTATCAACAATTCATGCTTATGACTTTAACAAAAATTTATCAAATATAAAAAATCCCAAATTGAATAAAACAGGGAAGGTTTAACTTAAGCCCCATAAGTTTGTAAACATTTCACAATCAACCTGAATGACAACATAGACACCCCAAAAAACTATGTTCATCCACTAGTGAAAAATAAAGAAAAGTGTTGCAACCATGAAATAGGACATAAACCACCTGAGAAAAGAGGACTAGCGTGAATTGAAAACTTATAGGGGCTACCGTGAATTGAAAACATAAACTAGAAGTGTATGTCATCATACAAATTAATTGAAAATCATGAAGCAAAAGCAGCCTAAAGAGACAAAGAAGATTACCCAACAAGTTCAAACAAATTAAAAAGTAAAGTCAATAACAATCGTATACCCTAAAAAAGGGAGCAAAACGAAAAATAAAAGGGGAAAGATGAAACTCTACCGAAACAGATCTGAAAAATTCAGGAAAAAAAATTCAACAATAACTTTACCAATAACAAGTCTGAAATATCCCTATCTCTTGTTACACAATCCAAGCTTCAGCTTTGCGGAGACAATTTCGGACGCAACAGACATGGTAACCGCGTAACAGAACGAGAGAGGGACGAGATGAGAAGAGAGGAAAAAAGTGAGTAAGGGACAAATGAAGATCTCATGATTTTATGAAGATCTCACTATTTTTGGCTTGTCCAAATCCCATATTTGTTTGTGCGTTCGTCTGACAGTGCTTCTCATAGTGGTTCCTTCGATGGTCCAACTTCTGCCTTTCTCTCAAATTCTTTCATTTTTGTGAAACCAAATCAGGATTGGTGATTCTCCCTTCTTTGTTCACTGGTTTGTTTCTCCCATCAGACCTGTTCCTTATTTTCAACACCATTGGAGCATATCTACGTGGAAGCAAATAAGAGTGGTTCACTATATAAGGAACGATTCCTTAGAATTTAAAAATGATTTCCCAGCAGCAGCATAGAAGCAATAGAATTGAGAGGGGATAAAACAGATGAGAAAAAAGGGAGAAATGAACCATACTTAGAAATTGAAACACAATAATTGCAAATGCAAAAATAATCAAAACCCAGAAATTGAAACATCTCAACGACCAAATCCAGAAATTAGAACTAAAATTTGAAAAATAGAATAAAGAACCCTTGACATAACCCAGGCAACAACCACCATCTGTGAAGGTAGCCCAGATCGGTGCCGCCCAGAATAGAGTTCCGCCACGAACCACCCGATTAGCTTTCGCCCTTAACGTCGCCTTTGTTCTTGCTCGTCACCGCCGCATGAGGTTGTCGCCGCTGCGAGATACACTACTACAGAAAGGGGTTTTAGTAGCGCACTTTCAACAACACTTCAATGAAAAACGCTACTTAAAAATAGGCGGAAGGTTTTTAATAGCGCTTCCTTAAGGGAGCACTATTTATTCCTTATTCTAATACAACGCTCCTTTAAGGAATCGCTATTGAATGTTGATTGATAGGAATAGACAGCGTTTTCTTGAGGAAGCGCTATTATAAGTAAGAGAATAGATAACGTTTCCTCAAGAAAACGCTATCATAGGTAAGTAAATAGATAGCGCTTTTCCAAGGAAGTGTTATCTATTCCCCTTTTACTAAATATTTCCCCCTGCTCACTGTGACTCAATCTTTCTCTCGCGTGGCTCTTTTCCCTCGTTCTCAAACCCTGCTCGCGACTTGCCTCCCTTCATCGCGCCTTCCACTGCTCGCGACCACAACTCCGTCAGTGAATGTTCGTGAATCTGAGTCCGGCTACCGCACGCTCCGTTCTCCAGTCGCGTCCCACCGTCGCGCGCTGTCTCCATCCGGTTAGAGATTTTCCCCAAATCAGTGAGTGAGACCAGATGTTTCCATCACTTCTAAACCCATTCTTCAATATTTGTCGTTGCATTCAATAATCACTTTGATAGTGAGCTTGTATCGTATTATTGATTTATATATTTTGATTCAAACTTCAGTGTCATTGTGGTTAGGGATTAGGTACTTTAAGTTATTGATAGGAATGGCATTCTCTTCTTCCTTTGAGTTGAATTTCTTCGACCTTTATAGGGATTTCTTCAACCTTCAATGTTAACTCCAATTGGTGTGCACTTTGATACGATATATAGTTCTCAAAAGGTAATTCCCTCTTTTAGTTCTTTAATTGTGACATATTTAATTTTTCTTTGTTTATTTGCTTATTTGAATGCCCAAATTTTGTGGCAGGAGATGGTGTTGGTCAGTAAAGTTGCAGATAAATGAGTTCTATTATATTTTTTACATGGTTTCGTTTATATGATTTGAATGGTAAAGTCTTCACAGAGGGATGGGCAACACCTCCTCTTTTGTGGTTTGTTGAGAAGCATATTGTGTGAGGTTGCGTCGTGGTATTTGAGGAATAATGGTTTGAGGTAAATGGAAATAAGGACACACAATGATTTATATGATTCTGACACTTTAAAGCTATAATGCAATACTATATTCTATAAAATTTTCAAGAATTTAGTATTTCCCATGTGTTTTGAGTTTAAGTTTGAAGTCAGGCCAAATTGACAAAACAACATGTCCTCATTGTCCTATTCGGTCATTGCATATTGTTACACTGTTACATAACTTTAGTTTTGTTACTCCAAATACAATGGAGTTTGTTTCTTTTGAAATATATATAAAGTCATGTTTGAGCTAAAATATCAGAATTCTAGGAGCTACCTGTATTTCTTTTTTGATATTTTTAATTCCTTGGCATGACACTTTTCAATTCCAGTTTAGCGATGCATAATATTTCGTATGCTCATTAGGATCAATAACCTATTGAAGCCGAAGGGCTATTTACCCAGCTGACTAAACTTTGGGGGTGGGTATCAAATAAAACCTTCAAAAAGAGAAATAGGTTAACAAAATATATTCAATAAAGGAAAATATCTTAGAACTCATAATGTATTTTTTTTCTCTCCATTTCTGTTATTTCCAAGCTTCCCTTAAGTATTTTATATGATCTAAGTTGTTCAATAAAAAAAGTATGACTATTGATGATTTTATGTTTCAGCTGAGCAACTATTCCTCAATGGAAGGTGTTCTTTACTCAGCCTCATTATGAGCAGCTCTTTAAGGACACAAATGCCTCTTTAATTGGCCGTAATTTCATTCTGAACAGCTTCAAATGGAAGGTGTTTTTCATATTGCTCTTCTCTCACATCAAATCTATTGTAAGTTTTATCTTTTAATTAAAATAGGATTTGGATCAGGTGTTTGACCATAGACAATAATTTGATGTTCCCTCCTAATGCTATTTGCTATTGGTGTTGAGGTTGACAATGTGTTTTAATAACTTACTTTAGTCTGCTTTGCAAACTTATTTGAATTATTATTTCAGGAAAGGAGGCTTTGGATAAGGTTATGATTTAGATAAAACTGTACAGCAAAGGTAGCTAGCCTTATGCTGGGCATTTTCAAGTGTTTTAATATTAATCTATTTTAAATTTCTTTCATGACTGGAATTGTTTTATAATAACTGTAGTGATGATCTCTGATAGCTTTTGGTTACTAGCTTAAAAGAAAAATGAACTACAACAGCAAATATATACACTAAGGATAAAGAACTACATTAGCCTACAATATTAAGGTGGCATTAGACTACAAGACAATCAGCTTTTAGCGTAGGCCAAAAGCCCACGCTACAAGGCAAAAGCCGACGCTAACGGCCACTTTAGCGTCGGCTTTGCGTCGGTGTCGTGGTCGACGCTAAAAGCCTCAACGCAACGTTTAGCCTCGCAAATGATGGCCGACGCTAAAATTAGCGTCGGCTAAAAGCCGACGCTAAGTGGCAGCAAAGACAATAGGGAATGACCGACGCTAAACTTAGCGTCGGCTTTAGTCGACGCTTTGTTAGAGCAGTTTAGCGTCGGCCCTGGCCTTCGCTAAAATTAGCGTCGGCCTAAGCCCACGCTATTTCAGATCATTTTAGCGTCGGCTTGGCCTTCGCTAAAGTTAGTGTCGGCCCAGCCTTCACTAATTTACTTTGTTATAGCGTAGGCTTTAGCGTCGGCCAAGCCTACGCAAATAATGTTTTTTTTTAATTTTTTTATTAAGTAGCTATATTATTACAAACCTGGAAATAAAAAATAAAAAATATCCTTAATAAACAATAATAGCCCTACTTTAGCACCGATATCCTTAATAAACAATAATAGCCCTGCTTTAGCACTTGCGGTACTCCAACCTTTTAACAAGTCTAATAGAGTCAAATAAAGCATAAAACTTGAAATATCACCCAACAAAATAAAAAACATAATAGAACCAACTCTTTCTCCACTTACAACTCAAACCATTATAATACTTCTGTCTCAAGAACAGCTTGTATAATTGTTGATGAACCAAAACTGCCCATGATAATCCACACAGTACATAACAAAGTAAATGAACACAAACTTCAAAGTACTTGAAAAGTAAATGCGAAATGTCTAAAGTAATGGAAATCAACATCTGCGAGGGACCATGACATGATGCCTAATCTAACGAATGGTCGTCAAGATCGTCATCATAATCAGGATGCGGACGACCCCGACTACTATTACGCTCTAAAGCTGCCATTCGCTCCATCATAGCGTGAAACTGGGCCTCCAAATTGACAGTCTGTTTCCCTAGCTAATGCAGCCTCCTCCCTAGCTTTGGCTGCCTCCTCCCTAGCTCTGGTAGCCTCCTCACGAAGTGCAACGACCTCCTCAGTCTCAAACCCATTACCATGGCTAGAAGACACATGAGACTCCTGAGTTAATGAAGACATACCAGGACGGACGTTCAAAGACATGTCTGCAGTTCCGTAACATCGACCCCGGTACCTACCCACAAAAACATCCTGACACAAATTAAGCTACCTCGCCCCATCCACTTCCCGCATCCCATCTCGTGGAGGTCATTAACCCGTGTGTCTGTATCTGAATCAAACGCTCGCCATACTCTTCCTAGTAAAGAACACAAACAAATCTTATTAAGGTACATACATTGATAACAAAGTTATATAAAAATGATGTATAAGACCAACTTACATATGTTATTTTTGAGCGGCTATCAACCCATTCGCCAGAACTCTTCTGGTGGGTGGCTCTAAAAAACTCAGCAGGATCCACAGGCCCCTGACTTGTTTGGACCTACCCAAAAAGCCAACACATGTTCATTTACAAAGAAAATCAGTATATGATAATGGACTAAACGATGAATATTAAGTAAATACATACCATGTCTAGTGCCACCTCAAGGTGAGATCTGCGACCTGTCGTGTGAACTGCACCACCCTTTTCTGAAGCCCGATTGGTCTTATTTTGTGTTGATATCTTTAGGAAGGCATCACTTTGCCAATATTCAAGAAGACCAATCCATGCCTCGTCCCCCATCCATTTAGGTTGCGTCCCCTTCTTCCCCTTCTTGCCGAGGATGTCAGAAAGACGCTTTGCACATTTTTGCTGAAAGACCTTAAAGATGGTGTCGTAATGACGAGGATCCCAAGAAACTCTATCCTGCAAGAAGAATTAATCAAAATAGTTAATCAGATAAATAAGTATATATATAAGCTCTTCACATGTGTTAACTTGAATAAAACTGTGAGCTTGTGTTAATGAAACAAACGTAGGCTTAAAGATAAACAACTTGAATGAAAACCAATCTAATAAAATACTCCCTTACACTGACTAATAATAAAAAGCAATATAGAACTTACCCTAAATCTGGCCCACCAAAAGTCCCTCACTTCATCAGGGGTCACAGTCCAGCAATGGTGAACACCCCGAAATTGTGAGGTGATGGCAAACTTAATCGCATCAGCAGCAACTTCTGCTGGAGTCCACCTACCAAAAATCCAAACTCAATGTCAAATGTCAAATCAAATGCATATATAAAACCAAGTGCTTAATAAATATATAAAGAAACAAAGAAAGTTCCAACTTACCCTTTCCCAATAGGACATATAATGATCTTCCCGTCAGCATCCTTCTGCATCGCCTCCTCGGTCGCCGACGAGGGCGTGCGTGCTCGTCATGCCCCTCCTCTTCCTCCTCCTCCCCCCTTCCTCCGCTCCTCATCCCCCCCTGCACCTCCTCATGTTGGTTTACCTCCTCGTGGGAGAGGCTGCCGCAACACTGGGCTCTGTGGCATGCGGTATGAAGATGAACCACACTCAAATTGCCTAGGGGGCATGCATCCCGGAGTAGGGATCATAGTGACTACGTCTGGGGTAGGCTCGGAAGGTGGTGGTGTGACGACCGGCTGGGAAGGAAGGACCGGCGGTGCTATAGGCTCAACAGGTGGTTCTGTAGTCTGTCTCTGACGGATTTTATGGTGTGTCTCTGCAGCAAGATCGCCAGGTCATAGAAGCCTCCCTCGACCTCTATTGGTAGGCATCTTCCCTCGACCTCGTCCTGACATCTACTGTAGTGCAAAATATAACATATAGATATACATATGATCTAATCATGCATATAAAGTTGAACTTGTAAATAATAAGATACACATTAAAATAGTTAGATACATATTCTAAACATATATGTAAAGTTGACTTGTGCATGTTAAGACACATTAGGATACATATTAAAATAGTACAATGCATATTCTTAACATATAATCTAATCTAATCCTCGTCACTATCCTCATAATCGTCTTCATCCTCATCCTCGTCCTCCCCCTTCTCCTCATCTTTATCACTACATTCTATCGAAACACCTTCATCTTCTGATTGACCATCGTGATCCATTGAATCGTTATTACGGTCAACTATTTGTTCGAACCCATTTATGGTTTCATCAAGTAAGCCTTGTAATGGTTCAACTTCTGTAATTGGTACAACGGGTGACATCTCATCAGCCTGATAAGGCTCTTCATCCTTTATGTCATTGACTTCCACATGACCCCTTGGTTTTGTGGTGATTACCGCAGACCAACCACGTAGGTCTTTACACGTTTCTGGATAAGGGACATAATATACTTGTCTTGCTTTTTCTGCAAGAATGAACGGATCATATCGACCATACCGTCTATTCATCTTAATATCGACAATATTATAATGTGGATGGACCCTTGTGCCTCTATTCCTTGTTGGATCAAACCATTCACAGTAAAATATAGCAATCTTATTACTCAAACCATGATATTCCAATTCAAATATACGTTGGATAATGCCGTAAAAATCATCTTCTCCTCCTTCAGTAACACCTTTTACATGCACCCCACAATTTATGGTTTTTTTACCATCACTCCAATCCTTAGTGTGAAACCTGTACCCATTTACAAAGTACATGTGCCATGATGTTGCTTTTGTTATAGGACCCCAAGCTAATGCCTTTATGTTTGTGTTGATCACCCTATTCCTCTCATCATAAACCTACATAGAAGAGACACATATGCTTAGAGGGTGTGATTGCTAATAATTTCATCATTTCTGTACATTACACTTACATATTCCTTCAACCACGTGGGAAATTCTGCATGTATACGACCAGAAGCATCTTGATCATTGATGGAGTGATTTTGCAAGAATGCACTGACATCAAGCACAATTTTGATAAGTAACTCTACAATACTCAATGCGTCAAGCACACACTTGAAGGGATACAAATTTTACTTACTCAAGATATGATTTAACCTCATGGCAATTGATCGAGCACATGCACATGAGCAGATTTCCATTCATCATCTGTAAGCCAATGGGTTTGACACTTCCCGCTAGGACGACCAGATTTGTTCAAGAGTGATAGCGTTGGGTGGACGCCTTCATGTCCCGATCGAGGATCGTTCCTAAAACTTGTGGTAGGCAACAAGCTAAAGGTCTTGAAATAGTGAGAGCAGAAATAGGTTGTCTCACATTGTAAGTAGAAAGCACATATGGAACCTTCCACTCTAGCCTTATTTTTCACCGCCCGCTTTGCGTCGCCCATGAATCTACATGTAAAATGACCATACATCTTTGAATTCGAAAGAAATCAAGATGTAAATACTTAAAAAATTAATTTAATTACCTTTCAAATGGATACATCCACCGATATTGAACCGAACCACCAAGGATTGCTTCATTGGGTAGGTGAATTGGAAGATGCTCCATTGAATCAAAAAATCCCGGTGGAAAAATCCTTTCCAACTTGCATATGATGATGGGAATATTTTGCTCCAATCTAACCAAGTCGTCCATCCTCAATGTATTACAACATAGATCTTTGAAGAATCGACTTAATTCAGTTAGTGCTTTCCATACTCATTCTGGCAACGAACGAAAGGCAATTGGGAGTAAGCACTCCATGAATATATGACAATCATGACTTTTCATCCCATGCATCTTACCCTTGGAGACATCGGCACACCTAGCAAAGTTTGAAGCGTAGCCATCTGGCATTTTCAGTTCGCTAATCCATTTACACACTAGCTTTGCATATTCTGGTGACAAAGTGTAGCTTGCCTTTGGCTTTCCCATCTTTCCATTAGGTAAGGGTTGCATCTCCAAGTCCCTGCGTGCACAGAACACAGATATATCCATTCTCGCCTTTTCATTGTCCTTTGTTTTACCCTTGACATTCATGACAGTGTTTAGCACATTATCAAAGAAATTCTTCTCTATGTGCATCATATCAAGATTGTGCCTTAACAAGTTGTCCTTCCAGTATGGAAGATCCCAAAATATACTTTGTTTGGTCCAATTATGATACCCGCCATACCCTTGCAATCTTCCCCAACCAACCTCTGTCACTTTTGGGAAATCACGAACTAATTCCCAGATTTGTTGCCCTGTTAACATGTAAGGTGGGCCATCTTTCTCATCCTTGTTTCTTGTAAAACCCCTTTTACTTCTTCTGAAAGAATGATTTTCTGGCAGGAATCGACGATGACAATCGAACCAAGAATTTTTTCCACCATATTTCAAGGTGAAAGCTTTTGTGTCTTCCATACAATAAGGACATGCCAATTTACCTTGTGTACCCCATCTAGATAACATGCCATAGGTTGGAAAATCATTAATTGTCCACATTAAGCATGCTCTCATGAGAAAGTTTTGTTTCATCGAGATATCGTAAGTCAAAACACCAAATCTCCACAACTGTTGCAAATCATCAATCAAGGGCTGCAAGTAAACATCTATCTTTGATTTTGGGTTAGATGGTCCAGGAATGAGACAAGTCAAGAACATGTATGGTTTGGTCATGCACATTTCTGGGGGAAGATTGTAAGGCGTAACTATGACCGGCCAACATGAGTATGGAGAAGTCGACGCTTGGATGTAAGGTGTAAACCCATCAGCACATAGGCCCAATCTTACATTTCTTGGCTCACTGGCAAAATCTGGATAAACATCATCAAAGTGTTTCCATGCCTTCCCATCGGACGGATGGCGTAGAACGTTCGAACTCGCCTTATTTTCATGATGCCACCTCATTCGAGCCGCAGATTCTATTGATGCATACAATCTTTGTAACCTGGGAATGATTGGCAAATAAAACATTCTCTTCACCGGAACATTTTTGTGTTTTCCCATCCCTTTCCTTGGAGGAACATACCTTGCAGCTTGACAAAATTTGCACTCAGATAAGTTTCTATCCAGTTTGTATCATAACATGCAACCATTTACACAACAATCAATCTTCTCAGCCTTTAACCCTAACTTAGACACCAACTTTGTTGCTTGGTAATGGTTCTCGGGTAAGCATTGTTTTGATCCTAGCTCTTTAGCTACGTTGGCAAGCATTTGTGCAAAATAATCTATTCCCTTTTGAGGAACATGCCAGTTAGATCTACCTGCCAAAAGCTTAACAGATATTGATAACCTAGATTCGGTAGCTCCTTCACAAATGGACTGGTTTGCAGAGATTAATGTATCGTAAAACCGTTGAGCTTCGGGATTGGGCATCTCATCTTCATTAAGTGTCTCGTTCCCCATGTTAGCATTGACATGGGAGGCATCGGCAAATGGCCTTAAAGCATCATACACCATATGATTCATTGACATAAATTCATCATCATTATCCACATGACAAGTACTGTTTGAATGACCCCCTAGGTCCATATCTGGCTCCACTTCTCCATGTTCAGTCCAGATCAAATAGTTTGTCTTAAACCCGAACTTGTACAAGTGAACCTTTACCTCGCTTGCAGCCAATAGCTTCATGCACTTACACTTTGCACAAGGACATCTGATCCCTCCTTCGGACAAAAAGTAGGGTTGTTCCTTAGCATGGTTGACAAACTCCTCAACTCCACTAACAAACTCATCTTTCAAGCCTCGCCTATCAGGATTGACCCTATCATAAATCCAACTACGATCCATTTTCTACGTGGTAAACATACAATTATCTTTAGTATTTAGATACACAATAAAGATCTAAATACGTGATAATCAAATTTAACCTCAAACCAGTAAGGTAAGAAGTGTGTCAAATGCTATACAGATGCATGATAATGGATTAATTTAGGGGAAGGGATATGCAATAGCAATTAGCAACTGTTTCACAAAACCAATCAAAACTATATGGCATGGTAAAAAAAAATCATCATAGGGAAACATCAAGTTCCAGTTAGAAACAAATAAAACACTGACCTTCAAGAGCAGGATTTCGTGGGATCTAAAGGAGTAACAGGTTTGCTCTTTGCTTGTATTCTTCGGTAAGCAACAGGTTAATGGAAATCCACTAGCTAGAAATAAAGAGCAGAGTAAAGTGAGTAGTGAGTACCAAAACCAAACAAATATGATAGATTGGCTTCACAAACAGAAGAAAGCAAAATGGGGTCAACAGTTTCCTCTACACAAAGCTGGTTGATGTGCAAAACTTCCTCATAAAATGGTTTATTTACACGCATATAAAGAAACAACAGCATGTGACAGTCATTCTTTTGCAGCTCCAAGTTAGTGATCCATTAAACATGGATTGCATTTTTTTAACTTCACAAAGATTGCATTGCAGTAAAGATGTACTTGTACCCAACCATCAATACACAATAACTATGAGAATGAGTAGTGAAGAGAGAGCCACAATATAAATCCAATTACATCCTTATTCATGTTTCCTATCCAATAATGCATTATGGGTGTTAGTGTATAAAAAATGAAACTGAAAAAATGTAGCAATTGAGAAGTTTAAACTGCTAATCATCATTTCAAATGGATTGAGATTTAGAGCCCAGGTCCAACCCAAATCCACAAACATAAATATTTGAGAATTCCAATGAAAGGTTGTTACAAACATGTGAAACTGAGTCCAATTCATTAGCTACCAAATTTTCTTACTACAAGGTCTTTAGATGATACATCACTCACTCACTCACAAGTATGAACTATTGAGAATGTTGGAGCATGAGACAATAAGAGAATGATTAATTGGTTGACTATTATAGTGAATGACCTCAAATCTCCTAGAAAAACATAATACTAATGAAGGGAATGTGAGGGAGCTCCTTAGAAGCCTTCAAATCTTTTGAGTCCGAAGACCAAAAGTGGAAAAGCCTACTTTTTGGAGGCTAGTTATAGAAACCAGAAGCTCTATGGCTAATGTCTTAAAGTTCCTATATGGTCAATCTTATCATGGGAAACATTTGAGATGTTTTAGAGATGGGTTCCTTCTCTTTATGAGTTGAAGTTATGGAAGCTGGAGAATTTGGACAAATGGTTTGTGGCAGTAGGACCAATGCCTGCACTTAGGCAACTAAAGATTAGATGCTGCAACAAACTCAACATAGTTAGGGGCTGCCGAGAGTCAAGACTGACAACCTTGAAAGAATTTAGTTGGTGATCTCAAAGCAAGTCTAAAAGGCAGCAGCGAGCTCTTATTTTCCATGTTACACAATTCTCCTAAGCAAGGACCCCCAGTTAGCAAATTACTAAATGATATTGATGAGGAGGTTCAGCACAAATTGGTGAAAATAGGGTTGGAAGAGATAGAGTGATAGACAGGATGCCACGACTTACATATACTTCTGCTGCAGCCTGCACTAGATTTGTTTGTAAAGCAAGCAATGCTTAAAAAACACAAGTGAAAGGTGAAAAGGAAAAGAAAAGAAAAGAAAAGGAGACAAATAAAGATAAAAAATTTGGCCAAACCAACCTGATCCTTCCAAAATAAATCTACCAGTTGAGCCATATATAAAGAAAGAAGCTGGTTTTATGCTTAGATTTTTAGTGAAGAACAGCACTTTTAATTACCTCCAAAACATTACCCCACTCTGACCAGCTAACACCATTCTGATCAATTTAACATAATACCCCATTCTCATCTATGGTTCAAACAATTTAGCAAACACATGATGGGTGACTAAAGATAAAATCAATTTAATTGAAAAAATTCATATAATTGTGCAATCTCCAGCAAGATAAAGGGTTCTGTTCTAATCTCTCACATTCACCAATATCATCTCATGCATCTCAGAGAAACCAGATTAAAATATGCAGAATTCAGAGTAAAAACCCACATAAACATAACTAGGTAAATAAAATGCAGATCAAAACTTTAGTGAAAACATAAGCTTGTTTAGCTAATTTAGAGTGGAAAACAAGAGCATCATAAGCCCTGAAACCGCCAAAGTACTGTTGGGAGGTGCCATTGACGAAGAGGGTATGTTACAAAGCAGAAGCTCCAGCCTACAAGGATGTCGATCTACAGGGTCCAAAACTTCAGAAATGTGCAAGAGACAAGCAAATCGCAAAACAGAGTTGCAAATCGGAACTGGGCGGCGAATCGGAACGTGGGCAAAACGGATCTGAGTTTCGTGGAGTTGCTGGTCGGCGACTGTGAAAGAACGGCGGAGTAAGAGTGGGAGAAGTGAGAGCGTCAGAGCGAGACTGAACTCTGAAGGATTAGAGGCAGAGTAGTGCGGTGAAGGAGGCGAAGTTCTGAACGACGCCAAGTGAGACGGCCACCACCGTGAGGGCGGTGAGAGTGAAGGAGGAGAGAAGGAGAAATGGAGAAGGAACATGGTCCATTGAGATGGAGAAGGAAAGATAGTGATAAAGAAACATACCGGCGGCGGCGAAGGAGACCGAGGACCGATGGTGCTGCAGCGGTGGCGACGGCTGCGCAAGTTTGTCCGATCCCGCGAAGTCTTCGAGCTCTCGATCGAGTCTTGCGCAAGGAACAGTGTAGAAGAATGATACAAAAGAGGGAAAATATTTTCTCCAGCCCACTATAGCGTCGACAGGTCCGACGCTAATACACTGATCAACGTAGTGTCGGCCAAAACCGACGCAAAATGTCTTAAAATAGCGTCGGCTTGGCCCACGCAAAATTGAATCCAAAGTAAAAAAAAAAAAAAAACCGGGTAACAGTATTGCATCCATTTTGCGTCAGCTTGGCCGACGCTATAGCGTCGGAGTCGTGGCCTACGCTAATAGTTCGACGCTAAATCGTGACTTTCTTGTAGTGAGAACCTACAAATTTCAGGATGAATTTCAGGATGAAACTTTTCATTTACCTGAAATAACTATTCTGGAGATTTAGATAGGTGATCACATGACAAGGCTTCTTTTAGTAGCTTCAATTTTGGATAACAGATCATTAATGTCTGCATCCATTCTCATTTTCATGTTGTAATATTCCAGATGTGCCTTCTCTAATGCTTGGAGTTCTTCATATTTTTGTTTATGCATTTCCTCAGCATCAGTCAATCTCAACTTGGCAATTCAATTAGTATACTCTTCAAATTAATTTCTCATTCTTTGCACGGGCAATGCATTTAAACCCTTTAGTTTCTCTCTTGCATCATCGACACGTGTGTTACAAAGCTGCTCCCTGTTTACAAAGCTACAATTTCATGATACACCAGTTGCCATTGGAATTTAACAAGCTTTTTTTAGTATATAATAGTAATCTACAGAACTTTGAAATTTTGGACTTCAACTATTCCTTTCTATCTTTTCCTTTTGTGTGGTAGATTGCAATCTATTTGAGCTAATTTCTTGCTATTATCTCTGTAGGCTAAAAAATTATTTGGCAACAGGTAGACAAAATTAACAAAGGTTGTTTCAGGCAGGTAATCAAAAATTCATTCTTTCCTTAAAAAAAATCCTTAATACACATTTTGTCAACAGTGATTCTTATTGCAATGTTATGTATGCTGAACCGATAATGCTTATGTGTTTTGCAGCTTGTGAGATGGATTTCACACCATACTAATTGGTTCTTTGTTGTCAAATCTTTGAGTGGAATTTACAAAATAAAGGTCAAATCCTATTGTCAAAGTATAGTACCAGGTAAAATTATTGCCTATAGCTTCTCTGGATGGAACTGTCGGGTAACCCTCTTTGGGAGTTGATTTAAACAAGCATACGAAGATTGTTACATGAATGAAAATTTGGTACTTCATTTAATTGTTAGTCTAGATTAATGTGCTATGGCTTGTAGTCATTTGTAACTAGATAGGAACATTTTGAATGTCTTTAGAATGGTTCCATCTATTTGGTAGTGTTTGGAGAGCTTTATATTCAACAAAATTTTACAACCTTGCTTGGAGTGATGAGTAGTCATGAATTATTGATTTATGATATTTTTTTTTCTCTTTACTATTGGTATCAATTTTGTCATGTAATTCTTTAATGATCAACACTGCATCTTTTGTGTCTAATTTGACAATTTAATCTTTATGATACTACCATGTTTTAGTTGAAGACAATGATGTGATTTTATTATATGACAATTCACTTTGAAAACAAAAGGTTCAATTATCTTTAAATCTCTGTGATGCGGAGACCTGAATCTGAAGAAGATATTGCATTTATGAGTGAGTGATCCATTGCTGACAGACCTCTATTTTGACTTTGATTATATTTGATATAAACATTTTAGTATGTGTTAGTGTTGCATTTTAGTATGTGTTTGAAAACACAACTCATTTCATTCTGAAAGTGTTTTTGTTCGCTAACTGCATAGTATTTGTTTTGTTGTCTAATAAAAATAAGTTCTTAAGTAACTATCCCGTTCCAAAAAGCTATAGATTTCACTAGCTAAAGTGCAATTAGAAAACCCTCATTTTTTTTATAGGTCGAAGAGTTGCGAAAACTAATGTGAAGTACATTTGTATTATATTGGGCTAGTATTTGGTCTGATTGGGAGGATTGCTATAGAAAGAAGTCTTATAGCATTGAAAATCTATTTCACACAGTTTTTGTGATTCACCAACCTTGGTATTCTTGGTATTCTTGGAAAGCAAGTGTGATTCTGTTGTTCAAGCTGCTCGACTTCACTCTGGTACGTTTTACCACTTGTTATTCCCCTTTGTTTTATTTAAACCTTTAGTTGTATAATTAGACATGTTTATTTTTATCGGTATAAACATGCATTAACCTTCGTTTCATGTTCAAACTCAAAATAATTATAGTAGATCGTAAAAATATGGATCGGAAGTGGATGTCTGCCAATCGTTTGTCAAAGGAATATAAGGACGGAGTGCAAGTTTTTATTAGGTTTGCAGTTGAGCATGCAGAAAACCCTAGTAGAATCATATGTCCTTGTTTAAGTTGTTGTTATACAAGACGAGTTAGTGTAGATGAGTTGGAAGGACATTTAGTGTGCAATGGAATTGATCAAAGTTATACCTATTGGACAAAGCATGGTGAGACTATAGGTGAATCTAGTGATATGGAGAATAGTGGGAGATGTGAGTCAGATGACACCGATATAAATACATATGATGCCGACCGTTTTAAAGAGATGGTAAACACGGTTGAAGAAGATCTTTGTGATTGTCCTCGAGTGTTCGAGAAGTTGGTAAGTGATGCCGAGAAACCGCTGTATGAGGGTTGTACTAAATTCACAAGATTGACGGCGATGCTAAAGTTGTATAACTTGAAATCGGGGAATGGATGGACTGATAAGAGCTTTACGAACTTACTCACACTACTGAAAGATATGTTGCCGGAGGATAATGTGCTTCCTAGTCGGACATATGAGGCTAAACAAATGTTACTGGTCGCGCTGTCGCGCACGCGCCAAAAAGGACGAGCGGGTTTAAAACTGTAGTATAGTACGACAACTCGGATGTCGTCTCTCAAGGACTCTGAGAATATTATCTTTCACAAAAAAAAAATAAGTTTTTGGGGGGGGGGGGGGGGTTTGGGTTGGAGTGCAAATAAGAAACAAACAAAATATTAGAGACAGAGCGATTGAAAACAAACAGTTCAAGGAGGTTATCAATAGTCAAAAACAGATTAATCTATTGTTCTTGATTTCCCACTATCATAGGTTCATACAATTTCCAAGCCCTAAGCAAGTTCTTATCCCCTCCCGGTTGTAGCAACAATTTACAAACGAAACTATCTTCTGAGATACATGTCCCTATTCCCGAATTAAACAAACGGGGTTAAGCCCTCATGAACTAAACGAACATGAACGTACACACGCGAATTAAACAAACGCGATTGATTATAGGAACATGATATCACCGGAAATAAATCAATACAATGCATTATACTCCTGAATTAAACAAACAGAAATACAAGGCATGGCATTGAAGAGGGAAAAGCATACAAAACAGGAAAGTATAAGAACCTCAAGTATGTGGAAATCAATTACAATAGATCAATCCTAAGAATTTAGTTCTCCATAACACAAACGAAATCACAGAGAAAAATGTAAAACCGAAAATGGAGAAGCAAAAGTCTTTACAAAATATTCAGAACAGCCTTTTATACAAATTCAGAATTCAGATGGCTCGCGAGGCGAACAACCATTCGCGAGGCGAATTTCATGAACTGTCAGCAACCCTTGGCATTCTCGCGAGGCGAAGTGTCTCTCGCGAGGCGAGGATATGAAGAGTTTCCTCCTTACGCCCGTTATGGCCATCAGGGCCTAACCGTGATGCTCTCTGACTTCCAGACTCGCGAGGCGAGACTCTTCAGCTTCAAAACTGCCACGGCCATGACCTTCAACACGGGCAAGCCGTGATCGTCTCTGACTTTTTCAGGTTTGGAAGACTCGCGGGGCGAGACCTTCTTCGCGAGGCGACCCAGAGACTTAGCAATTTCTTGGAACAGTCAGGCTTCGGGGTCGCGTGGCGAGCATGGCTTTCGCGGGGCGAATCCCCTGTTCTTTATTTTCTCAACTTCTACTTAACCTGAAAACAAGGAAATAAGCATAAGTGTATTATTTTGACTTAAAACTTGCTAAATTAACTTAAAACTACTCTAGAGACTCAAAACCTTGCTTGAGGACAATCTAATCTAATTTGGGTAAAAATACGATATAATTTGCACAAAACCCTGGTCATACTAGCTATAAAACTAGATGAGCCAGAGGCTCATCAGTTACACTCTATTGGCATGAGCTATGAGAGGATACACGCTTGTCCTAACAATTGCATTTTATTTCGAAATGAATATGCATCGTTAAATAAGTGTCCTAAATGTAATGCCTCACGGTATAAGAAGAAAGAATCGGCTCCAGATAAGGTTCTATGGTATTTCCCCATAATTCCCAGATTTAGGCGCATGTACCGTAGTTCAGAAGATACAAGACACCTGACATGGCATGAGGATGAAAGGATTAAAGATGTCAAGCTACGACACCCGGCAGATTCTCCTTAATGGAAAAGAATTGATCATGATTTTCCTGATTTCGGGCAAGAACCAAGAAATCTATGACTTGCATTATCTACTGACAGATTTAATCCGCATGGTGTTCAGAGTAGCTCTCACAGTACATGGCCTGTGATTTTGGTGATTTATAACCTACCTCCATGGCTATGCATGAAGCGCAAATACATGATATTGTCTATGTAACGCCCTTCGTTATATTAGTAACCCAAAATAAATTTCAATAAAAATCCTTCAAAACATTTAATAAAAAAAAAACACCAGTCATAAAATTTTTCTCAAATAACTAAGTATGAAAATACCTCGTATTAAATAAAATAATAGTATTTACAAAGTATTGAAAAATATCATTAAATCCAATCATTAGATTAAAAACTAAAAGCCACAAAACCGGGTGTCTAATTACAATCCAAGAAAAATAATACGTAAACCAAAGAACGTCGTCAGCACCCTCAACCATACAACATTACTGACCAACTAGGTGATAACAAAAATGACTCCTCAGATCTCTGGGTCCTCGATAGCGATGTCCTCGGACTCTGAAAACAACACTTATAATGAGATATAAAATCCCAGTGATCAACAATACAGTTTTATAAAATATTTTCGAAAATAGTATTGTTCTCAGCCGGCACGGTAACCGAAAAAATTGTCCATGACACCCGCTAATTTTCCAAAAATATATATATATAAAAAAAAAAACTTTTAATAACAACAATAATCTCATCAACTCAATAACATATAACGTAACAACAACTTATCTCAATGCATCACATTCCACATACCAAGTAAATTCTGTTTTAATCCAAATGGCCCGAAAGCCCCCTAATTAAATTGGTCTCTTGCCGGCATGTCATAAATTCACACATCACACGACAATGGCGTCCCATTGCCCACTCCTACTCATGAGGAGTGTTTCCATGTCACCCTCCTGTCGGGGATATTTCCATTTTGATACCTCCCATGTGCACATGGCGGTATTTCTCCATTTTCGACACCCCAACGTGTGGCGGTGTTACTTTCGATACCCCTTTTTAGGCGGTATTGCTCTTTTTCGACATCCCAATTATATGGCGATGTTACTTTCGATATCCCATTACGGTGGTATTACTTTTCGATACCCCTATCATAGGTGGTATTACGGTAAACATCATACAACATATTATAACTCAAATATGTCATGTCTCGTGCATGTAACAAAATATTTTCCACAATTTAAACATATAAATTTCCACCAATAACAAACAATCATGAATATCACAACACATCATACATGAATAAGCACATTACAACATCAATTAATCAATTTAATCATCTTTTTAACAAAACCCCAATTTTAGAATTTAGGTTATTTACAACATGCATCTCTATTAAAATCTCCCAAAATCGTAGGTAAACCCTTGTTAACATAACAAACACATATACCATGGAAAGGGTTCGAAATAGTATTGTTTCTCACCTCTTGAAGACCTCCAAATAGCTCTAAGCGTTTCCTACTGCGAATCCTAACGTTTGCCAAGAGTTATCATCATCTTCCTCTTCCTAGACTCCCTCTTCCACAACTATGTCTTCTTAATCCTTGAATTTATTCTCTTCTTAGCCGTTTGAGTTTCTAGGTGTAATCAGGGTTCAAAAACGTACCCTAAGAATATTAAGATTCTATTTATAGAGTCCCCAATAGCCCAAAACGTGTAAAAACGTGCTAAGCCCGCTTACTCTGCATATGGTGCTGTATTTCGCACATATCTTGAGTTATAGACATTCAAAAATTATAAATTTTGTATCGTTGGAAAGATAAAATAATTTTCTACAACTGTTACGAAGACCACAAAATCTGAAACCGACGTTTAGATAGTCAAAACGTTGATAGGATTTAAAAAAAAACGGTTCTGGCGCTGGAACATGAATAGTGTGTACGAATTTGGTCATAACTTGAGCTACAAGAATCCAATTTGGACGAATTTGATGTCTATGGAAAGCTAAGAGACAGGGCTATATTTCTTATGTAGATCTAAAATTCAAAAAAGTTCTCTTTGGTTGCTAAATATCCATATGAAGTTAGGTATCTAGTCATATTATGTGAAATTGGGCTTAAAACACTCAAACTATCTATTTATAATGGGTAACACAGCATGGGCCTTGATATGCTTATGTTTCTTATCATTATTACCGCAATAATTTAGTCCAGGGAAGGTTCTTATCCTTATTTTTTATTATATTTTTTTAATCAATTTTACATTATTGTGGAACCCACTAGATTTTTATTATAAAGAAAACAATTATATAAACTCTTATACTGCCCTTTTTTTTATTAAAATAATTATATTTGAATTTTTAGGATGTTACAGTCTATGTTAATTTCTGGGCCCAAACAACCAGGAAATGATATCGACATATACTTGGCTCCTTTAATTGAAGACTTGAAGCAAATGTGGGAGACCGGTATAGAGGTGTATGATGGGTATAGAGAAGAAAGTTTCACCCGAAAGACCATGATCTTCAGCACAATTAATGATTTTCCGGCATATGGTAATTTATCAGGATACAGTACCAAAGGTCAGTGTGCATGCCCTATATGTGAAGATAATACGGATTGGATGCGGTTGGAGCATGGCAAGAAGAATGTCTTCCTTGGGCATCGTAGATTTTTGCATTCAAGTCATCATTACCGATCGTGGAGAAAGGCATTCAATGGGAATGCAGAAGAACGTGTAGCTCCTTTGCCGTTAACGGGTGCTTAACTGTTTGAAAAGGTACAAGATTTGAGTATTGAATTTGGGAAACCTTTTGCGAGAGAACTTGTCACACGAGGGTGGAAGAAAAGGTCGATTTTCTTTGAGCTGCCATATTGGAAGTCATTATACGTAAGACACTTCATTGATGTAATGCATGTTGAAAAAAATGTATTTGATGGTGTCATTGGTACCTTACTCAATGTGCCAAGGAAGACCAAAGATGGCATTAATGCAAGGCTGGATTTGGTTAGTATGGGATTGAGACGAGAATTGGGACCGGTAAAGAAGGGGAAAATACATATTTACCTCCGACTGCTCCTACTCTATCTAGAAAAGATAACATTGTTTTTTGTAAGTTTCTTCATGGAGTTAAGGTTCTAGAGGGGTACTCTTCAAACATTATGAACCTCGTATCGATGAAAGACCTTAAGTTAAAGGGTCTAAAGTCCCATGACTGTCATGTTCTCATGGAGAATTTGCTACCCATCGGTATACGGTCCATTTTACCGAACAAAGTGCGGCATACCTTAACTAAACTTTCTTTCTTCTTCAAGGAAATTTGCAGTAGAGTGATTGACCCTGGAAAGTTGCCAGCATTGCAAAGAGAAATCGTTGTGACTTTGTGTGAGCTAGAGATGTATTTCCCAAATCTGACTGTACATCTGGTTAGAGAGACACAATTGTGTGGGCCAGCTTATATGAGATGGATGTACCCGTTTGAGCGTTATATGAAGATATTAAAAGGTTATGTTAAAAACCGGTCACGACCAGAGGGTTGTATTGTTGAACGGTACATAGTCGAAGAAGCTGTTGAATTTTGTACCGACTACCTATCCAATGTTGAATATTCTGTAGGGCTGCCAAAGTCTCGTCACGCAGGAAGAAGCGCGGGACAAGGGATTTTTGGAACTGAAATATTGACTATACCAAGGAAAGAATGGGATCAAGCACACTTGTATGTTCTACAAAACGCCGATGAGGTAGAGTCATATGTTGTAAAACACAAGGACATACTTAAGAGTTCATACCCAAATAAGAGTCAAAATTGGTTAACAAGAGAGCATAATTGATGTTTTATAACTTGGCTAAAAGATCAGATTTCTGAAGAGTTTGCTGTAAATCCTGCCTCGATTTCAGAAAGATTGAGATGGTTAGCGAAAGGTCCAACTATACATGTTTTCTCTTACACTGGTTATTTGATGAACGGGTACACATTCTATACAAAAGAACAAGATGATCGGAGTACAATGCAAAATAGCGGGGTGACTCTTGTAGCTGAATCCTTGCATATCTCAAGTGCGAAAGACAGAAACCCTATATACGCGAATATGTCATACTTCGAGGTCATTGAACGCATATGGGAGTTGGATTACACAATGTTTCGGGTGCCTGTGTTCCAATGTAAGTGGGTTGACAACAATAATGGTGTACAAATGGATGAGTTGGGGTTTATGCGGGTGGATTTCAGTAAGGTGGGTTATAAAGATGAGCCTTTTATTTTAGCATCACAAGCTCAACAAGTGTTCTATGTCACCGATCCAACTGATACGAATTGGTCCATTGTTCTATTGACTAACAAAAAAATTGTTAATGAGATTGATGATGAAGCACATGAAGATGCTAATATTGAGGATGACCCTTTCTTCGGAGTGTCACAATCACGTGTGGCTAATCCAACTAGAGAGGATGATATGTATATTAGAAATGATCATGACGAGGGGCATTGGTTCCTTCCAATATTTCGTACCAATAAGGGACGCGTAAGTCTCAATCCAACAAGGAAAAGGAAAAGATTGACTTAAAACATGTATGTAAGGATTGTGTATTTTTAATTTCTTGGACATTTAAATTTATATTCATGAATTTCTCTAAGTAAACTTGTATGATTATGAACTAACGTTTTTTTACTTGTGTGTTTAATTTGGTGCAGGTAAATGGCATCTCCTAGCGAACATGATAGTGCTGAGGAGGCGACACGAAAGGTGAGGCGTCGTGGGCCAACCTTTAAGAAGAAGATTATCCGCCAGAGGAGTAAAGGAGGACCTAAAATTGTGTCAAAATACTTACTTATTAATCTAATTAATTGTTTCATTCTATTAATTGTTTGTTATCTAAATTTATACACTTAATCAATTTTTTTTAGGTTAAATGGAATGTTAAGGGTAAGCCCATTGGTAGAAATGGTAGAGACTTGATTAGTTACATTGGGTCCAAAGTGCGGCAAATAGTCCCTATTACTTGCAATAGTTGGAGGAGTCGAGCTTTGAACAATCTCAAAGATGAGATCTGGCGTGATGTACAGGTAAATTAATTAACAAGAGTTAGTTATATTGTTTCTTAATTATGTAGACATACTTATACTCTGAGATTTTATTTATATTGGCGTTGAAGATGACTTTTGTGGTTGATGAGCCTCGGCGGAGTACTCTAATTCAGCGTGCCGGAAAAATGCACCGGACATTTCGAACTAACTTGACGTTAGAGTACCTTAGAGACGACAACGGGAATGTCAGACGTGAGCCTCCACCAGAATATAAAGATTTTATAAGCATGAAAGATTGGATAGCTTTTGTATCAAAACGCACGGAAGATGAGGAATTTCTGGTATGTATCCTTAGAACTTGTATACATAGATCTTAACATGCTGGTTTGTTTGGCTTTTAAGAAATGTTATAATTTTAAAATAAAAAAAGTTTGATCCTATGCATTTATTAGACTTGATAATCAAGAAAACAAGAACTACGAAGTGATTGAAAAGGAATATTAATTAAGAAAAGCATTATCATTATTAACTTGTACAAATCGCATGAAGAAAGTGCTGGGGAACGAACCCATTGTACATGTTCAATGTGAATATTCAACACTCAGTCTTTGTGTTATTAATTATATGCCTTTCTGATTATACATATTTACTAGCACTGCATGCAACTATTCAGAGTTCAGACCTTTTGAGTGTGACAAAGGTCAGATTGATATATTTTTGTGTCTATATAGAGAATAAGCGAAGAAAATCGGCAGAGAGCGTTAGAACCTGACTACCAAAGGAGGGGTTAAGGGGTATGCTGGCATTGAGGAAGATATGGTATTTATAATATCCTTAATTATAACTTGGTTTATTTAACACGTTTTGGTTTTATTCTTAGTAAGATGATGAATTTTAACTTGTTTGTTTAAATGTACAACTGTTGGAGGCGGGTGGAGATCCAGAAGTTGATTCAATTGAACGTCATATTTTGTGGATGGAAGGCCATAAAAACGAGGAGGGTGTGATTGACCACCCCCCACTAGGGAAGTGTCTAAAAGAATTGTAAGTACGATAGCATTAATTAACATTTTCATTTGTAATTTTCTTATGATAATTATGTTTAACATCTTTGTCAATAATATGTGTTTCAGGAGACCCTAACACAGGCTGTATCCCAGGGGGAGATAACAGATTGTGGTGGTCGCGAATATATCCTAGCCCAAGCCTTACCTTCCAGAGAGTATTCTGGTCGCTATAGGGGTGTGGGTTTTGGTGTCACTCAAAACTATCTTCGGATCAAGAAAGCGTGCAAAACAAGAAGAAACAATAGAATTGAAGAGGATGGTCACCCAACTGTTTAAAGAAGTCCATGAATTGAAAAACAGCAAGCAGGACAAGGAACCAGTGGAGGGGCATGAGCCTGATTTACCTTCCCCTAACCCTACCCCTACCCCTACCTCATATAGTGCCAGAGATAGTTGCACTCTTGTGCCACCCGAGGCAATAATCATTACATTAATCGCTTTCTTTACCTGTACATATTGGATTGACATTTTACATATTAATATTTTTGTTTATCATTGGTTTAGGGCAGTAATATGTGCAACCTATATTTGGCAAGCCCAACTCATCGCTTGGTCGCTAGGGGGACAGTCTATAACGAATCAGGTGGCACACTGCACAACCTACCAATACTAACAGGTCATGTAAAAGTTGTGATTGAGTTTGCAATTGAGGGCGATGCACCATTGCCTGTACCACTTGTGAATGCAGATGTGATGACAGTGGAACAAGAAATAGGTACCTATGTGACATGTCTAAGCCACCTCGTAGTTGTAAGTGATCCATTATCATTTACTGCATATATTTATTAACTTAGGTGATCACTAACTAATTAATGTGTTGCAATGAAAAAAATGTAGATACCCGCAAAATCCAAAGTCAAGGACAAGGGCAAAGTGCCAGAGCACAAAGCTAGCAAGAATGTGGGCAATAATGTGGGCAAACCCCAACCTTCCCCTAGACCTCTGATAGTTGGCAAGGAGCAAACAAAAGGGTCAGTTACATCCCCATTAAAGAACAAGAGCAAACATCAGCCTTCCCAGCCTCCTATAACTCATGGTAGTGCAGATTTTATAACCTTTCTTAGAGTCCATGTGTTAACAAGGATGGCAGATAGAGGAAACATTGCCATACCAATGGAGTCATAAATTCTGGGTTATGAGCACACATTAGAGCTCGGTGGTGAAGGTTCCGAGATTGGAGAAATTCTTAATCATGAATGGTTATCACAGACTGTTATTAGCGTATATCTCAGGTACTACATCAAACTTTGAAGTATACAACCTATACAACTTTGAAGTATACAACCTATACAACTACATCAAACTTTGTCCTGCTTTTTCATTTTCAGTTTTTTTCTTTTTCATTTCGTTGTATACATGTTTTAATTTAAGGTACTTGTACCGTGAGATACTGATCCCAGAAGAACGGACTCGGAGGTTTGTGTTTCTATGCCTACAGCACACATATGCACTTTGACTCTGGAAATAAAAAAGGATATAGCTGAACGCTTGGCTTTGGCAAAGCCAGAGGATGTGACCTTGTTTTTGTCACCTTGCAATGTAGTGTGAGTCATCTAATTTAATTAACGATAGTAACTTTTATGAAATATGATTAGTTTCTTAAGATTTCCTAACTGACCACATTTTTGTAGGGGTCATTGGGTATTGTTAGTGATCAATCCCAAAGAGGACACGGTGTACTATTTAGATCCCTTGCATATGCATTTTAACAATCACAAAAAAATGAGGGATACGTACAATCAGTAAGTATATATATGCATTTATTGTTATCTTCGTATATATGATGGTTCGAAACCTTTACTTCAATGAAATTGTTTGATTTTTCACTCAAGGCTTTGCTAATTCATCGAGGATTACATGGAGGCAAGTCTCGAATTTCTAAATCACCCAGGACGACTAAATGGATATCTATAATGGTATTTACGAAAATCCTTATGCAATTTTTTAATTTAAATTAAAAATTTAAAAGAATTAATTTATTATTTTTGGTTTTATAGTGTCCCCGTCAATCGAATGACAACGACTGTGGCTACTACGTTCTGAAATTTATCAAGGATATCATCATTCAAAACCAAATGCAAATCCCAACCACGGTATTTAATTTCAGTTCTAGCTTATATAATTTAATAACTCAGATTTAGTCATACTAATTTGATTGAATTTTCATTTTGAAGTATTTTCCTGAATGTAAATGCATCACATATTCCTACGATCAACTTACTCATCTTAAAGACGAGTGGTGTCGTTATGTGGTTATGAAATTTATCAACAATTAAAGGGTACGACATACTCTGATATTATGCTAGCTAGTGTCTCTCCTATATTAATTATTAGACTTGTGTGTATGTGCAAGTGATCTGTATGTGTATCTTATGCAGACCGACAACAAATACTTTGTGCGATCAAGCAGAAGATGGAAGCAGCATGTACAAATTGTTTATGATTACTATCTAGTGTGTTGATTAGCTTGTACACATTGTTAGTATGCATGGTTATTATCTAGTGTAGGTTAGCGACCTTTTGATTTATGGACTTAAATAGTAGAATTGGTTATGTGTAAGCGTTACTGTGAATTGTGTTAAAGTATATTACTTAATTAATTGGTTATATATGCATGATTTTGATATTTGGTTTGGTTTATATATATATATATATATATATATATATATATATATATATATATATATATGCTTACCAATATTGTATGTAATTGTACATTATATATGTGTATGTGTGTGATGTACCTAAATACAGTGTTACTGTGAATTGATGAGGGATGGTTGTGCAGGTAGGAAATGTAGAAAAATAGTGAATAATGAAAAAAAAAAAGGGGGGATAGGTAGCGCTTTCTTGAAAAAACGCTGCCTAAAGTGACAAATAGATAGCACTTCCTTGAGAAAACGCTATCTATTACAAACTTAGGACAGCGCTTCCTTGAGAAAGCGCTGTCTAAAGTATGTAATAGATTGTCTTATTACCAACTTTAAATAGCGCTTTCTCAAGGAAGCGCTACCTATTCCTACTTTCAGTAGCGCTTTCTTGAAAAAACGCTGCCTAAAGTGACAAATAGATAGTGCTTCCTTGAGAAAGCGCTATCTATTGCAAACTTAGGACAGCGCTTCCTTGAGAAAGCGCTGTCTAAAGTATGTAATAGATTGTCTTATTACCAACTTTAGACAGCGCTTTCTCAAGGAAGTGTTACTTATTCCTACTTTCAGTAGCGATTTTTTAAGCGCTATTGAATCTTTCCCACCTTCAGTAGCGGGTGAATAGATAGCACTTTGAAGCGCTACTAAAGGCCAAAAAAAACCGCTATATATATTGAAGCCCTTTTCTGTAGTAGTGATCCTCTATTTCTGGTTTGGGGTCCATAAATTAGAAACCCATAAAGACGAGGTAGATCGTCGGCTGGAGGTTATGCATGCAAGGGAAGAGAAACCGAGGGAATGGGTGTTTAGAGAAAATGGAATAGGGTGAGGGGGAGAGGGAGAGGGAGAAGGAGAAGGAAATGAAATTTTGAGAAGAAGTGAAAAAAAGATGATGATAGTGAGGGGTGAGGGGAAGAGAGGAAGGTTCCATATATTTTAAATTAATTGGGGTGAAAATAAAAGTTACTTAGTGACTAGAATGTAAAATAAAAAGTATAAGAACTACATAATAAATTAGCTATGAATGACTACATTAAATACAATCAAGTCATTTATTAATCCAAAAAACAACTGTTCTAAATCAGTTGATTCTTTGAGGGTATCATACCAACTCCCTTATTATTGTTGGAGTGAAAAATGCCACCACGTTTTATTGGTGGCTAGGAATGATGTTTTGTGGATAGAACGGGATGCGTACATGCACCACGTTGATTTGTCGGTCATATATGTAGCACAAATTTAGCATGGGAAAATTCTTAGCTTCCCGTGGCCACTAGCCTGTGGGATCTAAGGGCGTACGAAATCAGTTATGATATTTTGACATCAAAATTTAATATCATGAGGGATATTTAATTTTGAGTAAATTATTTATCACTTTATTATTTTTTTTCTTTTTTCATTGGTTCACAACCTAAGGGACAAACCCGTGTCCCATATAGTGACCCGGTGTCGGGTCTGGGACGGGTCTGGGTTAACCTTCGGGTTATTCGGCCCGTCCCATATAATAAAATTCTACTTTTCACTAGTGGAAAATATACATTAGACGGGAAAGGTTTATGTCAGTTAACCAAAAGCTAGACGTTAAAAAGGAGGCGGTGACAGTTTTGTAAATATCAGACTTCATTAATTCAATTTTAACGTCAGTTGTTGTAAGGACTGACGTTAAAAGTTAAGTGACTTACTTTTAACGTCAGTTCAATAAACAACTGACGTTAAAAGTGAACCTTTTAACGTCAGTTGTTTATTGAATTGACGTTAAAAGTAAGTCACTTAACTTTTAACGTCTGTTCTTTCATCAACAGATGTTAAAGGTTATTTTAATAATTTTTTTTAGCTAGTATACGTACCCTTCTGCATTGCCTTCCTCAAAGTTTCAGTTTCACTTGCTTTGATGTTTTGTGTTTATGTTTTGAAAACTAAAATATATGTGCGAAGTAAAAATACTATAAGTTGAATCAATAACCCAAACCGGATCTCATTCATGAAGTGTATCAATAATACAATTACAAGATACATTCAAAATTTTAAAATCCTATAAAAAGTTACATTGAAAGGGTTTAAAATCCTAAACATTTGTTGAGGCTTTGTTCCCTTCACGGGTGAGCAAGAGAGTAGAGTCGAGCGACTGAGTTTTCCAGAGCGGCTGAGCAAGGGTGCACTCGATCTGTTTCAACAATGGTCTTCGAACAGTCACTTGCTTCCAAAGCTGAGGTTTTGGAACTGTAGCAGCCGATTCTCCGGAAGGATGATAAGGTGAGCAACTCACATTATGTGATTTACACAACCTTATCACCCATGTTATGTGATTTACACAACCTCAGAAGTCGTTTGACTATTAAGACAAAGATCTTTGAGTCTAGGAATAGGAAGAAAGAGTGATGAAGTTAATCTCCATGTCAGAGCCATATTGTGAAGCATAAAAATAAAAGGAAGGAAGGAAGCTATTTATAGGAGCAGGGGATGAAGTTACTAGGCGTCGTAAGTTGCTAAAAAATTAAGTTGATCATTAAGAGCATTAGGTTCCAAGGCGCATTGGGAGTTGGCAGTCATATATTATAAACGTGCAGAATAGAAAACGCATGGGTAAGTAGCATAGTAGTCATGGTTAGTAGCACAACAGTCAAAGGAATGCATGTTTTTTAACGTCAGTTATTCAATACAACTGACGTTAAAAGTGTTTTTAAAATAAAAAATATTTATTTTTAACGTCAGTTTTTTATACAACTGACGTTAAAAGTTTAATTTTTACTTCATTAAATAAATAGCTGACGTAAATAATCCTATATCCCTATCTGAAATGCCCTGTTGTCACTCTTAACACAGGTCAATCCATATATATAGTGCAGTTTATTTCTAAACCTTTTTTTAAAACAAGTTTATTTTTAATCTTAATTAATTAGCTTGAATTAGTAAACAAATTCATGTGCAAATGAAAATAAATAAACACTTAACATAAAACAAGTTATATGTATAATCAAATCGTATCTCATTGAAGTGATTCATAAGTTACAATTACATGATTAAAAGATAAAAAATTTCTGCAACATAGGACTAAAATATAAAAAAGTTTCTGCTTCAATATCAATTTCTTCTCAGTCCTGTCCTCAGAAACTCCAATGGATGCATCTCCTCCCTCACTTGAATTCCATGATGCATCGAGCGTGAATCCACAGTCACTTGCGAAAGCAAAGTGAAAGTGATCTTTGCATCACCTCCTTCACTGGAATTCCTTGATGCATTGTCTTGAATCCACAGTCACTTGCTGCGAAAGCAAAGTGAAAGGGATGACGGGGATGAAATAAAGTGAGGGAATCACATTACGTGATTCACCCAACCTTACCATCCATGTTACGTGATTTACTTAACCTCAGAAGTTTGTTGACCATTAAGACAGAGACCTTTAAGTCTAGGTATAGGAAGAAATAACAAAAGTCTCAGAGCCATTTTGTGAAGGAATAGAAAACGCACGAAATATAGAGGAAAAGAAAAGGCTCTATTACAGACTGATACAGAAGAATGGTACTTTATATAGAGAAGACAGAGACTAGCTGATTTTCTTGAAAACTGATCTATAAACTTAATGCTCATTAAGAGGATAGGTTAGAATGTGCATGGGTAAGTATCACAGTAGTCATGGGTAAGTAGCACAGTAGTCAAATGAATGAATATTTTTGCAAAAACTTATACACTTTTAACGTCAGTTGTCTTCAACAACTGACGTTAAAAGTGTTTTTAAATAAAAAATGTTTATTTTTAACGTCAGTTGTTTAATACAACTGACGTTAAAAGTCATTTATTTAACGCCAGTTGTCTTAAACAACTGCCGTTAAATAAATCACTTTTAACGTCCGTTGTTACAAACAACCGACGTAAAATGTTGTTTTAATTTTGTTTTTTGATTATAACGTTTACACCCACGTGCCTTCTGCATTTCCCTCTGTACGTCTCTCTGTTCTTCTCTTTTCATCACGCTCACTCTCACTCTCAACTCTCACTCGCACTCTGCCCTAATCACGAGCTCATCTCCACCGAAACCACCGTGAGGGCTTCTTCGCCACCACCGTGAGGTACACTCTTAACCACTACCTCTGTCTTTCCTGCTCAATATTCTTTGCAATAACTTGACATCTCTCTTTTACCCCTTCCCGCGCACTAACTCTCCTTATCCCTCTGCTCTCAGTAACCACATCGAACGTTGGCCACCACTCGAGCTCCCCTCCCCACCACCACGCGAACACCTATTTCTGGTGAGTCTTTAGGGCACATTTTTTTATTTTTAGTTTTCTGTGTATGTTGAAACTGTAGTCTCAGTAGTTGTAACTTGAAAGTGTGAGTTTGAGTTGTTTGGAATGTCTATATTTTTGGTTTTGAGTGTATGTTGCTCTGCTGGTTGGTCTGTCACGGCCGTGATGCTCATCACGGCTAGGCCGTGATCAGTTCTGCCTGTGAGGGTCTGGTTCAGTTGGCACGTTACGGTCGTGATGGACATCACTGCCAGGCCGTGATGGATCGTGGTTGGATGGTTTGTAAGCGCACTAGTGCTGAGTATTTGAAGGAGGTGGGAGAATTTATAGAATTTGGTCAAAGGAATGTTCCTAATAGTAATGGAATGTTCTGTTGTCCTTGTGCCAAGTGTTTGAATACGAGGAAATGTACGGTGAAGGATATACGTACTCATTTGATTTATGAAGGGTTTGCTTGAGTTATACAAGATGGATATGGCATGGTGATGTGTTGTTGAGTAGTACGGCAAGTGTCTTCCAAAATGAGGACGTTGACGTAGATATGGAGGATGATCGAGTAGAGGACATGATCCGTGATATTGGGCAAGAATCTTTTCATCGAGCTCATGTGTATGATAGGTTGTGCGGTGATGCGGATAAGCCTTTATATCTAGGGTGTACTACTCATACACGGTTGTCGGCGGTGCTAAAATTGGTTTGTGTGAAGGCGAGAAATGGTTGGACCGATAAAAGCTTCACGGAATTGCTTGAAGTGTTGAAAGACTTGCTTCCGGAGGACAACACATTGCCTGACCATAACTATGAGGCCAAGAAGGTATTGTGTCCGATGGGTATGGAGTATAAGAAGATACACGCATGCCCCAATGATTGCATATTTTACACCGCTGTTCATGAAGACAATCACGATTGCCCCAAATGTGGGTTATCACGATACAAAGTGAAGGGTGGTGATGATGATGATGATCTTGATGATGTGAGAAAAAAGGGTCCTCCTGCGAAGGTGTTGTGGTATCTTCCAATAATTCCAAGGTTCAAGCGATTGTTTGACAATGCGAAAGATGCGAAGAATCTTAGATGGCATAATGATGAGAGGAAACGTGATGGAAAGGTTCATCATCCTGCTGATTCTATGCAATGGAAGAATATTGATACTATGTTTCCGGATTTCGCCGATGAGGCAAGAAACCTAAGGCTTGGACTTGCTACGGATGGAATGAATCCTTATGGTAACATGAGTAGTATTCATAGTTCATGGCCTGTTCTATTGATAATTTACAACCTGCCCCCTTGGTTGTGCATGAAGCGCAAATACATGATGTTGTCTATGATGATTTCGGGCCCAAAGCAACCGGGAAATGACTTAGATGTTTATCTAAGTCCCTTGATTGAAGACTTGAGAAAACACTGTGGGTGGAAGGTGTTGATGTAGTTGATGGGTATTCTCATGAGACTTTCAAGCTTCGTGCCATGTTATTTTGCACCATCAACGACTTTCCAGCATACGGTAACTTGTCCGGGTACAGTGTCAAGGGGCATAAAGCATGCCCTATATGTGAAGAAGGCACATGCTACACTCAGTTGCATCATGGAAAGAAGACGGTTTACCTTAGGCATCAGAGATTTCTTAGACGTGATCACCCATATCGTAAGATGAAAAAAGCTTTTAATGGATGCCAAGAGAAAGAAGAAGCTCCGGCGGCCTTAATTGGAGAGCAGGTTTATCAGAGGGTAAAGGACATCGATGTTACATTCGGCAAGTCCAAAAAGAAAGGTAAAGCTTCTGAGAAAAACATATGGAAGAAGAGGTCGATATTCTTTGATTTTCCATACTGGCGCAAGCTTGATGTCAGACACTACATTGATGTGATGCATGTGGAGAAAAATGTGTGTGATAGTGTGATCGGGACGCTTCTCAACATTCAGGGCAAGACAAAGGATGGTGCCAATGCCCGTCTCGACCTCGTTGCTATGGGTATACGAGAGCAGTTAGCTCCAGTTGTTGAGGATGGTAAGCGAACTTATTTGCCGCCAGCATGTCATACTTTGTCAAAAAAAGAGAGACAAAGTTTCTGCGGGTGTCTTCAGGGCATCAAAGTTCCACATGGTTGCTCTTCAAATATGAAGAGGCTTGTCTCTAGTGCTCTTAAATTGGTTGGCTTAAAGTCTCATGATTGTCACATCTTGATGCAACAACTTCTGCCCGTTGCTATTCGTGGTATTGCTCCAAAAAATGTGAGACATGCCATTACTCGGTTGTGCTGATTCTTCAATTCTATATGTATCAAAGTCGTTGACCCCCGTATGTTGGATGACTTGGAAGTTGAGGCTGCTACAATCTTGTGCCAATTGGAGATGTATTTTCCTCCTTCCTTTTTCGACATAATGGTTCACTTAATTGTTCATTTGGTGAGGGAGATTAGATTATGTGGGCCGGTTTTTCTGAGATGGATGTACCCAGTTGAGCGCTACATGAAGATCTTGAAAGGGTACGTGAAGAATCCTCATCGTCCGGAAGCATCTATTGTTCAAAGGTATGTTGCAGAAGAAGCTGTTGAGTTTTGTTCGGACTACCTTCATAACACGGATCCTATAGGGGTTCCTAAGCCTCGACATGATGAGATCAGATGTCAAGGTAAGGGTACACATGGCTTAAGAATTAATAGCAAAGGTCGGGAGGAATTGCTTCAAGCACATTTGTATGTATTGAACAACATCGATTGTGTTCAGCCTTTCTTATTTGAACATAAAAGAAAAGTCAATCAAGAAAACCCTCGAATGAACGAAAGGTGGTTGTTGAACAAGCATAACAAGACTTTCTTACCATGGTTCAAGGAAGAAATGCTTAAGGATGGTAGTACTGCTTCTGATGACGTCAGATGGCTAGCACGTGGGCCTAGCTTCAACGTCATATGTTGGAGTGGATACGACATAAATAACTTTTCCTTTTATACAAAGGAACAAGATAACAAGAGTACCATGCAAAATAGTGGGGGTTATGATCGTGACTGAAGCAATGCACTTCTCTAGTGCAAAGGACACAAAACCCGTTAAAGCACCGACACCTTACTTTGGATATATTGAAGATATTTGGGTGCTCGATTACACCAAGCTTACGGTGCCGGTTTTTAAATGTAAGTGGGTTGATAGTAACGGTAGTGTACAAACCGACGAATTGGGGTTCACATTGGTAGACCTCAACAAGTTAGGTCATATAAATGAGCCTTTCATAATGGCTTCCCAAGCAAAACAAGTGTTCTTCATCACTGATCCTTCTAACAAAAGGTTGTGTGTGGTTCTCCAAGAAAAAAGCATGTATAATGGTAGTGATGAAAATCAAGATTCAAATCTTGATATTCCTGAGACTCCTTCTTTTTCAACAAACATGCCTACTATAATCGAGGAGACACAGGTGGACGATGTACATGCCACTCGTGATGATCATCACGAAGGGATATTGATATAGGTAATTTAAACTTAGTATACATTTATTTTTATTTATACTTCTGTATTTATTTTGAGTTATAACCTATGTTAATAAATATATATTGTTTCTGAACAGGCATACATATGGATCAGTCGGATAGCCCACATGCACGGGAGGACACTGTGGGGCCTACGCAGGACCCGATCGCGCCTACGCCTGATTCTAGTGTAAGTTTACATGTTATATACTATCTTTAGTCCTTCTTTTTAATGTAATTTTATAATGTTACAACCCTCTATTTTGTAATTTTTTTTGTCCATACAGACATCACAAGCTCATAGGATGCGCTTAGCTGAATTCTTCTTCAAGTATGCGGCTGAAAAAGGAATTGACAAGATACCTTCGCATTACTTAGATGAATAGTCTTTTTGTTAGACTTTATAAACTAATTAATAACATGTTTATATATATCCTTAGAGGGTAGTTTTGTTTTTAGACATTAGAGACTAAAATTTATATATATATATATATATATATATATATATATATATATATATATATATATATACATACTTGTAGATAGTTATGTTTTTCCTATACACATGGGTTTTGATTTTAAGTCCCCCATTGTTCCTTTGTATATTTCTTTTCTGTTTGTTAATATTGAAATTTAAGGATAGTGTTAGCAATTCTGTAATGTGTGTGATATTCTGTGTTACTAGGATATTTATTGAATGCAGAGATAGCTGAGGGGAGTGATATTTTAAAACTGAATTTAAAAAAAAATTTAACGTCAGTTGTATCAAACAACTGACGTTAAAAATTAAACCTTTAACGTCAGTTCTTTAACACAACTGACGTTAGTTTTAACAAAATTAACGTCAGTTATGTTAAAGAACTGACGTTAATAGTTTTATTTTTAACGTCAGTTGTTTAAGAATTGACGTTAAAATATTAACTGTTAACGTCAGTTGTATTTACGTCAGACAATATTCTGACGTATAAAATCAATTTTAATTGACGTAAAAAGCACTTATTGCACCAGTGTTTACTTTTATCCCTCTTTTACTTACGTTTCATGTACGGTCACTAAGAAAAAAGTTTGAAGTAAATTACTAAACTTTTTTTCTCACATCTTAAACCTCACGGGGTCCAATTGGTGACTTTTAGGAAACATTTTGTTGCTTTTGCAATATCGAAAGAATAATGTTTGATGAAAATATCGTCTTTGTAACAATGTGACTTTGGTAACACGAACATCAAGGAAGCATCCAGCAAAAAGTGCTATTTGTTGATATTTTGTATATCCAGTTTTGGATCTATTTGGTGACACGAGATCAATTGATGACTTTTAGGTAACATCTTTTGTTAATATTTTGGTTTATAAAAAAATAAATTTTTCTCACTCACGAAAATTTAGTTTACAAAGAATTCATTTAAATATCGGGTCAATCCGGTCTCGTCTCATTTAGATCCGGTTTTAACCAACCCGCATATTATCGGGTTCCTTCGGGTTTAGGGACGGGGTCAGGTTTAAAAAACTGATCCTGTCAATGTTTAGGACCAGGTAAGGGATAAGCATAACCCGTCCCTCGCTTACCCATGGTGGGATCGATAAATTAATTCAGTTATTCATTTTTATACTATTTTAATTTGGTTATATATATATATATATATATATATATATATATATATATATATATTCTAATTAATTGCTTTGTGGGATTGGGGATTTAAATACCGAATTTTACATACATATGCATGATTCAAGTATGATTGTTTTTTTTCTGTCAAAGAAAAAGTATGATTTTTTTAATATAAATATTATAGTATAATTGATCAAAAAAACATTTGCTTTGGAAATAATAATATGTAAATTATAACGGCATGATTTTTATTACGCTGTTTAATCGGTAAAATTATAATTATTTATATTTTTAATTTGAGAATTAGGGAATGATTTTAAATAAAATAAAATCATATTCATAGTCTATTTATGATAGAAGGTTGTGGTAAAAATTTTGGTTGAAAATTCAGACGGAGTCCGATCTGCATTTTTACTGACAGTAAAATTTTACAGAACATAAACCCTAATTTTGACTCGTGAACAAAACCATTAAGTTTTATATCACGTCAGAAAGTAGTTTAACTTTTTTGGGAGTGCGCATAGATGGAGCCAGCAGCTCCGGTTGGCACCTCCTCACTGTAAACAGCAGAGGGGGAGATGGTGAAGCCATGTTATGGGAAAATGGGAATTGCATGTTGAAGAAGATTGAAAGAGTTAGCAAGTCTTGTACTTAGTTTGAGTGAATGAATGGAGCAAAGTGATTCTTGTGTGTGGGTATGTGTCGGTGGGACACAACTAATTAAAATTTTTAAATAATTTCAAACTGGCTAGTAACTATAATGAGGGCTTTATTGAATTTTTAAATTATTATTTTTATAACTAATAAATACTATTTAACTGATTGTGCATACTGTGTCACTGCGTGTCCACCAAAATTTATTAGGATTTACAGATGAGGCAGATTAGTCTGAGGATTTAACGAAGACACGGTGTAAAAAAAGTTTTACAGAGTTGATCAATCATATCTTATTATATAGAGATTTGTGAAGATATTTTAGAATCTGATATAATAAAATAGCATAATGATAAAATATGATTGAACATCCATGTAAAAAAATTTTACACTGTCGGTATATAGTTATTAAACTCTTAGTTTGAGCACCACCTTTTTTTTCTTTTATTTTTTTGGGTAAAATAGCACCACGTTTTATTGATGCCTAGCAAATGAACCGTACGCTATTTAATTTAGGTCATATGCACCACAAATTCAGGATGGGAAAATTGATAGCACACAGCAGTTGAACCACAAAACCTAATTGTCTAAATTGAGTTTGTGGTCCTATTATACTACTACATTTGTCATACCTACGATATTTCATTTTATACCAATATTAAGTTTTAGGGGTGTAATCGGGTCGGGTTGGTTCGGATTTGAGGGGTTTAATCATCCGAACCGATCAAATTTGATCGGTTCGGATTTCACAAATTTGCAACTACGGATCCGAACCGAACCGAACCGATCACAATCGGGTTGGTTCGGTTCGGATCATCGGGTTACCCTTTTTTTTTTTTAATTTACACTTAAATATTAATAAAAAATTAGAAAAATAAAATAAAATATATATATATTTAATTATTAATTATATTAAATTTATATATAATAATATATTAATATTATATAAAATAATTTAAAAATAAATATTTTAAAGGGTTCGGGTCGGATCGGATCGGATCATAATTTTCGGATCCGAGACCCGAACCGATCTGGTTCGGATCGGCGTTTTGAAATCCGATCCGATCCAATGATCCGAACCAATCCACCAAAACCGGTTCGGATCGGTTCGGATCCGCCGGGTTCGCGGATCGGATCGGATCCGCTTACACCCCTATTAAGTTTTGTTTTGAATAATTATATTTACATTGATTGATGTTTCAAATTCATATCAATTTTATATTTATATTATAAAATGTTATCATGTTACTTTGTATAAAATTATTTTTATATTAATATTTTACCAATAAAAAACTTAAAAAGTCTGGTAAAAATCCATGTAACACACAAAATAATCAAATAATTTTTTCCTATAAATATCGATCCTTCATATTTAAGCATGTTTGTCAACATCTCGTAGTCCACCAACGCCAGCCGCCTCCGATCACCGCGGTCGACCACCATCCATGTATTTTGAAAAATATCAAATACGAAAATATCAAACACAAATACACAGTATATCTTTGACTAGGAAAAATAAAAAAATGTGTTTGTAAAAAAAAGGAACAAGCTGAATGAATGGCTTTTGTATATTAGATGAATGAAAATTGGGATTATTCACATACAGACTCAAGCCAAGCTATGCTATTTATAGATAGCAATAGCAACAAACTCTACCAACAGACTCCTATACTTTAGCCACTAACAGACTAACAGAAATTGAAACTAACAAGGCCTATGCAAAGTAACTAACAGGGCATATGCATAGAGAATTCCTTCACTCCCCCTCAAGTTGGAGCATGCAAGTTCCTAATGCCCAACTTGTTTAACAGGAATTCGAACCTCTCTTTGCCTAATGGCTTAGTGAAGATGTCTGCCACTTGATTATCAGTACCAATCTTCATAGGCTGAACTTCTTTTGACTGAATTCTCTCTCGAACAAAGTAGCAATCCATCTCAACATGCTTTGTCCTCTCATGAAAGACTGGATTCATTGCAATGTGGATGGCTGCTTGGTTGTCACAATAAAGTTCAGTTGGTTTCTGTTGTGGTGTTTCAAGTTCTGTCAAGAGCCACCTGAGCCAAATAACTTCACTAACGATTTGCAGCCATGCTTCGTATTCTGCTTGGTGATGATTTTGCCACAACAGTTTGCCTCTTGGTCCTCCATGATATTGGTGACTTGTCCCAAAGCATCACTAGGTAGCCGATTGCAAGACCTTCCGGTTAGAGGACATCCCCCCAATCTGCATCACAATAAGCTTGCAGGTCAAGACCTCCTTCTACTGGAATAAAAATTCCTTGACCAGGGGTAGTTTTAAGATATCTCAGGATCCTATCCACTGCATCCATATGAATCTGTTTAGGATTGGTCATGAACTGACACAGAGTGTTCACAACATAGGTGATGTCTGGCCTTGTTATGGTTAAATACAAAAGTTTCCCTAGCAGTTTCCTATATCTGGTTGCATCAGTGTCAGGTTCTTCTTTGTTAAACCTCGAGTTGCAATTGCTTCCATAGGGAACTTATTGGGCTCTCTTGCTTCGCATCTTTGTTTCATGAAGGATGTCTAGAGTGTATTTTCTCTGGCTCAAGATGATTCCACTAAGTGATCTTGCTACTTCCACTCCCAGGAAGTACTTGAAGGTTCCCAAGTCTTTGATGCTGAAAGTTTTGTCCAAGTACTCCTTAATCCTTTTCATAAGTTCTGGATTGTTTCCTGCCAAAATGACATCATCCACATAGATGAGTGCAGCAAGAAACACCCCTTCAGTCTTGAAGATAAACAAGGAATGATCTGCCTTAGACTGATTAAAACCAACATCATTCAAAGCCTTGGTGAACTTCTGATACCAATTTCTGGATGCTTGTTTGAGTCCATAGATTGACTTCTTCAATTTGCACACCCTTGTTTCTCCCTTCTTTGCAAAACCTTCTGGAATCTTCATATAAATGTCTTCTCAAAATCACCATGCAAGAATGCATTATTCACATCCAATTGGTGAATAATCCATCCCTTCTTCATCAGCTACGATCGATGAAGCATCCGATGGTGACAAGTTTTGCTACAGGGGCAAATGTCTCATGAAAGTCTTCTCCTTCTACTTGAGTGAAGCCTCTTGCAACCAGCCGAGCCTTGTACCTTTCAATGTCTCCATTAGGCTTGTACTTGATCTTATAAATCCACTTGGAATCCACTATGTTTCTGCCTGGTGGGAGTTTCTCCAAGGACCATGTCTCATTGCTTTCAAGTGCTGCAATTTCTTTTCTCATTGCTTCCCTCCAATGTTCATGTGCTACTGCCTGCTTGAAATTCTTCGGCTCACCTCCAGAGGAAATGGCCACTAGGAAAGCCTTGTGTGATTGTGAAAATTTGTCATAAGATATGAAATTTGAAATAGGATAAAGTACAGTGTTACCTGAAGCAGTGTTGGGATCAGTAATGGATGGAGGTAAGTCAACTTCATAGTCTGCTAAGTGCCTGGGAAGTGATCTTACCCTTTGACTGTGTCTGTGATCAGTCTGAATTCCAGTTTGATCATGGATTATATCCTGATCATGCTCTGCTTCTGATCCCTGTGACAAGTCTGTCATATGCTGATTTTGCAGATCTGTCTCTTTTGTCTTGTCATCATTCAATGGTGAATGAAGTTGAAAGTCTTGATCATAGTTTTCAGATATTGTGTGTTGTTCCTTAGGACTTTTGTCATGAGATTTGCATACATGTTTATAGGGAAAATCCTTTTCACAGAAAATTACATCTCTTGACACAAAGAATTCTTTATTAGATATATCAAACAATTTGTATCCCTTCATCCAAAGAGGATAGCCTACAAAGATGCAAGCTCTCCCCCTTTCATCAAACTTGCCTTCTTTTCTAGTTTTCACAAAGATACACAAGACAACCAAAGACTCTAAGATGATCATAATCAGGTTTCTTTCCTAACATAATCTCATAGGGTGTCTTGTTATTAATAACCTTTGAAGGTAGTCTATTTATTAAATAAACAGCTGTAAGAATGCATTCCCCCCAAAATTGTATTGGAAGACCAGAATGGAATCTTATAGCTCTAGCTATCTCAAGAATATGTCTGTGTTTCCTTTCCACTACTCCATTCTGTTGGGGAGTGTAAACACATGTTAATTCCATGATAATTCCCTTCTCTTTGTAAAAGTTTTGCATATTAATTGAAGTGAATTCTAAACCATTGTCACTTCTGACCCTTTTGATTCTCTTTTGAAATTGAGTTTCTATCATGCATACAAAAGATTGAAGATAGTATTCTACCTCTGACTTGTATTTCATTAGATACACCCAAACTCCCCTACTATAGTCATCAACTATGGTAAGAAAGTAATATGCTCCAATGCTTGACTCAGTGTTATATCTACCCCATATATCACAATGGATAAGATCAAAACAAGCATTAGATTTTATTGAACTCAAGGGAAAAGATAACCTAGTTTGCTTAGCCCTTATACAAGAGTCACAAGGTTTACAATTCTGGTTCTTATTCATAGAGGCAGATATGCCTATGCAAGACAGTTTTGCATCAGAAATGTGGCCTAGCCTAGAGTGCCACAAACTAAAATCTACTGTTTTTCCTACCTTCATAGCTATTCCTCCATCATGCATTGGTTCAAGGAGGTATAAACCATCTTGGCATTTACCCTTTCCAATCAATTTCTTCGAGGGTAAGTCCTGCACAACACATGAGTTGGCTACAAAGGTTATGGAACAGTTATTTTCTTTAGTTAACCTACTGACAGAGAGGAGATTACAGTGAAAATCAGGAACATACAACACTTTATTGATGTTTAATCCATTTGAGAAGTTAACAGTTCCTATTCCCTTGATTGGCACACTTGTGCCATTGGGAATTTTCACAGATTGACCATTAGAAAGAAAACTTTCTTGCAGATTACTTTGGTCACATGTGATGTGTTCAGTGGCCCAGGTATCAATTATCCAGGGCCTATTGAGGGATTTTATTCCTGTTAAAGTTTTACCTGCCATGTTTACACTTGGTTTTGATGATTGTGTTGTCGTGGCTGGTTCTGCATCGATTTGAAGCTGCTGCATTAGCTTCTCATACTGTTGAGCTGACAAACCAGGGATAGGGCTTTCACCTGTGCCAACTTGATTCACCTTGAAGCTACCTTTCTTGCTCCAAGATCCTATCTTTTCTTTTCTTTCTTTGTCTGGCTTTCTCCAGTCTTGTGGATAGCCAACTATCTCCCAACATTCTTCCTCATGACCAATTTTGTGACAATGATCACATTTTGGTCTATCCTTCTTGGTTCCCTTGTTATTACCTTGAATTTGGAAAGCTGAAACTTCCGCAACAGGTTTGCTCATTGCTGAAATCATCCTTTGCTGTTCATCCTCTGCCACTAGATGATAAGCCTGTCCAAGATTCAACTTTGGAGCCATGCTGAGAATCTGTGTCTTCACTGTACTGAAAACATCATCCAAGCCCATAAGAAAATCATATAATTGATCCTTTTCTCGCATTTGCTCCAATTGTTTCTGCACATTACATGTGCAATTTCCACAATCGCATTTTGGCCAAGGTGTTATGGATTGGACTTCATCCCATAACCCCTTTAATTTGGTGTAGTATGCTGGGATTGATAACTTTTCTTGCCAGAGAAGACTTATGGCTCGCCTTAATTCATACACCCTAGGTGCACTTCCTTTGGCAAACCTATCTTCAAGATCAACCCAGATTTCTCTTGCAGTTCCTGCATACCTGACACTGCTCCTTACTTCTTTATCCATTCCATTCCTCAGCCAACCCTTTACCATTGCATTGCAACGCATCCAATGACCAAGATCTGGAGAATCAGTCTGTGGCATGGAGATGGTGCCATCCACGAAGCCAATCTTGTTCTTGGCATATAATGCATTGCTCATGTCTGCAATCCATTCGCCATAATTTGTGTTGTTGAGCAGCTCACTCACAAACAGTTGGCCATGTTGATCAGAAGGATGGAGGTAGTATGGAGACATATGATCGATGGCTTCTCCACTGCAAGATTTGTTCTTTTCTTTTCTTGAAGAGGAGGAAGATTCTTCTTTCTTTGAATGTTCATCTTCTGTGTCTGACATGATTGCAGGGCAGTATCACAATCCAGGATTTTAGCTCTGTGATACCATGTAAAAAAAAAGGAACAAGCTGAATGAATGGCTTTTGTATATTAGATGAATGAAAATTGGGATTATTCACATACAGACTCAAGCCAAGCTATGCTATTTATAGATAGCAATAGCAACAAACTCTACCAACAGACTCCTATACTTTAGCCACTAACAGACTAACAGAAATTGAAACTAACAAGGCCTATGCAAAGTAACTAACAGGGCATATGCATAGAGAATTCCTTCAGTGTTGAATAGTCAACACATCCCAAGTGGCAAAAGGATTGACCAACAAAGTGATACTTGGATGGTGTACCATTTTAGTGGGTGGTGTATCGTTGTAGCCTTCACCTTAGGGAAGACATGATGATGCAATTATTAAAATTAAAAGGTCATTGTGTCTAAGTCTAAGCGATCTCCCACACCCACTAAAATTGCTAGCGATGGCTCCACCATGGAATATTGGAATGGGTATGCAATTGTTTCTAATGTTGTGCATTCCTTCCCTCTATCTCTCTAGTTTCCTTCTGGCCAGTTATTATGTATTTATGTTAAAATCCATATCTTAGAAGAATTGGAACAGCCAGCCATATGCAATTGTTAATATCTTATTAAAAGACAGTTATATAAGATGCAGTGTAAGAGTATCATGTTTCTGTTGCTTCTGAATAGTTGAAGTAATATATATAGGCTAAAATACAATTTTGGTCCCTTAACTTATTTTTCAGATTCAGTTTGATCCCTTAACTTTTAAAATGTTCAATTTGGTTTCTTAATTTGTCTTTGTTGATCCAAGTTAGTCCATTCTGTCAATCAAGACAGTAACAATGTTAAATGAGTTTCAATTTGGTCACTTATGTTTTAAATGAATTTCAAATTGGTCCTTTAAATTGTTAACTTGTTTCAAATTGGTTCTTTTAATTGTTAATGAGATTCAAACTGGTCCTTTAAATTGTTAGCGAGTTTCAACCCGATCCTCAAAAAGTTAATATCGTTATTGACTCATTGACGAAGAGGACTAACTTAGGTCAACAGACACAAATTAAGAGACCAAATTAAACATTTTAAAAGTTAAGGGACCATACTAAATCTAAAAAATAAGTTAAGGGGCAAATTGAACATTTTAAAAGTTAAGGGTCCAAACTGAATATAAAAAATAAGTTAAGGGATCAAAATGATATTTTAGCCTAATATATATGTTTTGAGAGAGCCTTCACAGCAGACTATATGCTTTCTCAAAGCCTATCGTTTAGTTCGGACAACTATTGTCATGGTACTCTAGGATTGGGACTACTATTGTTTTATTTTTTGTTCAACCATTATATCTATGACATAAAGCTGCATATTTTTCAATGAACGTGAAAGATCATTCATCCAGCTTTTGGTGATTTAAATTTTCTCTAACAATGCACTTTCACTTCCCAACCTTTTTAACCTCTTTTTTTTGCGAGTTCCCAACCTTTGTTTTCTTCTTTACTTCCCAACCTTTGCTTCTCATGCAGTAGCGGGTGAATGCTACAAGTCCACACATCCATATACCACTAGTACAGAAAAAGGATTCCACATCGGTTATTTTTGGTTTTTTACATCGATTTTCAAACTGATATTGAAAAGACCGATGTTGTTTATTGTTACTTTTCACATCGGTTTTAAAACCGATGTTTAAAGTACAATTTTAACAGCGGTTTTCAAAATACCCGATGTGGAAAGTTCATTTGTCACATGGGTAACCTACTGGAAATATCACTTTCCACATCGGTTTAGGAATAAACCGATGTGGAAATTAGACTTTACACATCGGTTTTCAAAAAACCGATGTGAAAATTTCAATTTCCACATCGGTTTTCATAAAAACCGATGTGGAAATTACACTTTCCACATCGGTTTTTTATTAACCGATGTGTAAAGTCTAATTTTTTAAAAAACTCTTTTTTTTACATTTCTATCATTCATTTCCCCTGTTTCAGTAATGCAGATCAATACCAGAATAACATATTCTAAATATTCTCAACACAATCACTTTTGTATAACAAAAACACACTAAATATTATTAATATATACTGAATTTATTACGAACAATACATATGTACTTCAATTACATTCGGACAATAATGATAATTAGAAACCAAAAAGCTACATGATATATTATAGATTTCATATCAAAATACATATGATCAGTCAAACGTACTATTCCGTCCAAATATCCCAGATGAGAGATACTCGGCTGGAGAAAGTTTAGTGGGAGTGTTTTGGAATGTACTTGACAGAATGTGAATTCTGCTCCTACGTATCCAAATGGGAATCAAAGCAAACGTCGTTCTGAGTGAGGGGGTTGGACCCCTATTTATAGAGATGTTTAGAATCAAGCTCCGAGTTATACGGAGAGATATTAGGATCAGGCTCTGATTAGGCAGAGATATTAGGATCAGCGAGATATTCGGCCCAGTTAGTTGTGACTGGATAGCTCGGGGCCGAGATATCTTCATCCGCGGCTCGTTGTGGAATAGGCCCGAGTAGTTATCCTCGGGTGTCAGGTGTGCTGACATGTCCTCGGCTTTGGAGGGGTTTGGGCTAAGGCCCATTTGCAGGGGTAAGCTCGGTCAGTCCAGTGTATAGACGAGTTCTCGGTCTTTCATTCTCGGCCAGTACACAAGCCCCCCGAGCTCTGAGCTTAAACAAGCGAAAGAGTTGACAAGTATTAAACCGAGCTTATACTTCGGCCACGTGGACCTTCGTATTTCCAGTATTTTCACGGCTCGAACTCGGCTTTAATAATTTAATAACTCTAACTCGGCTTTTCGTAATTTCAATGGCTCGAACTCGGCCTTTAGGATCAAACTTGGCCTTTAATAACTTTAATGGCCCGTACTCGGCCTTTAATAATTTAGTGGCTCGTACTCGGCCTTTAATAACTTCAATGGCTCGAACTCGGCCTTAATAATTTAATGGCTCGTACTCGGCCTTTAGGCTCAAACTTGGCCTTTAATAACTTCAATGGCTCGAACTCGGCCTTAATAATTTAATGGCTCGTATTCGGCCTTTAGGCTCAAACTTGGCCTTTAACAATTTAATTGGCTCGAACTCGGCCTTTAGGCTCAAACTTGGCCTTTAATAACTTCAATGGCTCGAACTCGGCCTTAATAATTTAATGGCTCGTACTCGGCCTTTAGGCTCAAACTTGGCCTTTAATAACTTCAATGGCTCGAACTCGGCCTTAATAATTTAATGGCTCGTATTCGGCCTTTAACAATTTAATTGGCTCGAACTCGGCCTTTCGTAATTTCAATGGCTCGAACTCGGCCTTTAGGCTTAAACTTGGCCTTTAATAACTTCAATGGCTCGAACTCGGCCTTAATGATTTAATGGCTCGTATTCAGCCTTTAACAATTTAATTGGCTCGAACTCGGCCTTTAGGCTCAAACTTGGCCTTTAATAACTTCAATGGCTCGAACTCGGCCTTAATATTTTAATGGCTCGTATTCGGCCTTTAATAATTTAGTGGCTCGTACTCGGCCTTTAGGCTCAAACTTGGCCTTTAACAATTTAATTGGCTCGAACTCAGCCTTAATAATTTAATGGCTCGTATTCGGTCTTTAGGCTCAAACTTGGCCTTTAATAACTTCAATGGCTCGAACTCGGCCTTAATAATTTAATGGCTCGTATTCGGCCTTTAATAATTTAGTGGCTCGTACTCGGCCTTTAGGCTCAAACTTGGCCTTTAACAATTTAATTGGCTCGAACTCAGCCTTAATAATTTAATGGCTCGTATTCGGCCTTTAGGCTCAAACTTGGCCTTTAACAATTTAATTGGCTCGAACTCGGCCTTTAGGCTCAAACTTGGCCTTTAATAACTTCAATGGCTCGAACTCGACCTTTAATAATTTAATGGCTCAGGCTGAAGAAGGTAAAGCTCGTGCTGAACAGGAGCTCAAAAAGGCTCGAGCTGAAATTGAGCAACTCAAAGCTGCCTTGGAGGCCGAGACCAAGGCCAAGATGGAGCTCCAGGAGGATGTAAAAGAAGCCACTAACTGCATTATTATCGAGCACCGAAAAGGTTTCGACAAGGCTATTGCTCAGGTTGAGGTTCTCGCCCCGGGGGTTGATCTTTCGGGAGTCGATGTGAACAAGGAGGTAGTGAACGGGGAACTTATTCCCATAATTCTTGAAGAGGAAGAGGAGGTGGAGGTGGAAGGGGAGGAAGACTCTCCCGGGGATCACATCGAGGCCGAAGAGGGTCCTAGGGACGAGTAGCTGTTTAGTTTTTTGTAGTCTTTATCCTTTGTAATGGGCTTTTGCCCTTGTAACTTCGTCTTACTTAATGAAAACTGTTACCATTTTGCTGACTTTCCTTTTTCCTTGTAGCCTCTTGTTTGGCCGAGATATACTTGAAGTGTTTTTTTATCTTCCGTCGTTGTGTTTGGCCTATTTAAACAAATCTTCGGCTAAGACCGAGGTATTCTACCGTCCATATCAAAAATGGACGGTGGTTGTTACACGTGAAACACATGTTTCACACCTTACGCATGCAGTCACGCATTAAATGCTTTGGAAACCGCAATGGGTTCATGCAATTACTGCTTTTTGCTTAGTTTCGAGATTTGTTTTTCCAACAAACCTTTTCCCACGCATACTTCTTCCTTCCCAACGCCTCTCCCCCCTTATAAATAGGGTTGTTTTACTGCTTCTTTCATTCATTCTTCATTCTTTCCCACCAGCCAAATTCGTCTCTCTTCCACCCGAGTAATTCTATGATAGTGTTAGGGGTTTACGCTCCCCTCTCCCAGTTAACATCCTTTTTTGAGTTTCATAGCTGCCAAAAAGGATGTAAATGGGAGATGGGATCCAGAATTCCTTTTATGATCCAATCCTCCAAGAAGGATGTTAACTGGGAGAATAGCAGACTTCGGGAGTCGCGAAAGGGGTAGAGGCCGTCTACTCCCTGAGCGGGCCGAGCACCTCATCATCCAGCTTGGCCGTCTACTCCCGGAGTGGGCCGAGCACCTGATCTTGCCCCTACCCTAATTGGGGAGACGACTGGCAACCCGGGCGGCCCTTATTTTCAATTTCAGCCCTTTATGTAAGTCGTAGTACTTTCCAGTACTCGACTCGTACCTTGTTTCTACTTTTAATATTGTACTCGGTATTATTAATAAATTTCAATGGCTCGGATTCGGCCTTTGGATTGCAATTTTATTCCCGTTACTGCTTGTAATTTATTGCACTTAAGTAATTTCAAATGCTCGAACTAGGATTTTAGGCTCAAACTTGGCCTTAAAAACTTAATGGCTCGTACTCGGCCTTCAGGCTCAGACTTGGCCTTAAATAATTTAATTGGCTTGAACTCGGCCTTCAGGCTCAAACTTGGCCTTAAAAACTTAATGGCTCGTACTCGGCCTTCAGGCTCAGACTTGGCCTTAAATAATTTAATGGCTCGTACTCGGCCTTCAGGCTCAAACTTGGCCTTAAACAATTAATGGCTCGTACTCGGCCTTCAGGCTCAAACTTGGCCTTAAACAATTTAATTGGCTTGAACTCGGCCTTCAGGCTCAAACTTGGCCTTAAACAATTTAATTGGCTCGAACTCAGCCTTTAGGCTCAAACTTGGCCTTTAACAATTTAATTGGCTCGAACTCGGCCTTTCGTAATTTCAATGGCTCGAACTCGGCCTTTAGGCTCAAACTTGGCCTTTAATAACTTCAATGGCTCGAACTCGGCCTTAATAATTTAATGGCTCGTATTCGGCCTTTAACAATTTAATTGGCTCGAACTCGGCCTTTCGTAATTTCAATGGCTCGAACTCGGCCTTTAGGCTCAAACTTGGCCTTTAATAACTTCAATGGCTCGAACTTGGCCTTAATGATTTAATGGCTCGTATTCGGCCTTTAACAATTTAATTGGCTCGAACTCGGCCTTTCATAATTTCAATGGCTCGAACTCGGCCTTTAGTTTCGGCTTATCACCTCCAGCCCTCCTCTTCTCTCTCCCTTCTCGCCTGTCAGCGTCATCAGGTCTCTCCCTTTTCTTAGACTCCCCAATCTCCTCCATATTAATGAATCCCGCAGCTTTTCTCCTCAACTCATCCATATTGGTTGGTGGCTTCCGAGCTAAGTGTCTGGCAAAAGGGCCAGGCCGTAACCCGGTCAAGATAGTGTGTAGTGCAACATCGGCACTGAGATTCTGGATGAGGACCGTTTCCTTGCTGAATCTGGCCATGAAATCGCGCAGAGACTCATTCCTTTCTTGCTTGAAGTTTACCAATGAGGCCGAGGTTTTTTGATGAGCTCGGCTCGTGGCAAACTGAGCATTGAACTTAGTCATGAATGTGTCAAACGAGTCAACTGATGCTGGTGGTAGCTGGGTGTACCAGCTCAACGCAGCATCCTTCAAAGTAGTTGGAAAGACTTTACACATGACAGAATCATCGTCGGTAAAGAGGTACATCTGAGTAGTGAAAGCATCCAAGTGATGCTCCGGGTCCGAGGTGCCATCATACCTGTCAATGTTTATGGGTTTGTAGTTGGATGGAAGAGGAGCCTCCATGATGGCATCGGTGAAGGGATGTTTAGGCTTCCGCACGCCAGCCCTTTCATTAGGCCTATTTGCCGGAAGTGAAAGTTCAGGGGCCTGCATAGGAAATTCCTCCTCGTCTGCTCGGTCCATATGATGAGAAGCCCGGAGTTGTGGACCTCCTTCTCTGCGCGTGTTTCTGGATCCTTCATTCTCAGCTGTCCGACGCTCTCTCTCAGGAGGAGAAGAGGCGGACCTTTCTCTGCTCGGTCCTTGTTCGCGACGGCTGTTCTGCCGCCGAATCTCCTCATTCTCCCTTCTCAGCATGGAAATCTGTGCGAGGAGTTCTTGGATAATGGGGTTGTCGGTCGTTATAGCCGGGTTGATGGACCGTTCCCCATTATCTCTGTTGTTAGCTTTTCTGAAAGATAATGTCTGGTTTGTGAGACCGGGTAAGTTCTTTAAGGGATGAAACTGCACGCAGGTTATTCAAGCCTCGACAGTACTGGACGTTGCATGGCCATCTGCAGGCTCCTCTTCCGTAAACGCCAAACGACTCCTTTTCCTCACTGTCTCATCATCAACATTTGTTAGTTGACCTGGTTGACTGAGACTCAATTGGCCCATCATAACTCTCCCCTTATTAATGCGCTGGACATTATCTATATCATTAAAATTTCCAATTCCCATATCAAAACCGTCCCTACAATTTCGGATTGGTATCAAGTCATTGTTATTCCCCTCATAATCATATCCTTCCGGAAAAATAGCATCTCCAGATTTACCTCCACCAAATCCGCCGTTAACACCTAGGTTTGCCATGTTACTCTCTCTCCTGCTTTCGGCCACACCGCCTCGCAGCCATGGGTTTGGAGCAATCCCGCCGCCTTGTCTCCTTACCTCCACCCTCAGCTCTGGCCCCCACCCCCTAACACCATCATCAACCTCCATAGCAAAAAGATTTTCACAGTGATGCTCTGTGTGGCCAATAATACCACAAACGAAGCAAAAAGCTCCCAATAGCTCTCATACTTGAAACTCACCATCTTCCACTCTCCTCCAGGTTTTTTAACCTTCTTCTCCTTCTTCAAGGGACAGCGGACCTCAATCTTCACCTTAAGTCTCATGAAGGCTCTCCATATCCCCTCATTATTCTTTTCATCATATTCAACGAATTCCCAGATAAAATTTCCAAGCAACATCCCCACATTTTGCATCATGAAGCCAATAGGTAGATCATGTATTTGCACCCATATGGCCAAATGATTCAGAGGGATATCAGACGGAGCCACACCCCCACTCACAGGACTCAGAACGGGCATGTAGTTATCAAAAGACCATGGACTCCCGGTTAGCACACGAATCATATCCATCCGATGGAAGAACTGAAAAAAATATCGGTCCGGTCCTGATTCCTTAATCTCCACGGTTTTAGCTGGCCTCCAAACAATGGCCATTCGATCCATCATGTCGTCGTTTCGGATGGCCCTATCCGCCGTGAATCCTCCTATTAAACACAACTCAACCCTCCTTTCCACTGCCGCTGGCTGCCCATTGTTATTTTCTACATCGATAACAAAACCACCGTCGTCCTCAACCCCTAGGGATAGCCCCTCAAAGTTTTCCTCCATATTGTTGATCGAAGTCTCACAAGAAGGTAGACTGACAAAAGCCACAAGACTCTCACAGGGAGAGAAAACAAAGGCTCCCACCATGGTTTGTGGTATGGGAAAGTTTTGCTTCGATTCCCACAGACGGCGCCAAATGTTCCGTCCAAATATCCCAGATGAGAGATACTTGACTGGAGAAAGTTTAGTGGGAGTGTTTTGGAATGTGCTTGACAGAATGTGAATCAAAGCAAACGTCGTTCTGAGTGAGGGGGTTGGACCCCTATTTATAGAGATGTTTAGAATCAAGCTCCGAGTTATACGGAGAGATATTAGGATCAGGCTCTGATTAGGCAGAGATATTAGGATCAGCGAGATATTCGACCCAGTTAGTTGTGACTGGATAGCTCGGGGCCGAGATATCTTCATCCGCGGCCCGTTGTGGAATAGGCCCGAGTAGTTATCCTCGGGTGTCAGGTGTGCTGACATGTCCTCGGCTTTGGAGGGGTTTGGGCTAAGGCCCATTTGCAGGGGTAAGCTCGGTCAGTCCAGTGTATAGACGAGTTCTCGGTCTTTCATTCTCGGCCAGTACACGTACACTATAGCTAGTACATGATAAGTTTTTAAACTAACTACATATATACAAACTATGGTTGGTACACTTCAAGAAAGAAAGTTGTCCAATGCCTCCTTATGTTGTTGATGTCGGAATCAGATAATGGAGTTGGATTGTTGAATATCTGCAAGTTTAATTGGAGAAAAGATTATATATTTTAAGTAATAAACTAACATAAAACATATAACGAATCTATAACTGTTACTTCTTATTGTTACCAATTAACATTTACCTCGTGCCATCTTTCAGTGATCCTGGAGGAGATAATTTCGAACATCCACTTCATCACATAGTATCCACATTCCCATGATCCACGTTGTATACGTGACTACGTACAAATGAAACCCAATTAGAATATGAGGAATTAAATAGAAATCAATAATTATACCCACTGTATTTGAAGCGTTTAAACTAATAAATATCTTACGTTAGGAATAATCCATCTGATAGCCCGACGCCTTTCATCACGCAACATGTGGTTTGCATTAATAGAACTATCATGACAAAATAAACATTAATTAAAGTATATCTAATAGATTTCAGATAATTAAAACAACTGCATTACTGATTATAAAGTATTTTACTGCTTACGTTTCGATGATCGTCTTCAGTTTATTCGCCGGCTTATTTCCAATTGAGCAGAAGAAGACCACAACGTTCATCCTAGGGTACAAGATCAACAGTTGCCAATGTTTGTTGTATTTGCGGAACAATTAGTGACTAAGTCATATATAGTTATAATTAAATAACCGGTACTTACTTATTGAGATAAGGCGCAAGGTAGAATTGATGATCGTCTCGGGCAAGTAAATCACGTATGGTGGTGACCGGGTCTTCTGATGCTAGGAGAACATCACCCTGAATGAACATGGGGTCAATGAACCCATAAAGGGCGAGGTTACCCTGATCAACTAATATACGATGCAGATACCTAATATATTGAAAAAACATGTTAATTATCATAGTATTTAAAATTTAATTACTTAACTTATAAATAAAATGTACTTACGTGCACCATAATGATAGGTGTGCAGAACTAGCCATTTCTTTATTGAGTACAATCTCCATAAGTTCCTTCTTTGGGATATATAGTTCGTCACCTGAACTGACATCATGTTCCAACCTTACCAAAGCTGCGTCATTCTCCATGGTAACAACCTGTATAGCCAGAAGTTTAAAAACATCACCAGGTGTCGATCCCCTAAACAACAAAGATATATATTAGTAATCACAGATAAGTTATTTCATTCACAGTTAATTTAATGGTCAAATGAATACCTTGGCAGGAGCAGACATATCTGGTCTTCCTGGATCCGACCTTTTAGGCAGAATATCATTTCCAACATCCTATAACGAATAAAAATAAAGCATTATCTTTAAACAATAACAAATAATTTCAACTATGAATATAGAAAAACACAACTAACTGAATACCTCAGATGCAACAAGAAAGCTGACCAGTCTTCTTGGCCAGTGGATGAAGTTACCGGGGGCCTGACCCAGTGTTTGAACCTCCTCAGTGGGCACAGGGACTCGAGCATTAGCATCTCGAATAATCTCAACAACGACCCTCACCTGATCATCCGATAATAAACGATGGTGTATGGTATTACCTAAGTTATTATGTGCCCTCCCCAATGTCACTAAGCGGCGATCATGATGATCATCAACATACAGCTCACACCTATCAGGGTCGTCGTCATCATCATCATCATCATCATCATCACCATCATCATCATTTTCAGGCTGATGAGGAGGATCACATGAGCCTTTAGTGCTCACATGGATAGAGGGTTGGACACCGGCTATCATCTGTTGGGACATAGAAGTCAATATTGCCATCTGCTGGGCAAACTGCTCGGCCATTTCCTGTCTAAGCTCAGCTGCAATCTCCTGTTTTAGTCGTGCACTATCTGCATCAACATCCCTGTGGCATTGGTGTGAAGATGAACCGTGGTATTGGCGAATGTCGACGCCCCATCCAACACCAATGACATGGCCCGGGTGGTCTGGTTTACCGATGGCAGCAGCTAAGATATCGTCGCGTCCTCTAGGAACAAAGGTTCCTTGGCTTACCTGCTCGTCCAAGGCATCCTATAACATATAAAATATCAGGTCACATTACAATTCGGTAACAATCTTAAAATGACAATTACAATTCAAACTATACTTACAATCTCTCAGCTACTTGGCGGGCCTCCTCAGATGTATATTGTCCCGTTTTTCTTTGTCGGGCCCTCTTCCATTTATGATGGCGTGGGAGTGGAGGTGGATCAACAACTTCTGGACGATTTTCAGTATTAGGATCCGCCTGAGATGCTGCTTCCTGACGTGCTTTCTTTTCCTCTTCCACCATTATCTGACCAAGTTTTTTATATCCCCCACGAGACATGACATGGGGGTAGACATTCTTGTTTTGGTTTTCCTGCCCCTTTTTCCTCTTCTCCTGTTATAAATAGAAGACAATTAAATTACATAAGTAAATAAAATTAATGAAATTACATAAATTTAGAGACAAATTAAATAAGTTAACTTGAAAGCTGGGATCATGTCGGCTCTGAACAAAGCGATCCCACGTCGCCTGGTCAAGAAACGGGTACACCTCAAGTGGGTTCTTTTCACATGTTGGATTAAATACATAGTATATGCCCAGGTCGACCTTAAAAGCCCTCCAACGCTCACCAGTATACTTTATCAAACGCTTCTTCATATTCGTCGTATCCAGTATGTCAAAGGTGAGCTACATTAACACCAAAAGAATCAACGAATTACTGTATGATATTAATAAGATTAAAATAAAGTAGATACAGACAAACACAGGACGTAAAGGTATAGATACCAAAATACTCTCCCATATCTGATCCTTCACGTCCGCCGATACATCTTTCCAATTATCAATAAGTATACTAGGCCGATACTTCTTATCCTTTGATTTGAACCACGGTTGGTAGTTAAATTCCTCATTCGTGTGGCACGTCTACCCTTTCTACCCGTAGACGGCGTCTCTGACCCGCTGCATGAATGAGTCACGATCAGCCTTGTATACCTGTTTAAACAAAAAAAAACTTGTTAGTATGTCAGGATAAATATCAAACATAACTTATAAATATCGATCAACGTACGTAAACATAATGAGCGGTACATTAAGCACGTACACGTGTGCTCATTAATATTGCATCTCAAACGGGAAACTAAGGCTTTACTAATTAATTAACATTAAGGATTAAAATGCTCAAGATTAACCATGATGGAGCTTGCATGAAGATGGGGCTCGAAAAGTGAAGAAAATGACCCAAACAGAGCCCATCACGGCCTAGCCGTGACAGCCATCACGGTCATGATCGAGTAGAGCTGAAAAGAAAGAATGGAAAAGTCAGAACTGGTCACGGCCAGCCCGTGATGTCCATCACGGCCGTGACATGCCAACTGAACCAGAACCTCACAGGAAGAACTGATCACGGCCTAGCCATGATGGTGGTCACGGCCGTGACAGACCAACCAGTGAAGCAACCTCCAAGACAGAATCCATCACGGCCTGGCCATGATGGTCATCACGGCCGTGATGCGCAATATATTGATCTTTAGAAACTGATTTGATCTGAATTTGTGATTGCTTGGGATTCAAGTTACCCTAATCTATAAATAGAGCACTTAGGCTCGAAAATAGGGAGACTTTGAGAGACTTTTTGGGCTGCTCCCTCAGGCAAAATTAGGATTTTCTCTCTTCTTCTTCTTCTTCTTCTTCTTCTTCTTCTTCTTCTTCTTCTTCTTCTACTTCTTCTCTTCTCTTAGGTTTTAATTCATGTTTTTTGTTAATCAAGCCTGCTGTGACCATGTCAATGCTTGAGTAGTAGTTTTATTTCTAGTGAACAAGGTAATATATTCACCATTGATAAACTAAATAATTACTCCTCATTTTACACTCAAGCAGAAAAACTTTTTCCTTACCCTATTTAATCATTCAAGACTCTATGGACATTCACATTCTTAGTTATACACCAGTAGCAGTTATAGTTTACAAGAAGAAGAAAAAAAAAGGAGATAAGAACTGAGTTATACATAAAAATCAAATAACGACTGACCAGTATGAACATTCAATTGTTAAAATTTTAAGTGGATAATTATTTAACTTTCACCCACGAATATCTAGATCATTAGTCCTTTTCTTAGACTATGTAGTTTCTTTGCTGTAATAATTGGCCTGTTTGGATAGCAAACAGAAAGAGACACCTCTCCACCCACCAGAGTTATCTGTTTAATTTGAAAGCTAGGTAAACGAAGCCTTGCCATTATCAAAACTTTTCTCTGTTATAACACTACTCAATGGAAGACACTATAGCATAAGCATTTTGAACATTTCTTTAAAAACAAAAATAATGGCGGAACTTGTAACGTCCTTCGTTACATTAGTAACCCAAATTAATTTCAATAAAAACCCTTCAAAACATTTTATAAAAAAACACAAGTCATAATTTTTTTCTCAAATAACTAAGTATGAAAATACCTCGTATTAAATAAAATAATAGTATTTACAAAGTATTGAAAAATATTATTAAATCCTATCATTTGAATAAAAACTAAAAGCCTCAAAACCGGGTGTCCAATTACAATCTGAGAAAAATAGTATGCAAACCAAAGAACGCCGTCCGCATAATACTCTAAACCATACTACATTACTAAACAACTAGCCAATCAAAGATAACTTTTCAGATCTCTGGATCCTCAACAGCGATGTCCTCTGTCTCTGAAAACAACATTTATAATGAGATATAAAATCCCAGTGATCAACAATACAGTTTATTAAATGTTTCGAAAATAGTGTTGTTCTCAACCGGTGCGGTAACCGGAAAAACTGTCCATGGTATCCGCTAATTTCCCAAAATAATATCTAAAAAAATACTTTTAATAACAACAAAAATTTCATCAAGTCAAATGCATATAGCATAAGATCAACTCATCTCAATGCATCATATTCCACATACCAAGTAAATTCTAAATTAATCCAAGTGGCTCGAAAGCCTCATAACTAAACTGGTCTCTTGCCGGCATGCCATAAATCTCACACATCACATGACAATGGCGTCCCATTGCCCACCCCTACTCATGAGGAATGCTTCGATGTCACCCTCTTGTCGGGGACATTTCTATTTCGATACCTCCCATGTGCACATGGCGGTATTTCTCCCTTTTCGACACCCCAACATGTGGCGGTGTTACTTTCGATACCCCTTTTTAGGCGGTATTGCTCTTTTTCGACATCCCAATTATATGGGGATGTTACTTTCGATACCCCATTACAGTGGTATTACTTTTCGATACCCCTATCATAGATGGTATTGCGGCAAACATCATACAACATATTATAACTCAAATATGTCAGGTCTCATGCATGTAACAAACTATTTCCCTCAATTTTAAACATATAAACTTCCACCAATAACAAACAATCATGAATATCACAATATATCATACATGAATAAGCACGTTACAACATCAATTAATCAATTAATTCCCCTATTAAACAAAGCCCCAATTTTAGAATTTAGGTTACTAACGATATGCATCAAGTCAATTAAAGACTCCCAAAACCACATGGTAATCCCTTATCAACAAAAACAATCATATATCCCATGGAAAGGGTTCATGAAAAGTATTGTTACTCACCTCTTGAAGACCTCCAAATAGTTCTAAGCGTTTCCTACTGCAAATCCTAATGTTTGCCAAGAGTTATCATCATCTTCCTCTTCCTAGACTCCCTCTTCCACAACTACCTCTTCTTAATCCTTGAATTTCTTCTCTTCTTAGCCGTTTGAGTTTCTAGGTGTAATTAGGGTTCCAAAACGCACCCTAAGAGTGTTAAGATTCTATTTATAGAGCCCCCAATAGCCCAAAACGTGTAAAAACGTGCTAAGCCCGCTTACTCTGCATATGGTGCTGTATTTCGCACATATCTTGAGTTATAGACATTCAAAAATTATAAATTTTATATCGTTGAAAAGATAAAAGCATTGTCTACAACTGTTATGAAGACCACAAAATCTTAAACCGACGTTTAGATAGTCAAAACGTGGATAGAATTTTAAAAAACGGTTCTGGCGCTGGAACATGAATAGTGTGTACGAATTTGGTCATAACTTGAGCTACAAGAATCCAATTTGGACGAATTTGGTGTCTATGGATAGCTAAGAGACAGGGCTATATTTCTTATGCAGATCTCGAATTCAAACAAGTTCTCTTTGGTTACTAAATATCCATCTGAAGTTAGGTATCTAGTCATATTATGAGAAATTGGGCTTAAAACACTCAAACTATCTATTTATATTGGGTAACACGGCATGGGCCTTGATATGCTTATGTTTCCTATCATTATTGCCGCAATAATTTAGTCCAGGGTAGGCTCTTATCCTTATTTTTATTTTATTTTTTAAATCAATTTTACATTATTGTGGAACCCACTGGATTTTTATTATAAAGAAAACAATTATAATAAACTCTTATACTACCCTTTTTTTATTAAAATAATTATATTTGAATTTTTAGGATGTTACAGAACCTATCTCACCCAAATCCTCACATTCAGCTGGGTACAAAACAAACTCAAGCTTATCTGAACTATGATTGCAGACAGTGACATCAACTACAGCCTTTTATGCCATATATGAGATTCACTTCACCTTATCCATGTCATCATGACTGCTACCTTGCCATAATGTTCTCCCACGCCCCCAACACCACAAGACGAAAAACACCCCCTTTATTCTCATTTTACCATAAACAAAAAAAAATGACCTTCTTATAGAATATCTGACAATCAAATGTTGAATCATGCATGTATAGAAAATGAGACTGGGCAATGGTTTAGGGGCTAACCGTGCTAGAAGGGCAGAAAGGAACAAGCTTGGGCGTGGAGAAGGACGCAAACGAAGGAGAAGGACGCAAACGACACGCGAACGATGGGGAGGAGATGGCGCACACAAATGACGGAGATGGGAAGCCGAACAAGCTTGGGGGTGGCGGAGGGTTTAGCTTAGGAAGGAATGGCAACAAAGAGAATGAAATAGGACAAAATAAAGGGCGCGATCGATGGAGGGAATGAAAATAGGTCAAAATAGGGACTCCATTACACATCGGTTTTCCTTTAACCGATGTGGTTATTGTATATTACACATCGGTTCTAAAGAAACCGATGTAGCAACTCCAAAAAATTTTAAAATTTGATTTTTTGTTTTAATTTTTAACATCGGTTAGAAAAAACCGATGTTATTAATAGCTATTAGACATCGGTTATGGATTAACCGATGTAGAAAATCCAAAAAGAATTTAAATTCCATTTTTTGTTTTAATATTTGGACATCGGTTGGTAAAAAAACCGATGTGGAAAATTTGTAACATCGGTTAAAAACAAAACCGATGTGAAAGATTCTGCTTTTAATTTCAAAAATGTCACCGCCTCGTTTTACACATCGGTTTTAAGGAAACCAATGTTAAATATCCGATGTTAAAAGCATATTTTACACTAGTGTACATTGAGAAATTGACTTATAATAATTAGTGAATTTGTTTTATGTTTGGTAAAATAGGTTACTATTAAAATGTTTTTAGAGTATTCTTTAAAAAAAAATCTTGATTTTTCCTATGATTTATCCTAGGGAAAAACCTACAAGAAAATTTCTTCGAATTTACCTGTGAATTTGCTGATGCGAATTTACCGACAAAATTTCATGCAAAATTATCTACATATTATTTTGCAGGAAACTTACTTGAGAATTTTTTTATTAATTAATAAAATCTGCATGAAATTTCTTGCTATTTTAAAATTTGCAAGAAAAAAATTATCCATGTGTGTCATTACCCAAATAATTTTTTTTTATAAACAATGATGTATTGTTAGAGTACCACATAAGGAAATCAAAAGGAAATACATAGAAGACAAGCTGCTTCCCTGTATAGCCACGCCCACCACTAAAACCCAAAGACAAGTCCCCAAACTTTTTACAGGATATGTCTGGAAGTTTCAACAACATATCCACCATATAAAAACTGAGGCTCCTGTTAGTCTTTGCTGCAAAGTGACACGATGGAAGCTAAACCAAGAACAACTCAAAAGAAACTAAGACAACTATTCAATGGATCTAATACAATAAGCTGGATGTAACATCCCTGACTGCTCTATGGATTGACGACGGACCCCACAGACCAACACGGGTCTTTTCAGCGTGCTAGCTTGTCCTCACTCACGCGTTTCCTGGGCAGGAGGTCACCCATCCCAGAATTGTTCCAAGTCAAGCACGCTTAACTGTGGAGTTCTTAAGTGATGGGCTACCGAAAAGAAGATACATCTTATTGGTATAGGTAGTACCAATATATTAATATAAGCCACCATCAACTGTATAGTCTCATACCTACACAGTCTCAGGATCCCTCTCATTCCGGTGGGTAATCGGTTCATTCATGTGTCCCTCCGCCTAGAAGCCTGCTAGGAGCCGCTCCTTGACCGTGTCTTCTTGCACCGGCTACCACTCCCCGCCCTCGTCGGCCCTGGGTGTCACACTGGATTAATACACCAATCATTAAATGAAAAACAACCATTCTTCACCAACCCTTTGCACCAAGACCACACACTTACTTTGATCAAATCAATTACCTTGTCAAAGTCAAGTGTTTGTTGATTAAAAACTAAATCATTCCGGTGTAGCCAAACTGACCATATAGTTGAACACCAAACCATCCTCCATACTCTATTCGAGCCTTTCCCTTTGAATAAGCCATTGTTTTGTAATAGTAGTTACTCCAAATGACCTGCCAAAACAGTATCTAATCCAATCGATGTTGTAGATGTACATCCAAATATAATAAGAGAAAGTACAATTCACAAAGAGATGAGAACATGTTTCTAGATTAGTTTTGCAAAAACAACACATGTTATGTTGAGTTCCATGTACTATCCCCCTTTTTTGTAAATTATAAATTGTTGGGATTCTATCCATAACACTTTCCAACACAATGCCCCCACTTTTTGAGGAATGCTTCTATCCCAAATAAACTTGTACACTTGATTCTCCTGCCCAATTGCTACTTTGGTTAAAACCAGGTATGTTGTTTTCACAACTTACATTTCTTCAGTTTTGCCCAACCAAGTCCAGATATCCTCCAAGTTTTCCACTATATTGCTGTTTTGCACCACTTCCATCAGATTTTTCAGCAGCTCTTCTTCCCAAATGAATAGACTTCACCTCCAACAAAGGTTCCAAAACCACACTCCATTTGCCCAAAAACTAGTATCTGTCACAAGTGCATGTTTTTGCAGGGAAATATTGTTCAACCTGTAAAACAACATAGATAAAGGTTGCTGGGACACCCAACAGTCATTCCAAAATGAAGTACAACTCCCATTTCCAACTTTCTTTACTATACTATTAGATAACCACCCCTATTTTGTTGATTCTTCCCCTTCTAGTTTACCAAGGTTTTTCCACCAAGATGAAGCCTTTACCCTATCCAAAGTTTTTTCAACCCCCCCCCCAACAAAGAGGTTCCCCATATCTAACTCTAAAAATTTTTGTCCAAAGAGACTCATTTTCTATGAGAAATCTCCATCTCCATTTACCTAAGAGTGCTAAGTTAAAAGCCAACATGTTTTTAATCCCCAACCCCCCTCCCTCCCCCCAATCCCTAGCACGGCACACAACTTCCCACCTCACCCAACATATCTTCCTATAGTCCTCACTCTCACCCCACAAAAAACTTCTTTGAATTTGGATAATTTTTCTAAGTACCTTTTTGGGAGCTTTATAAAAAGACATATAGTACACTGGTAGACTAGATAAAATCGAATTGATTAGAATTACCCTTCCACCAAAAGATGGGAACTTATTTCTCCACCCAAGCAGTCGTTTTTGAAGTGAGTTAATCAAAGGGGTCCAAGTTGATGATCTCCTTGGATTTGCTCCAACCATAATGTCTAGGAATTTGAATGGTAATGTTCCCACCTTGCAATTTAGTATTCTGGCAGCATGCTCCAAGCTTCTCTGACATACATTGACACCCATTAGACCACTTTTATGGAAATTGACTCTTAGACCACTAGCAAGCTCAAAGTTCCTCAATATACTCTTCAATGCCCAAATATTTGGGAATGTCATTTCCCCCATCAATATCGTATCATCAGCATATTGAATATGAGAGATCTCTAATGCGCTATCCCTGGCTTTAATTTCGTACCCCTTAAAGATGTTTTTTCAACAACACTCCTCAACAGCCCATCCAGACCTTTCAGCAACAATCAGGAGCAAAAATGGGGCCCTTGGGTCACCCTATCTTAGTCCCTTAGACATTATGAATTCATCCGTGGTGCTTCCATTTACCATAACCAAGACTGTTAAAGATTGTAGGCACGCCCTTATCCAGCTTCTCCACTTTCTATCAAAACCCATCCTCATCAACATGTAGTCCAGAATTTCCCAGTTGACGGAATCATAGGCCTTCTCAAAATCCACCTTAAAGAGCATGCACGACTTCCCCTTTTTCTTCGCATGATCTAGAATTTCGTTTAGGATCACTACACCATCTAAAATGATTCTTCCCTTCAAGAATGCATTTTCGTGACTCGAAATGATAGAGCTCATTACATTGCTCAATCTTCCCACTAGCAATTTGGTCAGGATCTTATACATAGACCCCATAGACCCCACAAGCGAAATCGACCTATAATCTTGAAGTCCACTTGGCTTTTCCTTTTTTGGAACTAACAGAAGGAATGAGGCATTACATCTTTTAGCAATTCTAGCATTAGCATGGAAATCATCTACCATTATGCACACATCATCACTTATCAAATCCCAGAATTTTTTTAGGAGAGTGAAGTTGTATCCATCCGGTCCCGGACTTTTGTTTCCTTCGCAGCTCCATATTTCCAGCTTGATCTCCTCCTTTGAAAATTCAGCCTTGAGTGACCTGCTCTGTAGTGCACTAATCTGTTTGAATGTGAGCCCATCCAGTGTTGGCCGATTCCAACTCTCTTGTGTGAATAGTTCCTAAAAGTGTGATATAATAGCCTCATTCACAGTAGGAGGATCCTCAATCCAATTACCACTGAAATTCAGCCCATGAATTGCATCTTCCCTTGTTCTCTTGTCGACGCAAGCATGAAAAAAGGATGAGTTTGAATCACCGAACCGAAGCCATCTCAATCTAGATCTCTGATAAGTGAAAGTATCATTCATTCTGGAAAAATTCCATAACTTTTCAAACCCCGCTCTTCTAAATAAAACATCACCATCTGTGAAAGTCCCTGTCTCCCTCTTTTCATTTAACAATTTTATTTCAAAAATTGCTTCCTGAATGTTAGTTTCTATGTTTCTGTTGATGAATTGGCAAATGTACCAAATTGTACAAGTAATAAAATGAAAGTAGAGTATCGTTCCCAACGAGGATTGTGATCAAGTAACAACGTAGCCTAGGAAATTGATATTTGAACGAATGAATTTCATAGTTTCAAGAGATTTTATGAATTTTTGATTAAGTGTTGTCACAAAGATGAATGAATCAAGTACAATTGAAGAATGAAACAATTAACGAATGAAATCAATGTAGGTAAAAACGGCTAGGTATTAGAATCCCTCAATTTTCACCTAATATAACTTTGTTCAACCCTAATTTCAATTCAACTCACTCAATTGACATTCAAGTCACTAATCTAGATTTATCCCTAACTCCTTAGGTGATAAACCTTTTGTTACCAATTGAGAACCATAATTCCTTAGGTGATGCAAAATTAGCACAAGCATTAAGCACAAGACTCACAAGAATGTATTGCAATGAAGTTCTATTCCTAGAATCAACATCACAATAGTAATCTACTTCAATTCTAATTCAATAACCAACTTTCCAACTGTGAAATTGAATCCAAGATCAATTCAAGGTTGATCAATCCAAGAAAAGCATTAAGCATAGAAGAGATTAATCAAATTGAACGAAATTGAATTGAAATCAGAGGTAAAACATAATTACATCAAGATCCAATTGAAATCATCCTAACCTAACCTAAAAGATCTAGAAACTCATAGTAAAAAGGAAAGAGATGGAAGAACTTAAGTAGAAATGAGTGGAAGAAGCCATTGAAGTACCAAATCTTGTTCCCAAGCTTGAATCTCCAAAGGATGCAAACAGAATGTGGTGATCCAAGGTGAAGTCGCACCTGTTTGAATGTGAGACCCTCCAGTGTTGACCGATTCCAACTCACTTGTGTGAATAGTTCTTGAAAGTGTGATATAATAGCCTCCTTCACAGTAGGCGGATCCTCAATTCAATTACCACCGAAATTAAGCCTATGAATTGCATTTTCCCTTGCTCTCTTGTTGACGCAAGCATGAAAAAAGGATGAGTTTGAATCACCGAACCGAAGCCATCTCAATCTAGATCTCTGATAAGTGAAAGTATCCTTCATTCTGGAAAAATTCCAGAACTTTTCAAACCACACTCTTCTAAATAAAACATCACCATCTGTGAAAGTCCCTGTCTCCCTCTTTTCATCTAACAATTTTATTTCAAAAATTGCTGCCTGAATGTTAGTTTCTATGTTTCTGTTGATGAATTGGCAAGTGTACCAAATCATACAAGTAATAAAATGAAAGTAGAGTATCTTTCCCAACGAGGATTGCGATCAAGTAACAACGTAGCCTAGGAAATTGATATTTGAACGAATGAATTTCATAGTTTCAAGAGATCATTTTATGAATTTTTTATTAAGTGTTGTCACAAAGATGAATGAATCAAGTACAATTGAAGAATGAAACAATTAACGAATGAAATCAATGTAGGTAAAAACGGCTAGGTATCAGAATCCCTCAATTTTCACCTAATGTAACTTTGTTCAACCCTAACTTCAATTCAACTCACTCAATTGACATTCAAGTCACTAATTTAGATTTATCCCTAATTCCTTAGGTGATAAACCTTTTGTTACCAATTAAGAACCATAATTCCTTAGGTGATGCAAAATTAGCACAAGCATTAAGCACAAGACTCGCAAGAATGTATTGCAATGAAGTTCTATTCCAAGAATCAACATCACAATAGTAATCTACTTCAATTCTAATTCAATAACCAACTTTCCAATTGTGAAATTGAATCCAAGATCAATTCAAGGTTGATCAATCCACGAAAAGCATTAAGCATAGAAGAGATTAATCAAATTGAACGAAATTGAATTGAAATCAGAGGTAAAACATAATTACATCAAGATCCAATTGAAATCATCCTAACCTAACCTAAAAGATCTAGAAACTCATAGTAAAAAGGAAAAAGATGGAAGAACTTGAGTAGAAATGAGTGGAAGAAGCCATTGAAGTTCCAAATCTTGTTCCCAAGCTTGAATCTCCAAAGGATGCAGACAGAATGTGGTGATCCAAGGTGAAGTCGTGCCTAAAATGAGAAAAATATCCTCTCCAATCTGTCAAAACGCGTATTTATACAGTTTCTATTCGTCCGCCAGCGCTGAGCGCCCTTGGCCATCGCTGGGCACTGCACTGTGCGAGAACTTGTTTTCTGTCTGAACCTGGCGCTGGGCGCCAGCTTTCCAGCACTAAGCACTAGCTTGGTTGCTTTCTGTTTGCGATGAGCGCCCTGATCATGCGCTGAGCGTTGGTCCTGGTCTTGCACCTCCTGTTTTCTGTGTTTTGCTAGAGGTGAGCGCCCGTTTTTAGAGCTGAGCGCAGGACCTTCATTCCTACACATTTTCAACATCTTTTGAGTGTATTTTTCTCACAAATTAAGATTCTAAAGATCAAAACTTTATTCAAATGAATGTGTACATTTTCATATCACTTTCATCCACAATTCCTAAGATTATTTACAAACTTATTTCTATTTGGATTTACAAACTTGCATATATTGCACTTTCATCACAACCACAAAATTAGAGATTTTGCTTGTCCTTAAGCAAACAATTAACTTCAAATGAAGGGGGTTTGAGAAATGGATTTTCATGTTCAATTCTCTTGTGAAGCACATCACTCATGCAAGACTCCAACTTTCTAACATTTTTGCAAAATGTACAAGCATCACACAATCAAGCATCAATTCCAATTGACTACATGCTTCATGTTTTAAGACAATCAAACACACCACAAAATCAACTCTATTGAATGCACAAGATTATCCCTTGCAACCTCTCTATCAAGTGTTTCACTCATCCTCACTTGGGTGTTATTTGCGCTCAACTCAAATCACTATACACTCCCCATTCCTAATCTTGACAAGATGCTAAGAACATATATCACACATGTTAATGCAACACATATCATGAGGTCTTTGATTTTGTTGTAATGGGGCTTAGGTGAAGGTGGATACAGTCAAGGATATATGCTAAGCTACTTCGACTTCAAGGAATCTGGACTTTTAGGCCTCTATTGCTCATATGGACAACAAGTATATAGACACATAACTTGTACTATTACCCCTTTTATTCATTTACAACTCTCTTTTTTTTTCTTTAGTTTTATTCTTCTTCTTTTTTTATTTCATTCTTTCCTTTTATCTTTCTTTCACTTCTATTTTTGCCTTTTTCTTTACTTTTTGTACACTTTCTTTGTTTCTTTTTCTCTTTTTGGCCTTTTCTATTTTTCTTTCTTTCAATTTTTTTTTTCAAATTTTTTTTTCATAGTAGCCATCTTTAGTGGCCTACTCCCACCCCAAACTTAATTTGCTTGCTTGTCCCTAAGCAAGATAACAACCCCAAACTTAAGTCCAAATATTCCTCTAAGCCAAAATAGTGGGACAACATTGTTTTTTCGATTTAGGCTTAAATGAGCTATCATGACAAGAAAATAGGCCAAAACTCAATTGGGCATAACAATGGCAATTGATAGGATAACAATTATGGTCGTGAGCTTAAACAAAGAATTATTGCCTCAACCATATATGCATATACAAAAACAATGCAACAATGACAAGCATCAAGGCAAGAAAAAGTGAGAACATGCAAGTGATGGACAATCACACAAGAAAGAAATCAAGTAATTTGTTTGGGCTCAAAAGCTCACAGTTCATGATCATATGCAAGAGAAATCAGTACATCCAATATTGCACATTCATAGTATGAAAGATTGTCAACAAACAAGTCACAAGGACCAATGGTCTCAATGAAATCATATGCTCAGCTAGTACACAATGCATAATGCTGGAAATTTCAGTCAAGCAAAAGTGCCATGCTCACAAATGTATCTACATAAAAATCCACTCTAATCACAAGTTTGTGCAATTTATTCAAATATAAGTTGTAAAGTAAAAAGGTTGGAAAGTAAAGAGGGTTGAAAAGTAAAGAGTTAAGAGCACCCCTTTTCTTTTGGGCATGGATGAGGCATGTGCACAATTTTTTTTTTTTTCAATCCAGCGCTGGAGATGGGCGCCCAGTGCCTTCAGTGCAGCATTTTCTGCTGATTCTATCTTCTGTTTGCACCTAGGCTCACAGTAGCACCCAACGCTATCAGAGGGCCAATTTCACCATTCTACTGTGTCATTTATCCCCTTCCTTTGGTCAAATTTCCTTAGATGTACCTGCACAACAATTCAAAGCAATTACACCATATTACATGGCTTACACACCAAGGAACCACTCAACAACTCAATGAACTACTTATGTTTTTCATGATTAGAAAAAAATTAAAGAAGAAAATGTAAAGTTATTCTTGGGTTACCTCCCAAGTAGTGCTTCTTTAACATCACTAGCTTGACGCCTGATTATTTGATGCTCAAGGTGGTTTGAAGGATGAGAAGAATGATGACTTGTTGTTGCTTTTCTTTCCACCACTCCTCACATAGTTCTCAATGTCAAACATTGGTGTATTCCACTTCTTTGATGAATGATCTTCTATTGGCCAAAGTTGTTGGAATTGATATGCCCATTGAGACTTCTTCTTCTTTTTCGTTCTTTTCCCATTGCTCTTCTTTTTCTTCTGATGTTCATCCTTAGAAATTTTCTGAACCTCTTGACTTTGCACATAATGAACTTGAGCATGGATGATTGATGAAGTGTCCATAGGCTCCCTATCAAACATTTTCACAACCATTTGTTCTCCATTCTCCCTCAATATATGTTCTCCTTTTGGTACATCTATCAAGGCACCAACTGTAGCTAAGAAGGGTCCCCCAAAAATCAAAGAAATGTGCACATCCTCCTCAATATCCAAGACAAAGAAATCCATAGGAAATATGAACTTTCCTACTATCACTAGCAAGTCCTCCACCAAACCATATGGTCTCCTAATTTATCTATCCGCAAGTTGCAAGGAAATCATGGTTGGTTCTACATCATGAATACCAAGTCTCTTCATCATGGATAATGGCATAAGATTGATACTTGCTCCAAGTTCGCATAGGGCTCTAGCATTTAGTACCTCTCCAATGACACAGGGTATAGTAAAAGATCATGGATCCTTCAACTTAGGTGGAAGCTTTTGTTGGAGGATAGAACTACAATTTTCAGTCAAAGCCACTACCTCACTTGGTGTAAATTTTCTCTTCTTTGCAAGCCATTCCCTCATGAACTTTGCATATGATGGCATACTCTCTAATGCTTCGGCAAATGGAATATTTATTTGTAGTTGTTTGAAGATGTCTAGGAACCAATCAAACTGATTTTCTTTCTCTTTCCTCTTCTTCACAATCGGATATGGCAATTTCACATAAGAAGGGATCTCTTGGGGCTTGTCCCTTTCCTTCAATAGCTAACTTTTTGTTTTCCTCAATATAGAATTTTCATCAACTAATTTCAGCTTCGTCTCACTCCTTTCATCTTGAAGTCCCCCTTTTTCTTTCCTCTTCGAACTCTCTTCTTTCTCTCTAGTCTCTACCATCTTCTTGCTCAATTCAAAAATTTCAGCAATTTGGCTTGTGGAATGGTCAACAACCGGTTCTACTAACTTTCCACTTTGCAATATGATGACCTTGCACTCCACTTTTGGATTATTAGTAGTATTTCTAAAAAAATCCTGCACTTAATGCACTTGACACTTGTTTAGATAGTTGTCCAATCTGCACTTCAAGATTCTTTATTGATGCACCGACATTCTTGAAGTTAGATTGTGTGACTTGAATGAATTGTGCAAGAGTGTTTTCCAAAATATTCATTATCTCATCGGTATCATGATGTGGTTGATTTTGGAGTAGTCGTTGTTGTGAAGATGTGTTGTCTTGTGGAGCTTCTTGTGTCCAAGGAAGGTTAGGGTGCTTCTTTCAATTTTGATTGTAGAAATTTGAATAAGAATTATGCCGTTGTCTTGAAAAATTCCCCATGTAATTTGTTTCCTCTTGAGAGCTCATAGATGCTTCACATTTGCCATTCTCATGCTCTCCACCACAAAAACCATAGCTCATTACTTGTTGTGCTTGCAATGGCCCTAAACTCATGGCATTTAGTTGCTTTGTGATTGCCTCCAATTGATGAGTGATGAGTTTGTTTTGAGCCATAATTGCATTTTGACAATTAAGCTCCAACACCCCCTTCGTCGGTGGGTCTCCTCTATCATGATTCATGAGATAGTCATTGGAATCCATAGCTTCAACCAACTTCAAAGCTTCATCCGCAGTTTTTGAATTCATAGAGCCTCTTGCCGATGCATCTAATATGAGTTTTGTCCGAGGTCTCAATCCATTACAAAAGGATTGTATTTGTTAAAGATCATCAAACCCATGATTCAGACACTTTCTTAGGAGCTCTTTGAATCGTTCCCAAGCATCATATAAGGTCTCACCATCACGTTGTGTAAAACTTGAAATATCTCCTCTCATCCTCACAAACTTTGACGGTGGAAAATACCTTGCTAAGAAATTTTCTTCCAAGTTATCCCAAGTATGCTTCCTCTTCGTTGAGATTGGAGCCTTTGGCTCTATCTTGCAATGAAAAAGGGAATAACCGCAACCTTATCGCATCATCCGTAGCTCCATTAAACTTGAGAGTCTCACATATCTCTAGAAAATTTGAGACATGGCTATTTGGATCTTCGGCATCACTTCCTCCAAATTGATTTTGTTGCATAATATGGAGAAATGCCGGCTTGATCTCAAAATTATTCGCGGATACCGGTGGTCTAACAACACTTGAGTAATTCCGGTTGATCGGACCATTAGAATACTCACCCAATGTCATTCGGTTTCCTTGCACATTTTCAGTCATGATTTCTTCTTGTTGAACTTGTGATGTAGAAGAATTTGCTTTTTCCTTGTTTCGCTTTTTTCTTTCTTTTGATTCTTTTCGATTCTTCTTTGTTGTCTTTTCAACTTCGAGATCAAATAACAACTCACTTGTTGCTTTACCTCGCATACACGACACAAGAAACTCACAACAAGATGAGAATATGCAATATATCATATATCACTTGTTCAAATAAAAACAGAAAAAGAACAAAGAAAAAAAAATGTTCAAATTAACAATTGCCTTAGCCTTGTTGATATTGATCAACAATCCTCGGCAACGACGCCAAAAACTTGTTGATGAATTGGCAAGTGTACCAAATCGTACAAGTAATAAAGTGAAAGAGAGTATCGTTCCCAACGAGAGTTGTGATCAAGTAACAACGTAGCCTAGGCAATTGATATTTGAACGAATGAATTTCATAGTTTCAAGAGATTTTATGAATTTTTGATTAAGTGTTGTCACAAAGATGAATGAATCAAGTACAATTGAAGAATGGAACAATTAATGAATGAAATCAATGTAGGTAAAAATGGTTAGGTATCGAAATCCCTCAATTTTCACCTAATGTAACTTTGTCCAACCCTAACTTCAATTCAACTCACTCAATTGGCATTCAAGTCACTAATCTAGATTTATCCCTAATTCCTTAGGTGATAAACCTTTTGTTACCAATTAAGAACCCTAATTCCTTAGGTGATGCAAAATTAGCACAAGAATTAAGCACAAGACTCACAAGAATGTATTGCAATGAAGTTATATTCCTAAAATCAACGTCACAATAGTAATCTACTTCAATTATAATTCAATAACCAACTTTCCAATTGTAAAACTGAATCCAAGATCAATTCAAGGTTGATCAATCCAAGAAAAGCATTAAGTATAGAATTGATTAAACAAATTAAACTAAATTGAATTGAAATCAGAGGTAAAACGTAATTACATCAAGATCAAATTGAAATCATCCTAACCTAACCTAAAAGATCTAGAAACTCGTAGTAAAAAGGGAAGAGATGGAAGAACTTAAGTAGAAATGAGTGGAAGAAGCCATTGAAGTTCCAAATCTTGTTCCCAAGCTTGAATCTCCAAAGGATACAGAGAGAATGTGGTGATCCAAGGTGAAATCATGCCTAAAATGAGTAAAAGATCCTCTCCAATCTATCAAAACGCGTATTTATACAGTTTCTGTTCGTCCGCCAGCGCTGAGCGCCCCTGGCCAGTGCTGAGTGCTAGCTTGGCTGCTTTCTGTTTGTGCTGAGCACCCTGATCTTGCGCTGAGCACTGGTCCTGGTCTTGCACTTCCTGTTTTCTGTATTTTGCCAGAGTTGAGCGCCTGTTTTCAGAGCTGAGCGTTGGACCTTCATTCCTACACATTTTCAACATCTTTTGAGTGTATTTTTCTCACAAATTAAGATTCTAAAGATCAAAACTTTATTCAAATGAATGTGTACATTTTCTTATCACTTTCGTCCACAATTCCTAAGATTATTTACAAACTTATTTCTATTTGGATTTACAAACTAGCATATATTACACATTCATTAGTTTCCAAAGGAATTCTTGTTCCATTCCTTTAGAACCTTCTTCAATTCTTTCAACTTTTCTTTGAACACAAAAGAGCCACATCCCGTGATGTTCATCTGCCCCCAGCTCTCAGTAACAATCCTTTCGAAGTCCTTATGCTCGAACCAGCAATTCATGACTCTAAAAGGTTTAGGACCCCAGTTTTTGGTTGTCGATTTTAGAAGGATGGCACAATGATCTGAAACTGACCTTTCTAGCCCCCATTGCGATAAGTCTTGCCACTGAGATAACCAATCATCTGACAAAAGGAAATGATCTAATCTGCTCATACATCTTCCATCTGACATGTGCCATGTATACTTTTTGCCTATGAGAGGAAGATCATTCAGCCCCATATCATCATTGAACTCCCCAAATTCTTCCATTTCCCAATTTGCACTACCAATTGCAGTCCCTTTTCTTTCATCTGAACATTTAACCCCGTTAAAATATCCAGCAATGCACCATACAATATTTGAAATTGTTGCTCTCAAATTCTTCAAATCTTGCCAAAGTGCCCTCTTCCCCCCTGTTTCGCATGGGGAGTATATGTGGAAGATGCAACAATCAGTCTTAGTATCTTCCCAAGTACCTTTCAACCCCAAGAAGCCATTTCCCTCAAAAGAGTCAAAAATTTGAAGCTATTTTTATTCCACAAACACAATAGACCACCTGCACTTCTAACGGAGTCCCTATACTTCCAATCTACATTATCCCCACCCCAAAAAGATCTGTACAGAGCATCACGGATCCCTCCCATTTTTGTTTCTTGGATGCACAGGAAATCCAATTTTTATTTTTTTATCAGATTCCTAATTGCTTCCTTCTTTTTTCTCCCCCCATTCCTCTAATATTGAATGATGCAATCCGCATTAGAGACCTTCTTTCTCCTCCACATCATTTCTACCCTCTTCTACCTTATAACGTGTCTTATCCCTTTCCACCATTTGTACCAGTTTTTTAATTACTCCCTCTTCATTTTGATTTGTAACCAATCCCATATTTTTTCCTGCCTCCTAGATATCATTCGCCTCTCGATAAGCATCTGTTCTAATCGTAGCACGATTCATGTTTCTAATATGTGTATCTGAGATGAGGTCACTCCATCGTGTTTGCTCCATGATTTGGTTAACGATTTCCAAAGGCCTATTTCCAGTTTTTATCTCTTCCCTTCCGCACTTTTCATCCACAGTTTCCTTCTGTCCGCCCCGATTCCTTCTTTTTTCTTTGGTTCCCCTTCCTTTTGCTCTCTGATCATTTTTGGTTGGGGAGACCATTCTGCCAACTACTGAGAATTGAATTGAGATCCCTTATTTTTCTATGCACGACGCCCTTCTTAGGTTCTATGTTTGTCTGCACCGTAACTTCATTTTGTTGAATAAAGTCGCTATTTTGTTTCTTTCCTTGGGCGGTTGTTTGGTTTAAGTCCTCAAGCCCAAGTTGTGTTGGCCCATTAAAACTCCCTCCAACCTGAATCATACTGTTGAACCCAAATAAGTTACCGCAACTTCAATCCAAAAAGCCAAACAGAGATGGATCGATCCCGGAATAGAACAGATATGAGGGACCAAGAGAGAGCTACCTCCAGGGAAAAAACCGAGACATTAATGGTAATATATAGAGAACAAAAAAATCTAGTTAAAGCTCCAAAAGGACCTCATTCGGCTAGAATTAAGACAAAGTGAGAAGAATGGAATTGACATTCCACAGAATCAATGAAGTGCATCACAAATCTGAGGAGGTAACGATGCTCATTGGAAACAATGCTCCCTTCCTTGGTCTCAGTCACTTATAAGACTTAAGCCCATAAGGAGAGTCCAACCCAAAAGACTAGTCTATTAGGTGGGAGAGCCTCATGGCTTAATTATCACATTGAGCACCCTTGTCTACTCAATGTGGGACTCATAACATTGCCGCCTCCTTTAAGGGCCGACGTCCACGGCGGCTTTCACTCTATCGGCACTGACCCGATGGTAGCCCTTTCCCTTTTAGCAACTTCACTCACCTATCAATATTCGGTTGCACCTTAATCCAGCCTATATGTAGCCCTTTCCGTGACCCAGCTCTCAATGAAAGCACCAATGATAGGACTTAAGCCCATGAGGAAAGCCCAACCCAAAAGACTAGTTTATTAGGTGGGAGAGCCTCATCGCTTAAGTACCACATTGAGCATCATTGTCTACTCAATGTGGGACTCATAACAGTAACTTCCTCATATTCACAATGGTTACATGTAATCTGAGGTGGGTCTCTTGCGCTTAAGAGTTCTCTACACCACCACACAGGTGAAGTGGAAGGTTCACGTGCACCCTGGACTATTTTTTTTAAAAGGTAAAAAGCATATTAATCGGAGTACAAGGGGTATTCCACCACTCATGGTGTGATTCAAGCACGTGCCAACAATGAAACCACCACACTTAAGACATGTAACCCGTCAACCTGATATTTATAAACCAACATGTATAAAATATGATGAGGAATTCTATGCACAATTTATTATAGGTATTTAGAATATTAATTAGTCAAATACTAATCAGTGCACAATACTGGTTATATAGTAAGACCTTATTATTTAATATGCTTAGAGATGTGAAATTATTATAAAATTACTTCAATATTTAATTGTTTTTATGCATCTTAGTTATTATTATTAAATAATAAATTAAGTTATTAAGATATTACATATGTGGCATGCCTAACTAAAAATTTCTTATAGTATATATACTTGTAGATATTTGTTCTTTTGTAATATAGTTGGTCGTATATGTCTTTGGTATTTCAATTATTTTTCTTAAAAAAGAAAAGGTTTAAATAAGTTTTTAGTCCCTACAAAGTACAAAGTTCGTCATTTTTTGTTTTTGTCCTAGTAAATATTTTTCTTAAGATTTCGTCCCAGCAATTTGAATTTTTTTATAAATAGTCCCTACTGTTAAATCCGAGTACTAGAAATCATACTAAATGAAAAAATTTATCAATTTTAACCATGTGGCCCTAATGTATGGATTTTTTTTCTATTTTCTAGCCAAATTTTGGAGTAAATCGAATATGAACAAGAAATTATCTAGGTATCTTCGAGTACTGGATATCATACAAAATGAAGGAATTTAATAATTTTAACGATTTTGTTTATAGTTTCTGACCAAATTTTGTTTGATTAACCTGTATGAGTAGAAGGGGACAATCAATCATTCCTTCCGGGCCAGGTATATTGTGCAAACACATTTTCTGCCACAACCCACCTCACTAGATAAGCCATGTCATGCAATCCACATTCCACCTTGCACCACTTTTTCTCTTCTCTAGTCTCTCTAGCTAGTATGCATCTTTATTACAGTCACACTATAATAGGAAAGATAGTGAAGTGAGGGAGTGGAAAACATGTGTGATTTCTGATTTGGTCTCAGAAAATGGGCTCAAACTGTTGGATATTTAGGTGTTTGTTTAGCTTGATATTTGCTTGGAACATACAAGCCACAAATGTTGTAAAATGTAAACCCTTTTATTGGTTTATAACTTGAGAGTTAGGACTTGAGGCCCTACTCTTCTAAAGGTCAGCGTAAAAGTGTGTGTTTGTGTGTGTGTGTGAGAGAGAGAGGCATATATCTGCAACCATCACAGTGTTGTTGCTACTTACTCTAGGATCTTTCTGAAGGATTTTTCTTCTTGTTCATGGAGAGGAAGAGAAATACCAACAAGCTCATAAACATAACCAATCTTTATGGCACACTCTCCTTCTTTTTCATGCTATCAATTTGCACACTGATTTTCAGAAATACAACTGGCACTACCAATACATGTCTAGCTATGAAGCACCGATACTCCAAAATGGATGCTGTATCCGTATCCGATACCGATACTCCATTGATACGTGTCGAAAGAGTATCGAACACGTCTTTTTAAAAAAGAAAAAATCTCGATACTCCATCGATACGCTCCGATACTCCGTTGACACACTCCGATACTCCATTGACACACTCTGATACGTTCAGGGCTCGGATACATTTAAATGAAAGTGACTACTCACCTCTTAGCCATCATGACTTCAGATTTGAGAGTTGTAACTTCAACTCCCACTCTTTCATTGCAACAAATGCAATTTAAGATCCAGCTCCTAATACATATCCATTTTCTTCACCTATATCATCTGATGTCTCTCTTTTATTGCATCTTCAAACTTTCACTTTGCTATTATTTTCTTTAAAGATTTGGCTCATCTTTCTTCTTCAAAGGTTCAGCTTGATATTGAAATTTCAAATTGAAACCACCAACTAGGTATTGAAATTTGAAAGTTTCAAATTGAAACTTATCCAATGATTGGGACCTCTGGGTATTCGTACGCTACTATGCATCATTATTATATATATTATGTGAATTATATATATATATATATATATATATATATATTTAAATACGTATCCCAAATGTATCGTATCCTATATTTTTTATGAAAAGACGTATCGACGTATCGGATACGTATCGTATCCGATACTCGTATCGTATCTGTGCATCATAGATGTCTAGGTATGCCAGACCATATACCCTTTCTTCTTTTCCATTACTATTCTCTAATATTATGATTCTGCTTAACCCTGTGATATCAATTTAAATCATAAATTCACTGCATCTTGAGAAGGTACACAGCCTATATAGAACAAATACACAACCTATGTAAGTACACCATTAGCAACACACTACCATACAAGATTTCAGAATCATATGACACTATGTTATATGACCCTCAATAAACCAAACAGTAGTAAAACACTAGAGACCCATGCCCATTTCCTTTAAACACTAAATGAAAGTACCTTATAGTAAATTGATAGTGGTGGTGGTGTCACCGGAGGCGTTGCAATGGTGACTCACCGAAGGCACGCTGCAGGGACAGAGAATGAGAGAAATCAGAGAGAGAGAGAGAGAAAGAGAGAAAGAGAGGAAGAGAGAAAGAGAAAGAGAGAACGGAGGCTCACCGGACGTTGTGGTGTTGTTGGTGGAGGCGCGGTCGGAGCAGGGAGGGTGTGGGGTGGCCGGAGCAAGGAAAGTGGAGGAGCTGCACGTGAGAGCAGAAGAGGAGAAAATAGAGAAATGGGTGAAAAGAGAAGAAGCTCGTGATTTAGGGATTGTTATTTTCGCAACTAAATTTAAATTCGTTCGTTAAATCAGTCGCAAAACCCAATAACTTAAAACCGGTCGCATTTCGGTCGCTGTTTGGCTACTATTTAAATTTTCATTAACGCGTTTTAGCGACCGGCAAGGACTTGGTCGCTGTTTGGCTCCATTTCAATTTTTTCTCAAATTAGTTTAGCGACCGAAAAAGGTATTTGGTCGCTAGCCATCCCAAACATTACCGTTACAATAACATCGGTCGCAAATTAGTCAACAACCTTTGACTTTTAAAATTATTTGTGTATTGACCGATTTAGCAACCAAATTGTTTACTACCAAGTATATCGGTCGCAAAATCGGTCACGGATTACATTTTTTTGAACTGTATAACAGATGCCTAAATTAGTCGTAGTTTCGGTAGCAAATAGCCATCGAGTAGATCGGTCGCTAGAATTCGATCGCTATTTTGACTTTTTTATGTAGTGTTAATATATATCGTTCGAGACTAGTTGGGTCAATGACTCGGGTTCAATCAATAAGCAATTAACCAAGTGCATTGATATACACAATACAAACATATTTAAACAATTTCTAAAAAACATCATACCAAAATATACACAATACAATGTTTTATTTTGCAATGATTATTGATATATGTTGGGTTTTGAGGGCCAAGAAACACACTGAAAACAAACAAGGAAAGCAAGCCAGAAACAATCCAAGAACAAAGCAAAACACTAAATGAACTAGAACACAATAGCAATGCAAGAATCGAAATAAACACAACAAAAAGAGAGATAAACACCAGATTTAGCGTGGTTCAGCTAGTGAGGCCTACGTCCACGGGAGAGAGCAGCAAATCTTCACTATGATCAACAAAGAGATTACAAGGCTTTACAATAGAAAATCCCCTCAACCCTTGCCTATTCTTGTACACCCATGTTTCTCACCATGCTCTTCAAGAACTACACTCAAGGTTGATCTTCCTATTCCTATGCACCTTTCCCAAACTCTCACAGTCTTTCTTGATTTCCCTCAAGATACAAATTGCATCCATAAGACTCTCTTGCTCACAAATCCTCTCTAAATCTCCTATCAATCACTCAGGAAGTCCCACAACTCACATTGTGTATTCTGACTCACTTTTGCCATACTTCCATTCTAAATGATATGACTGCATATTTATAGATGCTAGATCGAGCCACAATCGATTACCATAATCGATTATACCATTTATGTTAGCCATAATCGATTACCATAATCGATTATGCCCATTCTGTTGGCATAACCGTTTTCTCGTGAACAACTGATCCTCCCATCATAATCGATTATGGTCGTCACAATAATCGATTATGGTGCTTCTGCCAGTAGACTCTGCATCTCCCAATATACTGATTTTGAGGCATTCTCCACAATTCTCCACCTTGACTCTAAATTAGAGATCTTCTACCATCATAGTGCTCACCCTATTGCTCATCCTAGTGCCGCTCTCCCACTTATGATTATGCTTCAGAGAATCTAACCCAAGTCCAAGCCCGGCTTGAACTTGTCCCGAGGTAATGCCCGAGAAGGTCTACCTCCACCTGAAGCACCCCTCTTCACCAAAACCTCCACCTTCTCACATGCATCAATCATCACTCCACCTTCTTCCAGGTATAAGGTCTCAAAGACTACCAATGCCTCCGCACCTTCATAGTCATCCACAGCTGCCACAATATCTGCAGAATCTTCGACCTCATTGTCCCCTTCTTCTGGACAATCCCTCTTGAAATGACCTATCTTGTGACACTCGAAGCACTTGTAACTCTTGGACTTCTTCTCCTTTGATCCATTCTTCTCGGTTCTTCCCCTTGAGACATTCAAGCCCTCACCATGCACTTCGAATTTCAGCTCTTGATGCTTTTGGAGCTCCTTGGTTTGAATTGATGTTTGAACCTCATCCAAAGTAATGGTTTGATCCTTGCCATAAAAAATAGCATCTTTGAAATGCTCATAGGATTTCGGTAGAGAGTTGAGTAGGAGCATAGCCTTGTCCTCATCATCAAGCTTCACTTCAATGTTCTCCAAGTCATCAAGAATTTTGTTGAATTCTCCGAGTTGTTCCGCTATTGACTTTGACTCCATTATCTTGAAGGAATAGAGCCGCTGCTTCAAACATAGCCTATTTGCCAATGACTTTGTCATGTAAAGGGACTCCAACTTGACCCACATTGACGTAGCGGTCTTCTCTCTTGCAACTTCCCTCAATGCCTTATCACCAAGGCATAAGATGATAGCACTCCTTTCCTTGTTTATCATGTCATCCTTCTCCTTTTGAGATAGAGTGAGAGGCAACCTCTATTCTCCCTTCAATGCTTCTGCACATCCCAGCTGCACCAAGATCGCTTCCATCTTGACTTTCCACAGCCCAACATCATTGTTTCCAGATAACTTCTAAATATCATATCTAGTGGTACCCATCATTAAACCTTTTCTTGATCTTTCATTCCCACTTTGAAGCTCCCTATCAAAACAAAAAATAAAATGCAGTAGCAACCTCTAAAACAAAATAGAATACAAAGATACAACAAGCACAAAAGAAAATAATACACCTTATTTTCCCTGACTTCCCAGAAATTCTGCTCTGTTTCGCACAATAATCGATAATCCCTTCACTGTTTTTGCTCCTGATCATTGTCTTGTTCTGGTTCTATTTCCACACAATAATCGATTGTCTAATCAATTATTTTCCACACACTGATCGATTCTCTGATTGATTATTCCTCTTCTGTTCTTGCTTCCCGTTCTTGATCCGTCCAATAATCGATTAAGCAATCGATTATTTCCTTTCTGGTTCTTGCTTCACACAATAATCGATTATGTAATCAATTACACCACCTTTGTTTCTCAATCTTGCTTCGATCTTCCCACAGACGGCGCCACTTGTTGGGTTTTGAGGGCCACGAAACACACTGAAAACAAACAAGGAAAGCAAGCGAGAAACAATCCAAGAACAAAGCAAAATACTAAATGAACTAGAACACAATAGCAATGCAAGAATCGAAATAAACACAGCAGAAAAGCGATAAAGGAGATAAACACCAGATTTAACGTGGTTCAGTCGGTGGGGCCTACGTCCACGGGAAAGAGCGATAAATCTTCACTATGATCAACAAAGAGATTACAAGGCTTTACAATAGAAAATCTCCTCAACCCTTGCCTATTCTTGTACACCCATGTTTCTCACATGCTCTTCAAGAACTACACCCAAGGTTGATCTTCCTATTCCTATGTACCTCCCCAATCTCTCACAATCTCTCTTGATTTCCCTCAAGATACAAATTGCACCCACAAGACTCTCTTGCTCAAAAATCCTCTCTAAATCTCCTATCAATATCACTCAGGAAGTCCCACAACTCACTTTATGTATTCTGACTCACTTTTGCCACACTTCCATTCTAAATGATATGACTGCATATTTATAGATGCTGGATCGAGCCATAATCGATTACCATAATCGAGTATACCCTTTCTGTTAGCCATAATCGATTACCATAATCGATTATGCCCATTTTGTTGGCGTAACCATTTTCTCGCGAACAACTGATCCTTCCATCATAATCGATTATGGTTGTCACCATAATCGATTATGGTGCTTCTGCCAGCAGACTCTGCATCTCCCAATATACTGATTTTGAGGCATTCTCCATAATATATATATTTTTTACAATATAAACCTATTAGAATTCTCTTTAAATTTATAAGAACTAGATAGAATCTCATTAGCTACAATCTATAAGGTAGACATGATAAACCTACAATATTGACCATTATTTAGAGGTTGATTTTGGTTCCCAAGCAAGTTATCCAACTCTTTGGCAAACTTCCTCATAGCTTTGACTGGCAAGCAAATTGGTATTATTATACCTTCTTCTCCTTTTGCATTCTTACAAGAGCTTAGAAAGATTATTCCAGGAAAATAATTTGCCCCAGCTTTGGGTACTCCACCGTACACTGCCTTCCCCCACCCAAAATTCACATCTCTGAACCCAAGATGTGTCAAATCTGACACAATAAAAGACCTTACTGGGTTAAACAAGGGTCGTCCCTTAATAACCATTAGATCAGCCACGGAATGCATATATTCATCTGTCAGCTCAACTTTTGATTTCTTTATTAACTCTACAGCATGCCCAATTGGATTGTTGATAAAATTCCCAGCAGTGGTGACTGCGGCTGGATATGCAAAAACGTTGCCATAATAACCAATGGGTAATGGAGGATTCAGCCTAGGACGTGCGTTGACCACGCACATCATGCGGACTTCATCTTCTTGGTTTAGTTGCAATGCTCTAGTAAGGCAGCACCAAAGACATGCCGTGATAACCTCAAATCTGGTGCATTTACTAATGTGAAGGGGAATCAAGCGACGAATGACAGATATTTCGACTGGTCCGAAGAAGAAATATTGTTGAACCATATCATCCTCATTTGAAACAGTGGTCCCTTCCTTGGTCTTAGGCACTTCCTCATATTCACGATGTTTGCATGTAATCCTAGGTGGGTCTCTTGCGCATAGGAGTTCCCTACGCCACACAGGTGAAATGGAAGGTTCACGTGCACCCCGGGCTATTTCAGCCATGGCATTCATGAATTGTAATATACCAGTTGCGTCACTCATGGTGTGATTCAAGCGTGTGCCAACGATAAAACCACCACACTTAAGACGTGTGACCTGTTATTTAAAACCAAACATTAATATATAATAAAATATAACGAGGAATTCTATGCATAATTTGTTATGGATATTTAAAATAATAATTAGGAAAATGCTATTCAATTTACCACACCGGTTAGCAAAACTTTATTATTTAATATGTTTAGAGATGTGAAACTATCATAGTATTACTTCCATATACATATATATAAAATTACGCATATTAATTACTAACAATAAATTAGGTTTTTAAGAAATTACATAGTTGGCATGCCTAATTAAAAATTTCTTATACTATACGTGTATAGATATTTGATCTTTTGTAATGTAATCTGTTGTATATGTCTTTGGTCTTGAATACATATATATTTTTTTGGACTGAATCTTTGGCCTTAATTAAAAGAGCTCATTTGGTATTTCAATTATTTTTCTGAAAAAAGAAAAAAAAAAAGAAAGACATGGCTAAATACTTATATATCTATGTTTAACCTGTATGAGTAGAAGGGGACAATTAATAATTCCTTCTGAGCCAGGCACATCATAAACGAATTGCTGGTAGCTTGAGAGCGCACTTTGAAAAGTATCACCAAATTGATCAAGCTTAACATCTGCATCAGCCTCAATGAAAATGACACCCTCTCCAGTACAATCCACCATCAATTTGCGACCTGGTCCCTCCCTAAGCCTACCAGCAAATGGGTAGTAGAACACAAGTGTTTGTGCTAGTGCATCTCTAATCACTTTAACTGGGTCTCTCCCTGACATTGATGGTTCATAACGATATATTTGTAGGATTGGAACTTGGAAACGGAACCCTTCTTGATCATCTATGTCAGAAAGTAGTTTGATTTCATTAGGAGTGGGCTTAGATGGAGCCACCAACTCCGGTTGGCACCTCCTCACTGTAAACAGTGGAGAGGGCTTAGATGGAGAAGACATGTCGTGGGAAAATGGGAATTGCATATCTGAAGATTGAAAAAGTTAGGAAGATCGAAAAGATTGTATTTAATTGGTTAAGAGTGAACGAATGGAGCAGGGCTGCTAGCATTTATATAAAGTGGTTCTTGTGTGTGGTTATGTGTTGGTGGGACACAACTAATTAGATCAAGAAGGAGAATCCGAGTTAAAAATAGTATAAATTTATTGGAAATCGATATATTTGATATTTAGAAAAGTGAGAAGCTTATATTTCCTACAAAAACTTGTTTCTTCTGTATTTCCTAACTAATGTTTTAGGGACACTCGTTATTAAGAACCTTAGATCAAATGCCTAAAATGGTTCCACAATCAATATAGTCTCTAACAAGGATCAAAATATCCCTAAATATAATTTTTAAAAAGATTAATTTGACCTTATTTAAGATTCTTGAAGACTAAATTGATATTTTTTATTTTTCTGGGAGTAAATATGCATGTATATTTTTTAAGGGTTTTATAACTAATAAATAGTATTTAATTGATTGTGCGCGTGTCCATCCAAAATTTAGGATTCACAGACGTGGCAGATTAATTTTAGAGCACCAATTTTATTTTTATTTTTTTGGTAAAATAGCACCACGTTTTGTTGATGCCTAGCAAATGATCCCTACGCTATTTAATTTAGGTCATCATATGCACCACAAATTCAGGATGCATGGGAAAATTGATAGCACACAGCAGTTGAACCACAAACCTAGTTATTGTCTTACGTAAACTCTTAATTGAGTTTGTGGACTCTGTCCTGTTCTTTTTCTGGGTAAACTTGGGTACCCATCGACCTGAAGCTAGAGATTAAACCATATATATATTGAGATCCATTCAGGGGTTGATAATTATATTTGCATATATAAATATTAGTAGTTAATTGTTATGTTAACGAGGAAAGTAAAATGAAAAATCCTTCTTAAAAGTAAAATGAAAAATCCTTCATGATCATCTATGTCGCTTCACTGGGAGTGAGCATAAATGGACCAACCTGACACCTCCTCACTGTAAACAATAATAAGAAGATGGAAGCCATGTTACGAGAAAATGTGAATTGCTCGTTAAGAAATTATGAAAGAGTTAAATTATCATCTATTACAGGATTTGGTTAATAAATAAGAATCGATTTTTACATGATATCATCCTTGAAGCATTAGTGACTTGACAATCAGTGGTAAGCATCTTTGTTTATAGAAAGCAACTTAGTTCCCATAAAAGATTAACTTTTCGAGTTTCGTCATTAGAGTTGGAAGTTGTTTAAAATAATATAAAATAAAGAATGATGATGTGTCTTGATAGGTGAGTGAAGGTGCAGTCTAACATGCACCCTCTAAAAGAAAGTGCATGCTACACCACCTACCCAAATTCCTTTATTACCCTCACCCCTTCCCAGTTCCCACCCTTCGCCGCCACCACCATTCTTACCTACACCACCATCACCATCGTGCGACTTTGCCCCCACTCTTATCCACCTTGATTCCCTTTCTGGTTGAAGGACCGAGGAATCAGACCTTCACCGGCTTTGGAAACTAAATTGTGTTAGAGTAAGCTGAGCTTACTGTAATCATGCCTCAGCTGATCTCATCTCCCTGCTGAGTCAGATTCTGTTAGAGGCAGTTAGAGGAGATTCTGTTAGAGGCAGTTACATTTATCTTCTATAAATAGCTCATTCACTGTATCTAGTTAGTGAGTGAGTCAAGAACTCATTTCAGAAAATTACTCTATATTCTTCTCTCTTCTCTATCTTTTCTGTTCTTGCTCAGTTTCTAACATGGTATCTCGAGCTTGAAACTCGGCCATGGCTTCCGCGCTCAATGTTGATGACGATCCACCGCCACCACCTCCTCCTCCCCCATCGCCGCCGCCGCATGCACCAGCGGTGCCAACACCAAACCTAAACACTGTGCTTACGACGAAGCTAACGGACAAGAATTTTCTCCACTGGCGCCAAATCGTTGAGGCTGTAATTCGAGCTAATCAACTCGAAAAATACGTGGCGTGTCCTAGGGTTCCAGTACGATATCTCAATGAGGATGATCGAGCGAACGATCGAGTGAATCCAGAGTACCGGGCTTGGGAAGCACAAGACCAGTACCTGTTCATATGGCTCCTGAACTCGACTTCTGATACGATTCATGCGCGTGTTGTCGGTTGTACACATACGTGGGAGTTATGGGATGAATTACACAACTACTTCAACTCGCAGACGAAGGCGCGTAGCACACAGCTTCGCTCCGAGCTTCGTCACATTGTTAAAGGTGATCGCACCATTGGAGAATACTTGCTGCGAATCAAGGCACTGGTGGATGCTTTGATCTCGATTGGGAACCCGGTTACTCGTCAGGAGCATATGGATGCAATCTTGGAAGGTTTGCCCGATGATTATCACATCATTTTCCCTACAATTGAGAGCAGAATTGAACCGTACTCAATTGCTGAAATCGAATCCCTATTGTTGTCGCATGAGTCTCGATTGGAAAGGTTGAAGTCCAAGAATGCTTTTACAGAGGTGTTCTCAGCCAATTTGGCTCAAAGCAATTCCAATCCTAACCCTAATTCCATGCCTCGTCCAATTCCTTCCCTGAATAACACTAATCAAGTGAATTCTACCTCAGTCTCTAACTTTCAGCAAGGTTCATCCTCCTTTCTGAATAATGGAGGCTATCAACAGTACAATTCCTCATCCAATTTTGGCAATGGTTTTCGAGGTGGATGCGGAGGACGTCATGGCCGTGGTAGAGGTGGCAGATATAGCTATGGAAGGTTTGGCAATGGAGCCGAGTGTCATATTTATGGTCGTAACAATCACAATGCTCTTGATTGTTACTATAGATTCAATGAACATTACACAACACCACCTCCTAGTGCTAATTCTTTTGGCTCTTATGGTAGAGGCCAGTATCATGGCCAATCCTCTTCGAATCAGTATCATCAACATGCTCCTCATGCCAATTATCACTATGCTTCAGGACAATCAGCACAAAATTTCATGCCAATTATTACTATGCTTCAGGACAATCAGCACAAAATTTCATGCCTCCTCTTATGCCTCAACTTCCTGTTCAGCAACAGCCTCTGTTGCCTCTCCCATGGCAATCCAATAATGTCTATATACCTCATCCTAATGGCCAAGTCAGCAGCAATCAGCAGCAACAGAACCCTATGGCTATGATGGCCTCTAATTCTGGTTCAGATTCTAGTGTTTGGTTTGTTGATAGTGGGGCAACACACCACGTTACTGCAGATCTCAACAACTTGAATCAACCTGTTGCACCAAGTGGTATTGACCAGATTTACATGGGTAATGGTCTTGGCCTATCTATACTCTCAATAGGAACTGCATGTGTTAGGTCACCTTTTGATCACACCCGCACATTAAACCTTTCTAACATTCTTTATGTTCCAACTATAACCAAAAATCTGTTGAGTGTTAGTCGTTTTTCAACAGATAACAATGTCTACTTTGAGTTCCTTCCTCATCTTTGTTTTGTTAAATCACAGGATGATCATAAAGTTCTTCTAGAAGGTTCTGTGAACTCTGCAGGTCTATATGTGTTTCATCAGTTCACCAGTCTCAAAGTCTCAACCAAGTGCTGCTAGTCTGTCAAGTTTCCCTGCTTGTCTGAGTGTTTCTTCCCCCACTCCCTTAACAAAGTGTATTTCTTCCAATTCTACTTTAGGTGATGTAAATAAAGTGCCCCCATCCCATTACATTTGGCACTGTAGACTAGGACATGCCAATAATGTGGCAATGAAATCTATACTCCAAAAATGTTATCTCTCTCATATTAATAAAAGTACTTTGGACTTTTGTACTGCTTGTTGTTTTGCCAAGTCTCATAGGCTTCCCTCTCACTCATCCCTGACTACTTATAAGCATCCTTTTTATTTACTCTTTCTTGACTTGTGGGGGCCAGCACCTATTAAGTCCTCTATGGGATATCAATACTTTTTTCAATCATGGATGCTTGCTCAAAATTTACTTGGATATTTCTATTAAAACAAAAATCAGACACTCTAAACACCTTCAAACAGTTTTTTGAACTTGTTAAAGTCCAATTTGGTGCATGCATTAGGGTTGTTCGGTCTGACTGGGGTGGGGAATTCAGACCCTTTACTAGGTTCTTGGCTGATTTGGGTGTCCAACATAGAGTTATTTGCCCCCACACCCACCATCAAAATGGTTCTATTGAGCGTAAGCATCGTCACATAGTGGAAACTGGCCTAGCTTTACTTGCACACGCCTCACTTCCTACGTCTTATTGTGGGTTAACACCTAGTGGTTCCTCTCATCTGTCTTGTGCATCCTCTAGCTCAGCACCTGCACCTCTTAATGCCCACCCCATGATCACTAGGTCTAAAGCTGGCTTGCTAGCTCCCACTTTATTGCTAACACATGCAGAACCTCATTCTCCTATTGAAGCCTTGACCATTCCTCATTGGTTTGAGGCAATGCAGCAGGAATACAATGCATTATTGCACAACAACACATGGACACTAGTTGATCTCCCACCTAACAAAAAGGCCATTGGTTGTAAGTGGGTGTTCAGGGTCAAAGAGAACCCAGATGGCACTATAAACAAGTACAAGGCCAGACTGGTTGCAAAAGGTTTTCATCAGCAGTTAGGAAGAGACTACTCAGAGACATTCTCTCCTGTGGTCAAACCTGTCACGGTCAGAATAACTCTAACTCTAGCAACCACCTACAGCTGGTCCATACAGCAGCTGGATATTAATAATGCATTCCTAAATGGATTATTGTCTGAAGAAGTATACATGGAGCAACCTATTGGGTTCAAAAGCTCCAATTCCTCTCAGGTATGCAGGCTGAATCATGCCATCTATGGGCTTAAACAAGCCCCAAGAGCATGGTTTGAGAGACTAACAAAGGCACTTGTACAGTTTGGGTTTCAAACTAGTAGGCGTGACCCATCTCTCTTTATTCATACACATGCTAGCCACTGCGCTTACATTTTAGTTTATGTTGATGACATTATAGTCACAGGCTCATCTCTTGCACATATCTCAACTATTATTCAAAAACTCAGCTCCACCTTTGCTCTCAAGCAACTTGGAACTCTAGACTACTTTTTAGGGGTGGAAGTGAATTACTTGGCTCACAATAAAGGCATTCTTTTGTCTCAGTTCAAGTACATCAGGGACTTACTTGCCAAAGCCAACATGAGCAATGCAAAAGGGTCACTCACTCCTATGGTTAGCAACAACAAGTTAACTAAGTTTGGAGCCAACTACATGAATGATCCCACACTGTGCAGATCCATTGTAGGGGCATTACAGTATGCCACCATAACTCGGCCAGAAATTTGTTACAGTGTAAGCAAGGTCTGTCAGTACCTTTCCCAACCTCTAGAGGATCATTGGAAGGCAGTGAAGCGTATCCTAAGGTACCTAAGAAGCACTATTACTCATGGCCTAGTCCTAAAACCTGCAAATCCTGCTGCACCCTTCTCCATTCAAGCATTCACTGATGCAGACTGGGTAGCAGATTTGGATGACTGAAGGTCAACATCAGGCTCCTGCATCTACTTTGGACCCAATCTAGTATCTTGGTGGTCTCGCAAACAACCTTTGGTAGCAAGATCTAGTACAAAAGCAGAGTACAGAGGGCTGGCAGCAACTACAGCTGAAGTCCTTTGGATCCAATCACTATTGAAGGAGCTGCACATCAAGTCCCAAACACCAGTGGTGTATTGTGATAATCTGAGTACTATTTCACTGTCTCGTAATCCTGTTCTACACTCAAGGACAAAGTACATGGAGCTAGATATTTTCTTTGTAAGAGAAAAGGTCCTAAACAAGTCACTCACTGTCTGTCATCTACCTGGAATTGATCAAGTGGCTGACCTTCTTACCAAACCACTCTCACAGACCAGATTTGAAGAATTGAGAAGCAATCTAGGAGTACTAGATCATCTAGCTCTTGTAAACCCACCTTAGTTTCAAAGGGGGTATGTTAGTAATGGTTGTAAACCCACCTTGTGTTTAAAAGGGGGTATGTTAGAGTAAGCTGAGCTTACTGTAGTCATGCCTCAGCTGATCTCAGCTCACTGCTAAGTTAGATTCTGTTAGAGGCAGTTAGAGGAGATTCTGTTAGAGGCAGTTACATTTATCTTCTATAAATAGCTCATTCACTGTATCTAGTTAGTGAGTGAATCAAGAACTCATTTCAGAAAATTACTCTATTCTTCTCTCTTCTCTATCTTTTCTGTTCTTGCTCAGTTTCTAACAAATTGGGACCAGAAATTAAAAGAACCATTGCCAGTACTCATGCTCAGAATATTTTCTCTCTCTAAAAGCCACCATTTTTGTTCCTGTCGTATGTAGTTCCACGGTTCCATTATGCCTCCACCACTCTCCCATTTCTTTACTACCTCTCTGCTCCTTGGTTGGCAACTTTGCATTATCCCTCTCTTAGTTTTATTTAGGGTTCCAATTAATCAATTATGTGTTTGATTGTTGTTTATAATTTCTTAACGGATTTTTTGCATCTCTGGTGGCTGAGGTTCAATTGTGATAGAAAAGAGGACATTGATATTTGCCATACGAAGAAGGCGAGTGGATGTGTAATGGTATAATGATTATACCAAACAGGAAGTTAATTGAAAGAGTAAGATAAAATAAAAACACTCCTTCGAGGAAGCAACCTTCTAAAGCAAAATACTTTCCTTCATAATTCTTCTTCTTGTCTTTCATTCATTGCGTTAGGTTACATATATAGCAATTTAGTAACCAACTAGCTAGCAACTTCTATGACTCATCATAGTGACTCATATTATTTTAGATCCTTTCTAAATGATGTGACTCATCATTATTATAGATTCTTCTAATCTAAGTGCATTTTCATATCTAAGGGACTTAATATCACTTGGACTTAGTATGTGGATCATTACATGATGTGTGCGAATTTTATTTCAAAACGCAACCCAATACCTTCTGTTACAGTCATTACTTTTATTTATTAATAAATTAGTGGTTGTGATTGAAGGAGCATGCTGCACCAAAGTTATGGAGGTGCACACTAGTATTCACCGATGAATGAATTTTGTCTTTTCTTCTTGCCTTTGCAGCAAAGAAAATGAGAGTGAGAGGATAGAAAAATGGGAGAAAATTAGAAAATGACGAAAAATAAGTAAATGATAAATAAAGAGGATGGAGAAAATTCAAACTCATTATGATTATGATAGACTGATGGAGCCCATAAATAAATAAGGAGTTAAGCATATTGAAAATGTTGTCAGGACCGTGCTGTGTTTAGTTTGAGTGAATGAAAGGAGCAAAGACCGGTAGCATTTATACGGCGATAAATATTTTTGTTCACTTAACTTCGGTCTTCGGACACTGTGTGTGACACCTTAAGAGAAAAGCTTGCTGTTTATTAAATTTAGTTAAAAAAAAGAATAGAAAGTATAAAAATAAATTGTAAAGAATATATATTTGATGTTGGTGTTGATTCTAGATATACAAATAGCATTGCTTTTTATACGGAGGCAATGGACAGTTGGAGTGAAAATAGGACCAAGTTTTGTTGGGAAAAAGATCCTCTTTATATCCCAACCCAATCATATATTAACAAAGTTTTGATAAAATAAATATTATACTTATGTGTGTAGTTTTTCATGCATTTAATATCCCCAAAATTTTATAAATGGACACCTCTAAATTTTATGTGGGGTCATAAGATGGATTGCAGTATGTGATAAAGACGTTAAGAGTTATATAGTCAAAGGTTTGAATCATACTCAAACTAACATAACAAGCGAATTAATAACTAATATTTGTCTGTAAAAAAACAAATAGACATCTCTATTTTTTTTCATGAGAAATGGGGACGATTCATATCCATTTGATCGATGGCTAGTAATTACATTATTGATAGAAAGTGGTGCATGCACCCACGTTCATTTTTAGGTAATATGCACCGTAGATTTAGGGACTATACGTCGCTCACAGCCTCGGAATGGTAGCTCATCCGCCATCATTTTTAAAATGCACCAAGTTTTTTTTTTTGGTTAAATAAAATGCAAAACGTTTTATTGATGGCTATAGGGAGTAGGGACTACGTTTTGTTGACAGAATTATAAAACGTGATGCACCACAAATTTTAGATTTTTTTTTTTGGGTAACATGCACCACAAAGTTTTAGATTCATTTTGGGTAATATGCACCACAAATTTCGCTAAAATAAGGAAAACCATATATAAATACGCCTAGCACCTTCCCATACAAGTACAACACGTGTGGGTAGGTCGATATGAGGTCCAAAATGAGAAGTACAGTATAGATAATTCTAGGGGTGTGTTTATCTCGTTTTCATTTCCGTGTTTTTTATTTTTATTTTAAACATTAGAGAATTCAAGTAATGTAATTTTCATTACGAGAGAATTCATTCACATTTGACATCTCCTCACTAGGATAACAATTTGTACCCTAATCATTGGATACCCGTAAAAATTATTCATGATAAATAGGATAATTATGTGTATAATGGGTAAGAGTTCGGGTACGATAAGTCTGCAAATTTGAATTGGTATAAATGCAGGTGCGGGTATTATGTTACCCAAGACGGATCCAGAAAATTTGATTAGTGAGGGCAAGATTATACTATAAATATTTTTATAAAACACACACACACACAAATATATATATATATATATATATATATATATATATATATATATATATCAACACATAAAAAATAAATTAATGACATCATTATTTTTTAAGTAGCAATCACATCATTATTGTTAAGTCAAAAATTGAAGATTATAAAAACTATATATTATTGCATGCCCTAAACATTGAACACATTTCAATATCTACAAATTATATTTGCTTTATTCGCATCTCCATATTTAGAAATTGTGGTATGATTTTTTTTTCATTTTTAACACTATAAAATATATATCTCTATATATGTGACCAAACAATCCATCTCCCATTCGGTTACTCATTTGATTATTCACAAAATTCATTGCAGAAAAATTACAATTGTCATAGGCAAAATCAAAACTAACTTAAGAAGTATATACACTATTGGATATGTAATATGTTTTCTAGAAATTATAATTATATTTTAAGTTGCACTAAAAAAATGAAGAGTATTTTGTAGAGTGGGAATGTAAGGCAATGAGGCAATATTTATTTTCTAGTGGGGGCAACAATTATTTTTTAGTGGGGGCAAAACTAAAATTAGGTAATATATAGTACAAAAATAAAATTGTTACTGGGGGCAGCTGCCCCCATATGGATCAACATAGATCAGTCCCTGATGGTATTCACCTTGTCCCACACCCGCCCATATGTATAAGTATATATAATTATTTATTTATTTATATTAATAATATATATAATTTTAATTATAATACAAATTTTAGAACCAGAATTAGTCTAAAGATTCTTAACTTTCTAAACCTAATTGTATCTATAATTCCTTTTTGAATGTTTTATTTATTTAAATATTTTGATTTATAATGTTTCATAAGTAGATTTAAAAGACATTTGAATCGTTTTTTAATAAATATACTACACAAAAAGAGTCATTTAGGGACCGATTTTGGCCAGATCGGTCCCTAAAATGACCAGTGTCTGATTTAGGGATTGATCTGGCCAACTTCGGTGTAACACCCCTCCCTTGGGCATTACTTACGTAACACATGCGGAATTTAAATTAAAGATAATTTGCTGGTGCTTTCGGAAAATAATTTATATAAATACATAAGTGTCTGAAAATTGGGGATAAAAATTTTGTCACGACTCCAAACCGAAGTCTCGATCGGCACACAGACTTACTATCATAGCCTGGCAAGCCTATTTCATTTAAAGAATATACTTGAATAAAAGCTATTATTTTTTTTTTCGAAAATTTCGACAGAGTTTCCTCTGTAATTCGGACATCCCAAGTTTAAAAGAACACCTGCTAAAATAATCACATTTTTACTCCAGAATTTCAGTTACACCAAGTTCAACCAGGAAGCAATATATAAAAATAATAGTTATAACCATAAGCTTTACAAGACCAAAGGAAAAGTTTAAATTTTCTTTCAAAAGATAGGCTCTCCGAGCCATAAACATTCCATTATAAAACAAAGGCTCTCCGAGCCATACTCATACACATTATCAAAAATAATCTAAGTCTCAAAGCCCTAAGCTGGTCATTCTAAAAGTTATTCCGGAGGAAAACTCACGTGATCACTCCACAATTAAGTACTTCATCAAACCACCAGATCTAAGTCTCTGAGTGACTTAGGGAGACTCTTCTGCATCATCTGTACTAAAATACCCAGGGTACAATAGCAAACTAGAAGAAACCTGATATGTTTGTAAGGGTGAGATACCGACAAATGGATATATCCCACAACAGCCATACACATGATACATGCATCACATAATCATATAAGCATTTTAAATCATGCATATACATAACATAACAGTGTTATATCAAAGGGTCTCAAACCCGAACAATCAGTTTTATAAAAGAATGCATGACACTTCAATATTCAACTCTATTTTGATACCTAATCTCCGGAGATCCCACAACTTTCTGTTTCGTTTCAAGCTGATCAGGCTCGCACATGGCGCATTGTAAAAACGAACAAAACAATGCCCAAGAAAATCAATGGTGCACATCCCCATTCCCGATAGGATGTTCATGCCAGCACCTAACACAATTGTGCACATCCTCATTCCCGTTAGGATGCTCATGTAAAGCAATGACACAATTGTGCACATCCCCATTCCCGTTAGGATGCTCATGCAAAGCAATGACACTATTCCCCCATTCCAGTTAGGAAATAGCGGCACATTCATGTGACCAGTGCTCAAACAGCTATTGCAACTGTTCACACGACACCTCTGTGACAACCACTCAAACAGCTATTGCGCTTGTACACGATACACCGTCTTCGGATAATCCATCTCAATCACATGTGACCAATGCTCAAACAGCTTTTTGCAATTGTTCACACGACCCTTCTGTGACAACCACTCAAACAGCTATTGCAGTTGTACAGAGATACATAACCACTCAAACAGCTATTGCAGTTATGTACAGAGTCACTTGTGCTATAACCACTCAAACAGCTATTGCAGCTATGCACAAATATTATCCGACCTCGTATGATAGCCACTCAAACAGCTATTGCAGCTTAGTCATACGGCCCCTTGTGACAACTCTCCAACCATTGTTGTAGTCATACACATGGTAACTCATTGGTCCATACAGAACACAATGATCATAACACATGGCATGTCTGCCATATACATTGATCCACTCTGGATTCAATGCCCATAATCACATGACACAATTGCCATTGAATGCATGAGAAAAACTTTTATTCTCGTTTTGTTTTCTTTGTCGTAGTAATCTTTCCTTGTCGAAGCACAAAGCTTAACGACCATGCTTAATTTCTTTAATTAAGACTTTTCACTTTAAACAAATATAGGATACACAGTCCAAATCTTTTCATCTCAACACAGGACACACAGTCCGAATGCTCAATCACGAGGCCCTTAAACCGATGCACCAGTTTTAGGCTCGCGGATATGGAACTCACACTGTCCACATCAACTTAGGACACACCGTCCAAAAACAACCACTTTGCAGGACACTCCGTCCCATGACACAGATCCTTGATCTACGTGTCCATACCACACTAGAACCCCGACGTCTCGGTTTCTAGGCTAATTTATCGGCTTGTAAAACATTTCGCTCAGTGAAAATCAAGACCAAAACAAAACCTCGGTCACTTATCCAAGTAACCGGAACGTTTCCAAAATTATTTGGGAGAAAATCCTTTTCCTTTGCAAAATCTTTTCTGAAACATCTAGGAAATTCATTTGTATTTGAAATTCATTGATGGAATAAAGTTAAATATTTTCAAATGGTCCTTCCTTCATAAAGCACACCGTTCGAAAAGGTTTTCTCTCGTACAAAACTTTTGATCATAAAAATATAGTTTCCTTCAACTCAAAATCACTTTAAAATTTTTCTAAAAAAAACAAGAATCTCATTCTTCTGAAGTAAGCACTTTAAACAATGAACTTTTATAAGTGAACCCAAAACTTTCAAAAGTCTATTCAAGGCTTATTAAGGCTTTTAATCCTTATCATTATTAGGCACAGACTCAAGTCTGGCTTCTCAAACTTCAATCAACAGTAATAATATCACAGTTAATGACAGTTAATCACATATAATTCATAACATTTTAAAGCAAGAAAGGTTCAACTCCAAGTAATAACCACAATGGTTCAAGTAAACAAGTTATTCAAGTATTGGCTCAACATCACAATAATATTCACAACACTCAATTACACATATACACACATGCATATAGTTATTGAATATCCCTAGGTAAACTCCCATTACCTTTTAAGACAAGTAAAGGATCCTCGTCCTAATGCTTACGTTAGCTCATATCTACTCCATCAAGCAAGCATAGCCGTGTCCAAACGTCTCAGAGAGTAAATCCAACAACACGCAACAACCAGAAATCAAGAAATCAATTATACATGATCAAACACACATTCTAACTTGATCTAAACACTTAATCTAATTACCAAACAAGGTTATTTTCAAAGAAAATCATGTTTGAAGCTCACGCTTCCCAATACCCTTTAAGGAAACTTTGTTTTGATTAAAAGATCATGAAAAAGAACTTGGAAATCATCCATTAAGAGTCCTAATTACACTAAATCATAACTAATTTCACAAAAACATACCCAAATTCAAATAAAATCAAATTGGGGTTTTAGGGCTCCTTATTAAAATTTATGGAAAACTCAGAATAATGAAATTGGTTTAGGGAAACACAAATTCACAGTCCCAAATTCATAAAACAACCTAAAATTTCAAGATTAAAATCTAAAATCAAAGGGTTAGGGTTAGGGTTTCAAATCAGATTTTGGGGTTTTGAATCTGAGACACAAGAGAGGGTTTTGACTCACCCAAGGAAGAAGATAACTTGAAGGTGGTGCTGTGGTGCTCCTCGCGGCGGTGGACGCGATTCCGGCGAGGTGGCAGTGGCGGTTCTACAGTGAACAAGAGCAACAGAGTTGAAAGAGAGCATAAAAGGAAAGAGAAAAGCTTAACCAACGAGTTGGGTTCAAAACCACCATGGAAGGCGGCTGATCGGACTTACCGCGGCTGCTCACTGTGGCGGAGATGCTTCTTCGCGCGGCTGCAGAGGCGAACGCGTGCAGGTGGCGCGTCTTCGTCCTTCCATCTCGAGCTGTGGCCGGCGGCGATCCTGGTGGGGTGAGCGGCGCTGCTGTTTGGTTGAGAAGGAGGAGGAAGAAGGAGATGGAGTTAGGAGGAAGAAGAGAAAAAGAAAGAAGAAGAAAGAGAGAAGAAGAAGCAGAGAAGAAAAGTGAAAAAGACAGAGATAGCGTCGAGAAAGAGAGAGAGAGAAAAGAGAGAAAATGAGTTTTTAAACCAATTACTTAGTGATAGGTACAAAATGAGTGATAAATATTAGGCCTAAAATAAACATGTTTTTACTTTTTAGAATCTAAAAATAAAGATTGATAAGGAGATGTTTTCGAAATTCAATTTAGAGTAAAGATTAATAGTTGAACTGATCAACTAAGAAAATACTCAGTCCAAAATTTAATCTCCGATAAATGTCAAACCAAAATATTTTTAACTCTAAAATTAAATAGAATAGGAATATGAAAAATACTTTTCTCTTAATCATATTATTTAAAATATTTTTTTTGTACTGGTATAATAGTGACAATAACGTAAATTATTGTCTATTAAACGTGCGTTCACTGAAATAAGTCAGTGCTAACGCACCCAATAAAATAATTTGAAGAGAGTAATTTAATTACTCAAACTAAACCACATAACAAAATAAACTTAAACATCTAAATAAAATAATTAATCATAGGTGTAAAAACTAGGGTGTTACATTCGGTCTCTAAATTCGGTCCCTAAATGGCTCTTTTTTTTTAGTATTGTTATAATGTTTCTTTTGTTATTTATTATTTTTTCATAATTAAAGTACGGATAACAGCTGCGAGTAAATATATTAGGTATCTAGAGGATACGGGTAAAGATACTAAAATTGTTATCTATACAAATACAAATCTAGGTATGTGTAATTTTTTTTAAATACAAATATAAGGATGAGTACTCTAATAACCTAACCCTAAGGAGAATCCCTGCTCATTACTATAAACGTGGAGATGTTGTATGTAGTTTGAGTCAACGAATGGAGCAAGGACCGGTAGCTTTATTCAGCATTTATAACGGGGAGATTATAGTTGGACTAAATGCAGCACGTTTAATTGATGCCTATGAATGATATTTTGACAGTTTTCGGCTCGTTTGGTGATAAGGATAAGAGAGACAGGATATGATAAGTTATTATATTTTGTCTGAAATTATTGTTTGGTGAGTCAACAGGATAGGAAAAACCAATCATGTCTCCTATCCTATCATGTCCATCTAGTTAAAATTTTATCCTGAGGGGGAGCTGAGTTAGAACTCGACAGAATGGGATAAGGTGATTTAAAGTATAATAAAGTATAAAAAAATGTATACATAAAATAATTAAAGTATAATAAATTATAATATGGTTACCGAAAAATGTATAATAAAACATAAAATAATAAAAATATTAATAATTAATTTAAAAATTATTATTTCTTCTCACAAGGCTAATTTTGTTACTTTATATTATTTTTAAAAACTGAAAAATAAATAAAATATTCTAATAATTTAACTATATGTAAATTAAAAACTAAAAATGAATATTTAAAATTATAAAAAAATTAATTTAAGTTAAACAATATTTTAAATTTTTTTAAATATTATATGTAATTTTATCACAAGGACAATTTTGTCTTTTTATATAATATTAAAAAATGAAAATTATAAAAAAAAACTAAAATCTAATTAAATATGAAAACATTCAGAACAAGAACGAAAATTTTAAAATTCATGCTAAAATTACAATGCTATCTAGTTGGTTATCTGGTGGACACCAAACGTCGGATATGATAACAGCTTATCCTGCTCATATCATCATATCCTATCCTACTTCTATCATACTCCCTTATCCTATCTACCCCTATTATATCCTGACCACCAAACGAACCATTAATTGTTAGCTTCCCGTGGCCACTCGCCAGTTGGGCACTGATGAATTTTTTTTAAGGGTTTTTTTAAAACTACCTACAATCCTTAATATAAGAAACAAAACTCAAAAATATTCAGGTCAAAAAAATATATTAAAATGAACTAATTGTAATTAATATTCATATAAATTTTTAAAAATATCTCTTCTAATTAATGAACAAACTCACTTATATGGAAAGTTGATATATGTCGTAAATATAAATCCTATTATAAACGAGAGTAATATTGAAAATTAGCATTTAATATGTGTGTTGTTTAAATAAAAACGCATTTAATGTGTGTGAAAATTGATAGATGTTTCTTATATTTTGGACCCAAAAAAAAATACACATTTATTTCTTGTATTAAGGACCGGAGGGAATAATATCAAGAGGAACAATAGGGTTGGTTATACTTTGTGTATGTTTGAGAAAGATACATTTTTCTAGTTTCAACTGTTTGGAGGGATGGCTCTGCGAGGGTTTCTCTTCCAGTGATCTTCTAGGGTTTTGCATGATCTTCATGGCTAACGATCCTATTGTTCCATGGAGTTTCCTTGCTCCCCTTTCTTCTCCTTCGAACTGTCCTGCTCCGCCTCCAAAAAAGACCTTCGCACAAGCGGTTTCTACTTCTTTTGACATCCCTATTAACCAACTTCCAAAACCTTGCTTGAAGGGTGACAAATGGGCGATAAAGATTTCTGAATCTGAATACCAGGCTGGTGTCCAAGAATGCCAAAACCTCGTCCATGGTCGTCTCATCCTGTCCAAGGGAGATTCTCCAATAAAACTGGGTGACTTGCGATCCAAGCTTCTTAAGGTTTGGAAACCTATCGCTACATGGTCTGTGGTTTCGCTGGGAAAAGGCTTCTACGAGTTCAGTTTCTCCTCCTTAGAGGATCAACGCTGAATCAGATCTGCTGGGGTTTGGAATTTGAGCCCAGGTGTGCTGAGATTGTCATCTTGGATCCCGGATTTTAACCCTAATACTTTACGTCAAACCCATGCACAATGTTGGGTCCGGCTCCATGGTTTGCCCCGAGAATATTGGCGGCCAAAGATCTTGTTCGATATTGGTGGTGGTATTGGTGTGCCAATTGCATTAGATGAAGTTACTATGAAAAGATCTTTCGGCCACTTTGCTAGAATCCTCATTGAGATTGATCTTACTGAGGATCTGCGAGATAGGATCCTTGTGGAGAGAGAAGACTTCGCTTTCTTTGTTGATATAGAATATGAGCGACTCCCATCATTCTGCTCATCTTGCAAGATAATTGGCCACTCCAGTGCTAATTGCAGAAAGCATAAAACTGGAGAATCTTCAGTTCCAAAAGACTTGAATGTTGTTCAGAAAAATCCTCGAAAAAAGGTAGTGCAATATGTGCCAAAAACAAATCAAGGAAATACTGAGACTCTGAAGGAAACAGCAAGGAGTACTGGGGATAAAGGCAAAGGGGTTGCTTATGCAGATCATAGTATTGAACCAAATTTGGTTCAGGTGGCAGGCACCAGCAATTCCAATTTAATCTCTGTGGAGACAGTCATTGCACCGGATGATTTTTTGGGAGTTAATAATGTCCCATGCACTGAGCCTGAAGTTCAAGTTTCCACTAATCCTCTTCTAGGATTTGTTCAGCCCTCGGATCCTTTGAATGTGGCAGAGGTGCTTTCACCTATCTGTGGGGTCATGCAACACTCTCCTGCAGAATGTGAGCCCATCTCTCCTATCCGACAGTCTGTCTCCAGTACTGGGACCTTTGTGGCAGTTACTCCTGTGGACTGCTCTCCTTCACAGCACAATGATCAGGTTTTGTATGCAGGCAAAGAGATCTCTGTGCCTCTTCAAGGTAATATTCCTCTTGTTACAAATCCTTTAGGGAGAAGTACTATTAGTGTCACTCCAGACAGTGATATCAGGAATCAAGTTGTGACTTCTGACTTACAAATTGTCAGCCGTTTTTGGGGTCATGAGGAAGACAATCTAGATGTTGCCATTGGGGTGAATCAGCCCTCTCTAACTGGAAGGGCTGACCCTAGTAAATACCTCTTGACCTCTCAAGAAGATGATTTTTCAAATGTCATTTCTAAGTCTAAGAAGAAAAAATTAAGGCAAAAGGATGCTAAGGCAGCACAGCAGGAAAAAACCTTTGCCCGATTAAGGGGTGGCCCTAAACAGTTTGCTTAATGAAAATCATATATTGGAATTGTAGGGGTTTTGGAAATCTTAGTACAAGGTTGGTTTTCAAGAATTTCTGCATGGCTAACAAACCAGATTTTGTCTTCATTTCTGAGCCTTGGATCAAGGTTTCTGATGTTTCAGACTCCTTTTGGAGGCAACTAAACTTAAAGGTTTTTTGTCTAAATGATAGGGGTAGTCTTCTGCCAAATATATGGGGGTTATGTAGTATCTAGTTATCTCCTACCTCTCTGTCCTGCTCTTCTCAGCAGTGTTCATTTCAGATAAACATAGATGGAAAAGATCTTTTTGTTGCAGCCATTTATGCTAACACCTCTCATCTCTCTAGGAGATCCCTTTGGTCGGAGTTAATTAGTCTGCAGGTCAACAATCCTGGGCCTTGGTGCATGCTTGGTGATTTTAATTCTGTTATGGGATCCCATGAAGTTAGAGGCTCTTCCTTACCTCTCAAGGCTGCTTGTGAAGACTTTAAGAACTTCACTGATGTAGCCAGCCTGATCCATCTCCCTACTAGAGGAGCCAGTTTTACTTGGAGTAATAGGAGAAGAGGGTCTGCTCACACTGAAAAACGGCTGGATAGGTCCCTTTGTAATGAAACTTGGCTAGACAATTGGAATTCCACCTATTGTTGTACCTTGATTAGATCTCAGTCTGACCACTTTCCCATAATGGTAACCTGCTCTAAATTGGCTCAGTCCTTCCCTTCTGCTTTTAAATTTCAGAAAATGTGGATTGGTCATCCGGATTGTTATAGGCTCATTAAGGAAGTGTGGAGCAAGCCTGTGTATGGCTGTCCAATGTATGTTCTCTCACAAGCTGAAATCCTTAAAAGTTGAACTAAAAAATTGGAACAAGCTGGTTTTCGGCAATGTGCATCATAGAGTTGAGGCTGCCTTGGCTGCTGTGGATTCGGTCCAGCAACTCATTAATTCCAGAGGTATGAATGATGATCTCATGGAGCAAGAGGTTCTAGCACAAACTGAATTGCAGTAGGCTTTATTGTTTGAAGAGGAGTTTTGGAGAGAAAAATCCAGGATTGATTGGCACTGCCAAGGGGACAGAAACACTGCTTTTTTCCATAGAATTGCAAAAACCAGATATGCTGCTAAATCTTTGAGTATGCTTAAGTGTGGAGATGCTATCATTGATGATGCAGGGGGCTTGGCTAACCATGTCATTGATTTCTTCTCAAATCTGTATGCAGTCCCTAATGATTGTCAACCTAATGAGCTCATAAACAAAGTTATTCCCAATGCTGTTACAGCTGAAGAAAACAGTTTGTTGACAAGGCTGCCTTCTATGGAGGAAATAAAGACGGCAGTCTTTGCAATGAATGGTGAGGGTGCGCCTGGTCCTGATGGCTTTGGTGGTTGTTTCTACCAATCCTACTGGGATATTATTGGCACTGATGTGTGTATGGCAGTCAATCAATTCTTTGCTCAGAATTGGCTCTTGCCTAACATGAATTCCAATCTGGTAGTTCTGATTCCAAAAATGCCACATGCTGATAGAATTGAAGACTATAGACCTATTGCTTTAGCCAATTTTCAACTTAAAATCATTACAAAGGTGCTAGCTGACAGACTAGCAAATATTGCAGCCAGAATCATTTCTCCACAGCAAAGAGGTTTTGTCAAAGGTAGAAACATCAAGGAGTGCATTTGTATTGCTTCAGAGGCTTGTAATTTGTTGGACTATAAGGCCTATGGTGGGAATCTGGCCCTAAAGCTTGACATTAAAAAGGCTTTTGACACATTGGACTGGAACTTCATTATTTCTGTTTTGAAAGCTTTTGGTTTCAATCTTACTTTCTGCAATTGGATCAAAACAATCCTTCACTCTGCTAAGCTATCCTTTCTGATCAATGGTAAACCAGAAGGTTTCTTTGCCTGTAAAAGAGGGGTTAGACAAGATGACCCTCTTTCACCTCTGCTTTTCTGTCTTGCTGAAGATGCCTTGAGTAGAGGAGTATTTGCCCTTGTCAGTTCTGGAGTGTTACAAACTATTTCTGGTCCTAGGAGCCTTGCTTCTCCTAGCCATGTCTTGTATGCAGATGATGTACTTGTTCTCTGTAAGGGTAGCAAGAGGGGACTTGAAGCCCTAATGAGCCTCTTTGCTGAGTATGGAGCTGCTTCAGGTCAAAGGCTTAGCCTCAACAAGTGCAAATTCTATTCGGGTAGTATCTCCCCTAACAAGTCATCCAAAGTGGCTCAGATACTTGGATTTTCTGCTGGATCCTTTCCTTTCAATTATCTTGGTGTTCCAATTTTCAAGGGCAAGCCAAGAAGAATTCACTTGCAGCCTTTAGCGATGTAGAATCACCTCCAAACTTGCCTCTTGGAAAGGTAACCTTCTTTCAATCATGGGAAGGGTTGAGCTTGTCAAGTCTGTGGATCAACAAGTATGATGCTTCATAGCTTTCATGTCTCTTTGTTGGCCCTCATCTGTTCTTAAGGATCTAGACAAATCCATTAGGAATTTTATTTGGTCCGGAGATCCTAATGTCAAGAAAATCTGCACAGCTTGCTTGGAAGAAACTCGCACTGCACTGCTCGAAGGTGGATTGGGCATTAAGTCTTTGTTAGCTCTCAATGATGCTTGCTTTTCTTAAAAATTATCTTTTGAGTTGGTTTCCTCTTGTGCTGAATGGGCTACATTTCTTAGGAGCAGATTCTCTCATCACTGCAAGCCTGTCCCCACCTATGTCAAGTCTTCCTTATGGCCTGGCATTAAAAATCATATGCAGTCTGTTCTTAACAATTCAGTTTGACAGATTGGAGATGGTTCATCAATTAACTTCTGGACTGACAAATGGCTCTCAAAGCCCTTGGCAGATCTGCTGCAAGTTCCTCACACTGCAAAGATAAACCAAAGCCAAGCTTGCTGACTTTATAAGGGATGGCAGCTGGATTATTCCTTCATTTCTAATGGCTAACCTCCCAATTTTTGGTCAGGAGCTTCCTCATTTGGACATTCCTGTTTTCCCTGCAGTGGACACTCTTATTTGGCAGCACTCAACCTCGGGTGGCTTATCTTTCAAAGAAGCTTTCCATTTCTTAGACATTAGGCATTCCATTTGTGACTAGTCTAAACTGATTTGGAATAGGGCAATTCCTCCCTCTAAGTCTTTTGTCATTTGGAGGCTTATTCATAATAAGTTGCCTCATCAAGATCGCCTTCAAAGAGGGGGCTCTTGCCTTTGATTCTGCTTCAGTCTTTGCTTTGCTTGTCTACAGCAGAAAGTGCAGACCACCTCTTCTTAGCTTGTCCCTTTGCAAAGAAAATTTGGCATTGGATTGGATCAATCTTTGATGTGCAGGTGGACACTTCTTCTATATTCTCTATTCTCTCCCTTTGCCATAAGCAGTGGAGCCTGCAAATGAAAGACACTATAACTGCAGCTATTGTTAATTCCTTTTGGATCATATGGTTCTCAAGAAATAAACTGAAGTTTGATGATAGAACAATCACAGTGAGAGCAGCTACTAGCATGCTCAAAGCCTCCATTTCTTTGTCTGGTAATGTCTCTGCAAATAAAATGTCCTCTTCTGCTGAGGAATTGAGAATCTTTGAGCTGTTGAGGATCAAAGGCCATCCGAGAGCCTCTCCTAAAATTCTCCATGTTGTTTGGACCCCTCCTCTCCCAGGCTGGATTAAAGTAAATACAGATGGGGCCTCTAAAGGCTCTTCGGGTCAAGCTGGTGGTGGTGCAATCTTTAGAGACAGTAGTGGAGCTACTCTTGGCTATTTTGTTGAGTTCTATGGGACTCAAGACTCTTTTTCTGCTGAACTGCTTGCTGCCATGACAGCAATTCAGATTGCTTTTGAGAGGGGCTGGTCTAGATTATGGCTGGAATGTGACTCTTCTCTTGTGGTTCTTGCTTACTCGAATCCAGACATAGCTCCTTGGAAAATTAGAACTAAATGGAGAAACTGTATTGCTTTGGCCTCAAACTTTACTTTCTTGATCTCTCATGTTTTTAGAGAAGCTAATCACCAGTCTTTGATAAGCTAGCCAATTTTGGAGTCAGTTCCAAATGCTTCACTTGGTGGAGCCTGATTCCCAGTTTTATTAGGCATGATTTCTTCTGTAATAGGTGGGGTATGCCTAATTTTAGATTCTTGTAATCCCACCTCTTTTCATGGGTAAGGTACTATGTCCCCCCATGTTTTCTTGTATTTCTTTCTTTTGTTTTTTAATAATACTATGGGGTGCTGCAGATGATTGGTAGTGGTTTTGGTGCCAACATAGTTGGGATGATTTCCACTGCAGTGATGCTTCTGCACTCCTTTTTGCTTAAAAAAAAAAAGTTTCAACTGTTTTTTGATCTAAAAAGATGTTTTAAAGGTAATCTCTTATGCTTGGCAATTAGCATAATTTGTAGAAAAACTTTTTTCTTGTAAAAAAAACTATTTCTACGCATCTCATAAGAGCTGTTTAGATGAAAAAGAAAAGCTTTTTTCTCCAAATCTCATATCACTCTAAGCAAAATGACCTCACTCCCCTTCTCCCTCCCCTGTCCATACGTTAACACCTTAACATTTTTATTTTTATTTTCTATCTTTCTCATCTCCTGGTATGTTAACCATGTCATTATTTTTGTTTTTTTGCTTTTTATAACAAAATATCAACAAAAAAAATTAATAAGTTTTATTGTTAAAAATATATCAAATATTATTAATGTAAACAAATAACTTCGTACACTTTTTAATAATTTATTATGTAAAAGTTATTTTTTTCGCATCACACAAACGAAATAGATTATTTTAAAACTTTTCAGCAAACATACCCAAACAAAAACAGATTCTGATTATAATCGATTATCACAATAATTGATTATACAAAAATAGATTATCAGCATAATCTTTTTTTTTTCCAGCTTTCCCAAACACACTCTTTATGGGAAGATTTTACCGAACAGATTGATGGATATTTTCATGAGAGAGAGTCGGGTATTAGATTAACATACAAATGTGTTAAATGTGTAAACAATGTGTAAACAAAATTAGTTAGAAAGTTAGTTTTGTTAGTTAGGGAATTAGTTTAGAGATATCAAGTGTTTCTATATAAACACTCCTTTTTGTATCTTCTCGTTCAATCATGAAACTATTATCAAGTTTCTTCTCATAATATGGTATCAAGAGCAATTTTTTTTTATCTCCTCTTACTTCTTATCTTGAAAGAATTTCAAATCTCTTCCTTAAAAGCTCTTGAGTAATATCATCATCCTTAAATTATTTTGATTCCGCTGCATGCTCATTTCTTTATCCGAACCACCTTTTTCATTTCTTTATTCCACTTTCTTTTTTGCATCTCTCCCTCTCGTTTTTCTCGGAGTACCAAGAGCAGGTGCAAAGATGCAAGATCAGACTCTTCTCAATTCAGTTCCACACACGTTTTTTCTATGGATCTTGGCATTCACAAGCTGCACGCATTACAAGAGGAGATGCAAGATCATAGCACCATGTTGTGATGAGGTTTTTGACGGTAGGCATTGCCATAATGAAGCTAAGAATTCCGAGGAGATTAATCCTCTGGATCGTCATGATATCCTCTATGGTGTATGGGCAAGTATTTTTGTGCTACATGCAAATTCTTCTATGATGATATTTCAAAGAACCAATACCACTGTGACGAATGTGGCATCTGCAGAACTGGAGGCGCAGAGGAGCTCCAAACCAAGCCGCATTCTACAAATCTATTTCCCCAAGAAGGGTAAAAGAAAGAGTTCAAAGAACGGTGAGGAAATCCCAGCATCCGTATTTCAACTAAAATTCACGAGACCATAAGAAGGGTGCAAGAAAGCGAAGATCCTTGTTCAAATATCGGTGAAGAAAATCCAATATCCGTATTTCAAAAAAAAATCATGAGGCCCCAAGAAGGGTATGCAAGAAACCAACACAGGAGATCCCTGTCCCAAGAACGGTGAGGAAAACCCAATACCCGTTTACAAACAACATTCACGAGGCTTTGATAAGCCTCTGGCTTATCTAGTTTTATGACTAGATGAACTAGGGTTTATGTGCCAATTAGTCGAGTTCACTCTCGTTTTCGCCCAAATTTGCCTTGTTTTGTTCCTAAGTTGGACTTTGACTCGTTTTGCGTCTTTTGTGTAGTTTTTAGCTTATTTTGGATAGAATTATGCTTTTGGTTGCTTTTGGTGTTTTCAGGTCAATAAGTGAAGCTCCGGGAGTCAAGGAAAGTCAAGAAGCAGTGGAAAAAGCACTTCTGGAGATACTCGCCTCGCGAGTGGATGCTCGCCTCGCGAGCCTGAACATCGATATAAAGCAAAGAATAAGTCATCACTCTGGTTCGCCCCGCGAACAGTCTGCTCGCCTCGCGAATCATGAAGACTTGGAAGTCAGAGACCATCACGGCCTAGCCGTGATGAAGGTCACAGCCTAGAATTGAATCTCGCCCCACGAAAGCATCTCGCCACGCGAGAGTTTGAAGACCCCGTAAGACAGAGACCATCACGGCCTAGCCGTGATGAAGGTCACGGCTGTGACAGATTGAGGTTGGAAGACTCGCCCCGCGAATACAATCTCGCCTCGCGAGAATCCAAAATTACAAGCGCGCCAAAAGTAATATTCGCGTCGCGAGAGTAAACTCGCCCCGCGAGCGGGCGAGAAACAGAAACCTTATTTAAAGGCTGTTTCATATCAGAATTGGAGGGGGGGTTTTATCCACTTGTTTAGATCAGTAGTTACGAATCCTTGTTTCTCTTTGGAGCTGCGTCTCCTCTTTTCTTTTTATTTTCTTATGGAGATTATGTCCGATTGTTTGTCTATGAGCATGAGGAACTAATCCCCTCGTCTGAGGGAACAATGAAGCCACCCATGGCGGTGTAGATTCGATGTGATGTATGTCTTTCTCCCTTGTCTCAATTTATGTTTTCCAATTCTGATTTGATTGCGTTGATCATATGTGTTGCGTGATTGACTTGTTAACGTTGATGAGGCTTAGTCAGCGATTCGCGTTTAGAACTTGAATTGGGATCACTAATTGAATATTACACGAGAGTGAGTAGGAGATTAGTGCAACCTTATAGGGAACAAGAATTAACAGAATTCTAGATTAGGATTATGAGACCTAGCAAGTAATTAATCCAATCATCGAATACGTCCTATTGAGCACGAAAGTGGATAAAGGAGAATTTGGGGGTCCCGGTTGACATTGTAATTGAACTTAGGGAGGAATTCATCATCACTTGGGTATGCATGTTGGGTAGGTGGATTTGTGACCTTGGACATTTTAATTTCAGATTTTTAGTTAAATATTTTATTAGATTTGTTAATTTAGATTTCAATCCTATCTTCTCTCTCAACCACCTTCTGTAACTTGACCAAACGCATCTGATTTCCCGCGGATTAGTCGAATTGGTAGCCCAATCCCTGAGTTCGACCTCGGTAATTACTTACCGTGTTTCTTTTATTACTTGCGACGACCCGGTACACTTGCCGGCGTCACAACAGGCTTATAAAGTCAATTAAGAGCAACCAAAGACTGATGTTAAATTCCAGCATAGTCGACTCTTTTCATCTACAATTTTTTTTTTCAAGCAACATTATTTCATTATCTCTTATATCCAAGCTGGGAGTTCTTAGTATACACTCTCCAGCTTGAGGGAGGGTATTAGATTAACCTACACATGTGTTAAATGTGTAAACAAAATTAGTTAGTATTAGAATTACATAATAGAAATTACATACTCTTTGTATTTTTCTCTAATTAGTTAGTTAGTATCTGTTAATGACTCAATCAAGATAAGATTAGTTTTTCCCTTGACTAAGTCTTTCCCTTTTCTATTGTATTCTGTTATGATAGAGGTGTTATATAAACACCTCATCTTTGCCTCCTTTTGATATATTTGATACTACTCATTCAATAAAAATTACATTTCACAATATGCTCCCGTTTTCTCCTTTTCTGAAAAACGAAGATGGTATCAGAGCTCAAAATTGAGCTCTGGTTTCCATATTCCCACTCGGAGTCCTTTCACCCAAATTCTTTCCTTCTAATCGATTTCTCTCCATCGTCTCGAAGATGGCAAACCAGAATTATGATGGTTACGCGACAAACCCTCTAAACCTTTATTATGTTCATGCCAATGAGAATCCCTCTTTGGTTCTTGTCAATCCGGTTCTCGATGGAAAGAACTACCATACTTGGGTTAGGTCAATAAAAGTTGTTCTGGAAACCAAGAACAAAATGAAGTTTCTTGATGGCACTATCAAACCGCCTAGAGAAGGGGATGCGTTATACGAACCATGGTGCCGCTGCAACAACATTATCCTCTCATGGATCCAACATGCAGTTTCTCCAATTATCCTGAAATCAACCCTTCGATTAAACAAAGCCTCAGATGTTTGGAAGAATCTTCAGGACCGCTTTGCTCAAGATGACATTTTCAGAATTTCTGACATCCAAGATGATATATGTAAGCTGCATCAAGGTAATTTAGATGTTTATGAATATTTTGTGGGATGAACTCGATAACTATAGACCACTGCCAGCATGTAATTGTGCTACCCCTTGTGCTTGTAAAGGAGAATTTGACAAAATTAAAGGGTATAGGGATCAAGACTATACCATACGATTCTTGAAAGGTCTCAATGACCAATATTCCCATGTCAAATCCCAAATTATGTTAATGAATCCTTTACCTGATGTTACTAAGGCATTTTCTATGGTTACACAACAAGAAAGACAGATTTCTGTGCCTGATATAGCTGATAACATTACTGACTCCAAAGCCATTTCCTTCAATACCAATCAATCCAATGGAGGATCCAAGAGAGGAGGTTTCTCCAACAGAGGTAAAGGTAAAGGCAAAGGAGGAGGACCTAACTCAAAGTACTGCACCAATTGTACCAAAACAAACCACACCATAGAAACCTGTTACTTCCTACATGGGTTTCCACCAGGATATCAAACAAGAAATAAGCCTATCAACTCTGCTGCCAACTCTGCTGCTGTCATTGATCAACAAGAGAAACAGATTCAACTTGCAGAGCCTTCAAAACAAGGATTCAGCCTTACTCAAGATCAATACCAAGGTCTTCTTGAGATGCTGCAAGCTAGAAATCCTAATAATACAAGCACACACAAGGCAAACTCCATCTTGACAGGTCCTTTAACCTTCACCAACAATTCTAATAAACCTATCATAGGTAAGTCTCATGATTTATGGATTTTAGGCACAGGAGCTACTGATCACCTTACCTTTAATCTTCATAATTTTTGTGGATTACCATAATATACCTCCTGTGTATATTACATTACCTGATGGAAACCAAGTCACTTCCACTATAACAGGAAAAATTTCTCTTTTCCCTGATCTAACTTTACATAATGTCCTTTATGTGCCAAATTTTCACGTAAATTTAATTTCTATCATAAAACTTCTTAGACAAAATCATTGCAAGTTAGTTCTTGAACCTGATTCTTGCCTTATTTTGCATAATTACCCCAGGAAAACGATTGGTATAGCTAGATTCCAAAATGGACTTTATGTGCTTCAACAGACAACTCCAAAAGGATCTTCTACTCACAATCCTACTCCTGAATGTTTTTCTGCAATTAAGACTCAAAATGATTCTCTTCTTTGGCATTTTAGATTAGGGCATTTATCAAGGAATAGACATAAATGTATATCTGATCTTTTCCTTTTATTCCTTATGACAATAAAAATTTTCCTTATGACATTTGTCATTATGCTAAACAAAGGAAATTACCTTTTGCAAATAGTTTTACTCAATCTGCTGCTATCTTTGATATTTTACATGCTGATATTTGGGGCCCTTATTCTCATGCTTCTGTTTCAGGTCACAAATATTTCCTAACCTTAGTTGATGATTTCAGCAGATTTACATGGGTTATTCTCATGAAATCTAAGGCAGAAACCAGAAACCATATCATTAATTTCATTGCATATATTGAAACTCAATTTCATACTAAGTTAAAATGTATAAGAAGTGATAATGGTTTAGATTTTATTATGCCTGATTATTTTTCAAGCAAAGGTATTGTGCATCAAAGAACCTGTGTGGAAACCCTGCAACAGAATGGTGTAGTCGAAAGAAAACACCAACACATCCTAAATGTTGCTCGAGCTCTTTATTTTCAAGCAAACTTACCTGAAAAATTCTGGCATTTTTCCATATTGCATGCTATTCATATCATTAATAGAATGCCAAGTCCTCTACTTCAAAAAAAGATGTCCTCATGAACTTTTATACAAAGAACCACCCAATTTGGTTCACCTTAAGGCCTTTGGTTGCCTTTGTTATGCTTCTACTCTGCAAGATCATAGGACAAAATTTCAATCTAGGACCATAAAGGGTGTTTTTCTTGGCTACAGAGAAGGCACAAAAAGATATCTCTTATATGATGTTAAAAACCATAATTTTCTAGTTTCAAGGAATGTGATTTTCTATGAAACCACTTTTCCTTTCCATATTTCAAATTCAAACTCTTCAACTAATATTGATACATGTGTTGAGCCTACTGTTTCTACTAATATTGATTTTCCTTCTGACCGACAAGATGATCAGTTTTTTGAACAGACCCCTCTTGAAGAAGAACATCTGGCTGCACCAAAAATACAGCAAGAAGATGTTCCAGAATCTGCAGTAAATGCAGAACCTGTAAGAAAGTCTGAGAGGATTAAAACAAGGCCTAGCTACTTACAATACTATCATTGCAGCCTATTCTCAAGTATTGATAATCCTGTACTCTCGAGTTCGTCATCTTTTCCCCTTTCTTCTGTTCTTACTTATGAAAACCGTTCTTCTCCATACAAAACTTTTTGCTTAAATATTGATATTCATTCTGAACCACAAACATATGCTCAAGCATCTAAAATGGATTGTTGGCAGAAAGCAATGAATTCTAAGCTAGAAGCTCTTAAACTTAACAAAACTTGGTCCATTGTTGATCTGCCAACTAACAAAAATCCAATAGGATGTAAGTGGGTATATAAGATTAAATACAATTCAAATGGTTCCATTAAAAGATACAAAGCCAGATTAGTGGCTAAAGGCTATAACCAAATGGAAGGAGTGGACTATTTTGACACTTTTTCCCCTGTTGCGAAAATGACAACAGTAAGAACTGTACTTGCCTTGGCTGCCACTAAATCTTGGTTCCTTGAACAATGTGATGTTAACAACGCTTTTCTCCATGGAGATTTGCATGAGGAGGTGTATATAACACTTCCTCCAGGTTATGATCCTAACCCTTCCTCTTCTACAACAAAAGTTTGTAAGTTGCACAAATCTATATATGGGCTTAAACAATCTAGTCGACAATGGTATGAAAAACTATCCGCTGCTTTAATTTCAATTGGTTATAGTCAATCCACTGTTGATCATTCATTATTTGTTAAACATACTCCTTCTACAATTTCTGTTTTATTAGTATATGTGGATGAAATTGTTCTTGCAGGTAATTCTCTTACTGAAATTCGATATGTAAAGGATTTTCTTCATACTACATTCAGAATCAAAGATCTAAGATCTCTTAGATTTTTCTTAGGTTTGGAAATTGCACAATCTTCAGAAGGAATAATGGTTAATCAAAGGAAATATGCTTGAGAACTTCTTGAGGATAGTGGCTTTCTAGCAACCAAGCCTGTCACTACCCCCTTCACTCCTTCTACTAAACTCCAAAGTGATTTAGGAAAACCTTTCTCTGATGAAACAGCCTATAGAAGGCTCATAGGCAGATTGCTATATCTTACCACAACTGGGCCAGACATTGCCTTTGTTGTCCAGCAGCTTAGTCAATATGTGTCTAAGCCTTTAGAACCTCATGATTATCAAGAAGCAACTCGTGTCTTGAGATATATAAAGGCTTCCCCTTCAAAAGGGATTTTCTACCCTGTTTTAAACACTAATACTCTAACTGGTTTTCCAGATTCTAACTGGGCTTGCTGTGTTGATACTAGGCGTTCTATCACCGATATTGTGTTTTCTTTGGCTCATCCATCATCTCCTGGAAATCAAATAAACAAAGCACTGTATCCCGCTCATCCTCAGAAGCAGAATATCGAGAACTCGCTAGTCTTACATGTGAGATCCAATGGATTCATTATCTCTTCAAAGATCTCCACGTTGAAATTGCAAAACCAACTTCAGTTTATTGTGATAATAAATCTGCGATTTACTTGGATCACAACCCAACTTTTCATGAAAGATCGAAACATATCGAGATTGATTGCCAGGTAATTCGAGAAAAAATTCAATCTGGGCTCATCCACTTGCTGCCTATTCCTTCATCATCATAAATCGCAGATGCCTTCACCAAACCACTGCATTCAAGTTCTTTTCACATCTTCCTCTCCAAGATGGGACTTCGAGACATCCTTCATCCACCTTGAGGGGGCATATTAGAATTACATAATAGATATCACATACTCTTTGTATTTTTCTCTAATTAGTTAGTTAGTTTCTGTTAACGACTCAGTCAAGATAAGATTAGTTTTTCTCTTGACTAAGTCTTTCCCTTTTCTATTGTATTATGTTACGATAGAGGTGTTATATAAACACCTCATCTTTGCCTCCTTTTGATATATTCAATACTACTCATTCAATAAAAATTACATTTCACAATATGCTTCAGTTTTCTCCTTTTCTGAAAAACCAAGAGTTAGGAAGTTAGTTTTATTAGTTAGGGAATTAGTTTAGAGCTATCAAGTGTTTCTATATAAACACTCCCTTTTGTATCTTCTCATTCAATCATTTCAATCATGAAACTATTATCAAGTTTCTTCTCATAATATCAGGACCAACAATGCAAATTCAAGAGTTTTAATGGTTTGTGGTTTATCTATATAAAGATATCATTTCACTTCATGTCCTTCGTTTGATCAATTGTAAAACCTAATGTTCCTATTGATATAATTGAAGGAAAAAATGGCATATCCCATGAAACAAAATTGTTGATCAATCCGGGACTGAAGGAAGTTGTGCAATACAGAGAAAAGTATGTCATTTCTCTTTTTCCAAATATATAAAGATCTGCAGTTTGTAATTGTTGTTTTTACAGTCTGTTATTACATATATTTTTTTACAAATGTTAAAACTAATGCCCATAGGCTGCAAGATGAGAACATATCTGTAAGTTAAGTGGTTAGTCATTTGTCTGCCTGCAATTGTTTGTATCATTGGCTGATGATATACATCAATCGATTTGAACTCGTTTCTTGCAACAAAAGACCTTACTCTTTTATTAAATTTATTGGAAGCATAGGTGTACATTGGAATTATTATTATTTTTTGACTAAGGTGTACAATGGATTTAGATTACACATTTTACAAAATCAAATTTAGATGATCAAAGGAGGTCACCATTATTGAAAAAAAAAACACCCAAATTAGTTTATTCATTGGTTTATAATTCAACCATCTTATAAGACTGAAGTCGATGCATGCAACCCAGACAACTTCAAAGGATGAAGAAGGAAGCCTCACCAATGTCATTAGTCGTTCGAAATTCTGGATATACTCCTTGACGGGACCCCAATGTCGAAGAGACGACCACTGTTCGAACACATCACCCTTACCCCTTCCACCGTATCGCTCCAAGAGCTCAACCTTCGATTGCTCCCATGTCAATTCTGTTTCCTCGTCGAGCAAAGAATTAAAGAAATGAATGGTGGGCCCTTCTGTGCATAATTGCGCTAAGTTCACGCGCACCTCCGGACTCGTCTCCTGTAATCGAAAGTGTATCTCCGCCCTGGAAGTCCACCCCTACAGGATCCTCTCCCATCGAACATAGGCAACTCCTCCTTCTTCATTGGTTGGCAGAACTCCTCTAACTCTTCCCCTTGTAACTTCTTCAGACAAAGTCTCTGAGTTTTTCTTTGTTTGGACTCATTTTTTTTAAAACAAAAATAGGTATACAAAAGTATCACTATAGAGTAGGAAATCCCAACTAGGTTGGCATCTCAAACCCCATCAATCATCTGCAACATACATGAAATTTATTGAAAAAAGCCAAAGAACAGAAAAAACATGGGGGACAAAACCAAACCCATGAAAAAGAATACAAGTCTAAGAAAATCTATAGTTAAGGAGACCCCATATATTGTGAAGGAAGTCATCCCTAATAAAAGAATGAATCAAGTCCCACCAAGTGAAACACTTAGATACTAGAAATTGTATTAGTCTGACTTGTGATAAATGAGATGATTTATGCTAAAGGATAGGAGCGTCTTATAAAGCTTCATATGGATGAGTCATTTCATATCTAAACTATCAACACCCACTAATGGCCGAGTCCGCTGCAAACTACGAATTACACAAACAAGCACTTGTATAATTAATTTAAAACAAAATAACTACTTAAATTGTGGTATAGTTTTTATATATAAGAAAGAATAAAATACTAACCATTCTCTTCAGTCTCCAAGGAGAAAATGTATCACAAAACGAGGGTTGTTTAGTGGAAAACACTTTGTTAGAGTGTGTACGTGTGCGCGTGCACGTGTGCATGCGTGCAGGTTCATGTGTGCGTTAAATCAAATGAAATTAAATATGAGCATCATTATATATTTATCATCTGAAATAACTTGTTAAACATTACATTTTTATTATGATAATGAGTCCCACAAAATCATTAATGAGACATCACTATACAATTTGAGCACTTTGTTTCTTGACAAGCGGAGGTGCGTACAAAATACAAAGACTGCTGGAAGAAGAAAAGAGCGTATACAAGAAGGGAGTAAAAAAAGTCATTAAATGAAATGGAAAAAAGGGCAATGAATAGTGTCTTATTCATTCCTTTTTTATTATTTAAAAGTTTTAATTTATCTTTTATTTTTTTCAAAAAAATTTAGACGTGTTCTTGAGGTGTTCAAAGCACATATAGAAGTGTCGAAAACAGTGGTGGACCTTGAGAAAATTATTTGGGGGAGCCAAATAATATAATTAATATTATTGTGTCTCCATGTCCATGAGTCCATGACCATAAGCACATTGCCTCACATCCAACCCATTATCTCACTCAGGGTCCGTTTGATTTTCTTTTTTCAAGGCACAACACAGGACAAAACTAGGTGTTCTATGTTTGGTTTTCTAAAAGGTTACGGGACAGCACAAATAATGGAAAGAAGGACAGGACAAAACTATCAAAAGTTGTTACCCACTATTTCACGGGAAAAGTTTTTGTTCCTGGTACAATATATTATAAATGTCGAAATTGTCCTTGTCATTCTCCCTCTCTCCTTACCCACGTACGATACTCCTCCCACCTCTAGAACTTCCTTCTACACTGATCTAAGCTCACGATGCTACTCTTCCCTACAAATGTGGAATTTTCTCTTTCTTTTCTCCTTTATTTGTTCGTATTCTTTTTCTATCATTACCCAAGAAAAGTAATATCATCATTTCAGCAGTTTGGATTGAGTTCCATCATCACCATAGTGCAACCACCACTGGTCAGATCTGTTAGCTCTTCATTGTCGTGCAGCTACCAGTGGTCCACTGTTGCCGTTCGAGAGCTCCTTCCACCGTGGATCACTCATCTTTTTTGTCGTTCGACATTCTTCTCCACCGTTCGTCCCTCTTCTTCGCCGCTCGATCAGTTCTGCTCCAGGTAACCACTCTCACTCCTCCATTGTTATTGTTCTATTCCTATTCTTTCACCTCATTTTCTTCCTATTTTTTGATTTGGGGGCTTGTGGAACTGGGCCCTTGTGGGATCGATGGGGTTGGGGTTTTGTTGGTGTTCATGCAAATTTTTTTAGCCTCACAATCATAAAATCAATTTAGATTTTGGATGCTTCTGATTTAGAATTACAAACCTTCTTTATTGAACTGATTTGAAATTTGGGTCGATTCTTTTATAAACTTTTAGGTATTTTCATTTTCAGTTTATTGCAAGATTTTATGGTTTGTTATGATTAAGCTCTTTTGTTGAGGTTGATGATTTGATTTCATTTATGAGTCGATCACTGTTCCTGATGGTGTATGTTGTCTTTCACTTGCAACTGTTGTTTTGTGTTTTGTATGCCAAATGGTGATGAAAATGCTTAAAAGAGATAGGCTTTCTAGAATTTGTCAGTCAATTCTTATAGTAAGCATGTTGTTGATGATGTATATTTGTTCCAGTGATTATGATAATATTGGTCTCCTTGGGGGATGGTGGAATTGGGGGCTTGTGGGTTTAATTCAGTATGGGTTTAAATCTTTTTGTTACCCTCCCCTTAGCAATTTAAATCTTTAATTATTGTATTCATGTGAAAGAGTGGTGTGGCTATTAAGCAATTTTTTTAGATAAGGCTATACCACAAAGGTACATTGCTTGACGGTCTTGGATTGTAAAACGTAAATGACCATGTTTTGCTGTCAATAATCCACTTGTTAATAAGTGGATAGATAGGATAGGTGGATTCTGGATTGGGTTTTATAAGTCAAACCATAACTAAATCTCAAATTTGAAAAATTAGCCTTCGTGAATCATGATGATAGTTAGCATCTTTACCATAAATAAGTCTTAAACTTCATGATCATTAACCAAAAATTAACAAAATGAAAAGTTAGTCTTGATGATGGCATGTTCGAATCTTTAACAAAAAGGCTGTCACTAATCCACTTAACATTCCTATGGACTTTCCTTTGTGGTTTATTTATAATCTGATGTTACAATATTATAATGGTGGTTCTGCTTTGATTATGAATAATTTACTACTGGATTTCCTTGGTTGCTATTTGATTGTTTCTTGGTTATGTGCATATGCATCTTAGTTTTGATTGAACAGTTGCAAAATGTGCATTTTTTTTACGTGATATTCTTGTACTTAAAACCATGGACTTGGATTTTATCTTAGTACTCACTTAAGTCACTTGAGATATTCATGTCTTTTTTATACATGTTCAATTTTTTGTTGGTTTCTTGATGGGTGTAATTTCATGCTTTGTAATGTTTTACTTTTCTTTTAATTTTTAATATTTTTTCTATATAGTTGATCACTAGTGCAATAAGTGCTTTTTACGTCAGTTAAAATTGATTTTTTACGTCAGAATACTGACTGACGTAAATACAGCTGACGTTAAATATAACACTACTAACGTCGGTTCTTTAACACAACTGACGTTAATTTTGTCAAAATTAACGTCAGTTCTTTAAAAAAACTGACGTTAGTTTTGTTAAAACTAACGTCAATTGTTATCAAGAACTGACGTTAAAGGTCTTAATTTTAACGTCAGTTGTAATAAACAACTGACGTTAATAGTGTACTGTATATTTTATAAAATACTATTAACGTCAGTTGTATGATAAAACTGACGTTAATAGTATTTTTTTTAAAATTCAGTTTTAAAATATCACTCCCCTCAGCCATCCCTGCATTCAGTAAATATCCCGGTAACACAGAATATCACACACATTACAGAATTGCAAAGGAAAAACGGAATAATGATCCATATGTATTCAGAAACAATATATATTTATTAACATAAGTTATAACTCAAAATAAATACATAAATATAAATAAAAATAAATGTATACTAAGTTTAAACTACCTATATCAATATCCCTTCATGATGATCATCACGAGTGGCATGTACATCGTCCACCTGTGTCTCCTCGATTATAGTAGGCATGTTTGTTGAAAAAGAAGGAGTCTCAGGAATATCAAGATTTGAATCTTCATTTTCATCACTACCATTATACATGCTTTTTCCTTGGAGAACCACGGACAACCTTTTGTTAGAAGGATCAGTGATGTAGAACACTTGTTTGCTTGGGAAGCCATTATGAAAGGCTCATTTATATGACCTAACTTGTTGAGGTCTACCAATGTGAACCCCAATTCGTCGGTTTGTACACCACCGTTACTATCAACCCACTTACATTTAAATACCGGCACCGTAAGCTTAGTGTAATCGAGCACCCAAATATCTTCAATATATCCAAAGTAAGGTCTCGGTCTTTAGAACGGGTTTTGTGTCCTTTGCACTAGAGAAGTGCATTGCTTCGGCCACGATCATAACCCCACTATTTTGCATGGTACTCTTGTTATCATGTTCCTTTGTATAAAAGGAAAAGTTATTTATGTCGTATCCGCTCCAACATATGACGTTGAAGTTAGGCCCACGTGCTAGCCATTTTACGTCATCGAAGCGATTACTACCATCCTTAAGCATTTCTTCCTTGAACCATGGTAAGAAAGTCTTGTTATGCTTGTTCAACAACCACCTTTCGCTCATTCGAGGGTTTTCTTGATTGACTTTTCTTTTATGTTCAAATAAGAAAGGCTGAACACATTCGATGTTGTTCAATACATACAAATGTGCTTGAAGCACTTCCTCCCGATCCTTCCTATTAATTCTTAAGCCATGTGTACCCTTACCTTGACATCTCGATCTCATCATGCCGAGGCTTAGGAACCCCTATAGGATCCGTGTTCTGAAGGTAGTCCGAACAAAACTCAATAGCTTCTTCCGCAACATACCTTTGAACAATAGATGCTTCCGGACGATGAGGATTCTTCACGTACCCTTTCAAGATCTTCATGTAGCGCTCAACTGGGTACATCCATCTTAGAAAAACCGGCCCACATAATCTAATCTCCCTCACCAAATGAACAATTAAGTGAACCATTATGTCGAAAAAGGAAGGAGGAAAATACATCTCCAATTGGCACAAGATTGTAGCAGCCTCAACTTCCAAGTCATCCAACATACGGGGGTCAACGACTTTGCTACATATAGAATTGAAGAATGAGCACAACCGAGTAATGGCATGTCTCACATTTTTTGTAGCAATACCACGAATAGCAATGGGCAGAAGTTGTTGCATCAAGATGTGACAATCATGAGACTTCAAGCCAACCAATTTAAGATCACTAGAGACAAGCCTCTTCATATTTGAAGAGTAACCATGTGGAACTTTGATGCCCTGAAGACACCCGCAGAAACTTTGTCTCTCTTTTTTTTGACAAAGTATGGCATGCTGGCGGCAAATAAGTCCGCTTACCATCCTCAACAACTGGAGCTAACTGCTCTCGTATACCCATAGCAACGAGGTCGAGACGAGCATTCACACCATCCTTTGTCTTGCCCTGAATGTTGAGAAGCGTCCCGATCACACTATCACACACATTTTTCTCCACATGCATCACATCAATGCAAAATTCGACATCAAGCTTGCGCCAGTATGGAAGATCAAAGAATATCGACCTCTTCTTCCATATGTTTTTCTCAGCAGCTTTACCTTTCTTTTTGGACTTGCCGAATATAACATCGTTGTCCTTTACCCTCTGATAAACCTGCTCTCCAATTAAGGCCGCCGGCGCTTCTTCTGTCTCTTGGCATCCATTAAAAACTTTTTTCATCTTACGATATGGGTGATCACGTCTAAGAAATCTCCGATGCCCAAGGTAAACCGTCTTCTTTCCATGATGCAACTGAGTGTAGCATGTGCCTTCTTCACATATAGGGCATGCTTTATGCCCCTTGACACTGTACCCGGACAAGTTACCGTATGCTGGAAAGTCGTTGATGGTGCAAAATAACATGGCACGAAGCTTGGAAGTCTCATGAGAATAACCATAAACTACATCAACACCTTCCACCCACAGCGTTTTCAAGTCTTCAATCAAGGGGCCTAGATAAACATCTAAGTCATTTCCCGGTTGCTTTGGGCCCGAAATCATCATAGACAACATCATGTATTTGCGCTTCATGCACAACCAAGGGGGCATGTTGTAAATTACCAACAGAACAGGCCATGAACTATGAATACTACTCATGTTACCATAAGGATTCATTCCATCCGTAGCAAGTCCAAGCCTTAGGTTTCTTGGCTCATCGGTGAAATCTGGAAACATAGTATTGATATTCTTCCATTGAATAGAATCAGCAGGATGACGAACCTTTCCATCACGTTTCCTCTCATCATTATGCCATCTAAGATTCTTCGCATCTTTCGCATTGGCAAACAATCGCTTGAACCTTGAAAATATTGGAAGATACCACAACACCTTCGCAGGAGGACCCTTTTTTCTCACATCATCAAGATCATCATCATCATCACCACCCTTCACTTTGTATCGTGATAACCCACATTTGGGGCAATCGTGATTGTCTTCATGAACACCGTTGTACAATATGCAATCATTGGGGTATGCGTGTATCTTCTTATACTCCATACCCATAGGACACAATACCTTCTTGGCCTCATAGTTACGGTCAGGCAATGTGTTGTCCTCCGGAAGCAAGTCTTTCAACACTTCAAGCAATTCCGTGAAGCTTTTATCGGTCCAACCATTTCTCACCTTCACACAAACCAATTTTAGCACCGCCGACAACCGTGTATGAGTAGTACACCCTGGATATAAAGGCTTATTCGCATCACCGCACAACCTATCATACACATGAGCTCGATGAAAAGATTCTTGTCCAATATCACGGATCATGTCCTCTACTCGATCATCCTCCATATCTACGTCAACGTCCTCACTTTGGGAGACACTCGCCGTACTACTCAACAACACATCACCATGCCATATCCATCTTGTATAACTCAAGCAAATCCCTTCACAAATCAAATGAGTACGTATATCCTTCATCGTACATTTTCTCGTATTCAAACACTTGACACAAGGACAACAGAACATTCCATTACTATTAGGAACATACCTTTGAGCAAATTCTATAAATTCTCCCACCCCCTTCAAATACTCAGCACTAGTACGCTTACAAACCATCCAACTACGATCCATAACTAGATATGTCCTGTAGATATACAAAACATATATCCAATATAAGGACAATACGGGAGATTGAAAACTATAGTTTTTGAAGATTGCCAAGCACTGGTCACGGCCTGGCAGTGATGTCCATCACGGCCGTAACGTGCCAACTGAACCAGACCATGCCATCACAGGCAGAACTGATCACGCCCTAGCCGTGATGAGCATCACGACCGTGACAGATCAACCAGCAGAGCAACATGCACTCAAAACCAAAAACAGAGACGTACATTCCAAACAACTCAAACTCACGGTTTCAAGTTTCAACTACTGAGACTACAGTTTCAACATACACTCAAAACCAAAAATACAAAAATGTGCCCTAAATACTCACCAGAAATAGGTGCTCGCGTGGTGGTTGGGAGGAATCGCTCGAGTGGTGGCCAACGTTCGATGTGGTTACTGAGAGCAGAGGGATAAGGAGAGTTAGTGCGCGGTAAGGGGAAAGAGAGATGTCAAGTTATTGCAAAGAATGATTGGAAAGACAGAGTTAGAGTTAATAGTGTACCTCACGGTGGTGGCGAAGAAGCCCTCGCGGTGGTTGCGGTGGAGATGAGCTCGAGATTAGGGTTATGTGCTGGGTGAGAGTGAGAGTGAGGGTTGAGAGTGATCTAGGGTTGAGCGTGATGAAAATAGAAAAGAGACGTACGTACAGAGCGAAGTGCAGAAGGCGCGCGGGTGTAAACGTTATAATCAAAAAGCAAAAAATAAAACAACATTTAACGTCAGTTTTATTAAACAACTGACGTTAAAAGTAATTGTTTAACGCCGCTTGTATTAAACAACCGACGTTAAATATTAATATTTTTTAAAAATACTTTTAACCTCGAGTTGTTAAATTCAACGACGTTAAAAGTGTTGTGTAAAAATCATTCTCTATATAAAGTACCATTATTCTCATCGATCATGTATCGCTCTCTTCTTTTCCTCTATATTTCTATTCCTTCACAAAATGGCTCTGAGACCTGTGTTAAGAGTGACAACAGGGCATATAGGGACATAGGATTATTTACGTCAGCTATTTATTTAACTGAAGTAAAAATCACACTTTTAACGTCAATTGTATAAACAACTGACCTTAAAAATAAATATTTTTTATTTTAAAAACACTTTTAACGTCAGTTTTATTCAACAACTGACGTTAAAAGTGTATAAGTTTCTGCAAAAGCATTCATTCCTTTGACTACTCTGATACTAAATTACCCATTACTGATGTGCTACTTACCCATGCACATTGTAACCTATAATCCTCTTTATGAGCACTAAGTTTATACCTAGACTTAAAGGTCTATTTCTTCCTATTCCTTCGGGCGTTTTCTTTTCTGCACGTTTATAATATATGATTGCCAACTCCCAATGCGCCTTGGAACCTAATGCTCTTAATGATCAATTTAATTTTTTAGCAACTTACGACGCCTAGTAACTTCATCCTCTACTCCTATAAATAGCTTCCTTCCTTCCTTTAATTTTTCTGCTTCACAATATGGCTCTGCCATGGAGATTAACTTCATCACATTTCTTCCTATACCTAGACTTAAAGGTCTCTGTCTTAATGGTCAAACAACTTCTGAGTTTGAGTAAATCACATTACATGGGTGATAAGGGTGTGTAAATCGCATTATGTGAATTGCACACACCATCATCCTTCTGGAGAATCGCGACTACGGTTCCAAAACCTCGACTTTGGAACCAAGTGGCTGTTCCAAGAATATTGCTGAAACAGATCGAGTGCACCCTTCACTCTGCTTTGGCTCCAAATTGACTGTGGATTCAGATGGAGCATCAAGGACTTCAAGTAAGGGAGGAGATGCATTCAATATTGGAGTTTCTGAGGACAGGACTGAGAAGAAAATGATGTTGAAGCAGAAACTTTTTTATATTTTAGTGCTATCTTGCGGAAATTTTTTATCTTTTAATCATGTAATTGTAACTTATGAATCGCTTCAATGAGATACGATTTCATTATACATATATAACTTGTTTTATATTAAGTGTTTATTTATTTTAATTTGCACAAGAATTTGTTTACTAATTCAAGCTAATTAATTAAGATTAAAAATAAACTTTTTTAAAAAAAAAGATTAGAAATAAACTGCATTATATATGGAGTGATGATCTGCATTAAGAGTGACAACAGGGAGATGACAACGAAAGAAAGATAGGAATGAGTTGATTATTTACGTCAATTATTTATTTAACTGAAGTAAAAAATCGAACTTCTAATGTCAGTTTTATAGACAACTGACGTTAAAAGTGTTAATAATTCTTGCAAAACACTTTTAACGTCAGTTCATTAAACAATTGACGCAAATAGTGATTTAATATTTACAAAACTGCCACCGCCTCATTTTTAACGTCAAACATATGGTCAACTGACGTAAAACGTTCCCGTATATTACATTATTTCCACTAGTGTGAAATGGATGATGAACACGTTTTTTATTACCTTCTTGCGCAGAGGATGCATTTCCACCTTTTGGCCATGTATGTTGCTGGGTATTATTTCTTAAATTTCATCTTAAGGAACAATTATGAAAGGAAAGCCTTGAATGAAAGAGTTTTAGCTAGGTATGAGTCACGAAGGGATGTTTTGGATTCTATCATTAGTACAAGTGACTACTATTGCATATGGGAATTGAGAATGTGTAGAAACACATTTGCACATCTTTGTGAGATATTAAGGGTACGAGGAGGATTAGTGCAACTTAGACAAGTAACGATTGAGGAGCAAGTTGCAATTTTTCTGAATATACTTGCACATCACACAAAAAATAGGAGTACCCAAGTTAGATTCTCTAGATCGGGACAAACAATTAGTAGGTATTGTCATAGGGTGTTGGCTGCAGATTTGAGGTTGCACAGTGACTTGGTTGCTAAACCAGAACCGGTTCCTCAAGATTGCATAGATGAACGATGGAAATGGTTTAAGGTAATACATTTTTCAATAAAAATAAAAAATATTTATAGTCACATTAATTAATATTCTATTGTAGACAACTTCTCTGATAAAGTTTGAACCTTGTGTTGAATTCTTAGGGATGCTTAGGGGATTTAGATAGGACTTTCATAGCAGTCACACCAAGTGCTTCTGATAGGCCTAGATACCGAACAAGGAAAGGAGGACTTGCAACTAATGTCTTGGGTGTCTGTACTAGAGATATGAAATTTATTTATGTACTACCAGGATGGGAAGGATCAGCTTCAGACTCTAGAATATTACGCGATGCAATAATCAGGTAAAACGGATTGGTTGTTCCAATTGGTATGAAAATTTAAAATTTGCATTTGTGTTAATATGATTATCATTAATGAAAGTAAATATGTAATTCCATATTTTAAATTTAGGTGGATACTATCTTGTCGATGGTGGTTACACTAATGAGGTAGGTTTTCTTGCCCTATATAGAGGTAAACGATATCATTTGCAAGAGTGGAGCACTAGTCGACGGGCACCTCAAGATCGTGAAGAGTTATTTAATTATAGGCATGCTCAGGCAAGAAACGTTATAGAGAGATTTTTTGGCCTATTGAAGAAACGATGGGCTATATTAAGAAGCCCTTCATTTTATCCCATTAGAACACAATGTCAAATGATTCTTGCTTGTTGTTTGTTGCACAACTTCATCTGCATGAATATGGCATTGGATCCTATAGAACATTCTCCATTTGTAGAAGATGAGGTACCTGTAGGTGAGGAGCCAATCAATGTAGTTGAAACTGTTGAGCCTAGCAATGAATGGACTCAAATGAGAGATGCACTTGCACAAGAAATGTTTATGGAGTGGAGGAATAGACGTAGGAATTAGAGAGCAAGTTATTTAATTATAATGTGGATATGTAATGAAGTTTAAATTGTTCCTTTTTTGGATTTTATCTTGTTTGTGTTATGAATGAAATATTGGGTTATAGCGTAAATGTAATGGCACTTGCACTATTGCTGTTTTTATATCGTATTTGTATAGTTTGATTCTGTCTTCTCTGATGGTTGGGCTTGTACCTTTATTTATTGTTATATTAGCCTATCACATGTACTGTTCTGAATGGATAGATAGGATAAGATCTTAAGGAAATATTAGGTTATTTATCATTGAATTTATTTCATGTATATGTTCTATATGCTTATTGTATTTCGTCAAAATGTTTATTGTGATGATCTTTCAATGTTGTGGTCTTTAGTGATGGAAAACGAATGTGAGAATAATAGCAAACATCCAATGAGCAACACAAGAGTCAGACGTCATTGGAGTGAACATGAGGAGGAAACTTTGCTCAATATTTTAGAGGAGATGGTGGTGGCTGGAAAAAAAGGAGAGAATGGGACATTCAAGTCTGGCACTCATGAGGAGGTTTGTAAGAGGATGAAAGATAAGATTCCTGGAATTGTTATAAAGGTCAAGCAAGTTGTTAACAAAATGAAAAGGTGGTCAACAAAGCTTAATGATGTTGTCAACATGATGAATACTAGTGGGTTTGGTTGGGATGATACAAGAAAATGTGTTACTTGTGATAGCAGTCAAGTCTTATCTGAGTATCTGGAGGTATTTAACTTTGTAGTTTTAAAAGTGCACTAATTTTTTATTATTATTTTTATTCATGTCGTAAGCTATATATATATATTTGACTTGCAGAAGCATCCCAAAGTTGGCAACCATGTCAATAAAGAGTTTGAAAGGTTGCAAGGTATATTTGGCAAAGATCGTGCAAATGGTCGTAGGGCTGAGACTGCTGCAGATGCAGTGGAAAATGAAATTGGTGAGAATCAAGCTGTTGAAGATGAAAATGATTGTCTACAACATGATAACTCACCTCCCTCTAATGGAAACACTTTGTAACACCCCCCCTTGGGCATTACTTACGTAACACATGCGGAATTTAAATTAAAAGATAATTTGCTGGTGCTTTCGGAAAATAATTTATATAAATACATAAGTGTCTGAAATTGGGTATAAAAAATTTTGTCACGACTCCAAACCGAAACATTCCATTTTAAAATAAAGGCTCTCTGAGCCATACTCATACACACTATCCAGAAATAATCTAAGTCTCAAACCCTAAGCTGGTCATTCTAAAAGTTATTCCTGAGGAAAACTCACGTGATCACTCCACAATTAAGTACTTCATCAAACCACCCGATCTAAGTCTCTGAGTGACTTAGGGAGACTCCTCTGAACCATCTGTACTAAAATACCCAGAGTACAATAGCAAACCAGAAGAAACCTGGTATGTTTGTAAGGGTGAGATACCGACAAATGGATATATCACACAACAACCATATACATGATACATACATCACATAATCATATAAGCATTTAAATTATGCATATACATAACATAACAGTGTTATATCAAAGGGTCTCAAACCCGAACAATCAGTTTTATAAAGAGAATGCATGACGCTTCAATATTCAATTCTATTTTGATACCTAATCTCCGGAGATCCCACAACTTTCTGTTTCGTTTCAAGCTGATCAGGCTCCGCACATGGCACATTGTAAAAAAGAACAAAACAATGCCCAAGAAAAATCACCGGTGCACATCCCCATTCCCGTTAGGATGCTCATGCAAAACAATGACACTATTCCCCCATTCCAGTTAGGAAATAGCTGCACACATATTCAATCTGGACACACAGTCCTATAAATTTGGACACACAGTCCTATATATTGGCTCACACATATAGAGGCCCAGACTCACAGTCCTATATATTTGGGCACAGACTCAAGTCTGGCTTCTCAAACTTCAATCAACAGTAATAATATCACAGTTAATGACAGTTAATCACATATATATAATTCATAACACTTTAAAGCAAGAAATGTTCAACTCCAAGTAATAACCACAATGGTTCAAGTAAACAAGTTATTCAAGTATTGGCTCAACATCACAATAATATTCACAACACTCAATTACACACATACACACATGCATATAGTTATTGAATATCCCTAGGTAAACTCCCCTTACCTTTGAAGACAAGTAAAGGATCCTCGTCTTAATGCTCATGTTAGCTCATATCTACTCCATCAAGCAAGCATAGCCGTGTCAAACGTCTCAGAGAGGGAATCCAACAACGAGCAACAACCAGAAATCAAGAAACCAATTACACGTGATCAAACACACATTCTAATTTGAGGAAACTTTGTTTTGATTAAAGGATCATGAAAAAGAACTTGGGAATCATCAATTAAGAGTCCTAATTGCACTAAATCATAATTAATTTCACAAAAACAGAATCAAATTCAATTAAAATCAAATTGGGGTTTAGGGATCCTAAATACAATTTGGGGAAAACTCATTTTAACTAAAGAATAATGAAATTGGTTTAGGGAAACACTAATTCACAGTCCTAATTTCATAAAACAAACTTAAATTTCAAGATTAAAATCTGAAATCAAAGGGTTAGGGTTTCAAAATCAATTTGGGGGTTTTGAATCTGAGACACCAGAGAGGGTTTTGACTCACCCAAGGAAGAAGAAGAAGTTGTGGTGGCTGTTGAGACCTCCGGCGTGGCGGCGAACGGCAGCGACGCGGCGGCCAGTGGCGGTTCGTGGTGGTTCTGTTCCAACAAGAGAGATAGAGTAAGACCAAGGAAAAGAAGAAGGAAGAGATTAAGATGACTCACATAGTGGGAACCACCATGGAGGCGGCGGCGGACAGCACCTACCGCGGTGGCTAGCGCGACGTGAACAGGAGGAACGAGATGGAGCAGAACGCGCATCTTCTCCGCTACCAGGCGCAACCAGACGGTGACCTCCCAAGCGGAGCACGGCTGGACGGTGGCCGCAGTTGGAGGGTGACGCCGGCTGGAAAGAAGGAGGAGCTGAGTTTGGGGGGAGAAGAAGTGGGGAAGAAGAAGAAGGGAGAAAGAAGGAGAAGCAGAGAAAGAAAAGAGAAAGTGTGGGAGAGGTGTCGAGAGGGAGAGAGAAAAATGAGAAAGTTAGGTTTTTAAATTAATTATTTAGTAATAGGTACAAAATGAGTGATAAATATTAAGCCTAAAATAAACAAGTTTTTACTTTTTGGAATCTAAAAATAAAGATTGATAAATATATGATTTCGAAATTCAAATTAGAGTAAAGTTTAATTGTTGAATTGATCAACTAAGAAAATACTCGGTCCAAAATTTAATCTCCGATTAAAGTCAAACCAGTTTATTTTCAACTCTAAAATTAAATAGAATGAAAATATGAAAATGCTTTTCTCTTAATCATATTATTTAAAATATTTTTCTGTACTGGTAATAATAGTGACAATAATGTAAATTATTGTCTAGTAAAAGTGCATTCACTGAAATAAGTCAGTGCTAACGCACCCAATAAAATAATTTGAAGAGAGCAATTTAATTACTCAAACTAAGCCACATAACAAAATAAACTTAAATATTCAAATAAAATAATTAACCATAGGTGTAAAAACGAGGGTGTTACACACTTCAGTAAGGATTGAACATGATTCTAGTGGGCGACCTCCTAAACACCCATGCCTTGCTGAATTAGCCAATAGATTTCTTGAAAGTTTTGATAACAATATGAATGTGGTGACTGTAACACCCTAGTTTTTACACATATGATTAATTATTTTATTTGGATGTTTATGTTTATTTTGTTATGTGGTTTAATTTGAGTAATTAAATTACTCTCTTCAAATTATTTTATTGGATGCGTTAGCACTGACTTATTTCAGTGAATGCACGCTTACTAGACAATAATTTACGTTATTGTCACATTATTACCAGTACAGAAAAATGTTTTAAATAATATGATTAAGAGAAAAGCATTTCCATATTTTCATTCTATTTAATTTTAGATTTGAAAATAAACTGGTTTGACATTAATCGGAGATTAAATGTTGGACGTGGATTTTCTTAGTTGATCAATCCAACTATCAATCTCTACTTTATTTCAAAATTTGAAACCATATATTTGTCACCCTTTATTTTTAGATTCAAAAACTAAAAACATGTTTATTTTTAGGCTTAATATTTATCACTTATTTTGTACCCACTAATACAAAAATCAGATTGTCTCTCTCCTATTTCTATCTAAAGCCCGTGAACCCCCCCTCCCCTCTCACTCTTTTCTTTATTTCTTTCCCTGCTACTTCTTCTTCCTCCCTCTCAAACTCCATTTCTTCTCCTTCCCACTTGCTGGACCAGATCGCGCCGCGGCCGCCACCGTTTGGAGTCGCGTGCCGCCGAGGGAGAAGCTTCGACCAGTGCTCGAGGAGGATGACCCCGCGTCCCTGCTCGCGCGAAGTTCACTCCGTCACGGTGAGCCCCGTCGCCGCCGTGGTAGAGCCCCTGCATCGCTGCCGGAACCACACAACCACCACATCCAGTTCGCTTGTTCAGATCGCGTCCTCCGCCATCTTCGTCACGTAAATCGTACCTCCACCGCGGTAAGCTTCGGCCGCCGCCTTCCATGGTGGTTCTCACATCCTTTTAGTTAGCTTGAACCTCCTCATCTCATTCGTTGAAACTTACCCCTTTCCTTTGGTCTGTGTTGCAACAGAACACACTCCACTACTGTCCTCCGCCGCTGCCGCTGTCAGTCGCCATGCCGAAAATCACCACCACCACGCCCTTCTTCTATTTCTATGTTGGGTGAGTGAAGTTTCCACCTAATGAGCTTTCAGTTTCAAAATCCCTAACTTCTCAAACCCTAACCCTAGCTCCTTGATTTCATGTTGTAATATAAAATTAAACTATGTTTTTATGCAATTGGGACTATAAATTAGTGTTTTATTAAACAAATTTTATTATCCTTTAATCAAATGAGTTTTCCCCAAATTGTGTTTAGGAACCCTAAACCCCAATTTGATTTTATTTGAAATTGATTGTGTTTCTATAAAATTAACTATGTTTTATTAAAATTAGGACCTTTAATTTGAGATTTATAAGTTCAATTTTATGTTTCTCAAATCAAATCAAATGTTCCCCACAATTTTAATTATGGATCCTTTTTACCCAAATCATTGTTATTGAGAAACTGATTCTATTTACTGAATTAAATGTATGGTTTCTTTTGATTATATGTTTTGAGGATGAAAATTGAATTGGTGAATTTGTTTGTTTGTTATCATGCTTGGTTTATGTCTCTGTGATGTTGAACACGGCTATGCTTACTTGGTGGAGTAGAGTTTGCACTCTTGGAACTAACGTGAGCATTAAGACGAGGACCATTTACTTGTCTTCAAAGGTAAGGGGAGCTTGCCTAGGGATATTCAATAACTATATGCATGTGTGTATGTGTTTAATTGAGTGTTGTGAATTTTATTGTGATATTTAGCCAATACTTGAATAACTTGTTTACTTTAACTATTGTGGTTATTACTTGAAGTTGAACATTACTTGCTTTAAAGTGTTATGAATTATATATATGTGATGAACTGTCATTAACTGTGATATTATCATTGTTGTGAATATATTACTGTTGATTGAAGTTTGAGAAGCCGGACTTGAGTCTGTGCTCAATGACTATAAGGATTAAAAGTTTTGGGTTCATTTATAAAAGTTCCTTGTTTAAAGTGCTTACTTCAGAAGAATAAGATCTTTGTTTTTAGAAAAATGTTGAAGTGATTTTAAGTTGAAGGAAACTACCTTCTTATGATCAAAAGTTTTGTACGAGAGAAAACCTTTTCAAACTGTATGTTTTATGAAGGAAAAACCCTTTGAAAATATTTGACTTTATTCCATCAAGGAATTTCAAAAACAAACGAATTTCCTAAATGTTTTAGAAAAGATTTTGCAAAGGAAAAGGATTTTCTCCTAAATGATTTGGAAACGTTCCGGTTACTTGGGTAAGTGACCGAGGTTTTGTTTTGGATTTGATTTTCACTAAGGGAAAAGTAAGCACATGTGAATTGAATCTAGTTCGCGAGATATCGCTTCTAGTATTCGGTAATATGCACGTTGATCCTTGATCTGTGTCACGTTGTTGTGGATTGTGTGTCCTAATCACGTTGTGGACTGTGTATCCTCATCACGTTGTTGTGTACTGTGTGTCCTAACCACGTTGTGATGAACGTTATTAAAGGTGAATCTTGTTTTCTACGACCACAAGCCTAGGACTGGTGCACTAGTCTAAGGTGTTGTGATTGAGCACTCGGACTACGTGTCCCGTGTTGATGTTGAATAATTTCAAATGATTAAAATTATGGAAAGTCGTTAGCTTCTGAGCTTCGACAACGAATGAGAATGAACACAAAGAAAATATCGAGAACAAAAATGTTTTACATTTGCATTTATGGCAGACATGCCCGACGTGGTTTAACGTGAGACCTTAATAGAAAGGGTATCATGTGACGATGTATTATCGTTGTTCTCAAAAGGGACAATGAGACGATGTATTATCGTTGTTCTCAAAAGGGACAATGAGACGATGTATTATCGTTGTTCTTAAAAGGGACAATGAGACGATGTACGTGTGTCGTTGTGCCTAAATGGACAATGAGACGATGTACATATCGTTGTGCTTAAATGGACAATGAGACGATGTATTATCGTTGTGCTTAGCAAGCCAATGAGACGATGTATCGAGCCTGATCAACTCATTTTGAGGATGTTGGGATCTCCGGAGATTAAGTTTAGAGCCTAATTATTGAAGTGTCATGCATTATCTCTATAAACCTGATTGATTCGGGTATGAGACCCACTGATATAACACTTGTTATTTTATCTCTGAATAATAATTAAATGTTAATGTGCTGAGGTGATGTATGTATCATGTATATGGTTGTTGTGTGATATATCCATTTGTCGGTATCTCACCCTTACAGATATATCAGGTTTCTCCTGGTTCGCTCTTGTACCCTGGGTACTTTAGTACAGATGGTGCAGAGGAGTCTTCCTAAGTCACTCAGAGACTTAGATCTAGTTGTTTGATGAAGTATTTGATTGTGGAGTGACTACGTGAGTTTTCCTCAGAAATAACTTTTAGAATGACCAGCTTAGGGTTTGAGACTTAGATTTTTGATAGTATGTATGAGTATGGCTCAGAGGGTCTTTATTTTAAAATGGAATGTTTATGACTCGGAGAGCATCTCTTTTGAATGAAAACCTAAGCTTTTCCTTTTGGTCATGTATAGCTTATTGATGTAACTATTTTTTTTGCATATTACTGCCTGGTTATATTTGGTGTAATTGGAATTCTAGATTGAAAATGTAATTATTTTAGCAGGTGTTCTTTTACCTGGGATGTTCGAAATACAGAGGAGACTCTGTCGAAATTTTTGTAAAAATACTAGCTTTTATTCAAGTATATCTCTAAATTAAATAGGCTTGCCAGGCTAGGATTGTAAGCCGATGTGCCGATCAAGGCTTAGGTTTGGAGTCGTGACAAATTTCTATACCCAATTTCAGACGCTTATGTACTTATATAAATTATTTTCCGAAAGCAATCAGCAAACTATCTTTTAATTTAAATTCCGCATGTGTTACGTAGTAATACCTAGTGGGGGTGTTACAGTGACCTCTGATTTTGGAAAGATTACAGCTAGATTGCCAGAACCTTCAAAATCAAAAGGAGAATTGGTTGAAGAGGTTAAGAAATTAGGATTGACTGAAGAGGAGGAAATTGACTTGCTTATAAAGTTTGCTCAAAACCAGCAATTTGAAAAATTCTTTTGGGAGCTCCAAGGTCCACAAAGAATACCTTTTGTAAGGAAGATAATGAGAATGTGATAACGAAGGGGGATTTGATGATGATGTGAAGGGCTATATGGCAATATGCATTTATAATTTATGTGTGGATTATTTCTATATTTTTAATTTTAGTAGTATTAGGCTTTTATTTTGTTTGTGTATATTTGGCTTCTATTTTGGAGATTATTATTGTTAGACTCAATTTACTGGACATATTTATATTTTGAATTATTATTGTTTGTGAATGGCTAAATTGATCTTTGTGTATATTTAGCTTATGTATTTTTGCTAATTTTAAGATTTAAGAGAGCTTGAATTATATTAAGTTATTTTATTTTATGAGCAATATATAAGTATGATAAATATTATAAATTATATTAGCATTTAAATAATTTATTATAATCTATTTTAATTTAAAACATGGTAATTTAAAAATATAGTTAATAAATTATAAGTAAAAGGATAGTATGATAATAATTTAATTATAAATAAAAAATTAATTTAAAATATAAAAATATTGTTCTGTATCTTTTTATAATGCAAATCAAACATTATATAGTACAAAAGGCATTTTAGTAAATTTGCATTGTTCTGTCCAGTACGTAAGCATATCAAACAACATACTGTACAAAATCGTTTGTGATGCGCATTGACTAACAAACAGCATACAGCACAAAAAAGTTGTGTTGTGACTCGGATAGTTGTCATGTTCTGTCCTGTACTGTTCTGCGAATCAAACGGACCCTCAATGTGTCAGGCAAGATCTTTAAAAAAAAATTGTAGGTTGGTCAAAGCAAACCTTGAACCTTCTCTTTCTTTACTCACTTTCTCCCTTCCCCTAGTCCAAATCAATGAACCCCTGCCTCTGTGTGGTTCAATGCCCCACTTCTAACATAACCTTTTCCTATCAAACACTCTGTTCTAAGAGCAGAACCAAGAAATGTGCAATGGCAATCCTCTTCCTCATTCTTCTTTCATTAGCAAAGCATCAGAGATGCTACGGCAAGAAGGGAAGAAGTTTCAGTTGAGGGTGTCTTTAGAAAAAAAATACATTAAAAAAATTTGAACAAAAAAAAATTGGGGGGAGTCGTTGCTCCCCTCCGCCCCCAAAATGATCCGCCTCTGGCCGACAAAGTATCCAGGAAGTGTCCGAACCAAAAAAAAATTTACAATTGGACACCCGACATGAAGAAGGTAGAAACAATATTGCAACATAATGGTAAACTATGGCCAATGATAATCAGTACCACGTGAAATATTGGTTCTACCTTCCTCTTGGACATATAACCCTTCACAATGGATGCTGAATGGCTATCGGATAGTGATGCCAAATTGGAGAGCGTAAGGAAAACACATAGCATCAGAATGGACAAGTTGAGAGCCAATAATTTTCTAAAGAATTGAGCTAGAAATTGTATTAGACTTATTTGTGGTGAATGAGATGTTTTTATGTTAAATGATTTTCTAGAGAAGTGAACGAGAAATTGTATTAGTCTGACTTGTGATAAATGAGATGATTTATCCTGAAGGATACGAAGGTCTTATATAGCTTCATATGGCCGAGTCATTTCACTTCATATGGGTGAGTGATTTCCTATCTAAACCATCAACACCCACTAATGGCTGAGTCGGCTGCCAACTGCGAATTACACAAACAAGCACTTGTATAATTAAGTTAGAACAAAATAACTACTTAAATTGTATAGTTTTTATATATAAGAATAAAATACTAACTACTCTTATAACACCCCTCTTGGGTCATTACATGGTTAACTCGTTGCGGAAAATAAAACTTTATTTCGCTGGTTGCTTTCGGAATATAATATTTTTAAGTTATTAACATTCCTCAAAACAGTGATAAAAAATTTTCCCTTTTTTTTTCTTTTCCTTTGGACAGCCACGACAACAACGTAAACATAACCGTATATGGATAGATATGTATATATAACCTCATGTAACTATACTACATCATAATTGTTAACACAACTAGACCTTACTAAGTATAGGTTCTTCCAAAACATAATATAATTCAAAAACTAAGCTGGTCGGAACTAACAGTAGCTATTACAGTAGAAACAAACATCAGCCTGCTCCGAACTAAGGAAACTTCTTCCTATAGTCGTCAATTCCCTTGAGTGGTTCATCTGGACTCGGATATAAATATATGCACAAGTAGAAAAACCAGCAATAAAACATGCAAGAGTGAGAAACCAATATATGGATTTAACACAACAACTACATGGGCGACACAAAAAAAACATATATACATATACATGTTAATAACAAGCTAAACATTCATAATAAGACAAATAGTTTCTCAATGGGTTTCATACCCCAACATCATTATTTGAAAAACTATGCATGAACACTTCATATTCATCATCTAATTTCATACTTAATCTCATGAGATGTCCCAACGTCGAGGTGAGTTGATCAAGCTCGATGGCCAATAAGGCACTCATTAAATACCATAGCACACTGTCCAACCCAAGGCACAATGATCACCGAATATGGTTACCATAGCACACTGTCCAATTTAAGGAGCAGTGATCACCGAATATGGTTTTCATTGTCCAACCAAGGCACAATGATACGTCGATTCATGAATATCGCCATGATATCATGATTAACAAATAGGCACATCTGCCTAAAATGCATGTAAAACATTTTGTTCTCGTCATTTTTCTTTGTGTTAAGTCTTTCCTTGCCGAAGCTCAAAAGCTTTAGACCATTCACCGTTTTCAATATCTTAAGTCTTTTATTATTAACACGGGACTCAAAGTCTGGGTGCTCAATCACAAAACCCTAGACCGATGCATCGGGCTTAGGTTCGTGGTAATAGAAAACAATGTTCACTTTGAATAACATTAATTACACCTAAATTAGGACACAAAGTCCATAGGACACGCAGTCCAAAATACACCGAAATTAGGACACAAAGTCCAAAACACCGCAAGAACACTAGTACTCCAACGTCTCGGTTACTAAGTTCAAAATCACTGTCTACACTGTTGGCGTAAAATTTGATTTTGGAAAATCATTTCAAATGGGAAATTCTTTTATAAAATCATTAAATACTAAAATCTTTTCTGAAAACTTCATGTTTCAAAAAGAGAGTCACTTGAGGCTCAAACTTAGTTTAAAACACGTACTGCCGTTTTAGAAACACTTGTCGTCGATAATTTTCCAAATTGCCGTCGTTAAACATTTTTAAAGTCATTTAAGCCAAATCTTAGCTTTTTCCACTCAAACAATTTTCTAAAATCATAATTAAGTTATTTTCGAAGATTAATTTCATAAAATAACTTTTTATAATATTACGGAATTTCTTACGTAAAAATTAGCAGTACAAAAAAAATCATGGTTACGTCCTCACTGTGACTCATAAATTGCTTTTACTTTAATAAATCATTAAAATAATAATATTTTCAAATAATCCTTATTTTCTCAAATAATTATTTTAAATCATAATATCTTCCAATATTTCTCAATTAACTATTGAATATTCCTCGTAAAGTCTTCTTAAAGCTTTTGTCTGATTAAGTGATTGGGCACTGACCACTGTCAGGCTTCTCAAACAACAATCAACACCAACATCATAACAATATTCTCAGGTACATCATGCATCACAACATCATAATATATAACTGCAAATAAATAATTAAATGCAAATAACCAAACACAGATAAATAACACACTTTAATCAAACACCACAACCACAAATCAAACACCACAACCACAGATAAATCATACAGACCAACACAGCTAGCATGTAGCCATCAGAAAAATCCCTCAAGAAATCCCCTCTTAGCTCTTGAAGAATTTATCTTTCGATCTCCTTCCTCGAACGTACGTCAAACTCCGGTTTCACGACTCACATATAATCAATACACTTAACCTTCAACAACCACAATTAACCAATTACAAACAAGCAAATAAAATCGCCTATTCCCTAATGATAGGTCACGGCCTTAAGAGGTTTTTGTGGCTAAAAATTTCTAAAATTCTTAAGTCATTGGATTAATGATCCTAAGTACTTAAGACAATAGATTAGTGATTAATCAACAAAGTTTGAATCAAAAACTTCCAAACCCTTTAATACCTAGGTTCGGCCATGATAAGTAAATGAAGCTAAAGATTTTTGTTTGATTAAATAGCTTGGATTCAACATGAACACATACTAGAAAGATAATATACAAGATTCTTTGTGAAGGAAATGAACAAAATCTTCCTCCAACACCATCACCTAAGGTTTGGCCATATCAAAAAAAATGAGGAGGAAAACTTTGTTTACAACAATCTCTTGGATTATGAACATATGTATGATAATAGGAACATAGAAATTGGTTTCATATTTTTAGGATTTTTCTATGATTTTCTAGAGAATTTCAAACTTCTAGATCTAAGAATGTAAAAGTGTTGATCATGGCATGAACAAGACATTGAATCATGAAAATTCTTAAAGAACATGAAGATGATTAGGCAAGGAGAGTAAGATTCACCTCTTGAAGATAAAAAAAACAAGTGAAGATCCAAGGACTTGCTTCACGAATTGCTTGTAGGAAAGCTTATGACTTATGAGTTTTTGAAACAAAAGACAATAGGAAGAAAATGAAATGTGATGGAGGGCTTTTATAGGGGTGGCTGTGCCAAAAAGAGGGACCAAGGAGCAAGGAATTTGTGTTTCCTAAGGATTAAAGTGCAATTAAGTTATAAGAACCAAATTGTAAAATAGAAAAAGTGTAAGGACCTAAGTGCAATTTCCTTATAGTTGGTAATGATGATGCCATGTGCATCATAAATGCTTCACATGGGTGAGTCATCTTGGATGACTCATTGACATTATCCCGTAGCGGCTCCCGGAAATCTCGTATTCAGCTCCGTCGCTTACCCGATTAAGATATCGCCCGGACAAAATATAATATTTCACTTTTTAGTGAAATATTTCAAAATAACCAAAAACATTAGAAATTAAATAGAAACCTTAAGTTTTTCGTTCATGAGTCAAAATTAGGTTTTATGAACAGTATAATTATACTGTCAGTGAAATTCACGATCGGGTTTCACCTGACTTTTCAACCTAAATTTTTATCGTAACTCTCTATGGTAAAGTAGAGTGTAAATAAGGTTTCGGTTTAATTATAAGAATTTTCTAAGTCTTAGATAAATATATAAACGTATTTATATAAATTTTCAATATTAGAAAGCTGTGAAAAATCGGGGTGTTACAACTCTCTTCAGTCTCCAGGTAGAGAAATGTATGACAAAATGAGGGTTGTTTAGTGGAAAACACTTTACCGGAGCGTGTGCGAGTGCATGTAGGTGTGCATGCGCGTGCGTATCTGGGTGCATGCGGATGCGGGTGTGTGTTAACTAAAATGAAATTAAATATGAGCATCATTATATATTTATCATCTGAAATTACTTGTTAAACATTACATTTTTTCTATGATAAAGAGTCCCACAAAAAATAATGAGACATCACTATACAATTTGAGCACTTTGTTTCTTGACAAGTGGAGGTGCAGGCAAAAAACAAAGATTGTCCGAAGAAGGAAGGAATGTATACAGGGAGGGAGTAAAAAAGTCATTAAATGAAATGGAAGAAACGACAATGAAAAGTGTCTAATTCATTACTTTTTATTATTATTTAAAAGTCTTAATTTATCTTTTATTTTTTAAAAATAATTGAGATGTGTTCCTGAGGTGTTCAAAGCACATATAGAAGTGTCGGCAAAATGTCCTGGAAGTGTCCGAACAAAAAAAATTACAATTGGACACTTGACAAGAAGAAGGTAGAAACAACATTGCAACACAATTGTTAACTATGGCCGATGATGATCAGTACCATGTGCACAGATATTGGTCCTCCACTGAGTTGCAATAGTGTTTCCACCTTCCTCTCCGACACACAACCCTTCACAATGGACGCTGAATGGCTATCAGACAGTGATGCCAAATTGGAGAGCACAAGGAAAACACATAGCATAGAAATGGACAAGTTGAGTCATTTCACATCATATGGCTGAGTCATTTCATATATAAACTGTCAACACCTACTAATGGTTGAGTCAGTTGCCAACTGAGAATTACACAAACAAGTACTTGTATAATTAAGTTAGAATAAAATAACTACTTAAATTGTGGTATAGCTTTTATATATAAGATTTCAATACTGACCACTCTCTTCAGTCTCTAGGGAGAAAATGTATCACAAAATGATGGTTGTTTAGTGGAAAACACTTTGTTGGAGCTTGTGCGTGTGCGTGTGTGCACGCGCAAATGCGTGGGTGCATGCGGGTGCGGGTTCATGTGTATTTTAAATCAAACGAAATTAAATATGAGCATCATTATATATTTATCATCTGAAATAACTTGTTAAACATTACATTTTTCTTAAGATAATGAGTCCCACAAAAAAATAACGAGACATCACTATACAATTTGAGCACTTTGTTTCTTGACAAGTGGAGGTGCTTGGAAAAAACAGAGACTGTCGGAAGAAGCAATGAGCATATACAAGGAGGGAGTAAAAAAGTCATTAAATGAAATTGAAAACCGACAATGAAAAGTGTCTAATTCATTACTTTTTTTATTATTTAAAACTTTTAATTTATCTTTTATTTTCTTCAAAAAAATTTGAGGCGTGTTCTTAAGGTGTTCAAAGAGCATATAGAAGTGTCGGCATAGTATCCAGGAAGTGTCCGAACCAAAAAAAAATATTACAATTTGACACCTGACAAGAAGAGGTAGAGACAATATTGCAACATATTGGTAAACTGTGGCCGATGATGATCAGTACCATGTGCGATATTGATTCTATCTTCCTCTCCGACACCTAACACTTTACAATGGACGTTGAATGGCTATCGGATAGTGATGCCAAATTGGAGAGCATAACGAAAACACAAAGCATAGGAATGAACAAGTTGAGAGCCATTGATTTTCTGAAGAATTGAGCTAGAAATTGTATTAGACTTATTTGTGGTGAATGAGATGTTTTTATGCTGAATGATTTTCTAGAGAAGTGAACTAGAAACTGTATTAGTCGGATTTATGATAAATGAGATGATTTATGGTGAAGGGTACGAGGGTTTATATATCTTCATATGACTGAGTCATTTCACTTCATATGGGTGAGTGATTTTCTATCTAAACCGTCAACACTCACTAATGGCCGATTCAGCTGCCAATTGCGAATTACACAAACAAGCACTTAAATTGTGGTAATAGTTTTTATATGTAAGAATAAAATATTAACCACTCTCTTCAGTCTCCATGGAGAAAAATGTATCACAAAATGAAGGTTTTTTAGTGGAAAACACTTTGCCAGAGCGTGTGCTTATGCGTGTGCGTGCGCGCACGTGCGTACGGGCGGGCGGGTGCGTGTGTGTATTAAATCAAATGAAATTAAGTATGAGCATCATTACATATTTATCATTTGAAATAATTTGTTAAACATTACATTTTTCTATGATAATGAGTCCCACAAAAAAAATAATGAGACACCACTATACAATTTAGGCACTTTGTTTCTTGACAAGTGGAGGTGCGGGTAAAAACAGTGAAGAAGGAAGGATCGTATACATGGAAGGAGTAAAAAAGTCATTAAATAAAATGTAAGAAATGACAATGAAAAGTGTATTATTCTTTACTTTTTTATTTTTTAAAAGTTTTAATTCATCTTTTATTTTTTCAAAAAAAAATTGAGATGTGTTCTTGAGGTGTTCAAAGTACATATAGAAGTGTCCGGGATGTGTCCGAACAAAAAAAATTACAATTATATTGGACACTTGACAAGAAGAAGGTAGAAACAACATTGCAGTACAATGGTAAACTATGGCCGATGATGATCAGTAACACGTGCACGGATATTGGTCCTCCATTGTGTTGCAATATTGCTTCTACCTTCCTCTCTGACACCTGACCCTTCATAATGGACTTTGAATGTCTATCAGATAGTGATGACAAATTGGAGAGCATAAGGAAAATACATAGCATAGGAATGGACAAGTTGAGAGCCATTGATTTTATGGAGAATTGAGCAAAAAAAAAATTTATTAGACTTATTTGTGGAGAATGAGATGTTTTTATGTTGAATGATTTTCTTGAGAAGTGAACTAGAAATTGTATTAGTCTGACTTGTCACAAATGAGATGATTTATGCTGAAGGATACAAGGGTCTTATATAGCTTCATATGGTTGAGTCATTTCACTTCATATGACTAAGTCATTTCATATCTAAAACATCAACACCCACTAATGGCTGAGTCAGCTACCAACTGCGAATTACATAAACAAGCACTTGAATATTTAAGTTATAAAAAATAACAACTTAAATTGTGGTATAGTTTTTATATATAAGAATAAAATACTAACCACTCTCTTTAGTCTCCGGGGAGAAAAATGCATCACAAAATGAGGGTTGTTTAGTGGAAAAAACTTTGCCAAAGCGTGTGCGTGTACGTTTGCGTGTGCGCGAGTGCATGCGTGCGTGCGGGAGCGGGTGTGTGTTAAATCAAATGAAATTAAATATGAGAATCATTACATATTTATCATATGATATAACTTGTTAAACATTAAATTTTTCTATGATAATGAGTCCCAAAAAAAAAATTAATGAGATATCACTATACAATTTGAGTACTTTGTTTCTTGACAAGTGTTGGTACGGGCAAAAAACAGAGACTGTAGGAAGAAGGAAGGAGCATATACAAGGAGGGAGTAAAAAAGTCATTAAATGAAATGGAAGAAACGACAATGAAAAGTGTCTTATTCTTTACTTTTTTATTATTTAAAAGTTTTAATTTATCTTTTATTTTTTCAACAAAAATTGAGATGTGTCCTTGAGGTGTTCAAAACACATATAGAAGTGTTGAGAAAGTGTCCAGGAAGTGTCTAAACCAAAGAAACAATTACAAGTGGACACTTGACAAGGAGAAGGTATAAACAATATTGCAACACAATGGTAAAATGTGGCCGATGATGATCAGTACCACGTGCACGGATATTGGTCCTCCATTGTGTTGCAATATTGTTTCTACCTTCCTCTCCGACACCTAACCCTTCACAATGGATGCCGAATGGCTATCGGATAGTGATGCCAAATTGGAGAGCATAAGGAAAACACAAAGAATAGGAATGGACAAGTTGAGAGTCAATGATTTTCTGAAGAATTGAGCTAGAAATTGTATTAGACTTATTTGTGGTGAATGAGATGTTTTTATGCTGAATGATTTTCTGGAGAAGTGAACTAGAAATTTTATTAGTCTGACTTGTAATAAATGAGATGATCTATGCTAAAGGATACGAGGGTTTTATATAGCTTCATATGGCTTAGTCATTTCACTTCATATGGGTGAGCCACATATCTAAACCGTCAACACCCACTAATGGTTGAGTCAGCTGCCAACTGCGAATTACACAAACAAGAACTTGTATAATTAACTTAGAACAAAATAACTACTTAAATTGTGGTATAGTTTTTATATATAAGAATAAAATACTAACCACTCTCTTCAGTCTCCGGGGAGAAAAATGTATCACAAAATGAGGGTTGTTTAGTGGAAAACACTTTGCCGGGGCAGGTGCCTTCTTCTCATAGTCAAGACCATTTGCTTCATAAGCTCTTGTTGATTTGCTCCGAGAACCCTTAGATGAACCTATAAGCATTAAACACATATAATTGTGTTTAGCTTTTTATCATAACAATGAGAAAATATAAGTTTCATAGATAGGCCAATCTCACTATGCAAATATTAAGTAATCGATTATGGTAATCGATAATGACTACTCTGTTTGAAAATTAGTTTTCCAGAAATCATATAATCGATTATTCAAGTGTGATAATCAAATATTCATTTTAAATTAACTGATTTTGAAAACTTAACGGCTATATTGATTTTTCCAATTATTTTTAGAAAAGTCATTCAAGTTTCTTTTAAAATCTCATTTTGTATGTGTTTGATTGATTTTAATCTTGAAACCTTTAACACCATTTACTTGATGTTCTAAAAACACACAATACAAATAATAAGATTCCCTTAAACCACATCTTGAAAGACTTGAATTTTTTTTCCACTTTTTGGCAATCTTGTCCTTCTGTGATTCCTTTGTTAATCATCAAAGCTTAAAGCAATCTTGTCCTTTGAGGACTCCTTTTGTCAATCATCAGAACTCAATTAATCCTGCCAAGACCTATATTAACAGATAAGGCAAAAACAAGAACACTCCTTCAAAGCTTGATTTTTATGAGGTATAAAGGCAAAGGAAATGTGAGGGAGTACATTATGGAAATGTCTAACATTGCTTCCAAACTTAAGGCACTAATGCTCGAGTTGTCACATGACTTACTCGCACATTTGGTGTTAATATCTCTTCCTACACATTTAAAAAATTCAAGATCAACTACAACTGTCAGAATGAGAAATGGTCTCTTAGCAAGCTCATTTCATATTGTGTGCAATAGGAAGAGAGGATGAAGAAAGAAAGGACAAAAAGTTCTTAGTTGGTAAGCACCTCTAAAGACAAGGGCAAAAAGAGGAAAAATAAGGATACTAAGAATGACGTTGCTAAGGGTACGACACAAAAGAAGCAAAATAAGGTGACAATGGTTGCTTCTTTTATGGCATGACTAGACATGTCAAGAAGGAATGTACCAAGTATCAAGCCTGGCGTAATAAGAAAGGTATGTTCCTTACTCTGGTCTGTTATGAGATAAATTTAGCTTCAGTGCCTAGAAACAATTGGTGGTTATATTCTGATGCTACTACTAATATCAGTGTTTCAATGCAGGGTTGCATAAGTTACTAAATGCCAACTGATGCTGAAAGACGCATTTATGTTGGAGATGACAAGTTGGTAGAAGTAGAGACAATATGGCATTTTAGGTTGTTATTAAGTACTGATTATATTATTTGGATTTAATGGATACGTTTGTAGTATCATCGTTTAGACGAAATTTAGTTTCTATTTCTTGGTTGGACAAATTTGGTCATCGTTGTTCATTTGGAAACAATCAAGTAAATATAAATTGAAAGTGGAAGAAGGGACTAATGTGTCTCGCCTTTGTAAATTTGTGGACTAAGTGATTAATTTATTTATTTTAGGGACCAAAAGTGGGTCCTCTAAATTTTTTGGGGACCAATTTGGGCCTCTATTCTTTATTTTATTTTCGTTTAACAATACAAAGATAACAAATATAGAAATAACTAGTCAGTGCCCGTGCATTGCACCAGAACGTATAAATTTCCAAAAACAAATAGTTGATATAAATATATATTTTACAAATTAAAATGCAATTTCATGTTTTGACTTAATTAAAATGAAATTTCATTGTCATTTGGAAACAAACACTTAATATTAATGCGATAAATTTCACAAAATCAAATCTTCATCCTAGCACTGCTTGCTTCAAACTTGGCATCCTGCAAAAAAAAATTGAAATAATTTTAAAAGACTTGAGAAAAGCAACAACATTCAAACTTTGTTAGTGTTAATAAGCCCAAGAAAAGGAGCATCATGGATATAATTTGAAAAATAAAGTATAACAACCATGTGTTATTCCTTTTTCCAGGTATTATCACACTTTTAATCATTCGATCATTAAGAACAGATTGAAAGTTACAAATTATATGTTAAACATGATATAATAACTAACACGCATAAAAATGGTAGAAGACACGATCACTGGAAAAATAATTGTTTTACGGAACTAACCTTTACCAGTAGTTTTTGCTTGATACGAAAAAATAGATCCAATTGTAATCACTTTAGACAATCAACAATAATAACAAAGAGGATATGTTTGGAACCATTAGTTTGAATAGCATCCAAGTTGCAAAAATCTGCAATGTTTCACAACCAAAAAGAATTAAAATGAATACAAAAAATATTAATTTTCTGGCATATATAAATATCGTATTTAATATAATTTGAGATGGATTTAGTTAACTAACATATGCCAATCTATGAAATACTTCTTTGAACACCATGTTAGTTGTCTTGTTTGAAATTTGTCCCCAATCATCTCTTATCAGAATTTTCAATCCTTGCTTACTTTTAACCCTTAAGGGTCTGTTTGGTGGTCAGGATAAGAGAGACATGATAGGATAAACTATCATATCATGTCTGAAACTATTGTTTGGTGAGCCAGCAGGATAGGATAAGTCAATCCTGTCACTTATCCTATCCTGTCAATCTAGTTAAAATTCTATCCTGAGGGGAGGGCTGGGTTAGAACTCAACAGGATAGGATAAGGTGATTTTTTTTTCGGTAACAAGTAGGATAGGGTGATTTAAAGTATAATAAAATATAAAAATATATAATATATAAAATAATTAAAGTATAATAAAATAGTAATTCAAAGTATAATAAAATTTAACATGATTACCAAAAAAAGGAATAATAAAATAAAAAATATTTAAAATACTAAAAATATTAATAATCAATTTTAAAATTTATTTTTATTTTATCATAATGCTAAGTTTGTTATTTTATATTATTTTTAAAAACTTTAAAATATAAAAAATTATTCTAATAATTTAACTATAAGTAAAGTAAAAACAAAAAATGAATATTTAAAAATATAAAAAATTAATTTTAGTTAGACAAGATTTAAAAAATTTAAAACATTATATGTAATTTTATCATAAGGATAATTTTGTTTTTTATTATAAATTTAAATAATGAAAATTATAAAAAAAATTAAATCTAATAAAAGATGAAAACATTTAGAATAAAAACGAAAATTTTTAAAATTCATACTTAAATTATAATACTGTTCAGTTGGTTATCTGGTGGACACCAAACGTCGGATAGGATAACAGCTTATCCTGCTCATATCCTATCATACTCCTATCATGTTCTCTTATCCTATCCGTCCTTATCCTATCCTGACCATCAAACGAGCCCTAAGAGGGCTACATACAATTGCCAATGACTAAACACGGGCCTAGGTAGGTGAATTCCAACATGAGAGAGAGTTTGCCCTTGACTTTTATTAATAGTCATAGTAAAACAACAAACCAAAGGAAATTGTCTTCTCTGGAATTTAATTGGCAACGTATGACTGGATGGCGTCATGGTCATTCTTGGAATTAGGACAAGTTGCCCTACATTGTTTCCTGAAAGAATCTTAGCTTCAATAACATGGTTGCCCATTTTCATAATTAGCAACCCAGTTCCATTGCACAGGCCATTTGATTGATCAATGTTTCTTAAGAGCATCACCGGAAGACCAACTTTAAAGTTTAGCTTGTGATTTGGAAGCCCAGAAGCTATGAAGGAATTCAAAATATCAGTGGAATAGGTATCCTCGTCATTTTCAAAATTCGCATCTTCCTTGCAAATGTTATCTGAACTTAGGTAGGTTCTCTCATCACCTTGAACAAAAGACATCAAGTACTCATTGAGCATAGTAACATCTGAGACTGTTGAAGAGAGGATTGCACGGTCTTGGAAAAAATTAGGATTAGTGATGTTCTTCAAGAAATTTGGATAAACAAAGTCTACCAATTCAGCAAGCACTAGTGCAAAATATACTTTTTACATCGGGGTGTTAACATCGGTTTTAAGAAAACCGATGTGAAAAAGGAGGCGGTGGCATTTTTGAAATTAAATCGAAAATTTTTAACATCGGTTTTATATTTAACCGATGTTATAAAGGTTTTAACATCGGTTTTTTTTAAACCGATGTTTAAAATTGAACCAAAAATAAAAAATTAAAAAATGCATACTTTAACACATCGGTTTTGTTATAACCGATGTGGAAATGTGTATGTTTTAACATCGGTTTTTTGGAAAACCGATGTGGAAAAACGAATAAAAAAATTAAGGAAATAAATAATATAATTTTTAACATCGGTTATAAAATAATCGATGTGTAAAACTTTATAACATCGGTTTTAAATTAACCGATGTGTATTGTTATCTACATTTTTAATTCCCTCTTCCCCCTTTTCATTTTCGTGCTGAGACCTTTTCATTTGTCCTTTTCATCTGCATGGCTGTGAGCTCACTCTCCCTCCTTTTCGTTTTGATTTCCTTTTCATCTGTTCTTCAACCCTAGCTTACACCAACAGCGGCGGCCGTGAAAGTGCTGACCTCTAACCCTAGCTTATACTGGTTGCTGCCCCTGCAACTTAAGGAGACCCACCACTCCGTTCGTGCTTCCGCGAAGAGGACCGTTACTCACGAACCACCACTCCGATCTCTTAGCATCTCACAACTCTGGTATGTTCTCTCTGCTGAAAATATTGTCTAGGCTCTGTCATGAGTGTGTTAGTGCCTTGTTGTGACCCCTTTGATGAAGTTTGTGTCTTGAGTCCTTGTTCTGTGTATACTTGTGTTGTTCTGTGTGTGAAGTGTTATAAAGTGGGAATCTATGTCTAATCCACCTGGAAATGGCACCAAGACTGGATTTTTCCAGTGGTGGTATCACGCGTCACGGTCGTGATGCCTGTCACGGCTAGGCCGTGACGGATTCTGCCTTGGAGGTTGCTTCACTGGTTGGTCTGTCACGGTCGTGACCACCATCACGACTAGGCCGTGATCAGTTCTGCCTGTGAGGGTCTGGTTCAGATGGCATGTCACAACCGTGATGGACATCACGGGCTGGCCGTGACCAGTTCTGACTTTTTCAGCTCTACTGTATCATGGCCGTGATGGCTGTCACGGTTAGGCCGTGATGGGCACTGTTTGGCTCATTTTCTTTACTTTTCAAGCTCCATCTTCATGCAAGCTACATAATTAGTAAAGCCTTAGTTTCCCGTTTGAGATGTAATACTAATGAGCACACGTGTATGTGCTTAATGTACCGCTCATTGTGTTGGATGTTGAATTGTCCAAAGTTGGATAGTTTGGGAAAAAACTTTTTCTTAATTCAGTTAAAATAGTTATTCATTGATTCTAATATTATATACTTGATGAAAGTTCGGATTGATACATTTTCTTTCGTTCTCCGGGTGCATACTTTATCGTGGTGGATGTCATCGCGTTCAAGTAGTGTACGTCAGAGACCGAAGGGAAATGCTGCCGAAATTTTGTCGAGTATGAGCATGAGAGTTAAGGACTAACTGTTAACCGGATGTTGAAAAAGTTTCTTCTCAAATGGGATAGGGCCATACCCTGTCATAAGAAGTGGTTGATGAATATGTTGGACTAAGTACGAAGTTATTGGTTTAGTCATGGATCGCGGTTGGATGAATGCTAGACGGACAAGTGATGAGTATGAGAATGGAGTGGAAGATTTTCTACAGTTAGCAAAAACAAAGGCTCCTGATAGTGGTAACGGAAGGTTTTATTGTCCTTGTGTTAACTGTTTGAATGAGAGACGACTAGAAACTGAGGAGATACGTGATCATCTTATTTGTGAGGGGATTTGCAAGAGTTATACAACATGGATATGTCATGGTGAATCGTTAGACAGGCCGAGGGTGTCGAATAGAGAGGAAGTTGATGACGTGGAAATGGACGATGGACTAGAGGACATGATCCGTGATGTTGGGCAAGAGTCTTTTCGGCGAGTACATGTGTATGATACTTTGTGCAGTGATGCGGAAGTGGCTTTGTATCCGGGGTGCACTAATTTCACACGGTTGTCAGCGGTGTTAAGATTGTTCAATGTGAAGGCGAGAAATGGGTGGAGCGATAAAAGCTTTACCGAATTGCTTGAGTTGTTGGAAGACATGCTTCCAGAAGGCAACAAATTGCCATCTCGAAACTATAAGGCGAAGAAGATATTGTGTCCGATGGGTATGGAGTATAAGAAAACACACGCTTGCCCCAATGATTGCATATTGTACAGGAAAGAGTTTGAAGAGATGCACGAGTGCCCCAGGTGTGGGGTATCACGCTACAAAGTGAAGGATGGTGATTCTAGTTGTGATATGGTCACCAAAGGTCCTCCTGCGAAGGTGTTATGGTATCTTCCCGTGATTCCGCGATTCAAGCGATTGTTTGCTAATGTAAATGACGCAAAGAACATTAGATGGCATGCAGATGAGAGGAAGTGTGATGGACAGCTTCGGCATTCGACCGATTCTTTGCAATGGAAGAGAATTGATAGTTTGTTTCCGGATTTCGGCAATGAGCCCAGAAACCTCAGGCTTGGACTTGCTACCGATGGAATGAATCCATATGGAAACTTAAGTAGTATTCATAGTTCATGGCATGTTCTCCTGGTAATTTACAACCTGTCTCCTTGGTTGTGCATGAAGCGCAAATACATTATGTTAAGTATGATGATTTCGGGTCCTAAACAGCCAGGAAATGATATTGATGTTTATCCGAGTCCCTTGATTGAAGACTTGAGAATGTTGTGGGATGAAGGCGTTGATGTGATCGACGGGTATTGCCGTGAGATATTCAGATTGTGTGCCATGTTATTTTGCACCATCAATGACTTTCCAGCATACAGGAACCTGTGTGGGTATAGTGTTAAGGGGCATAAAGCATGTCCAATATGTGAAGAAGGCACATGTTACCATCAACTGCAACATGGAAGGAAGACGGTTTACCTTGGGCATCGGAGATTTCTCCGACGTAATCATCCTTATCGTAGATTGAGAAAAGCTTTCAATGGACTTCCGAAGAATGAAATTGCTCCGGTGGCCTTGACTGGAGAGCAAGTTTATGAAAAGGTGAACAACACTAATGTTATCTATGGGAAGACCCAGAAGAAGGCTACCGAGAAGAAAATATGGAAGAAGAGGTCAATCTTCTTTGATCTTCCATACTGGTGCAAGCTTGATGTAAGACATTGTATTGATGTGATGCATGTGGAGAAAAATGTGTGTGACAGTTTAATCGGAATGCTTCTCAACATTCAAGGCAAGACAAAGGATGGTGTGAATGCTCGTCTGGATCTAGTTGCGATGGGTATACGAGAGCAGTTAGCTCCACTTAAAGTGGGGGATAAGAAGACTTATTTGCCCCCAGCATGTCATACTTTATCAAAAAAAGAGAAAAGAAGTTTCTGTGAATGTCTACGGGGAGTCAAAGTGCCACAGGGTTACTCTTCAAATATCAAAACACTTGTCTCAATGAAAGATCTCAAATTAGTTGGCTTAAAGTCTCATGATTGTCATGTCTTGATGCAACAACTACTACCGGTGGCCATTCATGACATATTGCCTAAAAAAGTCAGACATGCCATTATTAGGTTATGCTTATTCTTCAATGCTATATGTAGCAAGGTCATTGACACTAAAAAGTTGGATGACTTGGAAAATGAGGCATCCATTATATTGTGCCAATTGGAGATGTATTTTCCACCTTCATTTTTTGACATCATGGTTCATTTGATTGTTCATCTAGTGAGGGAGATTAGATTGTGCGGCCCCGTTTATTTAAGGTGGATGTACCCGGTTGAGAGATACATGAAGATCTTGAAAGGATATATGAAAAATCCACACCGTCCCGAAGCATCTATTGTTGAAAGGTATGTTGCAGAAGAAGCTATTGAGTTTTGTACAGACTACATGTCAGAACCGGAACCTGTAGGGCTTCCGAAGTCTCGTCACGAAGGAAGATATGATGGTAAGGGTACACGAGGTATCACTGTTAAGAGCATGGATCGGGAGGAAGTGCTTCAAGCACATTTGTATATATTGAATAACACTGATGAGGTTGAACCATACTTATGTGAGCATAAAAGCATCATCAATGAAACTTACCCTATAATGAATGAAAAATGGTGTTTGAACAAGCATAACAAGACTTTCTTGAACTGGTTTAAAGAAAAAATTGCAAAGGATAGTATTGCTTCTGATACATTAAAATGGCTAGCATAGGGGCCTAACTTTGATGTCATATGCTGGAGTGGGTACAATATCAATAAGTTTTCCTTCTATACAAAGTCCCAGGATGACAAAAGTACAATGCAAAATAGTGGGGTTATGGTCGTCGCTGAGTCCATGCATTTCTCTAGTTCGAAAGATAAAAACCCTGTTATGGCATCCGTTTCATACTTTGGAATCATTGAGGAGATATGGGAGGTTGATTACACGAAGTTTAGAGTACCTGTTTTTAAATGTCAGTGGGTCGATAGTAACAATGGTGTGCAAACTGATGAGTTAGGATTCAAATTGGTGGACCTTAATAAGGTAGGTAATAAAGAGGAGCCTTTCATCATGGCATCCCAAGCAAAACAAGTGTTTTATATCCGTGATCCTTCTAACAAAAGGTGGTCAGTGGTTCTCCAGGGAAAAAACATGTATAATGGTAGTGAGGGAAATCACGATTCAACTATTGATATTTCTGATACTCCTTCTTTCTCAACACGAGTGCCTAATTTCAATGAGGAAAATAAAGTGGATGATGTACATGCTACTCGTAATGATCACCAAGAAGGGTTATGGGAGAACTTTACTAATTGACCACAAAGTAAGTTTAGTTTGAGTTATGTTTAAAGGCATATTATATGTTTACGTTGATATTTATAAGTTATTTTTACGTACGTTGATCGATATTTATAAGTTATGTTTGATATTTATCCTGACATACTAACAAGTTTTTTTTTTTTTTAAACAGGTATACATGGCTGATCGTGAGGATATCCCTCCTTCATGCAGCGGGTCAGAGACCCCATCTACTGGTAGAAAGGGTAGACGTGCCACACGAATGAGGAATTTGACTGCCAACCGTGGTTCAAATCAAAGGATAAGAATAGACTTTGATAATAACCGCAATCCTATTGGGCCAATGGCAGAGCAGTTTAACAGTTTTGTGGCGAGTCTTGCTAGGAGCAGGCCTAGTATACTCATTGATATTTTGAAAGATGTACCGGCGGACGTGAAGGATCAGATATGGGAGAGTATTCTGGTATCTATACTTTTACGTCCTGTGTTTGTCTGTATCTACTTTATTTTTATCTTAATAATATCATACAGTAATTCGTTGATTCTTTTGGTCTTAATGTAGCTAACCTTTGACATACCGGATATGTACGTTATGAAGAAGCGTTTGCTAAAGTATGCTGGTGAGCGTTGGAGGGGTTTTAAGGCCGACCTGGGAAGATACTATGTATTCAATCCAAAATGTAAAAAGAACCCACTTGAGGTGTACCCGTTTCTTGACCAGGCGACGTGGGATCGCTTTGTTCACAGCCGACATGATCCCAGCTTTCAGGTTAACTTATTTGATTTGTCTCTAAATTTATGTAATTTCATTAATTTTATTTACTTATGTAATTTAATTGTCTTCTATTTATAACGGGAGAAGAGGAAAAAGGGGCAGAAAAACCAAAGCAAAAATGTCTACCCCCATGTCATGTCTCGTGGGGGATATAAAAAGCTTATTCAGAAAATGGTTGAAGAGGAAAAGAAAGCACGTCAGGAAGCAGCATCTCAGGCGGATCCTAATGCTGAAAATCATCCAGAGGTTGTTGACCCTCCTCCACCCCCACGCCATCGTAAATGGAAGAGGGCCCGACAAAGAAAAACGGGACAATATATATCTGAGGAGGCCCGCCAAGTAGCTGAGAAGATTGTAAGTATAGTTTGAATTGTAATTGTCATTTTAAGATTGTTACCGAATTGTAATGTGACCTGATATTTTATGTGATAGGATGCCTTGGACGAGCAGGTAACCCAAGGAACCTTTGTTCCTAGAGGACACGAGGATATCTTAGCTGCTGCCATCGGTAAACCAGACCACTCGGGCCGTGTCATTGGTGTTAGATGGGGCGTCGGCATTCGCCAATACCATGGTTCATCTTCACACCAATGCCACAGGGATGTTGATGCAGATAGAGCACAGCTAAAACAGGAGATTGCAGCTGAGCTTCGACAGGATATGGCCGAGCAGTTTGCCCAGCAGATGGCAATATTGACTTCTATGTCCCAGCAGATGACAGCCGGTGTCCAACCCTCTGTCCATGTGAGCACTAAGGGCTCATGTGATCCTCCTCATCAGCCTGAAAATGATGATGATGGTGATGATGATGATGATGATGATGATGATGATGATGATGATGACGACGACGACCCTGATAGGTGTGAACTGTATGTTGATGATCATCATCATCGCCGCTTAGTGGCATTGGGGAGGGCACATAATAACTTAGGTAATACCATACACCATCGTTTATTATCGAATGATCAACTGAGGGTCGTTGTTGAGATTATTCGAGATGCTGATGCTCGAGTCCCTGTGCCCACTGAGGAGGTTCAAACAGTGGGTCAGGCCCCCGGTAACTTCATCCTTTGGCCAAGAAGACTGGTCAGCTTTCTTGTTGCATCTGAGGTATTCAGTTAGTTGTGTTTTTCTATATTCATAGTTGAAATAATTTATTATTGTTTAAAGATAATGCTTTATTTTTATTCGTTATAGGATGTTGGAAATGATATTGTGCCTAAAAGGTCAGATCCAGGAAGACCAGAGTTGTCTGCTCCTGCCAAGGTATTCATTTGACCATTTAGTTAATTACAAATTAAATAACTTAATTATCCATGATTACTAATATATATCTATGTTGTTTAGGGGATCGACAAAGGGGCACCTGGCCATGGTGATGTTTTTCAAGTTCTGGCTATACAGGTTGTCACCATGGAGAATGACGCAGCCTTGGTAAGGTTGGAACATGATGCCGGTCCAGGTGATGAACTGTATATCCCAAAGAAGGAACTTATGGAGATGGTACTCAATAAAGAAATGGCTAGTTCTGCACACATATCGTTATGGTGCACGTAAGTACATTTTATTCATAAGTTAAGTAATTAATTTTTACATACTATGATAATTAACATGTTTTTCCAATATATTAGGTATCTGCATCGTATGTTAGTTGATCAGGGTAACCTCGCCCTTTATGGGTTCATTGACCCCATGTTCATTCAGGGTGATGTTCTCCTAGCATCAGAAGACCCGGTCACCACCATACGTGATATACTTGCCCGAGACGATCATCAAATCTACCTTGCGCCTTATCTCAATAAGTAAGTACCGGTTATTTAAGTATAACTATATATGACTTAGTCACTAACTGTTCCGCAAATACAGCCAGCATTGGCAACTGTTGATCTTGTACCCTAGGATGAACGTCGTAGTGTTCTTCTACTCATTGGGAAATAAGCCGGCGAATGCACTGAAGACGATCATCGAAACGTAAGCATTAAAATACTTTATAATCAGTAATGCAGTTGTTTTAATTATCTGAAATCTATTAGATATACTTTAATTAATGTTTTTGTCATAATAGGTCTATTACTTCAAACCACATGTTGCGTGGTGAAAGGTGTACTCGGGCTATCAGATGGATTATTCCTAGCGTAAGATATTTATTAGTTCAAATGCATCAAATGCAGTGGGTATAATTATTGATTTCTATTTAATTGCTCATATTCTAATTGGGTTTCATTTGTACGTAGTCACGTATACAACGTGGATCATGGGAATGTGGCTACTATGTGATGCAGTGGATGTTGGAAATTATCTCCTCCAGGATCACTGAAAGATGGCACGAGGTAAATCTTAATTGACACAATTAGAAGTAATAGTTATAGATTCGTTATATGTTTTATGTTAGTTTATTACTTAAAAGATATAATCTTTTGTCCAATTAAACTTGCAGATATTCAACAATCCAACTCCATTATCTGATTCCGACATCATCAACATAAAGAGGCGTTGGGCAACTTTCTTTCTTGAAGTGTACCAACCATAGTTTGTATATATGTAGTTAGTTTAAAAACTTATCATGTACTAGCTATAATGTACTTTTGACTGATCATATGTATTTTGATATGAAATCTATAATATATCATGTAGCTTTTTGGTTTCTAATTATCTTTGTTGTCTGAATGTAATTGATCGTACATATGTATTGTTCATAATAAATTCAGTATATATTAGTTGTGTTTTTGTCGTACAAAAGTGATTGTGTTTAGAATATTTACAGTATGTTATTCTGGTATTGATCTGCATTACTGAAACAGGGGAAAGGAATGACAGAAATGTAAATAAAAGAATAAAAAAAAAGAGACTTTACACGTCGATTTTTCCAAAACCGATGTGAAAATTTCACTTTCCACATCGGTTTTTGTAAAAACCGATGTGGAAATTTCACTTTACACATCGGTTTTTCATAAAACCGATGTGGAAAGTGAAATTTTCACATCGGTTTTGGCAAAACCGATGTGGAAAGTGAAATTTCCAATAGGTTACCAATTGACAAATTAATTTTCCACATCGGTTAGAGAGAAAACCGTTGTTAAAAATGTACTTTACACATCGGTTTCAAAACCGATGTGTAAAGTGGCAATAAACCACATCGGTCTTTTCAACATCAGTTTGAAAACCGATGTGAAAGGTCAAAAATAACCGATGTGGAATCCCTTTTCTGCACCAGTGAAGTACTCCATTCTCTTGGTCTTTAATCAACATTTCATCTGGTACTTCTATGATAGCCTCGCCATCAACATCTTCTCCAACCTCTCCATCGCCAATTCTTAATAGCCATTTAGAAAATTCTCTCATGTCATTTAAATTCTGGTTAGATGTAACAATTTGAAGCCTCGTATTTTTTATCAAAGTCAAGACCTTACAATAATCCCACAAATGTGAAGAATTTATTGTTGCATGAACTATTTCTTGTCTACCTCCATAAGGAACAACTGGAAGTATTTGTCTGAAGTCGCCTCCAAGAACAATAATTTTCCCACCAAATGGTTCTCTAGAACTATTCGGATTGGAGAATTTAAGAATGTCTCTTAAGGTTCTATCCAGTGCTTCAAAACAAAACCTGTATACCATTGGGGCTTCATCCCATATAATCAATTTGGTTTTTGACAACAATTCTGCATGAGCAGATCCTTGTTTATGTTGCAAGTTGAGTCTTCATTTATTTGGATTGGAATTGCAAGTCTAGAATGAGTTGTTCTCCCCGCAAGGAGCAATAGGGACATAATACCACTGGAAGCAACATTCAACACAATCTCTCCCATTGATTGGAAGGCTGCTGATAATATTCTCCAAATAAAAGTTTTCCCAGTTCCCCCAAATCCATATAAGAAAAAGAAGCCTCCTTTATCCATAGAATCTGCGGACATTATCTCATCATGCACATTCCTTTGCTCATCAGTAAGACATGATAAATACTTGTTGTGCTGCTCTGTTAATGACGCTCTATCATAAATCAACTCATCAAGAATAAGCTTATTATGTATTTCAGACAATATTACTGTAGAAGGGTAAGGCATAGCAGCATAATCTCTAAGACTTCTTCCATTGCCTTGAAGAATTTTTTCAATTTCAGCAAGCGCATTATTTTTTATTTCTTCATCAGTCATAGCCAAATCTGGAACAAATATTTTATAGTTATAATTTGATTAAAAGAACGAAAAAAAGAAAAATAAAACATAATGTAAATTGTATAGTTTAAATACGAAAATAATTTACATACCTTGACGACCTGTGAGTCTTCATTGATGATGAAGAATATCATCAGACAAGGATTTCTAGCAGGTCTCCCAAACATGGTCAGGTCTAGTCATACTATTGGAAAATAGCAAATTAGCGAAGAGTCTTCTAATGGAGTGAGCAGAGCACCAGACACTTGCCTCTTTTATGCCATCGATGTAATCTTTGTCATCATCCAACAAACCCAAAGAGTAACATGCATCCTTAAATGAAGGATATTGTATCCCGTTAATTGTCCTAATATCTTCATAACATTTGCAGCCCTTTTGGAAATTTATCACCATTCTTAGATAGAAATCATCTCCATTTCCAGGGGGTACATGATTAATTCTTTCAATAGTGAAGCTTTTTTTCTACGTGTCCACTCCTGCCTATCTTCTTTGTAAACAAACTTGGTTGGAAATTCAGCATAGGTCAAGTTCCTAGCTTCCTCATATTTCTTGTTTGCCTCCATCCAAGCTTCAAACATTGATTTTCTTTCCTTAGCTTTGTTTACAACATCCTGAATTGAATCATTGTCCTTATATATGATTGTTTTTTCTTGTGGAAGATGAAATGACAACCGTTGAACGGGAGGATATCTATAATGAATTTCAAAACCAAAAATCCTCCAAGCAGCTTCACATGCTGATAAATACATACATTGGAAAACATAAAACATCAAAATTCTACCGTATAAATTTCATTTACTCCTCACAGAAACTAATGCATACCTGCAGTCATAGTACTTCTGAATTTCATCTGTATTTTTAGATTTGTCACCATCAGCAGCTGAATGGGAAATAGCTGTTGTAACTTGATTGTTCCCTTTATGGATATATTTGAACAAATATTTAATAGCACTGGTTTGGCAAGTGTACTCAACATTAATGTGAACTTGGTACTTTATGAGAATCGTTCGATTATAAGGAACAACAAAACGATTATCTAGATCAATCGCTTGTTTCTTGATAATTCTGCCATCATTTCTCCATTTATAATGAGGGAACCCTTCTTCAGCAATACTGGTCCTTGCTGTGAAACTTTTTGGAAAATGTTTTGAACATTTTTTTCCCACCCTTCATGCAAGGAGAATTGCGATTTGCTTGACCTTATGGTCCATGCATCATATAGGCCTCAACAGCTGCAAATAATGTTGGATCTTCTTGTTCATTAGGGATTTTAGCTGAAATTATTCTCTCAATATCACGGGCAGTTGTTGGCTTGTCCTCTGGATGCATGAATAGAATGATATGCACATAAGGAAGCCCCTGTTTTGAAACTCAATGGTACAAACATCTATGCACAAAAAAATTATAACAAATTATAGTGTTATATAAGAAGCATATTACCTGTGTGTTTGTATGGGCGCGTCTCAAAGATGCATAAGCATGCCTTTTAACTTTAAATAAAATACATATATTAACATAATCATAGTGAAGAGTGTTTGAACATTGACAAATAATAATTGTTACTCACATCCAATAACCCTTCCAAAAATGTGCCCAAACCTTAAATCTTTTATTAGTTGATCCAATTTAATTTTAAAAACTCTGCAAATAATGTCTGGACAATCTTCAGGTTTAAGACCTCTTTTTTTTTGACAAACCTCATAATCCCTAGCCATTTAGGATTGCAAGTTATAGTTATAAAAAGGCTAGGATAACCTACCCAACGACAAATTCCAAAAGCATATTTGCAATTCTCCGACATATATCTTGGCCCTCCTGTAAATGAGGAAGGAAGAATGATTCGCTTGCCAATCGTAGATGCTTCTTTCTCGTCACGAATAAGAGCATCATTAACCCCTTTATACAAATCACCTCTTAATTGTGGCTGATTATATTTGATAAAACTCAACCTGTCTGCTTCATAACCCCTTTTTTTTACGCAGAAAACATGTCCATCTATAAATAATAAACAAAAGAAATTGTTTTATCAAAGTTATATTAATATTCTTTTATGAATTTTTTAAAATAAATATCTATATGTTAGTTTACATTGGAATGTGTAGCAAAATTTGGAATTGCAAATTGTAAATAACTAATCAATGCAAGTGGGATAATAAATGTTTCATAATTTAAATTCACCCAATTATATAAATATATATAATATATATTATATATTATATTATATATACTAATTTTTATGTTCTAATTTCTATTTGTGGAATATGTCGCCATTTGTCAAAAATAATTTAAATTTTATAGTGATTCTAAAATTGACACGTGCATAGTTATCATCCATGGTTTTTGGATTAGAATATTTATAGATGATTTATCGAATTTTTTGATTTAATTCTTTGTCAATAAATATAGAAAATCCTATTTTAATTATTGATATATTGTACTTAATTTGAATAAGTCTAATCACAAGGATTGAAGTTGTTTTCATAATTAAAAAAAAGGTTAAACTAATACTTTCCTCTCAATATCTATACGTGACACTGATTTTCAATTTAGTTCTTATACGTTAAAAATTTCAAATCAGTCCTTATACGTGACAATCATTTTTAATTTGGTCATTGTCGTTTGTTGGTGTTATTATACCGTTATATGACAGGGACAGAATTGAAAATAATTGTCACATATAGGGACCAAATTGAAAATGATTGTCACGTGTAGGAACGAAGTTCAATTATTTTTTTTTTTTTGTATTCAATCTCTATATATGACGATCATTTTCAATTGTCACATGTAAGGACCTAATGATTAGTTTAACCTTAAAAAATGTAGTAGATAGAAAGGTATATATGTCTATCTCGGAGGATTTTAACTTGATGCATGTTTGGTTCAGCGTTGAGCAGAATCCAACACGAGTTCCTAATGCTCTACCACGATTTTACTGGATTGGGAGGATGTTTGGGTCTCGGTTGAAAAAGTGATTTTTCCACTTGAAATTGATTTTAGCTGAAACAACCCGCTTTCACTTATAGCTGAATCGATTCTTATCCAAGTTTCATGTGATTTCTCAGGTTTGCCATTATGAAAATTTCTAGGTCCCTGTTGAGCGTTCTGTCTTTGGTGTAGATTCAGCGCCCTAGTCTTTAGGTTAGAGAAGACAATTAGACAAGAGAGATTGGGCTCCAAGGGCGCATTTATTATTCTTTTGTTACACAAAGTGAAAAGACCCTTTTTTTGATAAAGTCACATCTAATAACTTTAATTTTGGGCTTTTGCCATCTGTAAAAATGTGTTCATCTGTGTACAACTAAATGAAGTTCATAAATATATTTATACATACCTGAATTAATCATAATAAATGAACATAAAGCAAAAATTATTTGTTAATTGGTAATAAAAAATATTTGTCAATTATTATAGTATATATAATAATTAAAATGCCAATAAAATCTAGTTAGGTAGAGCAACTCAACTCGATTCTTATTCAAATATTCAGATTTACTCATTTCATCTCTTATAATAACACATTCATCTCACTTGAGTTGCTCCATACATATATATATATATATATATATTAAAACCCATTTTGGTAGTTATATACACATCCAAAAGCAATTTTATTCTAAGGGTAAAGGCCCATTTCGATCCCTGACAAAAAATACGGAGGTCATTTTAGTCCCTGACAAAAAAAACTACTATGTTAGTCCCTGACAATTACTAATGTGGGACATGTTAGTCCCTGCGTTGACTTCCGTTAGCCAGCGTCCGTTAGTTGGGTGATGTGGCCGTTAATTTGGATTCTCTACAGCCCAGTGTGTACAGCCCCTCTCCAACAATTAGATCTGAGCCGTCGAGCTAAATCTAATGGTCCCAAAAAATCAGGCACTTTAAAACATTAAAACATTTAATTTAAATAAATAAAATCTAAAAAAAAAAAACCAAAGTTCCTGATCTTCTCCGTCATAGTCATGCGCCTGTGTTCCCCACCACAGCCGGCAACGAAATCACCACTGCCATCCTGCCTCCATCATGTTCCCAACAAAGGCAAGTTTATTACTTTATCAATTTAGATGGTTTGTTGAAACCCCTCTCCTCAAAAATCCCATCTTCAACACTGCATTTAACCATATTCTGGGCTTTGAAGGATTTTTGCTGAGGAATTGAAGAAGTGGATATGGTTGCTTCTTCTGCTGCATATCTTACTGGGGCTTTTGCTTCAGATCTTCCGAGGAGTTCAATCAGTGGTTTCAGTGGTGTCCCTTTGAGAACCTTGGGAAGGTCACGGTTGGTTTTGAAGAGAATGGACGTTACAGTTTCTTCTAAGCTAAGGAAGGGTGAAGAAGCACGAGTATCTATGGTCTGATAACCTTGATCCCAATGTGAAAGGTGTGGTGCTAAGTCATCTCTCCCATTTCAAGCCACTCAAAGAGAAGCCAAAGCCTGTCACTTTGGATTTCGAAAGGCCTCTTGTTGATCTACAAAAGAAGATCATCTTTGGAGGCTAAGTACCAGCAGGTTTGAATGTCATAACAAATCGGTGTTATTATTGAGAAAATTGATAGATTGGATTACCTACTCAAATCTGCCCCATGACTTCCTTTTTCTTTAACTAATTTGTTTGACAGTTACTTGCAAGTATGAGTTTAGCTTATTGTAATCCACACTGGTTTGGTTGAAATAAAAGATAGGAAAGTAACGTTATAGGGTTCTCCTGATTCTGAGGGAGAGAGAAGGTGAATATAGTGAAGATGGCGGGGTGGCTGGCCGTGAACAGCGGCGGCTGACCATCCAAGGCGGCTGGATGACTGCAGTTGCAGGTGGGGTGAGAAGGTGCGACGGGTTTAGGTGGGAGAAAAGGACCAAATGGGTTTTTTTAAAACTTTTTTTAATTTTATAATTTACTAATTTTTATGGACCTTCATATCTGGACGAACGGTCCAGATCAAGAATGGCTAACGGTCACGTCACCCAACTAACGGACGTTGGGTAACGGAAGTCGACGCAGGGACTAACATGTCCAACTTTAGTAATTGTCAGGGACTAACGGAGTAGTTTTTTTTTGTCAGTGACTAAAATGGCCTTCGCATTTTTTGTCAGGGACCAAATTGGGTCTTTACCCTTATTCTAAACTATTTGAACAATAAGAATTGATAAGAACCACTTTTTCCATAAAGACATACAAACATAAATCACTTCACTGTCAACTCACTTTTAACCAAAATCAATTCTACAAAATCAATTCTTTTCAAAATCATGTTTGTCAAAAACTCATCCAAACACACACTTAATCCATCGAGGGATCAGCATCGCGGTAGTAAATGTGTTCGTCCAAGCATGTATATATTTATGATTTACGATGTACCGGTAATTAAAGGGAATTTATATATGCATAAAAAATATTATAGTTTTAAACAATTAATAAGATTATAATAAAATAAAAAATAATAATAAGAGAGATGGAAGGGAAATTGATCAACTAAATATATTGAAAGTATAAATATCATGTAATTAACGAAATAGACATATTTAAATAATTTCTAAAAAACATCACGCCTAACTATACAATACAATTTGGTCATACTTGAGAGAAGTTGAATTAGTTTATTTTGCAAAGATTATTGATTTATTATTTTTTATGATATAAGTACTTATTAAAATTCTCTTCAAATTCTCAGAACTAGCAAAAATCTGGTAACGATAATATATAATGTACATGTGATAAAACCTATAGGGTATTAACCATTTTTTGGAGGTTGGTTTTGGTTCACAAGCATATTATCCCATTCTTTGGCAAACCTCGTCATAGCTTTGACCGGCAAGCAAATTGTTATTATTATACCTTCTTCTCCATTTGCATTCTTTCCAGTGCTGAAATAGAACACTGTACGAAAGTGCCCAGCCCCAGCTTTGGGTACTCCACCATACACTGCTTTCCCCCACCCAAAATTCACCTCTCTAAATCCAATACGTGTCAAATCTGACACAACAAAGGATCTTACGGTTTTAGGGAAGGGTCGTCCCTTAATCACCATTAAGTCTGCCAAAGAACGCATATATTCATCTGTTACCTCGGCTTTTACTTTCTTTATTAACCCTATAGCATACTCAATTGAATTTTTGCTGAGCTTCCCTGCAGTGGTTACCGCTGCTGGGTATGCAAAAACATTACCATAGTAACCCACGGGTAATGGAGGACTCAACCTAGCACGTGCGTTGACTGCGCACATCAAGCGAACTTCTTCATCTTGGTTTAGCTGCAATGCTTTAGTAAGGAAGCACCAAAGACAAGCTGTGATAACCTCAAATTTGGTGCATTTACTAAGGTGAAGGGGAATCAAGCTACGAATGGTAGATACTTCAGTTGGTCCAAAGAAGAAAAGTTGTTGAACCATGTCATCCTCATTTGAAATCAAGGTTCCTTCCTTAGTCTCTGGCACTACCTGATATTCGTGATGGTTGCATGTAACCTGAGGTGGGTCTCTTGCACTTAGGAGTTCTCTATGCCACACAGGTGAAACAGAAGGTTCATGTGCACCCCGCGCTATTTCGCTCAGGGCATTAAAGAATTGTACCATACCAGTTGCATCACTCATCGTGTGGTTGAAGCGTGTGCCAACTATGAAACCACCGCACTTAAGGCGTGTGACCTGTAATATTAAAACCCAACATTAATATATATAAAATATAATGAGGAATTCTTTGCATAGTTTATTATAGATATTTAAATTATTAGTTAATATGTTTAGAGATGTGAAACTATCATAAAATTATATTATTTATAATATATTATTTGAGAAAAAATAATTATTAATATTTTTAACACAATTTTTTATGTTAATTCTCTATATCTACTCTCACTTATCCTTTTTTTTTCCCCTTGAATCAGCTACAAATAAATTGTAGCTAATTATTTTTCAAATTTACTTAATTGATTTCCTATTTTTTTTTCATGTTTACTCAATCAAGTATATAAATGTTATGCATCAAAACTTTTAACAAAATATAACTTCAAAGCATTAATATTTATTCTAAATAGTCTCATATATGTCATTCCACCAAAAATATTAAAGAGAATGAGAGGCATAAAAGTAAGAAAAACAATGCTTAAGTATGAGCAATACTATAATTTCAAAAATAATAGCATATTATGTAAATAAAAGATCGGTTTGGATTGGATTTTACTAGAGGATCTAAAATCCGATCTGATCCGATCCAATAAAAAAATCAGTTTTTTCGGTTTGTTCGATTTGAATAAGTTTGCATGGGTTTTTGAACATCCTATTGCAATCTGTCCTATATGTATTATATAATTTGGTTTTAAAAGAGCTCATTTGGTATACATATGTATGTTTAACCTGCATGAGTAAAAGGGGGCAGTTAATAATTCCTTCTGAGCCAGGTACATCATAAACGAATTGCTGGAAGCTTGAGAGCGCACTTTGAAGAGTATCACCAAATTGATCAAGCTTAACATCTGCATCAGCCTCAATGAAAATGACACCCTCTCCAGTACAATCCACCATCAATTTGCGACCAGGACCCTCCTTAAGCCTACCAGCAAATGGGTAGTAGAACACAAGTGTTTGTGCTAGTGCATCTCTAATCACTTTCACTGGATCTCTCCCTGACATTGATGGTTCATAAGAATATATTTGTATGACTGGAACTTGGTAACGGAGACCCTTTTGATCATCTATGTCGGATAGTAGTTTAACTTCATTGGGAGTGGGCATAGATGGAGCAACCAGCTCCGGTTGGCACCTCCTCACTGTAAACAGTAGAGAGGGAGAAGGTGAAGCCATGTTATGGGAAAATGGGAATTGCATGTTAAGAAGGATTGAAAGAGAGTTATCAAGTGTTGTATAATTAATTTGAGCGAGTGAATGGAGTTGGATTTGGGTCACCTGTGAGCTTTATTGAGCATTTATAATGGACCAAATTAGTTGGAGTGATAACTGCACCATATTTTATTGAGGCTAAGGACGATATTTTGTTGAGGGTAGTTGATCAAAGTGACGCACATTTTATTGGTGACATCAGTTTAATTGACGTCACTCACCTGATATCTTGATTGGTCCATTAGTTTTTTTTTTTTTTTAATTTAAAAAAAAGATTTTTGGGGTTAAAAAAATTAAACAAAAAAGAAAATTAGATTATTAATTAATTAATATAATTTTATTAGCAAATTTTATCATTACATAATTATAATAATTAATAATACTATTAATATAAATAATAATTAATTAATACCAATTAAATTTTATCATTATATCATTATACTAATTAAAAATAATATACTAATTTTTAAATATAATTATATCAATTAAAAGGTTTTTGGGGTTAAAAAAATTTAAGTAAAAGAAAATTATGTTATTAATATTAATTAATATTAAAAATTAATAGTATAATTCTATTAATTCTATTAATATTAATATTATTAATACATAATTATTAATATTATAAATACATATTAATATTATTAATACATGATTATCAATATTATTAATATTGAGGGACCAAACTGAGTATTTTTAAACATCACTGAGGAATTTTTAAATAAAATTATACCAACTAATAATATTATTAATATAATTAATAATTAATTAATATAAAGTTATTTTTATAATTTAATAATATTTTTTTAGAAGTTAGTTTTATAGGAGTAAACAAAAAAAAGAGTTTTGAGAAAGAAAATTAATCAAATCATAACAATGCTAAGTTAAAACAAAATAGATGACATGAAATAGTTTTTTTTTCCTCCAGAAAACGTTTTGTGCTCGTGAATGCTATGTTGTCACATAAATCTCTCTTTTATGCAGTTTTTTTTTTATTTTTTTAACCCCAAAAACCTTTTTTTTAATTATTTTCGCAATAGAATTATATTAATTAATTCATAGAATTATATTAGTATTTATTTAATTTTTTAAAACATCAATGAGGAATTTTAAAATCATTTCTTCCTTTATTAGTAATTATAACTCTTTTTTTTTATACAAAAATCAAGACAATTAAACTAAATTAACTAATTTCCTTAATAATAGTGAAATTAGTTATTTTTGTTTATAATTAAGTCCGGAGGTAGTACTTATTAATATTAATTATATAATGATAATAATGTTAATTATAAAATTAGTATTTAATAATATAATTATATTAATTATATAATTAATGCTAACATTTAATAATATAATTATGCATTAATAACATTAATATAATATATTTTTCCCTTAATTTCATTAGTGATTTTTTGTTTATAATAATATTAATATAATTATATTATTAATAATTATTTAATATAATTATATAATGATAAAATTTATTAATAGAATTATATTAATTAATTAATAATCAATTTTTATTTTTAAATTTTTTCGCCCAAAAACCTTTTTTTTCATAAAAAACGGACGAACCAATAGGAAGCTGTCACGTGGCAGGTCAATGGCACTAGTTAAAATGACGCCACTCCATCAGATTGCGTCACGTGGCGCTGACCTGATTTTCCTTTGTTTTTTCGCAAAAAAAAAATTGTAGTTTTTTTTGCATATTTTTGGACCAATCAGAACCTGTCATGTGACATGTTAATGACGTCAGTCAAACTGGTATCACTAATCAACAAAAAAAAATTAATATTTTATTCAAAAGTAGGTTAATTTGATAAATTATTTCAAAAATATATTATTTTGATATATAATTTTTAAAAATAATCACGTTATTCAATTATCCGTTTTGTTGATAGAAGTCATAGAACCATAAAACGTGGTTCACCACTTTGATTCATCTTAGGTACTATGCAGTATGCACCACAAATTTAGACTAGAAAGTGACCCTATTTTTTTTTTTTAAGAATAAAATAAGGAAAACGATATAATACCGTGGCACTTTTCCATACAATACATTTTTTTTTATTTAGTAAATGCTAAAATTGGTCCATAAGAGGATTAGCTTTTGATTCCTAGAAAAATAAATTAATCATTTATTCCCTCAAGTTTGTAAATACAGGATATATTAGTTTCTCTTTTCACTCCCAATATTCTTTTACTTATTTACGTGTCTCGTTAACCGTCATTCCCGACTCTTTAAGGGTCTTGCATAGCCTATATCAATTTTACGTTGTGAAAAACAAATAAAAAGTAAAAAATATGCACAATTTTAAGATATCTAGGTTTTAAATTTTCCACATGTTTTACACTTTTGTTCATTTTTCACTATGGAAAGTTGTCATAGGTCACACAGGATCACAAACGAGTCAGGCAGATGGTTAACAGGACACATAAGCAAATAAACAGTTATTGGAAGTGAAAGGGGAACTAATGTGTCCCGTATTGTAAATTTGAGTAAATGAATGATTAATTTATTTTTTCAGAGACCAAAAATAAATCCTCTAAATTTTTAAGGGAAGAATTTAGGCCATTACGTTTTTTCTTTCGTACATACATACACAATACGCGTGAGTAGATTGGATTTGTGGCCAAAATGAGAAGAAGAAATAATTATAGGGCGTGTGTTGTTTTCAGGTTTCTGTTTTAGAAATAATGATAATTATAAAAATGAAATAATATTTTTTTATTTCGCTTATTAGAATATTTTTTTCCAAAAAGATTTTTTTTTGACTAAAAAAGAATATTCATTCATTCAAATTGGTAAAATATATCAAAAATAACATAAATTCAACATCGTTAAAAACCTAAAAGGATGAATTTGTGAACAAACTCACAACACCCAGGTTAATAGCATAACACAGCAAAATGCCTACAAATGTGATAAAATCAAAGTGACTGGAATATCCATGCCTCTGGATCTGGAACGTTGACGCTCAAGTCTTGATTGAATCTGTAATAGATCGAGGCTGATCTGCCAATCTGAACCAAACGAACACCACAACAAGAAGGGAAACCAAACGACGCCGCAACAAGACGACGAACAAAATACTATCGCATGCAGACGACTAAAACACGCAAAAAACACAAAAGAAAAATCGGATTTATATGGAAAAACCACTTATTTAGATAAAATGAGAAAAAAAAACGATATAGAGATGTGATTCCAGACCAAAAAATAACCCAAAACCATCCCCTTTTGGTGGATAAAGAAGAAGGAAAAGAGGAGTAGAGGGAAGGTTGAGAGAGAGACGGCTCTATATAAGTGAGCAATGTTATTATTTATATATATATGGGTGGGGATATCAATTTGAATATATATATTATTTATTTTTTTTGTTTTTGATACTATATTAATATATATATATGTATATATATATATATATATATATATATATATATATATATCAGTAAAAGCAACCAACATTTGTTTTGACTTTTTTGGTAAAATTTTTTAAAATCAGACGATAGAATGAAATAATGTGATATTTTCATAATTATTTTTAAAAATAAAAAAATAAGAAATTGAAAAATATATATCCAATTGATTTATTTGTTTTAAACTTTTTGATATTAATATGTTTCAAGTGTCTTAGTCATACATATATTAATACAAAATTATTAATTAATTGATACAAGTATGGGATGGAAAGGTTGTTTTCAAATACAAATTACGTAAGAATTTGCTCTTTTTTGGGAATGTTTGGGATGATGAAGTGGTGTGATTAATAATGGAGTGGAGTGGTTAGAGAGTATTAACTCATTGTTTAGGAGTTCATTTATAATGAAGTGGGATGGTTTAGGATGGTACCCAAACCACTACATCCCGTCCAACCCCCCCTCCCACAATTTTTATATCCTCCAAATTATGAGGTTTGGAATTTCTTTCTTAAACTTTCAAACAATAGAGTTATATACTTTTACTTCTCTACTCCACTTTATTATAAATCACTTCGTCACTGACTACTCCATTCCATCCCCTTCAAGACTCCCAAAGACAACCTTACGGTTATAACAAAACAAAACAAAAAAGTATTAAATAAGATGAATCCCGTCCACCCACACTTTAAAACCCCAACACCCCATGTGAAACCGGATAAGTGGAAATTGACTAATCAAACGTCATATCAGGCTCTGGTTCAACCTAATAGTATAGATAGTAACATAATAAAAAATGTTATTTGTATATCTCATGACTCCATAAAACTTGATTAATGATGTTCAAATGGATAGTTAATGAATTAATTAATGGTATTGAAATCTTAATTAATGTATAATGTATAAATCTTTATTGATGTTGTCGAAATTTTAAGTATACAAATAATACTGCTAACAGGTAATAACAAATTTTTTTAAAGCAACTAATAGGTAATAACATAAAGTCTTGAATATAAGCAAAATTAATTAGAAATATGAGAAGTTTTGGAGTCTCAATGATTGTTTTATTTATAAAATGAAATAATCCAATTGAACAGTTAAAAATGTTTTATATTCCATCAGAGTTTGAGAACCAAATTAGTTATGGATAGGGAATGTGTTAACATCATATATAGTTTGTTCTAAAAATGATTATCTATTCTATTATGTCTCTGTTTATTTAATGGAGTTGGTCCTTTTATTATTTTTAAGATTTAATTGCACTTTTGATCTCCGAGGTATTAAGATTGTACAATTTTGATCCCCTGATTTCAATTGCGATAATCGGATTCCTCAGGTATCATAATTGTGCAATTTTAGTGTTCTAGGTTCCAATTACGCCAATTGGGTCCCGCATGTATCACGATTGTACAATTTTGGTTGCTAAGATTTCATAATTGTGAAAATTTTAACACAGTAGAGTGAAACTGATTTGGCACTTAGTGAAGTCAGCTTGATAGCTTACAAGACATTCTTATGAGGCATTATTGACACGTCGCATACTTTAATGGTCATGTGTACATCAAGTGAACATAGGGTCCAATGTTTCTATGCAAATGACATTTATGAAAACCAGTCCCAAATCAGTCTCATGTGTGCCACGTAAGCTACTATCTACTAGTGTTAAAAATTACATAATTGTCATATATGGTGGACTCAATTGACACAATTGGAACCTCAGAATCAAAATTACACAATCGTGATATTTGGAAGACCCAATCGACACAATTAGAACCTGAGTGACTAGAATTACAAAATCATGATATTTGGAGGACCAAAAGTCAAACTAAGCCTAATTTTACAATAAAATGTTTTTTAAGTTATTTTATTTTTACATGTCTCATTTTGTCGACATATAAAAAAAATGATAAATGACCATTAATTGAATTTAATCCCTTAGATTAAATTGCTTATTTACTTTAAATCTGAATTTAATTTGGTAATTTTAAATTAATTGCTTGTTTAAATTTGAATTTTATGAAATCAATCTTTCATTGTTTCTTTGGTTTAAATAGTTCTTCATCATCACGATATTTGATTTTTTTTTTTTACCATCTTATTATTAGGTAATTCTTGGTTGGAGGGGAGGAGGAAGGATTTTTTTAAATTTAATATGTTTGATTCAATTTTTTTAAGTGGAGGAGAGGGGAACAAAATCCCTCCTCACTTGATTTTAGCTCTCCTCCATTATTAGGGAATTTGAAGTTGAGAGATTTTAAAATATTTTATTTATGTTGACCAAGACATGCTCAGCTGTTTATTTTGAAATAAATAATTATAAAGGTATAAGAATAAATTTATTTTAAAATCTCTCACATCCTCTTTCTTTCCTTTGTGAAATAAATATGAATAGTATTATTTCTCCTCCCTTCCCTCCTCCTAACCAAGTACAATAATTAGTTAAAATTCCTCCCTTTCCCTCTCGTCCTTTCAACCAAACACACCATAATTACATTCTTGCTCCACATCCATCAAGTTTTTGGGACCTATTTCGTGATGTTGCATCACATCAATCTGATTGAAACAATCACCTTTAACATTATATTATTGAGATAGAAAAAGGTCGACCAACCCTCTCTTTGTTTGTATCTATATAAAATACAAGTGCGGTTTTGTCAAGACATAGCATGATGTTACGTTGATATTTAAAACTCATGAACAATATGAGCCACTCCTTGGAGGGAAAAAAAACACTCATGTTCATATATTAAAATTAAATCTCTTTATCAAAAAAATATTAAAATTAAATCTGTAAAGTTGGACAATAATCTAAATTTAATATATGTACTACAATAAAGGATATTCAGAGGACGTGTATTAAAGGAGGAATAAATTTGGAACCGGATTCCTGTAATTCACATTCACAGAGTCAGCAATTATTATTGGATTTGCTTCTTTCAAATTATCAGCCCTTGATTTATTTTTGTCCAAAAAATATCAGTGAAGAGAGATAAAGATAGGTAACTACAGGAGTACAAGGAATTTGCATCCAACAAATTTTTACTTTGTTGGGAGAAATGAATTTGCTACATTTAAAATTATCACGCATTATTCATTGTTAAAAAATATCACGCGTTCATACATTTATGTATTAGTGTATTGTTCAATTAATCATAAAAAAATTGAGAAAGTATAGTCTAGAATTGATTGAGTGGTTTATTAATCCAAGAATGTGTGATTTTATGAATGTAGGAATCATATATGATTGGTAGCATATTCTTCTGTAATGGGTAGATGGGCACTTGGCGTGAAAAATGCCCCGTGTTTTTTCATGGCTAGGAATGAATGAATGATGCTACGTTGATATAGAGCATGTTGTCTGCGTAAATTTTTAAGGTAATATGTTATGGCGCAAAATATGGCACTAGATCCAAATACTAAAGTTCAAGTATTATTTCTTAGGTGTGACAATGTATTAGGAGTAGAAGAGTCTATAATAATGATGAGTCACATCATTTAGGAAAAGTCTAGAATAATGGTAAGTCACTACTAAGTTGATTAGGTTTGTTATTAAGAATGCTATATATGTAATGAATGAATGCAATAAACAACAATAAGAAGAAGAATAATGAAGGAAAAGCATTTGCTATGAGTAAATAGCCAAAATGGTTCTTGAAACTGTGAGGTCGTGTCAAGTTGGTCCCTCAAATTAACGAAATTTCAAAAAGATCCCTGAAACTGTCAAACGTTGATCAAGTTAGTCCCTCCGTTAGTCAGGGTTCGTTGATGCCATTAACGGCGCTAATGTGGCACGTTAAGTGCCCATGTGGCCTCCACCTTGCATGACAGTTGTACCACAGTTTTGGGGACCAATCTGACACTCAATTTTAGGGACTAAAATGATACTTACTTTGTATTTTAACACTCCATCTTCTTCGTTTCTTTTCCATCCCTCATTTTTACCTTTTCATCTTCCCGCCCTAACCTCCCCTCTGCCACACCTTTCCTTCTGCAACCGCTCGCCGGAGGCCATAACCCGTGGCCGGAACCGTACCGGAACTCGCTTCCACTCAAAACTCAGGTGTGTATTTTGTTTACCCATTTTGTTTTGGGTTATCGGGTCATGGGTTTGGATTGTTCATCTTCTTCTTCATATTGTGCATGTGGTAGGGGTTGGGTAGGGTTTCATATAAGCCTGTATTACATTAGTTTTGTACTTAGGCATTTGCCCTAGTTATCGTTTTACCCATTGTTGCGCATTCTTCATCATCAATGTGGGTGGGTTTAGGGTTTGTTGCGATGCTCTGTTTTTTTGTTTTGTATCAGAGTATATGAAACATTTTTTAATTTATGCATCTTTGTTAATATGCAGAATGAGTACTATGATCACTGTTATCGTGCATCATGGAGGCATATTGTTGAGGAATGAGAGAGGAATTCTGGAGTATGCCGGTGGTGAGATGGATGTGTGGGAAGAGTTGGACTCAGACACACTCAATGTTTTTGATTTGTTTAGCATTGTGAAGGTGTGTAAGGGTTATGATAAGGTTGAAAAATTGTTGTGGTTGAAGCCAAACAGGGACCTGGATATTGGGTTGAGGGAACTAACCTCTGACAATAGCTTCATAGAGATGGTTAAGGCTGCCCTTCTTAATGGGAATGAGATTGAGATTTATCGCGAGTATGCCCCCGAGCCCCTTCAGGCATGGGTGCCTAACCAGGAAGTTGTGAATGCTGCTAACATGGATGTTGATGAGGGTCTCATGAGTCCATATGAGGACACCCATTCTACTACTGATGAAAGTGCAGAGGACAGCCATTACAAGCCTCCTCCGGCTGAAATTAGTTCAGATGATTATGAGGAAGTGGTGTTAAGCAAGATTAAAGGGAATAAGGCTAAGGGAAATAAGGTTGTTGGGACTTCATCCAAGGGTAAGAAGGCTAAGGGTAAGAAGGTTGTTGGGATTTCATCCAAGGGTAAGAAGGCTAGTGGGAGTGATGGAAAGGGAAAGAAGAAGGTTTCTAGTAAGAGTAGGCAGAGGTCACCTAGTCCTTCAAATGGTGACAGCAGTGATGATAATGATGGTGGGGCTGAGTTTTATACAGGGCATGAAGAGTTCTTTAATTATGGGGAGTTAGGTGGTGGAATCAATCAAGTGCAGCAAGAAGTTGTGAGTGATGGAAGGTACAAGTCTGAGGAAATGAAGGATCCTATCAGTACAGATGAGGAGAATAATGGAACAACTGGTTTTCCTAACTTCCCTCAGTTTAATGACAGAGAAAAGTTTGGTAATGTCAGTTTGGTATTAGGAATGGAGTTTACAAATTTATCATCTTTCAAGGCAGCTGTGAAGGATTATACCATATACATGGGCAGGCCAATAAAATGGGTGAAAAATGATAGCTTCAGGGCTAGAGCTAAATGCAAGGAAGTTGGTTGTGATTGGGAGATTTATTGTGGTAGGAGTAATGTAAGGAGGATTTTCCAAATTAAGACCTTCAAGGAGACTCACAGCTGCTGCAAAGCCTTTAAGGTTAATCAAGCAAACAGAAAATGGGTTGTGAAGAAGCTAGAAGAAAAGATTCGTAGCCAACCCAAAATCACACATGTAGAGGTTTTTGATTTCCTAAAAATGGAGTTCAATGTCATCATTAATAGGTCAATGATTTTTAGGGCAATTAGGGAGGCAAGAGATGGTTGAAGGTAGTGAAAGAGATGAGTATGGTAAGCTTTGGGATTATGCTCATGAGTTGTTAAGGAGCAATCCAGGGTCATTGGTTAAGATTGATACCATCCCTTTGCCACATTCACAACCATAGTTTCAAAGGTTCTTTGTTTGTCTAGATGCATGCAATAGAGGATTTAAGGCAGGTTGCAGACCTTTTATTGGGTTGGATGGTTGCTTTTTGAAAGGTTACTTTGGAGGACAACTCCTTTCAGCTGTGGGGCAGGAAGCAAACAACCATATTTTTGTGATAGCATCTGCTATAGTGGATGTGGAAAACAAAGACAATTGGGGATGGTTTTTGACACTGTTGCATGAAACACTAGGTGATTACAGGAAACATGGATGGAATTTCATGTCTGACATGCTGAAGGTAAGATTTTGTCATTCATTAAGTGGTCTGGTTTGATAATTTGTTGCATATTTCAGGGACCAATTTGATATTAAGTGACTAATTTTAAGGACTGATTTGTATGTTATGCTTGCAGGGGCTAATACCAGCCATGCAGGAAGTGATGCCAGGAGTGCCCCACAGGTATTATGCCATGCATCTGTGGAGGAACTTTATAAAACAATGAAAGGAAAAGGAACTAAAGGGTGTGGTTTGGGACTGTGCCAAGTCAACCACAGTTACACAGTTCAACATGAAAATGGAAAGGGTTAAGAGGTTGAACCTGAAAGCCTGGGAGTATCTGAACAAATGGCCAAAAGAGGCATGGACAAAGGCCTACTTTGAGACAAACTGTAAGGTGGACAACATATGCAGCAATTCATGTGAGATTTTCAATTCAAGGATTGTGGATTATCGTGGTAAGCCTATTCTGACTATGGCTGAGGAAGTTAGATGCTATGTGATGAGGACAATGTGTGCAAACAAGCTGAAGCTTGCTGGGAGGAGAGGACCTTTGTGTCCTATGCAACAAAGTAGGCTGGAAAAAGAGAAGTTGGATAGCAATCTGCGGACTCCTGTGTGGTCAGGTGATGGTGATGGCATGCGGTTTGAAGTGCAGAACCTTCCTTCTAAGGTTGATGTCAACCTGAGTGCACAAACTTGCACCTGCGGGTTTTGGTAACTAACAAGTGATGGTGATGACATGTTGTTTGATTTTTGTATATTGTTTTCTGCTTTTTTATCTATTATGACAGTGTTATTTATGTATATTTGCATACTTTGACAGGTATGCCATGTAAACATGCATGTGCTACAATTGCATATAGGAATCAAAGGGCAGAAGAGTATTGTCATGTCTGGCTAACAATGGGGTCATATGATGCAACTTACCAATTTTTCATTCAACCAACACAGTCCGAACAATTTTGGATGCCCACTGATTATGACAAGCCGGTTCCATCTAAGCTCAAGAGAAGTGCTGGGAGACCAAAGAAACAGAGAAGGAATTATGGAAATGAGGAACCTGTGTGTGGTCATAAGTTGAAGAGGTCATATCCTAACTTCAGTTGCTCAAGATGTGGCATTGAGGGCCATAACAGTAGGGGATGCATGAACACTGGAGTTCCTAAAAAACCTAAAGCTAAGACATCAACTCAAGGACAAGAGGATTTAGTGTCTGAGATACCATTAACACAAATTGCTCCTACTATTGAGCCAGTGCAATCTCAAGATGTACCACCACAAGTGCAGCAACAAGTACAAGATCCTCCAGCACAAGTTCAAGCCAATCCACCATAAATGCAGGCTCCACCACCATCACAGCAAAGAGTGCAGAGGGTAAGCTGGCTTTTGCAGGGACTGAGTTGATTTCATATATAAAATTTCAAGGACTTTTTTGATTTTAAGTTGCATATTTTGGGGACTAAATTGACACTATGTTATCGATTTCTATTTCTACAAGCAAGGAGATATGGTATAAGAGGACCTCTTATACCACAAGTGTCAAAGGAACCCCCAGTTAGAGGCCCACCAGTAATAGCTCCACCAGCACCAGCCCCTCTTGCACCACCACCAGCTCCACTTCCACTTCCACCACTTCCAATTCCAGCTCCACGGCCTATCATGGTCGAACTTCCAGCACCACCAACTGGATCGAGGGGAGGACAACCACAGTTCGTGTCTTTCATTCCAACTCCAGGGCTGCCACAGATGCGTCCAAGGAAACCATGATATATTTATTACAATGGATGGTGCTTCTGTTTTTTGGATTTTGGATAATTTAGTACAATGATATATTTGCACAATGGTTTGTTAATGGCACATGTGAACAATGGATGCTTAGGAAACTTTGGTTGTTTTGGTTATTTATTTTGGAATATGGTGTATGGTTTGTCTGCTGTAGTTTCTGGTTTGGTACAAGTTTAGATGTACTCTGTTTTGGGTATGCTTTTTTGTAAGACATATTTGGACACCTTTTGGTGCTTCAATTAATACATATGCAATATATCTTTTTTGGACCATATTTTGGTGCTTCCTTTCATTTTCTGTAACAAAATGAAGCAGTTTGTCTTATGCAACAAAATGAGACATTTACTCCAAGCTTGTCATTCATTTCATTTCCAAAATAGGACAATACATTACACATTACATTCCAAAATATGCCTACATCATACCTAAGAACATCACACCTAAAACTACCTAAGCACTCTGCCTACCAATCCACCAAACCAGACAAACACTTAACAACACACACATTACAACAACCCCAAATTTGGCCATTCTAACATCTGCAACCAAAGTGTCAACCTTGCCAATCAGCTCTATCAGTTCTGCCTTCATTATTCCCTCACTACCAGTATCATTAGGAGTTGCACATCTCTCAGGAACCTTGAAAATCTCATGAATCTCATCCAGCCAGACAAGATAGCCACAAATGCCTTCACCCTACAACAATTTGACATAAAGAAATTAGGGTTAGTAGAAACTGTGCTCCCTGCAAAGTGCAAGAAAGTCGCAAACCCTAATGGAGTTTTGGGATTGAATATTACCAATGGTAAGGGACATCCATAGAAGGCCCTCCCTGGGTTCCTCGGAGTCCTAGAGATTCATAACACAGCTCTCCTCTCACAATTGCAAAACAAAGGTAAGGGGTTGTTGATTTCTGCCCCATCAACCCTAGAGCTACTCGATCAAGAAGGATTTGTGGGTTTCTTGGTTTGTCTCGAGTATGGTAACAACGAACCACCACCCATCGACATCCCTTTTGTGTAGTTGTAGTTGGAGAGAGCGAGAGAAAGAGACAGAAACAGACGAAGGACAGAGAGTGAGAGAGACGAACCAGAGACGTTGGGGAAGAAGAAGATGAACATTAGGGTTTTTGAAAAAAAAATGAGTGTCAATTTGGTCCCTCAAATATACGTGTATAGTGCCCATCTTACGTGGCAGGATGAGTTGGCAGCCAAATGGGCACTTAACGTGCCACATAAGCACCGTTAACGACGTCAACGAACCCTGACTAACGGAGGGACTAACTTGATCAATGTTTGACAGTTTCATGGACCTTTTTGAAATTTCGTTAATTTGAGGGACCAAATTGACACGAACTCACAGTTTCAGGGATCATTTTGGCTATTTACTCCATTTGCTTTTATTAGGAGGTTTGCTCCCCTCCAAAGGAGCATTTTCTTTATACCCTTTTTTATTTTACCGTTTGCACTAATTTCTGTTTGGTATAATTCTTTATACCTTACACCGGTGCTTTCATTGCCATGACCTCACCTCCTCCATTTTTCTCCACCACTTATGCCCCATCATACAACCCCTATTTTGATCATGGCTACCACCCACCATTGTTAACCCACACTAACCAATATGCTCTCCATCATGATTTTCTTCACCTACAAGACTCCATAAAAAGCTTCAAGGCTTCTTTTGGTCGTTACAATGAATTTTTCCTTGAGGCCATCCACACTATACAATACAAACTCCAATCCGCTGAAATCATTGAGTTCATTCCTCCAACAGAGTCCCCCCTTGTCCCCAACTCTACACCCTTGTTCTTCGAACCAGCAGAGAATGGTGATGTAGAAACAGAGCAAGTTGAACTCAACTCCTCCGCCATCATTGACGTAAACACCATCTCCATCACCGCCAATTCCTTCATCCCCAAATAAAACCCCAGTCCCTGCCACAACTTCATTGACCACCGATTCACTCACCTCCGATTCAGATGACACAGTGAACTTACACCATGAAGGCTCCTCCATGACCACCGAGATCTTCAAAGATCCGTGTTCGCCACATTCAGTCCCGGCTCGTTCAGAATCAGAAGTCGTTGCTTCTGGCTTGGACAACCATTACAACATCATCCTCGCGCCACTGCCTTTGTTCGCCATCTCGGCCAACATTCTGCCATCGCCGCCGCCTCCCATGGACACAGACCCACCGCCAGTCCCGCTCCTAGGTCATTCAGAATGTGTTCCTTCTTACTACAAACGCATATCACCACCGCCACCTTTAGACGTCATCTTTGTCGTACGCCTCCCTGGTTCGCGATTTTGCTTCACGCCCCTCTTCCTTGTTGGAACACAAGCACTCACTATCACTCATGGTGCACACACATAGAAAGAATATTGAGAAATATGAGAGAAAGAGATACACTAAAATCTCTATTATTCACTTCACTTCACAATTACACTTTCACTTGCACATATTTCACACTTCACCACTTGTTAACATTCACATCACACACTATGTCTATTTATAGACTTACACATACACTAACTAACTCACCTGATAGCTTCTAACTAATCACTATAGTTACAACAAACTAATCACACTTTAACAAACTAACAAAACACTAACAAACACTAACTAATTTGAATTATCTCCAATACACCCCCCTTAATTCAAATTAGCTAAAAAAACACAAAACACAAAATACAAAAGCTAATACATCTCTGAACACAATTTTTCCAGGATCCCATACTTTGAAGCACAATGATCTAACCTCCATAGAAATACTTTCATATCCTCTAGGATCCCATAATTTCAGAACACTTATGTATTTGCAAAAACAACCAATTGCCACTGTTGATGTGCTAGCCTGGTGGTCACCAACTTGGCACTCCAGTCCTGCCTTCATGAAGTCCCTGGTTCGAATCCCACTTGTGCACGTTTTTCTGGATTCAAAATCTTTAAGCACTTTTATCAAAAACAAAACAAGCAACATGCATATGGCCGGTATCGAACACAAGACATGATACACCAAACGCCTTACCACTAGGCTGCAGCAACTATTGATGCTAATCAGCAATCGTAAAATGTATTTGACTTGTGAAAAATTATTCCTCCTCCAGAAATAGAACCCTTCGTTTTCTCCTTTCCATCGACCTTCGTTCTGTTTCTCACTGTGCAAACACTTCAAAATAAGTGACCAAGGTTTGGCCATAAAATCACCTTCTTGCCCACCAATAGCGTAAAGGAGATCATCACCCACAACACCATCATCATCATTATTCTCCTTCTCAACCAGAGAACCATCGCTGTTGTCATCGTACTTATCAACGTCGGCGGTGGCGTCATCGCAGAACTGAAGGACACCGCAGTTCCTTCTTTTGCCGCCACCTCCGGTCTTGTCATTGTCATTGCCGATCTTTCGCTTGGTAGCAGAGGATTTTCCGACGACCTCCATGGTGTCATCAGCCACCATAAGTGCCGATGAAAATGACCCAGCCTCATTTTCAGCTTCTTGATACTCCTCTTTTATGGATTCTGAGCATAACGATTCATCTGCAGATCGGACTTTAACATAATCCTCAGCTTCTTCCTCAGAGTTGATAACATGAGAATCTTCCAATTTATTTTCACCCTCCAATGGTTGTTCAAGCCATTGTAAATGCTTGCACAATATTTCCTTCAAGCAAGAAGCCTCGATATCTGTCTCCAGCTCCGGCATCACCGCTGATGAACCATTCTCCGCCATATGTGGGTAACAAGCACTCCCTGATCCTTCTGATGCACTGCTTCCATTTTCCTTTTCTAATTCAGTTGGCGGGGCTTGTTGTTGGAGTGGAACGATGGGTCTCTATAAACCCAACTCCAATTCTTGAATCTCTGAAGACTCGGTGTTCTCTATATCAGCACCCTTATTTGCTTCCTTCTTGCACTCATCTTTCTTATCACCTTCATAGGTTTTGTACAAGATATCCCATGCTCCTTTGGTTGTGTTGGCAGCAACAATTTTCTCAAGATTTCCTTCATCCACACATTGACGAATAATCAAGAGAGCTTTATAATCTCTCTTTTTGGAAGCACCATCTTCCACATCTTGAACAGCTTCTTGCATCATCTCAAACACCTCATAGAAATTGAAAATGTTCTCCATCTTCACCATCCATTGATGGAAGTTCTTGCCATCAAGAATTGGTAAAGGGATTGAAAAATCCCCACTCACAATCTCTTCAATTTCTACACTCTTGGACCCATCACAAGTTCCTAATCTTGTAGCTCTAGATACCATGTTGGAATACAAGCACTCACTATCACTCATGGTGCACACACATAGAAAGAATATTGAGAAAGATGAGAGAAAGAGATACACTAAAATCTCTATTATTCACTTCACAATTACACTTTCACTTGCACATATTTCACACTTCACCACTTGTTAACATTCACATCACACACTATGTCTATTTATAGACTTACACATACACTAACCAACTCACTTAATAGCTTCTAACTAATCACTCTAGTTGCAACAAACTAATCACACTTTAACAAACTAACAAAACACTAACAAACACTAACTAATTTGAATTATCTCCAATATTCCTTGCATCAAGATCGATCAGTTCCTCATCCTCCGAGTTCGTCCCACCTGTTCTGGAAACCGCCGCGCCAGCGCCGGTGAAGATGGTTGTGTACACCGCCTCTGCAACGCTGCCACCACACCCCGTCTTCGTATTCGATCTTGGTGGACCTCTCACAAACGCCTCTTTTCTGCCAAGCGTCGCCGTCCCCAACTTAGCGATTCGGTTCCGTCTTCCCCATGTCCATCAACTCTGTTTTCATCTTCATCGGCTCGAGTTAATGAGTCTCCGGTGATGGTACCTTCGTCTGCCATACCACCGTCATATGGGTGCGCCTCTCGGTGACCCTGGGTGTTGTGGAACCTTCTGAGAAGATTAGGGTTTGGCCCTCTATTTAGTTACTACTGGGCTTGCGCTACTGGGCTTTGCATTGGTTTCTTCAAACTCAATTTTTGGAGTCTTTGGGATTTCTTATTGGGTTGCAAACACTCCATTAGGGTTCTGTAGCTTATAATTGGGCTGCTATCAGAAAGTTCTTATTTTGGGCCTTGTTGTACCTTGCTCTTTTTTTTAAGAGCTACTAAATTGGCCTTCTTAGCTGGATTAATTGTTGGGCTCAAAATTAACACTGTGGCTGCTGCTGGACTTCATAATATTTTGGGCTCCTTCTACATTGGATTAGTTTGAACAAATTATATTTTTGGGCTCAGAATGATATTGAAAGTTATGGACTTTAATACACCTTGAGGACAATGTGTTTTTGCAAGAATGGAGGGATGTTATGGCCCAAAATATGGCACTAGATCCAAATACCAAAGCCCGAGTATTATTTCTTAGATGTGACAATGCATTAGGAGTAGAAGAATCTAAAATAATGATGAGTCACATCATTTAGGAATATTCTAGAATAATGGTGAGTCACTACTAAGTTTATTAGGTTTGTTATTAAGAATGCTATATATGTAATGAATGAATGCAATAAACAAGAAGAAGAAGAAGAATATTGAAGGAAAAACATTTGCTTTTATTATGAGGTTTGCTCCCCTCCAAAGGAGCCTTTTCTTTATACCTTTATTATTTTATTGTTTGCACTAATTTCTGTTTGGTATAATTCTTTATACATAATATGTACCATTAATAGCTTCCGGTGGCCAGTGGGACGAATTAATTTCATTAGTTGTCTTTCATATTATTTTAATTTTAATTTAATATATTTGACAATCACATATATTAATTAATTGTTTTTTTTTTAAAAGTACAAATCAAGGTCCGACTCCAAAATTTTACTACTTTCAAATTAACGAAGTGCTTTGTGGATATGAGGATTCATATACACAATTTCACACACACGTACCTATTTATAGAGTGAGTATAAATCAAGTATAGTCAACATTTGGCCTTCTCTGGATGCTTTTGAGTATTGGGCTGTGGGAGATGGAAAATCTATTGCTGGTTAGGAAAGAATTTAAGATTGCGAAACCTTGGTGTTCTTTGGGCCACTGCTTGTTATTTTCTTTAATCAAGCAGCTTGCAAGCAACTATTGCAGTGCTCAGTCTTGTTTATCTTAGAGATTCTTCTGGGAAATGGATATGCGGCTTTGCCAAGATCCAGAGGTTTTGATAAAATTGTTCTTCAGTTACACTCTTTGGTGGTTGAAAAGTGGATGGGCGCTGCTTCATCAAATCAAATCCCTTCTTTCTTGCAACTGGGTAATTAAATTACGAAGCAAACAAAGGAGCAGATTTCCTTGCTAATTTGGGGTGTAATCTTGGTCATAATCCTCCTGCTGGTTTGGATCAATTTTTTATTGCGGATGTAGTAGGGGACTTTTCTCCTAGGTTAATTTCAGTGTAATCCCTTTTCGGCTTTAAGCCCCTTTTAATACCCAAAAAAAATAAAAATAAATCATATGATAATACGAGATTTGGATGCTCTCGCTTTATCTTCTTTTTCATCTCATGATAGAGAGAGAAAGAAACGGATTCAAATTTCTTTTTGGGTGTAGAGTCCACTAATTTTTTTAGGTGATAGAAAAAGAAGATAACAAAAAGAGAGTATCCCAATCCTATGATACATATGGACCTTTCTCATATAGTAGTATGGGCACATTGGATCTGTGGTCCAAAATGAGAAGAGAGAGAAATTCTAGCCTCCAATAAATTACTTTTATTTCAGTTTAACTCAAAAGACCTTTCCAAATTATTGGATAGCTTATGCGTTTTAGTAAAAACCTAAGTAAACGTATATGGGAATAGAGTTTTCCCTAAGTTTTTAACTATCACTCACTAATTCTATTTCCAGGAATCTTTTATGTCTGTTAATAAATTTTTAAAACTTGTACCAAACATGGGAAAATTTTATTCCCATGCCAACATTCCCGAGAATATTTTTTTTAAACTTGTAACAAACGCTACCTAAGTGTCAAAAGTAAATTTTTATTAAAACTGTTTTTCTATGAAAAAAAACTTAAGCAAACATGTCCTAAAACTCAGTTTCTCTAAATACCATTTTTATATAAAAAAAATGTTTTTTTTTTTTTGTAATTCAATTAAGTTTTCTCTAAAAAAAATTGTTTCTACCCCGAGGTATTCTTGTATGTTTAACCTATTTAAAATGATCATGAAATTAATTCTTATTTGATTGCAAGAGTACAAAGATTATTCAGTCTCAACAAAAATTACTTCTCCAATATTAGAAATTGCGTTATCATCCAAAGGCATCTCAAAACATCTTTTGTGCGCTGAGGAATGCTAGTAACATATTTTTGAGACACAATTCTAACACATTCTCTCTTATTAGGTCACACATAAAGTGTTTCAAAGTATGATTTAAAAAGGAAAAAAGAAAAAAAAATATATGATTTTTTTTTTGGTAGAGGCGAAAACAAAGCCAAAGAAAGAAAAATTACATCCCTAAGAAATTAATTCCAGCAGAATCTGCAACCACAAGACTGCTGATGCCACAGGGAGGGTAAGCCAACAGCTTCAGCCTGTCACTTTGAGTAGCACCAGTTTTGCCAAAAAAAATCAGCACACCTTCCCGGAGAGTATGATGCAGCTGAACTGTCCACTCCAAACACAAGGTGTCTTTGACAGATTGAATCAAGGAAGCATGCTGGTGCATGGGAGAAGTAAAAAATTGTTTACAAAGTGTTGCTTGTATTTCTCTAATCGGTTTAAAGTTGGTGGAGAGGAATAATAAAGCCATGAGAGGAATTAGATGCAATGATTTCTTTGTTTGAATAATAATAATAAAGCCGGCAAAGGAGTTGAGCCAGGAACATTACCATGTCCTATGCGCAAAAATTATCAACGATTTAGCAAGCAGGTTTAGGGCTCAATTCAATGCCCTACGATATTTTTGGGAAAGGAAGGTTGTTTTCAAATGCAATGTTATGCAAGAATTTTCTCTTTTAGAGTGTGTTTGGGAAAGATTTAATCTTTCCCATTCAGCTGTTTTTGAGTAATTATGTGATTTTGTGAAAAAATTGGTATATTAGGATACCTAGATTATTTTCTAAAAAAACTTTTTTCTCCCCATTTATTTTCTAATAGGCTGCAAGACCCGACCTGTTTTCTAAAAAAACCTTTTTTAACCGACAACTATTCACAACATTCTTCATCTTTGCTATGTAAAAATGATTATTTTTACACCACCCAAACGAAATAGATTAGCTTAAAATCGTTTTTCAACAAACACACCCAAACAAAAACAGATTTTGATTATAATTGATTATCACAATAATCGATTATTTGAAAACAGATTATTAGCATAATCTTTTTTTCCAGTTTTCCCAAACACACTATACTTAAACCAGTAAAGCATTTTTTGACTAAATAAATAACTTTTTACTTTTCCGAGTTTCTATAAAAGATGTTTGATAAAAATGTATCAAATAAGATGAACGCATCCACCAACACCCTAACCAGTTATTCCCTTCATGTCGTGTGAAACAGGATAAGTGACAGTTACCTAATCAAACGTCATGTGTTCTATCCAGAGTTATCAATCCCGAATAGCGGTGCGAAGCGGCTGACCCCGAAAACGCTATTGCGAGATAGCGCATAGCGGGACGGCCGTTATTTTAGGCAAGTGGAAGCAGAGGGGGGGAGAAGCAGAGGGGGATGCAGTAGAAGCAGAGGGGGAGAAGCATATCTGAAGAGGGGGAGAAGCAGATCTGAACGTGAGAAGTGGGGAGGGAGAGATTGGGAGGAAGAAACAGAATAAAATAAGAGTGATCTACCCATTTAGTTTCTAAGGCCCAACAAAACAAAAAAACAGAGAGAGAGAGAACACATAATAATATTTGGGCCACATGGCCCAAATTCCGGAAGCGGTTTGTTTGCAACCGCATGTGACATAATTTCTGTTTGCAGCAGCCGCATGTAGTGTTAACCCTAGATCTGCAAGCAGATGCCGCAGGAGAGCATGCGTGACACCTCCAACAGCGACGTCGACGACTGAGTTGGGCCGAAAATGGCTCGTCGTCGACCGAAAATGGCTTAACTGGACGAAAATTCGACTTGACACAGGAGCGGCCCAAAATGGCCCGCTTCACCGTTTTTCGATGTGATTTCTGCCGCGAAAGCGGTCGCGACTACCGCTACCGAAAAACGCTCCGCCACGCCGTCCAAGTAGCGGCCACCGACTGCTCTGCCCCGCCCCTCCGCGATAGCGACGCAATCACGTGCTATTAATTACCGTGGTTCTATCTCAGGCTCCAAGTAGAGTATAGATTATAAGGTCTTAAATATGAAGTTGATAAGCTCTTAAACTATTAGCTCCCAAACACATTAGGAAATCAGGAATCAGGATATCATATATATACTATCAGGTCATCCTTATCAGGTGCTCCAAACACATAATGGATTCATGTAGTGGAGAGAGAGATAAAGCTCTCCTGAAGTGAGGAACAACACATGCAACAATTAAAATAATCAGAAGTTAGCGGAGATTAATCATAAAAATACGGCTACATCTTTAAGCATCCAGTGACCCGACTTTAGACTCCCTTATCACCAGACCATGACCAACAAAAACAACCTCGGGCATCCTCAGTAGTCCATAGCATTATAAAAATAAAAATGGTTCCTTGGTTTCTCAGGTAGCTAGTATGCATAAGTGTGTATTTAGATGAGTGTCTGACAAACTTGATTTTGGATGAAATTGATTATGTAGAATTGATTTCAATACAAATGTGTTCGAAGTAAAGTGGTTTATGTTTGGATGTTTTTATTCTGAAAACAAATTTGATGTAAAACTTAGTATAATTTTTCATTCCAAAAATAGAAGCCACTCTAAGCTGCTTCTGATATAATCAATTCTGTATGCAAAATTGATTCCACGAACGTGTAACCAAACACCTCTTTTTTTTTACCAGAATCATGTTTGACATGTGCAAAAACACTTCTGGAGACAACACTTCTGGGGTCTCCAGAAGTGGAACCAAACACACAATAATTCTAAACAGAATCTTATAAACCTCTAGAGACAGAAAACGAGCAATCCAGAATATTTCTAAATTTGTAGAGGTAAATAGACCTAAAACGGTGACTTTTCCTCTATTTTATCAAACACATGAACCGTATTGATGTCAATTCAAACAGTTGAAGAGAAATTAAAGGGACCATTATGAATGTCATAATGAAAGAAAACTGAGAAAAAAATAGAAATTCTAATGAAATAGAGTTCAATTCAAATAACCATACGAATTCAAGAAAAATATAAACACAACATCCAAGTCTCATTTAACATCAGAAGGCTGACTCATTTCATATCTATTTCTTATACATTTAAATTCTGATTCATTTCATTTCACAAAGAGCCAATTACCATGATCCTTCGGCACCCACTGTTGGATTCTTGAAAGCAGAGAACTCCCAGTAAGTTTTCAACGAGAATGGTGCGAAAACAGTTGCACCTTCTTCAGTAATTTTAGATATCTACAAAATCATTTATTTTAGATTCAGGCTTCATATCATATACACATTATAGAAAGGGTGCAATAAAGGTACACAGTTTAGAGAAAGGGCACAGCAAAAGAAATTGAAACCTCTACACTTTGATGATGAACAAGATGAGTTATTCAACAACTTCTTAGAAACAAGATCAATACACATAACGATCTCGTGATTGACAAGCAACCATCATCTTCTAGGTGTTTTCACCTTCCATTTTGTGACACCACCATTACCATGTTGTTGTCATTATCATCATTTTCAGATAGTCCTTTTACTTTATTTTCTGCTGGTGGTGCAGGGTTCTAAGGTAAAGCCTTCATTTCTTAGATGGTCAAAATTCTATGCCAAGCTATGTTGATCTGAGCCAGCCAAAATTAATTATTCCCACCATGAAAGGAAAGTAGGAAATCATGCTCACTAGTCAGTACACTTTATTAACAAGTTATTTCACATAAGTATTATGAAACTATTTGCTGTCTAGAAACCCACTGTCCTTCAGGATAAGTGGAAATTAGACCCATAACATCCAACCTCAGGTAGATAAAATCAGAGACCTCAGACCTAAGTACTATGTGAGTTAACCCTTACCAGCTAAAACCCTACTAATTGAACTTCCTTACAAATGCTTTGGTCTGAACCATATACTTCTCATTTCTCAAAAAATTAAACGTGATCTCTAAAACTTCTAACCAAAAAATTTATTTGGCTTTCTAAACAATGACAAGAATGTAGAAGAAACTGAGAGAACTACAGAAAAAATCACCATTCAACTCCCTTTCAACTTCTAGGGATGGCAAAATAACCTTGCATCTGGGGAACCCCACGGAGACTATCCTATTTGGGACCCGAATTTGGGGAATTTTCACCCACGAGGATTGTGATGACAATTATAGGAACAATGGAAAACATTAGGAAATTCGAGAAGAATATTCTCAGAAATGTAGCACCTGGGGTCTACAAGCCTGGAGCAAAGATGAACCCTTAACAGCTAAGATTTAGGACAATATATATTGAGATTTCACGTATATTACATTTCTTGATAAATTACAAAGTGGGGAGAGAGGGGGAGCGGGGTAGAGCGAAACAAGAAAAGGAAATGGAGACAGGACAATACCTGAATCTTGTTAACAGCAGACCGATCACGATATAACAGCACACGCATGCATTTTTCTAGTAACTTGACACCTTCTTCAAAGGTCAAGTTTTCATGCCACTCATCACGGAGAATTGGCCTAGCAAGATGATTGCCCAGCCCAGTTGCTACATGGTTGTCTTCAAAATTAATGCCAATCATGTTAACCTGAATAAGATTCACAAATACAAAAACTGAATAAACTTGCAGGTAACTAAACTGTTGAACCAAACATAAAAGACAAAGTATGGCATACCATGCCAAGGTATTTCTGCCCATTTTTCACGCCACCAAGTATAAGCGAGTTCCACAATGGGTTGAACTTGTTGCGCCTATTATACATCACGCGAGTTAAATAGTTGTGAACCTCTTTAGGCCCCAGAGAGTTCCCATCATCCCACATGTTGTCATAAAGGCTGCAGCAGTCAAAATTCAAAATCAACAATTAGATGAGAATATTGAAATTGTAGTATTAAAAAGGTTGAGGGGGAAAATAAATATATGGAGCCTTTTCCTCAATGTTTGAAACAAAATAAATAATTAAGCAAGCAAGGGGAATAAAGCAGATGAAACCATTTAACTAAGCACACCCTTCTGTGCCTAACTTAATTGAAATAACCAGTGCAACTTAGTAACAATTATTTTAAATAAAAACATAGTGCTCACATAAGCTCGTCAAGGTAACGTAGAATCTCCTGAAAGTCACTTATTTCACCGCTTGCACCAAGAAGAGAATGTTTTCCAATAGGCTTCAAACGCTCAATACTCTTGTACCGCAGGGTAGATCCATACGAACCTATCATCATATCCATCATTGACAAATTGACATGAGATGCAGAGTTACACCAATACTAAAAACATTATGAATTTTCCAGAGAAGACACATTTATGAATCAGAAGTCAAACGCAAGAGCCAGCACTTGTAACAAATCAAAATTTATTTTTCCATAAAAAAAAAAACTCGTGAAAAGCAAATTCCATAAGAATCAGATTAAGCCCAATTAAATACTACATAGATCACTACAAACGTCTTATTCCTACTAAAGTATAAAAAAATAATTGCAGTTAAGAAGCTAAAGTTGATTGAAAGAAAGATAAGATGTAAGATTAAAATCGATGAGAATAACCTCCCATATCAGCAGCCATAAGAATCCCATCTTTGTATTTGATTGCAACTACAGATGATCCAGTTACGTATGGGTACCTAAGCATGAAAAACAAGATTTAGGGTTTAACTTGAAAGCAATTGTGAAATTAAAAAAAGCTACGAATACATTACTCGGAAAAAACCCTAAACTAATGATTAAGGGATGAAGAGGGAGAGTGGAAAAGAGTACATACAGAGTTCTCTGGGTTTCAGCTACAGTGTCCATTGTCATGAGATCCTAACAGCGAGTGAGACCAGAATATGTCACAAGGTAACGGGGTACAGAGAGATGCGCTATGTAGTTTGCTAAATAATGTTAAAAACGACGTCGGTTCCAGATTTTCTACTTCTGTTCTCAAGCCCTGAACGACGTCGTCTATCTTAAAATATTATAATTTCATCTATTGTTATTTTTAGACTAAAGGCCCAATTTGGTCTCTGAGAAAAACATTCGGGTCTGAAATAGTCTCTATTCAAAAAAAACTCTCAATTTAATCCTTCCGAATGTAATTATCGGGACACGTTAGTCCCTCCGTTAGTTGACTACCTTTGACCCCCGTTAAACCGCTGATGTGTCTCGTTATGTTGCTTAGGTGGTCGTAACGGTAGTCATACGTGGATTTTTATTTTATTTTTTTCTTTCCTCATTTATGTCAAAACGACGCCGTTTTGGGTCTCCTCCTTCACCATCAAGCTGCTGCTTCTTCTTCATTCTTTGTTACACGCAGAGGAACCCTAGACATTCACCCATGATTACATCTAGTCATTATTAACCTTCTTCTTCTCCTCCCCTTCTCTGATAGCTACCCTCGTTACTGCGCCTCTTTCCCTCATCATTTCGAACTGAAACCCTAAGTGTTATTTCACCCCTTAATTGTTATTTCGCCCCCTTTTCCAACTACTCAAAACTCAAAAAAAAAAAAAGGACCAAATGTCATCTTTATGTTGTCCATATGCATCACTTCCATCTTCTGCTACTTCTTCTTTCCATTATCCTTCACGGTGGTGGTTTGTATCCAGGGGTTGGAATGAACATTAAGCACAATAGTTTTGTGGGACATTTTAGTCCTTAACAAATATATTAGTAACTCAAATTCATCCCTTACAAAATTCAAGGGGGACAAAGTAGTCCCTTGTGGCTGGTCAGCAGGTGTTGTCTGGTTTCCTTGAACTGGTTCTTGAGTCTGAGACACAAAAATGGCAACCACCCATGCATGAGAACACATAACCCAGCAACATCATAAATGGAACCCTAGCCATCGATTCCCCAAATTACCCACCCTAAAATCGCGAAACATCATAGATTAGGGGAAGAAAAATTACCTTCAAACGAGAGTTCCTTGATATGCTTACTGTCCCTTCAGTTCCTTCCCTTCGCCATCTCTTCAGTTCCTTCGCCACTAAGAGTTCACAAATACAGAGGTTAGGGTATGAATTAGGGAGAGGGAAATGTGTTAAGGGGTTATGGTCATCGACCCTTCACGTTCTCGTGCTTCACTCAGACCAAAAAGGAAACGACGTCGTTTCCTTGGCAATTCCTCCCTTCAAACGTCTGCGTTTTGTGCCTAGGGTTTTTGTTTTTCATTTTTATTTTACTTTTATTTAGAATTTCCAAGCTGGACTTCCCCTCAGCAAGGTTAACCTACACATCAGCAAAATTATGGGCCATGTCAGCGTTTTACCTGAGGTCAAAGGTGGTCAACTAACGGAAGGACTAACATGTCCCGGTAATTACATTCTGAATGATTAAATGGAGTTTTTTTTGGATAGGGACTATTTCAGACCCGAGTGTTTTTTTTAGGGACCAAATTGGGCATTTAGTCTTATTTTTATTATGATATTTTTAAGTTGATTTGTTAATTAAATCATGAAAGAAGCACAAAACCTGCACCTAACAACCATGATGAAATTAGTTACTGCCTCTTTGGTTAAGAGTTTAGGATCTGTTTGGTTTGCATTTTCATTTCATGTTTTCATTTTTTAAAATTTACATTGATTTTAAATTGCTAACAAGATGATGGAATATTCCTACAATAAACAATTGTGACAAAGAAAGGATAGAAGGTTAGTTAGAAATAATGCATTTCGGGAAATAATGAAAACAACTATTTGACATTTTCAAAATGTCTAGAAATATTGGACGTGCTTTCAAAATTTGAAAAAGTAAATGATGTGACAACTACTAAAATCAATACAGATTTTAGAAAATGAAAACAAGAAATGAAAATGCAAACTAAACAGGCCTTTAGAGACCCAAGATTACTTTTGAGATCTAAGAGACATTTCAATAATAATTAGACCTCTTTATTTTTAAAGGTGTGTCTAATAAAATCAATTTTTTTTGGAAAATATAATTTTTAGAGAAGTAATAGTTTCTAACTTTTCGATTGAGTTGAATTGATTCTACGATTGTAAGTCACAAAAATATTTACTTTTACATCTCAAAAGTGATTTTACTTTACTATATAAAACTAAATAGTCTTCTAAACTCACTTTTAAAATATCATTACCTTACAAATCAATTTTTTAACAATAATTTTTTTAAATCAATATATTTAATATTAATCTTTTTTTTTTTGGTAAGGTAGTAATAAAACGGAAAAAAGCATAAACATAAAACTAAAGCAAACGCTGGGCAGGTATCCCTAGCTCATCACGCAGGATGAGGGAACCCATGGAGGGACATCCTTCCAAAACTTCCAGCCTACACATCTTCTAGCACCCCATTTGGCCAAGAAGTCCACACAAGCATTTGCTTCACGGTAGATATGACGGATTTCAATCTCCCAGGCCCACTACAGTAGCTCCTCAATATCAGCTATGATGGAATCATAAGTATGGAACCTTTGAGTTTGCTTTCCATGCAACAGGTTCACAACTTCAAGAGAGTCAGTCTCACAGTGCACTTTCCTGAAGCCCTTCCTCCAAGCCAGATCCATACCAGCCCTAACAGCCAAAAGCTCAACAAGGATGGCCTCACCTTTGCCTTCGAATTTCAAGAAAACCTTACACCTGTCTCCAGTAAAGTTTCGAATGAGCCCACCAACACCCATAACGCCTGATTCTATCAACACACCGCCATCAATATTAAGCTTAACAAAGTCTTGAGGTGGGGGAAACCAACGAACCAAGATGCTACCCAGGTCACAGTTATTCTCAGGGTTAAGAAGAGTAGTAAACTCATTACAAGAATGATGGATTTTACGGATCACAGGGTGGATATCACACTTCTTGTCATCCGACACCATATTATTGCGCCATCTCCAAGTCCTCCAAAGCCCAGCCAAGAAGATAGTTGATCTATCACCATTTGCAACCTCATCTATCCATTTATTGACTTCCATCAGATTTAGGAAGTTGTGCATGTAAAGCATATTCAATCTAGTCCAGACTTCTCTAGAATGAGGGCAGTCACGAAGGCAGCGAAGAGTGGTTTCAACCTCTAAGGAGCAGCGCTGACAGAAAGAAGAGGTTGCACAGCTTATAATGAAATCTCATTTCATTTGTAGGTATGGCTGAGTGAAGAATATACCAAATTAGAAACCGAACTTTAGCAGGAACCTTGAGTTTCCAAACCCACTCCCAGTTGCTATTCACATCCCAAGTGCACTGCTGGTTTCTGAGCCATTTGTAACCCAAGCTGGCTTTATAAACGCCTTCATTGCTATCCTTCCAAACCCAGTTATCTGACAAGTTCTCCTTTGGGTAAGTTGGGATAGGCAGGTCTCTGATAAAATGCTTCAGATCATGAGATAGGTTAAGTTTCTAAACCATCAAGATTCCAAGAACCATTCACCCAAGCGTCTTTGACTCTGAGTTCAGTATCAGAAATATGAACATTGTAACATCCGTTATTTTATGCATGGTTAATGTATGAGGGTTAGGGTTAGGGTTAGGACTTGGGTTATATAGCTGGGATGTGGTTTGAGGCATAGAGACCTTTGCTTGGCAAGCACACAACCTTTTCGTGTGAGTTTGAATGTAGAAACAAAATTAGGGTTTCCCGGTTAGCATCTTTGAGACATCTGAGCGTGAAATAAGAAATTTGGAGTTATGAATGAGATTAGACCTTTTTGATGGTTTGAAGCTGTTTATTAGGTCTTGATGAGCCTATATCGCAAATTTGAGGTCAATCGGACGTCAAACGGGTCAAGAACGCAAAGAAACACAAACCGAGCGTTCTGTGATAGATTAATTAATTGAAAGTCGGAATATTAATTTAGATCGGTCCTGAGTACAATAGGTCTTAGGATTAACCTAAAATAATTACAGAAAAATATTCCAGCAGTAGGTTACACAGGAATATGCGAAAGAAAACACCCAGTTGTGCCGACGGAACAACACCCAGTGATACGTGTCGTTACCAGGAGGATGATGGCCATGGTGAGGCCACCTCACATTCCACCTAACCCTTTTGCATGTGTGACACCTAACCCTTTTGCATGCGTGACACCTAACCTTTTTGCAACCCTTTTGCATGTGTGACACATAACCCTTTTTTCATGTGTGACACCTAACCCCTTTGCATGAATGACACCTATCTCCATTACCCCTTTTGCATGCATGACACTTGTCTTCCCACTAACTTATCAAAACCTACCTAAATTCATCTATAAAAGCAAAATCACAAAAGTGACTTCATTTTTTCTCCTCCAGCCTCATTTCACTCATCCTTCCATAGCCAATTTCGTTCCCTCACCTCTGCATGTGTTGACTGAATAGTTAAGTGAAGGAAAGAACAAGTTGCACACTCATTCACACCCAAAAACTCATCTTATCCTGTTTCTGTAAAACCATCCCCTTACCTTCTTCCACCGTTGGATCGTGTTTAAATTTCATGGAAAGGTTCTAGTCTAGTAGTTCTTCACATCCAACGGTTAAAAGTTCTGTACGTTCCCCAGAGTGAGAGTTATTCAACTCGGAAAAAGGAGATAAGCTCAACCCGAGTAGCTCCTGACCAGTCACCTTGGGAGGTTCATCCTAGGCTCATCCACCGATAGATCGAGCTGAAATTTTTGGAGAAGCTAAGGAAAAGGTAGCTCTTTAATTTCACCGTTTATTTTTATAAATATTTGTCTGGGTTGTGAGATATAGAGCCAAAAAAGTGGAATATTTTAGGGTGTTTGTTGCAGATTCTAAGTTCCTTACAAGGTGTTGTTCACAATGTGGTTTCTTTGGAGGACTTTCGGAGACTCAGGGGCCTAGGTCCATGTGAGGCAGAATCATGAGGAGTAGAGGACGAGTAATTTCGTTGCGTCTAGGTCATCGTACGACTCTCCAGGTGGGGGAAAGAAATTATTTAACAACGGAAACGGCACAGCGACATTTAATTCGATAATGGCGTAGGGCGACCCAAACCCTACATGATTGTGAGTAAAGGACAATGTCCATATCACGCTGGGGACTACTTAGTAATACTCGTGATGATATTGAGATTGTGCGTTTATCACCGTTATGTTTATTATATATTATTTTATTATTTTATGATTGTCTGCTTGGATGATTTGACTGGTTGAATTGATGTTGATCACTGCTGGATGATGATGTTATGAGTTGTGATTATTTTATAAGCATGATATCTTATTATTTTAATTAGATTTTTATAATGATTATTAATTTGGAAATGATGATTTTATGACATGTTAGTAATGATGATGTTGTGACATGATGATATTATGGTATGATGTGTTGAGTGCTATAATTGTGATCGGAGTTTGAGTAAATGATAAGTTATATCGAGACATGAGGATGTATTGGGGAATTCATGTTATATGTGTTAGTAGTGCCTAACTGAGATGATTCCTAAGAAATGATGATAATGAGATTGATGAGATAAGATTTTATTGAGGTTACCTATGAGATTATGATGAGTGGTTAGGACACTAGGGGTGACCTAAAACATGATATGTGATATGGTGGACCTGAAACATGGTCGTGTGGGGACTATGCCTCGGAGGGAGAATTCCTGGGGATAGGCTAACGGTGGACCGCCCCAAACATGATTTCATTTTAGTTGCAGCTATAGTTCATGTGTTGCATGAGCACCCTGGCCGGGGTTCAGAGGTGTGCACCGGATTGTGCAGCTATAGTGCCATTGCTTTGCATGGGCATCCTCCATCCGCGGACGAGGGTGTGTGCCGGGGACTCTGGGACATGTCGATTTATTGATGTGATATCCGGATATGGCCGATACCTGATGAGATGATTCATACAACATTTGCATTGCATCATGATGGAGGGTAGAGGAAAGATCCTAGATGTGGATTGAGGATAATTGTGTTTTAATTATGTATACTCTTGGAGATGGATGTTTAATGTGCCATTATTTAATTAAATGTTGCTAAACCCTTTCCATGTTTGACGTTATATTGTTTCTTATCCATTTTCTTCTTGTTGTTGGGTATGTTTTATTTATGAGATCACTATAAGAAGACTCGGTGGAGAAGCCAACTATGGAGGAACTAGATGGAACCCCTTATGAGCCAGATGCTGGAGGACGAGCAGTGGACTCGAGTAGTTGAGTAGAGAGACTACGGCCAGTGAGTCTTTTTGAGGCGTTTTATCTTTTGTTGTTTATATTAGTTTGTACCAGTTTGTACCTATTGGGATCCTGCTGAAGGGATTCCCTCTACTGTACTGCATCAGGATATGATGTGCATATGTCATGCATGTGTGTATATATGTTGTTTATATTTTAAGTTCAAATTTTTCCGTCGTTTTAATATTTACAGTTAACGATAATAACACGATTAGGTCCTAAATATTATGGGTTTTCTTTAATGGGACGTCGGGGCGTCTCAAACATAGTCTACCAAGTTGCAAATAGGACCCTTGCCTGTCCAATCTAAAAAATACAAGAAAGAAGCATCACTTGACCCGAACCTCATACGGAAACCATCCCTCAGACCCGAAATGGCTTTAGTTATGCTACGCCAAGTTGTCGAAGCATTGGCTTTGTGAGGTGCATTCCAAATCGAGCCATTGTTGAGGTATTTATGAGAGAGCACCTGAACCCATAGCTTGTGCTTGTCATGCAGTAAGTTCCAAATTAGCTTGCCAACCATAGCAATGTTGGCCATTCTTGTATCCCTGATCCCCATGCCTCCAAAGCATCTAGGGGAGGTCATTATATCCCATTTTACCATTATCCAGCCACGATTACCATTACCATTTGCCCAAATGAAGCCTCTAGTCAAGGAATCTATCTTATTACAAACCTGATTCGGAATAAGCTGGACCTCCATTAAGTATGTTGGCATGGAGGAGGTGGCTGACTTTGCTAGACAAATTTTACCAACTTTGTTGAGAAACCTACTATTCCATGCCGCCATTCTATGCTGAATTTTTTCCACAATAGCATTGTACACATTCTTGGATACTCTACCTTGAGTTAGGGGAAAACCCAAATAGGTACCCAAATCCTTCACAAAGACAATCTCAGATATTTCAGTCAACTCTTTTTGCTTCTGTCTAGCAAGTCTAGCCGATCCCATAGCCTTGGATTTATCATAGTTTACTTTCATTCCAGATACTTCACAAAACTCTCTAAGAGTATCAGTCACTACTTGCACTTGATTATTAGTGGCTTTGCAGAATAGAAGCACATCATCTGCAAACAAGAGATGGGAGATGCTAGGGCCACCTCTTGAGACTTGTATTGGTTGCCAAGTGCCATTAGTTACCTTTTGTTGAATGCTAAGAGAGAGCATTTCCATGCAAAACACAAAAAGGTAGGGTGAGAGAGGGTCCCCCTAACAACCTCTAAAGGGTTTGAAGCTATCCAGTTTGGCTCCATTCCACAATAGAGACAGGCTCGAAGAGCGAACACACCACATAACAAGATGGATGATGTTATTAGGCAACCCGAGTTCTTTCAAAGTCATCTCTAAGAAATCCCATCGGACTCTATCGTAAGCTTTCTCTAAGTCGATTTTGAAGGCAATTACTCCCTTTCGAGCTTTAGAATGATGCATATGGTGAATGATCTCCGTAGCCAATATAGCATTATCCTTAGTTCCTCTTCCCGGAATGAAGCTACTTTGGAGGGGGCTAATAAGGTCATCCAGAAAAGGTCGCGGTCTTTTTTTTATAAGAAGGTAATTATTATTAATTAAACAAAACGTTGGGAAGAAACCCCATTACAATCATTATTAACAAAAATGGAAAGCAAAGGATTAACAGAATGAATAAACTGAAACTCCATAGTGGCATCAAACCCACTCCTAGCTCAAAAATCTACACATTTATTTGCTTCTCGGAAGGAATGATGAAATTGAGCTTGCCAATCATGGAGGTTTAACAGAACTTTAATCTCTTCAAACAGAGATTTAACATGAGAGTGATGTAGAATGTTGCTTGAAATAGAATTAGCTACAACAAGAGAATATGTCTCGAAGATGATTCTTTTGATAGAATGGTTTCGAGCCATTTGAATACCAAGGAGTAGAGCAATGCATTCATCTTTTAGTGCAGAACATTTACCAAGGTTGCAAACATAACCTTTGATGAAGTTCCCTTTTGAGTCACGAATGATACCACCGCAAGCAGCCTTACCTGATGAGGTCTCATGAGCACCATCAACATTCATTTTTACAACATCTGTAGGGGGAGGAGTCCAGCCAATTGTAACCATCACCCTTCTTTCATCCATAAACACATGAGGGTGGTTCAGCTCACGGTCGATCAACTTTGCTTGAGAACAAACAGAATACCAGAAATCATTTGCTGACATAGAGGATTGAGAGAAAACCAAATTGTTTCTTTCCTTCCATAATGTATTATTGAATAACTTGGAGATAATTTAGACAAGTGTTTGTGAAATGCTTGAATTATTTTATTCATCATACTTTGATATATATATATATATATATATATATATATATATACACTCAATAGTAAATACAATTTACAATTTACAAGGAAATGAATGATAAGCTAAATCCTAGGAACACCGTCCGCACCGTCCACACTGTCCAACTAATTCTAACACTCCCCCTCAAGCTGGAGCATACAAATCAAATGCTTCAAGCTTGGAACAAATATTCTGAATTCTCGGTCCTCTTAGAGATTTTGTAAAGACGTCTGCCAGTTGATCATTAGAGCTAACAAATTCGGTGACAACTTCTTTAGAAAGGACTTTTTCTCGGATAAAATGACAATCGATCTCAATATGTTTAGTTCTCTCATGGAATATTGAATTGGAAGCTATATGGAGAGCTGCCTGGTTATCACAACATAACTTCATTTGTTGAGTATCTCCAAACTTCAATTCCTCAAGAAGTTGTTTAATCCAAATGAGCTCACACGTGGCTACAGCCATAGCTCTATATTCAGCCTCTGCACTAGACCTTGCAACAACATTTTGTTTCTTCCTCTTCCACGAGACAAGATTTCCTCCAATAGACACACAATACCCTGAAGTGGAATGCTTATCAATGGGTGATCCTGCCCAATCTGCATCGCAAAATCCAACTATTTGAGTGCTTCCTTTGTCTTCATAAAGTAGTCCTTGTCCTGGAGTCTTTTTAATGTATCTTTGAATTCGAATTACTACATCCCAGTGATCATTATGAGGAGACTGCATGAATTGACTCACCACTCCCACTGCAAAGGAAATATTTGGCCTTGTAATAGTGAGATAGATGAGCTTCCCAACCAACCTTCGATACCTTTCAGGATCAGAATAAGGCTCCCCCTGGTTGGGTAGCAATTTTTTATTCGGATCCATGGGACTATCAACTGGTCGACAATCTAACATACCAGTTTCTTTAAGTATGTCTAATGCATACTTCCTCTGTGAGATGATAATCCCATTCTTTGACTGAACAACTTCAATTCCAATAAAATATTTCAATTTCCCCAAGTCCTTGGTTTGAAAATGGCTACATAAATGTTCCTTCAGCTGAGAAATTTTCTCCTGATCATTTCCTGTGATGATTATATCATCTACATAGACCACCAAGTAAACGCATCTATTTGGAGAGGTATAGCAATAAAAGACTGAATGATCTGCTTCACTACGTTTCATTCCAAAAGCTTGAATAACTGAACTGGATTTTCCAAACCAAGCTCGTGGAGACTGTTTCAGCCCATAGAGAGATCGTCGTAGCCCACTAGCCTACAAACCAAACCGGACTCCCCCTGAGCAACAAATCCAGGAGGTTGCTCCATATAAATCTCCTCTTCTAACTCTCCATGAAGAAATGCATTTTTAATATCCAACTGATATAATGGCCAACGACAGATGGCAGCCATGGCAAGAAATATTCGAACAGAAGTGATTTTGGCCACAGGGGAGAAAGTATCTCCATAATCAAGTCCATAAATCTGAGAGTAACCTTTGGCTACAAGCCGGGCTTTGAGCCGATCGATCTGTCCATTGGCCCCAACTTTAATAGCATATACCCATCGACAGCCAACGGGTTTCTTTCCCGGAGGAAGAGGAGTCAAGTCCCAAGTACCATTATGCTCCAAAGCCTGCATTTCATCAATCATGGCTTGTCGCCATCCTGGATGATCAAGTGCCTCACAAACATTTTTAGGAATGGAAACGGAAGATATAGATGACACAAAAGAATAATAAGAAGGAGAGAGGCGATGGTAACTTAAGAAGTTATAAATAGGATGAGGATTTTGAGTAGACCGAGTACCTTTCCTAAGAGCAATGGGCAAGTCAAGGTTTCCTTCAGGTAGGTCCGTAGTAGGGTCATCTGCTGGAGTAGGACATGATTCAGCTGGTCTTTCAGTGCCTTCCAATTCTGTATTAAGAACTCGTGGACGACGATGATATATGATGGGTGACCTTTGAGATTGCTCGAGTGGGGGATCGTTAGGAATTTTTGTAGTCGAAACTGATTCCAACAAAGGAGAAGGTGATGGACCAAGATACGAAATCGGAAAGACTTCTTGAATAGTCTGAGACTCAACTGTGGATGGTGAGAAGTAAAACTTTTCTTCTAAGAACGTTACATCTGCACGCATGAAATAACGATTCTGCACAGGGGAGTAACACTTGTAACCCTTCTGTAACCTGGAATATCCCAAAAAGACACATTTGATGGATCGTGCAGCAAGCTTATCAAGACCTGGAGACAAGTCATGAATAAAACAAGTGCATCCAAATATCCGTGGAGCGACATGAAATAGTGGCTCTTTAGGGAATAAAACGGAATGTGGTATTTTATGATCAAGAGAGGATGAAGGCATCCGATTAATTAAATAACATGCTGTCAAAACTGCATCACCCCAATGTCGGATAGGTACATTCGCATGGAGTAACAAGGTCCAAGCAGTTTCAACAAGATGTCTATTCTTCCTTTCAGTTATGCCATTCTGTTGAGGGGTATGAGGACAACTGGATTGATGGAGAATGCCCTGTGATGACAAAAAGTAAGAAAGAGCAGAAGAAAATTATTCCTTTGCATTATCACTTCTAAGGATTTTGATTGTCTTACCAAATTGTGTTTTGACCTCATTAGCGAAAGTGGTGAGAATAGACGAGAGTTCAGATCGTTCTTTCATTAAGAAAACCCAAGTGCACCGAGAGAACTCATCAATAAAGGTAATGAAATATCGGAAACCATTAGAAGACACGCGACTCGGTCCCCATATATATGAATGGATAACTGAAAAAGGAGAATCAACTCGGCTTTCAACTTTGCTGGGAAAGGAAGAGCGAACATGCTTGCCTAGTTGACACAACTCACAGTTCAATGATGACATTTTTGCAAGATTCGGAACCATTTACTTCAATTTTGACAAACTTGGATGGCCCAATCGTTCATGAAGAAGATTTAGAGACTTGACTGCAGTACAACTTACAGAAGGAGCTGATTGGAGGTAATAAAGACCATGTGATTCATGTCATACGCCAATCATCCGACCCGTACCACGTTCATGTATAGTAAAAGAACCAACATCAAAAGTTACTGAACAGTTTAGAGAGCGAGTAAGTTGACTAAGGGAGATCAAATTAAAAGGGCAACCAGGTATAAATAAAACAGATTTTAAAGTTATAGAAGGAGTGACTGAAACATGACTGATTCCTTTGGTGCTGACCTTAGAACCATCAGCAAGAGTAATGAAGTGAGGAAATTTAGGAGAAGATATGGAGGAGAATAAAGAACGATTACCAGCAATATGATCAGAGGCACCTGAATCAATTATCCAAAGATTTTGATTGTTACCGGATTGAGATATGAAGGCTGTGGAGTCATGAACACCAGTGGCAGTAGACCCATGAGACTGATGGGCAGCTTTCAATTGAAGATACTCTCGGTACTCGGCTTCGAAAATTTTTTCTTGAACATTTCAGCTTTGACTGATTTTTGAGGAAACCCATGAAGAGAGTAACAAGTATTATGAGTGTGACCCATTCGCTTGCAATATGTGCATTGAGGACGACCCATTCGAGCCCAAACAGACAGAGAGGTTGCCTTAACACCTGAGATCGTAAAGAGACCAGCGGCGACAAGAAACAACCAGAAACAGGGAACAAAAAAAAATCAGAGGAGACTAAAGGCAAGAGACCCACTTTCCAAACAACAGAAAAAGTGAATTTTGACCAGCTAGACAGACAGAGGAGGTCGAGGCGAACGGTTCTGGGTGGTCGCGGTGGTTTTCCGGTGACCGGAGTGTGGCGCGTGAGTTACATGGGCCCGGTAGACGGCGGCGCGTGGATGCGCGTGGCGGCGCGTGACACTTTATCCGGTGACGTCGCTTGGTGGGAAGGCCGATCGAAGACTTCTGAGGCTATTTCCGACGATGGTGGAGACTGGGTTGGTCGAGACAGTGACTTTCGGAATGACTTTTGATCTTGAGAGGTGCTGTTTGGTTGGGACAGTGTTGTTTGAAAAATAGAGGAAGGTTGAAGGGCAGTTGAACCAGAGGCAGAAGACTTCTGATGAGTGTGATTTCACCTCATATTTCCATGAAATTTTGCAAGCATTTTCATATAGCTTAGGCTTATTTTAATTGATTATTAGTTGATTTTGCCTTGGAACGAGTAAGGTGGTTTTGTGGTGCTTGTGTGCAGGAAAAGAAGATTAAAATGCTCAGGATCAGTTGCGTTGGAGCTGGCACGAAGATGGGAGCTTGGAAAACAAGAAAAAGGGGGCAAACAGAGCTGATCACGGCCAGGCCGTGATGCCCATCACGGTCGTGATCAAGGGAAGCTGAAAGAGAAGAAGGAAAAAGTCAGAAGCTGTCACGGCCAGGCCATGATGCCCATCTCGGCCGTGACAGGACAACTGAGCCAGACCCCTTCTAGGTAGAATCTGTCACGGCCAGGCCGTGATGACCATCACAGCCGTGACAGACCATTTATTGAAGCAGCGTTCAAGGCAGAAGCCATCACGGCCATGCCGTGATGGCCATCACGGTCGTGATGCGCATTCCATGGATCTTCAGCAACTGATTTATCTGGTTTTTGTATTGGTTTAGGATTCAAACTGCCCAATCTTATAAATAGGACCTAGGGGTTCAAGTCTGGATGGAACTTTGTGTGGGCTGTTTACCTTAGGATAATTGAGAAATTCTCTTCTTCTTCTCCTCCTCTTCTCTTTGGGATTTTTCTGTTCATGTTATTTTAACCAAGCTTGCTACAATCATGGCAAGGCTTGAGTAGTATTCTAGTTTCTAAGAATTGGGGCTATGCCCAAAACTCGTTTATGGTGATGTATTGATTTTGATTTCTTGTTAATTCAGATTTGTTTTCGATTCGATCCCTATTGCTTTAATTACTCGCGAATTCGGTGGCCACTTGTTTGCGTGCCATAGATACACTAAGGACGAACCTAGCGGTGAACTTAGGTATCGGATCCATAGGAATCGAACTTTGGACTTAAATCACGAGAGTTAGAAGTGGTCCTTCGAGGATTCACGAATCGTCACAAAACTCAAGGGGTCCGATTTAAATTCAATTACCACGAGAGTAGGGATTGATTTAATCGGGCACGACTTTTGTAACCCTAGAGGGAGCATTAGCTAATTTAGGACAGATTCGCCTTCAAAACAAATTTTGGTAATTAACAAGTAGAGGAATCGATTTAGTAACATAAATAGTTTTGTGGTATCCCAATTCCTGGGAACCCATTTGAATTTGAAAACCCCCAATTTGAATTGCTTTCTGTTTTGTTTAATTGCGAAATTAAAATTTGATTGCTACTTGATTCTGATTTCAAAAACCAAAACCTTTTCAAAACCCTTTTTTTTTATAGAGTCCAGTTTAATTAATTTGATAATTAGTTGTGATTTGAGATCACGGTCCCTGTGGGATCGATCTTTTTATAACTTGGCAACGAATCCGGTACACTTGCTGGAATTTATCACATCAAGTTTTTGGCGCCGTTGCCGGGGACTGTGTTATCTTGAATTTCAATTTAATTTTTAAATTGATTTTTCTGGACATTTTTTTTATTTATTACTTATTTCTTTTTCTTTTCCTTTTTTTTTTAGAGTATCTATCTCTCTACCATAGGTATTTTCCTCTTTTATGCAAAGATTCCTAAGTCTTGGAAACCTTATTGAAGCCGACCCCGAGATCGAAAGGACCTTTCATAGACATAGGAGACTACAAAGAGAGAGAGAGAAGTTGATTCCCATTCCACTCATGGCGAATCTACCAGATACGAAGCCACTGAAGGATTATGCAGCCCCAAATGCTAGGGGTCTGCGAACTGGGATTGCAAGGCCGAAAATTGAGGCGGAAAACTACACTATACCGCCTCACTTAATTAACATGATTAGGCAACATCAGTTTGGAGGATTACACTTGGAGGACCCGACGGATCATGTGGAGACATTCTTGGAATTCACCGATGCGATAAGGATTCAAGGTGCCTCGATCGATGCTATACGTCTGAGACTCCTCTCTGACTGGAAAAATGAAAGCTTGGTTGAAGCAAGTGCCCGCTAACACGTTGACAACTTGGGACCAACTAGAGCAAGCATTCTTGGAGAAATTCTTCCCTCCATCCAAGACTGCTTACCTAAGGACTCAGATCACCGGCTTCTTCCAAAAAGACGGAGAATGCTTATCCGAAGCTTGGGATTGCTACAAGGGATTGCTGGAGTCTTGCCCACATCATGGACTGGAAAAGTGGTTGTTAGTGCACACCTTCTACAACGGATTGGATTATTCATCAAAGGTGTCACTCGACTCCGCAGATGGTGGAGCCTTCATGAATAGACCCCTGACTGAAGCGTTCAACATCATTGAGAACGTGGCCACCAACTACCACCAATGGGGTTCAGAAAGAGGTAATAACCCGAAAAAGCTTTCGGGGGGTAAGTTTGAAATGAATAGTACCGATCTGATTATGTCTAAATTCGACTCACTAAATAAAAGATTTGATAAGCTTGAAAAGGCTCATGTGAGTTCAATCGGTGCTACTAATGTTGTTTGTGAGATTTGTGGAATGCAGGGACATGACATAATGGAGTGCCCACATGGTATCGCTTCTGAGTCCGGTGCTTCAGGAGAACAAGTGAACTCTTGTCACAATTTCTACGACACAAACCCGAAGCTACCGAATTATGCTCCCCCAGATCCCTACAACCAGAGGAGGAACAGTCCTTACCTTTCCTATGGAAACTACAACAACACGTTGAATCACGAATTCCAAGAAGGACAAGGTAATAAGAAACCCGCATCTGGGTATCCTCAGGTACAAAAATCTAAACTCGAGTCTCTCATGGAAAACTTTGTTGCTACTCAAACTAAGCAGAACGAAGAATTTAGGCAACAAGGTAGGGTAGTTAATGAGGCAATAAAAGAACTAACATCTAAGGTTGATAACTTGGCCATTCATAACAAGATGTTAGAAACTCAAATTGCCCAACAAGCTGGAAATTCGATGAGGCAACCGGGCAAGTTTCCTGGACAACCTGAGGTGAACCTAAACAATGAACAATGTAAAGCCGTGAGTCTAAGGAGTGGTAAGAAACTTGAAAATCCCGAGGCTAAAGGGGAGAGCGATAACAAGAGTGCAGCTGAGGAGGAAGAACCTACTGAGACACAACCTTCAGGAGAGGAAGAGCCTAGTGAAAAAGTGTCTAAGTATGTCCCTCCACCACCTTACAAGCCTCCGATACCTTTTCCTCAAAGGTTGGCTAAGGCCAAGTTAGATAAGCAATTTGGGAAATTTCTAGAGGTCCTTAAGAAATTGTACATTAATGTACCCTTCACTGAGGCATTACAACAAATGCCGACATATGCTAAATTTCTTAAGGATATCTTGTCAAATAAGAGAAAGCTAGAGGACTATGAAACGATGGCTTTAACTGAGGAGTGCAGCGCTCTAATTCAAAATAAATTGCCTCCTAAATTGAAAGATCCAGGTAGTTTCTCTATTCCATGCTTAATTGGTAACACTAGTTTTGATAAAGCTCTTTGTGATTTGGGGGCTAGTGTTAGTCTTATGCCACTCTTTGTTTGCAAGAAGTTGGAGATGGGTGAACTAAAACCCACAACAATCTCCCTTCAATTGGCGGATCGGTCCGTCAAATTCCCTATAGGCATCTTGGAGGATGTTCCTATTGGAGTGGGTAAATTTTTCATTCATGCGGATTTTGTGGTACTTGAAATGGAAGAGGATTCCCCAATCCCCATTATTCTTGGTAGGCCTTTCTTGGCTACCGCAGGAGCCATTATTGATGTTAAAAATGGGAAATTGACCTTAACTGTGGGTGATGATCAAGTTGAATTTGATTTAGCTAAATCTATTAAACACTCTTCTTTTGAAGATTCTTGTTGCAAGATTGACTTAATGCACCAAGTGGTGAAAGAAGAATCTACACAAGCTTGTGTTGATGACCCGTTGGAAATGTGTTTGATTGGTGGAGACTTAAACGCTCATGGAGGAGAAGTAAGGAATTACGCCCGCTTTCTGGAGGCTAGTCCAGAAATTCCTCCCAACAAAACAAAGAAAGAGAAATTTGAGTTGACACCAGAGAAAAAGAATCTGAAAGATGAAGAAGCCCCTAAGGTAGAAATAAAATCCCTTCCCTCCACATTGAGGTATGAATTTCTCGGTCCTAACTCTTCCTATCCGGTAATTGTGAATGCTAGCTTGAATGAGTTGGAAACTGAGAAATTACTTAGGGAGCTTAGAATGCATAGGAAAGTGATAGGATATACAATTGATGATATTAAAGGCATAAATCCTTCCTTTTGTATGCATCGCATTCTAATGGAAGATGAGCATAAACCATCCATTGAGCATCAACGTAGGTTGAACCCTAATACGAAAGAGGTGGTTAAAAAGGAAGTGCTTAAGCTGTTAGATGCGGGGGTTATTTATCCGATCTCCAATAGTGAATGGGTTAGTCCGGTGCATGTGGTTCCTAAGAAAGGGGGGATGACTGTTATTCAAAATGAAAATAATGAGCTAATCCCCACTAGGACAGTAACCGGTTGGAGAATATGCATCAATTATAGGAAACTAAATAAGGCAACAAGGAAAGATCACTTCCCTCTTCCATTCATTGATCAAATGCTTGAAAGGTTAGCTAGGCATTCATACTTTTGTTACTTGGATGGATATTACGGTTTTCATCAAATTCCTATACATCCTAGTGATCAAGAAAAGACCACGTTTACTTGTCCCTATGACACTTTTGCCTATAGAAGAATGCCTTTTGGTCTATGTAATGCACCGGCTACTTTTCAAAGATGCAATTTTTTCTGAATTTATTGAAAACATCATGGAGGTTTTTATGGATGATTTTTCTGTATATGGAACTACCTTTGATGATTGTTTAACAAATTTGTCTAAGATTTTGCAGCGATGTGAAGAAACCAATCTGGTATTGAATTGGGAAAAATGCTATTTTATGGTAAAATAAGGTATAGTGCTTGGGCACTTGATTTCTGGTAGAGGTATTGAGGTGGACAGGGCCAAAATAGATGCTATTGAAAATTTGCCCCCACCAATAAATGTGAAAGGAGTTAGAAGTTTCTTGGGACACGCCGGATTTTACCGGCGTTTCATCAAAGATTTTTCAAAAATTTCTAAACCCTTATCTAACCTTTTAATGAAAGATGCTCTATTTGATTTTAATGAGGAATGTTTGAGTGCATTTTGTAGGTTGAAGGAAGCTCTGACCACCGCTCCCATTCTGCAAACACCGAATTGGGATGAGCCGTTCGAAGTAATGTGCAATGCTAGTGACTACGCCGTGGGAGCAGTATTGGGACATAGGAGAGACAAGAAGGTCCATGCAATATACTATGCAAGCAAAACTCTAGATGGATCCCAAGCAAATTATGCCACAACTGAGAAAGAGTTGCTTGCGGTTGTCTTTGCATTCGAGAAATTCAGATCATACCTCGTAGGGTCTAAAGTCATAGTGTACACTGACCATTCCGCACTAAGGCACCTCATGACTAAGAAGGAAGCAAAGCCAAGACTCATCCGATGGATCCTACTTCTGCAAGAATTTGATTTGGAGGTTCGGGACCCGAAAGGGACGGAGAACTTAGTTGCTGACCACTTATCCAGACTTGAACTTGTTGAGTTTAAATCGCAGTAATTCACACGCACAGAAGATGTTTGATAAAATGATCACACAGAAAAAAAAGAACACCAAGATATAACGTGGGTGGTTCACCAAATTGTGGCTACAGCCACCCACGGGCAGAAGGAGAAAAGAGCTTCACTATCAAAGAATCAAAGTTACAAAGTAGGTTCCTCACACTCTAAGCTATCTCTCGGATTTTACAGAATTCTTGTATATTCTCTACACTTCTACAATACAATAGGGATCATATATATAGGCATGTAAGAGTTGGTTAGAAGAGTGTGGCTTGGAGGGAGGAGCACCAGATAACAGAAAACTGTTACAACTGATATAACAGAAATCTGTTATACAGCAGGTTGTTGGAGGCTTTGCTTCTGAGGAATGGCTTCAAACCATATTAACAATCTCCACCTTGGTTTGACAACTTTCCTTTCCTTGATATCAACTCAAAATCTCCTTTAACTGCCATCTCACTGTTGTTATTTCCAGCAATCTACATTGAAGCGAGTCCAAACAGTGCATGAACTTGCTCTTGGGCACAGGTTTAGTAAACATGTCTGCAGGATTCTCTTTTGTATCAATCTTCTGGACCTTTATCCTTTTCTCAGTTCTGATGAAATGATACCTAACATCAATATGCTTGGTTCTTTCATGATGGACTTGATCCTTAGCCAAGCAGATAGCACTTAGACTATCACAGAAAATTATGGCTTGTTCTTGAGGGAAACCAAGGTCACTTATAAGACCTTTTAACCAAATTCCCTCTTTAGCTGCTTCTGTTAAGGCCATGTACTCTGCCTCTGTTGTGGAGAGGGCAGCTGTAGGTTGTAGTGTAGCCTTCCAGCTAACCAATGAGCTTCCTACAGTGAAGGCATACCCGAGAATGGACCTTCTAGTATCAACATCACCGCATAATCCGAATCGAGAAGCCCGCAACAAGATATGATGCATTAATTCCATAAATGAGACCAACATCAATTGTGCCCTTAAGATACCTGAATATTCGTTTCTGACTTGCCAATGATCCTTCCCCTGGTCTTCCCATGTATCTCATTGACCACACTTACGGCTTGTGCTAGATCGGGTCTTGTGCATACCATTGCATACATAAGACTCCCAACAAGACTTGCATATGGAACTCGGGTCATGTATTCCTGTTCGATTCCGATTGTGGCTGATTAGAAGCTGAAAGATGAATGCCTCGATGTCGGAGGTGTGCTCACGAGTTTGGTCAGAGACATGCCAAATCGATTAAGGACTTTAAGAATGTAGCTTTTCTGACATAAGAACAACTTCTTCTGAGTTCTATCTCTGAAAATTTCCATGCCTAGAATCCTTTCTGCAGCCCCCATATCTTTCATCTCAAATTCTGAACTGAGAAGGGATTTCAACTTCTGTATTGCATCTTTATCAGTTGATGCAATTAGCATATCATCTACATAGAGAAGTAGATATATGAATGAACCATCCTCCACCTTGCTGTGATATACACATGAATCATAGAGGCTTCTGTTGTAACCATGAGATATCATGAATTGGTCAAATCTCTTGTACCACTGCCTTGGGGATTGTTTCAATCCATACAGAGATTTCTTCAAGCTGCATACCAATTATTTTTCTTCATATACATGAAATCCTTACGGTTGCTTCATTAGTATATCTTCTTCTAAATCTCCATGTAGGAAAGCAGTTTTGACATCAAGTTGCTCAAGCTCCATATCCAAATTTCCTACAAGTGCAAGTATGACTCTTATTGAGGTGTGTCTTACCACAGGTGAGAAGATCTCATTGTAGTCTACACCTTCCTTTTGACTGAATCCTTTGGCCACAAGTCTAGCCTTGTACCTAATTGGATCATTAGCTGAAATTCCAGGTTTCTTCTTGAATATCCATTTGCATCCAACAACTTTCCTTCCTTCAGGTAGCTTGACTAGTTGCCAAGTCTTATTTTTCTGCAGGGATTCCATTTCCTCATGCATAGCTATAATCCATTTTTCTGATTCAGCACTAGTTATAGCTTCCTGATAGCTAACTGGTTCTGATGAATCAACTTCTTCTGCTATGTGGAGGGCATAAGAAACCATATCCCCAAAGCCATATTTGATTGGAGGTCTTGTGTTTCTTGATGACTTCCTTGTTGGAGCCTTGTCATTCACACTTGGCAGCTGCTGTATTGTTTGAACAAATTCTGAATTTGGTGTTGATTCTTCATGTTGTTGGCCTGTGAGTTCAGTTCCTGATTGCTCCACCTGTTTTGATGTTGTTGGTTCTTCTGATGTAGTTTTACCTTGAACCAAGGACAATTCATCAAAGATGACATCTCTGCTCATGATTACCCTTTTTTCTGATGGTGACCATATTCTGTAACCCTTAATTCCATTTCCATATCTTACAAAAATCCCCTTTTTCGATCTAGGTTCAAGCTTTCCCTCATTTACATGGTAATATGCAGGGCAGCCAAATACCTTCAGCACTGAGTAATCTGCAGGTTTGTTGGACCAAACTTCTATGGGAGTTTTGAAGTCAATGGCTGAAGCTGGAGATCTGTTCACAAGGTAACATGTCAGATTAACAGCCTTCTCGCCCGATAATTTCTGCCTAGGCCAGAATTGGACAGCATGCATCTTGCCTTCTCTAGCAGGGTTCTATTCATCCTTTATGCTACTCCATTCTGTTGTGGAGTGTTTCTGATTGTGAGTTGTCGAGCTATCCCTTCATTCCTACAAAATTCTGTGAATTCTTCTGAGCAGAATTCTAGTCCATTGTCGGTTCTGAGTCGTTTTACTTTCTTTCCCACTTGATTTTCAATCAGGATTTTCCATTGCTTGAAGTGTTTGAATGCTTCTGATTTCTGCTTCATTGGAAAAATCCATGTCATTCTGGAATGATCATCAATTATTGACAGAAAGTATCTTGCCCCTCCTAAGGATGGAACTTTGGATGGCCCCCAACAATCTGAATGAATATAGTCTAGAGATGTCTTAGTATTGTGGATTGCTTTTGGGAATTTACCTCTATGTTGCTTCCCATAAATGCAGTGCTCACAGAACTTGAGTGGCTCCTTCTTATATTTATGTAACAGGCCTTGATTACTGAGAATTTCAAGTCCCTTTTCACTCATATGGCCCAAGCGTAGGTGCCATAGAGAATTATAATCAGAGGGCTTGCACTCAACAGATGAGATTGAGCCTGTTATTGTGGAACCTTGAAGGATATGCAGATTTCCTTGTCTTTTGCCCTGCATCACCACAGAACCTCCATTCTTCTTGATTTTCATTTCTCCACCTTCCACATAGCAAGTGAAACCTTTTGCATCTAATGCTCCAACTGAAATCAAATTCCTTTTAAGCTCAGGGACATGCCTAACATTGGTTAAGGTTCTTACAACTCCATTATTCATCTTGAGCTGTATGGAACCAATGCCAACTGTTCTGCATGGAGCATCATTTCCCGTTAGGACATTTCCTCCAGATTTCTCCTCATAGGTGGTGAACCAGCTTCTATGTGGACACATATGATAAGAACAACCTGAATCCCACACCCATTTATCAGCTTGATGTTGTTGATCATCAACAATGGAGAGAACTAGATCAGAATCAGATGATGAGTCATCCTGAACAGCTGCTGCCACTGATTCTTTCTTCCTTTTCTTAGGACAGTCTTTCTTCCAATGGCCTGGTTGTTTGCAGTAGTTACATATATCTTTTGGATCAACCTTGCTCTTCTTTTTCCCTTTCCCCCTTTTCTTGTGCTGAGATTTTGAGGGATTTGAAGCTATCAGACCAGCTGCATTGCTGTCTTCAATATTACTAGATTTCAATCTGAGTTCCCTTGAATACAGATTGGATTTCACTTCTTCCAAGGTGATGCTATCTTTGCCAATGCTCATGGAACTGGCAAAGTTTTCAAAAGATGGTGGCAAAGAGGCTAATAGAATCATAGCAATATCTTCGTCATCCATTTTAACATCAATATCTCTAAGTTATAGTAAAATTGAATTTAACTCATCAAGATGATCCTTAAGATGTGTACCTTCCTTCATTCGAAGACCAAATAGTCTCCTTTTGAGTAATAACTTGTTGCATAGAGATTTTGTCATGAAGAGTTTCTCTAGTTTCAACCATAGGCCTGCAGTAGTGGATTCTTCAGAGACTTCATAGAGTACTTCATCCGATAGAGAAATAAGAATCAAAGAATGAGCTTTCTCTTCTTGTTCCAGGGTAGCAGCTTTGGCAGCCTTGCCACCTTGACCCGAAAGTGGAGTCCATGCACTTTGTTCCTTCAGTAGAGCACGCATCTTGATGCGCCAGAGGTTGAAGTTGTTTCTCCCATTAAACTTCTCGATCTTGATGGTGCTGGCCATCTTCTTGTTGAATTAACAGAGTTCTTGAACGAGTTCTTTAGACGCAGAACAAAACTGAAGATCAGTTTGTTGAATTAACAGAGTTCTTGGCAGAGATCTTTGGACGCAGAACAGAACTGAAGATCTAACCGAGCTCTAGATACCAGTTTGTTGAGTTTAAATCGCAGTAATTCACACGCACAGAAGATGTTTGATAAAATGATCACACAAAAAAAAGAACACCAAGATATAACGTGGGTGGTTCACCAAATTGTGGCTACATCCACCCACGGGCAGAAGGAGAAAAGAGCTTCACTATCAAAGAATCAAAGTTACAAAGTAGGTTCCTCACACTCTAAGCTATCTCTCAGATTTTACAGAATTCTTGTATATTCTCTACACTTCTACAATACAATAGGGATCATATATATAGGCATGTAAGAGTTGGTTAGAAGAGTGTGGCTTGGAGGGAGGAGCACCAGATAACAAAATTGTTAAATCGATATAACAAAATCTGTTATACAACAGATTGTTGGAGGCTTTGCTTCTGAGGAATGGCTTCAAACCAGATTAACAGAACCATTGGAACATGAGAAGGACAACTTGCCGATAGATGATTCTTTCCCCGATGAGCAACTGTTTGCCATCTTGGGAGAGAAAGCTCCATGGTATGCGGACTTTGTGAATTACTTTGTATGCGGGATTCTACCACCGGAGCTCAATTATCAACAAAAGAAGAAGTTCTTTTCTGATCTCAAGAACTACGTATGGGATGAGCCTTACATTTTCCTCAAGTGTGCGGATAACATATACAGAAGGTGTATTTCGGAAGCCGAGGTTCCAAGTATCTTGAGTTGTTATCATTCCTCATCTTACGGGGGACATGCTAGTGCCTCGAAGACAGCAGCAAAGGTGCTTCAGGCTGGTTTCTATTGGCCTCATATTTTCAGAGATGCCCAGATATTTGTGTTTGCTTGTGATTGATGAGTGTGATTCCACCTCATCTTTGTCCATCATTTTGCATGCATTTTCATGTAGTTTAGGCATATTTTTATTAGATTTTAGGTTAATTTTCCTTTGGAACGGGTAAGGCGGTTTTCGTGTGTTGTTTTGCAGATATCAAGGGTAAATTGCTCAAGATCAACCATAATGAAGTTTGGATGAAGATGGAGCTTTAAAACTGAAGAAAATGAGCCAAACAGAGCCCATCACGGCCTAGCCGTGATGCCCATCACGGCCATGATCGAGCAAAACTGAAAAAGAAGAAAGGTCAAGTCGAGTCCATCACGGCCTGGCCGTGATAGCCATCACGGCCGTGACCCAAAACCACCACAAGTCAGAGCACATCACGGCCCAGCCGTGAAATTCTTCACGGCCACAAAGGAGCACTCGCGTCGCGAGAATTATGTTCGCGTCGCGAACCAATGAATCTTGCAGAACTGGCAGAGGCAGAGACCGTCACGGCCTGGCCGTGATGGCTATCACGGCCGTGACGCGCATTACTTGGACCTGAAGAAACCGAAATAGATCAGATTTTGAGTTGGTTTGGGACTCTAACTTCCCCATTTCTATAAATATGGACCAAGGCATCAGATACAGAGAGAACACATTGGATGATCCATAACAACTAGGACTTAGGCATAGATCTCTCTTCTTCTCCTCTCTTCTCTTTTCTGATTTTTGTATTTTCATGTTGTCAACCCAGCTTGTCATCTCCATGGCAAGACTGGAGTAGTAGCTTAGTTTCTAGGGACTAGGGCTCTGCCCGAGGTTTGTAAATGATGTTGATTTGATGTAAAAATCGTTGTTGATTTCATAATTGTTTTAGATCTGATTTCTAGTGTGTTAATCACTCATAAATTTCGGCAACCGTTTATTTACGTGACATAGACGTTCTAAGGAGGAACCTAGCGGTGAACTTAGGATTTCTAGTGTGTTTCACTCGTAAAGTCCAGCGGCCGCTTGTTTGTGAGAAGTGGATGATCTAAGGAGGAACCTAGCGGTGAACTTAGGTTGTTTGCATGACTGAGACATTTCAAGGAGGAACCTAGCGGTGAACTTGGGTGTCGGACCTATAGAAGTCAGACTTGGGACTGAAATCACGAGAGTTAGAAGCCGTCCCTCGAGGAGCAACGAGTTGTCACGGAACGCAAAGGGTCCAATCTGGGATCGACTACCACGAGAGTAGGGGTCGGGTCAATTGGGCACAGCTTTTGTAACCCGAGAGGGAGCTTAAGCTATTAGAGGATAAACTCGCCTTCAAGGCAATTTCGGTAATCAACAAAGGTAAATCTGTTAGCAACATAAACAGCCTCAAAGGTAACCCAAATCCCTAGGAATCCGTTTAAATCGAAAACCCCAAAAACATTTGTTTTCTGCTCGTCTATCTTTTAATTTCAAATTCAAACCAATTTCAAAACCCTTACAAAGTCCAGATCTAATCGATTCGAAAACCGATTGCAATTCGAGAACACAGTCTCTGTGGGTTCGATATCTTTTATTACTTGACGGCAGTCCGGTACACTTGCCGGATTCGCACGCGCGCGTTGACTTACGCGACACCAAGTTTTTGGCGCCGTTGCCGGGGACTGTGCCTTTTCGAATTTCAATTTAGTTTTTAAATTGATTTTTCTGGACCTTTTCTTTTTTTGATTTTTATTTCTGAAATATTAAAAAAAAAAATTTCAAAAAAATTTCTTTTCCTTCTATTGTATCCATCTCTTTGTATGTTATATGCAAAGATCCCTAAGTCTTGGGAGCCTTAGTGAGATTGATCCGGAGATCGAGAGGACCTTCCACAGACGTAGAAGACTACAAAGAGAGGGAGAAAGGTTGAGTCCCGTTCCACTCATGGCGAATCAACTGGATACAAAACCTTTGAAGGACTACGCAGCCCCAAATGCGAGAGGCTTGCGAACTGGGATTGCAAGGCCAGAGATTGAGGCGGAAAACTATACCATACCACCTATGCTAATCAACATGATTAGGCAACATCAATTCGGAGGATTGCCTTCGGAGGACCCGACCGATCATATAGAAACATTCTTAGAGTTCACCGATGCAATCCGGATTAATGGAGCCTCAGTCGATGTTGTGCGTTTGAGATTGTTCCCCTCATCTCTCACTGGAAAAGCGAAGGCCTGGCTAAAGCAAATCCCCGCTAACACTTTGACTACTTGGGACCAACTGGAGCAGGCGTTCTTGAAGAAATTCTTCCCTCCATCCAAGACGGCCTACATAAGAACCCAGATCACCGGCTTCTTCCAGAAAGACGGAGAATCATTATCAGAAGCTTGGGATCGTTACAAGGGATCTGCTGGAGTCGTGCCCACATCACGGACTCGAGAGGTGGTTAATAGTGCACACCTTCTATAACGGATTGGACTACTCGTCGAAGGTGTCACTAGATTCTGCAGCCGGTGGAGCATTTATGAATAGGCCTCTCACCGAGGCATTCAACATCATCGAGAATGTCGCCACCAACTACCACCAATGGGGATCCGAAAGAGGTAATAACCCGAACAAGATTTCGGGGGGTAAGTTTGAAGTAAGTAGCATTGATCTGATTATGTCTAAATTTGACTCACTAAATAAACGATTAGATAAGATTGAAAGAGCTAATGTGAGTGCAATAGGTGCTACTAACCTTGTTTGTGAGATTTGTGGAATGCGGGGGACATGACATGATGGAATGCCCTCGTGGCATTGCTCATGGATCCGGCGCTTCGGGTGAGCAAGTGAACTCTTGTAACAACTACTACGATACGAACCCGAAGCTGCCCAACTATGCTCCCCCAAATCCCTACAACCAAAGAAGGAACAACCCTTACCTCTCCTACTACGGCAACTACAAGAACACGCTCAACCATGAGTTCCAAGAGGGTCAAGGTAATAAGAGAGCAAGACCGGGTATCCTCGGTACAAAGATCTAAACTCGAGACTTTATTTGAAAGTTTTGTTGAAACTCGACAAAACAGAATGAGGAGTTTAGACAACAAGGAAGGGCAGTGGGTGAAGCAATAAAGGAGCTAGCATCTAAGGTAGACAACTTAGCAACTCATAACAAGATGCTAGAAAACCAGATTGCCCAACAAGCCAAGACGTACTCGAGACCTAAGGGTACATTCCTGGGCAACCCGAAGCAAATCCCAATGAGCATTGCAATGTCATACACTTGAGGGATGATAAGCTTGGGGTGGGGGTAGCTGAAATGGACGTGGAACCGGAGGAGGACACGAGCGAAAAGGAAGAGCCGTAAACCAAAATATGTCCCTCCACCACCGTACCAACCCCCCGATACCTTTCCCACGAGAGGTTGGTCAAGAAAAAGCAAGTAGATGTAGAGACTAAAATGCCTACTAAACTGAAAGACCCAGGTAGTTTCTCCATCGCTTGCTCGATCGAACAAGTGGAAATAGACCCAGCCCTTATGTGACTTAGGGGCTAGCACGAGCTTGATGTCCCTCACTATCATGGAAAGGTTGGGAAGCAAAGAGTTGAGACCATTCAAATTCCCCTTACAATTTGCGGATGGCTCAACTAGGACTCCTCTAGGCATACTAGAGAATGTTCCTGTAAAGGTAGGGAAAATTCTCATCCCTACCGACTTCCTGGTATTGGACATGAAAGGGAATTCTAAATTCCCCATCATTTTAGGAAGGCCATTCTTGGCAACCGCTGGAGCATTAATAGACGTAAGGAATGGCAAACTCTCTCTAAATGTAGAGGAAGGTAGGGTAAATTTTCAGTTGACTAACTCTTGTAACAACCCTCCTTTTGAGAGCCATGTGTGCAGAATTGATACAACGTCTCCAGTGGTAAAAGAAGAGCTGAACATGGAAGCAACTCCGAAGATATGCATGTCTAATGATGCACCCAGCAGTGATGGAATTGGAGTTGCTGTCCATACTGAAACAAAACTTCCGCCGGGAGGAAGGAAGGCTAGGAAGCTCCAAGAGAAAAGAGCGAAGCGGAAGCGTTATTGGCCGTATGAGCAGAAACGGCTTTTTGAAGGAGTTCCTTGGAAGAGAAGTGTGCCTGCACCTCTACGCCCAGCCGACCCCGGTTGATTTAAGGAAGTATGGTCAAGCTTAAGACCATAAATAAGCGCTTCTTGGGAGGCAACCCAAGTTTTCTTTCCCTTTTTCCTTTTGTTTTTGATTTAACCTCTTGAATAATTTGAGAAGATCAAGAGGCAAAAATATCATTAATAGGTTTGTCTAGTGTTTTCAGGTTGAGAAAGAGAAGAAGAGCATAAAAAGATAAAGTCAGAGGCCATCACGCCCTGGCCGTGACAGTGGTCACGGCCGTGATGAACTAAACAAGAGCACAGAAAGGATCACGGCCTAGCCGTGACAACCATCACGGGCGTGATGAGTAGGATGCCAAGGCCAGAGAGCATCATGGCCTAGCCGTGATGTAGACCACGGCCGTGACAGGGCAACTCCTGAGGACAGAATTGATCACGGCCTAGCCGTGATGAGCCTCACGGCCGTGAGGAAATTTCTACCCAAGTTTTGACTAGAATGTGAGCCAACACCCGCTACCGACTCGGTAAGTTGTTCCATTTTTCTCCTCTCTCCGACTTGATTATTTACATTGGAAACAATGTAAGTAATCAAGCTTGGGGTAGGGGTATTTATTTTTGCATTTGCATTGTTGCATTCATATTGCATTCTTATAGGCATAGATTGGTATGATCACATTCTCTAGATTGCCCCTCACTTAGAACATGCATCCAAATGTAAGAACTTGGTGCCAAATGAATTGAGATAGTGAATTTTGAACCCAATTTTTCATTCTTGTGATATGGCTAAAAAAAAAAAAAATCTTGAGATAGTCAATTGATAGTTGATAATTAGCATGTGGTTCCTTAAACTTGTGTACCTCACTGATTTTTGAACTACTAAATGTAAGATTTTGAGCCAAAAGGGGTATTCACTAAATCTACCCCATTTCTTGTGATAGAGTGATTTAATTCCTCTTGGACTGTATTTTCTAGAACTTGACTTGAAACCATTTCAAAACTTAAAAATTTCTGAAAACATTTTTTGGAAATGATTGAGGCACTAGGTATTTTTCCGGCCTCCCGAGCTTTGAATGATAAATGCTACCCCTTAGTTGCCCAATTTTGAGCCTAAAAAAAAAAATACTTTTCTTGGTACCATGAATTAATTTGATAAATAATGCTTGGTATGGCACCTTTTAAAGTATTACAAAAAAGGGCAAAATGGTAGTTGGAAAAAGAATGGGATGAAAATATTTCTCTTGAGCTATAAATCTCCCCTTCTCCAAACAAATAAAAATGAAATAAACAGAAAAAATGGAGAAGGGGATGACAAAGAAAGTGAGAAATGAAAAGAAAAAGAAAAAAAAATAATAGAAGGAAGAAAGGTGGACAAGTAAATCAAAGCCCCCAAAAGGTATTTTGGAAGGTGTCATACTTTGTAATGTTTGATAATCTGTCGAGCCTTCTTGAAATTCCCTTTCCTTGATTTTCCCACCTTACAATAAATCCCATGGCCACATTACAACCAAAGGAAAAGACCTCTTGATTCTTAAGTGTTTTCTTAAATAAAGTAGAGATTTGGTTAATAGTCAAGCCTATGGTAAAATACTTTCCTTGAGGAAATGGAGTGAATTGCAATAAACCCTAAAACACTTGAGTGAGGTGAGAAGAGTGCCCAAATCAGTGAGGACATGAACTTGAAAAACCTAAGCTTCTAATTGGACTTGAACTTGATTATCTCTTGAGTGCTTATTAAAAATGCCTATTACTTGGATTAGCTTCTAGGGTTCTTGGTTCACTATCCATGCTTTAATTGATTTATCTTATGGCCTGAGTAATTGCTTGAGGATAAGCAAAGTTTTAAGCTTGGGGTGATTTGATGAGTGTGATTCCACCTCATCTTTGTCCATCATTTTGCATGCATTTTCATGTAGTTTAGGCATATTTTTATTAGATTTTAGGTTAATTTTCCTTTGGAACGAGTAAGGCGGTTTTCGTGTGTTGTTTTGCAGATATCAAGGGTAAATTGCTCAAGATCAACCATGATGAAGTTTGGATGAAGATGGAGCTTTAAAACTGAAGAAAATGAGCCAAACAGAGCCCATCACGGCCTAGCCATGATGCCCATCACAGCCTAGCCGTGATGCCCATCACGGCCATGATCGAGCAAAACTGAAAAAGAAGAAAGGTCAAGTCGAGTCTGTCACGGCCTGGCCGTGATAGCCATCACGGCCGTGACCCAAAACCACCACAAGTCAGAGCACATCACGGCCCAGCCGTGAAATTCTTTACGGCCACAAAGGAGCACTCGCGTCGCGAGAATTATGTTCGCGTCGCGAACCAATGAATCTTGCGGAATCGCGGCAGAGGCGAGACCGTCACGGCCTGGCCGTGATGGCCATCACGGTCGTGACGCGCATTACTTGGACCTGAAGAAACCGAAATAGATCAGATTTTGAGTTGGTTTGGGACTCTAACTTCCCCATTTCTATAAATATGGACCAAGGCATTAGATACAGAGAGAACACATTGGATGATCCATAACAACTAGGACTTAGGCATAGATATCTCTTCTTCTCCTCTCTTCTCTTTTCGATTTTTGTATTTTCATGTTGTCAACACCCTTGTCATCTCCATGGCAAGACCGGAGTAGTAGCTTAGTTTCTAGGGACTAGGGCTCTGCCCGAGGTTTGTAAATGATGTTGATTTGATGTAAAAATCGTTGTTGATTTCATAATTGTTTTAGATCTGATTTCTAGTGTGTTAATCACTCATAAATTTCGGCAACCATTTATTTACGTGACATAGACGTTCTAAGGAGGAACCTAGCGGTGAACTTAGGATTTCTAGTGTGTTTCACTCGTAAAGTCCAGCGGCCGCTTGTTTGTGAGAAGTGGATGATCTAAGGAGGAACCTAGCGGTGAACTTAGGTTGTTTGCATGAGTCGAGACATTTCAAGGAGGAACCTAGCGGTGAACTTGGGTGTCGGACCTATAGAAGTCAGACTTGGGACTGAAATCACGAGAGTTAGAAGCCGTCCTCGAGGAGCAACGAGTTGTCACGGAACGCAAAGGGGTCCAATCTGGGATCGACTACCACGAGAGTAGGGTCGGGTCAATTGGGCACGGCTTTTGTAACCCGAGAGGGAGCTTAAGCTATTAGAGGATAAACTCGCCTTCAAGGCAATTTCGGTAATCAACAAAGGTAAATCTGTTAGCAACATAAACAGCCTCAAAGGTAACCCAAATCCCTAGGAATCCGTTTAAATCGAAAACCCCAAAAACATTTGTTTTCTGCTCGTCTATCTTTTAATTTCAAATTCAAACCAATTTCAAAACCCTTACAAAGTCCAGATCTAATCGATTCGAAAACCGATTGCGATTCGAGAACACAGTCTCTGTGGGTTCGATATCTTTTATTACTTGACGGCAGTCCGGTACACTTGCCGGATTCGCACGCGCGCGTTGACTTACGCGACATCAGTGATCCATGTCAAAGAACGGGAAACATCTCTAAGAAGCATGAAATGCCACTCAACACCATGCTAGAAGTGGAGATATTCGATGTTTGGGGAATCGACTACATGGGACCCTTTCCTTCATCATGCAATAATAAGTTCATTCTTGTAGCTGTTGATTACGTCTCTAAATGGGTGGAGGCCATCCCTTCCCCAACAAGTGATGCAAGAACCGTAATCAAACTATTCAAGAAGGTGATTTTTCCAAGTCATTAGTGATGGAGGATCGCACTTCATTGAAAGACAATTTGAGAAACTCCTACTCAAATATGGAGTCACTCATAGGATCGCTACACCTTACCACCCTCAGACGAGTGGGCAAGTCGAAGTTTCAAATCGAGAGATAAAGAGCATTCTGGAAAAAACTGTTTCGGGCTCGAGAAAGGATTGGTCCTTAAGGCTTGATGACGCTCTTTGGGCCTACCGTACAGATTACAAAACTCCTATCGGGATGACACCCTTTAGACTTATTTACGGTAAGCCATGTCATCAACCAGTCGAGCTTGAGCATAAAGCTTTATGGGCTATTAAGATGCTCAACTTTGATATAAAAGCCGCTGGGGAAAAGAGAATCCTTCAACTTCAAGAACTTGATGAGCTAAGATTGGATGCCTACGAGTCCGCACGATCTTACAAAGAGAGAATAAAGAAGTGGCACGATAAGCATATCCTTCGTAGAGAATTCCATGAAGGAGAACTAGTGCTGCTTTATAACTCGAGGTTGCGGTTATTCCCACGGAAACTCAAGTCTAGATGGTCCGGACCATTTAAAGTAATGAAAGTATTCCCGTATGGTGCCGTCGAGGTCTGGAGCCAGGAACGTGGAACATTCAAGGTCAATGGACAAAGGCTGAAACACTACCTTGGAGAACATCCACTTGAGCAGGAGATTGCGATTCCCCTCCTAAATCCAACAACAAAGGACTGAAAGGACTATGGTCAAGCTTAAGACCGTAAATAAGCGCTTCTTGGGAGGCAACCCAAGTTTTCTTTCCTCTTTCCATTTGTTTTTGAATTTAACTCTTGAATAATTTGAGAAGATCAAGAGGAAAAAGATCATAAATTAATAGATTTGTCAAGCGTTTTCAGGACAGAAGTGATGGAGAGTGAAGAGAGGATGGAAAAGAAAAGTCAGCAACCATCACGGCCAGGCCGTGATGTCCATCACGGCCGTGATACACCAACAGCTAAAAGTCAGAATCCATCATGGCCTAGCCGTGATGGACATCACAGGCGTGACAAGAAATCCCCAGAAGACAGAGTCCATCACGGCCAAGCCGTGATACCCATCACGGTCGTGATGTGAAGACTAGGAAAGGAACAGAAACCATCACCGGGAGGCCGTGATACGCATCACGACCGTGATGCAGGATTTATGAGACACAGAACGCGTCACGGTCTGCCCGTGATGTGGGTCACGGCCGTGACGCGAGTTTTCCCTGTTTTAAAAACCTAGATCACAGTCTCCTCTGCCACAAACCCTAGTCCTCTTCTTATTCTTCCTCCTCTCACACTCACCTCCATAACCAGCAAGCGTCCACCTCTCCTCCTTCCCCTCAAATCACAGTCATCTCGCTCTTCTCCCCTATTCACCATCACCCTCCTCATCATCGTAATCCTCTTCTTCTTCCTCCTCTCACACCCACCTCCATAACCAAAAGCTCGAAAATCACCTCCCCACTACACCCACACCCAACCAACCATACTCCCTCACTCTCTGGCCCTAACCCAAACAGCCCCATAGGGCAAATCCTCCAATTTTGGGGAGATTCAAAATTCCCAAATTTTGAAACCCTAACCAGCAGAACAGTGAAAGGATTGTGATTTTGGGACTCTTTGGTCATGGCAACCAAACGGCAAAGGGCAGCGGAAGCCTCACGCACTCGCAGCAGAGGAAACAGAAACCTAGGTAATTACTCTGACTCTGACTCATCCAACTCTGAGACTGATGGATATGGGTATGGGATAGTTTTTAAGGATATTGCTCAGCAAGATAGGTTTAATGCTTTAAAAAATAGGAAGATAGTGCAGACCAAATATCTTGATGATGCATGCTTAGATACCCTAGGCTTGACTGTGGACATCAATTGGATGTTGCAAAACATAGGGTGGAGCGAGTTCGCTCGCACTAGATGCCCTGCATATCCTGGCCCTACTCTGGAGTTCCTAAGCTCCCTGAATGCGGAAATTCTCCAAGGGCCGCATTGCCAAGAAAGACGGATCACATTCCGGCTCTTCAACCAGGACTTCACACTAACCCTAGCTGAATTTAATGAGATTTTGGATTACCAGTAGGGGGTGACCGAAGATACCCCTTAGGGTTTAGTGCGCATAGTTTCTGGTCAGTAATAGACTTTGATGGCAGAAGTTTTGACCCTCGGACATCCAAGTCCACAGCCTTTGCTAACCCTAGCATCAGGTATATGCATAGGGTCATAGCCAATACCCTGTTTGTCCGTGGAGAGAGTGACGGATCCGTCTGCCAGGACGAGGTCTTTATATTATGGGCCATGCTCCACCCTGAGAGTAACGTGGACACAGGGTCATTCTTGACTAGGCACCTCTTAAAGGTGGCCAAGAGTTCGAGTGGCGCTATTGTCATTGGTGGCCTCATCACCACCATATGCCATCACTTCAATTTTGATCTATATGGTTTTGAGGCCACCCCTAGACGGACCCGTATCTCCTTGCAGGCTTGTGAGGCTATGGGGATGATCGTCCAGGAGGATGACATATACTGCCTGAAACACCCCAGGCTCAGGCACCCAATTCCTCTCCCTAACCCCACACTGTTAGATGTATCAAACCCGACAAATTGGAAAGTGCCGGTGGGAGAGGAGCCTCAGCCTATTAGGGTAGAGAGGCCATTACGCCTGCCACCGCAGGCTAGGCCGTCTGGCCACCCATCTTCTTCCTTCGTAGGTTCATCATCCGATGATCCCTATGCGCGGTTTGCATCCACTTTCGACACCATCTTAGCGAGCCAGGAGTGCATTATGGAGGAGCAGCGAGATCAGAGAGCTATGCTCCAGCAGCTCTACGATTGGCATCTGAGCCAGCACCCATCACCTCAGTGAGTTACTTTGTTCCTTTTTCCTTTTTATTTTTATTTTTATTTTTATTTTATTTTTATTTTTAACCTCCCTACGGCTTAATTATTTACATTGGGGACAATGTAAGTTTTTAAGCTTGGGGTAGGGGTATCAATTTTGCATTCTTGCATGTTGCATTCGTTTAGGACTAGTTTTGCATAAATCACATGATTAAACTGCCTCCTGCTTAGGATATGCCTCTAATAGTGAAAACTATGTGCTAATCGAACTAGGACAGTCAACTGAATTATGACAGTGGATTTTTGAACCCAATTTTTGATTTCTTGTGATAGGCTAAAAATGAAAAATGCTTGAGACAATCCTTTAAAAGTTAATAATTAGCAAATGGTTCCTTAGATTTAGGTTTCTCATCGATTCTAAACCACTAAATGAGAGATTTTGAGCCAAAAAAGGGGTATTCACTAAATCTACCCCATTCCTTGTGATCGAGTGATTTTTTTTCCTCTTGGATTGTGCCCTCTAGAACTTGACTTGAAACCGTTTCGAAGCTTAAAAATTTTTGAAAACACATTTGAAAATGATTGAGGCACTAGGTATTTTTCTGGCCTCCTGACCTTTGACTGTTAAATTCCCCCCCCCCCCCCCCCCTAGTCGCCCAATTTTGAGCCTAAAAGAATAGATACTTTTCTTGGTACCATTGATCTATTTTAATGAACAATGCTTAGTATGGCACCTCTTAAAGTGTTACAAAGGGCAAAAAGGGTAATTTGAAGAATAAATTGTGGGATTAATAGGTGGAAAATTTTCTCTAAGTTAAAAAAATCTCTCATTCTCCAAACAAATAATATATATATATATATATTATTGGAGAAGGGGATGAGAAAAATAAAGTGAGAAATAAGAAGGAAAAAGAATGGTGGAAAACTGAAGCCCAAAAAGGAATTTTAGGAGGTGTCACGCTTTGCACTGCTTGATTTTGTTTAGCCTCTAGAATTTTCCTTTTCTTAATTTCCCCACCTAACAATTAATCCCATGGCCCCGTTACAACCAAAATAAAAGACCTCTTGATTCTTATGTGCTTTCATTAATAAAGTAGAGATTTGGTTAATAGTCAAGCTTATGGTAGGGCACCTTCCTTGAGGAAACTGAGCGAATTGTCACATACCCTCAAACACATGAGTGAGGTGAGAAGAGTACCCGAATTGGTGAGAGATGTGAGTATGGGGAACCTAAGCTCCTAATTGGACTTAAAATCGATTGTCTCTTGGTTTCTTATTGATTATGCCTGTTGCTTGAATTCACTACTCGGGTTCTAGATTCACTGTCCATGCTTCGATTGGTTAACTTTTCTGGCCTTAGTTATTGCTTGAGGACAAGCAAAATCTTAAGCTTGGGGTAGTTTGATGAGTGTGATTTCACCTCACATTTCCATGACATTTTGCATGCATTTTCATATAGCTTAGGCTTATTTTAATTGATTATTAGTTGATTTTGCCTTGGAACGAGTAAGGTGGTTTTGTGGTGCTTGTGGGCAGGAAAAGAAGATTAAAATGCTCAGGATCAGTTGTGTTGGAGCTGGCACGAAGATGGGAGCTTGGAAAACAAGAAAAAGGGGGCAAACAGAGCTGATCACGGCTAGGCCGTGATGCCCATCACGGTCGTGATCAAGGGAAGCTGAAAGAGAAGAAGGAAAAAGTCAGAAGCTGTCACGGCCAGGCCGTGATGCCCATCACGGCCGTGACAGGACAACTGAGCCAAACCCTTTCTAGGCAGAATCTGTCAAGACCAGGCCGTGATGACCATCACGGCCGTGACAGACCATTTATTGAAGCAGCGTTCAAGGCAGAAGCCATCACGGCCGTGATGCGCATTCCATGGATCTTCAGCAACTGATTTTATCTAGTTTTTGTATTGGTTTAGGATTCAAACTGCCCAATCTTATAAATAGGACCTAGGGGCTCAAGTCTGGATGGAACTTTGTGTGGGCTATTTACCTTAGGATAATTGAGAAATTCTCTTCTTCTTCTCCTCTTCTCTTAGGGATTTTTCTGTTCATGTTATTTTAACCAAGCTTGCTACAATCATGGCAAGGCTTGAGTAGTAGTCTAGTTTCTAGGAATTGGGGCTATGCCCAAATCTCGTTTATGGTGATGTATTGATTTTGATTTCTTGTTAATTCATATTTGTTTTCGATTCGATCCCTATTGCTTTAATTACTCGCGAATTCGGTGGCCACTTGTTTGCGTGCCATAGATACACTAAGGACGAACCCAGCGGTGAACTTAGGTATCGGATCCATAGGAATCGAACTTAGGACTTAAATCACGAAAGTTAGAAGCGGTCCTTCGAGGATTCACGAATCGTCACAAAACTCAAGGGGTCCGATTTAAATTCAATTACCATGAGAGTAGGGATTGATTTAATCGGGCACGGCTTTTGTAACCCGAGAGGGAGCATTAGCTAATTTAGGACAGATTCGCCTTCAAAACAAATTTTGGTAATTAACAAGGAGAGGAATTGATTCAGTAACATAAATAGTTTTGTGGTATCCCAATTCCTGGGAACCCGTTTGAATTTGAAAACCCCCAATTTGAATTGCTTTATGTTTTGTTTAATTGCGAAATTAAAATTTGATTGCTACTTGATTCTAATTTCAAAAACCAAAACCTTTTCAAAACCCTTTTTTTTATAGAGTCGAGTTTAATTGATTTGCTAATTAGTTGTGATTTGAGATCACGGTCCTTGTGGGATCGATCTTTTTATAACTTGGCAACGAATCCGGTACACTTGCCGGAATTTATCACATCAACTTCGTAAAAGGATAAAGGTTGACGGTACAAGATTTCTGCTGGACCAGAGGCAAAAACCTTCAAAGGACAAATGAACGTGCTCTTGATACCATATTGAATAACTTGGAGATAATTTAGACAACTGTTTGTGAAATGCTTGAATTATTTTATTCATCATACTTTGATATATATATACACTCAATAGTAAATACAATTTACAATTTACAAGGAAATGAATGATAAACTAAATCCTAGAAACACCGTACACACCGTCCAACTAATTCTAACATGTATTAACAACTACACTAAAGAAGGTGAACCAATTCCAGGGTATGACACCTATTTCTGCAGTAGACATATTCCATTCGAGCCATGGTAGGAGACCAAGGCTAAAAAATTTGCTCCAGTGTTGAGGCTTGATGATTCTGTTCCAGATTTGAGAGGCTTTGTCACAGTCTCTTGAAACATGCATTATAGATTCAGGACAGGAAGGGCATCTAGGACAAAAGCAGTCATCTGTCATAACTCTTCTATTCCTCTCCTCATTTGTTAGGATTTTCCCATGGATGATCTTCCAAAAGAAAGCTATAATACGATTTGGACCCTTCCTTTTAAATTTTTTTTTTTGAAAAGGTGGGCTTCTGAGTGTGTAGAGCTCACAGGGTTGCTAAGGAGGTTGTATGCAGACTTTAAAGTGAACATTCCATCTGAGGATGAATCCCAAGTAGGAAAATCTTTGCTGTCAGGATTGCAAGGAGGGGCAATTCTCTGAATCATGTCACAAAGTTCTCTAGGAACATGCTGCTCAATCAATTCCCAAAGCCACCCTTCATTCTGGATATAATAGGAGACTGGAAAACCTGCTTGGTCATTAGGGATTGCTCCATGACAGAACTCCTCAAGGTTGGAAATTTCAGGAATCCATTTATCTTTCCATAATCTTACCTCATTTCCACTGTTTAGTGACCATGAAATGTTTTCCTTTACAGTCGGCCAGATTCCAGAGATGGCTCTCCAAATGTTAGAGCAAGAACTTCTTGGCTGGACCTGTGGCATGGAGGAAGGTCCACAATTGTACTTGGCTTTCTTCACCTTAACCCAAAGCTTATCAGGGAAAGCAATGAGTTGCCAAGCCAATTTGCAAATGTAAGCCTTGTTGAGAATCTTCAAATTCCTGAATCCTAAACCTCCATCTTCTTTTGGCAAGCAAATCTTCTCCCAAGAGATCAAATGGCATTTCCTTCTATCAGCAGTGCTACCCCGAATGACGTTCCTACACAGCCTCTCTGTTTCTTCACACACAGCAGCTGGAATTGCACAAGTTTGCATGATGTAACCAGGGATATTCGATAAGAAGGCTTGAGCTATGGTTATTCTTCCAGTAAATGAAAGGGATGAAGCCTTCCATCCAGAAAGTTTCTTCTTCATTTTATCAATCATGAAGGTAAAGCTATTCTTTGATAACCTCTGATGAAGCAAAGGGGCGCCCAAATAGGATCCAAGGTCATTAGTTTTGCTAATTCCCAAGGCTTGACTGATATCATCCGATACATTGTCCCTGAGGTTCTTGGAGAAGAAAACCTTGGACTTGTTTAAATTTATCTTCTGACCAGATTTCGGACAAAATTCAACTAGCACTCCCTGAATCAACACTGCTTGATCTATAGTTGCTTCTGCAATGAGTACAAGATCATCTGCAAACATAATGTGAGAAATTCTGGGACCATTTCCCCTCCCAAACTTTAGGGGTTTCCATGATCCATTATCTACAAGATCTTGGATTTTATGTCCAAGTCTTTCCTAAGCAAGAACAAAGAGGTAGGGGGATATGGGGTCCCCTTGCCTCAATCCTCTAGTTGGACTAAAGGAGTTTGTCTTGTTGCCATTCCAATTAATATTCATAGAAGAGGAGTTCATACAAATATTAATGAGGTTCTTTAAGACAGGAGGTAAACCCAATAGATCTAGAGATTCATTTATAAAATTCCATTATAGTCTATCATAGGCTTTCTCTAAATCCAATTTAAGAATCATAAAACCCTTCTTACCATGCAGGTTATTCAAAGAATGAATAGCTTCTTGCATAATTAAGATGTTATCACAAGTAGATCTATTTGGGACAAAGCTACTTTGATTATAAGAAACTATGTAAGGCATGATTTTTCTCAATCTTTGAGTTATGACTTCAGTCACTACTTTGTAAGCCACATTACAAAGAGAAATAGGGTGAAAGTGAGAAGCATAAGTAGGTAAGTTGCATTTAGGAATTAAAGTTAAGAGGGTTTGGTTTACCTCCCTTATGTTCTCAGGATTTGAAAAACATTCTGTCACCAACTTGTGCAAAGATGAGCCAACCATATCCCATTGTGATTTGAAGAAAATCGGGTGGAAGCCATCCGGGCCTGGGGACTTGTAGTTCTTCATGCTAAAAAGTGCATCTTTTGTTTCTTCTAAAGACACGTTACTGGAGAGCATAAGCCAATCCTCTTCTTAAATCCCAGGAAAGGAATTAATGGTATAGAAAGAAGGATCAACAATTCTGGCAGAAGCATACAAATTGGAGTAGTATTGCATAACTAGATCCTTTAGGGCCTGGTCTTCATAAATCCATTGGTCTGCATCATTTTGGAGAGCAGAAATTCTATTTTTCCTCCTTCTCTGAACAGAAGAAAGATGGAAGAAACGAGTATTCAAGTCTCCAAGGTTGATCCACTTGCTTTTGGCCTGCTGAAACCAATAAGCTTCTTCATGTTTGGCAATGGATTGATATTCACTCCAAAGACTATCTCTAAGACTGATCAGTCTCTCAGAAGAACTGTTCAAAAGCACTTTGTTTATACCTTCAAGCCTTCTTAAAATTCTTTGTTTTCTTCTAAAAATGTTCCCAAACACTTCCTTATTCCAGATACTAAGATTGTGAGTCATCTTTACAATGTTTTCACACCAGGAAGCAGAAGTGTGCCAGGAATTTATAACTTAGTTTTTAAAATCAGAGTGATCAAGCCAAGGACCAATGAATTTAAAATATCCTTCTCTTCTAGTAGATGGAAGTGGCCTGAGCCAAAGTCCCACACGATCTGAAGAAGGGATGGGGAGGTGAGTTACAGAAACTTCTGGGAAAAGATCTTGCCAGACCGAGTTTCCAAGGACTCTGTCAAGTCTTTCCAGAAGCTGTCCACTTTTCCAGGTGAAAGCAGGACCTTCATAGCCTAAATCTATGAGGTTACATTCATTTATACAATCTGATAAGGCAGTGAAAGAAGCCTGATTAACAGGACCTCCCCCCACCTTTTCCCAATCAAACAACACAGTGTTGAAGTCACCAGCTAGGCACCAAGGCCCTGGATTGGAGGAATGAAAAGTTTTAAGTTCTTCCCAAACTTCTAACCTCCTTCCCTGTTGAGGACCAGCATAAATGATAGAAAAGTACCAAAAGTTGGGTGAAGAAACATTAATCTTTAAATGAATACAGAATTTAGAAGTGGAAATAACAGAAATAGCAGGATAGATATCATTCCATAAGCACCATGTACCACCTGAAAAACCTTCTGCATCTACTCTAGTTCCTTCTGGCATACCAATCTTTCTAATTATATTCTCAGCTCGAGCACCACTGACTCTAGGCTCTAAGATGGCTATAAAATCTAGACTATAAATCTTGACAAGGTCTCTTATAAGATAGGGAAAGTCCTTACCACCAGCACCTCTGCAGTTTCGGATTAAGCTATTCATTTGGACTGTTTGAGGATTTTGGAGGCTTAGCTCCACTTTTGTCCAGAGATTCACCTTCATTACATTCAGGCTGAATCTCCATAGTTTCAACAGGAGAACTTTTCAGAATTGAGTCTCCTTGCACAGCTGACACAACCGTGGGCTTCCCACTTGATAGCTATTATCAACCAAAATCTGATGTAGACCAGGTTGGATTATAAGGAATTCCAATTGGAAGCTAGAATTTGACTTCAAGATTTCTAAGTCACTAATACTACTGGAGTTTTAAGCAGAGAAAGCAGCTTTTGAAGAGGACTCAGAAAGAAAAGCACCCTTTTTCTTTTTTATAGGGCTTTTGAATCATCTTAATAGCTTTATCTTTGTTACCTTTTTGAGGATTTTTTCTTCCAGTCTGGCTTCTGACCTTTCCCACAAGGGGGACCTTGGGAAGAGACTCCAGGGATAGAAATTCCTGAAATTGGAGGCAAGCCCTTTATCTTATCACTAGGATTAGGGACAGGGGCCTTAACAGGATTAACTTTATTAACAACTATTTCTGAAGTAGAAACTTCTTGAACATTGATAGATTTATGATCCTTAGGAGATGGATTAGCATTGGAAATATTCTGGACAGGAGAGATATTACCTTCTCTTGAAAAGGCCGCAGTCTTTGAACAAGAACCTTCGTGAGAACCTTGTAGGCCACACTGCAAAGGCTAATAGGTCTAAATTCCTTCATGCACTTAGATCGATCAACCTTAGGAATCAACACTATGAGAATGAACTCAAAGTCGAGCGTCAGAGCTGCCTCTTAAAAAAGCTTCCTTCACTAAGTTCCAGAGATCATCCACCAAATCCCAAAAATGTTTGAAGAAGATTGGTTTAAAACCATCTGGGCCAGGGGCCTTATACGATTTCATGCTGAACATTGCTCGCCGCACCTCTTCTTTGCAAACCGGATTCATTAAAGCATTGCACCCTCTGTTATTAAGCCTTGGGACTGCATGAGTTGGCAAAGGGACATTCCTATACATACTCTCTTCTGTAAATAACTTTTTGAAAAAGTTTAAGGCTTCCATTTGGAGAGTAGTTGACTCAGAACACCAGTCACCATTCTCTAAGAAGAGCCCCTGGACTTTGTTTCTCACTCTCTTGATGATAGTTAGAGTATGGAAAAATCTTGTATTCCTGTCACCAAAACGAACCCATTGCTCTCTAGATTTCTGGAACTTGCTTCAACACATCATTGTCTCCTCTTCCAGTAAAATTAACCCAAGAATATCAGTTCTTTCTAAAGTTCTTTAGATGCCTCTTATACGGGCTTCTAAGGTGCGTTTCCTATTGAAGATGTTACCAAAAACTTCAAAATTAAAAACAAGCGCATCCTCCCTAACTTTGTCTAAGCTGTTGGTTACCATATGAGGAGAGGTATTGCTAATTTCTATGTGAGATAGCAGAGGATGGTATGTTTGTGGCCAACCATTTTTGTTCCGAGAGATAGCTTCTTCTTTCTCAGAACAACAAGCTTCTTTCATTTGTTATGATACAAAATTGGGGTTTGGTTGCGGGTTGTTTGTGGTTGAAAACTTTATGGAATTGGTTGAAACTTGAAGGTATTGTGGTAGCTTTTCTTTTGGGAATGTTATTTACGTTTGTTCAACATTTTATTTGAACATTATTTATAGCCTTGATTCTGGAAATATAACAATGGTTTTCACTCTAATATAACAAAGCTATGTGACAACTATTTGAAAGAAAAGATTCTGATATAATGTGTATGATAAGGGAAGAAACATCCTATTCTTATTCATGATCAATTGAGCCCAAAAACTATAGGTATAGAATGACCAACTTTTTTTTGGAGTGATGGATGTAGTTGACATTGAAGTCAATTCCTAGATATCAAGTGGTGCGTGATGATTATTCTCTAATCTCTCACATTCTCTAATTTGAGTTTCCAGCCAAGAAAATTAAGGTAAAGTTCATTCTTGGTTTTTATTTGATCCAAGTGCTATGTTTGAAGAAAATCACGCATCTAACTTGAGTTCATTATTTAAGGATACACCATCATATTTATCTTCGCAATTACCATCTAACTTAAATCATGCATTTTGGGAGAAAAATAATTAGTTCTACTATAGATTACCTGTAATTTATGGATTGGAAACTCATTAGAAGCATTTTGTGGTCATGGTTGTATCATGTGTGCTAATTCTTTCCTCTTTATGAAAAAATTGAATATTCATTTCATGCCTAGATTGCAAATGTTACCATCATCCTATTATATAAGTGTATATTTCTAATCTTTATTCTCACTTTACCAACACGAGTTAATTGAGTGTCTTATTGAGATATATGGTTGAGGCTTAAAATACTAATTGGAACATGCTTTTCGGCTATCGGTGTTCAAGTGTTATACTTATAAAGCAATATGCAGTAGCTTCAAGGTCTGACTTATCTGATACATGCATGTGTGTGTTGTGTCTTATGTTGTATAAATTTGATAAATCTAATTAAATCACCATGAAATTAAGCAGCATCTATAAATCTATATAGGTACCAACTTACGAAAGTTTCAAGGTCATGCCTCTCTTTAACTACATTATGGTTGTAGGAGTAATTTTGTCTTGAAATAAGAAATTGGTGTTTCACATTTTTCTTCTTCCCCTAACATATATAGATTATCTGCAACCCAAGTCAGAATTATCTGCATAAAAGTAACTATTATTGCAATAATACTCCTTATGTTTTGGTTATAGAGCTCACATGGTTGCTAAGCCTTCAACATTTCCTCCATCTCCACATGGTTTACTAGGAAATCTTCCTTTCTATTAACTAATAAATATGAAATCAATAACATATTGCTCACAGTGAGGACTGCCCAAACCATAAGGTTTTTCTCTATTTAGTTCCTACAATCACAAAGTACTTTAGAGAGTTGCTTTAAGGTCAAATATTATAGAAAGAGGTGCTTTAACAAGAGGTGCATTGTGGAGAGGGATAAGCACATTTTGCTCATTTTCAATCTATTTTGTGTAGGAATGATTTCAGTGTCAACCAATTTAAAGTTTTAGCTTGATCCAAGCATTAGCTTGATCCAAGCATTAGCTTGATCATGGTTTCTAAATTTTGTCTTCTTTGTTTCATAGGCTTCTAAATTCTTTATTTTTTGATTTTTTTGGACCAATCTAAGTGTAGATATAACTATAGTTAGTTGATAAAGATAAACTTAACATGGAATAATTTGATTTATCATGTTAGTTGATAGTCTTCTTTATTTCATAGGCTTCTTTTTGTTGCCCTGTTAGTGTAATGTTGAACGTGAACTAATAATAACTTTGTTGCCTTAATTTTTTAGTTTAATCTTAACAATAATGTTATATGTATTCAGATATGGGACTTGACTAACACATCACTAATTTCTCAAATTGTATCATCTTTATTTCTGATGATGTGTTTGATTTTTGCAATAATCTTTATTTGTTATTTTGATTTCTCTTTTTTTTTTAATACCATGATGATATTGGATGAAACTGCTCATGAACATGATAGTCCAGAAAGTGATACAAAACACCTCTTCTCTTTTTATAATACTCCATCAGGGAAAATTTATTTGAGTTCAATTGATATTAATTTGAGTTTTGTGATAGGAACTTCATCTAATCATTATTAAATAGGATTTTCAACAGAAGTGAAGACCACAAAGGGAATGAATTGCATGTTAAAACCAATGACTGTTGTAGGAGCTTCAAACTAAGATGGTATCTCCTTTGCTTTGTATAAGATCTCAAATTTTTTTCCCTGAGTTTTCAATTTTTATTTGCTTAAACCTTTGTTTAAGCTTTTTTGTTGTTGTTAATTTTAGAAGTTGTTATTGATTTTTTGACCGGTGTTGGCTCTAAGATGGAGTATGTATGAAAAGGATGGTAAAAGGAACAACATGACTGTTTTTCTCTTTCTATCTTTTTTTTATACGAAAAGGATGGTAAAAGGATCAACATGACTGTTTTTTTATACGAAAGTGTGACATGAAAGTGGTTAATTAGCTTTGACACTATAGCTACTTTTCTCACCCAAGCCATATTTTTTCATTTATTTCTCACAGAAACATAATTTGTATATTTATCAATATGCATAATTGTACAAGTTGCTCCATTCCTATTAAACATGGATAAGTCAGTTTTAGGGCTTTTTAATCAAATTGGGTTCCTTTTAGAAACTATTTACCAGTTTAGGATTATTCTGAAACTATTTACCAATGGGGGGTCGTTTTGGACACGTGGCATATTTTATTTTTTTTCAATCTGACATATCAAAGGCGCCACTGCAGATGGCGCCACCCTTTTTTTAAAAAAAAAAGGCAAAAGGGGAGGCGCCACTGCAAATGGCGTCTTCCCCTGCAGTGTACCACGTGGCACTGGGGGGGCCCAACCAAAAATTGGACGCCTGCAATTTTAAAGGAACAACGCTACAATTTTAAAGGAACAAAGCTACAAAAAAAATTATATTATAAGTATAGGGAGTAATGATGACATTAATGATAAAGTATCTATTTAAAACAACAAGAGGCAATAAAAAAAATCTCGTATTAATGAGTAGCAAACAATATCACAGGAGGCATAAAAAAATAATAACAATAACAATTTACACCAATAAATATTTATCAATTATTAAAGATATCAATTTAAAGATAATTGATAAATATATATACTGGGCAATTTATAGATATCAATTTATAGATAATAGATATCTATCAATTTACTGGGCAAAGTTAACAATATATATATATATATATATATATATATATATATATATAATTAAAGATAATTATATAAATAATTTGATAATTAAATATAATTATATGGTTGAATGTTTTATAAATATTATTTAATAAAATATTAATGTTAAAATTTAATGTAAATAATACAAAACTAATATAATAAATTATAACATGAAGACATTAATTTTATATAAGTTTATAATGTAAAATAAGAATATTAAAATAAATGACATTAAATTTATATTTAAAAAAATAATAACTTCGTACTGTTGAACCTCGAAATTTTTGCGTGAGTTCAAATTGGATTACTATTTGGGTCTTACTATTTATGTCATTATTTGATATGAATATATTACTAAAGTTATTCCCTACTGACACACATTCCCGGTAGGTGTAAGGAATGATGAAATTTAATATTCAAAATTTTAAAAATTTAAAATTGTAAATATATTATAATATATTTAATATAAAATAATTTTAATAATATATATATCTAATATTATTTATACAATATTTATAAAAGTTAATATAATAAATATGTTATATATATTTGTAAATATAATATATATTATATTATTTTTAATATTCAAAATTTTTAAAATTTAAAAATATAAATATATTATAATATATTTAATATAAAATATATTTAAAATTATATATTAAATACTCAATAATTTATTATATTTGAATATCGTTTTGTTTAAAAACCACTGTGTAGACATTGGAGAGAGTGACAAGAGTAACAAACACGCTTTAGCTTCATGATGCAATGTATGGTTATTAAATATTATTATTATATTTAATAGTATATTAATAAAAGTGTTGTCATGAGTCCACATTCAACATGATGCCATACTTTCGTATGGTCTTTACTGGGTGCAGCAACTGATTGGACGTGATGGCAAAAGCAATATAGTTGTCTTCACCTGCAGGATCGGAAGTGTATCGGGTGGGAAGCAAAATTTTTTAACCGGTTACCGAATGGGGAGGTCAAAAAGCAATGAAGTATCACTCCACAACTCCCATGTTGGAGTCGGCTTTTTGACCAAACTAGGTTCCTTTTAGAAACTATTTATCAACTTAGGATTCTTTTTTGTCGCGTTGTTCTTTTAAAATTGTAGGTGACTTTCTTTTAATTCTTATAAGGTAAATTTTTTTTTACTACTGTAATAATTAATGAATATTTATTGGTGTAAATTGTTATTGCTATTTTTTTTATGTCTCCTGTGATATTATTTGCTACTCATTATTACGGGATATTTTTATTGCCTCTTGTTGTTTTAAATAGATATTTTATCATTAATGTCATCGTTACTCCCTATACTTATAGTATATTTTTTTTTTGTAGCGTTGTTCCTTTTAAATTATAGCGTTGTTCCTTTAAAATTGCAGGCGTCCAATTTTTGGTTGGGGCCCCCAGCAGTGCCACGTGGTACACTGCAGGGGAGGTGCCACTGCAGGGGAAGGCGCCATTTGCAGTGGCGCCTCCCCTTTTGCCTTTTTTTAAAAAAAAATAAAATGGGTGGCGCCATCTGCAGTGACGCCTTTGACCTGTCAGATTGGAAAAAAATAAAATATGTTACGTGTCCAAAACGACCCCCCATTAGTAAATAGTTTCAAAATAACCCTGAACTGGAAAATAATTTCTAAAAGAACCCAATTTTGTAAAAAAAACCCAGTTTTATATTCTATATAATTTGCTTAATTCTGGAAATGGGGTTTGATTATAAGTTGGAAATAGAAGTTTGGCATGATTTGACAATCATTTATGTGTTTTGACTTTTGAGGTGTCTGCTTTTATTTTTATTTAACTATCTCTATATTTATATCATCATATAAATCTATTAATTGCAACAAATGCTGTGTAGGGAACTCTTTGATGCTCATCATGCAGAGGACAAGCCAAAAAGGAATGCAGTGTGGAAGCTGAGGCTATTAGTCATGTGAGGCATAAGAACTTGGTTAGACTTTTGGGCTATTGCATGAAGGCACTCACAAATTAGCATATGAGTTTGGTATGCATTTTATTTGGGTTAAATATCCAGTTTTGCACTTATATTTTTATTCTATATATTTTGTAATCAGCAAATATGAATTTTCCCCGATTGCAAAACTGTGTCTACGTGCATGGATTTGTGCATGTGTTTTGACTGACGTTTGCTTTTATCTTTATTTAACTATCTCTATTTTATATCATCACATAAAATAAATCTATTGATTGTAGCAAATGGTGTCTAGCTTTTATATTTTGCAAGCGATTTCTTGGTAAATGGCATCCACGGTTGTATATGCTTACTGCTCTCTGAGTATTGCTTTGTATAATTTAGATTTTTTATCCTTAATGAATCCCCTGTTAATTTCAGGTTGTTGGTTTATGATGAGTATGTTAACAGTGGCAATTTAGATCAATGGTTTGATGGACATGTGACCTTTCTAAGTAATGATTAATTGTCAAATTCATGTTATTGATGTTGTTAGTCATATTTAGCAATATTTGAGGAAAATTATGATAGATGACTTCTTTTTAGTTTAGTATTAAGATACTTTAAAAATCTGGAAGTTATTCTTCGCAAGATAATTTTGTTGGTGAGAGTATATGTAAAACAGTGTTGGAAAACATTTATATATGTTCACACAGGTTGATATTCAAAACTGTAGAATGTTAATCATTTTGGGAGCTTAATCCAGATCTATGTTTCTGTTCAAGATGTCTTGCTGATATCAATATTTATATGCTTTGCTATGGCTGAAGTTTTATAGAGTGGCTTCACCTTCAGGATGAAGTCAATAAGCTTTGAAGCACATTGACATAGCTGCATTTGGTGTGGCATGGCCATTAACTACAAAGTCTTGAATATAAAATACCATCTGTTGCGTTTTTTCTATGGTTTTACAAGAAAAATGTAAAAATGGCTTTTTTCAGTCTTTTCTTCTATTAGCTGGACATTTAGGTGTCTTTCCTATATATAAAGAATAGCAGTGATGGATGAGCATCAAACTATATGTAAGGTGGTTTATATTAACTTGGCTATTAGGTCTTCCTTTGTGATTAAAAATTTTCTATTGATTCTTTTTATGAATTGCAAGAACTTCTGGCAACCTCTCCTTAAGGTGCAAGGATAATTTATATGCATACCACCTTGGGGGTTCATGTTTAAATGCTTAAATCATGAAGCATGTTTCAGAGCGCTTTGCATTTGTAGAAGTTGTGAATATACATGAGGCAGACTTTGGCTTTATATACAATGTGTATATATTAATTATACTTTTAAAAATAACTTTTTAATGGTGAACATACTTAACATAATATAAATCTCAATTTACGTGCTTATGAATTCAAGATTTTTTGTCAAAAAAACTAATAATCCAGATTTAGTTTATGGTGCTATATGCATAACTTAGTGGTAATTGACCTTTCTCATGCACTACAAGAAATTATGGGATTAGCTACGACAAATTTTATAGCTAATTCGTAGCTAATCTCTAGCAAACAAATTTAGATACGGAATAACTACGAAATAGCTACAAAATTGGTGGTAGCATAAATTGAGTGGCAAATTAGCTAGAAATATTTTTTAGCTAATTCATAGCCAATCTTAAAAAAGTTCTAGCTATTTGGTAGCTATTCCCTAGTAATATGTTGTTATGAATGGCTTTTTCTAGCTAAATAGCTACGATATTATCGTAACAATTTTGTAGCCAATCTATAGCTGAAATTTCGTAGTGATTTTGTAGTTATTTTCTAGCTAATTAAAAAAAATAAAAAAATCAGGAGCTAAATTGGTCCCAAATACCTGTTTTGGGGACCACTTTAGCGACCGTTCAAAGTGGAAATAGTGGGCAGGTCATGTATCTATAAAACAGTGGAAGTGAAAGTAGCACCTAAGATACTAAGCTTAATATGAAATTGAACTACATGGATTTAAATATAATTCATTATGAAGAAATAAGTCCAATACATACAACAATATCACTTGTCAAACAAATACCATCATACATATTGTAGCATAGCATAAGTTTTACTTCTCAAGTGGCAGCTACAAGCACGCTTGCATTTACAGAGAGAACTGAAAAACATGAAAAATCATTTCTTAAACATGAAAAATCATTTCCATACAAACACTGAATATGGGCAATCACTAAGTAAAAGGAATAGCATCAGTTACCAGCATGGAACTAACAAGCACCCCTGATATAGTTTGTCAAACACTCTAGTTGGAGTGAAGGGGCCTGAGAAATGGGAGGAAAAAAAGGGTAGAAACCCCATCAATCATAAAAACAAGTGGGACTATAAGCACCCTTACAAGGCGATCATCATGGAGGCAACACCAAGTAGTAGTACCCTATAGCATTCAAGATCAGGGTAGAAGCATAGGGCAAGCACTAGAAACTTTCAAGAGATAAAGTATGGCAGCAACAACTGTTGAAAAAAAGTCTTTTAGAAAACAAATTTTTACAATTTTGCCTAGTCTCTAAGATGCACCAGCATTAGAAACAAGGCCAGATAAGTTGTTCCATCAACTTGGAACTAAATTTTGCTACATAGGCATGATTGTAAGCACTTTACCTGTCTTTTTAAGCAAACTATATTTGAACGGTTTGGCTTCATTTGCATGGTCATATCCCTAGAAAAAATAAAACAGATTTTCTTCATAATGGCCTCAACAGATTCCTCTTTGAAGGATAAATGATACTTTTTTTTAAACAGAAGAAGAAAGGAATAAATTGCAACAATTCAAAGAAAAGGAGAATAGAGGGGGAACATTGATGCAGTAGTGTAGCTACCAAATATGGAGAGACTTGACGAAAACCAAACAAGAATTTGAGTGTGTTTTGGACTAAAAGACCAGCAACGCCCTGGAAAGTCAAACAAAATTTAACAATGCAAGATAAATAACAAAAAAAAAGGTATGTTACATTGAGATCCTTAAAGTCAAATTGAAGAGGAATTCTTTCTCCTCTTTTCACTACTAAACAGCATCAATCCTTACAAAGATCTCTCTCCCCCTTCCTTTTTGTATCTTTAGCAAGAACTAGTGAGTAAAAGCACATGTTGAGATCAAAAAATTAGGAAAGAATTTTAGGATCTAAAATCTACTACAAACTTGACAGCAACCATAAAATTATTAATGACAGCAAACCATAACTTAAACAGTGTAGACAAAAATCAAAAAATTATAGGAGTAACCAGAAGATACCAAAAAATCAGTAAATCGATTTCTTGCCATGAAGATAGATGGAACTAAGAGAGCATAAAGTTTTTCATAGAAGTTTGGGTATTCTAATCCATACTGGGCCGTTAGGACAAAAAGGCTGCTAAGAGCTATCACACTGACTACACCACCACAAAGCAATTGTTAGAAAGGAGAATGAGGATCACCCTCCACAAAAGTACCCACCACCTAACAAGTGTTTCACTCAAAATATGCTCTTTCTCACAAAAAACAGCCACTCACTAAAAAAAATAGTGGTTTCATTCATATAGAACATCTGCATAAAAACAAGAATTCCACTGAAATATACAATCACCACTATAACAAATACCATTCACCTTCACAGTTTAGGTACATAAAATGAAACTAATAAAAGAGTAAAACTGATAAGTAACAAATCATATGATTAACAAGCAAGAAATTAAGTAAATTACAAATTTATAAATTTCTGCTAACAATAACATTGTGTTTTCCTTTCCTTACCAACGTATGTAGCACCAACAGTGATACATGTACCATAAGTCAGGCCAAGAAGCAGAGAAATCAAATTAATGTGCCTAAGGGAGTGAAATGATGGAATTTGAGCCATAACCAATGTTATGACCCCACATATAGTGATAAACTGGTATAGCTTCATTGTTCCATGTGGGTTGTAGAGCAAGTAAATGTACTTCACAGCATAAAAAAATTGAAACAAGATGTTAAACATAGTAGCTTCTCAATAATGGGAATGGTTCCTCTCATATGCTTGCTGTAATGGGAAAACGAGTAAATGTCATCTTATTAACTTGAGGCTCTGCCCTGTAACAAGTGGACTAATAGAATCAGATACAGAGAGTGAGGAGAGAAAGAGAGAATCGAGAAGGAGAGAAAATCTTGATATTTTGTATTCTGTAATTGACAAGTTAAGCAATACAGAGGCAGAAACTATTTATAATAGCTTTGTGTCAGTAACTAATTCTTAACTGATTCTAGCTGACTCAGCAGAGTCTAACTGAATCCTAGCTACCTCTAACAATCTACTAACTGATCTATTCATACTCACTAACATGGACCAATAACAACCGCACCAAAACATATTGCAAATTGAAGAGGGGCAACATTAAATTTGGGCCATCGAAGTCCTGCCACAATTTAGTTTAATAACATCAATTTATACCATCCACAATGAAAGCCAAACTCTGTAACAAAAGAAAAAAGCCAAACTCGCACATCATCTTAACATCACAATTACAAGATGAAACAATAACAAGGAAAAGAAAATTAAAAACACAAGATCAGTTCTACTACTTAAAGGTAATAAGCAGTAACAGCTAGAAAATTAACTGTCAGTATAAAGTAATTAGTACTGTTGATGTTGTGTGTGTATTTAAAAGCTGAAATACTTGCAAATTCCAATATAACACAAATAAAATAGTTTAGAGACTGACCTCAACAAGTGTTTTTCTATATGCTTAGAGTCTTGTACCTTTGGTGCATATCAGATACGACTCTCACTTCCCAATAGGATCACCAGTTATCTACAATTGCAAATTGCAAATGTATATATAGTCAGTGTTTATTGATTCTAGCTCAATTGATTATGTCATCACTACATAAAGGACAACATAATAGCAAGTGACACAATGATTTACCTCTCTTGACATGAGACTTCTTGGGATAACCCTGCACAAACAAGTCCAAGATGCATATTAAAACAAAAATCAGGATACGAAGGTTTCAGTCAAAAGGTCAGAAGACAGAATATTTCAAAGGATGATGATTTCAATAAAATAACAAAATGAAACCAAACACCAATTTGATCTCCCCATAATGATAAAAGAACTTCTTTAAACTAAGGGCATTTATATTCTACCCCATCAGTGAGCATTTTATTGACAACTATTTATTTTTAAATATTTTTTTTATTAAATTACGATTTATAAGCTTTGCCTCTGCATCTAAAGAATTGCTGTAAGAAACCAGACTACTAAAAAGGTAATACTGAACTCAATATTTTAAAAATGTCAATAACTATATTAAACAATTAGTCCTGGAACTTTAGACTTCTTACTCTACAAGCATACAGATATACATGGGTGGGGAGAGCATGAGGTCAAACAATGAAATAAGGAAATTGAAAATGGCAATTCACCTTTAGAGTGTCATCTTTGTGGAAAAGATAAAATGGAACCCTGCATCCATATATACTTGGAGTTGAGGGTCTCCAAACAATTGCAACAATAAAGTCAAATGACAAGAACCAAAGATAACCATTCAACTGATCTATAACCAAATATTAAGAAAATACAAGATATACATGGATGGGGAGAGCACGAGGCAATGAGTGCGTGAAAGTGACTTTAAACACTTGATACATATACAGATATGCATGTACTTATTCATATACATATTTATAGCGCATGTAAACGCAAAATAAATACACAGTACTAAATTGTTTCAGCTAACTTTTCTAATATTTTGATTATTTAAGGAAGAGAACAAAGAAGGCTAGAACACAACAGCTGCACCAACAGGAGGAAAATACATAGGAAACAAATGGAGAAAAAGAAGGTGGTGAAAACAGAAATTCCAGTTTAGCCTTGACATATACGTGCCTTCAGTTAGGAAATTCTATATAAAAGTACTATATAGAAAGGAAACCAGATTGAAACTCAAGAAGTGTTGAGAAACATGAGGTTCTGGAATCCCATAACTCATCCGCAGGTTCTGGAATCCATACCTCAGCATAAACAGAAATATATGTCTAAAAGATCTTCAGTAAAATAAGTTTGGCATTCTACCAAATAGTATATGTGCAAACCAAGTAAAACTAATTCAACCTCAAACAGAGTAACTATACAAGGTGGAAACCAAATTAAAATGTCTAGCAAGTTCCATATCTAATGAATTTCCAATCACAAATTTTCATTTACATCTTACACTTCATTATCATGTAGGCTTTGCAGCTTTGAAGTACATCAAACCCTTCATTGGACTTGAACAAACAAAGAAACCCGTGAAACTCTTCTGCTACCACTCTCTTCCATTTATTTTCCTCTTTTACACAACAAAAAAGATAGAAGAAAAGAAGCATAGATCTCACTCCTTCTCCCATTCCACTTTAGTTCAACTACCACACAAATTAACAATCATGATCATCATCTTTCATCAACCTAGCTACATCATAGGCTTTAGAGTTTAGACATAGCTTCAATAATATACATCAACATTCCAGTTTCAACTAAAATGCTACTATGACAATTCAACTAAGCTTTCCTAAAATCCTAAAACTAAGCTTCAACTTCACAATTCAAGTTTCCAGGACTTCATAAATTAACAAACTAAATACAATAAAGTGAACGCATAAAAAAAATTCAAATCACAATTTATTTATCTCCAAAACTAAGAACAGATTCTCATGACGAATTATCGAAATACAATTTGCCCTAACGTGAAAATGAAATTTGAAATAAAAATAAGATGATGAAATAACAATTACCATCGGTTTCGAGACAAATCCGACACTGAATTTGTTCGTTGGGACTAGCTTCGAGGTCGATCTCGAAAGTTTTGGGAGGGACAAGAAGCAAATTACGCTCCAAGTGATCCGCATTAGAAAAACCTAGAGGGTAGAAATCAAATGATCAGAGGTTGAATCAAGTTTAGGAAACTATGAATTCCACATCGTTAGAGGAGAAGAATCAAGAACCTTAGTGAACTTTTGGAAATCGATTAAGTTCAAGATAAATGAAATTAGTCTATGGGGATGAAAAACCTAATCAAAGACAAAGAAATTAGAGAAGATACTAAATCAATGACAGAAACGAATGACACTTGAAAATGAATTTGACAGTTCAAGGGTTTCTGAAGATGCAGCAAGCAGAGAGAACAAGAGAGAGTTGAGAACTTGAGAGTTCGTTGGAGACGGTGTTCACTGTTGAGTGCAACAAATTGAGAAAAAGAGTAAAATATAAAGAGGAGATAAAATTAATAAAATAATATATATTATAACTTTACTTTCAGTGACAATTTATGGCCATAAAAGCTGTCCATAATCAATGCCATTAGCTCTATGGCCAATAAAAAATTACCGTTAAATGTAAAATTTGGTGTAGTGATCAGATGATGGTAGTTAATCTGCTGTTAATTAATTAAGAATTAGCTACTAATAAAATAGGTAGCTAGAATTAGTAGGTAATTCCAAAAATTCTTGTAGTGATGCTCATATTCAAGACTGCAAGAAAGTTTTGTACAGATAGATGATTTGAAGCAATGAAGAAGATTTGTTGATCCAGGACTAACACTGTCATGATCAAGCAAATATATTTGAATAATTACGCCAAATGTATAGGAACTTTAATTATTAATGTATATTTTGTAAGAAAATGTCATTATTCTCTTTATTAGAATATAAAATCTTAATTATTTTGTACTTAAGAATGGATGAGTTTGGAAATTGTTAAGAGTCAGATCTACTTTTCCACGTTGCTACTTTTCATGGTTTTGAAAATTATCGATTGCTTAATTGTATGAAACTTAACAATTGTGTTTTGAATTCTCTGAAGTTGGTTAGGATTTGGGGTGTCAACATAGTTGGGATGTCTTTTCCTATTGTGATGCATTAGCACGTCAATAGACTTTTATCAAAAAAAAAAAATTCTTTGAAGTTGGTTCTGACTTTTAACTACTTATTTTACACATCAAATTCCAAATTGTAGTTTGATTTTTTCTAAGAAGCTATTGAATAAAGTATCATAATATAATTTTAATGTTGATATGATTTGTTTTAAAATATATATAACAAATTATTATTTATTTTTAACTCATTCTTTGTACAAATGGGTAGGACTCCGATTTCGTATCCATTTAATAAACGGGAGAAATTAAACTCATCAATGGTAAAAGAAATAATGAGTGGTAAAAAAATAAGAACAATAATACAATAATACTGATAATAATTATTAGAGTTCAGTTGCAATAAAAAATACTATATAGTAGTAATATTAGGGATGTCAAGGGGCGGGGCGGACACGGATACTGGTTACCCGCTACCACTCCGTTGGATAAAAAATTCATCCGTGCCCGTCCCGTACCCGCACCCGTACGGATACCTGCTTAGCGGGTTGTTGACGGATTTTGCGGGTTTTTACGGGTATCCACGGATATCCATGGATAGTCATGGACAAAAAATTAAATAAGTCTTTTAATTAAAAAAATTCATCCAGTAAACTTAAACAAACATGTTTAGATCTGATGTTTAGATCCATAAGAAGCTTTCTCCTCCAACCTGTGCACGTGAGAACGAAAGGGGGGAGGCTGTGAGGTCGTGCACGTCAGACAGCGGTGGCCGGCGGCGAGCTCGAGCTGACGACTGCTTTTTAGAACCATAGACACCACTGCTTCAAATCTCATGTCCCAACCCCTGCTACAAAACATTCGGTTTAGAATTCACCCTGAGGTTGCGAAAGAAGGGCAGCGCGAGGATCTGGGTGGCGGAGGAGCGGCGGCGCGCGAGGATGGTATCTGAGTCGGGACGAGCGACGGCACGTAAGGTCGCTCTCTAAGCCACGACGAGCGGCGAACGGTTTTGGGGGTGACGAGTGTCTCTGGCACACGCGAAGAATAGAGGAAGAAGGTTTGGGACAAGGACAGTATGTGGTTGGAGAAGAAAAAAAAAACCCAAGAGCTCCAATCAGTCGCAGATAGAGGGACATAAGGTGTTCTGATAAGGAAGGATGGGAAATTAGGGTTTAGGAATTAGTAGATATATATATATATATATATATATAATAAAGGGTGTTATAGTAATTTAAGTAACGGGTGCGGGTACCCACGAGCACGGATACTGTAATATCCGCCTCCGCCCCGTTAATAAACGGGTATTGAAATTACCCGTTTATTTTATCCGTGGGTACCCGTTTAACTACCCGCCTCGTACCCATTGCGGATTTTATCCGCGAGTATCCGTGGGCACGGGTAAAATTGGCATCCCTAAGTAATATGTATGAGATTGCAATTCTTCTAACAAGTTAGATATACTTCATTTGCTTCTCGAAGAGACAATATCGTTGCAATAAATATAATCTAATATGTGTCATAATATTTTCATAATATCTTGGGACTACTCTTTTTTTAATAAAAAATATGTGTTTTATGATTTATTTTTGTTGTGAAATTGTGTTTTATGATTTATTTTTGGTGTGAAATTTGTGCAAGTGAGACCAATTTAATTATGCATTTAGGTTTTCAGTAATTGCTTTCTAAGTTTACTTCGACGGGAAGATAGCACAACTGCATAAATGAAAATGATTTCAGTTAACCAATGTCAACATAAGAATATTATGCTAACCAAATGATTTAGTTAACTGGACTTACAGATAAACTAAATTAATTTGAAACAAACATGTGCTTAAGAGCCCTTGAAGACATGACTTCATGGTTTAAGGAAAATACTTATATTTTTAGTTTGGTAACGTAGATGACCTTCTACAAGAGCCATTGAAGGTTGCAAGCCCATGCCCATATAAACAGAAGAAAATTGAAGAAGGGATGTAACAATTTGATATTTTGGACTAGGCTTGACTATGAAGTATTATTTTGTAATTGTTAGGGATACTACACCTATACCATCTATGCATTAGCAAAGGTATGATTTCTTTTGAAAAATATATCGATTTATATTCAGTAAACATATCTAAAATTGATCAAAGCTATAACTTTTTATCTCTCATTGAATCTATTCTCTCATTATAGGCAATTTACAATTTATTCCAAGAGGAAAACAGGAAAAGAAAGTCTACATATTACTTATTGCGAGAGAAGCCATTAAATTTTGTGATTCTCTTATCTTCTTGCAACATTATGTATTTGACTATTGCCTTTAGCTACTTACCAATTTTTGTTTCTGTCATGACTCTGCACATTTGACTAAGTAGAAGCATTCTTTAATTTGAAAATTGTCAACACATTTATGGTTTAACACTTCATTTGTAGTAAGCTTAGTTTTATTATTGGCTTTATTATCTCCGACTAAGATTTTTGACAATTTAAATTATGTAACTTAACTATTATTGGCTTTACTAAATTCGGCATTCAATTGACTAATATTTAAAAGCTTTGTCATTATTGGATCTACCATTGCAAATTGACTATTAGTTGCAGATAATTTAAAATAACCTTAACATTGTAACTTCAATTTTATAATCTGACATGCCTTATCATGTTACATAAGAGAATTAATAGAATGCATCTGTTTATGTCAATACTTGAATGAAAACCACAGTAAAATTGATCCGTTGAATGCAGTTAGAGCATAGTGGATATCATATGGACTTTTATATGGATCTATCTGTTAAAATTATTTACCTAAATTACTGATAAATTAGTCAAGCAATCACTCAACTAACCATTCGTTGACAAGTCTTGAATCCCAATCCTACGAAATGTTTTTTTTAACATCTTCAGTTTAAGAACATTCTCAATTCATATTTTAACATCTTTCATATCATTTGTATCAGTTTCCATGCTTTATAACTGTGTCAATATTGGTATATAATTTACTTTATTCAATTATTTTGTACATGAAAATTGTAAATATAAGAAAAAAACAGGATGCGGTGTTTTTTATGAGCACAAAATATGCTCAACAATTCAAACACCCAAAGAAGATTAAATATAAAACAAGTACTCGCAACTAATGCAGAACAACACAGCAAAAACATGAAATCTCTAAAGCACCAAAATACAGACTTGAGACTCAAATCCAAATAATCAACTAAAGGTCTCCCAAACCCACTAAAAAAAACAGTTAGTTTCATCAAGGTTGAAAAACTATCCAAAAACCCTAACCAACAAAAAGCCATGACAAAAGTAACCTGAAAACCCCAACCCAAAACGACCTAAAAAACTACTGCACACTCAGCTTGATATGAGCCCAATGAAGACCATGGATCAAGAATCAAATCAAGGACTTGGTGGGCCCATGACAAGAGTTAGACACAAGAAAGCCCAACAAGCTCTTAATTACCCGGGGGCTATTTTGATAGAAGCAAGCCCAAGAATGAGACCAAATGGAATGGAGCCCCAATTGATGACCTATCTCATTAAACTAGAAGACCCATGATCATTTTCAAATGGGGCGTGCTCTAGTTATGAGTCCACTTAGTTGTTTTATTTTAATTCAATAAGTGTAATGGGTTATGTGTGTGTGTCCAAATTGGCTAAGTGTTGCAAATGGGTCAAGCCCACTTAAGTCCATGTTGTACACGAATTTGGGAGCTTAGTAGGAGGAATCTTTGGTTTGCATGCCAATAGTAACTCCTATAAGTTATTAGTTTGTTTATTGTTTTGTTAATTATGTGGGAGTTACACTTTTTAATATGAGAAGTAAAGTGTGGCAGCCACATAATGATGGTTATGAGAGAACAATAAACTCACCATTAGAGGCTGAGTTAAGGAGGGATTAGTGAGTCATTTAGTGACATGATTAGGCTAATTATTGTGGGGGTTATGATCTCTTTTGGAAGCCAAAAGTTGGCAGCCTAATACTCTATTTGTACACTCCATTTTCATGTTGAATAGTAACTTGGATGTTGAATTTGGATTAAATCCATTTGTGAGGGAATTGTCTCTCTTTGGTTCTTGGTTGAGCCATCTTGTTCTTATCAAGAATCCACGATTCTTGTGGCGAACCTCACTTGGCTTATCAAACTCTCTAGTTTGTGGCGCCATCACCATCTCTATTCTCCATCCATTTGTTTCTTTTCTTCCTTTTATGATACAACTCAATTCTGACTTGGATTTGTAATTGGTAAAATTCAACCAAAAAGATCATCAAAGGCAACCTCACCATTTGGTTGTCATCACAGCTGCAATGAGACACTCCGTTGTGCCCCGGTGTTTTATTAGATTAATATCCTTCTTAATTCATTTCTTAATCGCGCGCTTAGCGTAAAAAATTAAAAACTTATATAATAATCATATAACTTCTGCAAAATTAAAACACACCAACGGTAACCTATATAAATACACACCTATTTGTTCATTACAATACCAAAACACTGTTGAGGGTATCCTCTCTGTATGATCCCTCACAGGCATAAACTTAACAACAAACATACTTAGCGGAAATATAAAATACTCCTTAGACTCACTGGCCATAATGTCTATACTCTGATCATCATGGATCACAGCACGACCTCCAGCCTCTGATTCGTAAGGAGTTCCATCCAACTCCTCAGCAACCTCCGTTTCATACAGAGTTCCGTCCAGCTCCTCAACAGCATAAGCCTCCATCGGGTCTTTTATTGTAAGTAAAGCGAAAAAGAGTAATAGTAAATTATACAGTAATTGTCACAGACAATCAGCACACCTAACTAACAAATCATCCTCAAGTTAATATATCATCCTCTACCCTCAATCTCATGCTACTCAAAGACATCATAGCTGCACACCTATTTCTAAGGTGGAAGTGGTCTCGCGAGAACTCTTGATTTTAAGTGTATTATATTACCAATACACAAACGTATTTTGTATTATATTACCAATACACAGATGTGTTTTACGTGTATTATATTACCAATACACGGTGTATTATATTACCAATACACAGATATCATTGTGTATTATATTACCAATACACTTTTGTCCTTGTGTATTATATTACCAATACACGGTTGTGGACAACAACACCTATACTTGAATCACACCAACCCGTTTTAACAACATCCTAGTGCCTTAACCTTCCATTAGAACTTGACACATATATTCTATGTCATAACACTTTTTTAATATACATCATCTAGGTTAGGCAGTTCTAAATCATCATTATCCTCACACCCAAAACAATCATCTCTTAGACAACATATATATCTTTGCTTAAAAATCCACTAAGCATAATAATAACAATCAGGAAGATCATGCATAATATAACATTAGAAAATATTCAAATCTAGTAAACCATAAAGTCGGACTCTGTCACGTCCTGGCCGTGATAGCCATCACGGTCGTGACAGGCATCAAAGGCAAGCATTTCTACAACACAGAACCTGTCACGGCCTGACCATGACAGCCATCACGGTCGTGACAGGCAAACAACTGAAATAAACAACTATAAACACAAGAAGGGGGGTTGAATTGTGTTTATCAGAATTTAAGCAAAGTTGAAATATTTTCGTAAACAAAAATGCTAGATATGGACGAGTGGAAGAATACAGGATGGACGGGTGACTTTTGCAAGCACACCACTTGATAGACGTAAGAAAACTAAGGCAATTAAAGAGTTTAAGGGAAGATAGATTGACACGGTGATTTATCCTGGCTCACTCTTCAAATCAAAGAGCTATGTCCAGTCCTTGGCAGCACCAAGATCTATCCACTATAACTGATAAGGTTACAGACTCAAGTATTATTTGCACACCTAGCCTCTTCAGGCTCAAGACAAGTATTATTTGCACACGTAGCCTCTTTAAGCTCACTCTGGTTTGTTTGAGAGATAGGGTTTGTAATAAATATAATTTCTCACAGGCAGATCTTTCACTAACACTCGGAGAGTGGTTTAAATGTAAGGCTCGGGAAAGTCTGCGTAATAACTTCAAAATGATTGAAGAATACAGAATAAAAGAATGAAGAAATTAATGCATAGTAATGGCGTTTTAATGCTATGTGTATTCTCCTTTTCTTCATCTTCAATGACTTATGTATTTATGGTCTTCAAAAATTTAGGATCCGTTAGAGGCATCCCTTCAGATGTTGGCTTCAAGCAGAACTTCATTAAATGCAATAGAGTCGTTCTAGGTAGCCATTAATGCAATAGAGTCGTTCTGGGTAGTAATTAATGCAATAGAGTCGTTGGTTGTACTGTAACATGAAGGATCATGGCTTTATTCATCGTGCTACAGCCATATCAGAGTTGTGCAGAGAGCTTTTTGTACTTTACTGAGTACACTTCTCTTTTCGTGTAAGGACCAGAGTTACTAGGGAATAAAGCACGTTGGAAACATTCTTTAACTGGCCTTTGGTTCTGATTATCCAAGGTTGCTTGAGAGAGTAACTTTTGACCTTTCTTGATAATCGTGAAACTGAGTAGGAGAGAAGGCTTCAAGTCTCTTTCTGGTTCTTGAACCAAGATTATGATAATCCTTATAGAATTCACGTTCATAAGATAAGTGCTTCCATCTTGAAAATAATCACGTCTATCTAGTCATTTGAGTTTTCATTCGGGCTAGTAGATGAGCTCCATATTAAGGACTCAGCAAGTCCAAAGACTAGTGGACGAGCGCTTCTGTCACCTTTAGTGGACGAGCACTTCTGTCACATTTAGTGGACGAGCACTTCTGTTGCTTTAGTGGATGAGAGCCTCTGTTACTTTATGGACGAGAGTATCAGTTACTCTGGTGGACGAGAGTCTCAGTTACTTTAGTGGACGAGAGTCTCTGTTACTTTGGTGGACGAGCTCCATTTGCCACGTCATTGGACGGATACATTCTGACCTTAATGTACGAGCACCAATTGATTCCTTAATGGACGAGCTCCATCTGCTTCCTTAATGGACGAGCTCCATATGCTTCCTTAATGGACGAGCTCCATATGCCACGTCATTGGACGTGCCTTTTTGACTCCTTAAGTAGACGCACTTCTGATACCTTCAGTAGACGCGCTTCTGATACCTTCAGTAGACACGCTTCTGATACCTTCAGTAGACGCGCTTCTGATACTTTTAGTAGACGCGGCCTTCTGATATTTTTAATAGATGCGGCCTTCTAATATTTTTAATAGCTGCGGCCTTCTGATATTTTTAGTATACGCGGCCTTCTGATACTTTTAGTAGACGCTGGCTTTCATTATTTTAGTGGACGCAAGTTTCTATCTCTTGTATTTTGGACGCGTGCTTCAATCACTACAGTGCTGGACGTTTGTTTTAAACACTTGTGTGTTGGACGTGAGTTTTTATCACTACACTGTTGGACGAATGATTCTCTTATTTAATCTGCACACTCGATAGACAGGTTAGCAACCAATATGAAGGTTAATTAAATCATTAACCAATGTTTAGTTCTCATCAAAACTTAGGGAAATGCACATCAGATATTTTATAGACTTAACAATCTCCTCCTTTTTTATGATGACAAACATTGAGATGATTTAATGAACCTCAAAAAATATCAACAAAGAAAATAGCATATATAGACAAGTTGAAATTTTCTTAAGTGAACAGGTCATATCATATTCATTCTCCCATTCTATTTCTCTTATTCTCCCATTCTCCCTATTCATTTCTCCCGTTCTCCCTCTTTTGTCAACATCAAAAAGGGTTATCAAGTTTTATTTATGAGATATGTTAAAGGCAAGATAACATGTTAAGAAAATCATAGTAATGCAGCAAGCATAGTAGACATACTCCACTTAAACTATTGTATCATTACTCCCCCTGAACTAATGCTTAGTTAAAAGAACATGTATATAGGAGTAATGACAGATTTAGCACAGATAGCTTAACATTAAGCATGTCATTCAACAATGCAATGCATGTTTAGATTATCTCTAATAAATAAAAACCTTTCTTCTGCGAGGGTTTTAGTGAAAATATTAGCCCATTGATTTTCAGTTTTAACAAACTTAATATCAAAGATGCCTTTTTGAACATAATCCCTAATGAAATGATGTTTGATTTCAATATGCTTAGCCTTAGAATGCTGAATTGGATTTTTAGTTAAGCATATAGCACTGGAATTATCACACCATACAGATATGTTATGTTCATAAATAGAGTAATCCTCAAGTTGATGTTTTACCCATAAGAGTTGAGAGCGAAAGAACTAAGAAAGAAAGATGTATTCTGCCTCAGCAAGAGAGAGATGGCAATGGTTGTCTGCCTCTTGCTTGACCATGAGACTAAACTTGCTCCAATGAAGTGACATCCTCCACTGGTGCTTTTTCTTTCTATTCCGTCTCCAGCAAAATCAGCATCACAATATCCCACTAATCTGTATTCTCTATCAACGGTTTGATCTACCATTTTACCTTCATCATCTTTGCTTAGTTTTGCATTGGGTTGCATAGGGGTTTTTATGAGCTTTGCATTTTCCATTTTGTATTTCTTGAGTATCTCCTTGGTATATTTTTGTTGATGAATGTAAATTCCATCACTTGTTTGCTTGATTTGTAATCCAAGGAAGAACTGCAATTCTCCCATCATGCTCGTCTCAAATTCAGCTTGCATTAGACTTGAAAATTCCTTGCACAGCTTTTCATTAGTTGCTCCAAAAATAATATCATCAACATATATTTGAACTATAATAAAGTTCTCTTTAGAACATTTTTTGAACAGAGCGGTGTCTACTTGTCCTCTAGTAAAACCATTATGCATGAGCAAAGAACTGAGTCTATCATACCATGCTCTAGGTGCTTGTTTCAAACCATATAATGCCTTTTTAAGTTTGAAAACGTGATCTGGTTTATCAGTATCCTCAAAACCAGGGGGTTGTTTAACATACACTTCTTCTTCAATTATACCATTTAGAAAAGCACTTTTTACATCCATTTGAAATAGGGTAATTTGGTGTTGTGCAGCATATGACATTAAAATGCGTATGGCTTTTATTCTAGCTACAGGTGCAAAGGTTTCAGTATAATCAATACCTTCTTGTTGGTTATAGCCTTGAGCTACTAACCTTGCTTTATTTCTGACAACTTTACCATCTTCATCTAATTTGTTTCTGAAGACCCATCTTGTTCCAATAACCAACTTGTTTTTAGGCTTAGAGACAAGAGTCCAGATATCATTTCTTGTGAACTGGTTAAGTTCTTCTTGCATAGCAAGAATCCAGCTTTCATCCTCAAGAGCTTCTTCAATGTGTTTAGGCTCCAAATCTGAAATAAAGGCCACATTGCTTGATTCTCTTAATGTGGATCTGGTTCTTACTCCTTCAGAAGGATTTCCAATAATAAGATCCTTAGGATGATGAGTGTTGAACTTCCAATCCCTTTTGAGATCATCATGAAGATCTTGACTTGTCTGCTGACTCGTCTATTCCACTTGCCTTTCAGCCTCAGGCACAGGTTATGTTTTGGTTAGATCGAGTTGTTGACTTTCTGGCTTGTTTATATCAAGACCTGCAAGATCATCTTCTAGATCTGATAGTTCTTTATCAGTTTTTAATCCATCATTGAATTTAACATGAACAGATTCTTCAATAATACAAGTTCTTGAATTGTATACTCTAAAAGCCTTAGACTTTTCAGAATATCCTACGAAAATACCTTTATCTACCTTAGAATCAAACTTTCCAAGATTATCGTTGGTATTCAGAATAAAACATTCACATCCAAGAGCATGAAAATAAGATATGTTGGGCTTTTTCCTTTCCACAATTCATAAGGAGTCCTTTTTAGAAAAGGCCTAATAAGTATTCTGTTTTGTACATAACAAGCAGTGTTTACAGCTTCTGCCCAGAAGTACTTAGGGAGATTATTTTCATTGAGCATAGATCTAGTCATCTCTTGCAGAGATCTGTTCTTTCTCTCAAGCACTCCATTTTGCTGTGGAGTTCTAGGTGCAGAGAAATTGTGAGAGATTCCATTCTCCTCACAGAACTGTCTAAACTGCTCATTTTCAAATTCTCTCCCATGATCACTTCTAAGGGTAGAAATACAGAAACCCTACTCATTTTGTACTCTTTTGCAGAATACTGAGAAAGCCTTAAAAGACTCATCATTGTGTGTTAGAAAGAGTACCCATGTGTATCTAGAATAGTCATCAACTATGACAAATCTATATTTTCTTCCAGCCAGACTGGCAACACTAACTGGTCCAAACAGATCCATGTGTAACAACTGAAGAGGTCTAGAGGTTGATACTTGGTTTTTAGATTTGAAACTTGATTTTATCTGTTTACCTCTCTGACATGCATCACACAAGACATCTTTCTTAAAGCTAATATCAGGCAATCCTCTCACGAGATTATTCCTTTTTAATTCAGGAAATAGTTTCACACTAGCATGTCCTAGTTTCTTATGCCATAACCATCTCTCATCCTCTTTAGACATCAGACAGGTTACACTTTGATCTGAGAGATCAGACAGTTCAATCTTATAAAGATTTTGTTGCCTTTTAGCTGAAAAGAAGGTTTTGCCACTACAGTCTTTAAATATGCATACATCCTTAGTAAAGGAAACATCAAAACCACTAACACATAATTGACTTATGCTAAGCAAATTGTGTCTTATACTTTAACCATAAGAACATTAGATATAGAGGGAAGAGGGGGTTTACCACCAATGGTACCAATTCCTATAACTTTCCCTTTCTAATTCCCTCCGAAAGCAGCGTGTCCTCCTTTCTTAAGTTGGAGGTCTAGGAACATAGGCCTTTCTCCTGTCATATGACGCGAGCAGCCACTGTCCAGGTACCAGCTGTGGTGTTTTCTTTGTCTTGTTGAGGACATTTGCAACAAAGATTATTTGATCTTTAGGTACCCATAATTTTCTGGGTTCTTTTCTGTTGGTTCTAGGAGTCTGTAGAGACTTCCTTTTCTTCTTTTGGATACACTTAGACATAACATGCCAGTTTTTCCACATAAGTTACAAATAGGTGTTGATTTGGTTACGGTTGACTTAACAGATACTTTAGAAGCTTTAGTTGATACTTTATGATGTGTCTGATGGACATATCCAATACCTTCTTTGTTAAGAGTGTGCTTCTGACTGCCAAGCAGCTTAGTCAGATTGTCTCTACCATTAACAAATTTGGCAAGATCAGAAGTGAGCTCTTCCACTTTCTGTTGAAGTTTTTCAACTTCTTCAGATGGTCATGTTTCACTTGAGATCTTAGCTTCATTAGACTTTTCAGTCTTCAGCTCACTGTTCTCTTTAGCCAACTTCTCGCACTCTTGAGATTTCTGTTTATGCTCACTGGTGAGCTTTACATACTCTCTCTTGAGGGATTTGAAGGCTTTAGATAAGCAGTTGGATTCCTTCAACAACTCCTCATAAGCATCAAGTAATTCCTCATAGTCAGGATGTACCTCATCATCAAAGTCTGATTCGGTGTTGGCCATCAAACAGAGATTGGCTTCTTCCTCAGTTTCTTCATCAGAAGATGTTGACTCTTTGACCTTTGCTGTTCCTTCATGTGTGACAGCTAAGGTGTCCCATATTTCTTTTGCAGAGTCACAGGCACATACCTTCTCAAACTCCTCCGGACTGAGAGCACAAATGATGTTGTATCTGGCTTTGTGGTTCAACTCCCATTTTGTCTTTTCAGCACCAGTCCACTGAGCTTTTGGTTTGTCAGTGTTATCATCATTTTTGGGAATGAATGGACCATCTGTGATGACATCCCAAAGATCGGAGTTTGTGGATATAATAAACCACTGAAATCTATCTTTCCAGTAGTTGTAATTTTCTCCATTGAAGTAAGGAGGTCTGGTTAGGGAGGCTCCTTCAGTCTGATGACTTCCACTTGTACTAGCTCCAGTAGTCATGTCTATTCTTCAGGACCTTTTACCTCTACACTGTTAGATGCTCAACCCAGAGGCTGGGCTCTGATACCAACTAAAATAGACAACTATAAACACAAGAAGGGGGGTTGAATTGTGTTTATCAAAATTTACGCAAGGTTAAAATCTTTTCGCAAACAAAAAGGCTATAATTGGACGAGTGGAAGAATACAGTATGGACGGGGGACTTTTGCAAGCACACCACTTGATAGACATAAGAAAACTAAGGCAATTAAAGAGTTTAAGGGAAGAGAGATTGACACGGTGATTTATCCTGTTATTTTCACACCTAGCCTCTTCAGGCTCACTCTGGTTTGTTTGAGAGATAGGGTTTGTAATAAATATAATTTCTCATAGGCAGATCTTTCACTAACACTCAGAGTGGTTTAAATGTAAGGCTCAGGAAAGTCTGCATAATAACTTCAAAATGATTGAAGAATACAAAATAAAAGAATGAAGAAATTAATGCAGAGTAATGGCGTTTTAATGCTATATGTATTCTCTTTTTCTTCATCTTCAATGACTTTTGTACTTCTGGTCTTCAAGAATTTAGGATCCGTTAGAGACATCCCCTCAGATGTTGGCTTCAAGCAGAACTTCATTAAATGCAATAGAGTCGTTCTGGGCAGCCATTAATGTAATAGAGTCGTTCTGGGTAGTCATTAATGCAACAGAGTCGTTGGTTGTACTCTAACATGAAGGATCATGGCTTTATTCATCGTGCTACAGCCATATCAGAGTTGTGTAAAGAGCTTTTTGTACTTTACTGAGCTTTTTGTACTTTACTGAGTACACTTCTCTTTCTGGTTCTTGAACCAAGATTCTGATAATCCTTATATAATTCGTGTTCATAAAATAAGTGCTTCCATCTTGAAAATAATCACGTCTATCTAGTCATTTGAGTTTTCATTCGGGCTAGTAAATGAGCTCCACATTAAGGACTCAGCAAGTCCAAAGACTAGTGGACGAGTGCTTCTGTCACCTTTAGTGGACGAGCACTTCTGTCACCTTTAGTGGACGAGCACTTCTGTTGCTTTAGTGGACAAGAGCCTCTGTTACTTTATGGACGAGAGTCTCAGTTACTCTGGTGGACGAGAGTCTCAGTTACCTTAGTGGACGAGAGTCTCTGTTACTTTGGTGGACGAGCTCCATTTGCCACGTCATTGGACGGATACATTCTGACCTTAATGGACGAGCACCAACTGATTCCTTAATGGACGAGCTCCATCTGCTTCCTTAATGGACGAGCTCTATATGCTTCCTTAATGGATGAGCTCCATATGCCACGTCATTGGACGAGCCTTTCTGATTCCTTAAGTAGATGCACTTCTGATACCTTCAGTAGACGCGCTTCTGATACCTTCAGTAGACGCGCTTCTGATACTTTTAGTAGACGCGGCCTTCTGATATTTTTAGTAGACGCGGCCTTCTGATACTTTTGGTAGACGCGACCTTCTGATATTTTTAGTAGGCGCGACCTTCTGATACTTTTAGTAGACGCTGGCTTTCATTATTTTAGTGGACGCAAGTTTCTATCTCTTGTATTTTGGGCGCGTGCTTCAATCACTACAGTGTTGGACGTTTGTTTTAAACACTTGTGTGTTGGATGTGAGTTTTTATCACTACACTGTTGGATGAATGATTCTCTTATTTAATCTGCACACTCGATAGACAGGTTAGCAACCAATATGAAGGTTAATTAAATCATTAACCAATGTTTAGTTCTCATCAAAACTTAGGGAAATGCACATCAGACATTTTAGAGACTTAACAACCACGTCAATATCATCAAATATTCAAACACCGAAAACAATATGTCACATGCAGATTGAATACCTCAACCAGTGTATCACAGTAAATTCAATTACATAAATTCAAACATCATCAAATACCTATAATCAACCTATTATCTATAAACTTACAATCCTCGAATCAACATTGGTTTTAAAGAAACAGTTTTCAATGTGATTTTGGTCTTGTCGATTACTCGACTTCTAGTAGGGTTTAGGTTGCCCTACACAATTATCACATAATCTACTACTTATCGATTCCGATGATAGGTTGATTCCCCACCTGAGCTAACACCGGATTCACGAACTTCCCAATCTTCGTAACTACGTCACGAATATCCGATATCCTTCAACCAACATCACATAACAACGATTAATCAAACAATTCCCATTAGGTTCCCTTTAATACTAGGTTCGGCCTCTAATTCAAAATGAAGCTAGGATTATTTTCTCACTCTAATCTTTTGGATTTTAGGTGCTTAGGTCTTAGATAACTAGAATAAATTGTTAGAAGTTGAAAATATGAAACAAAATACTCTAACCTCTAAGGTTAGGGTTTCGGTCTTAAACATAAAAATAGGTTATAAAATTTATTTGGATTCAAACCCTTGGATCATAAAAGTTTAAGTATCTAAAAGCATAAAAACCATAATCGTAACTCGTCAAACAATTTTAAACATTTTTACATAATCTTTGAAGAAATAGATCTAAGACTTGAAATAGATAAAACTTGATGAAACTTAAGATTAGTTGAGGATTAGGAACATAGAAACCCTAAATAGTTTAGATCTAACCTCATTTAAGTTAAAAATTGAACAAAACCTCCTTTGTCCATTTAGACATAGGTTCGGCCCTGTTTAGATCTATAGGAAGGAAAACGATTTTGCTCACATGCTCTTAGATGATGAAAATAGAGATCATAACTAGATCATAGAAATTGGTTTTACATTTTTAGGATTTTTCTACAATTTTCTAGAGATTTTAGAAGTTATGGATCTAAGAATGATAAATGGAAGAAAATGACATTAACTCAACAAATAAGTGAATGAAATAACATATATGAGTAGGATAAAGAAATGTTACACTTGAAGCTTGAAGAAAAAGGAGGAAGAAGATGAGCTCTTGAAGAAATCCAATGAAGTTTGAAGTAAGAAAATGAGGTTTTTGATAGTGTAAACCATGAATGAAGAAAATGAATGAATATATAGAGATGAGAGAGAGAGAGAGGCATGTGGGAGAAGGATGGGAGAGAACTTGGAGGCCAAGTTTGGGTTAGGGCATGTTTGGTTGGTTAGGAGAAAGATTAATAGGTTTTAGGATTAAAATATTATTATTTTCCAAAACATCATGATTACTTTCTTGGATGTGACATATGACTTTAGTCCATCAAGTCACTTCAACTCCATCAAGTCACTTCAGTCACCTCAGCTATCCATTCTGCTCCGTTGTTTACCCGATTAAAGTTTCCGATCGTGATCCTCGAAGTTTTTCCCCGGATAAAATATTATATTTTAATTCCAAACGTAAAATTTCCAAAATTAGTAAAATCATTGGAAACACGACAAAAACACTAATCATTTCGTTCACGGGTCAAAATTAGGTTTCCTGCTCAGTAAACTTTTACTGTCAGTGAAAACGCAGACCGGGTTTCATCTGAGTTTTCAACCCAAAATTTTACGGTAACCTTCTACCATAAAGTAGACTATGAATATGATTTTATTTTATTCAAAAACACTTTCTAACTTTCATATTAAATTATAATTAATTATATTTTAACCGGTCGAACAACATAATTAAAATCACGCTGTTAGATTATTACCCCTCTTAAAAGAAAATTCCGTCCTCGGAATTTACGTACCTTAGAAAAGATGTGGATATTGTTGTTGCATATCCTCCTCGCGTTCCCAAGTAGCATCTCCAGTAGTTTCATCCCATACGACCTTCACCAAAGGAATTTGTCTACCGTGAAGCTCCTTAATCCGTCTATCTATTATCCTTACAGGTAAAGCCTCATACTCTAGATTCTCTCACACTTGTATAGACTCAGACTCAATGACATGTGAAGGATTAGGATAATACTTTCTCAACCGAGAAACATGAAAGATATCATGAAGGTTGGAAAGATTGGGTGGTAAGGCAATTTGTAAGCTACTGGACCAATTCGTCGAAGAATCTGAAAAGGTCCAATGAATCGAGGAGTAAGTTTTCTGGATTTGATAGCTCTGCCAATTCCAGTTTTCTGAGTAACTCTCAAAAACATGTGATCGCCTTCCTGGAATTCTAATGGTCTCCTCCTCTTGTCAATGTAGCTCTTTTGCCTATCATGTGCTTCCTTCATCTTTTCTGTATCTTCCTGACTTGCCCCGTAGTTTGTTGCACCACATCTGGATCCAAAACTTGGTTCTCACTAGTCTCATACCAACATAACGGGGTCCTACACTTTCTACCATACAAAGCTTCATATGGTGCCATTCCGATACTACTATGGAAACTATTGTTATAATTAAATTCAATCAATGGTAAGAACTCATCCCAACTGCCAGTGTGCTCCAACACACAAACTCTCAATAGATCCTCCAATGACTGAATTGTCCTTTTTGACTGTCCATCAGTTTGGGGATGATAAGCAGAACTCATCCTCAACTTTGTTCCCAAGGCATTTTGCAATTGTCTCCAAAATCTAGATGTTAATCTAGGATCTCGGTCTGAGACAATGCTCGATGGCACACCATGCAATCTAACAATTTCTGTGATGTAAATCTGAGTCAACCTTTCCAAATTATAACTTTCACCAATAGATAAGAAGTGAGCACATTTTGTCAACCTATCAATGATGACCCGAATCGCATCATGCTTCTTAGGAGTTGGTGGTAATCCGACCACAAAATCCATAGCTATATTATCCCATTTCCACTCTGGGATATCTAAAGATTGTAGTAATCCTACTGGCTTTTGATGTTCAATCTTAGCTTTTTGACACACCAGACAAGATAAAACATACTCTGATACTTCTTTCTTCATCCTTGTCCACCAAAACATTTTATTCAAATCCTGATACATCTTTGTGTATTTAGGATGGAAACTCAACTTACTCTTATGTGCCTCCTCTAAAATCATCTTCCTAAGTTCTGCATCCTCTGGCACACATATTCTATCTCTAAACCTTAACACACCATATGTTCCTCTACTAAACTCAAATTTTACCTTCATCGATTCATCTACTTACTTCCTAGAGGCATAGATCCTGAACTTGTTTATCTTTAAGATCTTTCATAAAATCACTACTAATAGTGATCATACTTAAGCAAATCTTATTCTTAACCAATTCCATTCCTAAGTTCAAACCCATGAACTGTCCAAGCAATTCTAACTCCTTAACCATCATCGCATTTTGAGACACCCCGTTGTGCCCCGGTGTTTTATTAGCTTAAAACCTTATTAATTAATTCCTTAATCGCGCGCTTAGCATGAAAAGTATGTAAAAATTAAAGCTTTATTTAAACAATCATATAACTTCTGCAAATTAAACACACCAAGGTTGTAATATATAAATACACACCTGTTTATTTATTACATTGCCAAAACATTGTTGAGGGAATCCTCTCAGTAGGACCCCTCACAGGCATAAACTTAAAATAAAAGCCATACTTAGCGGAAACATATAAAAATACTCCTTCTTAGACACACTGGCCATACTATCTATACTCTACTCGCCATGGATCACAGCTCGACCTCCAGCGTCTGGTTCGTAAGGAGTTCCATCCAACTCCTCGGCAACCTCCGTTCCATACAGAGCTCTGCCCAGCTCCTCAGCAACATAATCCTCCATCAGGTCTTCTAATGTAAGTAAAGTAACCCACAAGAATACAGAAACATAGGGGATAAGAAACAGTTCTATCATCATAAAGCGGAAAAGAGTCATAGTGAATCATACAGTAATTGTCACAAACAAACAACGCACATGACTAACAGATCACCCTCAAGTTAATATATCATCCTCTATCCTCAATCTCATGCTACTCAAAGACACCATAGTTGCACACCTATTTCCTAAGGTGGAAGTGGTCTCACGAGAACTCTTGATTTTACGTGTATTATATTACCAATACACGGTGTATTATATTACCAATACACAGAAGTGTTTTACGTGTATTATATCACCAATACATGGTGTATTATATTACCAATACACAGAAGTGGTTTTACGTGTATTATATTACCAATACACAGACGACCTTATGTATTATATTACCAATACACTTTCGTCTTTGTGTATTATATTACCAACACACTTTTGCCCTTGTGTATTATATTACCAATACACTTTTGTCCTTGTGTATTATATTACCAATACACGGTTGTGGACAACAATACCTATACTTGAATCTCACCAACCCGTTTTAGCAACATCCTAGTGCCTTAACCTTCCATTAGAACTTGACACGTATTCTATGCCATAACACCTCTTTAACATACATCATCTAGGTTAGGCACTTCTAAATCATCATTATCCTCACACCCAAAACAATCATCTCTTAGACAACATATATATCTTTGCTTAAAATTCACTAAGCATAATAATAAAAACCAGGCGGATCATGCATAACACAATATCAATCAAAATATTCCCATATCACCCACATAGCACAAAATCAATTCAATAAAGGTAGTAAAATCAAATCAACCATCAACAATATAAAATCAACCTAATATCGATAAACCTACAATACCCGAATCACCATTGGTTTTTCAGAAAAGGTTTCCAAGGTGATTTTGGTTTTGTCGATTACTCGACTACTAGTAGGGTTTAGGTCGCCCTACACAATTATTATATAATCTACTACTTATCCATTTCGACGATAGGTTGGTTCTTTCCCCCACTGGGTTATCACCAGATTCCCGAACTCGAAGCTCCTCGTTGTCACACCACAAAGTACTAACTTCACCTTCTATGAAAGTAAGGAGATTAGATACTCGAAGAGGTATACCATGAACGTCCTTGTTTCCTCCGCGATGGAAGTCTAAGGTTATGAACACAAAATCACAAGTTAAAATCAAACAAGAACACTAAACCACAAGGTATAGGTTCGGCCAAGACTAGTTCTTAGGGTTAGCGATTCCCGAAAATTATACAACTCATGGATTTATGATCCTTAAGTGTTAGGAGTTCATAAACAATGATCACTTAACAAAGTTGAATTAAAATTCCACTAAGTTAGAAACTTAGGGTATTCAGCCAAGCCTAGTAAAGTAGGCTAGCATTCACTAAACTTTCCAATCTCTTAGGTTTAGCATTCATATGTATTAAGGAGCTCAAAACCATGATCATTTTGAAAAAATAAGAACAAAGTATCCTAGGTCCATAACCTTCTAGGTTCGGCCTTCATAGGATTTATAGGTTAGAAATCTTTAAACTTTCCAATATCTTAGACTTAGCATCCAAATATCTTATGGAGCTCAAGTCCATGATCATTTTGGAAAACAATGGAAACTTAAACATTCTAATCTCTTAGACTTAGCATCCAAATATCTTATGGAGCTAAAGTCCATGATCATCTTAGAAAAATGAAAGTAATATATCCTAGCTTTAATAACATAGAATAAACAAGTTAGAAATCCTTAAACTTTCCAATCTCTTAGACTTAGCATCCAAATATCTTATGGAGCTCAAGTCCATGATCATTTTGGAAAACAATGGAAACTTAAACATTCTAATCTCTTAGACTTAGCATCCAAATATCTTATGGAGCTAAAGTCCATAATCATCTTAGAAAAATGAAAGTAATATATCCTAGCTTTAATAACATAGAATAAACAAGTTAAAAATCCTTAAACTTTCCAATCTCTTAGACTTAGCATCCAAATATCTTATGGAGCTCAAGTCCATGATCATTTTGGAAAACAATGGAAACTTAAACATTCCAATCTCTTAGACTTAGCATCCAAATATCTTATGGAGATCAAGTCGACGATCATTTTGGAAAAATGAAAGTAATACATCCTAGCTTTAATAACATAGAATAAACAAGTTAGAAATCCTTAAATGTTCCAATCTCTTAGACTTAGCATCCAAATATCTTATGGAGCTTAAGTCCATGATCATTTTGGAAAAATAAAAACTCAAACATCCTAGAACCTAAACACTAAGTTTCGGCCATCATAGGATGATGAGGAAAATATTCTTTGTTTAACAATAACTCTTAGGTTTAGAATCACAAGGTATTAAGAATTCTAAATCCATGATCATACTTGGAAAGTTGAAACATAGTATCCTATGCTTACTTATTCATATTTTCAGCCATCATAGGAACAAGCTATCAAAACTTCCAAGATATAGAGATTTAAGATCAATGGATAGTTAGAAACTCAAACACATGATCATATTCCAAAAGTTGAAACAAAAACTTCCTAGGTCACAAATGCAAGTATTCGGCCTTCGTTGGAAGAGATAGGTAGAGATTTTTGTTTTACACAACCTCTTAGTATGTGAAAATATAAGTTAATACAAGACTATAAAAAGTGGTTTCAACTCAATAGGAGTTTTCTACCATTTTAGAGAGATTTTAGAAGTTTAAAGCATATAAAGAACACATAAATTAAACTAAGAAATAAAAGATGAAACTTGCAAAAAGATTCATGTGAGAGCATTACCCTTAGTATAAGGAAGAACTTTAATGAAGAACTTAAGTAGAAAAGATGAATAAAAACTAAAGCTTTAAGAGCTTGAACTTTTAGAAGAAAGGAAGAAGATGAATGTTTAATGGAGTTTGAAGAAGGAAGATGATGAAGTGAAAATGAGATGTGTATATATAGACAAGGGACAGAGTGGCACGAAATTGAGGAGAGAGGAATGAGCTTGGAGAGCAAGTTTTGACCTTGTGCCTTGTTTGGTTTGAGAAGAGAGAGAAAAATAGGTTTTTAGAATATAATATGTTATAATTTGAAAAGTGTGATGATCACACTTTTGGAGTGTGTCATAACCCATTTCCATCAAGTCCTATCAAGTCACTTCACTTCTTTTGTGCTCCCTAATCTGCTCCATTTCGTACCCGGTTGTATTTTCGGATCGTAATTCTTCCGACGTTTTCGTCCGAATAAAATATTATATTCTATTTTTGACGAAAATTTTCAAAATAACCAAAGTTGAAGGAAACATATTAAAAACACTAACCGTCTCGTTCACGGGTCAAAATTAGGTTTTTTGCACAGTAAACTTGTACCGGCAGTGAAAACGCAGACCGGCTTTCGTCTGAATTTTCAATCGAAAATTTTACCATAACCCTCTACCATAAAGTAGACTATGAATATGATTTTATTTTAATCAAAAACACTTTCTAACTCTCAAATTAAAATATAATTTAATTATATTTTAACCGGTTGAACAACATAATTAAAATCAGGCTGTTACAGCAGACACGTGCAAGGAGTTCCTGCTTAAAGCATCCGCTACCACATTTGCCTTCCCAGGATGGTACAATAATTCAAAATCATAATATTTGATAAACTCCATCCACCTTCGCTGTCTCATATTCAATTATTTTTTATCGAATAGATACTTCAGGCTCTTGTGGTCATTGAAGACATTAAACTTTGCTCTATACAAAAAGTGTCGCCATATCTTTAATGCGAACACTATTGCTGCTAACTCCAAATCATGAGTCGGATAATTTCTCTCATGAATTCTCAACTGTCGGGGAGCATAAGCCACAACTCTTCCCTCTTGCATCAGGACACAGTCTAAACCTTGGTATGACGCATCACAGTATACGTTCTCAACTATCGGGAAGCATAAGCCACAACTCTCCCCTCTTCCCTCTTGCACTGCTGGTTTCTGAGCCATTTGTAACCCAAGCTAACTTTATAAACACCTTCATTGCTATCCTTCCAAACCCATTTATCTAACAAGTTCTCCTTTGGGTAAATTGGGATAGTCAGGTCTCTGATAAAATGCTTCAGATCAAGAGATAGGTTAAGTTTCCAAACCATCAAGATTCCAAGAACCATTCACCCAAGCGTCTTTGACTCTGAGTTCAGTATCAGAAATATGAACATAGTCTACCAAGTTGCAAATAGGACCCTTGCCTATCCAATCTAAAAAATACAAGAAAGAAGCATCACCTGACCCAAACCTCATACTGAAACCATCCCTCAGACCCGAAATGGCTTTAGTTATGCTACGCCAAGTTGCCGAAGCTTTGGCTTTGTGAGTTGCATTCCAAATCGAGCAATTGTTAAGGTATTTATGAGAGAGCACCCGAACCCATAGCTTGTGCTTGTCATGCAGTAAGTTCCAAATTAGCTTGCCAACCATAGCAATGTTGGCCATTATTGTATCCCTGATCCCCATGCCTCCAAAGCGTCTAGGGGAGGTCATTATATCCCATTTTACCATGTTCCAGCCACGATTGCCATTACCATTCTCCCAAATAAAGCCTCTAGTCAAGGAATCTATCTTATTACAAACCTAATTCGGAAGAAGCTGGACCTGCATTAAGTAGGTTGGCATGGAGGAGGTGACCGACTTTGCTAGACAAATTTTACCAGCTTTGTTGAGAAGCCTACTCTTCCATGCCGCCATTCTATACTGAATTTTCTCCACAATAGCATTGTACACTTTCTTGGGTGCTCTACCTTGAGTTAGGAGAAAACCCAAATAGGTACCCAAATCCTTCACAAAGCCAATCTCAGATATTTCAGTCAACTCTCTTTGCTTCTGTCTAGCAAGTCTAGCCGATCCCATAGCCTTGGATTTATCATAGTTTACTTTCATTCCAGATACTTCACAAAACTCTCTAAGAGTATCAGTCACTACTTACACTAGATAATTAGTGGCTTTGCAGAATAGAAGCACATCATCTGCGAACAAGAGATGGGAGATGCTAGGGCCACCTCTTGAGACTTGTATTGGTTGCCAAGTGCCATTAGTTACCTTTTGTATAATGCTAAGAGAAAGCATTTCCATGCAAAACACAAAAAGGTAGGGTGAGAGAGGGTCCCCTTGACGTAAACCTCTAGAGGGTTTGAAGCTATCCAGTTTGGCTCCATTCCACAATAGAGACAGGCTCGAAGAGCGAACACACCACATAACAAGATGGATGATGTTATTAGGCAACCCGAGTTCTTTCAAAGTCATCTCTAAGAAATCCCATCGGACTCTGTCGTAAGCTTTCTCTAAGTCGATTTTGAAGGCAACCCTTCCGAGCTTTAGAATGATGCATATGGTGAATGATCTCCTTAGACAATATAGCATTATCCTTAGTTCCTCTTCCTGGAATGAAGCTAGTTTGGAGGGGGCTAATAAGATCATTCAGGAAAGGCCGCAGCCTTTGAACAAGAACCTTCGTGAGAACCTTGTAGGCCACACTACAAAGGCTAATAGGTCTAAATTCCTTCATGCACTTAGGTTGATCAACATTAGGAATCAAGACTATGAGAATGAACTGACAGTCGATCATCAGAGCTGCCTCTTAAAAAAGCTTGCTTCACTAAGTTCCAGAGATCATCACCCACCAAATCCCAAAAATGTTTGAAGAAGATTAGTTTAAAACCATCTGGGCTAGGGGCCTTATACGATTTCATGCTGAACTCTGATCGCCGCACCTCTTCTTTGCAAACCGGATTCATTAAAGCATTGCACCCTTGGTTATTAAGCCTTGGGACTGCATGAGTTGGCAAAGGGACATTCCTATACATACTCTGTTTTGTAAATAACTTTTTGAAAATGTTTAAGGCTTCCATTTGGAGAGTAGTTGACTCGGAACACCAGTCATCATTCTTTAAGAAGAGCCCCTGGACTTTGTTTCTCACTCTCTTGATGATAGTTTGATTATGGAAAAATCTTGTATTCCTGTCACCAAAACGAACCCATTGTTCTCTAGATTTCTAGAACTTGCTTCAACACATCATTGTATTCTCTTTGTAGATCCTCTTCCAGTAAAATTAACCCAAGAATATCCGTTCTTTCTAAAGTTCTTTAGATGCCTCTTATACGGGCTTCTAAGGTGTGTTTCCTATTGAAGATGTTACCAAAAACTTCAAAATTAAAAACAAGCGCATCCTCCCTAACTTTGTCTAAGCTGTTGGTTACCATATGGTTTCCTTTAGGCCAAGCAGAATTAACAACTTGGGGGAAATCCTTATGTTGAAGCCAAGCTGCTTGAAAACGGAAGGGACAAGATTTTCTATCCGAGATAAACTCCTTGCATCTGAGAAGAAACACTTTTACAACATATACGAATATCATAACATATCACAGTTTTACGAAATCAATTTGAGAAATCAATTGTGAAAATCATTCATCATCTTTCTTGAGCTTATTGTGAAAAGAGTGTTTCGTACTCATAAGTGCTTCAATTTGTTTATTTGACTATTGAGAGTTAGGAATCAACTTTTGTTTTACTTTTCGATTGTAAAGAGAGAGGGAGTCTCTCTGAGTGATTAGGGTGATGTATCCCTAAGGTTGAACATTGAGGCTCTTCACAAGAGTGTGGTATCTCGAGGTGAAGGAGTACTCTGTGGTGTAAAGGTTTGTCAAGCTACCTGGTAAAGCTTGTGTGTTAGTGTGTGAAATCCCACAAGTGGAGTGGGGATTGGATGTGGGTCATAGGGAGGTGAATGAACCAGGATAAATCTGGTTGTGTGGTATCTCTAAACTCTGACTCTTTAATTTTTGTTTATGATCAAGAACCTACGATTTTGATGTTTAAAATTCAATATAATTTATGTTCTTGATTTGTATAAACTATATTGAAACCTGAGTTCGATTGTAATCAAGACTGTGTTATCTGGGTTCAAAACTGAGTTGGTAAAAACCATTCTTGATTGCTGAAACTGAACTAATTACTGAAACCGAAACCTGCAAGTTTGTTCTTGATTATTAATGCTTGTATATGAAACTTGCATAACTTGTTATTAATCTTTAAAGGTTTAATCAGTTTCTGCGTTTTGTTATTATCGAGTTTTGAACCCGAACCTATTCTGAATTAATCTTTCTTATCCTCATCATCCTTCTATTCAAGATGTTATATAAACCCTTCATCGATTTTGTAAAAAATCCTGAGACCACAAATCCACAACTCTAATTTGAAAATCTTTGTGAAAAAGTTTTAAGAGGGAAATAATTTTTTGTAAACTCAATTCACCCTTGAAGCCAAAACAACAATATCAATGTTATTCTTGTTTTGACTGACCACTTGATTCTTTGGTGGGTCCAAGTTTCTGTCATCTGGCTCACTATGATCCATGAACACAAAACGGTTGCCATACACATGTTGGATATCCATCACCGTTTTAACACCCTCAGACAGGCCTTGCGTTGGGGTCAAAGAAGGCATACCTGATTTGGATGATTGGGCTTTGACAGTTGGGTTTTAGCTTTGCCCTTGTCATTTTGTTTTATCACAGTGAAATACCTTTGAGGAGGGTCCTCCTTTCTAGCCCGCTTCTTCACATCAGCATTATAGGAGGATGAGGCCCTATGATCCACTTTCTTGATATCCGGCTGGCCCAAATTGCCATCCTTCTCCTGACTTTTATTATTGTTACGGTTCCTGGGCCCATTACTTTTAATCACAACTTTGGCCTCCATGTGAGGATTATTACCGTTGCCATAATCTTTAAAGATCTTATCAGTATCCTTCTGGTTTAAATGCTTTTTACCTTGGCGCTTTTTATGCGATACTACTATCCACTCACCATGCGTGAGCTCCTCCAAATTCGGCACATTACTAGGGGATTTGATACTCCCCTTATCTTTTTCCTTATCTGTATCCACATAAATCTTGCTAGGGATCTCCCCAGATTGATTCCCCGGAGCTGTGCTTTTCGACGGTTTCTCACCACCACCTCCCTGGCTGCCTCTAGGTTCGTTGACCTTGGTCTCTCCTGTCTTCATCTCTTCTTTTTGGATGGAACAATTTCTGGATACATGCCCATAACAACCACATTGTACACAGATTAGATGTAGCCCCTCGTACTCCACTTTATACCATTTGCCATTTACTCCCACCTTCCCAACCACAGGTTGTTCTAGATCTATCTCCACACAAACCCTAGCAAAACGCCCTCTAGCAACTCAAAGAGTATGCACATCCATTTTTATTGGTTTCCCGATACCAGAAGCAATTGAAAGGACGACACTTTCTTAAAAAAATAGGACATTCAGACTTGGAATACGCACTCAAACGAGCGTTTTGTCAATAACTACATGATCAGCCACAAAGTTTGAAGTCCATACCTCGACTGCCAGAATATGATCAAATATCAACCACAGACCTCCATTGATAACCATCGTTCTATTCTCTTCTGAATCAAACTTGACCATGAAAAAACCATTTCCCACGTCCATGATGTCAAAACTCCCTATTTGGATATTCCATAAAGCAGCAAGCTTTGTTTTCATTATGTTATAACCAAGATTTTTACCCAGAAGTTTAACGACAAATGCATCCTTCCATGGGACACTTAGCTCCTCAATAAACTTTCTGTCAACATGAAACATAGGACTAAGTCTGCTTCCATTCACAAGTTCCTTTTGAATTACTTTGTTTTCCAGTAAGTCAGTCTTCTCTCTTTGTGCCATTACCTGTTTCCCAAGTATTTTGTCCCTGAATGAAACAGTTATAGGTGTCTGTTCTTTCATCATGTTAGAGCCACCACAATCGGGTGGTTCCTTTGGTGGCTCATCGACCACCGTTGTTGGTTTCACGGCGGAAAATTCAAAATCCATACTCGAGCACAAAAAAACCCTAGTAGAGCCTTACGTGTCGAATTTTTGCACTTTTATATTAATCTTTCAAAATCATTGGTGTGAACCTTGGGCAGAGTCACAAAACGTCTTAAGAAAAACAACAGAATCCGCGACTCAATCTGGTTGTTCGATCCTTTTGTTTGTGCTTTGTTAATGTATCAACATATTAGATGGAGACTCACATTGCTAAAGTTATTTATGCCAACGTTGTAAATGTTTGTAAATATATAAAATTTATTTGTCACAAAAAATAGTTAATTTTTTTTTTGAGGGGCACAAAAAAAAAAATAATGGATCAAGTTGGATAGAATAATTAAGATCTTTATTAAAAAAAATTTGCCTAATGAGTTTGGTGGGGGGCAGGGGTATTTTGGTCCCATAAAAAAGTCGGCCACCGAAGTACCCGTACACTAAACGGCAACACAGATCTCCCATCTCTTCTTGCAAACTTCATTATTTTTCTTTCTCTGGTCATTTCTGAACCGGGCCGAACCGAGCCGAAACTATGGGCGTTCCAGCGTTTTACAGGTGGCTCGCGGACCGGTATCCGCTCTCGATCGTCGACGTCGTGGAGGAAGAGCCCCCCGCCGGTGACGGCGGTATTCCGTCTCCCGTCGATGTTTCTAAACCTAATCCAAACGGCATGGAGTTCGACAACTTGTATCTCGACATGAACGGTATCATTCACCCTTGTTTTCACCCCGATGGCAAGGTAACGTGCTTCGCTCTTCACTTCAATTCCATCTCCATTTTCATTTTGTTCTAGAAATTCAATATACACAGTGAAAGAAAGCTGAAAATTATGAGTTTATATTCCTGTTAATTGATTATGCAAACTGCTTCTTATTATTGATTAATCTTTGAATGCAGCAAGCACCTGCTACCTATGATGATGTATTCAAATCAATATTTGACTACATCGACCATCTCTTTTCGTTGGTTCGACCAAGGAAGCTTCTCTATCTTGCAATTGGTATGATGCATTTTCCTTTTTTTATATTTATGTCTATAGTATACTAGAAATCACACTGAACAATTTAGGGATTTGAGATAATTCTATGTCAAAAACCTAGAAATTACACTAAAAACAAGTGTATCAACATTCAGTAACTTGGTTTCCACCAAGCCTTCTATAACTTTTCAATGCTTATTTATTAACTTGGCATTTTACTGTATTGTTTGAAAGTTCAAAACTTGGTGCAAATATTTTCAAGTGAAAAGGCTCAGCTGTAAGTTTTTATAAAACAGAAAGGTCGATATGGCAAATTCAAACTTGTATATATCCAATTTTTTGAAAGGCTGCAATCTTTCTGTCTGTTACGTTAAAGATCTTAGTTCTGTATCATCAAGTTTCAAACTGATAGTTCCCTATTTTTTATTTAACTCTTAGCCACTTTCTTATTTCGACCATATGTACTTTTCTTGCTCTTCAGATGGTGTTGCACCAAGAGCCAAAATGAATCAGCAACGTTCTCGGCGTTTCCGAGCTGCAAAAGATGCTGCTGAGGCTGTAAGAATATGAATATACTCCTATTTACAAATGATCTCTTACTGTTTCTATGATGAAGTTTTGAGTTACGATGTGACGTTGTAGGAAGCTGAAGAGGAAAGGTTGAGGCAAGAATTTGAAGGGGAGATGGAACTTTTGTCTTCTAGAAACAAGCCTGAGACTTCTGACTCGAATGTCATTACCCCTGGCACTCCATTTATGGCAGTGCTGTCAGTAGCTCTTCAGTATTATATACAGACTAGATTGAACTACAAACCTGGCTGGCGGAACACAAAGGTGCACTTGATCTTATCCTATTTATTTTTGTCTGCATTGTTCCCTTGAAGATTGGATGAATCTTCCTTGTGGAGCATTCCTCTCTCAGATTTATTTATGGTGCTGCACTGGGTGATTATTTGAAGGTTATACTTTCTGATTCAAATGTGCCTGGCGAGGGAGAACATAAAATAATGGAATACATCCGATTACAACGTAACCTTCCTGGTTTTAATCCAAATACTCGACACTGTTTGTATGGGTTGGTGAGTTTTTGTCCCATTTTGAAATTTTTACCTTATCTAATGTGGTTGTGCTTATCCTTACCTTTATTTTTTACATGGCATGATATTGAATTTAAATTAGGATGCGGATTTGATCATGCTCTCCTTAGCTACACATGAGGTGCACTTCTCAATATTGAGGGAGGTTAGTTTCCATTGTGTTAATTGTCCTGCTGGCTTTAGCTCATTGATCCCAATGGATTGCCCTGGTGATTAATTACCCGAGTGAACAGGTAATTACTTTGCCCGGACAACAGGAGAAGTGTTTTCTTTGTGGCCAAGTTGGCCATCTTGCAGCCGAGTGTCCTGGTAAGCCAGGTGATAAAGCATTGGACTGGAATCCTGTTGATGATACCCCAATTCACAAGAAGAAATACCAGGTTGGAGGGTTTGCATCCAGCAAGTCAAGCTCAAGCTGTTTTTTTATTCTGTTGTTTTTTTAATTTTTAACTAATTTCTTGCATCCGCAGTTTCTTAACATCTGGGTGCTGCGTGAATATTTGCAATATGATTTGGAGATTCCCAACCCGCCTTTTGAGATTGACTTTGAACGTGTGGTGGATGATTTTACATTTCTATGCTTCTTTGTTGGCAATGACTTTCTTCCACATATGCCAACATTAGAGATCCGGGAGGTAAGCATCTAGAAGGTACTGTGTAATATTGAGGTGTAGCTTGAAACACAAATTATGCCAATGCCATCTGCTTCTTGTTAATGTCTAATGGTTTTTTTCCCTAAATTTTTTTGAGATGTGGGATCTTAGCATGCTTAGTTTTACTATTGACATGATTCATGATAGAACATTATGGCGCCATATGATCCATGTAGCCGACCCCACCTAGTGGGATAAGGCTTGGTTGTTGTTGTTGTTGTTGGATCTTAGCATGCTTAGGTTATGCCCTTTTACCCGCAATGTTTCCCTTTCCATGTAATTGTCTATGTTGTTCTCTTTAATAAACTTTTTACTGTTTCAGGGGGCTGTGACTTTATTAATGTATATTTATAGAAAGGAATTCACTGCTATGGGTGGTTATCTTACTGACTCGGGTGAGGTAAACTTCTCTTTTCTGAAATCCAGTTGTGTTCATCTTTGTGTTTGTAATATAAGGTTGTAATATTTTCTTGAATGTAATAAGAGTCTTCTCCAGACTCCAGCAATCATTGTTTTGTGCTTTGGATTTAACTTAAGTCATTCGTCTGGTATTCCTTCTTTTTATAATGCGCATTGCAATGTGAATATCTTTATACCTCCCAGGTTTTCTTAGAGAGAGTAGAGCATTTTATCCAGTCTGTTGCTGTTCATGAAGATCAAATATTTCAGAAACGAGCTCGGGTTCAGCAGGTATTGTTTTTTTTGATAAACAACTATGTATTGAAGAGAGCAAATGGGGTGCTCAACCCAATTACAAGAATATAGTAATGTTCAAGAGAAGCTAAGATAAAACATCAACCAATGGATCCCAATGTCATCCTCAAGGTTGAAGAGCTAACTAGTACCCCTCCATCCCAAAAAACATCAGAACTCTTCATAATTACCTAAAACAACCCAGATAACCTCAATTAAGAACACCCTGAAGTTTACACTTTACATCCTTCCAATTCATTGAATTCAGGTCAATAATTAATTGACCAGGACCCAGCAACACAAGAAGGATAAAAAATGAGTTCTACAAATAGAAGTTCCAATTCCAGCCAATCCAGCACATAAACCAAGATTTAACAATATTACCCAGTCCTAAACTTCCACAACCATCCACCATGCCTTCATCAAAAAGTTACTGCACAAGTCCGACCTATAAGGCTAGCCACATGATTTCCGTGTTTTGACTCCCTTCCTCTTTGGGAGGATTAGTTATTACCAATTTTTAAACTTCTGAACCCCCTGAAATTTTGTGCTAATCATAGTTGCTAGATGTCAGAGCTCTGCTTATTTTCATCATTCTGTACTTAAAGATGGGTTAACATACTTGGATGCATTCTATACTTAAAGACTATTTTCATAAGCTTATTATCATAAATTATTCTCTTTAGCCCAAATAAGCTCTTTATAAGCTCTTCCAAACATCACCTAAATTGGCTTTGGCTACTACATTGATTAAATAATTATTAAAAAAAGGGTATAAAGTATAAACACCAGCTGAAGTTTATAGAGCTTGAATTTGCTTGGTTGCTTTAATGACTAACCAGATCTTGGGTGCTCTAATAGAACTAGTATGCCATGTTGAAAGATTTCTACTTGTACTTCCTGTCTGTTTTTTTTGGTTATATACAAAATAAAAAGCACACGGGTAGTGCAAGAAACTACTTCTATGTTGGCAAAATAACAAATAAAGAGTTTGCATCAATTAATATAAATTTGAAATTAAATATTCTCTTATTTAACTGTTCAAATGTACGGGAAAAAATGTATGCTGCATTTTTGGCTCTTCTAAAACAACTTGATCAGTCTTTTACTTTCCTGACTAGAGTTTGTCGTTTTCAAATTAGATGCTCCTTTTGTTAGCTGAAAAAAAAAATTTAAGGATAAAGGATTCTTGATTAGCAGGATTCACATGTTATTTTTGGGTGCAATTCATATATAGTGGACTCTGAACAAGGAAGCTTGGCCAATGTTAGACCACATGAAATCCAATGATTAACTAACCTAGAAATCCTGAGAAGTTTTTTATAAACTATTGGGTGTTTGTTATTTTCTCAGGTTAGGTCAGGGGAGTCTGGACACAAGGAAAGGTATCATGCTGAAAAATTTGGTGTATCGGATCTGAAGGAGAAAGATATAGTAAGTTCTGCGAGTACAATGTTGCTTATAATTATAAATGAACATAGAATATAGATAAACTGTTGGCCTTATTTCTGGGGAATGTCATTCGCAAGTTTCACCAATGTCTGCTCCTGGCTGTGTAATTAATTTCATGAACTGATATGCATGAGCTATATATTCCTTTAATGTGCTTTTGATGCTTTTCGAGTTTGAATTTGCTAATGATTTGCTGGGTTGCTTTTACGACTAACCAATTCTTGGGTACTCTGATATATTATATTAGTATGCCATGTTGAAGGATTTCTACTTGTACTTTCTGTCTGTTTTGTTGTTTTATATTATAAAATAAAATGCGTGCAGGTAGTGCAAGAAACTGCTTCCACATGTGCCTGCCGAAAAGAAAAAAAATTGCAGCAATTAAAATCAATTCGATCTTAACTATTCTCTTATTTTAACTGTTCTGATGCATGGGAAAAAATGTATGCTATATTTGTTGCTCTTCTAAAACACTCCTTTACTTTCTTGACTAGAGTTTATCATAGCGAGTGGATCTTTAAAAACAACTTGAGGATAACTCTTTTACTTTCTTGACTAGAGTTTATTGTTTTTAAATTAGACGTACCCTTTTGTTAGCTAAAAGTAAATTGAGGATTCTCGATTAGAAGGGGATTTAAATGTTATTTTTGTGTGCAATTCATATAAAGAGTGAAAACTGAGCAGGGATGCTCGCCATTGCCAATGTCAGACCACATGAAATCCAATGGTTAACTAACTTAGAAATCCTGAGAATTTTTTATAAACTATTGAGTGTTTGTTATTTTCCCAGGTTAAGTTAGGGGAGCCTGGATACAAGGAAAGGTATTATGCTGAAAAATTTGGTGTATCGGATCCAGAGGAGATTGACAAAATTAGGAAAGATATAGTAAGTTCTGTCAGTCTTCTGGCTTCCAACTAATTTTTTGCTGTTCTTTTATATGTCTGTGTGCCTTGTAACCATAAATGAGAATTTTATTTTTTGCACGGTCATTCATGGTTTAAAATGGAATAATTTCAAGAAGTACTAATTCATTGCTTAAGTTTTTCAACTCTTAAAATTGAGCACTTTATCATCAGTGATAAAATTTCCATTTTTCTGAAACACGGGTTGGATTGGACAAGCATTCAAAATTTCTCCATTTTCTTTTGAACTGATATGTTGGACACATGCTGTTAGTGCGTCTTGAAGAACTCTTGATCTTACTTTCCTATGCCTCTGTTCACAAGGAGAGGGAGTGTGCTTGTACAGTTCCACAGAATGTTATGCTCATAAGAAAATAAGTACTTAGTACTGGTTGAAAAATTATATAATGTTTTCCTCATGTATTATAGATGATTTGTTAGCGATTTACTTTCCTGTAGACAGCTATCCTACTCAAGCACATTATTTTCCGGTTTTCAAAAAAGTATATATTACATTAGTTGACAGCTGATTGTCTTAGTTGTCCCTTTTAGGTTTTGAAATATGTGGAAGGCCTTTGTTGGGTTTGCCGGTATTACTATCAGGGTGTCTGCTCCTGGCAATGGTTAGTCTTGCTTTTATTAGTTATTATATTTTTTATTTACTCAACAATTCCTGCGTTTTTTTTTTTGGGTATTGACTTGATAAGTTGGTACATTTACAAGCATGATATACTGTTTAGCAACAAGTTTTACTGAAAATTATGCTTTTAAACTTCATGCTGATAAACCATGAAGTTATCCCACTCTCGGTCCCTCAAAATATCAAATGCAACTACTACGACCTTTTGAATATATCCCAGAGCGATGGTGTGTGTTTGAAAAATATAATTTATTATTGTATGATTAGGAAGGTTTTGTTGGTTAAGTAAACGCTTGTGAGGTGCACCCGAAGTAGAGAGTACAAGTGTCTTTTCCTATGAAGTACAGACACGAACATCGGACATGACACAAACACAGGCATGCAAACACCGACAATGTCCAAAATATAGGATACCGCGACACAACAATATGTGTGTGTGTGTGAAATCAAATAAAATTAAATATGAGCTTCATTGTAAAAGATCTAGATCGAGACTCAAGATTTATATATTCATCATCTCAAAATAACTTGTTAAGTATTACATTTTCCATATGATAATAAAGTCTCACAAAAAATTAATGATAGACATCATTATAAAATTTTAGGTGTCCAGCCACATAGAAGTGTTGGCCAAGTGTCTGAGGCAACAAAAAAAATAAAATTAAAGACACCTGATAAGGAGTGTGAGACACGTGTCATACGAGTGTTACATGTATGTTGGTGTGCACGCCCCCTAAAACCAAAAGTGTCGGTGCTTGATAGGTCTTTTCATATATAGTTTTAGCATAATAGAGGTGTTACTTTGGTCAGTGATTTGTATATCAATTATTCCTTATAGTGAATTACATTTTTTTTGTGTTCCCACTACTTTTTCCTCCTTTTCCATCTAATTTTTACAGGGTGGTTATGTATTAAGATGAGCTGTATGGTAAGACGATCTGAAAATTTTATGACGTTCCACTTGAAGGATGACATCATGATTAAAAAATTGGCTTCATTATTAACTTTCATAGTTGTACTGAATTACTTGGCTGTGGCATGACCAATGTATTGGTCCACATCTGTTGTTTAACTGCATATTTCTATCATCTTGAATCCCATAGTGGTACTTCTCAGGACTTAAGTACCACTGGATTAAGTTATTACCTCAAAGATGGTTGTGATATGAACCTCATGAGAACCAGACTACAGCTAGCTATTGTGGCAGGAGAGTCCAACGCCATATAAACCCCACATTGGAATCCCTTATACTTCCAATGTGAGACTCAAGTTTCGTACCTTGCAATTAGATCTTAACGTTCCACCAAACTCAGCTGCCCTTGTGCCGGGCTATGCACTAGCTAGTCCCTTTGACTAGCCTTGGGTAAACATTGCAATGCCAACATCACTGCTCACACTACTAATTTGTATCAGGGAGACAAGGTAAAAAGCTGTTAAACCAATTGATACAAACCTTAGGAGAACCACACCACAAAAACTAATCATTGTGACAAGAGAGCTCAAGACCATATGAATCCCACATCGGGATCACATCCTTGCAATTTCATCTTAACAGGTTGCCAACGGCAACTTCTAATCATGATTTTATGAGGAATGTAATAAAACATCATATAGGTCAGATGCCTTGATGGGTGGGATACAGGCTTTGATGTCTGTGTGCTGTTAGATGTTTGGCGTGAGTTTCTTGGGGAGTCTCCTTTGTTTCTTGCTTGAATTATCACCTATGACTATTCTTCAGTTTTTTCACTATTGATTGTTTCTTCAGGTACTACCCATACCACTATGCTCCTTTTGCTTCGGATCTTAAAGATCTAACTGATCTAGAAATAACTTTTTTCTTGGGAGACCCATTTAAACCATTTGATCAGCTCATGGGGACCCTACCCGCTTCAAGGTTTCTTCACCTCTCCCTGTCCTCAGATCTATCATGTCATGCTTTCTCTGCTGATGCTTGCTAATCTCTTGTTACAGTTCAAATGCACTACCTGAAAAATATAGGGATTTGATGATTGATCCTTCATCACCTATTTTTGAATTCTACCCTGCTGGTGAGATCTCATGTCTGTTATTGATGTAGTCTGCTATATCTTATATACTTTCTTTTCTTGGCTTCACTTGAATTCCTTTTTGACAGATTTTGAGATTGATATGAATGGAAAACGATTTGCATGGCAGGTAATATAGTAGTTTTTTTTTCCTACACATTTATCAATGCTTTAGAACGAAATGAGAGTAAAGGTTGATTATTTTTTTTGTTACTGTTGGAGTGTTTTTCAGGGTGTTGCCAAGTTGCCATTCATTGATGAGAAGAAACTGCTTTCTGCCACAAGAAAGCTTGAAGGCACATTAACGGTCCCGAAAAGTTTCTTAATTTTTTCATTTTTGCCCAAGATTCTGTATTTAGTTCTACTCTTCTAGATTTATACATATCAGATTTGTGTTCCAAAATTGTTAGCCTTCAACTTGCATAAATAAATAAACTGTCAAATCAAATCTGATGGTTATGGTTTCTCGACACATCCATAGATGTAGCCTGTAGGATTATGCAGAACTTGGTGAGCAGAGTTTTTCCTATCTGTAGATTATTTTACAAGAAATATGGACTTAGTTGCACTTGTGATTGCTAAATAGCTTAAGAGAAGCCCTCTCAGCTTTGTGAATTTATAGAACAAGAAATTACATAGTATAGTATCAAATCCCTTGATTTTAGGGATTGAGTATATCTCCTATTTACAACAGATATATGATAAACTAGGAAACAAAATCATCCATATCATCAACATATCAAAAACAATTAAAACAATATCAACACTCCCCCTCAAGCTGGTGCATAGATGTCATAAGCACCAAACTTGTTACATATGTAATTTATTCGTGAACCCCGTAGGGACTTGGTGAAAACATCTACAAGTTGATCGCTAGAGTTGACAAATGAAGTGCTAATCTCCTTTGAAAGAATCTTGTCTCGAATGAAATGACAATCGATCTCTATATGTTTAGTCCATTCATGAAAGACGGGATTAGAAGCAATGTGCAAGGCTGCTTGATTATCACAAATCAGTTGCATAGGACCCATCTCAAAAAACTTTAACTCTTGAAGTAGATGTTTTAACCATATAAGTTCACATGTAGTGAGAGCCATGGCTCGATATTCTGCTTCTGCACTCGACCTTGCAACCACACTTTGCTTCTTACTCTTCCAAGAGATGAGATTGCCTCCAATGAAAACACAATATCCAGACGTTGACCTCCTATCACTCGGAGATCCCGCCCAGTCTGCATCTGTATAGGCAACAATGTTTGTATGACCTCTGTTCTCATATGTTAGCCCTTTTCCAGGAGATCCTTTAATATACCTTAAAATACGAGTAACTGCATCCCAATGACTATCACAAGGGGAGTTGAGAAACTGACTAACAATGCTGACGGCAAAGGCTATATCTGGTCTAGTCATAGTGAGATAGTTCAACTTTCCCACTAATCTCCGATATCTGCCTGGGTCTGAGTATGGCTCCCCTGATTTGGCATAAGCTTAACATTCGGATCCATAGGAGTATCCACCGGCTTACAACTCAGCATCCCAGTTTCTTCCAAAATATCAAGTGCATACTTACTTTGACAAATGGAAATACCTGCCCTTGACTGAGCAACCTCAATACCGAGGAAATACCGCAACCTGCCCAAATCTTTAGTTTGGAAATGCTGAAACAGATGTTGCTTTAGTCTAGTGATTCCTTCATGATCATCACCTGTAATTACAACATCATCTACATAGACCACAAGATAAATGACTTTTTTAGACGGTGAATGTTTATAGAACACAGAATGATCGACCTCGCTACGAATCATGCCAAACTGCTGTATGACTTTACTAAACCTCCCAAACCAGGCTCGAGGAGACTGTTTCAACCCATACAATGACTTCTGAAGTTTACAAACAAGACCTGACTCCCCCTGAGCAATAAACCCAGGTGGTTGCTCCATATAAATTTCCTCCTCCAACTCTCCATGTAAAAATGCATTTTTAATGTCCAGCTGATATAAAGGCCAACAAGAAGTAGCAGCCATGGATAAAAAGAGACGAACCGAGGCCATTTTGGCAACAGGGGAAAAAGTATCACCATAGTCAAGACCATGAATCTGAGTATATCCTTTAGCCACAAGACGGGCCTTCAAGCGATCCACTGTCCCATCGGGACCAACTTTGACAGTAAAGACCCAACGGCAATCAATAGTAAACTTCCCAGGAGGAGAGGGAACAAGAGCCCAAGTATGGTTAGATTCCAAGGCTGCCATCTCATCAATCATAGCCTGTCGCCATCCTGGATGGGATAGTGCTTCCTGAACAGTTTTAGGAATAGAAATGGACGACAAAGCAGATACAAAGGCACAATGGGTGGAAGATAAACGGTGATAACTCAAAAAATTATAAATAGGATGAGGATTGCGGGAATAACGAGTACCTTTGCGAAGAGCAATGGGAAGATCAGCGGAAGGCTCAAGTTGGACCGGAATTGATGGAGACGAAGGAGTAGGAGGTGAGTCACTGGTGGCCACAACGGGTGCAGCCTCCAGAGTCGTTGGACGAGGACGACGGTGGTAAGTGAGACGAAATGGCTCGGTAGGGTACTTAGGAGCAGCAGGGACAGCCTCTGATATATGCGAAACAAGCGGACTGAAAACGGGAGAATCAAAGACTGGAATAGGCAAGACTTGAGAAACAGACTCCGACAGGACCCGTGAGGCAAAGTATGGTGTATCATCAAAAAAGGTGACATCAGCAGAGATATAAGTGCGATTTGTTGAAGGAGAATAACACCTGTACCCTTTTTGAATCCGAGAATAACCGAGAAAGACACACTTAATGGCACGTGCAGCAAGTTTGTCAAGACTTGGAGCAACATTGTGGACAAAACAAGTGGAGCCAAAAACACGAGGGGGAACAGTATAAAGGGGTGCTTGAGGATATAGAATAGAGTGAGGAACCTGGTTATTGAGAACAGAAGATGGCATTCGATTTATTAAATAACCTGCAGTGAGAACATCACTCCAAAATTTCACAGGAACATTGGAATGTAATAGGAGAGTACGAGCTGTTTCAATGATATGGCGATGTTTACGCTCAGCCACACCATTTTGTTGAGGTGTGTGAGAACAACTCGATTGATGAACTAGACCATGAGATGACATAAAAGCATTAAAACGGGCAGAAAATTACTCTTTGGCATTATCACTGCGTAAGATATGAATAGTTTGTCCAAATTGATTGTGTATTTCATCACAAAATTTTTGAAAAATAGTAAATAACTCAGAACGTTCTTTCATTAAAAATAACCAAGTACAACGAGAAAAATCATCAATGAAAGTAACAAAGTACCTATATCCTAAGACAGAAGAAATACGACTAGGATCCCAAACATCAGAATGAACAAGACTAAAAGGAGACTCTGTACGACCTATAACCTTGCTTGGAAAGGATGCCCGAACATGTTTTCCAAGCTGACATGCCTCACACTCCAATGACTGTAGGTTAGAGAAATGAGGGATCATTTTCTTTAATTTATTCAAACTCGGGTGACCCAAACGACGATGAAGAAGACTGGACGACTCTGTGGCAGCACATATTGTGGAGGTGACTCAGATCCTGCTCCAATCATCTTCCCCGTACTCCGGTCCTGAATAGAAAAGGAAGTAGAAGTGAAGGTTATGGAACAATTAAGAGATCGAGTAAGTTGACTGATAGAAATTAAATTAAAAGGACATCCAGTTATAAATAAGACTGAATTTAAAGACAAAGAGGGAAGAGGTGAGGCTTGACCAATAGCAGTAGCTTGTGTTTTAGAGCCATTAGCAAGGGTGATGTGGTGTTTTGGTAGAAGATAAAGTAGAAAAGAGAGAAGAATTATCGGTTATATGGTCAGAAGCACCAGAATCCAAAATCCAGGAACCGACAGGAGATGAATGAGAGAAACAAACCGTAGAATTACCAGTATGGGCTATAGTTGCTGAAGATGAGACTTGTTGGGCTGCCTTAAGCTGAAGGTACTCCTTATATTCATCAACTGAAAAACTATTCAGACTGCCACTTTTCTGATTATCATACCCAATCTCAAATTTCTGATCGTCGGAATGCGTGACATTGACTGACTTTTTCGGGAAACCATGCAAAGAATAACACTTGTCTTGGGTATGACCCACGCGCTTGCAATAAGAGCACTGAGGACGATCACCTCTACCACGACCACCTCTTCCACCACGCCCACGACCTCGTCCTCCATGGTGTGCCGAATTCGAAACAAAGGCTGAGGACTCGGAAGCTGTCTGCGAGCCAATCTCGGATGTCTCCACTGGTGACGGAACTCGTAGAAGACGATCAATGAGCTCCTCCACAGTGGGGATGTTAGGATTAGTTAGAGCTTGATTTCGGACAGATTCAAAGTCCTTATGTAAACCATGAAGAACAAAGACCATATACATATTATCAAGTTTTGCTAGTACCTTCGTAAGATCATCACCTGTTATAATGCGCTTAATGTCATCAATAACGGACTGTGCTTTATTCAGATAAGAGGGAAGATCATGATTTGTCATCTGAAGATTGGCCAAATTGTGGACAGAGGCATAGAGGCGTTGTAGGTCATTGGAATAGACATTTTGGGCTTTCTTCCATATTTCATAACAAGTTTTGTACGGGCGAAAGTGTGGCATCAGCTTCAGATCAATAGACTGCCATAAAAGAGAGACCAACTGATAATCTGCCCTTTTCCATTCATCACGAATTTTCTCATCAATCTCTGCTTCCTTCTTGGTGAGATGTTCATAAAGCCCTTGACCTAAAAACCAAACTTCAACCGCATTGTACCAATCCACAAAATTCTTGCCATTGAGTTTTTCCGATGTGATAATGGGACTTCCAGAGAAGGCAAAAGAGATGAGACCCTTCCCTGTAGACCCAGTACCAGCACTAGATTCAGCAGCGGTCGAAATAGTGGCGTTAGGGGGACGAATCAGAGGACATGATGAGAGGGGAAAGGCCAAACTGACCAAAGTTCACTTTTGACCCTCCAAACAGAGGCAGAGGATGCCGGAAAAGCGATCGGAAGAAGCCAGAGGACGAACGGACGCGTGAAGGATGGCACGTGGACCTCACACGCTCGGAGAAGCAGCGGACGTTGGAGGCGCAAGCGGCGGCGTATGGAGATGGGTCTTCACGGAAAACGATCACCGACCGTTTCTGAGATGTCCGGTCACCTTACTTTGGTGATAGGAGATAATTGCCGGATGATGGTCGCCGGAAAACGTGCGTTGGAGAACTGTTTCGTGACCAGGTTCGTGACCAGATTGAACCTAGCTCTAGATACCAACTTGTGATTGCTGAATAGCTTAAGAGAAACCCTCTCAGCTTTGTGAATTTATAGAACAAGAAATTACATAGTATAGTATCAAATCCCTTGATTTTAGGGATTGAGTATATCTCCTATTTACAACAGATATATGATAAACTAGGAAACAAAATCATCTATATCATCAACATATCAAAAACAATTAAAACAATATCAACAGTTGCATTGAGATGTTCCTAGCAGCTAGAAAGACAGCTGCAATTCTAGATATAGGAGTTGTTTTGGTGACTTTTGAATAGACCTGTCAAGTGTTAATCCTCTGTTGTCGTTCTGTTTTTGCACAATTATCCCCCTCTATTTGCTACTCAATTACTGGATTTATTTATTTATCTATTATTGTTATTACTTATTATTATAGTTTTGTGTTTGAGCTGGCACTTTTTTACTTTTGATCTGTTTAATGTCCTATAGAAGTTTCCAAAAAGTAACTTAAAACCAGTTTTTTGTCCAGAGTCACCATGTTCTACAGCGCAAGAATTTATGAAATCAGCATATTCTTAGTAGTTGCTCAATTTCAACCAGTTTTGTTATATGCAGGAGGAGGAACAGATCCGGAATTGTAGGATGCTTGATTTGCTTTACGTCAACTGTGTGCATGATTTGGCTCCACATATCTTATGGTATCACCAATGTTATAGTAAATCACCTCCACATGAAAGACCTGTTTGGCCAATTGATACAAATGCTAGGTTGGTGGATATGCTAATGGTCATCATCATTCATGAATTCTGGGGTAGCTTTTTAATAGGCTCATGTGCTTGTTTTGTTTTCTTTATTAGCAGTGGTGGGATGAATGGATTTCTTTGGTTATATGAAAGAAATGTGCTCAGAACCTTTGTATCATCTCCCATGAGGGGATTGCAAGATATTGAGAATAACCAAGTTTTGTAAGTTTTGTCCTTCAAACCTGTCTAATATTTTAAAATCTTTGGATGAACTAATGTTGAGTCACTTGAGTGTTTTTAAATTTCAGAAATATTACTTATCTGAATCCTCGTAAGCATAGACATATCCCAAAACCCCCGGATGGTGTAGTAATACCCAAAAAGGTTTGTATACGGAGTTCCCTTAGCATCTGACATAAAATGTTAGTGGGTTCATCTTGTGGATGAAGCTTTCATGACTCTTTTTCATTTAGAACCAAAATTTTGTACCAATAACATGGCTCAGATAGTTGGCATGTATAGAATCATATACATTTTACTTTTGTTTTTCTGTTTTATATTTTCCAAGAAAAATTATTTTCTCTACTGTTTCCTTTTGGATCAATTGTATGGATCACATTTCCTTTGACATTGATCATGTTTGCAGATATTAAAAGCAATTGATATTAAACCTTTTCCTGTGCTATGGCATGAAGACAATGGTGGTCGACGACAGCTAGGTAGAGAAAGGTGAGAATCTATACCTATGAGGTTTTTATATTGGTGCAGTATAATTTGCATACACTTGCTGTTCGGGATACTACAATATTACAACCATCCCAGAACTAATGATGATATTCAATATTTCATGTGGTAGTGGTACTGTGTGAAAACTTGGAAGAAATGTTAGAAGAAATCATCATTATTTACTTTAATATTCTTGAGGAAAATTTAGGAATTCCATGTTGAATGGATTGAAAAGTTCTCAATTCCTTTCACGTTAAGTGTTTCAAGTTCTTGATGCATGAAATCTGGTCTTTATTTTGTGGGTGACAAAATAGATACTTTGAAAGAGTTATTGCCTCACTTCTCTTTGTCTGATGCATCTGACAGGCCACAAGTACATGGTGCAATAGCTGGCTCTCAACTGGGAGAAGCTGCACATCGACTTGTCAAGAACTCCCTTAATATTAAATCTTACAATACATCCCATCCTCTGTCAGAGCAAACAATGAACAGGCCCAGATCAGCTGGACCCTCTGGATCTGGAAAATACTATGGCGACGACACAAGCGGTTATTATGGAAACTATTATAATCACCACGGCATGATAACTAGGCCTAGATATCCAATCTCATCTAACGGAGGACAAAATGACAGACAGAATTTTAGGAAACAAGATAGGTCACAGTATCATGAACAGTACCATAACGTGAAAAGTGGGTTTTCTGCTTTGACAATGGTGGAAGGTGCGAGACCTAGGTCATCTGCGGTGCCATCACCAAAGGCACCTGCAATGGTGTTATTGAGGCCACCAAATTCAGGACCAACAACCAATCTACAACACCAATTTGTGCAGAACATGGGTCCTCCAATACCACCTCCCAAGTGGATTACACCGGATACAAATGGAATATATGCTGGGAATCAAGATGGTGCCTCATGGGCAGCTTATAATAATAAGCAGATGAAGATGGCTTACCAAGTTAAAAGTCATCAACCCCAAGATATGCAGCATTATGGGAATCAATAGTGATTGTTGTGGGTTTTATTTACCTTGTGTGTGAAGTGCCCTTGCTTCTCTAAGCCTATTCCTCAAATTGGAGCCCATCCAAGTTCAATAATACTCAAGTTTGAGGGGGTATTAATTTGTTACTCTAATGCAATCGGCAGACAAATGGTGATCAAAGCTTTCGATAACAAAGAATCTGCAGTGAAGGTGGTGCCATGTTCCGCCCTCACTAGACTCGGGCACTTCCTTGATACCGGGCCATACCAATTGGAATGGTGCGAGAGCTATAAGGTGTTTAACTTTCTTTGCTTTTCAAGTTCTAAATTAATACTCATTGAGCTGATCAAGGCCAATGGAGAATATCAACGTGAGATCGAGCATTGCAAACTCAATTTGCAGGATAGGAATCAGAACAAGTGCTGATTTGCTGTCCACGGCATGAGCATGTTAGATGTGTTGTATATGTAAATTCTCGTTTATCTCCGGAGCACTTTTTAACCTGTATACCGTACAAGATGGAATAAATAATCGTTTGGTTTCATTTTATATGTTTCACCCTTTTACCCAAATGAAACACTGCATGATCCTGTTTCTCTTCTCACTTTCTAATTGTGCAACCCTGCAAAATTCTGAAGGTTGAAATTTAAATTACCTCATCATGTTTGGTTTTGACTGTTAGTTTGTTCTATTTCTTTCCGAGAAAAATTTCTTTCTCCTTTTAAATTTATGCGAGACTTCATTGACTTGGCACAAAAAAGAATATTACAGTCCTTTCCAGTGGTTTTGTAAATATAAGATAATGTTATATGAATAAGATTTATTAAAGAAAAAAACAGAGAATAATTGTTTAGATTGATTAAATGGATATAATTCAGAAACAATTTTTGATGTGATATTGTGCAGATTTAAAGATAAAGTAGATATTTATCACCAAAAAAAAAAAAAAGATAAAGTAGATATTGTTAATATATCTGGTTTTTTTTATGATAAAATAATATATTGTGTATAATACTGCAGATACTTGTAAAAAAGAATATTTTCCATTAGTTTCCATTTTATTTGAAGACATGGTAACCTCCAAATATCCGTGAATACACATATTCCTCAGGAAGAAAAAAAAACCATAAATGATCCCTCCCCATTTTTTTATGTGAAGGTGTAGTCCTAGTGTCCTACTAGCCTTTGATACAAAAGTTCTTTTTTATTTCTCATTGCACAAAATTAATTTTTTTTTTTTAAAACGAGTAACAGGTACATTCACGTGTAATTAAACTACGCAAATCAACCCAAAAATTGAAGTCTAAACACTCGACACAGGCAACGAATTCAACATGCGAGATGCTTGTGTCTCCTAAATTCTACTCATCCATTTTCAGTAGTGAAAATCAAGTTTGTACCAACAACTAAGGTTTAATTGATTTTTGTAAATGTACTAGCAATAGAACTTACTATTATTATTTTTCTAAACCAACGTCAAACAAAAACTTACTTTCATGGGAGAACCAATTTTTTAAGTATATATATATATAGGTGGGAGAGAGTATTTCTAGATTTCAGGTTTGTTAGGAAAATAAAAGAGATGATGAAGTATAAAGAGCACTGATTACACACATACATGTTATTCACACAAAATCTACAAGTTTCAGATATAATCAAATATGCAGCAGCAATTAACATAACCAATATGTAAGCACCACTCCTCAGTCCTCACAATTTAAATAATAATAAGAAAAAAAAGAGAGGAGCATTTCACCTTACCTGATGAGATGAACATAAAGTAGTAGTTATTCACTATTGTAAGAAATAGCCGCTAAGAAAGAGAGCAAAGAAAAACAACAAGGTTCCATATATAAGCAATGTCTTCTGGCCAGAAGTGAGAGAATTACCACCAAGCCCAAATTGCTGATTCTGTGCAAACCCAGCAATCTCAACGCTTTTGCTCTCAAAGAAACTCCTCGCGGCCCCACACGTAGGGCACCTCCAATCTTCTGGAAGCTTCTCGAACTGAAACCCGGGTGGAATCGGATACGAAGGGTCACCAACTGCCTCGTCGTATTTATACCCACACGAACGGCATTCGTAGATTCCCGTGTTCAGAACCGCGAATTTCTCTTCCAAACGACGCTTGTCGAAGTTTTCGGGTTCTTGTGAAGGGGTTGGAGTTGGATCGGGTTGGGTTGAGGTTGTGGGTTGGGGTTGTGGTGGTGTGTCTTCTTTGGAGATGTCGATGGAGTTTATTAGGGTGAAGAATTTTCGAGGAATTGAACGTTTGTTGGGGAGAAAAGAGGGAGTGGTGAAATGATGAAGTTTGGGTTTGAGAGGGTGGTGGAGTTGAGAGAAAGGGGTTGAGACATGGAAAGAGAAAGAAGCCATGGCTTGTTTGAGTGAGTTTATGGCTTAGTATCTATCTACCTATGATTGTGTTTTTTCAAGTGTTGGTGTTGTTGTCTCATGATGAGGATCCATGGAAACCCATCTCATATGCCGTTAGGAACGAACACACTTGGATAAGGTAATCAGTTTTTTTTTTTGGGGGCATCAATTTGTGTTGATTATTATTCATTAGAATCGTTACACCTCAAATTACCCAACTGGGCTTCTTCTGCTGGGTTTGGATCCATTACCGCAAACATATTATGGGCAAAATTTATGTACAATTTTACGGGTGTTGTTTTTCAATGGCTATAGGACATGTATAATAATTGATATATATGTTATGTTTTTATTGATGACATATTACACATGTCTTATTGTCATTGAAAAACAATATTGTACCTAAGTCTTGTCATAAACATATTGCGTTACCTAAAGTTTTGTTCTAGTTATATTTAACAGTTTTGGATTTTGATAGAATTAATTTTTAAAATTTTAGAGTTAGAAAATTGGTTTACAACCGGTAATAATATTCTAAAAATGAGTTTAGAATAATTAATTATGTTTGAATAATAAATTAAAATCATAGAAAAAGCTACAGATGATTACTAGAAATTTGGGATCGCCTAATGTTTTAATGGCAGAGCTTTGGGAGATCTATAAGGCTATTACCATTGGTTGGAGAGAACACTTTTTACATTTGTGGGTGGAAAGCGATTATACTGTAGCTGTGGATCTTTTGATGAAGGGGTGCCCAAACACCCATATATATGCTCCTATTGATGAGGTTTGGATTTCTCGTGTTCTAATGGAGGGAAACCGAGTTGCGGATTTTCTGTTAGACATGGCCTATTCGATGGATCATATATTTTAAATTTAGAAATATAAATCATAAATAATATTATTCATACATATGAACATCCCCAGCATCGCACCGGTATCAGTTAGGGTGTTCGTGGATTGGATTAGATCGATTTGGAGTAAAAAAGTCATCTGATCCAATGATGAAAATAATGTGCGGTTTGGATTGGATCGGTTTGCTTCTTTAAAAAAATCTGATCCAATCCAATCCAATCAAATGCGGTTTGGATTGGATTGGATAATTCGATTTTTGTTATACTTTTTTTTTCTTATGCAAGTGTCCTTTTTTACTTATTTAATAATGGACGAAAGATAATCTTCATTTAAGTGAGCTAGTTTAGGGTGCCCAATACTTATTTTAACATCTCTTTATATTATAACGATAGAACTTTTGTGGAAAGCATCAACAATTTGTTCCTTATTAACCATTACTTGATTTGATGACGAGTGAGGAAAATTCTATAGAAATCTTGACAAGATTTTAATTTAAGAGTTTGCGAAAAAATAATGATTGATATTTTTAACATGTTCTTTTAAGTTAAATATTCTTTTATGTGAATTTTTCATGTTTACTCAATCAAGTATATATATGTTATGCATCAAAACTTTTAGCAAAATATAACTTCAAGGCATTAATATTTATTCTAAACAGTCTCATATATGTCATTTCAACAAAAATATTAAAGAGAATGAGGGACATAAAAGTATGAAAAAATTGCTCAAGTATGAGTGATTCTATAATTTTTAAAAAAATAGTATATGTATATAAAAGTTCGGTTTGGATTGGATTGGATTTCACTAGGGGATCCAAAATCCGATCCAATCCAATGAAAAAAAGTGTTTTTTTCGATTTTCGGTTTGTTCGATTTTCGGTTTGGTTTTTACGGTTTGGATCGGTTAATGAACACCTATCAGCTCTAGTGGAAAAAATATTAATGATAATAAAAGTTAATAAAACACATGTGTGATGGTCCAAGTGAAAAATGTTTTGATCCCTTAAGCATGATGTCCTGATTTCGATTCATGCGTATGGAAAAACTTTATTAGGAGACGTCCCGAAAGACTAGTCTCTGATATATCATGTAAGAGATACACTTTTTTTTTGTTTGATACTCACCCTAATTAGTCCTTGGGACCGAGTGAGCCATCGAAGTATCCTCACGGGTCGAACTCGGACAGAGCTCGAACGATTCGTCCTTAAGTAGCAGTGCGTTAACCACTTGGCTATGTAAGAGATACTTTGAGAAACAAAACAAAATAAAAGATAATAAATATAAGATTAAAATTCACTTTTAGTCCCTCAAGTTTTTTCACTTTGGCGAAAATGGTCCCTTTAATTTTTTTTTTGAGAGACTTTAGTCCCCGTAGTTTTCAAATGTTGCAATTTGTGTCCCTATGTTAAGTTGTTGTAAAAAAACGAAAAATGCATACGTGGCAAATGGTTTGCCACGTGACATACATAACTGGAACCCAAAAAAATATTAAAATAATGAAATTAAGGTTAAAATTCACTTTTAGTCACTCAAGTTTTCTAATTTGGCGAAAATTGTCCCTCTAATTTTTCCCAAACAATTTTAGTCCAAAATATTACTGAAGAAAAGGAAAAGATTACATAGCAAACTAGAATAGAATTATAGCCAAAATAGTTATATTTATATCTATCAACTCGAACATGTTGCAAAGCATCCCTACACCAGTATCCTCCACTGATAGCAAATGAATCACAAGGGCTGAAGAAAGAAATTAATGTCCTATTAATCTCTGAATATTATCCTCCTTTCATATTTTGCTGCAAAATCATTAATAATTTGTTCATACTCAAAGTTCTTTAAAAAAATATTTTTAATAGAAATCAAAGCAAGACTATTTAATCTATCTTGTGAGTTGTGATACAGTAGATCGTAAATAAGATTTTAACAATTTTAATTTGGAAAAACTTCTTTCAGCATATGCAACAGTAATATGGATAATTAATATTATTCGATAAGTTATCCATGCATTAGGAAAACAATTAAATGTCTTCAAAGAACTCAATATCATAAAGCTTCATTTTGATTCAACTGTTAAAACCTCTCTAATAACTTTTAATTCTTCATTTCAAATAGAATTTCACCATCAGGATCATAAGAATCACCATGTTTTAGATAAGGTTCAAGATTTTTGCAACATATTTTCAAGTCCTTATCAAAGAATCGCCTAAGCCTTTCAATAATAAACAAAAACCCAAAAATCTCTTCATATGTACTATATTACTCAAATCTTCTATTAAGTGAGCCAATTGTTGATCTACAATATATAAAAAATAGTGAATTCTAAAAGACTCCTCAGCAAACTCAACATTTGATTGTGTGCATTCAGAGGGATTTTCATCATTGTGTTTATTTCTACGAATTTGACGTTTTTGAACAAACGCATAATCAATATCCATTTCATTTGCAATTATTTAAGCACTAACATGTCATTTGCAAATCCAGGTTCTTTATATTTTTTCAAGTACTTAATCAACCTTTTTACTAGTCTTATAGCAACATCAATACGCATGCCTTTTTTTTTTTGGCAAACTTTTGCAAACTTCATTAATAGCGAATAACAACTCAAACAAAATAATCATAGCTAGTAAAAACTCAAAGTTCCGAATTCCATGATTTGCTTAAGATTCAGCTTCACTCTTAATTTTTGAATCATTGATTCATTATCTATTTGCAAACCATATAATATTAATTGTAAACAGGTCGGCCTATTCCCACTCCTACTGACAAGGCTTGTCAACTTTTGGGTCTAAATTTTAATAAACAATTGGGTCCTCAAGTAAAAAAATTAACTATAAATTTTTTTATTTTAATATATACACCGATACATATATACTAAGTAAAAAGAAATTGGTGTCCCCTAAAAAATGGGACCATATGCGGTCGCACCATCAAATCATGGTCAGGGTCACCACTAGTGCCAGGGAATGGATCCTTCATCCTCTCAATTTGGGTAAAAAAAAATGACATGATCAATTAGCATGATCCCACAATTCATCGAATAATACATTTCCATTAAAAGTTTTAAAACAATGAATAATGAGATCATGCAAATTGATCATGTCATTTTTAAAATAAAATAAAAATTGAGAGGATCCATTCCTTCCCATTGTGTTATTGTTCCCACAAATGAACCTTACAGATGCATAGGTATATTACTAGGGGAATAACAATATTAAAAGAATATAATTTAATACATTGTTCGTGCCTAAGGACGTATAGGTTGAAGTAAATTCTTCTTTTTGATCAATCAAAACCCCTTTTCAAACGGTACAAACTTCTTCTAAAACACATGACTTTATGGATGTAGATGATGATATATATAATATAGAAATCATCATCATCATCATCATCATCATCATCATCATATATATATATATATATATATATATATATATATATATATATATATATATATATATATATATATATATATATATATATATATATTGGAAGCATCTATGGTGCATCATCCTCCAAAGTGGCGCAGTGGTGCACCACCCACATGTCACTATATACACCAATGAAGTTGCCATGTGTGTTGCCTTGTGTCATTTTGACTTTTCACACTTATATGTAGGGGTGTTCATATTCAAACCGATCAAAAAAATAACCGAAAACCGATCCAAAAAAATTGAAAACCGAACAAAATCGATGTCTTTTGGATTTTTTGGATCTTGTTTTGTGAAAATCGATCGGATCGGATTTTGGATCCCTTTTTCAAAACCGAATCAATCCAAAACAAACCGCATACATAAAATTTAATATGTATTTATTCTATTATTTGCACTATTAATTTTTTAGTTGTTTTTTTTCCCTAATAATGCTTACTGGTTTGATTTGAAGAATGTTCTAAACACAAATAAAAGATGTTTTGAAACTGGATGATGATTATATTTTTTTTATTTTATACATATTTTATGAAATGTTATTACATGAATGTATCACCAAGCATATAAATGTTTAATATTTTGTTCAATTTAGCTTGTAATCTTGATTCTTTGATGTAATATAAATATGTAACGACGTGTCGGTAAAAACCAAATCATCTGATCCAATCCAAACCGCATTTAGTCAGATTGGATCGGATTTTTTAAGAGAACAATCCAAACTGAACCGAACCGTGTGTCTGTTTAATCTTTGGATCGGATGAATTTTTGCCTCAAAATCAATCCAAACCGATCCGCGATCACTCATACTTATATGTAGTCAAACATGTATAATAATAGTATTATGCCAAAAAAACACGTATATGAAAATTATTCTTACAAGAAATACATAAAATTAGTAATATAATAATTTTTTTTTGGTTTGGTATTGACTCTAATTAGTCATTGTGACCGAGTGGGCCCTCGAAGTATCACACGGCTTAGATCCTTAAGACTCGCTATGAGACTAATCTTTGAGTCAGCTGCGCGATTAGTAAAGTCTGGCCAAGGGTTGTGTTAAGTCTCTAAAATGTCTGATGTGCATTTTCCTAAAGTTTTGATGAGAACTAAACATTGGTTAATGATTTAATTAACCTTCATATTGGTTGCTAACCTGTCAATCTAGTGTGCAAATTAAAACTGTAAGAATCATCCGTCCAACACTGTAGTGATAGAAGCTCGCGTCCAACGCAAATGAAAGCCAGCATCCACTAAAGTGATGAAAGCCAGCGTCCACTAAAGTGATGAAAGCCAGCGTCCACTAAAATAAAAGCCAGTGTCCACTAAAGTGATGAAAGCCAGCGTCCACTAAAGTGATGAAAGCCAGCGTCCATTAAAGTGACAGAAGTGCTCGTCTACTGAAGCGATAAGAAGCGCTTGTCTACTGAAGTGATAGAAGTGCTCGTCCACTAAGGTAACAAAAGCGCTCGTCCACACAAGTCTTTGGACTTGCTGAGTCCTTAATATGGAGCTCGTCTACTAGGTTACGTTCAACTAGTTAAAGGAGTATCCTTCCAATGACATAGCATTTGGAGCTCGTCTACTAGCCTGAATGTAAAATCTGAAATGGCTAGATGGACGCAGCTATTTTCAAGATGGACGCGCTTATCCTATGAACGCGAATTCTCTTAAAATTATCAAAATCTTATTTCAAGAACCATAATCAAGAAAAGTCAGAAGTTACTCTCTAAAGCAACCTTGGATATCAGTACCAAAGACCAGTTAAAGAATGCTTCCAACATGCTTTATTCCCTAGTACCTCTGGTCCTTACACGAAAATGGAATTGTACTTAGCAAAGTACAAAAAGCTCTATGCACAACTCTGATATGGTTGTATCACGATGCATAAAGCCGTGATCCTTCATGTTAGAGTACAACCAACGTTCCTATTGCATTAATGGCTGCCCAAAACGACTCTATCGCATTTAACGAAGTTCTGCTTGAAGCCAACATCTGAGGGAATGTCTCTAACGGATCTTAAATGCTTGAAGACCATAAATACATAAGTCATTGAAGATGAAGCATGTAGAGAAGAGAATTCACATAGCATCAAAGAGCTATTACTCTGTGCATTAATATCTTCATTCTTTCATTCTGTATTCTTCAATCATTTGGAGTTATTATGCAGACTTTCCTAAGCTTTACATTTAAACCACTCTGAGTGTTAGTGAAAGATATGTCTGCGAGAAGTTATATTTATTACAAACCAAATCTCTCAAACAAACCTAAGTGAGCCTGAAGAGGCTAAGTGTGCAAAGAATACTTGTCTTGAGCTGGAAGAAGCTAGGTGTGCAAAGAATACTTGTCTTGGAGCCTGAGGAGGCTAGGTGTGCAAAGAATACTTGAGTCTGTAACCTGATCAATTATAGTGGATATATCTTGGTGCTGCCAAGGACTGGACGTAGCTCTTTGCTTTGAAGAGTGAACCAGGATAAATAACCGTGTCATTCTCTCTTTCCTTAAACTATTTAGTTGCTTTAGTTTTCTTACGTCTATCAAGTGGTGTGTTTACCAAAAGTCACCCGTCCATCCTGTATCATTCCACTCGTCCAACCCTAGCTTCTATTTGCGAAAAGACTTCAACTTTGCTTAAATTTTGATAAACACAATTCAACCCCCCTTCTCGTGTTTATAGTTGTCTATTTCAGTTGGTATCAGAGCTCAGCCTCAGGGTTGAGCATCTAACAGTGTAGAGGTAAAATGTCATGAAGAATAGACATGACTGCTGGAGCTAGTTCTAGTGGAAGTCACCAGACTAAAGGAGCTTCCCTAACCAGACCCCCTTACTTCAATGGAGAAAACTACAACTGTTGGAAAGATAGATTTCAATGGTTCATTCTATCTACAAACTCTGATCTTTGGGATGTCATTACAGATGGTCTATTCATTCCCAAGAATGATGATAACACTGACAAACCAAAAGCTCAGTGGACTACTACAGAAAAGACAAAATGGGAGCTGAACCACAAAGCCAGATATAACATCATCTGTGCTCTTAGTCCTGAGGAATTTGAGAAGGTATGTGCTCGTGACTCTGCCAAAGAAATATGGGACACTTTAGCTGTCACACATGAAGGAACAACCAAAGTCAAAGAGTCAAAGATTGTCATACTTGTCAGAAAGTATGAACTGTTTATCATGGAGGAAGGAGAATCTGTTGCTCAAATGATAGGAAGATTTCAAACTATAGTCAACAGTTTAAAATCTCTTGGCAAAGTTTATACCAATGTTGAGAAGGTTGGAAAGATTCTGAGAAGTCTACCTAAACAGTGGAGACCTTTGGTCACTGCTATCTCTCAAGCCAAGGATCTCACTACCTTGACTATGGATGAACTTCTTGGAACACTCACTGTTCATGAGCAAGAACTTGGAGATGAAGTGCACCAAAGAAGGGCAAGTCAATTGCTCTGAAAGATGATCAAAAATCAGCAAAAGCTTCCAAGGCTTTAAAGGCAGATGAGTCATCCAATGATGCTGACCAGTTTGATCATGAGGATTCTGAGAGTGATGAAGAACTGTCTCTCCCGACCAGGAAGATAAAGCTTCTCCTACAGAAAAAGAAGTTCAAGAGGGATAAGCTATTCAGAAGGTTCAACAAGGACAAGAACTTCAAAGAATCCACCTCAACAGACAAAAGTCCAATTGTTTGCTATCAGTGTAAGAAGCCTGGTCACATCAAGACTGAATGTCATCAACTCAAGAAGGCCCCTATTAAGAAATTCTTCAAGAAGAAGAAGAAAGGAATGATGGTTACTTGGGAGGATCTGGAGTCAACATCTTCTGATGAAGAAACAGAGGAATCCAACTGCTTATCTAAGGCCTTCAAATCCCTCAAGAGAGAGTATGTAAAGCTCACCAGTGAGCATAAACAGAAATCTCAAAAGTGTAAGAAGCTGGCCAAAGAGAACAACGAGCTGAAGACTGAAAAGTCTAATGAAGCTAAGATCTCAAGTGAAACATCACCATCTGAAGAAGTTGAAAAACTTCGACAGAAAGTGGAAGAGCTCACTTCTGATCTTACCAAATTTGTTAATGGTAGAGATAATTTGACTAAGCTACTTGGCTGTCAGAGGCACTCTCTTAACAAAGAAGGTATTGGATATGTCCATCAGAGACATCATAAAGTATCAACTAAAGCTTCTACAGTATCTGTTAAGTCAACTGTAACCAAATCTACACTGCCTCGGAACTTCGTGGAAAAATCGGACATGTTATGTCTAAGTGTATCCATAAGAAGAGAAGGAAGTCTTCACGAACTCTTAGAACTAATGAGAAAGGACCCGGGAAAATATGGGTACCTAAAGATCAAATAATTTTTGTTGCGGATGTCCTCAACGAACAAAGAAAACACCACCGCTGGTACCGGACAAGGGCTCGCCGCATCTTATGACAGGAGAAAGGTCTATGTTCCTAGACCTCCAACTTAAGAAAGGAGGACACGTTGCCTTCGGAGGGAATCAGAAAGGGAAAGTTATAGGAATTGGTACTATTGGTGGTAAACCCCCTCTTCCTTCTATATCTAATGTTCTTATGGTTAAAGGATTAAGACACAATTTGCTTAGCATAAGTCAATTATGTGATAGAGGTTTTGATGTTTCATTTACCAAGGATGTATGCATAGTTAAAGACTCTTGTGGCAAAGCCTTCTTTTCAGCTAAAAGGCAACAAACTCTTTATAAGATTGAGTTGTCTGATCTCTCAGATCAAAGTGTAACCTGTCTGATGTTTAAAGAGGATGAGAGATGATTATGGCATAAGAAACTAGGACATGCTAGTATGAAACTAATTTCTGAATTAAAAAGGAATATTCTCGTAAGAGGATTGCCTGATATTAGTTTTAAGAAAGATGTCTTGTGTGATGCATGTCAGAGAGGTAAACAGATAAAATCAAGTTTCAAATCTAAAAACCAAGTATCAACCTCTAGACCTCTTCAGTTGTTACACATGGATCTGTTTGGACCAGTTAGTGTTGCCAGCCTGGTTGGAAGAAAATATGGATTTGTCATAGTTGATGACTATTCCAGATACACATGGGTACTCTTCCTAACACACAAGGATGAGTCTTTTAAGGCTTTCTCAGTATTCTGCAAAAGAGTACAAAATGAGCAAGGTTTTTGTATTTCTACCCTTAGAAGTGATCGTGGGGGAAAATTTGAAAATGAGCAGTTTAGACAGTTCTGTGAGGAGAATGGAATCTCTCACAATTTCTCGACACCTAGAACTCCACAGCAAAATGGAGTGGTTGAGAGAAAGAACATATCTCTGCAAGAGATGGCTAGATCTATGCTCAATGAAAATAATATCCCTAAGTACTTCTGGGCAGAAGCTGTAAACACTGCTTGTTATGTACAAAACAGAATACTTATTAGGCATTTTTCTAAAAAGGACTCCTTATGAATTGTTGAAAAGAAAAAGCCCCAACATATCTTATTTTCATGCTTTTGGATGTGAATATTTTATTCTGAATACCAGAGATAATCTTGGAAAGTTTGATTCTAAGGTAGATAAAGGTATTTTCGTAGGATATTCTGAAAAGTCTAAGGCTTTTAGAGTATACAATTCAAGAACTTGTATTATTGAAGAATATATTCATGTTAAATTCATAGATGGATTAAAGACTGATAAAGAACTATCAGATCTAGAAGATGATCTTGCAGGTCTTGATATAAACAAGCCAGAAAGTCAACAACCCGATCTAACCAAAACAGAACATGTGCCTGAGGCTGAAAGATAAGTGGAACAGACGAGTCAGCAGACAAGTCAAGATCTTCATGATGATCTCAAAAGGGATTGGAAGTTCAACACTCATCATCCTAAGGATCTTATTGTTGGAAATCCTTCTGAAGGAGTAAGAACCAGATCCACATTAAGAGAATCAAGCAATGTGGCCTTTATTTCAGATTTGGAGCCTAAACGCATTGAAGAAGCTCTTGAGGATGAAAGTTGGATTCTTGATATGCAAGAAGAACTTAACCAGTTCACAAGAAATGATATCTGGACTCTTGTCTCTAAGCCTAAAAACAAGTTGGTTATTGGAACAAGATGGGTCTTCAAAAACAAATTAGATGAAGATGGTAAAGTTGTCAGAAATAAAGCAAGGTTAGTATCTCAAGGCTATAACCAACAAGAAGGTATTGATTATACTGAAACCTTTGCACCTGTAGCTAGAATAGAAGTCATACGAATTTTAATGTCATATGTTGCACGACACCAAATTACCCTGTTTCAAATGAATGTAAAAAGTGCTTTTCTAAATGGTATAATTGAAGAAGAAGTGTATATTAAACAACCCCCTGGTTTTGAGTATACTGATAAACCACATCACGTTTTCAAACTTAAAAATGCATTATATGGTTTGAAACAAGCACCTAGAGCATGGTATGATAGACTCAGTTCTTTTCTCATGCATAATGGTTTTATTAGAGGACAAGTACACACTACTCTGTACAAAAAATGCTCTAAAGAGAACTTTATTATAGTTCAAATATATGTTGATGATATTATTTTTGGAGCAACTAATGAAAAGTTGTGCAAGAAATTTTCAAATCTAATGCAAGCTGAATTTGAGATGAGCATGATGGGAGAATTGAAGTTCTTCCTTGGATTACAAATCAAGCAGATAAGTGACGGAATTTACATTCATCAACAAAAATATACCAAGGAGATACTCAAGAAATACAAAATGGAAAATGCAAAGCTCATGAAAACCCCTATGTAACCCAATGCAAAACTAAGCAAAGATGATGAAGATAAAAAGGTAGATCAAGGTGTCTACAGATGTATGATTAGCTCTCTACTGTACTTAACTTTAAGCAGGCCTGACATTCAATATAGTGTCTATATGTGTGCTAGATTCCAATCTGATCCTAGAGAATCTCATCTTAAAGCTGTTAAAAGAATATTTAGATATTTGCTTGGAACTACTAATCTTGGTTTGCTGTATTTAAGATCAAAAGAATACAGATTAGTGGGATATTGTGATGTTAATTTTGCTGGAGATAGAATAGAAAGAAAAAGCACCAGTGGAGGATGTCACTTCATTGGAGCAAGTTTAGTCTCATGGTCAAGCAAGAGGCAGACAGTCATTGCCTTGTCTACTACTGAAGCATAATACATCTCTGCTGCTAGTAGTTGCTCTAAACTCTTATGGGTAAAACATCAACTTGAGGATTACTCTATTTATGAACATGTTCTTTTAACTAAGCATTAGTTCAGGGGGGGTGATGATATAATAGTTTAAGTGGAGTATTTCTCATATGCTTGCTGCATTACTATGATTTTCTTAACATGTTATCTTGCCCTTAACATATCTCATAAATAAAACTTGATAACCCTTTTTGATGTTGACAAAAGGGGGAGAATGGGAGAATAGAAGAATGAATAATGGGAGAAATGAGAAATGTGATAGAAATGTGTTATAGAAGAATGAATATGAATAAATATGATATGAATCTTAAATAATACATGGACATGAGTATGCTCTGATAGTTGCTATAATTGCTCAGATAAATCTTAAGTAAGATTGCTCTGATAATAATTTCAAAGTTAAAACAAGTCAAACTTAATGTCAGATCTAGCATCTGCATGACCTGTCCGCTTAAGAAAATTTTAACCTATCTGATATTTGCTATTTTCGTTGTTGATATTTTCTGAGGTTCATTAAATCATCTCAATGTTTATCGTCGTCAAAAGGGGGAGATTGTTAAGTCTCTAAAATGTCTGATGTGCATTTTCCTAGAGTTTTGATGAGAACTAAACATTGGTTAATGATTTAATTAACCTTCATATTGGTTGCTAACCTGTCAATCTAGTGTGCAGATTAAAACTGTAAGAATCATCCGTCCAACATTGTAGTGATAGAAGCTCACGTCCAACGCAAATGAAAGCTAGCATCCACTAAAGTGATGAAAGCCAGCATCCACTAAAGTGATGAAAGCCAGCGTCCACTAAAATAAAAGCCAGTGTCCACTAAAGTGATGAAAGCCAGCATCCACTAAAGTGACAGAAGCGCTCGTCTATGATGAGCCTCTGTTTGACTGGTTTTATAACTAGTAAAGACCTTGGCTTTGTGCTTATTTTATATCATTTTCACCCAAATTAGACTTGATTGTCCTTAAGTAGTATTTTGAGTCTGTAAAGTGTTTTTAAGTTAATTTAGTTGATTTAGAGTGAATAAAGTATTTACTTATATTTTCTTATTTTCAGGTTAATAAAAAGGAACAAATCTGGAGTTTCTCGCCCCGCGAGAAGGCTGCTCGCCCCGCGAACCAGAAGGTGATTGTTCCTAAAAATTGCAAAACTTTCTGTCTCGCCCCGCGAAGACCGTACTCGCCTCGCGAGTAATGCTACCTTGGAAAAGTCAGAGACGATCACGGTTTACCCGTGTTGAAGGCCACGGGCGTTACAGTTTGGAAGCTGAAGAGTTCGCCTCGCGAAGATATTCTCACCTCGCGAGAAGACCAAGAGTTGCAGACCTTTCGCATAATTCGCCTCGCGAGGACTTGGATTCTAGAATTTGTATATAAACTGCTCTATGGCAGAATGATAAGTTAGCTAGTTTTTTGGGGGTCAGAATTAGCCAGTTTTGGCTAGTTTCTGAGCTTGTTAGTCTTTTGTTTTTCTTTTAGTTTATTGTTTTCTTCTGTAATGGAGAGCTAGTCTCCTAGATTAATCTACTGTAATTGGTTTCTGTTAACACTTGAGGTTCTGTATTCCATGTTTAGTTGCTTTTCTCTTTTCAATGCCATGCTGTATGTTTTTGTTTGTTATTTCAGGAATGTATAGTGTGGTATTGTTTCATTTCGGTGATATAATGTTCCTATATATAATTGCGTTTGTTATTTTGCGTGTGTTTATTCATGTTCGTTTATTCATGAGAGCTTAACCCCGTTTGTTATTTCGGGAATAGGAACATACATCTGTAGTAGCGGTTTTCGTTTGTTAATTGTTGCTACAACCGGGAGGGGATTAGTATCTGCTTAGGATTTGCATGAACCAATGATAGTGGGAAACTGAGAACAGTAGGTTAATCGCTTTTGTTTATTTGCTAATTTCTTAAACTGCTTTGTTTCTTTTCTCTGTTTTTGATTTGTTTTGTTAATTTAGTTTTAATCTCAAAACCCCATTTCTAACTTTTACTAATTTTCTCATTAATAATAACAACACCTAAAGAGTCCTTGAGAGACGATCCGAGTTGTCGCTCTATACTGCATTATTTTTATAATCGCTCGTTCTTTTTGGCGCGTGGCGGCAGCGGTCAAAAATTGGCGCCGTTCTTGGGGACTACGGTTTGTTGTTATTAGCGTAAAATAATTTTTGAAAAAAAAAAAAAACTTTTTGGTTTGCTAATTAGTTTTTTCTGCGTTTGATTGTCTGTAAATTTTATTTTCCCCCATGGATAATTACATGTATGGGTATTTACCTAATGTTTATCATGAACCACCACCTTGCATGTATTATCCTAATTATGCTGGAAATTATGAGTATAGCAATGGTTTTGATATGACTGGAATGAATGCTTATCCTAGCCAACAGGTTAGAGATCAAGGCAGCCTGGATGAGATTGCTTCTATGATACAACAAATGGCCGAGAACAATCAACGGATGGCAGTAAGCCAGTAATACCAGCCTGACCCTACACTAGCCCAACTCAGTTTGGAAGAAATGCTACAACAAATGGCTGCACAAACGAAAGCATACAATCTTGAATTTCAACAGAGGATGGAGGCAATGGAGGCAAGTAATCTTGAAGCCCAAAAGAGGGACCAAGCTGAATCTCAAAAGTTGTGGGCTCTAATTGATCAAGTTGCCGCCAACTCTACGCAATGCTAATTCCACAGCCCCTTGAGGAACATAAGGATTCACAGATGGTTATTCTCGAAAATACTTTTGATGATAATTCGATGATGATATTTACGTTGATGATGAATTATGTGTTGAATCCCCCGATCCTAATGCTTGTTATTGTGATGGAACCGCTTTGTGTGTAGAATGTTTTACAGGTTTATACTTTTCAGGAAAAATAGAAAATGCGGATCGTTTTGCGGGTTTATTTTTTCAGAAACTTAGAAAAGGAGGATCAAGAGGACATCTGCTCCACCGTGCTTGAGGATGATGAAGAACCTTTGGGAGTAGATGATTCAATTAAAGCAAATGCATGTGTTGAGAGTAATGGGGTGGATGCACCTTTGTGTGAAGAATTCCCAGGACATTCTAACTTTTTCTCGATTCATTTTCTTGTAATATATGTACTAACTCTAACCTTTGTTTGGTGTGTGCTGAAATTTCTGCATGTATAGCGGTGAAAAATTTGTTAGTGCGGTGGATGAAGACATTGCGAGAAGTTAAAGCAAAGACCTGAACCGTTTCTAACTGTTTGCCACCTCCCCCTGAGGAACCAGTGATGGAGTTTAAGCCCTTGGATCTTGCACCATGGCCGGTCCAAGAGGTTGAGCCCCACTTCTATTGGGGAGACTTTATTGAGAAGGAGGTCATCTGTGACCCGAGAGGTAGTGAGAAGTCCGCCGCACTTGGCGAGGTCGTCATAATTGTCAAACGCTCACCCCCACATCAAAGCTGCAAGTTAGGGAGGCTTGGAATGAATTTCAGTCCTTTGGCCACCACGTGGGCCTTATGTTACAGGCAATGGGATCCTGGTGGAACCGCCCTTCAATGAGTTTTCTTAACCCTTTCTTCTTTTTAATTTTCTTTTCCTTGCTTTATTTTTGTTTTCTTTCAATAAAGCTCCTGAATAATTTGAGAAGCTCAGGAGTTGTGTTGAGTCTTGTGTTGGCAAGTTTATTGGATTTTATTAATTTTTGCATAGATGGATTGCATGATAGTATTGACTGTTTACCCCTAGGACTTGAAAAATTTTTGAAAAATGATCCCCATGTGATTAAAAACTGAACTTTGAGATTTTATTATGATGGCATGATTTATGATAAGTTTGGGGTGATAGGAAGCACACACTAGGGATAGAATCTCTTTCAAATAATTTGCAAAAAAATGTCCAGGTGAGGTTTTGAGCCTCCAACATGTTTTAAACTGTGTGAAAATCACTTTTGATTGCACTTTCCTGAATTTGCTTGAATCTCTTTTTGGTTTGCATGATTATGTGTTTGCTTCATATGATTTAGGCATTTTCTTTGTAAGTAGCTACTTGGCCTAAAGTAACCAATTCCTGATGCATGTTCCCTAGTTAGCCCCTTTGAGCCTGATTAGACTATTAATTCTTGATAACCTAATGTTATAAGCCCAAAAATCTGGAAAACCATGTTAACCCGATCTTAGGATTAGGAGAGCATGTAATCTTAGAATGGGTGCAAGAAACTAAAGTTTGGGGTGGCTGCAAGGTGTAATATGTTGTTTGGGATTGAGAAAAAAAAATTTTGAAAAGAAAAAAAAAAAAGAGAAGAAAAAAAAAATAGAAAAACAATAAAAATAAAAAGTGTTGAAATAAAAAGGCTGTAGCCACCCAGAAGCATAAAGAAAAAAAATTAAGAAAGGAACTTGATTTAAATTCAAAGTGTAAATAATGTTCATGCTCTCTTAGTTCCTAGGGTCTTCAGCCTAGTTCCTTTGTATATCCTACCCTTAGCCAGGCCCCATTACAACCCATAAAAGACCTTTTGATGTTGCTTGCATATTTTCTGTGGGGATCATTTTGAGATGAAAATCAAATTTATGGGAAGTGCTCTTAAAAGTGAAATTGAGAGAATTGTTGATAGCCTGACACAAACTGAGTGATTGAGTGAACATAAATTTCCCTTGTGAGGAAGGCAGTTGTTTGATTTTGGTGATCTCCCTTTTGTATGTAACTTAGATCCCCTGCTTAAATTTCTGATTGTCTGAATGATTAATTTCTCAACTGTTTAGAATAAATGAATGTGGGGATTGTTTTGCTTGGAAAGGGGGAACATTGAAAGAAAAATTCTTTTGTAAAAAAAAATAAAATAAAAATAAAAAAAATTGCTTGAAATCTGTGCAAAAGTTGGTTGAATCTTTTGAGCTTGCCAGGTCTTGAGTCTTTTTAAGTTTTTGAGTGTAGTTTGCTTGGGGACAAGCAAAGTTTAAGTTTGGGGTATTTTGATGAGCCTCTGTTTGACTGGTTTTATAACTAGTAAAGACCTTGGCTTTGTGCTTATTTTATATCATTTTCACCCAAATTAGACTTGATTGTCCTTAAGTAGTATTTTGAGTCTGTAAAGTGTTTTTAAGTTAATTTAGTTGATTTAGAGTGAATAAAGTATTTACTTATATTTTCTTATTTTCAGGTTAATAAAAAGGAATAAATCTGGAGTTTCTCGCCCCGCGAGAAGGCTGCTCGCCCCGCGAACCAGAAGGTGACTGTTCCTGAAAATTGCAAAACTTTCTGTCTCGCCCCGCGAAGACCGTACTCGCCTCGCGAGTAATGCTACCTTGGAAAAGTCAGAGACGATCACGGTTTACCCGTGTTGAAGGCCACTAGGCGTTACGATTTGGAAGTCAAGAGTTCGCCTCGCGAAGATATTCTCGCCTCGCGAGAAGACCAAGAGTTGCAGACCTTTCGCATAATTCGCCTTGCGAGCAGTGCTTCGCCTCGCGAGGACTTGGATTCCAGAATTTGTATATAAACTGCTCTATGGCAGAATGATAAGTTAGCTAGTTTTTTGGGGGTCAGAATTAGCCAGTTTTGGCTAGTTTCTGAGCTTGTTAGTCTTTTGTTTTTCTTTTAGTTTATTGTTTTCTTCTGTAATGGAGAGCTAGTCTCCTAGATTAATCTACTGTAATTGGTTTCTGTTAACACTTGAGGTTCTGTATTCCATGTTTAGTTGCTTTTCTCTTTTCAATGCCATGCTGTATGTTTCTGTTGTTATTTCAGGAATGTATAGTGAGGTATTGTTTCATTTCGATGATCTAATGTTCCTATATATAATCGCGTTTGTTATTTCGCGTGTGTTCATTCATGTTCGTTTGTTCATGAGAGCTTAACCCAGTATTATATTTCGGGAATAGGAAAATACATCTCAGTAGCGGTTTTCGTTTGTTAATTGTTGCTACAACCGGGAGGGGATTAGTATCTGCTTAGGATTTGCATGAACCAATGATAGTGGGAAACTGAGAACAGTAGGTTAATCGCTTTTGTTTATTTGCTAATTTCTTAAACTGCTTTGTTTCTTTTCTCTGTTTTTGATTTGTTTTGTTAATTTAGTTTTAATCTCAAAACCCCCATTTCTAACTTTTACTAATTTTCTGTTAATAATAACAACACCTAAAGAGTCCTTGAGAGACGATCCGAGTTGTCGCTCTATACTGCATTATTTTTATAATCGCTCGTTCTTTTTGGCGCGTGGCGACAGCGCGGTCAGTCTACTGAAGCGATAAGAAGCGCTCGTCTACTGAAGTGATAAAGTGCTCGTCCACTAAGGTAACAGAAGCGTTCGTCCACATAAGTCTTTGGACTTACTGAGTCCTTAATATGGAGCTCGTCTACTAGGTTACGTTCAATCAGTTAAAGGAGTATCCGTCCAATGACATAGCATTTGGAGCTCGTCTACTAGCCCAAATGTAAAATCTTAAATGGCTAGATGGACGCAGCTATTTTCAAGATGGACGCGATTATACTATGAACGCGAATTCTCTTAGAATTATCAGAATCTTATTTCAAGAACCAGAATCAAGAAAAGTCAGAAATTACTCTCTCAAGCAACCTCGGATATCAGTACCAAAGACCAATTAAAGAATGCTTCCAACATGCTTTATTCCCTAGTACCTCTGGTCCTTACACGAAAAGGGAATTGTACTTGGCAAAGTACAAAAAGCTCTCTGCACAACTCTGATATGGCTGTATCATGATACATAAAGCCATGATCCTTCATGTTAGAGTACAACCAACGTTCCTATTGCATTAATGGCTGCCCAGAATGTAACATCCTAAAAATTTTATTATAATTAAGTTGATAAAAAAATAATAGTATAAGGATTTATTGAAATTACTTAATTATTTTAAAAGAATGTAATATATATATATATATACACACATGTGTATTTTATTATATAATGTTTTATTAGGCTTGTCATCCTCGAAAAGTATATATGACTATATTTTTATTAACAGGCTTTATGACTTTGGCTTAAATTTCGGCAATAGCTAGGCATATAAAAGCAATTAAATAATTGTATAAATAGGCCATAATACTCATGGACAAAATTATCATAAATTTGCCTGTATAGCTAAAAGCAATTAAAAGTGCCCAAGCTAGCCTGGCGCTTTGTGGAGAGAATGGCATGAGCTAGACATGATTATTGCATAAATTCTAGCAATTTAGGTTAAAGAGTAATAATGAGATTAAATAATTTAAGATAGCATACCTTGATGCAATATATGTATATATATATATATATATATATATATATATATATATATATATATATATATATATATATATATATATGACATCTAATGAGAAGAAAAAAAAAAGGAACGCGTGGGTTTTCGTGAGGCAACATTTTCACAAGGGCCATTTGACACTGCGCCGCACAGTGAGTGAGGGAGAGGGCGTTTTTCGTTTCGCAGTACAGCCATAGCAGTACACAGATCCAAGAACGCCACCAAACGGGAGAAGAATTTTTAGGGAAGCGCAAATCCTTATCATAAATAAATTTTAGAGCACATTAGAGGTCTTCGAGAGGTGAGTAACAATATCTTTTCATAACCTTTTTCATGGTACATGTGTTTGTTGTATTGAGCGATTTATCTATGAATTTGAGAGATTTTAATTGAATGATGCATGTTATTAATAAACTAATTTTCTTTTAAAAATTAGGAGTTTTGAATTAAAATAAAAATTATTAAATTGGGTATTTATTCTTTTTATTGATGGCATGGAATACATGACTGGTATTTGTATTCGTTGAATGACATGCTTATTGGTGTATGTTATGTCATGTGAGTTTATTTGACATGCATGATAAGATCTATTATTTAATTTTTGGTAAATGAATTGTTACACGTATGAGATATGAAATTGTGCCTTATGATGAATTGTATGACGTTTGCCGCAATACCACCTATGATAGGGGTATCGAAGAGAAATACCGCCTTAACGGGGTATCGAAAGTAACATCGCCATGTGGTTGGGATGTCGAAAATGAGTAATACTACCTAAAAAGGAGTATCGAAAGTAACACCGCCACAGGTTGGGGTGTCGAAAAAGGAGAAATACCACCATGTGCACATGGGAGGTATCGAAATGGAAATGTCCCCGATAGAAGGGTGACATCGAAACACTCCTCGTGAGTAGGGGTGGGAAATGGAACGCCATTGTCGTGTGATGTGTGAATTTATGGCATGCCGGCAAGAGGCCAATTTATTTAGGAGGTCTTCGGACCGCTTGGATTAAACTAGAATTTATCTGGTATATGGAATGTGATGTATTGAGATGAGATTATAATTGATATTAAAAATATTTCCTTTTATGTATATTATTTTGGAAAATTAGCGGGTGCCATGGATAGTTTTCCCGGTTACCGCGTCGGCTGAGAACAATGCTATTTTCGAAAATATATTTTTAAAACTGTATTGTTGATCACTGGGATTTTATATCTCATTATAAGTATTGTTTTCAGACCACGGGGAGGACGTCATTGAAACTGAAGAGGCGTGAAGACTTAGTTGATTCCATTAGTTAATCTTTCCAGTTTGGTTAGTATTTTCTTAAATAAGGAGCCGTATGTGGCTAGGCACATTTATTTTTCGTTGGGATTGTAATTAGATGCCCGGTTTTGAGGCTTTTGATTCTTATTTATATTTATATTCATTACATTGGTAATTTAATATTATATTATTTAATATGAGGTATTTTCAGACTTTAAATATTTCTTAAATTTTTCTTTATGAGATATTTGTTTTAATTAAATGTTTTAAAGGATATTTTATTGATTTTATCTTGGGATTACTAATGTAACAAAGGACGTTACATTCATGGTATCAGAGCAGTTCGATTCTAAATCGGACTGTGGTAGTGGGGATTTTTTCAAAAAAAAAACAAACAAAACTTGGGCGCATAGGATGCTTGTTAGATTTGTAATTCTGCATTCTATTCTTTTGTATGCAGATTATGGCAGCGAACAGGCGAGGGAGAAATGATGCGCTTGCAGCGACTTTGGCTCGAATGACCAGAGTTATGCAGGAGCTGACGGAGACTCTCCGTCAGATGAGGGATAAGGGGGACGTGCTTAATGTGGTACTGGTTGCAACTCCAGATCCACAGTACAGGGGTCTGTCAGAGTTCAGGAATAATAATCCGCCTGCTTTTCGAGGGACCACCGATCCTATTGAGGCTGAGGAATGGTTACTGAAATTAGAGAAGATCTTCCGGGCCATGGGGTGATCTGATGCTCAGAAGGTGGATTTTTCCACCTATATGTTAGAGTCGGATGCAGAACACTGGTGGAACTATGCCAGGGACGGGTTACTTGCTTCGGGTGCCCCTATCATGTGGGACAGATTCAAGGAGGTATTTCTGGAGAAGTACTTTCCGCAGTGTCCGGATACATAAAGAGATGGAGTTTCTATAACTTCGTCAGGGGAGTATGACGGTAGCGGAATATGTGGTCAAGTTTGAGAGGCTTGCAAGGTTCTCCACACAGGTGAGGGATAATCCTGATGGTCCATGGAAAGCGATTAAGTTCGAGCAGGGTTTGAAGCCAGAGCTGCAGAGCCTTATTGGGCTCCTAGAGATTCGAGACTACCCCACTTTAGTGAACAGGTGTAGGGTGGCGGAGCAGAATATGCAGGCTGTGCTGGCTGAGAGGTCGAAGGAGAAGAGTTTCAGTGACGACAAGAGATTCCATGGTAAAGGGGGTAATTTCCAAAAGAGCCTACGACCTGTGCCTACAATCACAAAGGGTAAGCAGGTTCAAGGTGCTCAAGGTGAGAAGGGGACTGCATGTTACAAGTGTGGGTGGCAGCATGGAGATCGTGTGTGCCTGGGCCGCACAAACCACTTGCCACAAATGCGGAAAGATGGGGCACTTTGCTAGGATGTGCAAGTCAGGAGGACAATCTCAAACCAGATCATTGAACCACGGAAGGGTCTTTACCATCCAAGGAGAGGAGGTGAAGGAGTCCGACGGTTTGATCCAAGGTAAGGGCTTTATTAAAGGTCATGATGTTATCATATTGTTCGATTCGGGAGCAACACATTCATTCATTTCATTTCAATGTGCTCAGTTCTTAGAGTTACCTGTTACTAAACTGTCATATGATTTGTGTGTTTCTACTCCTGCTAAAGATAGATTGATTACTTCTTCTGTCTGCCTGCAATGTCCCTTATTGTTTCAAGACCTGACTTATATTGTTGATTTGATATGTTTACCTATGTCTGGTCTGGATATTATTTTGGGCATGGACTGATTGTCTTGTAATAATGCTATTATTGACCGTGCTAGTCGAACTATCTATTTCATTCCACAGTCCATGACTGTTGACTCTCCTAGGACAGAACACCTTATCTCTGCTGCCTCATGTCATAAGTGCTTAGTTGAGGGAGCTCAAGGATATATACTTCTCTTTTCTGCTAAGATAGAGGCTAAAAGTGATATAGCGGCGTTGCCTATTGTGTGTGAGTTCCCAGATGTGTTTCCTAAGGATGTCTCTAGTTTACCTCCAGATAGAGAGATTGAGTTTACCATAGATCTAGTACCTGGGAGTGGACCTGTATCAGTAGCACCCTATAGGATGGCACCTCTAGAGTTGAGCGAGCTCAAGAAACAGATAGAGGATATGTTACAAAAGGGGTTTATTAGGCCTAGTATGTCACCTTGGGGAGCACCAGTACTTCTAGTGAAGAAAAAAGATGGGAGTATGAGGTTGTGTGTTGATTATAGGCAACTGAATAAGGTAACCATCAAGAACAAATATCCCTTGCCTAGGATAGATGATCTCTTAGATCAGTTAAGGGGAGCGTCAGTGTTTTCCAAAATAGATCTAAGATCGGGATACCATCAAATTAGAGTTAGAAGCGAGGACATCCCTAAGACAGTCTTCAGGACAAGGTATGGGCACTATGAGTATGTAGTGATGCCCTTTGGTGTGACCAACGCCCCAGCCGTTTTCATGGACTACATGAATCGGATCTTTAGGACCTTTTTGGACAGGTTTGTAGTGGTGTTCATAGATGATATTTTAATATACTCTAGGACGCCAGAAGAACATGGAGAACACTTAAGGTTTGTATTGCAGATCTTGAGGGACGAGCATCTTTATGCCAAACCGGAGAAGTGTGAGTTTTGGCTAGATGAGGTAAAGTTTTTAGGACACACAATCTCAAAGGATGGTGTAGCGGTTGATTCCTCTAAAGTTGATGCGGTGTTGGGATGGGAACAACCTAAGACAGTAACCGTAGTGAGAAGTTTCTTAGGCTTAGCTGGTTACTATAGGAAGTTCATAGAATGGTTCTCTAGATTAGCCTTACCTTTGACCCAGTTGACTAGGAAGGGGAAACCTTTTGTGTGGGACCAGGAGTGTGAGGACGGGTTCCAAGAGCTTAAGAGGAGATTGGCGTCATCACCAGTCTTAACTATACCGGATCCCTTAGTGAGTTTTGTGGTATACTACGACGCGTCTAAGAATGGCTTGGGATGTGTCTTAATGCAGGAGGGCAGTGTGGTAGCATATGCCTCTAGGCAGCTTAGGCCACATGAGGGAAATTACCCTACCCACGACCTAGAGCTAGCAGCTGTGGTTTTTGCCCTTAAGATTTGGAGGCATTACCTTTATGGGGCGAAGTTTGAAGTTTTTAGTGACCATAAAAGCCTTAAATATCTGTTCGACCAGAAGGAGTTGAACATGAGACAACGAAGGTGGATGGAGTTCCTTAAGGACTATAACTTCGAGTTGAAGTACCATCCGGGAAAGGCCAATGTGGTGGCAGATGCTTTAAGTAGGAAGTCCCTACACGTGTCGAGCTTGATGGTGCAAGAGCTGAACCTTATGGAAGAGTTTAGGGACATGAATCTGGAGGTGTTGGATGTGTCCTTAAATGCCTTAAGTTTGAAGATGAATGGGTTGGAAATTAATAGTGACCTTAGAGATGAGGTTAGGAGGGAACAACTTTTAGACCAAGAGTTGCAGTCTCGGTTAGGACAAGAGGGTTATGAGTTGTCTGTTGATGGACTAGTGAAGTTTAAGAATAGGGTCGTTGTTCCTAAGGAGGGGAGCCTTAGAGAGAATATATTAGAGTAGGCTCATAAGGGAAAGTTTACCATACATCCTGGAATAACTAAGATGTACCAAGACCTTAAGAGGATGTATTGGTGGCCAGGAATGAAAAAGGATGTGGCTAGCTTCGTAACTAGGTGTTTAGTATGTCGAAAGGTTAAGATAGAACATCAGAAGCCTTCAAGGTTGTTGCAGTCCTTGGAGATTCCGAAACGGAAGTGGGAGAGAATTTCTATGGACTTTGTGATGGGGTTACCTAAGACACGTTTGGGCTTAGACGCCATTTGAGTGATAGTGGATAGGTTGACCAAGTTTGCCCACTTCTTGCCAATTAAGGCAACCTATAGCTTAGACAAGTTGGCATACCTCTATATCAAGGAAATAGTCAAGCTTCATGGGATACCCACATTTATAGTGTCGGATAGAGACCCGAGATTTACCTCTAGATTTTGGAGAGTTTTTCAGCAAGCCTTTGGGACTAAGTTGAACCTTAGCACGACCTATCATCCCCAAATGGACGGTCAGTCAGAGCGGACCATTCAGACCCTTGAGGACATGCTTAGAGCGTGTGTCTTGGATGAAGGAAGGAGTTGGGATAGATTCCTACCTCTCATTGAGTTTGCGTATAACAATAGTTATCACGCTAGTATAGGCATGGCACCCTATGAGGCCCTATATGGGAGGAAGTGTAGGTCCCCTTTATGTTGGTGTGAGGTAGGTGAGAAAACCTTGATAGGACCTGAATTGGTCCAGGAAACCTCTGAGAGGATCAAAATGATTAGGGAGAGGATGCGCACGGCGCAAAGTAGACAAAAGAGCTACGCCGACAAAAGGAGAAAGGCTCTATAATTACAGGAAAGTGAGCATGTATTTTTGAGAGTCACTCCTAAGACGAGGGTAGGGAGGTCGATGAAAGTCCACAAACTAAATCCTGGTTTCATGAGACCTTTCCAAATCCTTAAAAGAGTCGGGCTTGTTGCTTATCAATTGGCTCTTCCGCCACAGTTGGCAAACCTTCATGATGTTTTCCATGTGTCGCAACTCAAAATATGTGCCTGGTGAATCTCATGTGATAGCTCCAAAGTCTGTGCAATTGAAGGATAATTTGATCTATAAGCCAAAGCCTAGTCAAATCTTGGACAAGAGCACTAAGACTCTAAGGAACAAGGCAATTCCATTGGTGAAAGTGTTTTGGGACGGATTGACTCCTGAGGAAGCCACTTGGGAGATGGAGGAGGACATCGTACGTCAATATCCAGAATTTATTATCTAAGGTATGGTAACCTTTTTGTTTTGAATATGACATGTTAAAATAAGTGCGTGAGTATGAGACGAATTTCGGGGACGAAATTTTTTAAGGAGGGGAGAAAATGTAACATCCTAAAATTTTATTATAATTAAGTTGATAAAAAAAATATTAATAGTATAAGGATTTATTGAAATTACTTAATTATTTTAAAAGAATGTAATATATATATATATATATATATATATATATATATATACACACACATGTATATCTTATTATATAATGTTTTATTAGGCTTGTCATCCTCGAAAAGTATATATGACTATATTTTTATTAACAGGCTTTATGACTTTAGCTTAAATTTCGGCAATAGCCAGTCATATAAAAGCAATTAAATAATTGTATAAATAGGCCATAATACTAATGGATAAAATTATGATAAATTTGCCTGTATAGCTAAAAGCAATTAAAAGTGACCAAGCTAGCCTGACGCTTTGTGGAGAGAATGGCATGAGCTAGACATGATTATTGCATAAATTCTAGCAATTTACGTTAAAGAGTAATAATGAGATTAAATAATTTAAGATAACATACCTTGATGCAATATATATATATATATATATATATATATATATATATATATATATATATATATATATATATATATATATATATATATGACATCTAATGAGAAGCAAAAAAAAAAGGAACGCGTCAGGAATAGGGGTTTTCGTGAGGCAACGTTTTCACAAGGGCCATTTGACACTACGCCGCACAGTGAGTGAGGGAGAGGGCGTTTTTTGTTTCGCGGTACAGCCATAGCAGTACACAAATCCAAGAATGCCACCAAACGGGAGAAGAATTTTTAGGGAAGCGCAAATCCTTATCATAAATAAATTTTAGAGCACATTAGAGATCTTCGAGAGGTGAGCAACAATATCTTTTCATAACCCTTTCCATGGTACATGTGTTTGTTGTGTTGAGCGATTTATCTATGAATTTGAGAGATTTTAATTGAATGATGCATGTTATTAATAAACTATTTTTCTTTTAAAAATTAGGAGTTTTGAATTAAAATAAAAATTATTAAATTGGGTATTTATTCTTGTTATTGATGGCATGGAATACATGGCTGGTATTTGTATTCGTTGAATGACATGCTTATTGGTGTATGTTATGTCATGTGAGTTTATTTGACATGCATGATAAGATCTATTATTTAATTTTTGGTAAATGAATGTTACACATATGAGATATGAAATTGTGCCTTATGATGAATTGTATGATGTTTGTCGCAATACCACCTTTGATAGGGGTATCGAAGAGAAATACCGCCTTAATGGGGTATCGAAAGTAACATCGCCATGTGGTTGGGATGTCGAAAATGAGTAATACTACCTAAAAAGGAGTATCGAAAGTAACACCGCCACAGGTTGGGGTGTCGAAAAAGGAGAAATACCACCATGTGCACATGGGAGGTATCGAAATGGAAATGTCCCCGACAGAAGGGTGACATAGAAACACTCCTCGCGAGTAGGGGTGGGCAATGGGACGCCATTGTCGTGTGATATGTGAATTTATGGCATGCCAGCAAGAGGCCAATTTAATTAGGAGGTCTTCGGACTGCTTGGATTAAACTAGAATTTATCTGGTATATGGAATGTGATGTATTGAGATGAGATTATTATTGATATTAAAATTATTTTCTTTTATGTATATTATTTTGGAAAATTAGCTGGTGCCATGAATAGTTTTTCCGGTTACCGCGCCGGCTGAGAACAATGCTATTTTCGAAAATATATTTTTAAAACTGTATTGTTGACCACTAGGATTTTATATCTCATTATAAGTATTGTTTTCAGAGCACGAGGAGAACGTCATTGAAACTGAAGAGTCGTGAAGACTTAGTGGATTCCATTAGTTAATCTTTCTAGTTTGGTTAGTATTTTCTTAAATAAGGAGCCGTATGTGGCTAGACACATTTATTTATCGTTGTGATTGTAATTAGACGCCCGGTTTTGAGGCTTTTGATTCTTATTTATATTTATATTCATTATATGGATAATTTAATATGAGGTTTCAGACTTTAAATATTTTTTTAATTTTTCTTTATGAGATATCTGTTTTAATTAAATGTTTTAAAGGATATTTTATTGATTTTATATTGGGATTACTAATGTAACAAAGGGCGTTATACAGAACGGCTCTATTGCATTTAACGAAGTTCTGCTTGAAGCCAACATCTGAGGGATTGTCTCTAACGGATCCTAAATGCTTGAAGACCATAAATACAGAAGTTATTGAAGATGAAGCATGTAGTGAAGAGAATTCACATAGCATCAAAGAGTTGTTACTCTGCGCATTAATATCTTCATTCTTGCATTCAGTATTCTTCAATCATTTGAAGTTATTACGCATACTTTCCTAAGCTTTACATTTAAATCACTGTCTGAGTGTTAGTGAAAGATCTGTCTGTGAGAAGTTATATTTATTACAAACCAAATCTCTCAAACAAACCTAAGTGAGCCTGAAGAGGCTATGTGTGCAAAGAATACTTGTCTTGAACCTGAAGATGCTAGGTGTGCAAAGAATACTTATCTTGGCGCCTGAAGAGGCTAGGTGTGCCAACAATACTTGAGTCTGTAACCTGATCAGTTATAGTGGATAAATCTTGATGCTGCCAAGGACTGGACGTAGCTCTTTGCTTTGAAGAGTAAACTAGGATAAATAACTGTGTCAATCTCTCTTTTCTTAAACTCTTTAGTTGCTTTAGTTTTCTTACGTCTATCAAGTGGTGTGTTTGCCAAAAGTCACCCGTCCATCCTGTATCTTTCCACTCGTCCAAACCTAGCTTCTATTTGCAAAAAGATTTCAACCTTGCTTATATTCTGATAAACACAATTCACCCCCCCTCTCTCGTGTTTATAGTTGTCTATTTCAGGTTGTTGCATACCCAAGGATCGAACTCGGGCAGAGCCCGAACGATTCGTCCTTAAGTAGTAGGGCGTTAACCACTTGCACTCAATCACTAGGTTAATATTATAATAATTTATGTGTGTCTAATCTGTTAACTTTGTATAATAATTATTCTCTGTTAATTAATGTTTGTTTAATCTGTTAATTTCCAATGTGACCCAAAGCACGATTCTTCTGAGTTCAAAGCTGAACAAAATAAAAAATAAATAAGAACTACATGTCATTTACATTGTTTCGGTTCAGAAGAAGAATGAAAAAAAGTTCAGAAGAAGAAAAGCTGAAAAAGCCTTTTCTAGCTAGTAGCGAGAGGGTCACATTTTTTGAACTAGAAAAGCGATTTTTTTGGGGGAACGATGAATAGTTCATCACCGCCTCATTCATCATATATATATATTTATATATATATATATATATATATATATATATATATATATATCAGATTCCCTCATTGGTTCGTCCACTGGTGGAGAATATTTGGCCCAATCAAGCAGATCCTTCCTTTGGTTCCATAGCAATTGTAAGTAGTAATCTAAGATATACCCTGCTGAATATTTTTCATAATATTCTTAAAATTAAAGACTTTACAAGCAATTTACAAAATTTATTAGATCTTATTATCCTTAACCATAGCTGTACCACACCTTTGTTTAATAAGGATTTACATTAATTAACCAAAAGCTACCTCAAAGTAGACTTACTGCTACTCGTAATTCACACTTTGATTTATCTTGCTTCAAGCATTGGCAAATTAGACTTATTGCCTCATCATCCTTCGAGGACTTACTGCTACAACTTTAACAATATAAACCATAGCATAAACACGAATGTCCTTACCAGTTAAAAGGTACCTAATTCAGTTAAGCATAATAATTTCTTCTGATTTTTTTTTTTTTTTACTATTCAGCAAGATATGAATCTTAGATTCATACTACAGTTCCTACTTCACCATCTGGCTCTGATACCAGATAGATGAAGGGGTCAAGGAAGGGAATAGGGAAAGAAGAGCAGGATGAAAGAAGTAGGAAAATAGGCGGAAATTACATAAGATTAAAACAAAATTAAAATATGGAAATTAAAACATGAAAAGAGTAAAAACAAGTACTATAGAGATTAAAACAGTAAATATGAAAAACTTTAAAACACAAACCCATAAAGGTGGTAGAACCGACCAAGAACTGGGGAAAATAAAATAATAAGAAACCGGAGCGGAGGCAGAGCCTCACCAGAACCGGTGGAGGGAGAAGAGATGATTTAAACCATGCAGGTTTTGATTGATGCTTGAAAACTACAAGCTTTAACGCTACAAGATTGAAAAGATTGAAGAAGAAAGAAAAAGAACTGAGGAACTCACAAAATGAAAGATCTTAAGGCTCTCAGAGTTTCTCACTCTAAACTCTCTCTAAAATTTTTGGATGTCTAACAACTGAGCCTAACATCCTTTAAATAGAAGATTGAAAATTTACTATTACAACAGTATCGATAAGAATGACCTATACTATTGAAACTATTACAAAACAGTGCCGGTAACATGACGGGGACTGTGCTGTCGGTAACTGAATAGTGCCAGTGATAAACAGTGCCGATAACTTGACTGGAATTGTGACTGTCGGCAAGGAACGGTATCATCGGATGACTGGAACTATTCAATCCAGAATTTTGATTGGTTTTGTTGACTGAGGAATAGAGATTACTCATCATCACTCAGGTTGACTGTGGTGTCAATACCGTAGCAGTCGTCCTCATTTTGATAGAAGGGATCCGAGCATTGACTTGCATCCTCTTCGTCTTCTTCTTCATCAGTTTGGGGAAGCTTTTGCTTGGAGGATTTTTATGAAGAGGGTTCCTCCTCCTTTGCTAGCTTCAAGATTGCTTCCATATTTCTAAGGAAGCTTTCTTTTGAATTGGAACCTGCCAAAACTGAAACTATACGAGATCTCTGATTAAGAAACTCACAAGTCTCTGGGTTGGCTGCCTTCATCCACTTAGGATTCTGCTGGAACCAGATTTTTACATTGTCACTTGTGGCTGCCGCATAATTGAACTGTGACCACCACTTGACAAAGGTTGCTCTTTGCAGGATTGGAAATAAACCAGGGTATTGATCTTGCTTCTGGTATTTATACTGTCAACTGAATACCCAAGAGAGGGAAATTTTTGAGAAAAATATTAGATTGACAGGGAAAGGGGTTTCCTTGCTGTCAAAATATTTTTCGAATGTTTGATATCCTTCAAGAACTTCTTCAGGAAGGATCTGCTTGATTGGGCCAAATATTCTCCACCAGTGGACGAACCAATGAGGGAATCTGTATTTAACATCCTTCTTGAAATATATCAACCAAGAAGTAGGAACTGTAGTATCAGTGCTAGATGGGGAAGTAGGAACTGTAGTATGAATCTAAGATTCATATCTTCCTGAATAGTAAAAAAGAAAAGAAAAAAAAGAGAGTTTTTTCAGAAGAAATTATTATGCTTAACTGGATTGGGTACCTTTTAACTGGTAAGGACCTCTGTGTTTATGCTATGGTTTATATTGTTAAAGCTGTAGAGTAAGTCCTCGAAGGATGATGAGGCAGTAAGTCTAATTTGCCGATGCTTGAAGCAAGATAAATCAAAGTGTGAATTACGAGTAGCAGTAAGTCTACTTTGAGGTAGATTTTGGTTAATTAATGTAAATCCTTATTAAACAAAGGTGTGGTACAACTATGGTTAAGGATAATAAGATCTAATGAATTTTGTAAATTGCTTGTAAAGTCTTTAATTTTAAGAATATCATGAAAAATATTCAGCAGGGTATATCTTAGATTACTACTTACAATTGCTATGGAACCAAAGGAAGGCAATGATATCAGAATTTTTGGAAATTATGTTATCTCGTTCCCTCTCCAAGCTTTCTTTCCGTTCTTCTCAACCCTCTTCTTCATCTCTTCAGGAATATGATATTCCTATCAATCCAAGCAGTATTTTACATGAGGAAATATGCTTTGAAAATATCAATCAAGATATTGATAATTGGGTAATTCCAAGGATACCCACAAAAGAATTGTACAAGTCAGAAGGAAGATTTTTCACTACTTCTGATTATGTTATCAAAACGGAAGAAAAGAATATTCCGATTAGTCTAGAGAGTGAGGAATTTCATCTTCTCTCAATGGATACAATAAAAGGTCATAAACAAAAGTACATGTACTTACACATCGGATGTGTTCAAGTAGCTGTAAAACCTTTAATCCGTGAAGGATTAAATGCTTCAATCTTGATGTGCATAAGGGATATTAGGCACAGTAAATTTCAAGACTCCCTCTTAGGCACTGTGGAAATGAGCCTAAGCCATGGTCCAATCTATTTCAATTGTTATCCAAATAGAATTCTGAGTTTGCAGGATCAAAACATCTTGGACTCTTTGTTCCTAAACCTTAAGATCTGTGGCTTAGACATGAAGCCTGGATCTATCCCAGCAGCTTTGCTTTACAGGATTCAATACAAGGCTATGAATTCCTGTATTTCCAAAGTTCTCAAAGATAGAACATCGGGAGAGACAACCCTGTTTCTTACTGATGTTACTAAAGCAAACGAGATTGTCCCAAAGACAATCTTATGGAAGGACGTAGTCCTACCAGAAAAATGGATTTTGGATAAAGGTGTCCCAGCTTTACCAAGGGACACAACAGACTTCAACAACATAGTTCAAACTCCAACAGGAAGAGTTGAACTAATCTACCAAAGAAACAATTCTTTTAGTTCTGCTAGATCTTCAAGTCTTAGATCTGAAAACTTCAGATCTATCCCTTCAAGACAATCTTTTTCAACGGCATCTCAGATGACAACCATAATTCTCCAGGGACTAGATACATCATCTACTATCCCTAGACCAATTTATCAGACAGAAGATGATCAACGATCAATTCAGTCTCCAACCTTTTCCTCTCTTAATGAATCTTATAATGATTTGTAAGTTCATTATAGATAAGGAATCCCTTCGCAAGGATTTTTACTCTGAGGAATGGAAACCTCAAAGAGAGTGGTTCTTGCAAGAGTTCAAGGGAACAAAAAGGAAAAATATCCAGGAAGAATATTATCAATTTCTTAACAATGTTAAGACAAAAGTTTTATTTTTTGACTGATTTCATGCTTACTCAGTCAAATATTCAATTAATTATCCTTGGAAGACGAGGATGGATGTTGATAAAATCACAAATGTCATTACTGTATGGCATTTGTGTTAAGTCTCTAAAATATTTGATATGCATTTCCCTAAGTTTTGATGAAAAATAAACATTGGTTAATGATTTAATTAACCTTCATATTGGTTGCTAACCTATCTATTGAGTGTGCAGATTAACAAAAAAAAAATAGAATCAGACGTCCAACAAAGTGAAACAAGCAGACGTCCAACAAAGTGTAACAATCAGACGTCCAACAAAGTGAAACAAGCAGACGTCCAACAAAGTGTAACAAGCAGACTTCCAACACTGTAGTGTTTGTAGCGCACGTCCAAAACACAAGAGAAAGAAACCCGCGTCCAATAAAAATATCAGAAGGCCGCGTCTACCAAAAAGTATCAGAAGGCCGCATCTACTAAAAACAACAGAAGGCCGCGTCTACTCAAAGTATCAGAAAAACCCATCCAGTAAGGTATCAAAATTATCCGTCCAATGACGTGGCACTTGTAGCGCGTCCATCAAAATATCAGAAAAGACCGTCCAGTGAGGTATCAAAATGGTCTGTCCAATAATGTGGCATATGTAGCTCGTCCATTAAGGAAGCAGATGGAGCTCGTCCATTAAGGTCATAATGTATTCGTCCACTAAAGAACAAGAGACTCTCGTCCAGTAGAGTGACTAAGACTCTCGTCCAACAGACTAACTGAGACTCTCGTCCAGTAGAGTGACTGAGACTCTCGTCCACCAGAGTAACTGAGACTCTCGTCCAGTAAAATAACTGAGACTCTCATCCACCAGACTAACAGAGGCTATTGTCCACTAAAGGTGACAGAAGCTCTCGTCCACTAAAGGTGACAGGAGCTCTCGTCCACTAAAAGTAACAGAAGTGCTCGTCCACTAAAGGTGACAGAAACGCTCGTCCACTAGTCTTTGGACTTGCTGAGTCCTTAATATGGAGCTCGTCTACTAGCCCGAATGAAAACTCAAATGACTAGATAGACGTGATTATTTTCAAGATGGAAGCACTTATCTTATGATCGCGAATTCTTTAAGGATTATCAGAATCTTGGTTCAAGAACCAGAAAGAGACTTGAAGCCTTCTCTCCTACTCAGTTTCACGATTATCAAGAAAAGTCAAAAGCTACTCTCTCAAGCAACCTTGGATAATCATAACCCAAGACCAGTTAAAGAATGCTTCCAACGTGCTTTATTCCCTAGTACCTCTGGTCCTTACACAAAAAGGGAAGTGTACTCAGCAAAGTACAAAAAGCTCTCTGCTCAACTTTGATATGGCTGTAGCACGATGAATAAAGCCATGATCCTTCATGTTAGAATACAACCAACGACTCTATTGCATTAATGGCTGCCCAGAACGACTCTATTGCATTAATGACTACTCAGAACGACTCTATTGCAATTAATGAAGTTTTGCTTGAAGCCAACATCTGAGAGGATGTCTCTAACGGATCCTAAATGCTTGAAGACCATAAATACAGAAGCCATTGAAGATGAAGAAATATAATACACATTGCATTAAAAACGCCATTACTCTGAGCATTTATTTCTTCATTCTTTTATTCTTTATTCTTCAATCATTTTGAAGTTATTACGCAGACTTTCCTGAGCCTTACATTTAAATCAATCTCTGAGTGTTAGTGAAAGATCTTCCTGTGAGAAATTGTATTTATTACAAACCAAATCTCTCAAACAAACCCAAGTGAGCCTGAAGAGGCTAGGTGTGAAAACAATACTTGTCTTGAGCCTGAAGAGGCTAGGTGTGCAAATAATACTTGAGTCTGTAACCTTATCAGTTATAGTGGATAAATCTTGGTGCTGCCAAGGACTGGACGTAGCTCTTTGATTTGAAGAGTGAACCAGGATAAATCACCGTGTCAATCTCTCTTCCCTTAAATTCTTTAATTGCTTTAGTTTTTCTTGCATCTGTCAAGTGGTGTGTGTGCAATAGTCACCCGTCCATCCTGTATTCTTCCACTCGTCCAAAGCTAGCTTTCTGTTTGCAAAAAGATTTTAGCTTTGCTTAAATTCTGATAAACACAATTCAACCCCCATTCTCGTGTTTATAGTTGTCTATTTCAATTTGAATAATGGTGAGTTGGGCAAAACAGAGTTACCACCAAATAACTCTTTCCAACTCCCTGGTATCAACGATGCTTTCACCAACAAACCCATTATTGCTGCTCCGTTCAAAAACAAGAATGCTGATGAAGCAATTTCAGCTGTGGATATAAGCAAGCTAATGGAACAATCCAATTATACTAATAAATACCTTCAAGTGCTAGGAGAACACTTGATCAAAAAAGATGCAACTTTCCAGGCATCTACTTCGGGAACAAAGAAGGATATTCCCTTAGAAAAACCCTTGTTCAAACCTTTTAAGATGAATAAGAAGATTAAAGAAAGTTTACTTCTTCTTCAACCCAATATCAAAAAGGAAAAACAAGAGTTCATGGAGAAAATTGAAGAAAAACTGAAACAATTAGTTGTTCCAGATTCTCCATCTGATAATCAAGGAGAAAGACCTTCAAAAGACAGAGGTCCGACTATCAATGTCATCAATGAAGACGGCTCAGAAACAGAATCTGTAGCTAGTACTTCCAAACCAAAACCTCCGGATAAACCTCAGATAAATATCAATCCTGTTCTTACTCAATCTTGGAGGCAACCCTCAAAACTTTATTATCTTAGAGCAACTCCTCCGGATATGCTCTTTGAAGAAAAAACTCCAGCTTTTAGGAGTTTTAATGCCAACAACGTATCAGACTACGATGCAGCACATGACAATGATGGCTACAGCATATCAGACTACGAACGATTGCTCTGACGAATCCATTTGCAATATTTTGTCTGCAGGTTTCACAGGCCAACTCAAAGGTTGGTGGGATTATTCTTTCTCGGAGACACAAAGAACAAATGTTTTCTGCTATCAAGACTGGTGCAGAAGGAAATCCAATCTATGACAATGAAGGTGGGACCATTCCAGATGCGGTTAACACCTTAATCTTTTCAATATGCGGACATTTCATGGGAAATACCTCCACTTGGAAGGATATGTCTGCAGAATTACTGTCCAATCTTAAGTGTAGATCTTTAGCTAGTTTTAGGTGGTATAAGGATACCTTCCTAACTAGGGTTTACACCAGAGAAGATTGCTAGAATAGATTCTGGAAAGAAAAGTTCATTGCAGGTCTCCCAACATCTTTAGGTGATCTTGTTAAGGATGAACTAATAGCCCAATCTCCAGATGGAAATATTCCATATGAGCAATTGAGTTATGGTCAACTCATTGCAGCAACCCAGAAGATAGGGGCAAGACTTTGTAAGGAAGACAAAGTCAGAGATCAATTCAAAAAGAAAAGGCCGCCAAAAAGGATTTAGGGTCTTTTTGTGAACAATTCGGTATACCTCCTTGTCCAAAGGATAAAACCAAGTCTTCTAAGAAATACGAAGGCAAACCTCAAAAGACTAAGTATACCAGGTATACTAAGTACAAGAAAAACAAAAGGTATGCCAAACCTAAGCCAGAATTCAAACCTGAGTTCAAACCTAAACCAGCTACTGGTGATAGGTTCTCCCAGAAAGCGGTTACTTGTTATAACTGCGGCAAACCTGGCCATATCGGTAAATACTGTAGGCTAAAAAAGAGAATCAAAGAATTGAATCTCGAACCATCAATTGAGAAACAACTGAATAATCTTTTGATTCAATCAAATACTTCAGAAGAAGAATCAGATGGTGATTTTGCTGAAGATATCAATCAGGTTCAAGAAGATGATATTGGAAACTTAGTTCTGATTCATCTCCTGAAATTAATGTCTTAACTAAGGAGCAAGATCTCCTTTTTGAAGTCATTAATTCTATAGCTGACCCAGAGGAAAGGAGAAAGTATCTGGATAAGCTTAAGTCTACCATGGAATCCTCAAAGGACAAAGATTCCAAAGGAAAAGGCAAAGTTATAGTCAAAGATCATTTTGACTTTAAACAAATTCTGAAGAGGCTGGAAGCCACTCAAATAAAGAAGCCTGTTATGATTCATGATCTCCAGCAAGAGATTAAGAATCTAAAGCAAGAAATCAAAGAAATCAAACAAGAACAAGAAGTTCACAAACTGATTTTGTCTCAAATGGCAGAGATAAACCAGAATCAAGTGCCATCAAGGAAGATGAGCATGATAAGTCTACTAAAAATCAGGATGATCATGAGGATGAAGCATTCCTGAACTTAGTAAATCAACTAAGAATTCAAAAATTCCATATCAAGATCAAAATAATTGTTGGAGAATTTGTTCTTAATTCGACAACACTTTTCGATACAGGTGCTGATTCAAATTGTATTCAAGAAGGATTAATTCCTACCAAGTTCTTTGAGAAAACCTCAGGGAAGTTGAGTGCAGCAAATGGTTCTAAACTTAGAATCAATTATAAGCTGCCAAAAGCCCTAATAGAGAACCAAGGTCTTCAAGTTGAAACCCCGTTTCTATTAGTTAGAAATCTCAAAAATGAAGTGATTCTTGGAAGTCCTTTCATTAGAGCACTTTTCCCCCTTTCCATTTCACACAATGGAATTACAACTCAACATCTGGGCAAAGACATAGTCTTCCCATTCATCAGAAAACCTATCATTAGAGATTTAAATCTTCTCGATTGTAAGGTTAACCAAATCAATTTCTTAAAAGAAGAAATGTCTTTTAAGAATATAGAGTTGCAGTTGAAACAGCCAAACATCAAAGAGAAGGTTCAAATCCTTTTCGATGAAATCCAAAAGTCTATATGTTCTGATTTGCCCACAGCATTTTGGAATAGAAAGAAGTACTTTGTAGATTTGCCTTACGAACAAGATTTCAATGAAAGGCAAATTCCAACCAAATCTAGACCAATCCAAATGAATCACGAACTCCTTAAGTATTGTCAAAAGGAAACTGAGGATTTCTTGAGCAAAGGTTTAATCAAGGAGAGTAAATCTCCTTGGTCTTGTTCTGCTTTTTATGTCAATAAGCAGACTGAGATTGAGCGTGGTACACCTCGCTTAGTCATCAATTATAAACCCTTGAACCAAACTCTTAGGTGGATCAGATATCCAATTCTTAACAAAAGAGATTTACTTAACCACCTAAGTACGGCAAAAATATTTTCAAAATTTGACATGAAATCTGGTTACTACCAGATAGAAGTCAAAGAAAGTGACCGTTACAAAACAGCGTTCACTGTTCCCTTTGGGCATTACGAGTGGAATGTCATGCCCTTTGGTCTCAAAAATGCTCCTTCAGAATTCCAGAGAATTATGAATGAGATCTTCAATCCCTACACAGACTTTACAATCGTCTACCTTGACGATGTCTTAGTCTTTTCTCAATCCATTGATCAACACTTCAAGCATGTGAAGATTTTCATAAGTGTGATCAAAAGAAATGGTTTAGCTGTGTCTAAAACCAAAATCGATATCTTCCAAACTAAGATTAGATTTCTTGGTCATAACATTTTCCAAGGAACTATCATTCCTATCAGCAGAGCTATAGAATTTGCTGATAAGTTTCCAGATCAAATCATTGACAAAACTAAGCTTCAGAGATTCCTAGGATGTCTCAATTATGTTGCTGACTTTGTCCCAAATCTCAGTAACATCATCAAACCCTTGCACAATCGTCTAAAGAAGGAACCCCCTCCTTGGACTGATGAGCATACAAAAGTTGTCCAACTTATCAAATCTAAGATAAAGAATCTTCTATGTCTTTATCTTCCAAACACATCTGCTTTCAAAATTGTTGAAACCGATGCTTCTGACATTGGTTATGGCGGTATTTTGAAACAAAGAATTTCAAATAAAGAGCATATCATTGCTTATACTTCTAAGCATTGGAATGATGCTCAACAAAATTATTCTACTGTCAAAAAAGAGATTTTGGCAATAGTTTTATGCATCTCAAAATTCCAATCTGATTTACTTAATCAAAAAATTTTGGTTAGAGTAGGTTGCAAATCTGCCAAAGATATTTTACAAAAAGATGTTAAAAATTTAGCATCAAAACAGATTTTTGCCAGATGGCAATCAATTTTAAGTGCTTTTGATTTTCAAATTGAATTTATCAAAGGTTCTTCAAATTCTCTTCCTGACTTTCTTTCTAATGAATATTTACAGGGTAGGTAAGAGAGAGAGATTGGCAGAAATGCCAAAGTCTGAGGCTTCCTCTGCAAAGGGGAATGGTAAAGGAATAGTCCTTAAAGGACCCAAACGCCAAGGTGCATCCAAATCTGGGTCTTCGGCCCAAAAGCAATCTGGGTCATCGACCCAACAACCAGCAATCAAACTTGGGTCTTCAACCCAATCTGGGTCTTCAACCCAGCAAGCCAAACAGTCTAAAGAGGACTATGGCATCCCAATCCAAACTCTTCAAGCCTTTCAAGATCAAGGCCTGACCAAACTCCCTAAGGGAACATGGGGAGATAGAGTGGAAAACGAATCAGGTTCTCCACCCCCTCTCAAAGACCTAATCAGAGAATTAGCCCAAACAACTATTCTCATAAATGTTGTCAAACCTGATACACGTTTATCAAAAGACAACACCCAAACTCAAACTCAAACAGCCGCAACTAACTATGTTGCAAAAAAACCAATTTCAATTTGTTGTTCAAATGGAACTAGGATTTTGGGATAATAACCCTAACAAAGTTCCCTCCAAAATCTTTCAAAATGGTTCTCATTTCCAACAATCCCAACCAAACAAAAACAGAAATTTTTACGAGTTTATTTTGATTGATACAGATTCAGTCACGATCAAACATTATCGTGATCCTAAAGATCAATCAATATACACTCACTCAACTTTTCAAATTTTGAAGGTTTTAACACCTGAACAATTCGGAAAGAATTTAAATGTTTTCATAAAATTTTCTCAAACTTTTGATCCCATTGGTTTTAATTACTGGGATTATCAACAAGCTTGGTACAACATTTTCTGGTACCAAAATATTCAAAACAAACATTCTTGGTTGATATATTTCAAGAAGAATGTTAAATACAAATTCCCTCATTGGTTCGTCCACTGGTGGAGAATATTTGGCCCAATCAAGCAGATCCTTCCTGAAGAAGTTCTTGAAGGATATCAAACATTCGAAAAATATTTTGACAGCAAGGAAACCCCTTTCCCTGTCAATCTAATATTTTTCTCAAAATTTTCCCTCTCTTGGGTATTCAGGTTGTGAGATAAATACCGGAAGCAAGATCAATACCCTGGTTTATTGCCAATCCCGCAAAGAGCAACCTTTGTCAAGTGGTGGTCACAGTTCAATTATGCGGCAGACCACAAGCGACAATGTAAAAATCTGGTTCTAGCAGAATCCTAAGTGGATGAAGGCAGCCAACCCAGAGACTTGTGAGTTTCTTAACCAGAGATCTCGTATAGTTTCAGTTTTGGCAGGTTCCAATTCAAAAGAAAGCTTCCTTAGAAATATGGAAGCAATCTTGAAGCTAGCAAAGGAGGAGGAACCCTCTTCATCAAAATCCTCCAAGCAAAAGCTTCCCCAAACTGATGAAGAAGAAGACGAAGAGGATGCAAGTCAATGCTCGGATCCCTTCTATCAAAATGAGGACGACTGCTACGGTATTGATACCACAGTCAACCTGAGTGATGATGAGTAATCTCTATCCCTCAGTCAACAAAACCAATCAAAATTCTGGATTGAATAGTTCCAGTCATCCGATGATACTGTTCCTTGCCGACAGTCACAGTTCCAGTCAAGTTACCGGCACTGTTTATCACCGGCACTATTCACTTACCGACAAAGACAGTCCCCCGCCGTGTTACCTGATCTGCTTCGTAATAGTTGCAATAGTATAGGTCATTCTTACCGATATTGCTGTAATAGTAATTTTTCAATCTTCTATTTAAAGGATGTTAGACTCAGTTGTTAGACATCCGAAAATTTTAGAGAGAGTTTAGAGTGAGAAACTCTGAGAGCCTTAAGAGCTTTCATTTTGTGAGTTCCTCAGTTCTTTTTCTTTCTTCTTCAATCTTTTCAATCTTGTAGCGTTAAAGCTTGTAGTTTTCAAGCATCAATCAAAACCTGCATGGTTTAAATCATCTCTTCTCCCTCCACCGGTTCTGGTGAGGCTCTGCCTCCGCTCCGGTTTCTTATTATTTTATTTTCCCCAGTTCTTGGTCGGTTCTACCACCTTTCTGGGTTTATGTTTTAAAGTTTTTCATATTTACTGTTTTAATCTCTACAGTACTTGTTTTTACTGTTTTCATGTTTTAATTTCCATATTTTAATTTTGTTTTAATCTTATGTAATTTCCGCCTGTTTTCCTACTTCTTTCATCCTGCTCTTCTTTCCCCCTTCCCTTCCTTGACCCCGTCATCTATTTGGTATATATATATATATATATATATAATCTATAATTATGATAAAAGTCAAACATTTTTAATAATGTGACAATGTATAATTGATTGACAATATCAAAAAATCTTTACACTAATTTTAGGATTTAATTGATATACACTAACAGTGTAAAGTTTTTTTATACTGTCAACCAATCAAAAATTGATATCGATATACCGTTAAAAATACTTGATTCTTATCATAACCACCTTAAACCGCACCCCCATAATTGGAGACATGTGATGTAGGACTTCCAACACCCATCTTAGATTCCAACCTAAAATCAATTGACATTAAGTATAGTTGCCCAATATGTATTTAAACCGCACCCTAGAATTTGATGCCGGCGGTGTGGGACTTCCATAAGCATTACCAATTTACCATTTGTTTTATAAAGCATTCACGTGTAATTCAATGTTGATTAAATTTGATTTTGATTGACTATATTCTTTTTTGCCTCATAGTGTCTTATCCACTATGGTATCCACTATGGCTCTTGATATGGTTAATAAAGGAGTCTCAGATTTTCATCCTTGTAATCAAATTCGGAGATTGGTCTCTGGTTCTTGGGTGATTCGTTTCAATCACACTCTGAGAAAAGGCAACGAGTGTACAGATTGGCTGGCAAAGAAGGGGTCTTCCTCTGATTCCTCCTTGATTGTTTGGGAGCAGTGTCCTTCTTGTTTGACTACCAATGTTCTAGCTGATACAACTGGTGTAGCTAGGACTAGGCTTCGTTAGTTTTTGTTTGTTCTTTCCTTTCTGTGCACTACCGAAACAGGGTAAGCATCACAGTTGACACTTGACACAAAATTCGAACAGAGCTTCAAGACCCAAATGCATGCAGAATATATGAATATTTAGCAGAATAATCTCAATAAATAGACTCCTTCACCCAACTTGAATTCGATGGGAACTTCGACTTTGACAAGAAACATAGCAGAATCTGTTTTTAGATTAGAAAACGCCATCTTACAATCGACTGTGTTTGGATTCAAATGTCCAAATGGGTATTTGGATTTCCAAACACACTCTGAAAATCGAATTATACTTCTATTGCCCCATAATAATAATATATGAAAGGTATTCCTGCAAACCCCAAAGAGACAAGATACTGCATAAAATTGTAACTAGAAATAGTAACTTCAGTTTAACAAGAAACTACAAAGGAATTCATAATCAAGTTTGCATCTTTCACAAGATTTCAATATCTATACAGATTGTGTACATGTATGAGAACATCATAATTTAAAGCAACAAGAAAATTCTACTTAAGACTAAAATGTAAACATTTTATTAGACAAGTATTCTACTGATTAAATCAACAAAAACTAAGATTCAAATTGAAGTTACTACTTACTAGTTACTAGTTACCAGCTAGCTGCTAAACTATCAACCCTTCCTGGATATTTAAATTTCCAAGCAAATCTTGTAAGAACCAAACATGAACACCAAGTGAAAGTGTAGGAAATGCAATAACTTAATTAGATAAACAACATCAACAAGGTAAAAGCCATGATCATGAATCTCGTGATCATGCTCCTCCAACTGATCGCAACTCCTCCAGAGCAACCTTGATCTGATCCTGCACCAGCTCCAGCCGCTTAGAATACACTTCCAACTCCAAAATCTGTTGCTTCCTCCACTTATCATCCACCACTTCCCCATTCCCCAAACCTAAAAAACTCAAGTTACTCAACGGCAACGGCATCGGCACCGGCATCGACATCGGATTCATCGAGAACCCTCCAAACCCTCTCCCTCCCATGGCACCACCAACCAACTCCTTCAACAACGGTGACAAACAACTCCTCACAGTCTCTTCAATCATTCCAGGTACGCTATGCACACTGTTACAATTATTATCATTACTATTGTTAGCAATTGTTGCAGTAACAGTAGCAGTAGCATTGCTGATACAATTGTGATCATTGTTCAACGCTGATCCATCAATCGATTCGCGTTTCTCGTCGGGTCTGATCATTGGCGCCCTGACCGGCGCCGATCGCGGCCGCGACCTCTTCCGCGACGGTGTACTTTTCTTCTCTGCCGAATTCCCCAACATCACCACCTCATACTTCGGCGTCGAGTGAGTGAGATTAAGATTAAGGTTAGGGTTAACGTTAGGGTTAGGGTTAAGGTTGGGGATTTCGTCTTCGTCCAACGCGTTATCTTCGACGGTGAAGCTAGTTTGGCCTATGTTGCTCCAGATCTTGCGCGAGATTTCGAAGGTGGCTTGATCGTGAGCGGTTTTGAAGCAAAATTCCTTGCCTGAATTGATTTTGTTGAGAACGTTTCGGTACTTCTTCTTCAACCTTCGGATCTTCTCAACGAGCTGGTTCTTGTTGAAATCGAGCTGGAGCTTCGACTTGATTTGATCGTAGAACATAGCGGTGTCGTTGTGATGAGAGGATCCTCGATGCGAAGTGTAATCGAGGAAGCCTTGTAAGAGCTCGATCTCATCTTCATCGGTCCACAGACGCTGAAATAGCCTCCGAGAATCGTCCACCAGAGGCTTCTTCTCTTCGATTTGAAGCTCCACGCGCTGTCGTTTTGAGTCGGAGGAGTCGTTTGCGACGGCGGCGATGAGTCTTGTGGCGGTGGCGGTTGAGATCGGAGGTTTGTCTCCGTTTGAGATGGCGGAGCCGGGAACGGCGATAGTGACGGCGAGGGCTGAGGAGGTTGAAGGAGAAGGTTCGTTTTCTTCGTCGTCGACTAAAACGTCGTCGTCTTCTTCTTCCTCCTCTTCCAAATCGAATTGAGATTCGTCGTCGTCGTCGTCCATGTCTTCTTCGGGGAAAACGGTGTCGTGTTGCTCCGATGCCATGAGATGAGAAATAGAGAGAGAAAGGGAAAAGTGGGCTCACGGGTTTTGGTAATTGTTGGACTGATAATGGGAATTGGAAGAGTGGTTTCCGTTTCGGTTTAGGCTTTGGTTTCGGTAGTGGACCTACCAACCAAATTCCCCTCACATTGTTTTTCTTTTTCTATCATTATTATTATTATTATTTTGTCTTGAGATCCTCTCACATTATATTCCTATTAATTTGAGTCGAATTGGAAGATTCACTTAAGGGCATTAAGCTCTATTAATATCTATTTTTTCATTAGCAAGACTTGAACCAGAGGTTTTAAGAGCAATCAAACTTCTTATCACTTGGATCGACAGATATGGATATTATTATTATTATTGTTGTTATTATTATTAGGTTAAAGTAATATTTTGGTCCCTATACATGATATGAATTCTCGATTTGGTCCATATACATAAAAAATTATTAAAATAGTCCATATACATACAGAAAGTCTCCATTTGGTCCTTATACGTTACCCGTTTGGTCCCTACACTAGTAAAAAATTATCAAATCAGTCCCTAACATTTTGTACGGCAGGGACCAAATGAAGACTTTTTGTACATATAGGGACCATTTTAATAATTTTTTATGTATAGGGACCAAATCGAGAATTCATGTCACGTATAGGGGCCAAAATATTACTTTAACCTTATTATTATTATATTCAATGAAAGTACTTAAATAATATTTGGACACACCGTATATTTATACGGTGGAGCTCTTAAAATAATATTTTATACTCTCTTCTCCTTTAATTCATTGGTGAAAACATTCTCATACATATAATGTCTTGTATTGCTGTCCAATTTGATTGACAAAGTATCATTTCTCTTGTTGCTTGTTGCGAAATTTGTGTTTTGTGTGAGAGGGCATGTGGGAGAGAGACTCTAACTTGTACCATCTAGTTCAACTTGACAATTCAGCACAGCCAAAGGGGAGTAAAGTGTGTGCATTTCTTGATCTATTCTGGTGGTTGGAATTAGGGATATTCATATCCAAACGGATCCAAAAAAAACTACAAAACCGATTCAAAATAATTGAAAACCGATGGGAATCGAATTTAATTGAATTTTTTTTTACCGATTTTGGTGATAACCAATCGGTTCGGTTTTCGATTGAAGGTTTAGGAACCGAACCGATACTTATACATAAGGTTTTTTTTTACATTCCTGTTCCTTGCCGTTTTAATGCTGTCATATAATGGGACTATGACATAAACTAATCAAGTTAGTTTGTACTAATTAGTAATTACCATGACAATGGCGTCTCTGGCTGCCAATGCCACTATATCAGCACAAGAAACCACGCCTGGGCAAGACGCTTCCAACTGTGCCTTGGCTCTTTCTATGACATCAAACCCTCTAACCCCTTGATGTCCAAATGCTTGGTTCGGGTTGTAGATTATAAGCCACTTTTTGGTTCTTGGTTCAGGTGTCTTGTAGAAAAATTAAGGCTTTTAAGCCGCTGTTTGGTTCAGGTTGTCCTTTGTCAAAAACTTAATATGCAATTGACACACCTCACCAAATGAACACCCTCATATTTTTGGTAGATTATATGTTAGTTTTTTTTAACATGTAGATTATATGATTCTTATAATACGTTATTTAATTAATGATGTGTGGTTAAAAACCGAACCAACCAAACCGATCCAAACCGTATTTAATTGGATCGGATCGGATCAAATATTTTTTAAGAAGTCATCCAAACTGAATCGAACTCCATGCTTTTTTTTACTTCGGGTTGGATGACTTTTTTCCTCAAAACCGATCCAAACCGAACTGCGAACACCCTGGTTGGAACCTTGAAACTCACGGATTTTGTTCATTTCAGGTTTTGTTCCAATTGCCTGTTGCTAACTAATTCCATTGGCGTGTTCCATTTACATTGCCAAGTCTATTTCCAATGCTTTTCTATGCACTTTCTTCTTTCTCCTTTCCCTTTTTTAAGCTTATCTAGTAGGCAAGTGGAGTGTCTTTTATTATTTACATTCCTTGTTATATTGACAAGTTTTGATTTATTTAAGACAAATTAAACTTCCAGTCAAAAGAAAAAACAGAAAGTAAACTCTGTAAGTTGTATTAATTTAAGGGATGACTCTGTATAACAAACCTCCTAAAACTACTGCAGGTTTTGTATTACTACCAAAAGAGGTGAGAAGCCAATATATTACAATTTTTTTTTTAATATTGATCTCTCTAATTTAATTTCCAACAATATTACCACCACTTTTAAAATAATGCAAATTAGGTTCTCCATGCCATGTGCCATGTGTTTTCTATGTTAAGTCATAAAAGATAGTGGCAAGCCCCTCCATGTGATAGGACACAATTCTCATGCCATTACCAGTAAGACAGAGTCGTGTATTCAGCGAAATGTGAGAGTCGTGTAGGTGACAAATTGATGAAGCTTTAAAGTTTAAATTGCATTAATTTAGAAAAACAGAAGACAACATTGTTGAAATATAACTTTAACACTTGTGTTTTTTTTACACTTGGATTTGGACACCCATATAGACACCGTAGATTGATGTGAGTGTGAGTGTGGGTGGGATGTAGATGTATTGTATTATGAAATAGAGTAAATATATAATATGTAATTGTGAGTATGGATGTCACTTAGTGCCCACAAAAATTATACAAATAACATTGCTCTAACTTTAAAGACTATTTCCTTTTTCCTTTCTTTCTCCAACTCCACATCCTTTTAGCAAACAAATCAAGAAGATGAATTGATCCGGAAACTTATTGGGTTGAATGATAATCTCATAAAGCTATTGGAGTCTTTTGTTTGGAGAAATGATATTTGAACACATTTTTCGATATCATAACTCTGGACACCTTATATTATACAATTTTTGATAGCTTTTGAAAGGTTTAGTAGAGAGAAAATATGATAAATAAATGTGGGATAGGATAAATATATGACGTTGATGTCTGAAAATATGTTCAAATATCATTACTCTTTACTTGTAACTTCAAAAAGAATATGAGATCCGGAAGTGTATGTGCAGTATTGGCTTGCACATCCAAAAATGTGCCTGAGGCTCGCATCTGTCTCCCACATGAAAGGAGAAGCTTGGAGCCTCACCACAACAACCTCAAAATCCACCAAATTTTTGGCAAAAATTTAGCACAGTTATCTAAGTTTTCTGGGTCTAATTTAATATTACAATAACCTGTCCAATTGGTATCATTTCTTAAACCTCATCCAATAATATCATTTCCTAAACATCTGATGGTTATAAATTTAATTTTAGGGCAAAGGTGCCCCCTAATTTATGGGGTGCACATTAAAATTTGTCTTACTTTATAGCCTAATGTTTTATAGCTTTATACTTGGGCACCTTACGCTATGTCACTTATGTCACTTTGAATTCTTCCTTAGCTTCTTACATAAGCAACTTCATGACTTGTGCTTGTTGCCTTGTCTCCTGTGGATTGATTTTCTCTTTTGGTTACTTGCTCAGGGCGCCTTGGCTCTGATGAGGGTGGCTTCTTATAGTTGACCTAATGTCTTCATCAAAACCCATGTAGAAACACTATATAACTGAGAAACTTAGCTTGAAGTTAGTTCACATGCCTTTTTCTCACACGCTATTAGTATTTACACACTAGTGACTCATATTAATCATATCATTTACACACCAGTGATTATCGTGCATTATGTGGTGACAGAGCATATTAATCGACATACAAATAACTGGTGGCTAGTGTGTATTAATATGTGGTGACTGATATTATTAATCGACATACAAATAACTGTAAATAACTGGTGATAGACATATTATGTGGACTGTTATGCTAGTTTAATGCCTCTTTTCACAACATAATATGCACTTATCACCAATCATTTGCACGTTAATTAATGTCCCAATAACCATATAATACACGATGATCACTGATTATTTACACCTGAATCATCAATGTAAACGGTGTGGAAAAAATAGTGTATAAATAGCATAATTGGGATTCATAATGGTATTGTCATTCATAGATTCAGTCCAGTTGGTATCAAGCCCTGCTCATACCGCTTCCTTCTCTTGCTTGAACTTGCTTTCCCTACTAAGCAACTCTCAAACAATAAAACATATAAGTTCGTTCATAAATTTAACATATCAATAATCTTCTGCAGTGCTTCAAGCCAAGAATAGATGAATCGCAACATAGGAGCATGAAAAATTTTATATTTCAATTCACGACCAATTGTAACATGATTAAAGCAATTAGTAAAGAGGAAACTTGGCTTTTGTCTTCTCAAATACTTGTTCTGCAATCACAGCACCGGTACCATCGGCCTTCTTAATCTCCAAGTGGGCCTTTTGATAAAATCCAGTTCCCCTCACTGCATCGGCAATAAAATCATCAAATCCAATAGCTATTGCAGCTTCTGCTTTAGCTCCGTAAACCAACCTCTGTTTCAATGTGAATGGAACAAACATGACATCAATTTCATAAAAAATTTAGAGATACATAAGGTGTTCATAGATAATGAGGGGACTGGTAGGTTCACCTTAATTCTTGAAAGATGAATTGCACCAAAGCACATTGGACAAGGCTCACAAGATGCATAGATTTCACAGTCAGGGAGTTCAATTTGATTCAGCTTTTGACAAGCCTACAGATTATGTCAAATTACAACATGTGGTCCAAAAAGATGTATATTTCAGAAAATGTAAAAAAAGATTAAGGTTTGAGCAATGTAACCAGGCTTTTTGATACAAAAAAAATTAGGGCAACTTAAAAGTGCTCTCATACATATAGACTGGGTATATACACCTGGATGGTCTCCAATCTCAACAAAAACTAGTTAAAAAGGGGGAAAAGGATTATCACATACATTCCTATGATATCACATACAAAGATTTTCAAGATACATGAATGTGTGCTTTGAAAGGGTTGTAGTGCTTATTAACCTATCCTGCAGTTATCATTAACTTTTCACAAAGCATGCAATTGATGACGTTGAACCAAAATCTTTCAGCAAGTAGCAGTCAGGTTGACAAAGTTTCCTGACAGGACCAGTTTATCAGAAATCAGAATACATCAACTTTTTAACTAAACAACAATTTCCTCTTACAATAAGAAGGACTGAAGGAGAAGCAAGTGACAGATGCAGGACATTCATGATAAAATATTGTAACAGCCGAATACATAACCGTATCCACATTCATAAAACCAGCACTATACAGACAATGTTTGAAATGCATACAGTATATTATTAATGTACTGAGAGGGTTGCAAAGGGGAGGGGTGGGGGGACCCAAACGAATAGATCTGAATGAAGGACTTAACTGGTCCTAAAGTATTGGGACTTATGCTTAGTTGTAATCATAGATTTCATGGTACTAGTAAGGTTCTCATGAAAATTTTGAAACTCCAGTAAAAATGAAACAAATGTTGATATGGTGTGATGCCCATTTAAACAGTTTCAAGCCAATAATAGGAAGATACAGAGAAAGAAAGAAAAACTGACAACAATCAACTTAACAGAACAGTATAAACGACCCCTCACTTTCTGCCTCAATGGTTGGAAACCAAAGTGGCAGGTTATCAAGATAAAAACTCTTGAGACCTGCTAGTTTTGATCAGTTATCAATTCCTTTCTGTAGGCATGTGATTGTGAGTCATGTGACAAACCTCACATCTCACAAATCAATAAGAAAACTCTGAATGAAAGAGTAATGGTTGTTAGTTCAACTTTAACCTCTCTTATAGCAGTAACCTCGGCATGAGCAGTGGGATCAGTGTTTCTTAAAACCATGTTATGACATCTTACAACTACTTCATCATTTCGAACAACAACTGCACCAAATGGACCTCCATCACCACACTCAACCCCTTTATATGCTTCTTCGACTGCTTTTGTTAGGAACTTGTGGTCTCTATCCTGTACAGCTGATATAACAGGAGAAAATAACACCTATAAGGTAATAACTACAAAGAACATCTGGTGCTGATACTAATCAAGCACTCTCGTTTCTCTGTGAGAGTAAGAGTTATTGATTCGGGTACATGATTAAAATTTAAAATAAATACAGTAATCCATGCATCAAAAACCATCATTCAAGAGGCTCGTCAAAGCCTCCGAACCATAATTTCAAGTTTATGATGCAATACATGACTGACATTTGAAAAAGGTTTATTTGGAATGAGCATTCAGGTTTTTTTAGGAGGTGTAATGTCAATCTGATACTAATATTTTAGAAAGGTAATCCATCTTCGTAGTGTATTTGAAGTAAAGTGAAGCATGCTCGCAAAGCAACTATTATATACTGGCTATTCTGAAGTCATGATTTCTTTCTGATCAACTGGGGCAGTGTGCTGTTTTTCTTATGAATTGTGGAGAGAAACTTTTGAAAAATGTGTTTGGAGAAGACGCTTATATTTATCATACCTTCTTGGTGACCAGCAAATGCAGAAGCAACTGATAATGTCCCATCTTTAGCTTCCAAAACTACAACAACAAAGCAGGTAAAGGAAAGTATCAAACAATCAGTTTCTTCCATTCCAATATAATCAAAATCAACAAAAGGTTTTATTGTATCAAAATGTTTAATTGCAAAAGAACAAAAGTGGAATACTACAAGAGAAATGATAGGTGAACACCCAAATCGGACACTCATTTAGGACACTTGGTTAATGATGTATAAATATTTGGTTAATTTAGTTCATAATATGGTTAATAAGTTTATTTACCATAACCATGTAAATATTTGGTTAATTACATGCAAATGTATGATTAATTCAATTCTTTATATGATTAATGGGTCATCATGAATTAACCAAATATCTACACATGATTAACCATATAATGAACTGAATTAACCAAATATTTATTCAAGATTAACCAGGTGTCCCATTTGGGTGTTCACCTATCATTACTCAATTGATAAACTGCAAAAAGATGAGGAAGAAAAAGGAACACTCAATTGTTTAGATTCAATGATATAGTATGCTACGTGAGCAAGTCAAGAGAACACAAAAAGATGTATTTGAGTATTTGACTCTCTAACTCAACATATTTTATAAGACTAGTTATATACAAGTAATATACTTTATAATAAAAAAAAACATTGTAAAAAATATTTGATATACCATGAGAACTTAGTAAAGAAGAGGCTTTACAATATATGTAGCAGGTTCTGCTTTGATATCTCGTAATTTAGTTTATTTAACAATTTAAACATTCAACTTGGCTCTCATCAATGATTAAAGTACGTTTTGTTTAGACTTGTTAATGTAAGTGAAGAACATTGAAGATGATGAAGGAAAAATAAACTAGAATTTTTACCATTGGCAGTAGCAGCAACTGGTGCAACATCCTCCATGATGAATAAGAAGACAAGGAGGTAATCTCGCAACTGGGTATTCGACGATCGGGTGGAAAAGTGGAAAATGAGCGGAAGCTGTAATGTAAACCACAGGAAAATAGGGGGCAAGTGTCACGAGAAGAGAAGAAAAATGTACATTTTTTTTACAAGGTATAGTTTAGGGCAAGTGGATGCATAAAGTTGAGTGGCCAGCGATGGAATGAAATTTTAAAAAAAATCTTAATTCATTATTTGGTAGTTTTTAAAGTAATAGAGTGAAATAGTGTTTTGAAACAAATAGAGTGAAATAGTTAGTTAAGAATAGAAACCTAAAGTGCTCTATATAACTCAAATCCTCTTGTTTTTGGAAAGTTTGGGAATGAGTGAAATGTAAATGACTTCATACTCCGTACCTTTGTAATATATTTTATTTGGTTAATTTTATTGTGACTCTTAAACAATGGAGTGAAATCTGAAATCTCATCTCATTTTTTCATTAAAACTTTTATATAATAGAGTGATGCACTTTTACATTTTTACTCCATTTTACTCTAGATCACTCAATTGTTAATCACACCACTCAAACCCTTCAAAACTCCTAAACATAACTTATGATCAAAGTACTTTTTCTAATTAATATGTGTCGCGACCGTCCCGTCCGGGAGCAGCGAAAAAAGGAGATATAAAGACAGAGGAGTCGCCACTAAAATTTTTATTGGGAAAATCTTAGAAAACCCAATTATTTAAAGGTAAACTGATCTAAAAAAAAGAGAGAGATGAGTCCGGGAGTCGGTTACGAGTAGGGAAGGTATTAGCACCCCACATCGCTGGTTTAAAAAACGGTACCTCAAGTTAATTGTGCAAAAACATTTTAATAACCTTTTAAATATTTATTTTACCCCAAAATTATTTACAAGAAAGAATTATTTTTTATTTTTAATATTTTAAATTTTTATTAATTTTTATATTTTTAAATTTATTGCTTATAAAAACTAAATGAGGTTGAATATGGCACGTGAGTTCACAGGGCAACCTCAAATCTAAGGGACTGGATATGACACCGTGTCCATAGAGCATCCCTAAAAAGAGAAAAGTTTAATTATTTTGATTAATTATTTTAACATAAAAAGAGACACAAAAAAGGGAAAATTTAGCTTTGACTTGACAAGATGATTTATCTTGCTCATACGTATTCCCTGGTGCGATGGGAAACTCAAAGCCACGTAGTTCTTTTGAAAATGTTTGATTGGTTTATTGATTTTATTTTGGTAAATGTTTGATCTTGAAAATAATTTTGAGAAAAAGGATTTTATCGAAATAAATTCACTCTTGCACAGGGTCTAAGATAGCAATGATATACGATAAACCCTTACAATTCATACATCACTTGAAGATGAAAATTCATACATCAACATCGTAGATTGTTGCGTGAATTTAAATAAATTTTATTTTTATAAAGTTGGATAAAATTTGTTAAAAATATTAAGTTGAATATATTTTAATTTTTACAAAAGAAGGAATTCACTCTTGCACAGGGTTAAAGATAGCGAAGCTATACGATAAACCCTTACAATTCATACAACACTTGAGGATGAAAAATCATACATCAACATTGAAATAGACAACTATAAACACAAGAAGGGGGGGGGGGGTGAATTGTGTTTATTAGAATTTAAGCAAAGTTGAAATCTTTTCGAAAACAAAAAGGCTAGATTTGGACGAGTGGAAGAATACAGGATGGACGGGTGACTTTTGCAAGCACGCCACTTGATAGACGTAAGAAAACTAAGGCAATTAAAGACTTTAAGGGAAGAAAGATTGACACGATCATTTATTCTGGTTCACTCTTCAAAATAAAGAGCTACGTCCAGTCCTTGGCAGCACCAAGATTTATCCACTATAACTGATAAGGTTACAGACTCAAGTATTATTTTCACACCTAGCCTCTTCAGGCTCAAGACAAGTATTATTTTCACACCTAGCCTCTTCAGGCTCACTCTGGTTTGTTTGAGAGATTGGGTTTGTAATAAATACAATTTCTCACAGGCAGATCTTTCACTAACACTCAGAGAGTGGTTTAAATGTAAGGCTTAGGAAAGTCTGCGTAATAACTTCAAAATGATTGAAGAATACAGAATAAAAGAATGAAGAAATTAATGCAGAGTAATGACGTTTTAATGCAATGTGTATTCTCTTGTTCTTCATCTTCAATGACTTCTGTATTTATGGTCTTCAAGCATTTAAGATCCGTTAGAGACATCCCCTCAGATGTTGTCTTAAAGCAGAACTTCATTAAATGCAATAGAGTCGTTCTGGGCAGCCATTAATGCAATAGAGTCGTTCTGGGTAGTCATTAATGCAATAGAGTTGTTGGTTGTACTCTAACATGAAGGATCATGGCTTTATTCATCGTGCTACAGTCATATCGGAGTTGTGTAGAAAGCTTTTTGTACTTTACTGAGTACACTTCCCTTTTTGTGTAAGGACCAGAGGTACTAGGGAATAAAGCACGTTGGAAGCATTCTTTAACTGGTCTTTGGTTCTGATTATCCAAGGTTGCTTGAGAAAGTAACTTCTGACCTTTCTTGATAATCGTGAAACTGAGTAGGAGAGAAGGCTTCAAGTCTCTTTCTGGTTCTTGAACTAAGATTCTGATAATCCTTATAGAATTTGCGTTCATAAGATAAGTGCTTCCATCTTGAAAATAATCACGTCTATCTAGTCATTTGAGTTTTCATTCGGGCTAGTAGACGAGCTTCATATTAAGGACTCATCAAGTCCAAAGACTAGTGGACGAGCGCTTCTGTCACCTTTAGTGGACGAGCACTTCTGTTACTCTAGTGGACGAGAGCTTCTGTCACCTTTAGTGGACGAGAGCCTCTATTACTCTGGTGGATGAGAGCCTGTGTTACTTTACTGGACGAGAGTCTCAGTTAGTCTGGTGGACGAGAGTCTCGGTTACTCTGGTGGACGAGAGTCTCGGTTACTCTGGTGGACGAGAGTCTTAGTTACTCTAGTGGACGAGAGTCTTTTGCCACGTCATTGGACGGATACATTCTGACCTTAATGGACGATCTCCAATTGTCACGCCATTGGATGAGCCATTCTGACCTTAATGGACCACGTCATTGGACGAGCCATTCTGATACCTTATTGGACGCTACTGCTCGATACTTTAATGGACGCGTTATTCTGATACTTTAATGGACGCGCTATTCTGATACTTTAATGGATGCGCTGTTCTGATACTTTAATGGACGCGCTCCAAATGCCACGTTAGTAGACGCTGGCTTTCATCACTTTAGTGGACGCAAGTTTCTTTCTCTTACGTTTTGGATGTGCGCTTCAATCATTTACGATGGACGTGAGCTTCAATCACTACAGCGTTGGACGTGCGTTTCAATCACTTGCGTTGGACGGATGATTCTATTACTTAATCTTCACACTCGATAGATAGGTTAGCAACCAATATGAAGGTTAATTAAATCATTAACCAATGTTTTGTTTTCATCAAAACTTAGGGAAATGCACATCAGACATTTTAGATACTTAACAATCTCCCCCTTTTTTATGATGACAAACATTGAGATGATTTAATGAACCTCAGAAAATATCAACAAATAAAATAGCATATATCAGGCAGGTTGAAATTTTCTTAAGCGAACAGGTCATATCATATTCATTCTCCCATTCTCATATAACATATTTCTATCACAAATCTCAATTTCTCCTATTCTCCCCCTTTTGTCAACATCAAAAAGAGTTATCAAGTTTTATTTATGTGATATGTTAATGGCAAGATAACATGTTAAGAAAATCATAGTAATGCAGCAAGCATATTAGACATACTCCACTTAAACTATTGTATCATTACTCCCCTTGAACTAATGCTTAGTTGAAAGAACATGTATATAGGAGTAATGACAGATTTAGCATAGACAGCTTAACAATTCAGACATGCCATTCAACAATGCAATGCATGTTTAGATTATCTCTAATAAATAAAAACTTTTCTTCTGCGAGGGGTTTAGTGAAAATACCAACCCATTGATTTTCAGTTTTAACAAACTTAATATCAAAGATGCCTTTCTGAACATAATCCCTAATGAAATGATGTTTGATTTCAATATGTTTAGCCTTAGAATGCTGAATTGGATTTTTAGTTAAGCATATAGCACTGGAATTATCACACCATACAGATATGTTATGTTCATAAATAGAGTAATCCTCAAGTTGATGTTTTACCCATAAGAGTTGAGAGCAAAGAACTAGCAAAGAGAGATGTATTCTACTTCAGCAGTAGACAAGGCAATGGTTGTCTGCCTCTTGCTTGACCATGAGTCTAAACTTGCTCCAATGAAGTGACATCCTCCACTGGTGCTTTTTCTTTCTATTCTGTCTCCAGCAAAATCGGCATCACAATATCCCACTAATCTGTATTCTTTTGATCTTAAATACAGCAAACCAAGATTAGTAGTTCCAAGCAAATATCTAAATATTCTTTTAACAGCCTTAAGATGAGATTCTCTAGGATCATATTGGAATCTAGCACACATACAGATACTAAATTGAATGTCAGGTCTGCTTGAAGTTAAGTACAGTAGAGAGCCAATCATACCTCTGTAGACAGTTTGATCTACCTTTTTACCTTCATCATCTTTGCTTAGTTTTGCATTTGGTTGCATAGGGGTTTTCATGGGCTTTGCATTTTCCATCTTGTATTTCTTGAGTATCTCCTTGGTATATTTTTGTTGATGAATGTAAATTCCATCACTTGTCTGCTTGATCTGTAATCCAAGGAAGAACTTTAATTCTCCCATCATGCTCATCTCAAATTCAGCTTGCATTAGATTTGAAAATTCCTTGCACAGCTTTTCATTAGTTGCTCCAAAAATAATATCATCAACATATATTCGAACTATAATAAAGTTCTCTTTAGAGCATTTTTTGAGCAAAGTAGTGTCTACTTGTCCTCTAGTAAAACCATTATGCATGAGAAAAGAACTGAGTCTATCATAACATGCTCTAGGTGCTTGTTTCAAACCATATAATGCCTTTTTAAGTTTGAAAACGTGATCTGGTTTATCAGTATCCTCAAAACCAGGGGGTTGTTTAACATACACTTCTTCTTCAATTATACCATTTAGAAAAGCACTTTTTACATCCATTTGAAATAGGGTAATTTGGTGTTGTGCAGCATATGACATTAAGATGCGTATGGATTTTATTCTAGCTACAGGTGCAAAGGTTTCAATATAATCAATACCTTTTTGTTGGTTATAGCCTTGAGCTACTAACCTTGCTTTATTTCTGACAACTTTACCATCTTCATCTAATTTGTTTCTGAAGACCCTTCTTGTTCCAATAACTGACTTGTTTTTAGGCTTAGAGACAAGAGTCCAGACATCATTTCTGGTGAACTGGTTAAATTCTTCTTGCATAGCAAGAATCCAGCTTTCATCCTCAAGAGCTTCTTCAATGCGTTTAGGCTCCAAATCTGAAATAAAGGCCACATTGCTTGATTCTCTTAATGTGGATCTGGTTCTTACTCCCTCGGAAGGATTTGCAATAATAAGATCCTTAGGATGATGAGCGTTGAACTTCCAATCCCTTTTGAGATCATCATGAAGATCTTGACTTGTCTGCTGACTGGTATGTTCCACTTGTCTTTCAGTCTCAGGCACAGGTTCTGTTTTGGTTAGATCGGGTTGTTGACTTTCTGGCTTGTTTATATCAAGACCTGCAAGATCATCTTCTAGATCTGATAGTTCTTTATCAGTCTTTAACCCATCATTGAATTTAACATGAACAGATTCTTCAATAATACAAGTTCTTGAATTGTATACTCTAAAGGCCTTAGACTTTTTAGAATATCCTAGGAAAATCCCTTTATCTACCTTAGAATCAAACTTTCCAAGATTATCTCTGGTATTCAGAATAAAACATTCACATCCAAAAGCATGAAAATAAGATATGTTGGGGCTTTTTACTTTCCACAATTCATAAGGAGTCCTTTTTAGAAAAGGCCTAATAAGTATTCTGTTTTGTACATAACAAGCAGTGTTTACAGCTTCTGCCTACAAGTACTTAGGGAGATTATTTTCATTGAGCATAGATCTAGCCATCTTTTGCAGAGATCTGTTCTTTCTCTCAACCACTCCATTTTGCTGTGGAGTTCTAGGTGCAGAGAACTTGTGAGAGATTCCATTCTCCTCACAAAACTGTCTAAACTGCTCATTTTCAAATTCTCCCCCATGATCACTTCTAAGAGTAGAAATACAGAAACCTTGCTCATTTTGTACTCTTTTGCAGAATACTGAGAAAGCCTTAAAAGACTCATCCTTGTGTGTTAGGAAGAGTACCCATGAGTATCTAGAATAGTCATCAACTATGACAAGTCCATATTTTCTTCCAGCCAGGCTGGCAACACTAACTGGTCAAAACAGATCCATGTGTAACAACTGAAGAGGTCTAGAGGTTGATACTTGGTTTTTAGATTTGAAACTTGATTTTATCTGTTTACCTCTCTGACATGCATCACACGAGACATCTTTATTAAAGCTAATATCAGGTAATCCACCCACAAGATTATTCCTTTTTAATTCAGAAATTAGTTTCATACTAGAATGTCCTAGTTTCTTACTTTCTTATGCTATAATCATCTCTCATCCTCTTTAGACATCAGACAGGTTACACTTTGATCTGAGAGATCAGACAGTTCAATCTTATAAAGATTTTTTTGCCTTTTAGCTGAAAAGAAGGTTTTGCCACTACAGTCTTTAACTATGCATACATCCCTGGTAAAAGAAACATCAAAACCACTATCACATAACTGACTTATGCAAAGCAAATTGTGCCTTAATCCTTTAACCATAAGAACATTAGATATAGAGGGAAGAGGGGGTTTACCACCAATAGTACTAATTCCTATAACTTTCCCTTTCTGATTTTCTCTGAAGGCAACGTGTCCTCCTTTATTAAGTTGGAGGTCTAGGAACATAGACCTTTCTCCTGTCATATGACGCGAGCAGCCACTGTCCAGGTACCAGCAGTGGTGTTTTCTTTGTCCTGTTGAGGACATCTGCAACAAAAATTATTTGATCTTTAGGTACCCATATTTTTCTGGGTCCTTTTCTGTTAGTTCTAGGAGTCTGTAAAGACTTCCTTCTCTTCTTATGGATACACTTAGACATAACATGCCCAGTTTTTCCACAGAAGTTACAAATAGGTGTTTATTTGGTTACAGTTGACTTAACAGATACTGTAGGGACTTTAGTTGATACTTTATGATATGTCTGATGGACATATCCAATACCTTCTTTGTTAAGAGAGTGCTTCTGAATGCGAAGTAGCTTAGTCAGATTGTCTCTACCATTAACAAATTTGGCAAGATCAGAAGTGAGCTCTTCCACTTTCTGTTGAAGTTTTCCAACTTCTTCAGATGGTGATGTTTCACTTGAGATCTTAGCTTCATTGGACTTTTCAGTCTTAATCTCACTGTTCTCTTTAGCCAGCTTCTCGCACTCTTGAGATTTCTGTTTATGCTCATTGGTGAGCTTTACATACTCTCTCTTGAGGGATTTGAAGACTTTAGATAAGTAGTTGGATTCTTCCAACAACTCCTCATAGGCATCAAGTAATTCCTCATAGTCAGGATGTACCTCATTATCAGAGTCTGATTCAGTGTTGGCCATGAAACAAAGATTGGCTTCTTCCTCAGTTTCTTCATCAGAAGATGTTGACTCCAGATCCTCCCAAGTAGCCATCATTCCTTTCTTCTTCTTCTTGAAGAATTTCTTAAAAGGGGCCTTCTTGAGTTGAGGACATTCAGCCTTGAAGTGACCGGGCTTCTTGCACTCATAGCAAACAATTGGACTTTTGTCTGTTGAGGTGGATTCTTTGAAGTTCTTGTCTTTGTTAAACCTTATGAATGGCCTATCCCTCTTGAACTTCTTTTTCTGTAGGAGAATTTTTATCTTCCTGGTCAGGAGAGACAATTCTTCATCACTCTCAGAATCCTCGATTTCTGATAGGTCAGCATCATTGGATGACTCATCTGCCTTCAAAGCCTTGGAAACTTTTGCTGACTTTTGATAAGCTTTTAGAGCAATTGACTTGCCCTTCTTTGGTTTAACTTCATCTCCAAGTTCTTGCTCATGAACAGTGAGTGTTCCAAGAAGTTCATCCATAGTCAAGGTAGTGAGATCCTTGGCTTGGGAGATAGCAGTGACCAAAGGTCTCCACTGTTTAGGTAGACTTCTCAGAATCTTTCCAACCTTCTCAGCATTGGTATAAACTTTGCCAAGAGATTTCAAACTGTTGATTATAGTTTGGAATCTTCCTATCATCTGAGCAACAGACTCACCTTCCTCCATAATGAACAGTTCATACTTTCTGACAAGTATGGCAATCTTTGATTCTTTGACATTTTCTGTTCCTTCATGAGTGACAGCCAAAGTGTCCTATATTTCCTTCGTAGAGTCACAAGCACAAACCTTCTCAAACTCCTCCAGACTGAGAGCGCAAATGATGTTATATCTGGCTTTGTGGTTAAGCTCCCATTTTGCCTTCTCAACACCAGTCCACTGAGCTTTTGGTTTGTCAGTGTTATCAACATTTTTGGGAATGAATGGACCATCTGTGGTGACATCCCAAAGATCAGAGTTTGTGGATAGAATAAACCACTGAAATCTATCTTTCCAGTAGTTGTAATTTTCTCCATTGAAGTAAGGAGGTCTGGTTAGGGAGGCTTCTTCAGTCTAATGACTTCCACTTGTACTAGCTCCAGTCGTCATGTCTATTCTTCAGGACCTTTTACCTCTACACTGTTAGATGCTCAACCCAGAGGCTGAGCTCTGATACCAACTGAAATAGACAACTATAAACACAAGAAGGGGGGTTGAATTGTGTTTATCAGAATTTAAGCAAAGTTGAAATCTTTTCGAAAACAAAAAGGCTAGATTTGGACGAGTGGAAGAATACAGGATGAACATGACTTTTTCAAGCACACCACTTGATAAACGTAAGAAAACTAAGGCAATTAAAGAGTTTAAGGGAAGAGAGATTGACACGGTTATTTATCCCCGTTCACTCTTTAAAACAAAGAGCTACGTCCAGTCCTTGGCAGCACCAAGATTTATCCACTATAACTGATAAGGTTACAGACTCAAGTATTATTTGTACACCTAGCCTCTTCAGGCTCAAGACAAGTATTATTTGCACACCTAGCCTCTTCAGGCTCAAGACAAGTATTATTTTCACACATAGCCTCTTCAGGCTCACTCTGGTTTGTTTGAGAGATTGGGTTTGTAATAAATACAATTTCTCACAGGCAGATCTTTCACTAACACTCGGAGAGTGGTTTAAATGTAAGGCTTAGGAAAGTCTGCGTAATAACTTCAAAATGATTGAAGAATACATAATAAAAGAATGAAGAAATTAATGCAGAGTAATGGCGTTTTAATGCAATGTGTATTCTCTTATTCTTCATCTTCAATGACTTCTGTATTTATGGTCTTCAAGCATTTATGATCCGTTAGAGACATCCCCTCAGATGTTGGCTTCAAGCAGAACTTCATTAAATGTAATAGAGTCGTTCTGGGCAGCCATTAATGCAATAGAGTCGTTCTGGGTAGTCATTAATGCAATAGAGTCATTGGTTGTACTCTAACATGAAGGATCATGGCTTTATTCATCGTGCTACAGCCATATCGGAGTTGTGTAGAAAGCTTTTTGTACTTTACTGAGTACACTTCCCTTTTTGTGTAAGGACCAGAGGTACTAGGGAATAAAGCATGATGGAAGCATTCTTTAACTGGTCTTTGGTTCTGATTATCTAAGGTTACTTGAGAGAGTAACTTCTGACCTTTCTTGATAATCGTGAAACTGAGTAGGAGAGAAGGCTTCAAGTCTCTTTCTGGTTCTTGAACTAAGATTCTGATAATCCTTATAGAATTCACGTTCATAAGATAAGTGCTTCTATCTTGAAAATAATCACGTCTATCTAGTCATTTGAGTTTTCATTCGGGCTAGTAGACGAGCTCCATATTAAGGACTCGGCAAGTCAAAAGACTAGTGGACGAGCGCTTCTGTCACCTTTAGTGGACGAGCACTTCTGTTACTCTAGTGGATGAGAGCTTCTGTCACCTTTAGTGGACGAGAGCTTCTGTCACCTTTAGTGGACGAAAGCCTTTGTTACTTTAGTGGACGAGAGCCTCAGTTACTTTACTGGACGAGAGTCTCGGTTAGTCTGGTGGACGAGAGTCTCAGTTACTCTGGTGGGCGAGAGTCTTAGTTACTCTAGTGGGCAAGAGTCTTAGTTACTCTGGTGGACGAGAGTCTTAGTTACTCTGGTGGACGAGAGTCTTTTGCCACGTCTTTGGACGGATACATTCTGACCTTAATGGACGAGCTCCAATTGCCACGTCATTGGACGAGCCATTCTGACCTTAATGGACGAGCTCCAATTGCCACGTCATTGGACGAGCCATTCTGATACCTTATTGGACGCGCTGTTCTGATACTTTAATGGACGCGCTATTCTGATACTTTAATGGACGCGCTATTCTGATACTTTAATGGACGCGCTGTGCTGATACTTTAATGAACGTGCTCCAAATGCCACGTTAGTAGACGCTGGCTTTCATCACTTTAGTGGACGCAAGTTTCTTTCTCTTGCGTTTTGGATGTGCGCTTCAATCATTTACGATGGACGTGAGCTTCAATCACTACAGTGTTGGACGTGCGTTTCAATCACTTGCGTTGGACGGATGATTCTATTACTTAATCTACACACTCAATAGATAGGTTAGCAACCAATATGAAGGTTAATTAAATCATTAACCAATGTTTAGTTTTTATCAAAACTTAGGGAAATGCACATTAGACATTTTAGAGACTTAACAAACATTGTAGATTGTTGCGTAAATTTGAAAAGATTTGTCATTTTTTTTGTAAATTCTATTAGAGATGCTTAAAAATATTTATTTATTTATTTTTGTAAAAAAAACTTTGTCGAAATAGAACATAAAAATCATTTTTACTTCTAAAATGAGAGAATTCACTCTTGCACAGGGTTAAAGATAGTGAAACTATACGATAAACCCTTACAATTTTTTACAACACTTGAGGACGAAAAATCGTACATCAACGTTGTAAATTGTTGCGTGAACTCAAGAGATTTTTTCTTTTAAATTTTGTAAGAAAAATAAAATTAAATAAAAGACAAGATGTTTTCTTTTAATTAATTTTTTTTTAACTAAAACATTTTTAGAAAAATGCTAACCTCAAATGGAAGGGCCAGATCAGTAAAAAAAAAGAAAAAACAATAAATGGGCCAATGCTAGTGTAGTGCCCAAATAGACAAAACAAACAAAAAAATACCAACTTTGGGCCAACATGTTGCCATCACAAGCCCAACAAAATATCAGAACCCAACATAAATCACAATAAATGAAAAAAAAAGAATAAAAACAAAAGGAAGCAGAGGACACTTCTTGTTACCAGACGTAACAGAGAGGGACCAAGGAAGTGAGAGCAAGTGCGGCTGAGGAGGTTGATCGACGACGGGATCACGGCGGACGGCGGCGAGCGGCTCTGGACAGTGCGGCAGGGGCTGGTGATTCGTGGTGGCAGCACGCTGGGTCAGTGTCCACGAGCAGAGCGGATCTGGGGACGAGGCAGGGGCTTGTGTGGTGGCACGCGGCGGACTAAGGGCGGCGTTCCGCGCCAGACGTGACTGAGTTCGTGGCTGTCATGGGCAAATGGATCTGTGTGTTGCGTCTGGTTCATGGCTGTTACGGCGAGGGGTGAGCAGAAAACGAGAACGACATCTTCTCGCGGCGACGGCGGATTCGCAACGGAGGAGTTTGAAATGAGGATCTGATCTATTTTCTTGTATTGGTTCTTTTCTTTTGTTGTTTGATTTGGGATGATGGTGAAGATGATATTTTGTGAGTTTTTGAGGTTGATGAGAGGTTATGTTACTAGTGTGATGGTTATGGTGTTTTGAGATGGAAGATGGTAATGGGTAGGGGAGGTGAAAAAGCTTCTGGTTTATTTACTTGAGTTACTTGGTAAAGAGAAAAAATGTGAAAAGAAAATGATGAGGGAAGTGGAAAGGGAGAGTTTTTTCATCACCGTCATGGATCTTTTGTTTTTTACGCCCCCCCCTTCTCTTCTATGAGGTGCTGCTTATATAGTAAGCACATGGGAAGATCATGACAAAATTTGTTATTGGTTTCTTGAGGGGAAGGACGAAGGTGCAAAGGGCTGGTGAAATGTTGGTGCTCCCACTACTTTGATGGTTGCAGCAAGTGCAGGGGTTGTTCCCCTTATTTTAGAAAAAAAGTGGAAGAAAACAAAAAGAGGGAAATAAAATATAAAGCTGATTTTCCTCTAATGGAAGAGGACAAAGCAAGAGTGAAAAAAGGATAAAGAATAAATATTTGTATTTTTTTCAAAATAAAAAAAATCTGAAGCCTTTTTGGTTTTTTTTCTTTTTTTTTTCTTTTTGCTTGTTTCTGGATTTGGATAATCTGGATAATGGGCTTGCAACAATAAATAAAATTGGGCTATATCTAATTCGATATTGTATCAAGAACAAAAAACATTTTTAGTTTTTTTAGTTTTTTTTTTCTTTTCATTTTTTTAATTTTTGATTAATTAAAAATACCCGGACAAAATTAGGCATTCACAGCTGCCCTTCTTTACTTGTTTCTTATTAGATAGTAGGTGTAACCGTAGTTTACCTATTATCGTTATAAGAAACGAGTAAAGACATGAACTCCAATTTTGGCCGGGATACGTAGGCAAGCAAAAGGACCCGTGACTACAAAGCGATTTCCTATAAAGAACCAGTGGGTTGGATTGCCCACTGTGGTCTACACATGAAAAGCTTGCAGGGTGGATTGCCTGTTAAGCTTAAAAACACGATAAAGAGCTTACGCGGTGGATTGCTCGTTAGAAGCCCGAACAGAAAGATAAAAATGAGCTCACGGGGTGGATTGCCCGTCAGAAACTCGAACAAAAAGATAAAATGAGCTCACGGGGTGGATTGCCCGTCAAAAGCTCGAACAGAAAGATAAAAGTGAGCTTGCGGGGTGGATTGCCCGTCAAAAGCTCGAACAGAAAACATAAAAGAGCTTACAGGGTCTGGTATCCGCCGAAACATGAAAACATAAAGGAGCTTACGGGGTTTGGTACCCGCCGCAGCTTGAAAGGAAAGATAGAAAGCTTGCGAAATCGGTTATCCACTGAAGCTTGAACAAGAAAGGTAAAAATCTTGCGGAGTCGGTTATCCGCTGAAGCTTGACAGAAAGGTTAAAAGCTTGTGGAGTCGGTTATCCGCCGTAGCTTAAAAGGAAAAGCGAAAAGCTTGTGGAGTGGGGTATCTGCCGAAGCTTGAAAGGGAAGGTAAAAAGCTTGCAGAGTCGGTTATCCACTGAAGCTCAAAAACAAGAAGAGCTTATGGGGTCTGGTACCCGCCAAAGCTTGACAGAGAAGATAGCAACCTTGTGGAGTCGGTTATCCGCTGAAGCTTGAAAAGAAAGGTTAAAAGCTTGCGGAGTCGGTTATCCGCTGAAGCTTGAAAAGAAAGGTTAAAAGCTTACGGAGTCGGTTATCTGCTGAAGCTTGACAGAAAAGGTAAAAATCTTGCGGAGTCGGGTATCCGTCGAAGCTTGAAAGAAAGGATTAAAAGCTTACGGAGTCGGTTATCCGCTGAAGCTTGAAAGAAAAGGTAAACACTTATGATGTCTATGAATTTACGGGGCTTTGTGCTCACAAAAGATAAACAATTGCAATGCAATGAGATAATGCATGATACCAGAAATGTCATATGTGCTTGATGAAAACCTCAGATGATTTCAATGCAACACAAGGAAAGCCTGTAACACATTAATACTTCTTTTATTTTTCGTTATTATCCTCGACCCCTTAAAGCGTTGATCACAGACATGTTCTGAGATGAACTAAAACAAGTCATATCTTCATGGATAATAAGGTCAAGCACTTTTGAAAGGGTATGCTCCCTTTGCGATGATTGTCCCAATGCCTCCTGTCAGTAGACCACAGTACCCTTGGTAGGGAGACTATTTTGTCCTTTACGGCCTTTTGAGACTTTCAAAGAAATTCTAAATGCTTTTGAAGATACCAATACATGTTTAACATTTCAGTATATACTTATCATGATGAATGCACGCACACATTTGACAAAACACTAGTGGAAAATATACATTAGACGGTAAAGGTTTACGTCAGTTAACCAAAAGCTAGACGTTAAAAAGGAGGCGGTGGCAGTTTTGTAAATATCAGACTTCATTAATTCAATTTTAACGTCAGTTGTTTTAATGACTGACGTTAAAACTGAAGTGACTCACTTTTATCGTGAGTTCAATAAAAAACTGACGTTAACAGTGAACATTTTAACGTCAGTTCTATAGAGAACTGATGTTAAAAGTAAGTCACTTCACTTTTAACGTCAGTCCTTACATCAACAGACATTAAAGGTTATTTTAATAATTTTTTTTATCTAGTATACGATCCCTTCCGCATTGCCTTCCTCAAAGTTTCAGTTTCACATGAATTGCTTTGATGTTTTGTGTTTCTGTTTTGAAAACTATAAGTTGAATCAATAACCCAAACCGAATCTCATTCATGAAGTGTAATACAGACTGATACAGAAGATTGAAAGGGTTTAAAATCCTATAAAAAGTTACATTAAAAGGGTTTAAAATCCTATAAAAAGTTACATTGAAAGGGTTTAAAATCCTAAACATTAAAGCTACATCCCATCAGAGAGTTTTATGAAATATGCCAAAGGGAAAACAATACTCCGAAGACCTCAAAAAACTGTGGGGCATGAGAGAGCTCAAGAGAGAGGCAAAAACAGGTGCACTAGATCTGTTTCAAGCAAAGGCAGTGGTTCCAGAGACTTCCAAGACGGTCACTTGCTGCCAAAGCTGAGGTTTTGGAACTGTGACCCCCGAGCACCTGATTAGCCCTCCAGCAGCTGATTCTCCGGAAGGTGATAAGGTGAGCAACTCACATAATGTAGTTTACTCAAACTTATCACCCATGTAATGTAATTTACTCAAACTCAGAATTTGTTTGACCATTAAGACAAAGACCTTTGAGTCTAGGAATAGGAAGAAAGAGTGATGAGGTTAATCTCCACGGCAGAGCCATATTGTGAAGCAGAAAATTAAAATGATGGAAGGAAGTTATTTATAGGAGCAGGGGATGAAGTTACTAAGCTATTCTGATTTTCTTGAAAACTTACCTATAAACTTAATGCTCATTAAGAGGATTGAGTTACAAGGTGCATGGGTAAGTAGCACAGTACAGTCAAAGGAATGAATGTTTTTGCAGATATCTGTACACTTTTAACGTCAGTTTTTAAAAAAAACTGACGTGAAAAGTGTTTTAAAATAAAAAATATTTATTGTTAACGTCAGTTTTTTATAGAACTGACGTTAAAAGTTTGATTTTTACTTCAGTTAAATAAATAGCTGACGTAAATAATCCTATATATTATAAACGTGCAGAATGAATATTGGAAATAATGTAATTAATATACGGGAACTTGGCAGTAATAAATTAAGTTGACGTTAAAAATGAGGTGGTGGCAGTTTGTAAATATTAAATCACTATTTGCGTCAGTTCTATAAATAACCGACGTAAATAATTATGAAACTCATTTCATTGGTTGCATGTCCCTGTTGTCCCTCTTAACGCAGATCACTCCATATAGTACTGCAGTTTATTTCTAAACCTTTTTTTTATTCAAGTTTATTTTTAATTTTTATTAATTAGCTTGAATTAGTAAACAAATTCTTGTGCAAATTAAAATAAATAAACACTTAACATAAAACAAGTTATATGTATAATCAAATCGTATGACATTGAAGCGATTCATAAGTTAAAATTACATGATTAAAAGATAAAAAATTTCTGCAACATAGCCCTAAAATATAAAAAAGTTTCTGCATCAACATCATTTTCTTCTGAGTCCTGTCATCAGAAACTCCAATGGATGCATCACCTCCCTCACTTGAATTCCATGATGCAAAGTAAATCCTCAGTCACTAGCAGCGAAAGCAAGGTGAAATGGATCTTTGCATCTTTCTTCTTCAGTGGAGTTCCTTGATGCATCATCTTGAATCCACAATCACTTGCTTCCAAATCAAAGTGAAAGGGATGACGGGGATGAAATAAAGTGAGAGAATCACATTACGTGATTCACCCAACCTTAATATCCATGTAATGTGATTTACTCAAACTCGGAAGTTGTTTGACCATTAAGACAAAGATCTTTGAGTCTAGGAATAGGAAGAAAGAGTGATGAAGTTGGTCTCCATTGCAGAGCCATATTGTGAAGCAGAAAAATTAAAAGGATGGAAGGAAGCTATTTATAGGAGCAGTGGATAAAGTTACTAAGCTATTCTGATTTTCTGGAAAACTTATCTATAAACTTAATGCTCATTAAGAGGATTAGGTACAAGGTTAATGGATAAGTAGCACAGTAGTCAAAGGAATGAATGTTTTTGCAGAAACTAATAAACTTTTAACATCCGTTGTGTAATACTACTGACGTAAGAAGTTGTGAGTGTTTTTAACGTCAGTTTCTTAATACAACTGACGTTAAATATATGACCTTTAACATCAGTTTTTACTAATGACTGACGTAATAAGTGTGAGAGTTTTTAACGTCAGTTTCTTAATACAACTGACATTAAATATATGATATTTAACGTCAGGTTTTACTAAAAAATGACGTAAAATGTTGTTTTATTTTAATTATAACGTTTACTGATGAGTGTGATTTCACCTCATCTTTGTCTATCATTTTGCATGCATTTTTCATGTAGTTTAGGCATTTTTAATTAGATTTTAGGTTAATTTTCCTTTGGAACGGGTAAGGCGGTTTTCGTGTGTTGTTTTGCAGATATCAAGGGTAAAATGCTCAAGATCAACCATGATGAAGTTTGGATGAAGATAGGGCTTTAAAAGTGCAGAAAATGAGCCAAACAGAGTCCATCACGGCCTAGCCGTGATGCTCATCACGGCCATGATCGAGCAAAACTGAAAAAGAACAAAGGCTGAAGTCAGAGTCTGTCACGACCTGGCCGTGATAGCCATCACGGCCGTGACCCAAAACCACCACAAGTCAGAGCACATCACGGCCTAGCCGTGAAATTCATCACGGGCCATGAAGCTGAGGGCTCGCGTCGCGAGAATTTGAATTTTACAGAATTGGCAGAGGCAGAGACCGTCACGGCCTGGCCGTGATGGCCATCACGGCCGTGACGCACATTACTTGGACCTGAAGAAACCGAATTTGGATCAGAATTTGAGTTAGATTGGGACTCTAACTTCCCACATCTATAAATAAGGACCAGGCAGATCACATCAGGGAGATATTGATGAAGGATCATATCTAGACTTGTACACAAGGACTTAGGCATAGATCTCTCTTCTCTTCTCCTCTCTTCTCTGATTTTTGTATTTTCTATTATGTTGTCAACCCAGCTTGTCATCTCCATGGCAAGACTGGAGTAGTAGCTTAGTTTCTAGGGATTGGGGCTCTGCCCGAGTTTTGTAAATGTTGTTGATTTGATGTAAAATCGTTGTTGATTTCATTATTGTTTTAGATCTGATTTCTAGTGTGTTAATCACTCATAAATTTCGGCAACCGCTTATTTGCGTGACGTAGACGTTCTAAGGAGGAACCTAGCGGTGAACTTAGGATTTATAGGGTGTTTCACTCGTAAAGCCCGACGGCCACTGGTTTGTGAGATGTGGATGATCTAAGGAGGAACCTAGCGGTGAACTTAGGTTATTTGCATGACTTAGACATTATAAGGAGGAACCTAGCGGTGAACTTAGGTGTCGGACCTATAGAAGTCAGACTTGGGACTGAAATCACGAGAGTTAGAAGCCGTCCCTCGAGGAGCAACGAGTTGTCACGAAGCGCAAAGGGTCTAATCTGGGATCGACTACCACGAGAGTAGGGGTCGGGTCAATTGGGCACGGCTTTTGTAACCCGAGAGGGAGCTTAAGCTATTAGAGGATAAACTCGCCTTCAAGGCAATTTCGGTAATCAACAAAGGTAAATCAGATTAGCAACATAAACAGCCTCAAAGGTAACCCAAATCCCTAGGAATCCGTTTAGATCAAAACCCCAAAAACATTTGTTTTCTGTTTTAATTGATTCTGTTTGTTTATCTCTCAATTCAAACATTTTTCAAAACCCTCTAAAAAGTCCAGATTCACTCAATTAGAATTTAATTGCGATTCGGGAACACAGTCTCTGTGGGTTCGATATCTTTTATTACTTGACGACAATCCGGTACACTTGCCGGAATCGCACGCGCGCGCCGCAGCGCACATCAAGTTTTTGGCGCCGTTGCCGGGGACTGTGCCTTTTCGAATTTCAATTAGTTTTTAAATTGATTTTTCTGGACCCTTTTCTTTTTATTTGATTTTTATTTCTGAAATATTAAAAAAAAATCAAAAATCAAAAAAATTATTTTCCTTCTATTGTATCCATCTCTGTGTGTTATATGCAAAGATCCCTAAGTCTTGGGAGCCTTAGTGAGATTGATCCGGAGATCGAGAGGACCTTCCACAGACGTAGAAGACTACAAAGAGAGGGAGAAAGGTTGAGTCCTGTTCCACTCATGGCGAATCAACCGGATACAAAACCTTTGAAGGACTACGCAGCCCCAAATGCGAGAGGCTTGCGAACTGGGATTGCAAGGCCAGAGATTGAGGCGGAAAACTATACCATACCACCTATGCTAATCAACATGATTAGGCAACATCAATTCGGAGGATTGCCTTCGGAGGACCCGACCGATCATATAGAAACATTCTTAGAGTTCACCGATGCAATCAGGATTAATGGAGCCTCGGTCGATGTTGTGCGTTTGAGACTGTTCCACTCATCTCTCACTGGAAAGGCGAAGGCCTGGCTTAAGCAAATTCCCGCTAACACCTTGACTACTTGGGACCAACTGGAACAGGCGTTCTTGGAGAAATTCTTCCCTCCATCCAAGACGGCCTACATAAGAACCCAGATCACCGGCTTCTTCCAGAAAGACGGAGAATCATTATCGGAAGCTTGGGATCGTTACAAGGGACTGCTGGAGTCGTGCCCACATCACGGACTCGAGAGGTGGTTAATAGTGCACACATTCTATAACGGATTGGATTACTCTTCGAAGGTGTCACTAGATTCTGCAGCCGGTGGAGCGTTTATGAATAGGCCTCTCACTGAGGCATTCAACATCATCGAGAATGTCGCCACCAACTACCACCAATGGGGGTCCGAAAGAGGTAATAACCCGAACAAGATTTCGGGGGGTAAGTTTGAAGTAAGTAGCATTGATCTGATTATGTCTAAATTTGACTCACTAAATAAACGATTAGATAAGATTGAAAGAGCTAATGTGAGTGCAATAGGTGCTACTAACACTATTTGTGAGATTTGTGGAATGTAGGGACATGACATGATGGAATGCCCTCGTGGTACCGCTCATGGATCCGGCGCTTCGGGTGAGCAAGTGAACTCTTGTCACAACTTTTACGACACGAACCCGAAGCTGCCCAACTATGCTCCCCCAAATCCCTACAACCAAAGAAAGAACAACCCTTACCTCTCCTACGGCAACTACAGCAACACGCTCAACCATGAGTTCCAAGAGGGTCAAGGTAATAAGAGAGCAGCACCGGGGTATCCTCAGGTACAAGGATCTAAACTCGAGACTTTATTTGAAAGTTTTGTTGAAACTCAGACAAAACAGAATGAGGAGTTTAGACAACAAGGAAGGGCAGTGAGCGAAGCAATAAAGGAGCTAGCATCTAAGGTAGACAACTTAGCAACTCATAACAAGATGCTAGAAACACAAATTGCCCAACAAGCCAGCACGTACTCGAGACCTAAGGGTACATTCCCGGGGCAACCCGAAGCAAATCCCAATGAGCATTGCAATGTCATACACTCGAGGGATGATAAGCTTGGGGTGGGGGTAGCTGAAATGGAGGTGGAACCGGAGGAGGACATGAGCGAAGATGAAGATCCAGAACCAAAGTACGTCCCTCCACCACCGTACCAACCCCCGATACCTTTCCCACAGAGGTTGGTCAGGAAAAAGCAAGTAGATGTAGAGACTAAAATGCCTACTAAACTGAAAGACCCAAGTAGTTTCTCCATCGCTTGCTCGATTGAACAAGTGCAAATAGACCAAGCCTTATGTGACTTAGGGGCTAGCACGAGCTTGATGTCCCTCACTATCATGGAAAGGTTGGGAAGCAAAGAGTTGAGACCATTCAAATTCTCCTTACAAATTGCGGATGGCTCAACTAGAACTCCTCTAGGCATACTAGAGAATGTTCCTGTAAAGGTAGGGAAAATTCTCATCCCTACCGACTTCCTGGTATTGGACATGAAAGGGAATTCTAAATTCCCTATCATTTTAGGAAGGCCATTCTTGGCAACCGCTGGAGCAGTAATAGACGTAAGGAATGGTAAACTCTCTCTAAATGTAGAGGAAGGTAGGGTAAATTTTCAGTTGACTAACTCTTGTAACAACCCTCCTTTTGAGAGCCATGTGTGCAGAATTGATGTAACGTCTCCAGTGGTAAAAGAAGAACTCAACATGGAAGCAACTCCGAAGATATGCATGGCTGATGATGCACCCAGAGGTGACGAAGTTGGAGTTGCTGTCCATGCGGAAACAAAACTTCCGCCGGGAGAAAGGAAGGCTAGGAAGCTCCGAGAGAAAAGAGCGAAGCGGAAGCGTTATTGGCCGTATGAGCAGAAACGGCTTTTTGAAGGAGCTCCTTGGAAGAGAAATGTTCCGGCACCTCTACGCCCAGCCGACCCCGGTTGATTTAAGGAAGTATGGTCAAGCTTAAGACCATAAATAAGCGCTTCTTGGGAGGCAACCCAAGTTTTCTTTCCCTTTTTCCTTTTGTTTTTTGATTTAACCTCTTGAATAATTTGAGAAGATCAAGAGGCAAAAATATCATTAATAGGTTTGTCTAGTGTTTTCAGGTTGAGAAAGAGAAGAAGAGCAGAGAAAAATAAAGTCAGAAGCCATCACGCCCTGGCCGTGACCACTGTCACGGCCGTGATGAACTAATACTAGAGCACAGAAAGGATCACGGCCTAGCCGTGACAACCATCACGGGCGTGATGAGTAGGATGCCAAGGCCAGAGAGCATCACGGCCTAGCCGTGATGTAGATCACGGCCGTGACAGGGCAACTCCCGAGGACCAGAAACGATCACGGCTTGCCCGTGATGATCCTCACGGCCGTGATACTATTTCCACCCAAGTTTTGACTGGAATGTGAGCCAACACCCGATACCGATTCGGTAAGTTGTTCCATTTTTCTCCTCTCTCCGACTTGATTATTTACATTGGAGACAATGTAAGTAATCAAGCTTGGGGTAGGGGTATTTATTTTTGCATTTGCATTGTTGCATTCATATTGCATTCTCATAGGCATGGATTGGTATGATCACATTCTATAGATTGCCCCTCACTTGAAACATGCATCCGATTGTGAGAACTTGGAGCCAAATGAATTGAGATAGTGAATTTTCGAACCCAATTTTTTTCTATTATTCTTGTGATATGGCTAAAAATAAAAAAATTCTTGAGATAGTCAATTGATAGTTGATAATTAGCATGTGGTTCCTTAGATTTGTGTTTCTCACTGATTTTTGAACTACTAAATGTAAGATTTTGAGCCAAAAGGGGTATTTACTAAATCTACCCCATTTCTTGTGCTAGAGTGTTGTAATTCCTCTTGGACTGTATTTTCTAGAACTTGACTTGAAACCATTTTGAAACTTAAAAATTTCTGAAAACATTTTTGGAAATGATTGAGGCACCAGGTATTTTTCCGGCCTCCCGAGCTTTGAATGATAAATGCTACCCCTTAGTTGCCCAATTTTGAGCCTAAAGATAAAATACTTTTCTTGGTACCTTGAATCACTTTGATAAATAATGCTTGGTATGGCACCTTTTAAAGTATTACAAAAAGGGCAAAATGGTAGTTTGAAAAAGTATGGGATAAAAAAAATTAGGATGTAATTTCTCTTGAGCTATAAATCTCCCCTTCTCCAAACAAATAACATGAAATAAACAAAAAAAAATGGAGAAGGGGATGACGAAAGAAAGTGAGAAATGAAAATGAAAATAAAAAAAAAAGAAAAAAAGAAGAAGAAGAAATAAGGGTGGAAAAGTAAATCAAAGTCCCCTAAAAGGGTATTTTAGAAGGTGTCATGCTTTGCAATGTTTGATGATTTGTTTAGCCTTCTTGAAATTCCCTTTCCTTGATTTTCCCACCTAACAATATAATCCCATGGCCACATTACAACCAAAGGAAAAGACCTCTTGATTCTTAAGTGTTTTCATTAATAAAGTAGAGATTTGGTTAATAGTCAAGCCTATGGTAAAATACTTTCCTTGAGGAAATTGAGTGAATTGTCAATAAACCCTAAAACACTTGAGTGAGGTGAGATGAGTGCCCAAATCAGTGAGGACATGAACTTGAAAAAAACCTAAGCTTCTAATTGGACTTGAACTTGATTATCTCTTGAGTGCTTATTGAATATGCCTATCACTTGGATTAGCTTCTAGGGTTTTTGGTTCACTATCCACGCTTTGATTGATTTATCTTATGGCCTGAGTAATTGCTTGAGGACAAGCAAAGTTTTAAGCTTGGGGTGATTTGATGAGTGTGATTTCACCTCATCTTTGTCTATCATTTTGCATGCATTTTTCATGTAGTTTAGGCATTTTTAATTAGATTTTAGGTTAATTTTCCTTTGGAACGGGTAAGGCGGTTTTCGTGTGTTGTTTTGCAGATATCAAGGGTAAAATGCTCAAGATCAACCATGATGAAGTTTGGATGAAGATAGGGCTTTAAAAGTGCAGAAAATGAGCCAAACAGAGTCCATCACGGCCTAGCCGTGATGCTCATCACGGCCATGATCGAGCAAAACTGAAAAAGAACAAAGGCTGAAGTCAGAGTCTGTCACGGCCTGGCCGTGATAGCCATCACGGCCGTGACCCAAAACCACCACAAGTCAGAACATCACGGCCTAGCCGTGAAATTCATCACGGGCCATGAAGCTGAGGGCTCGCGTCGCGAGACATATCTCGCGTCGCGAGAATTTGAATTTTCCAGAATTGGCAGAGGCAGAGACCGTCACGGCCTGGCCGTGATGGCCATCACGGCCGTGACGCACATTACTTGGACCTGAAGAAACCGAATTTGGATCAGAATTTGAGTTAGATTGGGACTCTAACTTCCCACATCTATAAAGAAGGACCAGGCAGATCACATCAGGGAGATATTGATGAAGGATCATATCTAGACTTGTACACAAGGACTTAGGCATAGATCTCTCTTCTCTTCTCCTCTCTTCTCTGATTTTTGTATTTTCTATTATGTTGTCAACCCAGCTTGTCATCTCCATGGCAAGACTGGAGTAGTAGCTTAGTTTCTAGGGATTGGGGCTCTGCCCGAGTTTTGTAAATGTTGTTGATTTGATGTAAAATCGTTGTTGATTTCATTATTGTTTTAGATCTGATTTCTAGTGTGTTAATCACTCATAAATTTCGGCAACCGCTTATTTTCGTGACGTAGACGTTCTAAGGAGGAACCTAGCGGTGAACTTAGGATTTATAGGGTGTTTCACTCGTAAATCCCGGCGGCCACTGGTTTGTGAGATGTGGATGATCTAAGGAGGAACCTAGCGGTGAACTTAGGTTATTTGCATGACTTAGACATTATAAGGAGGAACCTAGCGGTGAACTTAGGTGTCGGACCTATAGAAGTCAGACTTGGGACTGAAATCACGAGAGTTAGAAGTCGTCCCTCGAGGAGCAACGAGTTGTCACGAAGCGCAAAGGGTCTAATCTGGGATCGACTACCACGAGAGTAGGGGTCGGGTCAATTGGGCACGGCTTTTGTAACCCGAGAGGGAGCTTAAGCTATTAGAGGATAAACTCGCCTTCAAGGCAATTTCGGTAATCAACAAAGGTAAATCAGATTAGCAACATAAACAGCCTCAAAGGTAACCCAAATCCCTAGGAATCCGTTTAGATCAAAACCCCAAAAACATTTGTTTTCTGTTTTAATTGATTTTGTTTGTTTATCTCTCAATTCAAACATTTTTCAAAACCCTCTAAAAAGTCCAGATTCACTCAATTAGAATTTAATTGCGATTCGGGAACACAGTCTCTGTGGGTTCGATATCTTTTATTACTTGACGGCAATCCGGTACACTTGCCGGAATCGCACGCGCGCGCCGCAGCGCTCATCATTTACCCCCGCACGCCTTCTCCACTTCTCTGTACGTGTCTTTTCTCTTTTCATCACGCTTAACCCTCACTATCAACCCTCACTCTCGCTCTCACTCTGCCCTAATCGCGAGCTCATCTCCACCGCAACCACCGCGAGGGCTTCTTCGCCACCACCGTGAGGTACACTCTTAACCCCTAACTCTGTCTTTCCCGCTCATTCTTTGCAATAACTTGACATCTCTCTTTCCCCTTCCCGCGCACTAACTCTCCTTGTCCCTCTGCTCTCAGTAACCACATCGAACGTTGGCCACCACTCGAGCTTCACCCCACCACCACGCGAGCGCCTATTTCTGGTGAGTCTTTAATTAGGGCACATTTTTTTATTTTTGGTTTTGAGTGCATGCATGTTGCTCTGCTGGTTGAAACTGTAGTCTCAGTAGTTGAAACTTGAAACTGTGAGTTTGAGTTGTTTGGAATGTCTCTATTTTTGGTTTTGAGTGTATGTTGAAACTGTAGTCTCAATAGATGTAACTTTAAACCGTGAGTTTGAGTTGTTTGGAATGTCTCTATTTTTGGTTTTGAGTGCATGTTGCTCTGCTGGTTGACCTGTCACGGCCGTGATGATCGTCATGGCTAGGCCGTGATCAGTTCTGCCTATGAGGGTCTGGTTCAGTTGGCACGTTGCGGTCGTGACCAGTGCTTGACAATCTTCAAAAACTATAGTTTTCAATCTCCCGTATTGTCCTTATATTGGATATATAGATGTTTTGTATATCTATAGTACCTATCTAGTTATTTTTATTTATACTTCTGTATTTATTTTGAGTTATAACCTATGTTAATACATATATATTGTTTCTGAACAGGCATACATATGGATCAGTCGGATAGCCCACATGCACGGGAGGACACTGTGGGGGTTTCGCAGGACCCGATCACGCCTACACTTGATTCTAGTGTAAGTTTACATGTTATATACTATCTTTAGTCCTTCTTTTTAATGTAAGTTTATAATGTTACAACCCTCTATTTTATCATTTTTTTTGTCCATACAGACATCACAGGCTCATAGGAAACGGGGTAGAGGAGCCACCTCGTTGAAGAAACTAGAGAAGGACAGGCAGAGCGGACAGAAGCTTGAGGTGTCCTTCGATGCTAATCTAAATGCCCTGGGACCCCGTGCTAAAGAATTTAATAAGTGGGTGTTTCTACAAGCGAAGCAGCACGTAAGCATCAACTACAACCACTGGAATGACGTTCCACAGAACGTTAAGGATCAGATTTGGGAGGCTATCATGGTATTTTACCTTTACATTCGTTTGATTTACATTATTAGATAATTATCCGAGTTATAATCCATCCAGTTGTTATATATGTATCTAATGTGTAGGTAGCTTGGACTGTGCCAAATGACGAGGATCATCGTCATAAATGTATGAAAATGGCATCAAAGCGTTGGAATGGGTTCAAGCATGATCTTACCAGGTACTATGTATCTGGGACGAAGCGACTTGACAAAATGTTCTCGGATTATCCCTGGATTGATCAGGATACTTGGGATATGTTTGCCAGGAGTCGACAGGATGTAGAATTTCAGGTTGGTTGATTAAGTTAATTTTGTATGCTTATTATAGATCATTTAACTGTATTTAATTATGTGTTTTTGTTTGAATAGGCTAAGGCAGATAAGGGTCGGCAGAATCAGGTGAAGAACGTCCACCGCCACACCATGTCTCAGGGTGGGTACCAGACTCGGATCGAGCAGATGATGGCGGATAGGCTGAGGGCGAAGCAGGAAGAGCACTCTGCTAGGATTGAAAGAGGAGAGGTGCCTGAGGGCACACCATCAAGTCCTCCGTCAGACATCGACCACGAGGATGTCTGGTTAGCCAGCCGCATGACAAAGACGGGATCTTTTAAAGTTGATGCCACTCGCGAAGTGGCAGATAAGATTGTAAGTAAATAATTAACTTGATTTCAATTGATATTTGTATAGATATTTGCAACACTTTTCACTTGCACGTTTTTTAATTTTTTTTCATTGTAGATGGATCTTAAAGCAAAATCCTCAAAGGCGCATTCGTCCCTTCTGGACGACAGGACGTCTTGATGACTGCTCTAGGCAAGAAAGACCATCCTGGTCGGGTTCTCGGTGTTCCTGGGAACGTGACCATCAAACAATATTATGGCAAGTCTGCTTCACGAAAGCGGGTGGTCCATGAAGCATCAATTTTGGCTGACATTACTCAGCACCTCATGTCCAACCCAGATATTACAACACATCTGATGCAAGGCTTAATATCCAACCCATAATTCAAGCAGGCGCTTGCCAAAGAGCTTTCCTCCGTCGGTACATCCCAGGACACTGCAGGGCTTGCCAACCCTTCACATGCGAGCACAAAAGAGAGTTTTAGTAGGGCACATGTGGAGGACGATGAGTTGGCAGCTAGGGAGCGGGAGTTGGAAGTCCAGCGCCATGAGCATGAGTTGGAAATGAAAAGGCGTGAGCTTGAGTTGGACTCCAAACGACGTGAGGTCGAAATGTTAGCAAAGGTATTTATTCATTATTAATGTCCAAATTAGTCAAATAATTACTTGTGTTTTTTTTTAATTATCAAAAACTTATCTATTTTATTTTTCCTAAACTGAAGGCCAAGTCGACGTCGTTGTCGCTGTCACCTATCACTCGTTTGTTCTCACTTGGTGAGGATTATGCGTATGAGATTTTTGAATGTCCATTGGATCACGATGGATGGGTGGCACGCCCAGATCAACAGAGGATATTTTCCTTCTGTGGTGACGATCTCGGGAACGCCTGCAGAAATAACGTCTGGATGAACAACAATGTCATCAGTCTCTGGTGCACGTAAGTTAATTTTAATTTTATAACTTATTTATTTTTGGTATTTTTCCATTTAATAATTTATTTTAATTTCAATATATATATATTATGTAATTAACATCCACACCTTTTCATATCTTAGGTATCTCCATCGTCTTCAGCTTGATAAGGGCGTTGCATCAGTTTACGGTTTCTTAGATCCGTCAATCCTTCTGCCCGAATTCTTTGCTGGCGATGCATTGAGTAAATACTTAGGGAACTTGTTGGGAGACAATCCGAAAGAATTATATCTGGCTCCCTACTGTGTGGAACGCCATTGGCAGTTGTTCGTACTTCACCCGTCTAGGCATACTGTCATATTCTTCTGCTCTCTCCACCAAGATCCGCCACCGAAGGTGGAGGAAGCTGTAAATATGTAAGTAACTAATCTTAAATTTAATTTAAGTTTTAATATCGGTTGTTTTTAGTTTATTACACACATGATATATGAGTTTGTTAATTGATCGACATGATTATTTGTTTATGATAGCGCTGACAAGGCGAGTAGCATAAGTTGCGCCAACGGGAGAAGTAGGACTTCTAAGGCTAAAGCAAATCCTGTATGGAACATCCTCAAGGTTTGGTAGTTTATTTATCAAATAATTAATATTATAATTACTAATTTATATGTATATTCAACTGACGTTGAAATTAATTTTGTTGGTAGTCTCGATTTCAAATTGACGGGTGGTCGTGCGGCAATTATGTGATGCTTCATATGCTGAACATAGTCTCCTCATCTATTACGGATGGATGGAAGAAGGTAATATTTAAACAACTTGTTAAATTATATATTATAGTTTTGAAGATGACTTGCATTGATGTTATTGTTATTATTTGAACGTGTCTAGGCATTTATCGACCAATCGCCTATTGAAGAAGATGAGTTAAGAGACTTGAGGATGCGCTTCGCTGAATTCTTCTTCAAGTATGCGGCTGAAAAAGGAATTGACAACATACCTCCGCACTACTTAGATGAATAGTTTTTTTGTTAGACTTTAGAAACTAATTAATAACATGTATATATATATCCTTAGATAGTTTTGTTTTTTAGACATTGGAACTAAAATTTATTTATATATATACATGGGTTTTGGTTTTAAGTCCCCCCATTGTTCAATTTTCCTTTGCAATTCTGTAATGTGTGTGATATTCTGTGTTACTGGGACTGAATGCAGGGATAGCTGAGGGGAGTGATATTTTAAAACTGAATTTAAAAAAAAAAAACCTATTAACGTCAGTTGTTTATTACGACTGACGTTAAAATTAAACCTTTAACATCAGTTCTTTATAACAATTGACGTTAGTTTTAACAAAATCAACGTCCGTTGTCTTAAAGAACTGACGTTAATAGTTTTATGTTTAACGTCAGTTGTTTATAAAACTGACGTTAAGTTTTACAAAATAACGTCAGTTTTGTTAAAGAACTGACGTTAATAGTTTTATATTTAACGTCAGTTCTCAAATGACGTTAAAATATTAACTATTAACGTCAGCTATATTTACGTCAGTCAGTATTCTGACGTAAAAAATCAATTTTAACTGACGTAAAAAGCACTTATTGCACTAGTGAAAGTTAAAGCAGAGGGATAAGGGTAAAAAGAATTGGGAGTCAATGTCATTATATTTGGACTGAAAAGGGATACAAAGCAAATATTACAATGGAGTATGGAATTGCAAAAGGTTATGGAGTGGAAACACATCTCCTCAAGTGACATCTCTTTCCATGACTAGTGTTAGTATCTTTCATACCGTATCGACTGCTTACTAATCAACATCTGAGAATGCTATCTGCCCCAGTCTTCATGCATCTAGCCCACTGATTGCCCCAATTCATCGGCTTGACAACACTTCCATTGTTATGTTTTTATTTTATTTTTTGAACCCTAACTTTTGCCTAGACCGCCTTTTCAGGTTTTCAGCCTAGCGGGTTGCTCTAACTTTTGCCTAGACTGTCTTTTCAGATTTTCAGCCTAGCGAGCTTTTCTTCTTTTCATTTTTTCACTTTTTTTCTTCTTCTTCTTGGGAAATGCGTTCAAGCATAATACTTTTTGACTGCATCTGAGTTTACGGGGAGTTGAAGATCTTCCCCATCCATCCTGGTGAGGATTAAAGCTCCTCCCGAGAAGGCTTTTTTCACAACGTAAGGTCCTTCGTAGTTCGGGATCCACTTCCCACGATGATCCTTTTGGATTGGTAGGATCTTTTTTAGCACTAGATCACCCTCCCGAAACTGCCGGGGGCGTACTTTCTTCTCGTAAGCTCTCATCAACCTTTTCTGATACAATTGGTCATGACACAGCGCTGCTAATCTTTTCTCTTCAATAAGGTTCAATTGGTCGAGTTGATCTTGGACCCACTCGGCTTCTTCCAATTCTGCCTCTCTCAATACCCTTAATGAGGGGATCTCTACTTCAATCGGGAGCACTGCCTCCATCCCATAAACTAAAGAATATGGCGTTGCCCCTGTCGAGGTGCGAACAGAGGTACGGTAGCCGTGTAAAGCAAAAGGTAACATCTCATGCCAATCCTTATACGTCACCACTATCTTCTGGACAATCCTCTTGATATTTTTATTGGCGGCCTCAACTACCCCATTCATCTTTGGGCGATACGGGGAGGAATTGTGATGCTTTATCTTGAAGTTTTCGCACATCTCTTTCATCATCTTGTTGTTCAAGTTAGTCGCATTATCAGTGATAATCTCACTTGGCAACCCATAACGACAAATTAATTCTCTTTTTACAAATTTGATCACGACATTCCTGGTCACATTGGCATACGATGCAGCCTCAACACACTTTGTGAAATAATCAATGGCAACAAGAATGAAGCGATGCCGTTTTGAGGCTTTTGGTTCAATTGGCCCGATCACATCCATTCCCCACATTGAGAATGGCCAGGGTGATGACATGACATTCAAGGGAGCCGGCAACGCATGAACCTTATCAGCATATATTTGACACTTATGGCACCTCTTCGCATAATTAAAGCAATCTGCTTCCATTGTCGACCAGTATTGACTAGACCTCAATATTTTCCTAGCCATTGCATGACCACTCGCGTGTGTTCCAAAAGATCCTTCATGTACCTCCTCAATTATCCGTTTAGCTTCATCTGCGTCAACGCACCTCAACAACACCATGTCATGATTTATTTTGTAGAGAATACCTCCATCTAAATAGAAACCCATTGCAAGTCTTCTTAGAGTTCTTTTGTCGTTTTCTGAAGTGTCCGGGGGGTATTCCTTTCTTTGGATGAAGCATTTGATGTCATGGTACCACGGTTTTTGATCAGACTCTTCCTCTATCACTTGAAAATATGCAGGATGATCATGACTTTCCATTTTGATGAGTGGTAAGTTCCTCTCATCACTTACTTTGAACATCGAGGACAAGGTAGACAGTGCGTCAGCTAATTGGTTATCTTCTCGGGGAATATGGTGGAATGTGACTTCATCAAACTGCTCAATCAAACCTTTGATGTAATCATGGTACGGGATTAACTTGGCATCTCGGGTTTCCCATTCCCCTCTTAGCTGGTGGATGACTAATGCAGAGTCCCCGTATACCTCCAGTATCCTTGCCTTTGATTATATTGCTGCCAGGATCCCAAGCGCACAAGCTTCATATTCGGCTATGTTGTTTGTACAATCAAAGCAAAGCCTTGTAGTGACAGGGAAATAATCATTTTCCGGTGAGATTAATATTGCCCCAATTCCATGCCCCAAGGCATTAGAAGCTCCATCAAATAACAAAGTCCACTTTTCTTTTTATGGTGATTGTACGTGATCAAACAAAGCCATTATATCTTCATCTGGGAAATCACATTGCATCGATCCATAATATTCTACTGGCTGATTGGCTAGATATTCTGCAAGAGCACTCCTTTTTATTGCTTTTTGGGTGACATAGACAATGTCATATTCTGATAGCAGGACTTGCCAGCGAGCAATTCTTCCAGTCAGAGCAGGCTTATCAAAGATATACTTGATCAGATCCATTTTGGACACCAACCAGGTAGTGTAACACAACATGTAATGCCTCAAACGGCGAGCCGCCCAAGCCAAGGCACAGCAAGTGCGTTCTAGCAGTGAGTAGTTGACTTCGCAACTGGTGAATTTCTTACTTAGATAATAGATGGCATGTTCTTTCCTTCCTGACTCATCGTGTTGCCCCAATACGTAACCCATCGATTCATCTAGCACAGTCAAATACATGATGAGAGGTCTTCCCGGCACTGGGGGAACCAAGACCGGAGGCTCCTATAGGTATTGTTTGATCTTCTCAAAGGCTTTTTGACAATCTTCATTCCATGTCACAGCCTGATTTTTGCGCAGCAATTTAAAGATTGGTTCACATGTCGTGGTTAGTTGGGAGATGAACCGAGCAATATAGTTCAATCTTCCTAAAAACCCACGAACTTCCTTCTCCGTTTGAGGTGCTGGCATGTCAACGATTGCTCGAACCTTTTCAGGATCAACCTCTATTCCTCTTTGACTAACAATGAACCCCAGAAGCTTGCCTGATTTCACTCCAAAAGTGCATTTGACTGGATTCAATCGGAGCTTAAACTTTCTTAACCGCTCAAAAAGTTTCAGCAGATTATCAACATGGTCATCTTCGGATCTGGACTTGGCGATCATGTCATCTAAATAAACTTCTATCTCCTTATGCATCATGTCATGGAATAAAGCCACCATAGCCCGCTGATATGTTGCCCCAACATTTTTCAAGCCAAAGGGCATAACCTTGTAGCAAAAGGTTCCCCATAAAGTGACAAATGTAGTTTTCTCCATATCTTTAGGTGCCATCTTGATCTGATTATATCCCGAGAATCCATCCATGAAAGAGAATAATGCATGTTGAGCAGTATTATCTACAAGAATATCAATGTGAGGCAGAGGAAAGTCATCTTTTGGGCTAGCTCTATTCAGATCTCGATAGTCAACACACATTCGAACCTTTCCATCTTTCTTGGGAACAGGAACGATGTTAGCAACCCATTGAGGGTACTTTACAACTTCTAGGAAACCTGCATCCAGTTGTTTCTTGACCTCCTCCTTGATCTTTAGAGACATTTCTGCTTTCATCCTTCGTAGCTTCTGCTTTACTGGAGGACACTCCGGCTTTAATGGCAATTTGTGTTCTGCTACACTGGGGTCTAACCTTGGCATGTCTTGGTACGGCCATGCGAAAACATCTTTATAATCCATCAACAACCTGATCAACCTACTTCCTCCTTTTCTTTCAGGGAAAGGCCGATCTTGACCTCTTTTTTATCATCTTCAGTTCCCAAATTGATTAGTTCACTTGGTTCTTCATGGGGCCGAATTTCTCTGGCTTCTTGCTCTACCAACCTCAATAGTTCAGGAGGGACTTCCCCATTATCATCAACAACCTCATCAGCATGATCAATAGGATAGTCAAAATTGTATGCTGAGTTATTAACACTGTCATTTTCAAGAGAGTCACTTTTAGATCTGCATTTTGGTAGTTATCAGGGAACGATGAATGAATAACGGTTAAAGGTGGGAAACTGCATTTATTGGTGAGGAACGATGAATAAAAGCGAAAGTAAAAAAAAAAAAGAGGGATAAGAACACAAAGATATTGAATGCATGCATTTATTGATAAGTCATACTGAAACGGAAACAAGTAAGCCCATTACAACAAAAATCCTAAAGTCTTGGGTAGAGCTAAAGGATAAGCATTACAGAATTACTTTGAAAAAAACTTTATGGTCCTGGGGAACTCAATGACCTCCCAATTGTTGAGCTTTGTATCCGGAGGGCATGGATACACCAAATTGACACCATGATCGGCAAGATAATCATCTTCAACAGCTGCTGCTTGGTCCAGGAATGTGAACCCTACACTTCGGAAGCTCTGTCGAATGTCATAGATGGGAACCCTTTCAACCTCGTATTCACGATTTTCCAGTCGAGTCAACCTCTTTCTTTTCTTCTCTTCTACAATCCTCATCTTGTCGGCCTTGGTGGGTTTATATCCCAACCCAAACCTGTCCTTGTTCTTGGTGAGCATGAGGATGTCAGTGACACCTTGGCTATTCTTCCCCAAACCGCTTCCAGGTCGGTATCCTCCTTCGAGCATAACCCTAGCCATCATAATGTACGCTTTAGATGACTGAGGTTTCAAGAGTGGAACATCATCCCCAACATAAGTGGTATTGGCAATTTCAAGCGATTGGAATCGAGAGCTTCTTCGGCAGCTTCAATGTAAGGGGTTGTTGATGGCTTACTCACTAACATATTCTCCTCTCTAGAAACAATTATCAACTTACTATCGACAACGAACTTTACTTTCTGGTGCAATGTGGAAGGTACATCTCCAGACGAATGGATCCATGGTCGTCCTAGGAGACAACTGTAAGTTGGTGTGATGTCCATTACTTAGAAGAGTATTTCAAAGGTGCAAGGGCCAATCTGAATGGGCAATTCAATTTCTCCCATAACTTCCCTTCGGGTGCCATCGAAAGCTCTTACAATCATTGTGCTTGGCTTCATATGAGTTCCATCGAAAGGCAACTTTGCCAGTGTTGACTTTGCCATTACATTCAAAGAAGAACCATTATCAATGAGAACCCTAGCCATGACATGATCTCGACACTTCACAGAGATGTGTAACTCCTTGTTGTGCCCTATTCCTTCAGCTGGAATTTCATCATCAGTGAAAGTGATATAAATATCAGTAACGATGTTACCCACGATGTTATCAAGCTTATCAATTGTGATGTCATGAGAGACATGAGCTTGATTCAACACCTTCATCAGTACTCTTCTATGTGACTCAGAATTCATCAACAAAGACAAAAGAGATATCCGAGATGGAGTTTGATTCAACTGATCCACAACCCTGTATTCGTTTTTCTTGATGAACTTCAAGAATTCGTCAACTTCTTCATCAGATACCTCCTTTTTATTGTCACCCCCTTTGGTATCCTTTTCAGCCAGTATTCCTTCTACCTTCTCTTTCCCTTTGCGATCTTTTCCTTCCTTTTCTGTTCCCTCCCTTCGCAATACCTCCGGAGAATAAATGCGACCACTCCTAGTCATTCCACCAATTCCCGAAATGCTGGTAACCACAGTGGTCCCGTTGGGAGGACTTTGTTGAACCCGCCTATCATATTTCCATGGTATCACTTTGGTGTCCTTGTAAGGGAAAGGACCTGGGACTCGGATGACAACTGGTGTTGGCCCACTCGAAACCGGCATAGGTTCCTTCTCAGTATAATGTATCACCACTGGCTTCGGAGCGACTTGCTTAGGAACCGGTTGAGGATTAATCACAATAGTAAAAGGAGTTATCTTAACTGGAGTTGGGGAAATTGTAGATTCAGCAACCATGTTAATGCCACACTCATTCGATTCACAACCAATTAGGATAATCTTCATATCTATTAACTGTTGCACAACCTGTCGAAATTATGCGCAGTCTTCAATTGAATGCCCCATATTCCCGTCGAAGTCACACCTTATCTCCTCATCAAGAGTCTTCTCTTCAACAATTGAGGTTTGCACCAATCCATGTTTTTGCATCTCCCTTAAAATAACTCTCATGGGAGTTCTGACATCGGCCACTTGGCTCTTAAGAGTAGGTTCCATAAAGCTATCAATGGCATTGACTACCGAACCCCCATGATTTGGCATAGGACCTTGTGCCCCATTCGGAGCATCTTTCTGAAAGCTCAACCACTTAGCATCAATAAGATCTTGTACCTTAAATTTGAAAGCCCTGCAGTTCTCAGTGGAATGACTTATTGCCCCCGCATGATACTCACATTTAGCATTTGGGTCAAACCACTTCAGATAAGGAGGCCCCAATGGTTTTATTGGGATTGCAGTCAACACAGATTTGCTTATAAGCTGATGCAGTAGCTTAGTATAGGTCATGGGTATCGGGTCGAAATGTACTGGCTTTCTCTCCGAGTTATACGGTGGTCTTGTTTGGCTGGTGTTTGGGTTTGGACCTAGGGGTTGAACAATTTGAGGTGGCATGGTAGGGTGTGTTTGAGGCTGAGAAGGGTATGATGGTCGGTAAGGAGCCATCTGTTGAGGATTTGGAAATTGTGAGGTGGCAGCGATGTATGGCTGGTTGGCTTGGTGATATGGGCCGTATTGGGCTTGGAAGGCGGGTGTTTGGTTTGGTCTATATTGGTTTGGTTTCTTTTGTTCAAAGGTTACTGCGTGTGCTTCTCCTTCTTTATTTTTCACAAACGGGACTCTCTTCAGGCCGTTCATTACTGAAGTCTCAGTGATCTTGCCATTCCTCATTCCACTTTCGATTCTTTCGCCGATAATGACCATGTCAGAAAAGTTCAATGACACGCTTCCAATCATTCTATCATATAAAGGCGACTGGAGGGTATCAATGAACATTGCCACAATTTCTTTCTCGACCAATGGAGGCTCTACCTGAGGAGCCAATTCCCTCCATCGTTGTGCATACTCCTTGAAAGTCTCAGTGTCTCTCTTTCCCATATTTTGGAGTTGCATCCTATCGGGAGCCATGTCAATATTGTACTTGTATTGCTTCAGGAATGCATCTGCTAGATCTTTGAAAGATCGGACGTGGGCTCGTTCGAGATGCGTGTATCAATTTGAAGCTGCCCCAGTTAAACTGTCTTGGAAGAAGTGAATCAAGATCTTATCATCTTGAGCGTATGATGCCATCTTCCTTACATACATGGTCAAATGATTTTTGGGACAAGTGGTTCCCCGATATTTGTCGAAATTGGGTACCTTAAATTTTGGTGGAATTACAACATTTGGCACCAAACAAAGTTTCGAAGCATCCCACAGACCATAACTATTTACTCCTTCAATGGCCCGTAGTCTTTCCTCTAGCACTTCCAACTTTTCTTTAGATTGAGAATTCCCTCCCGACTGATTCACTGGAGTTTCATAATACATATTCTGGGGAAAGGGGTATGGCATGTAGGAGGATCCAAAGTATGACATCATTTGAGTCCCCTAGGACCCATAATGTAGGATGCATTGTGGGGTTTTTGGATTGGCAGAAAGTGTCACCGTCGGAGTGTTACCATCTGTAGGGTTGACAGTTTGTGTTTGTGGCATTTCGACAACATCGGTGGGGGTTTGTGTCTGAGTGATATGTTCGGAGTTTTGAATGCCATCTTGTGGGCTGGGGGTCGTTGGTGGCACAAATCCACGAGGCAAATCGTATGGGGGTTTGTTCGGGTCAAATGAAAGATGAGTTTGGTTGCTTGGATAAATAGTGAGAGGCATCATGGCCCCTGGTTGGTTGAAGCCTTGAATAGGAACCTGAGCAAAATCGGGCGGAAGGAGAGATGTGGTCGGATGTCCTTCGTTCGAGGCTGGAGGGTTCTCCTCTGTGTTCTTTTCCTTCTGCATTGCTTGTAGGATCTCCATCATCTTAGTCATCTGATCCTTGATTGGACTGACTTCATCCCTGATCTCTTGGACTTCTTCCATTTCATCTGCCATGGCTCTTATCTGTGACCGAGTGCGATAAGGGTGTCTTGGAGCAATTGTTCAGAAAAGCCACACACTGTTTTAATCAAAACAAAAGTGAGAACAAAATATTTGAAAAATTCAAAAAGCTTTTATGAAGATCACCTTTGAAGTTTATTATTATTATTTTGAGTTAACACCTTGTAACAGACAAGAGATGGTCCCTCCATACCACACAGAGAACATTGTGCTCATAAGATGGAATGGAGTTGACAACAAATCTAGGGGAGAAATAACTCTCCACAATAGATGTTGTCTCAAACACACTAGCAATTCTTCATTGAGACATCTTGTTAGACGAATCTGGGCAAGTATACCCAGTCGTGCAAGTAATACGGTGGTGAGACCGTTTAATCGTTCCCACGAGGACTGCAACAAGTACTAGCATGTACCACTTCAACTACTATCTAAGCGATTCTTGGATTGAAGAGAGTTCTAAACTAATTATCAAGCCCACAAAAGTAAAAATAAACCAAATAAGAAAAACAAACTCTTTTTGTTATTTTCTCAAATACTTGGAAGGCAATAAAAGATGGGTTTCAAAGATGATAAAAGTAGCTGGGGTTAGGTTCACTAAACTTCATCCTCATGCAATGAAACAACTCACAAACAGTTTCTACTTCAGTTATGACAACCAATCCACTAAACTACTCAAGCCCCGATCTCTCGGATGACAAGAGCCTAATTCCACTAATAGACCCTAATCTCTTAGGTGGCCTAGATTAATGAAATTGCATTAGGATTAAGGATTATGCGATTACTAGTAAACCAAACTCCATCTCTAGATGTAAGGATCACTAGGTGATTAATTTCAGTTCCGGTTATGATACGAACGTCTCCATTACATACCAAAACACTAATCAAGTCATGGGGGTGCTAGCCACAACAAGCATTAAGCACAGAAAATTAACCACTCAATAACAAAGTAGAAACTATATTGCAAGATTAAATCAAATACATAAGAATTCAGACATAGTTACCCTAACCCCAACAATGGAGGTTTAGCTACTCATAACAATATCCATAACAAGAGAAAAATGGATGAAGGAGAGAAGGGAGTCCATGGGAGCAATCCTCCACACTCTGCCTCTGGTTCCCAGAGCCTTTTTGCTTTCCAAACTCGTAACCTTTTCCAATTCTCTCTGGTTGTCTCTTCCCCTTCTGCCTTAAACAGCTTAAAACAGTGATTCTGATTTTCGCACACTCGCGGGGCGAGAAGTATCTCGCGAGGAGAGTATTAAACTTCTGGTCTTCAGTACTTGGAACTCTCGCGAGGCGAGACACTGTTCGCGAGGCGACCCAGAAAGGCTTACATTTTCCTGGAACAGTCAGCTCTCAGGGTCGCGAGGCGAGGTGGGATTCGCGGGGCGAACCAGAAAGGATGACATTCTGCTGTTTCTGACTGTCTTAATTCGCGTGGCGAACATCCTCTCGCGGGGCGAGCATTCCAAGAATTTCATTCTCCACTTTTTCTTCATTCCCTTGGCTCTAAGTTAACCAGATTTTCCATTAATTCCTGCAAAACAACACACAAAACCACCTTCACCCGTTCCAAGGGAAAAATCTAACAAAACCAAATAAATAAAGCCTACTCTATATGAGATATGCATACAAAAGTGTATAGAAAATATCATATAAAATCACACTATCACATCTCGTCCTACCCTTTGCGCAGAAGGAAGAATCCTATAAGGCAAAGATGTAGTGGACCACATACTAAAGGAAGACTATGCTCCATGATAGGTGTCGTCGCAAGTCAAGTGCAAGAGTTGGAGTGCGAAGGAATTATAGAAGCAAGGACTGATTTCATTAAAAACTCCTCAAAGCAATACATAGAATTATGGAGGCAAGGACATATTTTATTAAAATCTCCTCAAAACAATACACAGATTGGGATTACATCATAATTATTACAACATTTTCATCCTAAAGTCAATAGCTTGGGTCTCTTTATTTTTAGCCCTCGAGCAAACCCTCTACACATTTACATGAAATCATCCAACTCAGTCGGGAGACGAAGCATAGGGTCCGCACGAATTTGTTTTTCTGCCTTTTCAAAGCGTTGGACAAAATTCGGAATACAATGGCTTAGCTCCAAATTCATGCTCATATATCTTTTTTTCCATATGTCAATATCTATCCCTCGTTCTCGGGCCTCTTTTCTCCACCACTTCACGGCATTCATTACTTGAACCATTTGATCATGAGAGTGTTTTGCTGAGGTCCACCCTAAATCGCACTGCTTCTTGATTTCAACTAATAGAATATTCAGCTCTTGGACCTTTTGCACCAATTCATCAGTCATCCTGTCTTGTGCACAAATTTGCTTCTGTAAGTTGCTATTGACTCCCCTTTATCGATCAACCTCCGCCTCCAATGACTTTCTCATACCTTCTTGCTGGATGACTTCTTCTTCTAACCGACACTTTTCTTTTCTTAGTCGATGCCTCTCCGTTGTCAAGGACAATACTTTACTTTCAAGATTCTGGACCTTAGCCATGATGCTTGGTGAGACATTGTCTATATTCTTCTGGACTCTTGAGGTTACGGAGATATCTGCACACAAATCTTTTAAATGTTCATTTTCCTTTGTTAACTTCTCACAACGCTTCTGACCAATGGCTATTTTCAACTCGGCATCTTGCTTTTGTTGTTCCATTTCGGCATTTGTGCTTCCAGGACTTTCAGTTGTTCTGCCATTTGAGTTACCGAAGGGGAGTAATCTTCAGCTTTCGTGCTTTCTGCAGGAATGTTGACGGGATCTTTCCTTGATTTTCTCCATGCTTCATACTCTAAGACAATGATTAGGATTGGTCGGCCCAATTGTGATCTCCCTGCCATCCTCACATTTTTCCATGCATTTCTAACTTCTTTTGCCAACAACTTGGTATTCTCACCATCCTCGTATTGGAAACAGCATCCACCGACTTATTCTTCTCGTGGCACGGTTTGCGTCTAACAAAGTTGTCGTAAGGCTATGGCGGGTGTGTAGGATATGCACCCTCTCGGGCCCATCAAAGGAACATTTGGATAGTCACCACAACTATAAATGATATATTGCCCCTGTTGACTTTTGTACCATGGGGATACCCACTTAAAAGAGTCTCTTTCCACTTTGTCAAACTCGCTCTTCCATTCTTCTTCATTAAGCTGTCTTGTAGGGATGTTATGGAAGCCTCTTAGTGGATCTGAATGGCGGTTGATATAGCCTTTTGCGTACATGTGAGTCATGACCCATACATAGAGAAACTGCGCACAACATCTGAGCTTCCCCTTTGGATGCCGCTGGCAAAATTCTAGAGTCAAAAGCGTTTCAGCCAATATTGCCGGCACGTGTGAAGAACACTTCCATTGCTGCTTTATCTATCATGTCTAGCGCCTATGGAAATAGAACCAACCCATATATTGCTAGTGCCAATACCCTCTCAAAGATTTCCCAGTCTTGTCGATCCATTAGTTTCCTCAAATGATTTTCAAGAAATTTTCTCGTCAACCCTCGCGAGTTTGAGTGCCCGATCAAGTTCACTTCAATTTTAGGAAGCCCTAGTAACCTTGCTATGCTTGCAGTGGTCAAGTATTGCCCCATGCAAAAGTACACGGTGGGATTTTTCTGCATTGGCAACCTTAACAGGCAAGCATATTCTTCAATGGTGGGTGTAATGTCCATGTTTGGCAACTCGAAGCATCTGAGATGTGGGCTCCAATACCGACTTAGAGAACTCAAAGCAGTAGCTTGAACCGGTATGAAAATTAGGTCCAAGATCCCTCCATACTTCTTGACGAAGCTTTTTCGATGTTCTTGAGGAAAAGATTGTCTCAACTCTTTCAGATTCTCTAATGAGTTCAAAATCACCCTGGAGCTCTTGGTGGCGGGAGCATTGCTAGTATGTCTGACTTTTTCCATCTCTTGTTATCAAAGGTGTTATCTCTCACCAAATTATCTATGCAGGGGAAATTTTATTTTATTAATAACATTTAGAAAGAAAAATTACCTATGCATGAGAGTGTACCAAGATGCATGAATGAATGACATATTAACGATGCATGGCCTAAAATACTACATGCACGAGCATACAATATAATAATGAGTGTAACAGGATGCACGAATGAGTGGCATGTTAAGGTGCATGTGGGATGCGTGCAGAAAATCGTTATGATGCATGAGATATAAATGTGATTATTCATGTTGCAGAAAAAGATGGAATGCGCTCCCTTTTGTCCTACATAGGTCATATCCTAAAGTTGGGACTTCTGAAGTCAAGACCCTATTTTGGTAGGCTGCTAATGGCATTTTATGTGCATGACTTTCGGGATAGATCTAGACCCCTAAACATGGTCCCCGGATTACCCTCATCTAAAAGATAAGGATCCGAATCAACGAACCTCACCACAGGGACAAATAAGTCACAATATGGTAGTCCATGTACCGGTAGCAATCCGAGCGGGATAATCAGTGACTGTCAGGGACGTAAAAGCATCACAATAACATCACTGAAGCCCCTTCTAATCTTATAGCATTACAAGACTCGGGTATAGATCCCAAAAGTGTGTGCAACATGTGATAGTGATGTGTGTGATGAGAGCATACAAACCTTCACAAAAACCTACTAAAACAAAACTACCCCAAACCTGCAAAAAAGGAACAAACAACACCAATACAAAAGTTCTCTACCCTAAGGTTGCAAGAATATACAAAAGCAATTATGAAAAAAAGAAATAAAAATAAAAGGGTAAAGTATCAGAAGGTCTAAGTATCAGAAGACCGCATCTACTAAAGTATCAGAAGGCCGTGTCCACTAAAAGTATTCTACTTAAAATAATAGAAGGCCGCGTCTACTTAAAGTATTAGAATAGCGCGTCCATCAAAGTATCAGAAAAGCACGTCCAGTGAGGTATCAGAATTATCCGTCTAATGACGTGGCACTTGGAGCTCGTCCAATAAAGTATCAGAACAGCGCTCCATTAAAGTATCAGAATAACGCGTCCATTAAAGTCAAATTGTATCCATCCAATGACGTAACAAAAGACTCTCGTCCACTAGAGTAACTGAGACTCTCGTCCACTAGAGTAACTGAGACTCTCGTCCACTAGAGTAACTGAGACTCTCGTCCACTAAAGTAACAAAGGCTCTCGTCCACTAGAGTAACTGAGACTCTCGTCCACTAAAGTAACAAAGGCTCTCGTCCACTAGAGTAACTGAGACTCTCGTCCACTAAAGTAACAAAGGCTCTCGTCCACTAAAGGTGACAGAAGCGCTCGTCCACTAGTCTTTGGACTTGCTGAGTCCTTAATATGGAGCTCATATACTAGCCCAAATGAAAACTCAAATGACTAGATAGACGTGATTATTTTCAAGATGGAAGCACTTATCTTATGAACGCGAATTCTGAGGATTATCAGAATCGTTTTTCAAAAGCCAGAAAGAGACTTGAAGACTTCTCTCCTACTCAGTTTCACGATTATCAAGAAAAGAAGACTACTCTCTCAAGCAACCTTGGATAATCTAAAAGAATGCGTCCAACATGATTTATTCCACAAAAAGGGGAGTTTACTCAGCAAAGTACAAAAATCTCTCTGCCCAACTCTGACATGGCTGTATCTCAAAGCTTAAAGCCATGATCCTACATGTTAGAGTACAACCAATGTTCCTATTGCATTAATGGCTGCTTAGAACGACTCTATTGCATTAATGGGTGCTCAGAACGACTCTATTGCATTTAATGAAGTTCTACTTGAAGCCAACATCTAAGAGAATGTCTCTAACGGATCCTAAATGTTTGAAGACTAATAATTCAGAAGTCATTGAAGATGAAGAGATAGAGAATACACACTGCATTGAAACGCCATCACTCTGCTCATTAATTCTTTCATTCTTTCATTCTGTATTCTTCAAACATTTGAAGTTATTACGCAGACTTTCCTAAACTTCACATTTAAACCACTCTCTGAGTGTTAGTGAAAGATCTGCTTGTGAGAAGTTGTCTTTTTAACAAACCCAATCTCTCAAACAAACCAAAGTGAGCCTGAAGAGGCTAGGTGTGAAAATAATACTTGTCTTGAGCCTGAAGAGGCTAGGTGTGCAAATAATACTTGTCTTGAGCCTGAAGAGGCTAGGTGTGCAAATAATACTTGAGTCTGTAACCTTATCAGTTATAGTGGATAAATCTTGGTGCTGCCAAGGACTGGACGTAGCTCTTTGATTTGAAGAGTGAACCAGGATAAATCGCCGTATTAATCTCTCTTTCATAAACTCTTTAATTGCTTTAGTTTTTCTTGCGTCTATCAGTGGTGTATTTGCAAAATTCATCCACCCATCCTGTATTCTTCCACTCGTCCAAATCTAGCTTTCTGTTTGCGAAAAGATTTCAGCTTTGCTTAAATTCTGATAAACACAATTCAACTCCCCCTTTTCGTGTTTATAGTTGTCTATTTCAGTTGGTATCAGAGCTCAGCCTCTGGGTTGAGCATCTAACAGTGTAGAGGTAAAAGGTCCAGAAGAATAGACACGACGGCTGGAGCTAGTACAAGTGGAAGTCATCAGACTGAAGGAGCCTCCCTAACCAGACATCCTTACTTCAATGGAGAAAATTACAACTACTGGAAAGATAGATTTCAGTGGTTTATTCTATCCACAAACTCTGATCTTTGGGATGTCATCACAGATGGTCCATTCATTCCCAAAAATGATGATAACACTGACAAACCAAAAGCTCAGTGGACTGGTGCTGAAAAGAAAAAATGGGAGCTTAACCACAAAGCCAGATATAACATCATCTGTGCTCTCAGTCCGAAGGAGTTTGAGAAGGTTTGTGCTTGTGACTCTGCGAAGGAAATATGGGACACCTTAGCTGTCACACATGAAGGAACAGCAAAGGTCAAAGAGTCAAAGATTTCCATACTTGTTAGAAAGTATGAACTGTTATCATGGAGGAAGGAGAATATGTTGCTCAGATGATAGGAAGATTTCACACTATCATCAACAGTTTAAAATCTCTTGGCAAAGTCTATTCCAATGCCGAGAAGGTTGGTAAGATTCTGAGAAGTCTACCTAAACAGTGGAGACCTTTGGTCACTGATATCTCCCAAGCCAAGGATCTCACTACCTTGACTATGGTTGAACTTCTTGGAACACTCACTGTTCATGAGCAAGAACTTGGAGATGAAGCTGCACCAAAGAAGGGCAAGTCAATTACTCTGAAAGCTTATCAAAAGTCAGCAAAAGGTTCCAAGGCTCTAAAGGCAGATGAGTCATCCAGTGATGCTGACCTATCAGAACTCGAGGATTCTGAGAGTGATGAAGAATTGTCTCTCCTGACCAGGAAGATAAAGCTTCTCCTACAGAAAAAGAAGTTCAAGAGGGATAGGTCATTCAGAAGGTTCAACAAGGACAAGAACTTCAAAGAATCCACCTCAACAGACAAAAGTCCAATTGTTTGCTATGAGTGCAAGAAGCCCGGTCACTTCAAGGCTGAATGTCCTCAACTCAAGAAGGCCCCTTTTAAGAAATTCTTCAAGAAGAAGAAGAAAGGAATGATGGCTACTTGGGAGGATCTGGAGTCAACATCTTCTGATGAAGAAACTGAGGAAGAATCCAATCTCTGTTTGATGGCCAACACTGACTCAGACTCTGAAGATGAGGTACATCCTGACTATGAGGAATTACTTGATGCCTATGAGGAGTTGTTGGAGGAATCCAACTGCTTATCTAAAGCCTTCAAATCCCTCAAGAGAAAGTATGTAAAGCTCACCAGTGAGCATAAACAGAAATCTCAAGAGTGTGAGAAGCTGGCTAAAGAAAATAAAGGAGTCAAGACTGAAAAGTCTAATGAAGCTAAGATCTCAAGTGAAACATCACCATCTGAAGAAGTTGAAAAACTTCAACAGAAAGTGGAAGAGCTCACTTCTGATCTTGCCAAATTTGTTAATGGTAGAGACAATCTGACTAAGCTACTTGGCATTCAGAAGCACTCTCTTAACAAAGAAGGTATTGGATATGTCCATCAGACACATCATAAAGTATCAACTAAAGCTTCTAAAGTATCTGTTAAGTCAACTATAACCAAATCAACACCTATTTGAAACTTATGTGGAAAAACTGGACATGTTATGTCTAAGTGTATCCATAAGAAGAGAAGGAAGTCCTCACAGACTCCTAGAACTAACAGAAAAGGACCCAGAAAAATATGGGTATCTAAAGATAAAATAATCTTTGTTGCAGATGTCCTCAACAAGACAAAGAAAACACCACTGCCGGTACCTGTACAGTGGCTGCTCGCGACATATGACAGGAGAAAGGTCTATGTTCCTAGACCTCCAACTTAAGAAAGGAGGACACGTTGCCTTCGGAGGGAATCAGAAAGAGAAGGTTATAGGAATTGGTACTATTGGTGGTAAACCCCCTCTTCCCTCTATATCTAATGTTCTCCTGGTTAAAGGATTAAGACACAACCTGCTTAGCATAAGTTAATTATGTGACAGTGGTTTTGATGTTTCCTTTACCAAGGATGTATGCATAGTTAAAGACTGTAGTGGCAAAACCTTCTTTTCAGCTAAAAGGCAACAAAATCTTTATAAGATTGAACTGTCTGATCTCTCAGATCAAAGTGTAACATGTCTGATGTCTAAAGAGGATGAGAGATGGTTATGGCATAAGAAACTAGGACATGCTAGTATGAAACTAATTTCTGAATTAAAAAGGAATAATCTCGTGAGAGGATTGCCTGATATTTGCTTTAAGAAAGATGTCTTATGTGATGCATGTCAGAGAGGTAAATAGATAAAATCAAGTTTCAAATCTAAAAACTAAGTATCAACCTCTAGACCTCTTCAGTTGTTACACATGGATCTGTTTGGACCAGTTAGTGTTGCCAGCCTGGCTGGAAGAAAATATGGATTTGTCATAGTTGATGACTATTCTAGATACACATGGGTACTCTTCCTAACACACAAGGATGAGTCTTTTAAGGCTTTCTCAGTATTCTGCAAAAGAGTACAAAATGAGCAAGGTTTCTGTATTTCTACTCTTAGAAGTGATCATGGGGGAGAATTTGAAAATGAGCAGTTTAGACAGTTCTGTGAGGAGAATGGAATCTCTCACAATTTCTCTGCACCTAGAACTCCACAGCAAAATGGAGTGGTTGAGAAAAAGAACAGATCTCTACAAGAGATGGCTAGATCTATGCTCAATGAAAATAATCTCCCTAAGTACTTCTGGGCAGAAGCTGTAAACACTGCTTGCTATGTTCAAAACAGAATACTTATTAGGCCTTTTCTAAAAAGGACTCCTTATGAATTGTGTAAAGGAAAAAACCCCAACATATCTTATTTTCATGCTTTTGGATGTGAATGTTTTATTCTGAATACCAGAGATAATCTTGAAAAGTTTGATTCTAAGGTAGATAAAGGTATTTTCGTAGGTTATTCTGAAAAGTCCAAGGCTTTTAGAGTTTACAATTCAAGAACTTGTATCATTGAAGAATTTGTTCATGTTAAATTCAATGATGGATTAAAGACTGATAAAGAACTATCAGATCTAGAAGATGATCTTGCAGGTCTTGATATAAACAAGCCAGAAAGTCAACAACCCGATCTAACCAAAACAGAACCTGTGCCTGAGGCTGAAAGACAAGTGGAACAATCGAGTCAGCAGACAAGCCAAGATCTTCATGTTGATCTCAAAAGGGATTGGAAGTTCAACACTCATCATCCTAAGGATCTTATTATTGGAAATCCTTCTGAAGGAGTAAGAACCAGATCCACATTAAGAGAATCAAGCAATGTGGCCTTTATTTTAGATTTGGAGCCTAAACGCATTGAAGAAGCTCTTGAGGATGAAAGCTGGATTCTTGCTATGCAAGACGAACTTAACCAGTTCACCAGAACCGATGTCTGAACTCTTTTCTCTAAGCCTAAAAACAAGTCAGTTATTGGAACAAGATGGGTCTTCAGAAACATATTGGATGAAGATGGTAAAGTTGTCTGAAATAAGGCAAGGTTAGTAGCTCAAGGCTATAACCAACAAGAAGGTATTGATTATACTAAAACATTTGCACCTGTTGCTAGAATAGAAGCCATGCGCATTTTAATGTCATATGCTGCACAACACCAAATTACCCTGTTTCAAATGGATGTAAAAAGTGCTTTTCTGAATGGTATAATTGAAGAAGAAGTGTATGTTAAACAACCCCCTGGTTTTGAGGATACTGATAAACCAGATCACGTTTTCAAACTTAAAAAGGCATTATATGGTTTGAAACAAGCACCTAGAGCATGGTATGATAGACTCGGTTCTTTTCTCATGCATAATGGTTTTACTAGAGGACAAGTAGACACTACTCTGTTCAAAAAATGCTCTAAAGAGAAATTTATTATAGTTCAAATATATGTTGATGATATTATTTTTGGAGCAACTAATGAAAAGCTGTGCAAGGAATTTTCAAGTCTAATGCAAGCTGAATTTGAGATGAGCATGATGGGAGAATTGAAGTTCTTCCTTGGATTACAAATCAAGCAAACAAGTGATGGAATTTACATTCATCAACAAAAATATACCAAGGAGATACTCAAGAAATACAAAATGGAAAATGCAAAGCTCATGAAAACCCCTGTGCAACCCAATGCAAAACTAAGCAAAGATGATGAAGGTAAAAAGGTAGATCAAACTGTCTACAGAGGTATGATTGGCTCTCTACTGTACTTAACTTCAAGCAGACCTGACATTCAATTTAGTGTCTGTATGTGTGCTAGATTCCAATCTGATCCTAGAGAATCTCATCTTAAGGCTGTAAAAAGAATATTTAGATATTTGCTTGGAACTACTAATCTTGGTTTGGTGTATTTATGATCAAAAGAATACAGATTAGTGGGATATTGTGATGCTGACTTTGCTGGAGACAGAATAGAAAGAAAAAGTACCAGTGGAGGATGTCACTTCATTGGAGCAAGTTTAGTCTCATGGTCAGGCAAGAGGCAGACAACCATTGCCCTGTCTACTGCTGAAGCAGAATACATCTCTGCTGCTAGTTGTTGCTCTCAACTCTTATGGGTAAAACATCAACTTGAGGATTACTCTATTTATGAACATAACATATCTGTATGGTGTGATAATTCGAGTGCCATATGCTTAACTAAAAATCCAATTCAGCATTCTAAGGCTAAACATATTGAAATCAAACATCATTTCATTAGGGATTATGTTCAGAAAGGCATTTTTGATATTAAGTTTGTTAAAACTGAAAATCAATGGGCTGATATATATTTTCACTAAACCCCTCGCAGAAGAAAGGTTTTTATTTATTAGAGATGATCTAAACATGCATTGCGTTGTTGAATGACATGTATGAATGTTAACGAGTCTATGCTAAATCTGTCATTACTCCTATATACATGTTCTTTCAACTAAGCATTATTTCAGGGGGAGTAATGATACAATAAGTTAAGTGGAATATGTCTAATATGCTTGCTGCATTACTATGATTTTATTAACATGTTATCTTGCCTTTAACATATCTCATAAATAAAACTTGATAACCCTTTTTGATGTTGACAAAAGGGGAAAAAAGGGAGAAATGAATAGGGAGAAAGGGAGAAATGAGAGAATGGGAGAATAGGAGAAATAGAATGAATATGATATGACCTGTTCACACTTAAGAAAATTTCAACCTGTCTATATATGTTATTTTCTTTGTTGATATTTTCTGAGGTTCATTAAATCATCTCAATGTTTGTTATCATCAAAAAGGGGGAGATTGTTAAGTATCTAAAATGTCTGATATGCATTTCCCTAAGTTTTGATGAAACTAAACATTGGTTAATGATTTAATTAACCTTCATATTGGTTGCTAACCTATCTATCGAGTGTGCAGATTAAATAAGAGAATCATTCGTCCAACATCTAGTGATAAAAACTCACGTCCAACACACGTGTTTTAAACAAACGTCCAGCACTGTAGTGTTTGAAGCGCATGTCCAAAATGCAAGAGAAACAAACCCGCGTCCACTAAAGTATCAGAAGGTCTAAGTATTAGAAGACCGCATCTACTAAAGTATCAGAAGGCCGTGTCCACTAAAAGTATTCTACTTAAAATAACAGAAGGCCGCGTCTACTTAAAGTACCAGAATAGCGCGTCCATCAAAGTATCAGAAAAGCCCGTCCAGTGAGGTATCAGAATTATCCGTCTAATGACGTGGCATTTGGAGCTCGTCCAATAAAGTATCAGAACAGCGCGTCCATTAAAGTATCAGAATAGCGCGTCCATTAAAGTCAAATTGTATCCGTCCAATGACGTAACAAAAGACTCCCGTCCACTAGAGTAACTGAGACTCTCGTCCACTAGAGTAACTGAGACTCTCGTCCACTAGAGTAACTGAGACTCTCGTCCACTAAAGTAACAAAGGCTCTCGTCCACTAGAGTAACTGAGACTCTCGTCCATTAAAGTAACAAAGGCTCTCGTCCACTAGAGTAACTGAGACTCTCGTCCACTAAATTAACAAAGGCTCTCGTCCACTAAAGGTGACAGAAGCGCTCGTCCACTAGTCTTTGGACTTGTTGAGTCCTTAATATGGAGCTCATCTACTAGCCCGAATGAAAACTCAAATGACTAGATAGACGTGATTATTTTCAAGATGGAAGCACTTATCTTATGAACGCGAATTCTCTGAGGATTATCATAATCGTTTTTCAAAAGCCAAAAAGATACTTGAAGACTTCTCTCCTACTCAGTTTCACGATTATCAAGAAAAGAAGACTACTCTCTCAAGCAACCTTGGATAATCTAAAAGAATACGTCCAACATGCTTTATTCCACAAAAAGGGGAGTTTACTCAGCAAAGTACAAAAAGCTCTCTGCCCAACTCTGACATGGCTGTATCTCAAAGCTTAAATCCATGATCCTACATGTTAGAGTACAACCAATGTTCCTATTGCATTAATGGCTGCTCAGAACGACTCTATTGCATTAATGGGTGCTCAGAACAACTCCATTGCATTTAATGAAGTTCTGCTTGAAGCCAACATCTAAGAGAATGTCTCTAACGGATCCTAAAGGTTTGAAGACTATAAATTCAGAAGTCATTGAAGATGAAGAGATAGATAATACACACTGCATTAAAACGCCATTACTCTGCTCATTAATTCTTTCATTCTTTCATTCTGTATTCTTCAAACATTTGAAGTTATTACGCAGACTTTCCTAGACTTCACATTTAAACCACTCTCTAAGTGTTAGTGAAAGATCTGCTTGTGAGAAGTTGTATTTTTTACAAACCCAATCTCTCAAACAAACCTAAGTGAGCCTGAAGAGGCTAGGTGTGAAAATAATACTTGTCTTGAGCCTGAAGAGGCTAGGTGTGCAAATAATACTTGAGCCTGTAACCTTATCAGTTAAAGTGGATAAATCTTGGTGCTGCCAAGGACTGGACGTAGCTCTTTGATTTGAAGAGTGAACCAAGATAAATCACCGTGTTAATCTCTCTTTCATAAACTCTTTAATTGCTTTAGTTTTTCTTGAGTCTATCAGTGGTGTATTTTCAAAAGTCATCCACCTATCCTGTATTCTTCCACTCGTCCAAATCTAGCTTTTCTGTTTGCGAAAAGATTTCAGCTTTGCTTAAATTCTGATAAACACAATTCAACCCCCCTTCTCGTGTTTATAGTTGTCTATTTCAATATAAAGACAGATGAGTCGACACTAAAATTTTTATTGAGAAAATCTTAGAAAACCCAATTATTTAAAGGTAAACTGGTCTAAAAAAAGAGAGATGAGTCCGGGAGTCGGTTACAAGTAGGGAAAGTATTAGCACCCCACATCGCCCATTTAAAAAACGGTACCTCAAGTTAATTGTGCAAAAACATTTTAATAACCTTTTAAATATTTATTTTACCCCAAAATTATTTACAGGAAATAATTATTTTTATTTTTTAATATTTTAAATTTTTATTAATTTTTATATTTTTAAATTTATTGCTTATAAAAACTAAATGAGGTTGAACATGGCACGTGAGTCCATAGGGTAACCTCAAATCTAAGGGACTGGATATGGTACCGTGTCCATAGAGCATCCCTAAAAAGAGAAAAGTTTAATTATGTTGATTAATTATTTTAACATAAAAAGAGACACAAAAAAAGGAAAATTTAGCTTTGGCTTGACAAGATGATTTATCTTGCTCCTACGTATTACCGGGTGCGATGGGAAACTCAAAGCCACGTAATTCTTTTGAAAATGTTTGATTGGTTTATTGATTTTATTTTGGAAAATGTTTGATCTTGAAAATAATTTTGAGAAAAAGGATTTTATCGAAATAAATTCACTCTTGCACAGGGTCTAAGATAGCAGTGCTATAGATAAACCCTTACAATTCATACATCGCTTGAGGATGAAAATTCATACATCAACGTCGTAGATTGTTGCGTGAATTCAAAGAAATTTTATTTTTTATAAAGTTGGATAAAATTTGTTAAAAAGATTAAGTTGAAGATATTTTAATTTTTACAAAAGAAGGAATTCACTCTTGCACAGGGTTATAGATAGCGAAGCTATACGATAAACCCTTACAATTCATAGAACACTTGAGGATGAAAAATCATACATCAACATTGTAGATTGTTGCGTAAATTTGAAAAGATTTGTCATTTTTTTATAAATTCTATTAGAGATGCTTAAAAATATTTATTTATTTATTTATTTATTTCTGTAAAAAAACTTTGTCGAAATAGAACATAAAAATCATTTTTACTTCTAAAATGAGAGAATTCACTCTTGCACATGGTTAAAGATAGTGAAATTATACGAAAAACCCTTACAATTTTTTACAACACTTGAGGACGAAAAATCGTACATCAACGTTGTAAATTGTTGCGTGAACTCAAGATATTTTTTCTTTTAAATTTTGTAAGAAAAATAAAATTAAATAAAAGACAATATGTTTTCTTTTAATTAATTTTTTTTTAACTAAAACATTTTTAGAAAAATGCTAACCTTAAATGGAAGGGCCATATCAGTAAAAAAAAACACAATAAATGGGCCAATGCTAGTGTAGTGCCCAAATAGACAAAACAAACAAAAAAATACCAACTTTGGGCCAACATGCTGCCATCACAAGCCCAACAAAATATCAGAACCCAACATAAACCACAATAAATTAAAAAAAAAGAATAAAAACAAAAGGAAGCAGAGGACACTTCTTGTTACCAGACGTAACAGAGAGGGACCAAGGAAGTGAGAGCAAGTGCGGCTGAGGAGGTTGATCGATGACGGGATCACGGTGGACGGCGGCGAGCGGCTCTGGACGGTGCGACAGGGGCTGGTGATTCGTGGTGGTAGCAGCTGGGTCAGTGTCCACGAGCAGAGAGGATCTGGGGACGAGGCAGGGGCTTGCGTGGTGGCACGCGATGGACTACGGGCGGCGTTCCGCGCCAGACATGGCTGAGTTCATGGCTGTCATGGGCGAATGGATCTGTGTGTTGTGTCTGGTTCGTGGCTGTTACGACGAGGGATGAGCATAAAACGAGAACAACGTCTTCTCGCGGCGGCGGCGGATTCGCAACGGAGGAGTTTGAAATGAGGATCTGATTTGTTTTCTTGTATTGGTTCTTTTCTTTTGTTGTTTGATTTGGGATGATGGTGAAGATGGTATTTTGTGAGTTTTTTAGGTTGATGAGAGGTTATGTTACTAGTGTGATGGTTATGGTGTTTTGAGATGGAAGATGGTAATGGGTAGGGGAAGTGAAAAAGCTTCTGGTTTATTTACTTGAGCTACTTGGTAAAGAGAAAAAATGTGAAAAGAAAATGATGAGGGAAGTGGAGAGGGAGAGTTTTTTTCATCACTGTCATTTTTAGGCCTCCCCCCGCCCCCGCCTTTCTCTTCTATGAGGTGTTGCTTATATAGTAAGCACATGGGAAGATCATGACAAAATTTGTTATTGGTTTCTTGAGGGGAAGGACGAAGGTGCAAAAGGCTGGTGAAATGGTGGTGCTCCCACTACTCTGATGGTTGCAGCAGGTGCAGGGGTTGTTCCCCTTATTTTAGAAAAAAAGTGGTAGAAAACAAAAGAAGGGAAATAAAATATAAATCTGATTTTCCTCTAATGGAAGAGGACAAAGCAAGAGTGAAAAAAGGATAAAGAATAAATATTTTTATTTTTTTCAAAATAAAAAATTATGAAGCCTTTTTGTTTTTTTTTTTCTTTTTGCTTGTTTTTAGATTTGGATAACCTGGATAATGGGCTTGCAACAATAAATAAAATTGGGCTATATCTAATTCTATATTGTATCAAGAACAAAAAACATTTTTAGTTTTTTTATTTTTTTTCTTTTCATTTTTTATATTTTTGATTAATTAAAAATACCCGGACAAAATTAGGTGTTCATAATATGATTTTATCAATTAATTATTACAATTACCAAATCCGCTTACTTATTTTTTTCATTTAGTTATTTTTCTATTTAGGGTGAATATTTCTAATTACTAATACTAATTTTAAGATTGTGTATTAATTTATAATACTAATTTCTAGATTATTTTGCCATTAATTGTGTACTTATTATTTACTACTGATTAACTTTTCAACTTTATATATTAAATTAGAATACTTATTCTTGAATGTTAATCATTTCCCACAATCTCTCTTGTCTTTTAATTTATACATTTTATATTCTAATAATTAATTAATTATACATACCACTTATATAATTTTAAATACGTTTTTCATAATTTTCTTAATTTCATAATTTATTGAATATTTATTCTAAATTTAAAAATATCGTATCTTATAAACTATGACTACTTGTGTTGGGTACCACCAGCCATAGCTTCATTGGATCAACAAGAGTGAGAGAAGCCCAAATAAAAAATAAAAAAAAAGCCCACCCGAACAAAAGTAGTATATAACGGCGCGTGAGTGTAGAATGATCGGAGATTTTTCGAGTTAATTCATCGATGGCGACGATAAGCTTGCGAAAGGGTAACACGCGGTTGCCGCCGGAGGTGAACCGTGTTCTGTACGTTCGCAACCTGCCTTTCAACATAACCAGCGAGGAGATGTACGACATCTTCGGCAAATACGGTGCCATACGCCAGATCCGTATAGGTACCAACAAGGACACACGTGGCACCGCCTTCGTCGTCTACGAGGACATCTACGACGCCAAAACCGCCGTCGATCACCTCTCCGGTTTCAACGTCGCCAACCGGTACCTCATCGTTCTCTATTACCAGCAGGCCAAGATGAGCAAGAAGTTCGATCACAAGAAGAAAGAGGACGAGATCGCTCGGATGCAAGAAAAGTACGGTGTCTCCACTTCCAAAGATAACTAGCTTTAGGGTTAGGGTTTCGGAATTTCGCTCGCTTTGTATCTCCATGCTAGCTGCTATGATATGTGTGTTTTGATTGTATCATCGTTAATTGTTTCAGTACGTATGGATATTGAATTAGCCAATATGATTTTACCTCAACTTGATAGGATGAATGTGATGTGCTTATTACTGAATCCAGTATTCGATAGTTATTTTGCATCTTCTAGGTTTTATGGTAGTAATTGGTTTTTTTTTCTTTTGGTGACTAATTAGTTTTAGTTACGTTAATATCACATCTAAACTAACAAATTGACATAGTACCCAAAAGTGAATGGTAGTTAGTCACAGTGGAAGTCCACTGTGCACCAGGCAAACCTTGTCTGCAAGGGGTTTGAATCCTGAGGTCACAACTTTGGGAGGGTTTTACCTAATCACCACACCCGGTTTGGGGGTTAGTCCCATAGTATCTAGTCAAAGACCAAAAAGCAAACATAAGAAATTGACATAGGTGAAGACCTGCCATAATCGATTATTTGGCTGAATCCAGAATTTATGCAGTTAGAGTGATGTGTTGTGTGTGGTTCCTAAGTAAGCAGCAATTACAATACAACACTTCTTACAATTTTTTCACTGGAAAGCAAAAGAAAGTAAAATAGTAAATACACAAAACCAACCAATCAACCAAACACCTAGCATTAGCATATTTCTGTACATTTCTCGAAGGTTAGTTTAAGTTCTTTTTTACCCCTCCTAGTTTGTTTTTGTTTCCACCTTGACCCATCGGCCATTCCTCGCCTATATCCCCTCCCAACCAAACTGAGCTACAATGCATTACAATCCTTGATCTTTCATTCATAAGCTTATGCACTTGCCAAAATCACAGAGATGATGATCCCTGTTAACTATAAAACAAATGAATCACGCGTTTTATTGGTATGAGCTTCTGGGTTTCCACTCATCATAATTAATCTGCCTATCCTGCACATACTTGCAAATTTGGTCATAATTTTTCTAAATCAAGACTCAAATCTGCAGTACTATAATATACTAACTTATATATGTGCAGGACAGTTATTTATATCTAGAACTGTAACAATATCATTATTCATTCAGTATAGTACTTGCATTCTCTGCATCAACTTCTGAAATGATTTCGCTGATGTCCCTGTTGTCATGCATGTTATATTCATGGAGAGCTTTCTCTAGTTCTTAGATGGTAATGCACTAATGCACCTGATTTATGGCAAAGCAATGAGATTAGAACCTTTTCTTCGATTAGTTTCTGAACTCTGATGGAGTTGCTAAATATATTCGATCTAGTTAAAAAAAAAAAATCTGAGCTGAAGCCACCACTCCAAGCCGTATCAGATTTTGGCTTCGCGTTCTGCACGTCGGTTCAAGCTGCCACAATTCCTTGCTATGCAGCTTCAAACGAGGCCATTGATGCAACGACCAGTTCTGGGAAGAACTTCTGCTTGTTGAGTTTATTTGTTGCTCCTTTTCTAAGCATTTTGATTCGACTTCAAAGCTTAAAACGTTTTCAGCTTTGAAGAAATTAAATTACCTCATCCGTATGTTTTTTTTATCAATGGATCATGGATTATAACGCGAACAGTCTTTTTAATTGTTATTAATTATATAGAGAAAGAGAGGAATTATTATAGCAAAGAATAGTGTTTCTTGCACATCTCTAAATCACCTCACATTAAGTATACGTGGCAGAAGGCATGCAGAAATGAGATAAGACCTACCATAATCAAATGGTGGAAACTCTGCAGTATGAATGTATGTGCAAGAGTGCATGGATAGCATTATTTATTCTAGAGAAAACGTGGGAAAGGGGTAGTGGATTTTAGTTATTTGTCTCCTATCTCTTGTTGAGCATGATTGTAGTTGGATTAATAATTGTAATTTCTTCATATTTGTTTTTATTTTTTTTGTTTATGCCTCTCAAGCCTTTTGTTGTAGGTAGAATGGTTGATACTAGGAATAGTTATACTTATATCCCCAACAAGGGAGCTATCATCCAAATATATCATGTAGCACAACCTTTCATTTCAACTTTGGTGAATGTTAAGTCCTTGCTACTCGTTGGGGGAATAGAATTAAAAGCAGACATGAAAATAGAAGAAGAAGGGGCAAACATATTGATCGGCACACAGGGGTGCCGGGCGGCTATACGACATAATGAACAAGATAGATATCTTCAATTTGAAAAGCCTTGAGGTATATGTTTTACTGTCAGTTTCCATGAATGATTTGATATTCGTTATACATTGTATACAAATATATACTTTAGAAAGAATGTTGAAGATTTCTTTGGTTCTACTTCCAAAATGGTATTTAAAATCATGCTGCTGCATCCTTCTTTAAGATAAGACCCCCGATCTTAGATGGAATTTATGCAGTTGGGAAATGTAACTGAAAATGATAGAATGTTCGATATGTTTTTCTAACACTTTAGTCAGATAACATGATTGCAATTCTACTTATGCTTACAGATTTTTATTTTAGATGAAGCTTATAGACTATTAGACTCTTAGATGTGGGATTCCAGAAGCAAAAAACTTTCATTATATCTCTCTTGCCTAAGCTTCACAGAATGGGTCTATTCTCTGCTACTCAAACTGAACTCAAACTGAGGCTGTATAGCAGGATTGAGGAACCTGTGAGGGTTGAAGTTCAGGCAGAAACAAAACCAACAAATGATCCTGCAACATCAAAACAACTAAAATCTTCCAAGACACCTTCAGTACTTCACATTGAGGTACAAGGCTGGGCATGCCAGCCTACTGCATCTTAGATGTAACTTTGTTAACCAATGATTTGAATCTTTCATTGTAGTAGTGGCTGACATTCTTACCAGAATCCATATAATTTGTTTCACATATTGCTTATAGATGCATGACACAGCTTATGCTTACCTTTTTCTTATATTTATCCTCTTCTCCTCCTTTTGAGTTTGCAGTACTTGGAATGTGAGGCAGATAAGAAGCAATCGCAGCTAGTAACCAATCAAATATATATATATATATATATATATATAAGATACATTGATCATCATTAGTTATGTTATTTGATTATTAGAAGAGTACTTTATCATACTCGAGACATAATTTCGACCCTAATGCAGATATTTCATGACTTGTGCTTGTGTTGACTATTGTGGAGTTGTACTTCCTCGCCTTTCTGTTTTGATAGGCTTCTCCTTGATCTCCCTTCACGGTTGCATTGCTAGAATCCATCATTCATCCTTGAGAGCTTCTTCAACATGTTTGGGCTCTATCTCGGATAGGAATTAAAATTTGGTTAAAATATCTTTTTGGTCCTTTATCTTTTGGGTAAAATTCATTTTGGTCCTTTATCTTTAAAAAAATTCATTTTAATCCTTTATGTTTTAAAAGTGACCTAAAATGGTCCTTTCCGTCATCTCCCATCTAAACTTCGTTAGAAACTGGTGACGTGGTCGTTAAAAAGATTCATTTTAGTCTTTTATGTTTTAAAAGTGACCCAAAATGGTCCTTTCACGTAGGCTATGATTAACGGAGTAAGTAACAAAGCTTACGGAAATGACCATTTTGGATCACTTTTGAAACATAAAGGATTAAAATGAATCTTTTTAAAAATAAAGGACCAAAATGAATTTTACCCAAATGATAAAGGACCAAAAAGGTATTTTGGCCTTAAAATTTTGGTTGTGAAGATTTGTCAATGTAGAAGCTTTCTTATCTATTGTTATCTAAATTTCACTGTTTGTATACTTTATTGATTATTAACCTTTGTGCCATGTATTTTATCAATGATACAAATAATAATGATTTTTGTGCCATATAAACTGTCAGGAGACAGCATTAGCTTCATTCACATCCTATCAAATGGAATTCTTCCATGTACGAGTGTTGCAGCACTTGGACTTGACATAACATTGTTGTCAACGTAAATCATACATTGTTGTTCAGATGTTCTCTCGATACTTACCATTGACTATATCCCCTGTTGTTGCACAGTATGATACTCCTCAAGATCCAAAGTTCCGAATGTTTTCATACGGAGTTGTTCAAAATGCTCGGATGGGTAAACAAGGACATGCTATTGTCTTCTTATTACCAAAGGTATGGTGTCAAGTATATTAATGTCAAATCTTTTTTTTATATTCTACGCAGGAATACAGGATTCTACATAGGAGGAATTTTCTGTAGAATTTCTGCATATAAGAAGAGTTCTTCGTCAAGAGAGAAGATGCTCTGATGATGCATCTGATGCTATTTTTTTTGTGTTGTTATAATATTTGTATAAACATAAAGGGAGGATCCCTTTGTTTTGCTGGTTAATGGTTAGTAATAGTCATTAGAGCTGTGAACCTTCCAAGTTCTAACAGAGCCAACATAATTATTAGTGGAAATAAATTCCAGATACAAGATATTGTTGAAACCCTGATCATTTTGCTGATTCACTGTTAAAAGTGCTGTGTTTTGTTTGACCGTGTAGGTAAACATGCTTACCGATCCTATCCTTTTAAACTGCAAATGGGATAATCGTATATGATTTTTTTTTTCAATTTTCTTATGAAAATCTTATTAATCCAAACTTGTTTCAGATACCTTCTGCTACTGAAAAAGATCGTGATGTCATGTAGAAAAGAGTCAGGCCATTTATTTCTTACATCCGCCCTTATAAAGAGCATCAGTGCATCACTGCTCATATATTTTTAGGTGAGTAATGTTCATGTATAATGTTGCTGTCACGCAATGATGAAACATTATCGTTATCAAATCAATTGTTCTCACCCTTATAATAGGTTGAAAGAGCTTGGAATTGGTAAGCTGGCCATGTGATGTGGTTATTGCAACTTCCTTTAATATCAGGTTAAACACCACTCACTCTCCACCGAGGGATATGTACCAGCTGAAGTTATCAATTTGGAGAGCATCAAGTACAGGTGAAATGAAAAAGAAAAAGAAAAAATCATAGCATAACCTTTCTGAGGTAGAAGCATCAATTGTACCAATGTTATTTTAGGTAATAAAAGCATATGTAGTTTAAATCTGTCTCACCTTATTGTCATATTTTCCAAGGGTTGGCAATTAAATCGAGTAACTTGATGTTCTTGGCTTGATTTAAGCTCGCTGATGTCTAGTTAGAACAAACAACGATGTATAAAACTCAATTATGTATTCGAGCTAAGCTAACACTAGCCATTCAAGCTTGATAGTCTTGGCTTCAGCTAGATTAATAATACTCCTTCCGATCCACAATATAAGAAACAAATGAGTCCTTTTTTTTAGTCCAAAATATAAGAAATATGAATCAATTTTCATACATATTAAATACTAATTTCCAATATTGTCCTTATTAATTATTGTCATTAATTATTTACCATTAGAATATTAATTAAAATTAAAAGGGGTGTTTTGGAAATTTATGAGTATTAATTACAATTAACTCATTCCAATATATTTTCTTGGTCTATGTGTTTTAGGGTTTTGTTTCTTATATCGTGGATCGGATGGAGTATATGATATTTATTATTTATTATATTTATAAAATTATAATTATAATATATTTAACCAAGTAGTATATATTTAACTAAATGGTTATACTTATATTCATTATTCAATATAGGTATGGAATAACCATGTTAGCAGTGACTAATTTCAATCGGGAAACCTGTTAGCAAGTTACAATTCAAATTGAGCTCGAGGTTGAGTTTAAAAGTTAATATTGAGTTGGAGCTCCAGCTTGGTCTGCCAAGCCTCAAAAATCTTGGTAGTGCTATAATTCAATTAGAAGGGATTCAAGTTGAGCCGAGTCTGCCGTTAATTTTTCCCTCTATTGCAACATCACTTTTCTGGAGATGATTCTATTGTTCATTTTCTAGTGGGTTTTTTGGGGCTGGCGGTGCGGGGAATTAAACTAAACGCTAATTTTTCTCTGAACTAATAGGTAGAGTCTTATTGCTTAAGCTACTCTTGAAGGGAGGGAATACATTGAAGAGATTACTTAGCAGGAGTCTATGTTGATCTGCATTAATGGATCATCCTATTCCCCTTCCAACAGGTCTTGCTACATAAGATTCACTATTGAGTTTGATATGCATGTCCCATGATTCAGTGCCTTTTTCTATTATCCTTCCTTTCTAAGCAGACTTTTCTTTTTCTATTGGAAGACCATGTTGATGGCTATAAACTTCTATTTAAATGGCGTAATATATCTATCAAATGACTCGGATTCAAGAAAACTTGGTAAATGGACAACCAAATGACCAAAAACAATCCGATCGTTGATTTTCAGATTGATTTAATCTCTAGAAAAGATTGCCTTTGATTTGAAAAATGTAAATTCAGATATTTTAGAGAAAAAGTGGGTGACATTTAGGAGAAAGAAATTCTAGAGAAAAAGGAAAAACTCTAACATCACCCACTTTTACGTAACACTATTACTGAATAAATTCACGTGAAACCCACAAAAAAAATCACAGATGTTCATCCACTATTTGGGGCCCAATTTGTTATAGATTAAAAAATAAGTAATTCCGACGATGAATACCTTTTTAAATGGATCAGAAACGAATTAGTGATTTATTTTTTATCCATTCATTGGATCAATCCAGAGTCAATCAAAACAATCCATTTTTCACTATTAGGCTGAAACTTCAAAATATCTGGACGCAGAGGACAGTAAACTACTGAATTCTCAAAATTGTTCATTGCTAGTACTCAGTCTGAAGTTTAACCGGCACATAAATCAAACCAGGGTCACAACACTTACTGCAAAATATTTCATTCTATAGACCTAACATAACATAAAATAGCTATTAGAGAACACCGAAAGCAAAAAAACCTTAAAATCAGAACAGGGCATCTCAAAGCTCATTTCTTCTTTCCAGCCTTGGCAGCTTCAGCAGCCTTGGTCTGCACAAACGACACAAGGCAGATGTTATAATTTAATTATACAAGGAAGGCGTAAGAGGTAGACAATCATTGTACAAAGTATAAAAATACCTTCTTTACTCCACGAATCTTCTTAGCTCTATTCTTTCTCTCCTTAATTTGCTTCCTCGCACTTGATGTCTTAGTTTCAAGACCGTTCTGAAATAGATAGATTTTAGTTTTTGCTCACATAAAACAAAACACCCATGACAAAGACGGAAATTAAGTATGTTATAAAACATTGTTTCTAATTCTCAAAGATCATATAACAGAAACACATTGACAAGATATCAAAGGATGATAAGATTTTAAGCCGCTAAATGACAATATATTACGTAATGAAGTTATTTAAGAACAGTTTGGCAGCAATCAGCATTTCCAACTATAGAGCATTTCATGATTTCTTCAGGAAAATGTTAAAAAAAAAACTTATGTGCACACAGGTTTAAATTAATGTTTATAAATAACATGTCTCATAATAAGATTTGGTTCCTCTGAAATGAGTGAAGCTCTAAGTGATAAAGTAAGGGGCCAACCACCGTTAGATCAAAGAGTGAGTTGAGATCTCTATATACTTAATCAAATCGATGATGGATGGCTTCTTACTTTCTCACTTTAAAATCCCTCCTAAGAGAAGAGGTATGAGGTACCCAGAAGGAAAAGTAACTTAAAAATAAAATTTTAAAATAAATAAAGAACATAAAATTTAATTAACAAAATCAAGTTTTGACTGCTGACTCACCCTGATAAGCCTGTACTTAGGCTCATACTTCTTTGCATTCTCAAGCGAATCATAAATCAAACCAAACCCAGTGGATTTGCCACCTCCAAAATGGGTTCGGAATTTGAAGACAAATATAGCGTTGGGATCCTTCACTTCATACATTCTTGCCAGCTTCTCCTTAAGCTCAGCCTTCATGCCACATGCCCAACAAATCAATAATTTTTTGTCATGTAATTGTCACCCAATAACTTCTTAAAAATCTAATATTCAATATAGAAAAACTCCAACATTCTAATATTTTGCTTAAATACAAAAATAACAAAAACAAAATAAAAAATATAGTACCTTTGACACATTTGCCCTCCCTGGATGAAGGACATCAATGACCTACATCACACAATAAAAGATTGGGGGTGGCAGTTAGCCTAATTAGGTCAATTGAATCATCTATTGAACAGTGAGATATAAGTAAAAATCACATATTTCATTGCGAATTTTTAGATCTAAAGCTCTAATTATATGATTCAATTCAGATATACATGATTTGATTAAAATTTCATGAAAAAAAAAAGGATGGGAAATTGGGAAACTTACGAATTGCTTCCTGGAAAGAAGCCTGTTAGTCATGAACTTCCTGGTTCGGATGGTAACTGCCTTGTCCGCCATGGCTGGGAAGATGGGAAAGTAAGGAGAGTGAGAGAGAGTGAAGTTCCACGGCACACAAACAATTAGGGGAAGGAGAAGATGCAGAAAACAAACCCTAATTTATAACGCTAGGGTTTCTGTAATGTTTCAAACAAGTTGGGCTGGGCCAGAGGCTTAAAATTAAAACCCGCTTAATAGCCATGGGCATATTTTAGTTATGCCGAAAATAAGTATAGCCCAAAAAAAAAACCTATTATTTTTTAATTCTATGATTAACTACACTTTAATGGGTGGGTGAAATAAGTAATGACATATATTATATTAGATTTTAATTACTATACACTGGTTGTGCAAAGTTTTTTTTACACAGATATCCAATTATAAATTATCATCTCAGTAAAAAAACTTACTTTTATGTTAATTAGTTTTAAAATCATCAATCACATGATCAGTAATTGGTTGATTGTATAAAAATTTTAGGTGTATATAAATTAAACTTATTGTATTCTGACAGAGCAGTGTCTTTATACTTTATATCAAAAGATTGGCCCTTATTTGTGTACTAAATGATGCTCATAAAGTCATAATACACTTCAATTCCATTGCGGAAGGTTAATGATTGAGAAAGTAAAAATGTACTTTTTTTATATATTAATTTAAAATTTCAATTATATTAACTCTAATGTCTTTTATAATAATTTTATGTTATCTAAAGTATAAACAAAGTTGTATTTTAAATCCATGTTTATATAAATTTTAAACATAAATAAGTTAATTCTTCTAATACTAATTTTTTTAACTCCACTTTTTTTAAAATGAAGTAAACTAGACTGGTCCTTGTCAACCGATGGAGCTTTGGCTTGGACAATGTTTCACTTTAGATTCTTTATGTATATTAGCTTGTTTGCACCCGTGGGATGCACGGATCTTCGATTATTATTATTATTGGTAGTAATGTTATCATTAATAACTTGAATTGTGCATTTAAATCTATCAAATCTTTTTTTTTTATCCCAAATTAAGGCCAACATATTAAATCCTTTCTTTACTTGTTTCACAATTTGGCTTCAACTTTTTCTTCCCACCCACACTGTTGATACACATTCGTCTTCAAGGGTTTTAATTAATAGACAGAAGTGATAAGAAAATGCCTTAAAACAATCTTGTCTATATAATTTGAGAACAGAAAAAGAAATTGTTTTTTAATTATTTTAAAATGATATTACAATACGTAATGTAACAATATGTATTAAGTGTTTCTCATTTATTATCACCAATGATTAACTAATCGTCTTAAATCATATAACTGGTCCACATATCCTCCTTGCCATCAATATGATGGAGTGGAATAGGGAAACTTAGTATGATTACCAAAGATTTTGATTTTGGAAAATGACGATTAAAATACATGTAGCTATCATAAGAGTTTGATGCCCGAAAATCCACTCAAGATGAGAAAATAAATTCATAATGAACATGTAAATACATATTAAGGAAGAATGACAAAATTTTGAGAAATTGAGATTAGAATGTAGAGGGAAATTAAAACAAAGAAAGAGAGATTGAGAAAGAAATGGTTTTAGGAAATTTAAGATTATGGATATATGAAGATGGAACTGCAAAGATAGACTCTGTCTGCTCTCGGTAGCAGAGAATAATCATCTCATAGAGGGATGACCATCTCCCAAAAACACGACAGCGGCACATGCATTAGATGAACATAACTAATTAAAAAAATGTTTTAATATTAAATAAGAAAATTCCCAAAACTTCCACAGCTTGCCATACCTCCCCGTTTACTGATCATTCACAGTAGCAAAAGGGATTATGTCTTTATATATTGACAGATAGATAGATGTCATAACACAGATTTTGATTATTTTCACATAATTTTGTTTTCATTAGGGCTTTTGGGTTCTACCTTTGAGTGTCATATTTGAGAACATTAACGATCATTCCCAAGAGTTGTGTTCTTCTCATGTTTTTTTTTTGTTTCTTCTAATATATTTAGACAATTCATTTAATTTCCCAAGTTCACTTAATGATCTCTCAATCAAGAGTTGTGTCCTTTTAATTCCCTATCGTTTTTTTTTACTTTTTTCAATACATTGGAACACAACGTGTTTAAACACCTTTATCAAAATCAAACAACTAAAATATATTTTAGTAACACAATTTTTTTACTCAAACTCACGTTGATATGATCTAATCAAAATCAAAATGAAGATATATATATATAAAATCATGTGAAAATACATTATAAATTCTTATACTAATTTAAAAAATTAGCCCCGTGGATAAAAATATTTAAATTATTATCTTCACGTTTAAAATATTAACTTCAATATAAATATTATAGATTGTACATAATCATATACATATAGGTATACATATAAGTATGTTTTCATGTAAAATTTTCAACCCCGTGTAGGATGCTTCAAATTTGAGCATGATGTCATATTAGTAATAATGCTATTAGGGAAGAATTTCTTTCACTTGCTTCCAAATTTAACATCGTTTTTCGTCCTCGTTTAATTCAAATCTTTTAACATAACTTTGTTTCCATTAGGGCCATTAGGCTCTAACTTTGAGTGTCATGTTCGATAACATTAATAACCATTTCCAAGAGTTGTGTTCTTTTTATTTACTGTATTTATTTATCTACCGCTTCCGATGTATTGGGACAATTCACTTAATTTCCCAAATTCACTAAATGCTCTCCCAAGCAACATTTGTGTCATTCTCATTCCGTATCTTTATTTTGTTGTTTTTTATAAATGCATTGGAAACCAATATATTTAAACATCTTTCTCAAATGCACACAACACATTTAAACATCTTCTTGAGAGCATAGAAAACTTCATGAGCTATGGTAATATTTATTGTCTCGGATCGGCCTCATACAAATGTACTCTAGTTTTTTTGTTAGAAATTTATTGTTAAATATTTATTGTATTTTATTTAAAAATATATATTTTCTTTCATTTCATTTATAATTTTGTCAAAATTGACAAAGGAAAATCCATAGATAGGAATTATTGATATTAGTATAAAAGTTACGGTTGTTCCTAAGTTGAGGGTCAACTGGTATACAAGCGTTATTATTTTATATAGTTGGGTGTTCAAAGTCACTCCAAAGTTAAATGTTTCACATCATTGCATTCAATCAAAAGACTATCACACTGAAGAGTACCTCTAGCAGTAGGTTGGATCCCCCTACCCTACATTAAAAAAGTTCAAGAAGTTCAAATGTTAGTCATGAAAGAAATTGTAAAAAACTTACAGTTAAAAAATATTAAGCAGTGGTTATAAATAATACTTTCTCATCTAAAAACGTCAACTCTACATTATCTCCCAATTGAGGTTGTAAGAAATTTGGTTGTTTCCAAAGCCGTAGCACTCTAGTTTGATCTTCCATTTATCTTTTGATGGTGAAAGATCACTAATAAATTTAATTTTAGCCATGAGTGGAAGATATAAAAACAAACTCTAGATGACCAAACTTTCTCAGCATATGCTTGATTGAATTTTATATTTTTATTTGATTGCGTACATTTTTATGGTACCACTTTTAGGTTGGATAAATAGTAAACTCACATCGGGAATATAGGAGAAATAAATCAAAGATTTGAGTAAATTACATTGGAAAATCATTTACCATCTTGGAATTGTTTATTTACTTTGAAAATATATATAAATCTATAAATATTCTAATTACATAGATTTATTAGTAGCTCAGACATGGATTTTAACATATATCTACAAAGTTCATGTCAAGGAAAAAAACATATATGATATATCTATAAAGTAGTCTTATTTTCCACAAACGCCTTATAATTATTTATATCAAAAAATTATAAATATAAAAAAATATTTTATTTGCTTTAAAACATAAGCTTAATTACACTTTTAGTCCATCTACTATTATCAACATGCGAGATATTTTTTTTTAAATACATTTGGTCCTTCAATTTTCCAAATGTTACAGATTTAATCCCCTTCCCCATCATCCGTTAATTTGATAACGGACCCCTGTGTTAGACGTTTGTCCATGTATGTAGTTAACGTATCAATTTGTTATTGAAATATTAATTTTTGTAAAAAAAGAAAAGAAAAAGAAAATCTGATTAGTGGGGCAGAGGCGGTCTTCTTCCCCAAGATTTCTTTCTACAAGGTGCCTTTGTGTAATGCGTAGTAAAGGGGCGAGGCTCAAGTTCTATATAGAGAAGCACAGCAACAAGGAGAAGGAGGTATACTATGCTATGCTAGAACAACATGAACAAAATTTCTTCCATGGGTCTTACGTCTATGGAGAAAAGTCTCCACATATCAAGGATTCAAAAATGGCGGTTGGGGGGACAAAGAATTGAATCAAGAAAATAAAATAAATAAACTAAAATTTCAAATGATGGAAATTAATGAGACTTACCATATCTGTTAAATCAGCGTAAGTTTGCTAGATAGAAAATTGGCTGGAGGAATAACGTCAGTAAACTAAAGCAAAGGAACGCACACCTTTCAGGGAATAACATCAGCCATGGCGCCCCTCCTTCGCCCAAGCCGCTATTTTTCTCCTCTTCATCGCCACGCCGCCGTCCACCAACCTCACCTCAATCTCATCACCGACGTATGCCTTTGGAGGAGGAATAGGTTGCCACAGATCTGAACCCGTTGCTGCCATCACTGATTCACTGGTGTCGAAGGAGCGGGACTGGCTGTTCGACATTTTAATTTCTAATATATAATTAATTGATTATTTTATTAAAATAAATGCCGATGGACATAAATGTGGAGGGAGGACAAGTGTTAAAACGTAAGACACCGAGGACAATTCCGTTAGCAAATTAACGGATGATGGGTGTGAGAACTAAATTTGTTACATTTGAGATTAAATAGGCTAAAAAAAAAATATTGAGGAATAAAATCACACGTTAACAAAAGTAGAGGGATTAAAAATATAATTAAGTCTAAAGTATAATATTGAAAATAAGTGTTATATTTTATTGGTATGAGCTAAAGTTATGATAATAATTTTTATTGATAATGATTTAGGAATATTTGTTTATCGTAATTCATGTACAATAATTTATTTTTAATTGCTTTAAGTAAATTAATTATAATGGAAATTATCGATAATCTTCTTCTTTTTTTGACAAAAGAAAAGTTAAGCCGTTAATGATAATCTTCGATATCAATATACTTATAATATTTTATTATTTATTTATATAGATAGATATTGATGGGAAGACGGAAAACCAATAGCCCAAATAGAGAGAAGAGGAAGTTTAGTCAAACATATGGATGATTGTCAAATGTACAATCCTAATAAATACAAGCTTTGTAGATGAAACAAATAAAAGAATAAAATAACAAGGTTTAATGAACCATTTGATCCCTATAAATGTAGAGTCTTTTGATTTTGGTCCCTATCTTTCATTCGGTTTGTTTTTGGTCCTTCTAACTTTTTTTTCATTTGATTTTGGTCCTGGCTCCGTTAACCACTGACATAGTAGATGGCAGGCCACGTCAACAGTGCCACATGGCTTGACACATCACTATTATTGTTATTATTATTTTTAAATCTAGCTGCCTCGACAACTATGCATCAAATTTTTTAAATAAATAATAAATAATTAAACAAATAATTAAATAAATAAATAAATAAATAAACCTTAATGTTATATATATATATATATATATATATATATATATATATATCTTATTAATAAATAAACAATTATTTCTTTTTAATTTTTTTTTTCAAAAATCAATTCCCAACCCTATCTTCTTCTGTATCTCATACTTCTGTCTAGATATAAGGATCCATCGGCAATAGGGTACCTGGGGGTGGCTGCAGCGGCGGCACAACGGAGGAAACTGGTTTGACGGCGATGGCGGAAGCTGAAGCGAGAAATCTTGACCAAAGATGATATCGAGATGGCGGCGGAGGAGACGGAGAAGAAGACGAAGATAGCGAGACAGAGAGAATGATATCGATCGAGAAGGAGAGCAAGATAGCGACCGAGAAAGAGAAAGGCGAGAGGCATTGCATGACCTCTTGTGGTGGTTGCCGTTTGGGCTCTGCTCACAGATGGCATAGATTTGGCTGTAATGGGGGTGGAGACGTGGTGACTCGCGGTGGCAGCACGACGTCGGGCTTGCTTGCTGAATGTCGGATCTGGTGACAGGTTTTGATGTTGGTGCTTTGCGATGTTGGTGAAGGTCGGATCTGGATCTGGATCGGGCTCTGTTTTGTGATGCTTTCTGGAAATGATGAATCAAAGGAACAATGCTGATTTTTTGATTTTTTACAGCAGGAACAATGCTGAGAATGAAGAAGAAGGAGGGGAGAAGAAGGGCAGAAGAACAGAGAAGAATTTGATGAAGCCAACGAATAGTAAATGCCGAACAGGAGGGGGAGAAGAAGAAGAAAAGGAAGGAGAAGAAGAAGAAGAATGGGGAGAAGACGGTCGCCACCCCAGTCTCCTCCGCCGCCGCCAGCATTACCTCCGCCGCTAATCGATCCATATAATCTGGGCAGAAAAGCATGAGAAATCGAGAACCAAAAGGAATAGGGTTTTTTTGACGCAGAAGAAAGATTAGGGTTGGGAAATTGTATTTTGGGGGAAAAAATGTATAAAAAATGTATTTATTTAAATAATAAAAATAAAATATCCACATGTGTCACTGAAAAAATAATATTTAAGTCATGTGGCATTGATGATGTGGTCAACCGTCTATCACGTCAGCAGTTAATAAAGCCAGTTAACGACAAGAACCAAAATCAAATGAGAAAAAAAGTTAGAAGGACAAAAACAAACTGAATGAAAGATAGGGACCAAAACCAAAAGACCCTATATTTATCGGGACCAAAAAATTTATTAAGTCAAATAACATTTAACAAATAAAAAGTAAAATGTAAAACTTTTCAAGAAAATGACATGATATCATCTCAATTAATAAAATAGGCTATTCAACTTTTACATTTATAATATTAGTATAGATATTTCTTTACTCTATTAGGAAATAATGCACATGAAGTGGGGATTGAGCCACGTGGTGTGGACCGTAGAAAAAGGATATGTGAATTTGTGATGAAAGTGAAAAGGACGTGGATTTGGGATGAGATAAGGCTCGCAAGGCTTGGCCAATAATCTTGATTACGGTTTGGATTCTTTAACAATTTAGTGAATTTAGTTTAGTGAGTTGAAAGTGTGGCAACAGTTATCTATTGCTTTAAGGGTTTTGTCGAGAAAAAAATTTAGGGTGAGGACAAATACGGGATTCTATCGTGCCCCATTTGACCAATTCTTAGGATTTGCTTTAAGGGTTTAAATTTAATACATTATACTTATTTGGCATATTCAAATAGTTTTTTTTTTAAAACATTAATAATAACTTTTTAATTTTGTATTTTATTATTAGACTTTATATTTAACACAATAAGCCAGGTTGAAATTAAAATATACATAAAATTATTTTTTTAAAATTTACATGTTTGAACATAATTAATTGGTACCACGAAACTCAATCCGCCTACGTGGAAGAACTCTTAGCATAAAGTCATGTCATTCCCTCCTTGACTCCTCCAACTTGGGGAGACAAAAATATATAAGGTTTTGATGGGTGATTGAGGAATTTAAGTTGTATTTAGATAAACAACTTAATTAAATATTTATTAATTTAGAATTTATCATGTGGATATTTGGCACATATAATAAGATTAGTCCAAATAAAAGTCTCTATGTTATTCCACTACATTCTCTAAAATAATTCTAAAAAAATTTAGTGCATTTTGTCATTCTATTCATTGTCACTTTCTCTCATGACATTATTTCAAACATAGGCTTTGGCATGTTAATGTGTAGAATCTAAGTTAGGCATAAGTAGGTTAGGATAAGCTCGACTTACTAGGTTAAGAAGATTTGTTCAATTTGTTAACGAATAGAACCCAAACCAAGCATTACTCGGCTAGAATCGGCTCAAATCCTCAAATTAAGAAAATTTGCTCCATTTGTTAATGAATAAAGCCCAAAACAAGCATGATTCGGTTAAATTCAACTCAGCTCTTTAAATTTAGAAAATTTGCTCAATTTATTAATGAATAGAGCCCACGACACGACAAACATGACTCGACTAGTATAGGCTTGGCTTGTCGAATTAAGAAAATTGACTTTATTTACTAATGAGTAGAGCCCAAATCAGACATGCTTCAAGAATGTTCGACGAGACTTGTTACCAATCCCAATCTATATATTTATATTTATTTTGTGGGTGAAAGAAAAATATATTATAGATCTTGACAATCCTTGCATTCTTTCACTAATTCCCCTTTATCTCCCTCACCATACAACACCAATTGTCTCTCATCTATTCCTCTCCCACAAAACCATGACCATGCCCACAACTTTGTTACTTGAAACAACCCCCTTGTTAAGCTTGAAATGGAAACAAAGCCTCCCACTAATTCGCACACAACCTCAAACCACCAATCTCACCTTCACAACAAAACCCAACAAATTCACTCAAATAACCGTTGCAAAAACACAAGTAGTCTCCACTACAAACAACAACAGCTCAAAACCTCAAAAAACAGCGTTGGAGATTCTGGCAGACACAATACGGAATGCACTGAAAGCGTTGCGGAAACCTGCGATTGCAGCGGTTTTGGTTGGGCTTCTTCTAACGTACGATCTCAATTCTTCTGCAGCATTAGCAGCATCATCTGGTGGTCGAATGGGTGGAAGATCATTCTCTGCACAATCTTCTTCACCGTCGAGGAGTAGCTATTCAGCGTCGAGCGCTGCCGCGGGGGGATTCTCTTTCTCGGCGCCATACTATTCGCCGTCTCCGTTCGGCGGCGGGTTTTACGTTGGACCTGCCGTTGGGGTTGGAGTGGGTGCTGGTTCAAGTCTCGTCCTTATCCTTGTGGGTTTCGCTGCGTTTGTTTTGGTCTCTGGGTTCCTTTCAGACCGTTCTCAGGGTAGTTTACTCACTGCCACAGACACAACCAGCGTTTTGAAGCTTCAGGTATAGATAAAATAATAGCACCTGGATTACCATGAAAACTAAACTTATATTATTATGGCGTTTGGCATCAGTTATATTTTGACATTATGGAGAGTGAGTCAAGTGAGGTGACAATGAAATCATGTTTGGTATGATAAAAGGCATAAAAGATGTCCCGGTAATAAATTTTGTGAATGAAACTTGAAAACCAATTATGTTCCTATGTGTGATGGTGGGAAAGAAAGATTCCTAGACATTGATATTGCCAACAATGTAGTTTTCAGATCCGGATTGCCTGCGGTAGCAAATTCACGCAGTTGACGCAGTTGTGCAATCTAGCACCATTGGATTTACTTTTTTCATACTTCTAACCCATGATTTGCTTTGTCCAAAAAAAAAGCAAGAAATACAAGTAGAGAGAGATAGAGATGGATGACTACAGGGAATCTACATCCGTAGTTTTTTTGGAATAAATGTTTTCCGAATCAAACGCTACCTATGTAAGGAAATGGATCCTCTCTCATGTTTTGGAATATAAGAGATAGTCTTAGCTTAAGATATTGTGATGTGTGTAGTGGATAGTTAGACTACATTCTGTTAGTAGTTAGTTCAGAGGTGGTTATTCTATTAGAACCACCCCTAGCCTCTATTGTATAAATATAGTTGCTCCCCTGTACATTCATTTCAGAAATGAAATTCACTTTCTCAGTTTATCATTTCCTTTATATTCTCTTAGTTCTCTGTTTATAACATGGTATCTTGAGCTTCTCGATCTTGATTCCATGGCTCTTCCCAAGGCCCTTTCTCAAACCCTAGCAATTCACAATTCTCTTTCGGCAATGGAAACAGCAGATTGAAGGAATTGTTCGAGGTCATAAACTTGATCGATTCGTCACTCGTCCAAGAATTCTTCTTCGATTTGCCTCCGATTCTGATCGTGATGCTGATATCGTGAATCCTCTGTATACTGAATGGGAGCAACATGACGCACTCATCGCCACTTGGCTTCTTTCGTCAATCTCAGTTTCTCTTCTTTCTCGAGTAGTTGAGTGCACCTACTCGTGGCGAATCTGGGATGAAATTCATAAGCATTTCCACAATCTTCTCAGTACCAAAGCTCGTCAGCTCAGATCCGAACTTTGGTCTCTCACCAAAGGTGATCAGAAAGTCGATGAGTTTATGCTTCGGTTTCGAGCGATTTCGGAATCACTTCTTTCTCTTGGTGATCTGATTCTGCATCGTAACCTACTTGAGATCACTCTTGAAGCTCTTCTGGAAGAGTTTGATTCCGTCGTCGCCGCCGTCAATAGTAGACCTGATCTGTGTTCGTTAGATGAACTCGAGTCTCTCTTGCTGGTTCACGAGGCTCGACTAGAGAAAAACAAGAAATCTCTGCTCACTGGACCAATTCCGGCCAATCTGGCTCAGGCACCTCAATCCAATCGTGATTCCGATTCCTTCTCAAACCCTAGCTCTCAGGGTTTTTCGTTTCCTGAAAGCGTTTCTCACACAACAGCGGGCAATGGTGGTTATCTAGGTAATGGTGGCTATAGTGGTGGTTATCGAGGTGATTACGTGGTGGTCGGAATGGAGGATATCGTGGTGGCCGCAACAGTGGTTTTTGTGGCCGCAACGGTAGGTCCGATGGTTGCTCCTCCATCCAATGTCAAATTTGTAAGAAATATGGACATGATGTGAACATGTGTTATCATCGCAATACTAGTCCTTTCTTTGAGTATTACTCTCCTGCTCCTACCTATGGATTTTGGCAATCTCATCAGGCCTCCTCACAGCAGAGGCCACCCATGCATTTCAGGCCACCTCCATCACAGTATCCTTTCAATGCTCAACCACGACCTCAGCATGCTCATGCACTCCTTACTGGTGCAGATCCAATGTTCCATAATAAGCCTTGGTATCCGGACTCGAGTGCAACTCATCACGTGATTCCGGATCCAGCCAACACGTCAAACTCATCTTCCGTGTAAAATTCAGAGCAGGTCTTTATGGGTAACGGTAAAGGTCTGTCTATTAGTTCAATTGGTTCTATGAAATTTCCCTCACCTTTGCACCCTTATTCACACTATAAGTGCTTAAGCCCGGAAGGACAAATCTTCATGTCCAAAGATGTCTTGTTCAATGAATCTAGGTTCCCTTATGCAGAATTATTCCCTTCCACTCCTACAACTTCTCTTACCTCTACTCCTACCCACACTTCTCCCATCCCCTCGGTTCCTCCCCTTTTACCCTCTTTCACTTTTCCATCTGCACCTAACTCTCCTCACTCAGATTCTGTTTTCTCACCCCACTCACCCCACACTACCTCCACCAACTCACCCTCCTTAGAACCTGCTGCCCCTAACTCTCCTAATACTGATTCCGCTCACTCCTCCTTGCCTGAGCAGCCCACTCCCTCTTCCTCTTCGAATTCCAGCACCTCCTCCTCTCCCCTTCCTCCATCTTTAGTTCATCCTCTTAACTGCCATCGTATGCAAACCCGTGCCAAATCAGGCATTGTCCTTCCCCGCCTTCATCCCACACTTTTACTCGCACACATGGAACCTACTACTATAAAACAGGCCTTGACTGCTCCTCCTTGGCTTGCAGCCATGAAAGATGAGTACACTGCTTTACTGAAAAATAACACTTGGACACTTGTTGATCCTCCTCCTAACCGAATTCCCATTGGGTGCAAATGAGTATTCCGTGTTAAGGAGAATCCGGATGGTACTATAAATAAATACAACGCCCGCCTTGTGGCTAAGGGCTTTCATCAACAAGCCGGGTGTGATTTTAATGAGACCTTTTCCCCTATGGGAAAGCCTACCACTGTGCAAACTGTCCTTACTCTTGCTGTCACAAACAAGTGGCCTATTTGCCAATTGGATGTCAATAACGCGTTTCTCAATGGGTTGCTCCATAAGGAAGTTTACATGGTTCAACCACTGGGTTTTGAAGCTAATGACAAGTCCTTGGTGTGCAAATTAAACAAAGCTCTCTATGGGTTAAAGCAAGCACGACATGCTTGGTTTGAGCGCCTCAAGACAACACTAGTAAAACATGGTTTTCAGTCAAGCAAGCGTGATCCCTTGCTGTTTTTATTTCAGCAACAGGGCATTCGGATTGTGTTTTTCGTTTATGTTGATGACATTATTGTCACAGGGAACTCCACTTCTCATATTCAGACCTTAATCGATCAGTTGAATGGTGAATTTGCTCTCAAGCAACTCGGTTCCCTGGACTATTTTCTTGGGATTGAGGTCTGTCAACTTCCTAATGGTTCATTACTGCCCTCCCAGTCCAAGTATATCCGAGATTTGCTGGCCAAAGTTCATATGGAATCTGCGAAACCTATTCCTACTCCTATGGTTTCTAATGCAAAGCTTTCCAAAGAGGGTTCTAACTATGTTGATGACACATCCCTGTATCGGTCTATTGTAGGGGCCCTGCAGTATGCCACTCTAACAAGGCCTGAAATATCCTATTCAGTTGTGCCAATTTCTTTCGCAGAGCATTGGAAAGCTGTCAAATGGATTCTTAGGTATCTTAATGGCACTATTGGTCATGGACTCCTCATCCAACCTGCAGCCTTGCACCAACCTCTCTCACTTATTGGGTTTTGTGATGCTGAATGGGCATCCGACCCAGATGATCGCAGGCCCACTTTCGGAGCATGTGTGTTTCTAGGACCCAATCTCATCTCTTGGTGGTCTAAGAAGCAAACATTGGTAGCACGCTCAAGTGCAGAAGCAGAGTATTGGAGTCTAGCAAACCTGTCGGCCGAAATGCTTTGGGTTCGGTCCCTACTCACCGAGTTGCAGACCCCTTTCCAGACACCTAAGATCCTATGTGATAACCTCAGTACAGTGTCCCTTACCCACAACCCAGTGCCGCATTCATGCACTGAACACATGGAGCTTGATATTTTCTTTGTTCGAGAAAAGGTTCTTAACAAGAGCTTCATAGTATCTCATGTACCTGCCCAAGATCAATGAGCTGATGTACTTACCAAGCCATAGTCCACTACACGGTTCTGCAGCCTAAGGGACAAGCTTCGGGTCTGTAACAAGTCTTCACCGGGTCAACCACCCCTGACTTGTAAGGGGGAATATAAGAGATAGTCTTAGCTTAAGATATTGTGCACGTGTGTGTAGTGGATAGTTAGGACTACATTCTGTTAGTAGTTAGTTCAGAGGTGGTTAATCTGTTAGAACCACCCCTAGCCTCTATCGTATAAATATAGTTGCTCCCTTGTACATTCAATTCAGAAATGAAATTCACTTTCTCTGTTTATCATTTCCTTTCTATTCTCTTAGTTCTCAGTTTATAATATGGAATAATAGGATATAGCTGTCTTGGTAAGAGAAAGAGACACTTTTTTTATACGAGAGCCCATTGTAGGGTTCACTAATTACATTTCAAAATTTTTGCGTCTTCCACTCCCCAACACAACCATATCCTGTTATTTCGAAACATGAGACAATCCAAATCCCTTATACAATTATTTGGTCTTTGTAATGCTATTAGCTGTTATATATGTTATGTTTTCATCAATAAGCGGTTACATGTACTGTGCTTTTGTTGGTAGGATTTATCATTCTTGCTTAATGTGCTTCTCAAGCAACAACTATGGAATTGCTGCATTGCTTTGCACAACACAACTGTGTCAGTTTATTTGTGTTCTGAATTGTTTGGTGAGTTTTTGAGTGGAGGTGTTGTTCTGATAATTTGCTGCATTTTTTAGGTTGGGTTGTTGGGGATGGGTCGCTCAATTCAAACTGATCTGAATAGGATTGCACAGGTTGCAGATACATCAACTCCTGATGGTTTGTACTATGTATTGACAGGTGAAGCTCCTTAATATATATATGCGGTTATTTTTTTCACTTGTTTATTATATGTTAATTGTATTGTATCATATGGGGTTATGGTATTTTGTTATAAGGTTTACTGAACACGTGAACATGATTAGTATTTTGTGTATATTGTTTTTCTAAGATATATATGACTGAAACCAAGGATTGATGGCGTATTTAAGTGAAAGTTAGTTCTTTGTGATGCCAATGTTCTTAGGTCTTGAAATGATGAACTTAATCCGGATAAAGAGATTCCGTGGGAGGACATCTTTTCCACTGCTCCAACAGAAGATCTTCTTTAATCAAAAGGAAAATAAAATCTTTGAGAATGCTGTGAGATGCATCACAGAACTTTGCTTTATTTGAGAATAGTTCTTAGCTTTGAGGTTTATATATCATAATACCTAGCATTGAATATATTCTTCAGTTAATGTGTAACTACTAAGGTTTACACTTTAATTCAAAAGTAAGAATGATTGATGTGTATGTATTGTGGATACCTATGATTATTACATAATGTAGCTTACAGTAAGATGGCTGTATGATTTTTCTTGCTATTCTAATTTACTTTTCTATCTGACTTTCTATTACAGAGACAACACTAGCTTTGCTTCGACATCCTGAGTACTGTATCTCGGCATATTCATCTGTAAGTGATTTTGAATTTTTTATTTCCAAAAGAGCCTTCGTGGTTTCTTGGCATTAATGTATACAGCTTATTGGATTGGCCTATCACTCATGTTACTTTTGTTGATTGTTGACATTAATGCATAGTGCTGTACCAAAATTGTTTCTCTGATAAATGAGATCTTGTGATCCACCACGTTCCACATTTATGCTAGATTGTCACTTCAGTTTAAAAAAATGTTTTCGTATTGTAGTGGCTGAGAGCCTCCAATTCAATGCTATTAAATTTTTTTGCACCCTTTTGGTTTTTGAGAACATATGAGCTTAATGTTATAACAGTATTTTAATGTCAGTCACTGGTCAAGTTAATTGTATCTAATATCTACTAGAGAACATTAGAGTTCGTCAACGACAACCAATCTTTCTAAGCTTACATTTACTTTCAATTATACTCTACTTTGAACTTATGTGGAAACATCTGCTGCAGTAGAACTAACAGCAACTGAGTGTATGGAAAGTTGAAAGCATGTATTTCCTGACACTTTTGCAGGTGGAAGTAAAGCGGGATATAGAAGATGGGGAGAAACGTTTTAATCAACTTTCGATTGAAGAGCGGGGGAAATTTGATGAAGAGACGCTTGTAAATGTAAATAACATAAAGAGGCAGAGCACAAGAAGCCAGAGATCAAATGGATTCAGCAATGAATACATAGTGGTATAATCTGGTTTCTGAACAACTTTCTTGGTTTGTGTTTTGACTAGTTGTATTCCCGCATGCAAAATAGTTATCTTGATGCATTCTACTGTTCCACATTTTCACTATATACTTAAGTAACTTTGGATGCAGAGCAATATAATGAAACCATATTATTACATTGACAAAAAAAAAAAACCATATTATTACAAGTTAACCTGTGTCAGGTATGAAATTTGAAAGAATTCCACCTATGAGTAACTGCTTTAGGTACCTCTTACCTGTTCGAAAATCCAAGTTTGATAAATGTAATTATTAATATCTAGAAAAGAAAATGTCTCCATGTTTGGCCTGTGGCCACCGGAGGTAAGCATTATTTTCAAAGATAGGACCATTTTTACACACCATGGTGGATGGTTACTGTGATTATTTTCAAAGATGAACCCTGTTGACATGCTTGGTTTGTGTCAACAATCATTGCTACGATTAGGAAGACAAATGAGTAAAACAAGAAATCGAAGAAAAAGGAACAGACAGATTAAAACCAATCTGAACCAATTGAGAACCTTTCTCATATGTGTTGCTCTTCAGAAACCTCTAGTTCTATAGTGGTGGTTGGTGCACTTAGAACTCCTGAGTCTGATTACCTCTGTTTCTCATGGGAAGTGATGTATTAAGAATGACTTTAGATTGTAACTTGTTTTGAAACATTTCTTAATTTATTTATCGAAAAAGAAATTTTATTAGAAAAGAAGAAAAGTTTACAAAGAGAGAGGATAAGGCATCCCCACAAATGAACCTAAAAAACAACTAGAACCTAAGAAACTTATTCATGCAACAAAGCATGCCAATCTCTCTGCAAGTCTAACAAAGATACACTAGTAAAGAAACCATGAGCAGAACACCAAAGGGAAGCCAATAGAGTAGCCCTATCTCAAATGAAATCCAGGGACGAGAAAGAGTGCTTGAAAATTCTTGCATTCCTTTTCAACGAAATGCACCAAAGGATAGCATAAACAGAACACTGCCTCAAGATCTTAGCTTCTTTACCTTTCTCTCTCTTGATAGGTATCTGATTGTAAATTTGTATTGATTTGTTCATGTCGCCCCCAGCTTTGGTGGTGAACATTGTGCATTCTTGTTTGCTTCATACTTACAGTGCCTCTTTTTTCTAAATAACATAGGTCAGTATTGGTTTACCTACATATGTGTCCAAACAGGAATATCTTCAATTTCCTTAAATCAATAGGCACGTAACTGAAGTGAACATTTTAGACTTGTTTTTATATGTATTTGGCTTCGGAAACTTTGAATTTAATCTATGCAAATCTGTTCATTGGAAAAGGAAATAGAAGAGACAAAAAAATTGTTTGAAGGTGGAGCTCAAAAGGGTGAAGTTCCATGGACAGTTCTTATATCTTTCTTCTAAACTGTTCTTGTATTTCAGATAACAATCTTAGTGGCTGCTGAAGGACAACATAAACTTCCTACCATCAATGGAAGTGGAGACTTGAAAGAAGCTTTACAAAAGCTTGGAACCATTCCTTCAAACAAATTATTAGTAAGATCAAATTATATTTTGTTAGTCCTTTTGTTATTTTATTACATTTCTTCGACACCATAACACTTTGTGCTTGAATTACTTGCAGGCAGTTGAGGTGCTATGGACCCCTCAGAATGAGAATGACACCCTCTCAGAAAGGGAATTACTTGAAGACTACCCGCTTTTGCGGCCTTTGTAACTTGTGACGATATGCTTGCATTCTGCTTCTGTAGTTATGAGCTGAAATTGGGTTGTGTTGGCATAGTTGAGGATCATCTATAGTAATTTTACTGAAATAATAATGTTAAAACTGTTTATATTTTCTTGCTACTCAATCTACAAGATTATATTTAGCTGTAGCCAAAATGTCAGAAATGAAAGGGGTGGCATTATAAAGGTTTCAATCTTTTTTTTTTTTGATAAATAAAAGTTTAGATTGGGGGAGGGCACGTCCTCTTACAAGACCAAGAAATACCATCAATCTCAGTGATGACTTGTAGTGGATTTACATATTGCCTACCAATAGGAAAGATCTAGGAATCGAATCCAAGTCACAGCTAGTGTGAGCGGAAGACTTGATCAGATGTGTCAATCCTTGTTGACAAGGTTTCAATCTTAATATTGATGGTATTAGTTGTACAAAATACCAGTAGGATCAATTTAAGGAATATGTACAATGTTTTATTTATTTTATCACCTTAATTTGGAATACTTGTCTCAAGTGGCAAAAGTCTGTAATTGTTTATTTGGTTGTACTTTAAAAGAGTTCTGCTGTTCGGACACGGTTTTTATGACACCGTATTGACACTTCTACAGTGCATACATGTTATGAGCCGTTGGATCTATGATTCCTCTTGATCTATCCATAAATTTAATTTATTAATTATGATTTTTATTAAATCTATTCTTCTGTCATATTCTTTACAATTACAATATTCAGAGTGGTATTCCATGTGTTTATTACATGTATCAGTCGCTTCATTTTTTAGTTCTTGTATTAGTTCTTTTAGTCTGTCTTGATTTGTTAAATCTATCATACTTAAATGGTGAACAAATTTTTCTATATTTCGATAACTCATTAGTAAGTATTTAGCTAGTATTTAGCTCTGATACCAGTTTGGTACCACTCTATTTTCCCAGGTAGTGGTAGTAATTAGACATAATTTGGGTATTTTTCATGCATAATTTGTGTTACTAATAATTCATATCCATAATCCATTATAGATTCGTCTATTTCTATTAATTCTTGAATTATCTGGTTTTTTTCTTCTTCACAAAATGCTAACTGTACTCTTTGTACTATTTGTTTTAAATAAAGTTTTTCTTGCCAGTGTTGGTGTTTTAATTTGTTGATTATTATCTGCTTACAATCTTTGGGTAGTTTCATAACTAAAATACTTAATATTTCTTGATCCATTTAATCATCTAATAAGTCTCAAACTTCATATATATCAGAATCGGATAATCTATCGTATTCAAATGCCAATCCTAGTTCTTCCATATAATTTCATTCTATATCTAGAGAAATAATTGCTAGATAATAATCTTCTTGTCTAAATTGGGCTTTTATTTTTTCAATTATTAATTGTTTACAATCAATAGGTAAATCCATTACTAAAACACTTATTATTTCATTTTCAGTTTGATTATCAAATTCAGAGTATATTTCCATTGATTATTCGATGTCACTATCTTCGAAAGGTGGTGCAGTTATTTTAAAATTACCAGATGATGATTGTTGAGTTGAATTCATTTTTTCTATTTTTTATATTTTTTCTAATATTTGTCCTTTATATTTTTCTCTTTTATTTCTTATGTTAATAAGTTCTTTTTCTTTTTCTATAATATATTTTTCTATTTTTTCTTGATTTTTATTTTTTATATAAGGGTTTATAAATTCTTTTATATTCCTTTTGTCTAAATTTATTTTATTATGATATTTTTCATAAATATTTCTTAATTCTGTTCCCTTATTCATATTCTATTTCTTAAGTATTGCGCTAAATCTCTTACTTGGTTTGACAGTTTATTTATATTTTCGTCTTCTTTATTATTTTCTATTTCAGGAAAAGTAATTGGTTTAGGGATCTGTCTAAAACTTGGATTTTTTATAGAAATTCCTAGTTCAGTTAATTCATTTCTTTTAGGATAATAAATTTTTCATATTTCTTCAAAAAGTCTTGGTATATCTATTCTATCATTATTTCTGAAAGTAATACTATGATGAGAATTTGTTAGTGCATAATTAACACAATAAGTAATTGAGAAAATTTTGTCTCCTGGTCTCATTAAATTATATCTTAAAAATCTGTGTTCCATAGTTAAAAATTGATCTAATCTTTGAGTATCTAATGGTATTCCAATATTTGGGTGTATTTCAAATTTTAGCTTAACATAAGCTAAGTTTCCTTCAATTACTCCTAATATTTGTCTTTCGGGTCTGTTATTCTATCATCTTTTAAAACTAGTTCTATAGGTGAATTTATTCCTTTCTGGAAAGTTGCTTTAATTAAAACTTATATAGCTCCTATATGAATATATCCGATCTTCCTTCTATGTGCTTCTTTCTTTAAATTTCTTTTTAGTTCTATTAATTTCTTTTTATTTAATAATTATATGCAAGTATTTCCATTTGTTTCTGATATGTCTATGGGTATTTCATTAATGATCTTTCCATAGTATATTATATTCTCCTTCTGGTTAAATCGTTTTATTATTCCTCCTAATTTCTTTATGTTTGCATCTTTAGCTAAATTTAAGTCTTCTTTTTGTATTTTTTGAAATAATTTTGGATCTATTAAAATACTTCCTTCATAATTTCCATCTTCTTCAGTAATTTGTATATGCTCAACATCAGTGTTATCAATCTTTTCTCTTTCTATTTCAGACATGATTAAATTCTAGTGAGAGCTGAACGAAATAGGTGCCGAGTCATACCTGATTTAGTGTTCTTTGAAAAATATTTCTGGGTTCCTTGGTCCACCGCTGCTTCCGTCAAGTTGAGATTATATCAAGTAGTTGAAAGTAATAGAAATAATGAAGTAATAAGAAGTACAAGAATATATGAAAGTGGTGTTTATTTATGATCAGTAATGAAGTACATAGAACTTGTTTGAATCCACTCTCAACGATTCGCTAGCAAGGCTAGAACTTCTCAGAGAAAAGAGGGGTGAGGTGAGAATTGAAATTATAAAACCTGCCTTCTGCCTCAGCATAAGAGGTCTTATTTACAGGCGTAAAGGGCTAGGTAATTTACAAGAAAGTCACTGAATAATTACAATCCATCAGACTTCTCAATAATTCATAATGACGTCATTGCCTACGTCATTCCCCTATTATTGCTCGATGACATCAGTGCTTACGTCATTCTTCAATAATGGCTTCGTCTGAATCCTTATCTTCTTGTCGACAGTCTTCTTTCTTTACGCATCTTTCACATGCGTGATTGCCATTTTCTTTAATCATTGAGCACAACAAATCGAGGACAGCTGGCTGATAATTCATTGAAAGTCCTTGGAGTGTGTAGAAAGGTAGTTCAAAGTTCGTCAGTAGTGCCAAGTCCTTTTCTCTAATCAATTTTCCACTAGTCTTGCTGAGTAGCAAAGTGTGTGGTCCTTTGTACATGGCTTTTATGAAGGAATATTTACCAATAATTTGGCATTGAGTAAAGATACTTGCCAGTTGATTTACTAGAATTGTGACAATCTTTTCTTCATTGTAAGATTCTCCAGTAGGTTCATCTCGCATGGAAAAGCTGTTGTTGCTTACTCCAATGAAGATTAAATTCTTTGTGGGTTGTTTGGTGGCAAAGTCTGGATAAGTCGAATAGAACTTCAAGAAGATAGTTCTATCCTTTGCGACATTTCTTTTGTAGTTTTGGATGGCTTCTTTCAAACTATATGGGAACAATTTAATTTCTTCCAAGTCTTGACTTAAGTAGAGACATTCAATAAGTCCAAATTGGAACATATTAAATGTAAGAATCGATGTTGCTCTGGGAGTAATTATGGTCTTAACTCCGAAAATATTTCGGTTAATCATATAAAAACAATTAATTTTCTCCTTTTCGGACCAGTTGGTTAGTCTTTTTAAGTTTTCATAAAATTTTTCTTTGGAAAATTGGACCTGTAGTTCATGGTCTTTTCTTGAAGTAATTTGGTAGTCATCAATGGAGGAAGGAACTCTTCCGAGTATCCTTAATGAAGTTTTTTGGGCTGGTGGAGTCTTTATGGTTTCAGAAAAAGTTCTTGGGCCAAGATATACTTCTTTGCCCTTGTCACGTTCTTTCTGGTAGTCTATCAAAGTTTTCTCAGCTTCTTCCTTGGTGCGAAATCCTTTGTGGTGAACTCCTGAGAGTCCAATGCAATGAGGGATTGCTTTGTGCCATTCATCATAAACACCTGGGTGTGGTCCATTAAAAATGGCGTACCACTTGTCTTTAGTATTCTCCTGTATTTGCTGCTTTATATTCTTCATAGGATCTTCTTTGATAGATTCTCCTTTGGCTTGTAATTGAAACTCCAATACTTCAATGTTGGCCTTGATCAAGTCTAGCTCCATTATTTTCTGCTTCTCGAGCATTCTTTGATATTGAATCTGTTTCTTTATATCTTCAGTTGTTTGCTGCTCCATTCTCTTGATAATATATCTGCAAGAACATTTTTATCTCCCTTAATGTGAGATATTGAATAATTGTATTCGACAAGCTTCGTTTGTCATCTAATCAATCGTCCTTGTTTGTAAGTGCCTTTATGATTTAAGTTCTTAAAACCTGCAACATAAGCAGAATCGGTTCTGACAATAAAGTCCTTATCCAGTATATAAATCCGATGTTTTTCTAACATACGGATCAATGCCAGTGTTTCTTTTTCATGAGTAGGATAATTAATCTCACTGTCTGAAAAAGTTCCAGACATGTATCGACACAGTAATTCATTTTTGTATCCAGGGGGTTTTGCTTTCATAACACCTCCCCAACAGTCATTTGAGGCATCAGTCTCAATAATTATTATATCATCATCCGATGGATGATAAAGCTCAGGAAGATCCTGGCATAAGTCTTTCATTTTTATAATAAGTCTATCGTCTTCATCAGTCCATGTCCAAGGGACATCTTTCTTCAGCTTTTGTTGGAGGATCCTTCTATCCGCTGCAAGATTCCTGATGAAACCTTCATTTGAAATATATGTTAATAGTCCAAGAAATCTTTGTAAATCCTTTTTATCCTTTAATTTTGTTGGAAAGTTATGAAGTTTTTCTAATACATGTCGTTGCATTATTATTTTTCCTTTTTCAATTTCTAATCCTAAGTAATTAATTCTGTTTTGGGCTAGAACATATTTCTTTTTTACTTAAAACTATTCCATGCTCATAACATCTGTTAAGATCTAATTCTATTTTTTCAAAATGATCATTTAATCCTTTATTAGAAAAGATTAATATATCATCAATATAAATAAGACAAAAGTCTTTGAATTCCTTGAGAATCGAGTCTATCCTTCGTTGGAAGATTCCTGGTGATTGTTTTAATCCCATTGGGAGTACATTCCATTCATATTGTCCTTGAGGACAACTAAATGTTGTTAATGCTTTTGATTCTTCAGTCAATCTAATCTGATAAAATCTTGATTTACAATCAAAGGTGCTAAACCAATCCATATTTCTAATTCTTTCAACAATCAAGTCTTTTCTTGGGAGGAAATAAGCATCTCCTTCCATAGCATCATTAATTTGTTTGTAATTAATTACCATCCTTCTTTTACCTCTTTTTATTTCATTATGATTTTCTACATAAAAGGCTGGTGCAGAGTGCTTGCTATTTGATGGTCTAATTAATCCCTTTTTACACATTTCTTCAGTGTCTTTTGCAAATTCATCTCTATCTATTTTTGTGTAAATCATTGGTTTACATTTTATTTCTTTTGTTGGGTCTTTTAATTTTAATTCAACTAATTCAGTATTTTTGTTAATTTTTGGATCTAAAGGGTTTTCACTACAAACCTTGTCCAAAAGTTCTTCTATATGAGTTGGAATTATTCTATTTGGTTCTAAATTTATTAGTGCATGGCGAATTTTTGTGCAAATTAAGCTAATAATCTCACCACGTTTCAGTTGTTGAAACTTTGATGAATAAGTACAAGCAGAAAAATGAATAATTGGAATTTTTATGATTTCACGTTTTTGTCTTTGATAAATATATGGAGTTTTCAGAGTAATGTATTTCAGATGGTGGCAAAATGGTCCATAAAGTCTTAAGAAATTATTTCCAATAATTATATCTATTCCAGTTTCAGGTTTATATATTGTTGGTACAATAAATAACTTTTCTTGTATCACCAAAGTAATCATTTTTGCTATCCAATACAGAGGATGTATTGATCCATCTGCAATTTGTATTTTTAATGGTTTTTCTATTTCTTATAGTATTTTCTTTTTCTTCTTATTGTTTTATCACAACCATATTTTCCTGGTTTTTCTATTTCTGGGATGTCACAACAAATGACAGTACTTCCTCTATTCAGTTGCCTAATTGTTTCTCTATTCAAACATTGTTCTTTTGATTCTTGGTATAAGAGTTTAATAACTCCTCCTAAAGTATTTGCGGTTTCTTCTGATCTTAATTCCCATAATCTATTAATTTTTGAATTAAGTGGATATGGTAGCTTATCTATAAAGATATATTTATATATTTCCTTTCTTCATCCAATTGATAATAATATTTTTGATATTCGCAGATGAAACTTTCAATCTGGCACATATCACAAATCTGCATTCTATTTAAATGTGATTTAGCATTTTTCAAGTAGAGTTTTGTTTGTTTTTTCTCTTTGTTCCATTAGATTATATCCTAAAAATTCTTGATGTATTAGTGTCATTATTAATTTAACATAATCTGAACTATTGTCTACCATTCTTCCAAATCTAATCCAGTCTTCATCCTTAATTCATATTAAAAACTTTTATACATTTCCAGATGTTTTAAATGTTACAAAGTTATTGGTTTCTAAAAAGTTTAACTGTTTAAACTTTTCACCAGTCAAGATCATTAATATTATTTCATTAGTCCATTTTAATAATACTTCTTCTTTATTTCTTATACAATCAAGGTCTTGAATATTTCCTGTATTATTATATCGAGGTTTAAATTCTTCTTGAATTTTTGTCCATTTATTATTATTTTTTCTTTCATATCCTTTATTATACATAGTCTCTTCTTCATATTTATCCCAAGCTCCTTCAGGTGTATATTTATATTCTTCCCATTTTCTTTTAGGGCTTTTTCCGCTATATTCTCCTTTTTCCATTCTTATATGGTTTTCTTCAGATTCTGAGGATGAACTATAATGCAATATTATTTCTTCATTCTCATTGTTTTCTATATCTTTTTTTATTAATCTTTTCAATTTTGTGTATTTGATTATTTTCTTCTTCAACTATTTTAAGTTGTTCTAGTAATTGTTGAGTTTCTTCTAAATCATTTGATTTTCTTAATGTTTCCATGTATTCTTCCTTTATCCTCTCCATGAAGATACGGGTATAGGTATTTTTGGTGATTCTTGGTTTATTTCTTGCTTAATTATTATTTTATTTAAGTTTTTTGTTTCTAAAATTTCTTCTAATTCCTTTTTTGTTATGCATCTATTATTTTCTTCGTAATTTAAAAGATTTTCTAGTTGTTTTAGAATAATTTTTATTCTAATGATATCTTCATTTTCATCTATTTCTTTTCCTCTACTTATATTATATAATATTTCTTTAATGTTGTTTATTTCATTTTGTCCTTTTTGTGTTCTATTGCAAGTATAATTTGCAATTTTTTCTGTATTTTCTATTAGTTGCATAATATTTCTATTTATTTCTTTCATTAATTTTTTTAATTCTTTGAATCCTGATTCTATTTCTTCGGATAATCTCATTATCCTATATATTTTTCTAATTCTTGTTTTAATCTTTTTTTTTTCTTTTTCTAACCAATTCTTGTTGGTGAATAACATGGTTATTTTGTTCTAATTTTTTTAGTATTTTTAAATATTTTCTTAACTCGTAAATACTTTGTTTTATTGTTAAAATTCTATTCATTATTAATATTTTTTATATTTTTGAAATAGTATTATACTATATACGGTGTAAGTGTCGGAGAGTTGTGTTCGTTTAGCATTAGCCAATTTAAAATACTTCTCCATTTTGTTTACCAATTGATCAGCTCTTTAAATTTGGATGACTTTTCCGAAACTTGTTCGTGAGTGCTATTGGAAGTTGGAACATATTCATTGAAACATTTTAAAGTTATATATGCTATTGCAACTTTGCAAGTACGTTTAGTAAAAGGGAAAGTTCATTGTTTGATATTTGATATTTTATTGTTTTTTGGTATTTGTCGTGATGTTTGATATTTTATTGTTTGATCTCACTTGCTGACTTCAGCTTTATTCTTGTAGTTGCTGGCTACAAGTTGGTTTATGCATGGTTGGTTTGCCAAATCTGCCGCGGATAGAAAAGTAGCTTCGTTTCATAGTTGTTTTTAAAATTAGCGTATAACGTTTTTTCACTAGCGTATAATATTTTTCTTAGATACTCGTTTGAGCTTATAGTATATAACTTATCATTTTTTCTTTCATTTTTATCCCTACTATCTTAATTAAATTCCTCACTAATCTTTAATTATAAAATAAAATATTAATCATTTAACATAATATATAAATAAGAATTAATTTCACTATTTATATTTATATTTAAGATAAAAAAGTAGAAAATATACTTCTATCTATAAAAAATAAAATTCATATAAAAATCAAATCATTATATAATTTTATTTTTATTATTCCATTTTATTTATTAAAAAAATTAAAACTAAATTAATATTTAAATTTTTTAAACGATAATAATTTAAAATAAATTAAATTATTAAAAGTTATAATTATTTTAAAATAATATATATATACATATAATTTATATAAAAAATGCTAACATATCATTTTATGTCATTTTATATTTATCAGCTAGTCCAATCGTTAGTTTTACCAAACACTTCAAATCCAATCCACTAGCTTATCCGCTGTCAGCTAGTTTTTACTAAACAGAGCCATGGTTACATGGGATATGAAAGCTCCAGCCATATCATTACGAAGGAAATCTGATGCTCACGTTTTTCCCCGAGCCTGCCTCCGAGCCCGGCCCAGGGCCCACCCTACCCGGGTTAGAGCATGAAAGTGTTTGTTATAGATTTTGGGTTGTCCAAATCATATTTGTTTTCGGTAAAAGTGATTTTGGGATTTAAATGTGTTTGTTTTAAATTTTACATACAATAAAATCAATTCTGATTTGGATATAATTTATTTTAAGAGAAGCAAGAATTCCTAAATTTTTTTCGTTGAATAGATCTGTGTGTGTTTGGATAAATGTTTGATAAAAGTGATTTTGTAAAATTGATTTGGTTATGATTGAGTTTAAAGTGAAGTGATTTATGTTTGGATGTTTTTATTTTGAAAGCAAGTTTGGTGTAAAACTTAGTATAAATTTTTTATTTCAACGCAAAAATTACTTTCTGCAGCTTCTAGTCAAAATCACTTCTGAATGCAATTAATTTTGTCAAACATTAATTAAACACCTCATTTTTTTTACTAAAATCACATTTGACGGGACAAAATCAATTCTACACCTTTTCACCGTGAAACCAGACCCACACAATCCTTTACGTTTACACTTTAAGAGTGATTTTATTTTATCATCATCTAAACAAAACAAATTCTTCTAAATTCACTTTTAAAATATCGTTATCAAACACCAACAATTTTTTTAAAATTAATTATTTCAAAATCAATTCTGTCAAAATCGCAAGAGCCATTTTTCAAGACAAACTCTCTCGGTGCTATATTTATCTTATTTATATTTTTTACGAAATTAAATGAATAATTAATAATTAAATTTAGAAAATAAAAACTAAACAACAAAGTGGGAGTCCCTTTACATAAATTAACATTTAACTCTACCCATAAATAAATAAATAAATAAATCAATCAATCGACATCTAATAAATCTAAGTAATAACTATATTTTATTTATTTAAAATTATCTTTCTAAGGTTGTACTATTTGGTTGTTGATTGATCAATCAATTGATATGACCATGGGTTGTCGTCGTTAGTTTTGTGTGTTCTTGTTTCCATAACACAACTTTTGAAAAGATCACAGGATATTTCTATATATTCGGCTAATTTCAATCGCCCATGTGACTTGAAAAAAATATCAAACAATTTATTATACGGCTTTTTCTAATAAAAAATGAGAAAAATCAGATGCTTCAGAAGAAGAAAAAAATTCTAAAATTTCCATGAAATAAAAGTCAGCTTGAATGAGGTCGTTAACTACGTAGAAGGGTCCCCAATAATTAGCAATGCCTCTAGTTTTGTTAGCAAAATCAAGAAAGGACACATGTAATGGAATACAATACCCTCTCCCTATCTTTTTTGGTCCAATTAATTGATTACCTTTGGAAAACAACCCTATCATCCATGATTGAGAAATAAAGCAAAGGGCCTATATAATGCAAAGTAAAAAGTTCAGAAACCATCTAATTGGCCTACAATAATCTTATGTACCAAACTCAAAAAATGATGTAAGAAATAACTAATTGCATAGTCATTTTTCAACCTACCTTCCTTCAGCCCTTTCCCTTTTCATGCATACAAATAATCAATTTCTTTGCTACATATAAGCACTAGTTTTAACAATATAAATATATTTGGGAAATCTGGAAAAAAAAGATTATGTTAATAATCGATTATAATCAGAATCTGTTTTTGTTTGAATATGTTTGCTGAAAAACGATTTTAAGTTAATATATTTCATTTGGGTGATGCAAAAAAAAAAAAAATCATTTTTAGATAATAAAACAACTTTTTTTTTTCATTAGATACTTTTCATGAGATGGTTTTAGATGTTTTTCATAAGGAAAAAACAGTCAAACTGCCCTCTCTCATAGATGGCCCCAAAACAATTTTTTTTTATAAAAAGCTTTTAAAAAAATAAGCTCCTTATCCAAACATAATTGATTATTCACAAAACAACTTATTAGAGTAAAAACAGTTGAATGAGAAATAATTAATATTTCCCAAACAAGCTCTAAATAATGCATAAGATCGGAGGGAATCAATGAAGGAACAAGTGGTTTAGTGTAACAACTTATTTAGGATATGTTTGGTTTGTATTTTCATTTCCTATTTTCATTTCCTAAATTTGAAAATAATTATAACAAAAATAGTCATAAAAATATCTCATTATTTTCATTCTATTTTTATTTCCAAAGATTTATACATGAAACATTAAAATAACAACATGCCTTTAGTTGCTTTGCTCAAAACTCAGACACAATCAAACAGGATGTTGCACCACAGCAGCTGAATAAGCTCATTGTTTTGGCAGAATCGTATAAAGTAATTGACTAAGCATAAATAGACAGATACCTATGGTTGATTTTCCACGCGTATTACTTTTATAGCTCTGTATTTATATAATTAGATTTGGGATGAGAGATTAGATTTGACATCCAATTGACACATCTCTCATATCTTTGCACAAGATAACTTTACTTCATATACGAGATATTTTATATCCTCCCACACGCGCATCAATATACAATGTTAATAAAATAAAAAACTTTCCTTAATTTTAAGAGTGTATAATAAGACCCACTTGCTGCACTGAATTATTGTAGCTCAATTCAACAAGACATACATGCATGCAACATGCCAACATGACGTGACTGGTCTCATTCCTAGTAATTCCAATATCCGTTTCAACGTAGGACCTTGACAAACTTGCTCACGTTTGAGAGGGGACAAACACAATTTTGTTACTCTCCACCATGCAACCGAACACGCACAGACTTAACAGATCATTATATCTTAACAGGCATATTCATAATCACCACTACCCTCACCTAAATCTGAATTTTGCCCCCCCTAAATGCATAACACTACTGCATATTTATACTTTTAGAGGAAAAGGATAAGCTCCCCTTGTGGAGAAAATTGAAATTTCTAAGGGGAAAAATGGGATGTCAAAATCAAATAGCCTCCATAAGTGTATATACATAATATACAAAAGAATTCAACTAGCGCACCACACAATTGTATATCCACAGCACCAACAGGGAGGGAACTGCCCTGCAAAAACTCTTTGCAGTATACCTTATGCATGAGAATTGAGAACACAAAACCTCACAATGTTGGGGCCTTTCTGTATCCAAACTGGGGTTGCTGTGTGGACTTGAAAATGGCAACTGGAATCACAATTCCATTAAATTACCAAAGGGTTTAAAGTGAATCCTATGGTTACCTCCTTTTAATGTTTCTGTAAGTGAATGTGGCATGATGCCATGTTCCGTTTTGTGCTCTCTGTTGCTAGTATGTGAAGATTTAGCACTTAGACCAAACCGTTGCTCCCTTAATTCCCTTTATTGGGAAAAACTCAAGTCTCACATTGACTAGAGATAGTTCCTAATAAGAACTTTTAAGTAGTGGGCAATCCTTATCCCATGAGCTAGCTTCCAGGATTGAGTTAGGCCCAAAATCTAATACCCTTAACTCCATTTGGTATTTTGCTCTTAGCCGTCTTAGTTCTTGTATTCGCTTTCTCATATTCACCCTCAAGGCCACAATATAAGGAACGGATGGTAGAGAAATAATGAGCTCCTGATAGATTTCCTAAGGAGTTTCCTGCATCCGGAGCTAACTTGTTTTCCCAAACATTTTTCCCTTTATCTTCTGCTAATACTGGTTTATCTGAATGTTCATATTGTTCATCAGAATGGCTTTGATCAGACTCTACTGGACTCAGTTCACGACTTTCACGTTGATTCCACGACTTGTGATCCTGCAAGGAGTCTGATTGGCTTGAAACGTTGGGTGCATCCTCTCTAGCATGATTGTTATACTCCTCAGATTGGAAGGTAATCTCCTCAAACCGCCCATGCATTGAAGCACATCCATTCCTACAACATTGAAGAAGCTGCAAGTTCTTTCCGCCTTGATTATGTGAAAGAAAATTCATAAGAGAGCCGCTGGAAGTATGATTAGACACACAATTCTGACAGAAACTTTGATTTTCAAAATGGGGAGTTTCCTCAATCCCTGGTCCTGGCCTCCATCCGGGTACCAAGGAACCAATTTCACCGTCTATCATATCTGCTATTCTGGTAACATCCTGATCGGTAATGTCGAGTTCTGCAACCATTTCAGTTGCTACACTTAATGCTGTGTCCATCTCAATGTCAAATGGGAAATAAATATTTCGAATACGACCTGCCACATAATTAAGACAGAATATGAAGCTTAAATTCCATAATGAAATATATAAATCATGGATATATAGTACCAACATAATAAAAGCGGCATTCCAACCTTCCTTATCTGCAATTCTTAGTCTCAAAAAGATGCCACCATCATCTTGTCTCTTGCCTTTAATGCTTATGTCAACATCTTCAGCGGGCTCATCATCACGGCACTCGAAAAGTTCAATTCCATTAGGCTCAATCTCAGCTGGATGAGAACACCATTCTCCTTCAAACCCAAAGCCATTTAAGTATTCAGTACTGATGTTACTATAGCTCTGACAAAGATCAAAGAAGGGCTGTCTCATGAGAGGACCCAAGTCATCCCATGCTCTGCCGTCTACTGGTCCCAAATCATATTCGTAATCATCACTTCGAAGAAAAGGATCATCTAGAAGCTCCCTTGCAGAGAGCCTAAGAGACACTGTTGCCAAGCATTTCTCAACAAATTGTCGCACTTCTGGATCCTTCACTTTATACAGAGCATCTGGTTTTTTCCCCTGGAGATATAAAATCTCAATCATATCTTGCTACTCCAGAAAAAACCCTTATCGTGAAGGAAAAGAGAAAAGAGCAATCTTACAGAAATGACTTTCTTGTAGATTTGTGCGGGATGGTTGCATTCGCTATAAGGATATTCAAATGTAACCATTTCTAATACGCACATCCCAAAGGAATATATGTCAACCAATTCATTATATGCCTCTTCGTATACTTCTGGGGCCATGAACTCAGGTGTTCCTGTAAAAATATAACTAACAGATGAAACTCACACTAGAATTACTGATCCATGTTCAAATGAATCCTCCAATTATCTTAAGAACATCAACTGCACAGGATATATCACACGGTTTGTACGCTATCGCTATATCATTGTCAAAACAAGGCAGCAACTAAGTGAATCAACTGCATTTGGAGCTGAAGTTGGTTGAGTCATTTTCTTTATACCTACTTATGTACTGATATGGAAAAAAAAAACATACCTACACAATGAGCAGCATGGGATTTCCGGAGAATCGCTGCCAGGCCCAGATCCCCAATCTTCACTTCCCCTTGGTTTCCATTAACAAAAATATTATCACATTTGAGATCTCTATGGATGATAGGCGGGTCATGGCTATGAAGATAAAGAAGTCCTCTCAAGATCTGTCTACACCAATGCTTCACTGCTCTGATATTAACTCTCTTGTGCTTTAGCCTATACCTATTTTGATAATTAAAAATAAGTGAAAGAAGAAGAAACAATACAAGATCACAAAAGCACAAAAATGATAATGAATATATATAATATATGACATATGATGTAGAAAGGGGGGAAATAGTTGGAACTCCAGATAGAGAGAACTTACTGTCTAAGTGTACCAGAAGTGAACATTTCAGTAACAAAGTTGATATTCCTACTTGCAGTATCTACCCAAGATGTGTAAAATTTCATAATGTTTCTGTGTTTCAATGTTTTCAGAAGATGAATTTCACTGTAAAGCCTCTCTAGATCTTCAGGGCTTTGCAGGAAATCATACAGTTTGACCTGGTTCCAAGCAACTTCAATCCCTTGATACTCATCAAATGCTCTATATCTACATCAAATAGAGAACCCAAAACACACACCCAACAACCCCCCAAAAAAAAACAATATTAAAAAAAATACCAGATGCCCATTTCAACAAACTGAAAGAAAAACAAAGAGGAGCTTCAGTTGTGTGATGTAATCTGTAGTAGCCCAGTTAAAAATTTAATTTTTTCTTAAAAAAATCTTAAATTTAAAAAAAAAGAAAAAGAAATGGGTGTGACAGAAAATAAAGGAATGAGATGAGTTCTTCATTCATACACTGTTTTGAAAGCTCCTTTGCCTAAGATTTCATTGTACTGCAACAAACAAACATAGGAAACAACGTCATCAAAAGTTCAAAGCGTACCCAGATAACAAGAATGTGAAAAAGGAGAGGAAAGAAGATATACTCTGCCATATCTGCCAGTTGGATCAACTTCCACAAACTCAGAATTGTAATCTGCTTCAACCGTTGTCACACCATTCATCCTCTACAGAGACTTTAGCTTCTCTAGTTCTCTCTCTCTCTCCGTGTGTTTGTCTTATGATTAGATTTCTCCTATTGCTCTTGAGGAGAGACACAAACAGAGACCCAAAGACAGAAAGAGAAGAATAAATAGTCAAATATACTTTTTTAATCATAGAAATTTAAGAATATGATAATGAAAATTTATGGAATAATTATTGACCATGACCTTACAAATCTCATTTGGGAATTGTAAAGAATTTCTCTTAGGACCCGTTTGGTGGTCAGGATAAGAGAGATAGGATAGGATAAGTTATGATATCCTGTCTGTCTGGCTGTTGTTTGGTGGTAAAGCGGGATAAAGATAAGTCAATATCTTTATCATCAATCTAGTTAAAATTCTATCATGAGGGGAGGGCTGGGTTAAAACTCAACAGAATAGGATAAGGTGATTTTTTTTTCAGTAACAAGTAGGCTGGGGTGATTTAAAGTATAATAAAATATAAAAATATATAATATATAAAATAATTAAAGTATAATAAAATAATAATTTAAAGTATAATAAAATTTAACATGATTACCAAAAAAGGTATAATAAAATATAAAATATTTAAAATAATAAAAATATTAATAATCAATTTTAAAATTTATTTTTATTTCATCACAATGCTAAGTTTGTTATTTTATATTATTTTTAAAAACTGTAAAATATAAAAAAATTATTCTAATAATTTAACTATATGTAAAGTGAAAACAAAAAATGAATATTTAAAAATTTAAAACATTATATGTAATTTTATCATAAGGATAATTTTTTTATTATAAATTTAAATAATGAAAATTATAAAAAAAAAGTAAATCTAATAAAAGATGAAAACATTTAGAATAAAAACGAAAAAATTAAAAATTCATACTTAAATTATAATGCTGTCTAGTTGGTTATCTGGTGGACACCAAACGTCGGATAAGATAACAGCTTATCCTGCTCATATCATATCCTACTCATATCCTGTTCGCTTATCCTGTCCGTCCTTATCTTATCCTGACCACCAAACGGCCCCTTAAGTTTTTAAGTGTCTTTGTTTGTCGACTTAAATTTATGATACTTACTCGATTTTCATTCTAATAGGGATTTTATTATTAAGTTCCTTTACTTTTTATCTCTTCAATATCATATATTCTCTTTTTTATATTTATATTATCAAATACAAATATATATATATATATATATATATATATATATATTAAATATTATGAGATTCTCTTTTGAAGTTACTCATAAAAGGAACTCATTTAAAATTTATGTAACCCAAAACCATATGTGTCATATTGTAATAATATTTAAGGAACTCCAACTAAAGATGTTCTTAATAATGAGTGTTTTTTTAAAATGTTAGATTTCCGATAATTACAATAAAGTCTAGTTATAATAATAAGAATTTTCCATTTTTTTTCTTAACTTGTACAACCTTGCACATGTTAAAGAATAAAAAAAATAAAAAATATTTTATTAAAAATAGTAACTTTTAAACTTTCAAGGAATTGAATACACAACTTTCAACTCAACATTTATATTTTTTTATTTCTTAACGTGTGCAAAAATGTTGCATAAGATAGAAAAATGGTAATAATAATAAGAATCAAATACAGAAATATCTTGTTGAAAAGTGTTGTATTCAATACATTAAAAGTTTAAAATTATGATTTTCAATAAAACATTTCTATTTCTTAATTCTTTAACGAGTGTTCTTATGATATTTGTTAGCAAGATCCAAATAACAATTCTTTTATTTTAATGAGGTATTATTGGTTAAAGTATATGAATAATTATTTTTAATTTATTCATCATTGTGTATCGTTATTATAACATAATTTATTGTAATTATCGTATAGGAATTAAATTAAAAATATTATACATATTATTTTTTGACAAGAAAAATATTATACATATAAAAATTATATATATATATATATATATATATATATATAGTATATATTTTTTGGTGTTGCTACAAGGAAACTCGAACAAATATATATTTTGTCACACCATTAATATCAATATCGACAATAAATATCCTTTTATATTATAATATATTTAAAATATAACATTTTTTTACCAGATTTAAAATATAACATTAAATATATATATATATATATATATATATATATATATATATATATATATTTTATCTTATATTATAAGAACTAATTTTTTTTTAATATTAAATCTTTATATTAAATATATATTTAATGTTTTTTTACAAGAATATATATTTAATGTTAACTTATCCTCTCTCTTTTTTTTTTTTTGACTGAATGTTAACTTATCCTTATATTAATGTCGACAATAAATATCAAGTATATCAAATAGAAAATAATTATTGTCGGTAAACGCGCCTTGTATTTGTATGCATATCAAAAGTATACTTTAACCGTTCCCTTTTATCAATAAAGATTTCAGGCTAAATGGTACTTTTGGTCCCTCAAGTTTTTTAATTTGACAAAAAAAGTCCCCAAGTTTTTTTTTGGCGATTTCAGTCCCCAAAGAATTTCAAAGTTGCAAAAATCATCCTTCCGTTAGTACTCCATCCAAACATTAACGGAATCTGCCATGTGTACTGCCATTAACCAATAATTATTTTTTTGGTCTAAACCCAGTGTATCACAACGCTGTCAACGAATGACTAATCACTGTTCGTGGGGCGTGGATTCCACTGGCCAATAATTATTTTAAAAAAGTATTTAAGTAATATTAAATACATTTAAGAATATTAAAAAGAAATTATATGAATATAATAACATGTTTCTGAACATTTGCATCGTTCCATCTTCGAGCCTCTCTCTCACTGCAAGTGTCGCGGCAGCCCCTCTTCCACCCTTGGCTTCCTTCTCCAAAATTTCCCCTCCACCCACCCACTGCCCCATCCGAGCCCCAACGACTTCGATTCTGCACCCACACCCCGATGACATCCGCACCTCCACGACTTCGATTCCGGCAAGAACTTCCTCGACTTCGTCCGACTCGGCTATGGCTCTGGATAGACATAGTTTGATTCTGTTGTATTTTTTATTTTCCCTTTCTCAAGAAAGCTTTATTTGGTTTGGTCTTCTCATCTGTGTGATTGGTCTCTCTTTCTAGATTATTCTCCTTCTCAGTCGTGCCATGTTTTCATGTATTCATAACACTTACATGCTCTTCTTTCTGTCTTCCTCGGTCATAATGTTTGAGGCTTCGATTCAATGCACACCCTGAATTTCGCACCCTCTATAACCCAAATTTCTCATTTTTCTTCAGTTTCGGTTTCCATTTTCTCGACCATGAGTTGGCACAGAAGAGGAAAGCACCCTTTTGATGATTTTCGCAACTTGGGTTCAAGCATCACGTTAATGTTCAGAAACATGTTGTTATTATATTCATATAATTTCTTTTTAATATTCTTAATTGTCTTCAATATTAAATATTTTTTAAAAAATTATTGGTTAATGACAATACACATGGCAGATTCCGTTAATGTTTGGATGGAGCACTAACGGAAGGATGATTTATGCAACTTTGAAATTCTTTAGGGACTGAAATCACAAAAAAAAAAAAAAAAACTCGGGGGACCATTTTCGCCAAATTGAAAAACTTGGGGACAAAAAGTGCAATTTAGCCAAGATTTTAAGAATGTAACCCATAGATAGACATTGTAAACACGCAACCCTCATTTGGTGGTCAGGATAGGATATGGACGGATAGGATAAAAGAGTAGGATAAAAGTAGGATATGATATGAGCAGGATAAACTGTTATCCTATCCGACGTTTGGTGTCCACCAGATAACCAACTAGATAGTATCGTAATTTTAGTATGAACTTTAAAATTTTAGTTTTTGTTATGAGTGTTTTCATATTTTATTATATTTTAGTTTTTTTATAATTTTTATTTTTTAAGATTATATAAAAAGACAAAAGTGTCCTTATGATAAAATTACATATAATATTTTAAAATTTTAAAATTTTGTTTAACTTAAATTGATTTTTTTTATAATTTTAAAATTTCATTTTTAGTTTTTAATTTAATAAAGTTAAATTATTAGAATATTTTTTATTTATTTTTCAGCTTTTTAAAATAATATAAAGTAAAAAATTTAGCCTTGTGACAAAATAAAAATAATTTTTAGAATTAATTATTAATATTTTTATTATTTTATATTTTATTACACCTTTTTAAGTAATCATATTATATTTTACTATACATTAATTATTTTATATACAAAATATTTTTATACTTTATTATACTTTAAATCACCTTATCCTATCCTGTTAAGTTTTAACCCAGCTCCCCCTCAGGATTGAATTTTAACTAGATGGGCAGGATATGATAGGTGACATGATTGGTTTATCCTATCATGCTGGCTCTCCAGACAGTAGTTTTTGACAGGATATGATAGTTTATCCTATCATGTCTCTCTTATTCTGACCACTAAATGAGCCCGTAATATCATTATTAGAGGCTACGGAAAAGTTTTATAAACACCCAAATTCCGACACCATATCCATCAAGCTAGATTTCTATTTGATTGAGTAAAAAAGATTAAGAGAAAGTATAAAAATAAATAAGAGTATATTTATATGGTGTGGTATTGATTTTAGTTGTACAAATATCATTGCTCATATCATTATCCAATAACTTGAAGTTGTGGCTTTTGAGAATGAATGATACTTTTTTTTTTCTTCAGGATATCTCGTACGTAAGGACAGAGACTAATCCCTTGAGGTTTATCACCACAACACACTCGCAAAGTCACTTTCCAACCATACTCGAGGAAATTAATTTTCCCATGCTATAGTGAGAGTTGAGAAAAACCCACAAAGCTCCGCCATTAACACAAATGGAGGAGCCTAGCACTAGTGGAAATAATGTAATATACGGGAACGTTTTACGTCAGTTGACCATATGTTTGACGTTAAAAATGAGGCGGTGGCAGTTTTGTAAATATTAAATCATTATTTGCGTCAGTTGTTTAATGAACTGACGTTAAAAATGATTATTAACACTTTTAACGTCAGTTGTTTATACAACTGACGTTAAAAGTGTGATTTTTACTTCAGTTAAATAAATAACTGACGTAAATAATCAACTCATTCCTATCTTTCTTTCGTTGTCATCTCTCTGTTGTCACTCTTAACGCAGATCACTCCATATATAGTGCAGTTTATTTCTAATCTTTTTTTTAAAAAAGTTTATTTTTAATCTTAATTAATTAGCTTGAATTAGTAAACAAATTCTTGTGCAAATTAAAATAAATAAACACTTAACATAAAACAAGTTATATGTATAATCAAATCGTATCTCATTGAAGCGATTCATAAGTTACAATTACATGATTAAAAGATAAAAAATTTCCGCAACATAGCACTAAAATATAAAAAAGTTTTTGCTTCAACATCATTTTCTTCTCAGTCTTGTCCTCGGAAACTCCAATGGATGCATCTCCTCCCTTACTTGAAGTCCTTGATGCTCCATCTGAATCCACAGTCACTTTGGAGCCAAAGCAGAGTGAAGGGTGCACTCGATCTGTTTCAGCAATGGTCTTGGAACAGTCACTTGGTTCCAAAGCTGAGGTTTTGGAACTGTAGCTGTTGATTCTTCGGAAGGGTGATAATGTGAGCAATTCACATAATGTGATTTACACACCCTTATCACCCATGTAATGTGATTTACACAACCTCAGAAGTTGTTTGACCATTAAGACAAAAATCTTTGAGTCTAGGATTAGGAAGAAAGAGTGATGAAGTTAATCTCCATGGCAGAGCCATATTGTGAAGCAGAAAAATAAAAGGAAGGAATGAAGCTATTTATAGGAGCAGGGGATGAAGTTACTAGGCGTCGTAAGTTGCTAAAAAATTAAATTGATCATTAAGAGCATTAGGTTCCAAGGCGCATTGGGAGTTGGCAGTCATATATTATAAACGTGCAGAAAAGAAAACGCCCGAAGGAATAGGAAGAAATAGACCTTTAAGTATAGGTATAAACTTAATGCTCATAAAGAGGATTATAGGTTACAATGTGCATGGGTAAGTAGCACAGCACTAATGGGTAAGTAGCAGGGTAGTCAAAGGAATGAATGCTTTTGCAGAAACTTATAACTTTTAACGTCAATTGTTGAATAAAACTGATGTTAAAAGTGTTTTTAAAATAAAAAATATTTATTTTTAACGTCAGTTGTTTATACAACTGACGTTAAAAGTGTGATTTTTACTTCAGTTAAATAAATAGCTGACGTAAATAATCCTATATCCCTATCTGAAATGTCCTGTTGTCACTCTTAACACAGGTCAATGGGTAAGTAGCAGAGTAGTCAAAGGAATGAATGTTTTTGCAGAAACTTATACACTTTTAACGTCAGTTGTTGAATAAAACTGAAGTTAAAAGTGTTTTTAAAATAAAAAATATTTATTTTTAACGTCGATTTGTTTATACAATTGACGTTAAAAGTGTGATTTTTACTTGATTAAATAAATAGGCGACGTAAATAATCCTATATCCCTATCTGAAATGCCCTGTTGTCACTCTTAACACAGGTCAATCCACATATATAGTGCAGTTTATTTCTAAACTTTTTTGTTTAAACAAGTTTATTTTTAATCTTAATTAATTAGCTTGAATTAGTAAACAAATTCTTGTGCAAATTAAGATAAATAAACACTTAACATAAAACAAGTTATATATGTATCTCATTGAAGCGATTCATAAGTTACAATTAATTACATGAATAAAAGATAAAAAATTTCTGCAACATAGCCCTAAAATATAAAAAAGTTTCTGCTTCAACATCATTTTCTTCTCAGTCCTGTCCTCAGAAATTCAAATGGATGCATCTCCTCCCTCACTTGAATTTCATGATGCATCATAATTAATCCACAGTCACTAGCTGCGAAAGCAAAGTGAAAGGGATCTTTGCATCACCTCCTTCACTGGAATTCCTTGATGCATCATCTCGAATCCACAGTCACTTGCAGCCAAAGCAGAGTGAAAGGGATGACTGGGATGAAAAAAAGTGAGGGAATCACATTACGTGATTTACTCAACTTTATCATCCATGTAATGTGATTTACACAACCTTAGATGATTTTTGACCATTAAGACAGAGACCTTTAAGTCTAGGTATAGGAAAAAATAACAAAAGTCTCAGAGCCATTTTGTGAAGGAATAGAAATATAGAGGAAAAAGAAGAGGTCAGACATGATCGATACGTAAGAATGGTACTTTATATAGAGAATGATTTTTACACAACACTTTTAACGTCAGTTGTATTCAACAACTGACGTTAAAAGTGTTTTTAAATAAAAAAAATTAATATTTAACGTCAGTTTTTTAATACAACTGACGTTAAACAATGACTTTTAACGTCAGTTGTTTAAGACAACTGACGTTAAATGTTGTTTTATTTTTGGTTTTTGATTATAACGTTTACACACACGCGCCTTATGCACTTCGCTCTGTACGTCTCTTTTCTCTTTTCATCACGCTCAATCCTCGATCACTCTCAACCCTCACTCTCACTCTCACCCAGCACAGAACCCTAATCGCGAGCTCATCTCCACCGCAACCACCGCGAGGGCTTCTTCGCCACCACCGTGAGGTACACTATTAACCCTAACTCTGTCTTTTCATTCATTCTTTGCAATAACTTGACATCTCTCTTTCCCCTTCCCGCGCACTAACTCTCCTTGTCCCTCTGCTCTCAGTAACCACATTGAACGTTGGCCACCACTCGAGCTCCCCTCCCCACCACCACGCGTGCACCTATTTCTGGTGAGTCTTTAGGGCACATTTTTTTATTTTTGGTTTTGAGTGTATGTTGAAACTGTAGTCTCAGTAGTTGAAACTTGAAACCATGAGTTTGAGTTGTTTGCAATGTACGTCTCTATTTTTGGTTTTGAGTGCATGTTGCTCTGCTGGTTGATCAGTCACGGCCGTGATGCTCATCACGGCTAGGCCGTGATCAGTTCTGCATGTGATGGTCTGGTTCAGTTGGCACGTTACGGCCGTGATGGACATCACTGCCAGTCCGTGACCAGTGCTTGGCAATCTTCAAAAACTATAGTTTTCAATCTTCCGTATTGTCCTTATATTGGATATATGTTTTGTATATCTACAGGACCTATCTAGTTATGGATCGTAGTTGGATGGTTTGTAAGTGCACTAGTACTGAGTATTTGAAGGGGGTGGGAGAATTTATAGAATTTGCTCAAAGGAATGTTCCTAATAGTAATGGAATGTTCTGTTGTCCTTGTGTCAAGTGTTTGAATACGAGGAAATGTACGGTGAAGGATATACGTACTCATTTGATTTGTGAAGGGATTTGCTTGAGTTATACAAGATGGATATGGCATGGTGATGTGTTGTTGAGTAGTACGACAAGTGTCTCCCAAAGTGAGGATGTTGATGTAGATATGGAGGATGATCGAGTAGAGGACATGATCCGTGATATTGGACAAGAATCTTTTCATCGAGCTCATGTGTATGATAGGTTGTGCGGTGATGCGGGTAAGCCTTTATATCCAGGGTGTACTACTCATACACGGTTGTCGGCGGTGCTAAAATTGGTTTGTGTGAAGGCGAGAAATGGTTGGACCGATAAAAGCTTCACGGAATTGCTTGAAGTTTTGAAAGACTTGCTTCCGGAGGACAACACATTGCCTGACCGTAACTATGAGGCCAAGAAGGTATTGTGTCCTATGGGTATGTTGTATAAGAAGATACACGCATGCCCCAATGATTGCATATTGTACACCGGTGTTCATGAAGACAATCACGATTGCCCCAAATGTGGGTTATCACGATACAAAGTGAAGGGTGGTGATGATGATGATGATCTTGATGATGTGAGAAAAAAGGGTCCTCCTGCGAAGGTGTTGTGGTATCTTCCAATAATTCCAAGGTTCAAGCGATTGTTTGCCAATGCAAAAGATGCGAATAATCTTAGATGGCATAATGATGAGAGGAAACGTGATGGAAAGGTTCGTCATCCTGCTGATTCTATTCAATGGAAGAATATCGATACTATGTTTCTGGATTTCGCCGATGAGCCAAGAAACCTAAGGCTTGGACTTGCTACGGATGGAATGAATCCTTATAGTAACATGAGTAGTATTCATAGTTCATGGCCTGTTCTGTTGGTAATTTACAACATGCCCCCTTGGTTGTGCATGAAGCGTAAATACATGATGTTGTCTATGATGATTTCGAGCCCAAAGCAACCAGGAAATGACTTAGATGTTTATCTAGGTCCCTTGATTGAAGACTTGAAACCGCTGTGGGTGGAAGGTGTTGATGTAGTTTATGGGTATTCTTATGAGACTTTCAAGCTTCGTGCCATGTTATTTTGCACCATCAACGACTTTCCAGCATACGGTAACTTGTCCGGGTACAGTGTCAAGGGGCATAAAGCATGCCCTATATGTGAAGAAGGCACATGCTACACACAGTTGCATCATGGAAAGAAGACGGTTTACCTTGGGCATCGGAGATTTCTTAGACGTGATCACCAATATTGTAAGATGAAAAAAGCTTTTAATGGATGCCAAGAGACATAAGAAGCGCCGGCGGCCTTAATTGGAGAGCAGGTTTATCAGAGGGTAAAGGGCATCGATGTTATATTCGGCAAGTCCAAAAAGAAAGGTAAAGCTGCTGAGAAAAACATATGGAAGAAGAGGTCGATATTCTTTGATCTTCCATACTGGCGCAAGCTTGATGTCAGACACTGCATTGATGTGATGCATGTGCAGAAAAATGTGTGTGATAGTGTGATCGGGACGCTTCTCAACATTCAGGGCAAGACAAAGGATGGTGTGAATGCTCGTCTCGACCTCGTTGCTATGGGTATACGAGAGCAGTTAGCTCCAGTTGTTGAGGATGGTAAGCGGACTTATTTGCCGCCAGCATGTCATACTTTGTCAAAAAAAAAAAGAGACAAAGTTTCTGCGGGTGTCTTTAGGGCATCAAAGTTCCACATGGTTACTCTTCAAATATGAAGAGGCTTGTCTCTAGTGATCTTAAATTGGTTGGTTTAAAGTCTCATGATTGTCACATCTTGATGCAACAACTTCTGCTCGTTGCTATTCGTGGTATTGCTCCAAAAAATGTGAGACATGCCATTACTCGGTTGTGCTCATTCTTCAATTCTATATGCAGCAAAGTCGTTGACCCTCGTATGTTGGATGACTTGGAAGTTGAGGCTGCTACAATCTTGTGCCAATTGGAGATGTATTTTCCTCCTTCCTTTTTCGACATAACGGTTCACTTAATTGTTCATTTGGTGAGGGAGATTAGATTATGTGGGCCGGTTTTTCTGAGATGGTTGTACCCAGTTGAGCGCTACATGAAGATCGTGAAAGGGTACGTGAAGAATCCTCATCGTCCGGAAGCATCTATTGTTCAAAGGTATATTGCAGAAGAAGCTATTGAGTTTTGTTCGGACTACCTTCATAACCCGGATCCTATAGGGGTTCCTAAGCCTCGGCATGATGAGATCAGATGTCAAGGTAATGGTACACATGGCTTAAGAATTAATAGGAAGGATCGGGAGGAAGTGCTTCAAGCACATTTGTATGTATTGAACAACATCGAATGTGTTCAGCCTTTCTTATTTGAACATAAAAGAAAAGTCAATCAAGAAAACCCTCGAATGAGCGAAAGGTGGTTGTTGAACAAGCATAACAAGACTTTCTTACCATGGTTCAAGGAAGAAATGCTTAAGGATGGTAGTACTGCTTCTGATGACGTAAGGTGGCTAGCACGTGGGCCTAGCTTCAACGTCATATGTTGGAGCGGATACGACATAAATAACTTTTCCTTTTATACAGAGGAACAAGATAACAAGAGTACCATGCAAAATAGTGGGGTTATGATTGTGGCCGAAGCAATGCACTTCTCTAGTGCAAAGGACACAAAACCCGTTAAAGCACCGAGACCTTACTTTGAATATATTGAAGATATTTGGGTGCTCGATTACACTAAGCTTACGGTGCCGGTATTTAAATGTAAGTGGGTTGATAGTAACGGTGGTGTACAAACCGACGAATTGGGGTTCACATTGGTAGACCTCAACAAGTTATGTCATATAAATGAGCCTTTCATAATGGCTTCCCAAGCAAAACAAGTGTTCTACATCACTGATCCTTCTAACAAAAGGTTGTCCGTGATTCTCCAAGGAAAAAGCATGTATAATGGTAGTGATGAAAATGAAGATTCAAATCTTGATATTCCCGAGACTCCTTCTTTTTCAACAAACATGCCTACTATAATCGAGGAGACACAGGTGGACGATGTACATGCCACTCGTGATGATCATCACGAATGGATATTGATATAGGTAGTTTAAACTTAGTATACATTTATTTTTATTTATATTTCTGTATTTATTTTGAGTTATAACCTATGTTAATAAATATATATTGTTTCTAAACAGGCATACATATGGATCATTGTTCCATTTTTCCTTTGCAATTATGTAATGTGTGTGATATTCTGTGTTAGTGGGATATTTACTGAATGCAGGGATAGCTGAGGGGAGTGATATTTTAAAACTGAATTAAAAAAAAATAATACTATTAACGTCAGTTGTATGATACAACTCACGTTAATAGTATTTTATAAAATATACAGTACACTATTAACGTCAGTTGTTTATTACAACTGACGTTAAAATTAAGACCTTTAACGTCAGTTCTTTATAACAACTGACGTTAGTTTTAACAAAATTAATGTTCGTTCTTAAAGAACTGACGTTAATTTTTACAAAATTAACATCAATTGTGTTAAAGAACTGACGTTAATTTTGACAAAATTAACGTCAGTTGTGTTAAAGAACCGACGTTAATAGTTTTATATTTAACGTCAGTTCTCAACTGACGTTAAAATTTTAACTTTTAACGTCAGCTGTATTTATGTCAGTCAGTATTCTGACGTAAAAAATCAATTTTAACTGACGTAAAAAGCACTTATTGCACTAGTGTAGATTCCAAACAAAACCACTAATATTGAGTAGTAGATAATTTAAGGATTTAATTAGTATGTATTGTCAGGGTAATATTTTTTTTATATTATCAACCAATCATCAATTGTCACATTATTAAAAAATATTTGACTCTTATCATAATTATCTTAAACGTCACACATAAGATGACTTATGAAATTGTCATTCAACCCTTTTTTTTAAGCAAGGTGATAAGTCACGATAAATTTATTAATAAAATAAAAAAGAAAACAAGAACATGGTGGACAAAAACCAAAACCCATACAAAATAAACGAGAATCAAGCATACCCATTTAACTTTTAGATGAGTGTGAAAATGATTAATTTTTAATGATGGTGTGGTAAAAAATGGTAGTTGAAAAACTCAAATTGAGGTTTAGCAATGCAAGAGCAACAAATTTTTGTTTCTACTCAAACTCAAGTTTAGCCCGAAATTAATTCTTACGGCTAAGTTCAAAGATAAGCCAAACATCATTTTAAAAAAAAAGCCAAAAGCAAGTCGGTTTTCTCAACCTATGTTTGGGTTGTGCCAAATTGAAATCCAAACACACACTTAGTCGTTGGTAAGGTTTGAGAATGTAACGTCCCATACTGTTTTATGGATTGACGATTGTCCTCACAAACCAACACAGGTCTTTTTAGTGTTCTTTGTCCTCACCCACACACGCTTCCTGGAAAACTTCACAGATCACCCATCCCAAAATTGCTCCAAGTCAAGCACGCTTAACTGTGGAGTTCTTAAGTAACGGGCTCCCGAAAAGAAGATGCATCTTGTTATAAGGTAGTACTAATCTATTCTTACAAGTCATCATCAACTGTATAGTATCATACCTACAGAGTCTCAGGATCTCTATTGTTCCGGTGTGTTATCGGTTTATTCATGTGTTCCTCAGCCTAAAAGCCTAACAGGAGCCACTCCTTGTTTGTGCTCTCTTTGCACTGACGACCAGTCCCCGCCCTCATCAACCCCCAGGTGTCACATTTCCACCAGATTCCGCATGGTTCCTCCTCGAGTCACACCGTACTGAGATAGGTGCTGCTCTGATACCATTTGTAACGTCTCAGACTGCTTTATGAATTGACGACTGTCCCCACAAACCAACATGAGTCGATCTTTTCAGCGTGCTATGTCCTCACTCACACGCTCACCCATCACAAATTTTCTCTAAGTCAAACACGCTTAACTGTCGAGTTCTTAAGTGATGGGTTCCCGAAAAGAAGATGCATCTTCTTAACATAGGTAGTACCAATCAATTCTTATAAACCATCATCAGCTGTACAGTCTCATACCTACAGAGTCTTAGGATTCCTCTCGTCTCATTTCGGTAGATCATCGCTGCATTCATATGTCACGATCTGCTTAAAATCCTGCCAGGAGCCGCACCTTGTCTGTGCTCTATTTGCACTGACAATCACTACCCGCTCTTCTCAACCCGCTGGTGTCATAGAGAAACACACTTTTGATGAATATACTGATGGCCATGCCATCGATAAAACAATGACACTATGTAACACCTGTCTTCTTCCTCCTCACTCTCTTTTCATTCAAATACCCTCTTCTCTAGATTTCTTTATTTTGTGCCACCATTGCGCTACCACCATGTCACCAACTGTGTTCTGCCTCTATGCACTGCCAGTCTGCCACCCTTTTACCACTGCCCTTTAAGTAGATTCTTGTGCACTGAGTTGAACATTGCTTGATTATGGTTAAGCTAGGTCTTTCCTTTTCCCCATTTTGGTTGCTATTTTTATATTTGAAACATACTAGATAGTTATTTTTTTTTTAATGTTGAAGCCTCATGGTTGTAAAATTTTAATGCTTTATCTTCTCTAATTTTGAAGAATATGATCTTAGTACGTCTGTAGCCTACTTGGCCATAGGTTTTGATGGAGTTATTGGAGCTCCATGTTCTGTTTTTAATGTGGTTTGGATGATATTGGTAAGTGCTTGTTGTGGAACTGTGAAGTTGGTTTGATAAGATGTTCATATTCGTGACTAAAATTTGTTGATAATGTTGATTTCTTGTAATGAATTTGATGCATGGAGACATTTGTTTCTTTTGTTTATTAGCAGATGTTGATATCAATTTAATTAATGTGTATGGATGATGTTGAAACTCGAACTTTAGTTGCTATCGAGCTATTGGAATTCTCTGCCAAGGAAGAAGCTTAAACCTTATTACTCACATTATTAGGTAAAAGTAATGTAATAAGGAGAAATAAAAGTTTTTAGATGCTGGAAAAATCATGAAGACATAATAAAAATGGACTTGAATAATTGGGTTTATTTAGTCCATGTCACTTGGTGATATAAAAAAAATTCATAGGAAATGACTTTCACGTAACTACGATAATGAGGACTCTAATTAGTCTTTAGGATAACGTTTGGCATAAGACATATTTTTCATGTTCTCAAAATTAAAGGTGAAGTGAGAAACAAAAAAAGTTCATGTTTAATACAAGAAATAAAAAATCATTCACATGAATAAAAAATACAGAGGAATAAAATTTGTGAATTAAAGTTGAAAACTGTATTAATTCTATATCTAAGGATGGGAAGGAAATATTTATGGAATGAGATTCTCAATAGGTTACCCGAGAATCAATATTCTCTTAGCCAAATGCTACTTAAGTATTTTGAGTTGGAGGAACATAGTTATTTTCATAATATACAATTATTGTACAATATTAAATTTATTAGTTAATTTATGTTTTATTTTTTCAGTAATTTTTTAATATATATTTGATATTATTACAATTTATTTTTATATTATAAATGAAATTTAGGATTCCTGACAGAACCCAGTGTTAAAAACAGAAAAATACCTATATGTAGTTGATTCAAGTGGTAATGGACTTGAACACTTTAAACAAGTGGTTTTGATTCGAATCCTGACTCTTGTGTATGGAAAAAATCTGATTGAGAGGAGAAAACTCACTTTATTTGGCCCAACAAGTTCCTCGATAGAGATTAATCACTGTTAATAATAATAAATAATTCGTACTTATAACATGGTAAAAAAAAAAATGATCATCAGTGAAACTATATTGCCAATCTTGTAGTTTTTTCTTTGTTATATGGTCGTGTGAATAAAATATAAAAAAATAGAGATATTTTATCAGGGGACTCAGTTAAGAATTATTAAACTTGTTTTATCATCACATGTCCACGTAAGATAAGATCCTTTCCTATAATAAAAATGTATATATATATATATATATATATATATATATATATATATATATATATATAAATAAAGTATAAGTATAAGTATAATTTTAATGCATTATCATTATAAAATATTTTGTACCATTAATAAGTTATAGATTATGTCAGATATAGTGATCATTTGGTTTACATTTTGGAAGGTTCAAAATCATGTTTACTTTTTAGTGAAAGTGATTTTTGAATTTTGAAGATGTTTGTTTTAAAGTTAATTAGCGTCCAATAAAATCAATTATGGGATTGGCAGAATTGATTTTAAGAGAATCAATAATTTCTAATTTTTTGTTTAGTGGAATTGATTCTAGACATGAGACCCACAATATTCTTTATGTTATACTTCAAAAATGATTTTACTCTATCATCTAAACAAAGTAATTCTTCCAAACTCATTTTTAAAATATCATTTACCAAACACAAATCAATTTTTGAAACTCACTTTTATTTTTTAAATCATTTCATTCAAAATCAATTTCTCAAAATCAATTATATCAAAATCTAAAACAAACAGGTCCAATCTATTAATGAATCTATTTCGTTAACAAATAATATATCTATGTTAGAGTGTCGTTTTATAATACCTCCATCGTCGTGGAAATTCCATTTTTTCTACAATTAAGCTCCTCCTTAGAGGGGGCAGAAATCATAAAATATTATCATAACTTGCAATAAATTTGTTCCACTTTTTTTTTTCATTTTTGAAGGATAAATTGACATATTTAAATTATGTGTTGGAAGTACTAATCCCTTACCTTTTATTATATATTCTACTATATAAATAATAGATAACTCAAAAAAGAAAATTGGAATACAAAAAGTGTGTATCTTTTTAAAAAAATTATTGTAAGAGTCAAATATTTTTAATAATAGATAATCGATTGATAATAAAAAGTATTATATTATATATATAAATATAAAAGAGACGGTTTTGATAACGATGGTATAAAAAAATAAATAAATAAATAAATAAAGCCTTTTTTTTTACGGAATAAATAAAGCCTTTTGAAGATTCCAAGTTTGACTTCGCGTCGTTGATTCCGTAGGTGCCGTACGCTTGAGAGTCAAAAATGCACAAAACGCATTCCCATCTAATCTAATCTTAAGGCGAAAAGCCAACACGGAATAAATAAAATAAAATAAACGGGAAGAAAAAAACAATCACCCAAGCCCTTCCTCATGTAGTGTTATGCAATTGGCAATTGGATTAATTTTCCTTGCAAGATTTTACATAGGATTTTATTTTTTCAAGAAAAAACAGAGAAACAAAGCTATTTTTTAAATTCAAACTAACACTCATTTACGAAGATATGTATATAGTTTGAAGTCCTATCATGTCTGCCTTAATTAATGAATACGATATAAATCATTTATATATCTATTGGACAACTTTATTTATAGTTTAATTTTTGTGTATCGTACGTGTAAAGATTTTTATATTAATAATCAATAAGAAATCATGAAATTGACGACTTTTAAGGTGGTTAGGATAAGAATGAAAGATTTGTAATGATGTGTTTATTTCTGATTGGTTGACAGTATAAAAAAAACTTTACACTATCAATATATATCAATTAAATCATAATATTAATTGATTAAGGATGAAAATCTAACATGGTGTTAGAGTCGGAGCTTATCTCTATCATTTTCATTATTTGTTAACTAATTATGGGAGTCGTCGTTTGTAGGGATGTAAATTTTACTCGTACCCGCGGATATCCGTGGATAATATCTTCAACGGGTAAAAAATGGATATCTCAATGGGTATCTGTGGATAAATTAAATTGATATTTTCTCTACCCGTTTATTAATGGGGTGGGGTGGGTACGGTAGTATCCATACCCGTGGATACATGCTAAGGTGAAATTACTAAAATATTCATTTATATATATAAACCAAATGTCCTACTTTTTTTCACTACCCTTATTTTGTTTCTGAAATTTGACAACCGCAGCACCCAAACCCTATCATTCTCAAGCCTTATGGATTATTGTGTTACATATTATTGCTTTTGTTCGATTACTGTGTTATGGATATTAATGCCTTTCGATTAATGTTTTTAGATTAATGCTTATGTGTGAATGATATCAAGATAGGGGTGTTTGAATAAATAAAAATTAGTCCAATATCCAACAATTTTGTAAGGCGTTTGAATATCCATGGATACCCGCAAATATTAATAAATTTATTTAAAACCCGCAAGATGAATACCCGTACGGATATGGGGCGGGGACGGGTATGAAATTCATCTAATGGGGGGGCAGTGGATTTTGACATGTGGTGGATTTGATCAAAATTAGAGTATGGTGATGGTCTCATGCTAAGGGTAACAATGGTGGCTTCTCTTATGTGGACTGGTGTACTAACCTTTTGCCATGTTTAAGAGCAGCAGCATGAACTATGGTTGTCTGCAGGAAACCAAGTTTGCTCAGGTGCTGTCCGTTTTCCTCTAGTAGCAGTTTTAAGTCTTGCGGGTCAGTTTTAAGGCATGCGTCTCTATGTTTTATTGCTGCATTTGAATCAAATTGATTTGCTGGATGGGTACTTTCTTAGTAGTTGGCGGTTTTGGTTGTGTGTTGGATTGATGTATTTGTTTTGGGGTGTTTTGGTGGGTTATGACAGAATGTATTTTTCAACCTCTTAGTCTTTTTGTGTGCTATTGGTTGAACATCTACCTTTTATTTCCTGGGTACTCTATAACTTTGTTTCTTTCTTTTTTTATATGGATTTGAATACTCAATTAATATACGATTTCATTGCCTATAAAAAAAAAACATATTTCAAAAGTTCATTTTTTTTAAAGCATTTCAAAAGTTCATAAAAAAACCAAAAGAATTGCATATGATATTCCTTTCTTTAGTGTTGAACAAAAGTTTTCCTATCTAAAAAAAAATAATCCCATCTCAAATCTAAATCGGGCATGTGTGCTGTTTGGAGGTTAGGGTGCACTGATCGCAAACTACAGCACATGCAACCGTGAGTGGATCCTATTTACACCTATTCATCCGATGCTTATCTATATCTATTATAATGATTAAACAACCAATCACTGACCTAAGAACAACAATTATATCAGTCAAAAAAAAAAAACAATTATAATAATAAGAATTACTTTATTTCTTCTAACTTAACTATTTTGTTCAAATTGAACTTTAACTCTTTTTTTTAAACCGAGGGGCAAAAGCCCAAACAAACAACAAAACTAAGAAAGCGAATTAACATTGGGTATGGAAGCCCCAAATAAATTATCAAGCATGATTCTAGACAAATCTATTTGCGTCAAATTAGTCCTTTAATTTTGTAAACATTTAACAAAGTTAACCTAACCACCAAAAACGTTATAGCACTCAAAAAAAAATCTATTAATAATATTTGGTAGGCACTTCTTCATCATATTATATTCATTATTGTTCTAATGAAGAAGAGCAATATAAAAACTGTCTTATTCAAAAGAATTAGAAAGAGATTCTGTTTTTGCTATAAGTTATTTGGTACAAGTCATAGAACAAACCACTGAGCAAATGAATGTTTTAATGATTGGAATCAAACCGCTAGTTTTGCTATAATCTATTGTAATTTATTTCTGTAATATTCTCCTTTTATTCGATAATATTTTGCTTCACTTGAGGTTATATTAAAACAACTAATGACTAGTTTTTACACCTCGCACGCACGCAAGCACACACACACGCACACACATGAATATATATATATATATATATATATATATATATATATATATATATTAGGCTTATAACAAAAATGACACAATTTTCTCAGTTCGTACGGGTACCTAAAATCTCAAAGACGATCCTATTACATGATTCATATATCTATAGGTTGAACATGAAACCCAAGCCACCACTTCTCCTGCCAAAGACCATCATTTTGGTTGTCGATTTTCAAATTTTATTATCATACATATTTTAACGTTAATGATCTTTTAGCTTGATAGTTGAGATGTGAGAGTTAAAAAGTTGAATAATAAGAAGGGAGAGGGTTCGATCCCCTCCTCCACTGACTTCCAATAAATACTAACATTTATTGATATAAAAAATTAATTATTCGATTAAATAAGCCAATTAAAGAGACAATAGTTTCGTGCAAGTCATCCTATTTCGGAAAAAGTTTTAAGAAAAAACCGGTGACAAATCAACTACGGAAAGTGTACCCAAGTTGCTTTACAAGTCAGCTAATGTGTCCCAGACACAAAGATGACCCAAAAGAGCATGCATAGATAAATATCATCATGCCATATGTTCATCTTAAAAGGTTGGGGCACACTCATGTGCATCCACTCACTGTCCCAAAAAATCAATAAGGCATGCATTTAAAAACTTGTCTGCTTCTTCCCCTGCCGTGTATCTCTTACTAACGTGCTTTTTTGTTTTTTATTAATCAAAAAGTTGTATTTATAGGAGTATTTAAGTTATGTATAAGTGGTTGAGTGCAAGTGGTTAACACATTGTTATTTAAGGACGAATCGTTCGGGTTATGCCCGAGTTCGATCCTTAGGTATGTAACAACTCTTGGTCAGGCTTTACTAAGCGTGCGGCCGACTCGGAGATTAGTCTCGTAGCAGGTCAAAATGATCTAAGCCGGCCGTTGGGATACTTCGAGGGCTCACTCGATCCCGATGACTAATTAAGATGAGTATCAAACCAATATATATATATATATATATATATATATATATATATATATATATATATATATATATAGCCCCCAAATGGAGCGTGATATATGTATTTACAAATAATGCCCGTAAAACATATGTATTTACTAACGTGTTTAACATAATTTTTGTCAGGGGCGCTGTAACATCCCTGACTGCTTTATGGATTGACGACTGTCCCCCACAAACCAACACGAGTCTTTTTCAGCGTGCTTTGTCCTTACTCACCCGCTTCCTGGGAAGTCAAGCACGCTTAACTATGGAGTTCTTAAGTGATGAGATACCGAAAAGAAGATGCATGTTGTTGGTATAGGTAATACCAATCAATTCATATAAGTCATCCTTAATTGCATAGTCCCATACCTACGCACTCTCAGAATCCCTCTCATTCTGGTGTGTAATCGGTTCATTCACATGTCCTTCCGTCTAGAAGCCTGCCAGGAGCCGCTCCTTATCCGTGCCTTCTTGCACCGACGACCACTCCCCGTCCTCGTCGGCACCCGGGTGTTACATGTCCACTAGCTTCCGCTTGGTTCGTCCCCGAACCACACCGTATTGGGAGAGGTGCCACTCTGATACCATTTGTAACATCCCTGGTTGCTTTATGGATTGACGACTGTCCCCACAAACCAACACGAGTCTTTTTCAGCGTGCTTTGTCCTCACTCACTCGCTTCTTGGGAAAACTTCCCAGGAGGTCACTCATCCCAAAATTGATCCAAGTCAAGCACGCTTAACTGTGAAGTTCATAAGTGACGAGCTACCGAAAAGAAGATGCATGTTGCTAAAATATACAACTGTAAACACGAGAAGGGGGTTGAATTGTGTTTATCAGAATTTAAACAAAGTTGAAATCTTTTCGCATACAGAAGCTAGGTTCAGACGAGTGGAAAGATACATGACAGACAGGTGACTTGTCTGATGAAATACTAACAGTGACTTTAGCAAACACACCACTTGATAAACGTATAAGAAAACTAAAGCAACTAAAGAGGTTATAAGGAAATGGAGATTGACACAGTTATTTATCCTGGTTTACTCTTCAAAGCAAAGAGCTACGTCCAGTCCTTGGCAGCACCAAGTTTTATCCACTATAGCTGATCAGGTTACAGACTCCAAGTATTGTTTGCACACCTAGCCTCTTCAGGCTCAAGACAAGTATTCTTTGCACACTTAGCCTCTCCAGGCTCACTTAGGTTTGTTTGAGAGATTTGGTTTGCAATAAATACAACTTCAGACAGGCAGAACTTTCACTAACACTCAGAGAGTGGTTTAAATGTAAAGCTTATGAAAGTCTGCGTAATAACTTCAAATGATTGAAGAATACGGAATGAAAGAATGAAGATGTTAATGCGCAGAGTAATGGCTCTTTAATGCTATGTGTATTCTATATCTTCATCTTCAATGACTTCTGTATTTATAGTCTTCAAGCATTTAGAATCCGTTAGAGACATTCCCTCAGATGTTGGCTTCAAGCAGAACTTCATTAAATGCAATAGAGTCATTCTGGACAGCCATTAATGCAATAGGAACGTTGGTTGTACTCTAACATGAAGGATCATGGCTTTATGCATCGTGATACAGCCATATCAGAGTTGTGCAGAGAGCTTTTTGTACTTTGCTGATTACAATTCCCTTTTCGTGTAAGGACCAGAGGTATTAAGGAATAAAGCATGTTGAAAGCATTCTTTAACTGGTCTTTGGTTCTGATAACAGAATCTGTTTTCTTGATTTTGGCTCTTGAAATAAGATTATGATAATTCTTATAGAATTCGAGTCCATAAAATAAGCGCGTCCATCTAGCCATTTAAGATTTTACATTCGGACGGGCTAGTAAACGAGCTCCATATGCCATGTCATTGGACAGAGCTTCTCATTAAGGACTTAGCAAGTCCAAAGACTTATGTGGACGAGTGCTTCTGTCACTTTAGTGGACCAGCGCTTTTGTCACTTTAGAGCGGATAGATGATTCTTACAGTTTTAATCTGCACACTAGATAGACAGGTTAGCAACCAATATGAAGGTCAATTAAATCATTAACCAATGTTTAGTTCTCATCAAAACTTAGGGAAATGCACATCAGACATTTTAGAGACTTAACAATCTCCCCCCTTTTGATGATGACAAACACTAAGATGATTTAATGAACCTCAAAATATCAACAAAGAAAATAGCATATATCAGACAGGTTGAAATTTTCTTAAGCGGACAAGTCATGCAGATGCTTGATCAGACATTAAGATTAATTATATAATCGGTTTAACTTAGTCACACATAAGTTTGACTTGTTTTACTTTAAAATTATTATCAGAGCAATCTCACTTAAGATTTATCTGAGCAATTATAGCAACTGTCAGAACATACTCATGTCCATGTATTATTTAAGATCATATCATATTCATTCTCCCATTCTTCTATAACACATTTCTATCACATTTCTCATTTCTCCCCCTTTTGTCAACATCAAAAAGGAATAAAATATGAAAACATTAAAGAAATAAAGGAGAAATTTATTTTATTCATCATGGACGTATACAAGTACAAGGTAGTCTATATACCTAAAAAGTACCTAGGTTGACTAATTAACAAAAATAAAGCAGCAACCCTTTGCTCAAAGAGCAGCCTAACTCCCCTTTCTTCATCTAGCTATCTTCTTAAGTCTTCTACTTGTCCTTGAAGCAGATGAAAGTCTTGTAATGCCACTATTTGAGAAGAGACAGACAGAGAATAGTGCCAGGGTAAGGCTAAAACTGGGGGTGCCTTAAGTAGAGATATGGGAGGGGTGATGGAAGGGTAGAAAAGTTCATGGAGAGTTTGAAGCACATGGAAAGGAAGAAAGATGAATTTGAAGATAAGACTGAGTCTGACACAGTCAGTATCAGGTGAAGGAAACACACAGAAAAGTCTCTCGGACAGAGACAGTCTGATGATTGTTATTTGAATAGGTGAGGGAAGAGGTGTTTGAGCTAAAACAAAGGGAGGGATAGGTAATAAAGAATCAATATGGCAGAAAAAAGAATTAGATTCTGTGACTAACATAAAGAAATACCTAGACCTATGTGGTAGCATTACAACAGAAGCAGGATAGTGAGTTCCAGCTAATGTTCTAATGAAGATAATAATAGGTGAGTAGAATAAAAGTTCTCTACAGGGGTTAAGAATATGAGGTGAAGGAGAAGGGATGAAAGAGACATGTGAGATACTTGCAAATAAAAGAAATTGCAGATCAAACACAAAAAGTCTTGATGATATGCCAGTTTGTTCTTTCGGACCAGAGTCCCGTGGAATAACGTATCTTGGACAACATCGGTACAATAGTGAAAGAAGATTTTTGAGTTTGAAAGGAAGAGACAGGTGAGGAAAGAGGAGATGCAACAGAAAGAGGTTGAACAAAAAGGGCAGATGGAGAAGAGACAGATGGGATGATGATACCTCGATGAGAAGGGGAAGGGAATGAAGGAGATGACTGCTCTTCAGATATCTTCAACTTCTTGTGAGAAGGAGACACTTGGTCCTCCTTGGGTACAACTGTCTGAGCTCCTCCAGACAGGTCTTCTGCAATGTTAGCTTTTGCAGGTACTGGGTAAACAGATCTTCTCTTTTTAGGAATAATTCCCAAAATGAAAGTCTTCTTTGGTTCTTCCAGGACTTGCACAGTCTGCTCCCCCTGAGCAAATGCTTCCTCTTTGCTAGGCACAAACTCAACTTGTCTGACCTTGGTAAAGGTCTTCACCAGCTTCCTTTTCTTGCTGGGATGAGCAGGAACATCCACTAATTCCCCAGCTTCACTAGTCTTCCTCTTGGGAGGGGGTCTCATTAGCTTGAACCTTAAGTGCTCAACTATTTCAGCAGAATCTTCAGATACTGAGGGTTGCAGGTCTGGAATTTGGTCTCGTCTGGCCACCTTTCCAGACGGTTTGAGCAATCTTTCAGAAATAGGAACTTATGATTCATCAGTGGAAACCACTGGTTCTTCCTCATTCTGCTCAACAGCAGGCATCTTCTTCTTCTTCTTCTTCTTGTCTTCCTCCTCATCAGCAAGAGGGATTCCCTCGATGTCCATCATAGACAATATCTTCTTGTCTATTGGTAGTGACTTGTCCTCAAAGTGAACATCACTAGGAACAAACAACTTGTTCCTGAATACCCTTGTCAGCAACATCCCATAAGGATAGGTCTGCATGTTGGTTCTCTTGATCAAAATCTCAAGGTACATGTAGATAAGGTTGTTGATGTCAACCTTGATTTTGTGGATCAACTGGTACAGTGTAAATCTGTCCATCTTGGTCACACTGTCTCGTGAGCCTTTCCTTGGCATCACGCACTCCAACAGCAATTTGTGCAGGAATCTGCACTTGACCACCATATTGACAGGCTTAGGGTTCACTGGTTTGGGAACACCATAGATGGCAATGTTGACATTGTCAACTCCCACTTCATCTTCCCAGTTGGGTGTGAAGCCAGCTCCGATTCTCGGACATTTTGTGACAAGCTCCAGAAAGCTAATGGGGAAGAGAAGGGTTCTATCCCCCATTTCAGCCTTAAAGCTTTTGATTCCATTGAGTCGGTTGGTGACAATTACATCATTTCTCCAGAACGTTTGAACGAGCTTAGGGTGAACAAGCTCCTTGATGTCGAAGAAAGGAGTCCACTTGGAGTACTCCAACTCTTCAGTGACATCCATTCCTAGTTTCTTCATCTGTTGAAGATCAACAGTCTTTCCCGAAATGATCTTTTCTATCTAAGTAACCTTGAGATTGTATTTCTCAACGATTTCTTTTGTAGAGAAACGCTTGGATGATGCCATCTTTTTGAGAGAAAACGATTCTAGGGTTTCGAGAGAGAAGGGGGTTTGAAAGATGAGAAGACAAAGAGATTTTGGAATATTGAAATGTAAAAGTTCAATCTTTATGATCTATTGTCTTTTATAGTCATAAAGGTAAGAGAGAAAAATGACATTTTTAATTCAAAAAAAAGGCACGATTTGTATGGGGAACTGCGACGCCCACTTAAGACATAATGAAGATATATTTTCGATATATGTAAACCACCATGCACACGATTAGATTTAGATAAAGGAATGTCATTAGTTAAATAATAACAACTTCAACAAAACTGATGAGTTCTAGCATAGTGACTCAGCGGAGTCAGACAGGTAAGCATAGACAGGTGATAAAGCACAGACAGGTTAACATTCTGACATGTCATTCAACAATGCAATGCATGTTTAGATTATCTCTAATAAATAAAAACCTTTCTTCTGCTAGGGGTTTAGTAAAAATATCAGCCCATTGATTTTCAGTTTTAACAAACTTAATGTCAAAGATGCATTTCTGAACATAATCCCTAATAAAATGATGTTTGATTTCAATATGCTTAGCCTTAGAATGCTGAATTGGATTTTTAGTTAAGCATATAGCACTGGAATTATCACACCATACAGATATGTTATGTTCATAAATAGAGTAATCCTCAAGTTGATGTTTTACCCATAAGAGTTGAGAGCAGCCACCAGCAGCAGAGATGTATTTTGCTTCAGTAGTAGACAGGGCAATGGTTGTCTGCCTCTTGCTTGACCATGAAACTAAACTTGCTCCAATGAAGTGACATCATCCACTGGTGCTTTTTCTTTCTATTCTGTCTCCAGCAAAATCAGCATCATAATATCCCACTAATATGTATTCTTTTGATCTTAAATACATCAAACCTAGATCAGTAGTTCCAAGCAAATATCTAAATATTCTTTTAACAGCCTTAAGATGAGATTCTCTAGGATCATATTGCAATCTAGCACACATACCGACACTAAATTGAATGTCAGGTCTGCTTGAAGTTAAGTACAGTAGAGAGACAATCATACCTTTGTAGACAGTTTGCTCTACCTTTTTACCTTCATCATCTTGGCTTAGTTTTGCATTGGGTTGCATAGGGGTTTTCATGAGCTTTGCATTTTCCATTTTGTATTTTTTGAGTATCTCCTTGGTATATTTTTGTTGATGAATGTAAATTTCATCACTTGTCTACTTGATTTGTAATCCAAGGAAGAACTTCAATCCTCCCATCATGCTCATCTCAAATTCAGCTTGCATTAGATTTGAAAATTCCTTGCACAACTTTTCATTAGTTGCTCCAAAAATAATATCATCAACATATATTTGAACTATAATAATATTCTCTTTAGAGCATTTCTTGAACAGAGTAGTGTCTACTTGTCCTCTAGTAAAACCATTATGCATGAGAAAAGAACTGAGTCTATCATACCATGCTCTAGGTGCTTGTTTCAAACCATTTAATGCCTTTTTAAGTTTGAAAACGTGATCTGGTTTATCTGTATCCTCAAAACCAGGGGGTTGTTTAACATACATTTCTTCTTCAATTATACCATTTAGAAAAATCACTTTTTACATCCATTTGAAACAGGGTAATTTGGTGTTGTGCAGCATATGACATTAAAATGCGTATGGATTCTATTCTAGCTATAAGTGCAAAGGTTTCAGTATAATCAATACCTTCTTTTTGGTTATAGCCTTGAGCTACTAACCTTGCCTTATTTCTGACAACTTTACCATCTTCATCCAATTTGTTTCTGAAGACCCATCTTGTTCCAATAACCGACTTGTTTTTAGGCTTGGAGACAAGAGTCCAGACATCACTTCTAGTGAACTGGTTAAGTTCTTCTTGCAAAGCAAGAATCCATCTTTCGTCCTCAAGAGCTTCTTCAATGCGTTTAGGCTCCTGATAATCCGCTATCTTATCATGTTTTATCTATTATTTTAGAGCGAATTTCATCAATTAAATTTTGTTGAATGCTTGATTTAGCCCAAATTAGACTTTGTTTTCCTATTCTGGTTATTTCAGAGTCAATGTGTGTATTTAATGAATTTTAATTAGATTTTGATTAATTTTCTGATATTATTCTTATTTTTGATTTTTAGGAAAGTATCAAGAAGAAAAGAATGGAAATCAATTGAATTGAAGATTGCCAAGTAAATTGCAAGGGCCCACATGATGTATTTGAATCCAAATCAATTTGGATTTGAATTATTATGATTAAAAGATAATTCAATTGGCATTGAGATAAAAGATTGGATCCAAATCTTTTTGGATTTGGATAATAATTTCCTAACACATCAATAAAGGATATGATAAGATTTGACAATTGATTTGGAGATATTGATTTGGCAATTAAATATGAAGATTAAAATGTTCAAGATCATCTATGTTGGAGCTTGCATGAAGAGGGAGCTTGAATAGTAAGAAAACTGAGCCAAACTGAGCCTATCACGGCCTAGCTGTGACAGCCGTCACGGCCATGATCAAACAAGACCGAAAATAAAAGTACACAAAAGTCAGAACCTGTCACGGTCAGGCCGTGATGGCCATCACGGCCGTTACAGGCTATCAGAGCCAAGTTTTTCAAGACAGAATCTGTCACGGCCTGGCCGTGACAGCCATCACGTCTGTGACGCGCAATATCTGGAATTTTAAAACCTGATTTGATCTGATTTTGTAATTGCTTGGGATTCAAGTTAACCTATTCTATAAATAGGGCAATTAGGCTCGAAAATAAGGAACCCCTGGACAGCTACCTTAGGCAAAAACTAGGATTTCTCTTCTTCTCCAATTTCTTCTTTTCTCTTAGGACTTTTATGCTTTTGTTAATCAAGCTTTCCATGAACATGGCAATGCTTGAGTAGTCTTTTTATTTCTAGGGATTAGGGCTATGCCCAAGACCTGTTTTATGTTATGAATTGATGTTTTCTCTTTGTTAATTTCAATTTGCTTTTGATTTGACTCCTATTGCATGAATTACTTGTGAATTTTGTGCTCACTTATTTGCATGTCATAGATACTCTAAGGACGAACCTAGCGGTGAACTTAGGTATTGGATCTATAGGGATCGAACATAGGATTTAAATCACGAGAGTTAGAAGCGGTCCTTCGAGGGTGCCATTGAATTGTCACGAATCTTAATAGGTTCAATTTAAATACAATTACCACGAGAGTAAGGGTTGATTTAATTGGGCACGGTTCTTGTATCTCGAGAGGGAACATTAACTTATTTAGGATAAATTCACCTTCAGAGTAATTTTGATAATTAACAAGAGGGGTAGTCAATTTAGTTGCATGAGCAGTTTTGTTGGTAACCCAATTCCTGGAAATCTCTTTTTCATATTTAAAATCCCAAAAATATTTGATTTTATTTTATTGTTTCTTTTATTTTCTTGAAATCTATTCACACTTATTTCTTAGTCTAAAATAGTTGTTTAATTTGTGAAGTTGTACTTGGTTTCCCAATCCCTGAGTTCGATACTAGGTAATTTACTTGCCGTTTTTATTATTACTTGCTTCGATCCGGTACACTTGCTGGAGCTTATCAAGTTTTTGGCGCCGTTGCCGGGGATTGGCAATACCAATATCATTAGTAACAAAGGAGGCAATTACTTTAGTCTTTTTAATTTTTATTTGTATATATTTGACCTTTTCTTTTGAGTTTTGTTTGTGCAAGGTTGATGAAACACATGGACTATCGTTACTATCCAACTTGGGAATATCAACTTGATTGGATTGTGTTTGATGGTATCACTGATAAGCACATGAAGATATACTCCAAAGATGAATGGAGATTCTATTTCTCATCCTTACAACCACCACCAGACATTAAGCTGGATCCCGAGGTGCTGGAATCACTCTGGGATATAGATGCTCAACATTTGATCCAGATCATAGAGCGTAGCAAGGAGGAATTTAGTGGCATGATTCAAAGGCATAAAATACGTAAGAAACGTTCTCAATTGGTAACGGAGATTCTAAGTAACAACTTTCAGAGGTTAGAAGAGCAAGCTACTGAATTTTCTAAATTGCTAGCTAAAAAGTCGTACGAGACTCAAATTGAAGAGAATGTTGTTGCCAATATGGACTTAAATGAAGATGAAGTCATGGTGGAAGATGATTTAAGAGGAGTCGATCATGAAGCAGAGTGCAAGGAGGAATTATCCCCCATTATTCCTTTGCAAGGGACGATTAAAAAGAATCATGTAGAAAACTCTTCCTTCACCATTCTTATTGAGGAGCCTAGAAATCATGAGTTAGATAAATATGTTGGTTTGCATGCATGTGTGAATGTTACAAAGTTGGCGCCTTCAATTTGTCTATCACATTGCTTAGTAAAAATACCAACTTTGGAGTTCAAGTCATTACCTGAGAATTGGGAGTTTTCATCAACAGCGGCAAAGGCTCTAAGATCGCCTCAAGAAGTTATGGTTCTAGTACTTCGTGGAGAAACTAATTACATAAAGGCCATTCTTGGAGTAGGTGACTTACCATTTGACCTCGGAGGAAGTGAGCTTATCATATCACTTAAAGAAGTCAATGAAATCTCATCACACTTGCTTCTTCCATCTCCACTCCACAAGACATGGTATCCTGGAAGAAGGTCCTACATCTTGGGTATCTCTTGGTCTTTTTACCACATGCTATGGGATCCGGTGGAAGCGTCTTCAATGAGTTTTTCTAAACCCTTCTCTTTTTAATTATTTTATTTTTTCTTTACTTGAGTCATATGTGTATGAGTCTTCTGTCGGTGAGCTTGAATTGGGTATAAAAATTTTGTCACGACTCCTAAGCCTTGATCGGCATACAGACTTACTATCATAACCTGGCAAGCCTATTTAATTTAAAGAATATACTTGAATAAAAGCTAGTATTTTTACGAAAATTTCGATAGAGTCTCCTCTGTAATTCGGACATCCCAGGTAAAAGAACACCTGCTAAAATAATTACATTTTCATTCCAGAATTCCAGTTACACCAAATACAACCAGGCAGTAATATGCTAAAGATAGTTATATCAATTAGCTATACATGACCAAAAGGAAAAGTTTAAGTTTTCATTCAAAAGAGACCCTCTCCGAGCCATAAACATTCCATTTTAAAATATAGACTCTCTGAGTCATACTCATACATACTTATCAAAAATCCAAGTCTCAAACCCTAACCTGGTCATTCTAAAAGTTATTCCTGAGAAAAACTCACGTGATCGTTCCACAATCAAATACTTCATCAAATAACCAGATCTAAGCCTCTGAGTGACTTAGGGAGACTCATCTGCACCATTTGTAATAAAATACCCGGGGTACAATAGTGAACCAGAAGAAACCTGATATATCTGTAAGGGTGAGACACTAATATATGGATTTAACATAATAACTAAATGCGCGACACAAAAGAAGGCACATGCACAATTTCATGTTATAACAACATAAGCATCCATATTATAGCGTATAGTTTATCAATGGGTTTCACACCCTAAACATCAACATTGGAAAACTATGCATGAACACTTCTATACATCATCTAATTTCGTCCTAATCTCATGAGATATCTCCGACCTCGTGATGAGTTGATCAGGCTCCATTGCCACACTAGGCAAACAGGCACAGAGCCAAAACCCATCTCACACTGTCCAACCTCGAGGCACAAGTGCTAACAACGTTGGTGGGGCCTCATTGTCCAACTCCAGGCCCAATGAGAACATCGTTGGTATGATCTACCCTGACGCCGCAAGGTAATCACTTGTTTGATCATGGCACGTCTGCCAAATGCATGCAAGAAAAACACTTTTCTTTGTCAAAGATCTCAAAATCTTACAACCCATCATCGTTTTAAACATCGAATGCTCTCAAAAGCATCATCGTTTTAAACATCGAATGCTCTCAAAAGCATCATCGTTTTAAACACCTTTACAACTTTTATTAACAACACAGGACCTCAAAGTCCGAGTGCTCAATCACGAAGCCCCTACACCGTTGCAATCAGTCTTAGGTTCGTGGTAATAGAAAACATCTTAAAACGTTTTAACTTCTTTAAGTAGATACTCAATCTACAACACAACGAACCTTAATACCCCGACGTCTCGGTTATTAAGTTCCATATCATCGTTTTACATCGTTTTTGTATGTGAAAAACAAATCCAAAATAAGACAACGTCATAAGAACACTATTACCCCGACATCTCGGTTACTAAGTTCTACACCACTTTCAACACGGTTGAATTAATTTTTGCTTTCAAGAAATCTTTTAAAATTGGAAATTCTTCAATGAAATCTTTAAATAATAAAACTTAGTTTTCACAAAGGTGAGTCACTTGAGGTTTTAAACTTACTTAAAATGTGTACTGCCGTTTCAAAATACTTGCCATCTACACTTTTCCAAATTTGCCGTTAATTATAATTTTTAAAGCTTTTTAAGTCAAAATTTAGCTCTTTCCACTTAAACAATTTTCTAAAATCATAATTAACTTATTTTCAACAATTAATTTCATAAAATAACTTTTTATGATGTTGCAGAATTTCTTACGTAAAAACTAGCAGTACAAAAATATTTTCACGGTTTTGCTCTCATGGTGACTCATAAATTACTTTTAACTAAATAAATCATTAAAATAATAATATTTCTCAAAACTCATTATTTTTCCAAAATAATATTTTCCACCACTATTATATTCCAACATTTCCCATAAAACATTGAATATAATCTTTTCACAACTTATTAAAGCTTTTATCTGATTAATCGGTTGTGCACTGACCACCGTCAGGCTTCTCAAACAACACTCACAAACAACATTCAACAACAACTATCAGAATTATATCCCCGGGCAGATCATGCATCATAGCAATATAATATACAACTGCAGATAATCAAATAAATTAAAAGCAGATCAAACATCGATACACAGATAAACAACACAACGTAAACAACATAAACAGATAACCACAACCACATAAATTATACAGACTACACTAAAAGCAAATGGTTATTGAGAAAAATCCCTCAGGTAAGCTCCCCTTACCTTTGAAGACAAGTAAAGGATCCTCGTCTTAATGCTCACGTTAGCTCCAAGAGTGTAGCTATCTACTCCATCAAGCAAGCATAGCCGTGTCAAACGTCTCAGGGAGGGAATCCAACAACGCGCAACAACCAGAAATCAAGAAATCAATTACACATGACCAAACACAAATTCTAATTTGATCTAAACAATTAATCTTATTACCAAACAAGGTTATTTTCAAAGAAAATCACGTTTGGAGCTTACGCTTCACAATACCCTTTGAGGAAACTTTGTTTTGATTAAAGGATCATGAAAAAGAACTTGGGAACCATCAATTAAGAGTCATAATTGCACTAAATCATAATTAATTTCACAAAAACATACCCAAATTCAAATAAAATCAAATTGGGGGTTTAGGGCTCCTAAATACAATTTGGGGAAAACTCATTTTAACTAAAGAATAATGAAATTGGTTTAGGGAAACACTAATTCACAGTCCCAATTTCATAAAACAAGGTTTAATTTTAAGATTAACATCTGGAATCAAAGGGTTAGGGTTTCAAAATCAGATTTGAGGTTTTGAATCTGAGACACAAGAGAGGGTTTTGACTCACCCAAGGAAGAAGAAGAAGTTGTGGTGGATATTGAGACCTCCGGCGTGGCGACGGACGGTAGCGACACGGCGGCCAGTGGCGGTTCGTGGTGGTTCTGTTCCAACAAGAGAGATAGAGTAAGACCAAGGAAGAAGGAAGAGATTAAGATGACTCACATAGTGGGAACCACCATGGAGGCGGCGGCGCGCGGTGCTTACAGCGGTGGAGCGACGATCGCGCGACGGCGGACGCGTTCTCACGCGGCAGAGACGTACAGGCGGTGGCGCCATCGTGTCTTCTCCTCCCTACATTGAGCGGCGGCCGGCGAGCTTCCAGGCGGTGTGGGCGGCGCTGCTATGGTGAGAGGAAGGAGGAAGAAGATGGAGGTGAAGAGAAGGAAGTGTGTGGATTTGATGGAGAAAGAAGGTGAAAATAAAGAAGAGAAAAAGAAGACAGCAGAGAAAGAAAAGAGAAAGTGAGGGGTAGGGGTGGGTTTACGGGTTACTTAGAAAGAGAGGAGAGAGAATTTTCTTATTTTTGTACTAGTGGGTACAAAATGAGTTATAAATATTAGGCCTAAAAGAAACATGTTTTTAATTTTTGGAATCTAAAAATAAAGATTGATAAAGATATGATTTCGAAATTCAAATTAGAGTAAAGATTAATAGTTGAACTGATCAACTAAGAAAATACTCGGTCCAAAATTTAATCTCCGATTAAGGTCAAACCAGTTTATTTTCAACTCTAAAATTAGATAGAATGAAAATATGAAAATATTTTTCTCTTAATCATATTATTTAAAATATTTTTCTGTACTGGTAATAATAGTGACAATAACATAAATTATTGTTTAGTAAGCGTGCATTCACTGAAATAAGTCAGTGTAACGCACCCAATAAAATAATTTGAAGAGAGTAATTTAATTACTCAAACTAAACCACATAACAAAATAAACATAAACATCCAAATAAAATAATTAATCATATGTGTAAAAACTAGGGTGTTAAAGATTGCATGATAAATATTGATTTTTGATGATTTCCCCTAATGATTTGAAAATTGAAAATTGATCCCCATGCGAAAAATTGAAAATTGAACTTTGAGAAATTTTATTGTGATTGCATAATTTATGATAAGTTTAGGGTGAAGAGGTGCACACATTAGAGATTGTATCTCGGTCAAACAATTTGCGAAAAATGTCCAGGTGAGGAATTTGAGCCTCCAACAATGTTTTTGAATTGTGTGAATCATTTTTAAGTTAAACTTTCCGGGATTTGCTTGAATCTCTTCATGGTTTGCATGTTTATATGTTTGCATCAAATGATTTAGGCAATTTTCTTTGAAATAGCTACTTGGCCTAAAAAGGACCATCCCTAATGCATGTAATTCCCTAGTTAGCCACATTGAGCCTAATAGCCTATTGTTTCTTGATGACCTTATGTTATAAGCCAAAAATCCGGAAAAACCATGTTAACCCAATCTTAGGATTTAGGAGAGCATGGATGCTTAGCAAGACAAGGGTTGAAGGAAACTAAGTTTGGGGTGGCTACAAGGGTTCAATATGTTATTTTGAGTTGAGAAAAAGAAAAAAAAAATATAGGTTGAAGCCAAAGGCAAAAGGGAAAAAGAAAAAGAAGAAAAATAAAAAAAATTGCCAAAAAAGGAAAAAATCAAAGGGTGTCAAAGGTAATAGGTTGTAGCCACCCAAAGCGTCAAAAAGAAAAATGGAAAAAGAAATTAGAGTGAAAATAAAAGTGTCAAAAGTTTCATGCTCTCTTAATTCCTAGGGACTTAAGCCTATTACCTTTGTAAATCCTACCATTAGCCAGGCTACATTGCAACCTATGAAAGACCTTTTGATGATGCATGCATGTTTTCGTGGGAACTTTGTTTGTGATGAAAATCAAATTCATGGAAAGTGCTCTTGAAATGTGAAATTGAGTGAAAGTTGATAGCCTAGACAAATTGAGCGAAAAAGTGAATTATTAAATGCCCTTGTAAGGAAGGCAAATGTTTGAAATTGGTGAACTCCCTTTTGTGTGTAACTCGAACCCTTTTCTTAGAGTAATAATTGCATGAATGATAAAATTCTCAATTGTTTAAAGTAAATGAATGTGGAGATTACATTGATGTAAAGGGAGAAACATTGAAGAAAAATTGAATTTATAAAATTGCATCAAATTTATGCGAAATTAATTGAATCCACTGAGCTTACCCAATTCTGAGTCTTTATGAGTTTTAGTTTGCTTGAGGACAAGCAAAGTTTAAGTTTGGGGTATTTTGATAATCCGTTGTCTTATCATGTTTTATCTATTATATTTAGAGCGGATTTCATCAATTAAATTTTGTTGAATGCTTGATTTAGCCCAAATTAGACTTTGTTTTCCTATTTTGGTTATTTTAGAGTCAATGTGTGTATTTAATGAATTTTAATTAGATTTTGATTAATTTTCTGATATTATTATTATTTTTTATTTTTAGGAAAGTATCAAGAAGGAAAGAATGGAAATCAATTAAATTGAAGATTGCCAAGTAAATTGCAAGGGCCCACATGATGGATTTGAATCCAAATCAATTTGGATTTGAATTATTATGATCAAAAGATAATTCAATTGGCATTGAGATAAAAGATTGGATCCAAATCTTTTTGGATTTGGATAATAATTGTCTAACACATCAATAAAGGATATGATAAGATTTGACAATTGATTTGGAGATATTGATTTGGCAATTAAATATGAAGATTAAAATATTCAAGATCAACTATGTTGGAGCTTGCATGAAGACGGAGCTTGAAAAGTAAGACCAAACAGAGGCCATCAAGGCCCAGCTGTGACAGCCGTCACGGTCATGATCGAACAAGACTGAAAAGAAAAGTACACAAAAATCAGAACCTGTCACAGCCGTGACAGGCCATCAGAGCCAAGTTTTCCAAGACAGAATCTGTCACGGCCTAACTGATCAGCCTCTGGCTCATCTAGTTTTATGACTAGTATGACCGTGGTTTTGCGCTAATTATATGTCATTTTCTCCCAAATTAGACTTGATTGTCTTTAAGCAGCATTTTGAGTCTCTAGAGTATTTTTAGGTTAATTTAGAGTCAAATAAAGCACTTATGCTATTTCTTGTTTTCAGGTTAATAAAGTGAAGCAGTTTTGGATTCTTCGCCCCGCGAGAGTGCATTCGCCCCGCGAACCAGAAGTGTGACTGTGCCAGAAAATGCAATCCTCTCTGTCTCGCCCCGCGAACACTTGACTCGCCCCGCGAGTAATCCAACCCTGGAAGACAAAAAAGCCATCACGGCTTACGCGTGTTGAAGGTCACGGCTGTGACAGTTTGGAATTTGAAGAGTCTCGCCTCGCGAATGATAAGCTCGCCTCGCGAGAGAACCAAAAGCTGAAGACTGTTCATATTATTCGCCTCGCGAAGGTGTGCTCGCCTCGCGAGCCCGCGGAATCTAGAAACTTTATTTAAGTCTTTTAGGCAGAACTAATCAGGAGCTCTTCTCATCTTTTGTTTTTCTTTAGTTTACATGGCTATAGAATTAGGTTTAATGCTTTGTTTTTCTTTTGTAATGGAGAACTAGTCTCCTTGATTAATCTACTGCGATTGGTTTCCATTACCACACTTGAGGTTTTGTAATTCCTATTTTGTATGCTTTTCCCTTTTCAATACTATGCTATATATTTCTGTTTGTTTAATTCAGGAGTGTATAGTGTTGTGTTGATTTATTTCGGTGATGTTATGTTCCTATATTGAATCGCGTTTGTTTAATTCGCGTGTGTTCGTTCATGTTCGTTTAGTTCATGAGGGCTTAACCCCGTTTGTTTAATTCGGGAATAGGAACATATATCTCGTAGTAGCGATTTCGTTTGTTAATTGTTGCTACAACCGAAAGGGGATTAGAATCTGCTTAGGGCTTGGAATTATATAAACCGATGATAGTGGGAAACCGAGAACAGTAGGTTAATCGCTTTAGTTTATTTGATAATCTCTTAAACTGCTTTGTTTTTATTGCATTGTTTTCTGTTCTGTTTTCTTATTTGCATTCAAACCCAAACCCCCCAAAAACTGATTCTGTTAACAACAACCCAAGAGTCCTTGTGAGACGATATCCGAGTTGTCGCTCCCTAAACTACATTTTTACAAACCGCTCGTTTTTTTGGCGCGTACGCGACAGCGCGACCAAAAATTGGCGCCGTTGCCGAGGACTCTTGTTGTTATTGACAGGAAAAAAAAACATTTCGCTGAATTTGTCTGGTTATGAATCTTAGTACTGCTATGGATAATTTCCTGTTTGGTGATATGCCTAATGTTGATTATAAGCCACCACCATGCATAAATTATCTTAATTTTGCTGGAAGTTATGAGTTTAGCAGTGGTTTTGACATGATTGGTGTGAATAAGGTCCATAGCTCTTCTTCTATCCAGACCCTTGAGAATAAACTTGATAAGCTCACTTCCTTGGTGAGGCAATTGGTAATGGATAAGGTTCAGCAGGCAAGGTTTTGTGGCATGTGCGGCTCTCCTAAGCACCTGTTTGATGCATGCCCCATTCTGACAGAAGTTACTGATTTGCCTCAAGCTTATGCAGTCCATCCTTACAATCAAGGCAATAAGCTTGAGGATAATGAAGAATCTTTGGAATTAGATGCATGTGTTGAAAGTAATGGGGTGGATGAACTTTGTGCTGAATTTCCAGACATTCGAGCCTTTTCTGATTCTGATTTTCCATTTGTTTCTGGCTTTGATGATATTTATTCATGTACTGACTGTACTGACACTAACCCTTGTATTGTTTGTGCTGAGTTTCTTGATTCTACTTTGCAGGGTGATAGTGTGAGTGAAGCTGTTTGTTCAGCCGAAGTTCTTGACATCATGGCTACTCCAAATATACCATCCATTGAGCAGCCACCCTCCTTAGAGCTCAAGCCACTTCCCGGGAATTTGAAGTATGCTTACTTGGAGAGGAATGAAGAACGTGCAGAAGATGAAGCAGCACCGGAGACCCTCCTTACCTATCTGCCACCTCCCCCCGTGGAACCACCAGAGGGACTGGATTTTGCACCATGGCCAGCCCAAGGGGTTGAACCCCGATTTTATTGGGAGGACTTTGTTGAGAAAGAGGTCAACCTTGCCCCAAGAGGGAGTGAGAAGTCCGCCGCACTTGGCGAGGTCACCACAACTGTCAAATGCTCACCTCCATATCAAGGCTGCAAATTAGGGAAGCATGGAATGAGCTTCCATCCTTCGTCTATCACGTGGGCATTATGCTGTATGCCATGGGATCCGGGAGGATCATGTTACAATTTGGGCATTCCGTGGCCGTTGTATCACAAACAGTGGGATCCTGGTGGAACCGCCCCCCATGAGTTTTTCTGAACCTTACTCTTTTTAATTGCTTTGCCTTGCTTTATTTTTGTTTTGTTTTCTTTTAGCTCCTGAATAATTTGAGAAGATCAGGAGTATTTGTGTGTTGAGTCTTGTGTCGGCAAGCTTGATTGATTTTGATTGATTTGGCACAGATTGATTACATGATCTATGTGATGATTCCCCCTAGTTTTGAAATTTGAAAAGTGATCCCCATGTGATTGAAAACTGAACTTTGAGATATTTTGTTATGATGGCATGATTTATGATAAGTTTGGGGTGATAGGAAGCACACACTAGGGATAGAATCTTTGTCAAACAATTTGCACAAAATTGTCCAGGTGAGGATTTGAGCCTCCATCATGTTTTTTTTAACTGTGTGAATCACTTTCAAATTGCACTTTCCTGAATTTGCTTGAATTTCTTTATGGTTTGCATGTTTATGTGCTTGCATCAGATGATTTAGGCAGATTTTCTTTGTAAATAACTACTTAGCCTAAAAAGAACTAATTCCTAATGCATGTTCCTTTGTTAGCCCCTTTGAGCCTAATTAGCCTGTTAATTCTTGATGACCTTATGTTATGAGCCTAAAATCTGAAAAACCATGTTAACCCGATCTTAGGATTAGGAGAGCATGGAAGCTTAGCAAAGAGAATGGTTGCAAGAAACTAAGTTTGGGGTGGCTACAAGGTGTGATGTGTTGTTTGGGATTGAAAAAAAAACAATAAAAAAATAAAAAGTGTAAAAAAAAAATAATAAAAAGGTTGTAGTCACCCAAAGCATAAAGAAAAATTAAGAAAGGAACTTGAGTGGAAATTCAAAAGTGTAAAAAGTTTCATGCTCTCTTAGTTCCTAGGGACTTCAGCCCAGTACCTTTGTTTATCCTACCCTTAGCCAGGCCCCATTACAGCCATAAAAGACCTTTTGATGTTGCATGCATGTTTTCCGTGGGAACCATTTTGAGATGAAAATCAAATTTATGGGAAGTGTTCTTAAAAGTGAAACTGAGTGAAATGTTGATAACCTAGACAAACTGAGCGATTGAGTGAACACTAAATTCCCTTGTGAGGAAGGCTATTGTTTGAATTTGGTGATCTCCCTCTTGTGTGTAACTTGGATCCCTTGCTTAAATTGATGACTGCTTGAATGATGAAATTCTCAAATGTTCAGAATAATTGAATGTGGGGATTGCATTGTTGAAAAGAGGGGAACATTGAAGAAAACTGTTTTGATGTATTGCTTGAAATCTGTGCAAAGTTGATTGAATCCTTTAAGATTGCCATGTCTTGAGTCTTTTTGAGTTTTTGAGTTTTAGTTTGCTTGGGGACAAGCAAAGTTTAAGTTTGGGGTATTTTGATCAGCCTCTGGCTCATCTAGTTTTATGACTAATATGACCGTGGTTTTAATTATATCTCATTTTCGCCCAAATTAGACTTGATTGTCTTTAAGCAGCATTTTGAGTTTCTAGAGTATTTTTAGGTTAATTTAGTTAATTTAGAGTCAAATAAAGCACTTATGCTATTTCTTGTTTTCAGGTTAATAAAGTGAAGCCGTTTTGGATTCTTCGCCCCGCGAGAGTGCATTCGCCCCACGAACCAGAAGCGTGACTGTGCCAGAAAATGCAATCCTCTCTGTCTCGCCCCGCGAACACTTGACTCGCCCCACGAGTAATCCAACCCTGGAAGACCAGAAGTCATCACGGCTTACACGTGTTGAAGGTCATGGCTGTGACAGTTTGGAATTTGAAGAGTCTCGCCTCGCGAATGATAAGCTCGCCTCGCGAGAGAACCAAAAGCTGAAGACTGTTCATATTATTCGCCTCGCGAAGGTGTGCTCGCCTCGCGAGCCCGCGGAATCCAGAAACTGTATTTAAGTCTTTTAGGCAGAATAATCAGGAGCTCTTCTCATCTTTTGTTTTTCTTTAGTTTACATGGCTGTAGAATTAGGTTTAATGCTTTGTTTTTCTTTTGTAATGGAGAACTAGTCTCCTTGATTAATCTACTGCGATCGGTTTCCATTACCACACTTCAGGTTTTGTAATTCCTGTTTTGTATGCTTTTCCCTTTTCAATACTATGCTATATATTTCTGTTTGTTTAATTCAGGAGTGTATAGTGTTGTGTTGATTTATTTTGGTGATGTTATGTTCCTATATTGAATCGCGTTTGTTTAATTCGTGTGTGTTCGTTCATGTTCATTTAGTTCATGAGGGCTTAACCCTGTTTGTTTAATTCGGGAATAGGAACATATATCTCGTAGTAGCGATTTCGTTTGTTAATTGTTGCTACAAACGAAAGGGGATTAGAATCTGCTTAGGGCTTGGAATTATATAAACCGATGATAGTGGGAAACCGATAACAGTAGTTTAATCGCTTTAGTTTATTTGATAATCTCTTAAACTGCTTTGTTTTTATTGCATTGTTTTCTGTTCTGTTTTCTTATTTGCATTCAAACCCAAACCCCCCCAAAACTGATTCTGTTAACAACAACCTAAGAGTCCTTGTGAGACGATATCCGAGTTGTCGCTCCCTAAACTACATTTTTACAAACCGCTCGCTTTTTTGGCGCGTGCGCGACAGCGCGACCACTGGCCGTGACAGCCATCACGACTGTGACGCGCAATATCTAGAATTTTAAAACCAGATTTGATATGATTTTGTAATTGCTTAGGATTCAAGTTAACCTACTCTATAAATAGGGCAATTAGGCTCGAAAATAGGGAACCCTTGGGCTGCTACCTTAGGCTAAAACTAGGATTTCTCTTCTTCTCCAATTTCTTCTTTTCTCTTAGGACTTTTATGCTTTTGTTAATCAAGCTTGACATGAACATGACAATACTTGAGTAGTCTTTTTATTTCTAGGGATTGGGGCTATGCCCAAGACCTGTTTTATGTTATGAATTGATGTTTTCTCTTTGTTAATTTCAATTTGCTTTCGATTTGATTTCTATTGCATGAATTACTTGTGAATTTTGTGCTCACTTATTTTCAAGTCATAGATACTCTAAGGACGAACCTAGCGGTGAACTTAAGTATTGGATCTATAGGGATCGAACTTAGGACTTAAATCACGAGAGCTAGAAGCGGTCCTTCGAGGGTACCATTGAATTGTCACGAATCTTAATGGGTTCAATTTAAATACAATTACCACGAGAGTAGGGGTTGGTTTAATTGGGCACGGTTCTTGTATCTCGAGATGGAACATTAACTTATTTAAGATAAATTCACCTTCATAGTAATTTTGATAATTAACAAGAGGGATAGTCAATTTAGTAGCATGAGCAGTCTTGTTGGTAACCCAATTACTGGAAATCTCTTTTTCATATTTAAAATCCCAAAAATATTTGATTTGATTTTATTATTTCTTTTATTTTCTTGAAATCTATTCACACTTATTTCTTAGTCTAAAATAGTTGTTTAATTTGTGAAGTTGTACTTGGTTTCCCAATCCCTGAGTTCGATACTCGGTAATTTACTTGTCGTTTTTATTATTACTTGCTTCGATACGGTACACTTGTCGGAGCCCATCAGCTCCAAATCTGAAATAAAGGCCACGTTGCTTGATTCTCTTAATGTGGATCTGGTTCTTACTCCTTCAGAAGGATTTCCAATAATAATATCCTTAGGGTGATCAGTGTTGAACTTCCAATCCCTTTTGAGATCATTATGTAGATCTCGACTTGTCTGCTGACTCGTCTGTTGACTCGTCTGCTGACTCGTCTGCTGACTTGTTTGTTCCACTTGTCTGCCAGCCTCAGGCATAGGTTCTGTCTTGGTTAGATCGGGTTGTTGAATTTCTGGATTGTTTATAACAAGACCTGCAAGATCATCTTCTAGATCTGATAATTCTTTATCAGTCTTTAATCCATCATTGAATTTAACATGAACAGATTCTTCAATAATACAAGTTCTTGAATTGTAAACTCTAAAAGCCTTAGACGTTTCAGAATATCCTACGAAAATACATTTATCTACCTTAGAATCAAACTTTCCAAGATTATCTCTGGTATTTAGAATAAAACATTCACATCCAAAAGAATGAAAATAATATATGTTGGGGCTTTTTCCTTTCCACAATTCATAAGGAGTCCTTTTTAGAAAAGGTCTAATAAGTATTTTGTTTTGTACATAACAAGTAGTGTTTACAGCTTCTGCCTAGAAGTACTTAGGGAGATTATTTTCATTGAGCATAGATCTAGCCATCTCTTGCAGAGATCTGTTCTTTATCTCAACCACTCCATTTTGCTGTGGAGTTCTAGGTGCAGAGAAATTGTGAGAGATTCCATTATCCTCACAGAACTGTCTAAATTGCTCATTTTCAAATTCTCTCCCATGATCACTTCTAAGGGTAGAAATACAGAAACCCTGCTCATTTTGTACTATTTTGCAGAATACTGAGAAAGCCTTAAAAGACTCATCCTTGTGTGTTAGGAAGAGTACCCATGTGTATCTAGAATAGTCATCAACTATGACAAATCCATATTTTCTCTTAGCCAGGCTGGCAACACTAACTGGTCCAAACAGATCCATGTGTAGCAACTGAAGAGGTCTAGAGGTTGATACTTGGTTTTTAGATTTGAAACTTGATTTTATTTGTTTCCCTCTCTGACATGCATCACACAAGATATCTTTCTTAAAACTAATATCAGACAATCCTCTCACGAGATTATTCCTTTTTAATTCAGAAATTAGTTTCATACTCGCATGTCCTAGTTTCTTATGCCATAACCATCTCCCGTCCTCTTTAGACATCAGACAGGTTACACTTTGATATGAGAGATCAGATAGTTCAATATTATAAAGATTTTGTTGTCTTTTAGCTGAAAAGAGGGTTTTGTCACAACAGTCTTTAACTATGCATACATCCTTGGTAAAGGAAACATCAAAACCACCATCACATAATTGACTTACGCTAAGCAAATTGTGTCTTAATCCTTTAACCATAAGAACAATAGATATAGAGGGAAGAGGGGGTTTACTACCAATTCCTATAACTTTACCTTTCCGATTCCCTCCGAAGGCAACGTGTCCTCCTTTCTTAAGTTGGAGGTCTAGGAACATAGACCTTTCTGTTGAAGTTTTTCAACTTCTTCATATGGTGATGTTTCACTTGAGATCTTAGCTTCATTAGACTTTTCAATCTTCAGCTCACTGTTCTCTTTAGCCAGCTTCTCACACTCTTGAGATTTCTGTTTATGCTCACTGGTGAGCTTTACATATTCTCTCTTGAGGGATTTGAAGGCCTTAGATAAGCAGTTGGATTCCTCCAGCAACTCCTCATAGGCATCAAGTAATTACTCATAGTTAGGATGTACCTCATCGTCTGAGTCTGAGTCTGAGTCAGTGTTGGCCATCAAACAGAGATTGGCTTCTTCCTCTGTTTCTTCATCAGAAGATGTTGACTCCATATCCTCCCAAGTAGCCATCATTCCTTTTTTCTTCTTCTTGAAGAATTTCTTAAAAGGGGCATTCTTGAGTTGAGGATATTCAACCTTAATGTGACCAGGCTTCTTGCACTCATAGCAGACAATTGGACTTTTGTCTATTGGAGTGGATTCTTTGAAGTTCTTGTCCTTGTTGAACCTTCTAAATGGCTTATCCCTCTTGAGCTTCTTTTTCTGTAGGATAAGCTTTATCTTCCTGGTCAGGAGAGACAATTCTTCATCACTCTCAGAATCCTCGTGTTCAGACAGGTCAGCATCAATGGATGACTCGTCTGCCTTTAGAGCCTTGAAAACTTTTGCTGACTTTTGATCAACTTTCAGAGCAACTGACTTGCCCTTCTTTGGTGCAACTTCATCTCCAAGTTCTTGCACATGAACAGTGAGTGTTCCAAGAAGTTCATCCATAGTTAAGGTAGTGAGATCCTTGGCTTGAGAGATAACAGTGACCAAAGGTCTCCACTGTTTAGGTAGACTTCTCAGAATCTTTCCAACCTTCTCAGCATTTGTATAGACCTTGCCAAGAGATTTTAAACTGTTGACTATAGTTTGAAATCTTCCCATCATTTGAGCAACATATTCTCCTTCCTCCATGACAAACAGTTCATACTTTTTGACAAGTATGCCAATCTTTGACTCTTTGACTTTGATTGTTCCTTCATGTGTGACAGCTAAAGTGTCCCATATTTCTTTGGCAGAGTCACAATCACATACCTTCTCAAACTCCTCATGACTGAGAGCATAAATGATGTTATATCTAGCTTTATGGTTCAGCTCCCATTTTGTCTTTTCTGCAGTAGTCCACTGAGCTTTTGGTTTGTCAGTGTTATCATCATTCTTGGGAATGAATGGACCATCTGTAATGACATCCCAAAGATCAGAGTTTGTAGATAGAATGAACCATTGAAATCTATCTTTCCAATAGTTGTAGTTTTCTCCATTGAAGTAAGGAGGTCTAGTTAGGGAAGCTCCTTCAGTCTGGTGACTTCCACTTGAACTAGCTCCAACAGTCATGTCTATTCTTCAGGATCTTTTATCTCTACACTGTTAGATGCTCAACCCAAAGGCTGAGCTCTGATACCAACTGAAATAGACAACTATAAACACGAGAAGGGGGGGTTGAATTGTGTTTATCAGAATTTAAACAAAGTTGAAATCTTTTCGCATACAGAAACTAGGTTCAGACGAGTAGAAAGATACAGGACAGACAGGTGACCTGTCTGATGAAATATTAATAGTGACTTTGGAAAACACAACATTTGATAAACGTATAAGAAAACTAAATCAACTAAAGAGGTTATAAGGAAAGGGAGATTGACACAACTATTTATCCTGGTTCACACTTCAAAGCAAAGAGCTACGTCCAGTCCTTGGCAGCACCAAGTTTTATCCACTATAACTGATCAGGTTACAGACTCCAAGTATTGTTTGCACACCTAGCCTCTTCAGGCTCAAGACAAGTATTCTTTGCACACTTAGCCTCTTCAGGCTCATTCAGGTTTGTTTGAGAGATTTGGTTTGTAATAAATACAACTTCAGACAGACAGAACTTTCACTAACACTCAGAGAGTGGTTTAAATGTAAAGTTTAGGAAAGTCTGCGTAATAGCTTCAAATGATTGAAGAATACAGAATGAAAGAAGGAAGATATTAATGCGCAGAGTGATGGCTCTTTAATGCTATGTGTATTCTCTATCTTCATCTTCAATGACTTCTGTATTTATAGTCTTCAAGTATTTAGGATCTGTTAGAGACATTCCCTCAGATGTTGGCTTCAAGCAGAACTTCATTAAATGCAATAGAGTCGTTATGGGAAGCCATTAATGCAATAGGAATGTTGGTTGTACTCTAACATGATGGATCGTGGCTTTATGCATCGTGATACAGCCATATCAGAGTTGTGCAAAGAGCTTTTTGTACTTTGCTGAGTACAATTCCCTTTTCGTGTAAGGACCAGAGGTACTAGGGAATAAAGCATGTTGGAAGCATTCTTTAACTGGTCTTTGGTTCTGATAACAGAATCTTTTTTCTTGATCCTGGTTCTTGAAATAAGATTCTGATAATTCTTATAGAATTCGCGTCCATAAAATAAGCGTGTCCATCTAGCCATTTAAGATTTTACATTCGGGCGGGCTAGTAGACGAGCTCCATATGCCATGTCATTGGACGGAGCTTCTCATTAAGGACTTAGCAAGTCCAAAGACTTGTGTGGACGAGCGCTTCTGTCACCTTAAATGACGAGCACTTCTATCACTTTAGTAGACGAGCGCTTCTGTCACTTTAGAGCGAATAGATGATTCTTACAGTTTTAATCTGCACACTAGATAGACAGGTTGGCAACCAATATGAATGTTAATTAAATCATTAACCAATGTTTAGTTCTCATCATCAAAACTTAGGGAAATGCACATCAGACATTTTAGAGACTTAACACTTGCTGGTATAGGTAGTACCAATCAATTCATACAAGTCATCCTTAATTGCATAGTCCCATTCCTACACACTCCCAGGATCCCTCTCATTCCGGTGTGTAATCGGTTCATTCATGTGTCCTTCCGCCTATAAGCCTGTTATGAGCAGCTCCTTGTCCGTGCCTTCTTGCACCGGTGACCACTCCCCGCCCTTATCGGCACCCGGGTGTTACAGGTGCTGGGGTAGCACAACTGATTTTGACTAATGGTATAAAGAGTTGAAGGAGTTAGAGGTCCATGATTCAAATATTGGTAAAGGAAGAAAACTAACATAACATCTGACATACTAACATTTGCATATAGAGAAAAAAAAAAAAACTTAATTTTGTCTATGAAATTGGTAAATTAAGTTCTTGTTTTTTTATTTTATTTGTTTCATAATTAAGTTCTTGTTCTTAATTTGGAAAATAAATTCTCTTTCTCTCACAAGTCAGAACCTCAAGTAATTGATGGCTTTCTTAAAGTGAGCTTATAAAGTGATCAAATAACTATATATCTATTTTTACATCATTTAGTGAGTCAACATTTAAATATATTTTAATTAATGATAAATATACCATTAATTTTTTTTTAAAAGAATAAATATACCATTACTTATCCACTTTAAGAATAAATTCATTTTAGAAAAGCGTTTTCCATTTCACATATTAATAAAATCAGGGCCGTCCTTGAGATTTTGGGTGTCCTGTGCGAACTGAGAAATTAGTGTCGCGCGCATGCGAGGTGCAAAAAACTAATCAATAATTGTTTTAATACAACCTCAAGCGAAACAAAATATTACCGAATAAAAGGAAAAGATTACAGTACCAAACTACAAAAGATTATAGAAAAAATAGTTGTTTAATTCCAATCATTAAAACCTTCGTTTGCTAAATGGTTTGCTCTATGATTTGTACCAAATAACTTACAGCAAAAACAAAAAATCTTTCTAATTCTTTTGAATAAACAAGCCAACTCCTATCTTGTTCTTCTCCATTAGAACAATAATGAATGTAATATGATGACGAGAAATACCTACCAAGATACCTAGTCAGTCAATCACGTAGAGGGAGGGACAAAACAAATGGTTGCTACTTTTTGATTCAAACGGAAGAAGGAATATGAGAGTGGTCACACACAAAGTTTCAATTTTTTTAGAATTTAGTAATAATATATTAATTTTATAATAATTTTTTTATATTGTATATACATTTAATTAAATATAATATTAATTGTAAAAAGGTGGCCATTAATTGTAAAAAGGTGGGCCCATTCCCACTCTTACTTACCAAGCTTATCAAGTTTTGGGTTTGAATTTTAAAAAACAATTCGACCTTCAAGTAAAAAAAAATAATTATATAAAGTTTTTATTTTAATATATACAATAATATATATACTAAGTAAAATAAAAATTTGCCCAACAAAATGAGGTCCTATGCACTTACACCACTAAATCATGCTAGAGACACCACCGAATAAAATCCATCATCATATTTATTTAGCAAAAGATAACGATCCAGAGGATTTTTCACCTCCCTTTTGGATATCCTTTTCACGTAGTGGGTGGTTCCACTTGAAAACGACTACTTTTCCATATTCAACGTAATCAGTAGGTGTATCATGACTGTGAAGAAAAGTTGGATAATTTCAACAAAGATTAAAATAAAAGCCACGTGCTGTCAGTGTTATAAAAGAATATTCCTAAAAAAAAAATGCACAAATTTTTTATAAGTCTCTCCTAACTTAATCATAGGTCTTGGGTTCTAATCATAATTCTGAGAATATAATAACACAAAAATTCATGAGAAAGAGCTTTGTCGCCCTTATGATCATATTCGACTCGAGAAATTAATCTTTGCAGTTGCACACAGATGATACAACGAGAAACTAAAAAAAATTAGTTTTAAACTAGAACATGAAAATGTTTTTTGAATAGTGCCTTTTGATATTCAATATAAATACTATAGATTAATTAATATGTCTGTGAATAAATATTAAAATATACCATATTTTAAAATAAAATAAATCAGTTATATATAAATATAAAAGATAATTATCAACTGTAATGTCAAATATCGATTAGTGTTTAAATAATAAAGTTATTATTGTAAAAAAAATTATTTAAATATTAATATTGAGGTGTCGTGCCTATTTCCAACAAAAGTTTTTATTTTCATTCTTCCAAAGTTCTATAATAAAAGGAAAATGTTACACAGAAGAAAAAAAAAGGAAAGGAAAATGGAGCCAGCGAGCAGAGGTGGCAATATGCTCATGCCTCATGCATTTTTATTGCAGCATGATAAGTAATGGTTCCAAACACCCTTATCTATGGGAGTCGTCTAATATACTCACAATAAAATAAGTTGGAGATAGGGGTGATCCTGAGCATGGACATTCTTTAGGGTCCCAATTTTTTTTGGATACTAGATAGTATAAAATTTTATATAGTATATATGAATATTATATAAAATTTATAAATTTATATAATTTATAAAAATTTTACATGCTATCCATGTTACAGTTGTATCAACGGAGAGAAGTTTTTCGAAATTGAAATTGTTAAAAGCTTACTTATGATCTACTATGTCATAATGTGGATTGAATGGTCTTGATTTGATTTCTATCAAAAATGTTTTTTTTTTTATAAATTTTGATTATGATCGGATTATTAAATATTTTGCAGCAAAAAATACAAGGAGAACATTTTCAAATGATTACGAAGGCATTATTTTCCTGAGTTTGTTCAGGACACCCAAAATCTCAAGACCGGCCCTGGTTGGAGGATTTTTTATTTTTATATTTTGGTGAACAATAAGTTGGAAAATGATTCACTTAAACCTGTGCAAGTGCAACACTATCCTCTGTGAATAAAAAAAAACGGTTATAAGGAATGAGAATAAATAGAAACAATAATATATGGTCGTGTATAAACACGGCCTTATGCTAATTGCGGGAAAAAAAAATAATGCACATGCACGTAGACACGATATGATATATCACAAAAAAAAAAAAACAAACTTGATTTTGTCCCATAAATATATGACAAATACCGACGAGTGTCTTGAGGATATTGTTTAAGTCAAAAAAAAATATAATTTTTTTTATTTAATATATTGGAAAGAGATAAACCTAACTTTTTAATGAATAATTATCTTATTTAGAATCCTTAAACAATATCCTTAGGATACTCTTTAACAAAATCCTAAACATATAGATAAGACATGAGTTTTTTTTAACAAAAAAAAAAAAGACACGATTTATTTTATAAAAAAAGTAAATAAGGCACAATGGTGTCTGTCTTAGAAATTTTGTTTTGGTAAATAAGAAGAAACGAACTTCTCCCACGAGCAAGTGCAGCATATTTTAGCGACTGCCAAACCATGTCATTCGGGACTATCTTGTGAGCATCCAGAGAAAAAGCAAGCTGAAGTGGAGTTTTTTTTTTAAAAAAAATCATGGTATCCTCCGGTCAGGAGCCAGAGATTAATCCCTCGAGATACTGAGATCCATTCAAGGGGTCGATCTCTCTCAACAGATGCTCTTTCATGTGCATGAGTCAGGAATCAAACCTCTGACCACATACTTAACAGGCCCAATCATCTAGCAACTGTGGCACATCATGTTGGTGTGAAGATTTAACTTTTAAGGGATTCGCATTAATTTCCAGTATTTAGGAGTTCACTCATTCACGTATTAATGTTATTGTGAATCAATTTCAAGCTTTCTTTTAGTAATTGACTCAACTGTATATTAATTAGGGGTGTTCGTCGATTCGAATCGATCTAATGAATTTAATAATTTGAATCGAACCAATTAATTTGATTTGGACTTTTTTAGTGTTCATCCAAGATGACCCAAACCTTGTGATGATAATCAGTTCCATTCCTAGGTGCAATGGTACATAATATTTTAATATTTGGACCAAAAGAAAACTTTTTAATTTTAAGGTACCAAATAAGTGAAACTAAAAAATAAGATATAATACATGACCAAAAGAGTATTTTAGCCAAAAGAAAATGTTACGGATGTTGTTGCCATACGAAGGCAATGCAATATAAATGTCAGTTTAATATAGGGTTTGATTTTTGTTCTTTTGAGAAATTTATACTTTTTTTTTTCAATAATTTATTTTGTGTGGTTGGGTATGAACTAATATTTGCTTCTTTAGGGAGCCATTAATAGAACTTTTCGTTTTATGCGAATGTTTTTCTTTAAAGTGATGCACTAGAATCTTATGTGTTTATTATTTTTTATTCAATTACTCATGTGCATACCAACGATTCCTAGGTGCAATGATATGTTCTTTAAAGTGATGCACTAGAATCTTATGTGCATACCAACGATATAAATCAGCACTTCTAATGGTGTTAGGGACTGAGACAAAGAGAGATGGATTAATATGTTCCTCTTTTATCATTTTCAGAGACTATATTTGATGAGTTTTTTCCCTAAAAAATGAAAAGTAATATTTCAAAAGTCATTAGGGGCTAAAATAAGACATTAGTCTTATATATTTGTTCGTTTTCCTCTCATTGCACTTAACTTTACGTGTTGTTTGTGCAGACTTGTCATAAGGCCAGAAATGTTGCGGTTCTTGAGCCCAGTTGTCAAAGCTCTTGTGATCCAGATGGTGCAAAGAGGGACATATAAGGAATTCTTGTAGGGACAGGATTTGTGGCACATTCTAATGAACCTTAGAAGAAGAAGAAGAAAAGGTGCACCCTATGCACCTTGATTTCAGATCATTGATGAAGAATAAAATTTGATCTACGGCTATGATGGATGAGTGATAACCGCTAAATCTGTCACACTATATAAAAAAAATTCTTGTTTTGCATTAAAGCCCTTGTACTTGTACAAACTTGTTGGAGTCTCACATTTGATAGTGATATGGTCTGAAGAGAGTTTATCACTACGATTATGATGGATGAGTGATAACCTATTAAACCTGTCACACTATATAAAAAAAATTCTTGTTTTGCATTAAAGCCCTTGTACTTGTACAAACCTGTTGGAGTCTCACATTTAATAGTGATATGACCTGAAGAGTTAGGGATTGAGTTAGATCCAGTCACAAATTCTAAGAAAACCTTTTTTTTGGTTGATAAGTGTATATAAGCTCAATTGCCAAATAAAAAATAATAAAGTTCCTCTAAATTAAACAAATATGTAAAGTGAGAAAATGAAGATATATCCACATTGATTAATTAAAGTACTTTGAGATCTTCAATATATAAAATGAAGTGACAAAAAGTTTAATTAATTGATTTAGATGGGATGCATAAAGAATAAAGAATAATTAACATTGGATGAACAAATCTCAATCAAATCTTCAAACATCAATAAAAAATTTGAATATGACTATATTAATATTAAATAAGGTAATAATATATTCATCTTGTTTGGTTAGAGGGTTGTATGTTTGAGGAGGACATGGCATAATTACATTAGAAGCAAATTAAAGGGAAATTGATTCATGTAGGACAATCATGATACAGCCTGCTTAAGGTATTCCAAGTTTCCAACATCTCATTTGCAGCACCTATGATGTGTGCATGATCACAAGGGGAAGGTAGCCTTATACATGCTGTTGTTATGCGTCACTGGCTCATATACCGTTTTATTATCTTTTCCCCTCTTTTCCTTTCTTCTTTAAATTGATGTGTGATGCCATGTCCTTTCATTCTTTTATTTTTGCTGCTTTACACTAATTATTCAGTCGAAGTACTTTGAACTTGATGTAAGGTTCTGCAAGGTTCAAGAAAGAAAACAGAGAGTTAAGGAAGCAAAAGAAATCTCCTTCGAGGGGAGGTCCTCCAAACAACAACTTTCCTCAATTTTCTTATGCATCATTCATTTCATCAGCTCATACATAAATAGTAACAATAGTAACAGTGAGTTAATCTGGGAAGGATCCCCTACATACGAAAAGCAAAAGCAGAAATGTAAAATTACAAAAGGAACGTACAAAAAGCAAAAAGCAGAAATGCAATACTGAAAAGGAATCCTAGCAAGGTGAGTCAGCACAACAGATTGTTTCTACATCCTTCCATTCAAATATCTAAGGCAGCTCAAAGTCCTTGAGCTATTTGGGCATAACCGTATTTCTCTTAACCCGAGTTTGGGGTATGGGCTCCTCCCTTGATTCATGAGGGTGAAGCTGGGTCTTCTTGGACCATCTCTTCATGCTCTTCTTGGATCTCATCAATTTGGGTTATAACATCCCTTTCTCCTTGGACAAACACCTTGTCCTCAAGGTGTAATTTCGGGAATTCAGCATGAAGATCAGATAGAGACTCCCAAGTGGCGTCTTCTGGATATCACCCAGTACACTGAACCAGCACCTTAGGTGTAGAAGAGTTGGCATCAATTTCCCAATCCAAAATGGCTAAGGGTTGGACCCGAGGCTTGTTGTCAATCGCAGTTGGAGGCAACTCAAGAGGGCGAGCAGCAAGGTCATGACACGGTTTTAGTTGGGACACGTGAAAAACAGGGTGTATCCTATTGGATTCAGGTAACTCAACCTCAAAAGAAACATCACCAATTTTGCGCGGAAACTTAAAGGGACCATAATACCTCTTAGATAGCTTTTGAACACGACAACCACTGACAGAGGTCTGCCGGTAAGGACGTAGTTTGACAAAGACCAGATTACCAAGTTGAAAGGAATGGGGGGAGTGGTGCTGGTTTGCATAATACTTTATGAGCTCCTGAGCTTTTTGAAGTTTCTTGCGGAGGTAGCCAAGGATAAGGTCCCTGGAGGAGAGTGCGGAATCGATGGCTTCTAGCTGACTAGTCCCAGCAATGTATTAAGGTAGTGAGGGAGGAGGCTTGCCATAGACTACTTGGAATGGGGAAATGTTGGTAGAAGTGTGCACTGCTGTGTTGTAGTGCCATTTTGCCCAGTGAATAAACTGTCCCCAAAGGCGTGGCTGAGTGTGCACAAAATAGCGGAGGTATTGTTGCAATACTTTGTTCACAATTTCCGTTTGTCCATCGCTTTGGGGGTGATAAGCAGTAGACATTCGGAGTTTGGAACCACTGAGATGAAACAGTTCTTGCGGGAGGAGAGTGCGGAATCGATGGCTTCCAGCTGACTAGTCCCAGCAATGTATTAAGGTAGTGAGGGAGGAGGCTTGCCATAGACTACTTGGAATGGGGAAATGTTGGTAGAAGTGTGCACTGCTGTGTTGTAGTGCCATTCTGCCCAGTGAAGAAGGAGGAGAGTGCGGAATCGATGGCTTCCAGCTGACTAGTCCCAACAATGTATTAAGGTAGTGAGGGAGGATGCTTGCCATAGACTACTTGGAATGGGGAAATGTTGGTAGAATTGTGCACTGTTGTGTTGTAGTGCCATTCTGCCCAGTGAAGAAACTGTCCCCAAAGGCGTGGCTGAGTGTGCACAAAACAGCGGAGGTATTGTTGCAATACTTTGTTCACAATTTCCGTTTGTCCATCGCTTTGGGGGTGATAAGCAGTAGACATTCGGAGTTTGGTACCACTGAGACGAAACAATTCTTGCCAAAATTTGCTTTAAAAAATTGGGTCAAGATCTGACACGATGCATTTAGGCATCCCATGCAGCTTACATATCATTTTTGCAAAGAGATCCACAACCTTACTAGCAGTAAAGGGAGCATGCCAAAGTGTGCAGCTTTGGAAAAACGATCTACCACGACCAGTATTGCTGTATGGCTTTGGAAAGAAGGGGCCCAACAATGAAATCAAGAGAAATGTCCTCCCAAACACCCTCTGGAAAGGGCAGCGATTGCAGCAAGCCATATGGAGCGTGAGTAGGGTCCTTAGCTTGTTGGCAAATGAGGCAAGCATTGACAAAATTGGTGACATCCTGTTTCATCCCTTTCCAATATACATTCTCCTTCAATCGGTCATAGGTTCTGTTAATACCATTGTGACCACCTAGTGGTGAGGAATGAAACTCCTTAAGCAAGGCAAATTTTAGATTAGAATTAGGAGGAATATAAATTTTGCTTTTAAAAAATAAGAAACCACGCAGAACCTTATAGTGAGGATACGATTCAGGTATGTATTGAACCTGCTGAATCGAATCTTGGAGTTGAGCATCTGTTTCAAAATCTTCTTTTAACTTGACTATAAAATCCCAGCGGGGGACCGTGATTGCCAACAGTTGATGTGTGTCATGGATTCTGGATAATGCATCCGCAACTCTATTTTGGGCTCCAGGCTTGTAAACTATTTCATATGAATAACCCAAAAGCTTAGCCAAATAGAACTGTTGTTCGGGTGTTTGCACAATCTGAGTCATTAATTCCCGCAATCTCCTTTGATCAGTATGAATAATAAACTTGCGACCCAACAAGTAAGTGCGCCATTGTTTTCACTGTGGACGTGATTGCACACAATTCCCTGACATATGTAGATGCTGCAAGCATTCTGGGGCAGAATTTTATACTAAAGTAATAGATATGGTGCCCCTTTTGAGAAAGAACTGTACCCATGCCTAAACCGGAAGCGTCTGTTTCTAGGACAAAGTCTTCTTCAATTTTTGGCAAGGCTAGCACTGGGGCCTCAGTCATGGCTTGTTTCAAATGATCAAACATAACTGCAGCTTGTTCTGCCCATTGAAAGGTGTCTTTTTTGAGCAAGTCAGTAAGAAGCGTGGCTATGGATGCGTAATCCTTGACAAATTTTATGTAGAACCCTGTTAATTCCAAGAATCCGCGGAGGTGCTTGATGGTTCTGGGAGTAGGCCAGTTGAGCATTGCTTGGATCTTTTCGAGGTTAGGTCCGACACCATTAGAAGAGACAATATGCCCCAAGTAGGAAATGGAGGACTGGGCAAATGTACACTTGGTCTGTTTGAGGTAGAATTGGTTGTCTAGTAATCGTTGGAACGTCAATTCCAAGTGACAGAGGTGATCATCTAGGGTACGACTATAAACCAAAATGTCATCAAAGAAAATAATGACAAACTGGCTCAGGTAGGGTTTGAAATTTTGGTTCATGTTGGCTTGGAAGGTGGAGGGGGCATTACAAAGGCCAAAGGGCATGACCAAGAATTCATAATGGCCATGATGGGTCTTGAAGACTGTTTTGGATACATCAGTTGGGTTCATGCGGATTTGGTGGTACCCTGAGCGCAAATCAAGCTTTGAGAACCATTTGGTTCCATAGAATTCATCAAGGAGCTCATCAATGGCAGGAATGAGGAATTTGTCCTTAATGGTGATGGCGTTCGGAGTTCGATAATCTATGCAGAAGCGCCAAGTACCATCTTTTTTCTGGACTAGGAGGACTGGGGAAGAGAAGGCGCTAGAGCTGTGTTGGATAATGCCATGGTTAAGCATCTCTTGGATTTGGGTCTTTATTTCACGTTTTTATAAATGGGGGTATCCGTAGGGGTGGATGTTAACAGGTTTGGCATTGTCTAGGAGGGTGATGTTGTGGTCATTAGTTCGTGGTGGGGGTAGGGTTGTGGGTGGGGTGAAGATGAAGTCAAATTTGGTAAGTAGAGGCTGAAGGGAATGGTGGGGTGGGTGAGGTGGGTTTGGGTCAGGGGAGGAGGGTAGGAGTTGTAGGGCAAAAAAGGTGTCAATGGAATTGGTAGATAGGAGGCGGTGAAACTGATGCAAGAAAGCCTCATCAGGTACGGGTTTGGGCTTACCCAGTAATTGGACCACTTGGCCATTTTTGACAAAATGCATAGTGAGAGTATTACAGTATGTCAAGACTTGGCCCAAAGTTTTGAGCCACTGGACACCTAAAACAAGTTCCGCCCTACTAAGTGGTAAAACATAGAGATCCACTAAAAATATCATGAGGGCCCAATCAGAGTGGTACCTGGGAGCATATGGATGAGCAGTTTAGTTCTTTGCCATTTCCTACCATAACCTGGAATGTGTGGGCCGGTTGGAGGGGAAGACCCAATGATTTGGCTACCCGGTCTTGAATAAAATTGTGGGTACTCCCACTGTCCACAAGAGTTGCAACCGGATGTTTACCAATATGGCCCAGAACCCGTAAAGTCTGTGGTATTGAGTGGCCCATTAGTGCATGGAGGCTAATTTGGGCTGGGTTAGGTGTTGGCCGAGGGTCCGGTTCGTGGGTGGGTTGTTGTTCTGCGGTAAGGAGGAGTTGGTTGAGTGTATTGGTGGGAGCATAGGCGATGTCAGGTTATGCAATCAGAAGATGAAATTGGCGTTTACATTTGTGGCCTGTGTGGAACTTTTTGTCGCAATAATAGCATAAACCCTTGTCGCGACGAGTTTGGTACTCGACCGGGGAGAGACGTTTGATGGGTAATGGGGTTTTTTTGTGGGTTGTGGGACGGGGTTGGGACCGTTGTGAGGGCAGGGCGAAAGGATGATTGGCCGGGGGTGGGGTTTCGGAAATAGCTTGGTGTGGGTTGCCGGTCATTGATCTTTTCTTCCTGGAGTTTTGCAAGGCTGATTACTGCACAGGGACAGTGGCTGGAAGGCTTGGACTTCGTGACGTATATCGGGTTTAAGGCCATAAACAAAGCAGCTAAGGTAGAAAGGAGGAGGGAGCCCCACGATCTGATTGGCCAGGGATTCAAAGGCCGCCTGGTACTCCTTTACAGACGATGTCTGGCTTAGTTTAAAAAGTGCTCCTTTGGGATCTTCGTAGAGGGATGGAGCACAACGAAGCTCAAGGGCGTGTAGGAACTAGGACCATGATTGTAGTTGGCCGTTGGAATGCATCCATTGGAACCAAGTGAGAGCCTCACCCTCCATGTAGAAAGAGGCTATGTGAAGGCGTTGGTCCTCTGGGGTTTTGTGAAAATCGAAGAACTGGGAGATTTGAAAAATCCATCCCAATGGGTCTGTACCATCAAAACAGGGAATGTCAAGTTTGATGGATGTGGCTGAGAAGGGTGGGGTGTTGATGTTGTCGTTTGGGCCAAAACCAAGGGGCGAGACGGGCCTTGATGGAAGCAAGTTCAGCGGTGAGGGTGGTGATGTCTTGTTGGAAGGTTATTTGGTTTTGGAGTAGCTGGTGAAGGGTGGCGGCAAGGTCATGGCTTGGAGAGGTCATGGCAAACAAATGAAAGCACCAATTGTAAGGTTCTACAAGGTTCAAGAAAGAAAACACAGCTAAGGAAGAAAAAGAAATCTCCTTCGAGGGGAGGTCCTCCAAACAACAACTTTCCTCAATTTTCTTATGCATCATTCACTTCACCAGCTCATACATAAATAGTAATAGTGAGCTAATCTGGGAAGGATCCCCTACGTACGAAAAGCAAAAGCAGAAATGCAAAATTACAAAAGGAACGTACGAAAAGCAAAAAGCAAAAATGCAATATTGAAAAGGAATCCTAGCAAGGTGAGTCATCACAACAGATTGTTTCTAGATCCTTCCATTCAAATATCTAAGGCAGCTCAAAGTCCTTGAGCCATTTGGGCCTAACCGTATTCCTCTTAGCCGAGTTTGGGGTATGGGCTCCTCCCTTGATTCATGAGTGGGCGAAGCTGGGTCTTCTTGGGCCAGCTCTTCATGCTCTTCTTGGGTCTCATCAGTTTGGATTATAACAGTTGACGTTGGTGAATAGCATCGGATATAGATTATATTTTAATATTCTCGGAACGTAGACATGAAAATAAAAATTTCTCATGTTTAGTACAAATTTTTAAAAAATATTTTCAAACATAAAAAATTACCGAGAATAAAATTAGTAAATGAAAATCAAAAACTTTATTCCCGTTAGTGAATATGAGAAAAAAGAAGTATTTATGGAAATAAGATTTTCCGAAATGTAAACTATTTGCTTTGTTTCCATTTTCCTGTTTTCAGAAATAATTACAAAATGACATATTATTTTTATTGAATTTCCTATACAAATTTCTGAAAACAAGAAAGAGAATGAAAACAATGTGCAGGCTTGTAATTATTTCTAAAATAAAAAATGAAAACAAGAAACTGAAAACAAAACAGACCTTAATTTACTTGATAATAAAATATTTCATGAAAAAAAAAACCCACCTAAAAACTATATCCTACACCCACATGCATTATTTTTTTAAAATGGATTCTCTCAGATTCCTCTCCATCTTCTCTATATCTGGATACCCACATGCATTACTTTTCCAATATGTTTCCAATGAAAAACTAAGTTTTTTTTCTCTCCCATTTTTTTTTTGTTATTTTGTTACTTATTGTGCCATCTTTTTTTAACAAAGGGCCTAAGCCCGGAAAACAAAAACTACAGAAACTAATTGGGGAGTGGAAACTCCCATAATATCAGCTGTCTAACAAGCACATAAGGTCACAAATCACTTATTAAGTTAGGCTAATGCTCACAAGTCACAACCTACACACCCGAACATCCAGAGACTCATGCATCAATCTACAAATCTTGCTTAGAAAAATAAAAATAAAAATCTACGGATCTGTCTAACAACATTATAACCACTGGAGCAACCTGTCTCTTTTCCTTTAAGAATATTGACCACAAATGCAGGATCAAGGTGCAGTTCAAAACTCGTGTAACCTCTGTCCTTTGCCAACCGAAGCCCATCATAAGCTCCCTGAAGGGAGTCATAAAGTGGTCAATGTGGATAGGGTGGGGATTTAAGGAGTAGAATGATAAAAAAGTTGAGGATTCAAACTTATCCACTAACAAAATACTAACGTTAACACTTAGAGATGGATATCAGGGCGACCCAATACTTTTTGAGGCCTAAAGCGAAACTCTAAAGTGGTGCCCTTTTTTATATGAAGCTGCAACCTGTTAGATACAAGGCCTTGTCATGCTCCACTAGACTAACCCCTTGGGGTTTAAAGTGAGGCCTTTTAAAATAAATAATAAAATTTTATTAAAATTATTATATTTTTATTTAAAGTTTATTTTTTGTGCTTTTTGAGCTGCAAAATCTTTTATTAAATTATTGCAATCGATTTCATTTAACAATTCTTTTTCAATCAATAATAAAGCTAGTCCACTTAATCTTTGTTGAGACATTGTCGATATAATTATGTCAATTGGTGTATCATTTTCCACATGTATAATTTCTCTAAATTTAATTATGTAAATAAATCTAATCCATCAATATCAGAGTTGTCATTATGTTTTAATGAACGTTCAAGGTTAAGACAATTTTCTTTTAAAATTTCATCATCCATTGACCTTAATTTCTTAATGCTAAATAGAAAACCAAAAATATCTTGATACATTTTAAATTATTCAAATCTACTTTGAAATGAAGTGATTGTTTTATCTATTATGTACAAGAAGTAATCAACTTTATTAAATTGAAAAGTCTTTTATGCAGCTGCTCACTCTACCTTTTGTACAATTGACTCGTAACATTTTTCTCAGAAAAACAAATTTATTAAAATAGGTAGTAAAAAAAATTTTTTTGAGGCTTAAAACCCTAGCTTTACCATCTTCCCCCTTGGGCCGACCTTGGCGGATACACATACAACTCGATGTGTGCAGATGCACCCACTGGGTTGTATAAAATTACCATTAATATTTTGAGTTATATATATTTTGCTCTCTAATTTTATCTATTTGCACCCATTGTCTAGTTATTTATATTGAGATAAATAGTTGTTATTTAAACACAAAATTTTAGATACCGTATGTGATACCGTGTATATTTATTTCTATCTTTTATTTATTTTTATCATCTTTTGTATACACGCATATCAAAAATACCCAAAAAAACAAAAGAGACACCATACACTATCACACGGTGTCCCTAATTTGATGTCCAAAAAATATATTCCGAGATAAATGTGTTCAATAACACTAGCAAGGTACCCATGCATTTGCACGGGTCATTTTTGCTTTTTTCGCACGTTGGAAACAGTCTATTCATAAAGAACCTATCTATTATATACTAATATTGTTTTTTTTTTTTTGCCAACATGATATACTAATAAGTGTGTCTATAACAAATCCATATATATTAACAACTGTTATGAAGAAAGCAAAGACTGGGTCAACAATATAGCAACTTTTCAATTCGTAAGAAATAGTGTGCTCTCTACATTCATGACAACATAAAATCGATATATGCTCAAATACAATTAAGTTATATTGCAAACTCAATCCAAGCCAAAGCATGCTTTCTAGAAGTATATATCTTCGTGACAATGCTTCTCGGGTATATATATCCAAGCCAAAACATGTTTCCTGTACATACTTGAAAACACATGAAATATCACCATGTGTAACAAACAATACTTTGCTGTTATACATATTAGATAAATTTGTCACTACTAAGGGACAAAACATTTCATAATCATAACTATACGTAAGTTCTTCCTTTGTTGACAGAAGAGGCTTTTGTAGAAGAAAGATTGGGTGAGTTTTGATCGTTGACCTGTATTTAGTTCATGATCCTCAAATAACAATAGATAAAATCCATTATAAAAATTAAAATATTAGAATAAGCATGACAAAAAACTTGATGTATTTTCATCTTCAAGTTTTATCTAAAACATCACTTTTCTAAAACAACATCATTAAAAAATTAGAACGATGTCTATTTCTCTTATAGGAAAGAGAAAAGGACAATGAAACTAACTCATATCCAAAAGTCTATATTCACATTAATGCTTGTTCTTTGCCTCAGTATATAACATGGACTTTATTTAATTTTTTGACCTTCTTAGTATAGAAAAAGAAAACAATTCACTCAGTGCTTGCTAGAACCTGTGCTCTTTTAATTTTCCCTGCTCATTCAAGTAATCTTCATTGTGTTGCTCCCAATGTAGACTAATGCATCATACTTTAGGCACTAATTACTTAAAAAATGCTAATGCACCAAAATGTCCTATAACCTGAAGTTAAGAATCCTGCAGTTATCCCTTGGTTTTGACTTGATAATTGATCAGGATAAGCTTTCCAACATTTACAATATTATAATCTAGTTTAAAAGTTAATTCTATATTCAATTGGTAGGTGTGTTTAACCTCATATTTTCTTAGATTTTCTGAGCTTTTACATTGTACAATTTAATTGGTAATGTTGACTCTCATTGCTTCTTCATGATACTGTTCCTTCATGGCAATTTATATTTGATGCATTATAATAGGCAATCATTTTACATTGTACAATTTATATTTGATGCATTATAATAGGCAATCATTAAGGTTGGATAGTATATACTACATAGTATATACAACACAAATTTGGTGCATCTACAACAAAAGAGGCAGTGGGGAAAAGATCAATTTGGTGATATGACTGAAAAGACCAGGAGGAGTAATACAAAAAGAACAAAAAATTTGACATGTGGTGTGAGAATGAGGGGTATTAAAGGCATTAAAAGAATAATATCAATGGCATTCATCAACAAACAAAGAGAGAGGCTAAAGTCCAGATTCTATCATTCCTATCCATCAACTATCCCTCTTCACTTTCAAACCTGAATCTGCACTCAACTTAGATGCCAAAGCAGTTGCAGCAGCTGCCTTTGCGGCCGGGTATGGGTCAAATCTCTGCATAGATCACAATACACAATAATATTAAAGAAATTGCAAACAAATACCATCAAAAGATGCTCTGCACTAATGCACTTCAAAGCACATACCTGGTCTTAGCTCAAAATGATATAAAGGAACTTTGATTTCATAGTCATATGTGATTTCATTCATTTGCCTCCCTAAAGCAAAAGTTTTTAATTTTAGCAGTAACATAATCAACATACTCGCGTCATTGATTCTTCCACAAAATAAAGCACTTGGTTATGAATATAATGCATACAGAATTTCAACGTAGTTGAAAATTAGGAGTTATGTCATCAAACTCTGATAGATGTCTGAAAAGTTAAATAATGCATTGTCAGTTTATCACCAATGTGTCTTCCACTTTAAGATTTTGATATTATCAAACATTAACAAAATACAGTCCCAAATTTATTTATTTTTTTCTGCTTCAAACAACATGACAGAGAAAAAATGAGACCTCACTTCAAATTGATAATCACCTGAAGGAGCTGTTGCGTAGTGCAATGATTTGTCTTTTCTTTGAGCTCATCAATTTTTGCTTGCTTTTCAGCATAAAGATTTTCAATAATTTTTTGGTTCCTGCGATCACCTATAATCACACCATACAAATTAAAAATTCCACGAATAATGGAATTTTATTTTCACTTGGCACATCAAATTCTAAACACATTGCATGTCCAAAAACATCATCATTAATGGAATCCAATGTTAAAATCATTGGAATTGTGAAGCATAGCATTATAACTTTTGACTGATGGTAACAAATTTCTTTACCAAACTGTTAATATGAAATACTGTTCCTTCAAGCATTTTTCTCTACAATAAGTTTCATTCGAACTGTTTGTACATGATTGCATGAACCTTAGGAATTTCTAATGAATTTAAAAACTTACTATGATCTAGCATTTTTATCATCATTTGCATATTATGCCAAGGCTATCAATTTGACAGCATGGAGAAATTCTTTCATAAAAAACATTAACCCACGAAGACATTTTCTTAGAGACATTGCACGGGAAAACAACAGAACACATATTTGGTTTAGTATTTAGAAGGGTAACTAAAAAAGCCATTATTTTTGTAACTAAAAAAAAAAAAAATCACCAGACATCATTCTAAGAAACAAAAGTCGTCTAATATGTGACGAGAAACATAATGCCTAAAAATGTAAACACTTTAGAAAACCACCAATGGTTTTTGTTTAGCTATAAAATCAAATATCAAGTCTATGTTAAAAGCAAACAAATGCACTTAATCTCTATCCAACACCTATAAATAAATCCCCGCCTTAATCTTAATTGCCTCGGGACTTTATCTTGGAATCATAGTTGAAGTTTTATCATATTTTAAGCTTCACCACAAGTTGGGTGCAAAAGACCCTTTTTAAGAGCATAATGCCATTATAAAAACCCATCTCACGTTCATGGTTTAAAATAATGATGATCATGAGTTTGTCACAATGATGCAATATGCAAACTGCTAACATGTGATACCTTATTTATTGAGTGAAACAAAATAAGATATATTGCAATGTAATTGTCCAACATTCTTAAGTTAAGTTCGTTGGCTCTAAAGTCTATAAAAAGTTAATAGCAATAGCAACCTTATTACTTCTCATCCATGAAAAAATGATCACTAGTACTATGCCTTTAGAGTCCAGAAAAAGTTAATAGCATTAGCAACCTGATTAAGGTGAAACATAGAGTCCATAGTAAGTTAATAGCATATGAGCCAACTATTTATCAAGATGGTTCATTGGTACAACATATAAGATAATAACTTTGAGGTGAGGATCTACCTGTAGAAACCCAAAAAGCCTTCTATTTTGGTTATTATGCTAGCTGATCCAAGCAGACCTGTATTGTTTTGTTTTTTTATAAGCACAAACCTGTACTGTTAAACTTAGCTCTTCAGGTCTGCAAGGTATCATTATAAAGGAAAATCAAGAAAAAAGAGAGGAAATCAACAATTATAGAGGAGTACTAAAAGATAAGGAATGATAATTGAAAAGTCTTTACTCATAATGGATATCACATTCCTAGTGTCCCAATTAAATTAAGCATTATGCCAATTTCAATTGAGCCTGTTAGAATCACATTTTTTTTAAGAAACAAAATTAAGCATCATCACCACGAGACTAATGATGCTATCTATACTTCTTTGTAAAGACACGTTGAATTGGACTTATGATTGAAATGACACTTAAGTATAATATTAAATAAGTATAATATTATTTACAATCACCAAAGAAAATGCTCAATTTCTTACCATCTAAATCAAGCATGAGGGTTACTTATTATCTTCTCTGGAATTGCTTCGGTATTTGTGGATCAAGGCTAAAAAGGCAATGGCACTATTAATTCCAGCTGAACATGATCAAATATCATCAACCTCAACATAAATAACTCAACCATTGGATTTTAGCTTAGAAAGAGAAACATGACAGATGGAAATTTAAATATGATCAAATATCATCAACACAAAAGAGTTATGCCACATAATTATCAATATAAATCCATCTTCAATCTTAAATTACCAAGACTCAATCACAAATTTGAAAATGATATGTGATCTTGAGCTCTTAGAATTTAATCTCGTTTCTCCAACTTTTCTGCTTGAAAGGCCCTGCAACATACAAAGATCAAATTAACTTAGCTCATATGCATTTTTCATAAGTACAGTGAACATGAAAATATATCAAACCAAATCATATACACAACTTAAAATAAGACCCCATTTTCATAATCAAGCAAATGATATAGATAAATATAAGCAACTCGTAAATGATAAATGTTTAAATCATGAAACTCCATTAATCAATATTATTGCTTAAAAAGGACCAATTTAAAAAGAAAAATTAAATGAAGAAATGGTTTGTCAAGAAGCTACCTTGATTTTCAAAATCTTCAATGTATCCATCCTGCAAGAATGAAAATCGTGCTTCTTCTTTTTATTTTCCAATTTCCATTGGAGGCATATTAATCAGTTCCCTGAATTCGATTACATAGGCTCCTGTCCATTGGCTTCCCTTGACAATAAAATAACACAAAAGAATCAGAAGTCAAGAAATGTAAAAGCATAATTGAAAGCTAGAGTTGTAAAAGCATTAGACAATATCATTCCATTTTTTAAAGGTTTTTCTCTCATGAAAAATTTCAAATTATTTCACTCACCAAACATTCAAGTTTCTAGCCCTCTAGAATGTTATTAACTACTATAATGTCTTCTATTATACAGTTAGCTCTCAGTTTGTTAGTTCATGTTTTATTGCTTTTTTGTTTCTTCTTCATGCTAACATTTACAAACACCTATTGAATTGTTTAACAAAATATATTGGTTTTTCAGGTAGACAAACATTAGAGTTAACTATATACCATGTGGAAGAATATAACTTGTACTACCACAAATAACAGAATTTGGCATTACCTACAAAGAGTAAATTTCTAAAACACCTCACATGCTATAAACAACCAAGAACAAATAAAGAAATGAGAACATACAATTTTGGAATGTCTTGTGATAGGAGCGGCAGCTTCCTCTTCGCTGGCAAATCTGCAGATCAGAGAAGTGAAGAAATAAGCTTAATAATACACAAACCAAAAATAGGAGGAACAAAACAACATGCTATAAAATCTGAAGAACAGATGGGAGAACTTACTGGAGAAACAACAAAACAGATTTTAAAACGGAAAACAAAAAGAGAAGATGAACAAATAGGAAACTCTTACCGATTCGATGCTTCCTATCGTGGGAGAAGATGTTATGAATGTAAACCCTAGGTGCTTTTTTGTTGAACAAATTAGAAAGAAGAAATGAGAGAAGGTAGTGTAATTTTTTGAAAGAAAAATGAACAAAATAGAAAGAAGAAGTGAGACAAGGTAGAAAAAAGAGATGAACAACTGGGCTCTGTCCTTGCTAATTTGCTCCAGCGTGCAGACCTGTATGTAGAGCAAAAACGTGGATAAAAAATGTCTAATAAAAATATATGATGAGGTTTGAATTGAGAGGAGACTGGAGGATGTAAATTGATGAGCGGGAAAAATGTTCCCCAACAAACATCTGACACGTGGCAGTAGAGGATCATAAGATAACATGAAATAACATAGTAGAGAAAAGATATCTGATTTATTTGATTAAATATTCATTGGTGATACATACAACGATATCTTAACAAATCAATATTTTTATTATTTCTCTTTCTTATTTACTAAAATAAAAGCACACATTAAAATGTTAGCAGTTGCCCATGTAAAAAATTTTATGAAGACATTATATGTTATTTTAATCCAAAATTTTATGATTTTGACATTCATATCTTTATCTTCATATGTAGGATAATAATTATTTTTTGAAAAAATAATATGCCTCCACTAACCCAAGGTTCTCGATCAGCCACGGTTAACACTAACATTTGTCTATATAAAAATAATAAAAAAACCATAAGCTCCCCAAATCTCAGCAATGAATGCAGTTGTAGACACCAACTGCCTGGAAAAACCACAAAATCCAACAGCCATCCTCTCCTCAAATAAGACCACCACAGCCAGCAGAAGCATTCACTCCACCGCCTCAGCACAAAGGGGACAGATTGCATCACCTAGGCCTCAGCGAGAAGTCCTCTGATTTGTCAACAATCTATAATGCAAAACCTGCCATATGAAGCAACGAATTCTCTCAGTTGCATTAAGATTCCACACCCCTCTCCAAATTCCAGATGACATTCATCATGTTATGATGATTGCTTAGCATGTGGCAAGCACTCGTCACTCCCATTGAATCTTAATATTCTAAGTAATGTTATTATGTGTGAATTTGGTTACGTATCATCTTGTTTGCTTCCTCTATTCTCACTTGTTTTCACGACTCTGATGTTATTATTTTTTTAGTATAATCTTTTTCATCGATTAAGATTCAACAATTAAATAGCCATAACTGAAGTTCCTGCTAAATTTTCCTTTTTTTTTTTTTTAAAATAAGGACCATTTCTAAGATTTAAGATATTAAGAGATAGCTTGATATAATATAGTGTGACTTGTGTCTAATTTTTGCCTTCCAAATATCAAACTTTAAAACTTGGCCTAAATAAAAAGGTTGGAGAGAACCAAAGTGCGGCCATATAAATTCTACCTAACATTCTTGAAATTATTTTATTAAATTTCGTCAGAGTAAAAACAGTCTAATTTCCACACCTTACAAAATAATTTTCTTAATAAAATTGCTGTGGTGGTTAATTACTGTAACAAAATGAAAAACACAGCAACACAAAACAACAATGCAAGATAATGAACAATTTAAAAAACTGAATTGACAGAGAAAAGGGAAGAAGAGAGCAACACCAAATATTAAACGTGGTTCAACCGGCTGGGCTTACATCCACGAGAAGAGAGCAAAGATATTTCAATATGATTGATTCAAGGTTACGAGATCAAGCTAGCATCAATAGAAGTTCATCCCTTAGCCCCTTGTTTAAGACCCAGTAAGAAAACAGAACAAAGATTCCGAGTCTTTCTACACTATTGCACACCACTCTCTTGATCTCACACGCACTCTTGATTACACAAGTTCGGAGAATTACAAAGTACACTACTATCTCTTTTCTATATTTCCATAGCCTAGTGTCTATGCTTTATGCCGACCCCACCTAATGGGATAAGGCTTGGTTGTTGTTGTAGTATCTATGCTTTATATAGAGAACACAATCAACTACAATGATCTGCTAGAGCTCCATTCAGTTATGCTGCAGCAAGTTGGTTAGGCTAAGTAACAAACTCTTAACTGAATTTCCTTCAACTGAATGCTTGTTGCTCGTATCTGATTTTGAGACACCAACTAACAAAAGTTGTACTCTTGACAAAGAGTATACAGATTTTAGCTCAGAGGCTTGTGTTTCACCCAATGCAGAAGGGTAAATTTGATCAAAACACACAGAAGGAACGAAAATAAAAGACACAAATATATCACATTATAATACACATGAGACTCCTTTGATACAAAAACAAAACAAAACAAAACTCACATAATCCTAATCACATTACAGACCATATCTCATTTATTCAAGACACTCAATCCACAAAAAAAAAAAAATTTACTTGTTGGCAAACAACTCCTTATCAATTGCATTATGAGCGGTTTCAAAATCCTCATCAAAGAACATATCCCAGTGACCATCCCACTTAATGAAAAACTGAGTATCCTCATAATACTTAACCCTATGCACATCCCCAGCCGGAGTGAACAAATAATCCCCAACCGTCAGATCATACCTCTCCTCCTTCGTCAGATTCCACACACTCTTCTTCCCTTCAATCACCACCAAATCATGCCCAAACGTGTGGTGGTGCGCCGGCTCCACGCTCCCCGCTTCAAATCTCACGAACGCTGACGTGGGACTCTCCCTGACTATCTTCATCGAACCGCCCGGGATCATCTCGACCGGGTTCAGTTCCCGGTTCTTCACCAAACAACAAACCGCACACGTGTCGACCGGGTTAGGGTTTTCGGTTTTGTTATTGTTACCGATTTGTGGCATTTCGGCGAGAGAGTTATCGAGGAACGATTGGATCTCTTGTGGCCAGGGATTGTTGTCGTTGGCGGGGCAAGGGGATTTGAAGGGAGTTTTGAGCCACGTGTCGAGGATTTTGATGGCGGTTTCCGGCGAGGTGGACTTGCCGGAGACGGCGAGGACGTTGGAGTTGTTGATGGATCGGGCGTTGATGGCGTCGGAGGCGGTGAGGCAGGTGGTGGCGAAGACGCCGGGGAATTTGTTGGCGAAGATGGAGACACCGGCACCGGTGCCGCAGGAGACGAGGCCGCGGATCTCTCCGGCGGCGGAGGATTGAGAGACGCGGCGGCCGACTTCGGCTCCGATGGAGTAGTAAGAGGAAGTTCCGAGATCTTCGACGTCGATGTTGAGGGAGCGGAGGTGGGAGACTAGAGCGTCTTTGAGAGGAGTGCCGAAGTCATCGGCGCCGGCGATGATTTTGATAGGGCGAGTGGTGGTGGTGGTTTCTGCCATGGGTGGTTGGTGATGGTGGAGATTGAAGAAGAGAGTAGAGAATGATCAGTGTTTGCACCTTACACTCAAACCAAAAGATGAAATGAGCACAGAAGAAAAATCAAGCATTGAAATGAACCTAGACTTTATTACTGGCCTAATTAATTATGGATTTATCTGTTACATTCACGAATTTCTCGGTGTCCTGTGTCCTGATGATTTTTTCACTTGAAGACAAAATGGAGGGTGTTTTGTTTAGGCTTTAAAAATTAATTTTTTTTCAGAAATATTTTTTAGCAGACTTCGAAATCTTGGTTAGTCGGTATATAGAAAATCAGATTGAGAGATGAGAACTCATCTTAGGTTGGAAGTTTTTGACGGAGTGAATATTTCGTAACTATAACATAACAATAAGAAAAAAACTGAATTTTCACATGACGGTTTTAGAATTTTAGTAAAAGTAAAAGCCCATCAAAGTCGTATTTTTTTCATTGAAAAACTTTGTATAAAACTCAACAAATGTGTTCTAAAGTTGACACTGCTGCCTTAAGCCCTAAAATTTGTGTTAGTGGAAGAATTTCAAACTCTTGACAAAAATAATTCCGACAGGCTGACGAAGGAATTAAAGTAAAGAATGTTATTTTTTAAGTATCGAAAATACTTAGCTGATAAGAAAGTGTATATATCAACGAAAAGATAGATTGACAAGCAATACGAAATTTATGGGAGGATTGTCAAAGATAAGTTGTCAAGATAAGTTTTCAAGCAGTTAATCCCGCCAAAGACAAGTCAGTTGATACAGAGCGGTTCAAGACATTGAGCAGTTATTGGAATTGTATTGACAAGCAGTTTAAATGTAAAGCCTAAGAGAACTGCCAAGAACATGTGGCAGTCATTTAGATAGGAAGTTACTACTAAGTAGTTATTTTATTTGCCTATAAATACTAGTTATTACAATGTAATAAGGGTTGGAACTTGAAACATCCTACACATCTCGATCACACAGCAGACTGACGGATTAACTCAAGTATTCCTTCCACCCTTTTATCATCGATACAATGTTCAATTTCAATATAATATTGGTTCATTTCCTTCAAGTTCTTCATACACTTTCCAGTTAATTCATCATGTTCTTCATATTCTTTCTGAAACTTGCGTTACTTTTCTGCACTTCATGCTTGTTTAATCAAGTTTTCCTTTACTCTAATATTATAAGTAGTTCCTAGTTTTTGATATCTTTTACTTAAGTTAACATTTTCATTCGTTTCTATTCAATTTCCCAGAAATTGTTCTTCATCAATTTTAATAAATAACTATATTTTCTATATTAATTCATTTGTAGTGTTCTTACATTTCAAATCTAAGTTTTACTTCCTGTCAAGTATTCATACTTAATTACTTAGTATTTCAGAAACTATTTTCATTATCTAGGGAGGTTACTAGATACACATCCTACACATCTCGATCACACAGCAGATTGACGGATTACATTCAAGTATTCCCTCCATCCTTCTTATTTCAATACTATGGCAAAATTCAATACCATTTTCATCCTTTTTGTTCAAGTTCTTTACTTGTTCCTTTTAATTTCCAGTATTTCCCTCAGGTTCGTCTTTTAAGTTTATTTTACTTCTTGCAAGTAGTGTCATTTAGATCTTTCTTTACTTAACTTTCCTTTCAAACTTCAGTTTTCTTTTCATTATAAACTTAGTACGATTAGGAAGTTATTTTCTATTAAATAATCGTCCCTTTTTTTAAAAAATTTCAAACTTATCTTTTAAAGCATGAATCATTTATCGTCAAAACTCATTATTGACAATGTTTTATACCTCTTTGACAAATTTACATAATCGTTTGACACCAAGTCTTTGCCAATATTTCCTAATTTGGCTTTAATTGTCAAATTTGTACTTGACAGACTATTCATACATACATTCTGACGAGATTACCGCATAACTCGTAGGTCTCACACTCGTTTGATCTATAATTATTTGTCACAAAGGAATTTTTGGACACAACCAAAAACCACCGTTAACAAATTGGCACGCCCGGTGGGACGAGTTTAGAGTAACTCATACAGTGTCACGAATTCGACATACGAATTTATTGTCTGCGTCTATGGAGTGGAAAGGTGGTTCAAACATCATTTATTTCCCAAAACTCTGTGAATATGAGTAGTGCAAGTGATGCAGGCGTAGTAGGCACTAACACCGCTGCGTCAACGGTGGATGCTATTGCACCAGTTGACAATATTCCTGCAACCAGGGCTAACGCTACTAATGCAGGGAATAATAGCACTAATAGTTTAGGTGCGAGAAGAGGCATTTCTTACGCTCAAGTTGTCAATAGATTTGACGAAGTTGGCCAAGGAACACTTCCATCACCAACTTCCCCAGTTTTACAACAAATAAATCCACCGACTACCGGATTGTCTCCACAAAGTGTTATGAATTCAAACCCAAGAGGGACTACACAACCTCTGTCACAACCTTTGTATGGGATGCCTTATGGTTCGACTGTTGTCAATCCAAATACCCCATTTGCATACATACTATATCCAAAAGGAATGACGATGGTTGCCCATGCATCTGGACAGGCAAGACCATCGACTGGGGGGCAAATTCCCAGTCATGCGAATGGGATAACAGGGTCAATGGTGGTAACCCATTCTCGACAAGAGCAACCAGTAGTAAGGCCACATATATCCCCACTAAGACAACCCCCACAAAATATTGTTGGTCTGTCAGAGGCTACATTAGCCAATGTTCGACAACAAATTGACTCTAGTAATCATGACATGGTGAATACATTTACTCAACAAATGAGTACAGTCATTACGCCATTAATGGAAAACACGAATAATGCATGCTTGACATTGGCAATGAGACACGTAGGTTAAATAGAGCCTTTGGCGTTGTACCCCCAGATTATAACCAAAATACCAATAGAAATCTCAATAGAAATGTCAATATGAATAATCAACCACAGGTTGGACAATCGCAAGTTATACAACTTGACAGATCTGAACAAGATGGCGAACGGCCATAGCCCCATCGTCGGATTCCTTTGGGACGTGGAAATGTACATATTCTACAACCAGAGGAAGACAAAGATTTTGTCATAAACTAGGGTGCTTTTAGAGCATTTCGTCAAAACGTTCTAAATCAAAACGTCAATCAAGTCGTCGAGCAAGCATTGAATAGGTTTGGTTTTAACATAGGTTATGCCAATCAACCATTTTTTGAGTCGGTATTTCCTGACTGGGTCCAACAGGCAGAAATGCCTCGAGGATACAAAATACCCAAATTGTCAAAATTCTCAGGAGAAAGTGGAGAGTCGACAGTCGAGCACATTGCCCGATATACAATCGAGTTGGGAGATTTGGCTTTAGAAGAGGGATTAAAGATAAAGTTCTTTCCAAGTTCATTGACTAAGAATGCTTTTTCTTGGTTTTCAACTCTAAGGCCTAATTCCATACATTAGAGAGGAGTTTTCATGATCAATTCTTTAGGGGTGACCTAAAGATAGGATTGACAGATTTATTTGACATTAAGAGGATAAATAACGAGTTTGTCGATGACTACCTTGCCCGATTCCGTCAAATGAGGAGTCGGTGCTTCACCCCTATCCCTGAGGCAGAAATAGTAAAGATTGCTGTTGGGGGTCTAGATTACCATATTAGGAAGAAGTTGGTCAACCAACATCTAATTGATCTTGCCCAGTTAGGAGATAAAGTCCGACAAATTGAACAATTGAAAGTCGAAAAGGTTTTCAAGCAGAAGAAATTCCTCAAAAGAGAAAAGATTAACTTTGTCAGATGTAATGAATCCGACGAGGAGGGCAACGATTTTGAGGAATATGTGGTAGATTACATTGAATTAAAAAATGGTCCACCTTATATATGCCAAGCTTTGAAGCCTGTGAGGGCCAAAGAAAGGATTCTTTCATCAATAAGAAACTGTATACATTTGATGTGACCAAGGCCGATCAAATATTTGACATATTACTCAAAGATAAGAAGTTAAAATTGTCAGATGACCATAGGCTTTTGAAGGCCCATGAGATTAAGGATCGGAAGTATTGTAAGTATCATAACACTTTTGGTCATGTAACTAATGATTGTATGCATTTCAGGGACATTATTCAGAAAGGTTTGGCAGAAGGAAGACTAAAGTTTTCAGACAAGAAACCAGACATGAAGGTTGATACAGAACCGTTTGGTCCTGAAGTTAACAAGGCTAGCCGCCGAGTCCCTATGGGAATATGCATGGTCAATATCAGAGCTGGGTAAAATATCCAGATGGATCTGTCGGATTCATTTGATATTTATCCAAAACCGGGAGAACCTCTTGTCGATTTCATGACATGCAAGAAATATGGTGGCATACTTAAAGTTTGCCCAAGATGCAAAACATTTTATGACGAAGTGGCTGCCGAGAAAGCCAGGGGGCAGAAAACGTCATCATATCGCCCACAAAATAGAACTGAGTCCCGCAATGGTAGTAGCCAAGGCAAATTTTCACACTCGGGCAGCCATATGATAATCTGCTGGCTTATCATGTTTTATCTATTATTTTAGAGTGGATTTAATCAATTAAGTTGAGTTGAATACTTGATTTAGCCCAAATTAGACTTTGTTTTCCTATTTTTGTTATTTTAGAGTCAATGTGTGCATTTAATTGATTTAATTAGATCTTAGATGATTTTCTCAAGATTTTTCTTATTTTTATTTTTAGCAAAGGATAAAGAAGAAGGATATCAATTAGATTGAAGATTGCCAAGTAAATTGCAAGTGCCCACATGATGGATTTGAATCCAAATCAATTTGGATTTGGATTATTATGATTAAAAGATAATTCAATTGGCATTGAGATAAAAGATTGGATCCAAATTAATCAATTTGGATTTGGATAATAATTGCCTATCACAACAATAAAGGATATGATAAGATTTGGCAATTAATTTGGAGATATTGATTTGGATATGAAGATTAAAATGTTCAAGATCAACCATGATGGAGCTTGCATGAAGATGGAGCTTGAAAAGTAAAGAAAACTGGGCCAAACAGAGCCCATCACGGCCTAGCCGTGACACCCACCACGACCATGATCGAGCAAGGCTGAAAAGAAGAGAACGAAAAAGTCAAAACCTGTCATGGCCAGGCCGTGATGGCCATGATGGCCATCAGGGCCAGACCGCGATGGCCATCACAGCCGTGACAGGCCATCAGTGCCAAGTTTTCCAAGACAGAATCTGTCATAGTCTGGCCGTGACGGCCATCACGACGGTGACGCCCAATATCTGGAATTTTAAAACCTGATTTGATCTGATTTTGTAATTGATTGGGATTCAAGTTAACCTACTCTATAAATAGGGCAATTAGGCTCAAAAATCGGGGGACTTGGGCTGCTACCTTAGGCAAAAAACTAGGATTTCTCTTCTTCTCTAATTCCTTCTATTCTCTTAGGTTTTCTTTTATGCTTTTGTTAATCAAGCTTGCTATGAACATGGCATTGCTTGAGTAGTTGTTTTTATTTCTAGGGATTGGAGCTATGCCCAAGATTTGTTTTATGTTATAAATTGACGTTTTACTTCTTGTTAATTTCAATTCGCTTTCGATTTGATTCATATTGCATGAATTACTTGTGAATCTGGTGCGCACTTATTTGCATGTCATAGATACTCTAAGGAGGAACCTAGCGTTGAACTTAGGTATTGGATCTATAGGGATTGAACTTAGGACTTAAATCACGAGAGTTAGAAGCAGCCCTTCGAGGGTTCACTGAGTTGTCACAAAGCTTAAAGGGTTCGATTTAAATTTAATTACCACGAGAGTAGGGGTTGGTTTAATCGGGCACGGTTCTTGTATCCAGATAGGGAACATTAACTTATTTAGGATAAATTCACCTTCAAAGCAAATTTCAATAATTAACTAGAGGGGTAGTCAATTTAGTAACATGATCAGTCTTGTTGGTAACCCAATTCCTAGAAATCTCTTTTTCATATTTAAAATCCCAAAAATATTTGATTTGATTTTATTGTTTCTTTTATTTTCTTGAAATCTATTCACACTTATTTCTTAATCTAAAATAGTTGTTTAATTTGTGAAGTGGTACTTGGTTTCCCAATCCCTGAGTTCGATACTCGGTTTCTCACCGTTTTAGTATTACTTGCTTCGATCCCAAGACGCTGCAGGAGCCCATCACCATGCTGGGTCTAACAGTGTATACAGAAGTGTTGCACCTGTTGTTAACAGCAGGCAAATAGCCGTCAACAACACGTGCATCATACAAGACCTAGACAACACCACACTAGAGGTTGGTTTGAAGAGCCGGTCAGAGGATCAGTGGGAAGTAACAACTTTATCGGTGGTAGAATCAATTCCGTCAAGACTAGGAAACCCCCGTCCAATGTAATGGTGGATCAATGGGTAAAGAATTCTGCCACGGCTCATTATCCAGAGTTACGAAAGCAGAAATGGGTCAGAAAAAACAAGTTTAATGACCACAATCCACCCTTTTGGAATGAGGATTACCGAAAGGTCCAGCTAGCTCAGAATGCTCAGATGACAGGACCTGGCTTGTCAGGACCATCAACTCAGTCGGCCATCTCTAAGAGCCAAAAGGGGAGGTTCCAAAGGCTCCGACCGGCTCAAAAGAAGAAGCTTGCCAGGCAAGGAGGTGTCACCATAAAAGAGATGCCTTCGCAGAATACTGGTTGTTTGGTTGCAATGGCTGACGACGTAGCTAACAAGAGTGGAGATGTCAAAATGAAGAGCGTTGTAGAGGCTCATCCAATGGAGGTTGACATGAAGATGCCTGTTACTCAAAACAGGCCAAAGAAGCCTATGTCGCAAGTCTGTGCAGAGAAAAAGAAGGTCTTAGAAATGTCGTCACCACCAACAAAATCCACAGCCAAATGGCCGGTTGGATTGGTAGACATGGAGAAGGTAGCAGGACTTGAGAAGAAGTTTGAGGCAAGGATGCAAGATCATCAGTTGACAACATTCAAACTTGAATGTGATTTGACCAAGGAGGAATTGTCTTTTGATGCTGTCATTGAGGCATTAAACGATCCAAATGATGATATTAACATCAGCAGAGGCATGGACATGGATAGCCAAAATGGAGATCTAACTGACTTCATCGAGGTACTGGATAACTGTGGTGCAGGGATAGCCCGGCCTTTGTCAGAAAGGTCAGGATCAGACGATGACAATGATTTGAAGAGAAATCATTGAAGAACTGTAGGAGGTGCATTATTAGACGAGGATCCAGAGAATGAAATCATTTTGGAACCAGGTATGAGTATGAATATAGGGTTGATTTCCGTCATCCCAGCGGAGTATGAAGGATATCTTGACGTGGATGTTTCCGACGATGAGGATATGGTCGACAATGACAGAAATCCAGATGATTTTTGGATGTATGTCCAAGAGAATTTGGTCACCGTGTTCGACAATATAGCCCAGTTAGAAAAGCCCACTGATGAACAAAGAAATCATTTAAGGCCATTGCATGTAAAGGCTATAATTGATGGGAGACCCACTAATAGAGTTCTGATTGGTGGAGGAGCTGCTGTCAATTTGATGCCTAGGGCAATGTTTAAGAAGCTAGGAAAAGATCAGTTGGACTTAATTCTGACAGACATGGTCGTCACTGATTTCAGTGGCAAAACATCTCCATCAGATGGTGTTGTACTTCTCAATATCCAGGTTGGCACTATCGAGAGGATGACATTGTTCGTGATAATTCCAGTCAAATCAAGCTACAACTTATTACTTGGCAGGGATTAGATTCATGCTGTGGGAGCAATTCCTTCGACAGTGCATCACAAAATAATCTTGTGGGATGAGCAAGATCTAGTGGAGATCGTCGAAGCAGACGATAGCACGTGTTACGCCCAGCAGTCACATGTGGATTTCAAAGTATATTCACCAAATGTCAGACCTGTGACTGCCAACGAAGGGGTCATTGACAAAGATGCGTTAGAAGCAAGCCTTCTCGGTCAGTTTGGCGTAAAGATAAAGGAAGAGGCCGACAAGTCTCGATTCAGTTCCGACAATGAGCCTTGAAACACACCTGAGAAGATTGTCGGCCTATATGACTGACAGAGAAGTACACACTTCAAAGAGTGTGTCGGCAGATTGTATCATTGACGACGGCCCTTTGGGTTTTGAGAAAAGAGCCGAAGCTAAGCAAAACGTTGAAATAGAAGATCGTCTAGAAGAAATAAATTTAGGAACGGAGGAAAAGAAAATGCCTATTTTTGTCAGCGCTTTTCTGCTGGAGGATTACAAACAAAAACTTGTAAGATTAATTGCAGAGTATAAAGATTGCTTTGCATGGGACTACGATGAAATTCCTGGTTTAAGCAGAGATCTTGTTAAACACCGGCTGCCACTTAGGGAGAATTACAAGCCTACCAAGCAGGCAAGTAGAAGGTTTGCTCCAGAGGTAGTGCATAAAATCAAAGAGGAAGTGCAAAGACTGCTTAGAGCAAAGTTCATTTGAACAACCAGGTATGTCAATTGGCTTTCTAATGTAGTTCCTGTCATTAAAAAGAATGGCAAAATGAGGGTATGCATAGACTTTAGAAATTTAAATATGGCTACCCCCAAAGATGAGTATCCGATGCCAATAGCCGACATGCTTGTCGACTCAGCATCAGGAAATGAAATTTTGAGTTGTATGAATGGCCATGCAGGTTATAATCAAATCTTTATAGCCGAAGAAGATGTGTCAAAGACTGCCTTCAAGTGGCCAGGAGCAATTGGGACATATGAATGAGTCGTCATGCCTTTCGGTTTAAAGAATGCGGGAGCCACCTATCAACGAGCAATGAACACGATTTTCCATGATGTGATTGGAAATTTCATAGAAGTATATATTGATGACGTGGTTGTCAAATCCAAAACCAAAGATGACCACTTGGAGCACCTGAAGCAAGGGTTTGAAAGGATGAGAAGACACAACCTCAAAATGAACCCAGAGAAGTGTAGCTTCGGAGTGTCAGCTGCCAAATTCTTAGGCTTCCTAGTTCACAAAAAAGGAATTGAGGTAGACAAAAATAAAGCCAAAGCGGTCATGGAAGCTTCAGCACCGACAGATAAAATGGAATTACAATCCTTCCTAGGAAAGGTTAACTTTCTAAGAAGGTTTATATCAAATCTTTCGGGAATAACAAGAGTATGTGCACCGCTGGTCAAGTTGAAAGCAGAGCAAAGCTTCATATAGGAGCCTTGTCACCAAGATGCTTTTGACCAGATCAAGCAATACCTAGTCAATCCACCGGTCATGATGCCCGCAGTGCCTCGTCGACCGTTGAAGTTGTACATATCAGTGTCTGAAGACACTATAGGATGTCTATTGGCCCAGGATGATGATGATAATGTTGAAAAGGCCGTATATTATCTAACCAGAGTCCTCAATGATGCTGAAAGAAGATATAGTGCAATAGAGAAGTTATGTCTAGCATTGTATTTTTCTTGTACAAAACTTAAATATTATATGATTCCATGTAACGTATTCGTTATTTCCAAAACTGATGTTATAAAGTATATGTTGTCAAAACCAGTCCTTAATGGACGTATCGATAAATGGATCATTGCTTTGTCAAAATATTCTTTACAATACGTAACATCTAAAGCTGTCAAAGGACAGGCAGTAGCTGACTTCTTGGCAGACCATCCAGGATTGGACGTGCCAGAAATAAATGTTGTCAGTTTACAACCCTGGAAACTCTACTTTGACGGATCAAGGCATCAAGGAGGTAGTGGAGTAGGAATCTTAATCGTGACTCCACAAGGAACTCCTACTAAGTTCATGTTTGAACTTAAATATCCATGTTCCAACAATGAAGCTGAATATGAAGCTTTGATTGTCGGATTAGAGATACTAATAGAAACGAAAGCACGAAATGTGCATATCTTTGGGGATTCTCAATTGGTTATCAAACAGCTTACTCAAGAATACAAGTGTGTCAATTACAACTTGACAAAATATTATATCATAGCTAGTAAGTTAATGAAAAAATTCGATGACGTAATTGTCAAATATATTCCCAGAAATTTGAATCAAGAGGCTAATGAGTTGACCCAAATAGCCTCAGGATACAAGATATCTCAAAAGACTTTGTCAGAACTAATGGAAATCAGAGAATTATTATATCCATTAGAAGAAAGAGATGTTTTGGTTAATGATGTAATTCTACCTAATGACTAGAGGTTACCAATAATTGAACATTTGGAAAATCCAAGTCAGAATGAAGATAGGAAAATGAAATACAAAGCATTAAAATACACAATGCAAGGAGGACTGTTATATAGAAGGTATGTAGACGGGACTCTACACAAGTGCCTGAGTGGACGAGATGCTTATTTGGCACTGTCAGAAGTCCATAAGGGCATATGTGGAGCCCATCAGGCAGGAGATAAAATGAAATGGATTCTTCGACGAAGTTTGTATTATTGGCCAACTATGATTAAAGATTGTATTTTGTTTGCCAAGTCTTGTGAACAATGTCAGAAACATGGCCATATACAAAATGTACCGTCTAGCGAATTACATTCTATTGTCAAGCCTTGGCCATTCTGAGGATGGGCTTTGGATTCAATTGGCCAGATACATCCTTCTTCATCGAAAGGACATTAATTCATTTTAGTGGGAGTTGATTATTTTATCAAATGGGTAGTAGCAGTTTGCCTTAAAGTAGTCACCCAACAGGATGTAATTGATTTTATTGAAAATCACATTATTTGTCGATTTGGCATACCCCAAACATTGACAACATATCAAAGGTCAGTAATCTTCGGCAAGAAATTTGTGGAATACGCTAGTTCTAGGCATATAAAAATGCTCACATCTACACCATACTATGCGCAAGCTAATGGCCAAGTTGAGGCCATAAATAAGATTATTATTAGTCTTATAAAAAAACATGTGGGTCGACAACCTAAGAATTGGCATAATACTCTTGATCAAATATTATGGGCATATAGAAATTCACCCAGGCAGGTGACAGGAACTTCACCATATTGGCTAACTTATGGACACGATCCTGTGTTGCCTGTCGAAATCAATCTTTAGTCTACTCGCATTCAAAGGCAAAATGACTTGCCTACCAACCAATATTGGAATGCAAAGCTGGACGAATTGGATGAGTTAAGTGATGAAAGATTGATTGCATTAGAAAATTTGATACGACAGAAGGAAAGAATTGTAAAGTTCTATGATAGTCGAGTTAAGTTCAAATCATTTAAGGTAGATGATCTGGTGTGGAAAGTCATATTGCCCATGTATAAAAGTTGTCGAGAATATGGCAAATGTTCACCTAAATGGCAAGGACCATTTAGAGTTGATAAAGCGTTTTCTGGAAATGCTTATGCACTTGTCAATGTTGATACTGGCTCAAAAATTAAGTCAATTAATGGCAAGTATTTGAAGGAATATAAACCGACAATGTTGGAAGTAAAAATTGACAATAAGTGAAAAGAAATGAGAATATTCACTAAATTGGCAATACAATAAAATATTGTCAAAAGCACAGATTGTCAGTCTAAGCCATATAGAGATTGGCAATATGACAATAGGTTATCAGAATACAAATTGTCAATCAAGGTTAATCTAATCCTAAAGTCTAAGACTATGCTAAGTTCGGCAGCATTTTATCTTCCTCCTTTCGACAATGCAGCGGTATAACCTAATTTGTTGAGGCTTCATTCCCCATTTGGTGAGGTTTCAACTGCTCCATATGTCGAGGATGCGCAGAGACACGGAGAAGGAGACGGGCAAAAGCAGATCTCACCATCATTTAACCCAGAAGGTTGTAGTTGCTATGGTGCAATAAAGATGACACCAAGATAGAACCACTGCCTTCCAGGATGAAGATGATGGAACTGGAGCAAGATGCACTCGTTCCGTTACAAGATCAGGCTTCTCCCCGGATGTGCAGCGATGTCAGCTCTAGATGTTACGTTGGTTGCTGACCTCCACTGCGTTTTTTTTACGTTGGATATTGACCTTCACTAAGAATATGACTATTAAAACAGAAACTTTGGTCTGAGGTCTTAAGGTGGTAAGGTCAGACTCCCATGGGGGAAGAAAGAAGAATGAATGAGAACCTTTTTTAGATGGAAGCATATTATGTGAAATACTCAACTATGAAATCGTTTGATTTGCAAACCTCATTATTTATAGTTGGTCCAGAGAGACAACGAATTTAATACGAGTTAGTTTACCAAAGTTCCGAAACTTATTATGGCATTTATGACGATTTGATAAGCATGAGTTACGAAGTTGGTTGGAAACATGCAGTCAAATCAAACAATAAATAAACGTGCAGATAAGAAAAGAGACATTTTTTATTAATCAACGATTGTCGGAAGTTACAAGATTAGAGTTTGACAAAGAAAAGAACTACAACTATCAATTTTGGCCTAAGTTGAAATCGAAGGACAACTGATCCCATGCAAAGGAAAGGTCAGTCTTGTCAGCAGCAGTAGCTTCATATTCGGACTGTAATGCACGGAGTTTGCCAACTACACTTTCAGCTTTCCGGCCAAGTTGAATAGATTTGTCGTCAATAGCTTTGACTTTGTCTCTAATCTTTTCTAGAGCTTTGTCAAACTTGGCGCATTTCAGATCTGTCAATTCAATCTCTGCCAACAGTTTCTTTCGATACTCCAGGAGACTCTCTTTGGTATGAATTCCGGTGGAAATGAGGTCAAGTTCCTTTTGTTTAGAAGTTTCCAGATCTCGGAACCGAGCTAAGAGATCATCTTTAATCTTTTCTTCCTCCTCATAAGAAGGAATGACAGAAGTCGTCCTTTCTTACTTTTCAGAGAGCCGCTCCCAGAATTTATAGATGGAGAGAAAGTGTGTACAGCTCGACATGGGGAGATTGGAATGGAGAGGAGTGATCTCTTTGATGAGTCGTGACAAATCTTGTTGAATGCTAGCATCAGATAAAAGTGCATTAAAAGAATTGTCAATAAGAGCTTGGAGATCATGAATAAGGTTGACGACTTGAGAATCACAAGAGTCATGTTGAGTTGATGAAGAGTTGGAAGAAAGTGTTGATTCTTTTCGGCTTACTTCCGACAGCATATTAATCCAAGTGTTGAAGTGAAGAGCTGGCTTAGGGTCAGGAGACTTCATGATTGGAGGTCTGATTGTAGGTGGAGAAGCAACGATAGGAATTGTTTCAGCCAGCAGGGCTTCTATGCCAATATCCTCATCCGGAATTTCAATCATGACGGCAATCTCAACTGGTGTGTCGGCTATGGAAGTTGGAGTGATTGAAATGTGATGATGAGGGCTGGGGGGCATTTCTGGATTGGATTTGAGATATTGAGGATCATCTGTCAGACCTCTAGTGTCGACAATAATGCTTCCTAAATTTCTGTCAACATGTACCTCTGAATTAGATCGATTCGTTGGTTCGACGATCTTGTTGATAATTTCTTGAATAGTCATTGAATATTCAATCTGAAGAGATTTTTCCTGACATGAAGGAAAATGAGATATATATGATTATAAAAATAATATAAAGGAAGATGACAAGATCAGTGGAAATACCATGTTAGAGTCTGAAGACATTAAGTCAACATCAGCACTTACCTTTTCAGTTACCGGAATAGTCTCGACGACTTTCTCTTTCTGTCAAAATAAGAATGAGAGGTTGTGAACAAAAGGGTATAACTTTATGGATGATGAATGTGATTTCACCTCATATTTCATTGACATTTTGCATGCATTTTCATATAGTTTAGGCATTTCTAATTTGATCTTTGTTAGTTTTTACCTTGGAACGGGTAAGGCGGTTTTGTGGTGTTGTTATGCAGGAATTAAGGATTAAAATGCTCAAGATTAACCATGATGGAGCTTGCATGAAGATTGGGCTTGAAAAGTGAAGAAAATGAGCCAAACAGAGCCCATCATGGCCTAGCCTTGATGAGCATCACGGCCTAGCCGTGATGAGCATCACGGCCATGATCAATAGAGCTAAAAAAGAAAGGATGGAAAAGTCAGAACTGGTCACGGCCAGCCCGTGATGCCTATCACGGCCGTGACATGTCAGGTAAACCAGACCCTCACAGGCAGAATTGATCACGGTTAGGCCGTGATGGTGGTCACGGCCATGACAGACCAACCAGCGAAGCAATCTCCAAGGCAGAATCCGTCACGGCCTGGCCGTGATGGCCATCACGGTCGTGACGCGCAATATATGGATCTTTAGAAACTGATTTGATCTGAAATTGTGATTGCTTGAGATTCAAGTTACCCTAATCTATAAATAGAGCAATTAGGCTCGAAAATATGGAGACTCTTAGGGACTTTTGGGCTGCTACTCTTAGTATAAATTAGGATTTCTCTTCTCCTTCTTCTTATCTTCTCGTAGGTTTTCATTTATGTTTATGTTAATCAAGCTTGCCATCACCATGGCCATGCTTGAGTAGTAGCTTTATTTCTAGGGATTGGGGCTATGCCCAAGATTTGTTTTATGTTATGAATTGATGTTTTCCCTCTGTTAATTTCAACTTTGCTTTAGATCTGATTTCTATTGCTTTAATTACTTGTAAATTCGATGGCCACTTATTTGCATGTCATAGATACTCTAAGGAGGAACCTAGCGGTGAACTTAGGTATTGGATCTACAGGAATCAGACTTGGGACTTAAATCACGAGAGTTAGAAGCGATCCTTCGAGGGTAAACGAATTGTCACAAAGATTAAAGGGTTCAATCTAAATTCAACTACCACGAGAGTAGGGGTTGGTTTAATTGGGCACGATTTTTGTAACCCGAGAGGGAGCATTAACTTATTTAAGATAAATTCGCCTTCAAAGCAATTTTGATAATTAACGAGGGTAGTCAATTTGGTAACATGAACAATCTTGTTGGCAACCCAATTCCTAGGAATCCCTTTTGATTTGAAAAACCCCTATTTGAATTACTTTCTATTTTAATTGATTGCATTATTAAATATTTGATTTTCTAGTTGATTTTTATTACAAAAATCAAATCTTTTCCAAATCCTTTTTTTTATATAGTCCAATTTAATCGATTTAGTAATTAATTGTTATTTGAGATCACGGTCCCTGTGGGATCGATCTTTTTATTACTTGACAACGAATCTGGTACACTTGCCGGAATCCACACACCGTCAAGTTTTTGACGCCGTTACCAGGGACTGTGCTTTCTTGAATTTCAATTTAATTTTTAATTGATTTTTCTGGATAATTTTTTTAATTTATTATTGATGCGCTGGATTCCGGCAAGTGTACCAGATTCATCGCCAAGTAATAAAAAGATATCGATCCCACAGGGACCGTGATCTCAAACCACAACTAATTACTAAATCGATAAAACTAGACAGTATAAAAAAGGGATTTTGAAGAGGTTTTGATTTTTGTAATAAGAATTAACCAGAAAATCAAATGCAATCAATTAAAACAAAAAGTAATTCAAATAGGGGGTTTTCAAATTCAAAAGGGATTCCTAGGAATTGGTTACCAACAAGATCGTTTATGTTACTAAATTGACTACCCCTCGTTAATTATCTAAATTGCTTTGAAGGCGAATTTATCCTAAATTAGTTAATGCTCCCTCTCGGGTTACAAAAATCGTGCCCAATTAAACCAACCCCTACTCTCGTGGTAGTTGAATTTAGATTGAACCTCTTACGCCTTGTGACAATTCGTTAATCCTCGAAGGACCGCGTCTAACTCTCGTGATTTAAGTCCTAAGTCTAATTCTATAGATCCGATACCTAAGTTCACCGCTAGGTTCCTCCTTAGAATATCTACGACACGCAAATAAGTGGCCACCGAATTTACGAGTAATTAAAACAATAGAAATCAGATCTAAAGCAAAATCGACATTAACAAAGGTAAAACATCAATTCACAACATAAAAGCAGATCTTGGGCGTAGCCCCAATCCCTAGAAATAAAACTACTACTCAAGCATTGTCATGGTGATGACAAGCTTGATTAACAACAACATAAAATAAAGCCTAAGAGAAGAGAAGGAGAAGGAGAAGAGAATCCTAATTTTACCTAAGTGTGGCAGGCCAAAAAGCCTCCTTTAGTCTCTGCCTAATGCCCTATTTATAGATTAGAGTAATTTGATTCTAAATCAAACACAAATTCAGATGAAATCAGTTTCTTCATATCGAAATATTGCACGTCACGACCGTGATGGCCATCACGGCCAAGCCGTGACGGATTCTGCCTTGGGTGCTGCTTCACTGATTGGCCTGTCACAGTCGTGATGCTCATTATGGCGAGGCCGTGATCAGTTCTGCCTGTGAGGGTCTGGTTCAGCTGACATGTCATGGTCGTGATGGACATCACGGCTTGGCCGTGACCAGTTCTGACTTTTCCATTCTTTCTTTTAAGCTCTACTCGATCACGGCCGTGATGGTCATCACGGCTAGGCCGTGATGGACTCTGTTTGGCTCAGTTTCTTCACTTTTCAAGCCCCATCTTCATGCAAGCTCCATCATGGCTAATCTCGAGCATTTTAATCCTTAATTCCTGCACAACAACACCACAAAACTGCCTTACCCGTTCCAAGGTAAAAACTAACCAAAATCAAATTAAATATGCCTAAACTATATGAAAATGCATGCAAAATGACAATGAAATATGAGGTGGAATCACACTCATCAAACTACCCCAAGCTTAAGACTTTGCTTGTCCTCGAGCAATAACTAAGGCTAGAAAAGATAATCAATCAATCATGGACAGTGAATTCTAGAACCCGAGTAACTAATCCAAGCAACAGGCATATTCAATAAATACCCAAGAGACAATCAATTTCAAGTCCAACTAGAAGCTTAGGTTTCCTAAATTCATATTCTCACTGATTCGGGCACTCTTCTCACCTCACTCAAGTGTTTAAGGGTGTATGACAATTCGCTCGATTTCCTCAAAGAAAGTATCCTACCATAAGCTTGACCATTAACCAAATCTCTACTTTATTAATGAAAACACATAAGAATCAAGAGGTCTTTTATTTTGGTTGTAACGGGGCCAATGGATTAATCGTTAGGTGGGGAAATCAAGAAAAAGAAATTTCAAGAAGGCTAAACAAAATATCAAACATTGCAAAGCATGACAACCTTCTAAAATACCTTTTTGGGCTTTTTAGTTCACTTTTCCACCTTTCTTTCTTTCTTTATTTTATTTCTCACTTTCTTTTTCTCATCCCCTTCTCCATTTTTTTTTTGTTAATTTTTTTTTATTCGGAGAAGGGGAGATTTTCAAGTCAAGAGAAATATTTCTAACTTTCTCATCCCACAATTCATTTTTCAAACTACCTTTTTACCCTTTTTGCAATACTTTAGAATGTGTCATACCAAGCATCATTCATCAAAATAATTCAAGGTACCAAGAAAAGTATCTTATTCTTTTAGGCTCAAAATTGGGCAACTAAGGGGTAGCATTTAATCAATCAAAGCTCAGAAGGCCAGAAAAATACCTAGTGCCTCGATCATTTTCAAATATGTTTTTAAAAAAATTGTAAGTTTCAAAACGGTTTCAAGTCAAGTTCTAGAGAATACAATCCAAGAGGAATAAAACACTCAATCACAAAGAATGGGGTGGATTTAGTGAGTACCGCTTTTAGGCTAAAAAATCTCACATTTAGTAGTTTAAAATCAATGAGAAACACAAATCTAAGGAACCACATGCTAATTATCAATTATCAGAAGATCATCTCAAGCATTTTTATTTTTAGTCTATCACAAGAATAAAAATTTGGGTTCAAAAATTCACCATCTCAATTTATTTGCCACCAAGTTCTTACAATTGGATGCATAATCTAAGTAAAGAGGCAATCTAATCATATGATCATGCAAAACTACGTCTATATGAATGCAACATGAAAAATACAAAAATGTAAAAAAAATTGCAAAAATACCCCTACCCCAAGCTTAAAAACTTACATTGTCCCCAATGTAAATAATCAAGTCAGAAAGAGGAGAAAAATGGAACAACTCACCGAGGTGGTAGCGGGTGCTGGCTCACATGCCTAGTCAAAGAGATGCTGAAAAATGTGTCACGGCCGTGACGTGATGCTCGTCACGGCTAGGCCGTGATCAATTCTGGTCTATAGGAGCTGGCCTGTCACGGCCGTAACCACCATCACGGCTAGGCCGTGATGCATTCTGATCTTCAGGGTCCTTCTCATCACACCCGTGATAGATATCACGGATGGGCCGTGATCCTTTCTGATCTTCTGGGTTAGCTAATCATGGTCGTGACCCACCGTCACGGTCTGAGCGTGATAACTTCTGACTTTATTTGTCCTTGGCTTTTTGTTCTTCCTTCCTTCATAACCTGAAAACACTTGGCAAAACCATCAATCAATGATCTTTCTTCTCTTAATCTACCCAGATTATTCAAAAACAAAATTCAAAAACAAATGGAAAAGGGAAAGAAAACTTGGGTTACCTCCTAAGAAGTGCTTATTTACGGTCTTAAGCTTGACCATACATATTTCAATCAACCGGGGTCGGTTGGGCCTAGAAGTGTAAGAACACTTCTCTTCCATGGAAGTCCTTCAAAGAGCCGATTTTGTTCATATGTCTAATTGCGCTTTCGCTTGGCTCTCTTCACTCTGAGCTTCATGGCCTTACTTCCTCCCGGCAGAAGTTTTATCTCCACATGATGAGCAACTCCAACTTCATCACCATTTGGTGCATCATTTGTCTTGTAAAGCTTCGGAGTTACTTCCATGTTGAGCTCTTCCTTCACCTCTGGAGACATTATATCGATCCTGCACACATGACTCTCAAAAGGAGGGTTGTTATATGAGTTAGTCAAATCAAAATCTACCATACCTTCTTCTACATTTAAAGAGGGCTTGCCATTTTTTACGTCTATTATCGCTCCAACTGTGGCCAAGAATGGCCTTCCTAGAATGATAGAGAATTTAGAATTCTCGTTCATATCCAATACCATGAAGTCGGTAGGAATGAAAATTTTCCTACCTCTACGGGGACATTCTCTAGTATGCCTAGAGGAGTTTTAGTTGAGCCATCCGCAAATTGTAAAGAGAATTTGGATGGACTCAATTTCTCGGCTCCTAACCTCTCAAAGATAGTAAGCGGCATCAAACTCGCACTATCTCCTAAGTCACATAAGACTTGGTCTATTTTCACTTCTCCGATTGAGCAAGCAATAGAGAAACTACCTGGATCTTTTAGTTTAGGAGGCATATTAGTTTTTATCATGGCATTATGCTCCTCAATTAGGCTCTTAGTTTCTATTTCTACTTGCTTTTTCTTGACCAACCTTTGTGGGAAAGGTATTGGGGGTTGGTACGGTGGTGGAGGGACATACTTTAGCTCTATCTCTTCATCTTCGTTCATGTCCTCCTCACACTCTACATCCTTTTCAACCACCTCAAGCTTATCATCCCTCAAGTATATGGAATTAAAATGTTCATTGGGATTAACTTCGGGTTGTCCCGGAAACGTACCCTTAGGTCTAGAGTATGTATTAGCTTGTTGGGCAATCTGAGTTTCTAACATCTTATTATGGATGGCTAAGTTATCTACCTTAGATGCTAACTCTTTTATTGCCTCGTTGACTACCCTACCTTGTTGCCTAAACTCTTCATTTTGCTTTGTTTGAGTTTCAACAAAGTTTTCCAAGAGAGACTCAAGTTTAGACTTTTGTACCTGAGGATACCCCGGTGCGGGTTTCCTATTACCTTGGCCATCTTGGAATTCGTGGTTCAGGGTGTTTTTGTAGTTCCCATAGGAGAGGTAAGGGCTGTTCTTCCTTCCTTGGTTGTAAGAATTTGGGGGAACATAATTTGGCAACTTCGGGTTCGTGTCGTAGAAGTTGTGACAAGAGTTTACTTGTTCCCCTGAAGCACCGGATCCATGGGCAATACCTCGTGGGCACTCCATTATGTCATGTCCCTGCATTCCACAAATCTCACAAACAATGTTAGTAGCACCTATTGAACTCGCATTAGCCCTTTCAAGCTGATCAAAGCGTTCATTCAGTGAGTCAATTTTAGACATAATGAGATCAGTGCTATTCATTTCAAACTTACCCCCCGAAATCTTTTTCGGGTTATTACCTCTTTCCGAGACCCATTGGTGGTAGTTGGTGGCTACGTTTTCAATGATGTTGAATGCTTCGGTCAGAGGTCTGTTCATAAAGGCTCCACCAGCTGCGGAGTCAAGTGACACCTTCGAAAAGTAGTCCAATCCATTGTAGAAGGTGTGCACTAACAACCACCTCTCGAGTCCATGATGTGGCCATGACTCTAGCAATCCCTTGTAGCGATCCCAAGCTTCTGACAAGCATTCTTCGTCCTTTTGAAAGAAGCCGATGATCTGGGTTCGTAGGTAAGCCGTCTTGGATGGAGGGAAGAATTTCTCCAAGAATGCCTGCTCCAGTTGGTCCCAAGTCGACAAGGTATTAGCGGGTACTTGCTTCAACCAAGCCTTAGCCTTTCCAGTCAGAGAGGAGGGGAATAACCTCAAGCGAATGGCATCAACCGGGACACCATGAATCCTTATTGCATCGGTGAACTCCAAGAATGTCTCCACTGTTGGTGTAAGCCCTAGAGGCCAGTGTATTTCTTAGACTTACATTTATATCTTGCCATTATATATATATATGATATGAGACATTCCAGTTTATTGTGTTACTCGTTTAAACATAATAAAGTCCTTAGAATAGAAATTTCAGTTTAATAGAATATCAAGTGCATGACTTGATCGTGAGACACTATTGAACAATGAAATCCTATTCTTAAATATCCGTAGTCAAGTATTTTATTAATAAGGACAATAATAATACATTGAGACTATTATGTGTGCAGACTGATGATCATGTCTCACGGGTCATGGATATGAGATATCGAGTCGCCACATAGGTACACATTAGAGTAATGATGTACTGGATTGACCCACCATGAGAACACTACATGGAGCGTTATGTGAGTGTCATAAGTAGTTCTCATAGTGACAATGGTGTATGCAATCCTTCGACCTGAAATCGCTACGATCCCTACATGAGGAGTCGTGTGCTTTAATATCGTCAAACGTCATCTGTAATAGGATGATTATAAAGACGGTCATTGGGCATACCACGAGCCATGCAGAGGGATGTGAGTGACCTAGATGGAATTTGTCCCTCCTACATAACAGGAGTAATATCCGTGGGCCCCCTGATAGAGTGAGACTGTAAAATGCATGGTCAGTCTTTGAAATGAGTCAATATGAGATATTGACCTCATTTGTTGTTAAGTCTACTCGGGTATCAGGGAACATGATATTTAACCATACAATGGTGACACATTCTATGTCTTGTGTTCAATATAGATATATGGACAAAGGGATAATAATGCACATGAATATTTGTCACATAAAGGTTTCGTCAAATCACTGACTTTCTCACTACTTAGGTGGCAGTGATGTATTGCTAGATACCGCTCATTGTTTGTAATCTTAAATGGGATTTAATATTACTACTAACATTTTGGGAACCTATAGGGTCACACACATAAGAGCAGATCAAAAGAAGCATTAAAAGGAGAGTTGGACTCTTCTATTGGGCCTAACGCATAGTACATGGGGCTTAGGCCAAACGTTGCTCACTAACTCACTTAAGGAGGTGCTACTATAAGTAGACCACTTAAGCTATTGTGCCTACACGCTTTTTACCCTAGCCGCACATAGAGAGTGACAGTGATCAGCAGGTCTCGGTTCTCGAAGCTAGCACTGTGAGGCAGAGACGCTTCGTGTTCGTGATGTTGGACGTTCACGGGATCTGCTCGTGTGGATACCTTAGAGACATCGTTCGTGCGGTGTTCGTGATAGACGATTTCAATCAATTGTAATCGCTTCAAGAGGTAAATCTTCTAACCATGAATCATGACCATTCGCAAGGATCCTTCGATGGGAATTTTTTTCCGCTGCGTTATTTTGTTTTATACGCAAATTCCCAACAGTGGTATCAGAGCCGCTTGCGAAACCATGATTATGTTACGTGGTTTATCTGTTATGTATGATAACATGTTTATAATGTGAATCGTTTTTCTGAAAATTGTTTTCTGAAAATCGTTTGCATCTGTTTTTGCGAAACCTTGTTTCTGTAATTTTCGTATGTATATGATATACGCGTCTATAGCATGTTTATGTATATATGCGATATGTGCATTGGTTCTGGAATCCTTATTATGTTCTGCGATGACGTCAAGTGTTGATGTTAAACATGATCGTTTCAGTTCTCTGTTGGCGGCGTTAAGGGGTTTCAGACATGAAGAGTTCATGTTCTTGCGGGCCTTGCGGTTTTAGGGTTGAGAGGTTGAAGCCCTAGCCGCCAAGGAAGCGGGAACCCCGTGCTACCTCTGCGTAGTGTGTTATTTCGAAATTCAATTTTTGAAATCTTTTATGTCACCATTCAATAATAACATCAATTACAATAAATGTGATTTATAGTAACATCAATTACAATAAATGTGATTTATAGTAACATCAATTACAATAAATGTGATTTATAGTAACATCAATTACAATAAATGTGATTTATTATATATATGTTATGTTTTCAAAATTCGGATTTTGAAATCTCTAATTAATAAATAATAATAATAATAATAATAATAATAATTGTGTATTATTATTGGTTGATTATTTATTTGGTAATGTATGGTGAATGGTTATGGCCTTAGTCCTTTAATCTTTTGGTTTACATTTTGAAATACGGCCTGCGTGCCGTGCCTTTCTCTTATATTCCATATGTATATTCTTTTCAAATCTCACTCCCCTCATATGTAAAATGAGGTTTCTGTTTATGTAATGTAATGATGGAGACAAGAAGACGTTATCCTGTGGGAGATCATGCATGGAGAAGCCTGGACACGCGCTCCTAGGTTTCAGTTTAGATTCTCTCATTGGCTTGGGAGAATCAATGCGTTAGGGGCCATAACCATATCACATTTATTTGCCTTATATATGTATGAGATGCATGTATGTATATAGTATGTTAAAAGGGGTTTAACTAATATATGTATGAGATGCGTGTATGTAAATAGTAAGTTAAAGAGTTTAACAAATGATGAGATCAAATTTTAATCAAATCCCTCAAAAGGAAATATTAAGTCACATTTAAAGGCCTTCCAATGCATGGCACTCGTCAAGACTAGGATCGATTGAGTGTGGGTCCGCCAAAACGGGGTACCTTTATCTATACTAGTAAGGCGTGATGGGACAAATGTAATGTTCAACTGCTATCCATTGGGTCTGACTTAACTAAGCCAACTTCAATAGGATTGAAAGGCTTAGAGGCTTATAAGTTGGGCTTTGGTCCATGTGATGGATTAGAATAAGAGTTATTCACCCAACTATCCAAGAGTTGCATGAGATGCAATCGGAAAGTGTTTCCTACCTATATAACCGAATTTTGAGTGATCAGCCAAAGCTGACTTAAAGCTAAGTGAAATATGGATCTTGGCCCACTAGAAAATCTTCCAACGGGATTTTCCGAATCAATGATGAGGGTCATTGTTTTGAGTAAAATAGTGGGAGGCATATTTAATTAAAGACCTTATTAAATAACTTCATGGCATGATACTTATATTTTGCATATTTATCTCGGTAGATTACCATGGCATCAAACACATCAAGTAACCTGTCATTGCGATCCGTCCTTGAGAAGGACAAACTATCCGGAACAAATTTTCTGGACTGGTACAGAAACTTGAGGATTGTCCTCAAACATGAGAAAAAGTTGTATGTTCTTGAGGAGCCTATTCCCGAGGAGCCACCGGCTTCAAGTGCTCCTAGGGCTGACAGGGATGCTTATAAGAAGCATCAGGATGATGCCTTAGACGTCGGCTATCTTATGCTTGCTACCACGACCGCTGAGCTGCAAAAGCAACATGAGACCATGGAGGCGTGCGATATGATCGTGCACCTCAAGCTACTCTACCAAGAGCAAACAAGGCATGAGCGGTTCGAAGTTTCCAGAGCCCTTTTCCAGTGTAAATTGGCAGAAGGAAGCCCTGTGAGTCCTCATGTACTCCAGATGATCGGGTACATTGAGAATCTCGAGAGACTGGGATTTCCTTTAGGCCAAGAGTTGGCCACCGACTTAGTTCTGCAATCGTTGCCTGAGAGCTATAATCAGTTTGTCATGAACTATAATATGAATGATCTTGACAAACCTTTGCCAGAATTGTTGAGCATGTTGAGAACTGCTGAACAAAATATTAACAAAGGAAAGGGGAAGGCCATTTTGATGGTTCCAGGCTGGAAATAGCAAGAAGCAGCCCAAGAAGCCCACGCACAAACAAAAGGGCAAGGCCATCATCAACAAGATCAAGCCCAGTGCTTCTGGCTTGAAGCCTGTGGGTGGTGTGGCTAAGGAAGGCAATTGCTTCCATTGTGGTCAGACCGGACATTGGAAGAGAAACTGCCCAAAATACCTGGAAGAAATCAAGAAGAAGAAGGGAAGTGAGACTTCCACTTCAGGTGTGTTTGTTACAGAAGTCAATTTATCTACTCCTGCATCATGGGTATTAGATACTGGATGTGGTTCTCACATTTGTACAAATGTGCAGGATCTAAACAGGAGTAGACCATTGGCAAAGGGCGAAGTCGACCTACGAGTTGGAAATGGAGCAAAGGTTGCTGCTTTAGCTGTAGGGGCTTATGTATTGACTTTGCCCACTGGGCTTACTATTCAGTTAGAGAACTGTTATTTTGTGCCTGCAATTAGCAGGAATATCATTTACGTTTCTTGTTTGAACAAGATTGGTTTTTCTTTTATAATAAAGAACAAAAGTTGTTCTATTTATTTGGATGATATTTTCTATGGTAGTGCACACATGAGTAATGGTCTTTATGTCCTTGATCTTGAAATGTCAATCTATAACATAAATACTAAGAGGTTCAAACCAAATGATTTGAACCCGTCTTATCTTTGGCATTGTCGTTTAGGCCATATAAATGAGAAGCGCATTTTGAAGCTCCATAAAGATGGACTCTTGGACTCATTTGATTATGAATCATATGAGATATGTGAGTCTTGTTTATTGGGAAAGTTGACTAAAGCTTCATTCACCGGAAAAGGTGAAAGAGCTAACGATCTTTTGGGTCTTATACATAGCGATGTATGCGGACCCCTAAACACATTAGCTAGAGGTGGTTTTCAGTACTTCATCACATTCACTGATGATTTCAGTAGATATGGATTTGTGTATCTTATGAAACATAAATCAGAATCCTTTGAAAAGTTCAAGGAATTCAAAAATGACGTACAAAACCAACTTGGTAAAAATATTAAAACTCTTCGATCAGATTGAGGTGGTGAATATTTGAGCCTAGAGTTTGATGATCATCTGAGAGAGTGTGGAATTTTATCTCAACTCACTCCACCTGGAACACCACAATGGAATGGTGTCTCTGAGAGGAGAAATCGAACCTTGTTGGACATGGTTCGGTCTATGATGAGTCATTCAAACCTTCCAAACTCTTTCTGGGGACATGCTCTATTAACAGCAGCTTTTAGACTTAACCGTGTTCCATCCAAAGCGGTAGAAAAGACACCATATGAGATATGGACTGGTAGATGACCCAGCATGTCTTTTATGGAGATTTAGGACTGTGAAGCATACGTAAAACGTCAAGTTTCTAATAAGCTCGATCCCAAATCTGATAAATGCTTCTTTGTGGGGTATCCCAAAGAAACCAAGGGGTACTATTTCAATAATCCTTCCGAAGGCAAAGTGTTTGTCGCACGGACTGGTGTATTCCTAGAAAAGGAGTTTATCTCCACAGGAACCAGTGGGAGGAAGATAGAACTTGAAGAAATTCAAGAATCACAGAGTAGTGACCTACCATTGGTGGAACACGAGCAACCTTCACAAAATGCTGTGGAGGAATGATGAGTGTGATTTCACCTCATTTTTCATGTACATTTCTGCATACATTTGCATATAGTTAGGCCAAATTAGTGTTGATTTTGTATAGTTTTTCCTTTGGAACGGATGAGGTGGTTTCTGGTGTTGTTTTGCAGGATTTAATGGAAAAATGCCCAGAAATCAGCCTTGGTGGAGCTTGGATGAAAAAGAGCTTAAAAGTGAAGATATTGAGCCAAGCAGAGAGTATCACGGCCTGGCGTGATGGCCCTCACGGCCGTGAGGGAGCAATGAGTGAAGAAAGAATTGAGCCATAAGTCGGAAGTCGTCACGGCCTGCCGTGATGGCTATCACTACCGTGACACGCTAGTTGGAAAAGTCGAAAACGATCACGGCCTAGCCGTGATGGCTATCACGGCCGTGATGAATAAGTGAATGAAGAGGCGCCCAAGTCGAAAACCATCACGGCCGGCCGTGATGGCTGTCACGCAGCCGTGACGGGCGACGGACCTATAAATAACAGCAAGACAAAGCAGATGAAAAAGGGGACTAACTTCTAACCTAAAATAATCTCGCACTTGGAGGCGGTGAGGCTGGTGGTCGGAGAGGGTTTCTACCCAAAAAGGGGGGCGTTTTCTCTGCTCTTGGATGGAGAGAAGATTGGAGGAAGCTTGTATATGAGTGTTCTTCATCCCTTCTCTTTTTCCTTTTTGTATTTCCTTATCATGAGTAGTTAAATCCCCATTGGTGGGGTTAGATGTAACTTTTCGAACTTGTTGTAATTGATTTGGTATTTTAATACAAGTTTCTATTTCGTTATGAGTATGTGATTCTGTGTTTAATGCTTTCCTTGGATTAGCTACCCATAGGAATGATTTGTTGCTTTGATAGATGACTGGAAGGTTGGTATTAAGGCATGCTCATGAATCATATGCCAAGTAGGTCAAGAATCTAGACATAGGTGTTGGCTGCTTGCAATCTTATAAGTCTTAACTTAATGCAAAATCTCAAGTTATTCCACCTAAGACATTAGGGTTTAATTTGGGGTTTTAGGCTCAATGCACCTAAGACATTAGGCTTGAGTACTTTAGAAAAGGCTTGATTGGCATAATTGAATTAGGACTTGTGTTGATTACCATTTCATTGCAATTAAGGGAGGATTAGTGTAGTCTAAACCCGACAATTCTAACCACATCCCTGTTTGCATACCAAGTGTTTGACAAAATTACAAAAAGACAAAAATATTTTATTTCTTTAGTTTTAATCTCTCATATTTTAGATTAGCCTAGATAGTTGTTGAATTTGCGAATTGGTAATTGACATCCGATCCCTGTGGATACGATAACCGGTCTCACCGTTTTATTACTTGTTTGCGACGAGGTGCACTTGCCTTTATTTATATATCTTAAAAATACACGCAACAAGTTTTTGGCGCCGTTGCCGGGGATTGGTTTTGTCAATATCATTAGTAACAAATGAGACAACTAGTTTAGACATTTTTTATTTTATTTTTCTGTATATATTTGATATCCTTCTTTTGTTAGTTTTGTATATATTTGTTTTTGTGTTTCTTTGATCTTGGGCTTAATTGTCTGTGAGGTGAAAAATTGATTAGATAGGATCATGGACTACAATTGGTATCAACCATCTGATGCAGAAAGTGAGATATCTGAGCTGCAGCTGCGGGTAGATATGCTGCAGTTGGCCATAAAAATCCAACAAGTGAGTGATGAGTTGTCAAGGGCACAAATCTCTCCTCCACCAATGGTAGGTTGTTCTGAATGGGGAAATCAATTTCCCAACACTTCTACTCCATGGTGGGGGAACCCTCCAAATAACACTTTGATGGATGAAGGGGAACATTGGGAATCTTCCACACCTTGGTATGATGAGCCATCCCCATTGGAAGTTGTTTGGGAGAACTTCAAATCTGCATTCCCAGTCGAGGTTGAGCAACCTATCCCGGATAGTCAACCTCACTTAGAGGCTGTTTTGGAGAACTTCATGGCAACAACAATGGAAGAATTAAAGAATCAAGAAGATGCCATTCGAAGTCTCGGGGTACGTATTGAGGAACTCTCTAACCTACTATCCAAAATGCCAAATGAGGACTTGATGGATGATGATGAAGATGATGCAATGATGGATGAGGAGGAAGAAGAAGAAGTGGGAGCAACCGAGTCAAGAAGTGAAGACCCTGTTTTGGAGAACATAGGTGCACCACCCCCCATTGAACCCTTGACTAAAGAGCCTAAAAGGAAGAGGCAATTGGAGGACATCTATTTCACCATGCTTGGGGATGATGAAAAACTTTTGGAATTAGATGATGCTATCAGTTCCAATGCATGTGTGGAATGTGATGGGAGAAACACTTGTGTGGTTTGTGCGGAGATTTCTGCATATTTGGAAGGTGATGGATTTGGCGATGCTGAGAGTGAAGATGGTGCGAAGCTGAAACAGCACCAATGATCCTCTCGATTTGTTTGCCACCTCATATTTTAAAGCCGTCAACAATGGAGTTCATGCCTCTACCTGAGGTTGAACCCCATTTTTATTGGGAAGATTTTATGGATAAAGGGGTCATCTTTGACCCGAGTGGAATTGAAAAGCGCTTCCCATTTGAAGAAGTCGGCATGAATTTCGAGTGCTCACTTCCACATTTTTGCTGCAAATCGTGGGATCCAGGTGAAGGATCTCACATGGTTAGCATTCCTTGGTCCTTATACCACAGGTTATGGGATCCAGGTGGATGCTTCTTGATGAGTCAAGCTAGTGACGTTAAAGAAGCGTTTATTGGGAGGCAACCCAACTTTTCTCAACCCTTCTCTTTAGTTAATTTTGTTTTTGCTTTAACCTCTTGAATAATTTGAGAAGCTCAAGAGGTTTGTTAATAATTTTGTTAAGTGTCTTCAGATTTTGAATAAATGAAGGAGAAAAAGAGCAGGGAGAAACAAAGCCATAAAGCATGTGAGCCAACACCCGCTACCGCCTCGGTAAGCCGTTCCAATTATTTGTTTTATTTTATTTTTCTTTTCTCCCCTCTCCAACTTGATTGTTTACATTGGGGACAATGTAAATCTTTAAGCTTGGGGTAGGGGTAATCTTTTTGCTTGCATTGTAAATATTGCATTCATATATTGCATTCATATAGGTTTAGTCTTGCATGATCACATGAATTGATTGCCCCTGCTTAGATTGAGCATCTGATTGTGAGAACTAAGTGCCAAATTTTTTTGTGATAGTGAATTCTTGAACCCAATTCTGTTTATTCTTGTGATATGGCTGCAAATGAATATGCTTGAGATGATCTTGGATAGTTGATGATTAGCATATGTTTCTTTAGACTTGTGTTCTTCACTGGTTCTTGAACTGATAAATGTGAGCTTTTGAGCCATTAGGGGGTACTCACAAAATCTGCCCCCATTCTTTGTGTAGAGTGTTATTCCTCTTGGTTTGTTACCCTCTAGAACTTGACTTAAAACCATTTTAAAGCTTAAAATTTTTTGAAAACATTTTTGAAAATGATTGAGGCAATAGGTATTTTTCTGGCCTTCTGAGCTTTGAATGTGTAAATGCTACCCTTAGTTGCCCAATTTTGAGCCAAAATGAATAAAATGCTTTTCTTGGTACCCTGAAAAATTTGGATACATATACTTGATAAGGGACCTTCTAAAGTATCACAAAAAGGGTGAAAAAGGTAGTTGAAAGTTTGGGAAAAGAATCAGAAAAAAAGAAAAAAAAAATCTTGATTTGAAAAATTTCCCCTTCTCCAAATAAAAGAAAAAGAAGAAAAAAAAAAGAGAAAAAAAGAAAAGAAAAATAAATAGAGAAGGGGATGACAAAAAATAATAAAAAGAAAAAGAAAGAAAAGAAGGGTGGAAAAATGTATTGAAAACCCAAGAAGGTATTTTAGAAGGTTTCTTGTGTTGAAATGTTTGATACTTGGTTTAGCCTTTTGAAATATCCCTTTCTTGTTATCCCCACCTACAGATTAATCCCATGGCCACGTTACAACCAAATAAAGACCTCTTGATTCTTAGGTGTTTTCATAAATATAGTGGAGATTTGGTTGATAGTCAAGCATATGGTAGGAATCATTCCTTGAGGAAAATGGAGCGAATTGTTATATATACTTGAACACTTGAGTGAGTGAGGCAAGAAAGAGAGCCAAGCAAGTAAACAAGCTTGGGGTGAGCTTCAAGTGAGCAAGAGTGCCCGAATCAGTGAGAATGTGAGTCTAGGAAACTTAAGCCCCTAATTGGACTTGAATTGATTGTCTCTTGCTGAATTGTTTGAATTGCCTGTTGCTTGGATCATTTTACTCGGGTTCTTGGTTCACTATCCATGCTTTGACTGTTTGTCTCTTCTGGCCTTAGTTTTTGCTTGAGGACAAGCAAAGTCTTAAGCTTGGGGTGATTTGATGAGTGTGATTTCACCTCATTTTTCATGTACATTTCTGCATACATTTGCATATAGTTAGGCCAAATTAGTGTTGATTTTGTATAGTTTTTCCTTTGGAACGGATGAGGTGGTTTCTGGTGTTGTTTTGCAGGATTTAATGGAAAAATGCCCAGAAATCAGCCTTGGTGGAGCTTGGATGAAAAAGAGCTTAAAAGTGAAGAAATTGAGCCAAGCAGAGAGTATCACGGCCTGGCCGTGATGGCCCTCACGGCCGTGAGGGAGCAGTAGCTGAAGAAAGAATTGAGCCATAAGTCAGAAGGATGGCTATCACGGCCGTGACCTGCTAGTTGGAAAAGTCAGAAACGATCACGGCCTAGCCGTGATGGCTATCACGGCCGTGATGAATAAGTGAATGAAGAGGCGCCCAAGTCAGAAACCATCACGGCCTGGCCGTGATGGCTGTCACGGCCGTGACGGGCGACGGACCTATAAATAACAGCACAGCAGACAGAAAAGGGGACTAACTTCTAACCTAAAATAATCTGCACTTGGAGGCAGGCTGAGGCTGGTGGCTGGAGAGGGTTTCTACCCAAAAAGGGGGGCGTTTTCTCTGCTCTTGGATGGAGAGAAGATTGGAGGAAGCTTGTCTATGAGTGTTCTTCATCCCTTCTCTTTTTCCTTTTTGTATTTCCTTATCATGAGTAGTTAAATCCCCATTGTTGGGGTTAGATGTAACTTTTCTGAACTTGTTGTAATTGATTTGGTATTTTAATACAAGTTTCTATTTCGTTATGAGTATGTGATTCTGTGTTTAATGCTTTCCTTGGATTAGCTACCCATAGGAATGATTTGTTGCTTTGATAGATGACTGGAAGGTTGGTATTAAGGCATGCTCATGAATCATATGCCAAGTAGGTCAAGAATCTAGACATAGGTGTTGGCTGCTTGCAATCTTATAAGTCTTAACTTAATGCAAAATCTCAAGTTATTCCACCTAAGACATTAGGGTTTAATTTGGGGTTTTAGGCTCAATGCACCTAAGACATTAGGCTTGAGTACTTTAGAAAAGGCTTGATTGGCATAATTGAATTAGGACTTGTGTTGATTACCATTTCATTGCAATTAAGGGAGGATTAGTGTAGTCTAAACCCGACAATTCTAACCACATCCCTGTTTGCATACCAAGTGTTTGACAAAATTACAAAAAGACAAAAATATTTTATTTCTTTAGTTTTAATCTCTCATATTTTAGATTAGTCTAGATAGTTGTTGAATTTGCGAATTGGTAATTGACATCCGATCCCTGTGGATACGATAACCGGTCTCACCGTTTTATTACTTGTTTGCGACGAGGTGCACTTGCCTTTATTTATATATCTTAAAAATACACGCAACAAGGAACAACCTGCTCCAGTAGCACAAGACCAGTGTAGGTCTAACAGGATACGTCACCAGCCTGAGAGATATGTATTTCTCATGACTCCACAAGGTGATGTATTGCTCATGGATCAAGATGAGCCTGTGACTTACCAGGAGGCCATCACTGGCCCAGAATATGAGAAGTGGCTTGAGGCCATGAAATCTGAGATGGATTCCATGTACACCAACCAGGTATGGACCTTGGTAGAGCCACCTGAAGGGGTGAAACCCATAGGGTGCAAGTGGGTTTTCAAAAATAAAACTGACATGGATGGTAAGGTTCACACCTTTAAGGCGCGATTGGTCGCTAAGGGTTTCAAGTAAATTCATAGTGTCGACTATGATGAGACCTTTTCGCCTGTTGCGATGCTTAAATCCGTCCGGATCTTACTTGCTATCGCTGCATACCATGATTATGAGATATGGCAGATGGATGTCAAAACTGCTTTCCTTAATGGAAAGCTTCTTGAGGATGTGTACATGACACAACCTGAAGGCTTTGGTATTTCAGAGGATGCCAGAAAGGTATGTAAATTGCAGCGATCAATCTATGGATTGAAGCAAGCTTCCAGAAGTTGGAACCTTCATTTTGATTATGATGTAAGACAGTACGGATTCATCAAAAATGAAGATGAACCTTGTGTCTACAAGAAGGTTAGTGGGAGCATTGTTGTTTTTATGGTGTTATATGTAGATGACATATTACTCATTGGAAATGACATCCCTACACTACAAAATGTAAAGACATGGTTAGGGAATTGCTTCTCTATGAAAGATTTGGGTGAAGCTACCTATGTATTAGGAATCAGGATCTATAGGGATAGATCGCTGAAAATGCTTGGCCTAAGTCAGAGTACATACATAGACAAAGTGTTGAGACGCTTTAACATGCATGAATCCAAGAAAGGACTCTTGCCTATGTCACATGGTATATGCCTATCAAAGGCACAATCCCCTTCCACTCAAGAAGAAAGGGATCGCATGAGTAAGATTCCATATGCATCCGCAATTGGATCTATCATGTATGCCATGTTATGTACTCGACCAGATGTATCGTATGCTTTAAGCATAACGAGCGGTACCGATCGATCCCGTGAAAGTCATGTGCATTTGTCAAGAACATCCTTAAGTACATGAGAATAACTAAGGATTTGTTCTTGGTATATGGAGGCGAGGAAGAGCTTGCTGTAATAGGTTACACCGATGCTAGCTTCCAAACCGATAAGGATGATTCCAGATCACAATCTGGTTATGTGTTCTGCCTGAATGGCGGGGCGGTGAGCTGGAAGAGTTCAAAGCAAGAGACAGTCGCCGATTCTACTACAGAGGCTGAGTATATTGCCACCTCCAATGCAGCAAAGGAGACTGTTTGGATCAGGAAGTTCATTGCTGAGCTTGGTACAATTCCTAGTATTGTGGACCCCATTGATCTCTATTGTGATAACAATGGGGCCATTGCATAAGCTAAGGAACCTAGATCTCATCAGCGATCCAAACATATATCCATCTCATTCGAGAGATTATCGATAGAGGAGATGTGAAAATATGCAGAGTACCAACACTTGATAACATTGCTGACCCACTTATGAAAACTCTTGCTCAACAGAAGCACGAAGGTCACACAAGATCGATGGGCATTAGATTTATGCCTGATTGGCTCTAGTGCTAGTGGGAGATTGTTGGTGTAAGCCCTAGAGGCCAGTGTATTTCTTAGACTTGCATTTGTATCTTGCCATTATATATATGATATGAGGCATTCCAGTTTATTGTGCTACTCGTTTAAACATAATAAAGTCCTTAGAATAGAAATTTCAGTTTAATAGAATATCAAGTACATGACTTGATCGTGAGACACTATTGAACAATGAAATCCTATTCTTAAATATCCGTAGTCAAGTATTTTATTAATAAGGACAATAATAATACATTGAGACTATTATGTGTGCAGACTGATGACCATATCTCACGGGTCATGGATATGAGATATCGAGTCGCCACATAGGTACAAATTAGAGTAATGATGTACTGGATTGACCCACCATGAGAACACTACATGGAGCGTTATGTGAGTGTCATAAGTAGTTCTCATAGTGACAATGGTGTATGCAATCCTTCGACCTGAAATCGCTACGATCCCTACATGAGGAGTCGTGTGCTTTAATATCGTCAAACGTCATCTGTAATAGGATGATTATAAAGACGGTCATTGGGCATACCATGAGCCATGCAGAGGGATGTGAGTGACCTAGATGGAATTTGTCCCTCCTACATAACAGGAGTAATATCTGTGGGCCCCCGATAGAGTGAGACTGTAAAATGCATGACCGTGCTGAAATGAGACAATATGAGATATTGACCTCATTTGTTGTTAAGTCTACTCGGGTATCAGGGAACATGATATTGAACCATACAAGGGTGACAGATTCTATGTCTTGTGTTCAATATAGATATATGGACAAAGGGATAATAATGCACATGAATATTTGTCACAGAAAGGTTTCGTCAAATCACTGACTTTCTCACTACTTAGGTGGCAGTGATGTATTGCTAGATACCGCTCACTGTTTGTAATATTAAATGGGATTTAATATTACTACTAACGTTTTGGGAACCTATAGGGTCACACACATAAGAGCAGATCAAAAGAAGCATTAAAAGGAGAGTTGGACTCTTCTATTGAGCCTAACGCATAGTACATGGGGCTTAGGTCAAACGCTGCTCACTAACTCACTTAAGGAGGTGCTACTATAAGTAGACCACTTAAGCTATTGGGCCTACACGCTTTTTACCCTAGCCGCACATAGAGAATGACAGTGATCAGCAGGTCTCGGTTCTCGAAGCTAGCACTGTGAGGCAGAGACTCTTCGTGTTCGTGACGTTGGACGTTCACGGGATCTGCTCGTGTGGATACCTTAGAGACATCGTTCGTGCGGTGTTCGTGATAGACGATTTCAATCAATTGTAATCGCTTCAAGAGGTTAATCTTCTAACCATGAATCATGATCATTAGCAAGGATCCTTCGATGGGAATTTTTTTCCGCTGCGTTATTTTGTTTTATACGCAAATTCCCAACATCCACGTGATCAGTCGGGTCCTCCAAGGACAATCCTCCGAATTGATGTTGCCTAATCATGCTAATTAGCATAGGCGGTATAGTGTAGTTGTCCGCCTCGATCTCTGGCCTAGCAATCCCAGTTCGTAAACCCCTCGCATTTGGGGCAGCGTAGTCCTTCAGTGGCTTGGTATCCGGAAGATTCGTCATGAGTGGAATGAGAATCAACCTTTCTCTCTCTCTTTGTAGTCTCCTACGTCTATGAAAGGTCCTCTCGATTTCGGGGTCAACCTCAATAAGGCTTCCAAGACTTAAGGATCTTTGCATAAAAGAGAAAAACACAGAGAGAGATAGATATTCTAGAAAGAAAAAGAGAAAAAGGAAAATAAATTTTTTTTAACAAAAAACAATTAAAAAGAAAAAGAAAAAGTCCAGAAAAATCAATTTAAAAATTAAGTTGAGATTCAAGAAAGCACAGTCCCCGGCAACGGCGCCAAAAACTTGATGTGTTGGATTCCGGCAAGTGTACCGGATTCGTCGCCAAGTAATAAAAAGATATCGATCCCATAGGGACCGTGATCTCAAACCACAACTAATTACTAAATCGATAAAACTGGACTGTATAAAAAAGGGATTTTGAAGAGGTTTTGATTTTTGTAATAAGAATTAACCAGAAAATCAAATGCAATCAGTTAAAACAGAAAGTAATTCAAATAAGGGGTTTTCAAATTCAAAAGGGATTCCTAGGAATTGGGTTACCAACAAGATTGTTTAAGTTACTAAATTGACTACCCCTCGTTAATTATCTAAATTGCTTTGAAGGCGAATTTATCCTAAATTAGTTAATGCTCCCTCTCGGGTTACAAAAACCGTGCCCAATTAAACTAACCCCTACTCTCGTGTAGTTGAATTTAGATTGAACCCCTTACGCCTTGTGACAATTCATTAATCCTCGAAGGACCGCTTCTAACTCTCGTGATTTAAGTCCTAAGTTTGATTCTATAGATCCGATACCTAAGTTCACCGCTAGGTTCCTCCTTAGAATATCTACGACACGCAAATAGGTGGCCACCGAATTTACGAGTAATTAAAACAATAGAAATCAGATCTAAAGCAAAATCGAAATTAACAAAGGTAACACATCAATTCACAACATAAAAACAGATCTTGGGCATAGTCCCAATCCCTAGAAATAAAACTACTACTCAAGCATTGCCATGGTGATGACAAGCTTGATTAACAACAACATAAAATAAAGCCTAAGAGAAGAGAAGGAGAAGAGAATCCTAATTTTGCCTAAGTGTGGCAGCCCAAAAAGCCTCCTTCAGTCTCTGCCTAATGCCCTATTTATAGGTTAGGGTAATTTGAATCCAAATCAAACACAAATTCAGATGAAATTAGTTTCTTCAGATCCAAATATTGCACGTCACGGCCGTGATGGCCATCACGGCCAGGCCGTGACGGATTCTGCCTTGGGAGATGCTTCACTGATTGGTCTGTCACGGCCGTGATGCTCATCACGGCAAGGCCGTGTTTAGTTCTGCCTGTGAGGGTCTGGTTCAGCTGACATGTCACGGCCGTGCTGGACATCACGGCTTGGCCGTGACCAATTTTGACTTTTCCATTCTTTCTTTTAAGCTCTACTCGATCATGGCCGTGATGGTCATCACGGCTAGGCCGTGATGGGCTCTGTTTGGCTCAGTTTCTTCACTTTTCACGTCCCATCTTCATGCAAGCTCCATCATGGCTAATCTCGAGCATTTTAATCCTTAATTCCTGCACAACAACACCACAAAACCGCCTTACCGGTTCCAAGGTAAAAACTAACCAAAATCAAATTAAATATGCCTAAACTATATGAAAATGCATGCAAAATGACAATAAAATATGAGTTAGAATCACACTCATCAATTATTTATTTCTTTTTCTTTTTCTAGAGTATCTATCTCTCTGCCATAGGTATTTTTCTCTTTTATGCAAAGATTCCTAAGTCTTGGAAATCTTATTGAAGTCGACCCCGAGATCGAAAGGACCTTTCATAGACGTAGGAGACTACAAAGAGAGAGAGAGGTTGATTCTCATTCCACTCATGGCGAATCTATTGGATACCAAAAACTGAAGGACTACGCAGCCCCAAATGCTAGGGGTTTGCGAACTGGGATTGCTAGGCCAGAAATCGAGGCGGAGAACTACACTATACCGCCTATGCTAATTAGCATGATTAGGCAACATCAATTCGGAGGATTGCCCTCGGAGGACCCGACTGATCATGTGGAGACATTCTTGGAGTTCACCCATGCAATTAGAATTCATGGCTCCCCGAACGATGCTATTCGCTTGAGGTTGTTCCCCTCCTCTCTTACTGGAAAGGAAAAAGCTTGGTTGAAGCAAGTGCCCACTAACACCTTGTCAACTTGGGACCAATTGGAGCAGGCGTTCTTGGAAAAATTCTTCCTTCCATCCAAGACTGCTTACCTACGAACCCAGATCACCGGCTTCTTCCAAAAGGACGGAGAGTGCTTATCCGAAGCTTGGGATCACTACAAGGGATTGATAGAGTCTTGCCCACATCATGGACTCGAGAGGTGGCTATTAGTGCATACCTTCTACAACGGATTGGATTACTCTTCAAAGGTGTCACTCGACTCCACGGCTGGTGGAGCCTTTATGAATAGACCTCTGATTGAGGCATTCAATATCATTGAAAACGTAGCCACCAACTACCACCAATGGGGCTCGAAAAGAGGTAATAACCCGAAAAAGCTTTCAGGGGGTAAGTTTGAAATGAATAGAACTGATCTAATTATGTCTAAAATTGACTCACTGAATAAATGCTTTGATAAGCTTGAAAAGGCTAATGTGAGTTCAATAGGTGCTACTAATGTTGTTTGTGAGATTTGTGGAATGCAGGGACATGACATAGTGGAGTGCCCACATGGTATTGCTCATGGATCCGGTGGGGGAACAAGTGAACTCTTGTCACAACTTCTATGACACGAACCTGAAGCTACCAAACTACGCTCCTCCAAATTCTTACAACCAAGGAAGGAAGAATAGCCCTCGCCTCTCCTATGGGACCTACAACAACACGTTGAACCACGAGTTCCAAGAAGGCCAAGGAAATAGGAAACCCGCATCGGGGTATCCTCAGGTACAAAAGTCTAAACTTGAGTCTCTTCTGGAGAATTTTGTTGAAACTCAAACAAAGCAAAATGAAGAGTTTAGACAATAAGGTAGGGCAGTCAACGAGGCAATAAAAGAATTAACATCTAAGGTAGATAACTTAGCCATCCATTATAAGATGTTAGAAACTCAAATTGCCCAACAAGCTAGTACATATTCTAGACCTAAGGGTACATTTCCGAGACAACCCGAAGCTAATCCCAATGAAAATTGTATGCCATATACTTGAGGGATGATAAGCTTGGGGTAGTTGAAAAGGATGTTGAATGCGAGGAGGACATGAGCAAAGATGAAGAGATAGAGCCAAAGTATGTCCCTCCACCACCTTACCAACCCCCAATACCTTTCCCACAAAGGTTGGTCAATAAAAAAGCAAGTAGAAATAGAAACTAAGAGCTTAATTGAGGAGCATGATGCCACGATAAAAACTAATATGCCTCCTAAACTAAAAGATCCAGGAAGTTTCTCTATTGCTTGCTCAATTGGAGAGGTGAAAATAGACCAAGCCTTATGTGACTTAGGGGCTAGTGCGAGTTTGATGCCGCTTACTATCTTTGAGAGGTTAGGAACCAAGAAATTGAGTCCATCCAAATCCTCTTTACAATTTGCGGATGGCTCAACTAAAACTCCTCTAGGTAGGGAAATTTTTCATTCCTACCGATTTCATGGTGTTGGATATGAACGGGAATTCTAAATTCCCTATCATTCTTGGAAGGCCATTCTTGGCCACAACTGGAGCAATAATAGATGTAAAGAATGGCAAGCTCTCCTTAAACGTAGAGGAAAATAAGGTAGATTTTGATTTGACTAACTCATATAACAACCCTCCTTTTGAGAGTCATGTGTGTAGGATCGAGATAATGTCTCCAGAGGTGAAGGAAGAGCCTAATATGGAAGCAACTCCCAAACTTAGCATGAGGAATGATGCTCCAAATGGTGATGAAGTTGGAGTTGCTCATCATGTGGAGTTAAAACTTCCGCCGGAAGGAAGTAAGGCCATGAAACTCAGAGTAAAAAGAGCAAGGTGAAAGCGCAATTGGCCATACGAACAAAATAGGCTCTTTGAAGGACTTTGACGCGCTGTCGCGCACGCGTCAAAAGATGAGCGGTTGGTAAAAATGTAGTTTAGTGTGCGACAACTCGGGTATCGTATCACAAGGACTCTTGTAGTGCTATTATCGCAGAAAATAAGTTTTCTTGGGGGGGGTGTTTGGTTTGAAGTTGATTGGAAAACAGAATGAAAACAGAGCGTAAAAACAGAGCAAATTACGTGATTATCAAATAAGACTAAGACGATTAATCTGCTGTTTCGTTTCCCACTATCATCGGTTCATGTAATTCCATGCCCTAAGCGAGGTCTAATCCTTTTCGATTGTAGCATCGATTAACAAGCGAAACCGACGCTCACGGGACATATATTCCCAATTCCGAATTAAGCAAACGGATGAAGCCCTTCGTGAATTAAGCAAACACGAATTGAACGCACGCGAATTAAGCAAACGCGATTGAGTTTAGGAATATAAAATCATCGAAAATAAATCAACACCAATTCGATACAAACTGAATTAAGCAAACAGAGAATAGCGAATAGCATTGAAAGAGAGAAGAGAATTAAATCAGAAATTACAAGACCTCAAGTGTTGGCGGAAACCAATTACAGCAGATCAACCTAGGGAGATTAGTTCTCCATCAAAAACGCAATACAAACAGAGAAAATTCGAAAACAAGGATTGGCAAAAAGATCCTTCTGTTCTGCCCTAAACAGCTATTTATAACTTTCAGAAACTGCGCAGACTCGCGAGGCGAGTGGCCTCTCGCGAGGCGAATATTAAAATGGCGCCTTCTTGAATTTGTATCCTCGCGAGGCGAGCGTGATTCTCGCGAGGCGAGTCTTCAAAACCTGGGTTGTTACAGCCGTGATGCCTATCACGGCCAGGCCGTGATCTTCTCTGTCTTCAGGTGCTTATCTGTCATGGCCGTGACCTTCATCACGGCCAGGCCGTGATGGTCTCTGTCTTCAGGGGTTTCTCTTCACGCCCGTGATGGGTGTCACGGGATGACCGTAATGCTTGCTGACTTCAGGCTCGCGAGGCGAGCAATAGCTCGCGGGGCGAGGCAGAGAACATGACTTTTCTGGCACTGGCTGGTCCTCACCCTCGCGGGGCGAGTATCTGCTCGCGTGGCGAGTGTTTCCAGTTGCAATTTCCATTGTTTCCTTCATTCCTTGGACTCTAAGTCAACCTTGAAAACATGAAATAGCCATAAGTGCTTTATTTGACTCAAAAACTGGCTAAATAACCCTAAAACTACTTAAGGGACTCAAAACCTTGCTTGAGGACAATCAGGCCTAATTTGGGTGAAAACGAGATATAATCGGCACAAAACCACGGTCATACTAGTCATAAAACTAGATGAGCCAGAGGCTTATCAAAATACCCCAAACTTGAACTTTGCTTGTCCCCAAGCAAACTAAAACTCAAAACGACTCAAGACTTGGCAAGCTAGAAGGATTTCAACCAATTTCGCACAAATTTCAAGCAATTCATCAAAACAATTTTCCTTCAATGTTCCCCCCTTTTCAACAATGTAATCCCCACAATCATTTATTCTGAACATTTGAGAATTTCATCATTCAAACAATTATTAATCTAAACAGGGGATCTAAGTTACACACTAGAGGGAGATCACCAAATTCAAACAATCGCCTTCCTCACAAAGGGGTTTAGTGTTCACTCAATCTCTCAGTTTGTCTAGGCTAACAACATTTCACTCAGTTTCACTTTTAAGAGCACTTCCCATGAATTTGATTTTCATCTCAAAATGGTTCCCACAGAGAACATGCATGCAACATCAAAAGGTCTTTCAAGGTTGTAATGGGGCCTGGCTAAGGGAAGGATATACAAAGGTCTTGGTGAAGTCCCTAGGAACTAAGAGAGCATGAAGGCTGTTTACACATTGAATTCCTTACTCAAGTTCCTATTCTTATTCTTCTTTTTGCCTTGGGTGGCTACAGCCCTTTTCTTCTAATACCCTTCTTGACATTTTGCTTTTTTTTTTTTTTTTTAAGCGATTTATTTTTGCCCTTTGGCTCCAACCTTTATTTTTTTCTTTTTCTCAATCCCCAACAACACATCATATCACTGTAGCCACCCCAAACTTAGTTTCTTGCAACCATTCTCTTGCTAAGCTTCCATGCTCTCCTAATCCTAAGATCGGGTTAACATGGTTTTTTTTCAGATTTAGGCTCATAACATAAGGTCAACATGAAACAATAGGCTAATTAGGCTCAAAGGGGCTAACTAGGGAACATGCATTAGGGACTTGGTTCAATTTAGGTCAAGTAGTTAATTCAAAGAAAATTGCCTAAATCATTTGATGCAAACACATAGACATGCAAACCATGAAGAGATTCAAGCAAATTCGGAAAAGTGCAACTCGAAAGTGATTCACACAATCAAAAACATGTTGGAGGCTCAAATCCTCACCGGGGACATTCATGCAAATTGTTTGACCGAGATTCTATCCCTAGTGTGTGCACCCTATCACCCCAAACTTATCATAAATCATGCTCTCACAACGAAATATCTCAAAGTTCAGTTTTCAATTTTTCAAATGGGGATCACAATTTCCAAATTTCAAAAACTTAGGGGGAATCATCAACATAAATCATGCCATCAATCTGTGCTAAATCAACCAAAACCTACCAAGCTTGCCGACCACAAGACACACATGCTCTTGAGCTTCTCAAATTATTCAAGAGCGAAAAGAAAACACAACAAAACACAAAACACAACAAAACAAACGGTTCCCTCCCCCACACTTAAAACATACATTGTCCTCAATGAACAACACAAATATCAAAACAGGTGAGGGAAAGGAAAGGGTGCTCCCGATCAGGTTGCAGTGTAGGTGGGCTCCCCCAAAGAGAGCTCCTCAACAGTAGCATCCACAGGTCCCGAGCTCTCATGAAATAGCTTCAGCCGCTGCCCGTTAACTTTGAATGCCTTGTTGCTACCTGCACTTTTAATCTCTACTGCACCATGAGGAAAAACATTAGTAACAACAAATGGTCCAATCCACCGGACCGAAGTTTCCCGACCATCAATTTCAGCGGGAGTTAAACAAGAAAACCGCCGACCCACGAGAGAATTCCTTCCTAGTAATCAATCTATCATGAAAGTGCTTGGTTTTCTCCTTATAAATCCGAGAGCTCTCATAGGCTTCTAGCCTAAGCTCTTCAAGCTCTTTAGAATCGGAGTTTCCTTTCAATACCAGATTTTTGCATTTCCAGTTACAGACACTTGACGCCCAATAAGCACGGTGCTCAACTTCCACGGGGAGATGGCATGCCTTGCCGAATACAAGCCTAAAGGGGGACATCCCTACCGGCGTCTTGAAAGCGGTCCTCTGAGCCCAAAGTGCGTCTTCTAGACGGCTGCTCCAATCTTTCCTATTCTACTGCACAACTTTCTCTAGGATTTGTTTTATCTCCTGTTGGAGATCTCAGCTGGCCATTGGTCCGAGGATGGTAAGCGATGGAGACTCTGTGCACAACCCCATACTTCGGGAGTAGAGCTTCCATGGTGCGGTTGCAGAAATGAGTGCCACAGTCACCGATGATGGCACGAGGTATCTGGAACCTGCAAAAAATATTGGACCTAACAAAATTTGCAACAACTTTAGAATCGTTAGTCCTAGTGGGGATAGCTTCCACCCACTTTGAAACATAGTTAACAGCCAAGAGAATGTAAAGAAAGCCAAAAGATGCGGGGAAAGGACCCATAAAGTCGATCCCCCACACGTCAAACACCTCACGAGAAGAGCATGGGCTCTTTGTGGCATTTCACTCTTGCGAGTGATGGCTGTACCTATTTGTCGACACTCCTTACAAGTCCGATACACCTCATAAGCATCTCTAAAGATGGTGGGCCAATAAAAACCAGAATCTAGGACCTTTCTCGCAGTCCTCTCGTGGCCCAAAGTGTCCCCTACTTGAGAGGCATGAGAAAAGTGCAAAATAGACTCAATCTCATAGTCGGGGACACACCGCCTAATCACCTGATCACTACAAAACTTCCAAAGAAATGGATCGTCCCAAACATAGTACTTGGCGTCGCTCTTTTGTTTGTGGATTTGTGACCTAGTTGCTCTGTCGGAAAGACACCAGCAACTAGGTAATTCTAAGGTCGGCAAACCAAGGGGTAACGCCATGCAATCTGTAAAAGCTGCTCATCGGAAAGTCATCCTGAATGGGGACGGATCCTCATCCCTCTCTATCCTACTCAAGTGATCAGCCACTAAATTTTCGGCTCCACTCTTGTCCTTGATCTCTACATTGAACTCTTGGAGCAACAACATCCACCGAATCAACCTCGGCCGCTTCGGTTTCTTTAACAAATATTTAGAGCTGCATGGTCGGTGAAAACAATAACCTTGGAACCTAGCAAATATGATCTAAACTTATCGAGAGCAAAAACAACAGCTAGAAGTTCCTTTTCGGTGGTGGTGTAATTACATTGTGCAGCATCTAAAGTCCTAGAAGCATAGTAAATGACATGTGCAACCTTGCCTACTCTTTGTGCCAGGGACCGCCCCACAAAGATAGTTAGAAGCATCACACATGAGCTCAAAGGAGGGGTCCAATCGGGGCTGGATGATGGGGGTAGAGGTCAATGCCTTTTTCAAGAAGTCGAACGCCTTCTTGCGGTTATCATCAAAGCTGAATATGGCATCATTCTTCAGCAAGTTCGAAGAGGGAGAGCTATCTTCTTTGAAGTCCTTAATAAAGCGCTGTAGAAACCCGCATGACCAAGAAAAGAACGAATCTCGCGAACGCAAGATGGGTAAGGCAATGTGGAAATCACATCAATTTTAGCAGGATCTCTTGAGACACCCTCTCTAGAAATAACATGCCCCAAAACAATCCCCTGTTCAACCATAAAATGACACTTTTCATAGTTCAACACAAGATCGGTTTCAATACATCTTTCTAAGACCAAATTCGGACTATGCAAGCATGCATCGAATGAGGAGCCATATCTTGTGAAATCATCCATGAACACTTCCATGCAATTTTCAATAAATTCAGTAAAAATGCTAATCATGCATCTCCGGAAAGTGCCGGGAGCGTTGCAAAGGCCAAATGGCATCCTCCTATAGGCAAACGTGCGAGGGGCACGTGAAAGTGGTCTTCTCCGATCCTCCGGTGCAATGTGGATCCGGAAGTATCCGGAGAAGCCATCAAGAAAACAGTAGTGGGATTTACCGGCCAGCCGTTCGAGCATCCGATCGATGAGCGGCAAAGGAAAGTGATCCTTTCGAGTGGCCTGGTTCAACCTCCTATAGTCAATCTGAGACTCTCCAGCTATTCCGGACTCTAGTGGGGACAAGCTCATTGTTCTCATTTCTTACCACCTGTGAGGCCAGATTTCTTAGGCACAACTTGCACTTTGGGCTCACCCAAGTGCTATCGAGAGATGGGGTATATGATACCCGCATGTAGGAGTTTTGTTACCTCCTTCTTTACCACATCCAGAATCAATGGATTTAGCGCCTCTGCGGCTGCCTAACTGGTTTAGCCCCATCCTCCAATAAAATCCTATGCATACATCTAGAGGGGCTAATTCCTGGAATGTCAGCCAAGGTCCATCCAATTGCTCTCTTGTGCTTCTTCAGAACCTCCAAGAGTTTAGCTTCCTGGTCAGAGTCAAGGTTGGAGGAAATGATAACTGGGAGTTTTTCATTCCTCTCCAAGTAAGCATACTCAGATTGCCAGGAAGTGGCTTAAGCTCCAAGGAGGGTGGCTGCTCCACAGATGGTATGTTTGGAGCAGCCGGGCTGTCAAGAACTTCAGCCGAACAGACAACTTCACTTACACTATCACCCTGCAAAGTAGAATCAATCTCAGCACAAACAACACAAGGGTTAGTGTTAGTACAATCATTACATGAATAAACATCATTAAAATCAGAAATGGATGGAAAATCAGCAACCAAGTCATCATAGGTGTCGTCAACAATTTCGGAGAGCAACTCTATTTGGAAAACAGAGTGCTCTTCCAATGGATGCTTCATAGCATCAAAAATGTTGAACCTTGCAATAATGTCACCGAACTCCATGGACATGGTTCCATCATCAACATCTATCTTCGTCTTTGCCGTCTTCATGAACGGCCTGCCCGAGATGATTGGTGATCTGCTTGAATTGGTTTCCCCTGCCATGTCCGAGGATGTAAAAGTCGGCAGGGAAAATCAAATCATCCACTCGTACCAACACATCTTCTACCACTCCCATGGGGCGAGCATTGGTCCTGTTGGCCAACTGTATGGTAAGTCCTGTATGTTGCAAAGGGCCCAGATCAAGGTTGTTGAAAATGGAGGTGGGCATGACATTTATGGAGGCTCCCAAATCCAACATGCAATTGTCGAATTTGCTGTCCCCAATGGTGCATGGAATAGTGAAAGTGCCCGGATCCTTGCACTTCTGTGGCAGTGCCTGAGTGAGGGCTGAAACTCAGAACCTTCTCGGGGGCAAGTTTGGGCTGAATGAGGGTGAAACATTTCGCCCTAAGTTAACTCTCTCATTACCCGTCATCCTCCTCTTGTGGGTACACAAATCCTTCATAAACTTTGCATACCTTGGAACTTGCTTAATCACATCTAGGAGTGGAATGTTTACCGCCACCTTTCTGAACACATCTAAGATCTCCTTCTCCTTGTCTTCCCCATCAACCTTCTTATTTTTCTGCACTCTTTGTGGGAAGGGAATCGGGGGCACATACACTCTCTCAGTTTCAACAACAACAGAGGGCTCAGGAATAGCCTCAACAGTTTCTTCATCTTTCTCAGGGGCTCCCTCTACTACTTTCCCGGATCTCAAAGAGATGGCACTCACATTGGGATTGGGGGCATTGGGATTCACCACTGTGCATGCGGGTAGTTGGCTCGATCCCCGAGCTTGCTTGTAAGTTGTTTATGGATGTGGCAAGCTGTCCAATCTGTGTCCTCAAATCTGAATGCTAGCATCGTTCATTCTTTGAGAGACTGTCCAACTTGATGCTGAAACCGGAGATTTTGTGCAGCCATTTGCTTGACCAAGTCTTCTAATGAAGGTCCGAAAGGTGTAGAAGTGGTCACTTGAGGAGGATTCGGTGGTGGTGCCACTTGGTTGTTGTTGGGATGAGTTCCCATACCGCAGATTAGGGTGATTCCTCCAGTTGGGATGGTACCTATTTGTGGAGAGGTCGGGAGTACCATACCGGTTCTGATTATTGCCTTGGTTGTAGAGATTAGCTGCATAAGCTTGAGGCATATCGATGAATTGACCCATCCTTGAGAATAGGGCACGTGTCGGTCCGATGCTCGGAGAACTACACATGCCACACAACCTCGCCGGCTGAACCTTTTCCATTGCCAGTTGCTTCACCAAACAAGTGAGCTCATCGATTCTGGTTTCGAGTGCCTTGTTGGAAGATGAACCTTGGATCTCATTTACACCCCTTGTCTCGGCGAGTTGCTCCTGGTTGTGAACTCTGGGGAGTTTAATGACATATTCTCAATCAATTGCTTCGCAGCAGCTGGAGTTTTATCGACGAGTGCTCCTCCACTAGCGGCATCCAAAATATTTCTGTCCATTGGGAGCAATCCTCTCATAAAAATACTGAATTAGGAGCCGCTCGTAAATCGGTGTTGAGGGCAGCTAGATACCAACTTCTTGAACCTCTCCCAAGACTCGGCCAATGACTCATTGCTTTTCCCGATGCCACATATCTCCTTTCCGATGGAAGCAGCTCCGGAGGCAGGGAAGTATCTTTCCAGGAAAACCTTCTTGGATCATTCCAAGTTGTGACAGAATTTGGCTCCAAATAATATAGCCAATCCTTTGCAGCGCCTTCAAGGGAGAAAGGGAAGGCTCGCAATTTGATATGGTCTTGGTAATGCCTTCCAGGCCTCAAGGGTGTAGAAAGCACCACCACGAAATTCCTTCAAATGCTTATGTGGATCCTCACCTGCAAGACCACTAAATCTTGGCAACAAGTGTATTAAACCAGATTTAAGTTCAAAAGGAGCAACCACACCAGCATACTCAATACACAACCCATTGTAGTTAACATCAGGGGCAGGAAGCTGCCTCAATGTCCTTTGGTCACCCATGTTATTAAAAACAGGTTCGAAATCAGAATTACCACTAGTGCTTGCCCGTATTGCCCTAAGGCGTGTGTGCAGTGTTCTTTCAATTTCAGGATCAAAATCACACAAGTCAGGACAAGTAGACCTAGTGGCCAGTCTAATTCAAAACAAAAACGAAAAAGAAAAAAAAAGAAAGCGAGAACAACAACCAAGAGTCCCCGGCAACGGCGCCAATTTGACGCGCTGTCGCGCATGCGTCAAAAGATGAGCGGTTGGTAAAAATGTAGTTTAGTGTGCGACAACTCGGGTATCGTATCACAAGGACTCTTGTAGTGCTATTATCGCAGAAAATAAGTTTTCTTGGGGGGGGTGTTTGGTTTGAAGTTGATTGGAAAACAGAATGAAAACAGAGCGTAAAAAAAAAAAGCAAATTACGTGATTATCAAATAAGACTAAGACGATTAATCTGCTGTTTCGTTTCCCACTATCATCGGTTCATGTAATTCCATGCCCTAAGCAGAGTCTAATCCCTTTTCGATTGTAGCATCGATTAACAAGCGAAACCGACGCTACGGGACATATATTCCCAATTCCGAATTAAGCAAACGGATGAAGCCCTTCGTGAATTAAGCAAACATGAATTGAACGCACGCGAATTAAGCAAACGCGATTGAGTTTAGGAATATAAAATCATCGAAAATAAATCAACACCAATTCGATACAAATTGAATTAAGCAAACAGAGAATAGCGAATAGCATTGAAAGAGAGAAGAGAATTAAATCAGAAATTACAAGACCTCAAGTGTTGGCGGAAACCAATTACAGATCAACCTAGGGAGATTAGTTCTCCATCAAAAACGCAATACAAACAGAGAAAATTCGAAAACAAGGATTGGCAAAAAGATCCTTCGTTGCCTTAAACAGCTATTTTATAACTTTCGAAATGCACAGAGACTTGCGAGGCGAGTGGCCTCTCGCGAGGTGAATATTAAAATGGCGCCTTCTTGAATTTGTATCCTCGCGAGGCGAGCGTGATTCTCGCGAGGCGAGTCTTCAAAACCTGGGTTGTTACAGCCGTGATGCCTATCACGGCCAGGCCGTGATCTTCTCTGTCTTGGTGCTTATCCTGTCATGGCGTGACCTTCATCACGGCCAGGCCGTGATGGTCTCTGTCTTCGGGGTTTCTCTTCACGCCCGTGATGGGTGTCACGGGATGACCGTAATGCTTGCTGACTTCGAGGCTCGCGAGGCGAGCAATAGCTCGCGGGCGAGGCAGAGAACATGACTTTTTCCGGCACTTTGGTGGTCCTCACCCTCGCGGGCGAGTATCTGCTCGCGTGGCGAGTGTTTCCAGATTGCAATTTCCATTGTTTCCTTCATTCCTTGGACTCTAAGTCAACCTGAAAACATGAAATAGCCATAAGTGCTTTATTTGACTCAAAAACTGGCTAAATAACCCTAAAACTACTTAAGGGACTCAAAACCTTGCTTGAGGACAATCAGGCCTAATTTGGGTGAAAACGAGATATAATCGGCACAAAACCACGGTCATACTAGTCATAAAACTAGATGAGCCAGAGGCTTATCAGACTTCCATGGAAGAGAAGTGTTCTTGCACTTCCAAGCCCAGCCGATCCCGGTTGATCCAAGGGAGTATGGTCAAACTTAAGACCGTAAATAAGCGCTTCTTGGGAGGCAACCCAAGTTTCCTTTCCCCTTTCCATTTGTTTTTGAATTTTGTTTTTGAATAATTTGAGGAGATTGAAAGAGGAAAGATCACTAATTGACGGTTTTGCCAAGTATTTTCAGGTTGTGAAAGCAGTAAGAGCAAAAAGGCAAGGAAAAATAAAGTCAGAAGTCATCACGCCCAGGTCGTGACGGTGGTCACGGCCGTGATTAGCTAACCAAAGAAGATCATAAAGGATCACGGCCCAACCGTGATATCCATCACGGGCGTGATGAGAAGGACCCTGAAGATTATGATGTATCACGGTCTAGCCGTGATGGAACTCACGGCCGTGACAGGCCAGCTCCTATAGACCAAAATTGATCACGAGGTAGCCGTGATGAGCATCACGGCCGTGACACATTTTCCAGCATCTCTATGACTGGCATGAGAGCCAGCACCCTCTACCACCTCGATGAGTTGTTCCATTTTTCTTCTCTCTCCGACTTGATTATTTACATTGGGGACAATATAAGTTTTTAAGCTTGGGGTAGGGGTATTTTTACATTTTTGCATTTTTTATGTTGCATTCATATAGGCATAGTTTTGCATAATCACATGATTAGATTGTCCCTTTGCTTAGAGTATGCATCCAATTATAAGAACTTTGCGCCAAATGAATTGAGACAGTGAATTTTTGAACCCAATTTTTGTATTCTTGTGATAGGCTAAAAATAAAAATGCTTGAGATGATCATTTGATAGTTGAACATTAGCATGTGGTTCCTTAGATTTGTGTTTCTCATTGATTTTAAACTACTAAATGTGAGATTTTTGAGCCTAAAAGGGGTACTCACTAAATCTACCCCATTCTTTGTGATTGAGAGTTTTATTTCTCTTGGATTGTATTCTCTAGAACTTGACTTGAAACCGTTTTGAAACTTAAAAATTTTTTAAAACATTTTTGAAAATGATCGATGCACTAGGTATTTTTCCGGTCATCTGAGCTTTGACTGATTAAATGCTACCCCTTAGTTGCCAAGTTTTGAGCCTGAAAGAATAAAATACTTTTCTTTGTACCTTGATTTATTTTGATGAATAATGTTTGGTATGACACCTTTTAAAGTATTGCAAAAAGGGTAAAAAGGTAGTTTGAAAAATAAATTGTGGGCTGAAAAAATTAGAAAAATATTTCTCTTAAGTTAAAAATCTCCCCATCTCCAAATAAATAAAATAAAATAAACAAAAAAAAATGGAGAAGGGGATGAGAAAAAGAAAGTGAAAAATAAAATAAAACAAAATAAAAGAAAGAAAGGTGGAAAAGTGAACTAAAGACCAAAAAGGTATTTTAGAAGGTTGTCATGCTTTACAATGTTTGATATTTTATTTAGCCTTCTTGAATTTTCCTTTTCTTGATTTCCCCACATAACAATTAATCTCATGGCCCCATTACAACCAAAATAAAAGACATCTTGATTCTTATGTGTTTTCATTAATAAAGTAGAGATTTGGTTAATAGTCAAGCTTATTGTAGAATACCTTCCTTGAGGAAATTGAGCGAATTGTCATATACCCTTAAACACTTGAGTGAGGCGAGAAGAGTGCCCGAATCAGTGAGAGATATGAACTTAGGGAACCTAAGCTTCTAATTAGACTTGAAATTGATTGTCTAATGGGTACTTATTGAATATGCATGTCACTTGGATTAGTTATTCGGGATCTTGGTTCACTGTCCATGCTCTGATTGTTTATCTTGACTGGCCTTAGTGATTGCTTGAGGACAAGCAAAATCTTACGCTTGGGGTAGTTTGATGAGTGTGGTTTCACCTCATATTTCATTGACATTTTGCATGCATTTTCATATAGTTTAGGCATTTCTAATTTGATCTTTGTTAGTTTTTACCTTGGAACGGGTAAGACGGTTTTGTGGTGTTGTTATGCAGGAATTAAGGATTAAAATGCTCAAGATTAACCATGAGAAAGCTTGTATGAAGATGGGGCTTGAAAAGTGAAGAAAATGAGCCAAACAGAGCCCATCACGGCCTAGCCATGATGAGCATCACGGTCATGATCAATAGAGCTGAAAAAGAAAGAATGAAAAAGTCAGAACTGGTCACGACCAGTCCGTGATGCCTATCACGGTCGTGACATGTCAGCTGAACCAGACCCTCACAGGCAGAACCGATCACGGCTAGGCCGTGATGGTGATCACGGCCGTGACAGACCAACCAGCGAAACAATCTCCAAGGCAGAATCCGTCATGGCCTGGCCATGATGGCCATCACGGTCGTGACGCGCAATATATGGATCTTTAGAAACTGATTTGATCTGAAATTGTGATTGCTTGGGATTCAAGTTACCCTAATCTATAAATAGAGCAATTAGGCTCGAAAATAGGGAGACTCTTAGGGACTTTTGGGCTGCTACTCTTAGGAAAAATGAGGACTTCTCTTCTTCTCCATCTTCTTCTCTTCTCTTAGGTTTTCATTTATGTTTATGTTAATCAAGCTTGCCATCACCATGGCTATGCTTGAGTAGTAGCTTTATTTCTAGGGATTGGGGCTATGCCCAAGATTTGTTTTATGTTATGAATTGATGTTTTCCCTTTGTTAATTTCAACTTTGCTTTAGATCTGATTTCTATTTCTTTAATTACTTGCAAATTCGATGGCCATTTATTTGCTTGTCATAGATACTCTAAGGAGGAACCTAGCGGTGAACTTAGGTATTGGATCTATAGGAATCAGACTTAGGACTTAAATCACGAGAGTTAGAAGCGGTCCTTCGAGGGTAAACGAATTGTCACAAAGCTTAAAGGGTTCAATCTAAATTCAACTACCACGAGAGTAGGGGTTGGTTTAATTGGGCACGGTTTTTGTAACCCGAGAGGGAGCATTAACTTATTTAGGATAAATTCGCCTTCAAAGCAATTTTGATAACTAACAAGGGTAGTCAATTTGGTAACATGAACAATCTTGTTGGCAACCCAATTCCTAGGAATCCCTTTTGATCTGAAAAACCCCTATTTGAATTACTTTCTGTTTTAATTGATTGCATTCTTAAATATTTGATTTTCTAGTTAATTTTTATTACAAAAATCAAATATTTTCCAAATCCTTTTTTTTATATAGTCCAATTTAATCGATTTAGTAATTAATTGTTATTTGAGATCACGGTCCATGTGGGATCGATCTTTTTATTACTTGACGACGAATCCGGTACACTTGCCGGAATCCACACACCATCAATAGACCAACTTAAAATTTTTACCTTGGATTGGTTGGAGGGAGAAGTGTTGAAAGAACTAACAACGATGTCTGGGACCTTAGATGCAGCAGAGGCTTTGGCGGCAACAGAGTCTGTCGAGATTGAAAAGCTTTTGGTAGACTTTGATTTTTTGGAAGGGAGGTCAGAAGCAGCAGCTTTCTCTTTTCTTTTCTTAGACCTTTTAATTGCCTGAGGATTAGAAACATAAACTTTGGTCGGCCGTGAGCTTTTCTTGACAGTTTTGGACACCACAGGAATTACGTCTTCATCTTCATAATCATCTTCAAGCGCTTTTTTAGTCAGTACATCAGATTTAGACTTACCAGGAAGAGGTTTGTCAAGAGGAATAGCTGTCAATAATAACATAAATAAGTTGATTGTCAGCAAAAAAGTGAAAGAATAAAAAATTATTTGACGAGTAAATACCTGAATTACAAGTTAGAATTTGCGAATGGAATCCAAAGTCTTCATCTAGTTGGAGAAACCGACGAGCGAAGGTAACTGGATTTGGTTTTTCAAAATGGTCAACGTAAGCACTCACGCTTTCTAAAAAGAAAAAGTTACCTCCTTTCGTCGTCTTTCCTGGGTGTGAATCAGCTAAACCAAAAGGGGCACAAGGAATAGGCACAGGTTTCGTAAAAGGAGCCTTTAAACTGTCAAAATATTCCCTGGTCATATTTGGAATGTGATAGTGTGATTTTACATCATATTTCATGCGCACTTTCGCATGCATTCTTCATATAGTTAGGGCATAATTAGTTGATTTTTGTTAGTTTTTACCTTGGAACGGGTAAGGTGGTCTTGTGATGTTGTTTTGCAGAAATCAATGTAAAAGATGATCAAATTTGACCATGATGGAGCTTGGATGAAGATAGAGCAAAAAAAGGAAGAATTGAGCCAAACATAAGCCCATCACGGCCTGGCCGTGATGACCATCACGACCATGATCAAGCAGAGCAGAAGGCAAAAGTCAGACGCTGTCACGGCCTAGTCGTGATGCTCATCACGACCGTGACAATCCAGAAGCCAAAAGTCAGAATCTGTCACGGCCTAGCCGTGATACAGATCACGACCGTGACAGACCAGTTGGTGGAGACAGAACTGATCACAACCTAGCCGTGATGAGGCTCACGGTCGTGATGCTCCAGATTTAAAAGCGCGCCCATTCCAGAACGCGTCACGGCCTGGCCGTGATGGCCATCACGGTCGTGACGCGTGACCTTCCTATAAATAAAGCAGTGCAGACAGAACCACACACACTCTCTTTGGATCAGAACTGTTTTTAGATCTATTTTAATCCTTTTTCTGGAGCTGCGTCTTCTTCTCCCTATTTTCTTTTTGTTGTTTAGAATTATGATGAATTCCGATTGTTCGTTTGTCGTTACGGGCATGAGGAACTAATCCCCTTGTCTAAGGGATCAATGAAACCACCCATGGCGGTGTAGCGTTCATGTGATGTATGTCTCTCTCCTTACCTCAATTCTTGTTTTCCAATTCTGATTTCATTGCGTTGATCATATGCATGCGTGATTAACTAGTTAATGTGATGAGGCTTGATAGGCAATTCGCGTTTAGAACTTGAATTGGAATCACTGATTGAATATTGCACGAGAGTGAGTAGGAGATTAGTGCAACCTTATAGGGAACAAGATTTAATCGAGTTTGATTATTGAGTTATGAGACCTAGCAAGTAATTAACTCAATCGTTGAATACGTCCTATTGAGCACGACAGTGAATTTAGGAGAATTTGGGGGTCCCGGTTGACATTAAAATTGAACTTAGGGAGAGGATCACCATCACTTGGGTACTATGCATGATTGGGTAGGTGGATTTGTGACCTTAGGCATTTTTAATCCATATTTTCATTCTTAATTGATTTGTTAATTCGTGTTGATTTGAATTGCGATCCTATTTTATCTCTTCTCAACCACTTTCTGTTACTTGACCAGACATATCAAATTTTTGCAAATTGGTAGAATTGGTAGCCCAATCCCTGTGTCCGACCTCGGTAATTGCTTACCGTGTTTTATTATGTACAACGACCCGGTACACTTACCGGTGACTCAACAAGTTTTTGGCACCGTTGCCGGGGATTGGCACAACCGATTTTCCTAATTTTTAGGAAGTTTGATTATTTGATTAAGCTGTTTTTATTTTTAGTATTTAATTATTATTATTTTTCTCTACTTCTTTGATTCCACTTGGTCTTGCCTTGTTTTTGTATGCGAGGTACCCTTTCACAAGAGGACTTGCTATTTGATTCAGAGATCACCAAGACCAAGAAGCGAGTAAGGAAGGAAGCCAGAGAACGAAAGAGGCTTGAAGCGATTAATCTCGAGAGGATGGCCGAAGAAAACCCTCCTCCTCCTCCTCCTTACAAGCCTCTCTTCGAGTACAATCTACCCAACTTGGGTGATTGTGATTCTTCTATCGTGAGGGGCAACTTGAATACAGATTCCTTCAGAGTGGAAGGATGTGTCACAGCCTAGATCCGTGAGAATCAGTTTGATGGGAGTGGCAAGCAAGACCCTTATAGACACATCACTCGCTTCCTTGAAGCTTCTGACATGCAGAAGATAAGAGGAGTTACTCAAGATGAGTTTCGCTTGCGACTATTCCCCCTCTCTCTTAGGGATGTCGCTCGCGATTGGTTTGACGGCTTGGATCGGAACAGTATCAGAACATGGGAGCAAATGGCTCAAAAGTTCCTCACCAAATATTTCCCTCCTCAGAAAGCGGTACAAGCAAGAGTTGCCGTCACATCTTTCAGGCAGACAGAATATGAATCTTATAATGAAGCATGTGAGAGGTATAATGTGCTATTGAGAAGATGTCCATCAGCTTTCTTTGACCCGGTCTCCAAAGTTTAACATTTCTTTAACGGGTTAAGGTGACGATACCAGATGAATTGTGATGCCGCAGCTGGCGGCTCTTTTTCCTATTTATCAGCTAAGTATGGATGGGCATTATTGGAGAAGATGTCGTACAATGACTACAACCGGGGTAGGGAAACCTCAAGTGGAGTCAGTTCCGCAACAATAGAAGCCATTCTAGAGCAAAATAAACTGTTGAAGATGCAAATGGCGGCTTTGTCTGGGAGCAAAAAGGTTAATGTGATACACGAGGGAATGCCTCCGGGTTGTGATAATTGTAATGGAGATCATGACATTCAGAGCTGTTCGTTCAACTTCTCTCGAGAACATGTGGACTCATGCCACAATTTCTATGACAGTGTGCTCCATAACAACTATCAGAGGAACAGACAGAATGATTACAGTCAGAATCAGAATAGCGGGTATATGAGGAGAGATCATCCTGGTTTCGCTTGGAGTAATGCTAGTGGTGGTCTAGCCGGGCAACAACAACCTCAACAGGGTCTGAGGCCAAACATTGGAATCCATCAACGCAATACTCAACAGGCTTTTCCAGGGCCTAATCAATTGCAAATAACAGATGGTAGAAGGCAACCTTGGGAGTTGGCTATAGAAAAGACGAATGCGGCAATTGAGAAGTTGTCAATCAATACAAGCACAACCATTGACAAGTTGGCAACTCATACAGGGGCGGCCATTCAGAATCTAGAGACGCAGATAGCTCAGCTTGCAAAGCAACTAAATGAGCATCTCCCAGGCACTTTCCCAGGTGATACCGAGAACAACCCTAAGAACCATTGCAATGCCATAACAACTAGAAGCGGTAGGGTGTTGGGATCTAACAGAGGTGCAACTAGTTCTCAGAAAGATGAGGCCCCGGAACAACCACAAGTTGAGGAAGAGCAACCTAAGGAAGAGGAGTTGGCAAGAGACAAGGCACCGGAGCAAGGGGGAAGGTTAAAACTTGTAGATGAAGAGTTACGAAAGAAGAAGTGGGTTGAACCCCAGGACCTCCCGCCCTACATGAAGGTACCATACCCTGAAAGATTGAAGAAGCCTCAACAAGATAAGCAGTTCAATAAGTTCCTTGACGTCTTCCACAAGCTTCAAATTAACATTCCATTTGCGGAAGCCCTGTAACAAATGTTATCTTATGCCCGGTTTATGAAGGAGCTTCTCTCCAAGAAGCGTAAAATAGTGGATGAGGAAACAGTTGCTTTGACCGAGGAGTGTAGTGCCATTCTTCAAAGAAAACTACCTCCAAAGTTGAAGGATCCCGGTTCTTTTTCTATACCATGCACCATTGGGGAGATGACTCTAGGGAAAGCGTTGTGTGATCTAGGGGCAAGCATCAACTTAATGCCCCTCTCTATGATGAAGATGTTGGGGATCAAAGAGGCCAAAGATACGCGGATGTCACTCCAATTAGCCGACCGTTCTATAAAATATCCTTATGGGGTGGTCGAAGACTTGTTAGTGAAGGTGGACAAGTTCATATTTCCGGCGGACTTTGTGGTGCTTGATATGGATGAAGACGCCGAGATCCCTCTCAAATTGGGTAGGCCCTTCTTGGCCACAGGGCATGAGTTGATAGGTGTGCAACAAGGGAAACTCACTCTAAGGGTGCAAGATGAGAAGGTAGTCTTCAATGTCTTTGAAGCAATGAAGCACCCTACTGAGAGGTCTGATATGTATCGAGTGGATATGGTGGATTCAACTGTCAAGGCAAAGACAACTAGAGAAGCCCATGGTTCTTCACTTGCACAAGTGTTGGTAAAATCCCATGATGATGATGGTGAGGAAAAAGACCTTTTGGGGGATGAGGTCTATCTTGAATGGTTAAAAAACATGGAAGCTTTACCAAGTCTCCCAGAGGATGAAGGTGCAATAGAAAAGCTCAACAAACAAGGAATGAAAGAAGCGGTGCGTGAGGAAGTGATCAAACCTTTAGAGGCCGGAAACATCTATCCAATCGCGGATAGTAGTTGGGTTAGTCCAATTCAGGTGGTCCCGAAGAAGGGTGGCACAACCGTGGTGGTCAATAAAAGCAATAAATCGATCCCAACAAGGACCATCACGGAGTGGAGAGTACGTGCCGACTATAGAAGGTTGTTGGACTTAAATGAGTTGTCCGGGAACCGCATGCGAGCAAGTGAAAGGGCACGAACCTACAAAAAGCGGACTAAGGCATGGCATGGCAAGCAAGATCTTCTTCCGGATTAACCATTAGGGGTGACTTGAGTCAGGCTCGGGACGTTAAACAAGCGCTTATTGGGAGGCAACCCAAGCTTCTTAACCCTTCTATTTAGTGATTTTCATTTTCTTAGTAGTTTTTGTTTTTGATTTCACTCTTGAATAATCTGAGAAGATCAAGAGTTTTCTTTTACTAATAAATTTGTCAAGTGATTTCAGGAAGGGAGAGCAAGAAGACAAGGAAAAAGCAGAGGCAGCAGCCATCATGCCCAGGCCGTGACACTGGTCACGGCCGTGATGAGCTAAAAAATGAAGACCAGAAAGGATCACGGCCCAGCCGTGATACCCATCACGGGCGTGATGGAAAAACCCTGAAGAGCAGAAAGCATCACGGCCTAGCCGTGATGGAGGTCACGGCCGTGACAGGCCAGCCCTGAGGACCAGAATTGATCACGGCCTAGCCGTGATGAGGCTCACGGCCGTGATGTACTTCCCAACAAGTTTCTGACTGGAATGAGAGTCAACACCCGCTACCGCCTTGGTAAGTTGTTCCAATTTTTCTCCTCTCTCCAACTTGATTGTTTACATTGGGGACAATGTAAATTTTTAAGCTTGGGGTAGGGGTATTTTGCATTTGCATTATTCATGTTGCATTCATATAGTTTTGCATGATAGTTTTGCATGATCACATGATTCGATTGCCCTTTGCTTAGATATGATTTATCCAATTGTGATAACTGAGTGCCAAATAAATAGAGATAGTGGATTGTTGAACCCAATTTTTTATTCCTGTGATAAGGCAAATAATGAAAATGCTTGAGATAATCTTTGATAGTTGATAATCAGCATGTGGTTCCGTAGATTCATGTTTCTCATTGATTTCTGAACTACAAAATGTGAGATTTTGAGCCAAAGGGGTACTCACTATATCTACCCCATTCTTTGTGTTAGAGTGTTATTCCTCTTGGATTGAATTTCTCTAGAACTTGACTTGAAACCATTTCAAAGCTTAAAAATTTTTGAAAACATTTTTGAAAATGATTGAGGCACTAGGTATTTTTTCCGGCCTTCCGAGCTTTGATTGACTAAATGCTACCCCTTAGTTGCCCAATTTTGAGCCTAAAAGAATGAAATACTTTTCTTGGTACCTTGAAATATATTGTTGAATGATGCTTGATAGGACCTTCTAAAGTATTACAAAAGGGTAAAAAGGTAGTTGAAAAAGTATGGGATGAGAAAATCAGAAAAATATTTCTCCTGAATTGAAAATACCCCCTTCTCAAATAAAAAGAAAAAGAAAAAGAAAACAAAAAATGAAGGGGATGACAAAGAAAAGTGAGAAATAAAACAAAAAGAAAAAAAAAGGTGGAAAAGTGAATCAAAACCCGAAAGGGTATTTTAGAAGGTCATGTTTGCAATGCTTGATATGCTGTGCAGCCTTTTGAAATTTCCTTTTCTTGATTTCCCCACCTAACGATTAATCCCATGGCCCCGTTACAACCAAAGCGAAAGACCTCTGGATTCTTAATTGTTTTCATTAATAAAGTAGAGATTTGGTTGATAGTCAAGCCTATGGTAGAGTTCATTCCTTGAGGAAATTGAGCTAAATGTCATATATCCCTAAACACTTGAGTGAGGCTAGAAAGAGTGCCAAGCCAATGAATAAGCTTGGGGTGATTTACAGGTGAGAAGGAGTGCCCAAATCAGTGAGAATATAAGTCTAAGAAACCTAAGCGTCTAATTGGACTTGAATTGATTGTCTCTTGCTAAATTATTTGAATTGCCTATTACTTGGATCAGTTACCACTCGGGTTCTAAATCACACTATCCATGCTTTTTGATCTTCTGGCCTTAGTGCTTGCTTGAGGACAAGCAAGTTTTAAGCTTGGGGTGATTTGATAGTGTGATTTTACATCATATTTCATGCGCACTTTCGCATGCATTCTTCATATAGTTAGGGCATAATTAGTTGATTTTTGTTAGTTTTTACCTTGGAACGGGTAAGGCGGTCTTGTGATGTTGTTTTGCAGAAATCAATGTAAAAGATGATCAAATTTGACCATGATGGAGCTTGGATGAAGATAGACCAAAAAAAGGAAGAATTGAGCCAAACAGAGCCCATCACGGCCTGGCCGTGATGACCATCACGGTCATGATCAAGCAGAGCAGAAGGCAAAAGTCAGAAGCTGTCACGGCCTAGTCGTGATGCTCATCACGGCCGTGACAATCCAGAAGGCAAAAGTCAGAATCTGTCACGGCCTGGTCGTGATACAGATCACGGTCGTGACAGACCAGTTGGTGGAGACAGAACTGATCACGGCCTAGCCGTGATGAGGCTTACGGCCGTGATGCTTCAAATTTGAAAGCGCGCCCATTCCAGAACGCGTCACGGCCTGGCCGTGATGGCCATCACGGCCGTGACGCGTGGCCTTCCTATAAATAAAGCAGTGCAGGCAGAACCACACACACTTTCTTTGGATCAGAACTGTTTTTAGATCTATTTTAATCCTTATTCTGGAGTTGCGTCTCCTTCTCCCTATTTTCTTTTTCTTGTTTAGAATTATGATGAATTCCGATTGTTCGTCTGTCGTTACGGGCATGAGGAACTGATCCCCTTGTCTAAGGGATCAATGAAACCACCCATGGTGGTGTAGCGTTCATGTGATGTATGTCTCTCTCCTTACCTCAATTCTTGTTTTCCAATTCTGATTTCATTGCGTTGATCATATGCATGCGTGATTAACTAGTTAATGTGATGAGGCTTGATAGGCAATTCGCGTTTAGAACTTGAATTGGAATCACTGATTGAATATTGCACGAGAGTGAGTAGGAGATTAGTGCAACCTTATAGGGAACAAGATTTAATCGAGTTTGATTATTGAGTTATGAGACCTAGCAAGTAATTAACTCAATCGTTGAATACGTCCTATTGAGCACGACAGTGAATTTAGGAGAATTTGGGGGTCCCGGTTGACATTAAAATTGAACTTAGGGAGAGGATCATCATCACCTGGGTACTATGCATGATTGGGTAGGTGGATTTGTGACCTTAGGCGTTTTTAATCCAGATTTTCATTCTTAATTGATTTGTTAATTCGTGTTGATTTGAATTGCGATCCTATTTTCTCTCTTCTCAACCACTTTCTGTTACTTGACCAGACATATCAAATTTTTGCAAATTGGTAGAATTGGTAGCCCAATCCCTGTGTCCGACCTCGGTAATTGCTTACCGTGTTTTATTACGTACGACGACCCGGTACACTTGCCGGTGACTCAACAGAATGCCCCAATACTTGGCAAGCCTTTCGGATTCCTTATTGTGTTGCTTCCTTTTGGCTTAAGCTAAAACACTATTAACATGACGAACCATATCAAATGGTCTTAAGGGATTCCACTTGATTTTGTAAAATTTTTCAAAGGCTTGAATTTCTTTCTGAAGTTCACCTCGAGTTTTTGATGCTAGATCTTGTTCCTGCATAGAAGAATCATCACTGTTACCCACAATGTCTTCAATACAACTCAAGCAGGTCTTTAGACTTAGGTGGTGGTTGGAATAGTAATCATCCCACCAGTCAAGAAAGCTTTGAGTTGCTCCATGGAAGACAAAGAATGAGACAGGCTGTAAAAAGGCCCTACGAGCTTTATCCTTATCACTGATGGCCACAATATTTTCATATGTTGGAGATTTGGCATCAATAAAGTTCTCATCAGGGTTTGACGAGTAAGGAGCAGGAATAGATTGACAGAAACCGAGCTGACAAGCAGTGGTACTGGGTAAATGAAGATAGATCCTATGGGTTTTGAAACCAGGACCATCAACAAAAATGACTTTTTGGCAAAGAAATTTGGTCTAAATTGACTTGTTGGATTTAGATATAGTGGTACTTAGTTTAGTAAACCACTCCGGACCATACTTTCGATCAATAAAAGGAGTGAAATTGATCTTTGAAGAGGTGGACGAAAGAGAGTGAAAGATTTTAAAGTAGAACTTGAAGTTGGCAGTTTCATCTCTTGACAAAGATTCAGCAGACACATAACAGAGATAAGAGCCATAAGTATCGATTGACAAGTCCGAAGGAGCTTTGTATGAAAATTGACGCTCTAAGACAGCATTCAACCACAACTGGAGAAGCCAAAGAGGCCCTCCTATGTTGGTTTTCTTTTGTCTAGATCTGACAGTATCAACCAACATACTCATAATGTCATAAAGATTAGCCAAAACGCATTGGCCCAATGCTAATCTCTTGCCAGTTGACAAAAGATTAGCAAGAGGAACATATGAAGCAATCAAAGTAGCAGACTTGCTACAAAAGACACAAGCACATAGCCAAAGAAACAGAAAGGCTACGTGTTCAGTATCCGTCACGGGTTCTTGTTCTCCACCTCTAAAATATGTTATATATTTAGAGAAAGAGCATTTTGGAACATAGACATCAATTTGATTCTCAACTTCGACATCGGAATGCATGGTAGGGCCATCTGGACGAAGGCCCGTAATAGCTGACATGTCGAATAAAGTCGGACCCATCATTCCATAAGGGAAGTGGAAATTGTTTGTGGCTCTGTTCCAGAAAAAGACTGACGCCCCTATTAAAGAAAAATCTACTAATTTAACATGGCGAGAAAGCTGAATAAATTCAAAAATTCCAGCTTCTTCCCACACGTTGTGTTTTTCAGCTTGAACTCGGTCAAGCCAACTAATGTCAGCATCAAACCGAGTAGCAGGAGGCATTCTAAAAATTCTATTTCTCTTTTTAAAGACATGAATAGGGATTGGAGTTAATGAAGATAATATAACCTCATTTGAGTCAGCAGAAGGAAAAGAACCACGTAAATCCTCAGAAATTTCATTTTGGGCTACAAGAGGACCCAAGAATGCAGTAGGCGGACTCAAAGCAACGGAAGAATCATGAACATGGTAAATTACCTTAGATTCCTGCCATAATTCTGATTCTTCCAAAATTGGGTCTTGAACTACTGCCCTAAGAGGAGCAACTATGGCTCGAGGTACTAAAGTTGACATCTTTGAAGATGTTGCCATGGAGATTAAGCGAAGTGATGAAGAGGAAAGGTTTTTCCTTTAAAGAAGAAGGTTTTTCGCGAGGGAACAGGAACGACAAGAAGAAGAAAGTCACAACAGTGATGTGACTGCTATTTAAAGAAGAGTGAAGGTCTCTGGTTCGAATTCCGAGAAACCTGCAACGTTATGATTATCCCTATTAAGTAGGGATGAGATTAAAGATGAGATTTAGTTAAAGGAATAAAATCCGGAATTGAGAGAATTCGTTGGCAATTTAAAATTCAAATTTTGCTATTCTTTCGAGCAAGGCCGTCGAAAAGCAAAACTTTGGGGGCATCTGTTAGTGGAAGAATTTCAAACACTTGAAAGAAATAATTCCGACAGGCTGAAGAAGGAATTGAAGTAAAGAATGTTATTTTCTAAGTCGAAAATACTTAGATGATAAGAAAGTGTACATGTCGACGAAAAGATAGATTGACAAGCAGTCTTTTTGACGAAATTCATGGGAGGATTGTCAAAGATATGGAAATAGAAAAAATGACTAAGTCTCAAAATCGACAATATAGTCAAGATAAGTTGTCAAGCAGTTAGTCCCATCAAAGACAAGCCAGTTGACACGGAGCGGTTCAAGACATTGAGCAGTTATTGGAATTGTATTGACAAGCAGTTTAAATGTAAAACCTAAGAACATCTGGCAGTCATTTAGATAGGAAGCTACAACTAGGTAGTTATTTTATTTGCCTATAAATATTAGTTATTACAATGTAATAAGGATTGGAACTTGAAACATCCTACACGTCTTGATCACACAGCAGACTGACGGATTAACTCAAGTATTTCTTCCACCCTTTTATCATCAATACATTGTTCAATTTCAATACAATATTGGTTCATTTCCTTCAAGTTCTTCATACACTTTCCAGTTTATTCATCATGTTCTTCATATTTTTTCTGTAACTTGCGTTACTTTTCTGCACTTCATGCTTGTTTAATCAAGTTTTCATTTACTCTAATATTATAAGTAGTTCCTAGTTTTTGATATCTTTTACTTAAATTAACATTTTCATTCGTTGTTATTCAATTTCCCAGAAATTGTTCTTCATCAATTTTAATAAATAACTATATTTTCTATATTAATTCATTTGTAGTGTTCTTACATTTCAAATCTAAGTTTTACTTCCTGTCAAGTATTCATACTTAATTACTTAGTATTTCAGAAACTATTTCCATTATCTAGGGAGGTTACTTGATACACATCCTACACATCTCGATCACACAACAGATTGACGGATTACATTCAAGTATTCCCTCCATCCTTCTTATTTCAATATTATGGTAAAATTCAATGCCATTTTCATCCTTTTTGTTCAAGTTCTTTACTTGTTCCGTTTAATTTTCAGTATTTCTCTCAAGTTCGTCTTTTAAGTTTATTTTACTTCTTGCAAGTAGTGTCATTTAGATCTTTCTTTACTTAACTTTCCTTTCAAACTTTAGTTTTCTTTTCATTATAAACTCAGTATGATTAGAAAGTTATTTTCTTTTAAATAATTGTCCCTTTTTTTAAAATTTCAAACTTATCTTTTAAAGCATGAATCATTTATCGTCAAAACTCATTATTGACAATGCTTTATACCTCTTTGACAAATTTACATAATCGTTTGACACCAAGTTTTTGCTAGCATTTCCTAATTTGGTTTTAATTGTCAAATTTGTACTTGACAAACTATTCATACATACATTCCGACGAGATTACCGCATAACTCGTAGGTCCCACACTCGTTTGATCTACAATTATTTGTCATGAAGGAATTTTTGGACACAACCAAAAACCAACGTTAACAGTGTGATATTCTTTCAATAAAAAAACCCTTAAAAAATAAAATCCACGAATTCAATTGTGTACCAATTGATGAAGGTTGAGAGCAGTCCTAAGCAAAGTGCATTATCAAGGAGATGTTTAATCCTGCAAAGTATGCATACTTCGCTTCATAATATTGAAGTTATTCGAAATAATTGTTGAAATATCCTTTTTTTAGTCAAATCTACATTTGAATGAGTTGATTATCCTTCCATTTTAGAGCCCAAACCCCTTTATTTTTAAATTGGATGATGCAATGTTGAGAGTAGATCCTAGTCTAAGACCATGGGGCTTGTTAGTTGTGGGGTTAGTTCCGCCATCCCCTTACTCTCAACAAATGTTCCAGTCTAATGTTCTAATCAAGGAGTCCGGCCCACAGGTTATATACATACCTAATTTTTTAAGGGGTGAAATTTTTCGGGGATAACCTTTTCTTCAGCTGCAAATTGATTAGGATGATATACCAACTGCCTCAAATTCAATCCCCCAAATGTTCAGATTTTGACTGCAATATGTTTCATTGGACAGGCTGCAATTTTATTGCAAAGGTGTGCAATAAACATATGGGTTGTGTGTGTCAGTGTGTGCCTGTGCTATTCCATTTATTCCTTAAGTTAACTATCTCAAAATTCCACCCCAGAAAGGAGAATGATACGAGACAAGATAGGGCCCCTAAGTGTCAAGTACAAAAGAAAGAGTCAGATGCCTCAAGTCTCGCTATTCTAGAATAATATAGCGAGGCCTGAGGTTTCTGACTCTTTCTTTTGGGCTTGACACTTGGGGGCCCCTAACTTGTCTCGTATCAGAGTATTCCCTTCTTGTAAAATGCATTAGGCTGAAAAATCAAATATGTACATAGCAAACTTAATTTACAGAGTATTACACATATTTGAAAAGAGCCATCATGATTCCACGATTCTTCTTCGGGTATGGATACTTCAGGAAATCATTTGATCATTCAATTTGTATGATATGGATGCCATTAGATGGCATTGCAGATAAGAACCAAAACGAATAAAAGGGCAGCCACTCCCAAGAACAAAAAGAGAATAGAGCAAGCCTTCCATAGTGAAATTGTTGACATAAAACTAAATGGTTGCATCTGTTAGCTCACAAAAAGAAACAACCAATCAAGAGAAAAGGGAGACAAAAGAGGAGTGATGCAGAGATGACATGTTAACACATACACACAATAGATACTAAAAAATTAGAAAACAAAGTATTTACCTGCGCCTGACTTCTGTTTGCATCATCTGACTGCCACAAATAAAAAAACAAGAGAATCAGACACCAATATAGCCTTTAAAACCATTAAAAAAAATCTGAAGTTCAAGGGTTATACTTACTAATTTAACTACAAAAACCTACCAGAAGAGGTTTCAGCATTTCTGAATGATCTTGGGAGTATGAGGTTTTCACCAGATCTACAAATGAATGGGGAGACATAGTACAAGACTACAAGTCAATTATAACAACAACTATGCTTGATCACAGTAGGTGAGATCAGTAACATAAATCAACACACACACTAATTTCTCATTTCAACATGGAGAAAATAAAGGGAGCGATATTTATATCTCATTGCAGTATGGAGCTCTAAACCAATCCTAGATCCTTTATTGAATGAAGCAGGTAAGTTAGGATCAACAGATACAGGACATTTACGGGTTTAGTCTTTCAAACGTGGGTTCTCTTTGTTTTGAACTAAGGGTATAAGGAGTTGAAGGTTTAGGGTTCAAACCCTGACAAAAGATAAAAAAAAACTATCGTAGCAACTAACATGCTAACATTTGCCTATAAAAAAGATGTGGGTTCTCTCTTACATTCAGGGCATCGATTCAGTAACAATATTTGGCAATCTTAAAGTTATTATTACTCCAAAAAAATAAAATGTAAAGCCTTGTCATAGATATGTTTCCTTTGAAAAATGTTGGACGAAATCATAAAACTATACCTTGATCATAAAAGTCAGTGCTGACATTGTATTCTTTGCTACCAGTAGCAGGATCATTTTTTGGCCTGAGCATAAGTAGAAGTGCAAATACTGAAAGGTGAACCTTTCTGTCAAAATCAATACACTGAATAATGAAGACATAATCATTCATTTTGCATCCACTGTTTATATAAATAGAAGCAAGTTAGCATTCTACCTGTTTGGGGATGGTAATGCATAAAGAGAACGAGCCAAAGTTCTAGTTCTTAGCTGGATATCAGAAAGCATTTTCCAACGAAAATCAACATCTTCATCTGTTCTATAATCAAATTCAATAAACATATACATTATTGACTACTATACTGAATAAAATCTTTGTGGGCTACTCCAGTTGTATTATATAATAAGATGTATTATACTTTAGTAATTGATTTATGTTATGATTGGAAAGATAAACCTATATATATAGTGAGAAATGAAATGTACAAGATGGGTTTAGTGGGTGGGTTGCGTAGTAGTGATTCAAGGCGATCGAGCTTCACTCCAAGCTCCAATAGTTTGGATCGAGCAGAGTTTGCAACATTAGCACTGAAACTTGTAATGGTTTGCGCTAAATTCAAATTCTTGTGATCAAGTTTGGTCTCTAAGTCCTCCACCCATTGCGAGGCCTCTTCAGCTTCTCTAAGCCACGCATCCATTATCACATTCACACGTATTTTTGACAGCTTTTCTCTTCGCTACTGACAACTTAAGAATGAAGTACCAAGTAAGTAGTGACACTGTGACAGACATACACGCACGTTGTCACGTGTCGGTGAGGGTCTCTACTCTCTAATCAATACTTTCGATTGTTTTTTTTGTTTTTGTTTTTTGGTAAACAATACTTTCTATGTTTTAAAAACGATAAATTATCTTTTTCGTTGATATTTTTATTCTAGGTTTCAATTTGGTCTTTTATGTTTAAATTATGGTACACATAAGATTAGGGATAGCCATGAATCGGGTTGGGTTGGGTTGGGTTCAGTGAGTTTTAACACCCAACCCAGTCGATATTAAGGGCCCGTTTGATGGTCAGGATAAGAGAGACAAGATAGGATAAGCTATCATATCATGTCTGAAACTGTTGTTTGGTGAGCCAGCAGCATATGATAAGTCAATCTTGTCACTTATCCTATCCTGTCAATCTAGTTAAAATTCTATCATGAGGGGAGGGCTGGGTTAGAATTCAACAGGATAGGATAAGGTGATTTTTTTTCGGTAACAAGTAGGATAGGATGATTTAAAGTATAATAAAATATAAAAATATATAATATATAAAATAATTAAAGTATAATAAAATAATAATTTAAAGTATAATAAAATTTAACATGATTACCAAAAAAAGTATAATAAAATATAAAATATTTAAAATAATAAAAATATTAATAATCAATTTTAAAATTTATTTTTATTTTATCATAATGCTAAGTTTGTTATTTTATATTATTTTTAAAAACTGTAAAATATAAAAAATTATTCTAAATAATGAAAATTATAAAAAAAAAAAGTTAAATCTAATAAAAGATGAAAACATTTAGAATAAAAACGAAAAATTTTAAAATTCATACTTAAATTATAATGCTGTCCAGTTGGTTATCTGGTGGACACCAAACGTCGGATATGATAACAACTTATCATGCTCATATCTTATCCTACTCCTATCTTGTTCTCTTATCATATCCGTCCTTATCCTATCCTGACCACCAAACGAGCCCTAAATGGATTGGGTTGGGTTTGTTAAAAAAAATTATGAAACCCGAACCAACCCAACCACTTATGGATTGGGTTGGACTGAACACACATATTTCACCTTTGGGTCGGATCTGTAGGTTTGTCAGGGGAAAAACGTGACCAGGATAGGAAATCACAAATAAACATGTTCTCCGACTGAAACCAAGTTAAAACATTACTCTAAAGTCATCAAAGTTTATCAAACTACATTTAATGATCATCAACTAAAAGTCTAAATTATCAACAACCCACAACTAAAAGTCTAAATTATTACAATGAAAGAGTGAAATTGGTCTGTATGCTTGGGGAAGGGGCTCCAATCCAGACCCAATTCACTTGGGACGAGAGTTCTTTCATGTTATAGTTAAGAGCTGTGTTATTTGTACAACTACTGTGGACACCTAGATGACACCCACACTCACTATTACATACTATACATCTACTCTATTTCAAAATACAATACATCTCTAATCCACCCACACTCACATCAATCTACGATATCTATATGGGTGTTCAAATTCAGATGTCCAAAAGCATAAGTGTATAGTTAATGTAATTCAATGTTGAATAATAACTAGTTATTTAATCTCAATTGAATGATTTGGATTAAATATAAAAAGTTGGAACTTGGATTAAATCGGTTGAACTTTAACCGTGCTCATTTTCGATCTCTAAATTTAATTGGTTTTTAAAAGGCTAAATTATATTTGTGGTCCCTTATCTTTATTTTAGGTTTCAATTTGGACCATCTTTTACTTTTTTGTTCCAAAATGATCCCTCATTTTGCAAGCTTATGCCAATGTGGTCCCTCTTTTATTTTTTGTCCTGAAATGGTCCATTATTTTTAAAAGTTTTACTAATGTGGTCCCTTTTTTTCTTTCTAAAATGGTCTCTCTATTTTTTTCTCCCGAAATGATTCCTTATTTTACAAAAGTTATATTTACATGGTTTTATCTAGGGGTAGCCATGGGTCTAGGTTGGCCCATGAACCTGACCAATCCGATCCAACCCAACCCAACCCAACCCAGATTTTGTGGATTGGTTCGGGTGATTGGGTTGGGTTAGGTAAAAACACATAGAACTCATAGAGTGCGGGTTGGGTATTGGGTTTTAGAATTTCAAACCCATTGAACCCAACCCAACCCAACCCAGACTTTTGTTTAATGTTAATGAAAAAGCATCTTTTTTTAAATAAAAAATATATAAGTGAAACAATGAATTGATCGTTTTCAGAAAAATGATTTTTACGATGTTTAACGTTTTTTAGTTTAATCAGTTTTTATATGATCAAACGCTTTCTCGATTCTTTGATCCGACTAGGACTGAGGAGGCATATGGTTCACGGTCCAATCCTCTTATTTTTTTAAAATATTGCTATATTTCATCAACGTGTGATTGGTTCGAATGGTAACGAGCTCAGATCCCTTAAACAAGTAGTCAGTAGTTCGATCACTTGCTCTTTAGAATTAAAAAAAATTGGTTTGAAGGGATCGACCCTTCGATATTGTCTAATACTTCTCGATAGATTAATATTCACAGTTGTGCGTAGAAATTACCATTGAATCTTGATTTCTAAGTATAAGTTTTCATTCAAATCACTGATGTATTATGTATACATCGCCTTCGAGTGGTAGTAATTACTAATTAGAGTCTAAGGCTGTCTGAGTAAATGCATATTTTGATTAAATTATTTTAAAATAAAAGATTATTTATTTTTTAAAATTATTTTAAGGAACTTTTAACCATAAATTGTTCTTAGAAAAAAAACATATTTGTCATTTAATATTCAATGAATTTAATATATATATCTATATATATATATATATAATGATGCGTAGATATAAACGAGCATGGGTATAAAAGTGAACATGACTCCATGAGTAACATTATTCTTTGCTCTATCCAGACTACACTGCCGAAAACAAGCAGTTCAAGCACCAACCCACGAGTGTTGGGTTCCACTGTTGGGACCTTAGGCTCCTTTTTTTTTTTTTTTTTTTTTACTTTATTGATTAATAACAAGGCCTGATTTCCACTAAAAAAAAGGCCTAATTCCACATACAGTATATGTATTATTGAGATCGAAAATTAATTACGGGCAGTACAATCCATAACATTAGTTACAATTCAAAGGCTTTATGTTTTTATTATTCTTCCACGTACATTGTCATGCTTAGTTATCATTGGAGGGTAATCCGCATAATTAACAATTATGAAATGAGAATGCAGCTATGCAAAATGATAAAATAGTCGTCAAAGGTATTTAGTTAAGATTTAATTACTTTTTTATATTTTCAAAATCTAACTATTATTTTACTATATATATATATATATATATATATATATATATATATATATTATAAAACTTTAATATTTTTACTTCAAATTTTGTAGCGCTCTCATTTTTCCTCATCATTTTTATATTCTATCGAGAGTGAAATATTAAAATTGTTTGATTATGAAATTTTGATAAGTAATTTCACAATTCAAAAGGCTAGATGATTAATATGAGAATTGATAATTAGTAGCATATCTATGTTTTACATGAAGTGTCGCCGTTGGTAGAACTGGTATTCGATCATCTAAGCACATGCATGAACCCGAGTTTGAATCAAGATGCTATATTTTTTATGTGAATTTTGATAAATTTAACTGGAGCAATTGGGGCCTTGGTTCAAGGTTTATTCAATTTGACTCTGATTAATTCTGATTGAATTTCAAAATCTTAAAATATCTCTTTATCATGATGCATTAGAAACAGAGAGGGAGCATCTTCAGGGATAGAAAGGAAGGCAGAAAGAAGTGTGTGTATAGGATGCAATTCCTTTCTATTTACTGGAATCATCCGATATTAGAAAAAAGAGACATAAATAAATTTTATTTATTTATATCTCTTTTCTCTTATACTGGATGATTCCAGTACTGGAGAGGAGAGGATCCAGTTCCGTGTAATAGTGAAGGGGACCGGATCCTCTCCATTTTGGAGAGGAACTGGATAGGTCCAGTCTGTTGTTTGTGGACCGTACACGTGGTAAATCAAGATATCGATGGCTGTCATTTTATTTATTTATTTTACATTTAAATTAAAACAGGAATTAACAAAAATAACCCCCATTTCAGTTCAGTTTCTCTCCTTCCCCCAAACCCTTCAACAGTTCCCCTCCCCCTTGCAAATTCCACACCCAACTCCGGCGGCCACTGTCCTGCCTCCCACCGCCCCGGACTGGCCGTTTTCGCCGCCGCCGACCACCACCAAGCCTACGCAGCACCACCCAATCGGCCGCTATCCCCCATTCCACCCTCGTCGACCCGCATCTCTGTTTTGCCACCAAGACGTGTCAGCCACCACTCCCTGCCACCGTCGAAGCCGTCGAGCACCACCACCCTCCTACACGCAGCACCACCGGCCTCCGCCTCTATCCCCCATTCGATTGAACCTCCAGCTAAAAACTCCTCTCCTTTGTTTCCCCCATTCCACCCTCGACGCGCATCGATCTGTTCCGCTACCAAGACGCATCAGTCACCACGTCCTGCACCAAGCCATCGCCACCAAGCCGCTGTGCACCACCACCCTTCTCGCAGAAACACCACCGGCCTCCGCCGCTTCAATGAGCACAGGTTGCTACTTGTTCTTTGTGTTTTACAGATTTCTTTTGGTTCTCTTTTTTTTTCGGTGGATATTTCATTTGGCTCTCTAGACTGATTCATTCCTTTCCTGTAATTTCATTTGTCTCTCTAGCTTGACTGATTAATTAATTTTTTGTGTTTTGTTGGTTCTGAATAGTATTAATTTTTTTCCATGTGGTTTATCGTGGTCTATTGTTTTTCAGAAAACATCAATTCCTCATCAAATCTGATAGTTGATGATGTAGATAAATGGGTCAACAATATTCATGAAAAAATTATCCAAAATGAGCAAGAGAATGTTGTCAACTATACACCACAGTTAGGGATGGAATTTGAATCTGAGGGAGCGGCTTATGATTTCTATAACGAGTACAGTAATAGGTGTGGATTTGGTATTCGTAAAGAATATGAAAATAAAAGCAAAAAAGATGGAATTTTGACTTCAAGAAGATTCATATGCTTCAAAGAGGGTAAACGAGGTACTGACAAACGAGACCACTTAACAAAAGAACCTAGGGCAGAAACTAGAACAGGGTGTGAAGCATGTATGGTTATTTCACTTGATCGCAAGATCAGGAAATATAAGGTTGTTGATTTTGTGGCACAACACAATCACTCTATTCAACCGTCAGAGTGTCTTCATTTCATTCGCTCTCATAGACACATATCTGAGTCACAAGCATCTCAAATTGTACTGGCTGAGGAATCTGGATTAACACCAAAAGATTTTCATGAATATGTGTCCAAGCAAGCTGGCGGAGTGGACACTATTGGTTATACAAGACAAAACCTTAAGAATTACCTTCGAACTAGAAGAAAGCAGTCACTGAGGTTTGGTGAAGTGGGTTCATTGTTGATGTATTTCAAAAGACAAAGTGAAAATCCCTCGTTCTTTTATGACTTTCAAATGGATGTTGAAGATCAAATAACGAATATATTTTGGGCAGATGCACAGATGCTAAATGATTATGGGTACTTTGGTGATGTCGTCACTTTTGACACCACATACAAGACAAATAAGGACTATCGACCGTTGGGAGTATTTGTTGGAGTTAATAATCACATGCAAACAGTTGTTTTTGGGGCGACATTGTTGTATGATGAAACCATTCATTCTTTTCAATGGTTATTTGAAACTTTTCTCAAAGCAATGGGTGGAAAAAGGCCTAAAACCATTCTAACAAATCAAGATGTAGCAATGGCTAAGGCTGTTTATTTAGTTATGCCAGAAACATTTCATGGACTATGCACTTGGCATATAAGAGAAAATGCCTTAAGGCATGTTAACCATCTTTATCAAAAGAGTCCACAATTTTGCTCAGATTTTGAAGCATGCATTGATCTACATGAAAAGGAATGTGAGTTTTTGAATGCATGGAATGCTTTACTCGTTGAGCATGATGTTTCTGAGGATTCGTGGCTACATATGATTTTTCAAGTGAAGGAAAAATGGGCGTGGGCTTATGTTCGGCAAACTTTCACTGTAGGTATGAGATCTACTCAATTAAGTGAGAGTTTTAATGCTGATTTGAAAAATCATTTGAAGCCAGATTTAAATTTAGTACAATTTTTGACACATTTTGAAAGGGTTGTCAATGGAAAACGGAACAATGAGTCAGAAGCCGATTTTGAGGCAACACATAAGTTGCCAAGATTGAAAATGAAGAAGGCCCACATGCTCGTACAAGCTGGGAGCATTTACACTCCAAAATTGTTTGAGGAATTCCAAGAGGAATATGAAGAATATCAAGGCACTTGTGTAAAAGAATTGAACCAAGGGTTTTATGTTGTTACAAATTATGATGACAATAAGGAGTGACTGGTAATGGGTAATCCTATTGATCAGGTGGTTGCTTGTGATTGTCGTGAATTTGAGACGCATGGTATCTTATGCAGTCATGGTTTGAAAGTATTGGATGTCATGAATATTAAGCTAATTCCACAGCACTATATACTGAAGCGATGGACACGAGAAGCAAGGTTGGGAGGTAATCGAGATTGGAAAGGACAACATATTGATTTGGACATAAAAGCCCATTTCATGAAGCGATACAATGAGTTATGTCCTCGAATGGTTAAATTGATAAATAGAGCATCCGAATCTCATGAGACATACACTTTTTTGTCCAAAGTTTATGAAGAGTCCAACAAAATAATTGACAACATGTTGGCTAAAAAATCTGTGGGTGGAGAATCAACTGGAATGTGTCATGTATCCATATCAATTGGAAGTGGTGAAATTGACAACAATGTGGACTCTATTGATGTTGGTGGGCCTAAAGGCATAAAGAAGCGAGATTGCCCATATAAGAGTAAAAAACAGAATAAATCATGGGTGGAAAATTTGGCTACAAAGAAAAAGATAAACCTATAAAAAAAAAGCAAAAGCCTCAAAAAAATTTGGTAATTTACTCCTTACATGTTACTTTTTTTTTTCTTGACACGAAATTATACATGTTACTTATACTATGAATTATGTAGGAACAATCTAGAGTAACTAGTGAAGGTATGCAACAAATTGGGAATGGAAATGGAAGCCAAGTTTTGAATGCAAGTCTACATGAGACTACAATCCAAATGACACGATCAAGCCAGACTGAGAACTACAGTGTATTGGGGATGTACAACTTCATTTCGACAGTGGACACATTTTCTGGGTTTGGATTTGTTTGGGATATATAGATACACCTGCTGTCTTTTTTGTATGAAGCAGGTTTTGGGTTTGGATTTGTTTGGGGTATATAGATACACCTGCTGCCTTTTTTGTATGAAGCAGGTTTTGGTTTATTGGTACGGCTTACATAGTGGGCACACATTTTTTGTACTGGTTCTGTGTTAACCAGTGATTACTGTGGTTACTGTCTCTGTTTAAATTTATCAATGAAATACTTTTTTCATGCTACTGTCATTTATCAGAGCCCCATTTATCATTCTACAGATTCCATTCACAATGAAAACTATATTATTAGGATCACTGCATAAATAGTTCAATACAGATATAACTTCACTGCTTGGAGTTTTGTTTATTGAGGCTTTTGGCATCATGGTGCCATCAGAAAATTCAATTGCACAAGAGTTCAGAAAATTCACACAGCATCATATTCCAATTGCACAAGAGTTCAGAAAATTCAACATTCATTAATTTACTTGGTTTACAGTAAGCTAATAAAACATGATATGGCACATAAGGCCATTTTCATAACAGAAACAGTAAGCAAAATATGTCATTCGACCAAATTGTAAGGCACCAAATCTCAGCCTTCTTTCCTGATGACTTGGCCTTCTTCAACATCTTCAACATAGCCACGCCTTCTTCAACATACCCACAACCTCATTTCATCATTTCCACATACCCACTTCTGGAGGGTCGAATAGGGGAGGCCGGTGGTGCTTCGACGAGAAGGGTGGTGGTGCGCAGCGGCTTGGTGGCGACGACTTGGTGCAGGATGTGGTGGCTGATGCGTCTTGGTAGCGGAACAGATCGATGCACGTCGAGGGTGGAATGGGGGAAACAGAGGAGAGGAGTTTTTAGCTGGAGGCTCAATCGAATGGGGGATAGAGGCGGAGGCCGGTGGTGCTGCGGCTAGGAGGGTGGTGGTGCTCGACGGCTTCAACGATGGCAGGGAGTGGTGGCTGATGCGTCTTGGTGGCGAAACAGAGATGCGGGTCGACGAGGGTGGAATGGGGGACAGCGGTCGATTGGGTGGTGCTGAGTAGGCTTGGTGGTGGTCGACGGCGGCGAAAACGGCCAGTCCGGGGCGGTGGGAGGCGGGACAGTGGTCGTCGGAGTTGGGTGTGGAATTTGCAAGGGGGAGGGGAACTGTCGAAGGGTTTGGGGGAAGGAGAGAAACTAAACTGAAATGTGGGTTATTTTTGTTAATTCCTGTTTTAATTTAAATGTAAAATAAATAAATAAAATCACAACCATTTATATCTTGATTTGCCACATGTATAGTCCACAAACAACAGTGGACCTGTCCAGTTCCTCTCCAAAATGGAGAGGATCCGGTCCCCTAGTGGAGACGCAATAAAGGGAGGAGCTGGACGTAACGCATGGCAACTGAACTGACACCACGACTGCAACTAAGAATGAATGAACAAGAACACGTGAAGACCACTTCTTAAGTAACAATCAAGTATCAACAAAGACAAATTCCAATCATAATTTCCCTTGTCCTTATATTATATCCTTGCCACACCCCTTTACACGGCGCCTGTTTAATATCATGCATGCCACCAACTTCTAACGCTGCTTTTATCAAATTCCTGCATTTGGTTGATTTTTTAATTAATATATGTATGCGAATTATTATTGCAAAATATATAAATATGATACAATTGGATTTGACTCCTCTAAGATGTAAAAATTTTTAAAGTATGAAAATAAAGTTATATCCATCGTTGATTTAATAAATGTATAGAGATATTAAGTCTTAACCCACTAAAAATATCCAAAAATAAATACACTCATACTTCTTCACTTGAGAGATTTTCAAGTAGGGGTGTTCGCGGATTGGATTAGATCGGTTTTGAGCTAAAAAGTCATCCGATCCAATGATGAAAACACCGTGTGGTTTGGATTGGATCGGTTTGCTTCCTTAAAAAAATCCGATCCGATCAAATCCAATCAAATGCGGTTTGGATTGGATTGGATAATTCGGTTTTTGTCATACTTTATTTTTTTTCTAATGTCAAGTGTCCTTTTTACTTATTTAATAGTGGTAAAAGATAATCTTTGTTTTAATTTGGAAGTTTGAGAAGAAAAAAATTATTGATATTTTTTAACACGTTCTTTTATATTAATTCTCTATATCTACTCTCACTTATCCTATTTTTTCCCTTGAATCGGCTACAAATAAATTGTAGCTAATTATTTTCCAAATTTACTTAATTGTTTTCCTATTTTTCATGATTACTTAATCAAATATATATATATGCCATGCATCAAAACTTTTAGTAAAATATAACTTCAAGACATTAATATTTATTCTAACTAGTCTTACATATGTCATTCCAATAAAAATATTAAAGAGAATGAGGGATATAAAAATATGAAGAATAATGTTTAAGTATGAGTAATACTATAATTTCAAAAAGAATAGTATATGTATATAATATATCGGTTTGGATTGGATTGGATTGGATTTCACTATAAGATCCAAAATCCGATCCAATTCAATAAAAAATTGCGATTTTTTCGGTTTTCAGTTTTCGGTTTTTTCGGTTTTCGGTTTTCGGTTTGTTCGATTTTTGGTTTTTCGGTTCGGTTTTTGCGGTTTGAAATGGTTTGGATGGTTGATGAACACCCCACTTTCAAGGCAAATTTGATACGATTGATATCATTAAATTTGATCATAAATTAAACAATACATTTGTTCATAAATCAAGTACGTAAATATGATGGTGAGCGCCCAATGTTCGAATTAAAGCCTTACTAGTGTTGAGTGCTAGCACCATTTCCTGATGACATTGTCTAAGAAGCTCGCTTAAAAAGTTGGACTATCCAACCACATGAAAAATCCGGAGTTACAATTGGATGAAAACGAAATCCTAGTTCTTTTTTATTTTTATTTTATCTTTTAAGTGTTTGGTTAATTATCTAAAAGATAAACCCAAAAGGTTTTCATTGCTTTACTGTTGGCTCCATGTTTTGAGCCTTTTTTTTTTAAATATCCAAACCTAAGTCTAAATACTCGATTAACTTATGAATTGATACTTGTGTTGACGCTGGTTTTTGGTTGGTGTCCAAAATCCTTGTCACAAATAATTTCAAGATCAGACGAGTGTAGGGACGGACGAGTTATGCGGTAATCTCGTAAGGATGTGTATTATCGTCTGCCAAGTATAAATTCGACAAATCAGTCAAACTTAGTAAATACTGGCAAGGACTTAGGTTTGGTAAAATGTGTTTTGATTTAACAGGGAAAATTGCTTTCTTAAATGAGAGCGACCTCCTACTTGAATTTATAAAGATTCATGGATTTGAGAAAAAAAAAACATACAGATTGCAGGAAAATTAGAAGAAAGCAAATAAAGAACATGAAATTAAAGGAAAGCAATAAGCAATAGAAAATTTAAAGGAAAAGCATGTAAATTTCAGGAATTGAAATGGTTGAAAAGTAAGAGAAATCATTTAAAGTGCAAAAAGTTAAAAGAAAGCAAGTAAAAGGGATGAAAGGAATGAAGAACATATAAAAGGAATTTGGATAAAGAACACGAAAGTAATGCTGAAAGTAAAGAAGAACGTGTAAAGAAAAATTAAATAACCAGTACTGTATTATAAATTGAACTGGAAATAAAAGGATGGAGTGAGTACTTGATTATAATCCTTAAATCTGTTGTGTGGTCGAGATATGTAGGATATCGCATCAAGTAACCTCCCCCATTACATCGGGATTGACAGTATTTATAAGCATATAAAATAACTGCCTAAAGCAAACTTCCTATCTTAAAAATTGCCACCTGTATGGCAGTTTTGCTATGTTTCAGATTCAAACTGCTTGACAAGTAAACTTCTATAACTGCTCATTCCTCTGAATTGCTTTATGCCAACTTGCTTGTCGTCCACGGTTTGGTTGTTTGACAGCTTTTCTTGCTGATGCTGTCACCCTTGAAAACTTAGCCATTTTTATACTTTGTCCGCTTGAAAATTCTTATTACTAACTTTGTCAAAAGTTGGGTTTTACTTTTGTTACTACTTCGATTTCTCCGTCGGTCAGCTGAAGATATTCGTCGGGAATTTTACGGGTGACGAATGTTTCTTTCTTGACGGCTTTATCTGTCTGACATACCAACTTCTGTCAATTTTCCAATCTGTCAATTCTGCTGAATTAGACTCTTCATGGTTATCTGACAACTCTTCCTTCAATTCTTCTGTCATCCTGTCGGAACCATTTCTGTCAAGAATTTGAAATTCTTCCATTAACAGATGCCCCCCAAATTTTGCTTTTCGACGGCTCTGCCCGAAAGAATAGCAAGATTTGAATTTTCAAATTGCTAACAATCACTTTAATTTTGGGTTCTTATCCGTTAATTAAACATTGCTTTAATTTCATCCCTACTTAATAGGGATAATCATAATGCAGCAGGTTCCTTGGAATTCGAACCGAAGGCTTTTCATTCTCCTTTAAATGGCAATCACATCAGTTTTGACTTTCTTCTTCTTATCTTACCTTCTTCCCTAGTAAACTCTTTTCTAGAGAAAAATCTTTTCCTCTTTCCTCGCAAAACCCTTCCTTAAAAATCCTTTCTTCTTCCTTCATTCAATTTTCTATGGCTACATCTTCCAGGGTGTCGACTTCCGTGCCTCATGTTACAGTCGCCCCTCCTAGGGTAGTGGTTCAAGACCCACTTTTGGAGGAATCTGAGTTATGGCAAGAATCCAAGGTAATTTACCCTATTCTTGATCCTTCTGTTGCTTTAAATCCTCCTGCTGCATTTTTGGGTCCATTTGTAGCCAAAAATGAAATTTCTGAGGGTTTACGTAGTTCCTTTCCTTCCGCTAGCGCAAATGAGGCTATTTTATCTTGTTTTACTCCTATTCCCATTCATATGTTCAAAAAGAGCGATAGGATTTTCAGAATGCCCACTGCCACTCGGTTCGATGCCTACATTAGTTGGCTTGACCGAGTTCAAGCCGAAAAACGCAATGTATGGGAAGAAGCTGGAATCTTCGAATTCATTCAACTTTCTCGTCATGTCAAACTAGTAGACTTTTCTCTAATAGGAGCATCAGTTTTCTTTTGGAATAAAACAACAAATAATTTTCATTTTCCTTATGGAATGATGGGTCCGACCTTGTTCGACGTGTCGGTTATTACTGGCCTTCGTCCAGATGGCCCCACCATGCACTCTGAGGTAGAAGTTGAAAATCAAATTGATGTTTATGTGCCGAAGTGTTCTTTTTCCAAATACATAGCAGATTTTAGAGGAGAAGCTCATGATCCTGTGACGGATACTGAGCACGTAGCCTTTTTGTTTCTCTGGCTATGTGCTTATGTCTTTTGTAGTAAATCTGCTTCTTTGACCGCTTCATATGTTCCTTTAGCTAATCTTTTGTCATCTGGTAAAAGAGTAGCATTAGGACAATGTGTCCTAGCCAATCTTTATGATAGCATGAGTATGCTAGTTGACACCGTCAGGTCCAAAAAGAAAACCAATATAGGAGGGCCTCTTTGGCTTCTCCAATTATGGTTAAATGCAGTCTTGGAGCGTAAATTTTCATATAAAGCTCCCGCAGATTTGACAATCGACACTTATGGCTCCTATCTCTGTTATGTGTCTGCTGAGTCTTTGTCAAGGGATGAAACTGCAAATTTCAAGTTTTACTTCAAAATTTTCCATTCACTTTCATCTACCTCTCCAAAGATCAACTTTTCTCCTTTTTCTGACCGGAAATATGGTCCAGAATGGTTTACAAAATTAAGTACCACCGTCTCTAAATCCAATAAATCCATTTGGACCAAATTTCTTTGTCAGAAAATTCTTTTTGTTGATGGTCCTAATTTCAAAACTCATAGAGTCTACCTCCATCTGCCCAACACCGTTGCTTGTCAACTCGGCTTTTGCCAAGCCATCCCTGCTCCTTATTCGTCAAATCCTGACGAAAATTTTATTGGTGCCAAAGCCCCAACATATGAGCATATTGTCGACATCAGTGATGCGGACAAGGTTCGTGGGACTTTCTTACAGCCTATTCCATTTTCCACCTTCCACGGAGCTACTCAAAGCTTTCTTGACTGGTGGGATGAATACTATTCCAACCAGCATCTGAGTTTAAAGACTTGCTTGAGTTGTATTGAAGACGCCGTGGGTAACACTGATGATTCCCTCCTGCAGGAACAGGATCCGGCAACCAAAACTCGAGGTGAACTTCAGAAAGAAATTCAAGCCTTTGAAAAATTTTATAAAATTAAGTGGAATCCCAAGTTACCATTTGATATGGTTCGTCATGTTAATAGTGTTTTAGCTGAAGCCAAAAGGAAGCATAATAATAAGGAATCTGAGAGGCTTGCCATGTATAGGAGTATTCCCAATATGACTAGGGAATATTTTGACAGTTTGAAGGCCCCTTTTCCTAAGCCAGTGCCTATTCCTTGTGCCCCTTTTGGTTTAACTGATTCACACCCAGGAAAGCCGTCGAAAGGAGGTAACTTTTTCTTTTTGGACAGCGTGAGTGCTTACGTCGACCCTTTTGAAAAACCAAATCCAGTTACCTTCGCTCGTCGGTTTCTTCAACCTGATGACGACTTTGAATTCCACTCGAGAATTCTAACTTGCAATTCAGGTATTCATTTGTCAAATAACTTATTTTTCTCTTCCTTTCGTCTGACAGTCAACTTATTTACATTGCTATTGACAGCTATCCCTCTTGACAAACCTCTTCCTGGCAAGTCTAAATCTGATATATTGTCAGAAGAAGCTCTTGAAGATGACGATGAAGATGAATCCGTAATCCCTTTGGTGGCAAAAACTGTTAAAAAGAGTTCAAGGCCAACCAAGGTTTCTGTTTCTGATTCTCAGTCAAAAGGATCCAGGAAAAGAAAAGAGAAAACGACTCCTTCTGACTCCCTCTCCAAGAAATCAAAATCTGCCAAGAGTCTTCCAACCCTGACAGCAGCTGATGTTGCCAAAGTTTCCACTAGCTCCAAAGTTCAAGATGCCATGACTAGTTCTTCCAACACTTCGCCCTCCAACCAACCCGAGGTAACAATTTTACGTTAGTCTGTCAAGTTACATCCTTTTGCTCACATGCTTGCTATTCTTGACAGAAAAACAAAACCGTCGAGACCATTCTGGTTTCTGAGAAGGCTATTGTTGATGTTGACTTGATGTCTTCAGATTCTAATCTGGTATTTCCACTGATCTTGTCATTTTCTTTTGTATACTTGTATAAATTCTCATTTATTTCTCATGTCAGGAAAAGTCTCCCCAGTTTGATGATTCAATGACCATTCAGGAGATTATCACGACTGTCGAGCCTATAAATGTATATGATTCGGAACTGCATACTGACCAAACTTTAGGAGGTATCTCTGTTAGTACTAAGAGTTTGACAATTGAATTGCAGGTTCCTGACTCTCATCAGGAAATGCCTCCGAGCCCTCATCATCCGACTTCAATCACCTCAATTCCAACAGCTGATAACCCAGTAGGAACTACTGTCATGATTGAAATTCCGGATGAAGATATTGACATGGAGGCCCTGGTGGCTGAAACAGCTCATGTCATTCCTTCTCCACCTGCTATCAAACCTCCTACCATGAAGTCTCCTGATCCCAAACCGGCTCTACATTTTAACACGTGGATTAATATGCTGTCGGAAGTAAGCCGGAAAGAGTCATCCTTTTCTACCACTTCTTCATCGACTCAACATGATTCCAGTGACTCTCTAGTTACTACCCTCATGCATGATCTTCAAGCTCTTCTGGTCAATCCTTTTGATGAACTTCTGTCTGATATCAAGATTCAAAAAGAACTATCTCGACTTGTCAAGGAGATCACTCCTCTTCATTCTAATCTTCCTCTGTCGAGCCGTTCGCTTTTTATCTCTATTCAGACATTTTGGGAACGGCTCTCCAGTAAATTAGAAAGGATGACTTTTGTCATTCCTTCTTATGAAGAGGAAGAAAGAATCAAGGACGATCTCTTAGTTCAGTTTCAAAATCTTGAGTCATATAAACAAAAAGAACTTGACCTTATTTCCATCGGGACTCAAACTAAGGAGAGCTTACTGGAGTACCGGAAGAAGCTGTTGGCCGAGATTGAATTGACGGACCAAAAGTGTGCCAAGTTTGACAAAGCGTTGGAAAAAAGCAAAGACAGAGTCAAAGCTTTTGATGATGAATCTGTCCGACTTGGCCAAAAAGCTGAAAGTGTAGTCAGCAAACTCCGTGCGTTGCAGCCTGATTATGAAGCTGCTACTGTCGACAAAACTAATCTTTCCCTTGCATGGGATCAATTATCCTCTATTTAGACCAAAACTAACAATTGTAACTATTGTACATGTCAACCTTTAGTCTGGTCTTGACAGTCATTAATTAATGATTAGATGTTTTCTTTTCTTGCACGTTTATTTATTATTTGATTTGACTGCATGTTTCCAACCAACTTCGTAACTCATGCCTTATCAAATCATCATAAATGCCATGATAAGTTTCGAAACTTTGGTAAATCAAAATGCAATAAATGCCTTTTGCGTTCCACTATAAATAACGAGATCTATAAATCTCCGATTTCATAGTTGAACCTTTCACATAACATGCTTTTCCTTACAACAGGCTTCCATCTATTTTTCTTTCTTCCTTCACGAGAAACTGGCCCTATTCATCTTAAAGTTTCAAGCCAAGGTTTCTGTCTTAATGGTCATGTCTTCAGTGAAGGTCAATAACCAATGTAAAACATGTAGTGAAGGTCAGTAACCAATGTAACATTCCGAGCTGACCTCACTGCACATCCGGGGAAAAGCTGATCTTGATACAGAACGAGTGCATCTCGTTCTAGTTCCATCATCTTCATCTTGGAGGGTAATGGGTTTTCTTTGGTGTCACTTCTATTACACCATAGCAACAACTACCTTCTAAAGGAAATGATGGTGATATCTGCTCGTGCTCATCCCCTCGGTGATGCATTCTCGACAAACGAGGCAACTAAAGCCTCATCACACGGGGAATGAAGTCTCAACAAATTGAGTTATCCCTCCACATTGTTGAAGGAAAATAAAGTGTTATCGACACACTGCCTTGTATTCTAAGATTAGATTAGCTTTAATTGACAACTTGATTTCTACCGTCAAATGACAATATTTCATTGTATCGTCAATTTAATGAATATACTTATTTCCCTTATTTGTCAATTCTTACTTCTAACATCGTCGGTTTATAGTCCTTCAAGTATTTGCCATTAATTGACTTGATTGTCAAGCCAGTATTAATATTGACAAGCGTGTAGGCATTTCTAGAAAATACTTTGTTAATTCTAAATGGTCCTTCCCATTTAGGTGACCATTTCCCGTATTCTCGACAACTTTTATCCATGGGCAATATGACTTTCCAGACTAAATCATTTACCTTGAATGCTTTGAACTTAACTCGGCTATCATAAAATCTTGCAATTCTTTCTTTTTGCCGAATCAAATTCTCCAACGCAATCAATCTGTCATCACTCAATTCATTCAATTCATCTAACATTGCATCCCAATACTGGTCAGTAGGCATGTCATTTTGCCTTTGAATGCGAGTGGATTGGAGATTGATTTCAACAGGTAATACATGATCATGCCCATAGGTTAGACGATATGGCGAGGTTCTGTCGACTGTCTAGGTGAATTTCTATATGCCCATAATACTTGATCCAGGGTATTATGCCAACTTTTAGGTTGTCGGCCCACATGCTTTTTAATAAGATTAATAATGATCTTATTTATGGCTTCCACTTGGCCATTTGCTTGTGCATAATATGGTGTAGATGTAAGCATTTTTATATGTCTAGAACTGGCATATTCCATAACTTTCTTTCCGACAAATACTGACCCTTGATCTGTTGTCAGAGTCTGGGGTATGCCAAACCGACAGATAATGTGGTTTTCTATGAAGTCAATTACTTCTTGTTGGGTGACTGTTTTGAGACAGATTGCCTCTACCCATTTGGTAAAATAGTCAACTCCAACTAAAATGAATTGATGTCCCTTTGACGAAGCGGGATGTATCTGACCAATTAAATCTAGAGCCCATCCTCTAAATGGTCAAGGCTTGACAATAGAATGTAATTCGCCAGCCGGCACGTTTTGTATATGGCCGTGTTTCTGACATTGTTCACAAGATTTGGCAAATAAAATACAATCTTTAACCATGGTTGGCCAATAATATAAACTTCTTCGTAGGACCCATTTCATTTTATCACCTGCCTGATGGGCTCCAGATATAGCCTCATGGACTTCTGATAGAGTCAAATAAGCATCTTGCTCACTCAGGCACTTGTGTAGAGTTCCGACAGATTTTCTGTATAACAGTCCTCCTTGCATTGTGTAATTCAATGCCTTATACTTTGTTTTTCTATCTACATTCTGACTTGGATTTTCCAAATACTCGATTATTGGCAACCTCCAGTCATTAGGCAGCATTACATCATTAACTAAAATATCTCTTTCTTCTAATGGATACAGCAGTTCTCTGATTTCCATTAGTGTTGACAGAGTCTTTTGAGATATTTTATACCCTGAGGCTATCTGAGCCAACTCATTAGCCTCTTGATTTAAATTTCTGGGAACGTATTGTACAATTATGTCATCAAATTTTTTCATCAATTTATTAGCTACAATACAATATTTTGACAAATTGTAGCTAACACATTTGTATTCCTGTGTGAGTTGTTTGATGACTAATTGTGAATCCCCAAAAATATGCACATTTCGTGCTTTTAATTCTATCAATATTTCCAATCCGACAATCAAAGCTTCATATTCAGCTTCGTTGTTGGAACATGGATATTTAAGTTCAAACATGAACTTTGTAGGAATTCCTTGTGGGGTCACAATTAGGATTCCTATGCCACTACCTCCTTGATGCCTTGATCCGTCAAAATAGAGTTTCCAAGGTAGTAGACTGACAACATTTATTTCTGGCACATCCAGTCCTGGATGGTCTACCAGAAAATCAGCTATTGCTTGTCCTTTGACAGCTTTAGCTGGCACGTATTGTAAAGAATACTCTGATAAAGCAATGGTCCACTTGCCAATTCGTCCATTAAGGATTGGTTTCGACAACAAATACTTTATTACATCAGTCTTGGAAATAACTAATACATGACATGGCATCATATAATATTTGAGTTTTGTACAAGAAAAATATAATGCTAGACATAACTTTTCTATTGCACTATATCTTCCCTCGACATCGTTTAGGACTCTACTTAGATAATATACAGCCCTTTCAACATTGTCATCGTCATCCTGGGCTAATAAACATCCTATAGTGTCCTCTGATGCTGATATGTACAACTTCAACGGTCGACGGGGCACTGCAGGCATCATGACCGGTGGACTGACCATATACTGCTTAATCTGGTCAAAAGCCTCTTGGTGACAAGGTTCCCAAATAAAGCTTTGTTCTGATTTCAACTTGACTAGTGGTGCAAATACTCTTGTCCTTCCTGACAGGTTTGATATGAATCTTCTGAGAAAGTTAACCTTCCCTAAGAAGGATTGTAGCTCTTTCTTATTTGTCGGCGTGGAGGCTTCCATGACTGCTTTAGCTTTATTCTTGTCTACCTCGATTCCTTTTTTGTGGACCAGGAATCCTAAGAATTTTGCAGCCGACACTCCGAAACTACACTTCTCTGGATTCATTTTGAGATTATGCTTTCTCATCCTGTCAAATCCTTGCCTCAGATGCTCCAAATGGTCATCTTTGGTCTTGGACTTAACGACCACATCATCAATATATACTTCTACAAATTTTCCAATAACATCATGGAAAATTGTATTCATTGCTCGTTGATAGGTGGCCCCTGCATTCTTTAAACCGAAAGGCATGACAATCCATTCATATGTCCCAATTGCTCCTGGACATTTGAAGGCAGTCTTTGACACATCTTCTTCGGCTATAAAGATTTGATTATACCCTGCATGGCCATCCATACAACTTAAAATCTCATTTCCTGATGCTGAGTCGACAAGCATGTCGGCTATTGGCATCGGATATTCATCTTTGGGGGTAGCCATATTCAAATTTCTGAAGTCTATGCATACCCTCATTTTACCATTCTTTTTAATAACAGGGACTACATTAGAAAGCCAATCGACATACCTGGTTGTTCGTATGAACTTGGCTTTAAGCAGTCTTTGTACTTCCTCTTTGATTTTATGTACCACTTCTGGAGCAAACCGCCTGCTTGCTTGTTTAACAGGCTTGCAATCCTCCCTTAGTGGTAGGCGATGTTCAACAAGATTCCTGCTTAAACCAGTCATTTCGTCATAGTCCCATGCAAAGCAATCTTTGTACTCCGCTATTAATCCGACAAGTTTTCGTTTGTAATCTTCTGGCAGAAAAGCACTAACAAAAATGGGCCTCTTCTTTTCTTCTGTCCCCAAATTTATTTCTTCCAGAGGATCCTCTACTTCCACATTTTGTTTGACTTCGGCTCCTCTTTCAAAACCCAAAGGGTTGTCGTCAATTATACAATCCGCCAATACACTCTCTTGAGTGTGTACTTCTTTGTCGGCTAGATAGGCCGACAATCTTCTCAAGTGGTTCTCAAGACTCATTGTCGGATTCTGGCCGAGTCTTGTCGGCTTTGTCTTGTATTGTAACTCCAAACTGGCTAAGAAGGCTTGCTTCCAATGTATCCTTGTTGATAACTCCTTCAATGGCAGTTATTGGCTTCACATTTGGAGAATACACCCGAAAATCAATGTGTGATTGCTGAGCATAGCAAGCACTGTCGTCTGCTTCCACAATCTCCACTTGATCTTGTTCATTCCATAAATTACCTTTTGATGTACCGTTGATGGAACTGCCCCAACTGCGTGGATCCAATCCCTGCCAAGCAAAATGTTGTAGCTTGACTTGGTTGGAATTATGACGAACAATGTCATTCTTTCGATAGTACCAATTTGTATGTTTAATAAAGTGACACCATCCGACGGAGATGTGTTGCCGCTGAAGTCAGTGACAACCATATCAGTTGGGATTAGATCTGACTGATCCTTTCCTAATTTTTTAAACATCGCCCTAGGCATCAAGTTTACAGCAGCGCCTCCGTCAATTAAGACCCTATTGGTGGGTCTTCCATCAATTATAGCCTTCACATGTAAAGGCCTTAAATGATTCTTCTGTTCGTCGGTAGGTTTTTCCAACTGGGCCACGTTATCGAATACAGTAACTAAATTTTCTTGAACACACATCCAGTGGTCACTTGGGTCTCCTGCATTGTTGACGACATCACTATCGTCATCAGAGGGATCAAACTCAAAATATCCCTCGTATTCTGCTGGGATGAAAGAAATCAAACCTATCTTCATTCTCATTCCAGGCTCCAGTATAACTTCATTGTCTGGATCTTCATCTAGGAATGCACCTCCGACTGTTCTGCCGTGATTTCTTCTTAAATCACTCTCGTCATCTGACCCTGACCTATCTGACGAAGGTCGGGCAATTCCCGCGCCACAGTTGTCTAATGCTTCCATGATGTCGGCCCAATCCTCATTCTGGCCGTTCGTGTCCATGGCTCCACTGACGTTTATGTCATCATTCGGATCATTCAATGCTTCAATGACAGCATCAAATGACAGCTCTTCTTTCGTTAAATCGCATTCAGGCTTGAACGTAGTCAGTTGTTGCTCTTCTATTCTTGCTTCAACTTTATTCTCGAGCCCTGCAACCTTCTCCATTTCTGTCAGCCCGACAGGCCATTTACCTCTTGGTTGTACTGGTGAGGATGCTTGGCCTGAAGTTTTCTTTTCTATGAAAACCTGGGATGCAGGTTTACTTTGCTTGGTCTGGTTACTGGGTTTCTTCACATCAGCTTCCATGGGGTGATTCACTATTACACTCTTCATCTTGGTATCTCATCTTTTATCAACTTTGTTGTCGGTTGTAGCAACCAAGCAACCAGCATCGTGGGAAGGCATCTCTTTTATAATGACGCCTCCCTGTTTGGCAAGTTTCTTTTTCTGAGCTTGTCGGAGTCTCTGTAGTCTCCTCTTTTGGCTCTTGGAAATAGCCAATTGAGTTGAGGGTCCTGAAAGACCAGGCCCTTCCATCTGAGCATTTTTAGCCAGTTGACCCTTTCGGTAATGTTCATTCCAAAAGGGTGGCCCTCGTTCATTGCCCTTGTTTCTCCGAACCCACGTCTGTTTTTGCAATTCTGGGTACTGTGTCATGGCTGAATTCCTCACCCATTTATCCACCATTACGTTGGATGGGGGTGTCGTGGTCTTGACAGGATTAAATCTGCCACTGACAGAGTTACCTACTGTCGATCCTCTGATTGGTTCTTCAAACCACCCGTCGGTGCTGTGCTGTCTAAATTTTGACTGGTGCATATGTTGCTGACAGCTATTTGTCTGTCTTATTGCTGATCCTCTGGTTGAATCAAGCCAGCCTCCGGTGTTGTCTTGTCAGGATCTTGATCGGGTGCATGTGTTCTTGACGGCTGTTTGCTTGTCTATTTACAAAGCATGCAGACACTCCTCTGTCTTAATCGTTGGATCCAAAGATGGCTATTTGAGTGTGAAAACCTGCTCTGGTTATCTTGTGGATGATGCGATGGTAGTTTATGCCCCCTAGCTTTCTTGGCGGCTACTTCATCGTAAAACGCTTCGCATCTTGGGCAAACTTTAATTATGCTCTCATCTTTCTTTCGTGTCATATAGTCAATAAGTGGCTCCCCTGGCTTCGGATAAACATCAAATGGATCTGACAAATCCATTTGGATATTCTGTCCGGCCGTGATGTTGACCATGCCTACTCCCATATGGACTTGGCGGTCTGCTTTGTTAGCTTCAGGGGCCGAAGGGTTCTCAGATCAATCTTCATTTCCGGTCTCTTGTCTGAAAACTTCAACCTTCCGTCTGTCAAACCTTTTTGAATGATATCCCTGAAATGCATACAGTCATTTGTCACATGACCAAAAGTATTATGATATTTACAATATTTCCGATCTTTAATTTCATGGGTTTTCAAGAGCCTATGATCATCTGACAATTTTAATTGCTTATCTTTAAGTAATATGTCAAATATTTGATCGGCCTTAGTCACGTCAAATGTGTATACTTTCTTATTAATGAAAGGGATTCTTTCTTTGGCCCTTGCGGGCTTCAAAGCTTGACATATATAAGGTGGACCATTTTTTAGTTCGACATAATCTACCTCATACTCTTCAGAATCATTACTCTCTTCGTCGGATTCATTACATCCGACAAAATTAACCCTTTCCCTCTTAAGGAATCTCTTTTGCTTAAAAATCTTTTCAGTTCTTAATTGTTCAATCTGTCTAACCTTGTCCCCTAACTGGGCAAGATCTATCAAATGTTGGTTAACCAGTTTCTTCTTGATATAGTAATCCAGACCACCGGCAGCAATTTTCACTATTTCTGCCTCTGGAATAGGGGTGAAACACCGACTCCTCATTTGACAGAATCGAGCTAGGTAGTCGTCAACAGATTCGTTATTCATTCTCTTAATTCCAAACAAATATGTCAATCCTATTTTCAAGTCTCCCCTAAAGAATTGGTCATGGAAACCTCTTTCCAATTGATTCCAAGAGTGGATTGAATTAGGCCTTAAGGTTGAAAACCAAGAAAAAGCATTCTTAGTTAATGAACTAGGGAAGAACTTCATTTTTAATCCTTCCTCCAAGGCCAAATCTCCTAACTCGATGGTATATCGGGCAATATGCTCGACTATCGACTCTCCACTTTCTCCTGAGAATTTCGACAACTTGGGTATTTTATATCCTCGAGGCATTTCTGCCTGTTGGACCCAATCAGGAAATGCTGATGCAAAAAATGGTTGGTTAGCATAACCAATGTTAAAACCAAACCTATTTAATGCTTGTTCGACAACTTGGTTGACATTTTGATTTAAAACATTCTGACGGAACGCTCCAACAGCACCCTGGTTTAGGATCAAATCCTCATCTTCCTCTGGTCGCAGAATATGTACATTTCCACGTCTCAAAGGAATCCGACGATGAAGCTGTTGTCGTTCATCATCTTGTTCAAATCCGTCAAGTTGTGGTTCAACCTGTGGTTGATTAATCCTGTTGAGATTTGCATTGAGATTTCTACCAGTATTTTGGTTTTCGCCTGGGGTTACAACACCCAAGGCTCTGTTTAACCGACGTATCTCATTTGTCAATGCTAAAGATGCATTATTTGTGCTTTCCATCAATGGCGTAATTATTGTACTCATTTGTTGAGTAAATGTATTCACCATGTCATGGTTACTAGAATCAATCTGTTGTCGGACATTGGCTAAAGTAGCCTCTGACAGACCAACAATGCTTTGTGGGAGTTGTCTCAATGGGGAAATATATGGCCTTTCTACCGATTGTTCTTGTCGAGAATGGGTAACTATCATGGACCCCGTTATTCCATTCGCATGACTGGGAATTTGCCCCCCAGTCGATGGCCCTGCCTGTCCAGATGTATGGGCAGCCATCGTCATTCCATTTGGATATGGTATGTATGCAAATGGAGTATTTGGGTTGACGGTTGTTGACCCATAAGGCATCCCATATAAAGGTTGTGAGAGAGGTTGTGTAGTCCCTCTTGGATTTGAACTCACAACACTTCGTGACGACAATCCAGTAGTTGATGTATTTATTTGTTGTAAAACAGGTGAAGTTGGTGACGGGAGTGTTCCTTGACCAACTTCGTCAAATCTATTGACTACTTGGGCGTAAGAAACGCCTCTTCTTATTCCTAGACCATTAGTACCATTTACCTCTGCATTAGTAGCATTAATTCCGTTTGCAGGAATATTGTCAACCGGTGCAATAGTATCCACTGTTGACACAGCGGCGTTAGTGTCTACTATGCATGCATCACTTGCATTACTCATATTTACAGAGTTCTGGGAAATAGATGTTTGCACCACCTTTCCGCTCCGTAAACGCATACAAATAAGATTGTATGTCAAATTTCTGACACTATACGAGTTACTCTAAACTCGTCCCACTGGGCGTGCCAATTTGTTGACGATGGTTTTTGGTTGGTGTCCAAAATCCTTGTCACAAATAATTTCAAGATCAGACGAGTGTAGGGACGGACGAGTTATGCGGTAATCTCGTAAGGATGTGTATTATCGTCTGCCAAGTATAAATTCGACAAATCAGTCAAACTTAGTAAATACTGGCAAGGACTTAGGTTTGGTAAAATGTGTTTTGATTTAACAGGGAAAATTGCTTTCTTAAATGAGAGCGACCTCCTACTTGAATTTATAAAGATTCATGGATTTGAGAAAAAAAAACATACAGATTGCAGGAAAATTAGAAGAAAGCAAATAAAGAACATTAAATTAAAGGAAAGCAATAAGCAATAGAAAATTTAAAGGAAAAGCATGTAAATTTCAGGAATTGAAATGGTTGAAAAGTAAGAGAAAGCATTTAAAGTGCAAAAAGTTAAAAGAAAGCAAGTAAAAGGGATGAAAGGAATGAAGAACATATAAAAGGAATTTGGATAAAGAACACGAAAGTAATGCTGAAAGTAAAGAAGAACGTGTAAAGAAAAATTAAATAACCAGTACTGTATTATAAATTGAACTGGAAATAAAAGGATGGAGGGAGTACTTGAGTATAATCCTTAAATCTGCTGTGTGATCGAGATATGTAGGATATCGCATCAAGTAACCTCCCCCATTACATCGGGATTGACAGTATTTATAAGCATATAAAATAACTACCTAAAGCAAACTTCCTATCTTAAAAATTGCCACCTGTATGGCAGTTTTGCTATGTTTCAGATTCAAACTGCTTGACAAGTAAACTTCTATAACTGCTCATTCCTCTGAATTGCTTTATGCCAACTTGCTTGTCGTCCACGGTTTGGTTGTTTGACAGCTTTTCTTGCTGATGCTGTCACCCTTGAAATCTTGGCCATTTTTATACTTTGTCCGCTTGAAAATTCTTATTACTAACTTTGTCAAAAGTTGGGTTTTACTTTTGTTACTACTTCGATTTCTCCGTCGGTCAGCTGAAGATATTCGTCGGGAATTTTACGGGTGACGAATGTTTCTTTCTTGACGGCTTTATCTGTCTGACATATCAACTTCTGTCAATTTTCCAATCTGTCAATTCTGCTGAATTCGACTCTTCATGGTTATCTGACAACTCTTCCTTCAATTCTTCTGTCATCCTGTCGGAACCGTTTCTGTCAAAAATTTGAAATTCTTCCATTAACAACTTGACAATCAATTCTCATGAACGATAATCAATTCTCATAATTTTATTACTTGCAATGATTTATTACACTCATCGTGGTCTTGTCAGGGGCATGAACAAATTTGACTTGTGAACAACTAACTTGCAATTAGATCTGAGAAAAAGGGAAAGGAAACAAAGGAATTTGAGAAATGATAGCATGGTCAACCTTGTCGTAGAGGTTAAAGGCTTTTGTCAAGCACACACCCTTTTGTATGCTATTTCTTATAATACTTTGTTCAGTTTGTTGAAGTTTGGTTGGATTGTTGGAATATCTTTTTAAAAAAATTAGTTTGGTTGGAATATGGTGTAGATTATTTTTGGCCCAAGGGAGGAAAGAGGAGAAATGACAAGAAGAAAAATTAAGAGCTTAAAAATAAATAATACAAGGATCTTTTAAATAAATAATATTTTTTTTAATAATTATATATTGAAAACTTACAAGATACTCTCTCTGGACTCAATTATAAGCAAAAAAATACTTATACTTTCTGACCTCAAATATAAACAAATATAACCAACTCAATTCTTTTTAATGTCGGTAATATAAAAATCAATAAAATTAATCAATCCAACCAATTCTCATTTTACTTTTCCAAGAGCATTACACACTCCTAAGACATGCACAATTAAAGAGTAGTTTAGTAATTATAACTCTTTTTTTATATAAATCAAGACAATTAAACTAAATTAACTAAATTCCTTAGCAAGTGCGAAATTAGTTAATTTTACTTATAATTAAGTCCGGATGGAGTACCAACTGAGGTTGGCGTGAGTGGTTAAAAGCCTCTCATCCCTTAACCAAGGTCTCGGGTTCAAGCATTGGGTATGGAAAAAATCTCAGCTGAGAGGAATGTCGTCCATCGAGGTGCCGAATAAACTCCAACGAAAGATTAGTCTTTGTCTCATATTGACGGTGACATACTCCTCGAAGTATATAAAAAAAAAGTCCGGATGGAGTATTTTTTAGAATTCACCGGTGCATCCAAAATCAAGGGGAGTACCCTATAAGCATTTGGAGTTTGGACCATTTGGTAATTGGTAGTGTGATCCTGATGTGTGTACTCAGGCCTTTAGTCAAGTCAAAGTCCTTCTTCCTCTGCTTTTTCTCCTCCTTAACCCTTTTTTCTTTGCAATCTAACCACCAAAAATTGACAATTTTTCTGAATAACATTGGAAAAATATATAGAAAAACGAATTAGAAATAAATATCATATTTAAAAGATAACAGGTTATCAATTATTACTATGACGACGATGTAAGGTTAAGTAATATAAGCAATGTTTGGCCAGCGGAAATTACATCCCGTAAATAATAATTAATTCTTTATTGACAGCGTTATGATACACTGAATTTAGAAGACGAAAAAAAGTTAACCAATATATGTCCGCATTCACATGCATATGTGAGATCGTGCTTGCATTTACACGAGCCTCGTGGGTTCCACTTCCTAGGAACCGTTTCTGAATTCTGATATGTACTCCCCTCCTTTGGTTTTTTTTTTTTTAAGGATGGATCGCAGGGTAGTATGCTAAGGGCTGTAGCTGATAGCCGTAGGATAATCTCTAAGAATGTAAAGTATTAGTTAAGAGATAATTTCTCCACTATGGATGCAGCTCTGTTTCTATTACTCAGATTTAAAACATATGATTAAAGGATTCAAGTTACTAGTCACTTGAACCACATCTTGTGGGTCCCTCCTTTAATTTAACTCCATAAAAAATATAATATATTAGGAACCATAAATGCATGCCATGAGAAAATTACGGGATCCTGCATTGATTGGTTTCATGTACCTCATAATGTTTATCTGGATTTTTCTGCATCATGCGAGAGGGAGTCTCTCCCTTCTCTCACTCTCTGCTTCAAGTTTTCAACCTTCATTTCCTCAAAAGTTCCATGTTAATGTGACTTTGGCAAGTGAAAAAAACAAAGAAATGTCACGGTTAGGGAATGAAAGAGAATATGAGGTTAAACAATTCCTATTTTTAATTGAATTTAATTTTGATCCAATGTCAATGTAAAGTTTTATACCGATAAACAATTACATGTCATCTATATCAGACACTGATATATGACTTTTAAGATAATTATTATTAAAATAAAATATCTTTAAGGATGTTACATTATATGATTAATTGTTAGGATAAGAACTTTTTTATGCCTACTATGCTTCGTAATTAACTCCTTTTTAGTTTGTCGATAATAATTTTACAAAATAAAAATTATAATTGACTCCTTTGATAGGGACTTTGACCCTCATGTCCGGGTAGGCATGATAATGAGACCCGAACTCACGGGTACCTACCCGAACCCACCCGACTTTGACAGAGAAATCTCGTTTTGACTAGGGACAGGGGCGAGGATGGGGACACAAATACTCGTCCCGCCCCTAACTCGAAACCCACCTTGTTGTTTACGTAATTGTGGTGTTTTAATGCCATCAATATTATTTGAAGCATAACGAAGTACTTCTAAAGCATTACTTTCTTTTTAATTTGTAACCGAAAGAAAACTAAGTTCAAGTTTATGGTTGATTGTTTTAATTGTGTGAAGGTTTTATTTGTTTATTTTTTGGAAGTACAAATTTTTAAGTTGTTAATTTAAGTTAAAGCATAATAATTTTTAAACTTGGTTATTCATTGATGGGGCGGGTACCCGCGGGGAAACCCGACCCCTGTTGGGGGCAGGGATGAGGATCTATTTTCCAAACCCGAAGGGGAGTGTGGCAGGGTTGGGGAAGGCAAAACCTGCCCCGCCTCGCCCCACCCCGTTGCTAACCCTAGGTCTGAGTGATAGTTACATAAAACCCTCTCCAAAGTGACGACTCTGATTCGAACACTTAATTTTGCAGGCAAAGTTATTTTAGGATACAATTCACTTCCACCGCGACAATCGGTTTTGGCTAGTAAATTTATAATTTTTTAAGATTATCATGTCATTATTACGAAATATTCACCGTCAAAAAACAGAATATTGACTATTCTCTTTTAAGGGATCTGGACGATATTCAAGCATTCTCCTCTTCGATCAAGTTTTTTAAATATATAAGAGTCAATTATCGAACATATAATAACTTTAAAGTTTAAAGAGGGTAAGTCTATTATCACTCAGATTTGAAGTACATATAACATTTTCCAAAAAAGAAAAACGTTATTGGAACCTGACAATGGTGTTTGACATGGTATATTTATTAGTGTTTTTTATAATCGGTCCGATAAATATTTAGGATTTAGGATTTAGTTTTTTATATAGCGTGGCCTCCTCGAAATTATGTGTCCAGAAAACATTTCTCAAAGAAAAAACTAGCAGAATAAAAAGATGCCTTTTTCTTTTTCATTTCCTTGATTGTAGAGTGTATGTAACATACACAACAATACCCCGTTGCAGTTGTTTTCATTTCTCCTTTTCCCCCCTTCCCCTCCGTTGTTTTGTCTGAGGCGTCGCCATCTCGAGGTTGAGGTGGGTTTTCATTTTATATATTCTATTATGTTTTCTTTTTGGTTTCTGGGAATATTTTTTTGTTTCAAAATTTTCAATCTTCAGCATCGTAGAGCCATTGACAGTGAAGGAAGTTCAATTTTTTTGTCTGTTTCTTTTTCTCTTTGAGCTTTTTCTTTTCACACCCTACATTCTCCAAATTTGTCTTCAATCTCAACACACACTCTTCTCTCAATTTTGGATTCATGGCTTCTAAGTCTCATAACCATTTCTCAACTATGTATGAGGTAGGTTTTCCTGTATCTTTGGTAAAATTAAGGTAACTGTGTTTCTGAAAGTTGTGCCTTTTTGTATTATACTTTTTGAGTGAGTGAGTGTGAGTGAGTGTTATTGGTACCATCTGTTTGTTGAAAAACCAAAGAAGAGAAAAATCTTGGTAGTAATTGAATTGAAGTTGTTGAAGTTGTTTTTTTGCTGAAAATGAAGGATTTCCCTTCTTGTTTTGGTGAAAATGGGGTTCAAGTTGCTGATTCTTCTTCTTCGAATGGCAGTAAAACTGCTCAGAATCTGGTTACTTGTGTTTATCAATGTCGGATTCGTGGTAGGTCCTGCTTGATTACTGTGACTTGGAGTAAGAATTTGATGGGGCAAGGTCTCAGTGTTGGGATTGACGATAATTCGTCGAATCAATGTCTTTGTAAGGTGGAAATCAAACCATGGGTGTTTTCCAAGAGAAGAGGTTGTAAGAGTTTAGAGGCTTGTTCTTGTAAAATTGATGTATATTGGGACCTTTCTTCTGCTAAATTTGGTTTTGGGCCTGAACCATTGGAGGGATTTTACGTAGGAGTTGTTGCAGATCGACAGATGGTTCTCCTTCTTGGGGATTTGAGGAAAGAAGCTCTCAAGAAGACCAATGCTGCTCCATTTTCATCCAATTCAGTTTTAGTTGCCAAGAAAGAACATGTTTTTGGTAAGAAGTTGTACAGTACTAAGGCTGTGTTTTGTGATAATGGTCCAATTCATGATGTTGTGATTGAATGTGACACTACAAGTATTAGTGATCCATGCCTCATAATTCGCATAGATAGGAAAACCGTGATGCAAGTGAAGCGGCTGAGATGGAAGTTCAGGGGAAATCATACAATCCTGGTAGATGGCCTTGCAGTAGAAGTTTTCTGGGATGTCCATAATTGGCTCTTTGGTACATCTCTTGCAAGTAATGCTGTCTTTATGTTCAGAACATGTCTGTCTGCAGAGAAGTCATGGGTTAGCCAACCCTTATCCGATGCAAATCTGCTGCAGTGGTCTTCCTCCGAGAGATTTTCTGAGACCAGATTGCAAGGTCCTGGTTTCTCGCTTATTTTGTATGCTTGGAAGAATGTGTAGAGATGCAGAAATCCATCATCAATTGAATACTAACAGACCTCTAAGTGAGTTTTGATTTATCAACCATGTGATTGAAATACAGTTGATTTAAAATGAGTCCTTTTATTTGTCTCATTCTCCCCGTTAAACTTGTACCCTCAATTTAGCTGCGCTCTTTGAACAGATGGGAGTCAATTTTTTTCCAGATGGCTGTATATTCATCTCCAAGTGTTAATTTTACAGTCTATATTACTAAAACTACAAAGTTTAAAGTTTGTTTCCCGTGTTATTCGAGCACGTACCATATTACTTCCAGTTTCAGGTTGTCATACATCTTAACTTCTAGCAACTAGCATTGAGAATTCATATTATCAAATATGTAAGGCTGGTACTGCAAACTGGTAATGGCCAATTATTAGAAAGGGACAACAAATGTTCTTATAGCCAAAAGTGTGATTAGCATTGGGGAGCCGAGGTTGGAGAGGAAGGTAGTGAGAGAGGAAGATCACCAGTTAGAAAGAAGGTCAATGTTCTTTCCTTCTTATTCTATAACAATTTAGAAACTTTTTCCTGTGCTTTAGGGAACTGAGATGATGAAGCTGTCATCAGGCTGTGGAGGATTAATACTTGCTTTATGCTTCAAACATGGGGCATGGATATGAATATTCCTTGTCAATTATCAAATTGGGTATAATATTCATATATTCTTGGTTAATTATATATTTATATGCTGAGAGACCAAATATCATTTTAGTTACTTTCTGAAGATGTCCGTCAGTCTGCCATGGCTTGTGTATCATTGTTGTCTTCACAGTAGAAAAAAAGTTAATGCAAGTCACAACTCGCTATATCAGTTCCCTGCTGTTCAATCATGTTACCATTAGACCTCTCATAGCCAAATCCCAAATCATCATTTTTTTTCTCTTTTAAGTCCTGTAGCTTGTCTGCTGTACTTTTCTGTGATGCAAATTGTGCAGCAGGAGTAAAACTTATTTGATACTAACACCGGCAAGTTCTTTTAAATCTGTGGCCATGCAGAGAACTATATTGCTTATAATGTTTCTGCTTTACCATTCTTGGTGTAGTATCTGTGAAAAATATGATTGATAACAACCCATATTTTTTCTTAAAATTTTATGTCAACTAGTGTTTTTGCCCATGTTTAATATGTTATTGAATAGGAATTTGATTCATTAAACAAGATAAAGAAAAAACTTTAATAATTTAAAAACATTATAGAACTTATATGTTCACATCATTTTTTGAGTTTTTTTAAGAAACTGCGGAGGAACTTCGTAGGTTTTTACTGGATAAGGATAAATTATTTCCTTATAGTTTCTGTCCTAAATTCTCATTGCTAATTTGTTATCATCCCCATAGAAGAACTTCAGTCATACATCATGGACCAAATTATAATTCAGTGATATTGCTTATTCCATTACATAGGAATCCAGTTTGACAGACCTTCTCCAAAACACGTGAACTTTGTTCCTACCGGATCTTCTAAGACAACCCTTTCACCTATTTCATTTTTAAAAGGCTTAAAAAATAATGAACATGATTCAACAAATCCTTGCATTTGAAGCATTAGATAATTAGATAATCCAATATTCAAGTATTTATAAAAATGCATTGACTACTGATATAATAATAAATAAAAACTACAGAGTATAAAATTTTCGGAAAATGAATTAACCCTAACCATTTCTATCTCACTATCTTTGTATTATACTTCTCTAAACATACAATGTTATATATATGTCCTCAAAGTAACAACTACATTTAAAGCATAAAGACAGTGAATATAAACAAATTATCATGTGTAAGTTAACGTTTTTTAGAAAATATATTTATGTATCATATTAATTTTAATATTTGACATTTCTTTTAATATTTGACATTTCTTTGTATACGTCGATAGATTTTGCTTAAACTTCTAAAATCAAAGAAGCACAACCTCGGATCAATCATAGGTAACCATTTTATAATCAAAATAAGAGTCATAGAAACACTAAACCTCAGACCAATCGATAGGATTTAATAATCATGATTGTTCCCAAGTTAATAATTATTAAGAAACTGGTACTTTTCTCGAAAACTTGTTATCCGTATTCATTTTAGTAGATAAATAATATTTTGACATCAACTTTTGATACCACCAATTTTAGTGAGTTTAGAAAAAAAAAATGATGAAAGATAAATGAAAAATAATGAATAAACATATAAGAAAAATATAAAAATATATGTTGATATTTGATTTTAGTGTCAAAATAACACTCATCTTTTATTATCATGAAACCAAGTTTTACTTTTATCTACCAATACTTACCTTATATTTTTGCATGATAATAAATTGCATGGGTCCCTCATAAAAACCTTCCCTTCTAATCTTCGAGCCTTTATAGATGGGGTGCCTGATAATTTTCATCAAACGGGATAAAAACTTCGTGCAGATCTCATCAAAATCGAATCCAATGGTTGCCAAATGAATACAAAATTCTAAGTCCCACATCCTACCCAATACCATTTTTTTGGGGTACAACAATACCAATTAATTTTACTCCAATACAAAAGTAACATTCCATTATACTACAAACAGTGCACCTACATCATTAGATAAAATTACAATAAATAAATCTTTCAAGTACAAATTTCCATTAACAAGAGAACCTTTAAATTTACAATAAATAACAGAAATTAAGTACAAACTTCCGACACTAATCTAAATACAACACAATGATAATCCTTCCCAATCAAATAATACAATAAATAAAACTTTATTTGTCTTTATTGAATCTGTTTTTTCCTTCATTGCAATACCGTTGAATATATATTAAGAGACCAGCAAGGAATAGTTATTAAAAGTACTCCTCAAGAACTTTCCATACTAACTAAATGTCTCAACTTCACTCAGATGATGTCAAACAAATAACAAGCCAAAACTAAAGCAATAGACATAAGAAAAGAAAAATAATATATCATCACGAGTCTTATATTGTTTCAGCAATCCGTTTGATAAAAAGAATAAAGGAACTACCAAATAATTCAAACAAATACACCAAAACTAAAGCTAAAGCAAGCAAAGAAAACAACACTTTATTTGTATCAAAACACCAAAACTAAAGCAACTTAGAAACATTCCTAAAATATTTTTAATACTTATATTATCATCACACAAAAACTAACAACGATCACATGTTTGTTAATGACTTTTCTCTAGAAGTTTTGAAAGCAAATAGAAAATGAAAGGAAGAAAATAAGCTTCGGATCTGATTAAGTTTTTGCATAAAAAAAAGTATCACTGAATATATAAGATGATGTGAATCTATATATTAAGAGTCTGGGAAGTTGTTTCAATACAGAAAAAAAAAGGCATAAGGTGCTCCTAGTTAGAACACATTTTCTCTGGAGATATGCTGCCTCATGGTGATCCCTCAAGGATTTCTAGTCTGGCTCCATTGTCACCACTCAATATAGCCATCAGTTGCATTTCGTTTTCTTTACATTAAACCTCTGCACCGCCAAAAAAACATCAGATTGATAACTACAAAGAGTCATTCTAAATGGCAGCACCTAATAGAGGATAATAAGGTATTAATAAAAGAATTTCACTGTTGACATAAAACTATTTTTTGTTGTTGAACATCAGTAGTTTCCACAACTGCAGTTTACATCTTTTCGTCGGTTATGTGAGGATATGTATCTTTCATTTAAACACTGCACAGATTGGATAAAAGATTGCATACCAATGAGTGTTAAAAAAAGATTTCACGATTTTTCCTCTAAGACAAATGTAGTGTTGATGTTGCTACTATCAAGTAAAATTCTAACAACAAAAGTCATCATATAAATCTTTTTTATTTTACTTTGTGGTTTGCTTGACTAATTTCTGTTGTCCTAGCAAACTTTAGTGAGGAAAGAAGAGGTTGTAAAAAATATGGCATAGCACCTATTGAGGAAAAATCATATATTTAACCTATATTTGAGCTGATAATTTGGGCTTGCTGAACCTTGGTAGTTCTTGAAGGTCTGATATAGCTTTTGATATAGTTCTTGTACCAGTTGGGATTCAACTGAGTTGGCTTTGGTTTCTTCTTTCTGGGTTTGCCACCCATTTGTGCCACGGAGAGAGAAATGTGAGAGAGGGAGAGGGAAAATAAAAAGAGAGCAAGATAAAGAGAAGGGGAAAAAAAAGCAATAGGAGGAGAACCTGGTGAGAGAACTTGGGGCGTTTCTGGAGAAATTGGTGAGAGAAAAAAATGTTGACGAGAATGCAAGAGCAGCAGAATTCGGGTGAGAGGAAAAGAAGAAAAACTTGATGGTAAGAAATCGAAGAAGAATGGCAGAAAGATATGGGTTTGAGAGAAGATGTAATTTGAATCGGGTATAAAGAGACTTTGGAATTGGACACAGAATAAATTGCATTGGAATCCAACGGAGGAATTAATAAAATACTGATGGTTTGCATTGGAAATAGCTTTAACATATTTCAAATTTGAATTTTGAAACAGGTGGGAGAAAATTTTTCCCTTCCTAGGACAACACTAAACGAAGAGAAGGGAGTGTGAACGAAGAGAAGAGAAGAGAACAGAGTGTGAGAGAGAGACTAATTAAAAGGTTAAAAAAAATCTATATCTATATCTATCTATATTATAATACAATTCTTTTCCCATTCTGGGAAAAGTCTGAACAGGTGTCGTCACCATCTTTAATTTACAAGCATTCTACAATAAGTATCTTCTAAACTTTCCTAAATAAGTATTAGTTTTAATGATATTTTTGGTTTTACATTTTTTTATAAACGATATCGAATACTGTTACTAAATAGATTATCTATTTCCAATACCCTCAACATTATATTAATTGTACATTGTGTTTTCCATGCAATTTATGGCTACTTAATAACCATATCAATTGCTTCATTATTTATCTTCTATTTCCCTATGCCTTGCTGAACAATCGTCTTCCCAACAAACAATTATGGACCTCTTAAATGTTTTCTGAAGAGAGATTCCTTAATGTATCCGTCTTTCTATCTTCTAAGACCCAGCTGTATAAATAGTATCAATGTTTGTTGTTTTTAACATTCTATTCCATCAGATCTTGAGTTGATTAGTTTTTTGGCTGAAATTTCTATAACATGGAAGCCTCTTTTGAACCCGTTTCGATGATTTCTGCTGTGAAAGAGACATGGAGGATCTGTGTCAGTGTCGTTCGCCTTTGGGTCACTCCTGGTTTCAATAACTCAAGAGCTCCCTTCTCCATCGAGACGGTTTTCATGGACGACCAGGTGTTCTTTCTTCATCTATTTAGTTTCTTTAAAGTCCACCACCTTTTCCACATTTCGTTATACCTATAAGTTGAATGGTCTATATTTATTCTTTATCTTTGTATCAAGGTTCTAGGATCCATGCTACTGTCCGGAGGTCATTGGTGTACAACTTTAATCATCTACTTAGGGAAGGGAATGTTTATGACATTCGTAATTTTGGTGTTGGACCTAATGTTGGTAATTTTAGGACTACCATACATGCTTTTAGGCTAAGTTTTCAAGCCAACACTAGGGTTGAACCATTTGCTCTGATGCAAATTACTCGCAGCCCTTTTAACTTGGTCCTTTTTGCTGATATTCTGGTCCCAAATTATGACTCTTCTTATTTACCTGGTATTCTTTCAAGTTTCCTGATTCTTAATTTGATATGCACCAGTAAAACCACTCACTTTTTATTTGTTATTGATTTGTTTTACATAGATGTTATCGGATTATTGACTGGTGTTGGTAGTGAGAGGGAGTACTTAAGAGATGGAAAGATGTGCAAGATGAATATCATTGAACTGGAGAATGAAGGGTGATTTCTGACTTTATAACTTTCTATTTTATTTTGGATTCATGTATATAATTTCCATTGTGTTTTACATTATTTCAATGCATTGTTTATGTTAGGGTGAAGATTGAATGTGCTCTTTTTGATACTTATGTGGATGACCTTAATTCATTTCTGGCTTCTGGAAATGTTCAAAACTGTGTGGTTATTATACAATTCACGAAGGTTAAGACATTTAAGGGTATTGGTCCTCATTCATTCTTTACTCTTTCCTGTTGTATTTATGTTTTTTTATTACACTGATCATAATATGAAACAGGAAAAATTGGATTGCAAAATGTGATGAATGCTACAAAGTTGCTCTTTAATTCAAATGTTCACGACGTTGCTGATTTTAGGAACACGTAAAAGACTTCTCTAATTTCATATTTGATTTTTTTTTATTGTTTCTATCTAACTGGTTATTTTTTTTCTTCCTACAAGCCTTCCTGGAAACAATGACTTAGGTCCTCAGGTGCTTAGCCAACTTAGTGATTCTCCTAAATATAACTTGGAGGAGGATTTTCTGAGGTTGAGTCTTAAAAAAACCATTGAAGAGCTGAAGGACTGTAAACAGGTAGTGATTTTATTTCTAAACTCTTTCGATGACAACTGGTTTTTTAATATCTAAGTATAATCTATCGTTATACTTTTTTGTTTATTGTTTTACTTATGCTTTACAAATTTTGTTAGGATTGTTTCTGCATTGTTCTGGGCACTATCAAACACATTCAGGATGATGATGAATGGTGGTACACTGCCTGCAAGTGTAACAAATCAGTGTATCTAGATTCGAAGCTGTATTTCTGTGAGAGATGCAACCGTCACATCTTCACTGTCTATCCTAGGTATCCATTTTCATCCATTTATACTCTTTAATAAATATCTATCACAAGGGTCACTGAATCTTCTATATTTAAATAGGTACTGTATCAAAGTAAGGGTAATTGATGACACAGATTCCGCAACTTTTGTTCTGTTTGATCAAGATGGTTATGCTCTCCTGAAACAAACCTGTTTTGACATTCTTGATAAGGTTGGAGTAATTTATTTATTACTTAATTAATTATTTGTTATATGAATTTGGCTATTCTCTTCTTTTTTAAAGTCACTGCCTTATGTTCCATTTTTTTAAAGGCTGCCAATGTATTCTCTATGTCCGATGAAGTAAAAAATATGGTTAACAAAACCCTCCTTTTTAAAGTTGAGGTCAAGTCTATTGTGAACACAAAGTTCCACCTTTCCTACCGAGTCAAGCGAGTTGTTGATGATGCATCCCTGATTGAGAAGTTCAAACAACTTCACCCAACTACTATGGTAAATTACTAGACATTTTGTTAATAAATTTTGTTTTACACCAAGTCATTTTATTGACCTGTTTGGAGTTTAGATGCAGGATTTGGACTTTTCAATACCATCCAATGCTGCTGATAAGGATTCTGCTGAAAGAGGATCTGCTAACCAGGGAGATTCATTGAATTTTCCACCAAAGGTTTACAATTGTTCCATTAATGTTATTGTCATTTCATAAAATTTTAAAGTTTTTTGTAACAGTTCTATGTAAATTTTGCAGAACCTTTTTCCAGATTTCTCAGAAACAAGTGCTGAAGAGGATGTTTCTCTGTCTGATGATGTGTTGCGCCTTACTCTTGTTAAAAGGCCCAATGAGGTCTCGTTGGCTGCTGATGGTGAACAAAGTACCGGTGTCAACATTCTGAAGAACATCAAGAAGGAGAAAGTTTGAATACCCGTGCATTAGTTTGTTTAAGTCTTAGTTTGTTTTAGTTGTTTGTTTGTTTAAGTTATGTTGCAGGAGACTGTTCCTTTCTGTTTCCTTTCTACGATTTTAATGTCATTCTGTAACATCCCTGGCTGCTTTATGGATTGACGACTGTCCTCACAAACCAACACATGTCTTTTCAGCTTGCTTTGTCCTCACTCACACGCTTCCTTGGAAAACTTCCCAGTAGGTCACCCATCCCAGAATTGCTCCAAGTCAAGCTCGCTTAACTGTGGAGTTCTTAAGTGATTGGCTACCGAAAAGAAGATGCATCTTGTTAGTATATGTAGTACCAATCAATTCATATAAATATTCCCCAACTGTATAGTCTCATACCTACACAGTCTCAGGATCCCTCTCATTCGGGTGTGTAATCGGTTCATTCATGTGTCCCTCCGCCTAGAAGCCTGCCAGGAGCCGCTCCTTGTCCGTGCCTTCTTGCACCGACGACCACTCCCCGCTCTCGTCGGCACCCGGGTGTTACATCATTCCAATTAGTCTGGTACTTTTTGAATCTGTTTGTTGGAAGGGGTATTTTGCTGGAATTACAATGTATGACCCCTCACTTTATTTAGCTAATGAAATCGTGTTTTGGTTTATCATTCCAGATATTTTTACAGTTTCCAAATTATTCTATCCAAAGTTATTTCACACCAATTTAATACTATCTCCTTCCTCTTTGATAATGTTTCTTTTAAATATTGGCAATCTAGCCTGCAAAGAGAATCAATCTTGTAACGCCCTTCGTTACATTAGTAACCCAAATTAATTTCAATAAAAGTCCTTCAAAACATTTAATTAAAAAGCACAAGTCATAAATTTTTTCTCAAATAACTAAGTATGAAAATACCTTGTATTAAATAAAATAATAGTATTTACAAAGTATTGAAAAATATTATTAAATCCAATCATTTGAATAAAAACTAAAAGCCTCAAAAGCGGGCGTCTATTTACAATCTGAGAAAAATAGTATGTAAACCAAAGAACGTCGTCCGCATAATACTCTAAACCATACTACATTACTAACCAACTAGCTAATCAAATATAACTCTTCAGCTCTCTGGATCCTCAACAGCGAAGTCATCGGGCTCTGAAAACAACACTTATAATGAGATATAAAATCCTAGTGCACAACAATACATTTATAAAATGTTTCGAAAAATAGTGTTGTTCTCAGTCGGTGCGATAACCGGAAAAACTGTCCATGGTATCCGCTAATTTCCCAAAATAATATAAAAAAATACTTTTAATAACAACAAAAATTTCATCAAGTCATATGCATATAGCATAAGATCAACTCGTCTCAAGGCATCACATTCCACATACCAAGTAAATTCTAAATTAATCCAAGTGGCTCAAAGGCCTCATAACTAAATTGGTCTCTTGCTGGCATGCCATAAATCTCACACATCACATGACAATGGCGTCCCATTACCCACCCCTACTCATGAGGAATGTTTCGATGTCACCCTTCTGTCGGGGACATTTCTATTTCGATACCTCTCATGTGCACATGGTAGTATTTCTCCCTTTTCGACACCCCAACATGTGGCGGTGTTACTTTCGATACCCCTTTTTAGGTGGTATTGCTCTTTTTCGACATCCCAATTATATGGGGATGTTACTTTCGATACCCCATTACGGTGGTATTACTTTTCGATACCCCTATCATAGGTGGTATTGCGGCAAACATCATACAACATGTTATAACTCAAATATGTCATGTATCATGCAAGTAACAAATTATTTCCCTCAATTTTAAACATATAAACTTCCACCACTAACAAACAATCATGAATATCACAACATATCATACATAAATAAGCACGTCACAACATCAATTAATCAATTAATTTCCCTTTTAAACAAAACCCCAATTTTAGAATTTAGGTTAGTAACAATATGCATCAAGTCAATTAAAGACTCCCAAAACCACATGGTAATCCCTTATCAACAAAAACAATCATATATACCATAAAAAGGGTTCATAAAAAGTATTGTTACTCACCTCTTGAAGACCTCCAAATAGCTCTAAGCGTTTCCTACTGCGAATCCTAACGTTTGCCAGGAGTTATCATCATCTTCCTCTTCCTAGACTCCCTCTTCCACAACTATCTCTTCTTAATCCTTGAATTTCTTCTCTTCTTAGCCGTTTGAGTTTCTAGGTATAATTAGGGTTCAAAAACGCACCCTAAGAGTGTTAAGATTTTATTTATAGAGCCCCCAATAGCCCAAAACGTGTAAAAACGCGCTAAGCCCGCTTACTCTGCATATGGTGCTGTATTTCATACATATCTTGAGTTATAGACATTCAAAAATTATAAATTTTATATCGTTGGAAAGATAAAAGAATTGTCCACAACTTCTATGAAGACCACAAAATATAAAATCGACGTTTAGATAGTCAAAACGTGGATAGAATTTTAAAAAAAAAATGGTTATGGCGCTGGAACATGATTAGTGTGTACGAATTTGGTCATAACTTGAGCTACAAGAATCCAATTTGGACGAATTTGGTGTCTATGGAAAGCTAAGAGACAGGGCTATATTTCTTATGCAGATCTGGAATTCAAACAAGTTCTCTTTGGTTACTAAATATCCATCTGAAGTTAGGTATATAGTCATATTATGCGAAATTGAGCTTAAAACACTTAAACTATCTATTTATAATGGGTAACACAGCATGGGCCTTGATATGCCTATGTTTCCTATCATTATTGCCGCAATAATTTAGTCCATGATAGGTTCTTATCCCTATTTTTATTTTATTTTTTTAAATCAATTTTACATTATTGTGGAACCCACTGGATTTTTATTATAAAGAAAACAATTATAATAAACTCTTATACTACCCCTTTTTTTTATTAAAATAATTATATTTGAATTTTTAGGATGTTACATTTCTCCCCTCCTTAGAGAATTTCGTCCCCGAAATTCATCACATACTCACACACATATTGTAACATATGCTGAAACCAAACATAAAGGTTACCTTACCTTAAACAACAAGATCTGGGTATTGACATACGATGTCCTCTTCCATCTTTCAAGTAGTTTCCTTCGGAGTTAATCCTTTCCCATAACACTTTCACCAATGGAATTGTCTTGTTCCTTAGAGTCTTTGTGCCCTTGTCCAAGATTTGACTAGGCCTAGGCTTATAGATCAAATTATCCTTCAATTGTAAAGACTCAGGAGCTATCACATGAGACTCATCAGGTACATATTTTATAAGTTGCGACACATGGGAAACATCGTGAAGATTTGCCAATTGTGGCAGAAGAGCCAATTGGTAAGCAATGGGCACGACTCTTTTGAGAATTAGGAAAGGTCCCATGAAACAAAGAGTCAGTTTTCTGAATGACATTGACCTCCCCATCCAAAACTTAAGAGTGCCTCTCAAGATTACATGTTCCTCTTCCTAAAATTCTAAATGCTTTCTTTTCTTGTGGACATAACACTTTTTATCTATTCTGCGCAATGCGCATCTTTCCCTCAATTATTAATCCTAATTGCGATCTCTTTGATTAAATCTGATCTTAACAATATCTTCTCACCTACTTCGCGCTATCATAAAAGGGGATCTACATTCCTAATCACATCATTAATATATATATATATATATATATATATATATATATATATATATGTATAGTCATTAAATATTCCACCAGATAATAAATGTACAATTCATGGCCGCTTAACTTTTAAAAAAATAATTTTAAAATGAAGTCAATAATAACATTTATATAATAAAATCATGCACTTAAGCATTTGTTTCCATCCATCCGCCTATAATTAGAACACCTTCACTTGCATTTCATCTTTATAAGCATTCTCACAAATTAAATTTAACAAACAACCCATAAAAGAAATTGATGTAATATTTTAAATCATCCATGTAACGCCCTTTGTTACATTAGTAATCCCAAGATAAAATCAATAAAAATCCTTTAAAACATTTAATTAAAACATACATCTCATAAAGAAAAATTAAAAAAATTATTTAAAGTCTGAAAATACCTCATATTAAATAATATAGTAATAAAATATCCATGTAATGAATATAAATATAAACAAAAACCAAAAGCCTCAAAATCGGGCGTCTAATTACAATCCGGGAAAAATAATACGTAAACCAAAAAAAAACATCGTCCGCACCCTCAACCATACTACATTACTAACCAACTAGGTGATAAGAAGACGACTCCTCAGGTCCCTGGGTCCTCAACAGCGATATCCTCGGTCTCTGAAAACAATACTTATAATGAGATATAAAATCTCAGTGATCAACAATACAGTTTTATAAAATATTTTCGAAAATAGTATTGTTCTCAGTCGGCGCGGTAACCGGAAAAACTGTCCATGGCATCCGCTAATTTTCCAAAATAATATATATATAGGAGACTACTTTTAATATCAACAATAATCTCATCAACTCAATAGCATATAACGTAACAATGACTTATCTCAATACATCACATTCCATATACCAAATAAATTCTAGATTAACCCAAGCGGCCCGAAGACCTCCTAATTAAATTGGTCTCTTGCCGGCATGCCATAAATTCACACATCACATGACAATGGCATCCCATTGCCCACCTCTACTCACGAGGAGTGTTTCGATGTCACCCTCCTGTCGGGGACATTTCCATTTCGATACCTCCCATGTGCACATGGTGGTATTTCTCCTTTTTCGACACCCCAACATGTGGTGGTGTTACTTTCGATACCCCATTTTAGGTAGTATTACTCATTTTCGACATCCCATTCATATGGCGATGTTACTTCCGATACCCCATTAAGGCGGTATTACTCTTCGATACCCTTATCGTAGGTTGTATTGCGGCAAACATCATACAACTCATCATAAGGCATAAATTTCATGTCTCATACATGTAACAACTCATTTACCATAAGTTAAATATTTAATTTTATCATGCATATCAAATAAACTCACATGACATAACATACACCAATAAGCACGTCATTCAACTAATACAAATACCAATCATGTATTTCATGCCATCAATAACAAGAATAAATACTCAATTTAATAAATTTTTATTTTAATTCAAAACCCCTAATTTTTTTAAAAAATTGTTTATTAATAACATGCATCGTTCAAATAAAATCTCTCAAAATCATAGGTAAATCGCTCAACACCACAAGCACATATACCATGGAAATGGTTATTAAAAGATACCGTTACTCACCTCTCGAAGGTCTCCAAAAGCTCCCAGAAATTATATATGATAAAACCTATAGCTTCGTTAAAAATATTTCTTATCACTGTTGACGTCAATTGACCTGCCTGCTACTGTGCTTGTACTGCCCAAGAAGGAAACGCTTAAACCTCTTCCTTTCCACGCTCTGTGTTGCGGCGTTACTAGGCCACGTGCACAGTGACTGATTTATATATATATACACACAGCAGCAGGCACGATCAACTAGCGTCAGGATTTTTAGGTTTTAAAAATCCTTTTTTTTTTAAATTATTAGGAATTGCCTTAGGCTAAGCCCAAAAGCCAAAAGCAAGGGCTGCTTGGGCTTAACGCCCCTGGTACCCCTTTCTTTCTTTATATATTTATATATATATATATATATATATATATATAATTTTGCATTCTTTATAATAGTTAATAAATTTCAATAAATCCTTATACTATCGATTCTTTATACTAAATCTCTTATTTATATTTTATTTGCACTATAGTTTTTAATAACTTAATATTATTATTATTATTATTTTAAATTAATTATGTTAGAATTTTAGGATGTTACATTTTCTCCCCTCCTTAAAGAATTTCGTTCCCGAAATTCATCTCATACACACGCACCTATTGTAACATATGTTATGTTTAAAACTAAAAGGTTACCATACCTTAGATAATAAAATCTGGGTATTGACGAACGATGTCCTCCTCCATCTCCCAAGTGGCTTCCTCAGGAGTCAATCCTTCCCATAACACTTTCACCAATGAAATCGTCTTGTTCCTCAGAGTCTTAGTGCTCTTGTCCATGATTTGACTAGACTTTGGCTTATAGATCAAATTATCCTTCAATTGTACTGACTCAGGAGCTATCACATGAGATTCATCGGGCACATATTTTCTGAGTTGCGACACATGGAAAACATCATGAAGGTTCGCCAACTGTGGTGGAAGAGCCAATTGATAAGCAACATGCCCGACTCTTTTAAGGATTTGGAAAGGTCCCATGAAACGAGGATTTAGCTTACGGACTTTCATCGACCTCCCTACCCCCGTCTTAGGAGTGACTCTCAAAAACACATGCTCACTTTCCTGGAATTCTAGAGGCTTTCTCCTTTTGTCGGCATAACTCTTTTGTCTACTTTGTGCTGTGCGCATCCTCTCCCTAATCATCTTGATTCTCTCAGAGGTTTCTTGGACCAACTTAGGTCCTATCAAGGTTTTCTCACCTACCTCACACCAACATAAAGGAGACCTACACCTTCTCCCATATAGGACCTCATAGGGTGCCATGCCTATACTAGCGTGATAACTATTGTTATACGCAAACTCAATGAGACGTAGGAATCTATCCCAACTCCCTCCTTCATCCAAGACACATGCTCTAAGCATGTCCTCAGGGGTCTGAATGGTCCGCTCTGACTGACCATCCGTTTGGGGATGATAGGTCGTGCTAATGTTCAACTTAGTCCCAAAGGGTTACTGAAAAGCTCTCCAAAATCTAGAGGTAAACCTCGGGTCTCTATTTGACACTATAGATGTGGGTATCCCATGAAGCTTGACTATTTCCTTGATATAGAGGTATGCCAACTTGTCTAAGCTATAGGTTACCGTAATTGGCAAGAAGTGGGCGGACTTGGTCAGCCTATCCACTATCACCCAAATAGCGTCTGAGCCCAAATGCGTCCTAGGTAACCCCATCACAAAGTCTATAGAAATCCTCTCCCACTTCCATTCTGGAATCTCCAAGGACTGCAACAACCCCGAAGGCTTCTGATGTTCTATCTTAACCTTTTGGCACACTAAACACTTAGTTACGAAGCTAGCCACATCCTTTTTCATTCCTAGCCACCAATACATCCTCTTAAGGTCTTGCTACATCTTAGTTATTCCAGGATGTATGGTAAACTTTCCCCTATGAGCTTTCTCTAATATCTTCTCTCTAAGGCCCCCCCCTATTTAGGAACGACGATCCTATTCTTAAACTCCAATAGCCTATCGACAGACAACTCATAACCTTCTTGTCCCAACCGAGACTGCAACTCCTGGTCTAAAAGTTGTTCCCGCCTAACCCCATCTCTAAGGTCACTATTAATTTTCAACCTATTCAACTTCAAACTTAAGACATTTAAGGACACATCCAACATCTCCAGATTCATGTCCCTAAACTCTTCCATGAGGTTCAGCTCTTGCACCATCAAGCTTGACACATGTAGGGACTTCCTACTCAAAGCATCTGCCACCACATTGGTTTTTCCCGGATGGTACTTCAACTCGAAGTCATAGTCCTTAAGGAACTCCATCCACCTTCGTTGTCTCATGTTCAACTCCTTTTGGCCGAACAGATATTTAAGGCTTTTATGGTCACTAAAAACTTCAAACGTTGCCCCATAAAGGTAATGCCTCCAAATCTTAAAGGCAAAAACCACAGCTGCTAGCTCTAGGTCATGGGTAGGGTAATTCCCCTCATGTGGCCTAAGCTGCCTAGAGGCATATGCTACCACTTTGCCCTCCTACATCAAGACACATCCCAAGTCATTCTTAGACGCGTCGCAGTAAACCACAAAACTCACTAAGGGGTCCGGTATAGTTAAGATTGGCGATGACACCAATCTCCTCTTAAGCTCTTGGAACCCGTCCTCACACTCCCAGTCCCACACAAAAGGTTTCCCTTTCCTAGTCAACTGGGTAAAAGGTAAGGCTAGTCTAGAGAACCCCTCTATGAACTTCCTATAGTAACCAACTAAGCCTAAGAAACTTCTCACTTCGGTTACTGTCTTAGGTTGTTCCCATCCCAACACCGGATCAACTTTAGAGGAATCAACCGCTACACCATCCTTTGAGATTGTGTGTCCTAAAAACTTTACCTCATCTAGCCAAAACTCACACTTCTCCGGTTTGGCATAAAGACGCTCGTCCCTCAAGATCTGCAACACCAACTTTAAGTGTTCTCCATGTTCTTCTGGTGTCCTAGAGTATATTAAAATATCATCTATGAACACCACCACAAACCTGTCCAAAAAGGTCCTAAAGATCCGATTCATGTAGTCCATGAAAACGGCTGGGGCGTTGGTCACACCAAAGGGCATCACTACATACTCATAGTGCCCATACCTTGTCCTGAAGGCTGTCTTAGGGATGTCCTCGCCTCTAACTCTAATTTGATGGTATCCCGATATTAGATCTATTTTGGAAAACACTGACGCTCCCCTTAACTGATCTAAGAGGTCATCTATCCTAGGCAAGGGATATTTGTTCTTGATGGTTACCTTATTCAGTTGTCTATAATCAACACACAACCTCATACCCCCATCTTTTTTCTTCACTGGAAGTACTGGTGCTCCACAAGGTGACACACTAGGCCTAATAAGCCCCTTTTGTAACATATCCTCTATCTGTTTCTTGAGCTCGCCCAACTCTAGAGGTGCCATCCTATAGGGTGCCATTGATACAGGTCCACTCTCAGGTACTAGATCTATGGTAAACTCAATCTCTCTATCTGGAGGTAAACTAGAGACATCCTTAGGAAACACATCTGGGAACTCACACAATAGGCAACGCCGCTATATCACTTTCAGCCCCTATCTTAGCATAAAAGAGGAGTATATATCCCTGAGCCCCCTCAACTAAGCACTTATGACATGAGGCAGCAGAGATAAGATGTTCTGTCCCAGGAGAGTTAACAGACATGGACTGTGGAATGAAGGAAATAGTTCGGCTAGCACAATCAATAATAGCATTATTATGGGACAACCAGTCCATGCCCAAAATAACATCCAGACCAGACATAGGTAAACATATCAGATCAACAATATAAGTCAGGTCTTGACACAATAAAGGACATTGCAGGCAGACAAAAGAAGTAATAAATCTATCCTTAGCAGGAGTAGAAACACACAAATCATATGACAGTTTAGTAACAGGTAACTCTAAGAATTGAGCACATTTAAATGAAATGAATGAATGTGTTGCTCCCGATTCGAACAATATGATAACATCATGACCTTTAATAAAGCCCTTACCTTGGATCAAACCGTCGGACTCCTTCACCTCCTCTCCTTGGATGGTAAAGACCCTTCCGTGGTTCAATGATCTGGTTTGAGATTGTCCTCCTGACTTGCACATCCTATCAAAGTGTCCCATCTTCCCGCATTTGTGGCAAGTGGTTTGTGCCGCGGGGCATACACGATCTCCATGCTGCCACCCACACTTGTAACATGCAGTCCCCTTCTCACCTTGAGCACCTTGAACCTGCTTACCCTTTGTGATTGTAGGCACAGGTCGTAGGCTCTTCTAGAAATTACCCCATTTCCCATGGAACCTCTTGCCGTCACTGAATCTATTCTCCTTCGACCTCTCAGCCAGCACAGCTTGCATATTCTGCTCCGCCACCCTACACTTGTTCACTAAAGTGGGGTAGTCTCGAATCTCTAGGAGCCCAATAAGGCTCTGCAGCTCTGGCTTCAAACCCTGCTCGAACTTAATTGCTTTCCATGGACCATCAGGATTATCCCTCACTTGTGTGGAGAACCTTGCAAGCCTCTCAAACTAGGCCACATATTCCGCCACCGTCATACTCCCCTGATGAAGATGTAGAAACTCCATCTCTTTCTATATCCGGACACTGTGCGAAAAGTACTTCTCTAGAAATACCTCCTAGAATCTGTCCCACGTGGTAGGGGCACCTGAAGCAAGCAACCCGCCCCTGGCACAGTTCCACCAGTGCTATGCATCCGACTCTAACATATAGGTGGCGAAATCCACCTTCTGAGCATCAGAGCACCCCATGGCCTGGAAGATCTTCTCTAATTTCAGTAACCATTCCTCTACCTCAATAGGATCGGTGGTCCCTCGAAAAGCTAGCGGATTATTATTCCTGAACTCTGACAGGCCCCTGTACTGTGGATCTGGAGCTGCAACCGGTACCACGTTAAGCACGTCCCCCTTATCCCTTATCTGATGGAGAGTCTCCGTCTGCTCCTGCATAACTCTGGCCATTCGAGCCAAGGTCGCTGCAAGTGCATCATTCCTCCCTCTCCTGTTCGCTGCCATAATCTGCATACCACCAATCAAACAGTGGGTTGATCAAGTCCAATATCCAAAAGAATAGAATGTAGAATTATAACTCTAACAAGCATCCTATGCGCCCAAGTTTTGTTTTTGAAAAAGCCCCACTACCACAGTCCGATTTAGGATCGAACTGCTCTGATACCATAAATGTAACGCCCTTTGTTACATTAGTAATCCCAAGATAAAATCAATAAAAATCCTTTAAAACATTTAATTAAAACATACATCTCATAAAGAAAAATTAAAAAAATTATTTAAAGTCTGAAAATACCTCATATTAAATAATATAGTAATAAAATATCCATGTAATGAATATAAATATAAACAAAAACCAAAAGCCTCAAAACCGGGCGTCTAATTACAATCCGGGAAAAATAATACGTAAACCAAAAAAAACATCGTCCGCACCCTCAACCATACTACATTACTAACCAACTAGGTGATAAGAAGACGACTCCTCAGGTCCCTGGGTCCTCAACAGCGATATCCTCGGTCTCTGAAAACAATACTTATAATGAGATATAAAATCTCAGTGATCAACAATACAGTTTTATAAAATATTTTCGAAAATAGTATTGTTCTCAGTCGGCGCGGTAACCGGAAAAACTGTCCATGGCATCCGCTAATTTTCCAAAATAATATATATATAGGAGACTACTTTTAATATCAACAATAATCTCATCAACTCAATAACATATAACGTAACAATGACTTATCTCAATACATCACATTCCATATACCAAATAAATTCTAGATTAACCCAAGCGGCCCGAAGACCTCCTAATTAAATTGGTCTCTTGCCGGCATGCCATAAATTCACACATCACATGACAATGGCGTCCCATTGCCCACCTCTACTCACGAGGAGTGTTTCGATGTCACCCTCCTGTCGGGGACATTTCCATTTCGATACCTCCCATGTGCACATGGTGGTATTTCTCCTTTTTCGACACCCCAACATTTGGTGGTGTTACTTTCGATACCCCATTTTAGGTAGTATTACTCATTTTCGACATCCCATTCATATGGCGATGTTACTTCCGATACCCCATTAAGGCGGTATTACTCTTAGATACCCTTATCGTAGGTTGTATTGCGGTAAACATCATACAACTCATCATAAGGCATAAATTTCATGTCTCATACATGTAACAACTCATTTACCATAAGTTAAATATTTAATTTTATCATGCATATCAAATAAACTCACATGACATAACATACACCAATAAGCACGTCATTCAACTAATACAAATACCAATCATGTATTTCATGCCATCAATAACAAGAATAAATACTCAATTTAATAAATTTTTATTTTAATTCAAAACCCCTAATTTTTTTAAAAAATTGTTTATTAATAACATGCATCGTTCAAATAAAATCTCTCAAAATCATAGGTAAATCGCTCAACACCACAAGCACATATACCATGGAAAGGGTTATTAAAAGATACTGTTATTCACCTCTCGAAGGTCTCCAAAAGCTCCCAAAAGTTATATATGATAAAACCTACAGCTTCGTTAAAAACATTTCTTATCACTGCTGACGTCAATTGACCTGCCTGCTACTGTGCTTGTACTACCCAAGAAGGAAACGCGTAAACCTCTTCCTTTCCACGCTCTGTGTTGCGGCGTTACTAGCCCACATGCACAGTGACTGATTTATATATATATACATAGCAGCAGGCACGGTCAACTAGCGTCGGGATTTTTAGGTTTTAAAAATCCTTTATTATTATTATTATTATTAGGAATTGCCTTAGGCTAAGCACAAAAGCCAAAAGCAAGGGCTGCTTGGGCTTAACGCCCCCGGTACCCCTTTCTTTTTTTTTCTTTATATATATATATATATATATATATATATAATTTTACATTCTTTATAATAGTTAATAAATTTCAATAAATCCTTATACTATCAATTTTTTATACTAAATCTCTTATTTATATTTTATTTGAACTATACTTTTTAATAACTTATTATTATTATTATTATTATTATTATTATAAATTAATTATGTTAGAATTTTAGGATGTTACAATCCACACGTAGATATAATATCTCTTACGAACTCTATACCAAATGTCTTATATTCTACACAGAACTGAGGAATTTTATAAATTTTATAAATAAAGAAATGTGAAGCAGTAGCACGTTCACATACTTATTTTTAGCTATCCCAAAATGATAATTTCAAAAAAGGAAGAAATAGTTTCACTTTATGTTGATAAGAAGATCTTACTAAAAAAAAATATATGTGATAACAAAATGGAGAATAATGTTTAACAAAATTACAATTAAACTGTGCAGACATTATGCAAAAACAACTGTAAAAATTAACACCACAATAGTATAAGAAACCTATTCAATCTCGATTTTGAGTAGGCACGTACAAATAAGAAATAACATTTTTTTTCACTTTTTGTTAAGAAATATAAGTTTGTTAGGATTAGACATGCCATTAATCTATATGGAAAACAAGTCATAGGGAATATCAATTGCGATTAATAATTTGTCACTTGAGAAGCAATTTGAAATTTAAAGGAAAGTGATCCTCTAAAAATTTTATAACAAAATTACAACATTATAATAAAATTTGAACATATATATATATAATTATTTAATCTCACTTCCATTTTTATTCCCGTCCACTAATACTTCTTTAAATCTTGATGCTTCTTGGTTATTCCTAGACACATGGTTAACGTTCTTTTATGTGTCTCTTCTAATATATTTTTTTTCCTCTAAGGCTCCCCTCCTTAGTAGGGGTGTTCGCGGATTGGATTGGATCGGTTTTGAGCTAAAAAATCATCCAATCCAATGTTGAAAACAACATGCGGTTTGGATTGGATCGGTTTGCTTCCTTAAAAAAATCCGATCCAATCCAATCAAATGCGGTTTGGATTGGATTGGATAATTCGGTTTTTGTCATGTTTTTTTTATGTCAAGTGTCCTTTCTACTATTTAATAGTGAACAAAATATAATCTTCATTTAAGGGAGCTAGTTTAGGGTGTCAATACTTATTTTAATCTCTCTATATGTTAGAACAGTAGAACCTTTATGAAAGGCATCAACCATTTATTCATTATTAACCATTATTTGATTTCATGACGAGTGAGGAAAATTCTAGAGAATTCCCGACAAATTTTAATTTGGGAATTTCAGGAAAAAAAATTTATTGATATTTTTAACACGTTCTTTTAAGTTAAATATTCTTTTATGTTAATATTTATATCTACTCTTACTTATCCTATTTTTTACTTGAATCGGCTACAAAAAATGTAGCTAAGTATTTGTCAAATTTACTTAATTGGTTTCCTATTTTTCATGTTTACTCAATCAAGTAGATATATGTTATGCGTCAAAACTTTTAGCAAAATATAACTTCAAGACATTAATATTTATTTGAAATAGTCTCATATATTTCATCCCAACAAAAATATTAAAGAGAATGAGGAACATAAAAGTATGAAAAATGATGATTAAGTATGAGTAATACTATCTTGTCAAAAAAAAGTATGAGTAATACTATAATTTCAAAAATAATAGTATATGCATATAGTAGTTCGGTTTGGATTGGATTTCACTTGGGGATCCAAAATCCGATCCAATCCAATGGAAAAAAGTGGTTTTTTCGGTTTTCGGTTTTTTCGATTTGCGGTTTGTTCGGTTTTCGATTTTTGGTTCAGTTTTGACGGTTTGGATCGGTTGACAAACACCCCTACTCCTTAGGGACAATGATCATATTCTTAAACAACACTACACCATTATTATATAACACATAATTCTCTTGATCCAAAAGAGATTTCAAATCCTAGTTTAAAAACTACACTCGCTTAATCTATTTTCTAAGGTCACTACAAATTTTCAACCTATTCAATTCCAAGTTTTAAGCCTTAAAAAGATATCCAAATTCATGTCTCTAGACTCTTCTATTAGATTCATCTCTTGCAACTTCAAGTTAGACTTGTGCGGAAATTTCCTACTCCGAGTATCGACCATTGCATTAGCCTTTCCCGGACTATACTTCAACTCAAAATTATAGTTCCTAAGAAAATTCATCCACTTTCTTTGCCTTATATTTAACTCTTCGTCTATGTCTCTGTCTCTATCTCTTAACAACTGTTTAAGGCTCTACTGATCATTAAAAACTTCAAGTTGTATCCTATACAAGAGATTTTCCTTTCCTAATCAGCTTGGTGAGAGGTAAGGCTAGTCTAGAGAACTCGTTTATAACTTTCTATAATACTTCTCCAATTCTAGGAAACTTCTCACACTTGTCATTGTCTTAGGCTTCTCTCACCCTATCCCTGCATCTACTTTACTAGAATCAACCACTACTCTACTTCATTGATCTAAGCTCATCTATCCTAGGTAAAAGATACCTATCCATAATAGTTACTTTGTTCAATTGCATATTGCCCACATATAACCTCATACACCCATCATCTTTTCCCACTAAAAGCACTCAAAACTTAATACAAAATCAAACATATTTTTAAAATTTATAAAGTGAACCATAAATTAATTTAAATATTAAATATATAATTTGATTCAAAATAACAAAAAATAGAATTCATTCCACAATTAAATCCATGAGTCAGAGGAAGTTAGAAATATAATTACAATGCAATAAATTGGCCTCGATGCGATGGAGGTGAACTTCACGCACAGAAGGAATTAAAAAAATTTAATAGGACATTTCAATTAGATATGGGAATGGGTTTTGACGGTGTTGGCGGAAGTATGGATGATGAGAATAGTGTAAATAAGAAAAGACCAGCATGAACGCACATACAAAACTACCATTAGTAATAACTCCTTATAGATTCAAGGAAAATAAATTTATTAAAATCAATTCATCATCAACATTCAAAAATCTCATATAAAGAATCAAGTACCATGAATTACAACTTTTTTTTTTAGAAACACATGACTCAAAGGACAAATGAAAGATAGGCAACTCAAATTTCACACTTGAAGGATATATCAAAGAAAGTGTTGCTCCTGAATCAAACAATATAGTAACTTCTTCCCCTATACGAGTTAAAGAAATCAAGTCTCCTTCGGATTCTAAGCTGCCTCAGAATAATAGTAGATCATTCTTCTTGAATTCGAAAAGTTCCACGTGCTAAGGGTCCTAGGTAGCCACCACTCCATCAGTGATTGGCCTCCATTCCCTTACAGTTGACAGAGAGTCTCCGTCTGCCCTTACGTAGCTTTGATCATACAAACCAAAGCTGCTGCAAGTGCAATGTTCGTCCCTCGCCTATTAGTCCTATAAATCTGCTCACTACCTATGAAATATTGGGTTGATCATGTCCAATATCCCAAAGAATAACATGCAGTATTTATAACTCTAACAAGCATCCTATGCGCCCAAGTTTTGTTTTAGAAAAAGCCCCACTACCATAGTCCGATTTAGAATCGAACTGCTCTGATACCAAAAATGTAACGCCCTTCGTTACATTAGTAACCCAAATTAATTTCAATAAAAGTCTTCCAAAACATTTAATTAAAAAACACAAGTCATAAAATTTTTCTCAAATAACTAAGTATGAAAACACCTCGTATTAAATAAAATAATAGTATTTACAAAGTATTGAAAAATATTATTAAATCCAATCATTTGAATAAAAACTAAAAGCCTCAAAACTGGGCATCTATTTACAATCTGAGAAAAATAGTATATAAACCAAAGAACGCCGTCCGCATAATACTCTAAACCATACTACATTACTAACCAACTAGCTAATCAAAGATAACTCTTCAGCTCTCTAGATCCTCAACAGCGATGTCATCGGGCTCTGAAAACAATACTTATAATGAGATATAAAATCCCAGTGCACAACAATACATTTATAAAATGTTTCGAAAAATAGTGTTGTTCTCAGTCGGTGAGATAACCGGAAAAACTGTACATTGTATCCGCGAATTTCCCAAAATAATATAAAAAAATACTTTTAATAACAACAAAAATTTCATCAAATCATATGCATATAGCATAAGATCAACTCGTTTCAAGGCATCACATTCCACATACCAAGTAAATTCTAAATTAATCCAAGTGGCTCAAAGGCCTCATAACTAAACTGGTCTCTTGCCGGCATGCCATAAATCTCACACATCACATGACAATGGCGTCCCATCGCCCACCCCTACTCATGAGGAATGTTTCGATGTCACCCTGCTGTCGGGGACATTTCTATTTTAATACCTCCCATGTGCTCATAACGGTATTTCTCCCTTTTCGACACCCCAACGTGTGGTGGTGTTACTTTCGATACCCATTTTAGGTGGTATTGCTCTTTTTCGACATCCCAATTATATGGGGATGTTACTTTCGATACCCCATTACGGTGGTATTACTTTTCGATACCCCTATCATAGGTGGTGTTGCGGCAAACATCATACAGCATGTTATAACTCAAATATGTCATGTCTCATGCATGTAACAAACTATTTCCCTCAATTTTAAACATATAAACTTCCACCAATAACAAACAATCATGAATATCACAACATATCATACATGAATAAGCACGTCACAACATCAATTAATCAATTAATTCCCCTTTTAAACAAAACCCCAATTTTAGAATTTTGGTTAGTAACAATATGCATCAAGTCAATTAAAGACTCCCAAAACCACATGGTAATCCCTTATCAACAAAAACAATCATATATACCATGGAAAGGGTTCATAAAAAGTATTGTTACTCATCTCTTGAAGACCTCCAAATAGCTCTAAGCATTTCCTACTGCGAATCCTAACGTTTGCCAAAAGTTATCATCATCTTCCTCTTCCTAGACTCCCTTTTCCACAACTATCTCTTCTTAATCCTTCAATTTCTTCTCTTCTTAGTCGTTTCTGAGTTTCTAGATGTAATTAGGGTTCAAAAACGCACCCTAATAGTGTTAAGATTCTATTTATAGAGCCCCCAATAGCCTAAAACGTGTAAAAACGCGCTAAGCCCGCTTACTCTGCATATGGTGATGTATTTCGCACATATATTGAGTTATAGACATTCAAAAATTATAAATTTTATATCGTTGGAAAGATAAAAGAATTGTCTACAACTGTTATGAAGATCACAAAATCTGAAACCGACGTTTAGATAGTCAAAACGTGGATAGAATTTTAAAAAACGGTTCTGGCGCTGGAACATGATTAGTGTGTACGAATTTGGTCATAACTTGAGCTACAAGAATCCAATTTGGACGAATTTGGTGTCTATGGAAAGCTAAGGAACAGGTCTATATTTCTTATGCAGATATGGAATTCAAACAAGTTCTCTTTGGTTACTAAATATCCATCTGAAGTTAGGTATCTAGTCATATTATGCGAAATTGAGCTTAAAACACTCAAACTATCTATTTATAATGGGTAACACAGCATGGGCCTTGATATGTCTATGTTTCATATCATTATTGCCGCAATAATTTAGTCCATGGTAGGTTCTTATCCCTATTTTTATTTTATTTTTTTAAATAAATTTTACATTATTCTGGAACCCACTGGATTTTTATTATAGAGAAAACAATTATAATAAACTCTTATACTACCCCTTTTTTTTTATTAAAATAATTATATTTGAATTTTTAGGATGTTACAAATCTAATTTATGCAACAAATCAATATTCCGGTAACGATATATTTCATTTACAAGAGTAGGATCACCACATAAAAAGTTGATTCCCTCAATTGTTGAATTTGGATTCCTTTATAATCTGTGAAATGCATTGTACACATTTGCAGCTACCTTTTATTTATCTCCGAATATAAATAGGTAAGGTTTTAGGGTGTATTCAAGGCATTCCAATTTACTTATATGATAAGAGTATAAATGTAAAAAAAACTCTCAAATATATCTTCGGTTTATAAAAGATCATTCGTTTTGGAACAAAAAAAAATTCTAAAATTACCAAATATAAATAACGGAGGTCGTAAACATGTATAATAGCCACTAAAATCAGTATGTTATCTTAATCTGTGAAACATTTATAAATCGCCTACTTATTGTGAACACCCATTTTTGTCCGTCTTTTATGATATTATATTTCAAGGAGACTAATAATAATAATGAAGAGAGAAAAAAAAAAGAAAAAAGAAATAATAAAGAAAGGAGGGGGCAGTCCAGTCGATTGAATTTGCTGTTGGATGCGGTCCAGTCCAGTCCATTGGACATGCTGGTGGACGCGATCCAGTCCAGTCCATTGGACTTGCCGGTGGACGCGGACCAGTCCCGTCCAGTGCACTTGCTGTTGGACGGGGTGATCCCGTCCATTGCATTGCACTTGTTGTTGGACGGGGTGGTCCCGTCCATTGCATTGCATTTGCTGTTGGACGTAGTCCAATCCATTGCATTGGACTTGCTGTTGGACGCAGTCCAATCCAGTCCATTGCACTTGCTGTTGGACGGGTTGGTCCCATCCATTGCATTGGACTTGCTGTTGGACGCAGTCCAGTCCATTGCACTTGCTGTTGGACGGGGTGGTCCCGTCCATTGCTTTGGACTTGCTGTTGGACGCGGTCCAGTCCATTGCACTTGATGTTGGACGGGTTGGTCTTGTCCATTGCATTGGACTTGCTGTTGGACGCAATCCAGTCCATTGCACTTGTTGTTGGACGGGGTGGTCCCGTCCATTGCATTGCATTTGCTGTTGGACGCGGTCCTGTGCAGTCCAGTGCACTTGTTGTTGGACGGGGTGGTCCCGTCCATTGCATTGCATTTGCTGCTGGACGCGGTCCTGTCCAGTCCAGTGCACTTGTTGTTGGACGGGGTGATCCCGTCCATTGCATTGGACTTGCTGTTGGATGGGGTGGTCCCGTCCATTGCTTTGGACTTGCTGTTGGACGCGGTCCAGTCCAGTCCATTGCACTTGCTGTTGGACGGGTTGGTCGCTTCCGTTGCATTGGACTTCCTGTTGGACGCAGTCTAGTCCATTGCACTAGCTGTTGGACGGGGTGGTCCCGTCCATTGCATTGCATTTACTGTTGGACGCAGTCCAGTCCATTGCACTTGCTGTTGGACGCAGTCCAGTCCATTGCATTGAACTTGCTGTTGGACGCAGTCCAGTCCATTGCTTTGGACTTGCTGTTGGACGCGGTCCAGTCCAGTCCATTGCACTTGCTGTTGGACGGGTTGGTCCCGAGCATTGGACTTGCTTCTGGATGCAGTCCAGTCCATTGCACTTGCTGTTGGACGGGGTGGTCCTGTCCATTGCTTTGGACTTGCTGTTGGACGCGGTCCGGTCCAGTCCATGGCACTTGCTGTTGGACGGCCAAATATAAATAACGGAGGTCATAAACATGTATAGTAGCCACTTAAATCAGTATGTTTTCTTAATCTGTGAAACATTTATAAATCGCCTATTTATTTTGAACACCCATTTTTGTTTGTCTTTTATGATATTATATTTCAAGGATATTAATAATAATAATGAAGAGAGAAAAAAAAAGAAAAAAATAATAATAAAGAAAGGACGGGGCAGTCCAGTCCGTTGCATTTGCTGTTGGATGCGGTCCAGTCCAGTCCATTGGACCTACTGGTGGACGCAGACCAGTCCAGTCCAGTGCACTTGCTGTTGGACGAGATGATCCCATCCATTGCATTGGACTTGCTGTTGGACGGGGGGGTCCCGTCCATTGCATTGTATTTGTTGTTGGACGCAGTCCAGTCCATTGCATTGGACTTGCTGTTGGACGTGGTCCAGTCCAGTCCATTGCACTTGCTGTTGGACGGGTTGGTCCCGTCCATTGCATTGGACTTGCTGTTGGACGTGGTCCAGTCCAGTCCATTGCACTTGCTGTTGGACGGGTTGGTCCCGTCCATTGCATTGGACTTGCTGTTGGACGCAGTCCAGTTCATTGCACTTGCTGTTGGACGGGGTGGTCTCGTCCATTGTTTTGGACTTGCTGTTGAACGCGGTCCGGTCCAGTCCAGTCCATTGCACTTGCTGTTGGACGTGTTGGTCCCGTCCATTGCATTGGACTTGCTGTTGGATGCAGTCCAGTCCATTGCACTTGCTGTTGGATGGGGTGGTCCCGTCCATTGCATTGGACTTGCTGTTGGACGGGGTATTCCCGTCCATTGCATTGCACTTGCTGTTGGACGGGGTGGTCCCGTCCATTGCTTTGGACTTGTTGTTGGATGCGGTCCAGTCCAGTCCATTGCACTTGTTGTTGGACGGGTTGGTCCCGTCCATTGCATTGGACTTGTTGTTGGGCGCAGTCCAGTCCACTGCACTTGCTGTTGGATGGGGTGGTCCCGTCCATTGCATTGTATTTGCTGTTGGACGCAGTCCATTCCATTGCACTTGCTGTTGGACGCAGTCCAGTCCATTGCATTGGACTTGCTGCTGGATGCAGTCCAGTCCATTGCTTTGGACTTGATATTGGACGCGGTCGCGTCCAGTCCAGTCCATTGCACTTGCTGTTGGACGGGTTGGTCCCGTCCATTGCATTGGACTTGCTGTTGGACGCAGTCCAGTCCATTGCACTTGCTGTTGGACGTGGTGGTCCCGTCCATTGTTTTGGACTTGCTTTTGGACGCGGTCCAGTCCATTGCACTTGCTGTTGGACGGGTTGGTCCCGTCCATTGCATTGGACATGCTGTTGGACGCAGTCCAGTCCATTGCACTTGCTGTTGGACGGGGTGGTCCCGTCCGTTGCATTGCATTTGCTGTTGGACGCGGTCCAGTCCAGTCCAGTGCACTTGTTGTTGGACGAGGTGATCGCGTCCATTGCATTGGACTTCTTTGTTGGGCGGGTGGTCCCGTCCATTGGTTTGGACTTCTTTGTTGGGCGCGGTCCGATCCATCCATTGCACTTCTTTGTTGGATTCGGTTGGTCCCATCCATTGCATTGGACTTGTTGTTGGGCGCATCACCCATTGCACTAGCTGTTGGACGGGGTGGTCCCATCCATTGCATTACATTTACTGTTGGACGCAGTCCAGTCCATTGCACTTGCTGTTGGACGCAGTCCAGTCCATTGCATTGGACTTGCTGTTGGATGTATTCCAGTCCATTGCTTTGGACTTGCTGTTGGACGCGGTCCAGTCCAGTCCGTTGCACTTGCTGTTGGACGGGTTGTTCCCGTCCATTGCATTGGACTTCTTTGTTGGGCGATCCGATCCATTGCACTTGTTGTTGGACGGGTGGTCACGCCCATTGCTTTGGACTTGCTGTTGGACGCGGTCCGGTCCAGTCCATTGCACTTGCTATTGGACGGCCAAATATAAATAACGGAGGTCATAAACATGTATAATAGCCACTAAAATCTGTATGTTTTCTTAATCTGTGAAACATTTATAAATCGCCTACTTATTGTGAACACCCATTTTTGTCTGTCTTTTATGATATTATATTTCAAGGAGACTAATAATAATAATGAAGAGAGAGAAAAAAAAATAAAAAAGAAATAATAAAGAAAGGAGGGGCAGTCCCAAACTTGCATTTCTTTGTTGGACGCAGTCCAGTCCAGTCCATTGGACTTGTTGGTGGACGCGGACCAGTCCAGTCCAGTGCACTTGCTGCCGGACGGGGTGGTCCCATCCATTGCATTGCATTTGCTGTTGAACGCAGTCCAGTCCATTGCATTGGACTTGCTGTTGGACGCGGTCCGGTCCAGTCCAGTCCATTGCACTTGCTATTGGACGGGTTGGTCCTGTCCATTGCATTGGACTTGCTGTTGGACGCAGTCCAGTCCACTGCACTTGCTGTTGGACGGGGTGGTCCCGTCCATTGCTTTGGGCTTACTGTTGGACGCGGTCCAGTCCATTGCACTTGCTGTTGGACGGGTTGGTCTCGTCCATTGCATTGGACTTGCTGTTGGACGGGGTGGTCCCGTCCATTGCATTGACTTCTTTGTTGGGCGGGTGTTCCGTCCATTGCATTGCACTTGCTTGGACGGGTGGTCCCGTTCATTGCTTTGGACTTACTTGTTGGATGCGGTCTAGTCCAGTCCATTGCACTTCTTTGTTGGGCGGGTTGGTCCCGTCCATTGTATTGAACTTCTTTGTTGGGCGCAATCCGATCCATTGCACTTTGCTGTGGGCCGAGTGGTCCCGTCCATTGCATTACATTTCTTGTTGGACGCAAATCCATTCCATTGCACTTGTTGTTGGGCGCGATCCGATCCATTGCATTGGACTTGCTATTGGACGCCTGATCCATCCATTGCTTTGGACTTGCTCTTGGGCGCGTCGATCCGATCCATTGCAGTTGCTGTTGTACGGGTTGGTCCCGTCCATTGCATTGGACGGAGTCCAGTCCATTGCACTTGCTGTTGGACGGGGTGGTCCCGTCCATTGCTTTGGACTTGCTGTTGGACGCGGTCCAGTCCAGTCCATTGCACTTGCTGTTGGACGGGTTGGTCCCGTCCATTGCATTGGACTTGCTGTTGGACGCAGTGGGTTGCCCTATGACAAGTGTCATGTTCAACCCTTCAGATTTTGAGGTTGCTCTGTGGACTCACGTGCCATGTTCAACCTCACATAGGTTTGATCAAAAATTTCACAACTAAAGATGTTTCTTTCTCAAAAGACGATTTTCAGGGTAAAACAAATATTTTCAAGTTACTAATAATTTACACAACCAATTTTGGGTAACCATTTTTATGGATGTTCTAGGGTGCCGTGGGGTTAAGTGTCCATGCCTTCCCTAGACATAATCGACTCCCGAACCCCAAGCTTTTTTCTTAAAGGTTTTTCCAACTTCCCTGAAATTAAATAAAGTTGATGGTGATTCCATGTCTTCTCTCTAAAAGGAGAAGTAGTCCTTTTTCGGTCGCTACACTTATAACATTGAAAGACCCAATTTTTTGATGCTGAGATGCATACATTTATATTTCACAGTTTTTAAAAAATTATTTTAAACAACGTAAAGCCAATTAATAGTTTTCTGAGGTTGATTTACAAAGAAATCTCCTCAAGCAAATAAACACCTTCCTAACTTGCCTGTTGAGTAGCCAAACTAAATGTTTTTCATAAACTGGTTAGTTGAATTTACACTTAAACTGATTTTTAAAGTATAATATAGGGTCTCATTTAATATGGGTTATTAAATAGTCTATTTTCCCAATGTATACTTGATTTCTATTAAATATTGACAGTCAATTTATACCAACCTGACCAATTATAGATGTGTGCATATATTGCTGATTTATTTATATTCACCATAAAGTGACTCTTCGGAATAATTTTTTTTCACATGTTTCACGGCTATATCGGTATCTACTACATTTAATTGTAAATCTCAATCGAAAAAAAACTACATTTAATGCATTGACATAACCCCCCAGTTCTGCATTGAAAATCAACTCCCTGTCTAAACTTTTATCATATTAGTCTTCATAGTTAAACTTTTCACAAATGATAGAACGTACAAAACATAAACATTGTAAGATGAGTACCAGTTCAAATAGAAACTCAAACGATTGTATGAAGGCTAGGCAAAATCGCAAGGAAATAATGAAAAAGGAAAGTTTAGGATGCTCTTCAACCATTCGAAGCCAACTAAACCTCTGTTCGACATATTCCAAAGTTGCTCATCAAAATTGGGTTCCTTTATCTCCATTATCAGCTGCAACTTCTACTCCAAATTATAGGACCAACTTTACTTTTGATCAAAGGGAATCCACGTCCCCAAGTCAGTTTGTAAAGGACATTTCAACCAACAACATGGTCAATACACCAGTTGTCATCCCTGCTAAAAGAATCCCATTATCTCCATTGTCTCCTTTAACTATTTCAAGCATACCTGCAAGACATGTTCAACAGATTGGTACTCCAACAACAATAAATGGTATTCATTGTCTTCTACTTTTTCATTTAAAATTTTTCAAATATTGTGAATTATTGCATTTAATGTCGTTAACTTACTATATGCCTTTTTCTGCTGTTTCTAAGACCAAAACGTTGCTCCAAACTTTTCTGGTTCTTCTGGATCAACAGTCCAGCCCAAGGTTCATAAGAAAAGGAAGGTTGCAACATCTGCTACAATTTCCAATGTCCCACCATTATCGGTTTCAGAACTTAATGCCACAGAATCTGCAAATGGTATTAATACTGCATATGTGATTCATAGTTAATGTAAAATGCTGTCAAAATTTTAATCAGTTGTAACACTTCAAGTACAGATGAAATCCAAATAATTGATCAGCAAAATACACCACAGAAAATTGAACATGATATTTCAGATTTATATTCAAATGCAGAAAAACTTGGTAAGTCTAGCTGCTTCATATATCTTTCTTAAATAACTGAAGGTTACAATTATAAGTATTTGTAATTACTAAACAGCCTTTATTCTTATTTTAACGAGTTTTTGGATTTGGGAGAGGCTTCCTTTATTTGTAAATATTGTGATTCAGTTTTGTGGTATGATGAAAGGTCTCGATAAATCCAAAAATCTAAAAACCCTGTTTTTAGCATATGCTGTTTGAGGGGAAAGGTCCAGTTACCAACACTCCAGAAACCTCCCCTTCGTTTGTGTAGCCTGATGTCTGATGAAGATAGCCGATCTAAACATTTTAAGGAAAACACTCGTGCATACAACAGTATGTTTTCCTTTACATTCATTGGAGGAAAGGTCCAAACATCTATAAATAATGGTTGTGGTTCTCCCCAATTTATTTTAAGTGGACAGAATTTCCATAGGATTGGAAGTTTAATTCCAGAGGAGGGCAGAGATCCAAAATTTGCCCAACTTTATATCTATGACACTTACAATGAGAACCACAATAGAATGAATAATTTCAGGTAAACTATAACTGCCCATTGTCTCTATTTATTTTGTAATTTCTTAAGTTTTAATCAGTGTACATTTGCATATTATTAAGTATTCCCTACTATATACTTACTCACCATGCTCTCATTATTTACAGTTCAAGTGATAGAAGGGATTTTTTCGATGAGTCTTTGGTTGAGGATCTCAAACAAATGATTGATCAGCATAATGAATTGGCAAAATCATTCAGAAGGGTTAGAGATTTTATTTTGGACAATGAAGTAGTAAATTTTTCTTTGCGTTTTCTTAGAGGGAGAAATCGAGATTCCAGGATTTACAATCTTCCTACATCTGATGAGGTGGTTGCTTTAATCGTAGGTGATTTGGAGAATATGGATTTAGGAAGGGATATGATAGTAAAAAAAAAGATCTGGTGACTTAGAAAAAATCCATGAGACTCATCTATCTTTCATTCCTCTGCAGTATCCTCTGTTATTCTCATATGGAGAGGATGGTTTTAAAGAAGATATTCCTCGGAGAGAATGTGAAATGGATCAAGGCCGAAAAAGACAGAGAGTTACGTTGAGAGAATTCATTGCCTATAGACTTCAAGATAGAATCACTGAATATGGAAATATAGTTAATTCAAAAAGGTTGTTTCAACAATTTGTTGTTGATTGCTATACAATGATTGAATCTCAAAGGCTGACATTTATAAGGAACAACCAAACAGTTATTCGGGCTGAAGTTTTGAGTGGGCTAGAAGAAGGTCAATAGAGGCGAAATTGAGCACTCTCTCTTGTTGGAATACGAATTATATTGCTTGCATCGTTCACTTTGGTGGTTCAAGGTATATGTTTAATAACTGCCAAGATGCAATGGCTATTTGTAAAAGTTTGGTTACCCCGACCTTTTCATTACAATTACATGTAACTCCAATTGGGAGGAGGTCCAGACTTTTGTTTCCTCAAGAAATCTTCGACCAGATGAGAAACCAAATATTGTATGTAGAGTTTTCAAGATGAAGCTCGACCGGATGATGGCTGATTTCAAAAAGGAACGAATGTTTGGAAAGGTTGATGCAGGCAAGTGTCTTAAATCTCTTCTACTCCTATATGATCTTATTAAATAATTTTTAATTAAATACAGAATGATGGGTTTTGTATTGCAGGGATGTATTCTGTAGAATTTCAAAAAAGGGGACTACCACATGCTCATATTCTACTTTGGTTGAACGGAGAAAACAAACTTACTACAACTGCAGACATTGATGAGATACATATCTGCTGAGTTACCAGATCCTATTTTCTATCACAGGTTAAGTCAAGTTGTCACAAAATTCATGCTACATGGACCATGTGGTGTTACCAATCGGTCGTCTCCTTGCATGAACGATGGTAGATGTACAAAATTTTTCCCTAAAAGTTTTCAGAATTACACTCAAATTGATGAACATGGTTACCCCACCTATAAAAGGAGGGATTCTGGAATTAAAGTAAGTAGAAAAGGAATTCAAATGGATAATCGCAGTGTCGTTCCTTTCAACCCGCAACTGATTGTTCGATACCAAGCTCATGTTAATATGGAATATTAAATCTAATGTCATCAAATATTTGTTTAAGTACGTCGACAAGGGCCCTGATAGGGCTACACTTGAGATTTATGGTCAGGGTCCAACGCTAATTGATGAAATTAAGCGATATTATGACTACAGGTATCTGTCTCCATGTGAAGCAGTTTGGAGAACATTTCAATTTGATATCCATCACAGGTGGCCACCTGTCCAGAGATTAACGTTCCATTTGCCAAATAGACAAACAATTCTATTCAAAGATCATGAGACTATAGATGATGTATTGAAAAGAAATGAAGATAATGAAACAATGTTCTTAGCTTGGATGGTTGCAAATCAAAAATATCCAGGAGCTAGACATTTGACATACGCAGAGTTCCATACAATATTTGTCTATAGTAAAAATACAAGAAGATGGCAGCCAAGAAAAATGGGAACTTCAATAAGCAGGCTCCATTATGTTCCTCTCGGAACAGGAGAGCTTTATTACATGAGAATTCTATTGACTTGCCAACGAGGTTATACCAGTTTTGAAAGCATCCGAACTATTGATGGTGAAACTTACTCTACTTTTCAAGAAGCATGCTATGCTCTGGGATTGTTGGCGGATGACAGAGAATATGTTGATGCAATAATAGAAGCAAGTGAACTAGGTTCAGGTTTTCAAATCAGAAAACTATTTGCAACCTTATTGCAGACAAATACTATCAGCAATCCAGAATTTGTTTGGAAGGAATGTTGGCGGTTATTGTCGGATGGAATTCTCTATCATCTATGAAGAAATTTGAATCTTCCAGGTTAGTATCATTTATCAAAATTTCTTAAAACACTTTTGACACTATTCTATTTTTTGTAACTAAATCCATTATTTTTGACTTTCAAGAACTGCATATTGATGAAGCTAAAATTAAGAATTTGTGTCTGCTTGAGATTGAAAAAATACTTCAATCAAATGGAAGATCTTTGAGGGAATTCCCTAATCTGCCTTATCCTAACCCGAGTCAGGAGTCTCAATTCCAAAACCGATTGATTCTGGAAGAGCTTGACTATAACAAGGAAGAGCAACGACAAACTAATCATGCTTTGTTAGCCAAGCTGACAGATCAGTAGATGTCCATATATGACCAAATTATGCAAGCTGTATCAGATGAAAAAGGAGGATTTTATTTTTTGTATGGTTATGGTGGAACCGGGAAGACCTTTATTTGGAACAGACTTTCTTCTGGTCTCAGATCTCAAGGACATATAGTTGTCAACGTATCTTCATGTGGAATTGCATCGTTCTTACTGCCTGGAGGACGGACTGCGCATTCCAGATTTTCAATCCTGTTGTTGGTTAATGAAAACAGCACATGTAACATTAAACAAGGCAGTCCCAAAGCTGAAATGCTACAGGCAACGAAGTTAATCATATGGGACGAGGCTCCAATGCTCAATAGATTTTTTTTTGAAGCTTTGGATCGAACACTACGAGATATCATGAGATCAATAAATTCAAATAGTGGCGAATTACCATTTGGAGGGAAGGTTGTCATTCTTGGAGGTGATTTTAGACAGATCCTATCTGTTATAAATAAAGGATCCAGACAAGACATCGTTTCCGCTGCTGTCAACTCATCTTGTGGAAACTTTGCAAAATTTTGCTATTGAATGAAAATATGCGTTTGAGGACTCATTCCTCTAACATCAATATCAATGAGATTGCAGAATTTGCAGAATGGATTTTAGAAATTGGAAACGGATCTACCATAGCAGAAGATACAGATTATGAGGACATTGAAATTCCAGATGATTTGCTAATTCACCAGCATGTCAATCCTCTTCTCCGTTTGGTTAATTTTGCCTATCCTGATCTTTTGCAGAATATTACTTGCTACAAATTCTTTCAAGATAGAGCAATATTAGCACCAACATTAGAATCAGTTGAGAAGGTTAATAATTTCATGTTGGACATGATCCAAGGAGAAGTTAAAGAATATTTGAGTTCAGACTACATCTGCAAATCAGATGAAGATACTGGTGTTGAAGGAGAATGGTTCACAACAGAGTTCTTAAATGATATAAAATGTTCTGGTCTACCTAATCATTGTCTAACTCTAAAGATTGGTGTACCGGTTATGCTTCTTCGAAACATAGACCAATCTGGAGGTTTGTGCAACGGAACAAGGCTGATTGTGAATGAGTTGGGTAGAAATATAATTGGGGCAACCATTGTTACAGGACCAAAAATAGGAGACAAAATCTACATAGATAGAATGAATCTAATACCCTCTGACTCTGGTCTACCTTTTAAGTTTGAAAGAAGACAGTTCCCCCTGGTTTTGTCATTTGCGATGACTATAAACAAGAGTCAAAGGCAATCTTTATCTCATGTAGGATTATTCCTACCACGACCCGTATTTACTCATGGTCAATTATACGTTGCAGTGTCACGTGTTAGATCAAGGAAAGGATTGAAAATTCTTATTCTGGATGATGAAGAAAAATTGTCAAAAGTAACAAAAAATGTGGTTTACCAAGAAGTATTCGAAAATCTGTAGTCAAACAATGTTAAACAGCTTTTTTTTTGTTTATGGTTCATATGTCTATTGTTCCTGTGTATGTTGTTTATGGTCTTTATGCTTATTACTTTTTATCATCAAAGCCAACTCACGTATCTAATTAACCCAAGTATATAATATAGACTTACACCAAGTTTATAATAGATTTGGTAAAAAGATAAAATAAATTAAGCTAAGATATCCAACACATACATTTCCAAATAATCCAATGATCCGTCAACATGTACAGTAGACAAAATCATGCATATGATGTTCCATATAAAATATAAGTAACCAATCAATTAATCATGCTAATCGATTTTTAATTGATAAATATTTTTAATCAATTTATTAACAAGCACAATATTAATATATTTTAATGAAATTTGTTTTTGTTAATAAAAACTAGATATATATGACATATCTTTAAATAATTTGATAATAATCTGGACCATTTTTTATTTTCACCGATATTATAGATTTTTAAGAAATAGCCATATGCATTAAAATCTAAACTAATAATTGAATATTGAGCTAACAAGATTTTGTTCCTAGAAAACTTTTATTGTTTTAGACTATTATCGATAATGCATCATTATTATCATCTGCATCTAGGTTGATACATTTATTATAGAAAGTTTCAAAACATACCTTTGCATAAACGTGTCTTCTCACACCGTTCTCCATGGCTTTGCACAATTTTCTACGACGGCTGCCACATAATTCTCTTAATAACCGCAAACTAATCTTCATTACAATTGAGAATTCCAAAGGACAACCCTTTCTGCTTAAATAACCAATCTTTCTTTATAATTAATCCCACATATTGCTTCTGCCTTTATAACTTCAATTGCTTTTGAGAGCTACATCACCATCTGATCGTAAGTAGAACCTTGCTCCTTCAAATATCTGTGTTTTACAGTTATCTGCTTTCTTCGTTGATTTTTTCTGAACTGCAAAACCTGCAACATAAATTTTGCTAACTTTACAAACAAATCGCAAAACCTTTCGTTAAACATTACGAAGGGAAAAACAAATTGGTTACCTTCTGCGTTCTGTTACCCTTTTGGCAGATCCACCATAGTTTTCTTTTTTTGAATTCATATTTGCAAATTTTTTTTGTAGATGTCTTGCGATTCCTCCTCCAACACCGGTCCTACATATGCTGCCTTTAATGCATTTTTGCCACCTAATAATGTAATATTTTCATCCTCTATTTTACTTAATTATTTATTTTTATATTTTTATATCTAATTCTATGAAAAGGACATCTGGCACACAAAATGGTATACGCGTGAGGACTTTACCGAGACACGCTTTATCCCATCTACAACTGTTAACGTTACATTTTTTATACAATATAATATATTATTTTTATTCCAAATGTCTGCTTTGTAGGGATGGATTCAAGTTCCAGAATACTTTTATAATAGATACAAACCTATGGTGCCTTCAAGAGTTTTCTTCGTTGATCGTGTTGGGACCAAATTTGGTATTATTTTACACAAATTCACCACCAATGGGTACTTTACCCATGGATTGGAAAATATTCTAAACCATTATCGAGATCCTCAGGGAGTTTGACTCAAGTTAATATTTTCAGGTGGAAATGAATTCTCCATGAGGGTACAGGATGAGATACCCAAGATATCCATTATCCAAGTCAGAAAGTTACATATCCCCATCGATTGATTATCTTCCGGGAGGAATTTTTGGAAGCCACTGCAATACCTAGAGATTGGGAGTCTATGACTAAATTTACACCGAGGTTGACACTGGCTACAGGCAACCACAAACCGTTTGGTAATTGATACCCGTATAACATATTTATTAAATGTTTCAAATATTTTAATACATTTCGTTATTGTTAAATTTGTAATTAATCCTTTTTTGTAAGAATTAGAATTTACCTGCTGCCTTTGCAAAGCATTTGCATGATATTGGAAGACCTGATGTCATTATTTTGGAAGATGATGTGGGGGGCAAATTCCACCGCAAGCTCAGGTGGGGGAGGAGAAATGGTGAGGCCTATTTATCTGGAGGATGGATTAGCTTTTGCAGCGAACATTTCTTAAGGGGAGGAAGCTCTATTCTCATTGGGTTGGATCCGGAAGATAATACCCTGTGGTATGGACATGTTGTGTCTGTGCGATTCACTACAAGTGTTGAAGAAATCCCCTTAAACTTGATGCGTCAAGTCCCCTTTTGTTTATCCTATGTTATTTGCTGTTTGTTTAATTTACTTTATGTTTTTTTAAGTTTTGTGGACAATGATATTGCCATGGTACAAACTTTTCTTAATTTATGCTATATGTAGTATGGGGGGATTTCTAATTAAAGACAATTATAAAATGCTATTGCCATGGTGCAAACTTTTCTTTATTTTGCAAACTTATCTCATACACCATTTTAATTTTCGGCGTATATTTTAACTTTTGAAAACGCATAATCCCCATGCAGTGCACGGGCAAGAACTCTAGTAAAAAAAAGAGAGAATTAGCTGGATGAGCTGGACCCACTATAAATTGTGTTTGAATTTTTTTTTTTTTTGAATATTTATGTGAAACTTTCTAAAAATAGAATGGTTTGAAAGAGCTTCCTTTGGAAGTCATTGTATGAGAAGATGCCACCTTTAAATTTTTTTTATCCTCGACCTGTAATATCCCTCACCGGAAGCGGGGACTAATCTTCTGCAAGGGAGTGAATGATACCTGAAGGCGGGAAATCCCATTCCAACAGAAATTCTGATACCTAAAGGCGGGAAACCCCATTCCAACGGAAATTCACTCCATACGCAAAAGTTGATATTCGAACCCCAACCACTTGGTTAAGGGACACAAGCCCACCACACTTGTACCAACCTCCGTTGGTTGCCCTAAAATCCATTTGCTAAAATAATTTGAGTTTAAAAGTGTGCCCAATAAAATCAATTTTAGGGTAGTATAATTGATTTTAAGATAAAGAAGAATTTTTAACTTTTTCGTTAAGTAAAATTGATTTTGGACATGCAATCTATAATTTTTTTTACATTTATACATCAAAAGTTATTTTATTTCACCATCCAAATAAAATCTATATTTCTAACCTTACTTTTAAAATATCATTACCAAACACAAATAAATTTTTTAACATTAGCTACTCCAAAATTAATTTTGTGAATACGGAAAACAAAGGAAAGCAAACCAATTATCATTCAATTTATTTTTCCTCCCTTGTTTCTGTCTAAATTGTAAAACCCTTTCTTTGTCCCCTCCAACGATACTGTTGCAGCGTAAAGTGACAAGGAAAATGGCACAGAGAGGGAGGCAGATGATGAAGAAGGTTCTGAAGCAAGTTGGGGAGAAGAGTCTGGCTCCGAAATTGAAGGAATCATTGGAGCGATGCATTCCCAGAAGCAACGTTGTCATGGGCCGTGCCAAACGCGGTCTCTATGCTGGCCGACACATTCGGTTCGGCAATAGTGTCAGTGAAGATGGTGGTAACAAGTTTGTATCCTTCATACTTTTTATTTTCCTGATTTTCTTGGAAAAGTTTCATGCTTTAGCTACATCTAAATGCTGTCTCTGATGATAATCCTCTGTTGTGATCTCTGTCAAGCTACTTTTGAAATCGGTTTAGATAAATTAACACTTAACAAGCATTGGGTAATGCTATAATATCGAATAGTTTTGACTCAAAGGCCAACATTTTAATTAAGGCTTAATTGCGGTTTTGTTCATGTGATGAAGTTTCAATTGTTCAAATCAAGTTCCTCTAATTTTAAAATCGAACAAATTTGGTTCCATTGTTAACCTACTATCCAATACTTATTGGGAATTGCTGACCTGGTTAAGTATTGGAGGGTAGGTTGATGGCAGGACCGGATTTGATTATTTTAAAATTTGGGTGATTTGATTTGAGCAATTGAAACTACGGGGATAATCACTCATTTGTGGAATTATAATGATCCAAGTTACAATCAAGTCTTTAATTAATGAGTAAACCTCGGGATTATGGTGCAGCCGGATAGGGCCTTTAAAGATTTAAAATGAAAGTTTGTTGTCCCCAATTAAGTCGACCAATGTGGTTATGTTTTAAATCATTTAAGAACTGGTGACAAAAGACTTTTAAGGACCTATCCAGCGACACCTTAATCTTTCGAGGACTGAATTAAGGTTTACTGTTTAATGAATTTTGCAATAACTGCTTCAAGTTCAGAAAATACATTTTACAAATTCAAGTATTCAACATAGCATGCAGTTTAAGGGAGATGTTTTGTCACTATAAGTATGCTTTGTGCTATTGATAACTATGATATATGATGATTGATGACTGCTAACAATCACTGGAGTAGTTGTGAGTTTTGACAGATTTGAAAATCAGTATTTAGCATTATATTGAAAATATCAGCTATTTATGCTATGGAATTATCAACTTGTTAGATTTGGAATTTATGTCTATACTTACTCCTCATCTTTCTGGACGTGCCTGCATTATTTGGTGTTATACTGAATATGTTCTGTTGTAAACTATATAAGTTTCTTTTTAGACATCATTTCTACATATCATAACTGAAAAGAGATGAACCATGATTTTTAATTGATTTAATTGACAAATAACATTTACATTTATCCATTCGTATAACTCAGCCACTTTTGATTTGTTTTGGACCCCAATACTGTTCCAGTAGTGGTTCATATTTGTGTCATTTAGTTGATAGTAATTTTGTTTGTTCAGAATGCAAGTTCTAGAATACATTCAGAACCACAATTGATTTGTCATATCATTCTTAACAGTGCAACATCAAGGATCAATGTTCCAAATTAGAAATTAGAACTTAAGAAATTTCTTTTGCCTTTCAAAAAAAAAAAAAAATAGAACTTTAGAAGAGCCAAGGAACCAATCATGTTTGGATCCATTAGGCAGAGGATATCATGGTCCATCCTATAGGTAGGATTTGTAACAAAAGATGATTGACTTGTCTTTTCCCTCTTCACTTAATGAGTATTTGGAATCAGATGCACATGGAATCCTGGAAACTCCACTTTAGATTGAAGCAGGCTGAAACCATTAGTGCAAACTTTCAATTTCTTGGAATTTCTCCAAGTGGGGCTAGACATGGCTAAAGTGGTTATATTACGATTGAGTTCTAAACATTCCTGGTTAACCTCTTTTTCTCATGGTTTATATCTACTACCCTTGTTATTGAATTGGTCTCGTCAACTCATTTGATGATTGCCAAAGCTTTGGTTTCTTGATGGCTAACACTCTATCTCGCTATGAATCTGCACATGCATTTAATAATAGTAATTCGTTGATGGCTAATACTATTGTTTTGGAAGTACATGTCTTGTTAATAGGTTTTTATATTTGTTATACTGGATATTAATCCTAAAGATCTTCTTGCAGAATTGCATGATATCTTTCATGATCTTGCCTATCAAGGGAATCGCCGTGTTGGCTTAGTGATCCTAACTCACTTTAGAACTTGCATTTTATCTTTTGGTCAATTTTGTTTTAGGAAGTTGTGTTACCTTTTATGAAAGAAAGTAAGACAATGATACAATATTGATGAGAACTTGTTCTTTCTCTAATGGTGTTGATAGGACAAGGAGAACTTGGAAGCCCAATGTCCAGGAAAAGCGGCTCTTTAGTTATATCCTAGATAAGCACATCCGCGTTAAAGTCACCACCCATGCCCTTCGTTGCATCGACAAGGCAGGTGGGATCGATGAGTACTTGTTGAAAACTCCTTATCAGAAGATGGACACAGAAATAGGCCTCTACTGGAAGGCAAAGATGGAGAAGCTGTATGAAGAACTTGGCAAGAAGGAGGTTGTATTCTTTTCACCAGAGGATGAAGCAAAGTTTGAACAGGGCTTTAAAGATTTGAAATTGTCTGAAAGGGAAGCACAAAAGGAAATCAGAAGAAAAATATATGCTGGGTTGAGCAAGCACAAGCTGACTGATGTAGAACATAAAGATGATCAATCTATTGATGAGGAAGAAATATCTCATGATGTACCAAAGAAGTTGGTTCCTGTCTCGTATGTGTTAGCTGCTGACAAGCTCAAAGTTGGAAGTGTTGTTTCTAATTAATGGTGTGTTAACTGATAATGTCTGTTTAAGCTGTATTACCCCCTTAGAGTATGAAGCTTTTGATTCTTTTGGTTTATATTTTTATCATGGCAGTTTCTTCACTCATTTTCTAATGCTGAAACTTTGTGTAGTGAATTTATTGGCTCGAAATAATTATTTGGAGTTTGGTGCTTTCAGCGCCCTACAGTCGTATCATTCTTGCCCTTGTCATATCATTATGTCAGGGATTACTAGGTTTTTCATTTATTAACCTTGGGAGTGTGTCTGTGTGATGGTATAAAGCACTTTTTTTTAAAGTGAGTTTATCTCTAGAGTGAATAAATCGGAGCATATTTATTTTTTAGATCATCAGTGAGTTGAAATATTTACATAGTTTTACAAATCAAAGAGTAAATATATCATTACTTTTTACCTTAAAGATTTTTTTTTTTGAACAAACTTTTTACTTTAAAGATAGGGTCTTGTTATACATTAAATATGTCACTTATCCATTTTTTTAATTTCTTAATTAGTATACTTAGGTCTTAGACTACTGGTTAGTGGTTAGCGTTTGTTTAAGTAGTAAATAGTAGAAGTAGAGAAAATTTAGAAAACAATCAATCGATTAGAATTGCCTCCTAGGATCTATAATTCACTCCAAAGGTCTTATACATTAACAGACCTTTTGAATAACAGTCAAAAAGACCTTATGAAAATTGAATATTTTTACGTAAATGATGTAAAACATGTATTAGGCATTTAAGATAAACTCATTTTTGTTTCAAAAAAAAAAGAAGATAAACTCATTTTAAATAAATTGTATCATATGAACGTGGTGATGCAACACTTCAAATGTATAAAAGTGAGTCATGGGCAAGTCAAGCCACTGAGTGATATCCATGAAAAGTAGTTCAATTATTTTCAGCTAATTTTCTATTTTGGTTTTCCTTTGTTTAGTTTTTATTTGCTCTAGGAAGATTGGCATCCTCCCTTCGTCTATTTTATAACTTCCTTAAAAATGAAATAACTCATGCTTTCAAACATATACTATGCGTCTTTGCCTGAATAGGCTTAAAATTGTAATTGTTTATGTAAGCTTGTTTTATGAATAGAAGTTTGAGTGTGACCTATCATGTTTTTACAATTATTATTGAAGGACTCCACCTAACCTAACTTATTTATGAGAACATAAAAGTTCAACCTGATCTATAATCATCTTCAATTCAAGCGAACTGACGTATGATCAAGAGCATCAAAAGCTAAGAGGTATCAAAAAAAGCAAAGTCTCAAATTAACTTAATTTAAAAAAAAAAAAATGCAAGCTTAGTCAGCAAGATGCTAACCTAACAATTTAGGCTCAACTTGGCTCAAATATACTAGGCATGAGTGGACCGTGCCAATAATCAATATGCAAACATATCACCTTATTATCATCACAAATTTGATTCCAATGGTCGTCACACTTCATTTCAGTTTCTACTCAGAGTACAATTAATTTCACCATTACTAAGTATATAGAGGTGCAACTAGCATTTTTCTTTGGTTTACCAGCTGTCGTAAATTATAATCATTGCTTTCCCTATAATCGTGGACACATTCACCCAAAAAGAAAAGATTAAAAAGAATGCCGTGTGTATGAAAAAGGCTTTATTAGGAAAGACAAAACCCCACTTCGGTGATCTCTACGTCTCGAAAAGGTAGTCTCTAGCTATCGGCTATAGAGGATACCCGACCTTATGCATGAGGAAAGTTCCATGACAAAATAGTTTTGGATCCACACGGCCATCTGAGACTTTACATGTCTATAAATAAACATTCATTAATGAAGGTAAAATCCAGAACTCTTACGAATTTTCATTTAACATTGAGGAAAAAACAACAGGAGAATTCTAAATATGTTGATTCAAGCTGGCAAAAATCTAATAAAAAGTCAAAAAGTGCGCCAAATGACAAGAATCTTCAAGAAATGCTGCATCATAATGACAATGATAAACTCTTTAAGGCAGTTGTAAGTTGAGGAAGCTTGTCAGGAGCTCTCTGCTTGTAATCTTTCTCCAACACTTTGGCTGCTAGAGACTGTACCTGTGATCCTTCTTTGTCTTCCTTGCTCTTCCCTTTCATAAGCTGTGCAATAGCAGAGGTGCACTGGAGAATAGGAGCAAAACTCAATTTTAAGGCATAGAAATGAATAGTTATGAAAATTAAGAATCCAGAAACCCCAAGTTTCTAAGGAGGAAATCATGACTTTCATTGTAACCAATTAAACTTATGTTCAACCATCTTCCAAATTATACCAATTATATCAAGTTTATACACACAAGAACTTGCACAGGACCACACAAAATACACACTCGGATCGAGGGAGAGAGAGCAAGCTCACCAAGCATATACCAAAGAGTGCTCTGGTATTCTTGCCTCCAGTCAAGTCAATAGTGGATGCATAATATTTCTTGGCAGTCTGGAGATTTTCTAACCCACCAAGCGTATAAAGCACCTGGCAATACCATAAGTCAAGATAATATTATAGAGCAATAAAAGTAAGATTCTTGCTCAGTTACTCCAATATGAATACATGTCTAGCATGCAATGGGAACCTGAACCGAATAGCAAACCAGAAAAGTTCAGCTCAGGTTCAATCGGTTGGTCGAACGACTCGAACCAGTGTGTGTGTGTGTGTGTGTGTGTGTGTGAGAGAGAGAGAGAGAGAGAGAGGGTTCCATTTCATGTAATCTCGTGACTGTCTTCTGGATATCTGTGCAACATAAAAAATGAAACATCTGGACATGTATTATTTCATTGGTGATTGAAGGAGGCACAAGCCCCTCAAAACAAATAGAAAATTTAATTCATGACTTTTCCAGTTCACACAGGACCACTGCCACATATGAAAAGAAACAAGCTCTACCAGATCCACAATACAGACAGACAGTTGCTGAGGAGCTCAAAAGGTGGAGAGACAATCAGGTATCAGGCGGTAAACGACTATGAATGCTGCAGGCAACCATGAACAGCACATACAACCATGATTGACGGCAAACCACCACAACAATGGAACATGAACATGAAATGGACAGCAGCGATGAGCGAGAGAACAGTATAAAAACCAGCTCAGAGATAACCAAAGGTTTACCCAGTAAGACACTAAGATAAAGACTACAACCTGATTTGAACGTTTCAATATGGTCTAACCAGTGATCCAGTTATAACAGTAAACCATAACGGGATCAATGGCAGGTTCATGGTTTGGACTTTGGACGGTTGGACTGTCAAGTCCACTCTGGCCCAAACAACATTGCTACCTTGCAATGTTCCGTGCCTTGCTATTGTCAGAGAAAAGAAACAGAGGAGAGGGAGAAAAAATTGATTTGACTAAAATAATTAATCACAGTTCGTAAAGAAGTTACTTACATCAGCATAGGCTAAGTGGTAGAGTGAAACCGTTGGTTGAGATAATATCAACTCCTCGTAGCAAAATGCTGCTTGTTTGTACCTAACAGAGAGAGAGATAATATTAGCAAAAAAAAGGTATCTACTAAATAATTGCCAACACAAACAAATCCCTATAATAACTTTCTCAGCAGGAAGAGAAACAGTCGAATAAAAATCTTACATTTGCAGGGAGACATATATTTCAGCCAGTTCTCTCCATGCATCATGATCTGCCATGAATCTGTTAAAATGAGAAAAATAATTCAGATACTAGACGCAAACCAAAAACAACAATTTCCTTTCTATCATCAATTTTGGAAGGAAAAAACAAACTTCAACAGCTGCCTCACATTTCCAGATATTTATTAAGCCACTCAATAGCCACAGAAATGCTGCCTTGCGCTTTTGCCATAGCTACCCTCCTCTTATGGATGGTCTGCAAAACAACACAAACAAAAAGAAAAAGTCTTAAGCTTTTGGTTTTCTTTAGTTAGGCATCTCAGCCTATTTAAGAGTAAAACTAAAAGAATGTTATACAAAACATGACAAAAAGATGCCCCCATTACAAGGTTTTTGTTTCATCACATAGACTAAGCAACTAATTGACTTCCCCCGTCCCTTTTCCTCTTTCCTCATAAGGTTAAGTGAGTTTACTTGATCAAGAGGATTATCCTCCAAAAGGCTCGTGTAAGCCTTTTCTGCCAATTCCCAGGACCCTTTTGCTTCAAGCAACATTGCCTCCAGCCTGCCTGTAATTTTTTCCACAAAGAATGAACCACCAAAGGTCAATTTGTTTCTAGAGGGAACAAGAACATGCATATGTGCAGGCAAACTTATTTGGATAACTGAGTATAAATGTATTTGCATGGCATCCCTCTTGAAATGATGGAATGTAAATTATCTAAGTTAGTCCCCCACCAATCTAAGAGTTTGCTCTAAGAGAACCAGAATTAGGCATCAACAACCAGGGCAGGGCATGCAATTACTTGAGATTTAGGACAAGTAAACATTACAGTGTGTTTGAAAACTATCATATATCTCTACCAGTATTAAAGGCAAGGGGTCAAGACAAATATGCCGCCAGATCAGTCACTGCCATGTCAAAAGAAATTGATTCCTAGCCTACCAGCAATCTATGATCATAGGAAGCATAGAAACACTGCTGGGCAATTTAAATGAATCATGTGTCTAGCCAGGGTAATCCTGCCTATGTTGTGCTTTGTGACAAAGCTAAACATAGCCGGTCCCAAGCCCGGATAAAAGGAGAGGGTTGGGTTAGGCCATCGACAGCCAACGTAAAACTTAGTCGAATCTCTATGACATGGATCAACGACGTAATAATGCTAATGCTAGGCCGTTGCCCAGAAGCAACGCGCTGTATAGCTCAAGTACAGTGTCAAAAGAGCAAGGGCCGCTGCATCGCCGCCTGGATGTAGTGAAAAATAGGCAAGGGTTCCCACATTTTTGTGAACGAGTGTGGGTAAAGAAGCTAGCTCACGAGAGTAGGATTCGCTTTGGAACTTGGAATATAGGCACACTTACAGGTAAATCAATGGAAATAGTTGACACTATGATTAGGAGGAGGATCAATTTCATGTGCCTACAAGAAACTAAGTGGGCGGGAGAAAAGGCAAAGGAATTAGACTCTTCGGGTTTTAAGCTTTGGTACACTGACAAAGTAAAATCGAGAAATGGGATGGGCATAGTTGTGGATAAATATTGGAATAATGATATTGTGGATGTAAAAAGGGTTGGAGATAGGATCATTGCCCTAAAATTTGTAGTGAAACAAGACACCTTTAATGTGATTAGTGCTTACGCACCTCAGGTAGGGTTAGAAGAACACTTCAAGGTAAAATTTTGGGAGGATTTAGAAGGCCTAATTCAGGAGATACCACTAGGTGAAAAGATTTTCTTACGAGGGGATCTAAATGGATATGTAGGGAGGGCACCTAGAGGTTACGACGGTTTGCATGGGGGATAGGGCCTAGGGGAGGTAAATGGTGAGGGTAAGTCTATTCTGGACTTTTCATCTGTTTTCGATCTTACTATAGCCAATACGTGTTTTAGGAAACGTGAGGAGCATCTTATCACGTACAAAAGTGGGGTGACAAACTCTCAAATAGATTTCTTTCTTATTAGGAGATCGAATAGAAAGATTTGCTTGGACTGTAAAGTCATACCTAGAGAGAGCTTGACTACCCAACATAGAGTCTTGGTTATGGATGTAAAAGTTAAGAGGAGTGTGAAGAGAAGAGGTCACGAAATGGTTTCAAGGATCAAGTGGTGGCAACTGAATGGTGAAAAACAAAGGATCTTCCAACACAAGGTTTTGGAGGGAGGGTTTTGGGAGGCAAACGGAAGTGCAAATGATATGTGGGACAAGATGGCCAAGGGGATTAGGAAGGTAGCTATAGAGACGCTTGGTGAATCAAGAGGATTCGGACCTAGGGGTAAAGAATCCTGGTGGTGGGATGAAAGTGTGCAAGCTAAGGTTCGGGTTAAATGGGAATGTTTTAAAGCTTGGTCTTTATGTAAAAATGCTGAAAATTGTGAAAATTATAAGATGGCCAAAAAAGAGACCAAGAAGGTAGTGAGCGAAGCTAGAACTAAAGCTTTTGATGGTTTGTACCAATCCTTAGGCACCAAAGATGGTGAGAAATCTATTTATAGGCTTGCTAAAAATAGGGAAAGAAAGACAAAAGACTTGGACCAAGTGAAGTGTATTAGGATGAAGAAGGTAGAGTTTTGGTTAAGGAACAAGATATTAAAGATAGATGGAAGAATTATTTCCACAAGTTATTTAATGAAGGATTTGAAGTTTTATCATGCTCACGGGTGCTTGACATCAGAGAGGAGGACCAAAATTACACTTTTTATCGTAGAATCCAAGAGCATGAGGTAAAAGAAGCTTTGAGAATGATGGATAATGGCAAGGCAGTTGGACCGGACAATATACCTGTGGAGGTATGGAAGAGTCTAGGAAATAGAGGCATTAGTTGGCTCATGAAGTTTTTTAACGACATTATGAGGTCAAAGAAAATACCGGACGAATGGGGGAGAAGCACTTTAGTTCCGATTTACAAGAACAAGGGAGATATACAAAATTGCGCAAATTATAGGGGGATTAAGCTTATGAGTCATACTATGAAGCTATGAGAAAGGGTGCTTGAACGGAGACTAAGAAAAGAAACCAAAATCACCGACAACCAATTTGGTTTTATGCCCGAGAGGTCGACCATGGAAGCAATTTACTTGCTACGACGAGTGATGGAACAATATCGAAGGGATCAAAAAGATTTACACACGACCTTCATTGATTTGGAGAAAGCATATGATAGGGTGTCAAGAGAGGTTTTGTGGAAAGCCCTAGAAAAAAAAGGTGTTCGGATTGCCTATATTCGAGCTATCATGGATATGTATGAGGGGGACACGACTAGTGTGAAAGCAGGGTGGAGCCACAAAAGATTTCCCAATAACCATAAGTCTGCACCAAGGGTCAGCTTTAAGCCCCTATCTTTTTACCTTGGTCTTGGATGTACTTACGGAGCACATTCAAGAGCCAGCACCGCGATGCATTTTTTCGCAGATGATATAGTTCTAGTTGGAGAGTCGAGAGATGATATAAATGGAAGGTTGGAGACAAGCTTTAGAAGCACATGACTTCCGTTTGAGTAGAAGCAAGACGGAGTATATGGAATGTAAGTTTAGCAAAAGGCGAAACATCTCTAGCTTAGAGGTGAAAGTTGGAGACCACAACATACCACAAGTCACACGGTTTAAATATCTTGGGTCTATTATACAAAATGACGGAGAAATTGAGGGAGATGTAAACCATCGGATTCAATCAGGGTGGTCGAAATGGAGGAAGGCTTTGGGTTTTTTGTGTAATAAAAAGGTACATCTTAAGCTAAAAGGAAGATTTTACAGTACAGCTATTAGACCAGCGATGTTATATTGGACGAAGTGTTGGGCGGTAAAAAATCAACACGAGAGTAAAATCAATGTAGTAGAGATGAGAATGTTGCGCTGGATGAGCGGAAAAACTAGACGTGATAGGATTAGGAATGATAGCATTAGAGAGAGAGTTGGGGTAGCACCTATTGTAGAAAAGATAGTTGAATCTCGACTTAGGTGGTTTTGACATGTATGGAGGAGACCTTTAGATTCTGTAGTAAGGAGAGTGGATCAGGTGGAGGGCAATCCAATAGCTAGAGGTAGAGGTAGGCCAAGAAAAACTATAGGAGAAACTATTAAGAAAGATTTGGAGGCCAATGATTTAACTATTAACATCATTCATGATAGAACATTATGGCGCCGTATGATCCATGTAGCCGACCCCACCTAGTGGGATAAGGCTTGGTTGTTGTTGGTTATGTGTCTAGCCAAGGTAATGCTGCCTACAAAAATATTGCATTTGCAACCAAGTAGAACTGTACAAGAGGGCACTATCTGAGTTCAGGTGGCATCACATATTTTTTTTCCTTCAAGGTTAGATGGAGTCACACGGCAAGATTGTGTAGATTGCTGCTATTCATTGACTAACTCGAATCCATAACAGGGAAAAACATAGAAAATTAGGAAGTATCAACTTACCAACTCTTTTACTATCTGAGAATTTCCTCCTAAGCACCTTTGTGCACTCCTGATAAAGAAATGCATTATTGTCAACTTCAAATCATAAAATCCCAAACTATAAGGTTTCTCATCATATATGAAGGAGACAACATCAAAATTCAGCAGCGCCTTCTAGGTTCAGAAATCTAAAAAGCAAACTTAATCAAACTTCTTGCGTAAAATTTTAACAAGAACGAAACAATACATTGTAAAAGAATAATGGCATAGCCAGGTCAGAAAACCGTTATTTTCTCCATCTACCACCACCATCATGGAATAAAGGGCTCAAGCTTAGAACAACATACTAGCCAGAAAATGAAGAAGTGAAGAACAATCAAAGCCAGTGCATGATATACTTAAAAGTGAGATTTATGTAGTACAAATATTATACTGCATTAAAAGGAAAGGCATCAAGCAAGTTCAAAACTCATGGTAGAACTCATGAGCAGCCATCTAACACATGCACCACCAGCATCTCCATAACAGAAGTGATAAGAAAGTATAGCTAGAATCAGAAAAGGAAATAGGTTTCAAATCTTTTAAAATTAGTGACAAGGAAAACTAGAATCTATGTGCATAAGATACCTGAATGAGCACAACATTATTACCAGGGAATTCCATGACAGCAAACATATCTCAACAAAAGGGTGCTGAGATTTTACAGTTTGTCATGTGCAACATGATACACGAAAGAAACTAATAAAAAAAATATAAAACCGATTTTTAGAACGAAAAAGAAGAGATCAATAATACCTTGGCAACATCAAGACATTGGCAATCCATAGCTGCAACAGCAACCTGCTCATACAAAGTCCATTCTGCATCGAGAAACAAGCAATCATCAGCCAAAAGCCACTAATTGTATTCAATAAAAGTAGATAATACAATTGGTAAAATTGATTTGGTAACAATTAAGTTTGAAGTGGTGTGATTTATGTTTGAACGTTTTAATTTTAAAAGCAAGTTTGATGTAAAACTTAATGTAAATTTTTCAATCCGACGCAAAAGCTACTTTCAGTAACCTATGAAGCACCGATACTCCAAAATGGATGTCGTATCCGTATCCGATACCGATACTCCATCGATACGTGTCGAAAGAGTATCGAACACGTCTTTAAAAAAAAAAATCCCGATACTCCATCGACACGCTCCGATACTCCGTTGACACACTCCGATACTCCATTGACACACTCTGATACGTTCAAATGGGGGACTCGGATACATTTAAATGAAAGTGACTATTCACCTCTTAGCCATCATGACTTCAGATTTGAGAGTTGGAACTTCAACTCCCACTCTTTCATTGCAACAAATGCAATTTAAGATCCAGCTCCAAATACATATGCATTTTCTTCACCTATATCATCTGATGTCTTTCTTTTATTGCATCTTCAAACTTTCACTTTGCTATTATTTTCTTTAAAGATTCGGCTCGTCTTTCTTCTTCAAAGGTTCAGCTAAATATTGAAATTTCAAATTGAAACCACCAACTAGGTATTGAAATTTGAAAGTTTCAAATTGAAACTTATCCATGACTGGGACCTCTGGGTATTCATACGCTACTATGCATCATTATTATATATATTATGTGAATTTTTTATATATATTTAAATACGTATCTCAAACGTATAATATCCTATATTTTTGAAGAAAAGACGTATCGACGTATCGGATGCGTATCGTATCCGATACTCGTATCGTATCTATGCATCATAGTCAGTAACCAAACACCTCTATATTTGTTAAAATCACATTTGACAGAGGCAAAGACAATTCTAGTACTCTGTTGTGGAACCAAACACAGCAAAAGTGTGTGTTAGGTTTCACGGTGGAGAGTTGCAGAATTGATTTTGTCCCATGTCAAACGTGATTTTAGTAAAAAAAAAATGAGGTGGTTTGGTTATTGTCAGGCAAAATTGATTTTGCCTTCAAACATGATTTTGGTTAGAAGCTACAGATTTTGTGTTGGATTGAAAATTTTACACTCAATTTTACGTCAAACTTGCTTTTAAAATAAAAAACATCCAAACATAAACCATTTCACTTCAACCTCAATTATAACCAAATCAATTTCATATCGTAACACATACGAAATAGATTATCTTAAAATCACTTTACAGAAAACTCATCTCAACGCTTTTCAGCAAATACATCCAAACATAAAACCGATTGGATTCCATTGTAATCAATTATTCATGTAATTGATTATTGAAATAATATCGGCTAATCCAAACACAGAGTAAACTATTTCACTAAAAGCATAATCATAATTGTGAAAATTATCATGTATGGTGTAAGGGAAATTTATAAGGAAAAGAAAGGAAGTGAGGTTTGACCATCGGGTCCGAGACTCGATCGGAATTTGGGGTCGTTCAAGATGGAGAGACCATGCTTCAACACTTTCTCAGAACGCCGAACCTTGAGCTTTCTGACAAGGCAGAGATACTCCCATGCACCTCCTCCGCCGTTATCGACTTGGTTTTCGAGGTTGTTCAATTGACTCTCCTCTGTTTTCGTCACCATGTTTCTCAGATCCAACTTGGAACGAATCGAATTCAATTGTTGAATGTTTTGGATCTGTTGTTGGAATCGAGTGGGGAACTATGTGCGACACAGACACGACACAAAGGCCGAAATTGACTAGGATCGCACTTCGCTGCTGCCCTCACACTTCCACTCTGTTTCAGGTTACGCCTTGCAGATAATAATAAGGTTAAACAGAAACCAACCTCGAAAGGGTGAAACAATATTATATCTTAATTCGGAAAATAAAAGATTAATAATTAATTTATTAATTTACAAGTTAAAATATATTTCTGGTCATTTGTTTTTCCGAGTAGGGGTGTAAGCGGGTCCGATCCGATCCACGAATCCGGCAGATCCGAACCTATCCGAACCGGTTTTTGTGGATTGGTTCAGATCATCGGATCGGATTCCAAAACGCCGATCCGAACCAGATCGGTTCGGGTCTCGGATCCGAGAAATCTGATCCGATCCGATCCGAACCGATCTGAACCCTATAAAATATTTTTTTTAATTATTTTATATAATATTAATATATTATTATATAGATATTTAATATAATTAATAATTAAATATGTATATTTTATTTTATTTTTCTAATTTTTTATTAATATTTAAGTGTAAATTAAAAATAAAAAAAGGTAACCCGATGATCCGAACCGACCAATCCAATTGTGATCGGTTCGGTTCGATTCGGATCCGTAGCTGAAAATTCGTCAAATCCGAACCGATTCGAACCGATCAAATTTGATAGGTTCGGATGATGAAACCCCTCAAATCCGATCCAAATCGACCCGATTACACCCCTATTTCCGAGAAAATTTGTTGTAGTCCTTTATTTTTTTAAAAGATTCATTTTGGTCTTTAATCATTCTAACGTTACACAAAATGGTCATTTTCGACATCTCCCTTCCAAACACTCCATTAGTATCATGGGACGTGGCCGATAACTCCCCACAGCGGCGACATGGCAAAAACATAACAACGTGGTATTGGTCTCTATTTGTTATTGTTGGGATCCATCTTCTCCCAATATGTTTCCATTCCGGAAATGAAGCTTAGACAACATCTTGATATTTTAATGGTCAGGGAGGAAGCGATTTGGTTCCAAAATTCGTGAAGGGATTGGATCCAGGATGGTGACCGGAACACTCGCTTCTACCATGCCAAAACCATTACCAAAAGGAGAAAAAACAAAGTGCTTGCCCTAAGAGGGGATGATGGAGAGTGGATCCATGACAATGAGCTCATCCACACTATGGCCATTTCTTTCTATTCTAACCTTTTTCCCGAAGAGGTGTTGAGCCGTAGCCCTATCTCCTCAGCTAGCTCCTACCCAAGTCTTCCTCATGGTTACCTTGGTGTAACATCCGTAATTTTATGTTTTGTTTAAGTAAGAGGATTAGGTTTAAGGCTTATATTAAATAGTTAAGATGTTGTTTGAGGTCTAGGAACCTTTGCATGGAAAGTACAAAGTCATCTCGAGTGAGTTTGAACGTGAAAACAATTTAGGGTTTTCCCCGATTATCGTCTTTAAGACGTATGAGTGTGAAACGAGAAATTTGGAGTTAGGGTTGAGATAAGGCATTTCTTATGGTTTGCGGTTGTTTATTAGGTCTAGATGAGCCTATATCTCAAATTTAAGGTCAATCGGACTTCAAACAAGCTTTGATCGTGAAGAAACACGCGAGGTCAACGTTGTTGACTAGAGGCCACGCTGAGTGTGGGGGAGTTGACGCTGAGAGTGGGGAAGTGGTGCCATGCACGAGGACACGTGGCGGGTGACGTGGCACGCATGCAAGCATGCTGGTGGACGCTCCCACGTTGAGCGTGAGCGCCAGGAATTTGAAAAAAATATAAAGGGCTCAAGTGATTTCACTTGAATCATTTGAAACCGAAAACAGAGAGCAGAAAATATAGAGAGAGGCCAGAGAACAGATAGGGGATTTTAAAGAGGGAGAGGGGGGAGAACCTTGAGAGAGAAAGAGTTCAATTGGGATTATCAACTAGTTCGGGTATCCCGTTGCGAATCGAAGTACATCATTGTGTTCGTATCAACGATGCCTACGTATTCCTCTTCTTCGTTTCTTTTAAAAGTGAAGGTAAATCATCCTCGTTTATGTCAAAACTCCGTTTTTTATGTTTCTCGTAGTATCTTTCATTTCGCTTGACGGATTTCAATTCCTTCTTCGAATATGAACTCCTAGTAACATGTGCTTCGTAATGTGATGCTTAGGTGAACTTTTGGAAGCTCTGAGGCCCTAGAATCGCGCAGGGCAGAATCGAGGAGGTTAGAGGACATCTCATTTTACTTCGTTTCGGACATCGTACAACTCTCCAGGTGGGGGAAAGAAACTATTTAACATCGGAAACGGCGCGGTTACATTTAATTAGATAATGGTGTAGGGCGACCCAAACCCTACAGGAGAGCGAGTAACGGACAATGTCTATACCACATTGAGGTCTACTCAATGGTACCGATGATGATATTGAAATTGAGCGTTTATCGTCGTTACGCTATATATATATATATTATTTTTATTATGTGATGATTGCCTGTTTGACTGGTTGATTTGAACTTGGTACTTGATGTATGATATCATGAGTGTTGTAATTAATTTTGAAAGTGTTTATACTTATTATTATTATTATTATTATTATATTTTGGTATTTATTATTTGGAAATGATATTATGACATGATGATATGATGAGTGTTATGATTGCGCTTAGAGGTTGAGTAAGTTACAAGTTATGTGGAGACCTGAGGATGTATTGGGGATTGCATATGATATGTGATAGTAGTGCCTAACCGAGATGATTTTTGAAATATAATGATGAGGTTGATGAGATGAAATTATTTTATTATGAGGTTATGATGAGCGGTTAGGGCACTAGGGGGACGACCTGAAACATGGTCTGTGATATGGAGGACCTGAAACATGGTCGTATGGGGTCTATGCCTCGGAGGGAGAATTCCCGGGGATAGGCTAACAGCTGACCGCCAAGAGATGATTTCATTTTAGTCGCAGCTATAGTTCATGCGTTGCATGAGCACCCTGACCAGGGTTCAGAGGTGTGCACCGGATTGTGTAGCTATAATGTCATTGCTTTGCGTGGACACCCTCTATCTGCGGACGAGGGTGTGCACCGGGGACTCTGGGACGTGTCGATTATATTGTTGTGATATCCGGATATGGTCGATATCCGATGAGATTATTCATACAGCATTTGCATTGCATCATGATGGAGGGTAGGGGAAAGATCCTAGATGTGGATTGAGGATGATTGTGTTATATATGTGTGTGTGTGTGTGTGTGTGTGTATATATATATATATATATATATATATATATATATATATATATATATATATGTACCCATACTTTGGAGACGTATGTTTAGTGTGTCGTTATATAATTAAATGTAGCAAAACCCTTTCCAAGTTTGATGTTATATAGTTTCTTATCCATGTCTTCTCTATATTGCATATGTTTTTTCATGTGATCGTGATGAGAAGATCCTACGGGGGAGCCAGCTATGGAGGAGCTTGATGGGATCTCGTATGAGCCAGACGTTGGAGGACGAGCAGTGGATCCTCATAGTTGAGTATAGAGTCCATGGCCAGTGCGTCTTGTCTCTTTAGGATGTTGTTTTTATTTTGTTTGATTATCAGTTTGTACATTTTGGGATCCGACTAATGGGATGTCCCTCTACTGTACTGTATCAGGTCTTAAGGTGTATATGTTATGTATGTATGTATATATGTTGTGTATATTTTAAGTTTTTACTTTTTCCGCTATTTTAATATATTAGCTTAACAATAATAATGAAATTAGGTCTTAATATTTTTGGTTTTCTTTAATGGGACGTCGGGGCGTCTCATTTGACAGTCTTAATGTTGCTTTCTCGGACAAGGAAATTAGAGAAGCGATCTTTAGCATGGGTGCTCTCAAAGCCCTAGGGGAGGATGGCTTCCCTGCTCTCTTTTTCCAAAATTGTTGGGATAAAGTTGGGCCAAACTTATACTCCTTCGTGAAGAATGTCTGTTGGAATAATTCGCTTATTCAGGTCCATTAATAACACTCTCTTGGTTCTTATCCCGAAGATTGACCGCCCGAGTTCATATCACAATTCTGGCCTATATCTCTCGGCAATGTCACGTACAAGTGCATCACTAAAGCCCTTGCTAATAGGATCAAGCCCATCCTTTCAGATTGTATCCCTCCTCACCAAGCTAGTTTTGTCCCGGGGAGGAACATCCATGACAACATTATTATAGCCCATGAATTAGTGCACACGATGAGCAGAATGAGAGGCAAGAGAGGGTTCATGACCATCGAGATAGACCTTGAGAAGGCCTATGATCACTATCTTGGTCTTTCATCAAGATTTTCCTAGATGACTTACATTTTCCCTCCTCTTTGGTTAGCCTCATTATGCAGTGTATTTCTACCTCCCATTTCTCGGTTCTCTGGAATGGTAGTAACTCGGGTAGCATCACTCATTCCCGCGGAATTCGTCAATGGGACCCTTTGTCCCCTTATATTTTCGTCATTTGCATGGAGAGACTTACTCACCTTATCATGGATTATGTTGACAATAAGGATTGGATCCCCATCAAAGCAGGGCGCCAAGTGTTGGTGTAAGCCCTAGAGGCCAGTGTATTTCTTTGGACTTACATTTGTATCTTACTATTATATATATATATGATATGAGGCATTCCAGTTTATTGTGTTACTTGTTTAAACATAATAAAGCCCTTAGAATAGAAATTTCAGTTTAATAGAATATCAAGTATATGACTTGATCACGAGACACTATTGAACAATGAAATCATATTCTTAAATATCCGTAGTCAAGTATTTTATTAATAAGGACAATAATAATACATTGAGACTATTATGTGTGCAGACTGATGACCATATCTCACAGGTCATGGATATGAGATATTGAGTCGCCACATAGGTACACATTAGAGTAATGATGTACTGGATTGACCCACCATGAGAACACTACATGGAGCGTTATGTGAGTGTCATAAGTAGTTCTCATAGTGACAATGGTGTATGCAATCCTTCGACCTGAAATCGCTATGATCCCTACATGAGGAGTCGTGTGCTTTAATATCGTCAAACGTCATCTGTAATAGGATGATTATAAAGACGGTCATTGGGCATACCACGAGCCATGCAGAGGGATGTGAGTGACCTAGATGGAATTTGTCCCTCCTACATAACAGGAGTAATATCTGTGGGCCCCCTGATAGAGTGAGACCAGAAAATGCATGGTCGTCTTTGAAATGAGTCAATATGAGATATTGACCTCATTTGTTGTTAAGTCTACTCGGGTATCGTGGGAACATGATATTGAACCATACAAGGGTGACACATTCCATGCCTTGTGTTCAATATAGATATATGGACAAAGGGATAATAATGCACATGAATATTTGTCACGAAAAGGTTTCATCAAATCATCGACTTTCTCACTACTTAGGTAGCAAGTGATGTATTGCTAGATACTCACATCGCTTGTAATATTAAATGGGATTTAATATTACTACTAACGTTTTGGGAACCTATAGGGTCACACACATAAGAGCGGACTAAAAGAAGCATTAAAAGGAGAGTTGGACTTTCCTATTGGGCCTAGCGCATTGTACATGGGCTTAGGCCAGACGCTACTCACTAACTCACTTAAGGAGGTGCTGCTATAAGTAGACCACTTAAGCTTTTGTGCACTCACGGTTTTTACCCTAGCCGCACATAGAGAGAGATAGTGAACAGCAGGTCTCGGTTTTCAAAGCTAGCACTGTGAGACAGAGACGCTTCGGGTTCGTGACGTTGGACGTTCACGGAATCTGCTCGTGTGGATACCTTAGAGACATCGTTCGTGCGGTGTTCGTGATAGATGATTTTAATCAACTGTCATCGCTTCAAGAGGTAAATCTTCTAATCATAAATCATGACCATTCGCAAGGATCCTTCGATGGGAATATTTTCCGCTGCGTTATTTTTGTTTTATACGCAAATTCCCAACAGTGGTATCAGAGCCGCTTGCGAAACCATGATTCTGTTATGTGGTTTACCTGTTATGTATGAAAACATGTTAATATTGTGAATCGTTTTTCTGAAAATTGTTTTCTGAAAATCATTTGCATCCGTCTTTGCGAAACCTTGTTTCTGTTATTTTCGTATGTATATGATATATGCGTCTATAGCATGTTTACGTATATATGCGATATGTACATTGGTTCTGGAATCCTTATTATGTTCTGCGATGGCGGTCAAGTGTTTATGTTAAACATGACCGGTTTCAGTTCTCTGTTGGTGGCGTTAAGGGGTTTCAGACATGAAGAGTTCATGTTCTTGCGTAGTGTGTTATTTCGAAATTCAATTTTTGAAATCTTTTATGTCACCATTTAATAACAACATCAATTATAATAAATGAGATTTATTATATATGATATGGTTTCAAAATTTAGATTTTGAAATACTTAACTAATAGTAACATCAATTACAATAAATGTGATTTATAGTAACATCAATTACAATAAATGTGATTTATAGTAACATCAATTACAATAAATGTGATTTATTATATATATGTTATGTTTTCAAAATTTAGATTTTGAAATCTATAATTAATAAAATAATAATAATAATAATTGTGTATTATTATTGGTTGTTACTGTTTATTTGGTGATGTATGGTGAATAGTTATGGCCTTAGTCCTTTAATCTTTTGGTTTATATTTTGAAATACGGCATGCGTGCCGTGCCTCTCTCTTATATTCCATATATATATTCTTTTCTCATCTCACTCCCCTCATATGTAAAATGAGGTTTCTGTTTATGTAATGTAATGAAGGAGACAAGAAGACGTTATCCTGTGGGAGATCATGCTTGGAGAAGCTTGGACGCTCCTAGGTTTCAGTTTAGATTCTCTCATTGGCTTGGGAGAATCAATGCGTTAGGGGCCATAACCATATCACATTTGTTTGCCTTATATATGTATGAGATGTATGTATATAGTATGTTAAAAGGGTTTAACTAATATATGTATGAGATGCTTGTATGTAAATAGTAAGTTAAAGAGTTTAACAAATGATGAGATCAAATTTTAATCAAATCCCTCAAAAGGAAATATTAAGTCACATTTAAAGGCCTTCCAATGCATAGCACTCGTCAAGACTATGATCGATTAAGTGTGGGTCCGCCAAAGCGGGGTACCTTTATCTATACTAGTAAGACGCGATGGGACAAATGTAATGTTCAACTGCTATCCATTGGGTCTGACTTAACTAAGCCAACTTCAATATGATTGAAAGGCTTAGAGGCTCATAAGTTGGGCTTTAGTCCATGTGATGGATTAGAATAAGAGTTATTCACCCAACTGTCCAAGAGTTGCATGAGATGCAATCGGAAAGTGTTTCCTACCTATATAACCGAATTTTGAGTGATCAGCCAAAGCTGACTTAAAGCTAGGTGACATATGGATCTTGGCCCACTAGAAAATCTTCCAACGAGATTTTCCGAATCAATGATGAGGGTCGTTGTTTTGAGTAAAATAGTGGGAGGCATATTTAATTAAAGACCTTATTAAATAACTTCATGGCATGATACTTATATTTTGCATATTTATTTCTGTAGATTACCATGGCATCAAACACATCAAGTAACCTGTCATTGCGATCCGTCCTTGAGAAGGATAAACTATCCGGAACAAATTTTCTGGACTGGTACAAAAACTTGAGGATTGTCCTCAAACATGAGAAAAAATTGTATGTTCTTGAGGAGCCTATTCCTGAGGAGCCACCGGCTTCAAGTGCTCCTAGGGCTGACAGGGATGCTTATAAGAAGCATCAGGATGACGCCTTAGACGTCGGTTGTCTTATGCTTGCTACCATGACCTCTGAGCTGCAAAAGCAACATAAGACCATGGAGGCGTACGATATGATCGTGCACCTCAAGCTGCTCTACCAAGAGCAAGCAAGGCATGGGCGGTTCGAAGTTTCCAGAGCCCTTTTCCAGTGTAAATTGGCAGAAGGAAGCCCCGTGAGTCCTCATGTACTCCAGATGATTGGGTACATTGAGAATCTCGAGAGACCGAGATTTCCTTTAGGCCAAGAGTTGGCCACCGACTTAGTTCTGCAATCGTTGCCTGAGAGCTATAGTCGGTTTGTCATGAACTTTAATATGAATGATCTTGACAAACCTTTGCCAGAATTGTTGAGCATGTTAAGAACTGCTGAACAAAATATTAACAAAGGAAAGGGGAAGGCCATTTTGATGGTCCAGGCTGGAAATAGCAAGAAGCAGCCCAAGAAGCCCAAGTACAAACAAAAGGGCAAGGGCAAGGCCACCAACAAGATCAAGCCCAGTACTTCTGGCTTGAAGCCTGTGGGTGGTGCGGCTAAGGAAGGCAATTGCTTCCACTATGGTCGGATCGGACATTGGAAGAGGAACTGCCCAAATTACCTGGAAGAAATCAAGAAGAAGAAGGGAAGTGAGACTTCCGCTTCAGGTATGTTTGTTATAGAAGTCAATTTATCTACTTCTGCATCATGGGTATTAGATACTGGATGTGGTTCTCACATTTGTACAAATGTGCAGGATCTAAACAGGAGTAAACCATTGACAAAGGGCAAAGTCGATCTACGAGTTGGATATGGAGCAAAGGTTGCTGCTTTAGCTGTAGGGACTTATGTATTGACTTTGCCCACTGGGCTTACTATTCAGTTAGAGAACTGTTATTTTGTGCCTGCAATTAGCAGGAATATCATTTCCGTTTCTTGTTTGGACAAGATCGGTTTTTCTTTTATAATAAAGAACAAAAGTTGTTCTATTTATTTGGATGATATTTTCTATGCTAGTGCACACATGAGTAATGGGATTTATGTCCTTGATCTTGAGATGCCCATCTATAACATAAATACTAAGAGGTTCAAACCAAATGAGTTGAACCCGTCTTATCTTTGGCATTGTCGTTTAGGCCATATAAATGAGAAGCGCATTTCGAAGCTTCATAAAGATGGACTCTTGGACTCATTTGATTATGAATCATATGAGATATGTGAGTCTTGTTTATTGGGAAAGATGACTAAAGCTCCATTCACCGGAAAAGGTGAAGAGCTAACGATCTTTTGGGTATTATACATAGTGATGTATGCGGACCCCTAAACACATTAGTTAGAGGTGGTTTTCAGTACTTCATCACATTTACCGATGATTTCAGTAGATATGGATTTGTGTATCTTATGAAACATAAATCGGAATCCTTTGAAAAGTTCAAGGAATTCAAAAATGAGGTACAAAACCAACTTGGTAAAAATATCAAAACTCTTCGATCAGATCGAGGTGGTGAATATTTGAGCCTAGAGTTTGATGATCATCTGAGAGAGTGTGGAATTTTATCTCAACTCACTCCACCTGGAACACCACAATGGAATGGTGTTTCTGAGAGGAGAAATCGAACCTTGTTGGATATGGTTCGGTCTATGATGAGTCATGCAAACCTTCCAAACTCTTTCTGGGGACATGCTCTATTAACAGCGGCTTTTACACTTAACCGTGTTCCATCCAAAACGGTAGAAAAGACACCATATGAGATATGGACTGGTAGACGACCCAACATGTCTTTTATGAAGATTTGGGGTTGTGAAGCATATGTAAAACGTCAAGTTTCTAATAAGCTTGATCCTAAATCTGATAAATGCTTCTTTGTGGGGTATCCCAAAGAAACCAAGGGATATTATTTCTATAATCCTTCTGAAGGCAAAGTATTTGTCGCACGGACTGGTGTATTCCTAGAAAAGGAGTTTATCTCCATAGGAACCAGTGGGAGGAAGATAGAACTTGAAGAAATTCAAGAATCACAGAGTAGTGACCTACCATTGGTGGAACAGGAGCAACCTTCACAAAATGTTGTGGAGGAACAACCTGCTCAAAGATGCACAAGACCAGCGGAGGTCTAACAGGATACGTCACCAGCCTGAGAGATATGGATTTCTCATGACTCCACAAGGTGATGTATTGCTCATGGATCAAGATGAGCCTGTGACTTACCAGGAGGCCATCACTGGCCCAGAATCTGAGAAGTGGCTAGAGGCCATGAAATCTGAGATGGATTCCATGTACAACAACCAGGTATGGACCTTGGTAGAGCCACCTGAAGGGGTAAAACCCATAGGGTGCAAGTGGGTTTTCAAAAATAAAACTGACATGGATGGTAAAGTACATACCTTCAAGGCGCGATTGGTGGCCAAGGGTTTCAAGCAAATTCATGGTGTCGACTATGATGAGACCTTTTCACCTGATGCGATGCTTAAATCCATCCGGATCTTACTTGCTATCGCTGCATACCATGATTATGAGATATGGCAGATGGATGTCAAAACTGCTTTCCTTAATGGAAAGCTTCTTGAGGATGTGTACATGACACAACCTGAAGGCTTTGACATTTCAGAGGATGCCGGAAAGGTATGTAAATTGCAGCGATCAATCTATGGATTGAAGCAAGCTTCCAGAAGTTGGAACCTTCGTTTTGATGATGTTTGTAAGACAATGACGGATTCATCAAAAATGAAGATGAACCTTGTGTCTACAAGAAGGTTAGTGGGAGCATTGTTGTTTTTCTGGTGTTATATGTAGATGACATATTACTCATTGGAAATGACATCCCTACACTACAAAATGTAAAGACACGGTTAGGGAATTGTTTCTCTATGAAAGATTTGAGTGAAGCTACCTATGTATTGGGAATCAGGATCTATAGGGATAGATCGCTGAAATTGCTTGGCCTAAGTCAGAGTACATACATAGACAAAGTGTTGAGACGCTTTAACATGCATGAATCCAAGAAAGGACTCTTGCCTATGTCACATGGTATATGCCTATCAAAGGCACAATCCCCTTCCACTCAAGAAGAAAGGGATCACATGAGTAAGATTCCATATGCATCCGCAATTGGATCTATCATGTATGCCATGTTATGTACTCGACCAGATGTATCGTATGCTTTAAGCATAACGAGCAGTACCCGATCGATCCCGTGAAAGTCATCAATGCTCACACAAAGAACATCCTTAAGTACTTGAGAAGAACTAAGGATTCGTTCTTGGTATATGGAGGCGAGGAAGAGCTTGCTGTAATAGGTTACACCGATGCTAGCTTCCAGACCGATAAGGATGATTCTAGATCGCAATCTGGTTATGTGTTGTGCCTGAATGGCGGGGGCCGTGAGCGGAAGAGTTCAAAGCGGGGAGAGACGATTCTTGCGATTCTACTACAGAGACTGAGTATATTGCCGCCTCCAATGCAGCAAAGGAGGCTGTTTGGATCAAGAAGTTCATTGCTGAGCTTGGTACAGTTCCTAGTATTGTGGACCCCATTGATCTCTATTGTGATAACAATGGGGCCATTGCACAGGCTAAGGAACCTAGATCTCATCAGCGATCCAAACATATACTTAGGCGCTTCCATCTCATTCGAGAGATTATCGATAGAGGAGATGTGAAAATATGCAGATTACCAACGCTTGATAACGTTGCTGACCCACTTACGAAACCTCTTGCTCAACAGAAGCATGAAGGTCACACTAGATCGATGGGCATTAGATTTATGCCTGATTGGCTCTAGTGCTAGTGGGAGATTGTTGGTGTAAGCCCTAGAGGCCAGTGTATTTCTTTGGACTTACATTTGTATCTTACTATTATATATATATATATATATATGATATGAGGCATTCCAGTTTATTGTGTTACTTGTTTAAACATAATAAAGCCCTTAGAATAGAAATTTCAGTTTAATAGAATATCAAGTATATGACTTGATCATGAGACACTATTGAACAATGAAATCCTATTCTTAAATATCCGTAGTCAAGTATTTTATTAATAAGGACAATAATAATACATTGAGACTATTATGTGTGCAGACTGATGACCATATCTCACGGGTCATGGATATGAGATATTGAGTCGCCACATAGGTACACATTAGAGTAATGATGTACTGGATTGACCCACCATGAGAACACTACATGGAGCGTTATGTGAGTGTCATAAGTAGTTCTCATAGTGACAATGGTGTATGCAATCCTTCGACCTGAAATCGCTACGATCCCTACATGAGGAGTCGTGTGCTTTAATATCGTCAAACATCATCTGTAATAGGATGATTATAAAGACGATCATTGGGCATACCACGAGCCATGCAGAGGGATGTGAGTGACCTAGATGGAATTTGCCCCTCCTACATAACAGGAGTAATATCTGTGGGCCCCCTGATAGAGTGAGACTGTAAAATGCATGGTCAGTCTTTGAAATGAGTCAATATGAGATATTGACCTCATTTGTTGTTAAGTCTACTCGGGTATCAGGGAACATGATATTGAACCATACAAGGGTGACACATTCCATGCCTTGTGTTCAATATAGATATATGGACAAAGGGATAATAATGCACATGAATATTTGTCACAGAAAGGTTTCGTCAAATCACTGACTTTCTCACTACTTAGGTAGCAGTGATGTATTGCTAGATACCACATCGTTTGTAATATTAAATGGGATTTAATATTACTACTAACGTTTTGGGAACCTATAGGGTCACACACATAAGAGCGGACTAAAAGAAGCATTAAAAGGAGAGTTGGACTTTCCTATTGGGCCTAGCGCATTGTACATGGGCTTAGGCCAGACGCTACTCACTAACTCACTTAAGGAGGTGCTGCTATAAGTAGACCACTTAAGCTTTTGTGCACTCACGGTTTTTATCCTAGCCGCACATAGAGAGAGATAGTGAACAGCAGGTCTCGGTTTTCAAAGCTAGCACTGTGAGACAGAGACGCTTCGGGTTCGTGACGTTGGACGTTCACGGAATCTGCTCGTGTGGATACCTTAGAGACATCGTTCATGCGGTGTTCGTGATAGACGATTTTAATCAACTGCCATCGCTTCAAGAGGTAAATCTTCTAATCATAAATCATGACCATTCGTAAGGATCCTTCGATGGGAATTTTTTCCGCTGCGTTATTTTTGTTTTATACGCAAATTCCCAACACCAAGGTCCTACCATTTCTCATCTTCTTTTCGTAGATGACCTGCTCTTTTTTGCGGAGGCCGGCACTATTCAGATGAGTAAAATCCTTTCTATTATGCAAGTATTTTGTGATGCTTCGGGTCAAGAAATTAATACCCAAAAAACAAATGTCTTCTTTTCTAGGAACATGCCTACTAACACTAGGGAGGAGATCCTCTCTGCTAGTGGCTTTTCGGTGGCCCAAGGAATTGGCAACTATTTGGGCTCCATCACTTATCATGGCAAAAATAAAAAAGGATGGGTTTAAAAACATCATTGAGAAAATGAATGTTACGTTGGCTGGATGGAAGGCATCCTGTCTCTCAATGGTGGGCAGAGTTGTGTTGGCCCAATCGGTAATGGGCTCCTTAGCTTTTTACACTATGCAGCATACCCAAGTCCCCAATTCTATTTGTGCAGACCTTGAAAGACTCCATAGAAATTTTGTTTGGGGCGGAAACAGGGAGCGGAGGAAGGCCCATTTACTGAATTGGAACACTTTATGTCTCCCTAAGATCAAAGGCGGGTTGGGCTTTAAGAGTTTGGATCTTATGAACGAGGCCTTCCTTCTTAAGATTGGCTGGGGTATCTTATCAAGGCCCAAGGATCTTTGGGTCACAGTGTTAAAAGGAAAATATGATAGGGGCCAAAATCTATTTTTGGGCTCAAACTGCAGTAAACAGGATTCCTAGCTGTGGAAAACCTTCACAAAATCTGGCCCCACCTTACTCAAAACATAAGGTTTGAATTTGGAAATGGTAGCTCTACCCTGTTCTGGCGTGACCATTGACTTCAGGACAACTCCACTTTGGAAGCTTGGTGCCTGACGGATTCCTGCCTCCCAGAGCAGTTCACTACTGTCAATGCCTTCGTTTCTAATAGTGGTGATTGGGACTTGGGCAGGTTAAGTAATCTCCTCCCTGACCCCTTTGTTATGAAGATTTTGGCCCGCAATCCTGAGGATGGTGAAGATTCTTTGGCCTGGTCCGGCTCTCCCTCAGGCTCCTTCACTGTCAAAAGCGTTTATGGCTTACTCCATCAGGGAGTTGAGCCCCAGGATTCCCCTGTTTGAACCTCATTTGGTGTTGGAAAGGCCCACCTCGTATGCAGGTTCATCTCTGGAAGGTGGCCCACGATCGCCTCCCAACCAACCTTCGCAGAAGCGCCTGGTCCCAGGATTCCCCAAACTGCCCTTTGTGTTTAGGCTTCCCGGAATCCTCCCTCCATGTCATGCTTGATTGCCCAAAGGCCACTCAAATTTGGCTCCGGGTGATCAAGTCTGGAGAGGTCTCCTGCTTCTTTTCTGCCAACATTTCTGATTGGATCTCTCTTTGCCTCTCTCACCCCTTTGGAAATCTTAGCCTTCCCTTTTGGAGAGGTGTTTTATTCACTACTTGCTACCACCCGTGGATCCTGAGGAATCCGTAGGTGTTTGATACTGATTTCAGAAGACCGCCCCAGCCCTTTGAGATGGTGATGTTCCAAAATTCGACTATTTTGGAGACTTTTCCCCTGATGGGTACCCATGGGTTTTTTAGCCGGCTCTACCCTATCCCGATCAAATGGGTAGGGGTGTTCGCGGTTCGATTTCGATCGAATTTGAGTCAAAAATATATGATCCAAAGATAAAATGAGCATGTGGTTCAGTTTGGATGGCTTCCTTAAAAAAAAAGATCTGGTCCGATCCAATTAAATGAGATTTGGATCGGTTCGATTGATTCGGTTTTTACCGTCATATCATTACATATTTATATTACATCAAAGTATCAAGATTACAAGCTAAATTACACAAAATATTAAACATGTATATACTTGTTTGTATATTCATATAATAATATTTCATAAAACATGTACAAAATAAATAAATTTCATTATCAACTAGGTCCAAAACATCTTTTTTTATTTTTGGAACTTAGAAATAGTAAAAAAAATCATGTCAAATTAAACTAGAAAGTATTATTTGGGAAAAAACCAACAAGTAAAAAATATTAATGCAAAAAATAGAATAAGGATATATTAATATGCATGCGTTTTGATTTGGATTGGATCGGTTTAAGAAAAAGAATCCAAAATCTGATCCGATCGGTTTTCACAAAACAAGATCCATAAAAATCCAAAAGACATCGATTTTGTTCAGTTTTCGATTTTTTTGGATCTGTTTTCGGTTTTATTTTGCATCGGTTTGGATATGAACACCCCTACAAATGGGTGCCCCCCTCTGGCTAGATCAAGCTCAATTCGGATGGAGCTTCGAAGGGCAACCCAGGCCCAACTGGCTGTGGTGGTGTCTTTCGGGACAGATCAGGTAAATGGGTGGGTGGTTTTGTCCTGAATATCGGTTCCTGATCAGCGTACAATATCGAGCTCTGGGGCATTCTCAGAGGAATGGAAGTTATTTGGGGCACGAGTGCTAGGAAGGTCAATGTGGAGTCTGACTCAACGGCCAATATTTCTGTGCTTCAAGAAAACCCGATTAGGCCCACGAACAAGCTCCTGCACAGGATCTTTTCCCTCCTCAGTCGTGCTTGGGACGTGCAGTTTTCCCACACCTTCCGTGAAGGTAACCAGTGTGCGGACTGGCTTGCAAATAGGAGCTTAGTGTATTCATTGGGTACTTCCTTACTGCAATCTCCCCCTATGGAGCTTGAATTGTTGCTTATTAGTGATGTAATCGGGGCTCCCATACCCCGAATGGTTTCTTTGTAGTTTCTTTGTTGTTTGTTTCTGGGTCTTTGTATCCATCTTATATTCACAAAAAAAAGGACCCATTTCTTCCTTAATTATCCAAATTAGTGTTAATCTCTCAACAAATTAGGGTTCTTCATCTCAGCAACCTTCATGAATTCATCCTCGTTTTCACGCAAGTATAGGGCAAACTCAACACCAAGCATGGATTTTCAGAGCTCTTCGACGTAAGAGATTTTTTTACCTCATCACCATACACCTCCATTTTAGTCTCTGATTCTATCGATTCAAACTTGAGGTCCACTCGACGTCCTTGTTCTAAATCTATGACCTATCTTCCTCTTCTATTTGGTTAAAGAGATTCATTGAAAATTGCAATTATTTCTCCCCTTTCTTCCCATACCGTTGCTTTGATTGTGTCTTATATGTTGTTGTGAGTGCTCAATGTATAAGCGATAGAATTTGCTTCAAGCTTAGAATCCAAGTTTGTTTGCCCTTGTTTGCTTGGTATAACTAGAAGTATGAAAGTGAAAGTGATGGCTGTAAACAACAAAAATAAGGGGAATACAACATTTCTTTTCCTTCTCTCATTTGCAATGACAAACTATTCCTCTTTCCCTCCTTTTTGCAACGTGACGAGTAAACAACATAGTTTAAGTTAACCCGCCGTGTAGGATGAGTAAACGGTGTTATCTGCCACATCGACAATTTGTTGGAACCAAAGTGATTATGGTTAAAATAATCTCTTAAGTTTTGATGTTAACAAAAAGATTAAATTTGTATGGCAAATAGATGAATTGGGGCTATGCCCAAGACCTGTTTTATGTTATGAATTGATGTTCTCCCTTTGTTAATTCCAATTTGCTTTCGATTTGATTGCTATTGCATGAATTACTTGTGAATTTGGTGCGCACTTATTTGCATGTCATAGATACTCTAAGGACGAACCTAGCAGTGAACTTAGGTATTGGATCTATAGGGATTGAACTTAGGACTTAAATCACGAGAGTTAGAAGCGGTCCTTCGAGGGTTCATTGAATTGTCACGAATCTTAATGGGTTCAATTTACATAAAATTACCACGAGAGTAGGGGTTGGTTTAATTGGGTACAATTCTTGTATCTCGAGAGGGAACATTAACTTATTTAGGATAAATTCACCTTCAAAGAAATTTTGATAATTAACAAGAGGGGTAGTCAATTTAGTAACATTAGCAGCCTTGTTGGTAACCCAATTCCTGGAAATCTCTTTTTCATATTTAAAACCCCAAAAATATTTGATTTTATTTTATTGTTTCTTTTATTTTCTTGAAATCTTTTCACACCTATTTCTCAGTCTAAATAGTTGTTTAATTTGTGAAGTGGCACTTGGTTTCCCAATCCCTGAGTTCGATACTCGGTTTCTTACCGTTTTATTATTACTTACTTCGATCTGGTACGTTTGTCGGAGCCCATCAAGTTTTTAGCGCCGTTGCCGAGGATTGGCACTACCAATATCATTAGTAACAAAGGAGGCAACTACTTTAGTCTCTTTTTTTTTTTTTGTATATATCTGACATTTTCTTTTGAGTTTTGTTTGTGCAAGGTTGATGAAACACATGGACTATCGTTACTATCCAACTTGGGAATATCAACTTGATTGGATCGTGTTTGATGGTATCACTGATAAGCACGTGAAGATATACTCCAAAGAGGAATGGAAATCCTATTTGTCATCTTTGCAACCACCACCATACTTCGAGTTGGATCCCGATTTGCTATAGATTCTTTGGGATATAGATGCTTATCCTTTGAGCTTGAGCATAGAGCATAGCAAGGAGGAAGTTAGTTCCATGATTTAGAGGGCTGAAATGCGATCAAGGGAAAATGCTAGTAAGATAACGGCATCGCTAAGTGACAACTTTCAAAAGTTAGAAGAATAAGCTAGTGAATCTTCTAATTTGCTAGCAGAAAAGCAGCGTGGAATTCAAATTGAAGAGAATCTATTTGTTATCATGGACGTGAATGAAGACGAAGTGGTGGTGGAAGATGATTCAAGAGGAGAGGATCATGAAGAGGAGTGCAAGGAGGAAATATCTCCTATTGTTCCTTTGCAAGGGACAAAAGAGACCAATTATGTGGAAAATACTTCTCTCACCATTCCTATTGAGGAGCCTAAAAATTCTGAGTTGGATAAGTATGTTGGTTTACATGCATGTTTGGATATAACAAAGTTGGTACATTTTATTTGTCTACAACATTACCTTGTGAAAATACCAACTTCGGAGTTCAAGTCATTGCCTGAGAATTGGGAGTTTTCATCAACAGTGGCAAAGGCTCTAAGGTCACCTCAAAAAGTTATGGTTATAGTGCTTCATGGAGAAACTAATTACATAAAGGCCATTCTTGGAGTAGGTGACTTACCATTTGACCCAGGAGGAAGTGAGCTCATTATATCACTTAAAGAAGTCAATGAAATCTCATCACACTTGCTTCTTCCATCTCCACTCCACAAGTCATGGGATCCGGGAGGAAGGTCTTACATCTTGGGCATCTCTTGGTCTTTTTACCACAGGCTATGAGATCCGGGTGGAAGCGTCTTCAATGAGTTTTTCTAAACCCTTCTCTTTTTAATTTTTATGCTTTTCTTTACTTGAGTCATATGTGTGTGAGTCTTCTGTCGGTGAGCTTGAATGGATTTTATTAAATTTAGCATAAATGGATTGCATGATAAATATTGATTTTTGATGATTTCTCCTAATTATTTGAAAATTGAAAATTGATCCCAGTGTGAAAAATTGAAAATTGAACTTTGAGAAATTTTATTGTGATTGCATAATTTATGATAAGTTTGGGGTGAAAGGATGCACACATTAGGGATTGTATCTCGGTCAAACAATTTGCAAAAAATGTCCAGGTGAGGAATTAGAGCCTCCAACAATGTTTTTGAATTGTGTGAATCACTTTTAAGTTACAATTTCCCGGATTTGCTTGAATCTCTTCATGGTTTGCATGTTTATATGTTTGCATCAAATGATTTAGGCAATTTTCTTTGAAATAGCTACTTGGCCTAAAAAGGACCATCCCTAATGCATGTTCCATAGTTAGCCACATTGAGCCTGATAGCCTATTGTTTCTTGATGAGTGTGATTTCACCTCATATTTCATGTACATTTTTGCATGCATTTTCATATAGTTTAGGCAATTTTAATTTGATTTTTGTTAGTTTTTACCTTGGAACGGGTAAGGCGGTTTTGTGGTGTTGTTTTGCAGAAATTAAGGATAAAATGCTCAGGATCAGCCATGATGGAGCTTGGATGAAGATAGAGCTTGAAAAGTGAAGAAAATGAGCCAAACAGAGCCCATCACGGCCTAGCCGTGATGACCATCACGGCCATGATCAAGCAAAACTAAAATGAAAAGAAGGCAAAAGTCAGGGCTGGTCACGGCCTAGCCGTGATGCCCATCACGGCCATGACATGTATCCTCAACAAGCAGAACTGATCACGGCCTAGCCATGATGAACATCACGGCCGTGACAGACCAAAAATTGAAGAAGCGCCTTTGGCAGAACCCGTCACGGCCTGACCGTGATGGCCATCACGGCCGTGACGCACGCCTAATCTATAAATAGACATCTGGGCAGAACATAAAGTAGGACTTTTACCCTAAAAAGACATCTTCTCTGAGCCAAGGGGCTGCTGTGATTGTTGTGGAAAGCTTCCATGGAGTTTCTTCTCTCCTTTGCTCCTATTGATTTGATTTTGGCTTTCTCTATGACTATGAGTAGCTAAATTCCCTTTGTGTTGGGATTAGATGTAGCTAAACCGAATCTCATGTATTTGCTTTGATCTATTAATCTATGTTTATGCTTCGTTATTAGTGTTTGATTTCTATACTTAATGCTTTTTGTGGTTTGATTACCCATGAATTGTTCTGAGAATTGATTTGCGATTGGGAAGTTCTTATCAGTTCTTGATCTGAAATCAATCACCTAGTAAACCTTGCATCTAGGAATGGATTTTGGTTTATTAGTAATCGTGTAATCCCTACTCTTAATACAAATTCATTAGTTAAGTCACCTAAGGAATTAGGGTTTAATAGGGGGATTTAGGCTCTTGTTTTCTAAGGAATTAGGACTTGAGTAATCTTGTGGATTGATTTTAATATTTGAAGCATAAATTGGATTGGTGGGCTTAGTATTGCATGAGGCAAAGGTTTAGTGAAGTTTAATCCCAACATCTTTCATCATATTTGAAAAATCCCCCTTTTGCATTCCAAGTGTTTGATAAAAATCCTAAAAGAATTTGTTCCTTTCATTTTGTTTATTTTAACTCTTGTTGGGCTTGGTATTTAATATTGAGCTCCTTTCCATCCAAACGATCATCTAGATAGTAGTCCAATTTGCGAAGTGGTACTTGTCCACGATCCCTGAGAACGATATCCGGTCTCACTACCGTATTACTTGTACGACTAGGTATATTGCCTAGATCCGTCAACAAGTTTTTGGCGCCGTTGCCGGGGATCGGTGTGCCAATATCACGAGTACCAAAGGGGACTCCTAATTTAGGCACTTTTTCTTTGCTTTCCTACTGTTGTTTTTTTTGTTTTTTTGTGTTTTCCTTGTAGTTGCATAATTGTCTACTTGAAGCTTGACTTGTACTTGCTATATTTGTTGTTGTTCTGCTCTGTTTGTTTCCTTGTATGCGAGGTACAATTGACCCAGGTGAACTTCAATTCAACCCTGAAATCGAGAAGCTTTGTAGAAAGAATAGAAAGGAAGCCAAAGCAAGAAAGAATAGAGGATGAGCATCTTCTAGAGTACAAGAACCACAAGTTGAGTTACCAAGTGTGCAAGAATCGCAAGTTGAAGTATCAATTGTCACCATGGCTGACGACAATGCACAAAGGAGGACAATGGGGGACTATACTTCCCCTAAAGTCGATAGATGTGGAACTCCAATTGTTAGACCTGCAGTGGCTTGTAACAACTTTGAGATAAAGGCGTCACTTCTCAATCTTGTGCAACAAAATCAATTTGGAGGTTTAGAGAGTGAAGACCCTCATTCTCATATTGGCACATTTATTGAGTTATGTGATACTATCAAGCTGAATGGAGCTTCCGAAGAGGCTATTCGTTTAAGGCTCTTCCCTTTCTCTCGGAGGGATAGGGCTAAGTCATGGCTTCAATCCCATCCTCATGGGAGCATTATTACTTGGAATGATTTTGTGAGCAAGTTCTTATCTCGTTTCTTCCCTCCATCAAGAATGATCAAGTTGAGATCGGAGATCAATGCCTTTGCACAAAAGGATGGTGAATCACTTTATGAAGCATGGGAGAGGTTCAAATCTTTGCTTACCGCTTGTTCAAGTCATGAGTTGGAAACATGGCAACAAGTTGCAACCTTTGTCAATGGTCTCAACCGAAATTCTCGAAGTATGATTGAAGCGGCTGCAGGTGGAACATTGAGTCAAAAGACACCCGATGAAGCAAATGCCTTGATTGAAACTATGGCTAATAATGATTATCAAATGCCTAGTTCTCGATCATTGGCCAAGAGAGGTGTTTTGGAGCTTGATGAATATAGTGCTCTCAAGGCGCAAATGGCCGCTCTTACCAAGCAATTGGGGTCCATTCAACTACAAAATTCTCAATTACAAGCGGTCCAAGTTCAAGCCGTCTCAGTGTGTGACTTCTGTGGAGGTAACCATGCCAACGGCAATTGTGAAATTAGTGTGGTTGGAGGTCCGGGGCAAGAAGAAGTGAACTACATGAAAACCAAGGGCCTAAGCATGATCCTTTCTCTAACACCTATAATCCGGGGTGGCGTAGCCATCCTAACTTTGGTTGGAGACAAGGGCAAGGCTCAAGTTCTCAAGCAAAGCCTTCTCAAAAGAATTCAAGCAATTTGGAGAATATTCTAGCCCAATTCATGCAAGCAACTCAAGCTAATTTGAAGGGTCAAGAAGCAATGATGAAGAATCAAGATGCCTCCATCAAGAATCTAGAGCATCAAATAGGCCAATTGGCAAAGAAAATGACGGAGAGAGCTCAAGGAAAATTGCCGGGAGATACCGAGAAGAATCCAAAGGAGGAGTGCAAGGCAATTACTACAAGAAGTGGGAAGGTGGTAGTTCCACAAGAAAAAGAGAGAGAAAATAAAAAGAAAAAAACGAGGAAGAAAAAAATGAAGAGAGAGAAGAAAAGAGAAGTGGTGAGGGAGTTGATGAGGTGATCATTGAAGATGCAACCAATGAAGAACTAGAGACTTCCCAAGCCACTACCTCTAGTCCTATTGTTGTTGAAGTTGAAAAATCAAAGAGAGAAAAATTGGTGGATGAAGAGTTTGCAAGAAAGAAGACTAAAAAGCAAATTCTTGAAGAAGTTGACAATCCTAAGGAGTTGCCACCGTATTTCAAGATACCCTATCCTCAAAGGTTGAAGAAAGAGGTAAAGGATCAACAATTCTCTAAGTTCTTGGATGTGTTCAAAAAGTTGCAAATTAACATCCCTTTTGCCGAAGCTCTTCAACAAATGCCTTCTTATGCCAAATTTATGAAGGAGATTCTTTCTAACAAGAGGAAGTGGAAGGAGGAGACGGTCATGCTCACGGAAGAATGTAGTGCCATACTCCAAAGGAAGTTACCGGTGAAGATGAAGGATCCGGGTAGCTTTAATATTCCATGTGCTATTGGTCATTTGAACATTGGAAGAGCCTTGTGTGATCTTGGTGCAAGTATCAATCTTATGCCTCTCTCCATCTTCAAGAAGTTGGGAATTGGTGAAGTCAAGCCAACCGGGATTTCTCTCCAATTAGCGGATCGTTCCATTACGTATCCTTATGGTGTAGTGGAGGATTTATTGGTAAAAGTAGACAAGTTCATCTTTCCGGTAGACTTTGTGGTGTTGGATATTGTGGAAGATAGTGAGACTCCATTGATTCTTGGAAGGCCATTCCTAGCCACGGGTAGGGCTTTGATCGATGTAAATCAAGGGAAGTTGGTGCTTAGAGTCCAAGATGAAAAGGTCACCTTCAATGTTTTTGAAGCAATGGGACATCCAAGTGACAAAGATACATGTATGAGTGTGGACCTTGTTGAGTCATTGACTAACAAGAGTGTTCAACAAACTTTTGAAGATTCATTGGAAGCGGCTCTTATGGTTGAGAATATAGAAGAAGAGATATGTGAGGAAGAAGTTGAGGTCATGGTTAAATCCCTTGAGGCTTGTCCAGTTTTGAATAATGATGAAGACAAAGTTGTGGAGGATGTGCGGATTGAAGACAAGGGTGAAACACCTATGCTAAAGTTGAAGGAACTTCCATCCCATCTCTGTTATGCTTTCCTTGGAGTGAATTCTTCATTCCCGGTGATCATTAGTAGCGGATTGAACTCCTTAGAGGAAGAGAAGTTGTCGAGAGTGCTTAGAGAGCACAAATCCGCAATTGGGTGGTCTATGTCCGACTTGAAATGAATAAGTCCCTCATTTTGTATGCACAAAATCCTTTTGGAGGAAAACTTCAAGCCGGTCAGACAACCCCAAAGAAGACTTAACCCAAACATGAAATAAGTTGTAAGGAAGGAGGTTGTGAAGCTTTTGGATGCGGGTATAATTTATCCAATCTCCGATAGTCCATGGGTGAGTCCGGTCCAAGTTGTTCCTAAGAAAGGGGGGATGACGGTTGTTGCAAATGATAAAAATGAACTCATTCCCTCAAGGACCATTTCCGGATGGAGGGTGTGTATTGATTATAGAAGATTGAATGAGGCTACAAGAAAAGATCATTTTCCCTTACCTTTCATTGATCAAATATTAGAGAGATTGGCGGGCCATGCCTTTTATTGCTTCCTTGATGGATACTCAGGGTATAACCAGATTATGGTTGACCCAAAGGACCAAGAGAAGACCGCTTTTACTTGTCCCTATGGTGTCTATGCATACCGGAGGATGCCATTCGGGTTGTGTAATGCACCCGCCACTTTTCAAAGGTGCATGCTTTCCATATTCTCTGATATGACTGAAAAATTTATTGAGGTATTTATGGATGATTTTTCCGTATTTGGTAATTCTTTTGATGATTGTCTGAAAAATCTTGCATGTGTTTTGAAAAGATGCCAAGAAACTAACCTTGTTCTAAATTGGGAAAAATGTCATTTCATGGTTAGGGAAGGTATGGTTCTTGGTCATAAGATTTCATCATGGGGGATAGCAGTTGATAAGGCAAAAATTGAAGTAATCGAAAAACTTCCCCCTCCCATGAATGTGAAAGGTGTTAGAAGCTTCTTAGGGCATGCGAGTTTCTATAGGAGATTTATAAAAGACTTTTCAAAGATTGTAAAACCCTTGTGCAAACTTTTGGTAGTTGATACTCCTTTTATGTTTGATGATGATTGTATGCATGCTTTCCAACTTTTAAAGGAAAAACTCACCACCGCATCGGTCATTGCACCTCCAGATTGGAGTTTGCCATTTGAGTTAATGTGTGATGCAAGAGACTATGCGGTGGGAGCCATTTTGGGTCAACGGAAAAATAAAATGTTGCATGTTATTTACTATGCCAGTCGTGTGCTGAATGATGCTCAATTGAACTATACCACGACTGAAAAAGAATTGGTTGCTGTAGTTTTTGCATTTGATAAGTTTAGATCTTACTTGATTGGCTCTAAAACTATTGTGTACACTGACCATTCTGCTTTGAAGTATCTCATGACTAAACAGGATGTCAAACCAAGGCTCACTAGGTGGGTACTATTGCTCCAAGAATTTGATTTAGATATAAAAGACAAGAAATGAGTGGAGAATGTGGTAGCCGACCATTTGTCTAGGCTTCCACAAGCAGATATTCAAGCAAAAGATGAGTTGCCAATTCAAGAAGAATTCCCGGATGAGAGGTTGTTTAGGGTGCAAGTGGCACCTTGGTTTGCGGACATTGCAAATTACAAGGCCGCCAACAAGATTCTGAAGGACTTCAATGCACAACAAAGGAAGAAGCTCATCCATGATGCTAAATACTATGTATGGGATGAACCTTACCTTTTCAAAAGAGGTTCAGATGGAATTCTTAGAAGATGTATTCCATAAGAAGAGATTAATGGGGTTTTGACTCATTGCCACAACTCACCTTATGGAGGACACTTTGGTGGTGAGAGAACCGCTATGAAAGTCTTGCAAAGTGGTTTATTTTGGCCTACCATTTTTAAAGACTCTAGAGCTTGGGTAATGAAGTGTGACAAGTGTCAAAGAACCGGAAGTATATCCAAGAGAAATGAGATGCCTTTGAGGGGTATTTTAGAGGTTGAGCTCTTTGATGTGTGGGGGATCGACTTCATGGGTCCTTTCCCATCATCCTACAACAACAAGTATATTTTGGTTGTGGTTGACTATGTGAGTAAATGGGTAGAAGCTGTCCCAACTATGAAAGATGATGCAAAAGCGGTGGTTAGTTTTGTGAGGAAGAACATTTTTACCCGATTTGGAACCCCTAGAGCCATTATTAGTGATGGGGGTACTCATTTTTGCAACAAAGAGTTCAATGCGGTGCTTGCCAAGTTTGAAGTCAATCATAAAGTTGCCACACCATACCACCCACAAACTAGTGGGCAAGTGGAGTTGTCCAATCGGGAATTAAAGAGGATCTTGGAGAAAACAGTGAATAATGCAAGAAAAGATTGGGCAAAAAAGCTGGATGATGCACTTTGGGCCTATCGAACTGCATATAAAACACCTATTGGTATGTCACCCTACCAATTAGTGTTTGTAAAATCATGTCACCTTCCGGTAGAGCTCCAACATCGTGCTTTTTGGGCAGTGAAAGCCTTGAACTTTGATATGAAGCTGGCTATGGACAAGAGACTTTTGCAATTGAATGAGTTGGATGAATTCCGACTCTTGGCATATGAGAGTACAAGAATCTATAAGGAAAGAACAAAGTTTTGGCATGATAAATACATTCTTCCCAAGCATTTTGAAGAAGGCCAATCAGTTTTGCTCTTTAACTCACGTCTCAAGCTATTTCCGGGCAAGTTGAGATCAAGGTGGTCGGGTCCATTCCATGTCAAGTCAGTTTCTCCATTTGGTGCGGTTGAATTGGAAGATCCATCGTCCGGAAGAACTTTCACTGTTAATGGGCAAAGGCTCAAGCACTACCTTGGAGGAGACTTTGATCGTCAAACAGTCTCCATCCCTCTTAAAACACCCTTATAGAGATCACCGGCCCGTCAAGCTAGTGACGTTAAAGAAGCGCTTCTTGGGAGGCAACCCAAATTTTCTTTCCCTTTTCCATTTGTTTTTGAATTTAACTCTTGAATAATTTGAGAAGATCAAGAGGACAAAAATCATAAATTAATAGATTTACCAAGTGTTTCCAGGTTATGAAAGCAAAAGAGCAAAAAGGGCAAGGACAAACAAAGTCAGCAACCATCACGCCCAGGCCGTGATAGAGATCACGGCCGTGATGAGCTACCCAAAGAAGACCATAAAGGATCACGTCCCAACCGTGATATCCATCACGGGCGTGATGAGAAGGACCTTGAAGATCAGAGAGTATCACGGCCTAGCCATGATAGAGGTCACGGCCGTGACAGGCCAGCTCCTATGAACCAGAATTGATCATGGCCTGCCCGTGATGAGCATCACGGCCGTGACACATTTTCCAGTACCTCTTTGACTAGGCATGTGAGCCAGCACCCGCTACCACCTCGGTGAGTTGTTCCATTTTTCTCCTCTCTCCGACTTGATTATTTACATTGGGGACAATGTAAGTTCTTAAGCTTGGGGTAGGGGTATTTTTGCAAATTTTTGAATTTTTGCATTTTTCATGTTGCATTCATATAGGCATAGTTTTGCATGATCACGTGATTAGATTGCCCCTTGCTTAGATTATGCATCCAATTGTGAGAACTTAGTGCCAAATAAATTGAGATAGTGAATTTTTGAACCCAATTTTTTTTTATTCTTGTGATAAGTCTACAAATAAAAATTCTTGAGATGATCTTTGAGAGTTGATAATTAGCATGTTGTTCCGTAGATTTGTGTTTCTCATTGATTTTTGAACTACTAAATGTGAGATTTTGAGCCAAAAAGGGGTACTCACTAAATCTACCCCATTCTTTGTGATAGAGTGTCTTATTCCTCTTGGATTGTATTCTCTAGAACTTGACTTGAAACCGTTTTGAAGCTTAAAAATTTTTGAAAACATTTTTGAAAATGATTGAGGCACTAGGTATTTTTCCGGCCTTCTGAGCTTTGATTGATTAAATGCTACCCCTTAGTTGCCTGATTTTGAGCCTACATGAATAAAATACTTTTCTTGATATCTTGAAATATTTTGATGAATGATGCTTGGTAGGAGACCTTCTAAAGTATTGTACAAACGGGTAAAAAGGTAGTTTGAAAAAGTTTGGGATGAGAAACTTAGAAAATATTTCTCTTGAATTGAAAATCTCCCCTTCTTCAAAATAAAAATAAAAATGGAGAAGGGGATGACAAAAGGAAGTGAGAAATAAAATAAAAAAGAAAGAAAGAAATGTGGAAAAATGAATCAAAACCCAAAAAGGTATTTTAGAAGGTGTCTGATAAGCCTTCGGCTTATCTAGTTTTATAACTAGATGGACTGTGGTTTTTGTGCAAATTATTCGAGTTCAATCTCGTTTTCGCCCAAATTTGGCCTTGTTTTATTCCTAAGTAGACTTTTACTCGTTCTAGGCATTTTTAGTAGTTTTTAGCTTATTTTGGATAGAATTATGCTTTTGGTTGCTTTTGGTGTTTTCAGGTCAATAAGTGAAGCTCCGGGAGTCAAGGAAAGTCAAGAAACAGTGGAAATTGCAATTCTGGAGACACTCGCCCCGCGAGTGTATGCTCGCCTCGCGAATCATGAAGACTTGGAAGTCAGAGACCATCACGGCTTAGCCGTGATGAAGGTCACAGCCTAGAATTGAAGTCTCGCCCCGCGAGAATATTCTCGCCCTGCGAGAGTCTGAAGACCTGCAAGACAGAGACCATCACGGCATAGCCGTGATTAAGGTCACGGCTGTGACAAATTTAGGTTTGAAGTCTCGCCCCGCGAACACACCCTCGGCTCGCGAAAATCCAAATTTGAAAGAGCGCCAATACTAAAATTCGCCTCGTGAAGGAGTGCTCGCCCCGCGAGCGAGCAAGAATCAGAATCCTTATTTAAAGGCTGTTTCAGATCAAAGGAGAAAGCTTTTCCACTTGTTTTAGATCAGAGTTACGAATCCTTGTCTTCTCTGGAGCTGCGTCTCCCTTTTTCTTGTTTTATTTTATTTTGGAGATTATGTCGGATTGTTTGTGCGTCGTCACGGGCATGAGGAACTAATCCCCTCGTCCGAGGGATCAATGAAGCCACCCATGGCGGTGTAGTGTTCTTGTGATGTATGTTTTTCTCCCCTTCTCTTATGAATGTTTTCTAATTCTGTTTTGATTGCGTTGATCATATGTATTGCGTGATTAACTAGTTAAACGTGTTTGAGGCCGAACGGCGATTCGCGTTTTAGAACTTGGATTGGAATCACTAATCGAATAATGAGCACGATAGTGGATTTAGGAGATTAGTGCAACCTTATAGGGAACAAGAATTAATCAAATTCGAGATTAGGGTTATGAGACCTAGTAAGTAATTAATCCAATCGTCGAATACGTCCTATTGAGCACGACAGTGGATATAGGAGAATTTGGGGGTCCCGGTTGACATTATAATTGAACCTAGGGAGGAATACATCATCACTTGGGTACTATACATGATTGGGTAGGTGGATTTGAGACCTTGGATATTTTAATTTCTGAATTTAATCACCTTAGCTTTAATCGATTTGTTACTTGAATTGCGATATTAATCTCTCCCTCTCAACCACTTTCTGTAACTTGACCAAACGTATCTGATTTCCCACGGATTAGTCGAATTGGTAGCCCAATCCCTGAGTTCGACCTCGGTAATTACTTACCGTGTTTATTTTATTACTTGCGACGACCCGGTACACTTGCCGGTGACATCAACAAGTTTTTGGCGCCGTTGCCGGGGATTGGCACACCAATTTTCCTAATTTTTTAGGGAATTTGATTATTTGGTTAAGCTGTTTTTCTTTTTATTTTTCTGTTATTTCTTTATTATTTCTCTCTACTTCTTTGATTCCACTTGGTCTTGCCGTGTTTTTGTATGCGAGGTACCCTTTCACAAGAGGACTTGCTATTCGATTCAGAGATCACCAAGACCGAGAGGCAATTAAGAAAAAAGGCCAGAGAAAGGAAGAGGCTGGAAGCAATTAAAATAGAGATCATGGCTGAAGAAAACCCTCCTCCTCCTCCTCGTTACAAGCCTCTCTTCGAGTACGATCTACCCAGCTTGGGTGATTGTGATTCTTCTATTGTGAGGGGCAACCTGAATACAGACTCCTTCAGAGTGGAAGCATGTGTCACATTCCAGATCCGTGAGAATCAGTTTGATGGGAGTGGCAAACATGACCCTCATAGACACATCACTCGCTTCCTTGAAGCTTGTGACTTACAAAAGACAAGAGGAGTCTCTCAGGATGAGTTTCGCTTGCGGCTTTTCCTTCTTTCTCTTAGGGATGTCGCTCGCGATTGGGTAGACAGCTTGGATAGGAACAACATCAGAACTTGGGAGAAAATGGCACAGAAATTCCTAACCAAATATTTTCCTCCTCAGAAAGCGGCACAAGCAAGAATAGCCGTTACATCTTTCAGGCAGACAGAGGATGAAACGTGTAATGAAGCATGGGAGAGGTACAATGGGTTATTGAGAAGATGTCCCTCAGCGTTCTTTGACCCGGTCTCTAAAGTTCAACATTTCTTTAATGGGTTGAGGGGACGCTATCAGATGAACTGTGATGCCGCAGCTGGCGGCTCGTTCTCTTATTTATCAGCCGAAGATGGATGGGCATTGTTAGAAAAGATGTCATACAATGATTACAACCGTGGTAGGGAAACCTCAAGTGGAATCAGTTCTGGGACAATGGAAGCCATTTTAGAGCAAAACAGACTTTTGAAGATGCAGAATGAGGCTTTGTCTGGAAATAAGAGGGTTAATGCGATACACGAGGGAATGCCTCCGGGTTGTGCAAATTGTAATGGAGATCATGACACTCAGATTTGCCCGCTAAATTTCCCTCAGGAACATGTGGACTCATGCCACAACTTCTATGACACTGTGCCCCAGAACAATTATTAGAGAAACAGACAGAATGATTACAGTCAGAATCAGAATAGGGGGTTGATAAGCCTCTGGCTTATCTAGTTTTATGACTAGATGAACTAGGGTTTACGTGTCAATTTATTCGAGTTCACTCTCGTTTTCGCCCAAATTTGCCTTGTTTTGTTCCTAAGTTGGACTTTGACTCGTTTTGCGTCTTTTGTGTAGTTTTTAGGTTATTTTGAATAGAATTACGCTTGTGGGTGCTTTTGTTGTTTCAGGTTAAGTAAGTGAAGCTCCGGGAGTCAAGGAAAGCAAAGAAATAGTGGAAATTGAAATTCTGAGACACTCGCCCCGCGAGTGTACTCTCGCCTCGCGAGAGTCTGAAGACCAGCAAGACAGAGACCATCACGGCCAAGCCGTGATGAATACCACGCCCGTGGCAGTTTGAGGTTTGAAGACTCGCCCCGCGAACACACTTTCGCCTCGCGAGAGTTCAAATTGAAAGCGCGCCAATTTTAATTCTCGCCTCGCGAAACTCTGCTCGCCTCGCGAGCGAGCGCAGATCAGGAATCCTATTTAAAGGCTTTTGCAGATCAGATTTGAGGGGGGGATCGTTACGAGGAGGTTTTCCACTTAGGTTAGGGCAGTAGTTTCGAATCCTTATTTCTCCTTGGAGCTGCGTCTCCTTTTCTCGTTTTCTTTTTATTTTACGATGGTGATTGTGTCCGAGTGTTTGTCTATGAGCATGAGGAACTAATCCCCCTCGTCCGAGGGAACGATGAAGCCACCCATGGCGATGTAAATCCGATATGATGTATGTCTTTCTCCTTTAATTCAATTCTTGTTTTCCGATTCTGATTTGAATGTTTGATCATATGTTTTGCGTGATTAATCAGTTAAACGTGTTTGAGGCCTAACGGCGATTCGCGTTTCAGAACTTGAATCGGGATCATAAATGTTTTCTAATTCTGATTTGATTGTGTTGATCATATGTGTTGCGTGATTGACTTGTTAACGTTGATGAGGCTTAGTCAGCGATTCACGTTTAGAACTTGAATTAGGATCATCGATCGAATATTGCACGAGAGTGAGTAGGAGATCGGTGCAACCATATAGGGAACAAGAATTAACCGAATTCGAGATTAGGATTATGAGACCTAGTAAGTAATTAATCCAATCGTCGAATACGTCCTAATGAGCATGAGAGTGGATTTAGGAGAACTTAGGGGTCCCGGTTGACATTGTAATTGAACCTAGGGAGGAATTCATCATCACTTGGGTGTACATATTGGGTAGGTGGATTTGTGACCTTGGACATTTTAGTTTTCTGATTTTTAGTTAATTAGTTTATTTAGCTTGTTAATTGAATTTCGCTATTAATCTTCTCTCTCAACCACCTTCTTCCGTAACTTGACCGAACATATCGGATTTCCCGCGGATTAGTCGAATTGGTAGCCCAATCCCTGAGTTCGACCTCGGTAATTACTTACCGTGTTATTTTTATTACTTGCGACGACCCGGTACACTTGCCGGCGTAACAACAAGTTTTTGGCGCCGTTGCCGGGGATTGGCACAACCAATTTTTCTGATTCTAGGGGAGTTTGATTATTTGGTTAAGTTATTTTTGTTCTTATTTTTATTTTTATTATTTTCTTTTTATTTTCTACTATCTGTCTACTTCTTTGATTCCACTTGGTCTTGCCTTGTTTTGTATGCGAGGTACACGAAGGAATGCTTCCGGGTTGCGAGTATTGTGATGGGAACCATGACACTTGGAGTTGTACGTTCTACTTCCCTCAAGTATATGTGGAACCATGGCATAATGACAAATGTGCCCCGGAACAACTATCGAATCGGGAATCAGTATTGGGGTGATATGAGTAGAGACCATCCGGATTTCGCTTGGAGTAATGCTGACGATGGTCTAGCCTGGCAGCCACAACCTCAACAGAGTTGGCAACCACAACCTTGGGAGTTGGCTCTTGAGAAGTTGAGTGCGACACTTGAGAAAGTGTCAATCAATACAAACGCAGCCATTGACAAGTTGGCAACTCATACAGGGATGGCACTTCAGAATCTAGAGATGCAGATTGCCCAGCTGTCAAAACAACTAAATGAGCCTCTCCTAGACACTCACCCATGTGAAACCGAGAACCACCCTAAGAACCTATGCGATGCCACAACAACTAGAAGCAGTGGGGTGTTGGGATATGACTGGGATGTAACTAGTTCTCGGGGAGTTGAGGAAGAACAACCACATGTTGAGGAAGAGCAACCTAAGGAAGAGGAGTTGGCAAAGGACAAGGCGTCGGAGCAAGGGGGTAGAGAACAAAATGCGGATAAAGTGGTAGAGGATTCCACCATGCTTGCTAAGCAACCTGAAAATAATGCATTGGATAAATATGTTGGCTTGCATGCATGTGTGGACATTGGTAAATTAGACACTCCCACTTGTCTGGCACACTTCCTCGTGAGGACACCATTTGACCCGAGAGGAAGTGAATTCATAATAACAAAGGTCAATGGAATTTTCATACACTGGCTGGGTGGAGTTGATGAAGTCATATTACTGCTACGATCTCCACTCCAATTACCATTTGATCCTGGTGGAAGACCTCACATGATGAACATCTCTTGGCCTCTGTACCACAGACTATGGGATCCAGGTGGATGCTTCTTAATAAGTCAGGCTCGGGACATTAAACAAGCGCTTCTTGGGAGGCAACCCAAGCTAGGTATCTCTTTTCCTAACTTTTGTTTTGTTTTTGTGTTTGTTTTTTGTGTTCTGTTTTTGTTTGTCGCTCTTGAATAATTTGAGAAGATCAAGAGTTTTTGTATGAAATGTTGTGTCGGCAAGCTTGTTGGATTTTTATTAGATTGAGCGTAGATTGATTGCATGAATTATTTGACCATTGATGATTTCCCCCTAGGTTCTAATAATAGAAAAGTTTATCCCCACTTAAAAATTGAAAACTGGACTTTGAGAACTTTGTTGTGATTACTTGATTTATGATAAGTTTGGGGTGAGGGGGGTGCACACACTAGGAATCGTATCTCGGTCAAACAATTTGCAAAATGTCCAGGTGAGGATTTGAGCCTCCAACTCTGTTTTTGAATGTGTGAATCACTGTTAAGTTGCACTTTCCCGAATTTGCTTGAATCTCTATATGGTTTGCATGTTTATGTGTTGCATCAAATGATTTAGGCAATTTTCTTTGAATTAACTACTTGGCCTAAAATGAACCATCCCTCATGCATGTTCCCTAGTTAGCCAAATTGAGCCCAATTGACTTATTGTTTCTTGATGACACTACATTACGAGCCAAAATCTGGAAAAAAAAAAAGCCATGTTAACCCAATCTTAGGATTAGGAGAGCATGGAATTGAGCAAGAGAAAGGTTGTGAGAAACTAAGTTTGGGGTGGCTACAAGGAGGTATGTCATTTTGGGGTGAGAAAAAGAAAAATAAAGGTTGAAACCCAAGGTAAAAAAAAAAAATTGCCAAAGGAAAATGGGAGAACAAAAAGATTAGCAAGGAAAAGTCTGTAGTCACCCGAGCCCAAATGAAAATGGAAAAAGGAATTTGAGTGGAAAAAGTGTCAAAATGCTCATGCTCTCTTAGTTCCTAGGGACTTAAGCCTAAATATCCTTGACTATCCTACCCTCAGCCAGGCCCCATTACAACCTTTAAAAGACCTTCTGATGTTGCATGCATGTTTTCGTGGGAACCATTTTTGAGATGAAAATCAAATTCATGGGAAGTGCTCTTGATATGTGAAATTGAGTGAAAAGTGGATAACCTTGACAAACTTGAGCGAACGAGTGAAATTTTAAATGCCCTTGTGAGGAAGGCAATTGTTTGAGATATGTGATCTTCCTTTGTGTGTATCTCTGATCCTCAACTTAGAGTAATTATGGAATGAATGATGAGTTCTCAATGGTTTAAAGTAAATGAATGTGGGGATTACATTGATGTAGGGGGGAGATCATTGGAGCAAAACTGTTTTGTAAAGTTGCATTAAATTTGTGCGAAATCGATTGATTCCTTTAGGCTTGCCAAGTCTTGAGTCGTTTTTGAGTTTTAAGCTTGCTTGGGGACAAGCAAGGTTTAAGTTTGGGGTATTTTGATAAGCCTCTGGCTTATCTAGTTTTATGACTAGATGAACTAGGGTTTACGTGTCAATTTATTCGAGTTCATTCTCGTTTTCGCCCAAATTTGCCTTGTTTTGTTCCTAAGTTGGACTTTGACTCGTTTTGCGTCTTTTGTGTAGTTTTTAGTTTATTTTGAATAGAATTACGCTTGTGGGTGCTTTTGTTGTTTCAGGTTAAGTAAGTGAAGCTCCGGGAGTCAAGGAAAGCAAAGAAATAATGGAAATTGAAATTCTGAGACACTCGCCCCGCGAGTGTACTCTCGCCTCGCGAGAGTCTGAAGACCAACAAGACAGAGACCATCACGGCCAAGCCGTGATGAATACCACGCCCGTGGCAGTTTGAGGTGTGAAGACTCGCCCCGCGAACACACTTTTGCCTCGCGAGAGTTCAAATTGAAAGCGCGCCAATTTTAATTCTCGCCTCGCGAAAGTCTGCTCGCCTCGCGAGCGAGCGCAGATCAAGAATCCTATTTAAAGGCTTTTGCAGATCAGATTTGAGGGGGGAATCGTTACGAGGAGGTTTTCCACTTAGGTTAGGGCAGTAGTTTCGAATCCTTATTTCTCCTTGGAGCTGCGTCTCCTTTTCTCGTTTTCTTTTTATTTTACGATGGTGATTGTGTCCGAGTGTTTGTCTATGAGCATGAGGAACTAATCCCCCTCGTCCGAGGGAACGATGAAGCCACCCATGGCGATGTAAATCCGATATGATGTATGTCTTTCTCCTTTAACTCAATTCTTGTTTTCCGATTCTGATTTGAATGTTTGATCATATGTTTTGCGTGATTAATCAGTTAAACGTGTTTGAGGCCTAACGGCGATTCGCGTTTCAGAACTTGAATCGGGATCATAAATGTTTTCTAATTCTGATTTGATTGTGTTGATCATATGTGTTGCGTGATTGACTTGTTAACGTTGATGAGGCTTAGTCAGCGATTCACGTTTAGAACTTGAATTAGGATCATCGATCGAATATTGCACGAGAGTGAGTAGGAGATCGGTGCAACCATATAGGGAACAAGAATTAACCGAATTCGAGATTAGGATTATGAGACCTAGTAAGTAATTAATCCAATCGTCGAATACGTCCTAATGAGCACGAGAGTGGATTTAGGAGAACTTAGGGGTCCCGGTTGACATTGTAATTGAACCTAGGGAGGAATTCATCATCACTTGGGTGTACATATTGGGTAGGTGGATTTGTGACCTTGGACATTTTAGTTTTCTGATTTTTAGTTAATTAGTTTATTTAGCTTGTTAATTGAATTTCGCTATTAATCTTCTCTCTCAACCACCTTCTTCCGTAACTTGACCGAACATATCGGATTTCCCGCGGATTAGTTGAATTGGTAGCCCAATCCCTGAGTTCGACCTCGGTAATTACTTACCGTGTTATTTTTATTACTTGCGACGACCCGGTACACTTGCCGGCGTAACAACAGGGGTATATGAGGAGAGACCATCCGGGGTTCGCTTGGAGTGATGCTAATGGTGGTCTAGCCGGTCAACAACATCCTCAACAGAATTGGCAACAACCTCAACAGGGTCTGAGACCGAACATTGGAATTCAGCAGTGCAATACTCAGCAGGCTCTTCTAGGGCCTAATCAGTTGCAAATAACAGATGGTGGAAGACAACCGTGGGAGCTGGCTTTTGAGAAGTTGAGTGCAACAGTGGAGAAATTGTCAATCGACACAAACACTGCAGTGGACAAGTTGGCAAAATATACAGGCACAACCTTAGAGAAAGTGAGTGCGTCAGTTGACAAGTGGGCAACTTATACAGGGTCGGCAATTCACAATCTAGAGACGCAGGTTGCTCAGCTCGCAAGGCAACTTAATGAGCGTCTCCCAGGCATTTTCCCAGGTGATACCGAAAACAACCCTAAGAGCCATTGCAATGCCATAACAACTAGAAGCGGTAAGGGGTTGGGATCTAACAGGAGTGCAACCAGTATAGAAGAAGACAAGGCCCCGGAACAACCACACATTGAGGAAGAACAACCTGAAAAAGAGGTGTTGGCAAGTGACAAGGCACCGGAGCAAGGGGGAAGACTGAAACTTGTAGATGAAGAGTTCCGAAAGAAGAAGTGGGTTGAACCCCAAAACCTCCCGCCCTACATGAAGGTACCGTATCCTGAAAGATTGAAGAAGCCTCAAGAGGATAAGCAATTCAATAAGTTCCTTGATGTCTTCCGAAAACTTCAGATTAACATTCCATTTGCGGAAGCCTTGGAACAGATGCCATCATATGCCCGGTTTATGAAGGATCTTCTCACCAAGAAGCGGAGAATAGTGGATGAGGAAACGGTTGCTTTGACCGAGGAGTGTAGTGCCATCCTTCAGAGAAAACTCCCTCCAAAGTTGAAGGATCCCGGTTCCTTTTCGATACCATGTACCATTGGGGAGATGACTGTAGGGAAGGCATTGTGTGATCTAGGGGCAAGCATCAACTTGATGCCCCTCTCTATGATGAAGAGGTTGGGAATCAAAGAATTCAAGGATACACGGATGTCGCTCCAACTAGCCGACCGCTCTATAAAATATCCTTATGGGGTGGTCGAAGACTTGTTAGTAAAAGTGGACAAGCTCATATTTCCGGCGGACTTTGTAGTGCTTGATATGGATGAAGACGCCGAGGTCCCTCTCATATTGGGTAGGCCCTTCTTGGCCACTGGGGGTGCCTTGATAGATGTGCGACAAGGGAAACTCACTCTAAGGGTGCAAGATGATGAGGTAGTCTTCAATCTCTTTGAAGCAATGAAGCACCCTGTAGAGAGGACGGAAGTGTATCGTGTGGATATGGTGGATCCAACTGTTAAGGCAAAGACAACTAGAGAAGCCCATGGTTCTTCACTTGCTCAAGTATTGGTAAAATCCCATGATGATGATAGAGAGGAAAGAGGCCCTTTGGGGGATGAGGTCTATCTTGAATGGTTAAAAGACATGGAAGCCTTACCGAGTCTCCCAAGGGAAGATTGTGCAAGGGAAGAACTCAGCAATAAAGGCATGAAAAAGAATGGTAAGGCACCAAGGTTGAAAGGTGGCACAACCGTGATGGTCAATGCAGACAATGAGTTGATCCCAAAAAGGACCATCACGGGGTGGAGAGTTCGTGCTGATTATCGAAGGATGCTGGACTTAAATGAGTTGTCCGGGAACAGCATGCGAGCATATGAAAGGGCAAGAGCCTACAGGAAACGGACAGAGGGATGGCATGGCAAGCAAGATCTTCTTCCGGATTAACCCTTAGGGGTGACTTGAGTCAGGCTCGGGACGTTAAACAAGCGCTACTTGGGAGGCAACCCAAGCTAGGTATCCCTCTCCTTTCCTCACTTTTGTTTTTGTTTTTATTTTTGTTTTTGTTTTTGTTTGTCACTCTTGAATAATTTGAGAAGATCAAGAGTTTTTGTATGAATAGTGTGTCGGCAAGCTTGTTGGATTTTAATTAGATTGAGCGTAGATTGATTGCATGAATTATTTTGACCATTGATGATTTCCCCCCTAGGTTCTGAAATTAGAAAACTTTATCCCCACTTAAAAATTGAAAACTGAACTTTGAGAATTTTATTGTGATTACTTGATTTATGATAAGTTTGGGGTGAGGGGATGCACACACTAGGAATCGTATCTCGGTCAAACAATTTGCAAAATGTCCAGGTGAGGATTTGAGCCTCCAACTCTGTTTTTGAATGTGTGAATCACTGTTAAGTTGCACTTTCCCGGATTTGCTTGAATCTCTATATGGTTTGCATGTTTATGTGTTGCATCATATGATTTAGGCAATTTTCTTTGAATAACTACTTGGCCTAAAAAGGACCATCCCTAATGCATGTTCCCTAGTTAGCCACATTGAGCCTAATTGACCTATTGTTTCTTGATGACCCTATATTACAAGCCAAAATCTGAAAAACCATGTTAACCCAATCTTAGGATTAGGAGAGCATGGAAGCATAGAAAGAGAACGGTTGTGAGGAACTAAGTTTGGGGGTGGCTACAAGGTGATGTGTCATATTGGGGGTGAGAAAAAGAAAAATAAAGGTTGATTAAAAAAAAAATTGCCAAAAGAAAAGGGACAAAACAGAGAAAAAAATAGCAAGGAAAAGGTTGTAGTCACCCAAGGCAAAAAGAAAAATGGAAAAAGGAATTTGAGTGGAAAATGTGTTTAATGCTCATGCTCTCTTAGTTCCTAGGGACTTAAGCCTAATATCCTTGAATATCCTACCCTCAGCCAGGCCCCATTACAACCTTTACAAGACCTTCTGATGTTGCATGCATGTTTTCGTGGGAACCAATTTTGAGATGAAAATCAAATTCATGGGAAGTGCTATTGATACGTGAAATTGAGTGAAAAGTTGATAGCCTAGACGAATTTGAGCGAATGAGTGAAATTTTACATACCCTTGTGAGGAAGGCAATTGTTTGAAATTGGTGATCTTCCTTTTGTGTGTGACTCTGATCCTCAACTTAGATTAATGATTGCATGAATGCTGAAGTTCTCAATTGTTTAAAGCAAATGAATGTGGGGATTACATTGATGTAAAAAGGGGGAGATCATTGGAGAAAAACTGTTTTGATTGAATGAAATTTGTGCGAAAGCGATTGATTCCTTTAGGCTTGCCAAGTCTTGAGTCCTTTTTGAGTTTTAGCTTGCTTGTGGACAAGCAAGGTTTAAGTTTGGGGTGTTTTGATAAGCCTTCAGCTTATCTAGTTTTATAACTAGATGGACTGTGGTTTTTGTGCAAATTATTCGAGTTCAATCTCGTTTTCGCCCAAATTTGGCCTTGTTTTATTCCTAAGTAGACTTTTACTCGTTCTAGGCATTTTTAGTAGTTTTTAGCTTATTTTGGATAGAATTATGCTTTTGGTTGCTTTTGGTGTTTTCAGGTCAATAAGTGAAGCTCCGGGAGTCAAGGAAAGTCAAGAAACAGTGGAAATTGCAATTCTGGAGACACTCGCCCCGCGAGTGTATGCTCGCCTCGCGAATCGTGAAGACTTGGAAGTCAGAGCCTAGAATTGAAGTCTCGCCCCGCGAGAGTCTGAAGACCTGCAAGACAGAGACCATCACGGCATAGCCGTGATTAAGGTCACGGCTGTGACAAATTTAGGTTTGAAGTCTCGCCCCGCGAACACACCCTCGGCTCGCGAAAATCCAAATTTGAAAGGGCGCCAATACTAAAATTCACCTCGCGAAGGAGTGCTCGCCCCGCGAGCGAGCAAGAATCAGAATCCTTATTTAAAGGCTGTTTCAGATCAAAGGAGAAAGCTTTTCCACTCGTTTTAGATCAGAGTTACGAATCCTTGTCTTCTCTGGAGCTGCGTCTCCCTTTTTCTTGTTTTATTTTATTTTGGAGATTATGTCAGATTGTTTGTGCGTCGTCACGGGCATGAGGAACTAATCCCCTCGTCCGAGGGATCAATGAAGCCACCCATGGCGGTGTAGTATTCTTGTGATGTATGTTTTTCTCCCCTTCTCTTATGAATGTTTTCCAATTCTGTTTTGATTGCGTTGATCATATGTATTGCGTGATTAACTAGTTAAACGTGTTTGAGGCCGAACGGCGATTCGCGTTTTAGAACTTGGATTGGAATCACTAATCGAATAATGAGCACGACAGTGGATTTAGGAGATTAGTGCAACCTTATAGGGAACAAGAATTAATCAAATTCGAGATTAGGGTTATGAGACCTAGTAAGTAATTAATCCAATCATCGAATACGTCCTATTGAGCACGACAGTGGATATAGGAGAATTTGGGGGTCCCGGTTGACATTATAATTGAACCTAGGGAGGAATACATCATCACTTGGGTACTATACATGATTGGGTAGGTGGATTTGAGACCTTGGATATTTTAATTTCTGAATTTAATCACCTTAGCTTTAATCGATTTGTTACTTGAATTGCGATATTAATCTCTCCCTCTCAACCACTTTCTGTAACTTGACCAAACGTATCTGATTTCCCGCGGATTAGTCGAATTGGTAGCCCAATCCCTGAGTTCGACCTCGGTAATTACTTACCGTGTTTATTTTATTACTTGCGACGACCCGGTACACTTGCCGGTGACATCAACAGTGTCATGCTTTGCAATGCTTGATATTTTGTTTAGCCTTCTTGAAATTCCCTTTCCTTGATTTCCCCACCTAACGATTAATCCCATGGACCCGTTACAATCAAAGTAAAAGACCTCTTGATTCTTATGTGTTTTCTTTAATAAAGTAGAGATTTGGTTAATAGTCAAGCTTATGGTAGAATTCATTCCTTGAGGAAATTGAGCAAATTGTCATATATCCTTAAGCACTTGAGTGAGGTGAGAAAGAGTGCTCGAAATCAGTGAGAATTTGAGTCTAGGAAACCTAAGCTTCTAATTGGACTTGAAATTGATTGTCTCTTGCTGAATTATTTGAAAATGCCTGTTACTTAGATTAGTTACTTGGGTTCTTGGTTCACTATCCATGCTCTGATTATTTATATCTTCTGGTCTTGGTGATTGCTTGAGGACAAGCAAAGTCTTAAGCTTGGGGTGATTTGATGAGTGTGATTTCACCTCATATTTCATGTACATTTTTGCATGCATTTTCATATAGTTTAGGCAATTTTAATTTGATTTTTGTTAGTTTTTACCTTGGAATGGGTAAGGCGGTTTTGTGGTGTTGTTTTGCAGAAATTAAGGATAAAATGCTCAGGATCAGCCATGATGGAGCCTGGATGAAGATAAAGCTTGAAAAGTGAAGAAAATGAGCCAAACAGAGCCCATCACGGCCTGGCCGTGATGACCATCACGGCCATGATCAAGCAAAACTAAAAAGAAAAGAAGGCAAAAGTCAGAGCTGGTCACAGCCTAGCCGTGATGCCCATCACGGCCGTGACATGTATCCTCAACAGGCAGAACTGATCATGGCCTAGCCGTGATGAACATCACGGCCGTGACAGACCAAAAATTGAAGAAGCGCCTTTGGCAGAACCCATCACGGCCGTGACGCGCGCCTAATCTATAAATAGGCATCTGGGCAAAACAGAAAGTAGGACTTTTAACCCTAGAGGACTTTTACCCTAAAAAGACATCTTCTCTGAGCCAAGGGGCTGCTGTGATTGCTGTGGAAAGCTTCCATGGAGTTTCTTCTCTCCTTTGCTCATATTGCTTTGATTTTGGCTTTCTCTATGACTATGAGTAGCTAAATTCCCTTTGTGTTGGGAATAGATATAGCTAAACCGAATCTCATGTATTTGCTTTGATCTATTAATCTATGTTTATGCTTCATTATTAGTGTTTGATTTCTATACTTAATGCTTTTTGTGGTTTGATCACCCATGAATTGTTCTGAGAATTGATTTGCAATCGGGAAGTGCTTATCAGTTCTTGTTCTGAAATCAATCACCTAGTAAACCTTGCATCTAGGAATGGATTTTGGTTTATTAGTAATCGTGTAATCCCTACTCTTAATGCAAATTCATTAGTTAAGTCACCTAAGGAATTAGGGTTTAATTGGGGGATTTAGGCTCTTTTTATCTAAGGAATTAGGACTTGAGTAATCTTGTGGATTGATTTTAATATTTGAAGCATAAATTGGATTGATGGGCTTAGTATTGCATGAGGCAAAGGTTTAGTGAAGTTTAATCCCAACATCTTTCATCATATTTAAAAAATCCCCTTTTTGCATTCCAAGTGTTTGATAAAAATCCTAAAAGAATTTGTTCCTTTTATTTTGTTTATTTTAACTCTTGTTGGGCTTGGTATTTAATATTGAACTCCCTTCCATCCAAACGATCATCTAGATAGTAGTCCAATTTGCGAAGTGGTACTTGTCCGCGATCCCTGAGAACGATATCCGGTCTCACTACCGTATTACTTGTACGACTAGGTATACTTGCCTAGATCTGTCAACATTTCTTGATGACCTTATGTTATAAGCCAAAAATCTGGAAAAACCATGCTAACCCAATTTTAGGATTTAGGAGAGCATGGATGCTTAGCAAGACAAGGATTGAAGGAAACTAAGTTTGGGGTGGCTACAAGGGTTCGATATGTTATGTTAGATTGAGAAAAAGAAAAAAAAAATATAGGTTGAAGCCAAAGGCAAAAGGGAAAAAGAAAAAGAAGAAAAATAAAAAATGCCAAAAAAGGGCAAAATAAAAGGGTGTCAAAGGAAACAGGTTGTAGCCACCCAAAGCGTCAAAAAGAAAAATGGAAAAAGGAATTGGAGTGAAAATAATAGTGTAAAAAGTTTAATGCTCTCTTAATTCCTAGGGATGTAAAGCCTAGCACCTTTGTATATCCTATCTTTAGCTAGGCTACATTACAACCTATGAAAGACCTTTTGATAATGCATGCATGTTTTCGTGGGAACTTTGTTTGAGATGAAAATCAAATTCATGGAAAGTGCTCTTGAAATGTGAAATTGAGTGAAAGTTGATAGCCTAGACAAATTGAGATAATGAGTGAATTATTAAATGCCCTCGTGAGGAAGGCAAATGTTTGAAATTGATCATCTCTTTTTTGTGTGTAACTCGAACCCTTTTCTTAGATTAATAATTGCATGAATGATAAAATTCTCAATTGTTTAAAGTAAATGAATGTGGGGATTACATTGATGTAAAAGGGGGAACATTGAAGAAAAATTGAATTGATAAAATTGTATGAAATTTGTGCGAGATTAATTGAGTCCATTGAGCTTACCCAATTCAGAGTCTTTTTGAGTTTTAGTTTGCTCGAGGACAAGCAAAGTTTAAGTTTGAGGTATTTTGATAATCCACTGTCTTATCATGTTTTATCTATTATTTTAGAGCAGATTTCATCAATTAAATTTTGTTGAATGCTTGATTTAGCCCAAATTAGACTTGTTTTCCTATTTTAGTTATTTTGAGTCAATGTGTGCATTTAATTGATTTTAATTAGAATTTAATTGATTTTCTTAAGATTTTCATATTTTTATTTTTAGGAAAGGACAAAGAAGAAGGATTGAAATTAAATTGAAGATTGCCAAGAAAATTGCAAGGGCCCACATGATGGATTTGAATCCAAATCAATTTGGATTTGGATTATTATGATTAAAAGATAATTCAATTGGCATTGAGATAAAAGATTGGATCCAAATCAAATTGGATTTGGATAATAATTGCCTATCACAACAACAAAGAATATGATAAGATTTGGCAATTAATTTGGAAATATTGATTTGGTAATTAAATATGAAGATTAAAATGCTCAGGACCAATTATGTTGGAGTTTGCATGAAGGCGGAGCTTGAAATACAAGAAAAATGAGCCAAACAGAGCCCATCACGGCCTGACCGTGATAGGCATCACGGCCATGATTGAGCAGGGCTGAAAAAGAAAGAAGAACACAAAGTCAGAACCTATCACGGCCGTGACAGGCCAACTAGTGTCAAGTTCTCCAGGACAGAACTGTCACGGCCTGGCCGTGACAGGCATCACGGCCGTGACGCGAAAAATCTGAAAATTTAATTGCTGATTTGATCTGATTTTGTAACAGCTTTAATCCCAAGTTACCCTACATTATAAATAGGACTCTAAGGCTCGAAAATAGGGATCCACTGGGCTGCTACCTTAGGCAAAAATTAGGATTTCTCTTCTTCTCAATTTCTTCTCTTAGGTTTTTTTATGCTTTTGTTATTCAAGGTTGCCATGACCATGGCAATGCTTGAGTAGTTGTTTTTATTTCTAGGAATTGGGGCTATGCCCAAGACCTGTTTTATGTTATGAATTGATGTTTTCCCTTTGTTAATTCCAAATTGCTTTTGATTTGATTCCTATTGCATGAATTACTTGTGAATTTGGTGCGCACTTATTTACATGTCATAGATACTCTAAGGATGAACCTAGCGGTGAACTTAGGTATTGGATTTATAGGGATTGAACTTAGGACTTAAATCACGAGAGTTAGAAGCGGTCCTTCGAGGGTTCATTGAATTGTCACGAATCTTAATGGGTTCAGTTTAAATACAATTATCACGAGAGTAAGGATTGGTTTAATTGGGCACAGTTCTTGTATCTCGAGAGGGAACATTAACTTATTTAGGATAAATTCACCTTGAAAGAAATTTTGATAATTAACAAGAGGGGTAGTCAATTTAGTAGCATGAGCAGCCTTGTTGGTAACCCAATTCCTGGAAATCTCTTTTTCATATTTAAAATCCCAAAATATTTGATTTGATTTTATTGTTTCTTTTATTTTCTTGAAATCTTTTCACACCTATTTCTCAGTCTAAATAGTTGTTTAATTTGTGAAGTGACACTTGGTTTCCCAATCCCTGAGTTCGATACTCAGTTTATCACCGTTTTATTATTACTTGCTTCGATCCGGTACGCTTGCCGGAGCCCATCATGTGACAATTAGATAAAACACGACTTTAAAATTCGAATCCTTGACTTTTCACGTAAAGTTTACTTGAAGAAACAGATCACTTGTATTGCGATCAGTCACCTTTATTTGATTTATGTTTTTTTTTTTGTAAATCTATTATATTTTATTATAAATTTAAGTTTAGAAGTAATTATCAGTAAAAAAATGTTTACAAGGAATTATGGTTTTAAAAAAAATATTTTTAATAATGTGATAAAAAAAAATTTGACAAAAATAATATATGATAATATATAACTTGTAAATTAGGTAAAGAATAAAGATAATTACGATGGCATATAAGTATAGCACACAATTAATAAATTAAGCAATTGTTAAATTCTTTGATTCTTACTTTATTAGTTTTGATTAAAGTTTTGTAAAAATTTGAATATTATTTATTTTTAGATAAAAGAGGGACACTCATATATTAACTTAAAACAAGTCTGGGAGCTGAAACCCCATTACAATCATCTCCAATAAGACATTCCAACAAAGGATCAAAGACTACTCACTAGTTGCACATGACTAGGTGCATCAAAGCCACTCTTAGCTAAATAATTAGTACATCTATTAGATTCCCCGAGGGCTCGTTTGTTGGTCAGGATAGGATAGAGGCGGATATAATAAGAGAATAGGATATGAGTAGGATATGATATGAGCAGGATAAGCTATTATCATATCCGACGTTTGGTGTCCACTAGATAACCAACCAGACAGCATTATAATTTAAGTATGGATTTTAAATTTTTCGTTTTTATTCTAAATGTTTTCATCTTTTATTAGATTTTAGTTTTTTTTATAATTTTCATTATTTAAAATTATATAAAAGACAAAATTATCCTTGTGATAAAATTACATATAATTTTTTAAATTTTTTAAATATTGTCTAACTAAAATTAATTTTTTATATTTTTAATTATTCATTTTTTTTTACTTTACATATAGTTAAATTATTAGACTACCTTTTTATATTTTACAGTTTTTTAAAATAATATAAAATAACAAAATTAGCATTGTTATAAAATAAAAATAAATTTTAAAATGAATTATTAATATTTTTATTATTTTAAATATTTTATTATACCTTTTTTTGGTAATCATGTTAAATTTTATTATACTTTAAATTATTATTTTATTATACTTTAATTATTTTATGTATTATATATTTTTATATTTTATTATATTTTAAATCACCATATCCTACTTGTTACCAGAAAAAAAAATACCTTATCCTATCCTGTTGAGTGCTAACCCAGCCATCCCCTCATGATAGAATTTTAAGTGGATGGATATGATAGAATAAGTGACAGGATTATCTTATCCTATCCTATCCTATTGGCTTACCAAACAACAGTTTCAGACAGGATATGATAACTTATCTTATCCTGTCTCTCTTATCCTGACCATCAAACAAGCCGTAAAGAGTATGTTGAACACTAACTTGCCAATTTGAGAATGCAGCAACAATAGGATCTCTTCTACCAGAGATTTAATGAGAAAATTGTGAGAAGAGCCTCTAGAAATCGTATTAGACACAACAGCACTTGAGTCAGTTTAAAAAATGACTCTTTCCAAATTCAAACATCTTGCCGCCTTAATTTAATGCCTTTCAAGAGAGCCTGACGTTCAGCCAATAGAGAGGAGCATCTTCCCAAATTACAAAGAAAACATTTCACAAAGGCAACAGAGGAGTCTCGGATGACACCACCACAAGCAGAAACACCAGTTTGATTAATGTGAGCACCATCAACATTCACCTTCACAAAATTTGGTGGAGGCGGCTGTCATCCCACTTGCACCAGAACTCTTCTATCATCCATAAAACTGAGAGGTTTAGCAATTTCCTTATCAATAACACATACAAGAGATGTAATCCACAGCCACAATTCCCTCCCCATTTTGGATTCATGAGAGAACACAAGCCTGTTTTTGTCCTTCCGGATAGCATCCACAGAAACAACACAGAAAGAGAGCCAGCTCAAAGGAATTTGGCCAATGCCATCAAAGTCTGTTTGGATAATGGATTTTAAGTGAGGAAAGTAATTTGAGAGGGTATTTAAAATGACATGAATTAGAATATTCTGTTTGGATACTTAATCCTCAATTTTTCTAAATTCCAGGGATTTCCATCAGGTATTTTTTTAAAGCAAAATCAGGGAATTTCAAATTACACCTATTAGAGTGGGTTTTCAAATTCTGCTCCTCCCTTCACGATCGTCACACTTCTTCTGCTCTTCATCACAACATTTCTCCATGGCTTTTCTTCTCCTCACCTCCACAACTGTTCATTCTGCAACTCCATAGCTATTCATTCTTCCCTCCATAGCCCTAGCTCAAGGATTTGAAGAGTTGAGAGCTGTGAAGGTATCAGATCTACTCTTTCTTCATATATTTTTACTACTTTTACTTCATATTTTTCGATTTTACTCCATGGCTATTCTTCTCCTCACCTCCCCAGCTATTAATTCTTCAACTCCATAGCTATTCATTCTTCCCTCCATAGCCCTAGCTCAAGGATTTGAAGAGTTGAGAGCTGCAAAGGTATCAGATCTACTCTTTCTTCATACATTTTTGCTAATTTTACTTCATATTTTTCGATTTTTGTTGCTCTCTACAAAGTTTGTTTATGCTGTGATGTTGATTTTGAAAGATGGGTTTATGTGTTTTTTCTTGTTTTCTGATTTTTTTGTTGCTACTTTTGGTTTGCTTGAGAAAAATGTAGGGTTGGAGATATGGGTGGGAATTAGAGAATATATAAGTATCAAGAAGTAGAGTGTTATGCCTTTGCCAATTCAATATTATGAGTATTTTGAAAGAATTTTACAAAAGTCAAGAACGTTTGGAAGCTCTCGTGGCAAATTCACAAGGGTAGAAAATCTGGTAGTGGTTGCTGACTTTCAAGCTAATGGTGCAGCAATGTAGAGTTTTAGTATCTTTGAAGCACCCCAAAACTTGTCTATTTAGATGTGGAAAACTTCCTTTTATATTTTGTGATAACTTAGATAACTTCCTATCTATGTTAACTAAAAACTCACTGGGTAACTTAGATAACTGCTGTTTAGTATAGTGGGTAGTGAAAGAATTTTACAAAAGTCAAGATAATGAAAAACTGTGGGCAGTGAATTTACTGAGAGACTGAAATCACCGAGGAAAGAAGAGGGGTTATAGTATTTATAAGGGGTTAGATTGCCAAAAAAGGGGTAGCATATGGGTGTGTCGTGTGTGGCAGTGGGTATCACCTGCATCTGTTGAAGATATTGCGAGGTATGTAACTTTCATCCATGTATTACACTTTTAGTGTGTGGCATAAAAGTAAACTAAACTTTAGTATTTAAGATTATATATTGGTCCAAAGATCTGGCTTCAGGAATAAGATGCCACTTTTCAGAGTCTAGGAATAAGATCACCTGAATATAGGATCTTGCTAAAAATTTTATATACTCTTTAGTCTTTTATGTGTAGTTCATGCATTGTAGCTGTGTTTTTATGCTCATTTTTATTTGTGGCTTGAATAAATTGTGTGATCATTTTTATGCTCAAAACCATGCTCTCTAGCAAACCAGCACCATGCTCTCTAGCAAACAGAACTGAATTTCGATAGTAGTTAGCAACTTGTGTTTGATAAGGACTACTGCCGCCCTTCATGAATAAGAATGATGTGAACCAAAATTACAAGGTTTGACTTCAAATCTTCGAGAAAGTTGGATCATGTCAGACTGAATTATTATAATAATATATTCCTATACTCGTATATTATATATACAACTTTTGACCTGACTTTTTTTTGTCAAATAGATTAAGTTTGAGGGTTTTTAAACAAATTTGCATGACTGTTGAAGTAATATATGAGTTGTTTGACTAAAAATGATATACACCATCTAGTTGATAGGTGCATATGGATGGACAGGAGTCACTCCCTCTTCAATCAAAGACAAAGTCACTTTAGAATCAGATTCACATATACTGTCTCAGTTTTTTTATATTTAATTTTGTTACTTTAAGCTTAGAATCATCATTTCATATGCTGTGTCACATTTTCTGTATAGTTTGCTTACTTTTTTTTTTGGTAATTCGATTTCAAGAAATGGACACTAGTGTAGCTGATGCTTCCATTACTTCAAGAAAACGTAAAAGAAATGAAGAAGAGGTGGCAGAGCTTGAGGAAGCATTCATTGTTCTTAGTATCGTTGCTATGCTTTTGGGTGTGATTGCTTGGTATCATGACAAATATTTTGTTAAGGAACCAGCTCGAAATTGGGAACTGGAAAGGCGTAGTTTCCTAAATCGTCTATATAGGGGAACATAAAACGATTGCATTGAACAACTAAGGGTTAGTAAAGGGGCATTTTTTAAGCTTTGTAGAATTTTACAAGAGAAAGGGGAATTAGTAAGAACAAGAAATGTCCCTACAACTGAAGCTGTGGCAATGTTTTTGCATATCCTTGCACAGAACCTAAAATATAGAGTAGTGCAGTTTATATATTGCAGATCCAAAGAAACAATTAGTAGGCAATTCAATAGTGTCCTACGAGCTGTTATGAAAGTGAGCAAGGAATATTTGAAGCTTCATGACTATAATCTAGAAGGATCAGAGTTAAATAAATGGGGATGGTTTGAGGTAAACTTGTCATTTATTTAAATAATTACAAGGCATTTTGAGTAACTACAACTTTTGTAATTTGGTATAATTTTGATATTTCATATGCATAGCTTGTCATATTCTGGTAATATTGTTTTGTAATTGGAAAGCTTGATAAACATTTTCTAGGAGGGGAACTTCAAGCCATCGAAAATAGAACAAGATCATGCTTTCCTGTTGCAACTGCTTTTCTGGTTCAAACAATCCTTCAGGTATAATTTGTTACGTTTGATATTCTGTTTTTAGTTCATGCAAAATGAATCAAATGCATCAATGGCCAATAGGTACAACAGAATTAACCACAGGTCTCAGCTTCATAAAATTGTTCAGTTATTTATGATTTAACTCAAATACAATTCATGCAATATCCGGCTAAGTTATATCATTTTCCCCCTCCTGAAAGATACCAATTTACCAATTAATATTATACCTGTTCTCTTTTGGTAATTGCATCTGATCAATTTTTTCTCTCTCTTATTTGTCCTCGACTAATATATGGGTGGATTCACCATCTTGTTATGATTGTGGCAACAAAACTGTAGGCCAGGGTATGACTGCTGCACTTCCTTTTGAGACTCTTTATGGAGCTTCCAGGGTTGAGCTTTATCGGTATGACCATTGAATATATTCTCTAATTTAATGTGAGATTAATTTGTTATCCTTGTACTAACATCAGACATGTGGCTTTGGTAATTATAATTACCATAATTGATATATGTCTTAATTTTCTTTTGACATCATACATCTGATATCAACTCGTTTTTTCTTTCAAATTTAGAATCAACTCGATAGTTTCTGTAGATTTGAGAGTATCCTAATCTTCCAGATCAAATAGCTGTTTCCTGTTTTAATTTATTTATAGCATGCCGTGGCTAACAAATTCTATTTTAATATGGGCTAAAGTATTCATCAATTACATCTCTATTTGCATTTAGGAGAGCTGTTGATAACCGGTTAATTTTATTGTTGTTACTTGAATTCTGCATTTTTCTTATAAAGCATTTTAGTAGGTTTCTGCTCATGTTCACTAATTTTTAGCTTCTATTATTAGCCAAATTTCTTAACTTTTTGATTATTCTCATTTATCCTTCCTCAACACAGATGCACTTTTTGCTCCAAACTGACTCGCTTCCCTCGATACGATGATCCAGCTAAGGTATTCAACTTGTGACAACTTGTTAATGTTATAATATATGCTTGACCAACTGCTATGCCTAGCACATTAATGCTGGATACTCCCTGTTGTTCTCTTTCAATTTGCAGCTTGTGGAAACAAGGAAGGGCCGCTGTGGAGAGTGGGCCAATTGCTTTACACTCTATTGTCGAGCTTTTGGCTATGAGTCCCGCCTGGTTTGTAACTAGATGAAATTTAAGTCTTTTCAATATTCTGATCTTTCTTAGCTTACTATGCTGCAATTGAGTAGATAATGTATCTTTTTTTCTGTATAGTTGATTGGCAGGATGTATGGTGTAGAGTGTAGACCTGGTTTTGAATATTTGAAGTATTCATTTTGTAGCATAGCACATGATGATTCGGATATTACAAATGCAGTGCCAACTGTCATGTATCCAACACATGACAATGTTGTCTTGCGCTTTGGAAATGATCTAATTTTAGTTTTACTTACATGAAATATCTGTTCAATTCACATACATGGAAAAAACAGAAGTCATGCTTGATATTGTAAGTTAAATTGTAATCTGTAAGGAAATATAGTCATGGACTAGACATGTAAATCTAAATTTAATTCTTGAATTTAGCTTGCATTCTCAGAGGAAATACTTTGCCATGGCATTTTAGTGCCAGTGTTGCGTGTTCATTGATTTCTGTGGGATAATTGGGGCAGTTTTCACTAACAAGGGAATATGGGTATTGAATATTTCCTTTCATTTTCGCAAGTGAATTTTATTTGTGGTTAACTTTTCATTGGCTCAAAATTATCAAAAGGAAAGAATGAAGGTTTCTCAATTTTAGACAGTACGCTCACTAGATCCATCATATCAAACTATATATAAAGTACACTGAAAACTAACCCAATTTTTAAAGTGGGGGGCGGGGGTGGGGGGTCTTATGTCTTAACTTCAAAGATTCTATCCATGTGTTGCTTAGATATTAAACCTAGGGTACATGTGTTTTTTTTTTTTCCCTTTTTCTGAGGACTAAGTTTTCTGTCACTGATTTTGGTTGATCTCCAGATATTGGACTTTACAGATCATGTTTGGACAGAATGCTACTGTCAATTCTTAGGAAGGTAAAATTGACCCAGAAGGTGCTAGTTTTTGTAATATGCTATTAAAACTATTTCTAGCATCTGCATTTGTTTTTGAGGACCTATGTTCTTTCAGATGGATGCATCTCGACCCATGTGAAGGAATCTATGACAAACCATTATTATATGAAAAACGGTATTGTTCATTTTTGCAGTACTTTTTACTTTTCAGTACTTATTGCTTTCATGAGTTTCATCCACTTAGTCGACTGTTGGAAAGTAGTTGTCCTTGTCCTTAGAAGCACCCATCATGCTTGCATGTTCTCTCACATTTTTTAAATATGTGGCGTAGGTGGAATAAAAAACTAAATTATGTGTTAATCTGGTTTGAAGCCATTCCTCATAAGCAAGCCTCCAACAAATCTGCTGTATAACAGATTTCTGTTATAACAGATTTCTGTTATAACAGTTATAACAGTTTTTTGTTATCTGGTGATCCTACTCTTAAGCCACACTCTTCTAACGAACTCCTACATGCCTATATATATGATCCCTATTGTATTGTAGAAGTAGAGAGAATATACAAGAATTCTGTAAAATCTGAGAGATAGCTTAGAGTGTGAGGAACCTACTTTGTAATTTTGATTCCTTGATAGTGAAGCTTTTTTCTCTTTCTGCCCGTGGGTGGATGTAGCCACAATTTGGTGAACCACCCACGTTATATCTTGGTGTTTCTGTTTCTGTTTTATGAGTGATCTTTAATCAAACACCTTCTGTGAGTGTGAATTACTGTGTTTTAAACTCAACAAACTGGTATCTAGAGCTCGGTTAGATCTTCAGTTCTGTTCTGCGTCCAAAGATCTCTGTCAAGAACTCTGTTAATTCAACAAACTGATCTTCAGTTTTGTTCTGCGTCTAAAGAACTCGTTCAAGAACTCTCATTAATTCAACAAGAAGATGGCCAGCACCATCAAGATCGAGAAGTTTAATGGGAGAAACAGCTTCAACCTCTCGGCGCATCAAGATGCGTGCTCTCATGAAGGAACAAAGTGCATGGGCTCCGCTTTCGGTCAAGGTGGCAAGGCTGCCAAAGCCGCTACCCTGGAACAGAAGAGAAAGCTCATTCTTTGATTCTTCTTTCTCTATCGGATGAAGTACTCTATGAAGTCTCTCAAGAATCCACCGCTGCAGGCCTATGGTTGAAACTAGAGAAACTCTACATGACAAAATCTCTGTGCAACAAGCTATTGCTCAAAAGGAGACTATTTGGTCTTCGAATGAAGGAAGGTACACATCTTAAGGATCATCTTGATGAGTTAAATTCAATTTTACTAGAACTCGGAGATATTGATGTTAAAATGGATGATGAAGATATTGCTATGATTCTATTAGCCTCTTTGCCACCATCTTTTGAAAACTTTGTCAGTTCCATGAGCATTGGCAAAGATAGCATCACCTTGGAAGAAGTGAAATCCAATCTGTATTCAAGATAACTCAGATTGAAATCTAGTAATATTGAAGACAGTAATGCAGCTGGTCTGATAGCTTCAAATCCCTCAAAATCTCAAAGACAAGAAAAGGGGAAAGGGAAAAAGAAGAGCAAGGTTGATCCAAAAGATATATGTAACTCACGCAAACAACCAGGCCATTGGAAGAAAGACTGTCCTAAGAAAAGGATGAAAGAATCGGTGGCAGCAGCTGTTCGGGATGACTCCTCATCCGATTCTCGATCTAGTTCTCTCCATTGTTGATGATCAACAACATCAAGTCGATAAATGGGTGCTGGATTCAGCCGTTCTTATCATATGTGTCCACATAGAAGCTGGTTCACCACCTATGAGGAGAAATCGGAGGAAATGTCCTAATGGGAAATGATGCTCCATGCGAATCAGTTGGCACCGGTTCCATACAGCTCAAGATGAATGATGGAGTTGTAAGAACCTTAACCAATGTTAGGCATGTCCCCGAGCTTAAAAGGAATTTGATTTCGGTTGGAGCATTAGATGCAAAAGGTTTCACTTGCTATGTGGAAGGTGGAGAAATGAAAATCAAAAAGAATGGAGGTTCTGTGGTGATGCAGGGCAAAAGACAAGGAAATCTGTATATCCTTCAAGGTTCCACAATAACAGCTCGGTCTCATCTGCTTGAGTGCAAGCCCTCTCGATTGTAATTCTCTATGGCACTGCGCTTGGGCCATATGAGTGAAAAGGGACTTGAAATTCTCAAGAATCAAGGCCTGTTACATAAATATAAGAAGGAGCCACTCAAGTTCTCGTGAGCACCTTGCATTTATGGGAAGCAACATAGAGGTAAATTCCCAAAAGCAATCCACAATACTAAGACATCTCTCGGACTATATTCATTCGATTGTTGGGGGCCATCCAAAGTTCCATCCTTAGGAGGGGCAAGATACTTTCATCAATAATTGATGATCATTCCGAATGACATGGATTTTTCCAATGAAGCGTAAATCGAAGCATTCAAACACTTCAAGCAATGGAAAATCCTGATTGAAAATCAAGTGGGAAAGAAAGTAAAACGACTTAGAACCGACCAATGGACTAGAATTTCGCTCGGAAGAATTCACGAAATTTTGTAGGAATGAAGGGATAGCTCGACAACTCACAATCAAAAACACTCCACGGAGAGAATGGAGTGGCGAAAAGGATGAATAGAACCCCTGCTAGAGAAGGCAAGATGCATGCTGTCCAATTCTGCCCTGGCAGAAATTATCGGGCGGAAGGCATTAATACTGACATGTTACCTTGTGAATAGATCTCCGGCTTCAGCTATTGACTTCAAAACTCCCATAGAAGTTTGGTCCAACAAACCTGCAGATTACTCAAGATCTGAAGGTATTTGGCTGCCCCGCATATTACCATGTAAATGAGGGAAAGCTTGAACCTAGATCGAAAAAGGGGATTTTTGTAGGATATGGAAATGGAATTAAGGGTTACGAGAATATGGTCACCATCGGAAAAAGGGTAATCATGAGCAGAGATGTCATCTTTGATGAATTGTCCTTGGTTCAAGGTAAATCTACATCGAAAGAACCAACAACATCAAAACAGGTGGAGCAATCAGGGAAGCTCGAACTCACGGGCCAACAACATGAAGAATCAACACCAAATTCAGAATTTGTTCAAACAATACAGCAGAATGCCAAGTGTGGATGACAAGGCTCCAACAAGGAAGTCATCAAGAAACACAAGACCTCCAATCAAATATGGCTTTGGGGATATGGTTTCTTATGCCCTCCACATAGCGAGAAGAAGTTGATTCATCGTGAACCAATCGGCCTATCGGGAAGCTATAACTAGTGCTTGAATCGAGAAAAATGGATTACTGACCATGCATGAGGAAATGGAATCCTGCAGAAAAATAAGACTTGGCAACTAGTCAAGCTACCTGAAGGAAGGAAAGTTGTTGGATGCAAATGGATATTCAAGAAGAAACCTGGAATTTCAGCTAATGATCCAATTAGGTACAAGGCTAGACTTGTGGCCAAAGGATTTAGTCAAAAGGAAGGTGTAGACTACAATGAGATCTTCTCACCTGTGGTAAGACACACCTCAATAAGAGTCCTACTTGCACTTGTAGCAAATTTGGATATGGAGCTTGAGCAACTTGATGTCAAAACTGCTTTCCTACATGGAGATTTGGAAGAAGATATATTAATGAAGCAACCAGAAGGATTTCATGTATATGAAGAAAAAGAATTGGTATGCAGCTTGAAGAAATCTCTGTATGGATTGAAACAATCCCCAAGGCAGTGGTACAAGAGATTTGACCAATTCATGATATCTCATGGTTACAACAGAAGCCTCTATGACTCATGTGTTTATCACAAAGAAGGTGGAGGATGGTTCATTCATATATCTACTTCTCTATGTAGATGATATGCTAATTGCATCAACGATAAAGACGCAATACTGTTTCAAATCCCTTCTCGGTTCGAGAATTTGAGATGAAAGATATGGGGCTGCAGAAAGGATTCTAGGCATGGAAATTTTCGAGAGATAGAACTCGGAAGAAGTTGTTCTTATGTCGGAAAAGCTACATTCTTAAAGTCCTTAATCGATTTGGCATGTCTGACAAACAAACCTCGTGAGCACACCTCGACATCGGCATTCATCTTTCACTTCTAATCACCCACAATCGAGAATCGAACAGGAATACATGTCCCGAGTTCCATATGCAAGTCTTTGTTGGGAGTCTTATGTATGCAATGGTATGCACAAGACCCGATCTAGCACAAGTCTGTAAGTGTGGTCAGCAGATACATGGGAAGACCAGGGGAAGGATCATTGGCAAGTCAGAAAACGGATATTCGGGTATCTTAAGGGCACAATTGATGTTGGTCTCATTTATGGAATTAATGCATCATGTCTTCGTTGCAAGCTTCTCGATTCGGATTATGCGGCTGATGTTGATACTAGAAGGTCCATTCTGGGTATGCTTTCACCGGAGGGAAGCTCATTGGTTAGCCGGAAGGCTACACTACAACCAACATTGCCTCTCCACAACAGAGGCAGAGTACATGGCCTTAATGACGACTAAAGAGGGAATTTGGTTAAAAGGTCTTATAAGTGACCTTGGTTTCCCTCAAGAACAAGCCATAATTTTCTCGTGATAGCCTAAGTGCTATCTCTGCAGCTAAGGATCAAGTCCATCATGAAAGAACCAAGCATATTGATGTTAGGTATCATTTCATCAGAACTGAGAAAGGATAAACGTCCAGAAGATTGATACAAAAGAGAATCCTGCAGACATGTTTACTAAACCCTGTGCCTAAAAGCAAGTTCATGCACTGTTTGGACCTGCTCAATGTAGATTCTTTGGAAATAACAACAGTGAGATGGCAGTGGAAAGGAGATTTTGAGTTGATATCAAGGAAAGGAAAGCTGTCAAACCAAGGTGGAGATTGTTAATCTGGTTTGAAGCCATTCCTCATAAGCAAGCCTCCAACAAATCTGCTGTATAACAGATTTCTGTTATAACAGATTTCTGTTATAATAGTTATAACAGTTTTCTGTTATCTGGTGATCCTACTCTTAAGCCACACTCTTCTAACCAACTCCTACATGCCTATATATATGATCCCTATTGTATTGTAGAAGTAGAGAGAATATACAAGAATTCTGTAAAATCTGAGAGATAGCTTAGAGTGTGAGGAACCTACTTTGTAATTTTGATTCCTTGATAGTGAAGCTCTTTTCTCCTTCTGCCCGTGGGTGGATGTAGCCACAATTTGGTGAACCACCCACGTTATATCTTGGTGTTTCTGTTTCTGTTTCTGTTTTCTGAGTGATCTTTAATCAAACACCTTCTGTGAGTGTGAATTACTGCGTTTTAAACTCAACATTATGTAATTGCTATATCCAAAGATGGAGTTTATGATGTCACCAAATGATACACGAGGAAGTGGCATGAGGTAGGCTTTACAATTTATATCCGTTCTTTTCTTGTGTTCTATTTATATGAAAGCTTTAATTGCATGCATAAAAATCCTGATTTGTTGATTATTGATATGGAATTTTTGTATCTTTTTCACAACTGGAGGTTCTATCCCGACGTAATATGCTTACAGAGCCTTCTTTGTCATCTGTACTCACAAATATAACAAAAGAAATTCAAAGAGGCTTTGCATATCAACTACTTTCAATGATTGAAGCCCGTGATATGGAAGAAAACCAACAACTTGAGAGGAGTTTACATTCTGAAGATGATGAGTCACTCTCATTACCTGGAAGGAGAAGTGGGAATGAGGAATGGCGCAAATCCAGATTAGAAATTGGTTCTGATAAGAATGGTGTGCTAAGCTCTTCTGCCTGCCAAGTTCATTTGTGCATAGATGAGCACGTTACAAGAATTTATAATGCATTCCGTCCTGTCTTTCATCAATTTGTTCGGGAAGAACTAACAAAGTCTGAAGCTGTTGATGTGCTTGGGATAATTAAAGGAATTATCTTGGATCTTTGCAATTCCCCCTTTAAAACAAGAAGGACCTCCATCGATTCAGTTCTGAATGACCCAAAATGTCAGAAACTGTTGCCATCTTTTGATGACTTACTTGATGCTCTTTCACTGGAGAAAAAAGTGAATACAGATGGGAGGGTTGAAATTTGTTTGGCTAGTAATCCTGTAGTAACTTCTTTGGCTTTACCCGCCGTGCTAGATGCACTGGATGACATTATTTACAATCTTAACAAGTGTGAAAGCTATGGGAAAGATTTGTTTGCATTGCCGCTTCTAAAGTTAAATAGAATACATTCTGGTACTATCATTGCAAGTGCAGAGGAGTTGCCTTTTGGGATTGTGAGTTTTTAAACAGCTGGCTTATTTTTATATGGTTACAATTACTTGTACTTAGGTCTTCCATAACTTTATTCTTGTCTTATAAATTTTCAGGTAACATCAGCATTTGATGGAACTCGAAAATCAAAATGGGAAGAACCAAATGGTGCAAGAGGTATATTTAACCAATCAAATAATTTATTTGGGATTATAGAGTTTGATTCACGTAGATTGTGGTCCAAGCTTAAACATAGTTCTATAGAACTTTTTAAGTAATATGCTGTGGTGTTTCATTTCACCTACTAATGGAAAAGCACGATTTCTACTCTCCCATTGAAAAGCACAAAGGTCCATGTTTCACCTTGATATTCTTATTTAAGTCGTATATATTGATGAAGTTCCTTTTTATGTGATTTTCTGTTTATCGTTACTTCGTAGTAGATGATACTTCTCCCAACTACATCAAACCATCTTAGTATATGTTGACACTACTTGACTTGTGTTTTGCTTTGCAAGTATTTGCCTTGGTCCTTCAATCTTCTAATTGATATTCCTTAACACCTACCGCCGACTCTCATTTTATAGTTTAAGCTACTAGTGGTCAAATGTTCTTTGGTAAACTGACCATGTCTAGCAAGTTTCTCTACATTGATAATTTCATGTGGAGTTATGCTCTGTTTTCAATCTGTCTTAAAGACATAAATTGCAAGGTTAAATTAACCAATTTTTTATTTTTGCAAGGTTAAAGAAAAAGAATTCATAATTATGAAATGAAAAATAATCAACCAAGAAACCAAGCATAATCAGGTTAATTGCTTGTGCCAAAAGTATGATTCCGTTTTATTACTGCGGTCCACCCCCATACTCGTGTGGTTAGAAAAGGTGCAAACATTACTCTCTTCATGCTGATATTAAAAATTTATTATATTTCTGGCTTTGTAGGTTGTTGGGTCGTGTATAAAACATTTGATAGCAAGATGTTTGAGCTTGTAGCACCAATGATGCACCAGAAAGGGATCCAATGGGCTGGTATGGACTTCGGGATATTTGCTGAAAAGATGGTTTACTTACTCGTGGCTCTTTTTTTTTAAAAAAAGAACTGTTAATTAATGAATAGTTGAGTAACTTGAGTTACCTGACCTGACCTTGTAATGTTTCCTAATCCTAATAAATTTAATTGCTCAAATTTAAAGTAATGCAACTGATTCTCCTTCTTGAGTTGATTAACCTTGGAAATTTAGTTTAAATTTAATCCACAGTTAATGTCTATTTCTATTTTGTTTCCTTTTTGTTATTTGGGGTAATTGGTATTTTCATCTTCAAACAAGAGTTGCTAACAGAAAAGTGCAGATTAGAAATAAAGTACAGGAACTCCAATGCAGCTTTAATCAGGTCATGCATCCTAATGGACTTTGACACCAATCAGAATAGTTATACACTTGAACCTTATTTTTGTTTGAGAACCAATGCCATGAGCGGGACTTGGTTAATTCAGTCAATACCAGAAAGTCCCATTTACCATTACTGAAGATAATTTCAATCCTCATAAGCCATAGCCTTTTATTTTTTACACCTTTAAAAAAAGCCCTATACTGATGTAGCGTTGAGTAATATCACCAGAAATTAGTTGTGTGTAACCAAGCCATGTACAAACAGATGCCCAAACCCTTGTAGAGAAAGAGCACTCAATGAAAAGATGCACTGCTGTCTCAACTACACAAAACACAATTAGTTTGAGAAGCATCGGTCTGCACAGTATATGCACTCAAAATTTACACTGAAGCTTAACTAAATTCATGCTGCAGAAGAGTTTCTCCCTTGCTCTTGCAGTTATCTGTGTGTAAATGTTCACATATCAAGCAGTTCCAACATTAGTAAAGAAACAAGTTGTATTTACATCAATATGGATCCAACACCATGGTGAACCAATAAATCCCACAGAGTAAACGAGAAAAACCTCCCAGCAACTAAAGCAACCAATAACACATTCATACCAACCCAAGTCTCTAGCCATGAAATAATTTAAGCATCGCAACCTCAAAATAAATGAAAAGAAACCTGCTAATTTGGTCAGTGTCTTCACTGCCTAAATGGATGGTTATTATTGTCATTTCATGCTTACTCAGTTAGTTGCAAGAGTGAAAAAAGAGATAATATATTTTTGATTAATCACAATATTTTATTTTATTTTATTTACATACATTATGTTTTTGTATCATCATTAAATTTTATTTTTAAATTAACAGTATTGTTCCTTTATTTTTTTCTTCACATGCAAACATTTTTTATATTTGTGTTTTTTATATTACATAAATATTGTGATATTCTATGTGCGAGTAACATGCTAGAGTGCATAACTTACTATTTATACTTAAGAGTCATTATCTTTATTATATTATCAATAATAGTTATTAAGTTAATATATGTTATACTTTGTGATCGACAGTTAAGATAAAATATATTTTTTAACAAATTTTGGTATATAATTTCCAAAAAAAAAACAAAAAAAGTGAAATTATCAATTATATATATAGAATTATAAAAAAATAGCATATCCCGTCCATGCATGACACATGTCCATACACTAGTAATAAGATTGATAGTGAATTGATATAGTGATGATCTAATTATAAAAGATAACCTCAATAATCCTATTTATAATAAAAATAGAATCATAATCTTAATCAGATAAAGAATCAAATCATTATAAAAAATAAATCCTAAAAGAACATGTAGGATATCCTAAGATATATGAAAAAATATTTATGTGATTTTGTGACATTAATTTCGTTTATGAGATCAAATGTCCCCTCTACTTTTTGGCTAAATTTATAAAATAAAATAAAAAATTAAAAGTATGAGAACCCATTCCATTTCCACTATGCTTGCCGCTCAGCACCACCACCCCCAAACCTCCTTCCTCCCTGGCCTCCAAAAGCAACAGCAATGCGCAAATCTCCTTCCTCCCTAGCCTCCAACAGCAACAACAATGCGAATCACCGTCGTGGCCCTCTCCTCCGCCAAACCCGGATCAGTATCCACATACACTCACCTTCCCTTCCATTCTAAAACCCTAGCTGCAAGAAGCAAATCAGAGGCGGATTCCATTATAAACGTGATTTGCGGACATCATGGGCGCGCATCAGAGCAACATTTTCTTTCCTTTTCTGCCTTCTGATACCTTTCCTTCTTTGCTTCCAAGAAACACTCACCTTCCAGAGGCACCCTTCCATTCTAAACGTGATTTGCGGACATCATGGAGCAACATTTTCTGCCTTCTAGTTTGCGGACATCATGGAGCAACATTTTCTGCATACTATCATACCTTTCCTTCTTTGCCTCTAAATCAATAACTAATGCTGATTTTATCTTTATCTGCAGAATATCTATAAGCCTACGATCTAAGATAGGGGAGGAACCAGACGAGAATAGCAAAAGAGAATAGGGTTTCTAAAATGATTTTTACCAATGTCAACAATGAAGGAAGAAATTGGTGCAGGTTCACGATGCTTATGGTCTGTTGCTTGCTTAAATTTTCGCACTTTTTTTTTGCTGTTTAAATTTAACTAGTATATTCTTTTTGTCTTAACTGAAATATCTCCTTTCAAGATTTTCCAGATTCTGAATGTTATACATCATGCTTTGTCAAAATTGGGTTTGACCACCAGAAAGGTTTGTTTTGTTTCTTAGTTTCATGTTTCAAATCAAATCTCTTTTTGTTTCTGAATCTTTTTATTTTATCTATTCAACTTTGTATCCGTATTTAAAGGTTTATGTTCATGAAATTGATACAACTCACCCTGCTGCTGAGCTTGAGGCAAAAACAATGGCTAAAATGCCAAAATTCAAGGCTCGACCACTGGATAACAAGGTACTCTCTCTGCTACCCGATTGTTGTCTTTGTCTTACTCTTGTGTGTGTGCTTAAATTTATGGTACCTCATTCATTCTTCTCTGCTACCTGGTATTTTTAGAGCATTAGAAGAATCTATTAGTCATTTATATTCATTCACTCCTATTCATTACTCACTCTTTTTTTCTCTCTTTGAAACAGGAGAATCCAGGGAAGCCTCATCTTACACTTACAGAACTTCAAACGTCGCCGAGGGCCCGCAAACCCCTTACACAAGTTCAGGAGTTTAGTTTACGCGTGGATCATCGGGCTCGAGCTGTGGATAGAGCACAATATTGTGGAAATATTGCGGCAAAACGTAAACTGAAAAAAGAACAGAGAGATGAAATATTGCGGCAACAAACGTGGGACGTGATGAAACAACCAAATCATGTTGTGTACATAAACGAGTGCACTCACAGAAAGTGGAGAGGCCAACTGACGTCAAAAAAAGAAAAAGAAAAAGTAAATACATGTTGTGTAGGGTGTAAATACTTGTGGGGGACTGTTAAAAAAATGTTTTCATTGAAAGTGAAACGTCATATAAATGATATATAATGAGAATAATACGAAGTGTTATTTCATTGACAGCTTCACTTTCAATTCAAGAAAGATTTGTATAATACCTCAACTTCAATTCAGAAATAGCATTTGCATCAATATATAGTCCAAACAATGCTTCATTTCCCCCTGCTTACTGGTTGAGCATGTCATTATTCTAACAAAGCAGGGGGAAATGAAGCATTGTTTGGACTATATATTGATGCAAATGCTATTTCTGAATTGAAGTTGAGGTATTGTACAAATCTTTCTTGAATTGAAAGTGAAGCTGTCAATGAAATAACACTTCGTATTATTCTCATTATATATCATTTATACGACGTTTCACTTTCAATGAAAACATTTTTTTAACAGTCCCCCACAAGTATTTACACCCTACACAACAACATGTATTTACTTTTTCATTTTCTTTTTTTTGACGTCAGTTGGCCTCTCCACTTTCTGTGAGTGCACTCGTTTATGTACACAACATGATTTGGTTGTTTCATCACGTCCCGCGTTTGTTGCCGCAATATTTCATCTCTCTTCTTTTTTCAGTTTACGTTTTGCCGCAATATTTCCGCAATATTGTGCTCTATCCACAGCTCGAGCCCGATGATCCATGCGTAAACTAAACTCCTGCTGTTCTACCTTAGCTGGGCGGGCCCTCGGCGACGTTTGTAGTTCTGTAAGTGTAAGATGAGGCTTCCCTGGATTCTCCTGTTTCAAAGAGGAAAAAAAAAGTGAGTAATGAATAGGAGTGAATGAATATAAATGACTAATAGATTCTTCTAATGCTCTAAAAATACCAGGTAGCAGAGAAGAATGAATGAGGTACCATAAATTTAAGCACACACACAAGAGTAAGACAAAGACAACAATCGGGTAGCAGAGAGAGTACCTTGTTATCCAGTGGTCGAGCCTTGAATTTTGGCATTTTAGCCATTGTTTTTGCCTCAAGCTCAGCAGCAGGGTGAGTTGTATCAATTTCATGAACATAAACCTTTAAATACGGATACAAAGTTGAATAGATAAAATAAAAAGATTCAGAAACAAAAAGAGATTTGATTTGAAACATGAAATTAAGAAACAAAACAAACCTTTCTGGTGGTCAAACCCAATTTTGACAAAACATGATGTGTAACATTCAGAATCTGGAAAATCTTGAGGAGGCATGAAAGGAGATATTTCAGTTAAGACAAAAAGAATATACTAGTTAAATTTAAACAACAAACAAAAAGTGCGAAAATTTAAGCAAGCAACAGACCATAAGCATCGTGAACCTGCACCAATTTCTGACATTCGTAAAAATCATTTTAGAAACCTGCTCTCACTGTATCTCTTTTGCTATTCTCGTCTGGTTCCTCCCCTATCTTAGATCGTCGGCTTATATAGATATTCTGCAGATAAAGATAAAATCAGCATTAGTTATTGATTTAGAGGCAAAGAAGGAAAGGTATGATAGTATGCATAAAATGTTGCTCCATGATGTCCGCAAACTAGAAGGCAGAAAATGTTGCTCCATGATGTCCGCAAATCACGCTTAGAATGGAACGGCGCCTCTGGAAGGTGAGTGTTTCTTGGAAGCAAAGAAGGAAAGGTATCAGAAGGCAGAAAAGGAAAGAAAATGTTGCTCTGATGTGCGCCCATGATGTCCGCAAATCACGTTTAGAATGGAATCCGCCTCTGATTTGCTTCTTGCAGCTAGGGTTTTAGAATGGAAGGGAAGGTGAGTGTATGTGGATACTGATCCGGGTTTGGCGGAGGAGAAGGCCACGACGGTGATTCGCATTGCTGTTGCTGTTGGAGGCTAGGGAGGAAGGAGATTTGCGCATTGCTGTTGCTTTTGGAGGCCAGGGAGGAAGGAGGTTTGGGGGTGGTGGTGCTGAGCGGCGAGCATAGTGGAAATGGAATGGGTTCTCATACTTTTAATTTTTTATTTTATTTTATAAATTTAGTCAAAAAGTAGAGGGGACATTTGATCTAGTACAGTGTTATCGATGGCGGATGGCGGCCTATGGCGGCCGGCCAAAAATCCGCCATACATCATAGCGGATGGCGATGCGGCCATATGGCGGATGTCATGGCGGACAAAAAAAAATTATATATATATATACATTTACATAACAAAAATTACAGAAATAAATATAAAATCCAAAACACTATCAACATAAGTAAAGAACCATAAACTAAATTGATAGAAAATGTCATATAAGTCTCATAATTCAAATAGAAAATGTCATAAACCATCAAGTTCAAGACTTCATAATTCAAAATAACAACCAAATGATAAAAACAACATGACAAACACAAAGTAAATGGCTATTCCTCTTCCTCAACCCCAACATAATCGATTTCTTGGTTATCTAATGGGGCATATCCCTCTTCCTCTTCTCCATCAGATTTCTCAAAAACAAGTAACTCTTGTTCATCTTGGATGCCTCGAATCATCCTCAAATTCTGATTCTTCACTTGGATCAACTGCTATCTCTTTCCCCTTGCCCTTACTCCCCTTAGAGGTTGAAGTAGCACCTGGACCTTTGTTAGAAGCTTTGGCAGCAGCTGCAACACTTGATGCTCCTTTTCTTTTCCTTGTTTTCTGCCTAGTAAGTGTTGTAGGCTCTCCAACCCCCGAAGCCTCATAAACAGTTCCCCAATTTAGTGTGTCATCATCATCAAAAACCAACTCATTCCCAGCATCATCATTATTATCATCCATCTCTCCAACTAACCACTCATTACACTCATCAATGTCATTGAGTGTAATTGGGTCAATTTCATATTTAATACTATGTCTATGATGGAGTTGTTGGTTATATTTGACATAAACCAAATCATGCAACTTCTTATGGTCAAGCCTATTTCTCTTTTTTGAGTGAATCTGAAACATAAATATAATTGAAGTGTTAATACTTAATTAGGCTTGACCACACTTATAAAATAAACTCAAGATACTTACTTGCTTGAATACACTCCAATTGCGCTCACATCCAGATGCGCTACATGTCAAGCTCAAAATCTTGATAGCCAATTGCTGCAAATTTGGAGCCGAGAAGCCATACATTCGCCACCATTGAGCTACAAAATCAGAGTGTATGACTTAGAATTTAAACATTAAACTTAAAAGAATTGAAATAGTGAAATTATTAGAAGATGGGGTCTTAGTTTCTCACCAGGAGCAACGACTTTTCTCTGTGTTATTGCAAATTCAGAACCAAAGACACCGCTGGCAGTCTTATAAATAGGCAACTCGGCTAGTATCTTAGCTTGCACATCCTTACTTGGCACCAACCTAGAGATGCAAGCATACAACCCATTGTGAACCTCCAAATCAAACTCCAAGCCAGGATTGGAATAGAAGAACTCCGGGTTTAAATAGTGACCAGCTGCGTGCAATGGACGATGAAGCTGACAATTCCATCTATTGTCAATGATTTCAAAAACATCTTTGTATTTCCTTTCATTGTTGTTGAAAGACTTCATAATTGCTTCTTTGGCCTTGTCCATTGCTTCATAAATATATCCCATGGCTGGTTTTCTTTCACCATCAACAAGTCGAAGCACTCGTACAAGAGGAGCCATGACTTTAAGAATATTAACCACATTTTTCCAAAATGAAGGCATAAGAACAACCTTCGATGCTTGCCTCCCCTTAGCTTCCTTGGATAGCTTGTTTTTGCTCCACTCATCGGAAGTAAACATTTTTCTAAGATTGGCTTTTTCTCCATGAAGTCTCTCCAATGATAAAAATGAGGTAGCAAATCGAGTAACCCCATGCCTTACCAATTCCCTCTTGTTTGTGAATTGTCTCAACAAACTCAAGGTACTTGAATGACTGTAGATAAAACCAACAAGACCAATTCCCCTTTGAATTGTCTTCTTTATCAAAGGAATCTTTCCAATGTCTTCAAGCATTAAGTCCAAGCAATGGGCTGCACAAGGAGTCCAGTAAAGATTTGGTCTCTTTTCTTCTAACATCTTTCCAGCTAGAACATAGTTGCTTCCATTATCTGTAATGATCTGAACAACTTTCTCCTCTCCAATCTCCTCTACAATAGAATCAAGCAACTCAAACAATTTCTCACCGGTCTTCACAAATGCTGAGCCATCAATTGACTTCACAAACATCGTCCCAGCTGGAGAGTTCACCAAGAAATTAATAATGCATCTTTGCTTTCTATCAGTCCATGCATCCGACATAATAGAGCAACCATGTTTTCTCCACTGCTCCTTGTGATTTTTCAACAAATCTTCAGTGTGTTCCATCTCCATGTGTAAGAGTGGAACTCTAATAGCATGATAAGTAGGAGCTGGTAGATGTCTACCAAAGGCACCAACTGCTTCAAGCATTTCTTGAAAGCTTTCCAACTTAATACAGTTAAATGATAAACCAGCCTGATACCAAAAATGAGCAATTTTTTGATGGACCAGAAGAACTGCTTTCTTTACACATGCCTCTCTAATGTTAGCTTGCCTCATTTCCTCCTTCTTCCTTTTACCAATTGCAGCTGGTGCAGCTGGTTTCCTGACAAAGAGATCAATAGGCCCCTTTTTAGCAACTTTTTTCTTCCCTGTAGAAGCAGAACTTGCAGCAGCAGCAGCACTAGTAGGTGTCATTTCCATCTCATCTTCACTACTCTCCACATAGAGTAGACTCTCAATTTCAGCTCCAGCACTTGGAACATAAACATAGTTGCTGTCTAGATTCTTCCTCTCTTTGAAAAGTGTCCAAAGCTCTTCTCTAACTTCTTTTGGACACTTGGTACAAGCAGCTACATTCCCCTTCTTGCCCATTAAGTGCTGTTTGGCTCTAGTGATCCCTCCCTTCATGACTTTTGAACAGAAAGTACACACAACCGAGTTTGTGTCTCCTTCTTGCAATGGAAAGCAGTATTTCCATCCAACATCAGCTCTGGAGGAGGCCCTTGAAGCATCAGAAGAAGGTGGTTCGGCTGCCATTTTCGAAAATGGCTGAAAAAAGGAGAAAGGAAGAGATGCTTGCTGGTCGCCGGTCCAAGGGAGGTCGCCGGAGGTCAGTGGTCAGCGGACGGTGGTAGGTCGAAAGTGGGTGTCGCCGGAGAGTGGGTGGCCGTGTGGGAGAAAAACGAAATGGGAGGAAGGGAAGCGTCTGCGTCTGCGATCGCGATCGTGTTTGGAAGGAAAGGGTCTGCGTGCGATAACGTTTTAGGGTTTATTTGTCATTTGGGCCGGGTCGGGTCGGCTAAACGGGTCGGGTTTGCGACAAAAGACCCAAACAGCTCGCCATTTCCGCCGTGACCGCCATGGCCGCCATGCGCCATGCGGCCGCCACGACCCGCCACGAGGAATCCGCCACGCCACCGCCTTGGGATGGTGGTTCCCCCAAATTCCGCCACCGATTTCCGCCATGGCGCCGCCATGGCGGTTTTTTGACAACACTGAGTGTATCCTGTTTCCAGTAAAAAGGAAAAACAAGATACATTTACATAATTTCTTCAAGCTAAAGCTAAAAAACAAAACATTTGTTAACTATGCTCAGGTGCAGTTTGAGGATCTAAATTTAATTTAATACTGAAAAAATAATGACGAAAAACAATATGGAAGAAGCTCATCAATTTTTTTTCTGTCAAACCAATCAATCATCAATCATTACTACAATGAGGCAAATAATAGCAATTTCTTTCATTAAAAAACTTTCTACCACAACAACAACAAAAACAACAACAACAACAATAATAATAATAATAAACGAAAAGCAACCTTGATTGTATTCAGGTCCATTATGTCAAATTTTGCCTTCTTTTGAATTGCTCTTCGCATGTATTGGATTGCAAACTTCACCTGTAAAAAAGAAAAATGAAACAAAATCAGCATAATAATAATGCCACAAATCTTTTGTCCCCAAGAAAACTTTAGGCAATTATGCTTCATCATTAGTTCTACATGTAAATGATTTATCGATAAATGGGGAGTCCTTTTTGGTACTGACAAGACTATTTATTCTTGTGATAAGAACAAAACAAGCGATGGCATGAAATCAGGTGCTCGCCAGGTGTATAAAGTATTTAAACTACTCTCCTAATAAGATCTAAACATACTTAACTTAGACATACTAACTTCCAGATATTTTCTACCCTCTAGCAAAAGTATTTATCATTTATGGCAGTAGCAACCTGAATAAGTTATAGGTTTTATAAGTGAATGAAAGTAAGTAATGCAACCTCTCTTCCAGAAGCCTCAAGAACCCTAGGCCTTTAATGGAGTTTCCTACAAGTTAGAAGAAGTCCTAGCATTGTTACGAGAAATTACTAGCTTGTTTTGCCAAATTTTTGCACAGTTTTAATAGCTTTCTGGTTTACTGGCGTTTCAGACAGGATGGACAGGGAAGTTCATTGGTAGCGATATGCCATCTTCCTCCAATCAAACTTTGGTCATGATATCAGGTCACACACCATAGATAGATTATTTCTATAGAAGGTATTCTCATTTTCACCCAAAAAACAATATGCCATACTCACAGTGAACTTTGGGAGACGGATTTTATATGTATCTACAAGTTCCATCATCAAATCAACCAAATCAGAGAAGGGACTGTCTAAAACCATCCCTGCAATTGAAGGATCCTCAGCTCCATACATAAGGCTGCAAGGAATAACATCATTAATGGCGTGAACAAAAATAAATACATACATGAGTTTCTACCCCAAAAAAGAGAGATCATTTCCAAAAGTCTACACAAATTCAGAACTGCGAACTACTTTCATGCTTCAAACAAGCATACATGAATATATTATAAGGTTCTTCATCCTTAGGTTAAGAACTAGTGCTAACTGCTAAGTAAATGATGAAAACCTACCTAGTAACAGCTCCCATCGAGCGGCCCCACAAGCCGATCAAAGAGACATTTCCATCATCCCGCAGATAGTTGACCACAGTCCTTAGATCATCCTTCTGAGAAGGGTCAAGAATGTTAATCAATCATTTCATAATATAGAATGAAAACAAAGAGCATTTCTTGTTCTACAGTGATAGAAGAAATTTTTGAAAAATTAAGGACAAGTGTCCTGCTCAGGCATACAAGTTTCTTAATTTCTAGATGTTGATATAGATATAGCAAAAGGGCATCTGATGCTATAAAGCTCCCGCTATTCACAGGGTCAAAGGAAGGGTCAGACCCACTATGTGGGTCTATAGTAGGCAGCCTTACCTTGCATTTGCAAGAGGTTAATTCCACCATGCAAACTTGTGACCTTCTTGTCACGTGGCAACAACTCAAACCTTTATGCCAAGGCTCCCCTTCTGTTTATCAATTACTGGTGTGTATTGTGACTAATGTGCATGGAAGATCGCAGAAGGGAAATAAGAACTTTGAATTGTCAATTAGCTCTTCCATTTCATGCACTTCTCAAATTAACTCATAATAACAAAACGACAAAAAAGTGGTTTCCACCACTTTGACAGACCATTGACTTATCCAACGACCATCTAAGTTTTTGCAAATACGAGCTGAAATCTGATAAATTTTTTCTAGCTGTGTAGCATTACTCATAAAATTACCCCACAAGAGGGCATAAATGACACGATAATAAGACTAAGGAATATGATCGCTAATGATAAAGCTAGATTTTATATCTTTTAAGCAAATACTAACCAGTGCCCTAAGAGCACTGGTTAAGAAATCAAAATAAAAAGATTGTCTTGGATAATGATGTAATTCATATATTGAAAATTCATAAGTTGTAGTTTTCCATAAAAACTTTCCATATTTTGATTCCTTAATACTGTCCTGGTTAGCAAAATCTTGGTTGTCAGACTCGCAAGTTGACTCGTAGAATCGAGCCAAATCTGGTTAACTCGCAGGTGGAATCGAAATCTGAGCAAACTCGGTCAAACTCGGTTTGACTCGGTCAAACTCGCTCGAAATCGCGAGTCTAGGTGCGAGTCACCGAGTTTGCTTGTTTTATTTAAAATTTTCCAAAACTCAGCCAAACACCAAGATTACTGTCGCAAACCTGCCGTGCCGTCACTTTGCTCCACTGCGAGACCGTCGCATTTTGATGCCAGGAGCCGTCGCGAGCCCGTCATTTTGCCTCCTTGAGCTCATAGCTCCAGCCTGCCATCCCTCGCCTCCACAAAGGCAGCCGTGTGAAGGGCTGCCCTTCCGTTGCTGTTGCACGCCGTCTTTGTTGTTGTTGGTCAGGGACCCTTCAATCTCTAGGTTTAGGGTTTAGGGAAGAAGAGGGGGTTGAGCCCTAAAGGCCCATCTAGTTAATTAAAATTAAAAACAATCAAACATCAGTAAATAGTTTGGGCTGGTTGAGTCAAAAAAAAAGTTTGGGCTGGTAAGCTCCATAGGTCCTATTATTATTATCATAGTAATAATTATTCCAGTAAAAAAAATTATAATAGTAATACTTATAATAATAATTGTTTGGATTTGGATTATTATTATGATGTTACTGTTTTATATATATATATATATATATATATATAAACTTGTCGAGTTTATGTGTCGAGTCTACCTAGACTCGCGAGTCTGACAACCTTGAGCAAAACCCAATCTTTTAAAAGGTTATTGAGAAAGCACTTACTTCATTCCAGCCTAGAGTGACATGCTCCCCACCAGAAAGCCCAGATCCCGAGAAATCCAGAGTAAAAACTGTAATATTTGAAGGAAGTAAAATTATAGCAGCTTCACTGGCATCAACCCTGCATCCACTGTCATAAACATTACACCCAGTCAGCATGACCCTATAAAATTGAAATCTATAAACTAAGCAACAAACAAACATCAACCATCCAAGAACGTCACCGAAGAGATTAGAATTTATGAGCATCTAAATTCATATAATATCATATAATATTCAAACCAACTAAAAAAGCTCTACAGTTTTTACTATATCATAACCCAGCTAACTATATAAGTATAATTAAATGTCACATTTATCACTTCTTTGCTTTCTTTTTATGCTGAATCATCTATAATACATGTTCTTATGCACAAAGGATTGTGAAAGAATATACTTTTTGTCTGTCAAAAATATTATAATCAAAATTATGAAATTAACATACTTATGTGAAAATGAAGCAATCCCCATACAATCATCACCTTGTCAAATCTCTATAAATCTATACAGCTAAATAAAAAAATAATGAAAAGAAAGGGCTTATATACCCTGGTAGAAAATGTGCAAACCAATTAGCATTTGAGATCGAAGTGCAAGTACCAATGCATCAGACAATTCTAGTAAAACAAAATTAATGTCACAAAATCACATAAATATTTTTTCATATATCTTAGGATATCCTACATGTTCTTTTAGGATTTATTTTTTATAATGATTTGATTCTTTATCTTATTAAGATTATGATTCTATTTTTATTATAAATAGGATTATTGAGGTTATCTTTTATAACCAGATCATCACTATATCAATTCACTATCAATCTTATTACTAGTGTATGGACATGTGTCATGCATGGACGGGATATGCTATTTTTTTATAATTCTATATATATAATTGATAATTTCACTTTTTTTTTGGAAATTATATACCAAAATTTGTTAAAAAATATATTTTATCTTAACTGTCGATCACAAAATGTAACATATATTAACTTAATAACTATTATTGATAATATAATAAAGATAATGACTCTTAAGTGTAAATAGTAAGTTATGCACTCTAGCATGTTACTCGCACATAGAATATCACAATATTTATGTAATATAAAAACACAAATATAAAAAATGTTTGCATGTGAAGAAAAAAATATAAAGGAATAATACTGTTAATTTAAAAATAAAATTTAATGATGATACAAAAACATAATGTATGTAAATAAAATAAAATAAAATATTGTGATTAATCAAAAAGATATTATCTCTTTTTTCACTCTTGCAACTAATTGAGTAAGCATGAAATGACAATAATAACCATCCATTTAGACAGTGAAGACACTGACCAAATTAGCAGGTCAATATAAATTTTTATACACGACCCAACAACCTACAAAGCCAGAAATATAATAAATTTTTAATATCAGCATAAAGAGAGTAATGTTTGCACCTTTTCTAACCACACGAGTATGGGGGTGGACCGCGGTAATAAAACGGAATCATACTTTTGACACAAGCAATTAACCTGATGATGCTTGGTTTCTTGGTTGATTATTTTTCATTTCATAATTATGAATTCTTTTTCTTTAACCTTGCAAAAAAAAAAATGGTTAATTTAACCTTGCAATTTATGTCTTTAAGACAGATTGAAAACAGAGCATAACTCCACATGAAATTATCGATGTAGAGAAACTTGCTAGACATGGTCAGTTTACCAAAGAACATTTGACCACTAGTAGCTTAAACTATAAAATGAGAGTCGGCGGTAGGTGTTAAGGAATATCAATTAGAAGATTGAAGGACCAAGGCAAATACTTGCAAAGCAAAACACAAGTCAAGTAGTGTCAACATATACTAAGATGGTTTGATGTAGTTGGGAGAAGTATCATCTACTACGAAGTAACAATAAACAGAAAATTACATAAAAAGGAACTTCATCAATATATACGACTTAAATAAGAATATCAAGGTGAAACATGGACCTTTGTGCTTTTCAATGGGAGAGTAGAAATCGTGCTTTTCCATTAGTAGGTGAAATGAAACACCACAGCATATTACTTAAAAAGTTCTATAGAACTATGTTTAGGCTTGGACCACAATCTACGTGAATCAAACTCTATAATCCCAAATAAATTATTTGATTGGTTAAATATACCTCTTGCAGCATTTGGTTCTTCCCATTTAGATTTTCGAGTTCCATCAAATGCTGATGTTACCTGAAAATTTATAAGACAAGAATAAAGTTATGGAAGACCTAAGTACAAGTAATTGTAACCATATAAAATAAGCCAGCTGTTTAAAAACTCACAATCCCAAAAGGTAACTCCTCTGCACTTGCAATGACAGTACCAGAATGTATTCTATTTAACTTTAGAAGCGGCAATGCAAACAAATCTTTCCCATAGCTTTCACACTTGTTAAGATTGTAAATAATGTCATCCAGTGCATCTAGCACGGCGGGTAAAGCCAAAGAAGTTACTACAGGATTACTAGCCAAACAAATTTCAACCCTCCCATCTCGTATTCACTTTTTTCTCCGGTGAAAGAGCATCAAGTAAGCCATCAAAAGATGGCAACAGTTTCTGACATTTTGGGTCATTCAGAACTGAATCGATGGAGGTCCTTCTTGTTTTAAAGGGGGGATCGCAAAGATCCAAGATAATTCCTTTAATTATCCCAAGCACATCAACAGCTTCAGACTTTGTTAGTTCTTCCCGAACAAATTGATGAAAGACAGGACGGAATGCATTATAAATTCTTGTAACGTGCTCATCTATGCACAAATGAACTTGGCAGGCGTAAGAGCTTAGCACACCATTCTTATCGAGAACCAATTTCTAATCTGGATTTGCGCCATTCCTCATTCCCACTTCTCCTTCCAGGTAATGAGAGTGACTCATCATCTTCAGAATGTATACTCCTCTCAAGTTGTTGGTTTTCTTCCATATCACGGGCTTCAATCATTGAAAGTAGTTGATATGCAAAGCCTCTTTGAATTTCTTTTGTTATATTTGTGAGTACAGATGACAAAGAAGGCTCTGTAAGCATATTACGTCGGGATAGAACCTCCAGTTGTGAAAAAGATACAAAAATTCCATATCAATAATCAACAAATCAGGATTTTTATGCATGCAATTAAAGCTTTCATATAAATAGAACACAAGAAAAGAACGGATATAAATTGTAAAGCCTACCTCATGCCACTTCCTTGTGTATCGTTTGGTGACATCATAAACTCCATCTTTGGATATAGCAATTACATAATTTAGTTTTTTATTCCACCTACGCCACAGATTTAAAAAATGTGAGAGAACATGCAAGCATGATGGGTGCTTCTAAGGACAAGGACAACTACTTTCCAACAATCAACTAAGTGGATGAAACTCGTGAAAGCAATAAGTACTGAAAAGTAAAAAGTACTGCAAAAATGAACAATACCCTTTTTCATATAATAATGGTTTGTCATAGATTCCTTCACATGGGTCGAGATGCATCCATCTGAAAGAACATAGGTCCTCAAAAACAAATGCAGATGCTAGAAATAGTTTTAATAGCATATTACAAAAACTAGCACCTTCTGGGTCAATTTTACCTTCCTAAGAATTGACAAGAGAACTCTGTCCAAACATGATCTCGTAAAGTCCAATATCCGGAGATCAACCAAAATCGATGTGATGTAAAACTTATTCCTCGAGAAAAGGAAAAAAAAAAACAAAACGAACACATGTACCCTAGGTTTAATATCTATGCAACACATGGATAGAATCTTTGAAGTTAAGACATACGACCGGCGCCCCCCCCCCCCCCCCCAGATAAAATGGGTTAGTTTTCAGTGTACTTTATATATAGTATGATATGATGGATCTAGTGAGCGTACTGTCTTAAATTGAGAAACCTTCATTCTTTCCTTTTGATAATTTTGAGCCAATGAAAAGTTAACCACAAATAAAATTCACTTGCGAAAATGAAAGGAAATATTCAATACCCATATTCCCTTGTTAGTGAAAACTGGCCCAATTATCCCACAGAAATCAATGAACACGCAACACTGGCACTAAAATGCCACGGCAAAGTATTTCCTCTGAGAATGCAAGCTAAATTCAAGAAATAAATTTAGATTTACATGTCTAGTCCATGACTATATTTCCTTACAGATTACATTTTAATTTACAATATCAAGCATGACTTCTGTTTTTTCCATGTATGTGAACTGAACAGATATTTCATGTAAGTAAAACTAAAATTAGATCATTTCCAAAGCGCAAGACAACATTGTCATGTGTTGGATACATGACAGTTGGCATTGCATTTGTAATATCCGAATCATCACGTGCTATGCTACAAAATGAATACTTCAAATATTCAAAACCAGGTCTACACTCTACACCATACATCCTGCCAATCAACTATACAAAAAAAAAGATACATTATCTACTCAATTGCAGCATAGTAAGCTAAGAAAGATACATCCCATTTTGACCGGGTCCCTTGGTCTTCACTAAAAAAAATTTCAAAAAAAATAATAATAATAAAAATAAAAATAATAAAATAAAAATTTGAAAAAAAAATGAAAACCCATCTCATCCTCCTTTCTAGCAACCACTTTATTTTGAATTTGAATTTAATTTTCAAATCAGAGATAGAAATGTTAACCTGGGCATATTTTTAGGATCAGGATCAGATAGCAATCTGAATCTTGGCGGGATTTTAGGATCAAGACGAGAGCAATGGGCATTATAAAACCTACCTCCCATTTTTTGACATCTCATTTTTCCCTTATTTTCTTCCTTTATCCATCAAACCTACCTCTCTCCCTTCAAACTTCATCTTCTCCTTTCCTCTAGAAACAGACGTGACACACCCTTCCACTGTGACCGCATTCTCTCTTCTCTCCCTTGTCTCGCTCGTCGTCGGCCCACCAGCAGTGCCGCCGTCCGACACTTGCGCGGCTGTCTCTCTCTCATTCATCTCTCTGTTCACACCGTGCCGCCCTGTCCAGTTGCGCCACCACCAGGACCTCCGGTCTCGCCTAAGCTTCGATCGTCGTTCGCCGCTGCAAGGAAAGGACCACGCGACCACCACGTCTGGACCGCCTGCTCCGATCGCGTTCCTGTTCGCGTCTGGTCCGAGCTTCGTCGTGCGAGCGTCGTGCCTCCACCGCGAACCACACCGCCGTTCTGGGCCGTAACCGCCGCGTCGGATCCCAAGCCGCCGTCTGCTTCCACGGTCGCTCTGTGGCATCTTGCCCCTGCCAGTTCTGTGTAGTTGTTGTTTAGGAGAAGGTTCTGGTTCCTTTCCCTTTTGTTTCATGCTTTTTTTTATTTGGTTTTTTTCCCTTTTTTAATTTTATCTTTGGTTCCTTTTTTAGTCTGACCTAACCTTCTCTTTCGTAGTATATGGACTTGGTTTGAGTGTCTTGTTGGGCTAAATATAATGTTAATCTTGATGTGACTATTTTAGTGGGCTGATCACTTAGTCCAAAAAAAATTGCTATAGTCAAACTTTATTTTTATCCTTTAATTTTTAATTCGTAAGCAATAAATTAAATAAAATAGAATGTTTCTTTAGAGATAATTTTTGGATTACTTTGTGAGAGGTATCACATTTAATCCCTTAGGTTTAAGATCGTTCTGTGGACGTATGTGCCATGTTCTATCGTCAAGCCAAAATTATTATTTTTTTCATTATTTTTGTGTTCTTTTTAGTCTATTTAATGTGGATAATTAATCAATAATTTATTTAATTTTTTGGGTTGCTCTATGACAAGTGGAAACACTCAATCCCTTAGCTTCGAGGTTGCCCTATGGACTTACGTGTCATGTTCAATCCCATTTAGGATTTATCAATAATATATATATATATATATATATATATATATAAATTAAATAAAAAAACCAATAAAGAAACATAAAAATAAAGAAAATATTATTAAAATAAACAAATCCTCCCTTGCAAATATTTTTGGGGTAAACAAATAAATAATTTAATTTTGCACGATTAATTCAAGGTATCATTCGTAGGATGGACGATGTAGGGTGCTTAACACATTCCCTACTCGTAACCGACTCCCGAACTCAATTTGGTTTCAAAGACCATTTTTTAAAGGTTTTCCAATTTTTTCTAAATTAAATAAAATTGGTGGCGACTCTACTTTTCGATAAAATTTTCTTTTTATCACCGTCCTCATCGTAATTTTCGGTTGCGACAGATGGCGACTCCACTGGGGACATTTCGAGAGTCAAGCCTAAGTAATGAGTTGTGCATTTTGGTATTTATTGTTTACCACTTTTATTGTTTTCTTTTATTTTATTTTTATTTTTATTTTTTTTTGTATATATGTGATTCCTTTTTGCTTTAATAATTATTTTTACACTAGGATAGAAGACCATGGTATTTGTTGTTTGCTTGTCTTTCAGGTTCAAGTAGTTTTGTTTTAGGATTGTACAGGTTTGTATGCCTCCAACACACAACACCGACACTCATTTTCACACACTTTCAGCTCTACACCCGAGCTTGTGGGACCTTAAGGATTAGGCGGTGACTCGGCATTGTCATTGAAGGCCTAGTGCCTCTCTGATATTTGTTGACTCACCACTCGGATTGTTACTAGTGTCATGGACTAATCATCCTGGAGGGTTTATCCCTACTTGTGATTAGGTTCATGAACTAGGTCCTTGACAAGGGCAATCTGGGGACCATGACCTTTAGAAGTCTAGACTCGTCCTAAAGTTTATACTTCTAAATTGAATTAGTGGCCGCTCGACTTAGAAGTTGCCATCATAGGTATCCTTGATTAGGCCCTACCTCTTAAGACAATTGGAGGCGTACCATATCTCTCTTGTATTTTTCTATCCATTTACTTATTTATTTATTTATTTTACTTCATTTCCCTTTGTGTTTTAACAAATGAATAATAAATAAAAAATACATATTATATATATATATATATATATATTGTTTTATTTATTATTTTATTTTATTTATTTTTATTTTATTTTTATTTTATTTTTTGTAAAAAATATTTTTTTAGGTGACTCTCTTTTGTGAAGGAAAGACACTATCTGTGTAGCAAGAAACGGAAATGTTTAACTCTAGCAATGCAATTGGCCTGAAGAAGAATATTAGAGTTGGCGTGAAAATCAATGATGTGAGGACTTTAATGGAAATCAGTCGCTTGATGTCAAAAGAAGTATGTTCTGAGCATGTTTGTGATGGGAAGTTGCAGAGTTGTTGGGAATTCTACCGAAGCCATCAGACAAAATGGAAAGAGGAGCTGTCAGAGGTCCGAAGCTAAGATTCCTTGAAGTCTATCTCCAGGAGCTAGCACGACAAAATAATTGGGTTATCTTCAAGCGGGTGTTAGCTTTAACCATTTATGGGCTGGTGATTTTCCCCTTTATACCAGACATGGTGGATTACGCAGCCTTGGATGTCTACTACAAGGTCGAAGAATATACTGTGAACCCTGTTCCCGCAATTTTGGCAGAAACTTTCCTATCGTTGCAAGTTTGCCATGAAATTCAACAAGGCAAATTACGATGTTGTGCATAAATGTTGTATGTTTGGATCATGACTCACATGTATGCTCGAAATTATGTTAGTGGGATTGATGACCCTTTGAGGAGATTTCATCACATTCTGATAAAGCCGCACAAACCCAATGAATGGAGACAAGAATTTGATGAGGTTGATTCGAAAGCCTTTTGCTGGATGTGTCATTGGTATAAAGGAAATACAGTCATCTTCAGTTGTGGGAATTTCTCGAATATCCCTTTGATGGGACCAAGGGGTTGCGTGTCATATTCTCCGGCACTTGTGATTCGACAATTGAAATGGAATCAACCGGAACCACTTGAAGAAGTGTTAGGTGGAATTTCGTTCTTATATCAAGAATGCGAGGTTGTCAAGAATACAACAATAGCCGTTAGATCCGCCTGGAGCAACATCAGGGTACTGGGATCCAATGAGTTGGGAAGACAAATTATTTCTCGTACTAAAAACTACGAGGCATGGAGGAAAGCAAGGAGAGACAACCTTGTTATTTCGAAACCAATCCCGCATGAAGATGAAAATCCGCAAATGGAAGCAGAAATGTTAAAGAAGATCGAGATTATGATTGCCCAGATGGGAGTGCTAGAGGAAAAGAATGAAACAGATCAAATCACCATCGTCACGCTCCAACACCAAATCCAGAAGTTAAACATAAGGATAGAACATCTGAAAGATGAATGTGCCAATGCATATGAAGCCGCAGCTCCAGCAAAGAGAGCGGGGAAGGGGAATATGAAAGAGTCAGAAGTTCGAGGATTACTAGCAAGGATAGAAGATCAAAAAAAGGCGTTGGCACAAATCTTCAAAGAAAAAGAAGACTTGGGGGCAAAAATCGAAGTGCACGTTCAGACAATCCGGATGTTGGAGGAAAGCATAGGATCTCTACAACAAGCCTTAACTCATGCTGAGCGCTACTCTGATGAAGGTTGGAATGCAGCTGCAACTATACGCGAATCATTGAAAAAATCACAAGAGAAAGAGCAACAGTTATGGATGAGGGTCCGGATGTTCGAAAGGGAGAAAAAACAATATGAGGATGAGATCAGACAACAGGAAGAATGGCTAGAGAACTGGGAATCCGTGGCAAAAGATTTGAAGGCTGACAGAGATGCTTGGAAGAAAAGATATGAACACCTCTCAGGAAGTTTGCAATACCATACCTATCAGTTTGTGGGTCACCTCGAGGAAGCACTAGTCCAAACTCGCATGAATGATGGATCTACAATACCTCCAAAAGTAGCTCGTTTCATGAAGTATTGTAGGGGCCTTGCTAGCGGATTCAAAAGGAAGACTTTAAAACTTTTGATCTAATTCTGTTAGATGGGAGACATTGTATTTTCTCTTCAAAGAAATAAAAGTCTTTTTAGGGGTTACATCTATCAATGAATTCTGCTCTATCTTATGGTGTGTTACAAGTAGGCCTGTATGATTGCATTGCTAGTGAATGATGCTGTCTATTGAGGGACACATGTTCCCATGGATTTGTCATCAACCCCGCATTAACCTAAGGGGGATGTGCCCCTAGAGTTATGTGTCGGGGTGAAGTTGCTTGCTACAAAAAATGGTCTTTCCTTTGCAAAAGAAAGAATTCATGGTTTTTCGAAGCATACTTTTATCTTTCTTTTAATAATAATGCCAAAAAAATTATAAAAAAGAAGGGGGTTACTGATTAGAATAATTGACGATTTTTCGTAACAGCTAAAAACACGAATTTGAGGGTTCGAGAATCATTGCGCGACCTAAGAAAGACAATACCAATCAAACCCGAGTTTACAACACAAGATCCCGGACAAGGATGGCTGCCAAAAATCCTGAGACAGGAAGGAACTTGAGTTTAGAAGTAGACGAGGTGAAGGGAAGGGTGACTGAAATCTCTGAAACTCAAGCAAGGTTGGAGGCTATACTACAGGATATGAGGGAATCTCTTAGCAGGCTTGGTGCAAATAGAAGTGGAAACGAAGATGACCCACATGTGAGCGTACAGCCGACCCTCTCCATGGTAACGGCGCCAATGCTTTCAAACATAAACCATAGCTTTACTCAGGGAATGTCGGGTTACACGGAACCCATAGTAATCCCCATCGGGGTGGGATATCGCCCCATCGAGAATGTGTATCATGAGGCTGCTGGCTATACATGGGAAAGGCCCCATGCATTCATTCCTGAACAATCAAGAGGAGTCCAGTTTGGACCCGATAAGATGAAGGAAAAGTGGATGGAGAAGGTAGAAGAACAAATAAAAGAGATCAAGGGCTCAAATACTTATGGCCTTCTCAAGATTGAAGAACTTTGTCATGCCACGAATGTCGTGATCCCTAAGGATTTCAAAATTCCTGATTTCTCCAAATATGACGGAAGTGGGAACCCATAGTTCCATTTGATTAGCTATGCCACCAAAATGGCCATCTGGTCTAAGGATGACAAGTTCCTCATTGACTTTTTCCATGAAAGTTTGACCAGAATCGCACTAGAGTGGTACCTTCAATTAGACCATTCTAAGATCTCTCGGTGGACAGAATTAGCCGATTTGTTCATGGATCAATACAAATTCAATTTGGACATAGCTCCGACCCGTGAACAGTTGACTACAATGCAGAAGAAGAGAGATGAATCCTTGAAACAGTATGCACAAAGGTGGAGGAATTTGGCAGCTTAGGTTCAGTCGTCGTTGATGTTGTCCGAAATGTGCTCATACTTTTTGGGAACCCTGGGATCCCCCTTTATCGGAGCAATGGCAGGAGTAGCTTATAGGGATTTCTCTGACTTGATTGCTGTAGGGGAAAGAATTGAAATCCTAGCCAGAGCTGGGAAGTTGCCAACTGACATGGAAGGCAGTGCATCCAAGAAGGGGTTCCAGCCCAAGAAGAGGGAAGCAGAAGCAAATTATGTGCAACACCAGCCAAACTTTGGACCTCGGCATGTCCCTTCATACCCAAGGTACCAAGCACCATATCAGACCCAAACACCATTTTACCCACCTCAACAGGCCTCGCCAACCATCACCCAGCCACAAAATCAAATAAATAACATCCCTACCCCTCAACCATACAACCCCACTCGCCCAACATATACTCATTATCCACCTGCACCTCAACAAAACCATCCAAGCTACCCTCGAACTCGCTCAAATTTTCCAAATCAGGGACGTTCCCAATATCAAAATCTGCCTCCTTTCCCAAGACTATCTATCTCCAATGCAGACTTGTTCAAACAACTATTTGATCGTCACCTAATCGCTGGAAACCCCAGACGGCCTATGGAACCACCTTTCCCTGCTTGGTACAATCCAAACTTGACTTGCAAGTATCACATGGATGCCCTGGGACATTCCATTGAAGAATGTGAGGCCTTCAAGACAGCAGTAAGAAAATTGATTGCTTGTGGAAGATTGGGTTTCGAAGAAGATTCTGGGCCTAGCATTGTTAATAATCCAATCCCAAACCATAATGCGGGAAATAGTGTGAATAACTTGGAAGTGAAAGGGCCTCAAGTCAAGAAGGTTTTGGAATTGCGAACCCCGATGCAAGAAGTATTCGCAGGGCTCAAGAAAGCAAGATATGATATTGTTGCTCCGGTGAAGCTGATCGGAGAAAAAGAGAAGTATGCTGGTGATTTAAGTTGCAATTATCATCATGGGGAGGTAGGGCATGATATCGAAACTTGTTGGGACTTTAAGGTCCAAGTCTAAGGATTACTTACCTTGGGGGTGATCCAAGCTAGGCGAGGTACGACTGAAGAAGTTAGTGTGGTTGAAAAAGTTGTTCTCCGGATGCCACCTATGAATGATGCGCCGACACCAGAAAAAGTGATTGTGAAGGTGAAAAAGCCAACTCCTTTTGCTTATAATGATACACACGCTGTACCCTGGAATTATGAACAGAAAGTTGAGCTAGTAGGAGGGGCGGGAGAAACTTCGAAGGCCCAGGTTACTAATGTTGTGAGAATTGGAGGCATCACAAAGAGTGGGCGATACTATGACCCGGTAGAAGAAGAAGCAAGGAAGAATACCAAAGATGAAGGAAAAGAGAAGGAAGAAGAAGAAGAAGAAGAAGAGTTTTTGAAGATCATGAAACAAAGTGAATACGATGTGATAGAGCAGTTAAAGAAAACACCGGCAAGAATATCACTTTTGTCGCTTGTCCTCACATCAGAAATGCATCGTAAGGCATTATTGAAGGTGTTGAATGAAGCTTATGTTAATCGCGACGTCACGCCAGAGAATGTAGTAAACATGGTGGATCCGGTGAGGCGGATCAACATGATCAATTTCTCGGAAGATGAGGTGTTTTTAAAATTTAGAGGTAGTCCTAAGGCACTCCACATTACCCTAAGGTGCAAAGGATTTGTGATTGCGAAGGTGCTTATAGATGGTGGCTCGGCATTGAATGTGATTCCGTTGTCCACCCTAGAGCAACTAAACATAGGCTTGACGGATTTGACACCCCAAGAGATGATTGTGCGAGCCTTTGATGGGACAGCGAGAGGGATCTTAGGGGAAATAACTCTGCCCCTCGAAGTAGGGCCTAGTTGTTTTCGTGTTCTCTTTCAAGTCATGGAGATACAGCCAGCTTATACCATGCTCCTAGGAAGGCCTTGGATTCATGAAGCTGGTGTTGTTCCATCAACATTGCATCAGTGTCTGAAATATATTCAGGATGGGGCTGTAATTACCATCCGCGGCGAAGAGGAAATCATGCTTTCAAAGCCTGTTTCGGTACCATACGTAGAAAGTGCAGAGCAAGTCGAGGATGATTCCCTACGTAGTTTTGAAATCCTGAAGCCAGAGAACAAGAAGGAGGAGTTGCCAATGCAAAATGTGAATGAAGTGGCAGTCTGTATAATGGAAAGGAACGGGTATCAGAAAGGAAGAGGTCTAGGGCAAGCCTCCAAGGGATCCCTCAACCGATCACAGCAGTTACAAGAGATGGAAGACATGGGCTAGGATACAATCCTTCTCTAGCAGAAGATATGAAGTACCTGACTCTCAGAGGCAAGAAAGAAGAAAGAAAGGAATTTGATTATATCCCTCACTTGACAGATACTTTCTCAAAGATCAACTCAAGTGATCTCACCAAAAAAATCGACTTCCCCTCATTTTACTATCGATTGCACTTGAAGAGGAGCAAGCAAGAAACCCTGTTATTTATCTCTCTCGACAAATGAGGTCCTTGGCAATTGGCAGTCTGAACCATTTGTTGATGTTATTTCCATGAAGTAATTATCTTTTTGTATCTCGTATAAACTAATGTTTACTTTGGTTGAGAAATGAATAAAATGAGTTAGTATGATTTTTCAGCATTTTTCTTGGTGTCTTCCTTTCCCTACCCTTTATCTTGTATCAATTGCGTTTCATTTCTTGAATAATATCCTTGCCTATATTTCTCTTGTTTCAAACATCTTCTTTCAGGAACCTCACCACCGTCGAAGGTTTGTCTCACAAAAGGAACCTTGAAACCTCATTTACCGATTCCCTAGCGGTACTTGGACGAAGACGATTACGGGATTAGTGAGGAAGAAGAAGCCATTGAGGAATTTACAAAGTCAATAGAGCGCTCAGAAAATGGGTTCACTGCAAATGATGAAGTTATAGAAGTGATTAATATGGGGACCGAGGAAGACAAGAAGGAGTTGAAAATAGTGGATAATCCGTAACGCGCGTAAATGGTCGCTATTATTTAAGGAGTACCTTGATGTGTTTGCATGGTCCAACAAAGATATGCCAGGATTGGATCCAGAGATAGCATCACATAAAATCCCACCTGTACCCGGGATACGGTGGTGAAGAAACAAAGGTTGAGGAGGATGCATTCGGATATGTCACTAAAGATCAAAGAAGAGGTAACTAAGCGCTTAAAAGCTGGGTTTGTGGAAGTGTCGAGACACCCAGTGGGTCGCTAATGTCGTACCATGTACCAAAGAAGGATGGAAAAGTAAGAATGTGTGTGGATTACAGAGATCTGAACAAAGCAAGTCCAAAGGATGACTTCCCATTGCCTCATATTGATGTCCTCGTAGACAGCACGACAAGGAACCACAGATTCTCTTTCATGGATGGGTATTCGGGATACAATCAGATTCTCATGGACGTCGAGGATAAAGAGAAGACGACTTTCATCACCCCTTGGGGAACTTTTTTGTTACAGAGTAATGCCTTTTGGGCTGAAGAATGTCGGAGCTACCTACCAGCGTGCTATGGTAGCATTGTTCCATGATATGATGCACAAGGAAATAGAGGTATATGTGGATGACATAGTGGCTAAGTCTAAGGAGGGGGAAAGTCATGTAGCAGTTTTGCATAAGTTATTTGAGAGATTAAGGAAGTACAATCTGAGACTCATTCCCACAAAATGTGTGTTTGGAGCCTCAATTGGGAAATTGTTGGGTTTTGTGGTTAACAGGGAAGGAATACAGGTGCAGCCGGAAAAGGCAAAGGCGATCAGGGACATGCCGGCTCCCAAGAATGAACGAGAAGTAAGGGGTTTTCTAGGGAGATTAAATTACATTGCCCGATTCATTGCTAACTTGACAAGCACATGTGAACCTATTTTCAAGCTATTAAAGAAGAATAATTCGGGGAGATGGAATGAGGAATATCAGGAAGCCTTTGACAAAATAAAGGCATACCTATTAAACCCACCAGTGTTGGTGCCGCCCACTCAAGGTCGTCCTTTGATACTGTATCTCACGATCCTCCCAACCTCAATGGGGGCAATGTTGGGGCAACATGATGAGTTTGGCAAGAGAGAACATGCAATTTAATATCTGAGCAAGAAGTTTAATGATCACTGAGGCCCGATACATGGCAATTGAGAAGACTTGTTGCGCATTGGTATGGACCTCCAAAAGACTCGGGCAATACATGTTATACTACACCACTTGGTTAATCTCTCGAATAGACCCTTTGAAGTACATCTTCAAAAGTCCTCACATATCATTAAGGGTCTCAAAGTGGCAAATGATATTATCAGAATTCGATATTAAGTATGTGACCCGGAAATCCGTTAAGGGAAGTGAAATTACTGATCACTTAGCTGAAAACCCTATTGAGGGAGGACAACCAATTGTATCCGAGTTCCCTGATGGAGAGATGCTGTCATTAGAAGAAGGTGAGACAGAGGAAGATGATATGTGGAAGATGTATTTTGATGGAGCAGTTAATATGCATGGAAGCGGCATAGGAGCGATGGTTGTTTCTCCGGAGGGCAAGCAATACCCAGTGGCTGTTAAGCTCGAATTTGAATGCACCAACAATATTGCTGAGTATGAAGCATGTGCAAGTGGATTACAAGCAGCAGTTGATCTTGGAATAAAATAGCTAAAGGTCTTTGGAGATGCAGCCTTAATCATTTATCAAGTCAACGGCGAATGGCAAACTAAAGATCCCAAGCTTATCCCGTATCAGAAATACTTGACTCAGTTAGTTGCGAAGTTTGATGAGATTACTTTCTCACACTTGGCTCGAGACAAGAATCAATTTGCGGACGCTTTAGCCACATTAGCCGCTATGACCAAGCTGGGTCTCCATACCACTGTCCAGCCTATTCAAGTGAAGGTGCAAGATGAGCCCGCATACTGTGCACATGTGGAAGAAGAGCTCGATGGTAATCCTTGGTATCACGACATCAAGCAATATATGAAGAGTAGAACGTACCCAGCTGGAGCAAATGAAGTAAACAAGAGGACGATTCGTAGATTATCAATGTCCTTTTACTTAGATGGCGAAATTCTATATAAGAGGAACTATGATGGGGTCCTCATAAGATGTGTTGATGCTCGTGAAGCTCGGACTATCATGACAAGTTCACGAAAGGATATGTGGAACACATGCAATGGTCACATGATGGCACGCAAAATCCTACGAAATGGTCACTATTGGCCAACAATGGAAGCCGATTGTCTGGAGTATGTCCGAAAATGCCGTAAATGCCAAATATATGCAGATCAGATCAAAGCTCCACCGTTCCAACTACACAATCTGGTGTCTCCATGGCCATTTTCTATGTGGGGGATAAACGTCATTGGACCAATCAATCCCAAGGCTTCAAACGGACATCGCTTCATCCTGGTTGCGATAGATTACTTTACTAAGTGGGTAGAAGCAGCATCATTGGCCAATATAACTCAAAAGGTGTTTACCAAGTTCCTAAAAAGGGATATTATTTGTCGCTATGGAATACCAAAAAGAATCATTACAGATAATGCTGCCAACCTTAATGGGGCGGATGTAAAGAAGTTATTAGAGACTTTTAAAATCAAGCACCATAATTACACCCCATATAGACCTCAGATGAACGGGGCGGTAGAAGCGGCCAACAAGAATGTCAAGAAAATTGTTGCTAAAATGGTCGTAAACTATAGGGATTGACATGAAATGTTGCCATACGCTTTGCACGCGTATCGTACCAATATACGATCAAGTACTGGGGCAACACCTTTCTCATTGGTGTATGGAATGGAAGCTGTTTCTCCTATAGAATTTGAAATCCCTTCATTAAGAGTGCTGATGGAAGCTGACTTGGAAGAATCAGAATGGGTGAAAGCTCGATATGATTTAAACATGATTGAAGAAAAAAGACTGGTGGCCCTTTGTCATGGACAACTATATCAGAGAAGAATGGCTAAAGCCTTTAATAAGAAAGTCCGTCAAAGAGGGTTTCAACCAGGAGATTTGGTGCTAAAGAAAGTACTTCCTAACCAAGAAGATGCCCGAGGGAAATGGGCACCCAATTATGAAGGGCCATATATAGTAAAGCAGGCATACTCAGGCAGAGCCTTGGTCCTAACAGATGAAAACGGATGAGAGCTACCGAGACCTGTAAACTCTGATGCCGTGAAAAAGTTCTATGCCTGATAAAAAAAATAAAAAAAAAGAAAAAAGAAAAAAGAAAAATGGGAGAGCCCGTTAGGTCGAAAACCCGCGAGGGCGACCTAAGCAAAAGTTAGGGCATAAATAAAATAAAACAAAAAAGAAGTCTGTTAGGTCGAAAACCCGCGAGGGCGGCCTAAGCAAAAGTTAGGGCATAAAAAAAAGAGAGAGAGAGAAAGAAGTCCGTTAGGTTGAAAACCCGAAAGGGCGACCTAAGAAAAAATTAGGACAAAGAAGCTGAATCTTAGGTTGAAAACCCGAAAGGGCGACCGAAGCAAAAATTAGGACAAAGAAGCTGAATCTTAAGCTGAAAACCCGCAAGGGCAGTTTAAGCGATATCTTAATATTCACCACACTGAGGCAATTTTGCTCATAACTTGCTACACTAGGGCAATTTTGTTTGGACATGGGGCAAAGAAAATCATTGAAATGTTAATGAAAGGATGTATGTGGAAGCTGAGACCAGGATCTGCGACGTCAAACAGTTGCTGGGAATCAGTTAAGAGGATCAAGGAACCAATACTGGGGCAAATTTTTATGCGGTTTTCTTTCCATTATCACTTTTGATACAATTCCCATACACCCCCTTGTATTTCCCCTTTTTCTTTCCAATTTCCTTGTGTACAATGCAAATTCTCATATTAAGGCAAGGATTTTATCCATCCATTTTTTCCTATTGTGCTTAAATCATGCTTGCGCATTAAAATCATGTCTCAATTTAGGTAAATTTAAGTTTAATAGTATGATTGGATAATTATAATGGTTACTTCAACGAATGGTTTGAACCAAAGAAAGCCCATCATTTCAAAGTCAATAAGAAAGATAACGGTGCACAATGAGGAGAAAAGAAAAGCAATAATGAAAGTCTCCACGAGTCCTAGTCTTGAAGGAAATAATCGCTCTATGTGTTTTCACCGCTTTGAAAAGGAAGCCCCTCTAATCGAAAGACACTGACTCAGAGTTGTTGATAAACAAAGGTTTGATTGGTTGAAGTCTTTTAATGGAGCGTGTGGTTCGGTTGTAATCGAGACAGAGGTAAAAGAAAAGTTTTTAAGAGAAAGTAAATTACCATCATTTTATTTTTGGGATCTGAGGCCCGCTGCAATTTATTTTTCGAGCTCCAAGGCTCACCGCAAATTTACTTTTGGGATCTGAGGCCCACTGCAATTTATTTCTCGAGCTCTGAGGCTCACTGCAAATTCATTTTTGGGATCTGAGGCCCACTGCAATTTATTTTTTGAGCTCTGAGGCTCACTGCAAATTTATTTTTGGGATCTGAGGCCCACTGCAGTTAATTTTTTGAGCTCGATACTCACTACCAATTTTATATTTGGGATCCGAGGCCCATGCAATTTATTTCGGCTCGGGTCATAAATTTATTTTTGGGATCTGAGGCCCATTGCAATTAATTTTTCGAGCTCTGAGGCTCACTGCATTTTATTTTTGGGATCTGAGGCCCGCTGTAATTTATTTTTCGAGCTCTGAGGCTGACTGCATTTTATTTTTGGAATCTGAGGCCCATTGCAATTAATTTTTCGAGCTCTGAGGCTAACTGCAAATTTTATATTCGGGATCTGAGGCCCACTGCATTTTATTTTTCGAGCTCTGAGGCTCACTACTAATTTATTTTTGGGATTTGAGGCCCACTGCAATTTATTTTACGAGCTCTGAGGCTCACTACAAATTTATTTTTGGGATCTGAGGCCCACTGCAATTTTTTTTTCGAGCTCTGAGGTTCACTGCAAATTTATTTTTGGGATCTGAGGCCAACGACAATTTATTTTTCGAGCTCTGAGGCTCACTGCAAATTTATTTTTGGGATCTGAGGCCCACTGCAATTTATTTTTCGAGCTCTGAGGCTCACTGCAAATTTATTTTTGGGATCTGAGGCCCACTGCATTTTATTTTTCGAGCTCTGAGGCTCACTACTAATTTTATATTTGGGATCCGAGGCCCACTACAATTTATTTTTCGAGCTCTGAGGCTCACAGCAAATTTATTTTTGGGATCTGAGGACCACCGCAATTTATTTTTCAAGCTCTGAGGCTCACTGCATTTTATTTTTAGGATCTGAGGCCCGCTGCAATTTATTTTTCGAGCTCTGAGGCTCACTGCATTTTATTTTTGGGATCTGAGGCCCGCTGCAATTATTTTTTCGAGCTCTGAGCTCACTCAAATTTTATATTCGGGATCTGAGGCCCACTGCATTTTATTTTTCGAGCTCTGAGGCTCACTACTAATTTATTTTTGGGATCTGAGGCCCACTGTAATTTATTTTTTGAGCTTTGAGGCTCACCGCAAATTTATTTTTGGGATCCGAGGCCCACTGCAATTTTATTTTTCGAGCTGAGGCTCACCGCAAATTTATTTTTGGGATATGAGGCCCGTTTGCAAATTAATTTTTCGAGCTCTAAGGCTCACTGCTAATTTTATACTTGGGATTTGAGGTCCACTGTCACTTTTATTTTCCAAGCTCTAAAGCTTAATTTCCTCCAGCCTGTTTCCCATCCCGGTTAAAATGTGAGTTCATTTTCTTTACTAGTTCCTTATTATTACCACATGAAAAATCGTTCTTTCTTCATGTATTCTAGTAATGAACAAGTAAAAAGGGGCAACTGTGAACACCCCAATTTGACCGGGTCCCTTAGTCTTCACTAAAAAAATTTTCAAAAAAAATAATAATAATAAAAATAAAAATAATAAAATAATAATTTGAAAAGAAAATAAAAACCCATCTCATCCTCCTCCCTAGCAACCACTTTATTTTGAATTTGAATTTAATTTTCAAATCAGAGATAGAAATGTTAACCTGGGCATATTTTTAGGATCAGGATTAGATAGCAATCTGAATATTGGCGGGATTTTAGGATCAAGATGAGAGGAATGGGCATTATAAAAATCACAATACGGATCAGAAAAAAGGGGATCCGGTTTTATGTTTTGGCCTTCCTCTCTCCCATTCTGATTTTTTTTGCATTGCTTTCTCCTTCTTCTTCACTAGGAGCCCATTTTTTGACATCTCATTTTTTCCCTTATTTTCTTCCTTTATCCATCAAACCTACCTCTCTCCCTTCAAACTTCATCTTCTCCTTTCCTCTAGAAACAGATGTGACACACCCTCCCACTCTGACCGCATTCTCTCTTCTCTCCCTTGTCTCGCTCGTCGTCAGCCCACCAAGCCAGCAAGCCGCCAGTCCGACACTCGCGCGCTGCCTCTCTCTCTCCTCATCTCTCTGTTCACACCGTGCCGCCCCTATCCCGGTTGCGCCACCACCAGACCTCCGCCTCGCCTAAGCTTCGATCATCGTCACGCCGCAAGGAAAGGACCACGCGACCACCACGCCTCGACCGCCCGCTCCGACCGCGTTCCTATTCACGCCTGGTCCGAAGCTTGCTGCGAGCGTCGTGCCTCCACCGCGAACCACACCGCCGTTCCGGGGCCGGAATCGCCACGTCGGATCCCAAGCCGCCGTCTCCTTCCACGGCCGCTGCGGGCATCTTGCCCCCGCCCGGCCTCGTAGTTGTTGTTTAGGAGAAGGTTCTAGTTCCTTTCCCTTTTGTTTCATGCTTTTTTTATTTGGTTTTTTTCCCCTTTTTTAATTTTTCCTTTGTTTCCTTTTTTAGTCTGACCTAACCTTCTCTTTCGTAGTATATGGGCTTGGTTTGAGTGTCTTGTTGGGCTAAATATAATGTTGATCTTGATGTGACTATTTTAGTGGGCTGGTCACTTAGTCCAAAAAAAAAATTGCTATAGTCAAACTTTATTTTTATCCTTTAATTTTTAATTCGTAAGCAATAAATTAAATAAAATAGAATGTTTCTTTAGAGATAATTTTTGGATTACTTTGTGAGAGGTATCACATTTAATCCCTTAGGTTTAAGATCGTTCTGTGGACGTATGTGCCATGTTCTATCTCACTCGGGAGTTTTCGATAATAAAAATAAAATGTAAAAAAAAAAAACCTTTTTTTAGATAAGTTAAGATAAAAAATTTTCATAAAAATTAAAACAATCCAACAAATAAAATATTTTCTACAAGAACTACGTGGCTTTGAGTTTCCCATCGGAGCAGGGAATATGTAGGAGCGGGATCAATCATCTCGTCAAGCCAAAATTAATTTTTTTTTCATTATTTTTGTGTTCTTTTTAGTCTATTTAATGTGGATAATTAATCAATAATTTATTTAATGTTTTTGGGTTGCTCTATGACAAGTGTCATACTCAATCCCTTAGCTTCGAGGTTGCCCTATGAACTTACGTGCCATGTTCAATCACATTTAGGATTTATCAATAATATATATATATATATATATATATATATATATAATTAAATAAATAAATAAAAACCAATAAAGAAACATAAAAATAAAGAAAATATTAATAAAATAAACAAATCCTCCCTTCCAAATATTTTTGGGGTAAACAAATAAATAATTTAATTTTGCACGATTAATTCAAGGTATCACTCGTAGGATGGGCGATGTTGGGTGCTTAACACCTTCCCTACTCGTAACCGACTCCCGAACTCAATTTGGTTTCAAAGACCATTTTTTAAAGGTTTTCCATTTTTTTCTAAATTAAATAAATTTGGTGGCGACTCTACTTTTTCATAAATTTTCTTTTTATCGTCGTCCTCATCGTAATTTTCGGTTGCGACAATGATTTCTTAAAAAGTGTCCTAAGTGTTAAGTCTCTAAAATGGTTGATGTGCATTTCTCTAAGTTTTGATGAAACTAAACATTGGTTGATGATTTAATTAACCTTCATATTGGTTGCTAACCTATCTATCGAGTGTGCAGATTAAGTAAGAGAATCATTCATCCAACACTGTTTGAAGATAAAAACTCACGTCCAACACACAAGTGTTTGTAAACAAACGTCCAGCACTGAGTGTTTGAAGCTGACGTCCAAACGCAAGAGAAAGAAGGTCGCGTCAACTAAAAGTATCAAGGCGCGTCCCTAAAAGTCCAGCGCGTCCACTAAAAGTATCGAAGCGCGTCCACTAAAATGTCGAAGGCGCGTCCACTAAAAATGTCAGAAGGTCGCGTCTACTAAAAACAACAGAAGACCGCGTCTACTTAAAGTATCGAACAAATAGCGTCCAATAAAGTATCGTAAAGTATCGAGCAGGCGTCCACTAAGGTTATGGCTCGTCCAATGACGTGGCAATTGGAGCCCGTCCATTAAGGTCAGTATGGCTCGTCTAATGACGTGGCAATTGGAGCTCGTCCACTAAGGTTATGGCTCGTCCAATGACGTGGCAATTGGAGCTCGTCCATTAAGGTCAGCATGGCTCGTCCAATAACATGGCATATGGAGCTCGTCCATTAAGGTCAGAATGTATCCGTCCAATGTTGTGGCAAGAGGCTCTCGTCCACTAAAGTAACTGAGACTCTCGTCCAGTAAAGTAGCTGAGGGACTCGTCCACTAAACTAACTGAGACTCTCGTCCACCAGACTAACTGAGGCTCTCGTCCTAAAGTAGTAACAGGCTCTCGTCCACTAGAGAAACAGAAGTGCTCGTCCACTAAAGGTGACTGAAGCGCTCGTCCACTAGTCCTTGGACTTGTCGAATCCCTGATATGGAGCTCGTCTACTAGCCCGAATGAAAACTCAAATGACTAGAAGGACATGATTATTTTATGAACGTGAATTCTCTGAGGATTATCAGAATCGTTTTTCAAAAGCAAAGACTTGAAGCCTTCTCTCCTACTCAGTTTCACGATTATCAAGAAAAGTCAGAAGCTACTCTCTCAAACAACCTTGGATAATCAAAACCAAAGACCAGTTAAAGAATGCTTCCAACGTGCTTTATTCCCTAGTACCTCTGGTCCTTACACAAAGAAGGAAGTGTACTCAGTAAAGTACAAAAAGCTTTCTGCTCAACTTTGATATGGCTGTAGCACGATGAATAAAGCCATGATCCTTCATGTTAGAGTACAACCAACGACTCTATTGCATTAATGGCTGCCCAGAACGACTCTATTGCATTAATGACTACTCAGAACGACTCTATTGCAATTAATGAAGTTCTGCTTGAAGTCAACATTTGAGGGGATGTCTCTAACGGATCCAAAATGCTTGAAGACCATAAATACAGAAGCCATTGAAGATGAAGCAAACAGAGAACACACACTGCATTAAAACGCCATTACTCTGCTCATTTATTTCTTCATTCTTTCATTCTTTATTCTTCAATCATTTTGAAGTTATTACGCAGACTTTCCTGAACCTTACATTTAAACCACTCTCTGAGTGTTAGTGAAAGATCTGCCTGTGAGAAACTGTATTTATTACAAACCCAATCTCTCAAACAAACTAGAGTGAGCCTGAAGAGGCTAGGTGTGCAAATAATACTTGTCTTGAGCCTGAAGAGGCTAGGTGTGCAAATAATACTTGAGTCTCAGAACCTTATCGCTTTATAGTGGATAGATCTTGGTGCTGCCAAGGACTGGACGTAGCTCTTTGATTTGAAGAGTGAACCAGGATAAATCATCGTGTCAATCTCTCTCTTCCCTTAAACTCTTTAATTGCTTTAGTTTTTCTTGCATCTGTCAAGTGGTGTGTGTGTGACAGTCACCCGTCCATCCTGTATTCTTTCACTCGTCCAAATCTAACTTTCTGTTTGCGAAAAGATTTCAGCTTTGACTAAAATTCTGATAAACACAATTCAACCCCCCCTTCTCGTGTTTATAGTTGTCTATTTCACTAAGGACACTCGTTGACATTTTCCTTATTCAATATATGGTGATTAATATTTCTACAGTATATCCTTTCAAAAAAAAATTTGCAGTATAATTCCCCTTTTAAGGAAATTATATTCCCTTTTCCTTAGATTAATTACCATATGCATGTTTTTTATTTTAAAAAATGATACTATGAAGAAGAGATTAGGAGAAGCTTACCCTTTGAATATATACTTTGTTTAATTGTAGATGATTAAGTCCGTTGAAATGTGTATAAATTTGTTTTTGTACGAGATTTTCGCTATCTGAAAATCATATTAGACTCACAAAATTTTTTTTGGTATGAAGACTCATTTAGGATAGTAAAGCTCTCTCCACACCTATTTTTTTAATATACAATATTCAAACCTGACACCTTACTTTTAAGAGAATCAAATTTGTTACTACTACCAATGCATATTGATACACATTTTATTGTCAAGGATCTATATATCCTTATTTACTTTATAGGTAAACTCACTTTAGATGAGTTTTATCCTATGTTGTTATTTTTATTTTATTTTATGACGGAATCCTATGTTGTTATTATATTATTGGCAAAATAGGTAAATTGGTCATATACGTTCATTTTATTTTTCATATTGGTCCTATAAGTTTCTTATTTTTCAAATTGATCATACACGTTACATTTCGTTTTCACATTAGTCCTTTTATGTGAATTTTGACCTACCGCCGTCAGTTTTGATGCCACGTTTCAGACTAAGGTGATAGCCACATCAGATCAAAACTGACAGCGTTAGGTCAAAATTGACGGAAAGGACTAATATGGAAACGGAACGTAACGTGTTTGACCAATTTGAAAAATAAAAAACTTATAGGACCAATGTAAAAAATAAAATAAATGTAGAGGACCAATTTACCTATTTTGCCTGTACTATTAAATTGCCTTAAAATTATCCTTACTTTTATATCTTAAACTTTAAAAGAAGGCTGTGCATTTCTAAAACTAGAAAAAAAGAAAGAAATGAAAACTAGAAAAATGAGTAAATAGCCAATTTAGTCCTTGAAATTGCGACTTAGTATCAAGTTGGTCCTTGAATTAAGAAAATTACCAACTTAATCCCTGAAACTGGAAACCGTGATTCAAGTTGGTCCCTCCGTTAATGGTCGTCCCCTAACGCCGTGAAGGGAGCTTATGTGGTACATCAAGTGCCTAGCTGGACTCCCAACTCAGCACCCACCATGCCTCCACGTCAGTGACACAATTTTAGGGACTTATTTGAAATTTCAGGGACTAAAATGAAACTGGCTAGGGTTTCATCTTCTTCCCCCACCCTTCTCCAATGGCTTTTTCTCGGTTCTCCCCTTTGCTCGCTCCTCCCTCCTCCCTCTGTTCCGCTTCATTTTCTTCATCCCTCTATCCTTTTTTTGCTGCAACCGAAGATGAAAATGAGGAAAGCAGTGCAATTTAAATCAAAGTAGCATCACAACTTCAAATGCTGGCAGATTCAAGGTGGGGGTGTGAAGTTGACACAGGCAAATACAAGAAGGGGTGGTTGAATTGTGTTTGTTAATAATTTTCTAAAAACAACCTCTAAAACTATTTTTACACACAAGAAGGTTAAATCGAGAAGCAAGCACAAAGAAATAGATATTTTAAAAAAGAAAAGCTTTAACAAAAGCAATATCAAAACCCCTCATTCAAGAAAAACAAATAAAGCAAAGAAGAGTTTAGGGATATAAGAATCACACAAGATGTTTTATCTTGGTTCACTCTCTTCAACCAAGAGCTACATCCAGTTCCTTCTACTTGAAGGTTTTTCTTCACTATTTTTCAAAATAGATTACCACCAAGTATTCAACACCTCTTCAGGCTTACAAATATTTCTTTCTTACCAAGTCTCTTCAGTCTCTAACTCTAACAAAGAGATTTGACTTATGATCTTCTTAACTCACTGTGTGTGAGGATGTGAAAGTTTAAGATCAAATGAATATTTTCATAATATTCAAACGAAAGAATACAGACTCTTGCTTTTAAAGAAATATGAGTATGAATGATTGTTTATTGACAAAAGTTGAGCTAGCAAAACTTGTGCAGGCAAAAGTTGTTTTTCAGTATTTGAGGTCTTTTATTTATAGTGACCTTCTTCTTCACTTGTATTTCTTCAACGGTTATTTTGAATAGTCCCGTTTAGAGATAGCATTGAATGCATGATATTCTTTGTGACTGATAGCTTGATTGCGACAATGCCGAATAGTACTCTTGGTTATCGAGATAACATGAAATGGAGGCTCACTACAGAGTATTGCAGCTTGAGAACTTGTTGTTCCTCCTTTGTGTGCAATCCAGCTTTTTTTAGTCATAAAGTTGTCATCGCATGATCGCTTTTGCGCTTTCTCATTGTACGATTATGTTTTTGCATTTGTTTGATGGTACTATGTTTCTTTTACAACAAGGTAAAACATTAAAGCAGATAAAACAAATGTGAAGAACAAAAATTTTATTGAAATAAATATCAATCATTTGAAATAAATTCAAGAGATTCGGATTGCAATTATTCATTCAAAGATGGAGCTCGTGTACTTAAAACTCCGTCTACTTAGTTATATGTGAGACTAAGTCCGTTCATTATTTTATTTTGCTCGTCTGCTGACGTGGCATATCCTCTCGTCTATCAAGTCTTTGGACTTGCTATACATCAATGAGTTATCATAATCTATGTTTGGTGACGTGGCAATTAGAGCTCGTCTACCTGATTATTTTATTTTTTAGTTAATTCAATTTTACCAATTACTTTCATCTGCTGATGTGGCAAGCTAGACACGTTTACTATCAAGTCTTTGGACTTGCTGTATCTAAGAAGTTATTTTGATTTCCGTCTAGGTAAGCATATAGTCCCTAGTCTACTTAAAGAAACCAGTCTATTTAATTAATTAAATAAATAACTTTACCAAAACATTGAGTAGCCCGTCTATAAGGGTGGACACGTATTTTTCTCAAGGAGTCCAGCGAAAAATCATCCCAAGTTTCTATTACTTATATTTAAATATTCCTGCATAACTGAAAGCACATGTTAGATTCCAACTAACACTTTGCCAAGCAAATTTAATTTTTTTGTTAACATCAAAACATAGAGATTATTTAATCCAAAACTACTTTGGTTCCAACAATCTCCCCCTTTTTGATGATGATAAAAACTAATTAAATTTGAAAAGCAAAGTCTAAGAGAGCCTGCAAAGCTCCCCCTAAGACAAAGCATTCAGATAAGTAATTTGTAAAAGCATATGAGACAAATTGCATATAAGCTAATAAATCAATGCAATTGCTTATCACACTTAGAGTATATATGAAGGAATAAATAAGCAACATAGCAAATAGGCAGACGGGAGTATTAGAGTAGTTATAAACTAGAAAACAGAATATGCATATGCAGACGAATATGAGCTTTTCAAAACTGACTTTGTATTTATAAAAGAAATCTCTTTTCTTTATTTTCTCCCCTTTTTTTGTCATCAGACAAAAAGGTAAAAAGGAGTGGACCATCATTGTCAGTAAGGAAAACAAATTCAAGGTTAGGCAGGAGGAGGTGGTGGAGGTGGTTGATTCTGAGTCCTGGCTTTCTTGAAATCGATCAGAAATTCCAGCATTTTGTTCACAACCTCTAAGGTTGGAGCCATAGATACTTGAACTCTCCGAGAGACTTCCTCGGATTTTCTCAGTCATCTTTTCAACATTCTCTTCAACCAGCTTGCCAACTCTCTCATCAACTATCTTTCCAAGAACTTCTTCAAGATTTGGTGGCAGAGCATGTTGTCTTGAACTTGCAGCAGATTCTTGAAAGGTGCTTAATGCTCTGGAGTGTTTAGGATGATCTGAAGGGAGTACTACAGCTAGAGCTTGTGGTTGAGAGGAATGTTTTCCAGATGAGCTTTGTTTGGAAATGGACTCGGCAGTTTCTTCTTCATGACCACCTGAGCCAAAAATAGTAGCATTCATGCCAGGTCATTCAACGAGAATTTCATCTTCTGGGAGCTCAGAAGGAGGTGAAGACGGGGCGGGATTAATCACGAGAAGGGGTAAAGGGGTCACTGATACTTCCTTTGCCCATATGATGCGGTAGGAGAATTCCACATTTCGACTTGTTATGGGAAGTCCCCAAAGATCTTTGTAGATCATGTACCAGAAGTTTGAAAGACCGCACTTGCCTCTGACTTCAGGAATTTCCTTTTTCTCTTCTTGGGTCGACCCGAGGAAGAAGATGCTTCTCTTTATGCAAGTGGATGATGTGGGATTTCAAGTCTCGCAAAGACGTTGTTCATTGATCAACCCTATAGATTCAGAATGTAAATAGTAGTCCAGCATGGAGTAGTCAAAAGTTTCTTGATTCAGATCAAGCATGACTGATCAACCATCTACAGTCTTGGATAGATTCTGTAAGGCATGATTCCAATTCTCGTTGTTGTATTATGTCTCAGCCATGATGGATGGACAAAATGTGTGGCTCTATCAACTCTGAAATGACTGAATTCCCACTTCAGCATTTCATAGATGAGCTGGTCCACAAAGAAATCAGAGGCCCTCCCATAGACACTGGGATGCTCGAAGGATACCCATCTTGTGTTACTGTCCATGATTATAGGAACATGTTTTGAAGATCTTGCTCTTCTTTCAGGGATGGTAGGAAGATTTTTCCTTAGAGGGTCTGTCTCCCATTTAGATATTACATGTCTCTCAACTCCATCAGTGAAAGGTATGAGAGGTGGAGTTTTGACAAGGTTATGATAGATTTTTCTGGGGGGGGGATTTGTTTAGGGGCAGGTGAGTGACTAAAGGTCCTATGTTGTGCATTTGTGAAGGCACTATTGTGATTAGTTTGCAGTTAGGATGGGGTAAATGGAAGGGTTCAACTGGTGGGTCTACTTCTTCCTCATACTCAGGTAGGGGGTACCACCTGTCAGGAATGTGTTCAGGTTCAGGCTGGTGAGTGAGAAACAGAACTCTCCATTTTCTTTTTACTTTGGCCCAATCCTCATATTTGCCATCATAAATAACATAAATTGGGGTGAAGGGAAATAATGTTCTTAAAGGTTTTGGGAAGGGAGCACCAGGGGAAATGCCATCATCTGGTTGATTGAACCAGGGTTCATTAGCAGGGATAATTGGTTGAAATTGTGGTCTGGATGAGGAGGCTATTTGTGAGTGAGCAGGTGAAGGTGTATGCAAGTTTGTGGTTTGGTCAGTTTGTGTTGGTTGGGGTGAAAGAGGTGGGGGAATGTATACATCATTAGTCATGTTTTGGTTGAACACTTCATTTGGAGCAGACAACAATATTATCATCGTAACCAACGATACACTGGGAGAGAATCACCTCTATTTTCTAAACTAGATACTAAGGCATCTACTACTATTTGAACAGGATCACTAGCGTAAATGGTTACCTTAGAAGTCTTAGTTGTTCTGGCCTTTTTGCTGGTTGCCTTCTGATTTGAGTTGAGATAGGCACACCGGCCTCAGCAGCAGTGACAACAACAGAAGTTTTCTATTTCTTTAGGATGGTACTGATAGGAACTTTGTCCTCATCAGCTTCCTCGTCCTCATTGTGTGAGAAGATGAATCTTTTTTTCTTCTTCACAGCAGGAGCATCAGTAGGCTCCCTAATATCAATGCCACCAGCTGGCCTCTTGAGAGCGTGTTTCCCTTCTTGCAGTGGTCTTTTGCCTAGTTACTCTTTTTATTCCTAGGACTTGACATTGTTTGCCTCAACCATTTCTTCCTTGATTTTCATAGCTTCTTATGCTTTGGCCAGGGAAACTTGTTTGTAAGTGCTTAGTTGCATGCTTGAGAGATTGTTTCTCCCAAAATCAGCAGCTGACATTCCTTTCTCGGACAGAATTTTATTATGATCTTCTTCAGACATGGTAGTAAGGACTTCATAAACACCTTGATGCCCGAAGATTTTTGATGAGAAGATGAGTGTAGGGAATGGCGGTAGATTCTCTCTATTTTGCATAGCATGTTTGAATCATTAAATAAAATCCAGGGAAGGTTGATTTTGGTTTCCCGGAAGAAATTGCACAGGCGAATTTGTGGAGAGCAAAGAGGTTGTCTTTGGAGCCAGTCTTATGTAAGATAGTCTTGTTCGAAATCGATGGAGGATTCTGATTTTATCCTTCATTTCAAAGAGACTTCCGGGAATGAGTTCTTACAATGTCTTCTTTCATTAGGGTGACAAAGAATGGTCTCGAGAACCACCTAAGTCTTCTTCCCAAGTATCAGTAATTACCAAACCCTCTTGGGCACAAGCGATAGCATCGGAAATGGTCTTTTCAGAGACAATAACCTTGTTTCCCAACATGAAGCTAATAATCTCAGTTTCAGTGGTTGTGGGTTTGCTCCATAAGGTCCTACTAAGGTTTGGGTAGATTGAAACTTTCTCTAAGAACAAATCGTCCCAACCAAATGCATTTATATACTTGCTTACATTCAAGTTGTACTCCTCCGTAACTTTAAAATTAAAATGATGTTCAACCGCTAAGTTCGGAGAATCGAGTGACGTAGGAATGAACATGGAGTGAAGATGAAGCCATTTTTGAGGTTTGAAGGTTAGGGTTCAAAGAAACAAAGAAACAGAGGTTCACGAAAATTTCGTGAGGCAATGAAAAGTTTTTCCGAGGGAAGAGAAGTTGCTTTAAGTGTTTCTAAATTTCAAAGATATATTTTTTTAAAAAAAAATTGAAAAGAAAATTAATGACAAGACATGTCATTATGGATAAAACGCCGTTGGTATTTTGGAACTCTAAAAAGGTTTTGATGGGATTGATGAAAGAATCGACTCGACAAAGAGAATAAAGGATAAATTTTTCATTGAGACAAAATAAATGCATTTAAAAATATGCTTAGATGCAGGCAGATGTGGACTCGTCTGAAATTACACAATGGACGCAGTAAACAACACCAGTAGACGCGACATATAGTAGACGTGCAACACAACATGCAATAGACGCACAACTTTTAATAGGTATTAGACGTGCATAAGTAATAGATGCCAGATTATCAAAACAAATTTTTCTCAAGGCTGGACACCTAAATTATTCCACACATATCATGTTAAGATGCTTCCTAATAAAGATAAATCTGTCCTTTACAAGAGGTTTAGTAAAGATATCCGCCCATTGATGGTCAATATCTACAAATTGAATATCAAATACACTTTTTGCACATAATCCCTAATAAAATGATGTTTAATCTCTATGTGCTTAGCTCTAGAATGAAAAATTGGATTCTTAGATAGATTTATTGCAAAGCAGTATTATCACACATAAGTGGAATACTACTTACAAACACATTGTAATCCTCCAATTTATGTTTGATCCAAAGAAGTTGTGAGCAACAACTTGCAGCTGATATATACTCAGCTTCAACAGTTGATAAGGCAATGGTACGTTGTCTTTTGCTTGACCATGAGACAAGATTAGCTCTAATGAAGTGACATCCTCTGTAACATCCTAAAATTCTAATATAATTAATTTGAAAAAAAAAGATTAAGTTAAAAAAAATATAATAATAATAATAATAAAATAAGTAAATAATAATGATATAATAAAAATAAAATATGATTAAGAGGTTTAGTGGTGAGAATTTATTAGTATAAAATTTATTAGAATTGGTTAGTGAATAGAAAAGAAATATTAAATTAAAATAAATATATGAAGAAAAAAAGGGAATTAGTATATATATATATATATTGCATGCGTCTGGTTCACAAGCTTAAAAAAAAAAACCCCTGAAATGCGCCCTCTCTCTCTCTCTATATATATATATATATATATGTGTGTGTGACATCTAAAGAAAAGAAGAAAAAAAAGAAGGAACGCGTCAGAGGCTGCGCCGCACAGTGTTGCATTTGCGTTCTTTCCTTCCTTACCAGTACAACCGTAATAACATAGATCAAAGAACGCCACCAAACGGGAGAGGAATTTTTAGGGAAGCACAAATCCTTATCATGGTTAATTTTTAGAACACATTGGAGGTCTGCAAAAGGTGAGTAAAAATAACTTTTCTCACACTTTCATGGTACAATTAATTTGAGGCTTCTACATGTAACCTTGTCTTTTCTGAAATAGTAAAATATGTTAGGGTTCTTGATTTTGAGATTCTTAAAACATCTCACCTTTTGATAATTGATTTTTTATCAAAGAATATATTTTTGTGTGACAATGTTGTACGTGCTTCTGTATAAGCTATTATGTAATAAATTATTCCTTTTGGCTTATCTAATCTACCTTTTTATAAAATTGTAAATGCCGTTTGAATGCAAATTATTTTGAATTTCACGCTAGACTTTTTGTACCTTATGTTAATAATATTGTTGTAATGGTGAACAGGTGAAACACCTATTGCATGCTTGGATTCTTGTGTTTAAAAGCCGGGTACATTAGAATATTGGTATTATAATAAACATATTAAATTCAATATTAATTTGTCATGATAGTTGTGTTATAAATAAGTTACAGTGTTCATGAAATTGATGCCATGGAGTTTGATAAAATTTTGGTAGTCATCTGAGATGACATATTGCATAGTGTATGAGTTGGTTATCACCTTCCGGGAAGGGATGACGGTTCTACATTCTATTCCGGGAATAGGATGGAGATATCACCATCTGGGATGGGATATCAGGTGATTAAAATATTCACATCTGGGATGGAATATTATGAGATACCTCCATCTGGGATGGGGAAGGCAGTGGGACGCCATTGCATGGATATGAGCTCATAGACCTTAGTGGATCTGGGATTCACACCGGTTCTGGGAACCAATGAGTCAAGTTAAGTGATTCCGGGAATCACCGAGTCATGTTCGTGGAGTTGTATTGTGTAGAGTTTGCATGGAGAATGTGGTTAAATGCAATGAGATGTGACCGTTGCTGAATTTATGAATTGTACTCTAAATGCTTGACATTAATTTTATTTATATATATTTATTATCTTGGAGGTTTATTATATTCGATATTTTAAAAATTAACGGGTACCATGAATGTTTTTCCGGTTACCGCACCTCGTCCAAGGTTTGTTTTACTTGAAGTCCAGGGAAGAATTTGAGTTCTTCCATCACGCTCATTTCAAATTCTTTCTGCGTTAACTTAGAGAATTCTTTGCATAGAGACTCATTAGTACCACCAAAAATAATATCATCAACGTATATTTGTACAACTATGAAATTAGACTTAATGGACTTTCTAAATAAGGTTGTGTCAACCTTTCCTCTATTGAATCCATTTTCCATAAGAAATGAACTTAGTCTTTCATACCAAGCTCTAGGAGCTTGCTTAAGTCCCTACAAAGCTTTCTTAAGTTTATATACATGTTCAGGATGGGTTTCACACTCAAAACCCGGAGGTTGCATAATATAAACTTCTTCATTAATAAAGCCATTAAAAAAACACTTTTAACATCCATCTGAAAAAGCATAATACTATGATGTTCAACAAATAAAAGTAGAATTCTAATAGCTTCTAATCTAGCAACAGGTGCAAAAGTTTCAGTATAATCTATACCTTCTTCTTGAGAGAAACCTTGAGCAACAAGTCTTGCTTTGTTTCTTATTACCTTACCATTTTCATCAACTTTGTTTCTGTAAACCCACTTTGTTCCAATCACCGAATTGTCTTTGGGCAGGGAAACCAGAGTCCAAACTTCACTTCTTTCAAACTGGTCGAGTTCTTGCATAGCTAGAATCCAACCATCGTCCAGCAAAGCCTCGTCTACTATCTTTGGTTCCAACTCAGAGACTAGTGCAGAAATATCTTGTTCTCTTAAAGTTGATCTGGTTCTTAGCTTGTTATTGGGGTTTCCAATGATCTGATCTTGTGGATGATAATTCTTGAAGTACCAAGATTTTTGAACTGTATCATGTTGAGAAGTGGAAGTTTTTGGTTGTTGAGTGGGGTCATCTGCTTGATCATCAACTTTTATCTCTGGTGAGTCTCCTGGGATGTTTAGATCAAGATCTGCAAAAGCTTCATCTAGCTCTGATAATTTCTTATCAGGCTGTTTGTCATCAAATTTGACATGAATACTTTCCTCTACTATCAGAGTCCTAGAAATATAAACTCTAAAGGCTTTATATGTTTCAGAATATCCTAATAGGGTTCCATTATCTATTTTAGCATCAAACTTACCAAGTTGATCTTTAGTATTCAGTATATAGCATTTACAACCAAAATGGTGAAAATAAGATATGTTGGGTTTTCGTCATTTCCGCAGTTCATAAGGAGTCTTATTCAGGATAGGTCTAATGTATATTCGGTTCTGAATGTAGCAGGCAGTATTAACGGCTTCAGCCCAGAAGTGTCTAGGGACAGGGTTGTCAGTGAGCATAGTCCTAGCCATCTCTTGAAGTGATCTATTCTTTCTCTCTACCACACCATTTTGCTGTGGTGTTCTAGGTATTGAGAAGTTGTGAAGTATACTACTTTCTTCACAGAACTTATGAAATAGCTCATTTTCAAACTCTCCCCCATGGTCACTTCTGATAGAAAATATACACATGCCTTTTTCATTCTGTACACGTTTGCAGAATACAGAAAAGACCTTAAAAGACTCATCCTTGTGATTTAGGAACATAACCCATGTCCATCTAGTGTAGTCGTCTACTATGACAAGATCATATTTCTTACCACTGACAAAGGCAGTCCTTATCGGACCAAAAAGATCAAGGTGTAACAACTCTAGTGGTCTATTGGTACTAACAACATTCTTAGATTCAAAAGAACCTTTGACTTGTTTTCCCTTTTGACATGCATCACAGAGAGCATCAGATTTGAACTTAAGGTTTGGTAGTCCTCTCACGAGGTTATGCTTGTTTAGTTTTGAAATTAATTTCAAGCTTGCATGACCTAGCCTTTTGTGCCAAATCCATCGCTCATCTTCAATGGACACTAGACAAGAGACACTTTGATTTGAAAGGTCCTTTAAGGCAATCTTATAGAGATTGTTTTACCTTTTAGCAGTGAATAAAAGTGATCCATCATCTTTCTTGACAGTACACATGTTCTTATTAAAAGAAACCGCATATCCACTGTCACATAATTGACTTATGCTCGGTGAGATTGTGCTTCAATCAAATTACTAAAAGAACATTATCAATGGAGGGAAAAGGATGTTTACCAATTTTACCTATACCAATGATTTTCCCTTTCTGATTTTCTCCAAATGTGACCCAGCCACCATCTTTGGGCTTAAGGTTTTGGAACATACACCTTTCTCCCGTCATTTGTCGTGAGCAGCCACTGTCCAAGTACCAAGACATTTGTTTTCTTCCTGTTGTTAAGCAAATCTGCAACAGGTATTATCTTATCTTTAGGTACCCAAACTAACCTGGGTCCTTTCTTGTTAGTTGTCACTGGACGAGTATGCTTAGCATGTTTATTGTGTATGCATCTAGATGTAATATGCCCACCTTTTCCACACACTTTGCAAAAGGTGTTGGACGAGCTAGACTAAGCTTTAGCATATTTATCTGGAACTTTTGAAGCTCTATCTTTGTGGATGTGATTTTGACTTTTTTTGAGATGCTTCTTGCTTCTCTTTGTCATAACCAAGGGCAGATTTATCATAAGAAGACCTAGAGTACCATAAAATGAGACTAAGCTTATCTGAGCCACCTATAAGCTTTGACAGAGAATCTGTCAGATATGTTACATCTTGTTTCAGTTTTGCAACTTCACAAGAAACATCAGGTTCACACTCTATTTTGTTAGCTAGACTGATATTCACTGATTTTAGTATGTCAGTTTCACCTTTAAGGTTTTGTTTCTCAATGCACCCTATCATATTCTCTAGACAATTTAGAAAATTTCTTTTTGAGACTCTTATATTCTCGTGATAGTATAGACGACTCATGCAACAGTTCATCAAAAGCATTTTGAAGAGTGGACGGGTCAGAGTCCATTACCTCAGCATCAATGTATTCGCTTTCTTATGCAATGTCTGCCATGAGACAGATATTTGCCTCTTCCTCAACTTCATTTTCTTCATCTGACGAAGACAGATCAAGATCCTCCCATGTAGCCATTAAGCCTTTCTTCTTTTTGAAGAATTTCTTTTTATCCTTTAGCTCAGGGCAGTCAGCTTTGAAATGACCAGGTTTCTTGCATTCAAAGCACAAGGGTGAACCTTTTTCCTTGGAGTCTGACTTCTCCTTGGAAAACTTTTTGTTGACTTGCTTCCTTCTGAAACCACATTTCTTTCTCCACATATGTTGAATATTCCTGTGGATGAAGGACAACTTATCATCGTCTGATCCTTCATAATTGTCGAAGATCCGGACTACCTCGGATGACTCAAAGAACTTTGAGAACCTTTGACGAGCTTGCTTTCTTTGCCTTTAGGGCAATAGATTTTCCTTTTCTGGAATTTTCTTCTTCATTAAGTTCAAGTTCATGAACCTTGAGAGATCCAAGAAGCTCTTCCAGAGAGAGAGAGTATTCAGGTTTTTGGCTTCATGAATAGTAGTAACTTTGGGTCTCTATTGCTTGGATAGATTTCTCAGGATTTTTCTAACATGATCTCTATTTTCATAGACTTTTCCAAGAGATCTGAGACTATTGGTGATGGTTTGGAATCTTCCAAACATTTGGTCTATTGTTTCATGTTCCCCATCTTGAGCAAAATTTCATCCGATGAGCCATCATGCTGATCTTTGATTCCTTTACTTGTGGAACCCTCATGAGCTAGGGCAAGAGTATCCAAGATTTCTTTAGCAGTATTGCAGCTGTAAACTTTGTCATGTTCAGATCTGGTTATAGCACAAATGAGATAGTGTTTAGCCTTCAGATTCGACTGATGTTGGTTTTTCTGCTCTTGAGTCCATTGGGTTCTAGGAACACCACTCTCAAACTTCATCTCTTGGTTCTGTGGCCGGATTCAATCACCTCCCAAATATCTACATTTTGTGCATCCAAGAAGGCCATCATTCTCTTCTTCCATTAGTCATAATCTGTTCCATCAAAGAGAGGAGGTCTGTTGATAGCTTGTTCTTCCGCATTCATGGTTGTTGGATCGTACTCCTCATCGCATGTTAATGTTCAATTCCAACCAAGGAAACAATCCCAGTGCGAGAGTTTGCTCCAATTTGAGGGAGAGATCACCATTTCCCAAAAAGTACGAGCCTTTTCACAATCTCCTAGGATATACATGATGGACTCAGGGTATAAGCCACATCGAGGACACAAGTCAACAACAGTCATTCCTCTTATTCTTCTTTCCAAATTCGTTACGCTTTGTCATGGAACAACTCCCATGGAAAAGATCTCAATCTGATAAGGCCTTCCCAATGCCAAACCCTTTTGAAAAGGTTCTGCCCCATGATCATTGATTTGAATATTATTAATATTAGCTCTCTCTTTTTTTTTGGGTAACAATGATATAGGTACGAAGTATCCACCATCGTTAGCAGTGACTAATCTCCATCGAGAACCTGTTGGGCACACAAGGTGGGTTCTCCCCTCCCAAACAGGTTTTCTTCATACACAAGAGTCAGGATTCAAACCCCTAACCACTTGCTTAAGATATCTAAGTCCCTTATTACTTGACCACACATTGACAAGACGGGGATGGACAAGTTGTTCAAATAATGATTTGTATATATGTATGTCTTAAATAAGAGAACTTTTCATGAGTGTCACACAAGCTGTTTCACTTCAATCTATGGGCCTAACGAAATTTGTAAGAACCTGACTCACAGGCCCAATCCCAGCAATGCATTTCCTGATAAACGGTGCGTTTCAGTGAAAGCGAAATCGAATCTCTCTCTTTCTCTGGTCTAAAACCCTAGTCGTTTGTGACTAGTAACCACTCAGCAGAGATCGCAACAACCACCGCGTCACGGTGACGGCGACGGTGATGGCCATGAAAACCCTAGAAGAACCCGACGTAGGAATTTCCTGCTACATTTCCAACCTTGCTGGTTTCCGTGGAATTTTGAAGCAGAGGTCCCTTCGTTTTAGACAATTATTTATTTAACCCTTCCTCTTCCAATGCACCTTCTCTGCTCATAAAATTGAAGATCACAACTTTTAAGTTTTGTCCCTTTCAAATTAGTTTTTATTTTATTTTATAAATCTCTACTTGAATTGCTCTCTTGCCTTTCAAATTGATTGTAATGAATGCTAAATTGTAAGAAAAATAAAAATTTGAAGGGCTATGTCAAATACATGTCATTTGGTGTTATAGTACATTTTGACATTCACTATTTGGATGAATGAACATGTATAGCAATATAAACCAGCTATATATATGAAGTTTAATATGAGTCAACTCGTGATTTGTGTGTATTTTTGTGGAATTTGATACAGGTATTCTGATTTTATTGTCAATGAAGTAGACAGAGATGGACAAGTTGTTCAATTGACCTCACTTGAACCACTTGATCCCCCTGCAGAGGAACCAAAGGTCTAATCTAATTTAATTTGATCTAATATAATGTTTTACGTTTATTAGTAAATTGATTGACAATTTTGTTAGTCTTTGTTGTGCTTGTTTCAGAGTATCCAGGAAAATGGAACAAACACATCTGACACGACAGTTATAAGTTATTCCTCTCAAATTGAATCTTTTAAGTCTCTTGCTGGGGATTCTGACGCTGCCCTTTTGGAGGAGCTTATTAATCAAATTAATTCTGGTGGTGAAGATAGTGTTTCTCCTATTGTTCTCTCTCCCGATTCTGATAAATCACATCGAACGGTGGGTTTAAGTTTTGTGGCTTTCTTGTTTGAGAATGGATCATCTCATATAACAAGATGAGACCGCATTGATTCTAGCATCATGGCAAGCATAATGAATCAGTCTAGTTTTTTCTGCCAAGTGCCAATTCAAAACATCTTAAATTTAATTGTTCTCAAATCTGTCAGGCAATGCATAATTTCTTTAAGGAACACTTCAAGTTCCTTGTCACTGACGTAGTCGATGGACCAGATGCTTCATCAAAATGCATCCGTGTGAGATTGAAATCTGACAAAGGCAGAAACTCCAAGAAACGCAAAGAAAGAAGTGATAAGCCTTTTGACAGCAGAGGTTCGGAAAATTGGCCAGAAAATGTTGGCAAGTTCCTTAGGTGAAGTTGCTCTGGCATCAATTAGATAACGTAGAAATATTGACTGCTTTTCATGTGGATCGATCTTGTTTCATTTTTATGTATTATGATTAGGAAGTGTTATGATATACATATCCAGTGAATTGATAGATATGGTCCTCTCTTTTTTAAGCTAGTTTAGCATATGGAGTATAATGGGATTGACAGCATATAGAAGCCTGCAATGAGGTTGATAGGTGCCAAGGATTTATTTTTATTTTATTTTATTGGTAATTGTATAAACAAGATAGGTTGTGTAAGTAGTACTTAAAAAACATGCCTCTTCATTCTACTATATCTATACAGTATACACTGAAACCTATTGTTATAGTTTCTAGACAAAACAAATTACCCAATAATGTCCCTGAGGATTGTGGGCTTTGATCTCAGTGCTATCCTGTGAGTTATAAAATGCTTTCCTCACTTCTTCATCAGAAAGGCTTGGAGTCCAAGAATATGAGTGCAATCAACATGACCATTTTGTTGATTAACTGTAATATTAGGCAGAAGAAGAACTAACCAGTTGCAGGGTTTTGAGTTTTGAGATATATGGAAGGATTGGACTTTAAGAAGATTATGGGCTCTAAGAAATTATGTTTTGTTCAGACATTATCAGAAAGCGATAGTCATTTTGCATTTTAGATTGGTCATGTCATTTTCCCCCTTTCCTATTTCTTTGGAACTGTTTATTTTTATCAGCTGATTGTTTCTACTAATGTAATTTCTAGGTTTCATCTATATAAAGAGAACAAAGATACACAGGAAGCCTTGGGGGTGATTGGAAATATGCTTGGCATCCAGGTGTGTCTTGTTCATTGTTGGATATATTCTTCAGGCATTCTGATGAACAGAAAATGAAGTTTTTGTTTGCTGATGATTCATTAGGTTTTTGTCTATGATAATTTATTTTTTCTTGGTCATTAATATGCATTTGGGACATATGTAATAATTGAGTTTAGTTGCCAATTTTTTAACTTTATAAATTATCTGCTTAACATATTTATGATGGTGTATAAATGTATTATGCCTCTGCACAACATTTTCTTTTCAACCTGGAGATTGAAGAACTTGGTGTTATTATTTTTAGTAGGTGTATGAATTTTTCTGCTCATAAAATTATTATTTATGATGTAAAATATTATGGCTTCAGTAAGATGCACATTTTTATGGCCAAATGTTCTAGTTTATGCATTTGGTGAGTACTTGCATTTTAGTCTATACTGAAGCCTCTAACTTATTTAGGTGTGATGATCGATGAGTAAGGAAATTGAGTTCTGTTTGTATCATGTCTTGCACTCTTGCCTGCTCCTCCCTCCCTATCCACCCTCAAATGTAATTATTATTGATATTGATTGCTAATGCTTTTGACTTTTCCATTTTAACTGATTGATATTTAACTGACAGACAAGATCATTTGGATTTATGGGTACAAAGGACAAACGTGCTGTCTCGACCCAAAGAGTAGTCTATTTTCACATTCTTTCTGTTCTGCATAGGGCATTCATTCGCCTTTTCATCTTCCAGATTAATATTACTGTTCATTTAGATGAAGATACTTCATTTGGTTTAATTCTTGTTTTGTGTCTAGGTTACTGTTTATAAGCAGCAAGCAAGTAGGCTAGCTTCCCTTAACGAGAGGTTGTTTGGTATTAAAGTAGGAGATTTCTGGTAAGGTGATTGAATTTTGTCTGCACAATGTTCCTACCTATCAGTTCTTTGACGGATGATCAAACTATGAATGCACTGTCCAGTTATGTTAACGAAGGACTTCTTCTTGGCCAGCTCTTGGGAAACCGATTTACAATCACATTGCGGTGAGTGTTATCCATGCATGAAATCCACTTTTCTTCTGTTAAATTATTATCTCTCGCAGTTAGGATTATTTATAATTGTTGATGTAACTGCAGCTTTATATTTGTACTTAACAGTACTGACATATTTTCTCAGAGGTATTGTTGCAGATACTGAAAATACTATAAAAGCATCTGTAGATGCCTTAGGAAGGAATGGCTTCATTAACTACTTTGGTTTACAGGTACTTTCTAAGTCACCTCTTCCTCACTCACCCTCTCTGTGTGTGTCCCTGTTCCTCTCCTCTTTTCTTTATTCTTGGATTAGTTTTCTCTTACTTGGATTTGTTATGATAGCATACAATTAGATAGCTACCTTGTTGTAGTTAGAGGTTAAATACCCTAAGCTATTGCATTCATCTGTGTATGATAAAGCTTTTCAAGCACCCTGGTCCAACTGCTTTATTTTTATCAAGTTTCTCTAGTAGAAAAGTCACTGCCACACACCTGTCTTGATTTCGCTGATTGACCATATATATATATATATATTAGTGGTAAGTGACATTTTGTTTCCTTTATATTTAATGATTAGAATCTTCCTGAACAACTGGGAACCCGTAATCTCCGATGGCATGGGCCTGCCCTGTATACTAAGAGCTGACATCATTAATCAATTACTGTTATTTACCATTTTCCCATGTACTGTTACTTTTGTCATTTTGAAAAGCACAATCTCTTAGAGTTTCATTGTCTCCAACATGTGTTGGCCCTGTGTATCTGTAATATAAACTTTAAACTTATGCTGTACATTTAAGGATGACATACATACATTGTCTTGAAAATTATCCTTACTTTGCGGAGCTCTAGTTTAAATCTCTTCTTGGGATCAGTTTGTTTTGGTATGGTGTTGGTTTTTGGCAAAGACATAAAAAGCTTAAACATGTTGGAAACGAATGCCAATTACATCTGCTCCATTGCTTGATGAGAAGTTTTTTCTATTAATATTCTTGAGTCCAAAACTTGTAGTAAAATGTAAACTCTTGTTTTATGCATTGTATCTTCCTCTTTCTAGTCAAAGCTGAATAATTAATGTAAAAACACCATGTTTTTGACTTTGTCTATTATAGGACTTATTTTGTTTTTCATTCTTGCTCTGTTAAGCAACTTATTTGTATGTAAATAAATGTGCTCAGCGTTTGAAGTGGTTCTGTGCCAACTCACCTTATTGGAGCTGCCTTTCTTCGAGGGGAATGGAAAGTTGCTGTAGACATGATCCTTGATCCAAGAGATGGAGATATCCTTTTCATTGTTTCTACAATATATAATGGATGATATATCTTAACTGGTTTATTTTTCACTGATATTCTTACTTTAAAAAAAAAGAAAATATTATGTGCTGATATCTAAAATTACCATATAAATTGATTGCTTTTGTTTTTCATAACATTGTTATTTAAATACAAAGACATGCAATAACCAAGGCACGCAAGTACTATAAAGATAGTAATGATGTTGAAGGGGTGTTCTTAAGCAGTTGCCTCGATTTTTGGTTGCCGAAAGGGCTGTGGTAAGTGTCAAATGAAAATTATTTCTGCATGAATTTCTTTCGGCTGGGCATTAGTGATATGTTGTGCTTTCTTAAACTTGATGTTTTTTTTGTTTGCCCAATACTTATCCACATATGTTGTTAAAAGTTCTGACTAACTTTTTGTCAACAAATTTACTACAGCTGCAATGTTTAAAAAAGTCTCCTGGAAACTACATGCATGCATTGAAATCTATTCCACGGACTTTGAGAATGATGTGAGTTATAGTTACCTGAAGATATTGATAGGTTATGTGCTGAAAATATTTGGCAAAAAGGCCTTTACATTGTTAATGGTTGTAATTTTTCTTGAACTGGAGTAATCACATTTGTAATGTAATACCAAAATGCATTTGTCACTTGTCTTCCAGCATCATTTGATGTTATATAATTTCATAAATATCTTTTATGTGGACACTGTACAGTAGTATGCTTATATTTCAACTGGTTCTTCCTTTGAGAATCTAAAATGATTTCTTTGTTTTATATTGATCTATTTCTTTGTCTCTTTTACAATTTAAAGACATACCAAAGTTTGAATTTCTCATAATTTTATATAAAATTTTGGGATGCTTCTGTGTTCACAGTGCATTCCTTTGTGTGTGTATGGATCAGCTTATTTTGCTTTAAAAAAAAGCTTATAATTAATCTGCTCAGGAGAGGAATTCTGGCTGAAAAGCTTATTTTTTAGCAATAAATAATCAAAACCAAATATGCACAAGGGTTATTACCACATTACAGATTACACGCATGCTTCTATACCCACTTTGTTTTCCTTTTTTACAATAGAAATGTCATAACAAAGCTGAGATTGCTCTCCTCCCCACCTGTTGGGGTCCCGGTCAGTTCTATACTTTTATTTCAGGCTGATTGTTTATTTTGATGGAAAAAATACTTTATGACTCACGAGTGCATCTTTTCATCCTGTTGTTATGCTTCACTAACACCATATAAATTTGCCAAATAAAAAAGAAAACCATATAAAATTGGTGGTTTTAGTAAAATCTCTGATTTGACAAAGTATCCAGCTAAGGAGGGTAAGGTTCTATGGTTGTAAACTTGTAATACCAAATAGTGAACAGTGAAGTCAACACAAATGCAAACAGATAATTTGATAGCTGGGAAGATACAAAAGAAATTCTTGCAGAAGCTTTAAAGTGGGCTATTTAGGCTTTCTATCTGATAGTGCTTTCTTCTGTGTCATGCAAAGACCAGTTTGCTTAAATGGTCACAGAAAAAAGATATAAGATATATTAAAGATAATTTATTTGAAGGATAACATCGATCATCTTCATTTTATTTCCGTTACTGCTTATTTTGTAGGTACGTACATAGTTACCAAAGCTATTTGTGGAACCACGCAGCAAGTACAAGGGTGCAAAAATATGGTAAGTTTGTGATTTGCGATAATTTTCTAGTATGTATTGCTTTCTCTGGCAATTAGCTTCTACTGCTTTGGTACATTTTCTGACAGTCCATACAATCCTTACCATGAATTATTGTAATTGAGTTGAATGTTATTCTACTGTGTGACAGGAACTGAACAAGTTGTATTAGGAGACTTGGTATATTCTAAAGAAAATCCCACTGGAAAAGTTACAGGGCTTGTTGGACCTGAAAGTGATAATGACTGCAGTGGTAGTTTTGATTCTAATAATGAAGATGAAGTCTCTGGAGATATTCCTGAAGAAAAAAAATAGTTATATCAAGGTTAGTCTTTTGATTTTGGCTAATTAATACAACATCTAATTGAACTGGACCAGATCTATGAATGAATACTAGAATCTTTATTGAAAAAAGTTCCCTGAACTGTATCAATGTGACACAGAACGGTGGTACAATGGACTGTCACACTCCCTCACTCTTCACTCTTTGGGTATTTGAGAGACCCAATTCTTTCCTCACTATGATTTTCCTGAAATACAAGATGTTCCCACTCCCAGTTCCTATAACCCCCTATAACTATTTTCCCTCTGTGCTGGCTAACTAACTGTAGTCAACAGTATCTAACAGTCAGTTGCATTATTCTGTTACAGACATTACTGCCCTTAAGGCTCTCATTCTCTACTGGCCTGCTTATTTCTCCTAACACTGACCTTTGTTATTGGAGATCCACTATCAATATCAATGAAGCAAAGTTACCCTGTCCCCTAATATATATGTAACAGAAACCCCTGTAAAAACTAAAAAGACTTTGGCGGCGTTTGGGTAAACAGCTTGACTAAATGCTTATTGCATGAGAGCTTATGCCACAAGTGCTTAAATTCAATAAGCTATTTGTGTTTGGATGCACACTTTGAAAAGCACTTATACAAAAATTAAAGCATTTGGATGGATCACTGCATAAGCGCTTATGAACATTTTAAAATAAAACATTTGGATGGATCACTTTGTGTTTTTTATATTACATAAATATTGTGATATTCTATGTGCGAGTAACATGCTAGAGTGCATAACTTACTATTTACACTTAAGAGTCATTATCTTTATTATATTATCAATAATAGTTATTAAGTTAATATATGTTATACTTTGTGATCGACAGTTAAGATAAAATATATTTTTTAACAAATTTTGGTATATAATTTCCAAATAAAAAAACAAAAAAAGTGAAATTATCAATTATATATATAGAATTATAAAAAAATAGCATATCCCGTCCATGCATGACACATGTCCATACACTAGTAATAAGATTGATAGTGAATTGATATAGTGATCATCTGATTATAAAAGATAACCTCAATAATCCTATTTATAATAAAAATAGAATCATAATCAGATAAAGAATCAAATCATTATAAAAAATAAATCCTAAAAGAACATGTAGGATATCCTAAGATATATGAAAAAATATTTATGTGATTTTGTGACATTAATTTCGTTTATGAGATCAAATGTCCCCTCTACTTTTTGACTAAATTTATAAAATAAAATAAAAAATTAAAAGTATGAGAACCCATTCCATTTCCACTATGCTCGCCGCTCAAAGACCACCACCCCAAACCTCCTTCCTCCCTCGGCCTCCAAAAGCAACAAAGCAATGCGCAAATCTCCTTCCTCCCTAGCCTCCAACGACAATAAAGAATGCGAATCACCGTCGTGGCCCTCTCCTCCGCCAAACCCGGATCAGTATCCACATACACTCACCTTCCCTTCCATTCTAAAACCCTAGCCGCAAGAAGCAAATCAGAGGCGGATTCCATTCTAAACGTGATTTGCGGACATCATGGGCGCGCATCAGAGCAACATTTTCTTTCCTTTTCTGCCTTCTGATACCTTTCCTTCTTTGCTTCCAAGAAACACTCACCTTCCAGAGGCGCCCTTCCATTCTAAACGTGATTTGCGGACATCATGGAGCAACATTTTCTGCCTTCTAGTTTGCGGACATCATGGAGCAACATTTTCTGCATACTATCATACCTTTCCTTCTTTGCCTCTAAGTCAATAACTAATGCTGATTTTATCTTTATCTGCAGAATATCTATAAGCCCACGATCTAAGATAGGGGAGGAACCAGACGAGAATAGCAAAAGAGAATAGGGTTTCTAAAATGATTTTTACCAATGTCAACAACGAAGGAAGAAATTGGTGCAGGTTCACGATGCTTATGGTCTGTTGCTTGCTTAAATTTTCGCACTTTTTGTTTGCTGTTTAAATTTAACTAGTATATTCTTTTTGTCTTAACTGAAATATCTCCTTTCAAGATTTTCCAGATTCTGAATGTTATACATCATGCTTTGTCAAAATTGGGTTTGACCACCAGAAAGGTCCGCAAACCGTGGGCCTGCCTAAAGAAGGTCCGCAAACCCCTTACACAAGTTCAGGAGTTTAGTTTACGCGTGGATCATCGGGCTCGAGCTGTGGATAGAGCACACTATTGTGGAAATATTGCGGCAAAACGTAAACTGAAAAAAGAACAGAGAGATGAAATATTGCGGCAACAAACGTGGGACGCGATGAAACAACCAAATCATGTTGTGTACATAAACGAGTGCACTCACGAGAAAGTGGAGAGCCAACTGACGTCAAAAAAAGAAAAAGAAAAAGTAAATCCATGTTTTGTAGGTTGTAAATACTTGTGGTGGACTGTTAAATAAATGTTTTCATTGAAAGTGAAACGTCGTATAAATGATATATAATGAGAATATTACGTAGTGTTATTTCATTGACAGCTTCACTTTCAATTCAAGAAAGATTTGTACAATACCTCAACTTCAATTCAGAAATAGCATTTGCATCAATATATAGTCCAAACAATGCTTCATTTCCCCCTGCTTACTGGTTGAGCATGTCATTATTCTAACAAAGCAGGGGGAAATGAAGCATTGTTTGGACTATATATTGATGCAAATGATATTTCAATTGAAGTTGAGGTATTGTACAAATCTTTCTTGAATTGAAAGTGAAGTCATTAATGAAATAACACTTCGTATTATTCTCATTATATATCATTTATACGACGCTTCACTTTCAATGAAAACATTTTTTTAACAAATCCCCACAAGTATTTACACCCTACACAACAACATGTATTTACTTTTCTTTTTCTTTTTTTGACGCCGCTGGCCTCTCCACTTTCTCGTGGAGTGCACTCGCTTATGTACACAACATGATTTGGTTGTTTCATCACGTCCCCGTTTGTTGCCGCAATATTTCATCTCTCTGTTTCTTTTTTCGATTTACGCTTTGCCGCTATATTGTGCTCTATCCACACTGAGCCCGATGATCCACGCGTAAACTAAACTCCCGCTCGCTCTACCTTAGTCGGGCGGCCCTCGGCGACGTTTGAAGTTCTGTAAGTGTAAGATGAGGCTTCCCTGGATTCTCCTGTTTCAAAGAGAAAAAAAAAAGTGAGTAATGAATAGGAGTGAATGAATATAAATGACTAATAGATTCTTCTAATGCTCTAAAAATACCAGGTAGCAGAGAAGAATGAATGAGGTACCATAAATTTAAGCACACACAAGAGTAAGACAGAGACAACAATCGGGTAGCAGAGAGAGTACCTTGTTATCTAGTGGTCGAGCCTTGAATTTTGGCATTTTAGCCATTGTTTTTGCCTCAAGCTCAGCAGCAGGGTGAGTTGTATCAATTTCATGAACATAAACATTTAAATACGGATACAAAGTTGAATAGATAAAATAAAAAGATTCAGAAACAAAAAGAGATTTGATTTGAAACATGAAATTAAGAAATAAAACAAACCTTTCTGGTGGTCAAACCCAATTTTGACAAAACATGATGTATAACATTCTGAATCACGCAAAATCTTGAGGAGGCATGAAAGGAGATATTTCGATTAAGACAAAAAGAATATACTAGTTAAATTTAAACAAAGAAACAAAAAGTGCGAAAATTTAAGCAAGCAACAGACCATAAGCATCGTGAACCTGCACCAATTTCTGACATTCGTAAAAATCATTTTAGAAACCCTATTGCTCTCACTGTATCTCTTTTGTTATTCTCGTCTGGTTCCTCCCCTAACTTAGATCGTGGGCTTATATAGATATTCTGCAGATAAAGATAAAATCAGCATTAGTTATTGATTTAGAGGCAAAGAAGGAAAGGTATGATAGTATGCAGAAAATGTTGCTCCATGATGTCCGCAAACTAGAAGGCAGAAAATGTTGCTCCATGATGTCCGCAAATCACGTTTAGAATGGAAGGGCGCCTCTGGAAGGTGAGTGTTTCTTGGAAGCAAAGAAGGAAAGGTATCGATGCGTAAAAGGAAAGAAAATGTTGCTCGATGCGCGCCATGATGTCCGCAAAATCACGTTTAGAATGGAATCCGCCTCCGATTTGCTTCTTGCGCTAGGGTTTTAGAATGGAAGGAAGGTGAGTGTATGTGGATACTGATCCGGGTTTAAGGGAGGAGAGGGCCACGACGGTGATTCGCATTGTTTATTCTTTGGCGGAGGCTAGGGAGGAAGGAGATTTGCGCATTGTCATGCTTTTGGAGGCCAGGGGAGGAAGGAGGTTTGGGGGTGGTGGTGCCGAGCGCGAGCATAGTGGAAATGGAATGGGTTCTCATACTTTTAATTTTTTATTTTATTTTATAAATTTAGTCAAAAAGTAGAGGGGACATTTGATCTAGTAAAACAAAATTAATGTCACAAAATCACATAAATATTTTTTCATATATCTTAGGATATCCTACATGTTCTTTTAGGATTTATTTTTTATAATGATTTGATTCTTTATCTTATTAAGATTATGATACTATTTTTATTATAAATAGGATTATTGAGGTTATCTTTTATAATCAGATCATCACTATATCAATTCACTATCAATCTTATTACTAGTGTATGGACATGTGTCATGCATGGACGGGATATGCTATTTTTTTATAATTCTATATATATAATTGATAATTTCACATTTTTTTTTGGAAATTATATACCAAAATTTCTTAAAAAATATATTTTATCTTAACTGTCGATCACAAAGTGTAACATATATTAACTTAATAACTATTATTGATAATATAATAAAGATAATGACTCTTAAGTGTAAATAGTAAGTTGTGCACTCTAGCATGTTACTCGCACATAGAATATCACAATATTTATGTAACATAAAAAACACAAATATAAAAAATGTTTGCATGTGAAGAAAAAAATAAAGGAATAATACTGTTAATTTAAAAATAAAATTTAATGATGATACAAAAACATAATGTATGTAAATAAAATAAAATAAAATATTGTGATTAATCAAAAAGATATTATCTCTTTTTTCACTCTTGCAACTAATTGAGTAATCATGAAATGACAATAATAACCATCCATTTAGGTAGTGAAGACACTGACCAAATTAGCAGGTCAATATAAATTTTTATACACGACCCAACAACCTACAAAGCCAGAAATATAATAAATTTTTAATATCAGCATGAAGAGAGTAATGTTTGCACCTTTTCTAACCACACGAGTATGGGGGTGGACTGCAGTAATAAAACGGAATCATACTTTTGACACAAGCAATTAACCTGATGATGCTTGGTTTCTTGGTTGATTATTTTTCATTTCATAATTATGAATTCCTTTTCTTTAACCTTGCAAAAAAAAAAAAATGGTTAATTTAACCTTGCAATTTATGTCTTTAAGACAAATTGAAAACAGAGCATAACTCCACATGAAATTATCAATGTAGAGAAACTTGCTAGACATGGTCAGTTTACCAAAGAACATTTGACCACTAGTAGCTTAAACTATAAAATGAGAGTCGGCGGTAGGTGTTAAGGAATATCAATTAGAAGATTGAAGGACCAAGGCAAATACTTGCAAAGCAAAACACAAGTCAAGTAGTGTCAACATATACTAAGATGGTTTGATGTAGTTGGGAGAAGTATCATCTACTACGAAGTAACAATAAACAGAAAATTACATAAAAAGGAACTTCATCAATATATACGACTTAAATAAGAATATCAAGGTGAAACATGGACCTTTGTGCTTTTCAATGGGAGAGTAGAAATCGTGCTTTTCCATTAGTAGGTGAAATGAAACACCACATCATATTACTTAAAAAGTTCTATAGAACTATGTTTAAGCTTGGACCACAATCTACGTGAATCAAACTCTATAATCCCAAATAAATTATTTGATTGGTTAAATATACCTCTTGCAGCATTTGGTTCTTCCCATTTAGATTTTTGAGTTCCATCAAATGCTGATGTTACCTGAAAATTTATAAGACAAGAATAAAGTTATGGAAGACCTAAGTACAAGTAATTGTAACCATATAAAATAAGCCACTGTTTAAAAACTCACAATCCCAAAAAGGTAACTCCTCTGCACTTGCAATGACAGTACTGCGAATGTATTCTATTTAACTTTAGAAGCGGCAATGCAAACAAATCTTTCCCATAGCTTTCACACTTGTTAAGATTGTAAATAATGTCATCCAATGGCATCTAGCACGGCGGGTAAAGCCAAAGAAGTTACTACAGGATTACTAGCCAAACAAATTTCAACCCTCCCATCTCGTATTCACTTTTTTCTCCAAGTGAAAGAGCATCAAGTAAGTCATCAAAAGATGGCAACAGCTTCGACATTTTGGGTCATTCAGAATCTGAATCGATGGAGGTCCTTCTTGTTTTAAAGGGGGAATTGCAAAGATCCAAGATAATTCCTTTAATTATCCCAAGCACATCAACAACTTGAGACTTTGTTAGTTCTTCCTAACAAATTGATGAAAGACGGAGACGGAATGCATTATAAATTCTTGTAACGTGCTCATCTATGCACAAATGAACTTGGCGAAAAAAGAGCTTAGCACACCATTCTTATCGGAACCAATTTCTAACTGGATTTGCGCCATTCCTCATTCCCACTTCTCCTTCCGTAATGGAGTGACTCATCATCTTCAGAATGTAAACTCCTCTCAAGTTGTTGGTTTTCTTCCATATCACGGGCTTCAATCATTGAAAGTAGTTGATATGCAAAGCCTCTTTGAATTTCTTTTGTTATATTTGTGAGTACAGATGACAAAGAAGGCTCTGTAAGCATATTACGTCGGGATAGAACCTCTAGTTGTGAAAAAGATACAAAAATTCCATATCAATAATCAACAAATCAGGATTTTTATGCATGCAATTAAAGCTTTCATATAAATAGAACACAAGAAAAGAACGGATATAAATTGTAAAGCCTACCTCATGCCACTTCCTTGTGTATCGTTTGGTGACATCATAAACTCCATCTTTGGATATAGCAATTACATAATTTAGTTTTTTATTCCACCTACGCCACAGATTTAAAAAATGTGAGAGAATATGCAAGCATGATGGGTGCTTCTAAGGACAAGGACAACTACTTTCCAACAGTCAACTAAGTGGATGAAACTCGTGAAGGCAATAAGTACTGAAAAGTAAAAAGTACTGCAAAAATGAACAATACCCTTTTTCATATAATAATGGTTTGTCATAGATTCCTTCACATGGGTCGAGATGCATCCATCTGAAAGAACATAGGTCCTCAAAAACAAATGCAGATGCTAGAAATAGTTTTAATAGCATATTACAAAAACTAGCACCTTCTGGGTCAATTTTACCTTCCTAAGAATTGACAGTAAAACTCTGTCCAAACATGATCTGTAAAGTCCAATATCTGGAGATCAACCAAAATCGATGGATGAGAAAACTTATTCCTCGAAAAAGGAAAAAAAAAAAAAACGAACACATGTACCCTAGGTTTAATATCTATGCAACACATGGATAGAATATTTGAAGTTAAGACATAAGACCCCCCACCCCGCCCCCACTTTAAAAATTGGGTTAGTTTTCGATGTACTTTATATATAGTATGATATGATGGATCTAGTGAGCGTCTTGTCTTAAATTGAGAAACCTTCATTCTTTCCTTTTGATAATTTTGAGCCAATGAAAAGTTAACCACAAATAAAATTCACTTTGCGAAAAATGAAAGGAAATATTCAATACCCATATTCCCTTGTTAGTGAAAATCGCCCAATTATCCCACGAGAAATCAATGAACACGCAACACCGGCACTAAAATGCCACGGCCAAGTATTTCCTCCGAGAATGCAAGCTAAATTCAAGAATTAAATTTAGATTTACATGTCTAGTCCATGACTATATTTCCTTCTGATTACAATTTAATTTACAATATCAAGCATGACTTGTTTTTTCCATGTATGTGAACCGAATGGATATTTCATGTAAGTAAAACTAAAATTAGATCATTTCCAAAGCGCAAGACAACATTGTCATGTGTTGGATACATGACGATTAGCCATTGCATTTGTAATATCCGAATCATCATGTGCTATGCTACAAAATGAATACTTCAAATATTCAAAACCAGGTCTACACTCTACACCATACATCCCGCCAATCAACTATACAGAAAAAAAGATACATTATCTACTCAATTGCAGCATAGTAAGCTAAGAAAGATACACCCCATTTTGACCGGGTCCCTTGGTCTTCACTAAAAAAATTTTCAAAAATAATAATAATAATAAAAATAAAAATAAAAATAATAAAATAAAAATTTGAAAAAAAAATGAAAACCCATCTCATCCTCCTTTCTAGCAACCACTTTATTTTGAATTTGAATTTAATTTTCAAATCAGAGATAGAAATGTTAACCTGGGCATATTTTTAGGATCGGAGATCGGATAGCAATCTGAATCTTGGCGGGATTTTAGGATCAAGACGAGAGCAATGGGCATTATAAAACCTACCTCCCATTTTTTGACATCTCATTTTTTTCCTTATTTTCTTCCTTTATCCATCAAACCTACCTCTCTCCCTTCAAACTTCATCTTCTCCTTTCCTCTAGACTCAGATGCGACACACCCTCCAACTGAGACCTCATTCTCTCTTCTCTCCCCTTGTCTCGCTCGTCGTCGCCACCCACCAAAGATGCCGCCGTCCGACACTCGCAGCGGCACTCTCTCTTTCTCCTCATCTCTCTCTGTTCACACTGCCGCCCTTTCTGCGATTGCGCCACCACCGGACCTCCGCCTCGCCTAAGCTTCGATCGTCGTTCGCCGCCGCAAGGAAAGGACCACGCGACCACCACGTCTCGACCGCCGCTCCGATCGCGTTCTGTTCGCGTCGCAGTCCGAGCTTCGTGCGTGCGGCGTCGTGCCTCCACCGCGAACCACACCGCTGTTCAGGGTCGAATCGCCGCTGTCGGATCCCAAGCCGCCGTCCGCTTCCACTGCCGCTCGCTCAGGCATCTTGCCCCCGCCGCCTCGTGTGTAGTTGTTGTTTAGGAGAAGGTTCTGGTTCCTTTCCCTTTTGTTTCATGCTTTTTTTTATTTGGTTTTTTTCCCTTTTTTAATTTTATCTTTGGTTCCTTTTTTAGTCTGACCTAACCTTCTCTTTCGTAGTATATGGGCTTGGTTTGAGTGTCTTGTTGGACTAAATATAATGTTAATCTTGATGTGACTATTTTAGTGGGCTGATCACTTGGTCCAAAAAAAATTGCTATAGTCAAACTTTATTTTTATCCTTTAATTTTTAATTCGTAAGCAATAAATTAAATAAAATAGAATGTTTCTTTAGAGATAATTTTTGGATTACTTTATGAGAGGTATCACATTTAATCCCTTAGGTTTAAGATCGTTCTGTGGACGTATGTGCCATGTTCTATCTCACTCAGGAGTTTTCGATAATAAAAATAAAATGTAAAAAAAAAAACTTTTTTTAGATAAGTTAAAATAAAAACCTTTTCATAAAAATTAAAACAATCCAACAAATAAAATATTTTCTATAAGAACTACGTGGCTTTAAGTTTCCCATCGAAGCAGGGAATACGTAGGAGCGGGATCAATCATCTCGTCAAGCCAAAATTAATTTTTTTTTTCATTATTTTTGTGTTCTTTTTAGTCTACTTAATGTGGATAATTAATCAATAATTTATTTAATTTTTTGGGTTGCTCTATGACAAGTGTCATACTCGATCCCTTAGCTTCGAGGTTGCCCTATGGACTTACGTGCCATGTTCAATCCCATTTAGGATTTATCAATAATATATATATATATATATATTTAAAAAAATTAAATAAAAAAAACCAATAAAGAAACATAAAAATAAAGAAAATATTAATAAAATAAACAAATCCTCCCTTGCAAATATTTTTGGGGTAAACAAATAAATAATTTAATTTTGCACGATTAATTCAAGGTATCATTCGTAGGATGGGCGATGTAGGGTGCTTAACACCTTCCCTACTCGTAACCGACTCCCGAACTCAATTTGGTTTCAAATACCATTTTTTAAAGGTTTTCCAATTTTTTCTAAATTAAATAAAATTGGTGGCGACTCTACTTTTCGATAAAATTTTCTTTTTATCACCGTCCTCATCGTAATTTTCGGTTGCGACAGATGGCGACTCCACTGGGGACATTTCGAGAGTCAAGCCTAAGTAATGAGTTGTGCATTTTGGTATTTATTGTTTACCACTTTTATTGTTTTCTTTTATTTATTTATTTATTTTATTTTTTTTGTATATATGTGATTCCTTTTTGCTTTAATAATTATTTTTACACTAGGATAGAAGACCATGGTATTTGTTGTTTGCTTGTCTTTCAGGTTCAAGTAGTTTTGTTTTAGGATTGTACAAGTTTGTATGCCTCCAACACACACAACACCGACACTCATTTTCACACACTTTCAGCTCTACACCCGAGCTTGTGGGACCTTAAGGATTAGGCGGTGACTCGGCATTGTCATTGAAGGCCTAGTGCCTCTATGATATTTGTTGACTCACCACTCGGATTGTTACTAGTGTCATGGACTAATCATCCTGGAGGGTTTATCCCTACTTGTGATTAAGTTCATGAACTAGGTCCTTGACAAGGGCAATCTGGGGACCATGACCTTTAGAAGTCTAGACCCGTCCTAAAGTTTATACTTCTAAATTGACTTAGTGGCCGCTCGACTTAGAAGTTGCCATCATAGGTATCCTTGATTAGGCCCTACCTCTTAAGACAATTGGAGGCGTACCATATCTCTTTTGTATTTTTCTATCCATTTACTTATTTATTTATTTATTTTACTTCATTTCCCTTTGTGTTTTAACAAATGAATAATAAATAAAAAATACATATTATATATATATATATATATATATATATATATTGTTTTATTTATTATATTTTATTTTATTTATTTTATTTTTATTTTTATTTTATTTTTTGTAAAAAATATTTTTTTAGGTGGCTCTCTTTTGTGAAGGAAAGACACTATCTGTGTAGCAAGAAACGGAAATGTCTAACTCTAGCAATGCAATTGGCCTGAAGAAGAATGTTAGAGTTGGCGTGAAAATCAATGATGTGAAGACTTTAATGGAAATCAGTCGCTTGATGTCAAAAGAAGTATGTTCTGAGCATGTTAGTGATGGGAAGGTTGCAGAGTTGTTGGGAATTCTACCGAAGCCATCAGACAAAATGGAAAGAGGAGAGCATCGAGGTCCGAGGCGAAGATTCCTTGAAGTCTATCTCCAGGAGCTAGCACGACAAAATAATTGGGTTATCTTCAAGCGGGTGTTAGCTTTAACCATTTATGGGCTGGTGCTTTTCCCCTTTATACCAGACATGGTGGATTACGTAGCCATGGACGTCTACTACAAGGTCGAAGAATATACTGTGAACCCTGTTCCCGCAATTTTGGCAGAAACTTTCCTATCGTTGCAAGTTTACCATGAAATTCAACAAGGCAAATTACGATGTTGTGCATAAATGTTGTATGTTTGGATCATGACTCACATGTATGCTCGAAATTATGTTAGTGGGATTGATGACCCTTTGAGGAGATTTCATCACATTCCGATAAAGCCGCACAAACCCAATGAATGGAGACAAGAATTTGATGAGGTTGATTCGAAAGCCTTTTGCTGGATGTGTCATTGGTATAAAGGAAATACAGTCATCTTCAGTTGTGGGAATTTCTCGAATATCCCTTTGATGGGACCAAGGGGTTGCGTGTCATATTCTCCGGCACTTGTGATTCGACAATTGAAATGGACTCAACCGGAACCACTTGAAGAAGTGTTAGGTGGAATTTCGTTCTTATATCAAGAATGCGAGGTTGTCAAGAATACAACAATAGCCGTTAGATCCGCCTGGAGCAACATCAGGGTACTGGGATCCAATGAGTTGGGAAGACAAATTATTTCTCGTACTAAAAACTACGAGACATGGAGGAAAGCGAGGAGAGACAACCTTGTTATTTCGAAACCAATCCCGCATGAAGATGAAAATCCGCAAATGGAAGCAGAAATGTTAAAGAAGATCGAGATTATGATTGCCCAGATGGGAGTGCTAGAGGAAAAGAATGAAACAGATCAAATCACCATCGTCACGCTCCAACACCAAATCCAGAAGTTAAACATAAGGATAGAACATCCGAAAGATGAATGTGCCAATGCATATGAAGCGCGGCGGCAAAAGAAAGAGAGCGGGGAAGGGGAATATGAAAGAGTCAGAAGTTCGAGGATTACTAGCAAGGATAGAAGATCAAAAAAAGGCGTTGGCACAAATCTTCAAAGAAAAAGAAGACTTGGGGGCAAAAATCGAAATGCACGTTCAGACAATCCGGATGTTGGAGGAAAGCATAGGATCTCTACAACAAGCCTTAACTCATGCTGAGCGCTACTCTGATGAAGGTTGGAATGCAGCTGCAACTATACGCGAATCATTGAAAAAATCCCAAGAGAAAGAGCAACAGTTATGGATGAGGGTCCGGATGTTCGAAAGGGAGAAAAAACAATATGAGGATGAGATCAGACAACAGGAAGAATGGCTAGAGAACTGGGAATCCGTGGCAAAAGATTTGAAGGCTGACAGAGATGCTTGGAAGAAAAGATATGAACACCTCTCAGGAAGTTTGCAATACCATGCCTATCAGTTTGTGGGTCACCTCGAGGAAGCACTAGTCCAAACTCGCATGAATGATGGATCTACAATACCTCCAAAAGTAGCTCGCTTCATGAAGTATTGTAGGGGCCTTGCTAGCGGATTCAAAAGGAAGACTTTAAAACTTTTGATCTAATTCTGTTAGATGGGAGACATTGTATTTTCTCTTCAAAGAAATAAAAGTCTTTTTAGGGGTTACATCTATCAATGAATTCTGCTCTATCTTATGGTGTGTTACAAGTAGGCTCGTATGATTGCATTGCTAGTGAATGATGCTTTGTCTATTGAGGGACACATGTTCCCATGGATTTGTCATCAACCCCGCATTAACCTAAGGGGATGTGCCCCAGAGTTATGTGTCGGGGTGAAGTTGCTTGCTACAAAAATGGTCTTTCCTTTGCAAAAGAAAGAATTCATGGTTTTTCAAGCATACTTTTATCTTTCTTTTAATAATAATGCCAAAAAATTATAAAAAGAAGGGGGTTACGATTAGAATAATTGACGATTTTTCGTAAATAAACTAAAAACACGAATTTGAGGGTTCGAGAATCATTGCGCGACCTAAGAAAGACAATACCAATCAAACCCGAGTTTACAACACAAGATCCCTGGACAAGGATGGCTGCCAAAAATCCCGAGACAGGAAGGAACTTGAGTTTAGAAGTAGACGAGGTGAAGGGAAGGGTGATTGAAATCTCCGAAACTCAAGCAAGGTTGGAGGCTATACTACGAGGATATGAGGGAATCTCTTAGCGAGGCTTGGTGCAAATAGAAGTGGAAACGAAGATGACCCACATGTGAGCGTGCATGTGACCACTCTCCATGGTAATCGGCGCCAATGCTTTCAAACATAAACCATAGCTTTACTCAGGGAATGTCGGGTTACACAGAACCCATAGTAATCCCCATCGGGGAGGGATATCGCCCCATCGAGAATGTGTATCATGAGGCTGCTGGCTATACATGGGAAAGGCCCCATGCATTCATTCCTGAACAATCAAGAGGAGTCCAGTTTGGACCCGATAAGATGAAGGAAGAGTGGATGGAGAAGGTAGAAGAACAAATAAAAGAGATCAAGGGCTCAAATACTTATGGCCTTCTCAAGATTGAAGAACTTTGTCCTGCCACGAATGTCGTGATCCCTAAGGATTTCAAAATTCCTGATTTCTCCAAATATGACGGAAGTGGGAACCCACAATTCCATTTGATTAGCTATGCCACCAAAATGGCCATCTGGTCTAAGGATGACAAGTTCCTCATTAACTTTTTCCATGAAAGTTTGACCAGAATCGCACTAGAGTGGTACCTTCAGTTAGACCATTCTAAGATCTCTCGGTGGGCCAGTGAATTAGCCGATTTGTTCATGGATCAATACAAATTCAATTTGGACATAGCTCAGGCCGTGAACAGTTGACTACAATGCGAGAAGAAGAGTGATGAATCCTTCAAACAGTATGCACAAAGGTGGAGGAATTTGGCGGCTTAGGTTCGATCGTCGTTGATGTTGTCCGAAATGTGCTCATACTTTTTGGGAACCCTGGGATCCCCCTTTATCGGAGCAATGGCAGGAGTAGCTTATAGGGATTTCTCTGACTTGATTGCTGCAGGGGAAAGAATTGAAATCCTAGCTAGAGCCGGGAAGTTGCCAACCCGACATGGAAGCGCAATGCATCCAAGAAGGGGTTCCAGCCCAAAGAAGAGGGCGAGAAGCAAATTATGTGCAACACCAGGCCAAACTTTGGACCTCGGCATGTCCCTTCATACCCAAGGTACCAAGCACCATATCAGACCCAAACACCATTTTACCCACCTCAACAGGCCTCGCCAACCATCACCCAGCCACAAAATCAAATAAATAACATCCCTACCCCTCAACCATACAACCCCACTCGCCCAACATATACTCATTATCCACCTGCACCTCAACAAAACCATCCAAGCTACCCTCGACCTCGCTCAAATTTTCCAAATCAGGGACGTTCCCAATATCAAAATCTGCCTCCTTTCCCAAGACTATCTATCTCCAATGCAGACTTGTTCAAACAACTATTTGATCGTCACCTAATCGCTGGAAACCCTGTACGGCCTATGGAACCACCTTTCCCTGCTTGGTACAATCCAAACTTGACTTGCAAGTATCACATGGATGCCCTAGGACATTCCATTGAAGAATGTGAGGCCTTCAAGACAGCAGTAAGAAAATTGATTGCTTGTGGAAGATTGGGTTTCGAAGAAGATTCTGGGCCTAGCATTGTTAATAATCCAATCCCAAACCATAACGCGGGAAATAGTGTGAATAACTTGGAAGTGAAAGGGCCTCAAGTCAAGAAGGTTTTGGAATTGCGAACCCCGATGCAAGAAGTATTCGCAGGGCTCAAGAAAGCAGGATATGATATTGTTGCTCCGGTGAAGCTGATCGGAGAAAAAGAGAAGTATGCTGGTGATTTAAGTTGCAATTATCATCATGGGGAGGTAGGGCATGATATCGAAACTTGTTGGGACTTTAAGGTCCAAGTCTAAGGATTACTTACCTTGGGGGTGATCCAAGCTAGGCGAGGTACGACTGAAGAAGTTAGTGTGGTTGAAAAAGTTGTGCTCCGGATGCCACCTATGAATGATGCGCCGGCACCAGAAAAAGTGATTGTAAAGGTGAAAAAGCCAACTCCTTTTGCTTATAATGATACACACGCTGTACCCTGGAATTATGAACAGAAAGTTGAGCTAGTAGGAGGGGCGGGAGAAACTTCGAAGGCCCAGGTTACTAATGTTGTGAGAATTGGAGGCATCAAAAAGAGTGGGCGATACTATGACCCGGTAGAAGAAGAAGCAAGGAAGAATACCAAAGATGAAGGAAAAGAGAAGGAAGAAGATGAAGCAGAGTTTCTGAAGATCATGAAACAAAGTGAATACGATGTGATAGAGCAGTTAAAGAAAACACCGGCAAGAATATCACTTTTGTCGCTTGTCCTCACATCAGAAATGCATCGTAAGGCATTATTGAAGGTGTTGAATGAAGCTTATGTTAATCGCGACGTCACGCCAGAGAATGTAGTAAACATGGTGGATCCGGTGAGGCGGATCAACATGATCAATTTCTCGGAAGATAAGGTGTTTTTAAAATTTAGAGGTAGTCCTAAGGCACTCCACATTACCCTAAGGTGCAAAGGATTTGTGATTGCGAAGGTGCTTATAGATGGTGGCTCGGCATTGAATGTGATTCCGTTGTCCACCCTAGAGCAACTAAACATAGGCTTGACGGATTTGACACCCCAAGAGATGATTGTGCGAGCCTTTGATGGGACAAATGAGAGGATCTTAGGGAAATAACTCTGCCCCTCGAAGTAGGGCCTAGTTGTTTTCGTGTTCTCTTTCAAGTCATGGAGATACAGACCACCTTATACCATGCTCCTAGGAAGGCCTTGGATTCATGAAGCTGGTGTTGTTCCATCAACATTGCATCAGTGTCTGAAATATATTCAGGATGGGGCTGTAATTACCATCCGCGGCGAAGAGGAAATCATGCTTTCAAAGCCTGTTTCGGTACCATACGTAGAAAGTGCAGCGAGCAAGTCGAGGATGATTCCCTACGTAGTTTTGAAATCTTGAAGCCAGGAGAACAAGAAGGAGGAGGAGTGCCAATGCAAAATGTGAATGAAGTGGCGGTCAGTATAATGGAAAGGAACGGGTATCGAGAAAGGAAGAGGTCTAGGGGCAAGCCTCCAAGGGATCCCTCAACCGATCATAGCGATTACAAGAGATGGAAGACATGGGCTAGGATACAATCCTTCTCTAGCGAGAAGATATGAAGTACCGACTCTCGAGAGGCAAGAAAGAAGAAAGAAAGGAATTTGATTATATCCTCACTTGACGGATACTTTCTCAAAGATCAATCGAAGTGATCTCGCCAAAAAAGTCGACTTCCCCTCATTTTACTATCGCAGCACTTGAAGAGGAGCAAGCAAGAAACCCCGTTATTTATCTCTCTCGACAATGAGGTCCTTGGCAATTGGCAATCTGAACCATTTGTTGATGTTATTTCCATGAAGTGATTATCTTTTTGTATCTCGTATAAACCGATGTTTACTTTGGTTGAGAAATGAATAAAATGAGTTAGTATGATTTTTCAAATATTTTTCTTGGTGTCTTCCTTTCCCTACCCTTTATCTTGTATCAATTGCGTTTCATTTCTTGAATAATATCCTTGCCTATATTTCTCTTGTTTCAAACATCTTCTTTCGGAACCTCACCACCGTCGAAGGTTTGTCTCACAAAAGGAACCTTGAAACCTCATTTTCCGATTCCCTAGCGGTACTGCTGGGACGAAGACGGTTCGGGATTAGTGAGGAAGAAGAAGCCATTGAGGAATTTACAAAGTCAATATAGCGCTCGAAAAATGGGTTCACCTGCAAATGATGAAGTTATAGAAGTGATTAATATGGGGGACCGAGGAAGACAAGAAGGAGTTGAAAATAGTGGATAATCCGAACGTGCGAGAAATGGTCGCGCTATTTAAGGAGTACCTTGATGTGTTTGCATGGTCCTACAAAGATATGCCAGGATTGGATCCGAGAGATAGCATCACATAAAATCCCACTTTGTACCCGATACGGTGGTGAAGAAACAAAGGTTGAGGAGGATGCATCCGAATATGTCACTAAAGATCAAAGAAGAGGTAACTAAGCAGTTAGAAGCTGGGTTTGTGGAAGTGTCGAGACACCCAGAGTGGGTCGCTAATGTCGTACCAGTACCAAAGAAGGATGGAAAAGTAAGAATGTGTGTGGATTACAGAGATCTGAACAAAGCAAGTCCGAAGGATGACTTCCCATTGCCTCATATTGATGTCCTCGTAGACAGCACGGTAAGGAACCACAGATTCTCTTTCATGGATGGGTATTCGGGATACAATCAGATTCTCATGGACGTCGAGGATAAAGAGAAGACGACTTTCATCACCCATTGGGGAACTTTTTGTTACAGAGTAATGCCTTTTGGGCTGAAGAATGTCGGAGCTACCTACCAGCGTGCTATGGTAGCATTGTTCCATGATATGATGCACAAGGAAATAGAGGTATATGTGGATGACATAGTGGCTAAGTCTAAGGAGGGGGAAAGTCATGTAGCAGTTTTGCATAAGTTATTTGAGAGATTAAGGAAGTACAATCTGAGACTCAATCCCACAAAATGTGTGTTTGGAGCCTCAATTAGGAAATTGTTGGGTTTTGTGGTCAACAGGGAAGGAATACAGGTGCAGCCGGAAAAGGCAAAGGCGATCAGGGACATGCCGGCTCCCAAGAATGAACGAGAAGTAAGGGGTTTTCTAGGGAGATTAAATTACATTGCCCGATTCATTGCTAACTTGACAAGCACATGTGAACCTATTTTCAAGCTATTAAAGAAGAATAATTCGGGGAGATGGAATGAGGAATGTCAGGAAGCCTTTGACAAAATAAAGGCATACCTATTAAACCCACCAGTGTTGGTGCCGCCCACTCAAGGTCGCCCTTTGATATCGTATCTCACGATCCTCCCAACCTCAATGGGGGCAATGTTGGGGCAACATGATGAGTCCGGCAAGAGAGAACATGCAATTTAATATCCGAGCAAGAAGTTTAATGACTCAAGGCCCGATACATGGCAATTGAGAAGACTTGTTGCGCATTGGTATGGACCTCCAAAAGACTCAGGCAATACATGTTATACTACACCACTTGGTTAATCTCTCGAATAGACCCTTTGAAGTACATCTTTGAAAGTCCTCACATATCATTAAGGGTCTCAAAGTGGCAAATGATATTATCAGAATTCGATATTAAGTATGTGACCCGGAAATCCGTTAAGGGAAGTGCAATTGCTGATCACTTAGCTGAAAACCCTATTGAGGGAGGACAACCAATTGTATCCGAGTTCCCTGATGGAGAGATACTGTCATTAGAAGAAGGTGAGACAGAGGAAGATGATATGTGGAAGATGTATTTTGATGGAGCAGTTAATATGCATGGAAGCGGCATAGGAGCGATGGTTGTTTCTCCGAAGGGCAAGCAATACCCAGTGGCTGTTAAGCTTGAATTTGAATGCACCAACAATATTGCTGAGTATGAAGCATGTGCAAGTGGATTACAAGCAGCAGTTGATCTTGGAATAAAATAGCTAAATGTCTTTGGAGATGCAGCCTTAATCATTTATCAAGTCAACGGCGAATGGCAAACTAAAGATCCCAAGCTTATCCCGTATCAGAAATACTTGACTCAGTTAGTTGCGAAGTTTGATGAGATTACTTTCTCACACTTGGCTCGAGACAAGAATCAATTTGCGGACGCTTTAGCCACATTAGCCGCTATGACCAAGCTGGGTCTCCATACCACTGTCCAGCCTATTCAAGTGAAGGTGCAAGATGAGCCCGCATACTGTGCACATGTGGAAGAAGAGCTCGATGGTAATCCTTGGTATCACGACATCAAGCAATATATGAAGAGTAGAACGTGCCACCGTGAGCAAATGAAGTAAACAAGAGGACGATTCGTAGATTATCAATGTCCTTTTACTTAGATGGCGAAATTCTATATAAGAGGAACTATGATGGGGTCCTCATAAGATGTGTTGATGCTCGTGAAGCTCGGACTATCATGACAAGTTCACGAAGGGATATGTGGAACACATGCAATGGTCACATGATGGCACGCAAAATCCTACGAAATGGTCACTATTGGCTAACAATGGAAGCCGATTGTCTGGAGTATGTCCGAAAATGTCGTAAATGCCAAATATATGCAGATCAGATCAAAGCTCCACCGTTCCAACTACACAATCTGGTGTCTCCATGGCCATTTTCTATGTGGGGGATAGACGTCATTGGACCAATCAATCCCAAGGCTTCAAACGGACATCGCTTCATCCTGGTTGCGATAGATTACTTTACTAAGTGGGTAGAAGCAGCATCATATGCCAATATAACTCAAAAGGTGTTTACCAAGTTCCTAAAAAGGGATATTATTTGTCGCTATGGAATACCAAAAAGAATCATTACAGATAATGCTGCCAACTGTTGGGAATTTGCGTATAAAACAAAAGAAACGCAGCGGAAAAATTCCCATCGAAGGATCCTTGCGAATGGTCATGATTCATGATTCGAAAGTTTACCTCTTGAAACGATGGCTGTTTGTTGAAATTCGTCTATCACGAACACCGCACGAACGGTGTCTCTAGAGGTATCCACACGAGCGGATTCCGTGAGCGTCCAACGTCACAAACCGGGCAGCGCGTCTCGTCTCACAGTGCTAGCTTCAAAACCGAGACTTTGTTGTTCACACTTACTCTCTTTTGTGCGGCTAGGTTATCAACCGTGTGCGCACAACAACTTAAGTGGTCTACTTATAGTATCACCTCCTTAAGTGAGTTGGTGAGCAACATTTGACCTAAGCCCATCTACCATGCGCTAGGCCCAATAGGAAAGTCCAACTTTCTTTTAATGCTTCTTTTAATCCGCTCTTTTGTGTGTGACCCTATAGGTTCCCAATACGTTAGCAGTAATATTAAATCCCATTTAATATTACAAACGATGTGCGGTATCTAGCAATACATCACTGCTACCTAAGTAGTGAGAAAGTCGATGATTTGACGAAACCTTTCTGTGACAAATATTCATGTGCATTGTTATCCCTTTGTCCATATATCTATATTGAACACAAGGCATAGAATGTGTCACCCTTGTATGGTTCAATATCATGTTCCCTGATACCCGAGTAGACTTAACAACAAATGAGGTCAATATCTCATATTGACTCATTTCAAAGACGACCATGCATTTTACGGTTTCACTCTATCGGGGGGCCCACGAGATATTACTCTGTTATGTAGGAGGGACAAATTCCATCTAGGTCACTCACATCCCTCTGCATGGCTCGTGGTATGCCCAATGATCGTCTTTATAATCATCCTATTACAGATGACGTTTGACGATATTAAAGCACACGACTCCTCATGTAGGGATCGTAGTGATTTCAGGTCGAAGGATTACATACACCATTGTCACTATGAGAACTACTTATGACACTCACATAACGCTCCATGTAGTGTTCTCATGGTGGGTCAATCCAGTACATCATTACCTTAATGCGTACCTATGTGGCAACTCGATATCTCATATCTATGACCTGTGAGATGTGGTCATCAGTATGCACACATAATAGTCTCAATTGTATTATTATTGTCCTTATTAATAAAATACTTGACTACGGATATTTAAGAATAGGATTTCATTGTTCAATAGTGTCTCACGATCAAGTCATATACTTGATATTCTATTGAACATAAATTTCTATTCTAAGGACTTTATTATGTTTAAACAAGTAACACAATAAACTGGAATGCCTCATATCATATATATATATATGAAATAGCAAGATACAAATGTAAGTCTAAAGAAATACATTGGCCTCTAGGGCTTACACCAACAATCTCCCACTAGCACTAGAGTCAATCAAGCATCAATCTAATGCCCATCGATCTAGTGTGACCTTCATGCTTCTGTTGAGCAAGAGGTTTCGTAAGTGGGTCAGCAACGTTATCAAGTGTTGGTACTCTGCATATCTTCACATCTCCTCTATCGATAATCTCTCGAATGAGATGGAAGCGCCTAAGTATATGTTTGGATCACTGATGAGATCTAGGTTCCTTAGCTTGTGCAATGGCCCCATTGTTATCACAATAGAGATCAATGGGGTCCACAATACTGAGAACCGTACCAAGCTCGATAATGAACTTCCCGATCCAAAGAGCCTCCTTTCTTTGCATTGGAGGCAAAGCAATATACTCGGCCTACGTAGTAGAATCGGCAATCGTCTCCTGCTTGAACTTTTCCACTCACACCGCCCATCATTCAGTGCAGAACACATAACCAGTTGCGATCCGGAATCATCCTTATCGGCCTGGAAGCTAGCATCGGTGTAGCCTATTACATCAAGCTCTTCCTCACCTCCATATACCAAGAACGAATCCTTAGTTCTTCTCAAGTACTTAAGGATGCTCTTGACACAGACCAGTGACTTTCACCGGGATCGACTGTACACCGCTCGTTATGCTTAAAGCATACGATACATCCGGTCGAGTACATAACATGGCATACATGATAGATCCAATTGCGGATGCATATGGAATCTTACTCATGCGATCCCTTTCTTCTTGAGTGGAAGGGGATTGTGCCTTTGATAGGCATATACCATGTGACATAGGCAAGAGTCCTTTCTTGGATTCATGCATGTTAAAGCGTCTCAACACTTTGTCTATGTATGTACTCGACTTAGGCCAAGCAATTTCAGTGATCTATCCCTATAGATCCTGATTCCCAATACATAGGTAGCCTCACCCAAATCTTTCATAGAGAAGCAATTCCCTAACCATGTCTTTACATTTTGTAGTGTAGGGATGTCATTTCCAATAAGTAATATGTCATCTACATATAACACCAGAAAAACAACAATGCTCCCACTAACCTTCTTGTAGACACAAGGGTCATCTTAATTTTTGATGAATCCGCATCTTGTCTTACAAACATCATCAAAACGAAGGTTCCAACTTCCGGAAGCTTGCTTCAATCCATAGATTGACCGCTGCAATTTACATACCTTTCGGGCATCCTCTCGAAATGTCAAAGCCTTCGAGGTTGTGTCATGTACACATCCTCAAGAAGCTTTCCATTAAGGAAGGCGATTTTGACATCCATCTGCCATATCTCATAATCATGGTATGCAGCGATAGCAAGTAAGATCCGGGCGGATTTAAGCATCGCAACAGGTGAAAAGGTCTCATCATAGTCGACACCATGAATTTGCTTGAAACCCTTAGCGACCAATCGCGCCTTAAAGGTGTCTACCTTACCATCCATGTCGGGTTTTCTTTTTGAAAACCCACTTGCACCCTATAGGTTTTACCCCTTCAGGTGGCTCTACCAAGGTCCATACCGATTGGTGTACATGGAATCCATCTCGATTTCATGGCCTCAAGCCACTTCTCGGATTCTGGGCCGCAATGGCCTCCTGGTAGGTCACGAGGTTCATCTTGATCCATGAGCAATACATCACCTTGTGGAGTCATGAGAAATCCATATCTCTCAGTGGGTGACGTATCCTGTTAGACCTACGCCGGTCTTGTGCTCTTGAGCGGGTTGTTCCTCCACAAGATTCTCGTGAAGGTTGCTCTGTTCCACCAATGGTAGGTCGCTACTCTGTGATTCTTGAATTTCTTCAAGTTCTATCTTCCTCCCACTTGGTTCCTATGGAGATAAACTCCTTTTCTAGGAATACACCAAATCAGGTGCGACAAACACTTTGCCTTCGGAAGGATTATAGAAATAGTATCCCTTGGTTTCTTTGGGATACCCCACAAAGAAGCATTTATCGATTTGGGATCAAGCTTATTAGAAACTTGACGTTTTACATATGCTTCACAACCCCAAATCTTCATAAAAGACATCTTTGGTCGTCTACCACCCCATATCTCATATGGTGTCTTTTCTACCGTTTTGGATGGAACACGGTTAAGTGTAAAAGTTCTTGTCAATAGAGCATATCCCCAAAAGGAGTTTGGAAGGTTTGCATGACTCATCATAGACCGAACCATGTCCAACAAGGTTCGATTTCTCCTCTCGTAAACACCATTCCATTGTGGTGTTCCGGGTGGAGTGAGTTGAGATAAAATCCCACACTCTCTCGGATGATCATCAAACTCTAGGCTCAAATATTCACCACCTCGATCCGATCGAAGAGCTTTAATATTTTTACCAAGTTGGTTTTGTACCTCATTTTTGAATTCCTTGAACTTTTCAAAGGATTCCGATTTATGTTTCATAAGATACACAAATCCATATCTACTCAAATCATCGAGAAATGTGATGAAGTATCGAAAACCACCTCTAACTAATGTGTTTAGGGGTCCGCATACATCGCTATGTATAAGACCCAAAAGATCGTTGGCTCTTTCACCTTTGCTTGGTGAATGGAGCTTTAGTCATCTTTCCCAATAAACAAGACTCACATATCTCATATGATTCATAATCAAATGAGTCCAAGAGTCCATCTTTATGGAGCTTCAAATGTACTTCTCATTTATATGGCCTAAACGACAATGCCAAAGATAAGACGGGTTCAACTCATTTGGTTTGATCCTCTTAGTATTTACGTTATAGATGGGCATTTCAAGATCAAGGACATAAAGTCCATTACTCATGTGTGCACTAGCATAGAAAATATCATCCAAATAAATAGAACAACTTTTGTTCTTTATTATAAAAGAAAAACCAATCTTGTCCAAACAAGAAATGGAAATGATATTCCCGCTAATTGCAGGCACAAAATAACAGCTTCTCTAATCGAATAGTAAGCCCAGTGGGCAAAGTCAATACATAAGTCCCTACGGCTAAAGCAGAAACCTTTGCTCCATTTCCAACTCGTAGGTCGACTTCGCCTTTGCCAATGGTCTACTCCTGTTTAGATCCTCGCACATTTGTACAAATGTGAGAACCACATCCGGTATCTAATATCCATGATGCGTAGTAGATAAATTGACTTCTATAACAAACATACCTCAAGTGGAAGTCTCACTTCCCTTCTTCTTCTTGCTTTCTTCCGGGTATTTTGGGCGGTTCCTCTTGCTTGCTTGCTCTTGGTAGAGCAGCTTGAGGTGCACGATCATATCGTACGCCTCCATGGTCTCATGTTGCTTTTGCGGCTCGGAGGTCATGGCATGAAGCATAAGACACCCACGTCTAAGGCGTCATCCCGATGCTTCTTATAAGCATCCCTGTCACACTTTAGGAGCACTTGAAGCGGTGGCTTCTCGGGAATAGGCTCCTCAAGAACATACAGACTTTTCTCCATGTTTGAGGACAATCCTCAAGTTTCGTACCCGGTCAAGAAAATTCGCTCCGGATAGTTTGTCCTTCTCAAGGACGGATCGCAATGACAAAGTTACTTGATGTGTTTGATGCCATGGTAATCTACAGAGATAAATATGCAAAGTATAAGTATCATGCCATGAAGTTATTTAATAAGGTCTTTAATTAAATACGCCTCCCACTATTTTACTCAAAACAATGACCCTCATCATTGATTCGGAAAATCCCGTTGGAAGATTTTCTAGTGGGCCAAGATCCATATTTCACCTAGCTTTAAGTCAGCTTTGGCTGATCACCCAAAAATCGATTATTTAGGTAGGAAACACTTTCCGATTGCATCTCATGCAACTCTTGGATAGTTGGGTGAATAACTCTTATTCTAATCCATCACATGGACTAAAGCCCAACTTATGAGCCTCTAAGCCTTTCAATCCTATTGAAGTTGGCTTAGTTAAGTCAGACCCAATGGATAGCAGTTGAACATTACATTTGTCCCATCGCGCCTTACTATTATAGATAAAGGTACCCCGCTTTGGCGGACCCACACTTAATCGATAGTAGTCTTGACGAGTGCCATGCATCGGAAGGTCTTTAAATGTGACTTAATATTTCCTTTTGAGGGATTTGATTAAAACTTGATCTCATCATTTGTTAAATTCTTTAACTTACTATTTTCATACATGCATCTCATACATATATTAGTTAAACATCTTTTAACATACTATATACATACATGCATCTCATACATATATAAGGTAAATAAATGTGATATGGTTATGGCCCCTAACGCATTGATTCTCCCAAGCCAATGAGAGAATCTAAACTAAAACCTAGGAGCGTCCAAGCTTCTCCAAGCAAGATCTCCCACGTGATAGCGTCTTCTTGTCTCCATCATTACATTACATAAACAGAAACCTCATTTTACATATGAGGGGAGTGAGATGAGAAAAGAAGATACATATGGAATATAAGAGAAAGGCACGGCACGCAGGCCGTATTTCAAAATATAAACCAAAAGGTAAAAGGACTAAGGCCATAACCATTCACCATACATCACCAAATAAATAGTAACAACCAATAATAACACATAATCATTATTATTATTAATTTCATAAATTAGAGATTTCAAAATCTGAATTTTGAAAACATAACATATATATATAATAAATCACATTTATTATAATAGATGTTACTATAAATCATATTTATTGCAATTGTTGTTACCACAAATCACATTTATTATAAATCATATTTATTGTAAATGACATAAATCACATTTATTGCAATTGTTGTTACCACAAATCACATTTATTGTAATTGACATAAATCACATTTATTCAATTAACATAAATCACATTTATTGTAACAAATCACATTTATTGTAATTGATATAAATCACATTTCAAAATCTGAATTTTGAAAACATAACATATATATAATAAATCACATTTATTATAATTGATGTTACTATAAATCACATTTATTGTGATTGATATAAATCACATTTCAAAATCTGAATTTTGAAACCGTAACATATATATAATAAATCACATTTATTATAATTGATGTTACTATAAATCACATTTATTGTGATTGATATAATTATTAAATGGTGACATAAAATTTCAAAATTTGAATTTCAAATTACACACTACGCAGAGGTAGCACGGGGTCCCGCTGGAAATTCCGAAATTCCGTAGTGTGCCTCGTTTCCTTGGTGGCTAGGGCGTCAACCTTTCAACCCTAAAACCGCAAGGCCCGTGAACACTTCACGTTGCAAGGAACGACTGCTACGGTTTCAACACTTGGAACCTCAGCCGCAACAACATGAACTTTTCATGTCCGAAACCCCTTAACGCCGCCACCACGTAATCGAAAACAATCATGTTTAACATCAACATTTGATGCCATCGCATAACATAATAAGGATTCGTAACCAATGTACATATCGCATATATACACAAACATGCAATAGACATATATATCATATACATACGAAAATCACGTAAACAAGGTTTTCAAAACCGGATGCAAACGATTTTCAAAAACAATTTTCAGAAAACGATTCACATTACAAACATGTTATCATACATAACGAGATAAACCACGTAATAGAATCATGGTTTCGCAAGCTGCTCGATACCACTTTGTTGGGAATTTGCGTATAAAACAAAAGAAACGCAATGGAAAAATTCCCATCGAAGGATCCTTGCGAATGGTCATGATTCATGATTCGAAAGTTTACCTCTTGAAGCGATGGCTGTTTGTTGAAATTCGTCTATCACGAACACCGCACGAACGGTGTCTCTAGAGGTATCCACACGAGCGGATTCCGTGAGCGTCCAACGTCACGAACCGAAGCGTCTCTGTCTCACAATGCTAGCTTCAAAACCGAGACTTTGTTGTTCACACTTACTCTCTTTTGTGCGGCTAGGTTATCAACCGTGTGGGCACAACAACTTAAGTGGTCTACTTATAGTATCACCTCCTTAAGTGAGTTAGTGAGCAACATTTGACCTAAGCCCATCTACCATGCGCTAGGCCCAATAGGAAAGTCCAACTTTCTTTTAATGCTTCTTTTAATCCGCTCTTTTGTGTGTGACCCTATAGGTTCCCAATACGTTAGCGATAATATTAAATCCCATTTAATATTACAAACGATGTGCGGTATCTAGCAATACATTACTACTACCTAAGTAGTGAGAAAGTCGGTGATTTGACGAAACCTTTCTGTGACAAATATTCATGTGCATTGTTATCCCTTTGTCCATATATCTATATTGAACACAAGGCATAGAATGTGTCACCCTTGTATGGTTCAATATCATGTTCCCTGATACCCGAGTAGACTTAACAACAAATGAGGTCAATATCTCATATTGACTCATTTCAAGACGCCCATGCATTTTACGCTCTCACTCTATCGGGGGCCCACGAATATTACTCTCTGTTATGTAGGAGGGACAAATTCCATCTAGGTCACTCACATCCCGCCGCATGGCTCGTGGTATGCCCAATGATCGTCTTTATAATCATCCTATTACAGATGACGCTTTGACGATATTAAAGCACACGACTCCTCATGTAGGGATCGTAGTGATTTCGGTCGAAGGATTACATACACCATTGTCACTATGAGAACTACTTATGACACTCACATAACGCTCCATGTAGTGTTCTCATGGTGGGTCAATCCAGTACATCATTACCTTAATGCGTACCTATGTGGCAACTCGATATCTCATATCTATGACCCGTGAGATGTGGTCATCAGTCTGCACACATAATAGTCTCAATTGTATTATTATTGTCCTTATTAATAAAATACTTGACTACGGATATTTAAGAATAGGATTTCATTGTTCAATAGTGTCTCACGATCAAGTCATATACTTGATATTCTATTGAACATAAATTTCTATTCTAAGGACTTTATTATGTTTAAACAAGTAACACAATAAACTGGAATGCCTCATATCATATATATATATATGAAATAGCAAGATACAAATGTAAGTCTAAAGAAATACATTGGCCTCTAGGGCTTACACCAACACCAACCTTAATGGGGCGGATGTAAAGAAGTTATTAGAGACTTTTAAAATCAAGAACCATAATTCCACCCCATATAGACCTCAGATGAACGGGGCGGTAGAAGCGGCCAACAAGAATGTCAAGAAAATTGTTGCTAAAATGGTCGTAAACTATAGGGATTGACATGAAATGTTGCCATACGCTTTGCACGCGTATCGTACCAATATACGATCAAGTACTGGGGCAACGCCTTTCTCATTGGTGTATGGAATGGAAGCTGTTTCTCCTATAGAATTTGAAATCCCTTCATTAAGAGTGCTGATGGAAGCTTACTTGGAAGAATCAGAATGGGTGAAAGCTCGATATGATTTAAACATGATTGAAGAAAAAAGACTGGTGACCCTTTGTCATGGACAACTGTATCAGAGAAGAATGGCTAAAGACTTTAATAAGAAAGTCCGTCAAAGAGGGTTTCAACCAGGAGATTTGGTGCTAAAGAAAGTACTTCCTAACCAAGAAGATGCCCGAGGAAAATGGGCACCCAATTATGAAGGGCCATATATAGTAAAGCAGGCATACTCAGGCAAAGCCTTGGTCCTAACAGATGAAAACGGACGAGAGCTACCGAGACCTGTAAACTCTGATGCCGTGAAAAAGTTCTATGCCTGATAAAAAAATAAAAAAAAAAAGAAAAAAGAAAAAAGAAAAAAGAAAAAAGGGAGAGCCCGTTAGGTCGAAAACCTGCGAGGGCGACCTAAGCAAAAGTTAGGGCATAAATAAAATAAAATAAAAAAGAAGTCTGTTAGGTCGAAAACCCGCGAGGGCGGCCTAAGCAAAAGTTAGGGCATAAAAAAAAAAGAGAGAGAGAAAGAAGTCCGTTAGGTTGAAAACCCGAAAGGGCGACCTAAGCAAAAATTAGGACAAAGAAGCTGAATCTTAGGTTGAAAACCCGAAAGGGCGACCTAAGCAAAAATTAGGACAAAGAAGCTGAATCTTAGGCTGAAAACCCGCAAGGGCAGTTTAAGCGATGTCTTAATATTCACCACACTGAGGCAATTTTGCTCATAACTTGCTACAATGGGGCAATTTTGTTTGTGGCTGGCTACAATGGGGCAAAGAAAATCATTGAAATGTTAATGAAAGGATGTATGTGGAAGCTGAGATCAGGATCTGCGACGTCAAACAGTTGCTGGGAATCAGTTAAGAGGATCAAGGAACCAATACTGGGGCAAATTTTTATGCGGTTTTCTTTCCATTATCACTTTTGATACAATTCCCATACACCCCCTTGTATTTCCCCTTTTTCTTTCCAATTTCCTTGTATACAATGCAAATTCTCATATTAAGGCAAGGATTTTATCCATCCATTTTTTCCTATTGTGCTTAAATCATGCTTGCGCATTAAAATCATGTCTCAATTTAGGTAAATTTAAGTTTAATAGTATGATTGAATAATTCTAATGGTTACTTCAACGAATGGTTTGAACCAAAGAAAGCCCAGCATTTCAAAGTCAATAAGAAAGATAACGGTGCACAATGAGGAGAAAAGAAAAACAATAATGAAAGTCTCCACGAGTCTTAGTCTTGAAGGAAATAATCGCTCTATGTGTTTTCACCGCTTTGAAAAGGAAGCCCCTCTAATCGAAAGACACTGACTCAGAGTTGTTGATAAACAAAGGTTTGATTGGTTGAAGTCTTTTAATGGAGCGTGTGGTTCGGTTGTAATCGAGACAGAGGTAAAAGAAAAGTTTTTAAGAGAAAGTAAATTACCATCATTTTATTTTTGGGATCTGAGGCCCGCTGCAATTTATTTTTCGAGCTCCAAGGCTCACCGCAAAATTACTTTTGGGATCTGAGGCCCACTGCAATTTATTTCTCGAGCTCTGAGGCTCACTGCAAATTTATTTTTGGGATCTGAGGTCCACTGCATTTTATTTTTTGAGCTCTGATACTCACTACTAATTTTATATTTGGGATCCGAGGCCCACTGCAATTTATTTTACGAGCTCTGAGGCTCACTGTAAATTTATTTTTGGGATCTGAGGCCCATTGCAATTAATTTTTCGAGCTCTGAGGCTCACTGCATTTTATTTTTGGGATCTGAGGCCCGCTGCAATTTATTTTTCGAGCTCTGAGGCTCACTGCATTTTATTTTTGGGATCTGAGGCCCACTGCAATTAATTTTTCGAGCTCTGAGGCTAACTGCAAATTTTATATTCGGGATCTGAGGCCCACTGCATTTTATTTTTCGAGCTCTGAGGCTCACTACTAATTTATTTTTGGGATCTGAGGCCCACTGCAATTTATTTTACGAGCTCTGAGGCTCACTGCAAATTTATTTTTGGGATCTGAGGCCTTTGGGATCTGAGGCCAACGACTATTTTTCGAGCTCTGAGGCTCACTGCAAATTTATTTTTGGGATCTGAGGCCCACTGCAATTTATTTTTCGAGCTCTGAGGCTCACTGCAAATTTATTTTTGGGATCTGAAGCCCACTGCATTTTATTTTTCGAGCTCTGAGGCTCACTACTAATTTTATATTTGGGATCCGAGGCCCACTGCAATTTATTTTTCGAGCTCTGAGGCTCACAGCAAATTTATTTTTGGGATCTGAGGACCACCGCAATTTATTTTTCAAGCTCTGAGGCTCACTGCATTTTATTTTTAGGATCTGAGGCCCGCTGCAATTTATTTTTCGAGCTCTGAGGCTCACTGCATTTTATTTTTGGGATCTGAGGCCCGCTGCAATTATTTTTTCGAGCTCTGAGGCTCACTCAAATTTTATATTCGGGATCTGAGGCCCACTGCATTTTATTTTTCGAGCTCTAAGGCTCATTACTAATTTATTTTTGGGATCTGAGGCCCACTGTAATTTATTTTTTGAGCTCTGAGGCTCACCGCAAATTTATTTTTGGGATCCGAGGCCCACTGCAATTTTATTTTTCGAGCTCTGAGGCTCACCGCAAATTTATTTTTGGGATATGAGGCCCGTTGCAAATTAATTTTTCGAGCTCTAAGGCTCACTGCTAATTTTATACTTGGGATTTGAGGTCCACTGTCACTTTTATTTTCCAAGCTCTAAAGCTTAATTTCCTCCAGCTTGTTTCCCATCCCGGTTAAAATGTGAGTTCATTTTCTTTACTAGTTCCTTATTATTACCACATGAAAAATCGTTCTTTCTTCATGTATTCTAGTAATGAACAAGTAAAAGGGGGCAACTGTGAACACCCCAATTTGACCGGGTCCCTTAGTCTTCACTAAAAAAATTTTCAAAAAAAAATAATAAAAATAAAAATAAAAATAATAAAATAATAATTTGAAAAGAAAATAAAAACCCATCTCATCCTCCTCCCTAGCAACCACTTTATTTTGAATTTGAATATAATTTTCAAATCAGAGATAGAAATGTTAACCTGGGCATATTTTTAGGATCAGGATTAGATAGCAATCTGAATCTTGGCGGGATTTTAGGATCAAGATGAGAGGAATGGGCATTATAAAAATCACAATACGGATCAGAAAAAAGGGGATCCGGTTTTATGTTTTGGCCTTCCTCTCTCCCATTCTGATTTTTTTTGCGTTGCTTTCTCCTTCTTCTTCACTAGGAGCCCATTTTTTGACATCTCATTTTTTCCCTTATTTTCTTCCTTTATCCATCAAACCTACCTCTCTCCCTTCAAACTTCATCTTCTCCTTTCCTCTAGAAACAGACGCGACACACCCTCCCACTCTGACCGCATTCTCTCTTCTCTCCCTTGTCTCGCTCGTCGTCGGCCCACCAGCAGTGCCGCCGTCCGACACTCGCGCGGCTGCCTCTCTCTCCCTCATCTCTCTGTTCACACCGTGCCGCCCTGTCCAGTTGCGCCACCACCAGGACCTCCAGCCTCGCCTAAGCTTCGATCGTCGTTCGCCGCTGCAAGGAAAGGACCATGCGACTGTTGTTACGCCGGCAAGTGTACAGGGTCGTCGCAAGTAATAAAATAACACGGTAAGTAATTACCGAGGTCGAACTCAGGGATTGGGCTACCAATTCGACTAATCCGCGGGAAATCCGATACGTTTGGTCAAGTTAGAGAGAAGTGGTTGAGAGAGAGATTATGATCGCAATTCAAGTAACAAATCGAATAAAGCTAAGGTGATTAAATTCAGAAATTAAAATATCCAAGGTCTCAATTCCACCTACCCAATCATGTATAGTACCCAAGTGATGATGTATTCCTCCCTAAGTTCAATTACAATGTCAACCGGGACCCCCAAATTCTCCTATATCCACTGTCGTGCTCAATAGGACATATTCGACGATTGGATCAATTACTTACTAGGTCTCATAATCCTAATCTCGAATTCTATTAAACCTTGTTCCCTATATGGTTGCACTAATCAAATAAATCCACTGTCGTGCTCATTATTCAATTAATGATTCCAATTCAAGTTCTAAAACGCGACTCGCCGTTCGGCCTCAAACACGTTAACTAGTTAATCACGCAACACATATGATCAACGCAATAATATCGAAATTGGAAAACATTCATAAGAGAAGGGAGAAAAACATACATCACAAGAACACTACACCGCCATGGGTGGCTTCATTGATCCCTCGGACGAGGGGATTAGTTCCTCATGCCCGTGACGACGCACAAACAATCGGCAATAATCTCCATAATAATAAACTAAAAGAAGAAAAAAAGGAGACGCAGCTCCAAAGAATACAAGGATTCGCCTAAAATCGCTCTACAACCGTGGCTAACAACTTCCTCCCCACCTCGATCCGAGACAGACCTTTAAATAAGGATTCTGTTTTCTCGCCTGCTCGCGGGGCGAGCTTATCCTCGCGACGCGAATTTTAGTTTGGCGCGCATTCAAATCTTGGATCTCGCGGGCGAGCGTCTATTCGCGGGCGGGTGCGCTTTGGCTCCATCCTGAGTTTGAATGATCGCGTGGCGAATTGTGATTGGCGGGCGAGTCTCCAAACCCTAATCATGTCACGGTAGTGATATTCATCACGGCTAGGCCGTGATGGTCTCTGTCTTCCAGGGTCTTCAGGATCTCGCGAGGCGAGACTTCAATTCTAGGCTGTGACCTTCATCACGGCTAGGCCGTGATTGTCTCTGACTTCCAGGTCTTCATGTTTCGCGGGGCGAGAATATTTTAGCGGGGCGAGCCAGAAGTGATGACTTTTGCTGTTTTGTTGACCTTCGTGCTCATGGGCGAGCATCCACTCTGAGGCGAGTGTCTCCAGACTTGCAATTTCCACTGCTTTTTGACTTTCCTTGACTCCCGGAGCTTCACCTATTGACCTGAAAACACCAAAAGCAACCAAAAGCATAATTCTATCCAAAATAACCTAAAAACTACACAAAAGACGTAAAACGAGTCAAAGTCCAACTTAGGAACAAAACAATGCAAATTTGGGCGAAAACGAGAGTGAACTCGACTAATTGGCACATAAACCCTAGTTCATCTAGTCATAAAACTAGATAAGCCGAAGGCTTATCAAAACACCCCAAACTTAAACCTTGCTTGTCCCCAAGCAAGCTTAAAACTCAAAAACGACTCAAGACTTGGCAAGCCTAAAGGAATCAATCGATTTCGCACAAATTTCATGCAATCAAAACAGTTTTTTTCTCCAATGATCTCCCCCCTACATTAATGTAATCCCCACATTCATTTACTTTAAACAATTGAGAACTTATCATTCATGCAATCATTAGTCTAAGTTGAGGATCAGGGTCACACACAAAAGGAAGATCACCAATTTCAAACAATTGTCTTCCTCACAAGGGTATGTAAAATTTCACTCATTCGCTCAATTTCGTCTAGGCTATCAACTTCTCACTCAATTTCACATATCAAGAGCACTTCCCATGAATTTGATTTTCGTCTCAAAAATGGTTCCCACGAAGACATGTATGCAACATCAGAAGGTCTTTTCAAAGGTTGTAATGGGGCCTGGCTAAGGTAAGATATTCAAAGGATAGAGGCTAAGTCCCTAGGATCAATGAGAGCATGAAACTAATATCACAACAATTGAATTCACTCTCATATTATTCTCTTCCTTGCATTTGGTGGCTACACACCTCTTCCTTTTTATATTTATTTTTCTTTGCCCTTTTTGGCACATATTCAATGCTTTTCATCACCCTTTTTTTTTTCTTCTTCTTTTTTTTTTTCTCTAGCCTTCGGCCCTTACTTCCGTTTTTCTTTTTCTCAACTATGATTCATGAACTTGTAGCCACCCCAAACTTAGTTCCACAACAACACTCACAAAGCTAAAATTCCATACTCTCATAAATCCTAGGATAGGGGAAAATCATGGTTTTTCTGAGTTGATGGCTTGTAATGTAAGGTCATCAAGAACAATAGGCTTCAAGGCTCAATGTGGCTAACTAGGGATCATTCATCAAGGTTGGTTCAATTTATGGCCAAGTAGTTAATTCAAAGAAAATTGCCTAAATCATTTGATGCAACACATAATCATGCAAACCATAAAGAGATTCAAGCAAATCCGGGAAAGTGCAACTTGAAAGTGATTCACACAATCAAAAACAGAGTTGGAGGCTCAAATCCTCACCTGGACATTTTGCAAATTGTTTGACCGAGATACAATTCCTAGTGTGTGCACCCCCCTCACCCCAAACTTATCATAAATCAAGTAATCGCAATAAATCTCAAAGTTCAATTTTCAATTTTTAAGTGGGGATCAATTTTCTAATTTCGGAACCTGGGGGAAAGCATCGATGGTCAATATAATTCATGCAATCAATCTATGCTCAATTTAATCAAAATCCAACAAGCTTGCCGACACGACATTCATACAACAACTCTTGATCTTCTCAAATTATTCAAGAGTGACAAACAAAAACAAAAACATAAACAAAACAAAACAAAAGTTAGGAGAAGGGAGGGATACCTAGCTTGGGTTGCCTCCCAAGTAGCGCTTGTTTAACGTCTCGAGCCTGACTCAAGTCGCCCCTAAGGGTTAATCCGGAGGAAGATCCTGCTTGTCATGCCATTCCTTGGCCCGTTCTTTGTAGGTTTGTGCCCTTTTATATGCTCGCATGCGGTTCCCGGACAGCTCATTTAAGTTCAGGACCCTTCTATAATCAAAGATTTAACTCTCCACTCCGTGGTGGTCTTTTTTGGGATCAACTTATTGTTTTCATTGACCACTACGGTTGTGCCACCTTCGACTTCTGGTTCTTTATTATCCTTTTTCATACCCTTGTTGTTGAGCTTTTCCCCTTGCACATTCATCCTCCGGGACACTCGATATGGCTTCCATGTCTTTTAACCATTCAAGATAGACCTCATCCCCCGGGCGGCCTTTTTTTCTCGCTATCAACATGGGATTTTACCAACACTTGAGCAAGTGAAGAACCATGGGCTTCTCTAGTTGCCCTTGCCTTGGCGATTGGATCCACCATATCCAATCGATACACTTCCGTCCTCTCTGCAGGGTGCTTCATTGTTTCAAAGAGATTGAAGACTACCTCCTCATCTTGCACCCTTAGAGTGAGTTTCTCTTGTCGCACATCTATCAAGGCACCCCGGTGGCCAAGAAGGGCCTACCCAATATGAGAGGGATCTCGGCGTCTTCATCCATATCAAGCACTACAAAGTCCGCCGGAAATATAAGCTTGTCCACCTTCACTAACAAGTCTTCGACCACCCCATAAGGATATTTTATAGAGCGGTCGGCCAGTTGGAGCGACATCCGTGTATCCTTGACTTCTTGGATCCCCAACCTCTTCATCATAGAGAGGGGCATCAAGTTGATGCTTGCCCCTAGATCACATAATGCCTTCCCTACAGTCATCTCCCCAATGGTACATGGTATCGAAAAGGAACCGGGATCCTTCAACTTTGGAGGGAGTTTTCTCTGAAGGATGGCACTACACTCCTCGGTCAAAGCAATCGTTTCCTCATCCTCTATTTTCCGCTTCTTGGTGAGAAGATCCTTCATAAACCGGGCATATGATGGCATTTGTTCCAAGGCTTCCGCAAATGGAATGTTAATCTGAAGTTTTCGGAAGACATCAAGGAACTTATTGAATTGCTTATCCTGTTGAGGCTTCTTCAATCTTTCAGGATACGGTACCTTCATGTAAGGTGGGAGGTCTTGGGGTTCAACCCACTTCTTCTTTCGGAACTCTTCATCCACAAGCTTCAGCCTTCCCCCTTGCTCCGGTTCCTTGTCACTTGCCAACTTCTCTTTTTCAGGTTGCTCTTCTTCAACATGTGGTTGTTCCGGGGCCTTGTCATCCTGAGAACTAGTTGCACCCCTGTTAGGTTCCAACACCCTTCCGCTTCTAGTAGATATGACGTTGCATTGTCCCTTGGGGTTGTTCTCGGTATTACCTGGGAAAGTGCCTGGGAGACGCTCATTTAGTTGCTTTGCGAGTTGGACCATCTGTGTCTCTAGATTGTGAATTGCCGCCCTATATGTCGTTGTCCACTTGTCAATGGCGGTATTTGTGTCGATTGACAATTTCTCCATTGCTTGCATTCATCTTCTCAAAAGTTGTGCTCGTAAAGGTTGACAACTTCTCAAAAGCCAGCTCCACGGTTGTCTTCCACCATCTCGTTATTTGCAAATCGATTAGGCCCTGGAAGAGCCTGCTGGGTATTGCACTGCTGGATTCCAATGTTTGGCCTCAGACCCTGTGGAGGTTGTTGCCAATTCTGTTGAGGATGTTGCTGCCCGGATAGACCACCACTAGCATTACTCCAAGTGAAACCCGGATGGTCTCTCCTCATATACCCCCTATTCTGATTCTGACTGTAGTCATTCTGTCTGTTCCTCTGATAGTTATTCTGGGGCACAGTGTCATAGAAATTGTGGCATGAGTCCACATGTTCCTGAGGGAAGTTGAATGGACAGTTCCGAGTGTCATGATCTCCATTACAATTATCACAACCCGGAGGCATTCCCTCGTGTATCACATTAGCCTTCTTGTTTTCTGACAAAGCCGCAACTTGCATCTTCAATGATTTGACTTGCTCTAGAATGGCTTCCATTGTTCCAGCACTGACTCCACTTGAGTTTTCCCTACCACGGTTGTAATCATTATATGACATCTTTTCCAATAGTGCCCATCCATCCTCAGCTGATAAATATGAGAAAGAACCGCCAGCTGCGGCATCACAGTTCATCTGATAGCGTCCCCTCAACCCATTAAAGAAGTGATGTACTTTGGAGACGGGGTCAAAGAACGCTAAAGGGCATCTTCTCGATAAGCCATTGTACCTCTCCCAAGCTTCATTATATGTTTCATCCTCTGTCTGCCTGAAAGACGTAACGGCTATTCTTGCTTGTGCCGCTTTCTGAGGAGGAAAATATTTGGTTAGGAACTTTTGTGCCATTTGCTCCCAAGTTCTGATGTTGTTCCTATCCAAGCTGTCAACCCAATCGCGAGCGACATCCCTAAGAGAGAGAGGGAAAAGCCACAAGCGAAACTCATCTTGTGAGACTCCTCTTGTCTTCTGTAGGTCACAAGCTTCAAGGAAGCGAGTGATGTGTCTATGAGGGTCCTGTTTGCCACTCCCATCAAACTGATTCTCACGGATCTGGAATGTGACACATGCTTCCACTCTGAAAGAGTCTGTATTCAGGTTGCCCCTCAGATAGAAGAGTCACAATCACCCAAGCTGGGTAGATCGTACTCGAAGAAAGGCTTGTAACGAGGAGGAGGAGGAGGATTTTCTTCGGCCATGTCCTCAAGATTAATCGCTTCAAGCCTCTTTCTTTCTCTGACTTCCTTCCTTAAGCGCTTCTCGGTCTTGGTGATCTCCGAATCAAATAACAGGTCCTCTTGTGAAAGGGTACCTCGCATACAAAAACACGGCAAGACCAAGTGGAATCAAAGAAATAGAGAGAAATAATAAAGAAATAACAGAAAAATAAAAAGAAAAACAGCTTAACCAAATAATCAAATTCCCTAAAAAATTAGAAAACTGGCTGTGCCAATCCCCGGCAACGGCGCCAAAAACTTGTTGTTACGCCGGCAAGTGTACCGGGTCGTCGCAAGTAATAAAATAACACGGCAAGTAATTACCGAGGTCGAACTCAGGGATTGGACTACCAATTCGACTAATCCGCGGGAAATCCGATACGTTTGGTCAAGTTAGAGAGAAGTGGTTGAAAGAGAGATTATGATCGCAATTCAAGTAACAAATCTAATAAAGCTAAGGTGATTAAATTCAGAAATTAAAATATCCAAGGTCTCAATTCCACCTACCCAATCATGTATAGTACCCAAGTGATGATGTATTCCTCCCTAAGTTCAATTACAATGTCAACCGGGACCCCCAAATTCTCCTATATCCACTGTCGTGCTCAATAGGACATATTCGACGATTGGATCAATTACTTACTAGGTCTCATAATCCTAATCTCGAATTATATTAAACCTTGTTCCCTATATGGTTGCACTAATCAAATAAATCCACTGTCGTGCTCATTATTCAATTAATGATTCCAATTCAAGTTCTAAAACGCGACTCGCCGTTCGGCCTCAAACAAGTTAACTGGTTAATCACGCAACACATATGATCAACGCAATAATATCAGAATTGGAAAACATTCATAAGAGAAGGGGAGAAAAACATACATCACAAGAACACTACACCGCCATGGGTGGCTTCATTGATCCCTCGGACGAGGGGATTAGTTCCTCATGCCCGTGACGACGCACAAACAATCGGCAATAATCTCCATAATAATAAACTAAAAGAAGAAAAGAAGGAGACGCAGCTCCAAAGAATACATGGATTCGCCTAAAACTGCTCTACAACCGTGGCTAACAACTTCCTCCCCAATTCTGATCTGAGAAAGCCTTTAAATAAGGATTCTGTTTCTCGCCCGCTCGCGGGGCGAGCTTAACCTCGCGACGCGAATTTTAGTTTGGCGCGCATTCAAATCTTGGATCTCGCGGGGCGAGCGTCTATTCGCGAGGCGAATGCGCTTTGGCTCCATCCTGAGTTTGAATGATCGCGTGGCGAATTGTGATTGGCGAGGCGAGTCTCCAAACCCTAATCTGTCACAGCCGTGATATTCATCACGGCTAGGCCGTGATGGTCTCTGTCTTCCAGGGTCTTCAGGATCTCGCGAGGCGAGACACCTCTCGCGGGGCGAGACTTCAATTCTAGGCTGTGACCTTCATCACGGCTAGGCCGTGATTGTCTCTGACTTCCAGGTCTTCATGTTTCGCGGGGCGAGAATATTTTAGCGGGGCGAGCCAGAAGTGATGACTTTTGCTGTTTTGTTGACCTTCAGGCTCGCGGGGAGAGCATCCACTCGCGAGGCGAGTGTCTTCAAACTTGCAATTTCCACTGCTTTTTGACTTTCCTTGACTCCCGGAGCTTCACCTATTGACCTGAAAACAACAAAAGCAACCAAAAGCATAATTCTATCCAAAATAAGCTAAAAACTACACAAAAGACGTAAAACGAGTCAAAGTCCAACTTAGGAACAAAACAAGGTAAATTTGGGCGAAAACGAAAGTGAACTCGACTAATTGGCACATAAACCCTAGTTCATCTAGTCATAAAACTAGATAAGCCGAAGGCTTATCAGCGACCACCACATCTGGACCGCCTGCTCCGACCGCGTTCCTGTTCGCGTTTGGTCCGAGCTTCGTCGTGCGAGCGTCGTGCCTCCACCGCGAACCACACCGCCGTTCTGGGCCGGAACCGCCACGTCGGATCCCAAGCCGCCGTCTCCTTCCACGGTCGCTCTGTGGCATCTTGCCCCTGCCAGTTCTGTGTAGTTGTTGTTTAGCAGAAGGTTCTGGTTCCATTCCCTTTTGTTTCATGCTTTTTTTTATTTGGTTTTTTTCCCCTTTTTTAATTTTTCCTTTGTTTCCTTTTTTAGTCTGACCTAACCTTCTCTTTCGTAGTATATGGGCTTGGTTTGAGTGTCTTGTTGGGCTAAATATAATGTTGATCTTGATGTGACTATTTTAGTGGGCTGGTCACTTAGTCCAAAAAAAAATTGCTATAGTCAAACTTTATTTTTATCCTTTAATTTTTAATTCGTAAGCAATAAATTAAATAAAATAGAATGTTTCTTTAGAGATAATTTTTGGATTGCTTTGTGAGAGGTATCACATTTAATCCCTTAGGTTTAAGATCGTTCTGTGGACGTATGTGCCATATTCTATCTCACTCAGGAGTTTTCGATAATAAAAATAAAATGTAAAAAAAAAACAACCTTTTTTTAGATAAGTTAAGATAAAAACATTTTCATAAAAATTAAAACAATCCAACAAATAAAATATTTTCTACAAGAACTACGTGGCTTTGAGTTTCCCATCGAAGCAGGGAATACGTAGGAGCGGGATCAATCATCTCGTCAAGCCAAAATTAATTTTTTTTTCATTATTTTTGTGTTCTTTTTAGTCTATTTAATGTGGATAATTAATCAATAATTTATTTAATGTTTTTGGGTTGCTCTATGACAAGTGTCATACTCAATCCCTTAGCTTCGAGGTTGCCCTATGGACTTACGTGCCATGTTCAATCACATTTAGGATTTATCAATAATTTATATATATATATATATATATATATATTTAAAAAAAATTAAATAAAAAAAACCAATAAAGAAACATAAAAATAAAGAAAATATTAATAAAATAAACAAATCCTCCCTTCCAAATATTTTTGGGGTAAACAAATAAATAATTCAATTTTGCACGATTAATTCAAGGTATCATTCGTAGGATGGGCGATGTTGGGTGCTTTACACCTTCCCTACTCGTAACCGACTCCCGAACTCAATTTGGTTTCAAAGACCATTTTTTAAAGGTTTTCCAATTTTTTCTAAATTAAATAAATTTGGTGGCGACTCTACTTTTCCATAAAATTTTCTTTTTATCGTCGTCATCATCGTAATTTTCGATTGCGACAATGATTTCTTAAAAAGTGTCCTAAGTGTTAAGTCTCTAAAATGGTTGATGTGCATTTTCCTAAGTTTTGATGAAACTAAACATTGGTTAATGATTTAATTAACCTTCATATTGGTTGCTAACCTATCTATCGAGTGTGCAGATTAAATAAGATAATCATTCATCCAACACTGTTTGAAGATAAAAACTCACGTCCAACACACAAGTGTTTGTAAACAAACGTCCAGCACTGAGTGTTTGAAGCTCACGCCTCAAACGCAAGAGAAAGAAGGTCGCGTCCACTAAAAGTACCGGAAGGCGCGTCCACTAAAAAGTACCAGAAAGCGCGTCCACTAAAAAGTATCGAGAAGGCGCGTCATCAAGGTATCGAAGCGCGTCCACTAAAAATGTCGGAAGGTCGCGTCTACTAAAAACAACGTAAGGCCACGTCTTCTTAAAGTATCTGAACAATAGCGTCCAATAAAGTATCGAGCAACAGCGTCCAATAAAGTATCAGAACAGCGCGTCCACTAAGGTTATGGCTCGTCCAATGACGTGGCAATTGGAGCCCGTCCATTAAGGTCAGTATGGCTCGTCTAATGACGTGGCAATTGGAGCTCGTCCACTAAGGTTATGGCTCGTCCAATGACGTGGCAATTGGAGCTCGTCCATTAAGGTCAGCATGGCTCGTCCAATAACATGGCATATGGAGCTCGTCCATTAAGGTCAGAATGTATCCGTCCAATGTTGTGGCAAGAGGCTCTCGTCCACTAAAGTAACTGAGACTCTCGTCCAGTAAAGTAGCTGATGGACTCGTCCACTAAACTAACCGAGGCTCTCGTCCACCAGACTAACTGAAGCTCTCGTCCAGTAAAGTAACAGAGGCTCTCGTCCACTAGAGAAACAGAAGTGCTCGTCCACTAAAGGTGACTGAAGCGCTCGTCCACTAGTCCTTGGACTTGCCGAATCCCTGATATGGAGCTCGTCTACTAGCCCGAATGAAAAATCAAATGACTAGAAGGACATGATTATTTTATGAACGTGACTTCTCTGAGGATTATCAGAATCGTTTTTCAAAAGCAAAGACTTGAAGCCTTCTCTCCTACTCAGTTTCACGATTATCAAGAAAAGTCAGAAGCTACTCTCTCAAGCAACCTTGGATAATCAAAACCAAAGACCAGTTAAAGAATGCTTCCAACGTGCTTTATTCCCTAGTACCTCTGGTCCTTACACAAAGAAGGAAGTGTACTCAGTAAAGTACAAAAAGCTTTCTGCTCAACTTTGATATGGCTGTAGCACGATGAATAAAGCCATGATCCTTCATGTTAGAGTACAACCAACGACTCTATTGCATTAATGGCTGCCCAGAACGACTCTATTGCATTAATGACTACTCAGAACGACTCTATTGCAATTAATGAAGTTCTGCTTGAAGTCAACATTTGAGGGGATGTCTCTAACGGATCCAAAATGCTTGAAGACCATAAATACAGAAGCCATTGAAGATGAAGCAAACAGAGAACACACACTGCATTAAAACGCCATTACTCTGCTCATTTATTTCTTCATTCTTTCATTCTTTATTCTTCAATCATTTTGAAGTTATTACGCATGAACTTTCCCGAACCTTACATTTAAACCACTCTCAAAGTGTTAGTGAAAGATCTCGCTGTGAGAAACCGTATTTATTACAAACCCAATCTCTCAAACAAACTAGAGTGAGCCTGAAGAGGCTAGGTGTGCAAATAATACTTGTCTTGAGCCTGAAGAGGCTAGGTGTGCAAATAATACTTGAGTCTCAGAATCTTGTCGGGTTATAGTGGATAAATCTTGGTGCTGCCAAGGACTGGACGTAGCTCTTTGATTTGAAGAGTGAACCAGGATAAATCATCGTGTCAATCTCTCTCTTCCCTTAAACTCTTTAATTGCTTTAGTTTTTCTTGCATCTGTCAAGTGGTGTGTGTGTGACAGTCACCCGTCCATCCTGTATTCTTTCACTCGTCCAAATCTAACTTTCTGTTTGCGAAAAGATTTCAGCTTTGACTAAAATTCTGATAAACACAATTCAACCCCCCCCCCCCCCCTCTCGTGTTTATAGTTGTCTATTTCACTAAGGACACTCGTTGACATTTTCCTTATTTAATATATGGTGATTAATATTTATACAGTATATCCTTTCAAAAAAAAAAAATTGCAGTATAATTCCCCTTTTAAGGAAATTATATTTCCTTTTCCTTAGATTAATTACCATATGCATGTTTTTTATTTTAAAAAATGATACTATGAAGAAGAGATTAGGAGAAGCTTACCCTTTGAATATATACTTTGTTTAATTGTAGATGATTAAGTCCGTTGAAATGTGTATAAATTTGTTTTTGTATGAGATTTTCGCTATCTGAAAATCATATTAGACGCACAAAATTTTTTTTGGTATGAAGACTCATTTAGGAGAGTAAAGCCCTCTCCACACCTATTTTTTTAATATACAATATTCAAACCTGACACCTTACTTTTAAGAGAATCAAATTTGTTACTGCTACCAATGCATATTGATACACATTTTATTATCAAGGATCTATATATCCTTATTTACTTTATAGGTAAACTCACTTTAGATGAGTTTTATCCTATGTTGTTATTTTTATTTTATTTTATGACGGAATCCTATGTTGTTATTATATTATTGGCAAAATAGGTAAATTGGTCATATACGTTCATTTTATTTTACATATCGGTCCTATAAGTTTCTTATTTTTCAGATTGATCCTACACGTTACATTTCGTTTTCACATTAGTCCTTTTATGTGAATTTTGACCTAACGCCGTCAGTTTTGATGCCACGTTTCAGACTAAGGTGATAGCCACATCAGATCAAGACTAACGGCGTTAGGTCAAAATTGACGGAAATGACTAATATGGAAACGGAACGTAACGTGTATAACCAATTTGAAAAATAAAAACTTATAGGACCAATGTAAAAAATAAAATAAATGTAAAGGACCAATTTACCTATTTTGCCTGTACTATTAAATTGCCTTAAAATTATCCTTACTTTTATATCTTAAACTTTAAAAGAAGGCTGTGAATTTCTAAAACTAGAAAGAAAAAAAAGAAATGAAAACTAGAAAAATGAGTAAATAGCCAATTTAGTCCTTGAAATTGCGACTTAGTATCAAGTTGGTCCTTGAATTAAGAAAATTACCAACTTAATCCCTGAAACTGGAAACCGTGATTCAAGTTGGTCCCTCCGTTAATGGTCGTCCCCTAACGCCGTGAAGGGAGCTTATGTGGCACGTCAAGTGCCTAGCTGGACTCCCAACTCAGCACCCACCATGCCTCCACGTCAGTGACACAATTTTAGGGACTTATTTGAAATTTCAGGGACTAAAATGAAACTGGCTAGGGTTTCATCTTCTTCCCCCACCCTTCTCCAATGGCTTTTTCTGGTTCTCCCCTTTGCTCTGCTCCCTCCTCCTCTGTTCCGCTTCATTTTCTTCATCCCTCTATCCTTTTTTTGCTGCAACCGAAGATGAAAATGAGGAAAGCAGTGCAATTTAAATCAAAGTAGCATCACAACTTCAAATGCTGGCAGATTCAAGGTGGGGGTGTGAAGTTGACACAGGCAAATACATGAAGGGGTGGTTGAATTGTGTTTGTTAATAATTTTCTGAAAACAACCTCTAAAACTATTTATGCACACAAGAAGGTTAAATCAGAAGCAAGCACAAAGAAATAGATATTTTAAAAAAAGAAGCTTTAACAAAAGCAATGTCAAAACCCCTCATTCAGTAAAAACAAATAAAGCAGTAAGAGTTTAGGGATATAAGAATCACACACGATGTTTTATCTTGGTTCACTCTCTTCGAACCAAGAGCTACATCCAGTTCCTTCTACTTGAAGGTTTTTCTTCACTATTTTTCAAAATAGATTACCACCAAGTATTCAACACCTCTTCAGGCTTACAAATATTTCTTTCTTACCAAGTCTCTTCAGGCTCTAACTCTAACAAAGAGATTTGACTTATGATCTTCTTAACTCACTGTGTGTGAGGATGTGAAAGTTTAAGATCAAATGAATATTTTCATAATATTCAAACGAAAGAATACAGACTCTTGCTTTTAAAGAAATATGAGTATGAATGATTGTTTATTGACAAAAGTTGAGCTAGCAAAACTTGTGCAGACAAAAGTTGTTTTTCAGTATTTGAGGTCTTTTATTTATAGTGACCTTCTTCTTCACTTGTATTTCTTCAACGGTTATTTTGAATAGTCCCGTTTAGAGATAGCATTGAATGCATGATATTCTTTGTGACTGATAGCTTGATTGCGACAATGCCGAATAGTACTCTTGGTTATCGAGATAACATGAAATGGAGGCTCACTACAGAGTATTGCAGCTTGAGAACTTGTTGTTCCTCCTTTGTGTACAATCCAGCTTTTTTTAGTCATAAAGTTGTCATCGTACAGATCGTTTTGCAGTTTCTCATTGTACGATTATGTTTTTTGCATTTCTTTGATGGTACTATGTTTCTTTTACAACAAGGTAAAACATTAAAGTAGATAAAACAAATTTGAAGAACAAAAATTTTATTGAAATAAATATCAATCATTTGAAATAAATTCAAGAGATTCGGATTGCAATTATTCATTCAAAGATGGAGCTCGTGTACTTAAAACTCCGTCTACTTAGTTATATGTGAGACTAAGTCTGTTCATTATTTTATTTTGCTCGTCTGCTGACGTGGCATATCCTCTCGTCTATCAAGTCTTTGGACTTGCTATACCTCAATGAGTTATCATAATCTCTATTTGGTGACGTGGCAATTAGAGCTCGTCTACCTGATTATTTTATTTTTTAGTTAATTCAATTTTACCAATTACTTTCATCTGCTGACGTGGCAAGCAAGACACGTTTACTATAAAGTCTTTGGACTTGCTGTATCTAAGAAGTTATTTTGATTTCCGTCTAGTAAGCATATAGTCCCTAGTCTACTTAAAGAAACCAGTCTATTTAAGTAATTAAATAAATAACTTTACCAAAACATTGAGTAGCCCGTCTATAAGGGTGGACACGTATTTTTCTCAAGGAATCCAGCGAAAACTCATCCCAAGTTTCTATTACTTATATTTAAATATTCCTGCATAACTGAAAGCACATGTTAGATTCCAACTAACACTTTGCCAAGCAAATTTAATTTTTTTTGTTAACATCAAAACATAGAGATTATTTAATCCAAAACTACTTTGGTTCCAACAATCTCCCCCTTTTTGATGATGATAAAAACTAATTAAATTTGAAAAGCAAACTCTAAGAGAGCCTGCAAAGCTCCCCCTAAGACAAAGCATTCAGATAAGTAATTAGTAAAAGCATATGAGACAAATTGCATATAAGCTAATAAATCAATGCAATTGCTTATCACACTTAGAGTATATATGAAGGAATAAATAAGCAACATAGCAAATAGGCAGACGGGAGTATTAGAGTAGTTATAAACTAGAAAACAGAATATGCATATGCAGACGAATATGAGCTTTTCAAAACTGACTTTGTATTTATAAAAGAAATCTCATTTCTTTATTTTCTCCCCTTTTTTGTCATCAGACAAAAAGGTAAAAAGGAGTGGACCATCATTGTCAGTAAGGAAAACAAATTCAAGGTTAGGCAGGAGGAGGTGGTGGAGGTGGTTGATTCTGAGTCTGGGCTTTCTTGAAATCAGTCAGAAATTCCAGCATTTTGTTCACAACCTCTAAGGTTGGAGCCATAGATACTTGAACTCTCTGAGAGACTTCCTCGGTGATTTTCTCAGTCATCTTTTCAACATTCTCTTCAACCAGCTTGCCAACTCTCTCATCAACTATCTTTCCAAGAACTTCTTCAAGATTTGGTGGCAGAGCATGTTGTCTTGAACTTGCAGCAGATTCTTGAAAGGTGCTTAATGCTCTGGAGTGTTTAGGATGATCTGAAGGGAGTACTACAGCTAGAGCTTGTGGTTGAGAGGAATGCTTTCCAGATGAGCTTTGTTTGGAAATGGACTCAGCAGTTTCTTCTTCATGGCCACCTGAGCCAAAAATAGTAGCATTCATGCCAGGTCATTCAACGAGAATTTCATCTTCTAGGAGCTCAGAAGGAGGTGAAGACGGGGCGGGATTAATCACGAGAAGGGGTAAAGGGGTCACTGATACTTCCTTTGCCCATATGATGCGGTAGGAGAATTCCACATTTCGACTTGTTATGGGAAGTCCCCAAAGATCTTTGTAGATCATGTACCGAAGTTTGAAAGACCGCACTTGCCTCGACTTTAGGAATTTCCTTTTTCTCTTCTTGGGTCACCCAGAGGAAGATGCTTCTCTTGTGCAATGGATGATGTGGGATTTCGAAGTCTGCAAGACGTTGTTCATTGATCAACCCAATAGATTCGAGAATGTAAATAGTAGTCCAAGCATGGAGTAGTCAAAAGTTTCTTGATTCGAGATCAAGCATGACTGATCAACCGTCTGCGATCTTGGGCAGATTCCGTAAGGCATGATTCCACTTCGTTGCTCGATTATGTCTCAAACATGATGGAGGGACAAAATGTGTGGCTCTATCAACTCTGAAATGACTGAATTCCCACTTCAAGATTTCATAGATGAGCTGGTCCACAAAGAAATCGAGAGGCCCTCCCATAGACACCTGGGATGCTCGAAGGATACCCATCTTGTGTTACTTGTCCATGATTATAGGAACATGTTTTGAAGATCTTGCTCTTCTTTCGGGGATGGTAGGAAGATTTTTCCTTAGAGGGTCTGTCTCCCATTTAGATATTACATGTCTCTCAACTCCATCGGTGAAAGGTATGAGAGGTGGAGTTTTGACAAGGTTAGGATAGATTTTTCCGGGGGGAATTTGTTTAGGGGCGGGTGAGGGACTAAAGGTCCTAGGTTGTTGTGCATTTATGAAGGCACTTTTGTGATTAGTTTGCAGTTAGGATGGGGTAAATGGAAGGGTTCAACTGGTGGGTCTACTTCTTCCTCATACTCAGGTAGGGGTACCACCCCGTCGGGAATGTGTTCGAGTTCAGGTGGTGAGTGAGAAACGTAACTCTCCATTTTCTTTTTACTTTGGCCCAATCCTCATATTTGCCATCATAAATAACATAAATTGGGGTGAAGGGAAATAAGGTTCTTAAAGGTTTTGGGAAGGGAGCACCAGGGAAATGCCATCATCTGGTTGATTGAACCAGGGTTCATTAGCAGGGATAATTGGTTGAAATTGTGGTCTGGATGAGGAGGCTATTTGTGAGTGAGCAGGTGAAGGTGTATGCAAGTTTGTGGTTTGGTCAGTTTGTGTTGGTTGGGGTGAAAGAGGTGGGGGAATGTATACATCATTAGTCATGTTTTGGTTGAACACTTCATTTGGAGCAGAGACAACAATATTATCATCAGAACCAACAATACCAGGGAGAGAATCACCTCTATTTTCTAAACTAGATACTAAGGCATCTACTACTATTTGAACAGGATCACTAGCAGAAATGGTTACCTTAGAAGTCTTAGTTGTTCTGGCCTTTTTGCTGGCGCCTTCGATTTGAGTTGAGATAGGCACACCGGCCTCGGAGATGGTGACAACAACAGAAGTTTTCTATTTCTTCAGGATGGTACTGATAGGAACTTTGTCCTCATCAGCTTCCTCGTCCTCATTGTGTGAGAAGATGAATCTTTTTTTCTTCTTCACAGCAGGAGCATCAGTAGGCTCCCTAATAACAATGCCACCAGCTGGCCTCTTGGGGGCAGGTTTCCTTGCTGCAATGGTCTTTTGCCTAGTTACTCTTTTTATTCCTAGGACTTCAGCATTGTTTGCCTCAACCATTTCTTCCTTGATTTTCATAGCTTCTTATGCTTTGGCCAGGGAAACTTGTTTGTAAGTGCTTAGTTGCATGCTTGAGAGATTGCTTCTCCCAAAATCAGCAGCTAACATTCCTTTCTCGGACAGAATTTTATTATGATCTTCTTCAGACATGGCAGTAAGGACTTCATAAACACCTTGATGCCTGAAGATTTTTGACAGAAGATGAGTGTAGGGAATGGCAGGTAGATTCTCTCTATTTTGCATAGCATGTTTGAATCTGTTAAATAAAATCCAGGGAAGGTTGATTTTGGTTTCCCAGAAGAAATTGCACAGGCAGAATTTGTGGAGAGCAAAGAGGTTGTCTTTGGAGCCAGTCTTGTGTAAGATAGTCTTGTTCAGAATCTGATGGAGGATTCTGATTTTATCCTTCATTTCAGCAGACTTCCAGGAATGAGTTCTTACAGTGTCTTCTTTCATTAGGGTGACAGCAATGGTCTCAGAACCACCTAAGTCTTCTTCCCAAGTATCAGTAATTACCAAACCCTCGGGCACAAGCGATAGCATCGGAAATGGTATTTTCAGAGACAATCACCTTCTTTCCCAACATGAAGCTAATAATCTCAGTTTCAGTGATTGTGGGTTTCCTCCATAAGGTCCTACTAAGGTTTGGGTAGATTGAAACTTTCTCTAAGAACAAATCGTCCCAACCAGCTGCATTTATATACTTGCTTACATTCAAGTTGTACTCCTCCAGAACTTTAAAATTAAAATGATGTTCAACCGCTAAGTTCAGAGAATCAGTGACGTAGGAATGAACAGGGAGTGAAGATGAAGCCATTTTTGAGGTTTGAAGGTTAGGGTTCAAAGAAACAAAGAAACAGAGGTTCACGAAAATTTCAGAGGCAATGAAAAGTTTTTCCGAGGGAAGAGAAGTTGCTTTAAGTGTTTCTAAATTTCAAAGATATATTTTTTTATAAAAAAAAATTGAAAAGAAAATTAATGACAAGACATGTCATTATGGATAAAACGCCGTTGGTATTTTGGAACTCTAAAAAGGTTTTGATGGGATTGATGAAAGTACTGACTCGACAAAGAGAATAAAGGATAAATTTTTCATTGAGACAAAATAAATGCATTTAAAAATATGCTTAGATGCAGGCAGATGTGGACTCGTCTGAAATTACACAATGGATGCAGTAAACAACACCAGTAGACGCGACATATAGTAGACGTGCAACACAACATGCAATAGACGCACAACTTTTAATAGGTATTAGACGTGCATAAGTAATAGATGCCAGATTATCAAAACAAATTTTTCTCAAGGCTGGACACCTAAATTATTCCACACATATCATGTTAAGATGCTTCCTAATAAAGATAAATCTGTCATTTGCAAGAGGTTTAGTAAAGATATCCGCCCATTGATGGTCAATATCTACAAATTGAATATCAAATACACTTTTTTGCACATAATCCCTAATAAAATGATGTTTAATCTCTATGTGCTTAGCTCTAGAATGAAAAATTGGATTCTTAGATAGATTTATTGCAGCAGTATTATCACACATAAGTGGAATACTACTTACAAACACATTGTAATCCTCCAATTGATGTTTGATCCAAAGAAGTTGTGAGCAACAACTTGCAGCTGATATATACTCAGCTTCAACAGTTGATAAGGCAATGGTACTTTGTCTTTTGCTTGACCATGAGACAAGATTAGCTCCAATGAAGTGACATCCTCTGTAACATCCTAAAATTCTAATATAATTAATTTGAAAAAAAAAAGATTAAGTTAAAAAAAATATAATAATAATAATAAAAAAATAAGTAAATAATAATGATATAATAAAAATAAAATATGATTAAGAGGTTTAGTGGTGAGAATTTATTAGTATAAAATTTATTAGAATTGGTTAGTGAATAGAAAAGAAATATTAAATTAAAATAAATATATGAAGAAAAAAAGGGAATTAGTATATATATATATATATATATATATATATATATATTGCATGCGTCTGGTTCACAAGCTTAAAAAAAAAAACCCTGAAATGCGCCCTATATATATATATATATATATATATATATATATATATATATATATATATATGTGACATCTAAAGAAAAGAAGAAAAAAAAGAAGGAACGCGTCGGAGGTCGCAGCATGTTGTTGCATTTGCGTTCTTTCCTTCCTTACCAAGACAACCGTAATAACATAGATCCAAGAACGCCACCAAACGGGAGAGGAATTTTTAGGGAAGCACAAATCATTATCATGGTTAATTTTTAGAACACATTGGAGGTCTGCAAAAGGTGAGTAAAAATAACTTTTCTCACACTTTCATGGTACAATTAATTTGAGGCTTCTACATGTAACCTTGTCTTTTCTGAAATAGTAAAATATGTTAGGGTTCTTGATTTTGAGATTCTTAAAACATCTCACCTTTTGATAATTGATTTTTTATCAAAGAATATATTTTTGTGTGGCAATGTTTGTCGTGTTTCGTATAAGCTATTATGTAATAAATTATTCCTTTTGGCTTATCTAATCTACTTTTTATTAAATTGTAAATGCCGTTTGAATGCAAATTATTTTGAATTTCACGCTAGACTTTTTGTACCTTATGTTAATAATATTGTTGTAATGGTGAACAGGTGAAACACCTATTGCATGCTTGGATTCTTGTGTTTAAAAGCCGGGTACATTAGAATATTGGTATTATAATAAACATATTAAATTCAATATTAATTTGTCATGATAGTTGTGTTATAAATAAGTTACAGTGTTCATGAAATTGATGCCATGGAGTTTGATAAAATTTTGGTAGTCATCTGAGATGACATATTGCATAGTGTATATGAGTTGGTTATCACCTTCCGGGAAGGGATGACGGTTCTACATTCTATTCCGGGAATAGGATTGAGATATCACCATCTGGGATGGGATATCAGGTGATTAAAATATTCACATCTGGGATGGAATATTATGAGATACCTCCATCTGGGATGGGGAAGGCAGTGGGACGCCATTGCATGGATATGAGCTCATAGACCTTAGTGGATCTGGGATTCACACCGGTTCTGGGAACCAAAGAGTCAAGTTAAGTGATTCCGGGAATCACCGAGTCATGTTCGTGGAGTTGCATTGTGTAGAGTTTGCATGGAGAATGTGGTTAAATGCAATGAGATGTGACCGTTGCTGAATTTATGAATTGTACTCTAAATGCTTGACATTAAATTTATTTATATATATTTATTATCTTGGAGGTTTATTATATTCGATATTTTAAAAATTAGCGGGTACCATGAATGTTTTTCCTTCAAGACCGTGCGAAAAACAACACTGTTTGCGAACCTTTTTACCAACGATTATTTTTATTCACTGGGATTATTACTCATTAAAAGTGTTGTTTTGAAAGCACGAGGACGACATCGCTGAATCAAGAGGATCAAGACTTAGCGGATTTTCTTTAGTTATTATTCTTAGCTTGGTTAGTACTCTCTTAAATAATGAGCCGTATGCGGCTAGACGTCTTTTTTTGTCGTTGGGTTTATTAGTAGACGCCCGCTTTTTTTGAGGCCTTTGGTTTTTATTTGGATTTGTGAATTTATTAATATATTATCACTTTGGATACTTTATCACTATTTTAATTAATATGAGGCATTTTCAGACCCGATTAAGTTGCAAAATTTTTTTTATGACGTGTATGTTTTTAATTTTAAATTCTTCAAAGGATTTTCATTGATTTTGTTTTGGGTTACTAATGTAACGAAGGGCGTTACATCCTCCACTAGTGCTTTTTCTTTCAATTCTATCTCTAGTATAGTCAACATCACAGAAACGAACAAATCTGTAATCTTCATTTTTCTTAAAGCACAAACCAAGATTAGTAGTACCTTTTAAATATCTAAAAATTCTCTTAACTGCTGATAAGTGAGATTCTCTAGGATCAGATTGAAATCGAGCACACAAACATACACTGAACATAATATCAGGCCTAGACGCAGTAAGATATAAGAGAGATCCTATCATACCTCTATATACCTTTTGGTCTACCTTTTTCTCTTTATCATCTTTGTTCAGTATGGAAGTGGGGTGCATAGGAGTATTCATTGGCTTACAATCATCAATCTTAAACTTCTTCTGAAGCTCTTTTGTATACTTAGTTTGGTGGAGGAGCACCTCGTCCAAGGTTTGTTTTACTTGAAGTCCAAGGAAGAATTTGAGGTCTCCCATCACGCTCATTTCAAATTCTTTCTGCGTTAACTTAGAGAATTCTTTGCATAGAGACTCATTAGTACCACCAAAAATAATATCATCAACGTATATTTGTACAACTATGAAATTAGACTTAATGGACTTTCTAAATAAGGTTGTGTCAACCTTTCCTCTATTGAATCCATTTTCCATAAGAAATGAACTCAGTCTGTCATACCAAGCTCTAGGAGCTTGCTTAAGTCCCTACAAAGCTTTCTTAAGTTTATATACAAGTTCAGGATGGGTTTCACACTCAAAAGCCGGAGGTTGCATAATATAAACTTCTTCATTAATAAAGCCATTAAAAAAACACTTTTAACATCCATCTGAAAAAGCATAATGCTATGATGTTCAACAAATAAAAGTAGAATTCTAATAGCTTCTAATCTAGCAACAGGTGCAAAAGTTTCAGTATAATCTATACCTTCTTCTTGAGAGAAACCTTGAGCAACAAGTCTTGCTTTGTTTCTTATTACCTTACCATTTTCATCAAGTTTGTTTCTCAGAAACCCACTTTGTTCCAATCACCGATTTGTCTTTGGGCAGGGGAACCAGAGTCCAAACTTCACTTCTTTCAAACTGGTCGAGTTCTTCTTGCATAGCTAGAATCCAACCATCGTCCAGCAGAGCCTCGTCTACTATCTTTGGTTCCAACTCAGAGACTAGTGCAGAAATATCTTGTTCTCTTAAAGTTGATCTGGTTCTTAGCTTGTCATTGGGGTTTCCAATAATCTGATATTGTGGATGATAATTCTTGAAGTACCAAGATTTTTGAACTGTATCGTGTTGAGAAGTGGAAGTTTTTGGTTGTTGAGTGGGGTCATCTGCTTGATCATCAACTTTTATCTCTGGTGAGTCTCCTGGGATGTTTAGATCAAGATCTGCAAAAGCTTCATCTAGCTCTGATAATTTCTTATCAGGCTGTTTGTCATCAAATTTGACATGAATACTTTCCTCTACTATCAGAGTCCTAGAAATATAAACTCTAAAGGCTTTATATGTTTCAGAATATCCTAATAGGGTTCCATTATCTATTTTAGCATCAAACTTACCAAGTTGATCTTTAGTATTCAGTATATAGCATTTACAACCAAAATGGTGAAAATAAGATATGTTGGGTTTTCGTCATTTCCGCGTTCATAAGGAGTCTTATTCAGGATAGGTCTAATGTATATTCGGTTACGAATGCAGCAAGCGTGATAATCGGCTTCACCCGTGGTAGTGTCTAGGGACAGGGTTGTCGGTGAGCATAGTCCTAGCCATCTCTTGAAGAGATCTGTTCTTTCTCTCTACCACACCATTTTGCTTTGTGGTGTTCTAGGTATTGAGAAGTTGTGAAGGATACCACTTTCTTCACATAACTTATGAAATAGCTCATTTTCAAACTCTCCCCCATGGTCACTTCGATAGAAAATATACACATGCCTTTTTCATTCTCAGACACGTTTGCGATAATACGAAAAAGACCTTAAAAGACTCATCCTTGTGATTTAGGAACATAACCCATGTCCATCTAGTGTAGTCGTCTACTATGACAAGATCATATTTCTTACCACTGACAAAGGCAGTCCTTATCGGACCAAAAAGATCAAGGTGTAACAACTCTAGTGGTCTATTGGTACTAACAACATTCTTAGATTCAAAAGAACCTTTGACTTGTTTTCCCTTTTGACATGCATCACAGAGAGCATCAGATTTGAACTTAAGGTTTGGTAGTCCTCTCACGAGGTTATGCTTGTTTAGTTTTGAAATTAATTTCAAGCTTGCATGACCTAGCCTTTTGTGCCAAATCCATCGCTCATCTTCAATGGACACTAGACAAGAGACACTTTGATTTGAAAGGTCCTTTAAGGCAATCTTATAGAGATTGTTTTACCTTTTAGCAGTGAATAAAAGTGATACATCATCTTTCTTGACAGTACACATGTTCTTATTAAAAGAAACCGCATATCCACTGTCACATAATTGACTTATGCTCGATGATTGTGCTTCAAGCCATTTACTAAAAGAACATTATCAATGGAGGGAAAAGGATGTTTACCAATTTTACCTATACCAATGATTTTCCCTTTCTGATTTTCTCCAAATGTGACCCAGCCACCATCTTTGGGCTTAAGGTTTTGGAACATACACCTTTCTCCCGTCATTTGTCGTGAGCAGCCACGAGTCAAGTACCAAGACATTTGTTTTCTTCCCATTGTTAAGCAAATCAGCAATGTATTATCTTATCTTTAGGTACCCAAACCGACCTGGGTCCTTTCTTGTTAGTTGTCACCGGGCGAGTATGCTTAGCATGTTTATCGTGTATGCATCTAGATGTAATATGCCCACCTTTTCCACACACTTTGCAAAAGGTGTTGGACGAGACTAGACTAAGCTTTAGCATATTTATCCGGAACTTTTGAAGCTCTATCTTTGTGGATGTGATTTTGACTTTTTTGAGATGCTTCTTACTTCTCTTTGTCATAACCAAGGGCGATTTATCATAAGAAGACCTAGAGTACCATAAAATGAGACTAAGCTTATCCGAGCCACCTACTAGCTTTGACAGAGAATCATCGGATATGTTACATCTTGTTTCAGTTTTGCAACTTCACAAGAAACATCAAGTTCACACTCTATTTTGTTAGCTAGACTGATATTCACTGATTTTAGTATGTCATTTTCACCTTTAAGGTTTTGTTTCTCAATGCAGACCCTATCATATTCTCTAGACAATTTAGAAAATTTCTTTTTGAGACTCTTATATTCTCGTGATAGTATAGACGACTCATGCAACAGTTCATCAAAAGCATTTTGAAGAGTGGACGGGTCAGGGTCCATTACCTCAGCATCAATGTATTCGCTTTCTTATGCAATGTCTGCCATGAGACAGATATTTGCCTCTTCCTCAGCTTCATTTTCTTCATCTAACGAAGACAGATCAAGATCCTCCCATGTAGCCATTAAGCCTTTCTTCTTTTTGAAGAATTTCTTTTTATCCTTTAGCTCAGGGCAGTCAGCTTTGAAATGACCAGGTTTCTTGCATTCAAAGCACAAGGGTGAACCTTTTTCCTTGGAGTCTGACTTTTCCTTGGAAAACTTTTTGTTGACTTGCTTCCTTCTGAAACCACATTTCTTTCTCCACATATGTTGAATCTTCCTGGGGATGAAGGACAACTTATCCTCGTCTGATCCTTCATCATTGTCAGAAGATCCAGACTCATCGGATGACTCAGCAACTTTGAGAACCTTTGATGAGCTTGCTTTCTTTGCCTTTAGGGCAATAGATTTTCCTTTTCTGGAATTTTCTTCTTCATTAAGTTCAAGTTCATGAACCTTGAGAGATCCAAGAAGCTCTTCCGGAGAGAGAGTATTCAGGTTTTTGGCTTCATGAATAGTAGTAACTTTGGGTCTCTATTGCTTGGATAGATTTCTCAGGATTTTTCTAACATGATCTCTATTTTCATAGACTTTTCCAAGAGATCTGAGACTATTGGTGATGATTTGGAATCTTCCAAACATTTGGTCTATTGTTTCATGTTCCCCCATCTTGAACAGCTGATACTGATGAGCCATCATGCTGATCTTTGATTCCTTTACTTGTGGAACCCTCATGAGCTAGGGCAAGAGTATCCAAGATTTCTTTAGCAGTATTGCAGCTGTAAACTTTGTCATGTTCAGATCTGGTTATAGCACAAATGAGATAGTGTTTAGCCTTCAGATTCGACTGATGTTGGTTTTTCTGCTCTTGAGTCCATTGGGTTCTAGGAACACCAGCTCCAGCTTCATCTCTTGGTTCTGTGTAGCCGGATTCAATCAGCTCCCAAATATCTACATTTTGTGCATCCAAGAAGGCCACCATTCTCTTCTTCCATTAGTCATAATCTGTTCCATCAAAGAGAGGAGGTCTGTTGATAGCTTGTTCTTCTGCATCCATGGTTGTTGGATCGTACTCCCTCATCAGTGTTAATGTTCAATTCCAACCAAGGAAACAATCCCAGGCTGCAGAGTTTGCTCCAATTTGAGGGAGAGATCACCATTTCCCAAAAAGTACGAGCCTTTTCACAATCTCCTAGGATATACATGATGGACTCAGGGTATAAGCCACATCGAGGACACAAGTCAACAACAGTCATTCCTCTTATTCTTCTTTCCAAATTCGTTAACAGTTTGCCATGGAACAACTCCCATGGAAAATATCTCAATCTGATAAGGCCTTCCCAATGTCAAACCCTTTTGAAAAGGTTCTGCCCCATGATCATTGATTTGAATATTATTAATATTAGCTCTCTTTTTTTTTTGGGTAACAATGATATAGGTACGAAGTATCCACCATCGTTAGCAGTGACTAATCTCCATCGAGAACCTGTTGGGCACACAAGGTGGGTTCTCCCCTCCCAAACAGGTTTTCTTCATACACAAGAGTCAGGATTCAAACCCCTAACCACTTGCTTAAGATATCTAAGTCCATAATTACTTTGACCACACATTGACAAGACGGGGATGGACAAGTTGTTCAAATAATGATTTGTATATATGTATGTCTTAAATAAGAGAACTTTTCATGAGTGTCACACAAGCTGTTTCACTTCAATCTATGGGCCTAACGAAATTTGTAAGAACCTGACTCAGGCCCAATCCCAGCAACGCATTTCCTGATAAACGGTGCGTTTCAGTGAAAGCGAAATCGAATCTCTCTCTTTCTCTGGTCTAAAACCCTAGTCGTTTGTGACTAGTAACCACTCAGCAGAGATCGCAACAACCACCGCGTCACGGTGACGGCGACGGTGATGGCCATGAAAACCCTAGAAGAACCCGACGTAGGAATTTCCTGCTACATTTCCAACCTTGCTGGTTTCCGTGGAATTTTGAAGCAGAGGTCCCTTCATTTTAGACAATTATTTATTTAACCCTTCCTCTTCCAATGCACCATCTCTGCTCATAAAATTGAAGATCACAACTTTTAAGTTTTGTCCCTTTCAAATTAGTTTTTATTTTATTTTATAAATCTCTACTTGAATTGCTCTCTTGCCTTTCAAATTGATTGTAATGAATGCTAAATTGTAAGAAAAATAAAAATTTGAAGGGCTATGTCAAATACATGTCATTTGGTGTTATAGTACTTTTTGACATTCACTATTTGGATGAATGAACATGTATAACAATATAAACCAGCTATATATATGAAGTTTAATATGAGTCAACTCGTGATTTGTGTGTATTTTTGTGGAATTTGATACAGGTATTCTGATTTTATTGTCAATGAAGTAGACAGAGATGGACAAGTTGTTCAATTGACCTCACTTGAACCACTTGATCCCCCTGCAGAGGAACCAAAGGTCTAATCTAATTTAATTTGATCTAATATAATGTTTTACGTTTATTAGTAAATTGATTGACAATTTTGTTAGTCTTTGTTGTGCTTGTTTCAGAGTATCCAGGAAAATGGAACAAACACATCTGACACGACAGTTATAAGTTATTCCTCTCAAATTGAATCTTTTAAGTCTCTTGCTGGGGATTCTGACGCTGCCCTTTTGGAGGAGCTTATTAATCAAATTAATTCTGGTGGTGAAGATAGTGTTTCTCCTATTGTTCTCTCTCCCGATTCTGATAAATCACATCGAACGGTGGGTTTAAGTTTTGTGGCTTTCTTGTTTGAGAATGGATCATCTCATATAACAAGATGAGACCGCATTGATTCTAGCATCATGGCAAGCATAATGAATCAGTCTGTAGTTTTTTCTGCCAAGTGCCAATTCAAAACATCTTAAATTTAATTGTTCTCAAATCTGTCAGGCAATGCATAATTTCTTTAAGGAACACTTCAAGTTCCTTGTCACTGACGTAGTCGATGGACCAGATGCTTCATCAAAATGCATCCGTGTGAGATTGAAATCTGACAAAGGCAGAAACTCCAAGAAACGCAAAGAAAGAAGTGATAAGCCTTTTGACAGCAGAGGTTCGGAAAATTGGCCAGAAAATGTTGGCAAGTTCCTTAGGTGAAGTTGCTCTGGCATCAATTAGATAACGTAGAAATATTGACTGCTTTTCATGTGGATTGATCTTGTTTCATTTTTATGTATTATGATTAGGAAGTGTTATGATATACATATCCAGTGAATTGATAGATATGGTCCTCTCTTTTTAAGCTAGTTTAGCATATGGAGTATAATGGGATTGACAGCATATAGAAGCCTGCAATGAGGTTGATAGGTGCCAAGGATTTATTTTTATTTTATTTTATTGGTAATTGTATAAACAAGATAGGTTGTGTAAGTAGTACTTAAAAAACATGCCTCTTCATTCTACTATATCTATACAGTATACACTGAAACCTATTGTTATAGTTTCTAGACAAAACAAATTACCCAATAATGTCCCTGAGGATTGTGGGCTTTGATCTCAGTGCTATCCTGTGAGTTATAAAATGCTTTCCTCACTTCTTCATCAGAAAGGCTTGGAGTCCAAGAATATGAGTGCAATCAACATGACCATTTTGTTGATTAACTGTAATATTAGGCAGAAGAAGAACTAACCAGTTGCAGGGTTTTGAGTTTTGAGATATATGGAAGGATTGGACTTTAAGAAGATTATGGGCTCTAAGAAATTATGTTTTGTTCAGACATTATCAGAAAGCGATAGTCATTTTGCATTTTAGATTGGTCATGTCATTTTCCCCTTTCCTATTTCTTTGGAACTGTTTATTTTTATCAGCTGATTGTTTCTACTAATGTAATTTCTAGGTTTCATCTATATAAAGAGAACAAAGATACACAGGAAGCCTTGGGGGTGATTGGAAATATGCTTGGCATCCAGGTGTGTCTTGTTCATTGTTGGATATATTCTTCAGGCATTCTGATGAACAGAAAATGAAGTTTTTGTTTGCTGATGATTCATTAGGTTTTTGTCTATGATAATTTATTTTTTCTTGGTCATTAATATGCATTTGGGACATATGTAATAATTGAGTTTAGTTGCCAATTTTTTAACTTTATAAATTATCTGCTTAACATATTTATGATGGTGTATAAATGTATTATGCCTCTGCACAACATTTTCTTTTCAACCTGGAGATTGAAGAACTTGGTGTTATTATTTTTAGTAGGTGTATGAATTTTTCTGCTCATAAAATTATTATTTATGATGTAAAATATTATGGCTTCAGTAAGATGCACATTTTTATGGCCAAATGTTCTAGTTTATGCATTTGGTGAGTACTTGCATTTTAGTCTACACTGAAGCCTCTAACTTATTTAGGTGTGATGATCGATGAGTAAGGAAATTGAGTTCTGTTTGTATCATGTCTTGCACTCTTGCCTGCTCCTCCCTCCCTATCCACCCTCAAATGTAATTATTATTGATATTGATTGCTAATGCTTTTGACTTTTCCATTTTAACTGATTGATATTTAACTGACAGACAAGATCATTTGGATTTGCGGGTACAAAGGACAAACGTGCTGTCTCGACCCAAAGAGTAGTCTATTTTCACATTCTTTCTGTTCTGCATAGGGCATTCATTCGCCTTTTCATCTTCCAGATTAATATTACTGTTCATTTAGATGAAGATACTTCATTTGGTTTAATTCTTGTTTTGTGTCTAGGTTACTGTTTATAAGCAGCAAGCAAGTAGGCTAGCTTCCCTTAACGAGAGGTTGTTTGGTATTAAAGTAGGAGATTTCTGGTAAGGTGATTGAATTTTGTCTGCACAATGTTCCTACCTATCAGTTCTTTGACGGATGATCAAACTATGAATGCACTGTCCAGTTATGTTAACGAAGGACTTCTTCTTGGCCAGCTCTTGGGAAACCGATTTACAATCACATTGCGGTGAGTGTTATCCATGCATGAAATCCACTTTTCTTCTGTTAAATTATTATCTCTCGCAGTTAGGATTATTTATAATTGTTGATGTAACTGCAGCTTTATATTTGTACTTAACAGTACTGACATATTTTCTCAGAGGTATTGTTGCAGATACTGAAAATACTATAAAAGCATCTGTAGATGCCTTAGGAAGGAATGGCTTCATTAACTACTTTGGTTTACAGGTACTTTCTAAGTCACCTCTTCCTCACTCACCCCCTCTGTGTGTGTCCCTGTTCCTCTCCTCTTTTCTTTATTCTTGGATTAGTTTTCTCTTACTTGGATTTGTTATGATAACATACAATTAGATAGCTACCTTGTTGTAGTTAGAGGTTAAATACCCTAAGCTATTGCATTCATCTGTGTATGATAAAGCTTTTCAAGCACCCTGGTCCAACTGCTTTATTTTTATCAAGTTTCTCTAGTAGAAAAGTCACTGCCACACACCTGTCTTGATTTCGCTGATTGACCATATATATATATATATTAGTGGTAAGTGACATCTTGTTTCCTTTATATTTAATGATTAGAATCTTCCTGAACAACTGGGAACCCGTAATCTCCGATGGCATGGGCCTGCCCTGTATACTAAGAGCTGACATCATTAATCAATTACTGTTATTTACCATTTTCCCATGTACTGTTACTTTTGTCATTTTGAAAAGCACAATCTCTTAGAGTTTCATTGTCTCCAACATGTGTTGGCCCTGTGTATCTGTAATATAAACTTTAAACTTATGCTGTACATTTAAGGATGACATACATACATTGTCTTGAAAATTATCCTTACTTTATGGAGCTCTAGTTTAAATCTCTTCTTGTTATCAGTTTGTTTTGGTATTGTGTTGGTTTTTGGCAAAGAGATAAAAAGCTTAAACATGTTGGAAACGAATGCCAATTACATCTGCTCCATTGCTTGATGAGAAGTTTTTTCTATTAATATTCTTGAGTCCAAAACTTGTAGTAAAATGTAAACTCTTGTTTTATGCATTGTATCTTCCTCTTTCTAGTCAAAGCTGAATAATTAATGTAAAAACACCATGTTTTTGACTTTGTCTATTATAGGACTTATTTTGTTTTTCATTCTTGCTCTGTTAAGCAACTTATTTGTATGTAAATAAATGTGCTCAGCGTTTGAAGTGGTTCTGTGCCAACTCACCTTATTGGAGCTGCCTTACTTGAGGGGAATGGAAAGTTGCTGTAGACATGATCCTTGATCCAAGAGATGGAGATATCCTTTTCATTGTTTCTACAATATATAATGGATGATATATCATAACTGGTTTATTTTTCACTGATATTCTTACTTTAAAAAAAAAGAAAATATTATGTGCTGATATCTAAAATTACCATATAAATTGATTGCTTTTGTTTTTCATAACATTGTTATTTAAATACAAAGACATGCAATAACCAAGGCACGCAAGTACTATAAAGATAGTAATGATGTTGAAGGGACACTTAAGCAGTTGCCTCGATTTTTGGTTGCCGAAAGGGCTGTGGTAAGTGTCAAATGAAAATTATTTCTGCATGAATTTCTTTCGGCTGGGCATTAGTGATATGTTGTGCTTTCTTAAACTTGATGTTTTTTTTGTTTGCCCAATACTTATCCACATATGTTGTTAAAAGTTCTGACTAACTTTTTGTCAACAAATTTACTACAGCTGCAATGTTTAAAAAGTCTCCTGGAAACTACGTGCATGCATTGAAATCTATTCCACGGACTTTGAGAATGATGTGAGTTATAGTTACCTGAAGATATTGATAGGTTATGTGCTGAAAATATTTGGCAAAAAGGCCTTTACATTGTTAATGGTTGTAATTTTTCTTGAACTGGAGTAATCACATTTGTAATGTAATACCAAAATGCATTTGTCACTTGTCTTCCAGCATCATTTGATGTTATATAATTTCATAAATATCTTTTATGTGGACACTGTACAGTAGTATGCTTATATTTCAACTGGTTCTTCCTTGGAGAATCTAAAATGATTTCTTTGTTTTATATTGATCCATTTCTTTGTCTCTTTTACAATTTAAAGACATACCAAAGTTTGAATTTCTCATAATTTTATATAAAATTTTGGGATGCTTCTGTGTTCACAGTGCATTCCTTTGTGTGTGTATGGATCAGCTTATTTTGCTTTAAAAAATAGCTTATAATTAATCTGCTCAGGAGAGGAATTCTGGCTGAAAAGCTTATTTTTTAGCAATAAATAATCAAAACCAAACATGCACAAGGGTTATTACCACATTACAGATTACACGCATGCTTCTATACCCACTTTGTTTTCCCTTTTTACAATAGAAATGTCATTACAAAGCTGAGATTGCTCTCCTCCCCACCTTTTGGGGTCCCGGTCAGTTCTATACTTTTATTTCAGGCTGATTGTTTATTTTGATGGAAAAAATACTTTATGACCAACAGGCTGGTGCCATAGTTATGTGACACGGAATTCACGAGTGCATCTTTTCATCCTGTTGTTATGCTTCACTAACACCATATAAATTTGCCAAATAAAAAAGAAAACCATATAAAATTGGTGGTTTTAGTAAAATCTCTGATTTGACAAAGTATCCAGCTAAGGAGGGTAAGGTTCTGTGGTTGTAAACTTGTAATACCAAATAGTGAACAGTGAAGTCAACACAAATGCAAACAGATAATTTGATAGCTGGGAAGATACAAAAGAAATTCTTGCAGAAGCTTTAAAGTGGGCTATTTAGGCTTTCTATCTGATAGTGCTTTCTTCTGTGTCATGCAAAGACCAGTTTGCTTAAATGGTCACAGAAAAAAGATATAAGATATATTAAAGATAATTTATTTGAAAGATAACATCGATCATCTTCATTTTATTTCCGTTACTGCTTATTTTGTAGGTACGTACATAGTTACCAAAGCTATTTGTGGAACCACGCAGCAAGTACAAGGGTGCAAAAATATGGTAAGTTTGTGATTTGCGATAATTTTCTAGTATGTATTGCTTTCTCTGGCAATTAGCTTCTACTGCTTTGGTACATTTTCTGACAGTCCATACAATCCTTACCATGAATTATTGTAATTGAGTTGAATGTTATTCTACTGTGTGACAGGAACTGAACAAGTTGTATTAGGAGACTTGGTATATTCTAAAGAAAATCCCACTGGAAAAGTTACAGGGCTTGTTGGACCTGAAAGTGATAATGACTGCAGTGGTAGTTTTGATTCTAATAATGAAGATGAAGTCTCTGGAGATATTCCTGAAGAAAAAAATAGTTATATCAAGGTTAGTCTTTTGATTTTGGCTAATTAATACAACATCTAATTGAACTGGACCAGATCTATGAATGAATACTAGAATCTTTATTGAAAAAGTTCCCTGAACTGTATCAATGTGACACAGAACGGTGGTACAATGGACTGTCACACTCCCTCACTCTTCACTCTTTGGGTATTTGAGAGACCCAATTCTTTCCTCACTATGATTTTCCTGAAATACAAGATGTTCCCACTCCCAGTTCCTATAACCCCCTATAACTATTTTCCCTCTGTGCTGGCTAACTAACTGTAGTCAACGGTATCTAACAGTCAGTTGCATTATTCTGTTACAGACATTACTGCCCTTAAGGCTCTCATTCTCTACTGGCCTGCTTATTTCTCCTAACACTGACCTTTGTTATTGGAGATCCACTATCAATATCAATGAAGCAAAGCTATCCTGTCCCCTAATATATATGTAACAGAAACCCCTGTAAAAACTAAAAAGACTTTGGCGGCGTTTGGGTAAATAGCTTGACTAAATGCTTATTGCATGAGAGCTTATGCCACAAGTGCTTAAATTCAATAAGCTATTTGCGTTTGGATGCACACTTTGAAAAGCACTTATACAAAAATTAAAGCATTTGGATGGATCACTACATAAGCGCTTATGAACATTTTAAAATAAAAAATTTGACCTTATTAAATTATTAAAAATTGTAACTTTAAAATATAATTTTAAATATTGAGTTTTTTTAATGTTAACCTAAAAACTAATAACAAATTTTAAAGGTTAATTTAAAAAATATATCATATATTTATTTATTTATTTTGAACCAATATATCATATAAATATATCATATATTTATAAGACTAATTTAAAGATTGCATTAGCATAAAAAATAAATATACAATCATTTGTAAAAAGTGCCATATTGTTCCAAAAAACAAGTTGCATCAAGAGCATAAATTGAGGTACAAGTATCCAAGTATTGAGAAACAACTTTTATAGATTAATAACAACATGAAAATTAAGCTACATATTCCTAGGCATTTGGTTTCTAATGGTGTCTCCGACTTGCTCAATCTGCCTAACACTTTGTTGATTTGGTTCCTCCCATGTGACATCTTCAGATGTAGTTTCAGGTACATCGATATTGTACTCTAATTCAACATTTTCGTCAAATAAAAGAAATTCTTCATCATCTATATCATTCCTTCTTATGAAATTGTGCAAAGCCAAACAAGCAACAATTATGTGAGTAGCGGTTTTCAATGGGAAAGGAGGCATATTACCTAGTATTTCCAATTAGCTTTGCAACACCCAAATGAGCGTTCGTCCAGTAGGCTCGGAGGTTGGAATGTAAATAATTGAATACTTCATTTCTTCCTCTAGCTCTCGATCCTATTCTAAAATGAGGGAGATCATATCTAGTGGTTTTGTACGGTCCCAAGTAACCCATAAAGTTAGGATAACCAGCATCAAGAAGATAATATTTACCTATAAATAAAGTATACAAGAATTTAGCATGTATTTATATTGGTGAAATTTTTTAAAAAAGTTTATACAAGTTACGAACCTGTAGGGGTTATGGAAAGTGCAATCCAAGCATACGTAAAGCTTCCATAAAGATGCTAGTGTCATGTAAAGAACCCTCCCATCCTGCTAGCACAAATGTGAAGCACATATTGAAATCACAAGCAACCATTACATTAGTTGTTGCATACCATTTTTTGCAAGTGTACGGAATTTTATTTTCAGTAGGGACTATAAGTTTCACACGAGTGCCATCTATAGCACCAATACAATTCTTAAAGTAAGGATAATATCGTTCATCATTGCTAATCTGAGGAGGAACGTGTCTAAAGGTAGGGTCGACAGGCTTTACAATATCCCTGGAGAGCGCAAGTATTGCCTTCAGGTTAGATGGAATTGTCTGGAAATAGTCTCTCCAGAATGTTGAAATCTCTCCTCCGCGTTACGAATTCAACTTGGCTGTCCTGACACATATAAGAAAAGACCAACTTGTTCATGAATATCCATGCCCTTTGTTGGTTTTAGACCATAATTCTGCAAAACATTACACAAGTGCATAAACACATTTTTTCTCATCTTGAATTGTTGATAACAACGAACCCCATGTCTATTGATAATCTCTTGAACCCATTCATGACCTGTCAATACAGAAGTCCTACATGGTCTGTTTTCCACATGATTCAAGAAATGTTGTGCAGCAAAGTAAAAAAAAAAAGTATTGTTGTCGATTATAATGGATGTTGCACAATATTTCTTGAATCATGTGGAAAAGAGACCAGGTAGGACTTCTGCATTGACTGGTCATGACCGGGTTCAAGAGATTATCAATGGACACGGGGTTTGTTGTTATCAACAATTCATGATGAGAAAAAATGTGTTTATGCACTTGTGTAATGTTTTGCAGAATTATGGTCTAAAACCAACAAGTGGCATGGATATTCATGAACAAGTTGGTCTTTTCTTATGTGTTAGGACAACCAGGTTCAATTTGTAACGCGGATGAGAGATTTCAACATTCTGGAGAGACTATTTCCAGACAATTCCATCGTGTCCTGAAGGCAGTACTTGTGTTCTCAAGGGATATTGTAAAGCCTGTTGACCTACCTTTAGAGACATTCCTTCTCAGATTAGCAATGATGGACGATATTATCCTTACTTTAAGAATTGTATTGGTGGTATAAATGGCACTCATGTGAAACTTATAGTCCCTGCTGAAAATCAAATTTCGTACACTTGCAAAAAATGGTATACAACAACTAATGTAATGGTTGCTTGTGAGTTCAATATGTGCTTCACATTTGTGCTAGCAGGATCAGAGGGTTTCGACACATGATAGTAGGATCTTTATGCATGCCTGGATTGCACTTTCCACATCCTCCTACAGGTTCGTAACTTGTATATATTTTTTTAAATTTTTTCACCAATATAAAATACATGCTAAATTTTTGTATACTTTATTTATAGGTAAATATTATCTTGTTGATGCTGCTTATCCTAATTTATGGGCTACTTGGGACCGTACAAAATCACTAGGTATCGTCTCCCAAATTTTAGAATAGGGTCGAGAGTTAGAGGAAGAAATGAAGTATTCAATTATTTACATTATAGCATTCGAAGTATGGTCGAACGATCATTTGGATGTTGCAAAGCTAGATGGAAGATACTAGGCAATATGCCTCCTTTCCAATTGAAAACCGCGACTCACATAATTGTTGTTTGTATGACTTTGCACAATCTCATAAGAATGAATGACATAGATGATGAAGAATTTCTTTTGTTTGACGAGAATGTTGAATTAGAGTACAATGTTGATGTAGCTGAAACTACATCTGAAGATGTCACATGGGAGGAACCAATCAACAAAATGTTGGACAGATGGAGCGGCTCAGAGGCACCATTAGAAACCAAATGCCTAGAAATATCTAGCTTAATTTTTATGTTTTTATTAATCTATACAAATTGTTTCTCAATACTTGGATGCTTATGTATGTTTTGAAACAATATGATACTTTTTATCAAATAATTGTATATTTATTTTTTATGCTAATACAACCTTAACATTAGTCTTATAAATATATGATATATTTTTTTAACATTAACGTCAAAAACTTCGTGTTATATGTATGATATTAGTTTTTAATTAACATTTAAAATTTGTTGTTAATAGTTTTTGGATTAACGTTAAAAAGACTCAATATTTAAAATAATATTTTAAAGTTACATTTTTTAATTATAATTTAAAAGTCAATTTTTATAATTTTAAAATGTTCATAAGTGCTTGTGTGGTGATGCATCCAAACACTTTAATTTTTGTTTAAGTGCTTTTTAAAGTGTGCATCCAAATGCAAATAGTTTATTGAATTTAAGCATTTGTGCGATAAGCTCTTATACCATAAGCTCTTAGTTAAACTGTTTACACAAATGCGACCCAAGTGAAAGCCAAACACTTAATCTTATCCCAAAGAATCTGCTTATCCAAAGAAATCTCCTTAAAGATGCAACAACTGTGCTCTAACTTGATGCACCAAAGTGTTGCATAGTCTATTGAGCAATTTTATGTAATATTTCATGAATGAAACATTATGTTGAACCATTTTTCTCAATGAATGGATTTAATATCATATAATCTATGCTGCATGGATCTGTATGTACAGGGTACGACCATTTTTAAAAAATTGAGGTATTGATATGTCAATAGATATTATTAAAAATTATTAAAATAATATATTACATGTGGGTAAAATATGGGCAGCTGTACTAAGTCGCACCCAAGCCCCGTTAAAAATTGGTACATAACCTAAATAGTACCCGTAGAGGAACTGGTATGCCCAGGAGAATGGCATGCCATGCTTCAGAGCATATAAATATAACTTTAGGTGTAGAAACTTGATTTGTTGGTGACCAACATTAGAAGGTAGTGAAGTGTGAAATCTATTTTTTAATAGAAAATAAATTTTATTTGAGAGAAAAGATGGGAGGTACAACTACAACTAAGGGAAGGGTAATTTGTCTATTGGAACAAAAAAAAAAATGGTGCAACAAGCAACAGGAAAAGTTGTGTGAATGGTATTCTTGCATGAGGTTGACAATGTAAAGTGGGTTTACTTTATATGACAGGTTGTGACTGATGAAGATCTTAATTCAAGATGTTACACAATTGATGACATCATCCTTCCTATGCCAGGGTAAGCTTTGACCAATTAATGGTGGTTAGATTCTTTTATTCATACAACTCAGATCCGCTTAACCAGTATTCTCTCTCTCTCTTGATGGGTTGATTCTCTGACATTTTTTTATTGATGATCTTGCAGTTCACGTGTAATTTATCCAACAAATGATGTTGTCAAAGTTTATCATGATTTGGCAAATAAAGTACGTATCACTTCTCTTTCCCCCCTGTTCCTTCTGTCACCTTCTGAAAGTATGCTACTGTGGTCAGCTAGTACTTCATAGTTCATATTTCTGTTTAGGTTGCTCTCCCAGACTTTTTGCCCCCTTACTTAATCTGCAACCGTTTAACTTTTACTGTTCCATGGCTAGTTATCATTTCCCTATTTAATCACCTGTTTTGTTTGTAATTGTCAGAATGGAATCGGTTTAACAGAGAATGTGCATAGTGTGAAGTATGTAATAAGAATCTCAGCTCAAATCACAATGAGTCCAATTGTTCATTCAATGTTTATCTTACTCTATTTTTTCTGCTGCTGATTCTCTTACTCTAGTTTTTCCTACTTGTTATTAGGGAATTCTCAATAACTAGTATGACTGGAAGTTACAGGAGGGTTTTTCAGAAACCAATTAACTTTGAATGGTATGCACCCTACTTAAACTCCGCTTGATTGTGTAGACCATTAATTTTTACCCATTTTATTTGTTGCATGTAGTTCACTTATTGAATAATGTCTTTGATTTTCTGCAATTGCAGGGAATTACTTACATATACTGATAGTAATAAACCATTGGCAGAGACAGATTTAGACAAAATTGGAAAATCAAAACCTATAAATAATGTCAAACCATTGGGTGCACCAAATGGGAAAAATGAAGAAGCCTCTGAATGCATGAGACAGTTAAAGAACTCTGATGATGTTGCAAAGGTTGAAAGCTCTGATGATGGTGCAAAGGTTGAGACTGATTATAAAGAGATTGCAGGTGAAGAAGTAATTATACCACAGGATGGATCCGTCTGTGGCTCCAGCTCTCAAGATTCCCATATTGCTCTTAAAATGAGTTTTACTCTTCCTGCTTCGTGTTATGCAACAATGGCCATAAGAGAGCTGCTTAAGACTTCAACATCTGTAAGCACTCAATCTGAAAAGTCTTGTATCTGTTAATATGTTCCAATTATGTAATGATTGGGATATACTTCTAGTGAAGTACTAGTAGTATGTTATTAAGTAATGAATTTGTAAAGGGTTTATCAATATAAAAAAATTATACTGTTAACCAATCACAAATCATACTATTTGTAAATTTTAAGATAGTTATTGATGTGACAATTCATGATTGATTGACAATGTAAAATATCTTTACACTGATAATGCATAACAATTAAATCCTTTGTAAAAACATAAAATGGTAGAAAGCTTGTTTCTGGCTCCCACTTAAACAAGCATCAGATATATATTATACACTTTCTGGTGAGTCCACGGGACCCAACTCACCTAACCTTATTTGTATAAAATATATATATATATATATATTATACACACTTTAAACTCTAGCTCTAGTGAATTATTGTGGCACAGTTGAAACTGGTTGGGGAGATGTGGACCAGTTAAGCTCCTAACCAGCCCTGCATATTTCCTTTATATCACTTGACTTTGCAGCTTTATGTTCGTATAACACTATTTCTTCTGATGCTGTTGCAGGTTGCATATCAGAAGACATTAAACCAGTAAGAAAAGTTCATCTCAGATTTCACTAATTCTGTGTGGATATGTATAATATCAGTATCTTGTCGGAAGAGATGGAGAAAATTCCTCTCCACTTCATTGTGTATCTTGTTAGAGAACACACAAATTTGACATTAGTTCATTTCTGCTGAAAATTTAAGTTGCATAACTTTTAAGTGCGTTTTTATATGAGGATATTTCAATGTGTTGAATTTTAGTACCTTGGGACTTTTATTTTTTACGTTATCAAATTTGGCATATAATAAGACACTTATATTTTAGTACAACATTATCTAAATATCAAATTTAGTTATATAATAAATAGTGTTTCATCCTTTGACACGCATCAACCCAACTAACATGTGCAAACGTTCGCTACACAATACGTTGTTGCACACTTGCACGTGCTGAGTGCTTAGTGCTGAGGCTGTACGATAGCACTGTATTCCTTTGTACCATGTGAAGATTCCCTCCCATAGTTAAATAAAATCATCAGTGGTCCCACCCTCTGCTTGTTTTCACGTGTCCTGCTATCCCTATGCTGTTAATTACTCCATCATCACTGTCATAGCTACTCAATGCCCCCACGCAATAAATAAATAAGGTATCGAATCATCGATCAAAAATATTATATGTATAATAATAATAATATATACCGTTATTGTTTTTTTTTTTTTACACAATATCTGGTTATTGTTGAAAAATAGTATTACCACTTACAAGTATTTAAAGAATGGAATAACACTTAAAGTAATTTCATCTTTAAATCATATAGCAACTTTTTAACTTATGTACGAATTCAACTTTTGATTTTGAAGTGTTCAAATGATTTAACTTCATACTTTGTATAACAAATAGTCACAAATTTGTTAAGTATTTGATTTTATTGTGTAATGCCTAGTTGTGAATTAGTATCAAATAAAGGAACTAAGATGGCCTCTTGATCACAATTCGATTTGTGAGAGTGAGACTAAGGTACCTAAATTTTCTTGATAGAAGGTGTTGTATACTTATAATGGATGATAAAGATGACTTTGGAATTTTTCTGAAAAGAGAAAAAGACTTGAATGTGTTTGAAATGAATTAAATATACCTATATCGTATATTTATACGATGTTGGATAATATTTTATTGTCCAAATATTATTACTCTTTTAAAAAAGGTGTGTGTGCTGGGTGTTAGGAGGTTAGGACAAATTCTTGATGAGAGAGAGAGAGAGAGAGAGAGGGGGGAGAGAGACAAGATAGTGTTTTGTAAAGTTGCTTGTAGCTTTTTGCTGATAGCAGTAGAGGTAAAGAAGATAGCTCCAACAGAAACTCAAACATAAACATGTTGGATGAAGCACTAGACCAGTTCCACCAATTCCCAACAACATCAATGACCACTCACCCTCTCCCGTACTTATCCTTCCCTCTCCATACGACACCCAATACCCTGGGCTTCCTGCCGTTTGATCCTTATAACACTTCTCATCAATACTTGCTCCCATCACAATACCAATCTCCTTCCCACAAATTAGATGAAGAGAAGGAAGCAAATAGAAGTACAGTTTCTTCAATCAACTTCGAGATTGAAAGAGATCAAATTAGTCAATTACCGGAGTTCATTGATTCTTGGACTAACGATGAAGTGCTTGCACTGCTGAGGATCACATCTAGCATGGACAGTTGCTTCCCAGACCTCACTAATCGGGAGCATGCCTCAAGGTACCTTCACTTAATTGATGGAGTATATGCTTTCTATTTCTTTTGGTTTCTATAAGTATTTAGGTAGGTATGAGATTAATTTCCCAGCAGGTAGTTACTGTCTAGTGTCAAAGCAAAGATTCTTGCTAATAATACGAGTAATAAACCCAGGACCATAGGCTTAAGAAGGGACTTCAACTCTTGCTTGCTGTTTTTGTGAACTTCCTTTTAGAATGTCAACAAGAGGAGTGCTACCAACACAACCTCTAACACACACTTTTCAACACACTCCCTCCTATTGGTTGAAATTCATGTGGGTCCTACTTGAATTTTGTATGACCCGCATGATTTTCAATCAATAAAAGGGAGTGTGTTGGAAAGTGTGTTGCTAGCATTTCTCATGTCGACAAACTTGAACAGCTGGGTTTAATTTTAATGATCATACCGCCATAAATTTTCGTTAGTAGTGTGGCTTTATTATATCAAATGTTATGTACGTGTGTTATATATACCAGGATCGATGGAGATCACCTGTCCCAAAATGATGTCTCATTCCCCTGCCTCATCCATTTAGATTGTGTCATGTCATTTAAAAAGATACCCTTATAATAAATTTTAATGTATTAAATATTTAGTTTTAAATTTAATATTTTTTATTCCTTAAAGTACTAGACGCTTCTACGAAGTTTAAAAAATAAATGCTTCTATGGTTAGTGTTAGATTTATTATATTTATACGTATGCAGGAAACTAGCAGAGCTTGGATTTAAGAAGAGTGCTGAGAAATGCAAGGAGAAGTTTGAAGATGAAAGCAGATATTTCAACAATATTAATTACGGCAAGAGTACTGACCAATTTTTGAGTGAACTTGAAGAGCTTTGTCAAGGTGATCAAAACCCTTGTGGTGTTGTGACTGAAAAGAATAACCAGCAGCATGAAAAACCAAATGAGGAAAGGGACAAGATAATGGGCCATGTATTGGAAGAAGAGGATTCAAGAAACATTGACCCACCTGAGACCAAACCATGTGACACAAACAAAAGTGACAAGATGGTGGAAAAGTCAAAGGACAAGAAGAGGAAGAGACGTGATAAGTTTGAAATGTTCAAGGGTTTTTGTGAGAGTATTGTGACAAAGATAATGGCTCAACAAGAAGAGATACACAACAAGCTCCTTGAGGACATGCTGAAAAGAGATGAAGAAAAGCTTGCAAAAGAGGAAGCATGGAAGAACCAAGAGGTGAATAAGATGAACAAGGAGCTTGAGATGATGGCACAAGAGCAAGCTATAGAGAGTGATAGGCATGCCACCATGATTGAGTTCTTGAAGAAATATGCACCAAGCTCCCCTTCAAGCCAAAACTTGAATGGTCCAAAAGCAATAGTTAATGCACTTTTTCTTCCCCCATTGCATTCTCAAAACCCTAATCCACTCTTCTAATATGATTCTAAATCATGAAACTAATGACATTTTTCATGCCAAAGACACATATTACAAGAAAACCCTAGTTCAAGTGACACATTACAATTTTCCTTCTACCTTCAACTCATCTCCAGCTCCTCGCAACCCTAGTTCTTCTTTCAACAGCCAGAATAATCCAGTCAAATTCAGTTTCAACATGTAAAGCTTCCATGTCCACCAATGAGAAAAACGATATTGGGAGAAGATGATCAAGAAATTATGTGTTGGTACAAAGGTTATAAAATGAGACCCAACTTTTTTTATAATTTCCAAAATCACGTCGCGACCATAGTTACAATACGCAATTTTTTCAATGACGAAAATTATAATGTGATAGTTGCAACTAGGATCATAATTTAAAACCTTAGTTGGCACCAATAAATCTCATGTGCACAATTGTAAATAACAACAGCAATGAAGCATTGTAATAAGAATCTCACAAGGGATGTCAGAGCTGCTGCTGGGATACAAGAGAACATAAACAAGTACTTCAGAAAAACCAAGGATTGTAATAAGAAATGGTCCCTTCACTCTAGGACCTGTCCCTACTCCTATCTCCTGAAGAGTCTGTATAGTCAGGGAAAACTTGTTCCACAACCACTTGAATCCAACCGCAAAATCTGATCAATTAGTGCCACCAGATCAAACCCAAGTTGATACAAGTACCTCCTTTGGATTTTTATGAGTTTTTAATTCATTATTTTGTCCATTTTTCAATGACATAATAAGTGGTCTGTAACTTCTGTATTTTTCGTTTCTTTTGTTTTTGAGGTGGGATGACCTTTTTACTTTTTAACATATTGTTGTCAACATGAAAATAATTAGCCGAGTTCTCGACTATTTCTGCTAACAAATGATTCTCATCTTGTATTCAGGCAATTACGTTGATAAAATGACTTTGTTTCTCAGCTATGGGTCCCTAGACTATGAAGAAAGTGTTTAGTGAGAAGGTTAAATTAGGAAGCTAGCTAAAGTTGCATGAAAACAATAAAGGGAAACGATAAAAGAAAATGATAAAGGAAAGGAAAGTAAAGTGTAAGAACAATATAAATAAGTTGTTTGATTGATTGGATGCTGCAAAATTGTTATGTACAACTTATATTTATAAGCATAAAACTCGGTTACTCTAGAACTATTCCCATTACCCACTAACTCCTAAACCCAAGCAACTAATTGTATCAAGTGGCTAATAAAAATGGCTAAGAGTAATTCCACTAAAACCACTAACTTTATTCAGCTAACTACGTTCAACCAAATTCCTAAACCCACTAAGACCACTGATTTTATTCAGCTGACCGTGTTCAACCAAATTCGTAAACTTTAGGCACGTTCCATGTTGGTAACAACTCCAAGCACTTTGCTATAGTTTTCAGTTGATCTTCCAAATCTGATATTTGCACATGCAACAACCTCCAAAATTAAGCTTCTATTAATTATCCCATATTTTTAGGACTTAGTAGTTTTTTTTAATTCTTTTTTGGTGATAACACATATATAAGCATAAATTCAATGACCCGAATATATATATTTAGACTCTAGTGAGCACCGACATCTTGAGGATTGAGATTTGAGAACCACATTTAGGCTATGATTGGATTGGTGGAAGGGGATGAAATGGAAGAGAATGAAATGGAGTGATATTTTGTTCCATTGTTTGGATTGTTTAAAAAATGATGGAAGAGAATGGAATATGATGGAACCCATCCCATCCCATTCCATCTCTTACACTCATTTCTCTTCCCTCCCAAATTGGAAGGGAATGGGATGGAATGAAACATCATATGCTTCATTAAATTATGAATTTATTATTTTGTCCTTTACAACTCTTCTTCTTTCTCTTAAAAAAACTCTTCTTTTTCCGGAACGCAGCTTTCTCCCCGACGAGGCCATCCGACCATCTTTTACCAGGTTCTACAGTGCTACTGCTGTTTGAGCGTTTCGTTTTTTCTTTTAATTTTTCAAACGTCAGTGACATTTTTTCTTTAATATTTACAATTTTGTATAGCTTTATTAGTCATACTTTACGGAGCTACTATTCATACGATAAGAAGAGAAGTTTTCAATTTGACAATATCACAATATAATACTAGAATAAAAATCGACACAACACTTTCAATATTGCTCATTGCTTGCCAAGCCAACACATTTTATACATATAAAGTAAATGTAAGGTGTGAATAGGGTGATTATCTATCCAGGTGTGAATAAAAATCTTTGTTTTGTGATTATCTTCTAAATTGATTTTTTATTTTATAATAATTGTATGGTTAAAAATTACTTTATGAAATATATAATAAATAAAAAATAAAAAATATTAAAGTTTTACAAATAAGGGTATTATGGGAATAAAAGATATATAACTCATTCCATTCCGTTCACTTCCCAAACGATGGGATGAAAACTTTGTTCCATTCCACCATAAAATATCCAAACAATGGAATGATATTTTTATTCAATTCCGTTTCGTTCCACTTCATTCCATTATGTTTCATTCTATTCCGTTCCATCATCTTCCATCAATCCAAACATAACCTTATGTTCTATGGATTTTTATAATAACCCATTTTAATTTACATAACTTCTTTTACTGGTTTGTGCTTCATATGTATAATTAAATCTGTGTGCTTATCAAAAAAAAAAAATCTGTATTGATAGGGACCACATTGACCCTGAAAAAAGAGTGGACAAGACATTCTTTAGGACATTCTATACTCCGCTGGGACTGGAGCTATATAATAATAAAAAGTTAAAGGAAATATCAATATGTTCAACCCAATTATATTGAAAGAAAAAAAACTAATTTGTGGCAGCTTTGTTTTCTTTATTTTTTTGGTCCGAAACTGTTTGTAGTTTAGCATTCTAATTTCATATGAGGGAAATGAAAGATCAGACCAGCCTAGCCCACTCTAGAAGAACACTTGGGGCCTAATCCAAACACACGACCCAACAATGTCATCTTTGGGCCTATCACTCAACATTTGTTACGCTATATCTATTGGAAAAAGATCGAATCTTATTAAAATTGGCTTATACCCATTCTGTTATGTAGTTGTATTCTGTTTTGTATGTTCCCCTATTAGTTGTAATTAGTTTTTGTATCAGTTGGGTAGTTATCTTCTTTTCTGTTTTAACAGATCATTCTTATCTGTTTAGCTAGCTTTTCTGTTTGAGGGCTTAGGCTTTTATAAAAAGGCAGCCTCTGGAATTTTGTATCATTCCTTTGAATACTCAATAATAGATTCAGATTATACAGAAATATTATCTGTCTTTCAACATGGTATCACAGAGCGATGATCCTGAGAAGCAAAAGAAGACCTCACCGGAGAAGAAAGAAGGTGCCTCCGGCGAAGGCAAATCCACCAGTTCCGCACCAAACCCTGCCTATCTCTTAAACTCTTCAGATAACCCAGGGATTCCTCTTGTAGCTGCAACCCTAAATGGCAACAACTACAGAACCTGGGCCCGATCAATGAAGACTGCGGGCGAAAACCAAATTAGGTTTTATCGATGGGAGTATCAGAAAGCCATCAATGGATGCTCCCGATTTTCATCTCTGGGATAAGGCTGATTCGATGTTTCTTGCATGGATCTTGAATTCAGTCGACCCTAAGCTACATACTAGCATCTCTCATGCCTCTACTGCAAAGGAGATCTGGGAAGATCTTGAAGAAAGATTTGCTCAGACGAATGCCCCAAGAATCCATCAGCTATGGTGGGCCCTCTGCTTGCTTCAACAAGAACTGAGAATGAGTGTCAAAGACTTCTACACGCAATTCAAAGGTTATCTCGACGAATTGAGCGAACTCCAGACCCTTCCCGAATGCTCATGTGGAGCTGCAAGGGCTCCCATGCAGAGAGAAGAAGAAAACCGGGTGCATCTCTTTCTTGGCAGCCTAGACAGTGAGCAGTGTGCTCATGTCAAAGCTACCATTCTCAACACTGAACCCTTACCCACACTGCGTACAACTTTTAACCATGTCTTGAGGGAAGAATCACGATTCGTGACTGAGAAAGAAAGGAACAACAAGAATGATTCTGTTGCTGCATTCTATACAAAGAACAATAAGCAAAGGAATCAAGATGGCCCCAAACCAAAATGCGAGCATTGTGGGAAAATAGGCCATATCAAGGCAAAGTGTTTCGAGATCGTTGGATACCCAGCCAATTGGGATATGAGGAGAACTCAGAGGAACAACAATAGGGCAACAGGGCAGAATTTGGCAAACCATGCTCATACTGATGAAGTTCAAGGCAAGGTGTCACCAGATGGCAACATCAAGGGACATGCTTTCCATGGAACTCTGATTAGCCATGAAAACATGGCTGGTATTGTGAATGGGCTTAAAAGTCAATTTTGGGTCCTTGATAATGGAGCTTCACACCACATGACTTACCTTCTTACTCTTCTGAAGGAAGTTAGGAAGATTGACAAGCCTTTTCATATTACAGTTCCAACTGGTGACACCGTGCTGGTTGAAAGAATTGGAACTTTTCAGCTAAATGAAAATATAACCTTACATAATGTTTTAGATGTTCCCAAATTTAATTGTAATTTGATTTCAATTCATAAGTTGATCTGCGATTTGAACTGTAGAGTGATCACTACAAAAAAAACCTATTTAGCGACCGAAATCCTAAACATGATAATTCGGTTGCTATACTGTGTAGCGACCGAATTAAGGGGGTAGCAGAAACCCTGGTGGCTAAATGTTTAGCGACCGAATTTGTATTTCGGTCGCAAATTTGCAACCGATATTTCGGTCACAAAATTATATATTTCGGTCGCCGTATAGTTGGTCGCATGCTCAGATAACCGAATTTGGTGATCGATATTCGGTCGCTATTTCGGTCGCAAATTTTGAATTTTTTTTTTAAATTTTCCTGTAACTTAATCCTACCTACCAAATTTTGTTTTTCAACTATTACCCCATTGATTTTTAATTTCTGATATAAACAAAATACACCAATATTTTTTTGAATAAATAGAAAACGTAAATATGATGTACTAACGATCCAAAACACCACAGTCAATATGATCAAGAAAACATATACATTAATTAACGCAAGTTTAATAATTGTTTATAAAAAAAAAGTTTAATAATGTACTAATTAACGATCAAAACATAAAAACACACCACAGTCAATAAGTACTAATCAAAATATCAAAACTCATCAATCTTTCAAAGGGATGAACATGTAGAAGCGAGAACCCCCCAAGGTACTTAAACTTTGTCAATGCACCAGTGGACAACAAATACAACTCCCTGATACCATTTGTATTTGTTGCAAAATATGGGCGATCCTCATGGATTACTATATTCCCATTGAACAGATTTTCGCTTTTGTCTTCAATAGTCACAACATGCGGTATTTGTTGTCCCCAACGACGGTAGAATGATCGCGGGATTGAAATCAAATCCTATAAATACACAAGAACAATTTAGTAATGATTAGTTTATGCCTTAATTAACCATCATTACGTGAATCCGATCGTTATTCTTAAGTTGATGAGATAATGTACCTGGTCTATATGGATGGCTGTCTCAAAACATTTAGTCGGATCCATTTTCTGATAAAACAAAAAGGAAAACAAGTCATATGCCTAAACTTCATCAAGTGATAATAAGAAAAGAGGAAGGATCCATGGAGCATACTAGCATGTTAAAATAGAACAAAGAAATGCAACTTCACATGCAACTTTACAGATTAGCAAACATAGTAGTTTTCAGGAAAGCAGATGCTTTTACGTCGTTTTGAAGGATGGTCATAGAGAGGACTTTTCCTACTGGAAATGCCTAGATAACCTAGTAAGGATGGTCATCAACAACTATTTCTGGAAAGCTCCATTGCCTAGTGAAACAAATGAGTAGAAAACCAGAGTTGCTTTCATAATATTGTGTACAGAGCTGCTTTCTAATGTGAATAATGTTTGAATGATGACGGCACGTCATGTGCCTGGCAAATTGTGCCCCACCCTTCATTTTATCTAACCCTATACTTAATCCTTCATTATCTAAGACCTTGGCCTTAAGGCAGAATTAAAGAAAAACCTCAAACTTCAAGAATCCTTCAAGCACATCCAAAATATTGAATGAGCATGCGTGCCCTGAGAAGGTACGCATGCTCATTAATATTGAATCTCAAATAGGAAACTAATTAAGGCTTTCGTAGCTTAATAATTAACTCTAGCAGAAAATAAAACCATTGACTTATAAGGATTGCAGCATACTTCAACAAATATATATTGAAGCATATTTCAATACAAACTTAGATAAAATATAGTAGCAAACATCCTATCGAGCTCCGCTCTCCACTAACAAGACAACACATAATTGTCAAACACATGCATAACTTCTAAATTAGCAACACACAACAAGCATCCCGCCTTTTTGACAAGATCACATCCTATTGAGCTCTGCTCTCCACTAACAAACAACACATAATTGCAAATGTATGCATAAATATTAAATTATCAGCACACAATCAGCATCTTGTCTTTCAGGCAGGATACCTTCCTATTGAGCTCAGCTCTACACTAACAAACAACAAGATATATAGTGTGTATAGGCCATTATTACCCCTCTACATTTTATTCATACATTATCACAGCTAACATTGGTAAGATTATCCTCAATATGACCCAGTGGGAGTCAAAGGAAAGAAGACTTATTGTGCTGTGGTGGTAGCGGTGGCACTGCTCTGGTGGTGACGGTGGTGGCGCTGCTTTGGACGTGCGGAGGAAGGCGGACCTAAGAGAGAGAGAAACGGTTAGAGACGGGGGGAGAGAGAGAGACAGAGACAGAGATGGAGAGAGAGAGAGAGAAACGGAAAGGGAGAGGGAGAGGGAGAGAGCTTACCTGACGGCGGTGGCTGGAGGCTGGTGGTCGGAGCTCGCGAGGAAGAGAGAATGATGGCCGGGGCTGCTGTGCCACGCCGCTGCGTGTGAGAGAGAAGAGAGGAAAAGAGAGAAATGGGGGAAGAGAGGAAGGAACGTCGCGATTTAGGGATTTCAGTTTTAGCGACCGAATTATTCGGTCGCTACACGAGTAAATTTGAAATTTGAATTCATAAATTTAGCGACCGATTTAAAATTCGTTCGCTAACACACTCTATTTTAATTCTTTTACGCGTCATTTAGCGATCGATTTAATATCGGGCGCCAAGATAAATGAAATTTAACCGTTGCATTTAACTTGGTCGTCATTTCGGTCGCTAAAAAGTCATAAATTTTTGCCTTTTACTTTCCTTTATTTGGCGACCGAAATAGAGACCGATAACTCTGCTACGCTCTATTTCGGTCGCTATTTCGGTCACAATATCAACTGTAATTAGTGCTTGATTTAGATCCTACAATCGGTCGCCATTTCGATCGCAAACAGCAACCAACAAATTCGGTCACTATTTTCGGTCGCTAAATAACCTTTTTTTTGTAGTGGATTTACACTAAGAATGTTTGTGATATACAGGACCAAATTTTGAAGAAGAGGATTGGATTAGGTGAGCTGAAAGATGGAGTCTATGTGGTCAAGATTTATGCAGAAACTTCAGTTTTGGCAATGGCGGGAAGAGACCTCACTAACTTGTGGCATGCAAGAATGGGGCACCCATCCAACCAAACCTTGCAGTGTATCTCTCCTTTACTTTGTAGCAACTTTAAATTCAATAAAGTAGAATGCTGTGATGTATGCCACAGGGCAAAGCAGTGTAGGCTTGTTTTTTATCAAAGTAAAAATAAATAAACTGAACCTTTCAGTCTTGTACATTGTGATCTTTGGGGAAAGCATCATACCCCCTGTAGTAATGGACCCCATTTCTTCCTTACCATTGTGGATGATTACACAAGGGGAACCTGGGTTTACCTTTTAAGGGATAAAGGAGAAAATAGTAATGTCCTTAAGTCTTTTCACAATATGTTAAGGACACAGTATAATAGGAACATTAAGAAACTAAGAAGTGACAATGGAACTGAATTTCTAAATTCCACCCTTAGAAATTTCCTTCAAGAGGAAGGAATAGCTCAACAAACATCCTGTGTTGCCACTCCTCAGCAAAATGGGAGAGTGGAAAGAAAACACAGGCATATCCTCAATGTGGCAAGAGCTTTGAGGTTTCAAGCCAACCTACCCATAAGATTTTGGGGAGAATGTATCCTAGCTGCCACCTACATCATAAATAGGACTCCTACTATAGCCAACAAAGGGATTACACCTTATGAGATGTTATTCAACAAGAGTCCATCCTATGACAATCTAAGAGTTTTTGGATGTTTGTGCTATATGAGAAATGCTTCTAAACATAGAGATAAGTTTGATGCTAGGGCTGAAAAATGTGTTTTTATAGGATATCCCTTAGGGCAAAAAGGTTGGAAAGTCTATAATTTAAAGACTAAAGATTTTTGTGTGTCAAGAGATGGCATATTCTATGAAAACATCTTTTCTTTTGGTCCAAATGCTGAGAACAACTTAGTTAATTCTCAGGGAGACAAGTCTTTCACCTTCCAAGTTCCTCAGGTTCATGAAACTGAGGACTTACATAACCAAATAATTGAAAGGGAGCATAACAGAGATGATTTTGAACAAGAACAGGACATTCAGGATTTTGAGATTCCTGAAACAGATGTCCTGAACCAGGGGGAGCCTCAAATGGCCACACAACAACCCACAAGAAATGAAATTAGGACAAGGCAACCCCCTTCATATCTAAAGGACTATTACTGTTATAACATTGCCAACAATCCTACCCTCATGTCATTGCAGCCAGCATCCAAGACTGACATAGAATATCCCATTTCCAAATATATAGACTATGACAGTTTCCCTAATAAACACAAAGCCTACTTGGCTGCCATTGCTCAACAAGATGAGCCTAGAAGTTATATAGAAGTTGTCCAAAAGGAATAGTGGAGAAAGGCCATGGAACATGAAATTAAAGCTCTTGAAGAAAACAATACATGGGAGCTTATGCAGCTTCCTAAAAATAAGAAATATGTGGGCTACAAATGGGTCTACAAGCTTAAATATAAAGCTAATGGGGAAATAGAAAAATATAAAGCTAGGTTAGTTGCCAAAGGCTATACCCAAATTGAGGGAGAAGATTTTAATGAAACTTTTGCACCTGTGGCCAAAATGACCACTGTAAGGTGCTTGTTATCCGTGGCTGTGGCAAAAGGATGGCAGCTCCATCAAATGGATGTGAGCAATGCCTTCCTTCATGGAGAATTGGATGAGGAGGTTTACATGGAACCTCCACAAGGTTATTCTATTCCTAAAAAGGGTATGGTCCGTAGACTGAGAAAGTCCATCTATGGACTGAGGCAAGCCTCTAGAAATTGGTACTCTAAGCTGTCTCGATCCCTCATTACTTATGGCTTCATTAAATCTGAAACAGATCACAGTTTATTCATATATGATCACAATAATGTTTTCTTGGCTGTTCTAGTCTATGTAGATGACCTAGTGATAGCTGGAAACAGTAACACTGAATGCAACACTTTTAAGGAATACTTGAGTAAGTGGTTTCACATGAAAGACTTAGGTACTCTTAAATACTTTCTAGGCATAGAAGTAACTAGAGACAGGAATGGTCTTTTTCTGTGTCAAAGAAAATACATTCTTGACATATTGAATGAATGTGGCATGCTTGGTTGCAAGCCAGCCTTGTTCCCTTTAGAACAAAATCAAAAACTAATTCTAGATGAAGGAGACCCTCATTAGAATCCTTCACAGTATAGGAGACTTGTTGGTAGGCTTATTTACCTAACCATAACCAGACCTGACTTGAGTTTTTCTGTGCACACTTTAAGTCAATTTATGCAGGATCCCAAACAAACACATTGGGATGCAGTCCTCAGGGTTCTAAGATATCTGAAAAGCACACCAGGTCAGGGCATACTGCTGCCAAAGGAAAATGATTTACAACTGATTGGTTATTGTGACTCGGACTGGGCTTCTTGCCCCATAACAAGGAGGTCAACTACTGGATACTTAATGAAGCTAGGGTCTGCTCCCATCTCTTGGAAGACCAAGAAACAAACTATTGTTTCTAGATCCTCCAGTGAAGCTGAGTATAGAGCCATGGCCCATGCAGCAAGTGAGATTCTCTGGTTGCATAGCCTTCTAAAGGGCCTGAAAGTGAATTGTAGAATGCCAACTACTCTGCATTGTGACAATCAGGCTGCCATACACTTGGCTGCAAATCCAGTATATCATGAAAGGACAAAACACATAGAAGTGGATTGCCACTTTATTAGGCAACACATGCGGTCAGGAGCCATCAAGCCAGAATATGTGCCTACTAAGCTGCAGCAAGCAGACATTTTCATGAAGGCATTAGGAGCAAAATTGTTCAAAGACTTAGCTAGCAAGATAGGCGTTCAATCTTATCACACTCCATCTTGAGGGGGAGTATTAAAATTGGCTTATACCCATTCTGTTATGTAGTTGTATTCTGTTTTGTATGTTCCTCTATTAGTTGTAATTAGTTTTTGTATAAGTTGGGTAGTTAGCTTCTTTTCTGTTTTAATAGATCATTCTTATCGTTTAGCTAGTTTTTCTGTTTGAGGACTTAGGCTTTTATAAAAAGGCAACCTCTGGAATTTTGTATGATTCCTTTGAATACTCAATAATAGATTCAGATTATACAAAAATATTATTTGTCTTTCAACAAATCTATTTTCCATCTCTTCATTTCTCTCTATTTTTAAAGTTTTAGAAAAAAAATATGTATTATATATATGTGTATAATTCTTTTGTGTATTTATTATCTCAAAACTTTAGTAAGGAACATCTCATTTCTCATGCGAAATAGAGAGGAATCTACCCATATCTATATATATTGTTACGGGAACCCGTAATAGAACTGGAATCATTTTGAAAAAAAAACATTTAAAAAAAAATAATAATCAGATTGCCAACACATAATTGAAGAAAAGTAACAATTTGTTCGACCCCACGATTTTTTTTAGTGTAGATGCTACATCATATATGTCATTCTGATTAAATGTATCAACCTAGATATGTATGAAACACAAATAACAAGCCTATGTTGGATGCACCAATTCCATGATCTCAAGCATAATTGTAAAATATTTGTAAATTATGTGCTATTTTTGGGTTAATTATTCAAGCTTTTGCCGGTATATACCTACCCTAATTTGAATTTTCCGGTTTGAGAGTGCAATGTCGCTTTCTCGTGCGGTGCAGTGTGGGAAGTTGACTAGTGATAGTAGGTATATGGGTAATCATCCTAGCACTCATCCTATTTTATTATGGTACTTTCAGATCGTTTTGTTTTTAAATTTCTGTTTTTATTTTTTTGTTTGCAAATAATTATAAAACTGTTGTATTGTTTTTATTCTGTTTTATGTTTTCAAATATTTATATTGGAAACAATGAAAAATAGAATAAATTGATTTTCAGTGTTTCCTTTATAAATTTCTGAAAACAGAAAACAGAATGAAAATAAATTGATAGTTTTGTAATTATTTCTAAAACCAGAAAATCGAAAGCAAACAAACTCTCGTATTCTCCATGTTTTGGTCCCTAAGCTAGCCGCGTAGAACACTGTTCCAACTCCACCGTCTTTAGATTTTATTCATGCATCTATTTATTTTTTACAAGGTTTCAAAGATGTTTGTCCCTGCTGCCACTTAGCTAGCTGTTCATGCTTCGCATATGTCTAAACTCTAAAGTATATATTATCCTATGTGCTCATATAAATATTAGTGTTGTCCAGTACATGCCCTTAAAGTTGGGTAAACAAGATTGGATGTTGCTTAAATATAAAATTTGTCTTTAGCAATTAGCAATAGTAATGCTTTTGTTTCATAGTCGTGATGCTATGCGTCTGTTTGTAAATTGACCTGAATAATTAGTTGTACATGAATCGGGTACCATTTTTATTTTTAACCAAATAAACAATGATATGAAAAAGGAAAAAAAAGGGCATATATATAATAAGGTCACACAAAGTTGTATACACTTCACGAGTGATAAAATACTTTATCAGCTACGAGGAACAGCAATAAAACGGGCTTTCAATGCATGGAAGCGAAGCCTTTTTCAGTTGTTGGGTGGACCTGGAGGTTGCATAATTTATAAGGAAAGATGGCTGCATATTCACATTTAAAGTGTTGAGATTAATTTTTCACCAATAAAAGGGTGAGATTAATTCAGCACAACTACAATTTTTTCAGAATTGAGTTGCTTATTTAATATTTCCAATGTAAGAGCATATCCAACAAGGGTTGCATAAAATTGAACAATGATTACTTACACAATTGTATCATTGGAGTGAGTTTACGTGGATTTGAATTGTTTGTATGAATTATTTTTATAAATAACTGATTCTTATATGAAAACATCCAATAAAAAAAGGAGAGTGAGAGAAATAAAAATTGCATTGGTTACATTCCTCTAGAAATTGAAACAACAATTTATGAATAAAGATGTGGGTGACTTCTGAAACCTATTTGACAAACTTTTTATAATTGCACAAATAAAGTAAAAAGTTACTTAAAGCAGTACAAAAGAAAAAGTTGATACGATGCTGTTATAGTAAGACTCATAGAAAGATGAGTTAAACAACTTTAATGAATTACACCATTTAAAGATGTTATATGGTACATATATATTTTTTGTGTGCCTCAATCAGTCCCCTTTCTTTCTAGTATGGCCCATAGGACCAAGGTTGAAGTAAGTGCACCGGCTATAGGGATGCCAATGGGGCGGAGCGGTTGCGATAGTGCTTTCCCCGCATTCTTCTCCGTCAATATCCATGGATATTTATACGGATAGCAGGTATTCATAAATATTCGTGAGTATTTAAGAGTTTAGAATAAAAGGAAAGAAAATAAAATTATATAATATAATATTACAATATATTATACTAACATTATATAATATACTATGTATATTTAAAAGAATTTATTATTATGAATTTAACCACTAAAAAGTATATAAAAAAAATTTATTTCATCTCAAAGTGATAAAAATTATCATAATATATATTATATATTTAATAAAAAATATTTATTATAAATATACGAACATCTATAAGACGAATACTATGATCTCCATCTTTATTCAATATGTATTTATTTACTTTCCATTTCGGATAATAGATACGGAAATTCATGTTTCCATGTAATTTTGTCATCCCCGGTGGTAGTTGGCTAGGATAGTAGGATCAGCTATGGCTCGGATGAGTTACATATGGAAACTGCTTTGTCATGCCTCTGTACATGATTAACCATGCTTGGGATATATATTTTACAGCTTATATTGCAATTTGCAACTGCGACAAAATTACAACAATCCATTACATATATTTCAATACAATTATCCAATATTACGTATATTGAGTACTTTTTAATAAATTATAAGTTATGATGGACTTGTGTTCCTTAACTAAGTGATTGGAGTTCAAATCCCAGTTCTTGAATATGGAGCGAATTTTCGTTGGGAGGGAGTTTCCCACCTTCAGATACCATTCATTCCCTCGTAAAAGATTTAGTCCTCGTTTCCGACGGAATATACTCCTGATCAATGACCAAAAAAATTATTATATGGAATATCATATCGATTGCTTATAAGATAAGAATTTTTTAGTTTTTTAACATGTTTTTTTTTCTCTATATCTAAACTATACATGCGCCTATGCCAAAGCACACAATGCATCAAATACAATTGTCTCATTTATAGCAATATTGGTTGGTTCAAGTGGTAAGGGATTTTGACATCTTAAATAAGTAGTTAGGAGTTCGAATTCTAACTTTGTGTATGGAAAAAATCTGACTGAAAGGGGAGAACCTCACCTTGTATACCCAACAGATTCCTCGACGGAGATTAGTAGGGGTGGAAATAGGCCAGGCCGCTCGTCAGGGGCCTATGGCCTGACCTATTTAAGGCCTAGCCTGGCTTAGCCTATTTAATAAAAAGGTCAGGTCTAGACTTTTTCAAAAGCCTTTTTAGATAAATAGGTCAGACTCGGGCTTCTGAAAAAGCCTTTTAAGCCTGATAGGTCGGCTTATTTATAATAAATAAATAAATAAATAATATTAAAATAAAATTATTTTTTATTTTATATATATATATATATATAATATGATTTATATAATTTAAAGAGATGCAATTTGCTCTTTATTTATAGAATGTTGGTTTGCTCCACATGTATACTTTGAGAGATGTGGGACTAACAGAAGCAATTGTAAACTAATTGAAGAAACCATGATGTTCAGAATAGTGAAGTTGTTCAATCCAATGCTGTTAATGGTGGCCGTGTGTTCAATTCAATGCTGTTAATAGCCATTGATGCCATTCAGCAACAACAAAGGTGTCAGCTAGTTCAGATAGAAACGGCAAGGCAATTGCCAGGGACAATGCAACAGAAGAAATGTGATGACGAAGAACAAGGTGAGCGTAGAAGTGATAAGTTTACTTTACATCAGGGCTTTGGTTTTAGGTGCGTAAGATGTCATGACTTATCAGATATAGGAGTTAGTCCCACATTGCTAAAACTATACATGTGAAGCAGACCATCATTCTATAAATAGAGAGCAATTGGGTATCTTTTAATAAAATTAGATAGGTCCTTAAAAAGGCTAACAGGCCAGGCTAGGCTTTTAAAAAGGTCAGGCCAGGCTTAAAAAAAAGCCTTTGACAGATAACAGGTCAGCCTTAAGCTTTTAATTTTTCAAACAGGCCAGGCCTATTTAATCAAAGCCTGACCTGACCTATTTCCACCCCTAGAGATTAGTCACTGCTAACGACAATAAATATCTACCCAATAAATATCGTCTATTTATAAGCATTCAAATTGAACAGAGATTACGGTGGCATCTACCTAATTATTATTACATTGGTTTGATGATCATTGAAAAAGAGATTGAAAGAACGATGTAATAAACAACAATAATCACGTTTTTTCTATATGCTCGAGAAAATTGTTTTTGAAAAAAAATATTTTCTTATTTTATAAAATTTTAATTATAAGATATTTGTATCAGAAAATAAGTTAATGAATGAATGTTAAAATTGATAGCACTTAAATTTTGAGAAATGATTTTTTTTAAAAAAATTGATTTTAAATTTTTTAGTTGATTCACATAACAGAATTAATTTGAAATTGAAATTATAATCGTAAGGATATTTTTGAAAGGTATTATTATACTTCAGAAAATATTTTGGCTTCAAACATCATTTGAGAAACCTGCAGTGTAATGATAATGAACTTTTATTGAAGCCACTACAGTAGTAATTATTTAATCGCTTATGATGTGTAGTAAATTTGTTTGGAGGATTCTAAGACTACTGTTAAAGAATCTAAAAAAAAAAATGTTCTTATGAGAAATTGATATATTTAATATTTAAAAATATGAAATATTAAATTTTTTCATAAAAACTTATTTTTTTAGTTTGTTAAAAAGTATCTTAAAAACACTGATATGAAATAACACAGAGTTTGTTTTATGAAATAACACTGACCTCTAATTACGCGCCGGATGATAAGGGTGGTGACTGACTGAGAGCTGATATCAACAGTACACCAATGGAATGTTCTGCCCCACCATGGACCATGCTTTCCCGTCCAATACCCACCACCAAATAATAAATCAATATATCATTAATCAGATCTATTTTATTATGGAAAATTAAGTTATGTATTGGGTTCAGCCGTCCATGTCTCTACTGAGAAAAGTAGACATTTTTTTCAAATAAAATAAAATAAAAGTTTAACTATTGAGTATAGTCAACGAAGTATTTAAAAAATTTCAAATATATCCCTATATTAAAAAAAATTATAATTAAGTCATCGAGTTTTTATAAAGTTTTTAATTTGGTCTCTATACTATTTTTTTTTAATTGGATTCCTAAACTTGTATAAAATTTTCAATAGAGGTACTGGTATAGGATTCCATGAAAAGGTCTTTGAGTTTACTGATGTGAAACGTGGCCTGAAATTCCCCCAAATTCGTATGTAGTGTTACAAGAGATCAAAATGTTGAGACGGAAAACCAAAACGTGACCTGCAACTGCTTCTCCTCTATCTGAACAAATAGTCCATTCATTCCCCAATTTATGTTTTGCGGTTGTATATCCATTCATTGAAATAATTTCGTCTAAAATAGTTCTCTCACTCGCAACTTACTACATCTCACTTCATCTTGTTACATCTTGTTGTATTTTGTTGTGACAATGTCAGGTTCATCTTCCACCCAAACTACTGATAAATGATTGATATGGTTATCCAGCTTGGATAAAATCAGTTATATTCCGTCTATTTCAACATATTGCTAACGAATTTTATAATTTAGGGACTCCATTGAAAATTTTATATAAGTTCAGAAACTCAATTAATTTTTTTTAGTTCATGAACTCAGTTAAAAACTTTATAAAAATTTAAAGATCCAATTATAAATTTTTTTAATATATAAACCTATTTAAATATTCTCAAATAATTCATGTACCTAGTCAAATAGTTAAACCTAAAATAAAAAGAGACTACAACGCTGCCTTAGGAATAATTAATTGTACTTGAAGATACTTAGCTGTAGTTTTTTTTTTTTTTTTTTCTATCTATTATTATATTACCTTTCTTTTTAACCGATGTAGACATGTAGTGGAGTTTAAACTCAGAGTCAGACTTTCTAAACATAATTTTACCTAAAATGAATTTACCAGTCCAGTAGGCAGTAGTACTAGTAGCTTCTTTCTTTGTTTTTTTCGAACATATGCGATAATATAATTTATTGGAGTCACTTATTTCTCTTTCTATACATTCTGCCATTTCATATCATTATTTTATATTTTATATTTTTATACATTTTTATATTATTTTATATTAGTTTAAGTAATTCTCTATTTTAATCAAGTAACTCTAAAAGTTATAATGTTTTATATAAATAACAATGACTACTTCTATGGTGCACAAGTGGGATGGGTATACCTATCGTGCACAATCTTGAATAACTATTATCTACTATTGGATCAATCTAATCCACACAATAATATCATACATCCACCACAGCTTATCACTTCCCAACTCCATCGAGTTCATCTCTCGCCGTCAAGTTCATCCCCTCGCCGATGTGGCCGAAACTAAGTTTTCTCATCTTCGACGGGGAACTCCGGCAAAAGGCGTGACGGAGAGCTTCGACGAGCTTGGAGAAGTAGATTCACTGCTCCGTGTCGGATCTTCATGAAATGGTGGTGTAGGAATCGTCGTGCTCTCCCTGCCCCATCGAGTTCATCCGCTCACCGTCACGACCAGAACTCGATCTGCGGCATCACGATCTTCGTGGTCGGAGGTTGTGGATGCAGGTTGATCGGTAACGAAGGTGAAGAAGAAGACCGGCAGAGCGATCGATCGAGTCGATCGGAGCTCGTGGAGTAGGACAAAAACACGATCATCCGCCACGTCGCGATTCCTGCTAGGGATTTGAGGATTTTGGGCTCTGTCTTCTCTCACTCTTCCAATATTCCGGGTAATTGAATTTTCTGATTTATTTGAGTTTTAGGGTTTCTGTGAATGTTTGATTGTAGTGCTCATTTTGATGGAATCATGTCGAGCTATGTTTGAATTTTGGAAATTTGGTTGGTGAAAAATTTGTGCCATGGTTCCTTCCCGTATGTTTTGATTATTTCTTCTTCTTCTTCTTTTTTTTTTTTGAATGTGTATTTGGGTTTAAAGACGAGGTATTGCATATTAGAAATTTGCAATCCGCAGTTTGATCATTGTTCTATGCCGGAGGAAGGGTGGAGCTTGCTAGAGAGAGGAGAGAGAACATGTGAGTTGGGGAGGGATAATATGTGGAGGGTGCACCATATTACTGTACTCCACATAAATCTGATGGTTAAAATAAGTTGTGCATGGTGGGTATACCCATCCCACTTGTGCATCATAGAAGCCGCCAAATAACAATAACAATGCTTACAATTGAATGACATAATGTTCCAACAATCCTATTATGCAAGAAATATGAACCGGTTATTATTGCTTAAACAACTCATGACTTACCAGTTACTTAAAAATGTGGGGTAAAAAAAATAGAAATTAATATCCATCCTATTTAATCAAGTGAGTTAGGATGTTTATATATTTTAACTAATCAAAATTTCTCACTTTGTGGTCAAATTCCAAATTCATTTTATCAATGTCTATTGATCCAATTGATAAAAAGTTTAGTCCCCTTTAAGTAAGATCTTGTATTTGAGTTTTGTAAATGAAATAAATAGAATATGAGAGAGCTTTATTCCCTAACAGAGATCTTCCTAATTTAATTAAGATTAATCGAAATTCAATCTAATTTTAGAAAAATGTAAATCAGAAAACTCCAAAATCACTTTAGAGAGGGTAATCCAAAAGCGTGAGGGTCACCTTCACGGGGAGTCATAGTCTATAATAAAAGTCTCGAGTTTCAACTCTCTCTCTCTCTCGCTCGCACAAACCAATTATATCGGTTGCTTTAATAAATTGCAATGTAATTTCTCATTTTCTCTCTCAACCCACAATGGCGAAACTGCTTCTTCTACAGCTTCCTCTTCTACTTCTTCTGCTGCTTATTCTCCTACAACGGTGTCGTTTTGCAATGTCGAACCTCGCACTCTCAGATTTGTCCCTTCCCTCTACGTTTTGAATCTCTTCGATCCATTCAACTTCCTCAGGTACATTTTAACTTTTTCAAATCTCCATTTTCTGCGTTCACTTCGCAAAATTCGTGCTATCTGATTCTTCAACTTTGGTGCATAAGTTAATGTAATTCATAGTTACTCCTATTTTTGTTTTCAGTGAACGAAACTGTTTCTCGAGTAACTTGAGTTGACTGATAGTGTAGTCTTTCGATGCATCACAACATTGTGTTTTTAAGTTTGAAATTCGAATTACTGTTTAGTATTACTTACTATTTATGCTTTGATTGAGTTTGTACTTTGTATCTAGGAGCGTGAAATCTGTTACTGTTAGTGAATGAGATGGAGCAGTATGAAATACTTGAGCAAATCGGAAAAGGTGCTTTTGGTTCTGCACTTCTTGTGAAGCATAAGCATGAGAAGAAAATGTGAGAAACCAAGCTACATTACTTTTTTTCCTTTTTAATTTTTAATTTTGTGGTTGTCTCTATTAATTTGTGCAGTTTAAGTGGTTAACCTTGTATTTTGAATTATATAGATATGTGCTGAAGAAGATTCGCCTTGCTCGTCAAACTGATCGCTCTCGAAGGTCTGCACACCAAGAGGTTAGTGCTTAATAGTGTTTTAATAAGTGAACTAACGGAACATCTAGTGGAATTTCATTTGATAATGTGCCTAAAGACAAGTTTCAACCTCAATATGAATAAAATGGATTCAGGCAGTAAACTTAACGGTCTCTGTTGACTCAAAATGTTTGATGTGAAATTATTGGTGGATATGATTCAGGATATTTTTTATGTCGTTTCTTACTTTCTTTTTTTGGGTCTGTGTAGATGGAGCTCATCTCCAAATTAAGAAATCCATTTATTGTGGAGTATAAAGATTCATGGGTAGAAAAGGTACGTGCTTCTTAACTTCTCTTCACGTCCTCAGTTAGTTACAAGAATGGCTCCTATTAGAAGCTTTCCGTTATAAACTTCTAGTGGAAGATTGCTATTAAACCTTTCTGTGCTTGACACGGTCTTATCTGATGCTAACCCTGAATTTATTATCTTTTTGGTTTCATTTGTTGTATTATACTATTATTTCTTCGGCTGTTTCCTTCTATTATTACAGTTTTGATTTAATGATGATTGGTGATGACTGATGACGTATAAACCGATGCTACTACTTCATGCTGGTATTTTTTTATGTCTTACTTCTCAGGGTTGCTATGTGTGCATTATTATATGTTACTGTGAGGGTGGAGATATGTAAGTCTCTTTTCTCATTTTTTTTCTAGATTATAATTTGTGGTTCTATATTCTTTCAATTGGTTGCTTTCATGAATTGGATCGATGGTAGCTTTTTAAATACATTATTGATGTAACACAGGGCAGAGGCTATAAAGAAAGCTAATGGTGTTTTGTTTCCTGAGGAGGTTATGTCTCTTTTTTTCTGTTGCCGAAATAAATTTTTTCTTTATATACCTATTTTCCTTTGAAGAAGAATATTCGTCTTTAAATAAATCACGTAATATTTAGATTCGCACATTTAAAATCTAAAAGGTCATTAGTTTTCAGAAACTTTGTAAGTGGCTTGTTCAACTTCTGATGGCACTTGACTACTTGCACAAGAACCATATTCTCCATCGTGATGTCAAGGTTAGCATCAAAAGCCTCTTTGTGCTTAGCAATAGGATTTCTATTTCCATGTATATACTATCAAGCCAACTACTAATGAGAAAATCGCATGATTTTGTCAGTGTTCAAATATATTCTTGACAAAAGATCACGACATACGTCTTGGTAAGTTATTCTATTGTTCCTTTAAATGAAACACAGCTGGTTAAAATTTTGCTTACAAGTTATCGATGATGAAACAGGTGATTTTGGACTTGCCAAAAAGTTGAGTTCAGATGATCTTACTTCCTCTGTAAGAAATTTTCAATCTACAAATTGAGTTTACCTTCCTGATTGTAACTTTTGTAGGATGTCTTGTAATCATCAAGAATTGCTGCCTTGTAATTTAGGTTGTAGGAACTCCTAGCTACATGTGCCCCGAGCTCCTTGCTGATATACCTTATGGTTCTAAATCAGATATTTGGTCCTTGGGTAATTACTCGTGTGTTATGGTTATTTTTCCATGATAAGCTTTTTATTATCTGGCTGTATATGTATTCATGATATCTGAAATTGGTTATTCAGGATGCTGTATATATGAAATGACCTCGCTTAAGCCTGCATTCAAAGCATTTGTAAGCGCTCTTTTTAGTTAAAACAGGTTTCTTTGTTTGTATCTCATCTTCTTTGAGCATATTTAACACTTCCATTGCTGCTGTCGTATTTCCAATTTTTTATTGGTTACATTGTATTGCCAATTTTCATTTTATTATCAATCAGATACCTATGTCTGCAGATCAATTTGACTATCATTACATTACCTTGTTTGCAAATGTATTTGTGTTTTGTGAATTGACCAGTAGAATCAATTTCTACTAATTTACTGTCTCTGTATCTCCATTTGATATGTTATGAACTGATGCCAATTTCTTTTACTACGATTTTCACAATTGATTATAACAGCACTCGTTTAGCTGCTTGGTTATACTTATATTATCTTTCAAAGACTTGAAAACTACTCATTTTTACTGATTTTCATATCTTTGCCAACTTTGCTTTATTAAGATATATAATTATATTTTGATTTCTTTGAACAGGATATACAAGCACTAATTAACAAAATTAACAAGTCCATAGTGGCTCCGTTGCCAACAAAATATTCTGGTGCATTGTAAGTCCTTGTTCTTTCATCCTGTGGTTACTTTGGCTACTATTGCCAGTTGCAAATTGCACTGTCATGTCTTAACACTGTTAAGTTTAGCATTTTCACAAACCTTGTGCTTAAAGTTGTCCTGAGCTAACAGCTGCTGGTAAGCCAAAGCTCATTGAAAGTAGGGTTTCTTGTAAATTTATAGCGATCAACTGGTTATATTTTGGACTGTACTATTGATCTAATCATATTTGTTTTCCTTATGGCAGTCGAGGTCTTGTTAAAAGCATGCTGCGGAAAAATCCAGAGCTCAGGCCTAGCGTATGTATAAAAACTATCCTCTGACCTTGAATAATTGATGCAATGTATTGGTGCAGTATCTAGTATTGTAACTTGTTTGATTCATGATTGAATCAATTCTAGATTAGATATTAGCAAGAATTGTACCTATTCTCCTCTGACCTAGAATAATTCTCATTTCTATATGAACAAGAATTCTACCTTTTTCCTTTCATATAAACAAACCTTCCATGGTATAGAAGATGATTCTGATTTCTTCATTAAATCAATAAGAACAGGACACTTAATGGGAAAAGCAGGCATCTGAATGGGTACAGAAGAGGTACCTAAATGCTTGCAATATTTTAAAGCAGTCTGATGAAATATACTAAACTTCATGGCTAGCGTTTCTACATTATTTGAAGCAGCTTTAATTTGTTTGGGTAGATTTAATGATGTCTGATTGACAGAAAAATTGGAAACTAGTATTTGTGTCTTCAAACATTTCAAGTTCCGAGATAAAGATTATGAAGTGACGTGGAGTAATGATTTTGAAGTAGTCTTTTGTAATCATCCTTTCTTTCTTACTTCCTTTCACATACTTCTGGAGGCAGGCTGCAGTGCTACTTGGGCACCCACATCTTCAACCTTATGTTCTTAATATCCATCTCAAAATTAATAGCCCCAGGCGAAGTACATTGCCGGGACATTGGCCAGAATCCAACTTCATGAAGAAAGCTAGATTTTTGAAGCCAGAACATGATCCCGTTTCCATCTATAGGGATAAGTGGCTTTCTTTCAGCCATGATGGGACTTCAAATCCTAGTGTATCTGGAGCAGAGCAAGATTCTCTATGCTCTACCCGAGAAATAGATTGTACTCCTGATCATTTGAATCAAAGATTAGCAGAACTGTGTGTTGGAGATAGCCATGAAGTGAATGCAAACCTTAAGCCAATTGTTTCCAGAACTTCTAGTATTGCCAGGACTCCAAGATTCACTTCATCAAAAGCTTCTGCTACCCACAAGAAATCAATGAAACCTTCAAAGAATCACACAGCGGTAAGGCAAGATGGAGTCCATCATGTTTTAATGTTTATCACATAGTACATGACTATATTCATGAAACAAACTTAAGCATGTGACCTATGTTCTGTGGGTGGTTACAATGGACTACTCTTGCAGTGTAATGGTATTTTTCAATTAAGAATTTAAGATGTCTGACTTTCTAAAGTTTATTGTTACAGCTTCCTATATCACACAATACCAAACAACCTGCCCATACAACTCGCAGAGCATCATTGCCGTTCCCAAGAAGTGCTGCCATTCAGAAGCCTCCTCGAAGGGCCACTATTGGTTTACTTAGCAATGTGAATTCACCCAATATTTCGGTCAACTCTCCCCGTATTGATAAGATAGCAGAATTCCCATTAGCATCATATGAAGATCAATTTTTTCCCATCAATCGACCTTCACCAACCTCTGCCCAGGGTTCCTCAGGCTCCCCTCTTTGTGGCAATGATTCAACTATGATAGACAAATGCACAGTAGACATATGTGATATAGCCAACATCAGACCAAACTGTACTGATGCTTGGGAGGGAATCAAGCGCAGCATGTTCAAGAAAAACAATGAGGACAAAAGTGGCTCCTATGAGAAAAATGCAACTGCTGGAGCATCAAGCCACAACTCTTCAGACTCGCGCCGCCGGCAGTTTGACACTTCATCATTCCAACAAAGGGCTGAAGCCTTGGAGGGGTTGCTTGAATTTAGTGCAAGATTACTACATCAGGAAAGGTATGATGAACTTGGAGTTTTGTTAAAACCGTTTGGACCTGGAAAGGTTTCCCCAAGGGAAACAGCTATTTGGTTGAGCAAGAGTTTCAAAGAGAACACTTTCAACCGGGAACAATCCGCGTAAACTGCTGTACTATGGACTGTAGTCATGTTTGTAGAGTTCGGTGTTTCTTTCTTCTCACACGGTGACATTTTAGACAGCTGATTTTTGTAGGCTACAACGTTTTCTCATTTACCCACTTCCTTTCACTTTAATGATAACTCAAGCTTTCGATCTGATGAAATGAGGAAGACGATAGATAATTTCATATTGTAACATTAATCATATATTTATGATTTCATTTGTTTTCTCCTTCCCTTCATGGCAGTTATAATCTGGCATCCTAATTCCTACTGTACATCTCTTCGCTTCTGATGCTAAGTATTATAGACACAGACGTTATGAGAAATTATGAGAAATGCTTGGTGCATAACAGTACAGTGGGCATCACCCCACAACTGTGTGGTGCCATAATTAAAGTGTAGTAGAAAATTAGGTGGAATAATTCAGAGGTAATGAGGTACTAGTACCAGGAACGAGGAAGAACAGGGCAACGAGCGTTATAAATTATAGTAATGGATGACCTAAGCATTAATGTCCAAAATTGAATTGTTTGCTTGTTCTGTAGTTAGCAAGAGAATTCAATAGTAGGAATCACTATATGCCGTGCTGCTGCCGGTGGAGTCGCGCTTGCTGTTCTTCATTGACCCATAGAGGCTAATAATCCAATGGTCCAGGTTTCCTTGATCAAAGCTTGACGAGTTAGAGGACACACTATGCCTTGGACCATTCAGTGAGGTAACAAGTTCTCTAGTAGATTCTACAGACTTGTTTTTGTGCCCCATTCCCTTTTTGGGTCGTTGTTTTGGTTCACTAAGAGACCTTGCTTTTGCCCTTGAAGATTCTGTCTTGTTCATGTAACTTGGTGACCATGGTTGGTGGTGAGACACTGGGTGGCGCTCAGAAGTTGATAAGGCTATTGTTGTTGGGTTAAATGTAGACACGGACCGGTAGTTTTCAGGGCTGTTTGGTGCTGTGATTAAAGTATCCTCCTTGTATTGATGTTGCCCTTTTGAAATTGACATACGCTTTGAATAGAATGTTGTGGAATCATGCTCCATGCTCTTCATATGTGAACGATCTATAGGGGCACTTCTGCTTTTCCAAACCTCCAGCATTTCTTCCAGACTCATATCCTTTGAATCCTATACATAATAATGGCCATGTTACAGGTTGTAGATGTTAGCTAGATTGCAGCATAACATAACAGGTAATTGAAATTCAGCCTAAAGCTTTATTAAGATGAATTTTCAATGGGATTTCCATCTGAAAATGCTAGTAATACATTACTTTCGTACACTGACACACATTTATCTAACAGCTGCCTATGTTGGTTGCATCAGAGTGTTAAGTGTAGCTATGCAGAAAGCAGAAAACAAGATTTGATCAATTTTAATCAGATGGTAAAAATTATGCACCTATGGGGTGATGTGTATGTGAGTAGCATTGGTGTTTACATCTAAATTGAATATTTATTGCTTGAATAATCGTATTATGGCAAGATGACTTTGGGAAAATTTTGCATATGCTTACTTTATTTTCTCTTATTTGACCTTCGGAGTGAGGAATTTCTCTATCTTGACGAGGTTGTTTTCCAAGAAGATTTGCATCCTCTACCGTCTGAATTCTGTGAATTCGAGCTCTTACTTGGATGGCCATCAACGCGTGCATACCACGCAGTGTAGCAGTTGTTTGTTTCCTTACAAGGTGACCCCTCACTAGTGCCTGTAACTTGACTAATCCCTTTAAAGCATGCAATGCTCTCCTTGCCTGAAAATTTGCATGTAGCATGTTCATCAAACTTAGCATGTAGCCTAGGAATAGGATGTGCAGAAAGCTATTGGATGAACCATCTTTCCTAAAAAAGATTAAGTATCTTGATGAAGGTACATGAATGACTTTATTATCTCTAACAAAAGAAGATGCTTAGCAAGATGTAGCCATACAAGATCAGATGAATATGAAGTGAAATTAATTACCAAATATGAGCGAAAGGCGGCTTGAATCTTTATAGCTGCCTCGGTTTTATCTTTTGTGCCATGAGAAACCCGTGCTAGTGCTGATGGGAGACTCTTTGGAGCTTGAGTTTCCAACAAGGCTTGCATTTGCAGTTTTGCAGAGTCACCTAATGAGTCAAAAGATCTAGAAAAAATATTCCCTGATAGCATGCCTGTTTTTCTTCCACTTACACCTGTTAGTCTCCCAAAGCTCCATCTTCGCTTCACTTTAGGACATACCATTTGACTATCCCCCATGTTGGCACTCATATTCTCAGTGCAGAATGTATCAATCTTCTTGAATTTGTCTTCCTTTTTCCCCAGAAGAAAGTTTCTAATCCATTTACCAGCCTTCCCCATTTCTGTTCCTCACCTTCCAAAAACACCTTTTAACAGAACCTAGTAGCAACTAAAGAAGTCACAAAGTCACTGAGGTTCCTAGTGCCTCAAATATACACAAAGTCTGGTTCTTATGCTAGTTTTAATCTTGTTACACTTGCATTATATATATTGCATTCTTCTACTACTTGTTCAGTATGACTTTTTTTTGGGTTCTTGTGCTGGTATTTAACTATTTATTACTGGCTTTGGCCTGCAAAGCTTTCCCTTATAAAGCCACTTGCCACCCTCGTGGAGCTTCTTAAATATAATTGGGGGAGTATTTCCATTTCAACATGGCCTCAGCATGATCATCAAGAGCCGTAAATTTTTCTGACTAGAGTTAAGTAAATATTTTTTAGGGGACCATGCTGTTAAAATTAAAAGATGTTTCTTAGCAGGGTCTACCAGCTAGTTAGAGGAATACAATCAATGACGGTGCCTCTCTATAGAAATAAGGAGGCAGAAACGTCACTGTTTTGTTCCTTTGAAGTTCTCATATTAAAAAGACTTCTTTTAAGCACGAGCCTACCCATGAGATTAAGCTTTCTTAATCTTTTATGACCTCAAAGAAATCAATGAACATGGGATTCTTTTTTTGTTCTTACAATGTCGGTAGTAGAAGATGAATAAGGGTGCATTTAAGTAAACAACTTAATTAAGAGCCTATCACATAAGACCTTATTGCATGAGAGCTTATGCCATAAGCGCTTAAAGAAAGAAAATGAAAAAAAGAGGCATGAGGGGATTCGAATAGTGAAAAACACGGAGAGGGTATTTAGTGCATAAGCTCTTATGATAATTCCATAAGCTTCTCCCAATGACTTATGAAAATAAGTCAAAAACTCCTTATGGGATGACATAAGTTATTTTTATAAGCTCTGCCAAATACATTGTATAAGAGCTTATGTCTTCAGATAAGTCAAAAGGAGCTTAAATAAGCTCTTCCAAACGTCACCTAAGAGATAGATGATCAACCATGGTATTAGCATTTAATATCGGGCCAATCGAGGAAGTGAGCTGATTTATAAATTAAGAATGAGAGTCACTTTGTTATCCAAAAAATCTAAACAATTTAGACTCAAGCTTCCCAACTTATACACATTACAGTTTTCTTTATTTTGTGCCACGTTGAACTTTATTCTCCAATTAAGCATCTAGAAGTGAACGTCGAATATAAATAAAAAGTAACTCGAATTACTACACTATGCGTGTTGACTTTGATCTCGTCTCTGTGCTGTTGTCCTCTTTCGGCTCTGATTTAGTCAAGGATATGAAGAGCCATGTATCTTTCACATCAACCGAATAAAAAAGTAGTGTTAGTATATGGTTAGAGTGATTTATATTTCCCCAGTTGAATGGTGTGTGTGAACCATAGCTCTTTTCGTAAATTAGAATAAATTTCCCCAATCCATTTTCGAATGATCTTTCTTTTCCTTTTGTTTTTTGGCCAGGGTATAGGCTATAGTTGATTCTTCCCATGTTAAAATAGCTATATGGTTAAGTTAGTTTCAAAGTTGGTTAAGTTAGTTAAGTTAGTTTTTCTTGTTTGATGTTAGTTGTAGTTAGTTAGCCTTCTAAGCTTCTCTCCCTTTAGTCTTTCAGATGTATATATGTATCAGTTTGCCATAGTTGCAATTCATTGAATGAATTTCACCATTCAAAACACTTAGTTCTCATTTCTTGCACAACAAGAAAACTCTGGTGAATTCTCTTTCTGCTGCCATTCAGTTCTTCTGTTTTCACATGGTATCATTCGCTTTCTAGCTTCCGCTTCCAAGATTCTTGATCCTTCGTTGATCAATTTTCAATCCTTGTTGTGTTGATCCTTTGTTGATCACTTCTGGATCCTTTGTTGATCCTTTTTCGATCCTTTGTTGATCGTTTCTTGACCATTTCTTGGTCCCTTGTTGATACTTCTGGCATTCTTGCTGATTTTTCAAATCAATCTGTCTTCTTTCTGATTCAATTTCTCCTTTGATTCTTTGCGAAGAATGGCAAATCTTGACATCATTGCTGATCCAACCAATCCTCTTTACATGCATCCCAACGAAAATCCCGGCTCTGTCTTGGTTTCAGCTCCTTTGATTGGTAGCAATTATCACTCTTGGTCTCGTGCCATGTTCTTAGCCCTAAAAGCAAAGAACAAACTTCCTTTCATCAATGGCTCCATTCCCAAACCTGATGAGGACGACCCTACCTTCCCAGCATGGGATCGCTGTCACACTTATGTACTTTCTTGGATTCATCACTCTTTGCATCCGGATGTTTTGCCTAGCATTCTATGGATGGACACTGCTGCAGAAGTGTGGAAAGATCTCAAAATTCGGTTTTACCAAGGGGATGTATTTCGCATTGCTGATTTACAAGAGGAGATCTTTATGTGCAAGCAAGGTGATATGTCTATCTCTGTCTATTTCACACAACTGAAAGGATTATGGCAGGAACTTGATAATTTCAGGCCCATTCCCTTTTGTTCTTGTGCAACTCGATGTACTTGCACTTTGATCCCCACAATTCAGACCTATAAAGACAATGATCATGTCATTCGGTTTCTTAGAGTACTCAATGAGCAGTATTCCCATGTCAAATCCCAAATAATGTTGATGAAGCCCCTACCTGACATCAATGAGGCATTTTCTCTGCTATGTCAACAAGAAAGAGAAATTGGTGGGCCTGTTAAAGAACCACAAATCTTGTTCAACTCCACTGAAGATAGAAATCAGGTTTGGAACAGAAACAATCGAGGCAGAGGGGGCAAGAATGGATCTAGCAGTCGTGGCAATTCAGGAAGAACCTCCAAGATATGTACTTACTGCAATAGAAGTGGTCACACTATAGACACATGCTATAAGAAACATGGTTTTCCTCCCAACTACAAGAGAAACAGTGCAGTAAACAATTGCACAGCCTCGAGAGAATCCTTTTCAGATGATGATGTGCATACTGTTATCTCTCATAGATCTCATAGGGAAGAACCTGAGAGTTATGGCACTGGTTTCACTCCTGAGCAGCACAAGGGCTTGCTAGCACTGCTTCAAGGATATCAGAATCACAGCACTAACCAGATCACTACCTATCCTGTCATACCAAAACTTTCAGGTATAATTTGTAGCCTATCTAGTCTTTCCAAACCTAGTCTTTGGATCTTGGACACTGGTGCCACAGATCATGTTTGCTTTTCTTTAGATCTTTTTCAAAGTTTCAGGAGGATAACTCCCATTCCAGTCAAGTTACCAAATGGTAGTCATGTCACCTCCAACATATCAGGAACCATTTTTTTCTCAGCTGATCTTTACCTTAGTGATGTTCTCTACATTCCTGAATTTAGTTTTAACCTTGTTTCTATCTCCAAGCTCACCAGATCCCTTAATTGCAATCTGACTTTTTCTTCCTCTCAATGTCATATACAGGACATGACAACTTTGAAGATGATTGGTGTAGCTGAACTGAACCAAGGCTTATATGCAATAAATTCCCCAAGTATGCTGACTTTCAAGACATATTCTGTCAATATAGTTGAAAGCTCCTCTTGTAACCTCTGGCATAGGAGACTAGGCCATCCATCCTTTGATAAAATTGCTGTTCTACACAAATGCTTTCCTTTTATTGATTGTAATAAATCACAAGCTCCTTGTGATGCTTGCCATATGGGAAAACAAACGATTACCTTTCTGTCATAGTCTTTCTCAATCTGAATCCATTTTTTGTATCATACATGTTGATATCTGGGGCCCTCTTTCTGTGCCATCTATGCTTGGTCATAAATATTTCCTAACAATTGTTGATGATAAAAGTAGATATACTTGGTTATTTCTAATGAAGCACAAATCAGAAGTGCCTTTTCTCATTCAAAACTTCACACAACTTGTAGAAACACAATTCAACAAAAGAATAAAGTGTGTTAGATCTGACAATGGAAAAGAGTTCATCTTAACTCAATTCTATAACTCCAAAGGGATTGTGCATCACACAACCTGTGTGGAGACTCCACAACAAAATGGCATTGTGGAAAGAAAGCACCAACACATTCTCAACATTGCTAGAGCCATTCTATTTCAGGCAAACCTTCCTAAATACTTCTGGAATTTTGCTGTGGCACATGCCACTCACCTCATTAACAGACAACCTTCATCCTACTTGAAAAACATAACTCCTTATGAAGCCTTACATGGCAGACTGCCTAATTTGTCAAATCTCAAAGTCTTTGGCTGCTTATGCTATGCAAGCACCATTACTTCTCATAGAAAGAAGCTAGATCCAAGGGCTAGGAAGTGCCTGTTTCTTGGCTACAAGACTGGCACAAAAGGTCATATCCTTTTCGACCTTAAAACTAGAGAAACATTCCTCTCAAGAGATGTTTCTTGGCTACAAGACTTTGTGGAAAGAAAGCACCAACACATTCTCAACATTGCTAGAGCCATTCTATTTCAGGCAAACCTTCCTAAATACTTCTGGAATTTTGCTGTGGCACATGCCACTCACCTCATTAACAGACAACCTTCATCCTACTTGAAAAACATAACTCCTTATGAAGCCTTACATGGCAGACTGCCTAATTTGTCAAATCTCAAAGTCTTTGGCTGCTTATGCTATGCAAGCACCATTACTTCTCATAGAAAGAAGCTAGATCCAAGGGCTAGGAAGTGCCTGTTTCTTGGCTACAAGACTGGCACAAAAGGTCATATCCTTTTCGACCTTAAAACTAGAGAAACATTCCTGTTCTACACAAATGCTTTCCTTTTATTGATTGTAATAAATCACAAGCTCCTTGTGATGCTTGCCATATGGGAAAACAGAAACGATTACCTTTCTGTCATAGTCTTTCTCAATCTGAATCCATTTTTTGTATCATACATGTTGATATCTGGGGCCCTCTTTCTGTGCCATCTATGCTTGGTCATAAATATTTCCTAACAATTGTTGATGATAAAAGTAGATATACTTGGTTATTTCTAATGAAGCACAAATCAGAAGTGCCTTTTCTCATTCAAAACTTCACACAACTTGTAGAAACACAATTCAACAAAAGAATAAAGTGTGTTAGATCTGACAATGGAAAAGAGTTCATCTTAACTCAATTCTATAACTCCAAAGGGATTGTGCATCACACAACCTGTTTTGTGCCTGTTTCTTGGCTACAAGACTGGCACAAAAGGTCATATCCTTTTCGACCTTAAAACTAGAGAAACATTCCTCTCAAGAGATGTTGTCTTCTATGAAGATAAATTCCCTTACCTAAAAAATACAAGTGATTCTGCACATCACAGTAGTTTTTCAATACCACAACTTTCTGCAGATACATTCTATGATACTGCAGTCATTGACCATATACAAAATCCTGATCCTAACCATGATCCTGAACCTGATCATGAACCTCCCGAAGAACCTGACCATCACCCTGAACCAATTCCCCCACCTATGCCTAACATTCCAACTACAAGGCAGTCAAACAGAGTAAGGAGACAACCTACATACTTGCAAGAATATCATTGTTCTCTAATCAGTTCAGCAGCCACACCATCATCTCCCAAGTTGCAGGTCAGGTATCCACTTTCTCAATACATTCCTTATGATAATCTGTCTAGAGCACACAAGCATTTTACCCTAGCCATTTCCTCCTCTTTTGAGCCTAACAATTATGCAGAAGCTGTGACTGATGATAATTGGAATAATGCTATCAAGACTGAGCTGCCAGCACTTGAGAAAAATCAGACTTGGACTCTCACTCATCTTCCACCAGGCAAACAGACAATTGGATGTAAGTGGGTTTTCAAACTAAAACACAAAGCAGATGGAACTATAGAGAGATACAAGGCTAGACTAGTAGCCAAGGGTTATACCCAAACATGTGGCATAAACTATCTAGAGACTTTCAGTCCTGTGGTCAAAATGACCACAGTTAGAGTGCTGTTGTCACTTACCTCCACACACAAGTGGCACCTACACCAGCTAGATGTCAACACAGCTTTCCTCCATGGAGATCTCAATGAGGAAGTATATATGGTTCCCCTATCAGGACTGTAGCTAACCGACTCATCACTGGCCTGCAAGCTCCAAAAATCCCTATATGGCCTGAAGTAAGCAAGTAGACAATGGAATGCCAAATTATCTCAAGTTCTGCTTACTTCTGGTTACTCTCAATCCAAGGCAGATTACTCACTTTTTGTTAAAGCCAATGGTCCCAGTTTCATAGCCATTCTTGTATATGTTGATGATCTGGCTCTAGCAGGGAATGACATCACTGAAATCAACACCATGAAAAGATTACTTGATGAAAGGTTTAGCATCAAGGACCTAGGCAACTTGAAATTCTTCCTCGGGTTCGAAATTGCCAGAACACAAAAGGGAATCAGCCTCTACCAGAGAAAATATGCACTAGACCTGTTGCAAGACACAGGGTTACTTGCTGCAAAACCTTGCAACACACCAATGGACTACAAAGCAAATCTGCATAGTCAGTCTGGAGAGCCAATGCATGATCCTAGCAGCTATAAACAACTAGTTGGTCGACTGCTCTACCTCACTCATTCTAGACCAGATATCAGTTATGCAGTCAGCCATTTAAGCCAATTTCTGCAAGCCCCAACCTCAACACATCATCAAGAAGCACTGAGAATTCTGAGGTACATCAAAGGAGCACCCGGGAAAGGACTGTTCTTCCCAGGAGATTCCAATACTCAGATCAAAGGATTCAGTGACTCGGATTGGGCAGCATGTCAAGATACTAGGCGATCCATCACAGGTTTTTGCTTCTTCCTAGGCTCTTTACTGGTGTCATGGAGAAGCAAGAAGCAAACTACAGTGTCTAGATCCTCATCCGAGGATGAGTACAGGGCATTAGCACAAGCCACATGTGAGGCTCAATGGCTGCAGTACCTACTCCATGACTTTGGCATTCCTTCCCAACAAGCAATCATCTATTGTGATAATCAATCTGCCCTTCACATAGCTGCGAATCCAGTGTTTCATGAAAGAACAAAACATATTGAGATTGATTGTCACATAGTTAGGGAGAAATTGCAATCTGGAGTGATTCACCTACTACCTATCTCTACTACTTCCCAACTTGCTGACATTCTCACAAAACCTTTGGCACCTGGCCCGTTTAAATTCCTCATTTCCAAGCTTGGCATGTTCGATATACACATTCCAGCTTGAAGGGGGGGTGTTAAAATAGCTATATGGTTAAGTTAGTTTCAAAGTTGGTGAAGTTAGTTAAGTTAGTTTTTCTTGTTTGATGTTAGTTGTAGTTAGTTAGCCTTCTTAGCTTCTCTCCCTTTAGTCTTTCAGATGTATATATGTATCAGTTTGCCATAGTTGCAATTCATTCAATGAATTTCACCATTCAAAACACTTAGTTCTCATTTCTTGCACAACAAGAAAACTCTGGTGAATTCTCTTTCTGCTGCCATTCAGTTCTTCTGTTTTCACATCCCATTCACGGTTGGTTATATATCGTCTTCCTCTTTTCCCCCATCAGCATTGTATAATTTTCATTGTATTTCTACTTCATTTGTTCTCTTACTAGTTTTACTTTTTTTCTAAAAATTACTAAGAATAACAATAACACTCTGACTTTTCCTTACTGCAATTCAGTGGAAACCACCTATATAATTTATGCTTCTCAATGTGTTTCCAAGCAATTCTACTAGAGGTGTTCACGGATTGGATTGAATTGGATCGGTTTTGAGTTAAAAAGCTATCCGATCAAATGACGAATATAACATGTGATTTGGATTAGATTGGTTTGTTTCCGTAAAAAAAATATGATCCAATCCAATCCAGTCAGATGTGGTTTGGATTGGATAATTCGGTTTTGTCATATATTTTTTTTCTTATGTTAAGTGTCATTTTTACTTATTTATTAGTGGACAAAAGATAATATCCATTTAAGTGAACTAGTTTAAGGTGCCAAATACTTATATTAACATCTCTTTATATTAAAACGATAGAACCTTTATGAAAGACATCAAGTATTTGTTCATTATTAACCATTTGATTTGATGACGATGGAGGAAAATTCTAGAGAATTCTTGGTAAAATTTGTATTTGAGAGTTTGAGAAAAAATAATTATTGATATTTTTTAACACACTCCTTTATATTAAATGTTCTTTTATGTTAATTCTCTATATCTACTCACTTATCCTTTTTTTCCCCTTGAATCAGCTAGAAATAAATTATAGTTAATTATTTTTCAAATTTACTTAGTTGATTTCCTATTTTTCATATTTACTCAATTAAGTATATATATGTTATGCATCAAAACTTTTAGCAAAATATAACTTCAAGACATTAATATTTATTCTAAATAGTCTCGTATATATCATTCCAACAAAAGTATTAAAGGGAATGAGGGACATAAAAGTATGAAAAACAATGCTCAAGTATGAGTAATACTATAATTTAAAAATATTAGTATATGTATATAAAAGATCGGTTTGGATTGGATTTGATTTCACTAGAAGATCCAAAATCCGATCAAATCCAATGAAAAAATGCGGTTTTTTCGGTTTTCGATTTTTTCGGTTTTTGGTTTTTCTATTTTCGGATTTTCTATCCGGTTTTTGCGGTTTGGATCGGTTAATGAACACCCCTAAATTCTACCATATATCCAAATAGACTATAAATAAAGAGAAATGATTTTTTAACATCAAAATAAGGATTTTTTCATTTCTTTTTGGTGAAATCTCTGATGGTTGGGTTAATTTTAGTGTAACTTTTACACTGTCTAGATGACTCAATTAGATTGTGCCACTTCAATTTTAGTGTGATACCTCATCCTTTATTTGACAACCCATCATTATTTGTTAAAAGGTAAATTCTCTAGTGCCTTCACTAATTTTAGTGTAATTTTTACACTCCCTATGTGACCCAATCACAATAAGACAACTCAATTAGTGAACCCACGTCAGCACCACATGAGATATACTTTCGTTTTTATAAAAAGATCCATGTTAACTCTTGCCTTTGCTTTTTGTACCAAGGGACCATGTTGCAAAATTAATTAATTTAACTTTTCTTTTCTCTTTCTTAATCAGAAACACCTTTTTATCTAGAAATCATTCTAATAATTAATGAACTAAATTAAATTTCTTCAGCAACTTGCCCAGAACATGCTAAGAGTGGAACAATCACAATTCTTCATTTTGAGGCACAACATCCAAACCACGACAGTAAGCTGGTGGAAACCATAATTAACATGTTGAGGGTCAGTAACCTTGGAACGGGACTTCGGCATTCCCAAACCGTGGCAGAGACTCTTCAATTTGTTCCCTATGATGAACCATTCCGCCCAAACCCTAAACTCCTCGATGGCGGATTCCGTAACGAAACAGAAATCGCCTTCCACGTTCATGATCTCGCGGTTCTCGTTCTTTGTGATAATCCTGCCTCCGCTTCTCGCCGCCTCGTGCTTCAGCTTCTCGAGGAAGTAGAGGATTTTGAGCTCGTCGCCGCCATGGTCGAGGACGTCGCCTACTTGGACCACGGTGGCGGAGCCCCCGTTGTAGCCATCGGAGGCGTCGATCCGGCAGGCAAGGCGCAGGGCCTTCTTGAACTTCTCGACGTCGCCGCGGAGATCGCTAATGGCGATGAGGCGGCACGGAGGTGGAAGGCAGGTGGGTAATTCTTTAACTTGCGGTGGTGTCATTGAAGACGACGGGTAACAAAATTGCTGAAACTGGTGATGAAAACGAAGACTTGGAATTCTTTAAGCCTTCTGACACTAGATTAAGTTTGAGATTAAGTTTGATTTAATTTTTTATTGAAAAAACAAAACCCTCAAATACTATTTCTCATCTTTAAAAAAAGTTATATTAATTAATTTTGCAACATGGTCCTTGGGGCAAAAAGAAAAAGAAATAATTGATAGGGGTCTTTACATAAAAATGAAAGTATATCCCATTTGATGCTGGATTCATTAATTGAGTTGTCTTGTTGTGATTGGATCACATAGGAAGTGTAAAAGTTACACTAAAATTATTGAAGACACCGAAGAATTCACCTTATTAAAAACCCTTTAATTTTTCTCTTTTAACTTTAGACCCAAAAAAGGCCTATTTGCAAAAATAAAAGTTAGGCCCCCTTCATCACTTCCATCCACCACCAAGACCATCCGCACCACCACCACATCCAAACTATAACCACCATCATAACCTCTGCAACCAAGAACAACTAGCCTCCCATCAAATCCAAAGTCAAACATAGTGTTTTTGCCACGAGTCTAGCCATCCACCGCCCCTGGACCACCGCGCGTCGCCGCTAATATATATTTTTCTCTCTTCAACAAGATTGTATCCAATGAAAGGATCTAAATCAGTGGATTTAGCCTATTATTAGTTTTCCTCTACTACATCTTGTCCCCACTACACTATCTTGTCACATCAATTAAATTCCTATGTAATTGATGAGTATTGATGTGACAAGATGGTATTGGTGGAGACACGATATGATATATGAAAATGGGATAGCAAATCTTCATCCTATTAACTCCTAAAGGGAAGGGGAACCCGAGCTTAGTGTTTGGCATTGAGTCTCAAGATAAAAGATAAGCAATGCATCATAATCAACCACAAGTTATCCCATATAAGATAAGCCTGCAGGGCATACAGCAACCACCAGACAGAACAAACCAATATGCTATGCACCTTGAACTCAATCCTATCCAATATGCTATGTGTCTCATTACAATTCCTCTTCATCAACCTTAATATTATTATCCCAAAGCAAAACAATACAAATGTCCCCCCCAAACTAAAGTACATTAAAAAGAAACCACCAATTTCAGTCCCTAAATTTATAGTACATCAATCTCCAAAATTATAACCAGTTCCTAAAATCAGAGACTAATATGACACATTCTTACAAATTTAGTACTGAAATGGTGATTTATGAAACAAGGATATAAATAAATATAATAACAACCATCACTTATTCTTGACTTCAACTCCATTCTTTCCAGCAATGATAACAGAAGTAGCCATGTCCAAGAACAATCCATGCTCCACCACACCTTCAAACTTGGAAATCTCTTTGCCAGCACCCAAAGCATCCTTAATCGGTGTCTTAAAATACAAATCCACAATGTAATTATAATTATCAGTAACATAGGGTTTCCCACTCTCATCCAATCTCAACTTTGCATCACACCCTTCTTCCTTAAACAATTCTCTCAACCTAATCAGATTATACTTCCAACAGAATTGAACCACCTCCACCGGCATCGCCAGCCCGCTCCCGCCGAGCCCCGCCACCAGCTTCGTGTCGTCGACGACAACGACGAACTTCTCCGACGCCGCCTCCACCATCTTTTCTCTGAGTAAAGCGCCGCCGCGGCCCTTGACGAGGTTGAGGTGAGGGTCGACCTCGTCGGCGCCGTCGATGGCGAGGTCGAGGCGGGGGTTGTCGTCGAGGACGGAGAGAGGGATGCCGAGGGAGCGGGCTTGGTCTTCGGTTCGTTTGGAGGTTGGGACGCCGATGATGTTGGTGAGTTCGCCGGTGGTGAGGAGGTGGCCGAGCTTGGCGACGACGAATGCGGCGGTGGAGCCGGTGCCGAGACCTAAGACCATGCCGGATTTGACGGACTCGACGGCTTTGTCGGCGGCGAGTTTCTTGAGGTCGTCTTGGGTGAGGACTGGGGCGGAGAAGGAGCGGACGGAGAGGGAGAAGGGTTGGTGGGGATGAGGGGTGCGTAGTTTAAGGAAGGTGGGGGTGCGTAGGATAAAGTGGGTGGAGGCATTGTAGTGTGTGGAAGAGAGAGATGATGATGATGATAGAGAGGGTGATGAGAGGGATAAGGAGGCCATTGAGATTTTTGAGTGGAAGAAGGAGCACAACAGGGAACAACAATAACAACAATTCTTTGGTGATTTAGGTTGTGAAGTACCTATTTTTCTCTCTCCTCCTTTTTCAAGTCTTCTTTGATATAATGTATTCGGGTTGAATATTACATGTACTTGATTCAATATTTTCTTTGTTTATATATAAAAAAAAGTGATTAGAGAGAGTAGGTGAGGCTATTTTTTTTATTGATTTTGTTTTGTGTCTTTGGTTACTTCACTTCCTATGTTTTTTTTTTTTTTTTTTTATGAAACGCTTCCTATCTACTTTGTTTGGTTGATGGTTGTGAGTGTTTGAGATCGCAAGGTTGCTTTGCCTTCTCTTGACCTTTTTCATCTCTTGGTCAATTCACATCGGCTTTTTTGCTTGAAGAAAGTTTGGTGGATATTCCTTTTCCATAAAAAAAGGGTCGAATTTGAGTTCGAATGTAAGCATGACGCATCTTTGAAGAGATGTAAAAAATCTTAATTGTGATTAATTATCTATGCGAAGATTAATTCATATTGGATCCAAAGTAAGTATTTAAGCTTATGAGATACTCAATTGATCCACTAGAAGGGCAAAACCAAGGTAGTTTAAACTAGACCGAACCGATCGGTTAGATCGGGAATCGGCGTGGTATCCGGTCCGAGTAACCCCTAAAACTGCCATGCGAAAAAACCAACTGTTAAACCATCAAACCAATACGAAACCGGGAAAACGGGTAGTTCGCCGGATTCGAGCGGTTCGAAAAAAAGCACCAATCTCCGACTACCTCAACCTCCAACCAGGGACGGATCTACCTATAAGACATTGGGGGCAGCTGCCCCCACTAAATAAATTTTTTTCTTAAATAACTATTAAATAATTTTTGTTTTGCCCCCACTAAAAAAAATATGTTGCCCCCTATGAACATCCAATTTTGACCGAGTCTTTTTAGTTTTCACTAAAACTTTCAAAAAAATAATAAAATAAAAAATTGCAAAGAAAATAAAAATAAGAAAAATAATAAAAAGATTTTCAATTGGGCCAGGCCAGTTAAACCCATTTCATCCTCCTCCAACAAACCCTAGCAACCACTTTATTTTGAATCAGAGATAAAAATCTTAATCTTGGTAGATTTTTAGGAACAAGATCATATAGAAATCTTAATCTTGACAGATTTTTAGGAACAAGATCAGATAGCAATTTTAAATTTAGGCGAAATTTTAGGATCAAGATTGGAGGAATTGACATTATAAAATCACAAGAGATGCTACAGAATAAGGGGAGCCTACAAAAAAAAATATTCAAAGAAAACCTAGCCTCCATTCTCTTCCATCATCCATCATCCATCATCCAACACCTCCATCAAAAACACCTCTCACTTCACCATCATACAATAGCCACCACTCTCCTCCATTTAACCTTGACTCCAACCTTAACAGAAACAACAACAACTACCAATCCTTTTAATAACAAACTAGAGTATTAAGAAAGAGTTATCTTGGCTCCTTTAATTCTCAGTCACCGCGACACCACCATGTTCCGCAAGCCGCACCCACGTCCCTAGCCGCTCCGCCATCCCGGACCGCCACTACCTCCGCCTCCTTGGTGACCCGCGCGCTACAGTGCTAAGCTCTTGCCTGTTTGTTTTTCTCATTTTCTACTTTGATGATAGAAGGTTGTGGTCCTTGCCCTTCTTAGTTTAAGTCTTTTCCATTTTGGTTTTTTTATTTATTGTTATTATTTTTGTTATTATTATTTTTATTATTATTATTTTTTGTTTGTTTTCTTTCTTTTTTCAATGAGTCAAAATAAATAAAATGTAAAAAGGGAATTAATTATAAATAATTTTGGGGATTGCTTTGTGAGATGTATCACACTCAATTCCTTAGATTCATGGACGTACGTGTCATGTTCTATCTCGTTTAGGACTTTTCAATATTTAGAAATTAGGCAATAAAAAATTCAAAAATAAAAACTTTTTTTAAAATAAAGAAAAACCTTTTCATAAAAATCAAAACCAAACCATCAAATATTTTTAACAAGAACTACGTGGCTTTGAATTTCCCATCGCGGAGGGGAATACGTAGGAGCATAATTAAATATTATGTCAAGCCAAAACTATTTTTCCTTATTTTTGTGTTTTTTTTAGCTAATTAAAAAACAATTGAATTTGTGTTATTAATTAATGTTACTTAGGGATTGCTTTATGAAAAGTTTCATGTTCAATCTCTTAGAATTGAGGTTGCCCTGTGGACTTATGTGTCATGTTCAACCACCTTAGGGTAAATATTAATTAGTAATCTCTTTATTGGTGTACAAATTTTTGGGGTAAAATAAATAATTTAAAAGTTATTAATTTTACGCAATTAATTCAAGGTACCATTCGTAGAATGGGCGATGTAGGATGCTTAACATCTTCCCTACTCGTAACCGACTCCCGAACTCAACTTGGTTCCAAAGACCATTTTTAAAGGTTTTCCAATTTTTCCTAAATTAAATAAAATTGGTGGCGACTCTATATTTTTCTTAAAATCTCTTTTTATCGTTGTTCCTGCCGTAATTTTTGGTTGCGACAGATGGCGACACCCCCATTGACATACAATCTTACTCTGAATAACATTAAAAAATTTGTTCTCATTATTCACAACCCTACTTTACATAACATTTTTTGATTTTCTCGGTACAACTAAAAATATATTATTAACTAGAAAACATATTGCATATCTAATGACGTATTGACTTCTGAAGTTAGCTTTGATTTTTCAAGTCCACCACAACAATTGAAATAAGTATATTTGCAATTAATTTTATGAAGAATCAAGTCAAAAATGGTATGGGAGATGAATTGTTGAGTGATTGTTTGAATCACATACATAGAGATAGTTTCAAGGATTTAATTGACATGTGTTGTTAGTATAAAAAAATTACACTGTTAATCAATCAAAAATTGACACATAATAAAAAAAAATGTGACTCTTATTTTAACTACCTTAAAATTCATTCATGCATTAGTTCCTAATCGGTTGATATGGTAAAAAGCTTTAGAGAATCAGTGCTCTATTTTTTTATAGGGTGCGTTTGATTCACTAAAAACTGAGGGACTGGACAGGACAAAAATAATTATCCAACGTTTGATTTAAAAAATGACCAAGGGACAACACAAATTAATGGATGATGGACTGGACAAGTACCCATAAATTTGTAACCCACCAAAGCTCAATACAACATTTTGTCCAGTGTCTAGGAAAAATAAAAGGACAAAACTATCCCTCTCTCTTCAAACTTTTCATTTTCCCAGGGTTTTTTTGAACTTTTTTTTAAGAAAAAGGAGAGGGAAGTACCGAATAGTCAAAAACAGAAGGACCTAAGGTGTTCGCTGCTGTTGCTCTGCTTCCTTGTAGTTGCCCCCTTCTTCTCTACTTGAACGGCAAAAACTGAGTTTCAGTGCCATATTCTTGGTCGGTGCCTTTTGTCCAGCAGTTGCCCACTTCTTTATTTGGTTGGTGGTCCCCTTTTCTTTATCATTCACATGTTAGATGAACTTTCATCCACACTTTGTCTTCTTTATTTTTTAAGATTCGGTGCCTTTATTAATAAATTATAAATTATTTTAAATAATAATGATAATAAATTTTATGTTAAATAATAGAATAATTTAAAAACTTTCAAAATCTTGTTCTGTGCTCTTTCCTGGTACAAACCAAACATTGGACAGTACAAAGAGTATTATCGTAAAGTTCACATTTTTTTGTTCAGTATATGAGCATATCAAACAAGTTACAGCACAAAATTGCTTGTGCTATGCATCGACTACCAAACAACGTACAATACAAAAAGTTGTTCTGTAACTCAGCTGCTTGTCCAATATTGTTCTATCCTGTCCTGCCCTTTTAGCGAATCAAACGCACCCATAGTGTTGAAAAAAATCGTACAACAATCTCAAACACATGTAGTGAGCAATTATAATTTGTAGAAACTGACGCATCTTCAATTTATTAAGTATATAATGACATAATTTTTGTAATTTCTAATATTTGATTTAATGATAATAATGTGATTACTTTATCGCTTATGCATTTATTTAACTTTTTGTAAAAATAATTATAGTATATGATCTTGCCCCCACTCGTAAAAATCTCTGGATCCGTCCCTGCCTCCAACTAGCAACAGAGGTGATCACCGATCAGGCTAGAAAAGCAGAGATAGGAGGAGAGAGGTATAAGATCGTGAAGAAGCTGCTAACGGAGCAGATACGACAGAAGAACCGTGATTCATGAGCACTGAGTATAGAACCGCCACCACTTTTCGTTTTATATATCTTTTCGTATAATATATGTGTTTTTTGTATTTATAAATTTAACTCATATTAAAATAATTTTTTTTGATTAAAAAAACTGATTATATTGTAAAATATTATTGACAACGAACATTATTTTAATTCATATTAAAATATTATTTTACAATATAATCAGTTTTTTAATAAAAAATAATTATTTTAAAATGGGTTAAATTTACGAATACAAAGAGTACATATACTATACTACAATATACTGTATTCATATAGTTTGACTACAGTATAATACAACTAGAAAGTTTGAAATTTTGACCAAACCCATGTGACAATTTGATTGGTCCAAAATTTGCCACGTATGAGTGGTGTAGTGAGTGGTGCAAAATATGGATGGTGCATGTTAGCCCAACCCCCAATAGATAAGTAGAAATAATTTTATCAAGTCTTATCTTATCATATATGCACATAAATTAATAATTAAATATAATTTAATAAATAAATCTTAGCATATCACCTATCATAATCTTTTTTTTATTTTTTCTGATTTGCACCTGTTATAATCCATTGATCCTTATAAAAAAAGGCTAGTCGAAAAAATAGATTATACATTATAAGATTGTAGATTGAGATACGATAGTTATTATTAATAAATATATCAATAGAAATATAAATACGTTGACGCCTTGTTTCTTGCAACACCACTCCCATCCAATTTGCAAGCTTTTTCTTTTGATGTCACATTCACAGTCACAGAGAAGAGACATGAAGAACGCTTCCGACAATAAAACCCTTCAAGAATTCTTCGAAGTTTTCCTTCCAGAGACATGTTCTACGCAGTTGGTAAAATTTCTTTCTCCTGTTTTAATTCTTATATACTCTCTTCTGTTATTCACATAGCATATATAATCATAAAAATAAGGTATTTGTTCCGTCCAAATATCTCAAGTGAGAGATACTCGTCTGGAGAAGCTCTTGTGGGAGTGTTTTGGAATAGCTTGACAGAATGGGAAATTTGTTCATAGGTATCCCAATGGGAATCAAAGCAAACGTAGTTCTAAGTGAGGGGGTTGGACCCCTATTTATAGAGATGTTTTGGTGTAACAGTTTGAGTTGGACTGTTATTGAGATCCTATTTGTTAGGATCAGATTGTTATTGTAACTAGATAAAGATAAGGATAAGGCTCCGAGTTATGCGGAGGGATATTTGGACCAGCGAGATATTCGGCCCAGTCAGTTGTGACTGGATAGCTCGGGACCGAGATATCTTCATCCGCGGCCTGTTGTGGAATGGGCCCGAGTAATTATCCTCGGGTGTCAAGTGCATTAATAGGTCTTCGGCTTTATAGGAGTTCGGGTCACGGCCCACTTACAAGAATGAGCTCGGTCGTATTGACAATCCTCGACCTTATATCTTCGGCCAGTACACAAGCCCCCCGAGCTCTGAGCTTAAATAAGCGAAAGAGCTGACAAGTATTAAACCGAGCTTATACTTCGGCCACGTGGACTTTCGTATTTCCAGCTGTCATTTCAACCGAACCTTCCCTCCCCCTTTTTGTCAGAGAAGACAATCATTTCCCTTAATCCTTCTGCGGCACGTTACAGGTGAGTAACCCTAGAGTTCCGCGCCCATTTAATGAGGGGAAAATTAAAAGTCGCGCCTTTGGGCTTCAAGAAACGTGGGCCGTTGATCGTATCTCATCATCATCCGCAACAGCTATAAATGTCTCCTCTAACTCCACCTTACTCCCCCTTGCCCACTACCTTCCTCCACTCTTCATCTCTGTCTTTCAAGTTTCTGCAATCGTCCTCTTGCCTTTCGCTCTCCAGGTATGCCCCTACTTCTTCCTTCTTTCAAATTTATAAGTTTATTTCCGGATTCCGGTCATGAGTTCGTCCGAGTCCACCGAGTCAAACACTTCACCTCTGGTGGAGCGCGAGGTTTCCCCCATTGGGGGCTCTCCTTCCACTTCTTTTGTTCCTTCACAGGAACTAAACATCGGTTAGGTGAGACCGTCCTCCTCCGGGTCGTCTTCTTCTGAGTCTGATTCTTCTGGGTCCGTCCCTTCTAGGTCTGGTTCTCCATCCCCCCAAATTTCCAAACCCGCCGCTCGCAAACAACGCCAATGGGTTCCAAAAGACCATGTTCCCGATATTACCCTACCTGGGTATACCTGGGTTAAGGACGAAGTTATTGGGGCTTATTTTTCTGACTTTCAGTCTTCAGATTCAATTGCCCGTCTTCGGTCCCAGATTAATATCTCGGCATCCGGAGATGAATCCGAGTTTATTTGTTCCCCATGCTCGGATACCGAGTATGTTTTCCTCAGGGCTCATCCTTCTGAGCCCCCTTTTACATATATGTATAAAACACTATTTGCTCAGCTGCGCGTGTCTCTTCCTTTCACTGAGTTTGAGTGTGACGTTCTGAGAACCATGAATGTCGCTCCTACTCAGCTTCATCCCAACAGCTGGGCTTTTCTAAAAGCTTTTCAAATCCTGTGTAAATACATCGGGATGGAGCCCACTACTCCCAAATTTTTGTACTTTTACCAAACAAGGTTTGGTGAGAAAACGGGATGGATTCCCCTCAATGGGTTGAACCGAAGGGGACTAATTAGTTTATACACATCATCGTATAAAGACTTCAAAGTCGGCTTCTTCCGAGTTCGCCCCTCGGGCTCTCACCGTTCCCACTTTTTTGATGAAAATGGATGTGCCAGGTTTCCTTTGTACTGACAATCATCTCCTACTAAATTCGTTGGTTTTGAATACAAATCCCTTCCTGCCGAGGATAGACGGGATATAGATATATTAGGAAAACTTCCTCGGCCTCTCCATTGTGGACGTCTTCTGAAACTCTCATTTTCATCCACTCTGAGAGACGACTTTAAAAGTAAGTGTTCAGATTTTTAGTTTTTAAATCTTTTTCTGTATGTGTTCCTGTACTAACAGCTTTTCTTTTCGACAGTTATCATGGGGAAATTCGACTTCTCAAAGCTTTTGAAATCTGCCGCGAAAGAGGGTCAGGGTCCCTCAGCGACCGAGAAGAAAAAGAAAAGAATTCCTCCGGCCGCTACTAAGGCCACTGCCAAGGGGGCTTCATCATCCGCCCCTCACAAAAGAAAAAGGGTAGAGATAGTAGTCGACGCCGAAGATTCTTCCCCTCCTCGCTCTAGTCCCCCACATCCTACCACTCATGAGACGGGAACTACGGGGCGAGAGGAGCAACTTCCTCCTTCTACCGAGGCGAAGTGGTATAACACCTCTCTGAAAGCAGGAACCTCGTCTCTCTGGGGCGAAGACTTCAACCCCTTCCCTTCTTTTGACTCGAACTTCCTAAAGCCTGCTGATCTCCGATTAATCAAGCAACAAGGGGCTCAATCTAGCATGGAGGCCCTCTCGGCCTACTGCATTCGAGCTGCTGCTCTAGCTCGCTTTTGTAGCCGAGATTTGGTGGAGACTGAGAGGAAATCCCAGCACTTGGAAGCTGAACTTGCTTCTATTGAGAAGCTGAAGGGGGACCTTGCCCAGATTTCCTCGGAGCGGGATGAGCTGGCTAGAGCAAATAATCTCCTGAACACTACCATCGCCGAGCTTAATGGCCAGAACTCCGAGCTTAACTCCCAAGCAAAATTAGCTGAGGAGAATAAAGATCGGGCTGAAGAGGATAAAGCTCGCACTGAAGAAGAGCTCAAGAAGGCTCAAGTTGTAATCGAACAACTTAAAGCCGCCCTGGAGGCCGAGACTAAGGCCAAGATGGAGGTTCAGGCAGATCTAAAAGAGGCCACCGACTGCATTCTTGCTGAGCATCGGAAAGGTTTCGCAAAGACCATTGCTCAAGTTGAAATTCTCGCTCCGGGGATTGATATCTCGGGTGCCGATGTAACTAAAGAGGTGCACAATGGGGAACTTGTTCCCATTATTCCCGAGGAGGAGGAAGAGGATGAAGGGGAAGAAGATTTTCCCGAGGATCATGGCGATGCTGAGGTTAGCCATGGGGATGAATAACTTGTATTTTGTTTTTTCACACCCTTGTAATAGATTTTCTTTCTTTGTAATCCTTGGTAATCTAATGAAAAACTCTTCCTGTATTTCGACGACTTCCTCCTACTTTTACAGCATTTGTTTGGCCGAGATATTCTTCGAAATATTTTTATACTCCGACATTGTTTGTATTGCATGCTCGACTGTTTAAACAAGACCTTGACTAAGGCCGAGATATTTTGTCATCCGTATCAAAAACGGATAGTTGTGACATGTGAAATGCATGATTCACGTTTTGTTCATGTGGTCACACACTTTGTGCCTTGGAAACCCCAGTGGGTTCATGCAATTACTGCTTTTTGCTGAGTTTCGAGATTCATTTTTTCAATAAACCTTTTCCCAACGCATGTTCCTCCTTTCCAACACCTCTCTCCCCTTATAAATAGGGCTGTTTCTTTGCTTCACTTATTCATTCTTCATTTTTTTCCACCAGCAAAATTCGTCCTCCTTCGACCCGAGTAGTTCGATAATATTGCTAGGGGTTTACGTTCCTCTCTCCCAGTTAACATCCTTTTTCGAGCTTTAAAGTTGCCAAAAAGGGTGTAATTGGGAGATGGGATCCAGAATCTCTTTCATGACGTAATCCTTTTTTAAAAAGGATGTTAGCTGGGAGAATAGCAACTTCCGGGAGTGGAGAAAGGGGTAGTAACCGTCTCCTCCCGAAGCAGGCCGAGTACCTCATCGTCCAGCTTTCTCAAGGGGAAGCGATTACTTCCTCCTTCGAAGGAAAGTCGTGGCGTCCGATTGGGGGGACTACTGGCCAACCGGTCTTGCCCCAGTTCTAATTGGGGGGGACTACTGGCCAATCGGGCGGGCCTTATTTTCAATTTCAGCTCTGTAACTAAGTCGTAGTATTTTCTAATACTCGACCCGTAACTTGTTTTCATTTTCAGCATTGTACTCGGTTTCCTTAGAAAATTTTAATGGCTCGAACTCGGCCTTTAGATTTAAACTTGGTTCTCCTCAACTGCTCGTATTCGATTTCTCTTAGCAATTTTCAGGCCCGAATTCGGCCTTAATAATTCAATTGCCTCAAACTCAGTCTCAAACTATTTAATTGGCTCGAACTCGGCTTTCAGGCTCAAATTTGGCCTTAAAAATTTAATGGCTCGAACTCGGCCTTCAATAATTTAGTGGCTCGTACTCGACCTTAAGAATTTGAATGGCTCAAACTCGGCCTTCAGGCTCAAACTTGGCCTTAAATAATTTAGTGGCTCGTACTCGGCCTTAAAAATTTGAATGGCTCGAACTCGGCCTTCAGGCTCAAACTTGGCCTTCAATAATTTAGTGGCTCGTACTCAGCCTTAAAAATTTGAATGGCTCGAACTCGGCCTTCAGGCTCAAACTTGGCCTTAAATAATTTAGTGGCTCGTACTCGGCCTTAAAAATTTGAATGGCTCGAACTCGGCCTTCAGGCTCAAACTTGGCCTTAAATAATTTAGTGGCTCGTACTCGGCCTTCAAAATTTGAATGGCTCGAACTCGGCCTTCAGGCTCAAACTTGGCCTTAAATAATTTAGTGGCTCGTACTCGGCCTTCAACAATTTAATGGCTCGTACTCGGCCTTCAAAATTTGAATGGCTCGAACTCGGCCTTCAGGCTCAAACTTGGCCTTAAATAATTTAGTGGCTCGTACTCGGCCTTCAACAATTTAATGGATCGTACTCGGCCTTCAGACTCAAACTTGGCCTTAAAAATTTGAATGTTCGCAGAATAAATACATCGGTAAAATAAGAAAATAGAACAATGTCCATAATAGATTCTTTTATTGGATAGAAAAGGAAGTCTGCGGTGTGCCTCGTTAAAACCTTCTCGGTCAAAACCCTTTTTGGGACAAAATACCGAGGTAGGAAAAAGAGTACATCACCTGACTATATACATCAATTGTAATAAAATTTTAAATGAGAAGCATTCCAAGTTCTCGGGATAGGCTTCCCTGACAATTCTTCTAACCTATATGCTCTGTTTCCCAAGTTTTCTACCACTCGGAATGGTCCTCCCCAATTTGCTGCTAGCTTGCCCTCCGTATGATCCCTCCTTGCTTCTCCTTTCATCCTTAGCACCAAGTCTCCGCGCACGAAACTCCTTGGTTTCAGCTTTGAATTATACCTCCGAGTAGCTCTTCGTTTGCAGGCTTCCTCCCTGATTTTAGCCTCCTCTCTGATCTCCTCTACCAAGTCAAGTTCGACCCTTAAGTTGCTTTCATTCTCGTTCTGCTTATGTTGCATACGCCGAAACGACGGCTCACCAACCTCAACTGGGATCATGGCGTCTATTCCGTATGTAAACCTGAAGGGTGTTTCTTGAGTAGTGGATTGTGGCGTGCAGTGGTAGGCCCAAAGAATACTTGGCAACTCTTCTGCCCAAGCTCCTTTGGCTTTTCCCACTCTCTTCTTCAGCTCTCCGAGAATGACTTTGTTGGCCGCCTCAGCCTGCCCATTGGTTTGGGGATGCTCCACTGATGTGACGTGGTGTTTAATGCCGAGATTGACATAGAATTCTCGCAATGTCTTGTCTATAAACTGCCTTCCGTTATCAGTGACAATTGCGAAGGGAATTCCGTGCCTACAGATGAGATTTTTCCACACAAACTTTTGTACCTTCTCGGCAGTAATTTTTGCCAAAGGTTCTGCTTCAATCCATTTTGTGAAGTAGTCCACCGCTACCAAGAGAAATTTGACTTGACCTTTGGCTATGGGGAATGGTCCCAGTATGTCCATTCCCCACATAGCAAAGGGCCAAGGCGAGTTTAATGTGTGAAGTTCTTCGGGCGGGGTACGACTTACATTGGCAAATCTTTGACATTCATCACATTGTCTCGTCCACTCGATGCAATCTGTTCGGATGGTAGGCCAATAGTACCCTGCTCGGACTACCTTGGAGGCCATTGATCTGCCCCCACAGTGAAAACCACAGATTCCTCTGTGAACTTCTTCCATTACATACTTTGACTGAGCTTTGGTCAGACACTTTAACATCGGGACCGAGAATCCCCGTTTATACAATTCTCCGGAAATAATAGCAAAGTGACTTGCTCTGAGCCTGATCTTTCTGGCCTCGGTGTGATCTGGGGGCAGAGTATCTGAGGATAAATATTCCCATATGGGTGTCATCCATTCTCGGTCAGCTGATTCATTGGCCATCACTTCTCCTAGTGTAATACTCGGTTCATTGAGGGTTTCCTGGATAACTGTTTTATGCTGGCCCGGCTTCTTCGTGCTGGCCAATTTGGACAGTAGATCGGCCCGAGTATTTTATTCTTTGGGAATGTGTTCAATAGCAAATTTCTCAAAGTTGGAAATTAACTGATTGACTTTACATAAATACCTGGTAAGCTGAGGCTCTTTTGTTTGGTATCCCCCAGAGATTTGTCCTGTGACTAGTTGTGAATCACTTCGGCATCTAACAGCCTTTGCTCCCATTTCCTTAGCCAGCATTAACCCTGCTATCAAGGCCTCGTATTCAGCTTGGTTGTTTGAGGTTTTGAACTCAAACTTTAATGACTGTTCTAGGATTAGCTCTCCCGGACCTTCCAGTATTATCCCAGCTCCACTACCTTTGACATTCGAGGATCCATCCACATACAAATTCCACCATAAATCTTCGGTTATCGGCAGCGGATTGATCTCGGCTACGAAGTCGGAGATACATTGAGCTTTCAGAGGACCTCTCAACTCGTATTTCAGGCCAAACTCGGATAACTCCACCGACCAAGCAATCATACGGCCTGCCAACTCGGCCTTTTTGAGGATCTGCTTAATCGGGTGATCAGTTTTGACAATCACCTGGTGACTCTAGAAATATGGAAGCAATCGCCGAGCTGCAGTTACCAGAGCCAAAACCAGCTTTTCTATGACTTGATACCGGGTTTCGGCATCATGAAGGACCCTGCTGATGAAATATACCAGCATTTGAGCTTTCTCTACTTCCTGCACAATGACCGCACTGATGGCGTACTCGGTGGCTGATAGGTATAAATATAACTCTTTCCCTGGGATAGGTGATAAGCCTTTGGCTTATCTAGTTTTATAACTAGATGGACTGTGGCTTTTGTGCAAATTATTCGAGTTCAATCTCGTTTTCGCCCAAATTTGGCATTGTTTTGTTCCTAAGTAGACTTTGACTCGTTCTAGGCAATTTTAGTAGTTTTTAGTCTATTTTGAATAGAATTACGCCTTTTGTTTCGTTTTTATTATTTCAGGTTAGAAGTGAAGCTCCAAGAGTCAAGGAAGCACTTCGAGTCAAGGAAACAGTGGAATTTTCCATTCTGAAGATACTCGCCCCGCGAGTAGATTCTCGCCTCGCGAGCCTGAAGATCAGCAAAACAGCAACAATCATCAATTCTGGCTCGCCACGCGAGGGGCTTCTCGCCTCGCGAGAGTCTGAAGACCCTGGAAGACAGAGACCATCACGGCCTAGCCGTGATGAAGGTCACGGCTGTGACAGATTAAGGTTTGAAGACTCGCCCCGCGAACACATTCTCGCCTCGCGAGAATCCAAATTGGAAGCGAGCCAAAACTAATGTTCGCCTCGCGAAATATTGTTCGCCCCGCGAGCGGCCGAGAACCAGAATCCCTATTTATAGGCTGTTTCAGATCAAAATTGGAGGGCTCTCATCAGATACGAATCCTAGTAGTTTTCCCACTGTATAGAGTAGTTTTAGGCCGAATCCTTCTCTTTGGAGCTGCGTCTCCTCTTTTTCTTTTCTTATTTACTATGGAGGTTATGTCCGATTGTTTGTCTATGAGCATGAGGAACTAATCCCCTCGTCTGAGGGAACAATGAAGCCACCCATGGCAGTGTAGATTCGATGTGATGTATGTCTTTCCCCATTTTTCTCAATTAATGTTTTCCAATTCTGATTTGATTGTGTTGATCATATGCTTGCGTGATTAACTAGTTAAACGTGTTGAGGCTGATCGGCGATTCGCGTTTTAGAACTTGAATTGGGATCATCGATCGAATATTGCATGAGAGTGCGTAGGAGATCGGTGCAACCTTATAGGGAACAAGAATTAACAGAGTTTGATGGTTAGGATTATGAGACTTAGTAAGTAATTAATCTAATCTTCGAATACGTCCTAATGAGCACGACAGTGGATTTAGGAGAATTTGGGGGTCCCGGTTGACATCGTAATTGAACTTAGGGAGGAATTCATCATCACTTGGGTATGCATATTGGGTAGGTGGATTTGTGACCTTGGACATTTTAATTTCAGATTTTTAGTCAATTATTTTATTAGATTTGTTAATTTAGATTGCGACCTTATATTCTCTCTCTCTCAACCACTTTCTTCGCTTGACCAAACGTATCGGATTTCCCGCGAATTAGTTGAATTGGTAGCCCAATCCCTGAGTTCGACCTCGGTAATTACTTACTGTGTTTCTTTTATTACTTGCGACGACCCGGTACACTTGCCGGTGACCCAACAAGTTTTTGGCGCCGTTGCCAGGGATTGGCACAACCAATTTTCCTATTTTTTAGGAAATTTGATTGATTGGTTAAGTTGATTTTATTTTTATTTTTCTATTATTTATTATTTCTCTCTACTTCTTTGATTCCACTTGGTCTTGCCTTGTTTTGTATGCGAGGTACACGAGGGAATGCTTCCGGGTTGCGAATATTGTAATGGAGACCATTACACTTGGAGCTGTCCGTTCTACTTCTCTCAAGAATATGTGGACTCATGCCAGAATTTCTATAACAGCGTGCCCCAGGACAACTATCAGAGTCAGAATCAGTATTGGGATTATATGAGGGGAGACCATCCGGGTTTCGCTTGGAGTAATGCTGGCGATGGTCTAGCTTGGCAACCACAACCTCAACAGAATTGGCAACAACAACCTCAACAGGATGGTGGAAGACAACCTTGGGAGTTGGCTCTTGAGAGGACAAATGCGGTAATTGATAAGATGGCCCAACAACAACAACCTTGGGAGTTGAGTCTTGAGAGGGCAAATATAGCATTTGAAAAGGCGAATGCAGCAGTAGAGAAGTTGGGTCAGCTCGCAAGGCAACTAGAAGAGCGTCTCTCAGTCACTCTCCCAGGTGATACCGAGAACCACCCTAAGAACCAATGCAACGCCATAACAACTAGAGGCAGTAGGGTGTTGGGATCTGACTGGGATGCAACTAGTTCTCAGGAAGTTGAGGAAGAACTACCACATGTTGAGGAAGAGCAACCGGAGGAAGAGGAATTGACAAGTGACAAGGCCCCAGAACAACCACATGTTGAGGAAGAGCAACCTAAGGAAGAGGAGTTGGCAAGGGACAAGGCACCGGAGCAAGAGGGGAGAGTTCAAAATGCAGATGAAGTGGTAGAGGATTTCACCATGCTTGCCAAGCAACCTGAAATTACTGCATTGGATAACTATGTTGGCTTACATGCATGTGTGGACATTGGTAAGTTAGACCCTCCCACTTGTCTGGCACACTTCCTCGAGAAAACACCATTTGACCCGAGAGGAAGTGAGTTCATAATTACGGAGGTCAATGGAGTTTTCACACACAGGCCAGGTGGGATCATGAATAGAGTCATATTGCTCCTGCAAGGGCCACTTCACAAACCATGGGATCCGGGTGGAGGATCTCACATGATGAGCGTCTCTTGGCCCTTGTACCACAGGCTATGGGATCCAGGTTGATGCTTCTTAATAAGTCAAGCTCGGGACGTTAAACAAGCGCTACTTGGGAGGCAACCCAAGCTAGGTATCCTTTGTTTTTTAGTTTCTGTCATTTTCATTTATATAAAAAAAAAACTTGATTCGCCACGCGAATCCGCAATGGCCGCGTGAGACAGAAGCCCTGAATCCCAGAGGCTTGCTCACGTTTCTGTCTCGCGTCGCGAGGTCTACTTTCGCCTCGCGATTCTGGGCATCATCATCTTTTGGAATTCCAGATTCGCCTCGCTAGATACTACTCGCCTCGCTATTCTGGAAAGTGTGAATAACAATTTTCTAGATTCGCCTCGCGAGTGGTCTCTCGCCTCGCGAATATGCACTTAAGGTTTTAATTTGCAGGAGTTCTTCCAGGATGCTATGCAACAGAAGGGAGCCCGTGAGACCAATTGGATGAGGAGGCAACCATGGAAACTTGATCAGGGAGCACCCTCTCCTCTCCTCACTTTTGTTTTTGTTTTTGTTTTTTTTTTGTTTTTTTGTTTTTTGTTTTTTGTTTGTCACTCTTGAATAATTTGAGAAGATCAAGAGTTTATGTATGAATGTGTGTCGGCAAGCTTGTTGGATCTTAATTAAATTGAGCATAGATTGATTGCATGAATTATTTTGACCATTGATGATTTCCCCCTAGGTTCTGAAATTAGAAAAGTTGACCCCTATGTGAAAAATTGAAAACTGAACTTTGAGAATTTTATTGTGATTACTTGATTTATGATAAGTTTGGGGTGAGGGGGTGCACACACTAGGAATTGTATCTCGGTCAAACAATTTGCAAAAATGTCCAGGTGAGGATTAGAGCCTCCAACTTTGTTTTTGAATGTGTGAATCACTGTTAAGTTGCACTTTCCCGAATTTGCTTGAATCTCTTTATGGTTTGCATGTTTATGTGTTGCATCAAATGATTTAGGCAATTTTCTTTGAATAACTACTTGGCCTAAAAAGAATCATCCCTAATGCATGTTCCCTAGTTAGCCCCGTTGAGCCTGATTAGCCTATTGTTTCTTGATGACCCTATATTATAAGCCAAAAATCTGAAAAACCATGTTAGCCCAATCTTAGGATTAGGAGAGCATGGAAGCTAGCAAGAGAAGGGTTGTGAGGAACTAAGTTTGGGGTGGCTACAAGGTGGTGTGTCATATTGGGGTGAGAAAAAGAAAAATAAAGGTTGAGATCCAAAAAAAAAAAATTGCCAAAAGGAAAAGGGGCAAAATAGAAAAAATTAGCAAGGAAAATACTGTAGTCACCCGAGGCAAAAAGAAAAATAGAAAAAGGAATTTGAGTGGAAGATGTGTCAAATGCTCATGCTCTCTTAGTTCCTAGGGACTTAAGCCTGGTATCCTTGAATATCCTACCCTCAGCCAGGCCCCATTACAACTTTTATAAGACCTTCTGATGTTGCATGCATGTTTTCGTGGGAACCATTTTTGAGATGAAAATCAAATTCATGGGAAGTGCTCTTGATATGTGAAATTGAGGGAAAAGTTGATAGCCTAGACGAATTTGAGCGAATGAGTGAAATTTTACATACCCTTGTGAGGAAGGCAGTTGTTTGAAATTGGTGATCTTCCTTTTGTGTGTGACCCTGATCCTCAACTTAGATTAATGATTGCATGAATGATGAAGTTCTCAATTGTTTAAAGTAAATGAATGTGGGGATTACGTTAATGTAGAGGGGAAATCATTGGAGAAAAACTTTTTGGATTGCATGAAATTTGTGCGAAATCGATTAAATCCCTTAAGCTTGCCAAAGTCTTGAGTCCTTTTTGAGTTTTAGCTTGCTTGGGGACAAGCAAGGTTTAAGTTTGGGGTGTTTTGATAAGCCTTTGGCTTATCTAGTTTTATAACTAGATGGACTGTGGTTTTTGTGCAAATTATTCGAGTTCAATATCGTTTTCGCCCAAATTTGGCCTTGTTTTGTTCCTAAGTAGACTTTGACTCGTTCTAGGCAATTTTAGTAGTTTTTAGTCTATTTTGAATAGAATTACGCCTTTTGTTTCGTTTTTATTATTTCAGGTTAGAAGTGAAGCTCCAAGAGTCAAGGAAGCACTTCGAGTCAAGGAAACAGTGGAAATTTCCATTCTGAAGATACTCGCCCCGCGAGTAGATTCTCGCCTCGCGAGCCTGAAGATCAGCAAAACAACAACAGTCATCAATTCTGGCTCGCCACGCGAGGGGCTTCTCGCCTCGCGAGAGTCTGAAGACCCTGGAAGACAGAGACCATCACGGCCTAGCCGTGATGAAGGTCACGGCTGTGACAGTTTAAGGTTTGAAGACTCGCCCCGCGAACACATTCTCACCTCGCGAGAATCCAAATTGGAAGCGCGCCAAAACTAATGTTCGCCTCGCGAAATATTGTTCGCCCCGCGAGCGGCCGAGAACCAGAATCCCTATTTATAAGCTGTTTCAGATCAGAATTGGAGGGCTCTCATCAGATACGAATCCTAGTAGTTTTTCCACTGTATAGAGTAGTTTTAGGCCGAATCCTTCTCTTTGGAGCTGCGTCTCCTCTTTTTCTTTTCTTATTTTACTATGGAGGTTATGTCCGATTGTTTGTCTATGAGCATGAGGAACTAATCCCCTCGTCTGAGGGAACAATGAAGCCACCCATGGCAGTGTAGATTCGATGTGATGTATGTCTTTCCCCCTTTTTCTCAATTAATGTTTTCCAATTCTGATTTGATTGTGTTGATCATATGCTTGCGTGATTAACTAGTTAAACGTGTTGAGGCTGATCGGCGATTCGCGTTTTAGAACTTGAATTGGGATCATCGATCGAATATTGCATGAGAGTGCGTAGGAGATCGGTGCAACCTTATAGGGAACAAGAATTAATAGAGTTTGATGATTAGGATTATGAGACTTAGTAAGTAATTAATCCAATCTTCGAATACATCCTAATGAGCACGACAGTGGATTTAGGAGAATTTGGGGGTCCCGGTTGACATCGTAATTGAACTTAGGGAGGAATTCATCATCACTTGGGTATGCATATTGGGTAGGTGGATTTGTGACCTTGGACATTTTAATTTCAGATTTTTAGTCAATTATTTTATTAGATTTGTTAATTTAGATTGCGACCTTATATTCTCTCTCTCTCAACCACTTTCTTCGCTTGACCAAACGTATCGGATTTCCCGCGAATTAGTTGAATTGGTAGCCCAATCCCTGAGTTCGACCTCGGTAATTACTTACCGTATTTCTTTTATTACTTGCGACGACCCGGTACACTTGCCGGTGACCCAACAAGTTTTTGAAAAAAAAGAAAAAAAACAAGAATTGGTAGCCCAATCCCTGAGTTCGACCTCGGTAATTACTTACCGTGTTTCTTTTATTACTTGCGACAACCCGGTACACTTGCCGGTGACCCAACAATAGGTCGAGTTAATATTGGCGGTGAAGACAAAAGGACCTTGAAGTCGACAAAGGCCTTCTCGCATTCGTCGGTCCACGCGAAGGTTTGAGGCCTCTTCAATAATCTAAAGAAAGGCCGAGCTTTCTCTGCAGATCTGGGGAGAAACCGAGATAATGATGCCAGTCGCTGCACTTCTTTAATATTTTGTGGGCTTCGCATCTCAATCACAGCTCGGCATTTATCAGGATTGGCCTCGATTCCCCGGTGTGTTAGCATAAAACCGAGGAATTTTCCACCTTGGACACCAAAAACACACTTTTCTGGATTCAGCCTCATATTGTACTTTCTCAATTGCTGAAAAATTTCCTCCAAATCCTTCGGGTGGTTGTTGTGGTCATCGGATTTTACGACCATATCATCCACATAAACCTCCATAATCCTTCCGATCTGTTTTTCAAATACCCCGTCCATGAGCCTTTGGTAGGTGGCTCCAGCATTTTTCAATCCGAATGGCATTACCCGGTAACAATAGTTCGAGCCTTCAGTTATGAAAGCTGTTTTCTCCTCGTCTGGGGGATACATTCGGATCTGATTGTACCCCAAGTATGCATCCAAGAAACTCAAAATTCTGTGCCCAGAAGCGCCATCCACCAACCTATCAATACTCGGTAAAGGATAAGAATCCTTTGGACAAGCTTTATTTAAGTCTGTGTAATCAGTGCATATGCGCCACTTGCCGTTTGCTTTTTTAACCAGAACCACGTTGGCCAACCAAGTAGTGTATTCTACTTCTCGAATAAAGTTGGCTTTAACCAACTTCGCTGTTTCTTCTTCCACCACTTTTCTCCTTTCCTCACCAAGTCTCCTTTTCCTTTGAGCTACTGGTTTTGCCTCAGGACAGATTGCCAGCTTGTGGCATAAGAAATCGGGGTCAATCCCCGGCATGTCTGATGTGGTCCAGGTGAACAAATCGGCGTTGCTGCGGAGCACTTCCTTTATTTTCTTTTTTAAATTCGGCTCAAGTTGACCGCCTAGCTTGGTGCACTGATCGGGCTGTGATCCAAGCTGGAACTTCTCTAACTCCTCTATGGGTTGTGGCCGTTGTTCTTGCATGTCAATTCTCGGGTCTAGTTCAGCAGAGCTAACGGAATTTACAGACTTGTCTTTTCCTCTGTCTAGTGTTTCTGCAGGTGTAGGTTTGAGCTTGCTTACATGCAAACTATCAGCATAGCACTGTCTGGCCATTTTCTGATCAGCCCGGATAACAACTATGTCTCCCGAGTTGGAAGGGAATTTCATTGTGAGGTGGGGAGTAGAGACCACGGCTCCCAACTCGTTCAAGGATGGTCTTCCGATTAAGATATTGTATGATGTTACTGCATTAACCAACACGTACCTGACCAGAATAGTTTTGGACGTTTTGCCATCTCCAAAAGTAGTTAAGAGGTCAATGTATCCTCGGGTATCCACCTGTTCCCCCGCAAAGCCGACGAGCTTACTGTCGTATGGCTGAATAGATTTTTCTGGGATCCCGAGTTTCTGAAATGTTGAATAATATAGAATATCAGTCGAGCTCCCCTGGTCGACGAGAGTTCTCTTGACCGCGAAATTGGACAATTGCACTGTGATTACCATAGGGTCGTCCTGATTAGGATCCACACCCAAGAAGTCTTCATCAGAAAAGATAATCGGTGGGGAAATCCTCGGGGGTTTGCCAGCTACCGAGTTGACAGCCCGAATAGCCCGCAGGTGTTTTCTCCGAGCTGAACTCGTCATGCCCCCTCCCGCAAATCCACCTGAAATAGTGTTTATCACACCTCGGACAGTATTATCCTCCTCTCGCCTTTCATTCTGACCTTCCCTATTCTCTGCTCTTTCATTATTTTGCCGACCGCCGCCCCTTCCCGGCCTTTGGCCACCTCCTCTTCTTCTACTTCTGCCACGCCCTTCACCATTGTTGTGATTTCTCCGAACGAAATTATTCAGATGACCAGCTTGCACTAACTCTTCAATCTTGTCACGCAGGACCCAGCACTCCTCGGTGGTATGCCCGTAGTTACGATGGTATCGACAATGCTTCTGTCGATCAGCATTCTGGGGCGTGTGGCCATGGTTGGGGAGCTACAAAAGTTATGCGTTGTAAGCTTCCTCAAATACCCAAGCTCGGTTGGTGTTGAGGGGGGTATAGTGCTCATACTTCGGTCCCCTATGTAAATGCTCGGATGTGTTTTTGAATTTCTATTTGTCACCTCCAGCCCTCCTCTTCTCACTCCCTTCTCGTCTATCGGAATCATTGGTTCTTTATCTTTTCTTAGACTCCTCAATCTCCTCCATATTAATGAATCCGGCAGTTTTTCTCCTCAACTCATCCATACTGGTTGGAGGCTTCCGAGCTAGGTGTCTGGCGAAAGGGCCAGGCCGTAACCCGGTCAAGATAGTATGTAGTGCAACATCGACACTGAGATTCCGGATGAGGACAGTCTCTTTGCTGAACCTGGCCATAAAATCACGCAGAGACTCGTTTTTTTCTTGCTTAAAGTTTACCAACGAGGCCGAGGTTTTTTGATGAGCTCGGCTCGTGGCAAACTGAGCATTAAACTTAGTCATGAATGTATCAAAGGAGTCAACTGATGAATGTGTCAAAGGAGTCAACTGATGCTGGCGGTAGCTGGGTATACCAGCTTAACGCAGCATCTTTCAGAGTAGTGGGGAAGACTTTACACATGACAGCATCATCGTCGGTAAAGAGGTACATTTGAGTAGTGAAAGCATCTAAATGACGTTCCGGGTCCGAAGTGCCATCGTATCTGTCAATATTTATTGGTTTGTAGTTGGCTGGTAGAGGAACCTCCATGATGGCGTCGGCGAAGGGATGTCTCGGCCTCCGCACGCCGGCCCTCTCATTAGGCCTATTTGCCTGAAGTGAAAGTTCAGGGGCCTGCCTAGGGAATTCCTCCTCGCCTCCTCGGTCAACATGATGAGAAACACGGGGTTGTGGGACTCCTTCTCTGCGCGTGTTTCTGGATCCTTCATTCTCGGCTGTCCGTCGCTCTCTCTCATGAGGAGAAGAGGCGGACCTTTCTCTGCTTTGTTCTTGTTCACGACGGCTGTTCTGCCAACGAATCTCCTCATTCTCCCTTCTCAGCATTGTCACTTGCGCGAGGAGTTCTTGAATGATGGGATTGTCGGTCGTCATTGCTGGGTTTATGGATCGTTCTCCATTATCCCCATTGTTGGCATTCTCTGGCTCCTCTCTCCTGCAGTTCCCGCTCCTTGTCCTCACCATTGTTTGTGGTATGGGAAAATTTTGCTTCGATTCCCACAGACGGCGCCAAATGTTCCGTCCAAATATCTCAAGTGAGAGATACTCGTCCGGAGAAGCTCTTGTGGGAGTGTTTTGAAATAGCTTGACAGAATGGGAAATCTGCTCCTACGTATCCCAATGGGAATCAAAGCAAACGTAGTTCTAAGTGAGGGGGTTGGACCCCTATTTATAGAGATGTTTTGGTGTAACAGTTTGAGTTGGACTGTTATTGAGATCCTATTTGTTAGAATCTGATTGTTATTGTAACTAGATAAAGATAAGGATAAGGTTCCGAGTTATGCGGAGGGACATTTGGACCGGCGAGATATTCGACCTAGTCAGTTGTGACTGGATAGCTCGGGACCGAGATATCTTCATCCGCGGCCTATTGTGGAATGGGCCCGAGTAATTATCCTCGGGTGTCAAGTGCATTAATAGGTCTTCGGCTTTATGGGAGTTCGAATCACGACCCACTTACAAGAACGAGCTCAATCGTATTGACAATCCTTGACCTTATATCTTCGGCCTGTATTGTTTTGTTAGAAGAATTCGTTTCTATTATGTTGCTTTCAACTTTTTTTTTTCAAGGATTGAATTGACCAGTGAGAGAAAAAATAGAACATTCTTTCTTTCTTTTGGGTGATGATTATTATTATGATAAAGGTAAAGGCAATTATATGTGCTAAATGCTTATAGGTCCATCTAAGGGTACTCGGAGCAAATCAACAAGATCTTATGAAGCAAATAGTGATGACTATGATCAGAAGCCTTCACTTGTTCCGGCAAAGTGTGTTCCACTAAACAAGCCTCATTTTGTGATACATTTTTTTCCCTGTAGACTGAAGAGAGCGGTTAGTATTCTATTCTATTATATTCTTTTATATATATATATATATATATATATATATATATATATATATATATACCACAATGTATTTGTTTTGTTCTAAGTTCTAACACTTAGTTATACAAGTGCTTTTGAGAAAAGCTCATTTTAAAAGAAATAATTTCGAATAAATTACTTTTTAATGTATGGAAACGGCGAAAGTTTTATGTTATAAAAATGAATTTATTTAAATTATATTAAAAAGAATGCTAATAACAATAACCAATGTAATTTTTAGGGTTTAATTTGATAAACTAACCAGGAAAAAAAGAAAAGAAAAGTGTAAACACACCCAGGCACCACTATTTTTTCTTCTTAATTAATCCTTAGATTCCTACTACTAGTAAAATCAATCCTTCAATTATTTTTTCTTTTCAATTAGTTTTTAAACTCCTGATATTAATAAAATTAAACCTTTTGCTAAATCTTAGTTAGATCACTAACAGTGAATAAATCTAAATTCATTTCACTTAAATCTAATTAAGCCTTGAGACTTGTTAGTTGGATTTATTTTACGGTTAAGGCTATGGTGCACCACCCACATGATGCACCACCCATTTCACCACCCACATGTCAAGAGCTCCATCAATCATTTGTAATTACGGCCATTTGATTTTTCAACCACCCAAATACATGGTTGGGTTTGAAATCTTGACCAGCCCATGTGGCAATTTCATTGGCCCAAAACTTGCCATATGGGTGGTGTAGTGAGTGGTGCATCAATTGGGTGGTGCCCCTTAGCCCAAACCTTATTTTACTAATAGTATGAGTTTAAGGAGTAATAGGAACAAAAATTTAGTTGAAGGACTAATTTTACTAATAGTAGGAGTTTAATGACTGATTGAGAAGAAAAAAATAGTTAAAGCTGCTTATTTGCAAATGGACTAAAGTTTAGGGGGGTATATGCACTTTTTCCCCCCCAAAAAAATTATATTATTGACCAATCATAAATTATCATATCATTGAAAATATTTGACTCTATCAAAATTACCTTAAAAATCACATATATGATTATTAGGATCGATTGATAATGTAATTTTTTTACACTGATGGATATGATCTCTCCACCGCTTTTAATTCATCAATGGGTAACTTAGATTGGTATTAATATTGATGTTGGTGATATGCAGGAAATTCCTGGAGGAGTACTGAAGAAATGGAATATCAAACTGATGTCAAAATTGAGTCTCACAGACGAGAATGGTAAACTGTGGCCTATGATGGTCTGTACCACCGACATTGGTCGTCATTATTTTGGTCATGGGCCGCAAAAGTAACAATATTCAAGAAGGCTACGAATGTGATTTTCAGTTTGTCATTGATGAAGCAAATGTAGCCAAAGAACTCCTTGTGCGTGTACATCCAAATTAAGCCTTTGTAGGGGCTGAACCACTTATATACTATCTATCTGGACCATGTCTTTTTAAATTTTAATTTAATTTATCTTTTGTTTTTTAACTTTACTTGCCAATTTGACCTATGGAGTTGTTACTTTAGAGGATTTTCATGATATAAAGTATTGGAAAAGAAGAGGTTTTATATATAAAAAGTGTCAGTCAAATTAAAATCATTCAAAACCATTCATTTCTCTTTGTTTTCTTGTTTTTGTATACTTCCAATCTATAAAATATCAATTTATATAGGGAATGAGTAGATAAAGGGCTATCACAATAGGGATATCCATCCCTTCTATTTCCCTTTTATAGAAGATAATACACCGCTAGTTTTCATTGTTGATCCATTTTTTACTGTTATTTGCAATTATGTGAGGGATGGGACATATGCGTTCTTGTCCCTAATCCTCACGGGGAGACGTGGACCCTGTAAGTATTTAAACAATTATACAAAATTTAATTTAGTTTTAACATTTTCAATTTAAGTCTACAATATCAACAAACGAAAACAAGTTACCACTTACTACCTAACGGTATATATTTTTCAATAAAAATATATATTGAAATTACTAAATGTTGCAGAACAAATTATTAATACATATATGATATATTCATTAAAGATAATTTAAAAATTTCTCAAGGGATGAGAACCCCATGTGGCGGGGGATTAGATCCTTGTCTCTGTCCCTGCATCGGCCTCAAGGGGATTGTTATCCCCTTCCCAGTCCCTTCGGGAATAGGGGTGGGGTTCCCCAAAATCGAATACCAAATAAGGCAGTCCTCCTGTGCATCCCCAAATTCAAAGATATTTTGGCATCCCTAGAATTTGAAAGGGAATAGAATTGTGATTTTTTATGTAGCTCTCCTAGTTTCTTCTACATTCCTGTCATTGTTTAGAAAGCCACAAAATATTTTTAGTCAGAAGTTTTAGAGATCACATTTAATCCTTTGAGAAGTATATGTTTCAGCCCAAAGCATTTATAAGAAGTTCACCTATCATTACTTCTGCCATGATACTTCCTTAACACATAATATTTTTAATCATAAGTTTTAGAGATCACATTTAATCCTTTGAGAAGTATATGGTTCAGAACAAAGCATTTATAAGAAGTTCACCATTTATACCCTTACTTCTGCCATGATACTTCCTTAACAGTGGGTGCTGGCGGTTCATGACAGCTGACTCAGCCAATATTAGTGGGTTTTGGCGGTTCTTGGCAACTGACCCAGCCATTAGTGGGTGATGACAATTTATGGTAGCTGGCTCTTTGTAAAGTGAAAAGAAAACAAATTTTTAAATGGATAAGAAATAGATATGAAATGACTCGGCCTTCTAGAGTAGTGTTATTAAAATCGGACCGGTCATCGACTCGGTCAGGGTACTGGGTTAATGGTTCATTGGTCAAACCAGTGAGTCACTGGTTGAATCGGTATATATTAAATTTGTAAATTTTATAACTAGGGTATGTGTATATATTACATTTGTTAAACTATTTCCAACTTTGTGTCGCAGTTCAATGGTAAAGTCTCGTTTAAACAAGCTAGAGGTACAGGTATCGAGTCCCACCCTTCGCATTTTGGTTATTTTTCGAATTATTCAGCACTGACAACAGATTTAGCGGTCCAACCATGATTTGACCGTGGTTTAATGACGTTGACAGCGGTTTGCGGGCGTTTCCGATTCAATGCACTGACTGCACCGACCGTGGGTCCGATCTAGTTTTAATAACATTGTTCTGAAGTTAAATGAGACTTCACATTGTGTTTATACTTTTAGTGGATTCTTATAAATCCGAATTATTCAGCACAGACAGCAGCTGCAGGCACGTGAGTGGAGGCACCGACCTTGGGCGACGTGCGTACAGACACGTTAGTGGGAAGCGTGTGTTGCCTTGGGCGACGTGCGTGCAGGGGGGTTCAACTATGGACCAATTCAGAGGTCCAACCATGGTTTGATCGTGGTTTAATGACGTCAACATCGGTTCGCGTGCATTTCCGATTCAATTCATTGACCGGACTGCACCTTCGCATTTTGGTTATTTTTTGAATTATTCAGCACTGACAACAGATTTAGCAGTCCAACCACGATTTGACCGTGGTTTAATGACGTTGACAACGGTTTGCGTGCATTTTCGATTCAATGCACTGACCGCACCGACCGTGGGTCCGATCCAGTTTTAATAACATTGTTCTGAAGTTAAATGAGACTTCACATCGTGTTTATACTTTTAGTGGATTCTTATAAATCCGAATTATTCAACACAGACAGCAGCTGCTACAGGCACGTGAGTGGAGGTACTGACCTTGGGCGACGTGCGTGCAGACACGTTAGTCGGAAGCGTGTGTTGCCTTGGGCGACGTGCGTGTAGAGGGTTCAACTATGGACCAATTCAGAGGTCCAACCATGGTTTGATTGTGGTTTAATGACGTCAACACCGGTTCGTGTGCATTTTCGATTCAATTCACCGACCGGACCGACTGTGGGTCCGATTTCTGGTCGAACCGACCGGTCCGATTTTAATAACATTGTTCTGAAGTTAAATGAGACTTCACATTGTGTTTATACTTTTATTGGATTCTTATAAACATTTATAGTAAACAACCGTCATTTAGTCATACATTTTTCTCTGTGGAGACTGAAGAGAGTGGTTAGAATTTTATTCTTATATATAAAAACTATACCATAATTTGAGTAGTTATTTTGTTCTAACTTAATTGTACAAGTGCTTGTTTGTGTAATTCGCAATTGACAGTTGACTTGGCTATTAGTGGGTGTTGAAGGCCTAGATATGAAATGACCCAGCCATATGAAGTGAAATGACTCAGCAATATGAAGTTAAATGACTCAGCCATATGAAGTGAAATGACCCAGCCATATGAAGCTATATAAGACTGGTTTTGAAGTTAAATTTTATTTTTTTTTAAAAAAATTTGAGGCGTGTTCTTAAGGTGTTCAAAGAGCATATAGAAATGTCGGCATAATGTCCAAAAGTGTCCGAACAAAAAAAAAAAATTACAATTTGACAGCTGACAAGAAGAAGGTGGAGACAATATTGCAACATATTGGTAAACTGTGACCAATGATGATCAGTACCACGTGCGATATTGGTTCTATCTTCCTCTCCAACACCTAACACTTTACAATGGACGTTGAATGGCTATCGGATAGTGATGCCAAATTGGAGAGCATAAGGAAAACACATAAAATAGGAATGGACAAGTTGAGAGCCTTTGATTTTTTGAAGAATTGAGCTAGAAATTGTACTTATTTGTGGTAAATGAGATGTTTTTATGCTGAATGATTTTCTGGAGAAGTGAACTAGAAATTGTATTAGTCTGACTTGTGATAAATGAGATGATTTATGCTAAAAGATACGAGGGTCTTATATAGCTTCATACGGCTGAGTCATTTCACTTCATATGGGTGAGTCATTCCATATCTAAACCGTCAACACCTACTAATGGCCGAGTCAGCTGCCAGCTGTGAATTACACAAACAAGCACTTGTATAATTAAGTTAGAAAAAAATAACTACTTAAATTGTGGAATAGTTTTTATATACAAGAATAATATACTAACCACTCTCTCCAGTCTCCACAGAGAAAAATGTATCACAAAATGAGGGCTGCTAAAATATGACAAGAATGTAGAAAAACTGGGAGAGCTACATAAAAAATCACCATTCTATAGCCTTTCAAATTCTAGGGATGCCAAAATATCATTGCATTTGGGGATGCACGAGGGGGCCGCCCTATTTGGTACTCGATTTTGGGGAACCCCACCCCCACCCCCACCCCCAAAGAGACGGGGAAGGGGATAACAATCCCTTTGAGGTCGATGCAAGGACAGGGACAAAGATCTTATCCCCCACTGCATGGGGTCCTCGTACCTTGAGAAATTTTTAATTATCTTTAATGAATATGTCATATATGTATCAATAATTTGTCATGTAGCATTTGGTAATTTCAATATGTATTATTATATATTGATCTTAAATAAAAAAGAAAAAATATATCATTAGGTAGTAAGTAGTAACTTGTTTTCGTTTGTTGATATTGTAGACTTAAATTGAAACTGTTAAAACTTTCCATTCTTTCAAAAAAAAATTGTGGTTGTTTAAATACTTTCGGGGGTCCACGTCTCCTCGCGAGGAATAGGGACAAGAATGCACATATCTCATCCCTATAATTCTGATAGGAATCATAATCACATAATTGCAAATAACAGTAAGAAAATGGATCGATAATTGAAACTAGCAGTGTATTATTTATGATAAAAGGGAAATAGAAAGGGATGGATATCCTTACTGTCCACAGAGCTCAGCTCCTTCAAAGAATGGAAAGTTCTCTGCCTATAACTGAAATGATAATTTCTCATGGTAGCCATCTCTCTACTCAGTCCCTATATAACCAAATTTCCTTACATGACACCTTTTCTTACTTCCTACCACTTCAGCATTCTCATTATTCTCATTGTCTCCCTTCCTATTTTCCCTTGCACAAACCTGCAATACCTTGGGCTTGGGCAGCAGATGCACTAACTGCCCATTTGGGGCCACATTCTCGTATGGGGTCCTAACAAATTCCATTCCGTTAGAGCCCAAAATGATTCATTGGGCCCGGATGTGCAGATGGTTCATCATTTATCACATGGGCCCAAAATTTGGAAGGTTTATACTAGGAGGAATAAGGGAAACAAGGGAGAATGTGGAGCTGACAGAGAGAGAGAAGGAAAAAGGGAGGGTAGTTGTTAAGTGTCTTAATGTCTGATGTGCATTTACCCTAAGTTTTGATGAAAACTAAACATTTGTTAATGATTTAATTGAACTTCATATTGGTTACTGACATGTCTATCTAGTGTGCAGAATATTAAGTGAAAGGTTTTTTTGAACTTGTCTGCCTATAGACACTCCTAATCTGTCTTGAAAGTTCACCTGTCTTATGAGTGAGAGTCAACCTGTCTACTAACTGGATTGTTGACTATCTGCATTAAGGATTCAACCTGTCCATTTGAAGCCCTCACTTGTTTGTGGTCCTTCGATAAGGAACACAAGGACAAATAAGCCTTTAGGAGCTGTCACCTCAAGCAGAAGTCACTGATGCTTTCTCTCACGCATATCAAAAAAGCCAGAAGGTCAAACTCACAAGCAACCTAGGAACTCAGAAGCAGAGTGCTTCTAATATGCTTTATTCCCAGTACAACTGGGAGTTGCACAAAAAGGGAAATATGTTCAGCAAAGTACAAAAGTAACCTGCACAATTCTGGTTTGGCTGTTGCACAAAGCATAAAGCACTAGACTTATGTGTTAGAGTACAACCAACGTTCCTATTGCATTAATGACTGTCCAGAACGACTCTATTGCATTTAATGGAGTTCAGCTTGAAGCCAAAACTTGAAGGAATGTCTCTAACGGATTCTAAATGATCGGAGCCTATAATACAAAAGCCAATGAAGATGAAGATAGAGAATACACAGCATTAAAAAGCCATTACTCTAACCAATTAATCCTTCATTATTTCAATCTGTATTCTTCAATCATTTGAAGTTCTTACGCAGTCTTTCCATACTTCACATTTAATTCACTCTTCTGAGTGTTAGTGAAAGACTTGTAAATTGTATTTATTACAATATTTTCTCAAAACAACTTGAGTGAGCCTAAAGAGGCTAGGTGAGCAAAGAATACTTGTCTTGGAGCCTGGAAAGGCTAGGTGTGCAAAGAATACTTGGAGTCTGTAACCTGATCAGTTATAGTGGAGAAAACTTGGTGCTGCTAAGGACTGGACGTAGCCCTAGTTGTTAAAGGGTGAACCAGGATAAATAGCTATGTTAAATCTCTCTATCCTTATCTCTTTAGTTGCTTTGATTATTTTCATTTACCAACTAACTAAAGGGGTTTAAGTATGAATATCAAACAAGCTTTACTATTGCATGTTTGTGTGTTTTTCTGTGAAAAACTGATCAGACAGGTGACATGTCTGCCTTGTAAATACACTTGTCTGAACTTAACTTCTGTGTACAAGTTTTCAACTGTGTTCTAAAATCTGATAAACACAATTCAACCCCCCTTTTCGTGTTTATAGTTGTCTATTTCAGTAGTAACCGTGTAGGGGATTTTCTATCATTAAACAAGCTGAGTTTGTTAGTTATGAAAGGAGAGCAATAGCTCTCTGTAAGAGCCTAGTTCTGTGGCAGTTGGATATTTTCATCCTTTGTAATCCTTTCATGTTCCTGAAATATCATACAGTTTCTCCATTTTCAAGTGAAGAGGAGTTACAAGCCAATAAAAGTGTATGCGGTCCCATAAAGCTGTTTTCATTCTATTGGAAACATGGATAAGTATAAAAACTAAATGAAATGAATGGCGTCTAACTATATACCCTGGCGAGGAAGTTATAGTTTGCCTCCTCATTTAGATGAGATTATTAATTAACCCAAGGTGTGATGCATTTCCTGCTACAGTAAAGGCAACTTGAATCTTTATTTCACACATTGAGAAGAAATATAGACATAATAACAAAATTTGCACATCTCAGCAAACAACTCACCTACATATTTCACATTGTTTTTGCATAAAGGTCAATGCTACCAATTTGCAGCCGGGAAGTAGACTGAACATCTCTGACTGCCAGAAACCTAAACCTGCAAAGCCGTAACTTTTGTGAGTTGGGGAGAACAAGACTATAAACATATTCAGCAGATTGATGCCAAGGTAGTAAATTACCTGAAAACATTATATGGAAAACTTGCCGACTTGATCATGTATGTTTTACGCTGGAATCGGTCTTCAAAGGACTGAGAGGTTTGCTCATCCAAAACTTGCCAGCTGGTCCCCTCATCATTGCTCCCTTCAAGAATCCTAAGAACAAAACGTATGCACAACGCATGCCTTATTAACTGTCATAACAACTAGTTGCCAAACAAAGAAAGGTTTACCAGAAGTCCAGAACCTTTAGGTAAAAGGAGCCAGTCGATGAAAATACCAATTACCCCAAAAAACGAAAAGGAAACAAAATAGAAATATACATCAACTGTGGATTAAATTTAAACTAAATTTCGAAGGTTAATCAACTCAAGAAGGAGAATCAGTTGCATTACTTTAAATTTGAGCAATTAAATTTATTAGGATTAGGAAACATTATAAGGTCAGGTCAAGTAACTCAAGTTACTCAACTATTCATTAATTAACATTTCTTTTTTTTTAAAAAAAGAGCCACGAGTAAGTAAACCATCTTTTCAGCAAATATCCCGAAGTCCATACCAGTCCATTGGATCCCTTTCTGGTGCATCATTGGCCGACATCAACTCATATGCTACAAGCTCAAACATCTTGCTATCAAATGTTTTATACACGACCCAACAACCTACAAAGCCAGAAATATAATAAATTTTTAATATCAGCATAAAGAGAGCAATGTTCCAACAACCTACAACACCAGATATATAATAAATTTTTAATATCAGCATCAAGAGAGTAATGTTTGCACCTTTTCTAACCACACGAGTATGGGGGTGGACCGCAGTAATAAAACGGAATCATACTTTTGACACAAGCAATTAACCTGGTTATGCTTGGTTTCTTGGTTGATTATTTTTCATTTCATAATTATGAATTCTTTTTCTTTAACCTTGCAAAAAATTTTTTTGGTTAATTTAACCTTGCAATTTATGTCTTTAAGACTGAGATTGAAAACAGAGCATAACTCCTAAGAATGAGTAATTTAACATGAAATTATCAATGTAGAGAAACTTGCTAGACATGGTCAGTTTACCAAAGAACATTTGACCACTAGTAGCTTAAACTATAAAATGAGAGTCGGCGGTAGGTGTCAAGGAATATCAATTAGAAGATTGAAGGACCAAGGCAAATACTTGCAAAGCAAAACACAAGTCAAGTAGTGTCAACATATACTAAGATGGTTTGATGTAGTTGGGAGAAGTATCATCTACTACGAAGTAACAATAAACAGAAAATTACATTAAAAGGAACTTCATCAATATATACGACTTAAATAAGAATATCAAGGTGAAACATGGACCTTTGTGCTTTTCAATGGGAGAGTAGAAATCGTGCTTTTCCATTAGTAGGTGAAATGAAACACCACAGCATATTACTTAAAAAGTTCTATAGAACTATGTTAAAGCTTGGACCACAATCTACGTGAATCAAACTCTATAATCCCAAATAAATTATTTGATTGATTAAATATACCTCTTGCACCATTTGGTTCTTCCCATTTTGATTTTCGAGTTCCATCAAATGCTGATGTTACCTGAAAATTTATAAGACAAGAATAAAGTTATGGAAGACCTAAGTACAAGTAATTGTAACCATATAAAATAAGCCAGCTGTTTAAAAACTCACAATCCCAAAAGGCAACTCCTCTGCACTTGCAATGACAGTACCAGAATGTATTCTATTTAACTTTAGAAGCGGCAATGCAAACAAATCTTTCCCATAGCTTTCACACTTGTTAAGATTGTAAATAATGTCATCCAGTGCATCTAGCACGGCGGGTAAAGCCAAAGAAGTTACTACAGGATTACTAGCCAAACAAATTTCAACCCTCCCATCTGTATTCACTTTTTTCTCCAGGTGAAAGAGCATCAAGTAAGTCATCAAAAGATGGCAACAGCTTTCGACATTTTGGGTCATTCAGAACTGAATCGATGGAGGTCCTTCTTGTTTTAAAGGGGGAATTGCAAAGATCCAAGATAATTCCTTTAATTATCCCAAGCACATCAACAGCTTCAGACTTTGTTAGTTCTTCCCGAACAAATTGATGAAGGACAGGACGGAATGCATTATAAATTCTTGTAACGTGCTCATCTATGCACAAATGAACTTGGCAGTGCGAAGAGCTTAGCACACCATTCTTATCGTAACCAATTTCTAATCTGGATTTGCGCCATTCCTCATTCCCACTTCTCCTTCCAGGTAATGAGAGTGACTCATCATCTTCAGAATGTAAACTCCTCTCAAGTTGTTGGTTTTCTTCCATATCACGGGCTTCAATCATTGAAAGTAGTTGATATAAAAAGCCTTTTCGAATTTCTTTTGTTATATTTGTGAGTACAGATGACAAAGAAGGCTCTGTAAGCATATTACGTCGGGATAGAACCTCCAGTTGTGAAAAAGATACAAAAATTCCATATCAATAATCAACAAATCAGGATTTTTATGCATGCAATTAAGGCTTTCATATAAATAGAACACAAGAAAAGAACGGATATAAATTGTAAAGCCTACCTCATGCCACTTCCTCGTGTATCGTTTGGTGACATCATAAACTCCATCTTTGGATATAGCAATTACATAATTTAGTTTTTTATTCCACCTACGCCACAGATTTAAAAAATGTGAGAGAACATGCAAGCATGATGGGTGCTTCTAAGGACAAGGACAACTACTTTCCAACAGTCAACTAAGTGGATGAAACTCATGAAAGCAATAAGTACTGAAAAGTAAAAAGTACTGCAAAAATGAACAATACCCTTTTTCATATAATAATGGTTTGTCATAGATTCCTTCACATGGGTCGAGATGCATCCATCTGAAAGAACATAGGTCCTCAAAAACAAATGCAGACGCTAGAAATAGTTTTAATAGCATATTACAAAAACTAGCACCTTCTGGGTCAATTTTACCTTCCTAAGAATTGACAGTAGCACTCTGTCCAAACATGATCTGTAAAGTCCAATATCTGGAGATCAACCAAAATCAGTGACAGAAAACTTATTCCTCAGAAAAAGGAAAAAAAAAACGAACACATGTACCCTAGGTTTAATATCTATGCAACACATGGATAGAATCTTTGAAGTTAAGACATAAGACCCCCCACCCCCGCCCCCCACTTTAAAAATTGGGTTAGTTTTCAGTGTACTTTATATATAGTATGATATGATGGATCTAGTGAGTGTACTGTCTTAAGTTGAGAAACCTTCATTCTTTCCTTTTGATATTTTTGAGCCAATGAAAAGTTAACCACAAATAAAATTCACTTGCGAAAATGAAAGGAAATATTCACTACCCATATTCCCTTGTTAGTGAAAACTGGCCCAATTATCCCACAGAAATCAATGAACACGCAACACTGGCACTAAAATGCCACGGCAAAGTATTTCCTCTGAGAATGCAAGCTAAATTCAAGAATTAAATTTAGATTTACATGTCTAGTCCGTGCCTATATTTCCTTACAGATTACAATTTAATTTACAATATCAAGCATGACTTCTGTTTTTTCCATGTATGTGAATTGAACAGATATTTCATGTAAGTAAAACTAAAATTAGATCATTTCCAAAGCGCAAGACAACATTGTCATGTGTTGGATACATGACAGTTGGCACTGCATTTGTAATATCTGAATCATCATGTGCTATGCTACAAAATGAATACTTCAAATATTCAAAACCAGGTCTACACTCTACACCATACATCCTGCCAATCAACTATACAGAAAAAAAGATACATTATCTACTCAATTGCAGCATAGTAAGCTAAGAAAGATCAGAATATTGAAAAGACTTGAATTTCATCTAGTTACAAACCAGGCGGGACTCATAGCCAAAAGCTCGACAATAGAGTGTAAAGCAATTGGCCCACTCTCCACAGCGGCCCTTCCTTGTTTCCACAAGCTGCAAATTGAAAGAGAACAACAGGGAGTATCCAGCATTAATGTGCTAGGCATAGCAGTTGGTCAAGCATATACTATAACATTAACAAGTTGTCACAAGTTGAATACCTTAGCTGGATCATTGTATCGAGGGAAGCGAGTCAGTTTGGAGCAAAAAGTGCATCTGTGTTGAGGAAGGATAAATGAGAATAATAAAAAAGTTAAGAAATTTGGCTAATAATAGAAGCTAAAAATTAGTGAACATGAGCAGAAACCTACTAAAATGCTTTATAAGAAAAATGCAGAATTCAAGTAACAACAATAAAATTAACTGGTTATCAACAGCTCTCCTAAATGCAAATAGAGATGTAATTGATGAATACTTTAGCCCATATTAAAATAGAATTTGCTAGCCACGGCATGCTCTAAATAAATTCAAACAGGAAACAGCTATTTGATCTTGAAGATTAGGATACTCTCAAATCTACAGAAACTATTGAGTTGATTCTAAATTTGAAAGAAAAAACGAGTTGATATCAGATGTATGATGTCACAAGAAAATGAAGACATATATCAATTATGGTAATTATAATTACCAAAGCCACATGTCTGATGTTAGTACAAGGATTACAAAGTAATCTCACATTAAATTAGAGAATCTATTCAATGGTCATACCGATAAAGCTCAACCCTGGAAGCTCCATAAAGAGTCTCAAAAGGAAGTGCAGCAGTCATACCCTGGCCTACAGTTTTGTTGCCACAATCATAACAAGATGGTGAATCCACCCATCTATTAGTCGAGGACAAAAAAGAGAGAGAAAAAATTGATCAGATGCAATTACCAAAAGAGAACAGGTATAATATTAATTGGTAAATTGGTATCTTTCAGGAGGGGGAAAACGATATAACTCAGCCGGATATTCCATGAATTGTATTTGAGTTATTTCATAAATAACTGAACAATTTTATGAAGCTGAGACCTGTGGTTAATTCTGTTGTATCTATTGGCCATTGATGCATATGATTCATTTTGCATGAACTAAAAACAGATTATCAAACGTAACAAATTATACCTGAAGGATTGTTTGAACCAGAAAAGTAGTTGCAATAGGAAAGCATGATCTTGTTCTATTTTCGATGGCTTGAAGTTCCCCTCCTGGAAAATGTTTATCAAGCTTTCCAATTACAAAACAATATTACCAGAGTATGACAAGCTATGCATATGAAATATCAAGAGCATCACAAGTTCAAAAGTCAAAACCAATATAAAACCAAGAGTAGAAAGGGAGACAAACATCAAGATCATAGTTTTACAGGTACGGGTATGAGGTATGTCACTTTATCAAATATAATATAATGAGGGGAATAATTAGTCAGTATGCTATTCAGGTTCATGGTACGTTTTAAATAGGTTTAATTACTCTGTTGATCACCGAACTATTTGAGAAATTTCAAATGGGTCCCTAAACTTTAAAAGTTTGTAATTGGATCCCTAAACTTATAAAAAATTGTGATTGAGTCTTTTATACGTATTCGTTAGGGTTCCACAATAGTCAGACAGTGAGTAACAGTAAAAGTGTTGATTTAGAGATTCGATTATTATAAAATAAGATCTTGTCTTGAAGGACAAAAATCACTCTCTTACCTTGGCCAAAGAAACCAAGGCTTTCTCCTCAAGCTCTTCTACAGGAACAGTCTTTCGAGCAGCCTCCTGGCGCGTTGCATCATCATACTGCAAGATATCAGAATAATCAACACATGGATTCAATTGTAAGATAATATTCATAAGGACAGAATGGAAGCCTGTTTCTTTTACTGAGTGTCTCGTGAAAGTGAAAACATACAGTAGTAATAGTACTCTACTTTACTGAAAACTAAACTTTGTTTGCGCATGCTATGAAGCTTCATGAACCTAAATCTCTTGAACTTTTTATTCAAAACAATTTTCAAAAAAATATATGAATAAGCTGGGAAAATACCATGAGGACTTGAGTAACATAAGGCCGTATTCTACCCTCAAATTCTTGAGTATCTTCAATGGCCACATACTGCTGCAACATAAGAGCTTCCTCCTCCGCCTATAAAATATGGTGTATGTGAACACAAACAGAAAAGGGGTTGAAAAATAAAAGGTTTAACTAATATTTTGGACCCTATACATCATGCAGATTTTGAATTTAGTCTCCATACATAACAATTTGAAGATCAGTACCTACATGTGTTACGTTAGCAACTTCGTCCCTGCTGTCAGCAAATTGGTCTTCATGTGACGCACTCCAGCAAATTGGTCCTTAGGTATAGGGACCAAATAAAAAATGTGCTACGTATAAGAATTAAGGACCAATTTGCTAATAGCAGGAACAAACTTGCTAATGTTTGCACATATAGGGACCCGATTTCCAATTTTTTCCGTACCATGACTGAATTCAAATTCCGTGTTACTACAGGACCAAAACATTAGTTAAACCAAAAAACAAAAATTCAAAATTGAAACTTGAAATACAAATTAAAAACATTAGTAAAACGCACTCTCTTGCTAAAACTTGCAGCCACAGTTGAGAAGACAATGAATGCAGAAAAGGGAAATGAGTAAAAGGAAGCAAACCTGCAAGAGTCTGGCAAATTCCTCATCAGATTTCAACAAATTGGCATTGCTTGATTCAGATTCTGGTTGAGTTTCATCGATGGAAATGAGTCTTAGTTTTTCAGATATAGCGATGAGATCAGAGTCAGTGGCTACTGGGGTATCATGTTCAGCTACATAAATCTATATGTAAACAAAGGAAAGAATCAAATTTTACAAATGGGAACCCAGAATTTATATTAAAAAATTAAAATTGTAAAGAAACGGCACGAAAATTGAAATAGAATTGGAACCTTTTGGTGATCAGGTGGAACAGAAGTAAGGGAGAAAAGCTGGAACTGGAAAACCTGCAATGGGAGTGAATGAAGAAGTGAATTGAGAAGAGAGAGAGAGTGTGTGTGTTTTGGAGAAAGAAGCGTACTTCGAAGCCATCATCGGTGTCGTAAACGACATCGAAGTTGGAGTCGTTGTGTTGCACCTCAAATCTGCGTGCCACCATTTTCGTTCTGTCGGAGTGTCTGTCTTCTCAGCCAATTCCCTGCTCCTCGCCTCAGCTACCAATTTCTGTAAATTATTATATAAAGCAATTGAAAATCATTTAACGGGTCATGCTAACGATTACGGCACTCTTTAACAAACCAAAGAAAGGTAAGTTATTGAAAACCAATTCTTTTTAAATATTAAATATATCAATTTTTTTTGAAAACTTTTTTTCTTTTCATGGTTCCTTAAAAAATATTGTAAGAACACTCGTTGATATTTTTCTTATTTAATATATGATGATTAATATTTATATAGTATATCCTTTCAAAAAAAAAATGCAGTATAATTCCTCTTTTAAGAAATTTATATTCCCTTTTCTTTAGATTAATTACCATAAGCATGTTTTTTTATTTTTAAAAAATATACTATGAAGAAGAGATTAGGAGAACTTGTTGTTCCTCCTTTGTGTACGATCCAGCTTTTTCCAGCCATAAAGTTGTCATCGTACAGATCGTTTTGCAGTTCCTCATTGTACGATCATGTTTTTTGCATTTCTTTGATGGTACTATGTTTCTTTTACAACAAGGTAAAACATTAAAGCAAATAAAACAAATGTGAAGAACAAAAATTCTATTGAAATAAATATCAATCATTTGAAATAAATTCAAGAGATTCGGATTGCAATTATTCATTCGAAGATGGAGCTCGTCTACTTAAAAACTCCGTCTACTTAGTTATAAGTGAGACTAAGTCTGTTCATTATTTTATTTTGCTCGTCTGCTGACGTGGCATATCCTCTCGTCTATCAAGTCTTTGGACTTGCTATACCACAATGAGTTATCATAATCTCCGTTTGGTGACGTGGCAGTTAGAACTCGTCTACCTGATTATTTTATTTTTCAGTTCATTCAATTTTACCAATTACTTTCGTTTGCTGATGTGGCAAGCTAGACACGTTTACTATCAAGTCTTTGGACTTGCTATATCTAAGAAGTTATTTTGATTTCCGTCTAGTAATCATTTAGTCCCTAGTCTACTTAAAGAAACCAGTCTACTTAATTAATTAATTAAATAACTTTACCAAAACATTGAGTAGCCCGTCTACAAGGGTGAACGCATATTTTTCTCAAGGAGTCCAACGAAAACTTATCCCAAGTTTCTATTACTTATATTTAAATATTCCTGTATAACTGAAAGCACATGTTAGATTCCAACTAACACTTGGCCAAGCAAATTTAATTCTTTTGTTAACATCAAAACATAGAGATTATTTAATCCAAAATTACTTTGGTTCCAACAATCTCCCCATTTTTGATGATGACAAAAACTAATTAAATTTGAAAAGCAAAGTCTAAGAGAGCCTGCAAAGCTCCCCCTAAGACAAAGCATTCAGATAAGTAATCAGTAAAAACATATGAGACAAACTGCATATAAGCTAATAGATCAATGCAATTGCTTATCACACTTAGAGTATATATAAAGGAATAAATAAGCAACACAGCAAATAGGCAGACAGGAGTATCAGAGTAGTTATAAACTAGAAAACAGAATATGCATATGCAGACGAATATGAGCTTTTCAAAACTGACTTTGTATTTATAAAATAAATATCTTTTCTTTCGTTTCTCCCCTTTTTTGTCAACAGACAAAAAGGTAAAAATGAGTGGACCATCATTGTCAGTAAGGAAAACAAATTCACGGTTAGGCAGGAGGAGGTGGCGGAGGTGGTTGATTCTGAGTATGGGCTTTCTTGAAATCAGTCAGAAATTCCAGCATTTTGTTCACAACCTCTAAGGTTGGAGCCATAGATACTTGAACTCTCTAAAAGACTTCCTCAGTGATTTTCTTAGTCATCTTTTCAACCTTCTCTTCAACCAGCTTGCCAACTCTCTCATCAACTATCTTTCCAAGAACTTCTTCAAGATTTGGTGGCAGAGCATGTTGTCTTGAACTTTCAGCAGATTCTTGAAAGGTGCTTAATGCTCTGGAGTGTTCAGGATGATCTGAAAGGAGTACTACAACTAGAGCTTGTGGTTAAGAGGAATGCTTTCCAGATGAGCTTTGTTTGGAAATGGACTCAGCAGTTTCTTCTTCATGACCACCTGAGCCAAAAATAGTAGCATTCATGCCAGGTCCTTCAACGACAATTTCATCTTCTAGGAGCTCAGAAGGAGGTGAAGACGGGGCAGGATTAATCACAAGAAAGGATAAAGGGGTCATTGATACTTCCTTTGCTCATATGATGGGGTAGGAGAATTCCACATTTCGACTTGTTATGGGAAGTCCCCAAAGATCTTTGTAGATCATGTACCGGAAGTTTGAAAGACCACACTTGCCTCTGACTTTAGGAATTTCCTTTTTCTCTTCTTGGGTCAGTCCAGAGGAAGATGCTTCTCTTGTGCAGTGGATGATGTGGGATTTCTAGAAGTCTGCATCACGTTGTTCATTGATCAATCCAATAGATTCATAATGTAAATAGTAGTCCAGCATGGAGTAGTCAAAAGTTTCTTGATTCAGATCAAGCACGACTGATTCAGCTTCTTACATAACTCCTTTGAATCTTCTATTCATCTTGTCCTTGTCCTTGTTCAGATCAACCATCTGCAGTCTTGGACAGATTCTGTAAGGCATGATTCCAATTCTTGTTGCTGTTTTATGTCTCAACCATGATGGAGGGACAAAATGTGTGGCTCTATCAACTCTGAAACGACTGAATTCCCACTTCAGCATTTCATAGATGAGCTGATCCACAAAGAAATCAGAGGCCCTCCCATAGACACTGGGATGCTCGAAGGATACCTATCTTGTGTTACTGTCCATGATTATAGGAACATGTTTTGAAGATCTTGCTCTTCTTTCAGGGATGGTAGGAAGATTTTTCCTTAGAGGGTCTGTCTCCCATTTAGATATTACATATCTCTCAACTCCATCAGTGAAAGGTATGAGAGGTGGAGTTTTGACAAGGTTCGGATAGATTTTTCCGGGGGGGAATTTGTTTAGGGGCAGGTAAGTGACTAAAGGTCCTATGTTGTTGTGCATTTGTGACGGCACTATTGTGATTAGTTTGCAGTCAGGATGGGGTAAATGGAAGGGTTCAACTGGTGGGTCTACTTCTTCCTCATACTCAGGTAGGGGGTACCACCTGTCAGGAATGTGTTCAGGTTCAGGTTGGTGACTGAGAAACAGAACTCTCCATTTTCTTTTTACTTTGGCCCAATCCTCAGATTTGCCATCATAAATAACATAAATTGGGGTGAAGGGAAATAAGGTTCTTAAAGGTTTTGGGAAGGGAGCACCAGGGGAAATGCCATCATCTAGTTGATTGAACCAGGGATCATTGGCAGGGATAATTGGTTGAAATTGTGGTCTGGATGAGGAGGCTATTTGTGAGTGAGCAGGTGAAGGTGTAGGCAAGTTTGTGGTTTGGTCAGTTTGTGTTGGTTGGGGTGAAAGAGGTGGGGGAATGTATACATCATCAGTCATGTTTTGGTTGAACACTTCATTTGGAGCAGAGACAACAATATTATCATCAGAACCAACAGTACCAGGGAGAGAATCACCTCTATTTTCTAAACTAGATATTAAGGCATCTACTGCTATTTGAACAGGATCACTAGCAGAGATGGTTACCTTAGAAGTCTTAGTTGTTCTGGCCTTTCTTGCAGGTTGCCTTCTGATTTGAGTTGAGACAGGCACACCGGCCTCAACAACAATGAGAACAACAGAAGTTTTTTATTTCTTCAGGATGGTACTGATAGGAACTCTGTCCTCATCAGCTTCCTCGTCCTCATTGTGTGAGAATATGAATCTTTTTTTCTTCTTCACAGCAGGAGCATCAGTAGGTTCCCTAATAACAATGCCACCAGCTGGCCTCTTGGGGGCAGGTTTCCTTGCTGCAGTGGTCTTTTGCCTAGTTACTCTTTTTATTCCTAGGACTTCAGCATTGTTTGCCTCAACCATTTCTTCCTTGATTTTCATAGCTTCTTCTGCTTTGGCCAGGGCAACTTGTTTGTAAGTGCTTAGTTGCATGCTTGAGAGATTGCTTCTCCCAAAATCAGCAGCTGGCATTCCTTTCTCAGACATAATTTTATTATGATCTTCTTGAGACATGGCAGTAAGGACTTCATAAACACCTTGATGCCTAAAGATTTTTGATAGAAGATGAGTGTTGGGAATGACAAGTAGATTCTCTCTATTTTGCATAGCATGTTTGAATCTGTTAAATAAAATCCAGGGAAGGTTGATTTTGGTTTCCCAGAAGAGATTGCACAGGCAAAATTTGTGGAGAGCAGAGAGGTTGTCTTTGGAGCCAGTCTTGTGTAAGGTAGTCTTGTTCAGAATCTGATGGAGGATTCTGATTTTATCCTTCATTTCAGTAGACTTCTAGGAATGAGTTCTTACAGTGTCTTCTTTCATTAGGGTGACAACAATGGTCTCAGAACCACCTAAGTCTTCTTCCCAAGTATCAGTAATTACCAAACCCTCTTAGGCATAAGCGATAGCATCGGACATGGTCTTTTCAGAGACAATCACCTTCTTTCCCAATATGAAGCTAATAATCTCAGTTTTAGTGATTGTGGGTTTCCTCCATAAGGTCCTAATAAGGTTTGGGTAGATTGATACTTTCTCTAAGAACAAACCGTCCCAACCAGCTGCATTTATATACTTGCTTACATTCAAGTTGTACTCCTCCAGAACTTTAAAATTAAAATGATGTTCAACCGCTAAGTTCAGAGAATCAGTGACGTAGGAATGAACAGGGAGTGAAGATGAAGCCATTTTTGAGGTTTGAAGGTTAGGGTTCAAAGAAGCAAAGAAACAGAGGTTCGCGAAAAATTCAGAGGCAATGAAAAGTTTTTCCGAGGGAAGAGAAGTTGCTTTAAGTGTTTCTAAATTTCAAAGATATATTTTTAAAAAAAATTGAAAAGAAAATTAATGACAAGACATGTCATTATGGATAAAACGACGTTGGTAATTTGGAACTCTAAAAAGGTTTTGATGGGATTGATGAAAGTACTGACTCAGCAAAGAGAATAAAGGATAAATTTGTCATTGAGACAAAATAAATGTATTTAAAAATATGCTTAGATGCAGGCAGATGTGGACTCGTCTGAAATTACACAATGGACGCAGTAAACAACACCAGTAGACGCGACATATAGTAGACGTGCAACACAACATGTAATAGATGCACAACTTTTAATAGGTATTAGACGTGCATAAGTAATAGATGCAAGATTATCAAAACAAATTTTTCTCAAGGCTGGACACCTAAATTAATCCACACATATCATGTTAATATGCTTCCTAATAAAGATAAATCTGTCCTCTGCAAGAGGTTTAGTAAAGATATCTGCCCATTGATGGTCAGTATCTACAAATTGAATATCAAATACACCTTTTTGCACATAATCCCTAATAAAATGATGTTTAATCTCTATGTGCTTAGCTATAGAATGCAAAATTGGATTCTTAGATAGATTTATTGCAGCAGTATTATCACACGTAAGTGGAATACTACTTACAAACACATTGTAATCCTCCAATTGATGTTTGATCCAAAGAAGTTGTGAGCAACAACTTGCAGCTAATATATACTCAGCTTCAGCAGTTGATAAGGCAATGGTACTTTGTCTTTTGCTTGACCATGAGACAAGATTAGCTCCAATGAAGTAACATCCTCCACTAGTGCTTTTTCTTTCAATTCTATCTCCATCATAGTCAGCATCACAGAAACCAATAAATATGTAATCTTCATTTTTCTTAAAGAACAAACCAATATTAGTAGTACCTTTTAAATATCTAAAGATTCTCTTAACTGCTGATAAGTGAGATTCTCTAGGATCAGATTGAAATCGAGCACACAAATATACACTGAACATAATATTAGGCCTAGACGCGGTAAGATATAAGAGAGATCCTATCATACCTCTATATACCTTTTGGTCTACCTTTTTCTCTTTATCACCTTTGTTCAGTATGGAAGTGGGGTGCATGGGAGTATTTATTGGATTACAATCATCAAAATTAAACTTCTTCATAAGCTCTTTTGTATACTTAGCTTGGTGGATGAGCACCTCGTCCAAGGTTTGTTTTACTTGAAGTCTAAGGAAGAATTTGAGTTCTCCCATCATGCTCATTTCAAATTCTTTCTGCATTAACTTAGAGAATTCTTTGCATAGAGACTCATTAGTACCACCAAAAATAATATCATCAACATATATTTGTACAACTATGAAATTAGACTTAATGGACTTTCTAAATAAGGTTGTGTCAACCTTTCTTCTATTGAATCCATTTTCCATAAGAAAGGAACTTAGTCTGTCATACCAAGCTCTAGGAGCTTGCTTAAGTCCATACAAAGCTTTCTCAAGTTTATATACATGTTCAGGATGGGTATCACACTCAAAACCCGGAGGTTGCATAACATAAACTTCTTCATTAATAAAGCCATTTAAAAAAAACACTTTTAACATCCATATGAAAAAGCATAATACTATGATGTACAACAAATGAAAGTAGAATTCTAATAGCTTCTAATCTAGCAACAGGTGCAAAAGTTTCAGTATAATCTATACCTTCTTCTTGAGAGAAACCTTGAGCAACAAGTCTTGCTTTGTTTCTTATTACCTTACCATTTTTATCAAGTTTGTTTCTGTAAACCCACTTTGTTCCAATCACTGATTTGTCTTTGGGCAGGGGAACCAGAGTCCAAACTTCACTTCTTTCAAACTGATTGAGTTCTTCTTGCATAGCTAGAATCCAACCATCATCCAGCAGAGCCTCGTCTACTGTCTTTGGTTCCAACTCAGAGACTAGTGCAAAAATATCTTGTTCTCTGAAAGTTGATCTGGTTCTTAGCTTGTCATTGGGGTTTCCAATGATCTGATCTTGTGGATGATAATTCTTGAAGTACCAAGATTTTTGAACTGTATCATGTTGAGAAGTGGAAGTTTCTGGTTGTTGAGTGGGGTCATCTGCTTGATCATCAACTTTTATCTCTGGTGAGTCTCCTGGGATGTTTAGATCAAGATCTGCAAAATTTTCATCTAGCTTTGATAATTTATTATCAGGCTGTTTGTCATCAAATTTGACATGAATACTTTCCTCTACTATCAGAGTCCTAGAATTATAAACTCTAAAGGCTTTAGATGTTTTAGAATATCCTAATAGGGTTCCATTATCTGTTTTAGCATCAAATTACCAACTTGATCTTTAGTATTCAGTATATAGCATTTACAACCAAAAGGGTGAAAATAAGATATGTTGGGTTTTCGTCCTTTCCACAGTTCATAAGGAGTCTTATTCAAGATAGGTCTAATGTATATTCGGTTCTCGAATGTAGCAGGCGATAGATACGCCTTCAGCCTTGTATGTCTAGGGACAGAGTTGTCATTGAGAATAGTCCTAGCCATCTCTTGAAGAGATCTGTTCTTTCTCTCTACCACACCATTTTGCTGTGGTGTTCTAGGTATTGAAAAGTTGTGAAGGATACCACTTTCTTCACATAACTTATGAAATAACTCATTTTCAAACTCTCCCCATGGTCACTTCTGATTGAAGTGATACAGATGCCTTTTTCATTATGTACATGTTTGCAGAATACAGAAAAGACCTTAAAAGACTCATCCTTGTGAGTTAGGAACATAACCCATGTCCATCTAGTGTAGTCGTCTATTACGACAAGACCATAATATTTGATAAACTCCATCCATCTTCGATGTCTCATATTCAATTCTTTTTGATCGAATAGATACTTCAGGCTCTTGGGGTCACTGAAGACATTAAACTTTGCTCTATACAAAAAGTGTCGCCATATCTTTAATGCGAACACTATTGCTGCTAACTCCAAATCATGAGTCGGATAATTTCTCTCATGAATTCTCAACTGTCGGGAAGTATAAGCCACGACTCTTCCCTCTTGCATCAGGACACAACCTAAACCTTGGTATGATGCATCACAATATAAATCAAATTGTCCTAGTGGATATGGTAAGATCAACACAGTGATGTAGTCAACCTGTCCTTCATCTTTTGAAAACTTTGTTCACACTTGTCCGTCCATAGAAAAGCTATATTTTTCCTTGTTAACTGCATCATAGGCAATGCAATCTTCGAGAATCCCTCTATGAGCCTCCGATAGTATCCAGCTAGTACTAGGAAACTCCGTACTTCACTTACTGACTTAGGCCGTTTCCACTTAAGAACTGACTCAACCTTAGCTGGACCTACGGCTATTCCTTCTTTATTAATCACATGACCTAGGAATTGTACTTCTTCTATCCAAAATTCACACTTGTAAAGTTTGGCATAAAGCTACCTATCCTTCAAAACTCGCAACACCAATCTCAAATGTTCCTCATGCTCTTCCCGCGTACGAGAATAAATAAGAATATCGTCGATGAACACAACAACAAACTTATCGAGGAACGGTCTGAAAATTCTGTTCATACAATCCATGAACACGCCTGGCGCATTAGTTACACCGAAAGACATAACTAAATACTCATAGTTCCCGTATCTCGTCCTAAAAGCCGTCTTGGGTTTATCTTCCTTTCTTACTCTGATATGATGGTACACTACTGCTCCTTTCAACTGATCCATCAAATCATCTATCCTAGGCAACGGATACTTATTCTTAATCGTCTCCTTATTCAACTGCCTGTAATCCGTGCATAACCTCGCACTTACATCCTTCTTCTTAACAAATAACACTGGTGCTCCCCACGGTGAAACACTCGGTTTGAAAAACTCTTTTCCTAACATGTCATCCAATTGTTCCTTCAACTCTGCCAAATCAACCGGTGACATCCGATAAGGTGCTATAGATATAGGCCCTGTCCCTGGTACGAGATCTATAATGAATTCCACTTCTCTTTTCAGTGGCAAACCTGGAACGTCTGGAGGGAAAACTTTAGGAAACTCTCTCACAATAGGCATGGAATCTATGCTGGGAGTCTCATTAGCCTCCACTGCAAAAAGCATCACAAACTGTTGAGAGTTGTCACTCCTCACAGAAACTCCTTCATTGGCAGATGCTACACTAAAAGGTTCAAGAAATGATAAAGTCTTGCTAGAACAATCTAGCACTACATGGTTAGCCGAAATCAATCCATGCCAAGAATAACATCTATCTGTTGCATATGCAAACAGATAAGATCTACAATAAATGTCCTATTCTCAACAATGATAGGACATTGTAAACAAATAGACATAGTAGTCAAAGGACTACTGGTTGGAGTAGACACTGTGAGGGTATAAGGTAATTTGGAAACATATAAGTTCAAATGATCCACACACTCATGTGAAATAAAATAATGTGTAGCGCTTGAGTCAAACAACACATACGAGAGTCTACCAGCTATCAAACACATACCTTGTATAAGATCAGCAGATTGAGAGGATTCAGCTCCCCTCACGGTAAAAACTCTTCCAGTGGCTTGAGGTTTGGCCACTTGTGGTCTTGCTGCTGAGACTCCTCTTCCAGCTCCACCTCTATTGTCTCCAGTTCCTCTTCCGGCAGTTGTCGGCTGTTGCATAACCCTTTGTCTGCAATCTCGTGCCACATGACCTGGTTTCCCACAGTTGAAACAGCTAGACTTATTTGTACAGTCTCTAGCATAATGCGATCCTCCACATCTGAAGCAAACCAAGCCTTGTGGTTGCTGACCCGTTCTAGGCACTGGTGCTGGTGTTTACCCGGGTCGAGCATATGGTCTCTGTCTTCACTGAGAACCACTTTCTCCGTGCTTCTGGAAACTTGATCGGTTAGGAACTCCACTCCTCAGTTGTTTCTGTTCATTGGCCATCCTTAGGTCTATACTTTCAATGGCACTGCATCTCTCGACTAGTTCTGGGAAATACTGTATGTCAAGAGACACTACAGCCCTATACAGCTCATCTCTGAGTGCTTCCTCAAATCTTCTACATTGCCAGTCCTCACTTGGAAACCTCTGATAGAATTCCGAAAACTTGATCAAAGCTTCAAAACGTGATGCATACTCATTAATAGACATGTTGCCTTGTTTGAGGTTTGTGAATTCTTTTTCCTTCTCGCGTCGAACTAGACGCGGAAAATATTTTTCGAAAAAGAAATCAGTGAATAACTTCCAGTTAATGTTCATATCCTCAGCTTCCAACAGTCTTTTCTTTCCCTTCCACCAGAATTCTGCTCCTTCGGTTAACATGAAGACATCATAGGTCACCTTCGTCTCCTCGCTGCAGCACATAGTAACAAATATCTTTTCGATCTCTTGTATCCACCGTCCTTCCTTCTCTGGGTCATACTTTCCTAGGAATTGAGGTGGTTTTCCGTACATAAAATTAGTCAATCCGGCATATTCAGCTGCTGTTGCCCTTCTCTGATTCTTAATTTCTAGTTGTTCGTTATTCATCTGCAGCATCTCAGCATTCTGCTGGGTTTGCAGTAGAATAGCAGCAGCTAGGGTTTCCATTGCACTTGGAGTCGAAGATCCTCCTCCTCCATTCTCAGTATTGTCGGCATTACCATTGACAGCTCCAATAATCCTTTCTGGAGTTTCATCACCACTGTTAGTTGGACGTCCTCTTCCGCGAGCTATGATTCTGTTAAAAGAAATCATCCGCTCTTATTAGTATGACATATAATACTACATACACAAGTATATGAATACCATATGCCAGACTAATATTAACCTTTCACATCAGATTCGGACACACTACCCAACTTCTAAGCATAGTCAAAATCCGATGTGGATTCTCATTAAGTCTCTAAAAATGTCTGATGTGCATTTCCCCAGGTTTTGATGAGAACTAAACATTTGTTAATAATTTAATTAACCTTCATACTGGTTGCTAACCTATCTATCAAGTGTGCAGATTAAATAAGAGAATCTCACGTCCAACACAAGTAATAGAAGCTCACGTCCAACACAAGTAATAGAAGCTCACGTCCAACAGTGTAGTGATAGAAGCTCACGTCCACCACACAAGTGATTGAAACAAACGTTCAGACCATGAGTGATTGAAGCGCACGTCCAAAATGCAAGAGATAGAAACTTGCGTCCCACTAAAGTGACACAAGTGGTCGGTCCACTAAAGTGATGAAAGCCAGCATCTACTTAAAGTATCGTAAATGGCTCGCCCAATGACGTGGCGAAGGAGCTTGTCCATTAAAGTATCGTAATGGCTCGTCCAATGACGTGGGCGTATGGAGCTCGCCCATTAAGGTATCGGAATGATCCGCCCAATGACGTGGCAGATGGAGCTCGTCCCATTAAGGAATCATAATGGTCCGTCCATTAAGGTATCGGAATGGTCCGGCCCAATGACGTGGCAAATGGAGCTCATCCATTAAGGAATCATAATGGTCCGGCCCAATGTCGTGGCATATGGAGCTCATCTACTAGGTTACGTTCAACCAGCTTAAAGGAGTATTCGGCCCGGTGGACGTGGCATATGGAGCTCGCTCGCTAAAGTAACAGAGGCTCTCGTCTACTAAAGTAACAGAGGCTCTCGTCCGCTAAAATAACAGAGGCTCTCAACCACTGAAGTGCAAGAGGCTCTCGTCCACTAAAGTAACAGAAGTGCTCGTCCACTAAAGGTGACAGAAGCGCTCGTCCACACTCGTCTTTGGACCTGCTGAGTCCTTAATATGGAGCTCGTATACTAGCCCTAATGAAAACTCAAATGGCTAGATAGACGTGGTTATTTTCAAGATGGATGCACTTATCTTATAGACGCGAATTCTATAAGGATTATCAGAATAGTATTTCAAGAACCAGAAAAAGACTTGAAACCCTCTTTCCTACTCAGTTTCACGATTATCAAGAAAAGTCAGAAGCAACCCTGGATAATCAGAACCAAAGACCAGTTAAAGAATGCTTCCAACATGCTTTATTCCCTAGCACCTCTGGTCCTTACACGAAAAGGGAAGTGTGCTCAGCAAAATACAAAAAGCTCTCTGCACAACTCTGATATGGATGTATCACGATGCATAAAGCCATGATCCTTCATGTTAGAGTACAACCAACGACTCTATTGCATTAATGGCTGCCCAGAACGACTCTATTGCATTTAATGAAGTTCTGCTTAAAGCCAACATCTGAGGGAATGTCTCTAACGGATCCTAAATGCTTGAAGACCATAAATACAGAAGTCATTAAAGATGAAGAAACAGAGAATACACACTGCATTAAAAAGCCATTACTCTGCGCATTAATTTCTTCATTCTTTCATTCTTTATTCTTCAATTATTTGAAGTTATTACGCAGACTTTCCTAAGCTTTATATTTAAACCACTCTCTGAGTGTTAGTGAAAGTTCTGCCTGTCTAATTTGTATTCATTACAAACCAAATCTCTCAAACAAACCTGAGTGAGCCTGAAGAGGCTAAGTGTGCAAAGAATACTTGTCTTTTCTTGAGCCTGAAGAGGCTAGGTGTGCAAAGAATACTTGTCTTTGAGCCTGAAGAGGCTAGGTGTGCAAATAATACTTGAGTCTGTAACCTGATAAGTTATAGTGGATAAATCTTGGTGCTGCCAAGGACTGGACGTGGCTCTTTGCTTTGAAGAGTGAACCAGGATAAATAACTGTGTCAATCTCTATTTCCTTAAACTCTTTAATTGCTTTAGTTTTCTTACGTCTGTCAAATGGTGTGTTTGAAAAAGTCACCCGTCCATCCTGTATTCTTCCACTCGTCCAAATTTAGCTTCTGTTTAAGAAAAGATTTCAACTTTGCTTAAATTCTGATAAACACAATTCAACCCCCCTTCTCGTGTTTATACTTGTCTATTTCAGTTGGTATAAGAGCTCAGCCTCTGGGTTGAGCATCTAACAGTGTAGAGGTAAAAGGTCCTGAAGAATAGACATGACTGCTGGAGATAGTTCAAGTGGAAGTCATTACAGATGGTCCATTCATTCCCAAGAATGATGATAACACTGACAAACCAAAAGCTCAGTGGACCACCGCAGAAAAGACAAAATGGGAGCTGAACCACAAAGCTAGATATAACATCATTTGTGCTCTCAATCCGGAGAAGTTTGAGAAGGTATGTGCCTGTGACTCTGCCAAAGAAATATGGGACACTTTAGTTGTCACACATGACGGAACAGCCAAAGTCAAAGAGTCAAAGATTGCCATACTTGTCAGAAAGTATGAACTGTTCGTCATGGAGGAAGGAGAATCTGTTGCTCAAATGATTGGAAGATTTCAAACTATAATCAACAGTTTAAAATCTCTTGGCAAAGTCTATACCAATGCTGATAAGGTTGGAAAGATTCTGAGAAGTCTACCCAAACAGTGGAGACCTTTAGTCACTACTATCTCTCAAGCCAAGGATCTCACTACCTTGACTATGGATGAACTTCTTGGAATACTCACTGTTCATGAGCAAGAACTTGGAGATGAAGTTGCACCAAAGAAGGGCAAGTCAATCGCTCCGAAAAGTCGATCAAAAGTCAGCAAAAGTTTCCAAGGCTCAAGGGCAGATGAGTCATCCAGTGATGCTGACCTATCAGAACTCGAGGATTCTGAGAGTGATGAAGAATTGTCTCTCCTGACCAGGAAGATCAAGCTTCTCCTACAGAAAAAGAAGTTCAAGAGGGATAGGCCATTCAGAAGGTTCAACAAGGACAAGAACTTCAAAGAATCCACCTCAACAGACAAAAGTCTAATTGTTTGCTATGAGTGCAAGACGCCCGGTCACTTCAAGGCTGAATGTCCTCAACTCAAGAAGGCCCCTTTTAAGAAATCCTTCAAGAAGAAGAAGAAAGGAATGATGGCTACTTGGGAGGATCTGGAGTCAACATCTTCTGATGAAGAAACAGAGGAAGAAACCAATCACTGTTTGATGGCCAACACTGACTCAGACTCTGATGATGAGGTACATCCTGACTATGAGGAATTACTTGATGCCTATGAGGAGTTGATGGAGGAATCCAACTGCTTATCTAAAGCCTTCAAATCCCTCAAGAGAGAGTATGTAAAGCTCACCAAAGGAGCATAAACAAAAATCTCAAGAGTGCGAGAAGTTGGCTAAAGAGAACAAAGAGTCAAGACTCGAAAAGTCTAATGAAGCTAAGATCTCAAGTGAAACATCACCATCCCAAGAAGTTGAAAAACTTCAACAGAAAGTGGAAGAGCTCACTTGATCTCGCCAAATTTGTTAATGGTAGAGACAATCGACTAAGCTACTTGGTAGTCGAAGCACTCTCTTAACAAAGAAGGTATTGGATATGTCCATCGGACACATCATAAAGTATCAACTAAAGCTCCTACAAAGGTTCCGTTAAGTCAACTATAACCAAATCGACACCTATTTGTAACTTCTATGGAAAAATCTGGGCATGTTATGTCTAAGTATATCCATAAGAAGAGAAGGAAGTCTTCTGAGACTCCTAGAACAAATGCAGAAAGGACCCGAAAAAATATGGGTACCTAAAGATCAAATAATTTTTGTTGCGAGATGTCCTCAACAGGACAAAGAAAACACCACTGTCGGTACCGGACAAAGGCTGCTCGCGTCATATGACAGGAGAAAGGTCTATGTTCCTAGACCTCCAACTAAAGAAAGGAGGACACGTTGCCTTCGGAGGGAATCAGAAAGGGAAAGTTATAGGAATTGGTACTATTGGTGGTAAACCCCCTCTTCCCTCTATATCTAATGTTCTTATGGTTAATGGATTAAGACACAATCTGCTCAGCATAAGTCAATTATGTGATAGTGGTTTCGATGTTTCCTTTACCAAGGATGTATGCATAGTTAAAGACTGTTGTGGCAAAACCCTCTTTTCAGCTAAAAGGCAACAAAATCTTTATTAGATTGAACTGTCTGATCTCTCAGATCAAAGTGTAACCTGTCTGATGTCTAAAGAGGATGAGAGATGGTTATGGCATAAGAAACTAGGACATACTAGTATGAAACTAATTTCTGAATTGAAAAGGAATGATCTCGTGAGAGGATTGCCTGATATTAGCTTTAAGAAAGATGTCTTGTGTGATGCATGTCAGAGAGGTAAACAGATAAAATCAAGTTTCAAATCTAAAAATCAAGTATCAACCTCTATACCTCTTCAGTTGTTACACATGGATCTGTTTGGACCAGTTAGTATTGCCAGCCTGGCTGGAAGAAAATATGGATTTGTCATAGTTGATGACTATTCTAGATACACATGGGTACTCTTCCTAACACACAAGGATGAGTCTTTTAAGGCTTTCTCAGTATTCTGCAAAAGAGTACAAAATGAACAGGGTTTCTGTATTTCTACCCTTAGAAGTGATCATGGGGGAGAATTTGAAAATGAGCTATTTAGACAGTTATGTGAGGAGAATGGAATCTCTCACAATTTCTCTGCACCTAGAACTCCACAACAAAATGGAGTGGTTGAGAGAAAGAACAGATCTCTGCAAGAGATGGCTAGATCTATGCTCAATGAAAATAATCTCCCTAATTACTTCCCAGCGTCAGAACACTACTTGTTATGTACAAAACAGAATACTTATTAGGCCTTTTCTAAAAAGGACTCCTTATGAATTGTGGAAAGGAAAAAGCCCCAACATATCTTATTTTCATGCTTTTGGATGTGAATGTTTTATTCTGAATACAAGAGATAATCTTGGAAAGTTTGATTCTAAGGTAGATAAAGGTATTTTCGTAGGATATTCTGAAAAGTCTAAGGCTTTTAGAGTATACAATTCAAGAAATTGTATTATTGTAGAATCTGTTCATGTTAAATTCAATGATGGTTTAAAGACTGATAAAGAACTATCAGATCTAGAAGATGATCTTGCAGGTCTTGATATAAACAAGCCAGAAAGTCAACAACCCGATCTAACCAAAACAGAACTTGTGCCTGAGGCTGAAAGACAAGTGGAATAGGCGAGTCAGCAGACAAGTCAAGATCTTCATGATGATCTCAAAAGGGATTGGAAGTTCAACACTCATCATCCTAAGGATCTTATTATTGGAAATCCTTCTGAAGGAGTAAGAACCAGATCCACATTAAGAGAATCAAGCAATGTGGCCTTTATTTCAGATTTGGAGCCTAAACGCATTGAAGAAGCTCTTGAGGATGAAAGCTGGATTCTTACTATGCAAGAAGAACTTAACCATTTCACCAGAAATGATGTCTGGACTCTTGTCTCTAAGCCTAAAAACAAGTCAGTTATAGGAACAAGATGGGTCTTCAGAAACAAATTGGATGAAGATGGTAAAGTTGTCAGAAATAAGGCAAGGTCAGTAGCTCAAGGCTATAGCCAACAAGAAGGTATTGATTATACTGAAACCTTTGCACCTGTAGCTAGAATAAAAGCCATACGCACTTTAATGTCATATGCTGCACAACACCAAATTACCCTGTTTCAAATGGATGTAAAAAGTGCTTTTCTAAATGGTATAATTGAAGAAGAAGTGTATGTTAAGCAACCCCCTGTTTTTGAGGATACTGATAAACCAGATCACATTTTCAAACTTAAAAAGGCATCATATGATTTGAAACAAGCACCTAGAGCATGGTATGATAGACTCAGTTCTTTTCTCATGCATAATGGTTTTACTAGAGGACAAGTAGACACTACTCTGTTCAAAAAATGCTCTAAAGAGAACTTTATTATAGTTCAAATATATGTTGATGATATTATTTTTGGAGCAACTAATGAAAAGTTGTGCAAGGAATTTTCAAGTCTAATGCATGCTGAATTTGAGATGAGCATGATGGGAGAATTGAAGTTCTTCCTTGGATTACAAATCAAGCAGACAAGTGATGGAATTTACATTCATCAACAAAAATATACCAAGGAGATACTCAAGAAATACAAAATGAAAAATGCAAAGCTCATGAAAACCCCTATGCAACCCAATGCAAAACTAAGCAAAGATGATGAAGGTAAAAAGGTAGATCAAACTGTCTACAGAGGTATGATTGGCTCTCTACTGTACTTAACTTCAAGCAGACCTGACATTCAATTTAGTGTCTGTATGTGTGCTAGATTCCAACCTGATCCTAGAGAATCTCATCTTAAGGCTGTTAAAAGAATATTTAGATATTTCTTCGAACTACTAATCTTGGTTTGTTGTATTTAAGATCAAAAGAATACAGATTAGTGGGATATTATGATGCTGACTTTGCTGGAGACAGAATAGAAAGAAAAAGCACCAGTGGAGGATGTCACTTCATTGGAGCAAGTTTAGTCTCATGGTCAAGCAAGAGGCAGACAACCATTGCCCTGTCTCATCATCGGCGGCGAATACCTCTCTGCTGCTAGTTGCTGCTCTCAACTCTTATGGGTAAAACATCAACTTGAGGATTGCTCTATTTATGAACATAACATATCTGTATGGTGTGATAATTCCAGTGCTATATGCTTAACTAAAAATCCAATTCAGCATTCTAAGGCTAAGCATATTGAAATCAAACATCATTTAATTAGGGATTATGTTCAGAAAGGCATCTTTGATATTAAGTTTGTTAAAACCGAAAATCAATGGGTGATATTTTCACTGAACCCCTCGCAGAAGAAAGGTTTTTATTTATTAGAGATAATCTAAACATGCATTGCATTGTTGAATGACATGTATGGATGTTAACCTGTCTATGCTAAATCTGTCATTACTCCTATATACATGTTCTTTTAACTAAGCATTAGTTCAGGGGGAGTAATGATACAATAGTTTAAGTGGAGTATGTCTAATATGCTTGCTGCATTACTATGATTTTCTTAACATGTTATCTTGCCCTTAACATATCTCATAAATAAAACTTGATAACCCTTTTTGATGTTGACAAAAGGGGGAGAATAGGAGAAATTGAGATTTGTGATAGAAATGTGTTATAGAAGAATGGATAATGAATATGATATGACCTGTTAGCTTAAGAAAATTTCAACCTGTCTGATATATGCTATTTTCTTTGTTGATATTTTC